>JAMYCR010000005.1:14018433-16639838 GCA_028830335.1 Eucera pruinosa
AACCATTTCGTCGGTGACGAAGGTGGTAGGTTTAGCGAAGCGAAGGATCCCGGCAGAGCCAGTCTTCCCGTCACAGGCCAAACATCTACCACCCCTGGATCCCCCCCCCCCCTGTTTCCAAGCGTATCCACAAAAATTCTCCCTTGCTGCCGCGTTGAATTAGTAAAGAGTCAACCGTGTGTTAACGGCACCAAAGAAGCCTCGACTCTCGGCCACTCCATCGAAAAGATTCCGTGTATACCGTCGCCGACGTCTCACCCCCTACTTCCACCCCATTTTACAATCTATCCGCCTTCTCTCTTTTTTTCTCCTGAATACAAGCGGCCAGTGTAAGCACGCCGTTCGAATAACCGACAAACAGCCAAGTCGTCGAAAGCTTCCCTAACCGAAGCAACGTATTGCAGCCGTATTTGCATTCAATTTCTTCCGAAGGGCTGCCCTCCACCGCGTCTCGTCCTTTCACCCTCCTTCTTCTCTCCGCTTTCCCCTTGCCGCTTCCTTCTCCTTGCTCGTGTTTCCCTTTGCGTCTTTCTCCCCATCCTTGCTCTCTCGCTCACCCTTTTCTTCGCTGCGAAATAGGGTCTCGAGGATTGAAAGGAATGCACTTGCCAAACATTAGCATGCACGTACGTCGTAGTCGATACACAGCACCGACAGAGACCCGCCTCGCGAAAGGGCTGCTCGCTACTTTTCCTCGGTCCCCATCTCCGTCGTCGACCCTCTCCCCCTCCTTCTCTTCGACTTGCAACTTTTAACGCGTTCCTTCCCCTTGCGGTTCTAATGTGTTCATCCCTCATCAGCGTTTAATTAGTATAAAAAATTCTACTGCGATCCCCGGTGCAATATAGGTTAGTCATTTCGGGAGAAACGTGCCGTAAGTAGAGATACACCATCTGTAGCAATGCTAAATGATCAAATTCAACAAACTTAAATGTATTTACATATGGGTATGCGACTTTGAAGCATGAAATCTTAAATCTTCCAAATCTAGCGTTAATACCTTCAAAACCGTCGGACCGAAAAGTATTATTTCATCATTTCTGCTCGAAGTTCCATACACGTAATAGTGAAAAATAAAATACTTTGCATGGGTTTGTAATATATTAAAATGGTTACATTCTTATCACATAATCAAATTTGATCCTATTACTAGAATCTGTACTTGTGCAAATGGAGTTACCGATGGGCTTGACTGTAAATGACTGCAAAATAATTTTATTGAGAATCACGAATGCAGCTTATTGTTAGTTTAATTACATTCACTGTCACGCGCACTTCCTTTACGTTCTACATTGCCTTTATTTAACTTTCTCTTTTATGTACTATTGGGTTGTGACTCGTTCATTAAATAGATAAATAAAAAAATAATTTAGTACCCGAGACCCATGACACTTCGGAGATATCGTAAGAGGAAGGGTCTCTTCGGCTTTGGGAGTCGCGTAGATTCCTTGCGACCGGGAGTTGGCCGGAAAAATTCACACAGCGCGATAACGAAGAATGTTGGAAGCTTAACCTTCCGACCATTCCAAGACGTCTTTGAACACATAGATCTGGTCCTTCTCGCTACGGTTTCTCGGCCGAAAGGAAGAAGTAGCTTAACGCGAAACGCTGCTGGACGAAGGCTGGGCCGCTGTGTCTGAAGTTTCGGAATAGTTGACGGGAAAGCAAGCACGGAAGCAGCGAAGTTTTCCGAGAAACTCAAGCTCGAAGGGGCAAATTATGTGGCTTCGAGCTCCCACTTCTCTCTGTGTTCGCCGCCACTTTTCTTACGCGGCTTCCTCTTCCGTTCTTTTGAGTTGTTCGTCACGCTGCCAGAACTTCACGAACGCGGGAGGACCACCGTTGAACGCTTCCTCGAAAAATGTCGTTCGCTTCCCAGCTCCGGAACGATCGACGAGGAACCTTTCCCTCCGTTTTACTACCTATTCCATCCACTGGCTGCAATTGCATCCGGATCGCGATCCACAGATTCGGTCGTTCTTAAAGAGACGATTCCGCCACGATTGTTGCGTCCAATTCTTGATTAGAGCTGAATGGCGCCCTCATTTGGGTCACGGTTCTCTTCTATGGGTTTCGTGTTATCGCAGGATCATGGCGAAGGCCAAGACGCACGGTATTGAACAGTATTGCAATTGAGGCGTTGGGTGCGAAAACAACTTAACACGGTTTAAAATCTATTGGTGTACCTACGAGCAATTTTACATAATGACGGCAGAGATACGGAAAACTGTAAATAGTACAAGTAGCGAAAAAATGCAAATAAAATATTATAGAATGCGTAATATTTATTATACGGTTCGAGTCTATAACCGGATTATAGTTAGGCGATCTTATATAGTTGGTTCTTGAATGTAGGAAGTAGAGATACCGGATAAATCTAAACACACGCTGCAGTTATTTGCTATAGAACTTATTCTATTTATCGGATCGGAGGAAATGAAACGAGTAACATATTGGCCAGGATGAAAGGACCGGATAAACCTAACATCTCCCGAGGGGGCATAAAAGTTAATGCAAGATAAAAGTGGAGGACTGCGAATATAATAATTAATAACTTTAAATGGAAACATTAAATCGTATGATAAGCACCTGGATTCGAGAGTTGATACAGTGATCAAATTATTGTGAACACTTCAACATTATGATTTACTAAATTCAAAGAAGAATGGAAATGAGAATACGGTTAAAATAATACCTCTTGCAGTACAAAAATGTTCATATATTTTTGATAATCCATAATAGAAATTCGATAGTAAAATTAGGGAATATGAATATTTTTAAACTAACATTAAACATATTAAACACACATACGCTCACGCGATTTTTCTTCACGAAGTTATACCAGTTAAAAGATCAATAATTTTTCTGCGAAAATTTGGTGATTCTTCAATTTTGCTACTGAGTATACTTCTAAACATGTGAAATGATTTATAGAAACTATAAAATCCTTGTTGCACGTTACTAAAAATATCAGAATACTTTTTGTAATAAAAACGACTTCTATCTTAAGCGTAGTTGTTCAAGCTTTAAAAAAGTGATAGCTTCAAAGTGTTCGTAATAATTTGATCACCCACTGTAGGTTTATTCTACTAACAATAAGTACCGTGGTATAGTCACCACTTTCTGAGATACATATTTTAGAAATCGATGTTGCACTTTTTCTAAGATGTTCATATATTTTGCCTAGTCTTGGGACCAGATTACAGATGCATTGCTTAGACTTTTCGGCTAA
Source organism: Eucera pruinosa (assembly GCA_028830335.1). Taxonomy (NCBI): domain Eukaryota; kingdom Metazoa; phylum Arthropoda; class Insecta; order Hymenoptera; family Apidae; genus Eucera; species Eucera pruinosa. The sequence continues at coordinate 14,021,666 of JAMYCR010000005.1, forward strand.
CCCACTATTTTCCGACGTTAGTAATCATTTAACACCCCAAAAAGCTTTAGCGGTGAGTTATTTAGCTGCTGAAACACTTTAGGAAATTTTTCACCAAGGGTTCACTCTGAGTCATTCACCTTTCGTGCAGATTTCATAGGAAATGTCAAGCGTGATTGTTATTTATCCGAGTACTCCAAATTTACTTTCGTCAAGCGATTCGGTTGACGGGATTAATACAAATTAACGTTTCCAGGTCAGCAGAACGTTTTTCCAGAAGGGGTTAGAGACCGCAGCAGCCTTATCACGCTGATCTCGATTGTCCCGTTAAATTTATCGTTCCTTTCCTGCCGTCCAGTATCGCCCCGTATTTTTTGCCGGATCGCGTACCCAGAGGTATTACATAAATTATGCATCAGTTTATGTGGTGACTTCGATGCGTCCTCCTGGAGTACCCCCCGACGTTTCCCGGGGGAACGATATCACGGTCGTGAATTAATTCGCCTTGGCGAAATGCGTATCTCTTCGCGATGCTTTCTTTAACGAGAGAGCCGTTTCGTTTCTTTCTGCGCGATATTTATCTCGCCCAGGATACGAGCCCTGGTCGTTCGGACAAGCGTACAACGTTTACGATTCTCCATTGGACAGAGCGAACCAATTTTCGGCCGCACTTAACTCTCGTCGACCACGTAATGATTCCGTTTCAGACGCTCGATACGGTACTATTGCAGGGAACAGAGAGAGGCCGGTGTGTAAGAGAACCGTGGAACGTGAAACGTTTTGAAGACGGTCACCCCCATAGTCTTCGTTGCCAAAGAAGTCGCGAAGAGAAAATGACAAACACTTGAGGGTGTGATAAATATCTCACGAATCCGTCTTTCTCTCGCTTTTGCGCCTTCAACTTTTCTTCGGCACTTCAATTTTATTTGGATAAGTAATATTCTCGTACAGAAGAGAGAATCTTAATGGAGTCAAATCTTGGCTGTTCCAGGGTTAAAGGGTTAATAGAAAGATGGAAGTGTTGGGATAAAGGAATTCTCGGATAATAGAGGAAGGAGCTGTGTGATAGCAAATTTCATTTACTTGAACACAAAAGAAGAAGATCGATAATGCGAAGAATATATTCCAGCTAAGCTCAAGTGTTGGGATAAAGGCACTTCCGGATAATAGAAAAAGCAAGTTTTCGATAGCAAATTTTATTTACTTAATCGTAACTAAAGAAGGTCGGTAATGTAAGAAATGTAATCGGGGGATGTACAAGTGTTGAGAAAGAGGAATTTTCACATACGAGAAGTCATTTTTTTCGAGTAAATTTCACTTATATAGACACAAAAGAAGAAGATAGATAATGGGAAGAATATATTCAAGGAAGATGTAAGTGCTGCAGTATAGGAATTCTCAGATAATAGAAGCAACTTTTTGATAACAAATTTTATTTGCTTTACCCACTAAGGGCCATTCTTATTTAACGTAATAACTTGTTTGCAAATTTTTTCAGCCAATTTGCGTTATTAAATTTTGTTTCCTTATACTGCGAATACAAAAGGGTATTCTAGGAATTTCTATAGTATTTTTTTCGTCTCAATTTCTGCTTCCGGCTAGATTCCACAGCTTGATGAAGCTTGAAAAAATCATGAATGAAATGTTTGCGTTAAGAAAAAAATCGATAGTGAGAGGAATACATTCAAGAGAGACACAAATGTTAGGACGAAGGAATTCTCGGATAATCGAGGTAGCAAGTTTTTGATAGCAAATTTTATTTACTCGAACACAAACGAAGAAAATCGATAATGGGAAGACGACATCGGAGGGTTTTTACGCGATCACGCAAGGTAGGGAATTTGCCGCGCGACGTTCAGCAGGGTGGAAAAGCTGGTTTATTAAAGTCACGAGGTTGGTTGCTTATTAGAAATCGAGCCCGCGGCCATTAATATTCATCGGCGTGTTTCGCCGATAAAAGATTCCTCGTTTCCATGAACCCGTTGCACAAGTGGCGGGAAAGGCAGTAGTCTCTCTATCTTTCTATTAGGTCCCCCGTCACGGATTATCTCGTTATTGGAACGATGAAAAGAATCTCCCCGTGGAGTCGAGTGGCAACGCGAGGGGGGGAGGAAGGGGGTTGGGTGAATGATCGAAATTACGTGGTTGCAAGCTAGATTTGCAATTTCACGGCCGCGTTACCTGCTGCCGATTCGATCCCCCGTAATCGATTGCTCTCCATGATGAAACGGTTATTACAAGCGGGAGAAGTGGCGATCCGCGATTCAAGTTGTCCCGCGAGCGCTTATCGTTGTTCGCCATTGGTAGCGAGTGATTCCGCGGGTCGAGAACAAATGTTCGAACAGGCCGCGCTGACGTTTAATCGAATTCGAGCGGATAAAATATTCGAATCCGGGGGGTTACGCACCGGCGAGTCGCCGCCCCGCGCTAACCGGGCATCAATTAATTCCAATTTATTAGAACGAAGACTCGTCGATCGCCGCGAAATCTCCATGCAAACCCGCACACCGATACGCACATACACGCTCGCCTTTTCCTCTTCTATCCTCCTGTCGCCCCGTTTCTCTCCCTGGCAGTCGTTTTAACGAGTACACCGTTCATTCTGGGCCGCGCAAACGCCGTTAGAAATTCACGTGTTTATCGATTATCCATCGTGTGACGCGCGGCGATCGTTTCCGTTTCGCGATTAATCAGCCGGGCCTGGCCACTCGCGTTTCGCCCGCAACCGCTTCGATTTCCTGGCTATCTTTGCGGCTATCGCTCTTCTAGTCATCCTTCCCTTCTATTCTCCGTGTGTAACAGATTCGTCGGAGAGGATGTAGAAAATGCGGCTGCGGCGGCCCGTTTGCTTCTGCAGCCTGCAGCATCCGCGCGCATCGCCCCTGACGTGTTCCACATTGTTCGACGTGGCTCGCAAAGCTCGCGCGTAACGTAATCCACGCGTTGGATGCTTTTTAAAGATTAACCAGACACGACGTGGCACCCTCCGGCGATAAATAATTTAGGCTCAAAGCTGTCTCACCTGTCGCTCGACTTGCTCGCAAGTCGCTCCTTCGTATCCTTCCGAAGAATATCCGAAGAAAATCTAACGTAAGGAAACGCGAACGAGAAACAACAGGCGGATAACGTTTTCTGGAAACGGGTAGACGTTCCCCGAGGAGAAGGCGTATTAATTCGATTTCCCGGTGTTGATGCGACAACATCCGAAATAATTGGAATAACGAAGCAACGCGATCACGAATTACAGTGGCTACGAAAAGTATACGTACCTGCATCGTCGTATCTATTAGGTGCACCAATTAGTCATTCATTATTCGTTTAATAAATGAGAAATGTAGTTTACGTTCATATTATTGTTCTATCCACTTTTTGTTCATTAAAACTAATTTATGGCTCGATTTGATTAATGATAATTTCACAAATTAATGACACGTTGATAATTTCACGATTGATGAAATATCACCATACTTTATAAATGAATCGTTAATTAACTATCGAAAGCGGTGCTTCGCGTCTTTTTACAAAATCTACAGATTGTAAATTTCGGTTAATTGGTCTGAAATTTACGAACGGTATAGTGAAATTAAATTAAATTAGATTTATCGATGTATAGAAGAGGTAGGAGCACTTTAATCGGCTAGCTATACAAATTTGACGTCATGGAAGTGAAATGTAGCAACAGATTAGAAAAGCGCCTGTTTGAAAAATGTAAATATGTACATACAAATACATTTTCTAGGGGCTGTATTTACGATGCTACGCAAATTGATAGAACACCTGAATCCTCGCTGACATATGCTTGGTTAACTATATAAGAGCAAAAGAGAGATACGAGATTCGTTAACGATCTCACGTGAGAAATATTAGCGTACGCATATACGTAAAATTAATTGGAGGAAATCCAGAATTATACTAGTAACCGGACACATTTTTACGTTTCAATAAGATAATGCACGCCGAGAGATGGATTTGAGGCACAGTTGAATAAATATACTTAGGTGTTTCAATTTTTAACCATTTTTTTGAGGAGAATAACGTCGATGATTACTGGTCATACTCGCAGCAATTTCATTATTTAAAGTCGCTCTCTAAAAATCGATCCAAGTGTGCCCTAGTTGGTCTCCACTGTGACAAAAATTATAGAAACTATCGTGAAATTGGAAACTTGTCAACTTTACATTGGCCAGCGCGCTCTGCTAACTTCAATATTACATGGAAAATGTGTGGAAAAAACTTAGCAGAATGTTATCCGAGAGGGAAGAATAATACGTGAATAATAATGAGTTAAAATAAATAAATGCAGGGATTATACGAGCACGAGACAAGTTACGCTAAAAGCTTCTATAAAAGTTTGTCCAATCGAACGATCCACCGAAAGAAGACCTACCCATCGTTAATATTAAAGAAAATACCACGGTTTTGTTTAATTATATTTATACTAGCATTGCCCCCCCCCCCCCCCCACCCGTGAATCAGTCGCGCGTGTTAAAAATTTCAACGATATCACGCGGAATGTTATTTAGAAATTCTATTATTTCTACTAATTACAATCCCAACTGCTGCCCCGCAGTTCTATGACCCCATACGTACGTATTTACATAGAAATGTGCCGCGTAAATTTCGATTTTTTCCGACTTCCGTTTTGCTTTGCGATTATCAAAATTTACCTTATTAACCCCTCCCCTTAATAATTTCCCTACTGCTGCACGTATTGCAATTAGCTATTGCCTTTTAAAAGTAACAGAAAGAATGACTAGGAATATCATAGAATTTCTGATATAATGTTCATAAATAGACTGCGGATTTTAATGCAAATTCAACTCCTTATCATCGAAAACAAAGGAATGGAATTTAAGTACAGATTGGTTTTACCCCAGAAATGTTATACCCAAAACTTATACATATGTTGGCACCTGATGCGAGAAAAGTAAAACTCAGACGTGGCACGTAACGTGTTAAAGTACACGTAACTTATAACTGTATTTGTACTTTGCTAGATTCACTGATACATTTGCGACGACCCGTGATTTGTTTAGCATAAATAAAGTCGCATTTTACGTAGCTTTAAAAACAATTTTGTTCGTATAACTAATGACGCTCCATTTTCTGAAACGTCTTCTATTAATCTCTCTTACACGCGGCTTTGCGTTGTTCCAAAATATATCTTAAAATCTATAAATATTTAGAATTTATAATGTGCATGTAGACTTTCGTTACTGACCGTAGTTGCACTATACTCGATCCCGTCTGTAATTAAAACGCAACTCTTTCGAAGAATCTTGCGAGTGCAAAGAGTTAATCCTCGAAGAGGTTGCCGCAATAAAGACTGGCGATTAGCAGGTGATCTTATTAAAATTTCAAATGCGAGGATCGGTTGGGTGGTTTGGGTCGCCTTGGCCGCAATCAATTGCCGGCTCTCGACCTCTTCCACTCCGCCGCGGATGCTTATTACTCGCACCTCCGCTTCCCCGCAATATGTAAATAATATACGGGTCGTCTGTCTCTCTGTGCACGGTGGTCGTAATTGCAGAAGAAGAGACACGGAATGGATTGCGCGTCTCCGACGATAAAAAGCCGCTGTTTCCCGTCGCTTTGACGTTGTTCCCGCGATTACCTCGCGAAATATCAAATTTTCCGTGGCCGGGTCCCAGCGGCAGCCAGTCCGCGAGAGGAAAGAAATCAAGAAATTTCCGTGTCAGCGAAGGGAGGACCGCCTGTCCTTTCGCCCGGACACGATTATAAAGTCTCTTACCGTAGCGGAGTATGCGTCTGGCCGAGATTATACTCGGGGAAAATAATCGCGAGCCCATTTTGGTGAAAGCCACGCGTACAAAGTAATTAGTCTGATTTTCCACCAGTGCCACCGGCGTCCTTTTCTCCCTCTCTCCCCTTCTCTTCTGCTCCTTTTCCTCTTCCTCTTGCTACCTTCCTTTTCCTCCTTTTCCTCTTCTACCGAGTTACCCCTTTCCTTTCCTACCCCCTCGACTCACCGCAACTCCTCTCTTCCCGCAAGCTTTTCTACGTTGAAACTCCAACTCGTTTTTCTCGTCGTCTTGCTTCGTTATCCGAGCCGTCATAGGCGTAGCGGAATCGCTTGAAATTCCAAGAGACTCGCTCGTCGCCTGCTCGCGATGGAAACGCGTTAACGTTGCCGAGCTCTTTTGTTGGCCCGCAGGGATTCGTCGTCTCGATTTCCATGCTCGTGTTCGGCCACAAAAAGGATGGAAGAACGCGAGACGAGTTGGAAAATAAAGCGCGAACGGACGGACGATTCGAGTAGCTGTGGCATTTTGCGTGCTCGTAGCTCGTGCAGCGTGGTTACGTCTATGACGTAAGAGACTTCTGTCTTGCGGTGCTCCTCTAGGCGTAGTAATTCGTTAAAACAGCGTGCGCTGGTTACGCGTGGCCACGAGAGAAAAAAGACAACCTGGAGTATTTGCCGCAGAATTTCTCGCAACGGTGTTTCGTTCGCGGAAGCTTGCTCCGTGTCCCATTTCCTCGACGTGGACCAAACTCACCCCCGGCTTTCCTTCCTTCCTTGCATCGCGTGCTCTCTCACGGTTCGTTTAGCCCGTTTCTCGTCACTAAGCAACCAGTTTATTTAAACTGGTTGTTTAAGCGCGGCCGAGCCGGAAAGGATTCAACTAGTCGCGCGTGCGACTCGTTACTGCGATTCCGAGGGATCGGTTCTCGTCTCGCTGATTCGGCTAATTTACCCTCCCGCGTTGCACTTGCATAAAGACACGGGGCGGCAAAGTCTCACGGCACGTTGCACCCGGATCGTCGGCTTTTCTCACGATCCTAGGGATTCGAGTACGCGCGCGTTATCCTACGCTACGCTCCCTCCACGGGGCTTTCCCGAGGGATTTCGAAACCCCTCCAACCCCTCGAACGAGCTCGCGGTGCCGACACGCTCCGAGAAAGACAACTTGCCGGGGAAGGCTGAGAACTGCGCACCGCCCGGCGAATAATGCCAGTCGAATTCGGCCGATTATGCAGCCGTGTATTTGCTACTCGTTAGGGGTGCGACCTACTTGCAAACGCCATGGACGCGTACCAACTTTTTCCTTCTCTTAAATCTCGCCCGCGTTTAAATTATGCGCAAGTATACTAAACGCGTTAACCTTGCCGCGTTCCTTCGTTCGTTTTCGACCCAAACGTATGTACGTAATCTTATCTTGTCAACTCGTCCAACGGCTATTCTCTCGCGGATTTTACAAATTTTTAAATATATTGTAAAGGACGATATTTTGAACATTTTCTTCCTTTGATAAAATTGCGCCGCTCATTTGCCGAGTTGGCTAGCTCTACAAAACGAAAAGAAGGGAAATTGAGAAATTAAATATGCGTTCTCTTTTAAAATCTCTTTTCAAATCCAAATGAATACTGTAGAATGTATTATTATAGGCGAAGCTTTTATCCAATGACAGTAAAATACATGAAGTAATATATTTCTGGAATAATTATACTGTTTTTATAAATCGTTTATTATCCCATGACCAGAAATATTTCTCTTATTTCGCGGTATTAAGCTTAATTATTAAAGAAACCTATTTCCACCGTAAGAAGTTAAGCGTCAATCAAATGCTTTAGTGCTCCAAATTAAAGTGGAGTCAATCATTTTGCTCTGTGAACGGTTCAATACCGGTTACCTTTAGTTTCAGTGATATTTTTTAAAAAATGATTTAAAGGTAAAAGTTGTTGAAAACATCGTTCTTTGTAGCATACTTAACAATTTTCAGAATCCATGAAGGAGTAGTCTTTCAAGTTTGCCTTCTATTTTTCCAAGGTCTCCTAGCTTTTAAATAATTATAAAAAAAGTTGTTATTAGTATCTATTCGTAAACTCAGATTTTTTTATACCAGTATCTCATTCAAAAACAATGCATCAAAATTCATTTACGGATTTAAGAATTCGTTTGTACATTGTTTACCGTACCTGTATTTAACGTGTAGATTTCTTCATACGTTTATATCAGTTTCATTTGTTCTATGCTTACCACTATTAGGTTTATCTCGTTTGGATAAAGAAACAAATGAAAAACTTTCCTAAAACGAAGGGATACGATTAACCCTTTGCACTTCGAACATTTTTTCAAACTACTTCCCGGTAATTCCAGTATACCTTTACAGCGATGCTTAAAGTATCCTTGCACGATTCGAAATCAAATTGTTTTTCGTTGTCGCTCGCTTCCAAATTTTTGTAGTACCCTCCTCCTTCGTTTACTTTTCGAAACAAAATAAATTACGAATGTCTCTGTAGAGGAGACAACGGAGTGCAAAGGATTAAATTAGGTGAAAAATTGCAGCCCGAAGCAAGGATAAACCTGTGCGTACCCCAAACGCGGAGAATCGCGTTCAATTTGACAAACGATCGAATTCTATCCCGACGAGAGTTTGCAATCGTTCTGCTTGCAGGACTTTGGTCGATTTCTCCTATGGGCAACAAAGGAAAATAAAATACGAGGTAGCTTCTTATCCGATTCGTCTCGGTCTCGCCATTATTTGCATTTAACTGGTGGCTCCCCTCTGTCGGTCCTCTATCTGTCGCAACGACATTCTTTTCTTCTTTCGTCGTCGAGAACGAACCCCCAGGAAGGGAGTGTGCTGGTGCCGGCGAGGGTAAAAGTCACGGCGAGACAGGGCGAAGAGCCGCGAGGGGCGAGCGAAGTTTGCCGCAAGGCGGTTGGGACGATCTTTCGAGTTAATCAGGGACCGCCAGTGCCAGACGTCTCGAGTCGAGAGATTCGATAGGAAGGAGAGAACAAGTTTCGGCAAGAGTGCGGCGAGAATCCCGCGAAACCCCTGCGAAAGTCAAAGTGCAACGGGGTGGCTCGAGGCGAGAAGAACCGCCGGGCGAAACTGGACTTTCCCTGCAGTCGACTGTGCGCGCCATCGTCTCTTCGACTTCTCCAGGCACAATTTCCAACAGAAAAGAAACGTATCGCTGCAGTTGGAGGGGTTTTAATTCACTGAAAAGGAGGTGGAAAAAAATAAATCGTAAATGGAGTTTATTTCCCGGTAGCCTGAATAATAAAAAGCGGAAACCGAAACATACTTGAAGCAGGTAGCCGAAGGCGAGAAAGATTGTGCCAATTGTGAACCCCTTCGTTCCTTTTGATGTTTCGAGGCACAATTTGCAAAAGAAACCCAGTGTATCGTTGTAATTCGATGGGTTTTAATACGCGATAGTGGAATTTGCACAGATAAATCATAAATAATCATATTCTTTCTCAATTAAAAGAATAGTACATTGGAAGAGGGTGGATAAAAGTAGGAAATATCGTAAGAAGCAGGAACAACTTCATCCCTTGGAATTTTCAAGATAAAATTTCCTACATAGGTTACACAATTTTATAAAGTTCGAAAAATCTAAAAATAAAATGTCGCTTTAACGTAACGTTGATCCTTAATAGGTTAAGTGAATGAAATGATCACGATTTGAAGTATTAAATTAATTCTGAAGTCCCGACGTACTGAATTCATTTGTGCACCTAACGTTTCGCAATAAAACTTATTATTATTATTTATTATTGATTTAGTTTGTGGGCTGGTAGTTTATTTTATACATAAGCAGATTACAGTATTTGTTATTAGCACGTTTGAGATGAATACACTATTCGTTAACTATTGCTCACAAGTGGGTCATGACAAATAGTTACTGCTCTATTATTAAATCGCGTAGGTGTCGTTCGAAAAACTGTATACGTTAAAATGAAGATAATAATACATTGCAAAAGGGTAGCCAAAGGCGAGAAGAATCGCGACACCTGCGCACGCCATCATCCGCTCGACTTTTCGCGGCGAAATTTACAAAAGAAACGGGCGCAGAGTATCGTCGCAATCGGATGGGTTTTAATTCACGGAAACGAAGTCGACGATGATATAATAAAGGGCCACCGACTGGATGTAATCCCTCGAGGGTGAGTGCAGAGAGAAAATAACGCGTGCGTAAATCGCCAAACACACCCCCGCCCCCGTGGCTTACGGCGTCGTTATACCAGCGTTACTCTGCAGCTATTCCGGCAGCGTAATATCCTTGCGATAGACCGATCGACCCCCCGTAAACTTTACCAGATGGGTCGAGGACGCGTGCCACGTCGAGATAAAAGATTAGCTCGTAATCCCGATGAGAGCTATTGTACGACACGAGGCCGCCTTTCGCCTAAACTTCCCATCGACGTGCAAACCCCCACGGTCATACTCGCCTCCATACCCTCCCGTTCTTCTCTTGGCTGTTTTTGCGCGGAACAGGTTCTCCGATGCGACAGGTTCGGCGATTCGAAACGAAAGTAGGGTGCAACCCCATCCGGTGCAGGGTGGAGCCGCGGTCAGATCCACCATGAGCAAAACGCTAAAGACTGGGGCGAAAAGGGGCAGCGGATGGGGGAGAGAAATAGTATGGAGTGTTATCCAAAGGTTGGCGCTCGAGATTCGTGGCATGGAAATTTACGAGCGTCCCTTAATCATCCGTGCGCGACTCTCCTTCCTACCCCTCAGGGTGAACGTTTCTCGTCAAACGCTCGAACGCTTCCGGAAGATTGTAGCGATACGCGAGCTACAAATTTTTTATCCCGTTTCACAGGGGAGAACACGCGATTCCTGGGCGTGTGCATTTATTTCGAAAAGAAGCGCCCAGGGTGGCGGGAGGTGGAATTGTTAGGACGCTGAAAGATAAATAGGGTTGCAAAGTGATTGACCGACAAAGTCAAACTCGGTCGAGGATGGGGTGTATTTAAGTTCGCGCATCTTCATACAATCTTGGAACCTATCACCTCGCCGGGCAATAAACTGCGACTCCGACCCCTTGGAGCCTTGATGCGAGAAAAAAGGAAATTTTCCTAGATGCCGAGGCTTCTTGGAAAGCCCTCTCGTAAATACGGTGTTGAAAAGTGAGACTCAATAATGTAAATTAATCCGACGAAGAGCTGCAGTTGAAATATTGTATCGAAGTAAATATGGTGAACTTTAATAGTAGAACCACTGACTAAGTACAGAACAGACCACTCATTTATAGGAAACATCGTAGATTACGATCCTGGTTAGACTTGGACTAAACTTATAGTAAAAAGTTGTGCAAAAGTTTACCAAATCAAACGATTGAAGTAATAAAAAATGAAGAAGGGTCTACTCATTATTAACATTCGCAAAAAAGTGGCTAGTTATGTATATTTGTTTAATTACCAAACGTGTATTCTTTTGATTTAAATTGGATTTTCGGTAATTGGTTAACGATAAATGGTTTTATTTCACATGTGATGCTCTTTAACATAAATATGAAATCAAACCCTTATCCCAGAAATTTTCAAGGTATTTCATACTTTTGTCCACCAATATATATACACATTAGTATAGATATGGATTTTAGAGATCACATATGTCGGAAACAATTGATTACCGCAAAATTTAAATATAACGCCCGTCATTTTGAAAGCGTTGTTGTCTTATTCTACTCTGAAGTAGTAATTCCACACGTGACATTAAAATGGCAAGAGATGATTCTACAATATATGAGAATCAACAGACTATCCTATCCTTCGTCGATGCTAGAATTAACGAAGCGCTCAATACGAAGCGAAATAGTGGTCCCAATAATTGCCAAAATGTTTTATAACTTTTTCCAATGGCGCATTTATTCGTCCACGATAAAATGCAGAAGGGGTGAGGAGAAATTTATTTTTGCGCTACTAAAGCGGCCGAAGTTTAGCACCCATACAGTGAGCGTAATCAGCAAATGAATTTGCATCTCGATACATTGCCTATCGATCGAATACCTGTGTTTTCATTGCATCGTGCCCAAACCTAAGTGCTCTCCGAGGATCGTCGCATGTTAATTAATTCCGAAATTTGCGGACACTTCGTCGTCCCGTTAATTACTTCGCAATCGCGCAATGATAAATTTCGATTCGACTCCGAGGAACGTATTAAGTTTTGCAAGTATGCTTTCATAAAGGGGAGGACGTCTTGGTCGCTATGAATCTTAAAGACTACCGTGTTCAACTCTCCCCCTCTCGCTTCCACTGTCGAGGAGTAATTGATATTTAGATTGATGGAGGGGACCGAATTACCGACGAATAAGAAGAGAAGAGAATAAAGCGATAAAATCTAGATCTCCATCATAATTATCTATACGATTATTGCAGAACGTTGAAACGTTTGACAAAGTGATTGATAAATGAAGGATTCCAATGAAGGAGCAACTTCGCTTCTACGTATTTTTTTTTAGCGATTTTACATTGCTAAACTGCGCATCTTTACGCGAGTGCAAATTTCCACGCCTTTGAAATTCCAAGCCATTCAGTTCCCAAGATTTCGAATTCCACGCTATTAAATTTTCAAGCCTTCCGCTTTCCCACGCTTTCAAGTTTAACAATTTTAGTAACAGTTCCCAATTCTCGTCGTCAGTTTCAATTCAACAGTTTTCAATTCCCTGCAAGATTAATTGCGCGTTCTCTATGGAAAAATTTATTCATCGTTTACGACTCACTTCATCACACAGAATAGCATGCTTTCGGATGCTCCGGCAATTACGGGACACCCTGTGTACAACAGGCTCGTTCCGCGCGAAACGATCCGCGAGATACACGGGAAAGCGAGTTAGGAAAGATCAGGGTAATCCCATAGCAGCGAGCATCTTCCTCGGTATTTCTACTTTCGTTTCCTCGGCGAACACGATCGCTGAGGGAAGGACCGAACTTGGTCCCGGTTATCCCAGCCGATGGTTTCCGTATCGCTTTCGAGCGGCGCGCGTAATTCGAGCTTAGTCGAGCTCGATAAATTCGCGCTACGAAATTGCTCGGGGTTACCTTCGTTTACGCGGATCGTGATCGTTTCCCCGGTTCGGCAGGGTGCACGTTTAAGGTCCGTGATCGTTGCGCGTTATTTTCGCGGCGAACAGGAAGAATAGAGAAAGAAAGAGGGATATGGAGTCTTGGAAAGAGTACAGTGGTCTCCGTTTTAATCGGGACCGAATTCGAAAACTTACATGGGCAGGTGACTTTTAGCAACTCTTTTTCGAATAATTTTGACGGCAGGTCTTCGTTTCCTAGATATTCGTAAAAAGTTTTCAACGCAACTACATTAAACTGCCAGCGTAACATGTTCTGGTTTTGAACAGTGTATCGTACAGTTTACAAACTGTTTCAACTGGTTGAACCAATAGCTACTATGAGAGCATTGCTAAACGAGCATGCGATAAAGCGAGTAATTTCATTACCGTGTTAGCCATTGGACCATATTCTCCTTCACTACTGTGATCGGATCCCATCTCTCCTTTTCTTAATCTTACGTTAGATAGGTCGCACATTGAAATCGGTTAAGTTTCATATATGCAAATATAGTTCCACTTTGCGCGACCGCCCACCCTCCTAAATTCTACCCTAACCTAATCTACTAATTGAAGGAAGATTGATTGAGTTTCATATTTGCAAATATAATTCTGTCTTGCAATGCTCAGTCGCGTACGTACGAGCAAAATTCAATACAATGGTATCGAAAGTTTTCTGTCAGTATCTCAAAAGACGAAGACTAGCCGTTAAAAATCCTTTTAGAGATATTCCTATATATTCAAATGGAATCTTTGTTCCAAGTTTCAGCCAAATCGAGGGGGTGTCGTTCTCGGAAGGTTTCGACGTTCCATTTTCAAGAATCGGTGGGCATAGCGACGGACGTTAAAGCAGCAAAAAATGCGGTCGCTAAAGCAGTGGCCACTGTATCGGATTCGTCGTTGCATCGGGAAAGTGTGCTGATCCGTTAGTCGGTGTACGACCCAGGCTACGTCGGAAGTTGGTCGTTAGAAAAACACGTAAAGGGGAATTTGACTCGGCACAAGTGGAAGGAGAGAAAGCGCGACTGATTTCTAATCGGCGAACGAGAAGGGGGCACGCGCGCGCTTGTTTCGTTTCCGGAGCGATTAGGAAGGGTATTTGGTCGGTAAGGACTGACGCGATGGTTCCAGGCAAATGGAACTCTCGGCTGCGATTACTGGAGCACAGGGAGATCCAATTGGCCTTGGATCGGAGCGGGTCGTAGGGTATCGGTGATGGCATATCGAGTAGAGTAGCGGCGTGTATCGAGAGATCGATACAGGGAAACGTCGCAATCCACCTTGGCTGCACGCTTTGCTGGATGTATTCGCAGCTGAAAAGACGTTTTCGTATGCCGCGTCGCTGTGCCTCTCTGTGTGTATCGGGCAGCACGTTCGCGAATTATTACGAGTCACGTAGGCAGTAGTCGCGGAACGTAGAGTGCTATTATTACGATGTAATATGGTTGAAGCGAATTCTAGCACCGGAAGCTTGCGCTACGGCAAGGTGGAAGGAGTGCGGTAAGGAGAGCAAAGGATAGTCGGGACAGGGGACGCGAAAGCGGAAGGAAAAGAGAGGCACGAGGGAAGAAGAAGGCAAGAAGTCAGCGGTCGGGTCACGAGGAGAAGAAGGGGGCAACACACAGACGTGGAAAAGTAGACGGTATTACTACTGTGTACCTGGATAAAGGCGAATTTAGACTTTACACTTTGGATGCACACCGCGAATGATCGAGTGAACCATTCATAATGAATGCGGAACGTAAAAACTGCACTATTTAAGACGAATTTAAATTTTACACTTTGGAAGTGCATCGCCGACGATGATCGAGCGAATTACTTATAACGACTGTGAAACATTAATGCTGAAGTATTTAAGGCGAGTTTAGATTTTACACTTTGGATGCGCATCGCGGATGATGATTTAGCGGATTGTTTATAATGAACGTGAAAGATGAAAGCTGGAGTATTTCCATCAGTTTAATAACTGAATTCGTTTCACTAATTTTCAAAATATTGGCGAGTGGAATTAGTGAGAGCGAAACGGATTGATAATGAAATTAGAATGGCTAACCGTGATTATTTGTTTCTGAACACGTTTACTTTTAAATGTATGAAATAAAGTACAGATTATTGTATTTCAAGCGTGGAACCCATACTTAATTTCTTTAATTCGTTAATAAAAGTGTAAATTTGCATAAAGATTGGTCGGCTAGTTATTATAGCTTCATTAAGGATGAATCATCCATGAAATTCATCAAACGGAGAGCTGGGGTCTGTTTCGTTCACTGTTCATTTTATTTATATAACATATGTATCTAAATTTTATAGTCAATAAAGCGTCTTATTAAACGGTTCTCTAAGGTACTGATTCTATGTATTGGATTAGTCAATACGTATTTCGAAGTAGATAAATGTCGGCCAAAAAAAAGAGGAGTTTTAATACTAAGAGATGGAATATTAAATGTTTCCATTGGTCTTGGCCATTAACAATTACGTTGTTAGAAATAGTCATGCTCTAATCAGAGCTTCTTAAACATCTTCATTCGCAAATCCCTTTTGCCGAAGAAAATTTTTGGCTATCTCGATTACATACATCAAAATTGAAAGATGCAATATACAATGATCCATCGAATACACCTTAATTAGATGCTTCGAACACAGCAACATAAGAAAACAGTACAATCTACCAAACTCCCTAAAACAACATGCAAGAGAGTACTGAGCTTCTTACAAAATATCAGACTGTATTACCAAATACAACAAAGTGCAGAACCAACTGTAAACCTCATCGTGATCAGTAATAACCACTAAAGGTGCATGTGACCTAAAACGTCTTAAAAATGGAAGAGACACTCTTCGTGAACAATTGCCAAATTATTCTAAGTCTGAATCTCCTAAGTCTCTTATGCGATCCCCGGTCTAAGAAGTTCTGGTCTAAATAGCCTCTGGTTCATTTTCGACGAAATGCAGATGAAAATAATCTTCTCGTATTTCTCTACGGATGAATCATTCGCGATGCGCAACCAAAGCGTAAAGTTTAGATTCGCCTTAAGACAAGGAGAACGCGAAGGAATCGAGAGTAGAGCTAGGTTTCTGTGCGAGGTGCCAGCTAGTTGTCATCGAGCCGAGAGAATAATGGAAATTATCCACGGTAGACCGATCCGGTTCGAGAGGATTCCCAAAGGTTCTCGGGGACGTCGAAGCTTCGCAGAACTCGATGAGGCTCGCACATGCAGGGAACGCAAAAGCTTTCTCTTTCGATCCAGCGTCCTCGAGCGGAGCCCGGTCTGTTTGGATAAGGAGGAAATTGCCGCTCTTATTAGAGCAGCATCGATCGGGCCTCGTAAAAGATTATTTTCACCGCGAGAGAGACTCAGCTTTCGTCCCCGTCTTCTTTGCTCCATCCTGGAACGACTTCTTGATCCACGGTATCTTGCACGAGATCTCACGTCCCGTTCCCAATTGCCTCGATCGCCAAATCCTTCGCCCCCTATCGCGTCGTTGCTTTCTCTGCGAATCGAAGCTACAGCATAACCGTATAAGTCGGCCCGGAAACCGAAACCTGGAGGGAGAGAATTTTTAGCCGGACTCTTTCGCGAATTTCGCATCCGTTTTGGCATCGTGAACTCGACGGCTAAAGCTGGCCAACGATCGATAATGTATGCGAGAGCCGCGCCGCCACCCCCTGCTTCCACCTACCCTTGTGCCCTTATGTGCCGCACGCGAAAAAAGATAAATAAAATATTCTTTACGTAACAACGACGGCTCTGTTCCATGCTCGTCGAAACTCCAGAAGATCGACGGACAAACCGCGGGGAACCTTGTTCCAAAATACACGTTAAGGTCTACTTATACGTGTATTAGCCATTGGAATGAGGAATGTTTACGGTACGATTCGTTTCAGATAAAAGTGTACCATATTTATACTATTAGTTACTAATTGGTCGTCATACGATTTGTACGCCGATTTATACTATCCATTCCGGCACGAAACGTTTATGGCACGATCCGGTTCAGGGACGATTCGGTTCAGGCACGAAACGTTAATGATTCGATTTACTTGAAACCGCTTTTGCTACGGACCGTACGCTACTTAATTTTTGTTTTTATTATCTCTAGTTTTGTAAGCCTGTTTCCGTATTATAAATTTAGTTGTAATCACTCGTTTTTCTTTCCTTCGCGTATATGTATATGTTACAACTGCACTTTCCTTGCACAAGTGAACTGTATTCGTAGAAATAAATAAGTAAAAATAGGTATTATGATTCGGTTCAGCCAAAAAATCTTCTACGGAAAAACACATGAATGTATATACGTATATATAGCGTCGCGGATCAGTTCAGGTGCAATGCGTTTCGTACGTATGACAACCTGCATTTTTCTGTACCGAATCGTGCCGTAAACGTTTCGTGCCAGATGGTATAAATCGACCTTAAAACGCATCGCGTCTGAACCGATCCTCGACCCTATATGTATAAACATTCATACGACTTTTTCCACAGCAATATTTGCTTCAGCCGAATCGTGCTGTAAACGTTTCGTGTCTGAACGGATACTACAAATTAACCTTTATACAGGGTTAATCCCTATTCGAATTACGAGAGATTATCAGACGTATGCAAAAGTTTTAGTCTTAACTTGATGGCTTCGTTGCATTCGAAGCAATTTTATTCTTTCACCACAGAATCCGGAATTAGGCAGAAAGGTGATAGAAAGTCGTACAAAATAAGGCGAAATATTTCGAAGATAAATTTGTAATATTTATCGTAGGGGAAAGTTAGGCAAAACGGGTAAGTTTGACAAAACGAGGTACTCAATTCTACGGCTTCTGCACGTGTTGCTATTTTGTTGATTGCAGTAGAAATGTTTTGTATGCGTAACATAGAAGCATATTGGGAACAATTGAAGACAGGAAGATATTTCCAGTAAAAAGTAAACGCAAACACACGTGCAAAAATGGTGTGACATTTGGTACTTCGTTTTGTCAAACTATCCTCTACTATAAATGGTATAAATGAATCTTCGATGTATTTTACCTCATTTTGTACGACTTTGTGCCACTTTTTTGCCTAGTTTCGGATTCCGTGGTGAAAGAACGATATTGCTTTGGAGGCAAGGAACAAAACTGCAAAGCAAATTAGTTTCGCTTAGCAATTTAACGGTGGAATTAAAAAGCAGTTAAATAATATGTTGACCTACTTTTGTCTATAAATTTGCTAGCGGCTATGCAATTTGTCTAAATATGTCGCTACATTTTAATTCAAATAACTTCCGATTATCTACAAAAAACTATATTTTATTCTTACTAAAGATGCATAGAACACTTTATGGTCGGTATAACTGTATTAATCGTGTTCTCATTAACCTCTTATTTTATAATCGCGAGTCACACTCGTAGCGTAAAGTATGGTTCAAACAGAATAAATGTACACAATATGTATTCGTCACAAAGTGATAGTTAGACAGTTAGTTAGTGCTACAACAAAGTTGATTCAACTTCTCTAACTATGCTTAAATTTCTAAAAAATGAGTATACTAAATACACGTAACATATAATATATCAATAGTCTGCATCTGGCACAAGGTTGAAGCGGTGAATTGTTTCCCTTAATGTGTGCAGCTATGCAAGGAATCGTAAGGTAATGGGTTAATGCGAATAAGCATTACAACACTTTTCTCGGTCTCCGTTAATTTTTGAACGTCAATTATCACAGTTTGCCCGCCTATTACTAATCGATACAGTATTACAACACCTTTATCATTGAGTTCTGCCAATAACTCGATAAATAAAGTAAATAAATGCCGGAGATAGAGTTGAAAATCTGAAGAAGGGTTAAATTGGTGCACACGATAATGGTCAGCGCAGGCAACAACGCGATTCTTTTCGGGTCTGCCGGTAGCGGTGATTAGAGCCTCCACAGGGTCTCCCTTTGTGCGCCGAAAAACGTGGCTCGGAAGCCCGTTAAACGAGATCCAAGGCGACGAATCGTTGCCTCGGTTGGACCTTTATTTGCGGCGACGTCCACAACGGGACGTTTCGAGAGTGCACGATCGATCATAGGTAGACTTTCGAGCGAAACGCGTCGATCGACTCCGGCTCGACTTGCACACGCTGTGTCGGCGATAGGGCGGAGAACGCTGGTTTCAAGCGGAGCCGCGACCGAGACGACGGCAAAGTTCCGTCCTCTGCTTTTTAACTCTTTGATCGGGATATTTTTAATCAACGGGTATACCGAGCCGCGACGCATCCCCGTGGCCTGTCCACTCGACAGATCAAAGGAAGCGTACAGATTCACCGGCAATCCACGGTTTTTCGCGTTTCCAAGCTGCACGTGCCTGCTACTCTCTTATGGGGTTGTAAATCGGGCAACCCCTCTGCGCAAATTTCCCTTTTCTCCCCCCCCCCCCCCCCCCGACAGTTTTGTTTGTCAGAATGGATATATAATCACTCGCGTATATGGAAATATTCGGTGTACTACAATGTACAATTCACTATTGTTTGGAGCTCAACATTTACCTTTAATAGATTTAAGTATTTCCTCTGTTTTAAACATAATTGTTATATTACTATTATTGTTACATTTGTATTATTCTATAGAAATGCTTGCAAACTCAAACGTTTGGAAGCTTAAATACTTGATAAACGATTCTAAAGCACGAAACTTCGAAACCACCAAAATTTAGATGCTTAAAAATTCCTTGCAACTCGAACTCAAGATCCATCAACTTATGCTCGATGGACAATAAAAACAAAAAGCAATACTAAGTATTCCAGGAAGGAATAATCGATGCCAAAAGTAACCCAAAAGATTCGCTTTCTTACTATTTTTCTTTAACAAAATTTCTGTCATTTCAACAATTATCATCATTAATACGAATAGAATCTTTTCACGCTGACTGCGAATGTTACATTTATTTTACCAACCGAATGGAAAGAAGCGAAGATATTGGTACGATTTCAAGTATGAGCCACTGTAAATTGTTAATAATGCCCCATAGAATTCCTCCAATGACATCTTCCGCCATTAGGCACCCCACAGAGAGCCAACTACCAAGGGCACGTTCAGTAGCGTGTCATCGCTGATTAGCGGCCACGATCTTCAATCGGATCTTTTCAATTCCGCCGGTTCGACACAATGGCTAATAATTCTGCCGCAGTGTGGGAGTCAGAGCCGAGTAGTCGGTCGCTCGAAGAGAAATAGGCGGAGTTGGGGAGCGAATAGCGGAATATCGACAGAAAGGGAAGAAAAACAATTGTGTTAGGTGAATTTTGGCATGGAGGGATTGCCTGTAGGGTAGGAGGTAGCGATTTGGGTGGCGATGATCGTTTCTGTGACGTTCCCCCGAGTGGGAGGGCCATTTCTCCCCTTGGTGATCGCGCGTGCAGAGGGTTTGATTTACGTTCTTCTATGTGGCTTTGGGATTAGCAGTGCAGGGAAGACACAGTCAGGGTGGCGCAGCCTCTTGCGACGATTATCCCGAGGCTGGGGTTCACCTCCCAAGCTCGTCCGAATAAGTACGTCGATAAATATCCTCGGTATCTCTATTCGGGGTACAGGACGCCGCCTATAAAAAGCGAATCGCGTTTGCTCTCCCCTCCACGGGCAAACTGCAACCCTTCCGCGAGGATGGGAAGAGAAAAAGAAGCGCAAAGTGTGGCAACTGTGGCCGTGTTTTCTTTCTTTATCGCGGTTAAGCCGCGGCCAACAACTACAACCCCTTTTGTTCGCCGATTCGGTGGGCTGAAACGAGTTTCCATGTATCCGGCGAACGACCGCGACAAAGAGCGAGCAGAGACAAGAAGATACGGTCTCTCTGGCTTTCGTGCACGTTAATCGTGGAAGCCCTCTGAACTCGAAAACTCGACCTCGAACGACAAGCCTAATCCACGGAGGAAAGCCGACCCAATACGCGGAGAGGTTCGCCGGAGTTGCAGAGATCGGAATCCCCGTGACTTCGTTCGTTAATCTGTCGTACCGCGAGTAACCACGGAAATAATAACGCGTTGTATCGGTAGCTGCAGAAGCGATTCCCGAGGGACGGAGTAGGTAAATCCTGGTAGAATTGCTAGTCAGAGGTCGGAAGAGGGTTGTGTGTCGGCGTTCCTCGAACGTTAGCCTCGGTGCAGCCAGGGTGTACGCTTTTTGCGGGCGACCTCAGGTGGTCGAGAGCTCGCTCGAAAGCTACGTTTTTTAAAACCATCGCCACTGTGTGGTGATATAGCTGACGGGGCTTGCCTCTTAACGAGTCTTCTCTCCTCGTGCGCGTGGCTTTTTCCCTGGCGAAGAATTTTATGGGTTTTCAGGGCCACGTCAAATATACAAAAAAAAAGGGCAGAAAAAGGGGATCGAGTTTGGCATGTGTACGTTGTTAATGCGTTCGGGGATGTGGCGGCTGTGTATATACCGCCAATTTTGAGTACACGTAGAATTTACAAATTGAGCTCATTTAATTTTCTATAACACTATGTGACTTACAAGTGCTACGCTTCATTAATTTTATTTCGTTTACTTGTTACCCTACCATTTAATTTTATTACTGCATCATTTCATTGGTATCGAGCAACCTATTATTACGTCATATTTTTCATGTAAATATAAGCTGAGAAACCAGGATCACTTATAATTTGTTGAGATATTGGAGAATTAATCCCTTAACAGTTTAGCCAAATTGACAAAATTGGTACATAAACTGCTTCTTCGTTTTTTTTATAAATTAGTTGGATATGTTTTTCTGACATGAGAAAAGTGAATACAAATTATAAATGAAGTCTGTTTATTTATATTAAGTGTACCAATGAATGATCCACCTCTTGATTTAATTCAGCATGTATTTTTTATAAAGTTAAATATTTACTCTGTTTTATATATAGTTGTTATTGTTCTATGATTACTTTTAAACATTTGTTCATATTCAAAATTTATATAATACCTTGCATCGTAATGGTGACCATAAAGTTTGCCAGTCGGAAAACTGACGAACGTTTGTATTTTAGGGTTAACCCTTTAACGCACAAACGTGAATGGGTAACGAGCTTACAAATATTGTGTTTCTTTCTACTATTTTTGTTAGCAATTTGGGTCTCTGTTTTATTTTGCTTTCGCCATTCTCTGTTTTGAAGAACGTGCTCCGCACGCCATTGAAAACGAAGAAAACACGATATGCTATTCCTAAATTACGAATTTTTGCAATGAAATTTGATCAGTTCTGACCAATAAACCAAAGAATAATTCGCGCGTCAAGGAGTTAAAGTATTCTAGTCATCAGTTAACACCAGAGTTACCGACAATTAATGTGTACCACCTTTTTATACTATAGAAATCCAACTAATAAATATTTGGAGAAATATGTGATTCACGAGAAACAAAGCCCTATTCATTTTTCTTACAAAGAATTACAGAAAACCTTCTAATCCATATCCGTGTGAATTTGTATAATTTTTATGAGGAAATACAAGTGAGTCATTTTGACTACTTTGGTGGTTCTACTGTTAACAAGAAAGCAAACGAACATAGTTTGCAAAGATTTTAGGTCCCCAGACACGTTAATAGCATTACCAAGCTGAGATTTCGTTTAGTTCAACAAAATAGTGGTTCGCCAATTTCTCAGCAATTCCTTTCTCGTCGTGTAACTTCGTTTCTAAAAGGTTTGCAAAAAAATTCGTGTATACAGTGTATTTGGCACAATGGACGGAATGCTCAGTTAAATCGCTTCGGTGGTTTTAGAGAAAATGGGTCACAAAATCGCAAAGCCAGGTTATAGGTTTCCTTTTAAAAGTAATACCCGAATGCCATTTATTTTATTATACGAATACAGAGCGAGAAGCTTGGTAAATCCCACGCGATTTATATATCATCAATTGTTTTAAAATACAATGAAACGAAGCGATGAAAGTGTGGAAATCAAATGGGAATGCTTCATTTGCATAAGTTTAAACTAAGTTAAATTGCGGTGAAAGCTTTTCATAACATTAATGCTGCTTTTGAGAACGCATTGTGAATTTACATTGTGAACGAACAATTCGACGTTAATTCGAACATTTTCTCTACCATATTACGGCTTCGGTTTAATTTCGTACGAGAGGAACATTGAAACTTGACTTCTATCCTAATTCGTTGTGGTTCATCATTATCTACTGTTATTTTATTTTAGAACAGTCGACGATCTATCGATAGTGTTAACCCTTAACTACCGTAGTACATCTGTAAAACCGCTAATAATTACTTACTTATTCCTATTTTCCAGGTTCGATTTCAGTAGTTGAGTATTAAACTATAATCGAAAAGTGACCAGAGCGACAAGCTCGTAAATCATAACTAAAATGCAGCAAAGCAATCGTACATGGACGTAGAAATATTAGAAAATATTAGGTAATATAAATATTGAATGGAGTACCGTGTATCTCTTTGCAAACTTTTTTCCTCGCAATATTCTGTTCCATAACAAACGAATATTTCTATTCTTCCCTTTTCCTCATTTATTTCAAATATTCGATTTACTTAATTTTTCCACACGTTTTATATTTGTGGTGCAGCATTTTGCACCTCAAAAATATTAGTGTTCTTAGTAAGTTACAGGTTGTTGCGTTCGTTCGAAATATTTTTACCAGGGGTAGCAGGTATATACGTAATAACGCAACGAACATTAGCGCTCTATAGGACAGTCCTTTACAAAAACAACTCACCAACCCCTCAGCTATAGAGTACTCCACTGTGCCACCAAGCAACGTCGCTGCGTCTAAATCGCCCCCCGACTTCCTCTGTTTCTTCAATAAGTCCACTCCAGTTCCTCTATAACAGATTCAGGATCGAAGCATCTCGACGAAACCGTCCCAAGTAGCTGGCAACGTTGCTGCAGTTACAGTAAAAGATAATGGAAACCCTTGTCCTCGTTATGAATTATTCATCCTTTACTCGATCTTCAAAGAAACGGTTATTTCATACCTACCTTATACTTTAGACTTTTACAGTTCGCTTCTGTAATAGAGCGACTTTACGAAGCATTTTGATCTAATGGAAAGAACTACTCGCTGTATCATTCGTTCGTTATGGGCTATCCCAGCCGTAGAACGCGCGTGGCTATTAGAGTATTTGCAGTTTGCCCATCGGTGTCGAACTGAATCAGCATTCCGTAAGCACTAAATACCGCTAATATCGCGCATGTGCCTCGTACACCTTGATGGATGAGAATTTGCCTCTCGAACTGCCTCTCTCTATCTTCCCCTCTCCGTCGCGCGCGTTCGACCATCGCATTCCGCTCTCGCTCTACATTTATCCCTTCCAAAGCGGGCGTCGCTTAGTCACCAACCAGCGAGATTGTGCGTGGAAATTGCGTAAGCGTTCGCCAACTCGCTGGCGAACTCCAACTCGAGCTCGCGAATCGCTATTAGCCGCGTATAACGCGGTACTTGCAACTTGCAACGCGCCGCGCAGCGCGCCCGTCCCGTATAATTGATTTGCGACAGCAAGCGGACAGCCAGCCACCGCTTTTATAATCCATCCGATCCAGCAACCCGTTAGCGTTCGGTTGCTCGCACACCCAACACCAATTCGCTCGGCAAAACACGCGCCCGGAGAAGTTACTCTTCCCTCGGTTGCTAATTAAGAAGTAGGTACTTTAATAACGGTAATAAATGTATTGCGGGTTCGCGCGGCCAAGCAAACAGCTTTATGAAAATATGAGCGCGGCCGGTTGCGCGGCGTTATCGGCGGACGCGTCGTTTTTCATCGCAAAACGATGCGAAGTTCCGCTACGAACGGCCGCATCGCGCCGTTGCGTTAACTTTGCTCGTTCGAAGGCACGGGGCTAACCTATCTTCCGCGCGGCGAGAATTCGCGAAGAAGATGAAGAAGAAGCAGCCCAGACATCAGAGCCGCGCATCTCTCGTCCGAGAAGCGAGAAGGGTAATACGAGGTACGGAAACGAGGGTGACGCTCAAAACTACAAGAGTGCCGCACTCTTTCTTCTTTCACTGGCTGTTCCTCCTCCGCCTCCTTCCATTCGTGCTCCTTCCATCCGCGCTTTATGCTAGCGGGGTGCACTTGGAATTCGCAATCGTCGCCGCCGCGGCTCGACACCACCGTTCCGCCGCGACGAAGAGGAAGCACGAGGAGACGCGACCGGCATCGCTCGCATCGGCATCGCTATCGCCCCATATCACCCTCGTCTCTCAAGACCCTCTTTCAACCTACTCGTGATTCCTGGACGCGGGGGGGCGCCCACGAGTTTTCAAATCCCTCGCGGCTAGCGAGTTCTTTGTGTCGTCGGTTACCCGGGCAACCTTCGCCGGGTTTACCCAGGATTAAATATGTAGCTTCGAATTAGACGGGCACAACGACGCAGCGGAGACTTGCGAGAGGCCAGACAAGTCTTAGACCGAGGCGTGTCGCGAACCTGGGCTACGCTTGCCGTGCTTTTGCGTCAAAGGGACAAAGCCGGTCGGAAGTTGAGACCAGTGGCCACCCTTTGCTTGCAGCGGCGGAACCGCTTCCACCTCGAGTCGTCGTTTCGTTTCCGCCCAATGCAATGACCGATGTCGAAGCAAACAAGCTTTGGGATCGGAGAATTGGATGTTAGAAGATCGGTGAATCACCGGAGCCGATCCGGCGGCGCGGCGCCGAACGGACCTAGGAGAAATCGCGAGACTAGAAAGCAGCGGAGGTCTAAGGAACAAAGCGGTGGGCGTTTTGCTTGCTCAAACGGAAGAAATATGGACGTCATTATCGCGGAGCCACGAAACTTTGGAGTCTCGCGTTTTTCCATCGAACTACCCGCTGCATACCCAGCCCGAGCTTCCTAACCATTCGAATATCAGTACTCTTTCCTCTTTCGTTATTAATTCTCTCGGATAGTTCTCAACGGTGAACGTTTCCAGTCAATATCGATAATGTTATCGGTGAATATTGACAATGCCGGAATGTTATGGATAATTCGATATATAGATGTATCTGTAAGATATGGATAAGATGACCAAAATGGACTGAGGTGTTTTGGGTTAGGTTAGGTAAAAATCTAAATTTCCATAGAAATCCGTAGTCTACTTCTCAATATATAGATACATTAATATATTCAATGATTACGATCATGATTATACTAACGTTCAAACTTATTCGAACATCATATCTCTTAGGAGTTGGAGGATTTTTTCACAAATTTTGTCACAAATAGACACCAGACACCAAGGCTTGTTAGCGCAGGAAAATCGCAACACCACGTTTGGCTATAACAATTCCATTAACCGTGTCATTATTCACGTGAACGAGCATAATTATGGTAACTATTTTAGCTCACGTGACACTTTCGAGGGTATAATTTATAATGTTTGAACGCATACTCCATAAATCCATTTTTTATTGATTGTATACTACGGATTTTATCTCGTTAGTAGAAACGAAAAAGAATTAAAATTAAAATATATCGTTAAGTTATCGATAATCGACAGCTGCGTCTCCAGTGACCGCGACTTTCCTGACGCGTTTCAAAGCGCGTCGTGTCAAACATAAGCACCGTCGAAATTGAAATAAATCGCGGATTAAGAGGGGCGGTTATTAAACGGGGCAAGGATTAGCGTGCGTGACCAGGTTTCACTGTGTCCCGTCATCCGGTTCTCGTCTAACGCGCCCCTTCGATCAATTACATCGGCCACAATCTCGTTGCAACTGGACGATGACGACGCGACCGCAATGTGCCGACATGTAGACGCAAAATCGCGCGCGTCACGCGGCTAAACCTTTCCGTGATTTTGTTTCACCACCTACCTACCTAACTACCTACCCGCGCAGATTCTTATCGTTGCAGCGGAACTCTAAGCGATCGTTAAAGTTCATCATGGCCAGTCTGCACAAAGGGGGTGGCTCTGTAGCCGTGTGTTTTCCATGCAACAGCCCAGCGCGCGCCAGAAGCGACAACGCACGCCATGCCACCACGACAACGCGATGCGTTCCGCTTGCCTCGCTTCCGCAAGATCTCGTTTCGCGGCTCACGGCCACTGCCAGGGACACGTGGACCGTTGCAGCTTCTGAAAATGGGGAAAATAGAAGAGCAAGGAGGCGGGGCAGCGAGGGTACGAAGGACTGGGTAACAGGAAAGACCGTCTAATCCGACGGTATCACCAGCGAGCTATTCCGAGTCAGCTTCCGTGGCAAGTAATAACGCCGGTGTAACGGCATTGCTATCGTTGTTCTTCGCCTGAGTTATGGGGCTCTATGGTGTGGTGTACCCCGTACGTGTCATCGAGACATCCTCCTAATTATGTGAAACGAACCACGTCGTTGCGTCACGCGGCACGCTAATGGGAAACGGTAATTTATGAGATGCAGGGTGGCCGCGTTATTTTCTTCTTCTCAGACTTTTTCCCCGTTACCACCAGTCTAACTCTTTCCTCGTTCGCTGCGTTTGGCGCGCCCAATCGGAATAGGGAAGGAAGCGACGACGTTTGAGTCCAATCGAGAATTTCAAATCGATCGCATTTGTAAGCTAGTAAGTTTAAAATCTCTCTCTCTCTCTCTCTCTCTCTCTCTTTCTCTCTCTCTGCAGTTGCAGTGGTAAGACAGTGCGCGTGATTCGCTCTTTATAAAGATTAAAGTTCAGAGGACGTGAATCGAGGTATTACTATATTCTGGAAGTCTCGGGTATGAATGTCAATTATATGAAAGGAGGGTCCCTTCCATTACTTTATCTCGGTTAATATATTGTATCCTAATTGCTCGAGTCGCGTTATAAATCGTGACTTAAATCCTACATGATCTTACGCATGCATAGGCGTAGGACATTTGCATAAACGTGTGCAGTGTTGCAATTACGCATTAAGTTGCCAATAGCCTGCAGTCCAGAGACCCGCTTTATGGTTAAAGGGGCACCGATCTAAAGCAGGCCGACGGAAGTTTGCCCGGTTCCCTCCAGGGAAAATCTTACCTTGCGTTTAGTTGCTTCTTGGCCTGTTACATCGTTGCTCTCGCGTAATGGTTAACAAATTTTAATGATAAATCGGCCGGGATCCCGTGGCTCCTATGCAGGCGACAACAGCGTTATGAATCTTCTATGAAAAGACTATAAATGAGTTACTGCTGGAATATCTCATGACTTGACGCTTGCTAATATTCGGGAATATCCTGTTATTATGCCGAGATTACGTGCCCTGAAATACTCACAGTAATATTCCAATAAATGTGTCAGCGAGATTAATACAGGAACTCTCCTCCCTTTGGACCCGAGATGTTCCACCGGCTTCCTAACGATCTTCTAACTAGAACCGGCAACCTTGGGGAATGAATTTTTGTCATGGGAATAGAGAAGTTTATCAAACCCCCATCGTGACAGGTATAATTGGCGAAACAAGTTTAACGAGGTCGTAAAAGTTGGAAGAGGCGCAAAGATACAAGTGTTTTGGGGCAATTCGTGAAGATTTTAAGCGAAAATAGGAACTCGACTCTCGTTAGTACTTCATGAAAGTATTTGAGCATTTATCGTAGAGAACTTTTGTGAATGATGTGTAAGTTATACAACAGTTATGGAGCACTATTAATACTGTAACAGTTCGTTCTGACGCGTAAGACGAGAGCTCGACGTGCGACGAAAGTTCAAAGTTTTGGAAATTCAAAGCATTGGGTATTCCAAGTTTTAAGAATTCAAAGTATCGAGAATTCCAAACTTTAAGAAATGAAGGCATTGAAAGTTGGAAGTTTTGTAAATTTAAAGCAGTCGGAATTTGGCGCTTTGAGGGTTTGAAACGTTAGGAATTCGAAGCTCCAGAATTTTAAAGCATTGGAAATTCAAAGCATAGGGAAACTTTCCTTCTTTTGCAACGTCCTCTTCGTACTACAATTCGCTCGTCCAAATTTCAATTTCGTCAACTTTGGCTGAAGTTATAGCAAGAATGCTTAGAGTGGGGAATATCGTCGTACACGTTTCCGCCGTGTTTCTATTGCGAATGTATCCATCAAACACGGCTATAACACGACACGATTGGCTCTAAACGACGCGTAATTGATAACAGAGGAGTAGTAGGGATTATTCGTGTAGCAAATCGAGCAAATCGGAGTCTATCCTTGGGAATCGGACACAGGGAGTCCGTTTATTCAGTGGCGTTGGAGCATCGAGGTCTGCGCGTTCTAATTCCTTGGCGACCCGTTTCCATATCGATGAGGCACACGCGGGAACCGCCGAAATTGCTTTCGCCGCCGAACTCAACGTATTCGAAATCGTCCCGCGATTGGTAAACGCTAGCTGCACAGTTTCATCTTTGTTCCCTGCAGTTTCCTCTATATATATTTTCCTTTTTTCATTCGCCATTTGCCCGTGTGTTCTTTTTTTCAACAACCCCGGTGAACGCGAGAACGCGTCATCCATTATTCGGACCGTAACGAAAATTCGATCGAAACAATCGACCGCGATTCGATTCCTCGCGGTGCCCACGCTCGCGTGATTCCCCACGATATACCGTCGGCCTTTCCGCGTCATTGGCGTCGTCGAAGCGACGATATTTTACGAGGATAAATTATAATGGCCGCATCGGGCAACCCTCGGCCGAATATCGGGACAAACATCACGCTACCCGGACTCTTCCTTCCCACGTGTCAGGCCTCGTTTCTAGGGGAAGCTTTATACAGGCTGGACTAGTGGGCGCAAAGACCGTGCCGCCGCGTAAACATTTAGACGGGAACATTGGATTTTTCGGTGGGAACGAAGGGAGACCCACGATGAGACATCAACCACTTCATTAATCCTTTCAATCCGAACATTTTCTATTTCGACAACCTACCGATTCTTCTTCCTTCGGAAATGGATTTACTCGATCAGAAACAACGTTCAAATAGACAAGTCATTGTTTGAATATAATGAATATAGGGATGTATTCGTTACTTTAACCTTTCCCGACGCGAACCTCTTTTATTCTGATTTCAGTCATTTCTTCTTTTAAAAGTTCACAGTACTAAGCTAGGGATAGTTATACATCAAATTTAGAACTTGTGCGCCGATGTTGAAAATCAGGACACGTGTGTCCTAGCAGTTTTTTTTATGTGGGACATACGTGTCCCGGAAAAGGTAAATATAAATAAACGCTTTCGATCTCCTGTCGGTGACTTACATTTCATAGTCACTGTATATTCCGTATAGTCAAAAACTGAGTTTCCTATTTCAACATTGTTTCTGTTCGGGCATGCACGTAAAACCGTTTCCCATTTTCCAGGGAAGTGGAGTCGGAAGATCGTGCGGAAAGTTATGAATCTCCCAGAATTCGAAGACGTGACACTCAAAGTGTTTATGGTCCCCATAGAAGCATCCACTGTTCTCACCCAAAATGTTTACGCGGCGGTACAACGGTGAATGATCCTGTATACTCCTTCTTCCCTATGATTGTCGTACAATCGGCGAAAATGGAAGCGGAAGGAAGGGAGAAGGAGTTGAGTGGCGAGAGGGCAACGAAGGACAATTAGGATCCCGGCAGGAATTCGAGTAGGACGCGGGGTCCCGTGCAGAGAATCCGCGCCCCGATAAAGGTGCCCAACGGAGAACATAAATTCGACGATCGTGCCTTTGTGGATAGCGGAGGAACTTTAGGGCCAATCTCGGTGGGTGGTGCTCGCCACCGAGGACGAACGATCTCCAGGAGCTCTTTTCACGAGCCAGAGGACGCCGCTATTCTCTTCTAAAGACTTCCCAGAGACCCCTTTCGCGGCACGTAACTTTTCCTTCGAGCACGCCCACTGTTAGCGGACAGCGGTATCGAGAGGGCAACGAATAAATCTACTTGCCTTGTGCTTGCTGACGTTCACCGGCAAAGGGGGATGATACGTAGCTTCGCGATTCCGTTTAACTCAGGAGTCGGCAAACTTCTTTCGCGGGGGTCTAACTATTCGATATTGTTAGCTTTTGCGAACGAAGAGATAAGTATCTTGGATGAGTATAATAGCGTCCGAAATCGAGAATTTATACTTAACTTTTTGCGCTTGAGTGCTACGCACGTTGCTCGTTTTTTTTGTTATCGCGGCAGTGGAAAAGACGTACGACGCAAGAGGTTTGTAAATTGTTTCTAAGATGGTAATAACGTTGATCATAATTATTTCAACCATAAAGTTTTCCAGACGTTCGAAATCCCAAGTTTTTGAATTTCCAAGGTTTCGAATTTCCAACCTCTTAAATATCCAAGCCTTTGACTTTCCAAGCTCTTGGATTCCCGAAGGTTTGAATTTCCAAGCCTTTTGATTTCTAAGCTCTTGAATGTCCAAACGTTAGGATTTTCAAACGTATGAATTCCCAAGCTTTTATCGTGAGCGAAACTTAAACCAATGCAAACTAGGGGGTGTATTCCGTCTTACTTTTTAAATCACACTGTACGCGAACGTGTGCTTGAAATATTCGTGCTACGCGAGGTTTGCCCAAGCTTATAAAGTCGTGCTACGTGGAAACCGTTTTATAAAAGTGTCGCGTTAAAAGCAGACTCCCTTAACTTATTGCACCGTGTTTCAGCGGTATCATAAGAGAGTTAACCCTACCCCTTTACCTGCCAAACGAATGGAATAATCCTCCTCTGCAAAAAGTATTTTCAAGTCACAGGCCGTGCAAAAACAAACGTCGGCCAGGATTCGACCCCGCGGACCGCAGTTTGCCGACTCCTAGTTTAACCCACTACTTTTTCCTTTTCCTTTCGTATTCCTTCGTGCATTCGACGAGTGAACGATTGAGCGCGTTAGAGCGCGAGCGAAAGAGGCGCGAAAGGAGGAAATAGAGAGAAAGAGAGAGAGAGGGAGAGAGAGAGAGAAAGAGAGGGACAGAGAGAGAGAGAGAGAGAAAAAAAGGCGGAAAGGTGAAAAGTGGAAAACGCGCCGAGGGAAATGGGACCGCGAGAATGGCCGGCATTTGGAGTCGTTCGCGAGGGATGGATCGAAAGGTTGCTCCCCCGTAGTGACCGGCGGCGACGCGTTTCCAGAGCACGGCTATCGATCGGTTCTATTTTCTGATCGCAAAAGTGTCACGGACAGAAGCCGCGGCTTTTACCGCGCTCTTCGTAAGAAAGAATCGCGACTTTGTTTGCGTCTGGATTCCCTAACGAGGCGCGTCGTCGTGCGAACGGAAGAGGATCCAAGAGGAAGGGGGAGGAAGCAGTTCCTTTGCGTAGGGTGGAAGTACAAGTACGAGTACGGCTACCTTTGGAAGGTAGAAAGGGATGCGAAAGGACCTCGTTTGGTTGGACGATTGATACCGGAACAGTCGGGACGCGAGCGTGCACCAATTAATCTTATCGTTAATTAATTTGGACGAGGACGCTAGTCGGGGGGGGGGGGGGGTTAGCGAAGGAGGGCGGGCGAGGAAATAGGGAGGGGTATTGGTGGGAAATCGATCGAAATCGGATGTGTTTTCGAGCCGGCCGCTCGATCGAGCATGCGCCAAATGGCTATCGGTTGCAAAGGTCGTCGTTGTTGTTCAGCAAAATCAGTGGCGCAGCGGGAGACACGGAATTACGGTGTAAGCCGTATAGGGTCGTCACGCGATAATACTCGGCACCGCATTAATGTCGGGGTTGCCGGTAATTCCCATTTAATAATCACAGGTCGTATGTTAACCCATCGTATCCGGTAGTCGGACCTAATTACGGCCCCGTCCGAGCGTGTCTCTGCCAATAAACGTTCACGAGTCTCGCGGGACTCGCTCAAATATGCTCGCGGATAATATTTTCATTAACCATCGCGTCATCGAATTAATCGAGTGCACGGGGACAGCCGCCGTGTGCACCAGGTGGCCCATGCGCCTCACCCTTGCTCTACGCCTCGGTCTCGGATCGAACGCCACGCAGAGCGAGAGTTCGAGTGCTCGAAGCTACGGCGAATTGTAAAATTATGGATATGGGCGTAAAGGCAACGGAGATGGGGAAAATAGGAAAAGCAAGGTTGATGCACGAATAAATGAACACTTACGGAAAGCGTTGATCCTTTAGGTTGAACTTCGGGGATTAATGGTTTCGATGAATATTCCGATGATTCCAACCAGATTCCTTAACGTCTAAACTTTCATACGAGGCACGCAAAAGAACTTAAAAGAAATAGGAAAGATGATTAATTGAATTAAAAAGCCGAAAGTATTCATTTCACCAATGAATGGACAGTACTAAAGTACGGTGTCAAAGCAGTGAATAGTCAAGTGAAACTTTTCAGAAAGTAAAAAATTAAGAAGTATGGTAACTGGTTAATCCTTCTGCGATCTTTAATATTCTATTCGATTCAATCGCATTCCATCTCTTTTAGAATAGTATTATGATTCTGGGAAGAAGCATCTGCAACGTAAAGATTGGTACTTAAAGTTACAGAGATCAATAACAAGTTTTTCATGTCTGTCTCACAACTAATAAACGTTTCAGGGAAGTGAGAACACGTTCGGGTCAAAAATGACCCTAAGTTAAAAATACCTTTACTCTAGGCTCGCGCACACCGCAAACGAAGTATCGCACAATTCTGACAATACTCCTTCTCCTTGCTCTCCTTTATATTTCCCCAAATTCGTTCGGAATACCAGCAAATTTGTCTGCTGGCAATTTTTACGAGCTACATAAGTCGCATCGACGCGAAACCCCTTTGTTTGGCGACTTAACATAGAGCAAAAAGAAATCAGGGGACCCGCGGCGAGGTCCAAGACGCTTTCAGCGTAACACGTTCGCTTCCCTATTCCTTGTGCTCTATGTCGCGTCTCTCTATTTATATTTGTATCGCGTTTCTATTTGTTCCACGCTTTCCTTTTCCTTATTTCCCTTGCGGATCGTGGTCGCTGGCGAACGAACGAGCGCCAGCGCGAGCGTGAGCTCTCCTTCACCGCCATGCATCGTTTTATTCCGTTCGTATCTCCGCGTCGAGTTCTTTGCGAAGGTTAAAGACCTCGGCGGTGGCGAGCGAGCATCTCCACGACAAGGAAGAAGATGACTCTGCGACGCTGAGGCGGAACTTTTACAGAGAGAGGACAGGGCGAGGAAAAAGGGCGAACAGCGAAATTGTAATCGTCCATTCGACCATCTTTTTCTTCTTCACCAGCCACGGGAAAAACCGGATTGAATTTTTATTGTACAAGCGATGACGGTGGACACGTGGTCCAGCGGATAATCGTACGTGTCTTTCGCGTTTATTTTTGCAGAAGTGGAAAATTAATTGGTTACCTCAATCGCCGGGATAGAAGAGAAATGACTAATAATTTAATAGAACGAGGTTGGGTAAATTTTGATGGAACGGTTTAATATAATTTTGTAAAATCTAGAC
This sequence comes from Eucera pruinosa, assembly GCA_028830335.1. Classification (NCBI taxonomy): domain Eukaryota; kingdom Metazoa; phylum Arthropoda; class Insecta; order Hymenoptera; family Apidae; genus Eucera; species Eucera pruinosa. The sequence continues at coordinate 14,055,691 of JAMYCR010000005.1, forward strand.
TGAGAGGTAGGTAATAACAATTGTTTGACAAATTATGTATTCCGCGAATCGGGTCGAAAGCTTTCAAACATAGATTGCACCGATTTCCAATCTGATTCTTTTTAGAACTTCCATTAGCGTGGTTCATTCGCAATGCACGTTATTGCTGATCCTAACTTTCTCCAGTTACTTGCGTTCATTTATTCTAACGGTACATATAATTAATTTCTAGACTGCGCGTCTTTGTGGCCTTTAGTTATGGGAAATTTAACTCTTTGCGGTCGCAATGCTTTTCCCGTATGTATCTATCTGAATTAACTAGATATGTGCAAGGACCCGAAAATATCGGGTAATATCAAATTTATATCGAGATTAGTAGGATTTCAGAAAGCTTTCGAAAACTTGAATGGTATTCGGAATTTGCCCGTAAAATTAATGGAACCTTAAATTTTTATAATACCAAGTGTCTCTATTTGAACTAGGGAAACATTGCGAAGGAAGTACATATATCACACAATTCACTTGTGATTCGAAAGGAAACCAATAAAATATTATACATAATTGATTACTTGTTTGTTGTATACTTGGGAATCTAATTTGACTAATAAACTCGCTACTTTGACACGAATATTAGGTTCCGTTCGTTCTTGCGGTTCTCGTACAGCTCTATATTTATACAAATTATCGTCGCTAATGTACCGGAAGATGTGGGCTCAATGAATTACTATGTATTTGAAAAACCTACGAATTATACCTAAATGAATTGATTCCACTTATTGCGGTCTTGCGAAAAGCAATATTTTTCCTGGCCTACGGCAAGAATGATAAAAATGCTTTGCCAAGTGTAACCTGTACTTCGATCGCAAACAGTTAAATGTGCAAAAGTTTGCACTATATTCGGCGTGCAGTACAGCTTACAATATTTAAGGAATGAATCCAATATGTACTTGACGCTAGATTGACTTGATGCATTATATATGGATATATGGATGTTTGAAATTAATGGGTCGGAGGGATGAGACAAGATGTATAGCCGTATGGTTACATCAATCAAAGCTAAAACCATTAATAAATTATAAATGTCTAAAAACTAATATTCATGATTTCTATACTTTTAACCCAGTTTTGAACTTTCATTAAAATATTTATTGGGCAGTCGGATGCATCGTGGGATGAAGCCACTCATTACTTTGCCAAACTTTCGGTATTGGAAATCATCGTTTGTAACTTGACACGCTGACTACCACCTACGAGTTTTCCTACATGTAACACATATAATGTCAAGAATTGCGTTGAAAGTCTATACAAGGTTCGTATGATAATGTATTGTACGTAAGCTATTAAACATTGGCCAAAATCTATAAAATAAAATGATTCAAACGATTTGGAATTCTTGGTCAGGTTCATAGAATCCACCGTACCACTCAATGCGTTAAGCTTTCAGTTGTTGAAAGCATAGGATAGCATTTGGATGAACATCCAAAGTTCGTTCGTTTCCTATTGAAACAATTCTTAACCTATTAAAAACAGCGAGCGCCGAAAGATTTTGGAAGCATAGTTTGTCGCGACTACGACTTCCTTGCTTTTCTATTTTATTCTTTACCCCCTAGAGACTCTTTTTGGTCTGCAAACGATGACAGTGGAAACGGAGACAATCGGTAAGCAAGCACAGGGTCAAGACGCGACGAGAATACTACTCCCGACGATAAGGGGTGGAAAAAAAGAAGCGGCGCGTTTCACATGCACGGACGATCAGAAATTGGCCGCAATCTTTGCACCGCTTACGGACAATTACCAACAAGATTGCCTTCTTCTTGGTCTTCCCTCTGTTTCTTTCCCTTCTGCTCCCCCTTTCCATCACCCATTCAGTCGTTTAACGTCGCCCCTTCTCCCGTTTATCGTCGTTTGCCACGGAGAATCCGGGCGACTAAGCGCCCCCATCAGAGTAAAATACAAATCGTGCGTTCTCCTCATCTGCCATTACGACGGATTATAACTTCGTTGATCGGTGACGAAACGCGGAGGGTGCGCCTATTTGTATTCAAAGGCGATTGCGATTGCACAGGCGCCTCTGCTTCCGGCGTTTCTCGATATTCTCGCGTGGGCCCCCGACGCGCGCCCTATCCGATAGCAAATTTCTCTTGTTCCAGCCAATATCTTCTCCGTTTGATCGCTATAAATCGCAAGCCCGTCTCGTGTCACGGTGAAACGAATGGCGACCATCATTGATTTTTCAACCTTTAAAATTACCCCCCCGGCTAAATCGGGAAATCCTGGAGAAATATATACACCTTCGCTCAAGGGCGCGGTTTCTTCTCACGGATATAGCTTAAGGTAAAACCAGTTTGTCACAGATTCCGAATAGATTGAGGATTTCTATATAAATCCCGATTTGTGGAATTACGAGCGGCAGAGTAGAACCAAAACAAAAATTAGCTTCCTCTTGTAAATATAGTAATACGCGCCTTATTTTGGATATTTTATGCGATTTGGCTTACTACGTACATCCTGTACTTTTTAGCGCGGTTAAATTTCCTCTAGATGCATAAAATTTTGCAATCTAATGAAGTATTTTTAACTGCATTTACGTTTTGGTGAAATTGTTGGTGAAGTATCGGATAAGTACGGGAAATTCTCGCGTAACGCGGTACTTATGTTACTGCGCAAATTTATAGCATCGCTAATGAATACTACAAAATACCCCAGCTAATTAGTAGTATTAAAAATGCAGAAACTTCGAGTTGTAATCTAGTTTCCGTTTCAACAATTTCGACTGAATTTTTACAAAATTGTGGAACGTCGAAGTAATTTTGAGAATTCGAAACATTGGGAATTCAAAGCATCGGGGATTCCAAACTTTGAGAGTTCAAAGCGCTGAGAATTGGAAAGTCAGGAAATTCGAAGCACTGGGAATTTGGCACTTTGAAAATTTCCGGCGTCGAGAATTCGAAGATTCGACTGATGCGACCCGTGATGAAAATTCAGAAGAGATGCGAGCACTTTTGGCCATTATCGATTCGACAAAATTACCGAATCGATTAAGAAACCATCTCGTCTGAATCAGCTATAGAAATACCGTAGCGGAACGGTTAAATATTAAAATAGTATATCTTCATTCCTCCGTATCAATGTTAATCCAATTATCGGACTTAAAATTTGCAAAAGATAGATCGATCGTCGGGTAGAATTTCGGTCGGGATTGCGCGCGATTCAGGGTAAACGCGTTCGAGAGAGGGAGTGTGCTGGAGCGGGGCCAAACTCAGCCGAAAACCAGTCCGCGTACGAAACTGGATGGATGAAGCCGGCCGAGAGGAAGAAAGAGCCGAGGACTCGATGCTGCTGCAAACGTTCGAGACTGAGAGTGGAGAGTGGACCGTAAAAAATAAAAAAGATGAAGCGAAGAGTATAGGAAGGACAAAAGGGGAAGGAAAAGGCACGCGGTCAAAGTTTTTCCTTGCGATGACCAACGACCCGTGTCGGATCGATTCTCTCGTGGTAATTACGCGACGATTTCCCATAAACGCGTCGACGACGTTGGGGGACTATTGGGGACGGAGACGAGGTCTCGATCGAAACGGATTTTAAAACTCCTCGCGACGGATCCCCGCGTCTTTAGCCGGCTTTGACGAAACTTTCGCGATTCCCGCGGGCGGCTGGTTTTCCCTCTATACCCGTGGAATCTCCGAGACACCCCGACGATTCGTCGTGGAAACTGTAAACGAGAGACGAGAAAGGCGGACGGTCAGGTTGCAAGGTGCAGGTAGAACAAGAGACGCAGGCGCACGGTCGCGCCTACGAGACGCGGTTCACGGATCCAGCTATCGATTCGGCTGTCTTACAGGTCCTCTCGAGGCTCGATGAATAAAAATGACATGCTAACGAGCGTGGTTCAGCCGGCTGAAACTAACTCCGGTAACGCGCGCGACGAACGCTAAGCGACGTCTTCCCCGACGCTCTCCCTGTCCCTGTTACGGACGGGGCGACTTTGGAAACCAGTCGCGGAACACAGAAGGGAACCTAGACGGGGCGCCCAGGAGGGAACGGGGCCAGGGAGAAACGGAGAAAAGGCCGAGGAGACCGAAATACAGGAACGGGAGTCTCCTTCGAGTCACCGATGCGATTAATATTCGAGCGATCGTTCGAGCGGAAACGGATTCGCCGTTTCTCCTCAACCCTACCCCGCAGGGAACACCAGAGAGACACTTTGCACGCCAGGGCGAATAGTTTGCCCTTTCTTCGCGGCGTTACCTATACACACAGATGCCGAGGAAACTCCAAAGCATCTGTTAGACGCGATCATGCGCAATCGTATATTTAGTTAATTTGATTAAGGGGGAGGTGGTATGAATTGGGACACCTTTCTTTGGGATACAATAACGAGAAAACTAATCGGCCATTGCAGTTTTAATGTATTTAGAAGGATTAGTCATTTCGCTATAATGATGCGTGGTACAAATAGATGCATCTCTACAAAGTGAATTTTGTCTCATTTATAAATTGATCATATTGAATAGGATACGGGTATTTTTTAATGGCACGCTGTAATAAAACGAGAAAATGGTAAAATAATTGTTTCTTTAGGCACGAGGATCATAATATTATTTAACTTGAACTTACTTCTGAATTTACAAATAAATGGCTTAATAAACGACAAAGGAACAGGACGAATCTATGTTACAAACCAATACATTATAAGTAATCATTGGACTGCCGATGTTTATGCATTTATGGGAAATTTAAATGTGCAAAAAAGTTCACCATGCGTACAATATGTACAAACATACATTAGGTTGGGCAAAAAGTACTTTCGTTTTTTTACTGTGTATGTTTGAAGTATATAATGCACGGATATGTATGCTAACAATTTTAAAATTGCAAAACAGATGTGAAATAACGACAAAACTTTTTGGCCAACCCAACAAAATGTCTAAAGCACGTGCTATAATGTTTAGAGAGTGAATCAAATAACTAATTATTCTCCGTAATTGTGTTCATAAAGGCATCAATTTGCATAAACATCCGCAGTTTAGTAATTATACACAGTGTATTTGCAGGGTTAACAAGGTACATTGTAACCTTATACTGCATTTACCCTCCGATAGCATTTAAATTGCATGCAAATATATGTTAAACGATTATGATTAAAAAGTTAACAGATAATTAGGTGGACTGCTTTAGATGAGATACTCTGTATATCGTTTTATACAAACTATATAAAACTTGTGTCATATATTTTTAAGTGGATGAAAAGCGATTATAAATAGCATTAGTACCTGTACACCTTCATGAACGTATGAGGTGTCTTCAAGAATCAAATTTTTGCAGAATATCAGCAAACAGAAACTTCACAAGTACGCGTTAAAAAATTAAAAATTCTGCACTTGAAAGTGTCGAAAGAACTAAAGAGGTCAGTACATGCATCTATTATACTTCTTGATGTGGATAATGTCACGATTAACGAGATTGTCGTAACTAGTAGTCTGCGGATTTTTATGCATTTACTGGAAATTTAAGTTCGTAAAAAATTGTATCGTGCACATAGTATGCAAAAATATTTAAAATATCTAAAGTAACTAAATATTGTTGCACTTAGAGGGCGAAACAAATCTTTATTAAATCCCCATTTCTTTAATTCCATTTGTAAAAATATCAATTTGCGTAACAATACACAGGGTCTAGTTATAATCATACTGCTACTTTCCTACACTAACAATACAAGTTGTCCCATGGCTGTTTGTTACTTTAAAAATATAAAACAATTCGAGAAATCGAGAAATCCGATCGTATCATTTTGAATTTTATACCCAAATAGGATAGATTCTACCGTTCATAATTCGGATTTTAATTGCGCGAATTGAAGAAATAAATATTGAAGAATTTTTGCAGATTTCTTTAAAATGTTGTATCGCGATTTAACTTTGTTACACTTTCGTCCACAATTAATTGGACACTCGATAAATTTAGAATAAAGCGACATTTATATTGCATTTGCGAAATGAAGTTTATTGTTTGCTAATTACTTACGCTGGGAAGAGCATCATGCAATGCTATCTTCTGACAATGTTATTAGAAACATATAATAACAGATGTTCTATTAAAAACTAGCAAATGTTTCCAACGATTTATGAACGGAAGTGTAACCATTATCCTGGAAATCAATGTATCAAATCTGTGCTTCATACGAATCGTATAATTTTGCAGTAGAACACAAATTAAGAGTATATGCGGTAGCGTTGCGTTCCAAGTAGTTCAAACAATTAAACCTCTCCTATTTATTACATAATATAATGGATCACTGTGCCAATATATACAGTGAGCCACAAAACTATTGGCACAGAATAGCAAATAGTAGAGGTATGTACAATAAAAAAAATAATAATATGAATTTCAGTATTGTTATCTACTATATTGTTAGATATTCATTCAAAGTTCAATAAAGGGATTTTTCCGTAAAACAACACTGAAAGATACAATATTCCTTTTATATTTCTCATATCATTCTGTTACCTTTTCGCCTGTGCGTCAATAATTTCCTGACTCACTGTATATAAAATAAAAACAGAATAGCATAGCAGTGTTTAGAGCTTAATTTTGGAAAAAAGATGGAGTTGGGTTGGTCTGCTTAACTTTTTGCGGTCATAATATTTTTGGCGTAACTTTCGTATTCATCAAAATTACCTTTGCTTTACATACCGGAAGTTAGGTCCAGTATATCATTACTTAAAAAATTTGTTAATTATACATAAGTGAATTTAATCCACTTACATGAATCATTGCATTTTTGTAAAAAAAAACACAATATTTTTCCCGAGCTAAGACAATAATGGTAGAAGTGCCTTGCCTTAGTAGTGCCTTAAGAGTTAACATACAGAAATTCCTGTTGATCGATTAATTATTAGCGGCAAGGATGAATTATGGTATCGCAGAAAGATATTAGGGTAAATAGGAAGTAACACCTATCCTTATCGAATATTGATATGCGAACTGATTAGTGGTGCTCGTTCTAGTTAGTATCGTGTAGGTGGTGTAAAAAGTAGAGGCGCGTGTTACGTGCGATTGCGCAGTAACCCTCGTGTGTAACTTGTACCCTTCCAGGTACTCATTATGCCTTTCTCGATAAATTGATGAAAATAGCTGGGCAATTAAGGAGCGAACGTGTCGCGGGACTATGAAAAATTGAAAACAAATTTATGGCTGAGAAGTTTGGTATTAACGTATGCTTACCTTAATTATTCAACCACCTTATTGCTGTTAAAAGATCCTTGTCGCGAGGGGTCGCTTTAGACAGACAGTTATTCCCTATTTCTTTCATATTTTAACCCTTTCAACCCTTTTAACCCGCAGTGGTTACAGACTTATTGGATGCATTTTCATTCGACCACATCCACCTGTATATTGCTTCTGTAGAAGCTTTAATTTTTTATTGTCATTGATATCTATTATTTGATGAATATTAAACGGAGCGATGTTCTACACGACTTTGAAGACCATATTTTACGTACTTCTATTTATTTATTTATTTTGTAATTAACGGGTAATCCCTTTGGTGTAATGATAAAATATAGATATAATATAATACGAATATGATATAATGATACAATTAACAAAATTAAAGTTTATGTATATTAGAGAATACTAAGAAATTTGGACCATGACACCGTAATTTAGGATTCTATATGCAAGGATTACATGGAACATCATGCATCGTCGTTAAAAAGACATTAAGTTAAGATTGTTCAGTATGGGCACGTAATTATGATTGGTAAAAGACAAAGGACAGCCCATAGAACGAACAGCCAAGCATAAGAATCTATGCTGAATTCCCTTAATGTTGTTTATGTGATATCGGTGGTATATAACCGTATAAACATGTAACCATATAATGAAATAATGCTTTAAGCGAGGCCTGACAGGACAACAATATGAAATCCTAAGCGTAGTAACATTTCGAAAAGAAACCTAGATCCTCTCACTAACAAAAAGTCCTGTTGTCATTATAACCAACTCTAAACAAATAACTACTTACGTTAATGGTTTGATTGATGTTATTTGAATATGTAACCTTATGAACAATATAATACACAGAGGGAAGTTCAACTTTCTCTAGCATATAAGAAATTATTACTGTTTATCTTTGCTTGTATCTTGCACTTTTCTTATCGTGTTTATACTTTTAACACTTCGAGTGTTACGACCGCATATTTGCGATTGATTTTCAATATCACGAATAGAGTTTACAAATTCGGGTCGTTTAAAACAATGGAGGATTAATAAAAAAATATTCGCCAAACATGACTTTAGAAATATTGTAATGATTCATAAACGCGACGATATTATTCGTAAAATAAATCCAGAAATATGCCGACTTAATACTCAAAGGGTTGAACGCGTCCCGGTGAAGACAAAGGATCCTATCGTCTTCCAAGTGCTGAGATGCATCCTTTCAAATAAAATTCGTAGAATCCGTCGAACTTGTACTTGCGAGGACGAACGTATTCCTGCGGCACGGCAGGGGAAGACGAAGGGTGGAAAGTAGCGCGGTTGGGGAAGGTCGAGCGGAAGATTAGAGCCGCGGACTTCCGGTCGACTCAGCGCGCCGCGTCGGTGTCCGCCTTACACGCAGAATACTGAATTTTTTATTTTCCACGGTACTTTTCCAATTACCTCGGACAGAGCCGCGTTCGCGTCTCTCGTTTTCCCGTTCTCATTTCGCCGAGCGTCCTTCCGCGTCTCCGTCGTACGCGTCGCGAAATGAAAAAAAGGTTGTTGAAGAGAGCCGGCGGCGAATCGCCGACGCCCGCCTCGAGTTTTGATTAAAACTAAACGGCGAATAAAAATTCCGCGGTTGGCTCGCGAACGGGAGACCCGCGGCGGGAGAGAAGAGGTTGAAACAAATCTGTGATTCCGCGGTGGTTGCGACGCGTACCGGAACCAAAATGGATCTTCAGCGATCGATCTTTCGCAGCCCCGAATAATCGTTCCATAAGAAGAAGAGCGCCGAGTTAATTGATCCTCCGGCGAAATCTTTCGACACGAAGAGAAGAAGAGAATGGAGAAAGAGAAGATAGGAGTGGAAGTCCGGAAAAAATAGCGCGATCCTGTTGGTTCACGAATGGAGGAAGTATAAAGTTCGTCTGGAATCGAAAATCGATGTACCGAGGACGCTTTCGCTAAGTGCCATTCGGGGTATCGTCGCTTCCTTGGAGCGGCGTCGAAGAATACCGTCGAGAAAAAAGTCCGCGAGCAAATTTCTACACACCGATAATTTCTAACTGCCGCTTCATCCACTTGGTGGCCTTTAAAAAGCGGCATCTGCGACGCTTTTCCTTTAGCGGAAAATGTAAAGGTAAATCAATTTAGGATGCATATAGGATAAAAGTCATGGAAACGGGTTTCACGATTCGTTGAGATGAAAGAAAACTCGCGATACGATAACCTTTTCGCTGCAACGGATTTTAATGAAAGAATATGCAGAAGTCGTCAAAATTCTTTCTTCCAATTGTCTTCCATTCTTTAGACGAATTTCGAGACGTCAGTATTGTCTTTGATAACCGAAATTAATCAGCAGAAGACGTCAATAAAACACTGTTCGCGAATTTCTCGAGCACCCATACAAGCCAGTAGCATTGAAAGGGTTAAAGTATCTAATAAACTACTTCTGTAGTATCGTTGACATAAACCGAAATCAAAATTTAACAAAAAATATAGTTAAAAATGGGCTGAACAATATTTTAAAAATACGATAGGTGCGTTTCTTTAATACTGATCCAGTGGGGCATATTTTCGACTGAAGTAAATGTGCCTGATTTATCCTATACCTCTTGTATCGCGTTTCATTATAAGACGATTTCTCTGGCAAGAGCGATCACGCAGACCCTTCACTTTTCTCTACGAAGGTCACTTCTCTCCCGCGGCGAAGATCAAGGACAGGGATTCCTCTGGTCCCCTAGGAAGCCTTACTTCGGAACGTGGATCGAGAAAAACCGCAAACGAGAAGAGCCTACGGAAAGGTCATATTACTTTTGCAAGCAACAGCAACAATAAAACGACCATTTACAATAGTAAATTGTCCTGAACGTCGGAAAAAGGTGCATTCGACGCGTAGAAGCAAACGATCTTAACCGGCAAGCGCATTAAGGAGACAAAACCGATTTAAAGACGTCGTTTACTTATCAGCGTAACGCAAACGCGAAAACAGATCGACATCGACACTTTCATGTCTATCGTTCATTTATCGTCGCAACGTAGAAACGACAACGTTCAATTGTTCACGCAACAGCAATACTGCTTGCTGCTATTTAGTCAATGTCGATAAGTTGTTTAAATATGAATTACCTATTTTATTGTGGCGTTTATCACCGGACCCGTTAAAGATGCTTAAACTTTTACACATCAGTGTACATGTATGACACGTTAGTTTTCTGATGTAGAATTGAAATATGTCGAACAAAAGTAATGCTTGTAATGAATTACAAACTTAAAGTAAAAGAATTTAAAGCGATAGAATGTCTTAATACGACAAACGATGATTACTATTTTTTCCGTATCACTTCATTTGTTCTTCTGTCGCAGTTTCTCATCGTTCGCGATACAAGGTGGCACTTAATAAGCCCTATATACTTTGACTAGCCCATATTTGGACCAACTCCTTTACGTGCGACGTGTCGGGAACAAAATTGTGTTACATAAATTATATAAATATGCCTAAATTTACGATCAAAGATGGATGTAATAGCATTATTGCTCGATGAAAAGGAAGATAATAGAACAGGGAAAAGGAGACCCTTGGTCCACAAGACTAAAACTAAGAAAGAGCAATCATTGTCCCTTATGGTACATTTACACGATGACAGGAAAAGTCGAGACTTCTAATGTGGTAACTCTAAATGACAGTGACATTTTTTCACACAAATATGATATCATGGCGCGCGGGCCCCATATGACTTGCTGTAATTGTCTAACTAATTTCAATAGCCAAAGTAAACTATTTTTCTAATTCACATCGACACGAATCTATGAATTAATTTTCGTAAAGATTGGCGAATTTCGGTATGAATAATAAGTACGATAGAAATGATATAATCGATAGTAGAGGATAAAAAGTTGATCATCACTGGCTCATTTATTACATGTTTCGCGATACGGATTTTGTTTGAATCACCGTAGAGTAGTAGTGGTTATATTCAAATATGTATCAAACGTAATACACGTGCGACGTATCGATGCGATGGTCAATGGTTTCGATACGTCATAAATCGTTTGCAAACGTATCGTACACGAGATCGTACGCAAATAACAATTCCAAACATAAACGTATCAAAAGTATCAAACGTGTCTCAGTCCCATCGCTACCTTTAATCAACGAATCATTCGTATCATTGTGCGATAAAGAAGATCGTCGTTGTTGTGCTATTCACGTTAACCGAGCATCCTTTTATTAAACAGACGTAATGCTGCGAATTTGTCGAAGATCACCTAACCTGTGTTCCGCTGATAGGCGAGCGATGATCTTTATCCATGAAGGAAGTCGATGTTTCTGCGATTCCCTGCGCTTCCTACGATCCTCTGATCCGACTGCAAAGTCTTTGGTTTTGTCAGGGTGATGGAAAGAAACCGCGAAGGTGGGAGAAGACAGAAGACGCAGAGGTCGGCCTCGTTCGGCCGGAGTTCAACGGACTCGACGCGTTGCTTCTAACGACCAGGCGGCCCGAACCGGAGAACACTGCGGCCCGCTACTTCACCAGACGCTACTGGTTTTGCGAGTATCTTTTTCCGCGGCGACCCGTCTTTTTCTTTGCCCTTTTGAGCGAACCGGTCGAGTACACTCGCCGCCACTGCAAAACGGCCACGGGGACCAGCAACGGATTGCCGACTTCTTCGTTTCGCGTCCCTTTTGCCTTCGAAGACGAACTTCCTCCTACCCGGTCTGACCGAGTAGACGGCGGCGAAAGAGCGGCAAAGAGGTGAAAAGTGTTGCGCGTGGCCACGATTACGCTCGTTAATCGCCAACAGAAGCTCGACCAGGGTTGCACGTGCGACTCTGAGTGGGTGCAAGAAGAGGAATAGCGACTGGCAGGTCTCGTAAATAACGTACCGGCTGGTTCCACGCGTTTCCGTTGCGAGTGCTTCGGCAACTTCTTGCGGAGCTTGCACGAGAGAGGAAGAAGGATCTCTTTTGCAGGAGAGAGAGAGAGAGAGAGAGAGAAAGGATTAGCGGCGTCGCGGCGCGTGAAGATCGGACAAGAAGTTAAGCAGCGTTTTGCTCAGCCAGGCTTCTTCGTTCGAACGAAACGAACACGGAAGAATGGGTGTCCCCGTTTCGCGCAGAGCTACTATCGCCGCCACCGCCGCCGTCTGCTTCCGGTCCCGCAGACGAAACACCTTCGCCAGAATCGTCAACTCGGAGAACCCGAGAGCGGTTTTTATTCGCTCGACTAACCGCGGCAAGTACCCCGACGACAAGCGGAAGCGTTTAGCGAGCCATTAAAGTCAGCTGGCCGTTACGATAATCGGGCAAATCGATTTATATCCGGCCCCTGACGCGGAGACCTCCGAAACGCCGATAAATCGATTTGCCTCTCCCCGTCTTTGCGGGACCAAAAGAAAGGAGAGACCGGGGAAAGAAGAACGAGACGTCACCCCTAGAAACCCATCGGCGCGGCGGCGGGAAGCTGCAGCTACGATAAAGATCCGACGCCTCCGGTCTCTTTCACTGTTGCTTTTCAATAAAACCTTTTTCGAGAAAATCCATACCGGCGAAATTTTCGCCGGCTACGTTGAACATTGTAACTAAATGATTAACCGACTCTACTAACACAGATATATTGGGTGCCAAACGATTATGGCGATTCGCTATGGTACACATAATCAGTGGCGAAGGTAAATTTGACAACGGATAGGGTCCATTTAGATGCAAATATATTTTATCGAATGTTTGAACGGGGTAACGTGTATCGCTGTGATGAATGAGAATAAATAATGGACACTCCGTCAGTCTTCGGTTGGCAGTCGAACAGGTAACACGTTTGCAGTTCGATTATTAGTTTTCCAATTTTGGTAATACTCTCGCCTTTGATTTTAACATCAGACGTATTCGTTGCCTCCAGGCGACTTTTATTCTTTTGCAACGGAATCCGAAGTTTGGCGGGCGATAGAAAATGAACGAAAATAGTGTGAGGATTAATTTGTGATACTTATGTTATATGTCAGTGGGAAAAAGTTGCAAATTAAGATTGAAACTTTTGCATACATCAATTGCAGGTTGATAAATAATGATTAGTGGATTGCAGATGTTTATGCAATTATGGGAAATTTAAATTTGCAAAAAGATACACAATAGGAAGATATAATAATTAGTGGGTGGAACTAATCTCTGTTTAACTTTCATTTCCTTAAGTCTGTTCATAAAAATATGAATTTGCATATAGGTCCGCAGTCCAGTTATGCTCCCACTAGTGAAGAAATCTGAAAATTTTCGAAGATCACTTTTTCCGAGCAATTTATCATTTATTAATATATTTTAATTGTGTTTGCAGGATCCTTGGGTCTTAACGATATTCAGGAGTATAAGAGGCAGTGGACCAGAGATCAATTTTCCGGCTGTTTCTTGGCCATTCCGCATCTCTTCGCAATTCAATGAGGAATTAAAAGAGGAATTAATTAACAATATTCCATGCTTCTGAAATATTGCCATGGAGGATTGAGGAAATTGTGAGGAGTGTTAAAAGTTGCTGGTGCAGTAGTCAGCACCTTCTGATCCAGAATAAGGGGAATAAGGGAAGAAAGAAGAACTTGAAGAAATAGTGAAACAGACACTATTTAATACACTTAGATATATTATAGGATTAATTATGTAAGCTTTAGTTATGGGATAATTTATAAAAATTTGTTTCACCATCCAACAATAAGTATAATAATACGCGCTATACTTTCGATACTTTATCGCACCTTGTATTTTTTGCTACAATTAAACTTCCCATAAATGCACAGAAAATTCGCAGTCTACTTATGACTAAAACTCGTATACTTTATAACGTAATTGTGTAAAATACTGCTCAGTAATATACTTTAGCGTACAGGTCTGGGTTGGTTACACAATTCATAATATAAATGTGTAAAATAATATTTAATTTATTACATGATACTATTTCTTCAAGTTCTTCTTTCTTTCTTTTGCTAATCTTATTCTGAATGATCGTCCACAGTTGAAACCACTATGTATATCATTCGGGAGCGACATGTAATAGAACGATCAAAAATCGTTTCACCTTTTGAATTGATCGTGTTTGCACGGGCATCTTTGAACGACATGAGATGGATGTCCAATGCAAACGCATTCTTAGCGATTCGAAAGAACCACTCGGACCACCTGGTTCAAGTGATAAAAGGATCGCAAGAATCTACAGTGTCTGACAAAAGTTTTCGGCCTAACTGTAATTCTATTTCAATCTGATAAAGTAAATTGTGTTACGGAAAATGAATGCGTATAACTGTTACAAAGAATTGTACAATTTTTGGGGAGCTTACATATACGCTACCGCCCATAAGTATTTTGACACTTTTACATTATGAGAAATACGCGAAAGATACTTGAAGCGATACTTTGAAATGCCATTTTCACTACTGTTCTTATTTTGTATGATCCTATAAGGTTACAACTTATGAACGAAAATAATATTTAACGTCAATTAGTGTAAATAACAAAGCAATAACTGAAGTTTGGCTGCTCACGCACTAGCAATGATTCCAAGTGTCTCTAAACTTCAATTTATAATATATTATCCGTATAATCCATCTAAATTCTTTTGCACGTCGATTTGCGTCGATTAAAACTAAACCTTTTGATCGAATTGCGCCAAGTGTCGGAATACTTATGGACAGTAGTGGTTGCACGACCGTAGTAACGAAAGAGTTAATAGGGTAGATTTACCACGTACTGCCACTTTAAGGTTCGCGCGTAACTTTATTTAACATGTGTTGTTACGTAAATCGAAGTCTAAATTTAGTATGAAAATTTGTTTACTTACGATTCTTTATACGTTACTTTGCTATTAAATAAACGAATTAAAGTGGCAGTTATAGGAACAGTGACAGTACGTGGGTCGTTTACCCTGTAATAAAATTCCACTTCGGCCGCAAAACTTTTGGCAGCCACTGTATGCAAAGTATTCGTAGGGTCGAGATTGGTGAGCGACCCAGACCTCGAACGAAGGAACGACAACTGGGATGTTCGGGGAGACCGATAAGCCGGTAGATAAACGATAGCGTGTCGCGGTTGGACACGGAGAGTCGCGCAAACACACCTGTCGGCTGGCACGCGTCTGTCGACGACCGTTACCGCGTCGTAGGAAACGCGGCTACGAGTGCGATTCTGGAAAACCGTTGGCTCGATTAAATGCCTGGCCAGAAGTAGTTTCCTATGGCTGTCGAGCGAAACGAAATGGAACGAACGGAGGGAGAAAGGAATGGGTCGCCTTTAAACCGCACCCTACTCTTCCTCGGAGATTTTAGTTGGCAGACGTATGGTAATTTAAAGCGAGTACACGAACGATCGAAAGGATGGGAGCAGGGTTTATTTAGCAGGTGTAACCCATTACGCGGAACAAAAACAATACACGCTCGGGGACGGTTTAACTTCGAAGAATAGCGACGAAGCTGAAAATGGATTGCAAGAATCATTAAAGGAGTACGGTAAAACTAATCAGTTGGAATGGCTGCGAAAGTCTCTGGACTCCAATTAAGAAAAACAGAAACTCACTCCCAGCCTGTAAACCTGACCTCCCTGGTAATTAGAACGCGCAATCCGGCCGAACAATTAACCCCCGTCACGTTACTTCGGCCGCTTCGCCATAGTTACCCTTCTCTTCTCGATCGTGTTTACCGAGAACCGTACTCTGCGAAACGAGGTTTACCTCTTTGATACCCGATTCCGTCTTGTTTCGTTTCGCAACTCCTCTCCGGATATTCCACGGAGAGAGTAGACGCGAGTTTTCGTCTCTCGTGTGCCAGACGCGAGCCGAAGACGAGCTATGTACTCGAAACGAGTCACCGGCAGCTGTGACTCCTCCGTCGTTCAACCGATACTCGACTTCTCCCCGTGGCATCCCCTGGGCTTCCGTTGCTCCTCGCCAACTCTGCCGTGGAATCACCGTTTTGTCAAGCTTTTCCTAGAGCTCCACGATTCCCAGAGGTGTCCCCCGAACGTGCACGGTCTCGATTCACCGCCTCCGACACCGACATCGTCGTCACTTAGGCCGGAGATCCCTATCGGTCCCGGGCAATCGCGACGTCCGCGTCCGGTAGCCTCCCGCGCGGATTCCCGTCCCTTTCCCGATCCAACTGAAACGCCAAAGAAACGCTTTTATAGCGAGGTGCGCGTACAGGCCGTGCGAACGGAAGTCTTGGTCACGGCTCGTCGAGTCGCCGTCGCTTCACGACCGTTGGGACGATTCATCGCTCGCGTGCGGCCACCTGCAAGCGAGACCTTGCCCGAGTCCGTAGCCCTAACCTGGAGTCACTGTCTTCTTCTTCTTCTTCTTCTTCTTCTCTTTCAGAGCTTCTTCCGTTCTACAGACTATTAGTAGAGGTGCGCGGGAACTCAAACATACCCGAAGCTTGACACGGGATCCCGAAAATGATGGCAATTCCTGAAAATATTCGAGATTACCAATCATGCCGAAATTGGCAAATGTTTCGAGGTCCTCACTACTTTCGGACATTTCGATATTTCAAATGCCGTTGCGAAACTTGTTTTTCGTGGAATATGGGTTATAGTTTTAGAGAAAATGTAGAAATACCCAAATATGACAAAACAAGCTCCGCAACGTCATTTCGCGTCGCAAACGTTACTCATGGGGGTCACGGGAAGGAGTCCCCACCGCGAAGCTCGATCTCCTACAGGTTTGCATAAATATTCTTTGCAAGAGTGTTTTGCGAAAGTCCATCCCACTAAAATTTTCTTTCACGTTATGCCATAGGGAAGATTGAAGATGAATAATCTCGATTATTCGGTGCTTTCCAACTGCAAACTTGGGATAAGTCAGCTATTACTTATCTCAGAGCGACAATACTCAAGGATATATGTTTAAAATTGTATGCGAGGCCAAATAACACGTTACCATGCTCAGCTAAAAAGCTTCGTTCCGACTACAGTACCCGTGCAGCTGAGATGGATCCGTTTTACAAACAGGTCCGCTGTCCCGATATGTACTCGCGTTGCAAGATCTTGCAGGAGGATCGTAGAGTTGTCTGTTCGAAGATGCTCGCCACCGATAGAACCGCAACGACGCAACCCGCGTGGGAATTCCTCCGCGGAAGGTCCTCCGACATCGAGTGGAGGAAGATGGTTGCGGTGGATCCGGATTAGTCGATATAGAAGCGCAAGGCCGTATACCGCGTCAGGGGGCAACAAATTTCCACGGTGTTTCGGGAGCTTATTAAGCCGACGAGCCGAATCTTCTTGCCACAACCGAGCACTTAGCCTGGCGCGTACCATCGGCCGCGACCTCAAAGAGCTTTCACGACTCGCCTCCTTCTTGCTTCCTGCTCCCGTTAACGATACCCTCCTTCCTATACCCTAACGACTGCGCGTCTACCACCGGGACAGGAAGCCGGGCTTTATTTATCGCGATAAACGTTACTCGCTGCCCTCTCGGCCATCTTACAAAAGGATTACGAGCAGATCCCCTTTCCACCCTATTCGTCCCCTATCTCACCCCCTTTTCCTCCTCTATCTCGTCCCTCTCTGTCTCCCCCTTCTACCTAGTAAAACGCCTTCGACTGATTTGTGTCTCTGTGCCGAGGGATAGAGAGGGGTGAACGCGTTGGCCGGCTTTGCGAGCTTCGACAAATTCGACACTCGATTTTATCAACGCCGATAAGAGACGCGGGCGGCTGCTAGGGAATCTTTGCACGAGGATCGAACGGGAGCTTCCTATTCGCGTCGCAGCTGTTTCTACTGGACTGAACTCGCGGAAGATAGGCGCCGCTCCAATGTAATATCGGCGATCGGTCCCGCCAGCGTCAGCTCTTTCCTGGTAATTTCCTTCGGCAGAAGAATTATCCGGCTGTATCGGGAACGGGCCGAAGATTTATTTATTTATTCAATTGGAGCGTGCAACGAAGAGAGAAGGAGAGGAAAAAATTGGAGAGGGGAAGATAGGAAATTGCGGCTCAGCGTCCCGCCGCTGCACCAGTGACTGGCCAGCGGACAGTTTTAATGAGTTTCGCCGGGGAAAAAATCGACGGCGACGTGTGACCGATCGATCAAACTGCGTATAATAGAGCTGGCTATGGCATATAAAGGGTAGATACGGGGAATAAACCGATAGAGTGGAAAAATGGCGTATATGATCTGAGAAACTTAATCACGTTTACGCTCGCGAGTACCTACACCCACGCTCAAAAGTCTTAGGAAACCGTGGAATCGTTCCTTTCAACCATTTTGCATTCTTTTTGTATCGTATAGTATCTGTAACATCGTATTCCATTCAATCGCGTCCTGCTTTTCTTGGAAAACTTCTACAATTTCGAACGAATAAATCTTACGTACCCATTCCAGAATAACCAAGTTTCAGAATCAATTTTCTCAAAAACGTTTGTCGTAAAGGGAAATAATTTTGTACCATATTCGTTCACGTAGAATTACTACATTGTCGATTGGACTACTGGTGGGTTGTAACGTAAATGCGTCCCGTTTTCCCAGAACGGAATCTAAATGCTGGAAATTCTACAAAAGCTACCGCAAAAGTGGCAAAAGATCGTCGATCAAACCGACAAAGCAAAAGGTATTTCAGTAACGTAACATTAAATTGAAACTGTACAGATGTTTCAATGGTTCGTTCGAATGGCTCTTAATACTAATTTTGTAAAATCTCCAATCGAACCCGAGAAGAAATCAACACGATTATCGATACTACTAGTGTAGCTTCAAATTCTAGTAATTGCATTACTCAATACGTCGCGTGGCATACATGAATTTTACTTTTCTTGTACGATTTACAAGCATATTTAGCACGGGACAACCTTTGTATCTATTTATTTGGAAGTGTTCCGTTTAGTTATTTTTATGATTACAAAGTAAACAAATTTATTTTCCAATCACAAAGAAAGTTACGTTACTTATTCCCAGGCCCAAACTGGAAAGGTTGATTTTCATTACTTTCCTACGATCAAATCAAAACGAATAATGAAAATGTTTCCCCGTGCTAGAAATCGTTTCTTCTTCCTCGCCTTTCAATTATATTATCCAAATTGCAATACTTTTGCGCAGGAGTGTAGACCGCGGCGCCACGAAGTAACCTTCCACTCATTAGTCCACGATCTTCAACAAGAGAGATCAGCGTCTATTTGCTCGCCAAGCAATATGAAATATTGTGTATCCCACGCTCGTTCCTATGATAGCCGGGCGCCCCGTTAAGCGACATAAAATCGTGCAAAGGGGATCGATGAAACGAGTTTCTTACGGAGGAAAAATCTCCAAGCGATCTCTAATTGCATCTCTTTGAGTATCCTTCGAAGATCCTCATCCTCGGTGAAAATTCTCCGGAGGAAAGGTAGCTGGAACTTGAGATACTTGGGATGCCCCGTTCAGGGAACTTGCTCCGTCGCCGGGAATTTTTACACGACTCCGAGTGTTCGCCGGCAAAGAAAGCATCCGCTTTTCCCAAACGGTCGATCCCGGTGGCGTGGAGCAAAAGGGGATGGCAGCCGATTCCCGGCCGCGCGCGATCGAGTATGCAGGCACCGTGGAAACTTTTCCAATCGAGCGGAAACTTTGTTCCCGTAATTAAAGCCGTGCGAATACTTAATGGACTCGCGCCGAACCATCGATCGTTTCGCTTCTGCTTTAAGCGACGCACGCCGCTCCTCCCTTGACCTTTACGTTACCGAAAAAAGGGTGACGTTGCCTTGTTCGCCAAGACCGAATGCCGCCCCGGCCGATTTTGCAACGACGAAAGTGGAAAGCATAACGCGCGCAACGAGTTGCGGATTGCGAGAGGAGAGAGCGAAGTTTAGTTCTCGTATCACGCGAAAGGATAACGGCTCGGAGAAATCTAACGAAGAGACGTCTGGGGAGCTATTTCACCTAATTTAACTGCGAGACCTACGAGAAGCTAGGTGTACGCGAACGCCTGAGGAGGACCGTAGTCTCAGGGGCGTTGGAATCGTGAACGCACGCGAGTCTGCTTCGCGACCGTGACTTTGTACCGTACGGGCATTTCGTGAAGCAATTTTGGGGAGTCTGTGTGCACCGTCATATGAGCAAGGATAACCGTGATCGACGAGCTTTGATTATGAATTTATTCCCGCTGCAAGGGGAATTAATATTTTGGCTGGAATAAGCGGCGTCTTTCATGTATCAGGGATGGAGTTTGTAAGTACAGTAGGGAAACCCTCTGGTGGACGAAATTTCTGTGAGAACGCAAACCGATAAACGGGACAATCACATTAAAGAGTTAGAGAGTGCAATGAAACGAGAATGGAATAAAATCCAGTATTTAAGCCAATTAATCGATATGTTACTGTGAAAGTTCGAAAATTGGTAAATCCTAGATTTTACCAGTCAATCCTATCATTTACCATTGTAAGGTTGCGAAAGTCCGAAAACACTTTATAAACCCTTTCATTTTGAACTGTTATCAAACCACTCCGGCAAATGCTGGGATTTATCAACTCCAATTGGTCAAAACCCGTTTCTGATTGTACTCTTTAAGTGAGTATGTTTTTTTCTCAATATTTAGTCATTTTTTGATTTTTCATTTCAGACCTTGTAATATTTTTACCTGCATTTTTTAATTTACTACTCAATTCTTTCCATCTGTGCTGTCGTATCATGTCAAATATAACGCAAAGCTAGAATTAGGGTATAAATTAAATTTCATCCTGAACACTGTGCGTGTTCGTTGAATGTGTGCCATAATTCTGTAACTCGTTATTGTAGGGCGGTGGTTCAAAACGGTGCGTGCTCCGACATTAATTTTATCTATTTTTATGCATCAGTGCATGTAAAAAATTCAACTGCATCAATTTTTTATATCGTACACCATACTTTGATCTGCACTAATGGATGCATTTGTTTTCTTCTCTGCAAGAAAATGTTGAACGACTTATGCCTTAAAGCTACTAGTTTAGAAGTTGTTGCAAATAAAAATTTCGTCCGCGTGTATTTTGTTTTTATACACCGAATTGAGTATCTTCTGTACAATGGCTTTTGTACTCGTGAGTAAATCAGAGATATAAAGAATTAAAAGATAATCAAACTTATTTTTTTATGCACCTCTTAAAAGTATAATGAAGCTTTCGTTACCGATAAAATCAATTTGCGAAATAAATTGATGGAAGAATATTAAAGATTATTTCAGAGAGACAATAGAATCGATGCCAAAAGGTCTTGAATTAATAATGAGATGGAAAGAACGCTTCGGAATCTATTAATTATGTAAAAGTGATTAAACTTTACGAAATGTGCCAATAATTTCGCGGCTAAAATCAATGCAAGAAATTATTACACGTTTTGTTTAATAATTTGATTGGCTCGAAACTTGAAATATACCTACATTCGCGAATAATCAATACAGGAAGCTTCCACTTCATATTTCTGTTAAATCTTTGCCTGTGCCAATAATTTTGCGACCCACCGTATATCGTACCACGACTGAACAATAAAAGAATGATACTTGTGGGAGTACCTGTACCTGATCAATTCCTCGTAGTCCCCTTATACACATATTTTCCGCGTAAAATATGAAATGAGATATTCGGGGACGCGTTAAACGAGGGATTTATTATTCTCGACTGCGTGATTTCTTCGCTGAATCACCAAAGTTGCGGAGGCACGATCTAGCTACGTTTTTGCGTGTTCCCGTTATCCCATCAGAGTTATACCCGTTACATCCGAAAGGATCGTAAAACACTCGGTTTCGAATGCAAGCAGCGGCAGGTGGCAGGATTCCGGCAGTTCTTTTCTCACTTTCCAGCGAGCATTTAAGCTCGCCGTTACACGTTCGCCTGCAATTTATCTAGCAAAGTATCGGCACTCTTTCAGATCTCGCGTGTGTCCCGCCCTCGATCCAGGTCGAAGCTTCGCAGCCGGCCAAGAGTCGACTCTTTAATTAATGGATGGAAGTAATTAAGAAGCAGGAATCTCCCGCGGGAAGTCTCGGGTGTAACGTGGCCTTCGGAGCCTCTGGAGCGTGTGCTTACGTGCCTCTGCTTCCTTCACCGAGGGCGTATTTGCGTTTCCTCCTTTAAAACTTTCCATTCCACCCTAGATGGCCTAGCGCTTCCCTCGAAAAGCCTAGCTAGCTCAAACACGCCAAATATTCAAAGTCGATTGGCGGGAAAACGAATCCGGTTAAGAGAGGGAGCACGAAGACGTCGAAATAAAGAGAGAGAGAGGGAAAGAGAGGGAAACGGCAAATACGCGGAGCCGAAGCGGAATTTATTAAAGGCGTGTTCGCGAGGTTTTTTGTCGCGATCGCAGAGCTGTTGGCGCGATGCTGGACGAGGTACGAGGTTGAATCGTGAACGTTACACGAAGGAGGATGCGGCAGCAGGGGCGGCGGCAAACGGAATGCCGTAAATCTCATGTAAATTCGGGCCGCCGCTTGATTTGCAAGCACAATGCCAGACAATTGTACGGTCTACCATCGAGCGGCCGGATGCGGAGTCTGCGAGTTTCTCCGGTCTCCCTGGTTAACTTCTCCCGTAGACCCGTCCGTTCGTCCCTCTCGTCCCTGGTCCACCAGGATACTTCGCTCCTCTTGCTCTGCATCTCGCCAAATGCATCTCTCTGCCCCAGGAGCGCGTCTCTAAACGTTTTAACGATCGTTTTCTCGTCTGTTCGCGCGTTTCACCTCGCCCCCTTTCGCGTCCTTTAACATCTTGTTCCTCCGTTTCCATCACGGTTCGCTGCTCTCCGCGCTCTCGCTTTTGCTCCGCTCGGCGCGGCGTGGCGTGGCGTGGCGCGGCGCGGAGTCGCGCGTCAGCAGAAATATGTATCGCAGATAAAAGGGGGTGTTCGCTCACTACTCGCACGGGGTGCGATTTACTGGTCGAATCGACGCTCGTAAAACCACGCCGCGTTAACGCAATGGGAAGCTGCTTCACCGAGGGTATATCTGTCCGTGGTCGGTGACGTACTCGCGGTGAAAGCGGCCGCCGCGAACCACCCACCATTGGAATGCGCGTCAGTAATTCACACTGTCCCGCAGCTGCGCTGGATACCTGCTGCTTCGCGCCGATCTGTCCCCGTTAACGACCCCGTTTCAAATCCCCAGACAACCCCCTGTCCAGGGATTCACGCGATACTCTTGCACCCCCTCCGTGTTACGTTTCAAGCTACCCTGCGTCCTCCAATCCACCCCCTGCGTTCTCCAGCAGCGCTTCAGCGCGAAAAATCCGAAATGATTGCTTCCGATAGGCCGGAATGCTCTTCCTTCCATTCGAAGGAATCGGAATGGTCCGGCTTCGAGGAATCGGTGATTCCCTCGCATTTGGTAAGAAGTGGTGCAGGACGGTGCATCCGAATAGTGGCGCGAGAAATAAGCGACCCGGCGGCGCCGCGATTCCACTCGACTCGAGGAAACTTTCGCCGGAGGCATGCGCGCATCGCGAAATCAGTCTCTCTCTTTCGCTCGGCCGCGAAACGGCGAGCGAGAAGCAAGAGTGGAGCGGCCCGCGGTCGCACTTAACCGCCGGCTATCAAGGTGCCAAGGTAGCCTCCGCGCCGTCCTTTTATTCCGCTTGGTTCCGCTTCGCTCCGATCCGCTTCGCTCCGTTCTTTCGGATCTTCACCCGCGAGGAATCGAAAACCGTGGCGGCGTTTCAAAGTTGCTCTCGTTCCGATCGCTCGCGAGTTAACTTGGCCTCGTGGAACTCGCAGCGTGTCGCGATTCCCGCGCTTCTCTTCCCTTCGTTCGTCATGACGAACGGAGGATCAAGGACGATCCAGGGCTCGGTTGAGCGGTCTCTGATCAGCAGACACTCGGACACGTGAATAGTCACCTTTGGAATTCATTGAATCGGTGAAATTGGTGAAACTGGTGAAATCGCGGGTTCCTCTAGGTGTGTTCTATTCGACCGTAGGACGAGTCACCGATTCCTTTAGGCGAATCGAAGAGTGATTGGTTTGATACGTTCAACAGTCGAAGTATCGGACTGTGCGCGCGCTTTAAGAATACTGGAAGAATTGTGTGGAGCGGATAGAGGTGTCTGGTTGTGTGTTTTGGTGGGCGTAGACCAAAAAGAAAGAACTAACCACTCGAGCGGTGGTTGTGGCAGAAGGATGAGATTCGGATCGAGGCTCCGTTGGACCCTCGCCGTGCTGCTGGTAACCATAGGTGAGTACTTCCACGAGATTCTTTGATCTTTCGTCCCACTCGAAGCGTCCACGTTTCGGTTCGCTGACCTCGGGGCCTCTCTTACCGCTGCTTAACCCTCTCGCGTACACTCTTTACGGTATTCCGCGAAGCCTTCTTCGTCCTCGCGGACGATCGAGCTTATCCGGCTCAACAGGTTCCCTTGCTTGCCTCTCTTTTCCCGCGAGTTTTTCGCCGCTGATCACAAGCAACGCTTCGGAGTATACAAAAAAGTCGGAATAGACCGGCGAAGAGGTTTGATGGAAAGTCGATCGCCGGAACCTATAGTTTCGTTGCAAATGTTACGACACGAGAAGGAAAGAGTAGCTTGGACGGCGAACTAGCAAGCGGAAAATAAGAGAGGAGAAAGAGTTTCTGGAAAGCGAAAGGCTGGCAGTTGGGTCGCAGCCAAACCGCGCGGATAATGTCCGAGTTTACGAGTGGAAAGACGTCGCGATGCAGCGGATTATCGGGAAACTGTGCGGCTCATCGAAGCCTGCGTCTTCGACTGCGAATCCTCTTGCATCCCAAGCTGCATCTCCGTGCCCCTTGGGCCGAGAGGACGTCGCTTCGCGGCGTGTCGAGGCAAATGCTGCCGCGTCAGGAATTCGCGTTCCCGGCAAAGCGGATTTGCCCGCGAATCGTCTCCGCGTTCCGTCGTTTCTCCGTCCTCCTCGTATTCATAGGGTTTCCTCGTAACCTAAATAACGCGATTTTTATGGCTACTCGATTCTTTCGGAGGTCGCCGGTGGCCGGTTAAAATTTTCGACTCGCCATTCTTCCACCTGACGCAAATCAGAAGGGGTACTTGGACGACGAAGTTATTCTTTTCGGTTCTAGAAGCATGAAATTCTTAAAATTTGGGATCCCCAATGCTTTGATTTCCAATACTTTGAAACGTATGAATGCTGCTACCCATGATGCGAAAGCTGCCTTCGATTATTATCGATTCGACGAAATTACCAAATCGTTCGAAAAACCGTATCGTATGAACTGTTAGCAGCTTACGCGACGTGTAAAGTGAAGGACTCCTGTAAATGCACAAGTATTCGCAGTCTAATAATCATCCAGTTAGGCTATTCGAATCCAGTTTTAACTTCTTCGAACGCAAGAATGTTTATCGTTGGATTTTTGCTGGTTTCACGCAACGATAGAGGCTCGTAAAATTCGCGATCCACCCCTTCCGCGTCGAAGGGGAAAAAGTAAGATCCAAATTGGTGGAGGAGAAATGCGATTTCCAGGCGCAGTTAATGCGACGCAAGGTTTCGTGGCGATTTATGCCGACCACGGTGCTCCGGGAATAAATTCTCATTTCCGACGTGTCTGTTGTTTGCCGAACTGCGTCGTCCCTCGGTTTTTTCAACCCCCAAAAATCTATCTCTCCGTTCCTGACGAGATCGTAACGAGGCTTGACCGCGGATTTTGATTTTTCCTCCTTCCCGGATGACGGTGATACGTTCGTTTTGCAATGTAGCGTAACGACGTTGACGGACAGATCCGCATTTGATTTCCACCATGCAGTGTTGCAGGCTATTCGGTATCCGCATGGGACGGGACACGAAAGGGAAACAAGCCGCGAAATAACTGGATGCTACGCATTAGCCTGATTAAAAGGCAGCTTGGACCGGGATCGGTTGCGCTTAACCCTTTACAGACGACGCAAACTTTACCGTTCCCTTCCATTTCCCGCCGTATACATATATGTATGTATATGGCCTCCCATGCATATCACCAGATAAAAATTTCGATTAGGACACCTGTTAAAGTATCTGCGAAAAATGTTTTGAAAATTATCGAAATCTTCAAGCCCTTAAGCTAATCTTAAATGAAATAAAGTAATCGCTAAACTCTTACTACGCACACAAAAAAAGTATACATATTCGGAGGAATTCACTTATTAACATTTAATGACACTTAAGGTTTCCTTTAAGTAAGTAGGTAAAAATGATGTTTCATTCGTTCTACTTTGCATTAATTTCAAGTTTAAATTGATCATTTTATTAAGGTTGAAAATAAACGAACGAAATAGGTAACATTAGCATCATATTATCTTAAGTTAACATTAAACTTTGGTATACGTTTTTGAAGGAATCATAAGTGGTCCCTATTACCGGATGCAACAACGATTTGTGACATAACTTACAATAGGAGAATTACAACATAATTTGCAATGGTCACACGCATAAAAATCTGAACACTCCGGGATATCGAAATAACACGTCTCGCGCAAATTGAATAATTATTTAACGATTTACGCTATACTAAGAAAAGGAACATTGATGTTATCACCTGGTGGCTAATACAGAACAATCTTTTTCTTAATATGAAGTTCTACGTTGTCACATGAATTTAATTAATTATTTTTAAATTGGTGTTGATAATTAGAAAGGTATCAGGATTAGGGTGCTTTACCTTATAAGTACTCTTTATCAACAGTTGCCCCCCCCCCCCGAGTCTCGCGTCCCACATTTTAAGTTCTTATTAAGACCATAAAGAACTCGTAAGTTCAATGTTACGAGAAAAGCTGCACGAATCGTGCAAAAGAAAATGGAATGATCTCCACCTCATCCGTGTCTTTCTTCGATCTTCGAAATTTCGAAAGTCGTAACACGGATGGATCATTTCTGATGTAGCCATTGACGCTCGCTGCCGTCCCAACTTCAAAGATTAATGCGTTTTCGGAGGACGGTGGCGGTATCGCGTCCCCTCTCCGCTTCTTCCGTCGATTTTCCTCGATAAACCGCGACCTCGTCGAGGAACTTCTTACGCATCTCGAGCACACGGGTTGGTAATTTGATTTTCAGGTTACGCCAGGCACAAAACGTAGCGCGGAAAAAGTGTCAGGGAAATACGCGGCATAAGCTCCGACCGGAAACGTGACCCAGAACGGTTAGAAGCTTGATCGCGATTACGTCTAACGCGGTTTCTTGAAATTAACGTTTTAAAACAGGTAAAAAGATCGTGCGCGATTTAGTGGCGGATTCAGGGACAGGTAATGGGGACGATCCACGCCTAGAGAATAATTTCTAAAGATATTATGTCATATTCTGAAAAATTAAGTCATACACTTAACCCATTTGCATCCGCAAGCGGAATAACAGGCGCGCGACGATATTTATCTATTGCCAAACGTGATACAATCTGAGAGCGTTTCGTGAGTAGTAAGTAAAAAAAAAAAAAAAAACTCGTAGCTCCTGGTGCGAGTTTTACCTCATTAACCCTTTGGCTGCGAAAGGCGAACATATACACTTTAAATGTCTAGCGAGATCTACGAAAAGCGAATATATACGATGAGTAGATTTTGTACAGTACAATATACACTCATTTTCTAACACACCAATATGCGACAATATATGCAGACTTATTATAACAAGTTGTTATGTTGGACTGAAAATGAATTTATTCATAAGTAATTATTTTGCGCGCATAGCGAATAGCGCGCCACAGTCAAAGGGTTGAATGTTATTCGGTCGTCGACGGAACGTCTGTATCTCTGCCGCTCATAATTCATTGGGACACGTCCTAAACTTAGAATACAGAAAGATTTATGCTACTGCTACAAAATAAAGCCACTATTCGCTAATTACTTACTACAGAAAGAGAATGAAATCATACCGTCTCTTTAAGACGTCACTAAAAGTCTAATTCAACTAGTATTCCGCTGAAAACTAGCAAGTGTCCAATGGTTTACGAACAGGAGTGTAAATTCCAATTAAAACTGAAATTATGTGACTCCCGCCTTGTCACCGCGATTTCGCGTCGGCATAGTTGAAGTTTCAACTAGAAAGACAAGGAAGATCGTTCGTCTTCCCCTTTCCTTAGAAACTGAAACATCGTGATTTGTAATTTTACAGCGCCGCAAATCGCATCGAAATCTTTTCTTCGTAATATTTATTCTTATATTATCAACACCTTAAAAAAACCTGTTATGATTGAAATCGGTTTTACCGAATTAACGGTAAACGAAGATGTCGGTAAATTTACGATCCCTAAGTAAACGAGTTCTGATTGAAGACGCGTTGACGATTTCCATGCATTAAGTCGTTGCATATGAAATGGCCAATATTAATATCATTAATTTCAGTACAATGATTCGGAAACATTGATGAGCATTAGATTTAAGTAAATTGTTTAGTTTACCATTGCCAAAGTTTACATTTCCAAAGTTTATATGCTCGGTATAAAATTTGTCAAAGTAACGTTGAGTTGTTCATTCGCACATTATATCTGTCCGTGTATAAATAATATTAATAAGAAGAAAACTTCTACTGCACTCTAGCTTAATTTTAATTTTGGACAGCATTTTATGAAAAACATTCGGTTTTCACTTATACGCATAGTTCATTTTATTCCATTATTCGCTATTCTCTTTTAAAACACGTAACGATCCATTAATAGCGTTAAATTCAGCAATCGACGAGCTTTGTATTTGTGCATAGCTCATGTCATGTAATGTTACTTTCAATTAATTAACGACTGCAAAAGTTTGAGCTACATAAAGTAGGCCATTTCATACGCAACAACCTAATACTCGTAGAAAAATGCAGATTAACGAACAATTTCGTTGTTCGCAGCATCGGTCGCATAGAACTGCATTACTTCTATCGTACGTCGCGCGCGATGCGTATCAAAGTTTGTCGCAGCAAAAGGGTTAAAAAAACGTGTGCATTTTTACAAGTTTCTCCTCCCCGAAGAAAGCTTCCGTGATTCTTCCTGCTTTTTCGCTACGACCCAAGAACACGATCCATAACGGAAACCATTTCCATATCACTTTCTCCTCTTTTTTTACTGCACACGCGGAACGGTTACAACCGATGAGCCGGAACCAATTACCGTCTGCCCCATTCGTTCGCAATAATCTCGCGGACGACGAGAAACTGGATCGGTCCATCGAGTTCCCGAGCAAACAGACTGGCGGAGTTTAGAGGGTTTCGTTTCGCGAGCACGGCTACCCGTTAATCCAAGAGCGGAATCGACGCGACCGGTCAGAAAGCGATATAAAGTCGATACGAATAAAAAAACGTATAAAAAAAAAAAGAAAAAAAGAGGGCACGATTGGCTGGAGAAATTCGGTGACTAGTTCGGTGAAGCGGAACGCTTGTCATTGTTGGGAGAGGGTTGACTCTATTTCGGCGAGGTGGTAGCCGCGAATGGAGAGCCAGGGCGCACGCGGCGTGGAAAACGGAACGCGTGCACGAAAATTCGCAGGCCGTTGCCCCCTCCAAGTTGGCAAAGGCGTTAGGCGGTTAAACGGTTAGCCGTGCCCGGAGCAATACGGTAAGTGCTAAATTAAATTCAGCGGAACGAGCGAGCGGTCGCGCGTATTACCGCACGCTGAATCGGGACCAGGACGCTGGTCGACGCTGCAACTGAGAGAAAAAAAAATATATGTATATATATATATATACGAGGAGTGGATGAGGGTAGCGCGGGGATTCCGGTTCTGGGCGGCTCAAGCGGGGACAAAAGAGGGGAAAAAATACGCGGGAGCGCGGATTTCGCGGCGGCGCGGTACGGCGCGGCGGTGCGAAAATTAGTTTTCCCGTTAATTGGACCGAGGGTACGCGAAGTCTCCATCCCGCGTAATTGGATTCGTATACGCGTATCCCTCGTGTTCCTTTCGCTGCCAAAGCCGGCCTCGTTGTCCGATTTCCGCCTCGTTTGCGCTCTCGCGATTCACCGTCGCCTTTGTACTATTCTCAACTACCATCCGTAGCCTCGAACGTTTCGTTGGATGATGGACTCACAAAGCTTCGCTAGACTCTCCAGGCAATCGGAGAAGCCTGCGAAGGTGGCAGATTCATTCTCTATCCGCCGGATATTCGTCAAGCTTCCGTTCCACGCGACTGTGTTCCGGAGGGCTGTTTTCCGAATCTCCTCTGCACGATCTGCTGATGTATAGATACTGCGAGAATTATAGGTCTGTCTGGGAACAGCGTTCATTGTTCCGCGAGCTCTCTTACGCTGATTCGTTCTTAACCTTTCGAGAACTAAGTATTGGACTCTAAGATGCAGACAGTGGTAGGCAACTTTCATTCTAAATAACGAGTAAATAACGACGAGTAAGTTTGATTTAGCTGTCGTTCGTAGATAAAACTGAAGTCCATTCACCGAGCAGAGTATCACATGTAAACAAAGTAGGCACGTGTTTAAGATACGAAATAAACACTCGATAGTCAATTATCAAACTCAGGGATGTAATCTATTGTTCCTCGTGTTATTTTGTAAAACGTATCGTCCCAGTCCAGTCTGCATTTCTTTACTAGATGCTGTTACTCGTACTCATATTTGCAAAGCATAATTTCGATATTTCGTATACCGGTTTTTGCATATTATATGTATTGTACACCTTTTTGCACATTTAAACCTCCTATAAATGGATAAAGATCCCGAGTCCAATTATTACACACTCCAAGTGCAATAGGTGGATGAATACTTACGCGTCTAACTGTAAATAAGTACATCTTAATTGTCGCTAGTTCCAGTGTTAAAATTGCACGATTTTGTACCGTGCATAGGAAAATCTACCAACCAAAAAAAAAAAACCGCCAACCTATATCCTATTTAACCTACACCTAAATCTGCCTCTGCCTTCGAGTACTAAATATTTCCAAGCAGCTTTAGGAGACCAGCACGATCCTAGATATATTTTCCGGATGATGCGTGCATACATTCAATTTACCCGATTTGCTATTTTGTTTCCTCGGCGAACCGTTCCGACGTTAGAATCCAATATTCCCCGAATTTGTGTAAAAATGATTGGAGCTCAGGCTTGGAATAGTACAAGAAAAAAAAGAAAGAAATACTCCATTCGAATGTTTTCGTTTTCCTCCCGATACGAGACGAAGGGGTTACGCGGAACGCGCCCAGCCAGGAGGCAAGACTACGAAAATATCCGCTGGCCGGCGGCCAAGTCTGCCTCCGCCACCCTTTGCTCTCACCTAGACCCGCGTATACCACGATATCGCACAGTTAGGGTGCACGTATCGACTATTTATGGATCCTCGTTCGCAGATTTATCGGCATCGAGCCTATTTACTCGACACTCCTTCCCAAACAATCCCTGCCATTCCGTGCTTCACGCAGATGCTAGGAATCAGAGTATCGTTTCCCCGCTCGATCACTCAAAACGTTCGCCGAGCGCAAAAAAATTCGACACACATTTCGTTATCGCTGCAGGAGATCTCCATACGCGGGGCGCGATGCGATCGAAAGTAGGAGGAAAACGCCACTCAAAGGTTTTGCGCTTCTCGCGGTCGATGGCTGTGCTCGCGAATCGTCCGGCTCGTTCGAACACGAGTATCGTCGTAGATCGCAGGCAGCCAGTCGGCCGCGGCCCTTTTGCTTCTTCCTCCTTCTGTCGGGGCTGCTTTCAACGACTGCGAAAGGGCCGAGCTTACGCGTTCTAAAAGCACACCGCGGCGCGGCGCGGGGTGCAACGCCGCCGTCGCAAACTCGAGCATCACGCGATTCCGCAATCATACGACGTGGGTAGGGTAACATGCACCCGTGGCCTTATCGGCAACCGCAAAGTGAAATTATTCCACGTGAACCCTTGTCGCCGATACGCGCTCGTGTCGCGAGGGAGGTCAGCGCGCACGACACCCTCGCCTCGCCTTTCCGCTCGCCCTTTCCTTCTCCGCTTCCAAACATTCGAATTTTACCCCTCCTCGAGTCAACCGAACCTCTCGACGCCCCCTTTTCTAACCCCTTCACCGCGTTCCCGTGTGTTTCCCTTCGCGGTCGTGTTCGCAGGTTCGAAGCTCTCTTCAGAGAAGTGGCATACACCAAGTCCATGCAAACGCTACAGCCGGAAGAAGGTTTTTCGCTGCTCGTTAGCGAGTATCGATTTTCCCCCAGTGCCCCGCTACGATTTTACCCGCGGCACGCGTCCCGTGTATTACGCTAATGTCTGGTCACGGAGGTAACGCGAGAAGGGAAGATTCGTTCGAATTTGCAAGCGCTGGATCTGTAAAGGATCGCGGAGTTAACGAGGAATTGAAGAAACCGCGAGATAGCTGGACTTCTATTTCTACGCACAGATACGGTAATTAGTGTTCGGGGTGATTGACTATATCGTGACGGCCTCCCGAACGTCTTACAGTCTCTCACGGAAATCTAGTTGGTTGTCCCAAACGTTCTTTTCCGTGTGCTCAGCTCTGTTAGACAAAATGGCATCATGGAACTGATTGAAAATAGCTTCAGGGATTCCTGAAAAGATCGAGGAGAGTATTAAGTATAGTTTATTTAATTTTGTGCACTTAATATTCAATGATAGAAGGAAGGAGACTTTTAGGACATCCTAATACATGCGCGTTATAACCCATTCAGCCTAAACTGCGAATCAGACTCGCGGTGTCTGACCTGGAACGGAACGCACTACTCAAAGTTTGGCTGATCCAAAGCACGATACGTTCAGTACTGTTCAAATACTTTCAAACACTTACAAATACGTTGAAACACTGAATTTACGTTACAAATACGTTCAAACATTGAATGAGTTAAATGTTAAATATTTATATATTTCATAGTGCTGTCCAAGTGTTTGAAATTTTCTATTGCATTCAAGTTAAACGATAAAGAATTTCGAAGCCATTGTAACCATTTATTTTGCTTTCTACCATTATCACTGTTACCATGTATGTACGTATAAATATTCCAGAATTTGCATCTATTAAATTGCGCAAAATATTTATTATATCGCAAATCCATTTTAATTTTGCACTCGTCAAATTTATTATTGTTAGACTGCGGATTTTATATAATATGAAATAATACTTAAATTTAGAGTTGCTTCACCCTTTAAGTATCACACGTCGGATATTTTGTATAATTTTGCCGGATCATATGCCTTCTGTACCGTTTTGCAACTTTAAATTTCCAATAAATGCACAAAAATATGCGGTCTAATTATTAAGTAAGCAAATCGCCATCCTTTTATCGATCATAGAGTATCCATCGCAAAATTTAACTCAACCCTAAGCTTTTGCGTCCCCGTGGCCGTCGTCAAAGGGTTAAGTAGCACAATTAAGACAGCTCACCCTAAATACGTTTGCCGAAGAGGCAATTTTAAAATTGATTGGTCGAGCGAATAAAAATTACCGAGTAGACGAAGAAAGAAGGATCGAAAAGTCACGGATGTATCCGGTATCGCGCAAAGTCCAGTTCATAGGATGCGACGAAGCGGACGGTAAGACGTCACGTCGTCGGGGAGAGAACGATCTAACGTTCCAGATGAACGGAAACAGACGGTGGTCCACGCTATCTCGTCAGCTCGTTTCGACGAAGCCGTTTCGCGCGAGCGGCCAATAGCTCGCTAATAATATCGTCGTAAAAGAGGAGTCCGCCGCGGGAGATTCGATCGATAGCTCGGTCAGCTTGCGAGTATTCTCGCCGCGGAACTCGTGGATCTGTTCGAAGGAACAATTGATGGTGGAAGGAACTATGGGAGATCCGTACGGAACCTTTTCTAGTAAAGAATCACGAGAATCGAGTGTGCACGAAGTCTGAAATGATTGGGATAATCTCGCGTCGGAGGGAATAACGTTCATCGCCCCTGCCGCGTTTCTCGCCTTCTACTCTCGATGGAACTCGCTCGAGGGTAAAGCACGCTCGCGAGAAGCGCGTTCGCCCGGCAAATACACCGTGGAACGATATTATTCGTAGCGGCGGGGCGTTATTTTTTCAACGGACCACGTGAAAAAACGTTCGCGTAGCTCCGGGCTAATACGATTACTAGGCGGGCTAAAAACGAGCGAACGGCCGAGTTAAATTTATCCGCGAAATTCTGCCCGAACCTGGATATCCCGCATTGTCTCGCGTCTATCGTCCGGGATATTCCTCTGGGTTACATTATTAGAGACACAGAGGCGGATTTAGGTGTAGGTTAAGTAGGCTATAGTCTAGGGCGGTACATCCACCTTCTATGGGGTGGATTTTGAGGAAAATTTCGCTTTGGATTCTCCTATACGCTTACAGTGGCAAGCATCTAGATATCTATTTCTTATTAAATTCAATAATGACACCAACCATGGCCTTCTCTGATATACAAGGTGGAGTATAATAAGGTAAATGACCCACGTACTGTTACTTTTCCTATAACTGCCACTTTAATTCGTTTTATTTAATAGCAAAGTAATGTATAAGGAATCGTAAGTAAACAGATTTTCATACTAAATTTGGACTTCGGTATACGTAACAACGCATTGACATTGTATATTCGTTTACACTTGATATTTATAAATAAATATTAAGAGATAGATGCGCTGTTGAACATTAAAACGTTACTAATATAATTATAAAGTATAGAACGTGTCATAATTCAGTAAGGCGCGACGTTTACTATATATCTTATATCTGTTACACAAATTGGCGTGTTAATATATGTGAGACGTGTTTCTATTTAAATGAAAGGTTTTCAAGTGACAGTACGAAGGATATTGGACTTTGTTGTACAATTTTCAATTACGTAGTAACGAATTTATTACATTGAACATATAAAAAAAATGTGCATAAATAAAAGAGCGGTTGAACAATATTATGCTTCAAACTGGATCGATCTTTATGTTAACGGCGTTCTAAAATAGTTAAATAAAGTTACGGGCGAACCTTAAAGTGGCAGTACGCGGTACATCTACCCTATGTGACAACGCCGCAAATATGTACAAAAATTCGATGGTCGGACTGATCCAATTCCGATCAACCGGTCTGCTCCTGTCAATTTAAACGTTTCGTTAGAAAGTTATAGGCAAATATTGTCTGTGCATACATATCACGTAATGTGTAAATGTTTCAATTATCGTCCCAAAATGGGCAACATTTGCATTAATGCAAGTTTCACCGCGAAATTTATTGCACTTCAGTTTCCTTCGGGATTCTGCTGCATCTCAGCAACTGAATTATTAATTCGCTGAGTTAGTTCTTCACATGTATTTATTTGCGTAGTATAACTTTGTAATGAAGCGTTGATAAACAAACTTTGTATAACATTTTCTTCTTATTTTTGCTTGCAGTTTACTCTCCTACAAGTTGACAGCTAAAGATATCTGACATTCTATATATGCTGGATACTTTCTATTAGTTTTTCATTATCAACTCCACAGCCACCAAGTTCTTTAACGTCCCGTAATATAGCACGATCTTGCAAAATACTGTGATTTTCTAAACAAATGTTGGGCAACTTTCATTCTAAGTAACAAATAAAAAATGACGAATAAGTTTGATTTAATCGTTCGACTTTCGAGGATTAAACAATGGACGCGAATAAAGAATGATGAATAATAAATAACGAATAAAAGTTCTCCAAACGAATAATCAATAGTTTGGATAATAAATTATTCGAATAATGAATAATCGATTAGCAATTAATTATTTATTCGTCATTCTTATTTAAATAAAATTGTATCCGAACGAAGCCCAACACTGTCCTAGACTTACTAATACATTTCTCTGATTTTTTGAAAATAAAAAAAAGTGTTCCAAATTACTCTGAAATTAATGCATTCGTTAAATAAAACATACGTTTACCTATTAAGATAAAAAATTCAAAGGGGTCTTTTAAATTCCCACTGGATATTTCATTAACATGATTATCAGGTACATTGTAATCAGTGCTTAACCCCTTGGCATAGAGATAAAACGAAATGCGCTGGGTCTTAAAAATACTATTTAATTTGGATCAACTGAACATTCGTTTAAGCCTTTAAAGATCAACGCCATTTAACGCAACATTTCATTGACAATTTTTTCAGCAAATTTACATGGTTGAATCTTACGTTTTTACACTGCAATTATCATAGAGCATTTCAGGGATTTGCGTGGCGTTCTTCTCATCGTTATTTCTTCCTCCACTTAAATTTTACCAAAAACAATTACAAATGAAACGTTGCACTAATACGATATATGTAGGTCCTTAAAGGGATAAACTTAAAAACAAAGCGGAATATTTATATCGCTAAATACCATTTAGCAAAATTGATATACAATAGTTAAATAACATTGTTAAATAATGAATCAGCTCCTCGAGTTTAATATTTAGTAACTTTCGTGTCTTTCGCCCTCGGAGACGTCAACGTCTACAATGAAATACGAAACAAATCACGTCTCCCAGACGTTATTGTACGCGAAAGGGTTAATAATTAATAGAAATGACGTTACACGATGAAGGTAGTCGTAGAACTGATGGGAAGCGTTGTCAAATTTTTCATGTTTCGGCTCGAATACTAGAGAAGGCCATGATTTCCTTTGCACTGTATTGCTGCAACTAAACCGAATATTTAGTTGCGGGGCGGCAAAAATGCGATAGCCTAGAGCGGCAAAAACTTAAATGCATTGCTGATTAGATACCACCCTCTGTCTCGTGGATTCGAAAGAGCGAAAGAAGAAGAAGAAGCGGAAGAGGAGATGTAAGAGAAAGGCGGTGGTGTTCGTCGGTTAAGAAACGATAAGTTTCACGGTACCCCGGAGAATCGGTGTGTTTCTGGAAGACTCGCCCAAGCTATTCCCGCCATTAAGGGTATTCCGATATTATGCAAATGCGCGTGTAAGAGCGGCCAAGAAGTAACGTGCTCTGTCCCATCGTCTGCTACTCTTTCCCCACGGTCTTTCCGTTCCGAATATTTCCAAAAGGTATATGCATGCGGGCTATCGTAAGTAGTTACGTCGCGGCTGCGATTCTTCCGGTTGCGCGACTCGCAACACCGTCTACCGCTACGGTCGCGACACTTCCAATCGAATTTCGATTCCGAGTCAGCTTCTTGCATGTCCACTGTCCGCGTTTCCTCGTAACACACTCGATTCCACTGGACAGCTTCTGAAAGGAGACGTGTGCCATCGACGATTCTATCTCGGTCATTTCACGTACCTCCGACGCCAATCATCTCCCCCCCTACCCGAACTTTCCGAATCGAATTCGGAGCGTGTAGAATCGAGATCGTTGTTCTCTTCGAGCCGTTAACGAACGGAAAAGGGAGTCGCGCGCTGCTAAGAAAATTGAATGTTCGCCTTTAATTAAGGCACCGAAAGGGGGGTCGCACAGGGTGGAAGGAAGAAGAAGGAGGAAAGGCCAGGGGCGAGTCGGCGGAACGGTTTTCGAGGAAAACGACCGCTCTAACTCCCCCCTTTCACCGTTGGTGGTGGAAAGAACGGGGTGGATCCGTGGCACGGTAGGAGCCCCTGTGCACTCGAGAAGAACGATTGGCGTTTGCGCGCGGTTCGGTGACCCTAGTTCAATCTCCAAGCAAATTGAATTCTTTTTAAAGATCAAAGAGCACGATATACCTATAAGCGACGCGGCTAAACTCCGCCACAGGACGCTGCCTCCCTTCGCGTTATCGACTTATACACAGCCAGGAATTCGTTTTTCTTGCGAAACGACCGCTCCAGCCATCCCCCTCTTTTCACCAAGAATTCAACTCGCACCGCTCCCGAAGACGTACTATTAAAAAATGCCAGAAAGGGAACGAATCGTTTCCGCGCCTATCTGTTCGATTCACTGAAAAATATCTTGCGAAACCTTCTCTTTCGACGTTATTCGGGTGAATGCCGAGTCGACGCAACCATCTAAAGCAAACTGTAAACAGTTCCAGCCCCAGAGTGGTTATACCCACTTCGCGAAACTCGAAACACTGGAAGTGGAATTTTTCTAGATCGATATAATAGCGATTAAATAGGTTGGCGATCGATGGATCCATTTGGTTTTCATTCTTTAACCCTTCCAGCCTCTTCACAATGTTCAGTTCTCGTGATTCGGTTGAAAGTTAATATTGCGAGCATTTGCTGTATTAGTTGAAAACAACGAAAGCAGGTATACGACGTTTCATTCATTTTCATTAAAAATACTCTTCTTTGGAGTTCCAATTTTAGTTCAGTATTCCTTTCATTTCACCGCCAAGTTAATGAATGGAGACTAGTTGCCCTGCGAAGTGAAAAGTTCGATGAAATAATACGAGATAAAGGCTCTGAGAATTAATTTATACGCTTAATACGTTCTCTTGTTACAATTATTTTATGTATGCCCTAGCTTGACAAAATTCTAGGACAGTCATTATTGTTTATCCCTCGTCAATAACTTCAAGTTTAACTGCTAACCCCTAATTGCAACATTAACTGCTGCTTCATGAAATATCATAATTTCTACGCATACTTTGGATATTTTGTATAGCTTTGCAAGTTACACGCAATCTGCCCTGCCCCAAAAATGTTCTGTGCAAGTGTATCTTAATCGCAAATTATCCAAACAAATCTTCACAGATAATTACACGCGTACGTTGAAATGAAGTAAATTACGAGAGCACAGCGCAATATTAATCCACCAATTTTTGCATCGCGCAAAAGATCCATGGAAATTGCAGCAAACACGCTGACGACAAGAGCGGTGGGGAGGGGAGAGAGGGAAAAAAATTAGCGACTGTCGACTTCGCGCGCTTCCTCCGGTGCCATTAACCCAAACGGTCGGTTCTCACGAGCTGTGTGCTCGTCGCGGACGTCGATTACGCGTGTACCGCGTCCTGCTATCCGTCCGAACGGATGTAATCGTGGACAAACGTCGAAGCAGCCTGCTTTCCACCGTTCGCACGCGCTTCGACGAGCTTCGGCGAGATTTACGAGATCGGAGGGGTAACCGGCAGCTTCTTGGCTCCGCTCCCGGATATAAATTACACGGCCGTCGCTTTGCATCCGTGTTTTTTCGTCGCGGATCGCGGGTACAGGGTTCGGGGAAATCGGCGGCCAGTCGGTTCGCGTTTGCTCATCGTTATTCGATACAGAGACGCGCGGCGACCGGGTAGCAGCGTTCGTTTAGATTCAGTTGACCCGAATCCTAGCGCTGCTGGCCGGTTCTGCGATCCACGCCAGTCGTGGTACCGTAACTTCCATCGAGGTCATCGTTCGTGTGTCGTAGGGGGAAGGCTTGGTGTCGCGGCGCGATTCGCGAACGAATCGAGCGCGAAATAGTCCACGGAATGGTAGAAACAGAGAAGAGAGGAGTGAGAGAGATGGGAACGGAAATTAGGGGAAGAGAGAGGGAGAGAGGGAGAAAGGGAGAGGGAGAGTTTTGTTTTTAGGAATTACGACGCAGCGCGTTCGCAACGGCGACCGGCTGACGGAGAATGGCCGGCACGTTTTCAATTAAGCCCATAATTACGAATTCGATGGGAATATGCCCGGTATATGTGCGGCGCGTGCACGCTCGTCGACGTAATTAGAGCCTCGATATTTATGCCCGAGCATTAACCGTTCCGTCCTTTCGCGAGGCTTTCCGGTGCGCTCCGATGCACTCGCGGTATCGAGATACGCGTCGCCTCCAACGACTCTCGTGTCCAATTCAATACCGTTCATCTCGTATAGGGAAAGCTACCCCAGTACCACCACCGCTCTAAGTATTTTTGCTACGACTTTAGCTACGGTCGATCATATTTACAATCAGTCGCAAAAGTCTACGTACATCTGTGAATATTACCTATGTAAAAAGATACATAAGAGTTTCGATCGTTTCAGACGCACTAACGCGGTCGCAGAATCGTTATTACATTCATGAATTTTTGCCTGACATTCTAGTAGTCGTAATGAAAATTAGCTAAACATTAAAAAATTAATGAGACGTGCTTTTTTGTGGAATTTATCAAAAACCGAACCATTAACCTTTGCACTCGGCTAATAAATATATCGCTAATAATTGTGCGATATGCTATGCGTAGTCTATTTTAAGGAGAAATTACGAGCTTCTTATACTAGAGAAATCCGACTGCGAGCAGAGTAATTTATAAAATTTATCGAACGTAATATCTGATTCATTCAACGAAACACGACCTATCCATTTATGATCAGCACTAGGAGACCATTCCCTATTTCTAATGGTCCCTCTCTTTCTTTCATTCTATCCGCTACTTTTACTTTGATTTTCCTTTTTATTACTTTACACGCTGGTGCAAATGGCACGGGTAGACCGCCCCTCGTCGACGGATAGACGGCGGGGCGCGGTAGAAAAACCCGCGTACGCGTAACATCTGTCGAGCACGTGGAACGCGTTACGCTATGATATACGTTTGGAAGCGGAAGCTAAAACGTTTTCGTGCCTCTCGCAGGCGTTCCCAATTGCAATACACACGGCAACCGTAAAGACGTGTATACGCCGGGGATCGATCGCACTTTCAACTTGCGTGGATGTCTCCGAAAACTTGTTAAACTGACTCGAATTACGTTTCGCCGAGAACTTAGAATGCTACTCCCTGTATAAACCCATTAAGGATCGGAAACGCGTAACCGCGCTCTCGCTCGCGTCTTGCGCGCGTTTCCCTATCCGCCGAAACCTCCATTTCCCATCCCATCCCATCCCAGCTAAAAGGGGGACTAGCTTTCCTTTCCCTTTGGCTCCCTTACCTTTCTTCCTTTCCCCCTTTCCCTTTGCCACTCGTCAATCTCGCTTGAAACTCATCCACGATCCGCAATGCGTACACACGATGTCCTCGACGAAACCTCGAGAGTGCTCGCGACAGGATCTCGCGATCTCCGAGGGTAAGCCTCGGTTCTCCGGCAAACCGATCGCGATACCTACGCCGAAGAAATTCCATCCGCGTCGCGGCGCATAGTTCTCGCGAACCGCGTAAGACGAAACCATCAGCCTTGGCTACGCTCGAAGGAGATCGCGCCGCGCCGTGTCGTGCCGGGTGTAACTTTAATTCCTCGATTATCCCGCGCTGCCCCGTTAGACGATGCTATTACCTATGCAGCCGTGCTCGTTCCCCGTTTCCTCGTTCCCGCAATCCGCGTCCGCCGTTCTCGTTTTCCACCAGAGACGCCGGCTAATGGACAAATGCGCGCCTTTGTTTCGTCTTCGAATCAAGCCGGAACAAATAGAATCAGAGGTGGCTGGCTTATCTGCTATCGCGCGCTCGGCGGACAAACGTTTCCCTTCTGACTTCTGCTCCGCCCTTCCCCTTCGCCATCCCGGGTACATCCGCAACACGAGAAACCCGGAACTTGGAATCTCCGTCGTCCCCACGAATTCAACAGCGACGCGGGCAAAGATAAAGCTTGTAAACGTTGCAGGAAAATTTCTTAAGAGAGGGCAACGAGATAGCGTCCCCCGGTTGCAAGCAGGGCAACTTTACGAGGTGGCTTCGCATAGCCAGCTAACTAGCCGTGCAATTATCCGTGACAATAGCCGCGCGTCGCTGCAAACCGTTCCATTGCTGCCAGTCTCCTCCGCCCCCGCTCTACGAGAGAGCCACCTATTCCTTTTTCTCTTTCCGTAAACCGGTAATGGAACGGTCTTGCAGCCGCAACCGTTCGCCTCTATCTTGCCGATTCCAGATTGAATTGCTTTTCTGGTTACCATTTGCCCCTGCTTCCTGCCCCGTGCCCCTTACACGACCGTCTCTGGTACGCTCTGCGGCGTTTCAGACCAGCCGACCACCCAGCTCTCCCTTTTATCTATTCTATTTCGCCCGTTTACCGCGTCTGCTACGGAACGCCCGTATACCACGAAGACCGAGGGCCCCAAAAACGACCGTAACCGCGAACGTCTACACGGGGTGATCCCCGGTAAACTCAAGGCCGATTCGTTAACCCGGAAAGGGACCTCTGACTCCTGCTGATCCGCGATGCGATCCACGCGAAACGAGGGAAAGTAGAGAAGCTCCCTCCGTAACGATACGAAATGCATATTAATGCCACGAGCAGCTCCCGCGAACGCCGCCAGAAACAAGCTTTTACTCCGTGCTGCCGCTACTGCTGCTGCTCGCTTTTTTCAAACTTTTTCCTACCACCGACTCCGCTTCCTTTTTATCTCTATCTATCTCTTTCCCTTCTTCGTTCCTCGCCGGAGCTTGCAACTCCGCGAACTGGACGCTTCTCCTCTAATTTGGAGCTACTTCCGCGGTGCTTCTCCACGGCTAATCCCGCTCGGTTTTTCGGACGGGGCTAACCGTTTTAGCCTCTGGACATAGTTAGCCAGAAGAAGAGTAGTCGGTCCTGTTTCGGGGCTTCGTTGCAACTTCGACGGGCAGTTTATGCGGAGAACACCGGGCAGCTCGTGGGACGGGCTTAGAAAAGAGAGGCCGTACACGGTAAACACACGGAAGACCCGTACAAGACTGTGCAGGAAAATAGATGCGCGGGAGAGGCGACACACACAGGAAGGGTTGGCGCGGCCCCGGAAACTCGCTTCTTGTTGCCTTTATTCGCGACTTCGTTTACCTTGCCGCGATTAGAATTAACCTTTCTCTTTCCAACGAACCACACTCCTTTCGGAGAAAAGTTTCTAGAGGCCTCTCAGAGGACTGTGGCAAGCGTCGAGTGTGTCTCCTGCTACAACCGATTAAACCTCGATTTATGCTGTTTGCGTGCGCGTGCAACGAAACGCCGCGATTCCCATCAGACAAACATTCTCGTGTGTATCAAATATGTATCAACGCTCTGTATCGTATAGATAAAGCAACAGTTCATTGGAATTGTGTAACATTTTCTAACTTTATCATTAGATTACGGATATTTATGCGTTTATGGAAAAATGTAATTTTGCAGACAATTGTGAAATATACACAAGATACGATAATGTATATGATATCCAAAGTAAACCAAACGTTGTTATATTAAGGGGGAAAAATCTCTACTAAAGTTTCGTTCTATTTAATTGCGCTTTTAAAAATACGAATTTGCATAAAAGACTGCAATATGACATTTTAATAAAAATGTATATTAAATTAGGGGGAACAACGCCAAAATAAATACTTGGGTAATAATGAGAGCTACTGTTATTCTTCTTTTTTGAACAACTCGATATCTTTCCACGTCGTTGCAAAAATCTATTAACGTCATTTGCACCGGTCCATTAATCTACTATTTTGTTGATGGCGGTATAAATGTCTTCTATACGTAACACAGGCATTAGAAACAATTGAAAATGGTAAGAGATTTCTACCAAAAGACAAAAGCAAAAGCGCATGGAAAAGTTACGACTAGGTTGCAGATGTTTAAGTAAATTCCTATTTTTATAAGAACAATTAGAAAAATGGAACTCATATATTTCACTCGTTAAATATTGTAACGTGCGCTTTACGCTGAATGTTTTGCATATTTTTGCACGTTATATGCAGAATAATACCCTTTCGAGGATTTAAATTTTCCATAAATACATAAAAGTACACAATCTAGTTTCTACGTTCGGTGGACAATTTTGTCCAACTTCCCCCTAACTATATAGTTTATTATATTGTAAAACTAAACCAATGCAATCGATACTTGCCAATAATCCAAACACGTGGACGTGCCTTTGAACGATTAAACAAATACAAAGAAGAACGTTTATCGGAACGAAATTATCCCACTGCCTGTCGCCGTTTATCCGAACGGTGTAAATCG
The DNA here is from genome assembly GCA_028830335.1 of Eucera pruinosa. Taxonomy (NCBI): domain Eukaryota; kingdom Metazoa; phylum Arthropoda; class Insecta; order Hymenoptera; family Apidae; genus Eucera; species Eucera pruinosa. Next base: position 14,099,388 of record JAMYCR010000005.1, read on the forward strand.
ATTCCAAGGGAGAGAATCGGAGCGCGAAGCTTATCGATTGCCCTGCGATCGTTTAAATCCAGTTAGCGATATCTTTGTAAGGGCCGCGAACTCTTTGGACGGGTGGAATGCGGAGAAGAAAAGGAGGTCGCTCCTTAAACGCCGGCTAAACGTCTCCAGGGGGATTTTTGCGAGTTATCCCGTAGCCGCGTGTCTTGGGCGATCTTGACGAAAGAGATCGACGATCCTCCCTTTGAACGGGAGCTCCTTTTATGGAAACGATCGTGATTTCCATAATTGTTTGTCTGGCTGTTTTCGTAACGAGCCTTCCTCCCCTTTCTTTGATCGTTCGGATCGTTAAATTAAGAGCATCGCGGGTAAGGAGGGGGAGAAACTGGAAGATGTAACGAAATAACAAAGTTTACCCTAATCCTCGGTATAATCTGCCGCTAAGTACATTTACCGAAGCTGGTAATCTAGCGAAGAGTCCATTGTCAGACAATTGACATAAATGTCTCTGCGGGGATATTGAATTACCCGCCCTCGATTCTGTCACACTAAATCTACTCTACGCGATGTTTAAACGTCAATCCGCGTGTGTACGTATGTACATACATCGAATCGAAAGAGAGCTTAAAGCTCGAATCGCGAATTCGACACGGTATTCATCCCTGCCTTCCCTGCTGTTTCGTATGCAATAACGATATTATTCTGCATGTTTCGATTCGATTCGTTTCGTTTCATTTTACGACAGTTTAAAAGGGTTGTACCGCGATAGTCCCGCAACGCAACGATTATTTTCCGCGCTAACGGAGACGAATATCATTTTAATACACTCGATGGAACGTTTAATTCCGGTTCTTCAAGCTGATTATTAATTTCGAGGCCGCGTATCGCTGACATTTCCATTATCTCTATACACGCCGCGTCCGGTTATTGATTATTCGAAAAACATCCGACGATTGTGTATCCGCAAAACCTTCCGTGTTTTGTCTGTTTGCAATGGCAAGAGGAATGCGCCGTGATTATAGGAAGATACAAGATAGCATGGTCAGTGGAGCCTATATGGTATCGTTGTAAAAATTGCTGAAAATGAGAATACAAATGCTTGGATGTGACTTGAAAGAATGCACAGTACTGCGAATAATTATTCAAGCGATAGAGATTTTATTGTAGAAAAAATAGTTTGGCAAGTAGCTCATGAGAGTGGTTTATCCCGTAATTAGACAATTGCTATACTTTTGGAATCTTAAGCTTTTGAAATTTCAAGCTGGATTTCCAAGCGTGAAAATTTTGTAGATTTCGAATTTTCACGCTATCGAATGGATAAACTTTTAGAATTGTAAGCGTTGAGTGTGACATCCCAAGCGTTCGAATTTTCAAGCATCATTATATCTTTATAATTTCTTTGCATCTTAAATCCTTAAGTTCATCGTTACCAATGGGGATTCACCCATAAAATAAATAATATAAAAGAATATATAATATATTCGAGTTAAAGAAGACATTATTCTATTTAAAATGTAAAACTATCGTCTATTATATTTAGATTGCAATTTTTTATACCTATTTGCGAAGAAACGAATTTACATAAATATCCACAATCCACAGTCTATTAAATCGTTACAAGCAATAAAGGTCCTTATCGATAAAACGCATAGCACAAAACGAGTCGAATAATAAAGATAAATGAACCACGTGATATTATAAATCCGCGGAAACTTTTTGCGTCTCGGTTAACAATAATAATAGCCCCGAGGAAAATTCAATGCATAATATCGGCGCAGTATTCCCCTTATTGATTCACGGTGGATACGTCCCAAGCCGAAGTACTACGTGTTCCATTTGTTCGCCGATAGCGTATATACGATCGAACACGAAGATGGAATACGGTTGGACCGCGGTAAGACGACCGTGCGGCATCGAATCTGGAATGTTAACGCGGAGTGAAATGTCCTAGCTAGTGGATCGTGACAGGGCGAAGGGTCACCGGTGGAACGAGTCGATTAGGGTGAAAGCGTGTGTTTCTTAAGCGGCACCGGAAGACCGGTTCAACGGGGTGGAAGTTCACCACGTAAAACGGGACAAAAACCGGCCGGATAAGTTTGTTCTCGCTAAGAGAAGTTTACCTTTCGTTAGAGTCGGAGTGGTCGACTCTCTGGGTTTAGGAGACACCCGAGTATCTAGTTAGCCGGCGGTGAAGCCGTTCTTCGCTAGAGTGACCCTCTTTCTCCATGAAAGCACACAGCGAGAGCTCCACCTTCCGACGATTAACGCGTCTTCCTTCGATATCCAACCCTCTCGCGACGCGATGACTCCTCGATTTCCGTTTCCGCCTTCTCCGCGAATTATAGTTCCGCCTCGGAGAGAGACGCGATTGCGGCGAGAGGGAGAGAGACGCGTGCTCGAAGGGACGTATGAAAGAAGACACCGTAGAGCAGGCATGCCAGGCGGGCGGAACTTTTACAACTTTGTTCTAGGAATAGAAGTAGGAGACGGAATATTATCCCGTCCGCATTGGACGCATAGGTGGCGTCGCGTCGTCGAACGGTACTATCGTATATACCATTGACGAAGTATATAGGATGGACTATTCATTCTCGCACGGAATCATCCGGGGGCTACCTGGTCCCTTTACCATTTCAGTGTCGCATACGACGTTACTAGTTTGGAGCAGAATAAGCCGGGAGCGTTTTTAAAACAATGGGAATTATAAAGGCATATTGGGATAATCAATTGTTTTCGACATACGTGATCTCTAAAATCCAAATCTATAATAATGTGTGCTAGGATAGGGGCTTGATTTAATACTTATAACAAAGAGCCTCACACGTGAAATGAAACCATCTATTGTTAACCAATATCTTCGTGAATTAAACAAATATACAATTTAAATCAAACGAATATAATTACACTTGGACAAAATTATAAGTCGCTATCTTAGGTAAATAAAAAAAGTATATATAACTAGTCAAATGTATCACTTTTTCGATTAGGTAAAATTTGTACGATTTATTCATGTAAGTTTTAGTTCAAGTGTGACCAGGCACGCAATTTATGATGTTTCCTGTACATGAGTAGTCTGTCCCGTAATTAGACAATCGTTTGTATTCCCTCGCTCCCACCCCTTTTCCGCTGCTTCCAGATGGGAAATTATGAGAAGTTCTGCTCGTCTGGCATGCCTACCGTGGAGTCCGAGTGAAAAATATTGACTCGAGCACAATGGCCCCGAATCTCGGATAAAATAGGATAAGATATCCGTGGCCTCATAGCCGGGGTGGTGCGTCTCGGCGAATCGGTGGACGGTGAGATCGAGAGTAGCAGAGGCGAAGTTATACGGCGGGATTACGAGATTGCCACCAGGGGATTACGAGGATAGCTCCCGGAACGTCCAATCTCAAGGATAAACACTTTCCTACGTTCTTGCTCTCGCTCGTCGCCTCTGGAGGCCTTCGAGACACGAGGATTCGCGGAAGCTTCCCCCGATTCCTCTTCCTACCTCTCACACCCTTATCCCTCGCCTCTTCTCCGTCGCGTTTACGGAAGACGTAGGGGAGGACATCGTCCTGTACCTTATTGAGAGACCGACACGCAGCCGGGAAACCTCTTCTTTCTTTTCTTTCGCCTCGCGCTGCGACTCACCCCCTTTCGCAACCTCCCCGAAGAGAAGCTACCACGCGAACCCCTTTGGTATTCTTCGCATCTATCGGGCAAAGTTGACGCGACCGAGACGAGAAAGAGGTCTTTAAGGACTCGGGACGAGTCGACGGAAGTTGGAGGACTTGACTCAGTGGCGCGCGACAGGAAAGTCGCGATGGGACAGCGAGAAGCGAACGCGAAAGGATGGATAAACGGGAACAAAGGATCGGGATGGGAACTACAGTGTGCGATAGAAAGATATTCACCGTTTCTTTTCTGTTTTACCGATGGTTGGAAAATGATTATGAAATGAGAAAATTAAAGCGGCTTCGCTTGTTTGACAAATATGAATAGAATGGAAAACGTATGGGGATTACTCGCAATTTTTTACAAAGGACGAATTAAGAATTGCAACTGAGGAGAGCTAAGCGACAACTGTACAAGACTATGACAAACTGAACTTTGTTGAACACCTGTATTAATGCATCCCAATTTTAATTCGCCTAGTTTTTGAGATATTGATATTAATCTGCAGATATGACTACTTGTTTGATTAAATTTCTCAACAAAAATAGAAATGAACAGATAATGCTACTATGAGTAGCTATTGAAAAAGTCATAAGTAGGCTGCAGATTTGTATGCATTTATGCGAAACTTCAATGCGCAGAAATAGTAAAAATGCACGCAATATACGAAAATACGCAAAACGTTTAAAGCAAGGCAAAACTGATTGTCACGTTCACATAACCTTCCAGTTAGGTCACATTTCTTTAATATCGTTAATAAAAGCACGAATTTGCATAAAGATACGCAATCTAGTCATAAGGCAAGAGGATAATCAACTTTGCGTATCCTTTATCTATATCGATTAAAACGACATAAAATTTCTGGATTACCTAATATATTGCAAATAAGAGCATCGTGACCTAATACTCTTGTACACCACTGTATATCCTAGAGCTATTTGAGAAGAGTTTTATCGAGCTTACTCGGCTCGCTCGTACATCGCGGCGTGCTTCGAACGGGTTCCCTATCGTCGATATTGGCCTCCCCGGTTCGGGACAGCTAACTCGTCGTCTTGCAACTACTGTCTTCCAGCTAGCAGCTACTATTGCCTCTTCTCTACATCCGCGTCTTCTTTTTCTACCCTTCTGCAATAGCTTCTTCCTACTCCTGCTGTTCCCCGCTGCTTCTCTTAGTTGATCCGCATTCTCGCGACCGTTCTTCTCTCCTTGTTGCACGGAAAAGCTGGGATAAAATTCTTTGGTCGGGTGGATGTGCTCGAGCATAACGATCCCTCGCTCGCCTTGGACGCGGTAGCATCGCAGCTCATTTTTTCCCTGGGTTAGGTTCGGCCGCGAGCAATACCCCGAGCAAAGGAAAAGAAAAGCTCGTAGGAAAGTTTGCTAGCGCCTCGGGATGGAGTAACGTGAGCTTGCAGTGAAATTTACGCGAGCCACCGTCCGCGGTACGTTTCTTATAAAAAGGAGGATGCCGCGGATGATGATATCGCGCGAGGCTACTCGCTAGACAAACACCGATGGGCAAAAGGAAAAGTTCGGGCCTTAGCGTAGGCGAGGGAGAGGGTTGAGGCGATGTTAGACGGGTTTACAACGCAGCCGAGTAGTAGCTGGCCTAGTAAGTTGCACCGTTACTCGACCATAAACACCCGGATTGCGTAACCACGTGAACGCAATGCCCATAAATAAGAAGCTCGAGGCGAACGAGCAACCATGAGCAAGCCATGCGAGTCGAATAGACTCTTTCTTAACGCATTTCGTACAGCTCGCCATCAGCGAACATTTTTACCCGCACAAGCTTGGTTTTCGGTGAGAAGAGTCGAAACAGCGAGAGGCGGGAAGAAGCTTGCAATATTGTCAAACCTATTCCGAGTTCGCATCGCAGAGATTCGTGCAAAATGAGGACTTATCCTTCTCCCTTGTGGGAAGCTTGGAAATTTAAGGGTTTGAAATTTTCGGCTTGAAAATTCTCGGGCTTGGACGTTTGGAAAATTGCAATGTGAAATACTTAATACCTCGGAGATTTGGAAATTTGAGGGCTTGGATGGTGAAAAGTTTGGAACTCCAGAGATTTGGAAATTTGAAGGATTGGCAAATGAAAAGCTTGGAACTTTTCAGGCTTGGAAATGTGATGGCTTGGAGTTTGAAAACTTGAAAGTTCGGGATCGGGGGGCGGGGGGGGTGGGTGGGAGAGAACTTGGAGCAGGCATTCAAAACCTAAAGCATAGAACTTCAAAAGCTTGACAATTCGAAACCTCAGAACTTCGTAGGCTCTGAAGTTTAATGACTTTGAACTGGAAATCTTTGAAATTCGAGAGCTGCAACTTCGAAGCTCTGAAAATTCGATGTTTGAACTTCGAAGACTTCTTCCTCTAAGAAAGTGGTCTTCAGTTATGTTAAATCCTGGCCATGGCCATAGTTTTAGAACTACTTTCGCACTGGGAGTGTTAACTCCGGCCAGTCGAAGAGTCTTTTCTTCCATCGAAGCACCGATACCGCACCGAGACGTATCGAATCGGTTGCGGTATACCTCGGTTTCCTTCTTGGAAGTCGAAAATTGTGGCAGACCCACGAAGCGAACGACCGTGCCGGACACAATGGAAGCGTTATTCGTCCGGTTCTTGGAATCGTCGTTGAAAAGAAGCTCTTTTCTTGGGCGCAGCCTCTAGAATTCTTCGGAGAGCGCATTCGGAAGGATCACGGTGGCCCAATGATCGGGAAGCTTAGCGTTATTGGCCCGCGACCCCATCGATCGAACAGGGCAACGCTCGTAATAGCCGAGTGTCGAGGGTGGTACGTTGGGAACAATTAGACGAGGCAGACTTTTCACCAGGAGTCGATAGTACTCGGTACGATAGCATTCCATAAAGCTGCAATTGGGGAGCTAAGAGCAGACTTTAACCGCCATTAGACTTTGTATTGTGTTCACGAATACCAGTATTTCGTTAGATCGAAAAACTTTCCGTGGATGAAGACCGAGTTTCGTCCACGATATTTGCATTTTAGTCTCACAGCCTAAAGCGAATTTACACTTTTGCACTTTGGATGTGTATCGCGGATTATTCGTCCGCGGTGACATAGATACTCGTTCGCACGTTGCGATTTTTCGATCGATTCGGTTATTTTACCGAACGTGAATGCGCAGTCTGTGAACTTAATCGTATCAATTGCAAATTGTTATTATAAATCTGCCGATCTTTTCTATTCTTCGGGTACATTTAACCCTTATACGCTCCTCGAAAAGTCTTGTATTAAAACCATTGCGATCGTTACTACAATATTGTAGACTCGTAGGCTTAATTTTATGGTCGCGTAGCGAGTGTTAGAAGGTGAGAGCCTGCCATAGCAACAATAAAGCCCAAGGAACCAGTACTTGTTAATTTTGCAGCTGGTCAGCACGTGAACCCAAGATTTGGGATAGTTGTAATTTCGTTATTTTCGCATGTGATTTCAAAGTCGAGGCGATCCTTGGTTTTTATTGCTGGCTGCCGTGTTCCGGGTAGGTAACGGGAAAGACCGAGTGACCGTTGACGGGGAAGTAGGAAATTCTAAGGACTAACATACCCCTTAGCTCTCTCCATCGGGACTCTTCCCCACCATTCGAATATTGAAAAATATAAAATGGTACGCCGGGCAACGAAAGGTCTGTCTGCGTCTATCGCTCGTCGAAAGAATAAAGTAACGTTAAACGAATTGAATTGTATCTTCCTCGCCTCACCGAGTTCCGGTCTACAATATCAAACATTTTTAGTAGTATAATATGTATTTTTACCGATGGAATATACTCTTCATATAAAACTAAAAAGTCCATGAATTTTATATGCATTGTGTATTTTAAAAAGAAATCATTTAATGTCAATTTTTCATTTCAGTTCAAATAAAATCAATATGCTAGCATAAGTTTTGTATACTTTCATACACATGCATAGAGTTTCGTGAAATCGTATTTTCGGTTTATGTAACAATCTACCTAATTTTAATCAACGAATAAATTACTATTGTTAAAACGATAAAAACTTCTCTATCTTTTTAAATGTTTAAAAAGAAGTGGATGTAGACTTATACGACTGACCATAAGAGGCGCTTCATTCCAAGTGTAGATCGATTGGCATGCATTATCATTCTATTGGAACAACTACAGTATCCTTAGGCTGTGCTACGAAATTCCGGTTTTAAACTGTCGAAGTGCCGCAAGTTTCCATTATACGCGATTCTTACAAATTCGCATTGAAATTTCGTGCAAAAGAATTAACCGAATTAACTTCTACGCCTGATAGTTTTCTCAATTTCCGGATACTTTTGCGACTACCTTGTATCTTTCCTAGAACCTTACCGCGAACAGATTCTCTCTCTTCCGATAGAGATCAAACTGCGAGTGGACGGGAGTCAAACTAGAGAAGAACAGAAGGCGTAACGAAGGAGGGTGGTTTGCAGCGAAAGTAACGTGCATCGATTAACCCGTTTAAAAGGCAAAAGGAAGAGGCTAGGAGGAATGGAGACCAGCGTTCCTCTGGCAATGAGCGGTGCTACGAGTCCAGGGCTCCGGAGTGCTAAAGGTAGATTCTCCTCGCTGGAAGGTCTTCGAAGGAGGAGAGGAGTAAGGGGGGAGCAAAAAAAAAGAGCGGAGAGGAGAGACAGAAGGAAAGGAAGAGGTACAGAGTTGGAACAAAACAGAGAGAAGAGAGAAAGGTGAGAGACAGGAAGGGGGCGGGTAACCAAAGAGAGGGAGAGGGAGAGAGAGAGAGAGAGAGAGAGAGAGAGAGAGAGAGGTAGGAGCGGCAACCGGCTCGACTGGAATCCAATGGCGCAAAGCCAAGAATTTTCAGTTTTCATCAGGAATTTTCTGTCTGGGGTTTTGCCTCCCTTTGCAAAAACATCGAGATTCTAGACGAGGCCGAGGAACAACGGGGATGAGGATAAAAAATGGGGAGGCTACGAGGAACGAAAGGAAAAATGGTTCCCCAAAGTTGTCCTCCGAGACGAAACATCGCGGAACGCGAGCGCGGACTTAAGGGTATGCACTGTATTAAAGTATAGTGTTGTTTCGCAGTGGAAAAAAGCAGTGACGAAAAAATACGTTCAGCGTTCGTCGATTTAAAAGCGCACGGAGCAACGAGGACGCTCGTATTTGGAGCAAGAAACGTATTCGTGCCTCTGCTCCGCCGTCAGCCGACCGAACCAGCGTTCTTTTACGTTCAACGTGAGAAGCGATTCACTTGGAAAATTCAGGGCATCCGTGGGCACATTGTGCTCGCGATCGTGCGACTCCTGCAACGAGGAACCTCGAGGCGAACGCTTTGAAAGAAAGCAGGATTACGCGCGTGATCCTTAAGTTTCTTTCTTCCGCAAGAAGAGGCTCCTTCTTCTTCTTCTTCTGCTTCTGCTTCAATCAAGATCGATCGCTTATGGATTTAAAGGGTTCTCCCTCCTTAATACCTTGCCGTGGAAGCTTCCTTTGGTAAAGGCTTCCTCGGAGTAGCGAAAACAAGGGACAAGTGTTGCAAGCGACGAAGTTAGGCGAAGCTCCGTATAATCTGGCAATTATCTCGTTCGATTAAATTTACCTAAAGCCTGACTATTAATTACTTGCAGACGTTGTCCAACAGTTAAGCGACTGTTAGCTTAATCCCGTTCGTTTCCACGTAAACGGGCGTAAACAAAAAAGGAGCTTTCTCTGGTTAATGATAGGATACTATGACCTCGATTGGTAGATCCATGGCTCTCTCACAGAGCCCTTTAAATCGCTTCGTCCTCAAATCGAGTGCACAGCGTTGTACCGTCGACGAACCATAGGAAAGACTATTCATTCTCTTATAGAATCATCCGCGGACTACCTGGCCACTTTACTATTTCAGTATCACATGTAAGACTACTAGTGTACCGTTGAATAAGACATCGACGCTTTTAAAACGGTACGAATTGTAACTAAATATTGCGATAGTCGATTGTTTTCGACATACGTGATCTCTAAAATCTAAATCTACAATAAGCTGTATCTACACCGGTGGACAAAATTATAAGACACTATCTTTGGTGATAATTAAAAAAATATACACAACTAATGAAAAGTGTCACTTTTTCCCGAATGTTAATAACGAGTAGACCGCTCTCCCTTATTTTGTGCTACTTCAATCATTCGATCTGGTAAACTTTTGTACGATTTTCTTATGTAAGTTTGGTAGAAGTCTTAGCAGATACGCAATTTATGATGTTTCCTATAAATGAGTGGTCTATCCTGTACTTAGTCAAAGGTTGTATATACATATGTATGTGTATGATAACGCATAAAGCAAACTCTTGTGGGGAGTTTAACTGGAAAACTCGGCTCCTACGCCAATGCAGGAGAAGTGGGACCGGTGTGACGGGTTCGCAGATGCGAGGCCCTCGGTTCTCCACGCACCTCGCCACACGCACACGCTTCGAATCGACTACCATCGTACAGACACTTCGTGTGTTTCCTCCACGCCAAGGAAATCCCGGATAACGGTCGATCTCCAAAGCCATCGATTTCGCGCGTATGCCTTGAAACATCGCCAACTTCCATACTAATTCCGCTACATTTATCCCGCTACTCGATCATAACAGTCGATCGTTGAATGATTTCCAGTTGGTATCGTTTGCAGCTACTAACTCTGGAATTGCCTTAATAATATATTCGGTGCCGAGACGCCATTGCTGATGATTTTTAGTCTCGTAGAAGCATAGTTCTTGGCGTGGAGTGTAGGTGGGAATGGTAGGAAGATGGGCTGGTTGCGATGCTATTTGAATTTATTCTTGAACTGGTATTTACTTAGGTTGGGGCCTTGTTTCTTGCTGTGTAAATTCGTAGGCTTGGGATTAGAAATCTTGGAAACTTGATAGCCTCTAATTTAGAAGCTTGGGAATATGATAACTTTTCATTCGAAAGTTTGAAAATTCTAAAACTTTGACACTTGATGGCCTCTAATCCGAAATGTTGGAAATTTGCAGGCTTAGAAATTCGATGATTTCTAATCCAAAAGTTTGAAGTATCCAAGGCTTGTGGATGTGGTGGTTTCCAATTCTAAAGCTTGGAAAATCAATGGCTTAAAAATGAGAGAGCTTGAACATTCAAAGCCTTGCAAATTCGATGGCTTCTAAATCCACAAAAAAAATTGCACCACACTGTTCCGCCACTTTCAATCCCCAACTTAAAATACACTTCCGTGTGCCTCCTTCGCGTACCATCCGTGTGCCTTCGCAAAGGAGACGATAGTTCTGCTGGTAGGATTTGGCTCCCCCTCCCGTGTTTCCAGAATTACTGATTCATCGGATGGAATATGCGTCAAACAGTGTCGCAACGCGGTGCACTCTTGCGTTGGAAATCCATGGAATGGCGGCTGAATCGCGGTACGATGCATCAATTTTCCTTCTTCCTCGGTTGCATTGGCGCCTCGTGAGGGGTGGCGTACAAACGCACGCGGAAAACGTGCCGGAAATCCGTGCAACAGGTGCCACCGGCGAACTTCTCGCGCAGTTTCACAGGATACTGGTACAGTTTCGGGAACAGAGGAGCACGATTGCGATAAGGAGTCCAGCTTCGAGTGCGTCGGCTTTTCCAATCGAGAAATCGATCGTACGCTCGACCAGAGATGTTCGACAGCAAGGTTTCGCGAAAAGAAGCTTAGGAGGGGAGAGGTGTACGCAACTCTGGGAGTTGCACGATGATAAATCGTCGTGCGGGGTGCCATGTATTCTCGTGTCATCGCGGAGAGACTGGCTACCGAACTCGCGGACTTCTTCACCCCCGTCCATGACTTTCTTTTTCTTTTCCTCGCCACTCGATCACGCCTTGTCTCTAAACAGATTTACGAGCGACACTGGCCATGGTTTGCTTTAAAAATGCAGTCCCTGTTGGAAGTTTGCTGCTGTTCCGAGTCTTGAAATTGCGGAGTTGGAAATATTGTGTTTCAGTAGGTCGTGGTGTACTTCAAGCAGGGCTGTTGGGTAGCGTCGCAGTAGCGATGTTTCCTTTAACCCTTTGACCGCGAGCACCGGTACATAAAAACATAACGTAGGATTAAATTTCATGGTAATTGTTCGACAACGAACAAAAAAAAATAACAACTGAAGGCAGCTCCACTTTAATTCTTTTTTACATCAAGTGCAAGATTATATTCTTATATAAAAGCTAGGATATACAACGAAAAATGACAAATGAAAATAGAGCTGCCTTCTTATTGCTGCAAATCCTTCAATTGTTTACCATAGTAACATAAAGGAAGTAATGCCAGAAATGTATCAATACCTCAATTATGGATTGGCAAGCCATATAATTAATTAGACAGATAGTTTGTATAATTGTGCGCAAATGTGTGGTCAGTACGAGATACTGCGACCGGCGTTAAAGGGTTAATGCTCGAAACTCAGCATTAATCCCATGCTAGGAATGTCAGATGGGTCATATTCGGAGCCGGTTAACCGATTACTTGACCAGATTTATTATTATCCGATAATCGCTTACTAATATTCGGTAAACGATTAATTACTTTTCCTAATGTGTTACACGCAAGGCTTGATAAGGGTTCAGTAACGATAGAGAACCGGAAAAATAATCATTCTAGACCGACATAATGTATGTTCTGACGCTTCTGAAGGATCGAAACTGAAACCGATATAATATCTAATAGCTAATAAATAGACACAAAGTTATTAGGTGTACCAGTAAGTAACCCACTATTTCTATAAGAAATGTAGTTTAAGTTTAAAATATGCTACCCAGATTTAAAATAGGTTCATCAAAATAATCAAGCGTCTATTTTAGTAAGAACGTTTAAGAAAAGCACTTTATTATGCTGAATTTGACAAAAGGAACGAATTATTCATTGGTACACCTAATAAAATTGCTCGTCTGTACCGAGGCTAAGTGCGAAACGACGCAAGTTTAGTGGACGTAAGTCGAGGTATTACCGTATCGAACGCAACATTACCCGCATCGCCTAGAATAGAGTTATACGGCGTTTTGTCTCCTTTTCGAGAGTCTCGCTGCGCGATGTTCGGAGTCGCGGCACGAGTTTCTTCTCGTTCGATTGCACAGCGTCTAATGCGAGTCCCGTGTCACGATTAGCTTGGCTTCGCTGCTTCTTTCACGGCTAATGAGCAATGAGCGAAACGGAATAGCCGTGATCTGCATTTCACATGTCGTGTGTGTGTGTGTGTGTGTGTGTGTGTATAGCATCGAAGCTAAGCTCCCATCTATACCGCTAATAGCGCAACTCCTTTCCCCCTTTCCTCTTTATAATAATAATAATCGCCAACGATAAGACAATCGGGGGAGTGAGCTGAATCGAAACCGGTTGCCGATTCAACCGTATAAATATTCGCACGCGGAAACGACCTGGATTTTCCCAGCCCCGATTGTCCTCTCCCATTCCTCCTTGTTTCTGCCCCTCTCGTCGGAAGGGGAAACCGTGAATTCGTTACGCTCGTAAACGGCGTAGTGCCCCGAGCTCGTTACTTTTCCGGCAGTTCGTCAAAACAGAGCCGCATGTCAACGACAGACGTTCGGTTTAGGTCCTGCGTGGAACGTTTAGGTCGCTCGGTCACGTTCGACCACTCTCTCGAGAAGGAAAAAAAAAAGACCGTGAAGGGGACACAAAGGGAATGTTCGGAGTAACAGCGAGCGGGCTCTCTAAGCACGCAGCCACGCAGGCACGTAGGCACGCAACAGCGCGGAGATACGCGCTCCACGTTTATACACGCCTCGTGTACGCGATGCGTGTTGTGCGTAGAAACTCACACCGAGGACACGTGATATGTGCTCCTACGTATCCCACGCTCCTTCAACGTTCAGGTGATGCGTCGAGTCCCTGAGTGTGTACATAGCGAGGCGCATTGTTTCACGCGACGACGAGCTCCGTGCTGCGGGCGCCGCGAGCGGGGAGCGACGCGATGGTGTATCCGTCAACGGAAACCGCGATGGGACCGATGCGATCGAGAGGCGAAGGCATTTAGAAAAAAGCAACGGAGGAAAAGATAAACGAGGCGAGAAAAGCGACGACTGATAGCAGCAGGCATAAGAAGAGGGCGACCTCTTATCAGCAGGTCGAATACAGTTGTTATCGTTCTTCTGGTTTAAGACTACGATTCTAGGTTACACCGGGAGTTTCCGAGCTGATGATACAAACCCAAAAGGGATTAACTCTTTTAATGTCGAGCAACGATGTATCGTCGATAGCTATACTTGCGAAATGTGCAAACGACGATATATCGTTGCGTGTGAGTCGCTATGCGCTTATAGTTGAAAACGATGAGTTATGATTCGATGGATGTATTTAATAGTTCAGATCTCGTTTATATTTCTGTTGTTGTCGTTCTACTACGTTAACTCAACTGCAATATTATAAAATATATACCATTATAATTTGCCTCGATGATAATGAATACACGTTGAAATTGTAAATGAGAAACATGTAATGTCGCAGAGCACATCTTATTGGAATTTTGGTAGGGATGTAAAGACGAGAAAGATATAGTTTGCACGTTCATAGGCCAAAGGCCTGTTTACGTGGAATAAATAAATAAATATAAATTTAGTGCAATGAAGATGCATTAGATCCCGTATATCTGGTTCTCGTTCGGTGATAGAAGAGATTTTCAAAGTTTCGAAGTCGATCGACACCTCCCTTAATTGCTTCCACTTCCTTACCTTGTAATCTCTCTTTGGCCGTTTCATCGTGGATCTTCGAGATACCGTGAATCTTGTTTTTCTCCCCATTCAACTGATCTCTTTGGGAGAATCTTGGCGATGGTTTTATTTGGGGGGAGAGTAGAGTAGGTCGTTGTGCGGCGTGTCTTTTGGCGGAAACGCGACCTTCTTTCTATCCATCCAGCAGAGAGAGAGAGAGAGAGAGAGAGAGACTGGTTTGAAGCTACGCTACCGGAGTCTCGTTTTTGTCTCGCCTACAATCGTGATCGCGAAGTCTGTAGCAAAGCATCGATCGAGTAACGCCAATCAAAGGGAATTTTGACGGTGTTCGCAGAGGAAGCTGTTCTGGTATGTGGCGTACCGTGACGCGAACAAGGGTTAAATTTAGCCTGGATCGTCTCTTAGGAAACGTTGAACCCAAGACCTTTCCATCCTCTTCTCTCGTTCTCTTCTGTTCCGTTTTTCTTCCGTCTATTCGGTCGGTTGGCCGGTTGCTTTTGCATCGTGGCCCTCTCTGGACCTCTGCTTCTGGTCTTCTTCTGGTCTCCCTCGACGTCGACCGGTTAGTTCATCTACAAATATAGGTGCCAGGCCTGCGATTCGCATCGTTTTTACTCCTAAACACCAGCCACTGTTATTGCTGCGAGTTACACAGAAGGCCCAGGCAGAGATATCCGGTTGTCTCATGTTTTAACGAGGTGGCATGTGTTCTTTCTTATCGGTCGCCACCGTTTGCCCAGCTTTCTTTCTCTTCAATGATTACACGCTTGGACATTTGATACGTTGGAATTCGAACGATTGGAAATTCAGAGGCTTGCAAATTTGATCGCTTGGAATTCGGAAGCTTAGAAATTCGATCGCTAGGAATTCGAAAGCGTGCAAAGCCACAGGCTTGGAATTTCAAAAACTTCAAGATTTGGGATTCGAATGGTTGGAAATTCAGAGGCTCGAAGTTTCTCAATAGCTTGGAATTCGAAAGCGTGCAAAGCTAGAGGCTTAGAAATTCGAAGACTTGGAAACTCGAATACTTGAGATTTTGAAGCATTGTAAAATTCAAACGGTTCGAAATTTGCTGCTTTGGTATTTCGTAGACTTGAAAATTGAACAGCTTCAAATTCGAAAGCTTAGAAACCCAAAAGGTTCTTCCTAATCCAATGAGCTGATTTCCACGCTCGACGATATACGTACGTACATCTAAGTTTAAAAGGGCTCTAATGCAGAAGTCAATAGCTCTATCGAATGATAATCCCGGCCGCAGTTCCAAAAGTTACACCCGCATCGACGCACTCGTTCTTATCGGTACGCTCCGTATGTCCACTCCGCTTTCTCCTGCCTTCGTTTACATTTCTTTCCCATTTCGTAAACGACGCTTTTGCCTATATAGTTCAGGTTCACACGTAGGGACTGAGCCTCGTATCTACGGTCCTAGCATCGCCGCTGCATCTCATTTCCGACGCCCCGCGCTCCATTTTTTTCCACCCTCAAGCCGGTCGCTTAACGCCACGTCGAACAGCTCACAGTGTGCTCGTTCGCCAAGACAGACTTCAGGAATGCTCTCGACGGCGTACGCGCGATAAGCGCTCTCTCAGCCTCTTTCGAGCCGAGGAGAGAGAGAGTTTTTGTCGCCGATCCCAACGGTTGCGCCGTTTTCTGCGGCCACCAAATGAAAGAGCCTCTTGTTACGCGGCTCTCCCGGGGCCATGCGGTTTTACTCAGCCTCTCCTCTCGCGCCACGTAAGAGGATGACCTCTTCCTTTGCCTTCGACATTATTTTTCCACGCTGACGCCCGAACCGGGACACCCAACCGTGGAGAAGAAGCCACTGTCCACGTTCACGACCGTGAAACCAGTCCACCCAATATCGGTATCGGTCTAGCGGTATTCGCGTCTTACGCACGACCTCGCGTGTCCATCGTGACGCTACAAACCTCGTATTTGTTCGAGTAGCGAGCGAGAATGCGTATCGTTGGACGGAGCAATGCCTGAGAATCAGGAATTCCAAGGTCGATGAAAGGCGGCGACCAGGCGACGGTAGCGTCCAGGGAAAGCGACGATACTCCGCGTCCACCATTGTTCCGCCATCGCTGGATAATACCTTTTACCGCGCATCCTTTCATATATGTATCTCTCTCTCTCTCTCTCTCTCCCTCTGAGGAAGATTGTGGGCTGGCGTGTAATGCAATTGCCGTTACACAGGAGTAGTATTAGGTGTAGAAATCAATTCGATGCCCTCTTACGAAATTCGATTGAAACGTGTTATCCGCGGAAAATTAAACACCGTTTTGGTGCTCAATAATGTTCATTATTCAACGTCCATCGTACGCGACTTATAAATTATGTCTTACCGAAACGTACGACGGATTCTAGTCATGGATACTCTTCGATACTTTAAAGTTTAAATTATTTAAGTGTAAGAATATAAAATAGATATATTAAAATATTCATTGAAAATACTTAAATATAGAGACACCGAATTAATTTGTACAGCTAATATTCACCAAAGGAATTAACACTTCAAGGAATATGTGGTTGCAATGGAAATGAATCATTATTCCTTCTTTTTATAGAAAATATCGAGAAAAATGATTCGAGAAAAAACATTGGTGTAAATTTGTACTATTTGTACGAGATACATACTACGAATGGATCATTATAACCACTTTGCCAATTCTTGGACTTATATTAAATACACAAAAAATCATCAAGTTCTTTGTTGAAATTCTGAAAATGAAGATTCTTAAAGTTTCCTTGCTGTATCGATACTAAGCAATGGTACAGTATTATTAGACTGCAAATCGTTATGCAAATTCAGATTTTTATAAATAAGATTAAAAGAACGAGACTTAAACAGGGGTTGTTTCATTCCGTAAACACTATAATTTGTATTCTATTTTCAATATGTCCTGTATCTTTAAATAACATCTGCATTCTTGTACTTAAATTTCCCGTAAATGTATAAAGATTCGCAGTCTAGTGATCATTAATTCCTAGTTTTCAAGTTGAACTGAGAATTGTAGCCACTTTAATCGCTTTCCATATTTTACATCGAAATAGTAAGTAATTTAACTGCAAATAAAATGTTCCGTTATTGCGTTAGGACGATAAATTCGTTACGAGTCCGTCGATGTGAAGCGAGAAATTAATATAGACTTGCTGCTAGCGTTGCCATACCTTCAGAATCGTAGGTTGCTTCAATGGTTACGTCGCGATGTTCCGGACTTCGGTTCAGGTAGGCTGACCGGTTCAGCGTCTGGACCCAGCTCTATCCTATTGTAGAGATGAAACAAAAGAGTGGTCCCATGCTTGGCAAATATCGCGTCTCTGCTAATGGAACTTCCAACCTTCCAAGTTTACCTTCGATGCGGTTTTGCAACAAATTTTCTCAGACTTTGCTTTGCCACGTTATCTTCTAACCGTGAGATTTTCTACGTCGCCGTCAGTTAAACGTTGAAAGAGAATCTTCGATGGAGACCCGAAACGTCGTCGTTCGGAACAGCAAACCAGGCATTTAACAGAGGCGCCTAAAATGTAATTTTCGATTACTTCGAGCAGAATTCTGCAACAGGTTTTTTCAAACTTTACCTTGGAATTTTCCTCGATAATCGAAGAATTGATAATCTGGGCGTTGATTAAACGTCGAAAGAGAATCTTCGATAGAGATTTAGAACGTCGTTCCAAGATTTAAACAGAGGCGCCTAACGAGTAATTTTCGGTTACTCTGGGCGCAATTTCTCTTGGATGCAATTCTGCAACAGGTTTCCCGAAACTTTACCTTGGTACTGTGCTTGATAACCGTGGAACTGATAACCTGGGCGTTAATTAGACGTCGAAAGAGAGACTTCAATAGAGATTTAGAATTCGGAGCAGTAACCCAAGGCGCCTAGCCTTGGTTACCCTTGTGAAGTGCGGTGAACTTAACCCGAATGCAACTTTGCAACAGGTTTCTCGGACTTAGGGACTTCGCTTTATTCTAACTGTGGGATTAATCGTGCAATCCCAAGCGTCGATTACACCTCCAAAGGGAGACTTAAATGGAGGCTTAGAATTCGAAGCTTGAGAGCAGCGAACTCGAATCTAACTTTGGTGCTCGAATAGATTACGCTGAATTTATTATTGCTGTTCGAAGAATCTTCGAAAGAAGGGCAGCCACTCGATGGCGTCTTACGCTAACCAGAAGAGCCAATCTGTTCGGACACGATTCTGGGAACGTTTCGAACGTTACATCTGAAGAGCTTCTCGAAAGGCAGGATTTATGGAACGGATAAGCAGAAACTCTCGGTTCCTACAATTACCCACGAACGTCATCGATCAACGTGTCGCAAGATACTCCTTATCGAAGCGTCAAGGAGACCTCTGGAACCGAACGATGAATCTCGTGTCATCAAATCGGTGTCCCGACGTCCGTTCGATCGAATGGAGCGTGACACCGTGGATTCGGACAATGTCCTCAGACTATGCTTCGATGGTGGAACAAAGGCTGGCGCCGATAACGCACGTGCTAGAATGGTAACGGTAAGAAAGTCGAGCAGAGAACGGAGGCATTGCTGGGTCCGATGTATATAGCATACACAGTATCGAGCTCGGTATCGGGGCCCAACGTTGCAACGTTGCCGGTTCTCCTCGTGGAGGTCTCTGACGGTGTTGCGAGATCGAGAAGGCGACGTTGTCAGACGTTTGGAAAGGTGGGCAAACTGCCAAGAGAGGACCGACAGGTAAGCTGAAAGAGAAAGAGAAGGTTGCTTTGGAAAAGGCGGAAAAGGAGAGACGACGGTTGTGGAAGAAGGTGAAACGGGAGAGACGATGCGGCAGTGGAAAGAGATAGAAAGGGACGGACGATAGCAGTGGAAGAAGGTGAAACGGGAGAGACGACGTGGCAGTGGAAGAAGGTAAGAAGGGACAGACGATGGCAGTGGAAGACGGTGAAAAGGGAGAGACGACGCGGCGTTGGAAGAAGGTGAAAAAGGAGAGGTGAAGGCGGTTAAAGAAGAAGAGGACGAGGCAGGGGGTAGGGTAAAGGGAGTTCTCGTATTCGAAGTAAGCGTAAGCGTAGAAAAGAAGCTGGCGAGATTGAAGAGAAGCGTGTGGCGGAGGGCAGAACAGAGAGAAGGGGTCGGAGCTCTCGGTCACCAGCACGACCGTAGGACGTAACCGCGGTACGGCGGTGTTGCCGCTTCCTAGTAATTCTCCTGCTGCCGCTTTCGGGGTCCGAGTCCAGGCTGTTGCTTCTCTCCACGATCTCTCCCTGATTCTCGTTTCTCGGTTCGGGGACCATCTGCTCGCCCTCGGGCCTTTGAATCTTTAATGGTTTGCGTGACTGGCCGTGGCGGCCACGGGAGGCTGCGCGAGGCCTGGCTGCCCTCTTCGCCACCATGCCACCGCCGTCCTTTTTTTCCTTCGACTTCACTCTGTTTTAACCTTGTATCCCGGAGCAGACTAGAACCGTATACGACCTACACGTTTCCTTCGCCATTCGCTTCAATTTATTCAGCTTTGCTACGCGCAGCTCTTGCAGCATTTTCACGCGACGATTCACGTGCATTGCGATTCGCGTTCGATTATTCTTTGATCGGGAATTCGCGATTGTTAGGCGTTCGATAATTTGGAAAACAGGCGTTGACCGTTTGCTTCGTCTTATATCCGTTTAACTGCTGTGGCCGTATAAAATGCGTCCCGTGAATGATATTGATGTAGAAAGTGAACGCATAGGGGCTGTATCGTACACAAACATTTAGAAAACTAAGCTAAACAGAGAGATTGTATGCAATTTTCAATGTATCATTATCAATGAAAATTATCTGTGCTCGAGATAGACACGAAAGAAAAGAGAGATTTATAAGCAACATAGTGAAGCATTTTATGACGAATCCTTTGCAAATCCCCAAATAAATAACAACTTCGTTGCACGTTGTATAATCAATCGGTACAATAAAGTACACGGTACGAGAAAACGTATTCCATCCGTAGCGAGGGTTTCAATCTGGAGTGCTCCGCAGTCAGAGGGATACGTGTACTGCGAATCGGTGATTTTGTACCTGCCATACGAATGTCTTCATTTATTTACGTGCGCTGTCAGTCGCCTCGAAACCAAGAAATTCTAAGAATAGACAAAATTCGTATCGCAATGCTGTATCCTATGAGTAGACCGCAGATGTTTAAAATGATCAACTAAAATATACGTTATTACATTTTAAGGGTGAAATAAACCCCTATTCGGGTCTCGTTTCTTCACTTTTATTTATAAAGATACGAATTTGCGTAAACATCCGCAATGTACTTATGAGATTTGCCACTGGATTACATCTGTGGATGATTGTTATCCATTATACGCCGATCGCCGCGTAAAAGACGTCTCGCCATCGCCGAGTTTACGATCCTGGTAGAAAGAAGCAAGGAAGAAGTCGAAGAGAGCTGTTGAATGAAATCTAGAGAACCAAGATACTCGAGACGTTTAGAAGGCTGCTGGAAATGACATCGCGTTTAATCGCGCGCTTTTAATCGACAGGTCGAAAGTTGCAAAGGGCGCAGGGGTGGTCGCGAACCGCGCGGAGCAACTCGAATCGAGGCGCAATTATCGTGGCCGCAATTATTTCGACGATTCTGCCGGGCTTATCCCGCTGACCGTTCCTCCCCGGGCCACGGGATGGAAGGTTCGTTAACGGGCCGCGAACGGGAATCGTTACCGTTTAATTAAGCGCATTTTCGACGCGTTCCGAGCGCAAACTTCGTCCCTCTCGGTCAGCCAATTGCGCACGATGGATTTTTAAAGCGAGGGTAGAGCAGCGATCGAGCAACGAACGTTTCCTCTTGGCTGGGTCCACCTTCCAACCGAGTCGAGCTCCTGGCCCTCTCCTGTGTCCTCCAGACCCGGCTTCGATTTCATTTCGTAACCTTCCCACCCTTTGCACCTTTCCTTCTTCCCTTCTCCCTCGATCCTGCTTCTCTTCTCTCACGCTTCTATATACGTACATACTAAAACCTACGCGCGGGGGTGGGAAACGTCGATTTTCTCGCGAGCCATATGTCCCGGGTGCACCTTTCGTCCAATGCATCCTCCGTCTAGGCGGATGGGAATATTTATTCCTAGAAAAATGGAGAATTCTCGACCCCGATGGAGCAGATGGCCAGGAAAGTTGCAGGCAGGTAGCAGCGGGGTAAATCGAGAGGAGGCGGGTTCGTCGTGAAACGGACACCTGCTGCACGCACCGAGGTGTCCTTCGACCGTCCAAAAACCTCCGGTCTCCGCTCCAATTCTAATCTACCCTGCTCCGCAAAATTCCAAGTTCCTCTCCGGTGTCCACGCGATGCGCAGCCATCAACAAGACATTCATCCTCTCTCGTCTTCATCCGCGTTAGAGCGCTTATTTTGGGCCGCTTAAAAAATTGCGCGGGGGTTCGGTAGCAGGTTTGCCAATGAAAAAGCTCGTCGACGGACAGCCGCGCGAACGTTCGACAGTCCCATGGGCCTAGCCCACGGCGGCAACAACCACCTGCCGTAGAGGTCGGTGGGGGCAAGCTGTTCTCGCGCGTTACACCTTCTTTTCTAACCACTGCTTCTTCCCCTCAAACCACTTCACCCTCTTCTGCTGCCGCGCTTCATCATGCCCTGCCGTTTCCCTCCGATCTTCGCCAACCTTTCTTTCGTGCTACTTTTCTCTGTCCTCGTCGGACGCGTTCGAACGGCCGTTCGTTTTCCGTTCAGCCGCTGCCACCTTCGCTACCACCATACCAACACCACATTCTCGGATACCTTCCTCTAACGACGACCGTGCATCGTATCCGACCGGTTGTCGTGTATACGATGTACGCTGCGCTGCGCGCAACAAAGTGGGGGGGATTCGGTGAACAGGGGGAAGCCGTTCGGTGGGGGGTAGCACCGATGCTACGCGACCCCAAGCTCAGTCGTCGCGCGACCCTCGTTGAGTGTATCTGCGTTAACGTTTGAACCATTAATAGGCATTTTTTTCAACTTTCCACCAACGCTTGTTTTCCGCGTTTCTTTTCTAAACTCCGACGAACCGTTTTCCGTACAGTGTTGCTTCGATTTGGTAGACATTTCACCTGTGCAACACCGTCGTAGTGTCGTCGCTCCCGTCCACACGCATCCTGACACACATTTTTCCATTTATTTTCGTCCCGTTTCCCTCCCTTTCCGCGCGCATTCCTCGCTATTTTTGCATCCGCCGTCTCGCGCGAATCGCACCAGGGAAAGTGAAGTTTTTTTCTTTTCGCGGAGAATCAGTGATAAAGCGTATATCGGGAAGGTGCGAACGCGAAAAACATACTCGTCCCGTGAACGGAACAAAGGAACGGCTTTTAGAGAGGCATACGGTTGCAACGTGGCGTTTTGAAATCGCGCGCAAAACTTCCTTTTGAGTCTCTCCGTTCAGACACACGGATGCTCGCGATGGGAATCAGCGTGCGAGCTAGCCAGGTCGTGTACGAATGGTTGAGAAATTGCTCCGACTGAGAAACCACTGTGCGCGCAACTGAGCGCTCGTTTCTCCGCGAGACCATGGGATAACTTCTCTCCTCGACCAAGTGAATCGTGAAACAATTCGCATGGGTCTACCTTCTTCCAGGTAGTAGTCATTTGCCATTCGAACACGGACATTCGGACGAGAGATACGTCATCGCTGAAGAAGAAGAATCGTCCTTCGTTATAATTGTCGATCTCAACGCGTGAAGCTTATCGTACCTGTTTTAACAATTTTGACGAGGAAAGAAAAATACGGTGAAAAGAAAAGGTGCAACAAAGTGGGAGGAAGTGATAGAATAGAAGAAAGATGATGCGTGCAGTGGGTTGTTCGGTGTGTTGGCGGGCGTGATCGAGGAGATCGATGCGATCATCGATGCCGCATGCTGGCAAAATTCGCGCAGTGTCGTCGATACTCGGTGAAAGTCGCTGCAACGCGGAACTCTGTTCTCCAGCTCGAATGGAGCCGCGCAATTTGCGTCTCTCGTTCCGTTCCACTCGAACCACTCGTGGAATTCGTTTTGCCGATAGAATGGATAGGCTCCGACCGACGAGCACCGCGGCGATTATTGCCGTTACGTTGCTGCTGCTCCTCAATCCCGGTGAGTATATATCGTTACAGATGCACACGCAATCGTTCTCCATTCGTTCGAGGGTCTCCCGATTCTAAATTTTGCCTGCCAGATGCGGAGAAACAGAGAGAAATCGGTGATTTTCCACTTTACGGAAAGTGGCATTCCTACGTTTCGATTCCGGAGTGCCGTCGTCGCAGTTGACGAAGGGGTTTGATATTTCGCGAAGAGCGCGAGAAATAGAATCCTTGCATGGCGTCGTCGCGACTCGCGACTCTCGCGACGTGCCGTGTCGGTATGTCGTAGTTTGCAAGCCAGTTTGTTGCGCGTCCTTTTAACAAACTCGTTCTGGAGCGCGGGAGCGAGGCCAGCGAGGCCTCCTTTCGCTCTTTGACCAATCGCAACTCCGCGCGCGATTTCATTCCTTTCGACTCTCTGCTCCGATCCATTTGAATCACCTCGAACTACGAATGTCGGAGCGGAGCTGCTGTTACAACGCTCCTGTGAGTAGTAGCGATGGGATTTGAAACGCTTCGAATGAATATTGCGTAGCAAGCGAAATAGAAATTCGAATCGCTTCGGACACGATTCGAAACCCGAGATAGATTTGAAAGACTATTGATAGACGATCAAGACTTTCAAGAGATTTAGACTTCGCATTAACTCAAGGACCTCTGTAAGATGAAAATTTTATTCATTCCCTTCCGCTTCGCTGCGAAAACCTCTATAAATCGAAATAAAACTTACTTTAACTCTACTTACTATTAATTTTGTTAAAAAGAAATGCTAAATCGAACCAAAAAAGGTGGATTATTCATTAGTACACCTATTACAATTTTAGTGTTTAAAATAATCTTCAATACTTTGGATGACCGTTTTCCATTTATACAGCAATTATATTTCTATTTAGAAATTTCCAATGCAAATTCAATGTAACTTTTACCCAAATTTAGAACAGTCAGATCTCTACAAGTCGAAGATGACTTCTATAAGTCCAATCTTTATCATCGCTGCCTCTATAACTCGAAGCTAGAGCTACGGGTGTGTCATAATTTGTCAACAAAATAAATAGTGAAAAACATAAGACATTTACCGTATCTCTACCTCTCGTAGGTCGAATTTTGCTACATTAAACCTCTCTTGCTTGTAAATTTCCATAAACCTCTATGACTCGAAGATTTCAGCTCTTCGCTTGAGATTCGGGTAATAGAGCTTTAACTGTGATTCGAATTGTTCGCTATTTTAAAGCTTCAAAGCATTCAAAGTCCCATCTCTACCTGTGAGCATATTTCAGCTCCGCTTTTAGGCGAATTTGGATGGAGCTTGATGAGGAACGTCGGGTTGTAAAAGGCGAGTATCCACCGATCGCGTAAAATGTTTGGGTACGCGAATTTGCTTGGATGCAGTAGCGAAGCGTGGCGCGCTAATGATGAACAATCGCGAATCGAAGCGTTCGCAATCGGAGCAACGTCGCTACATCAAAGAAAATTCACCGTTCGTTTGCGTTTGGCGGAGACAAATGGCTATATCGCACACACTGTCTACGAACATTCGCGTTCGGTGGAAATGCTCGGCAAATGTTTCATTGTAGACATTTGTTAGAAACGCGCGTTTGATGGATGCTCCGTTTAATACATCCGAGATCGGCGTATCTCCGCGAAACTGTCTTAAATAGCCGGCAGTATTTCTGCAGTCGCAGTAAAAAAAAAAAAATAGTAGAAAGCCTTCCTTGGCCTGTGAATTATTCATTTTTACTCTTAATCTTGAAGGAAACGATTATTTTCTACTTTAGAAAGTTTGGTTTTACGATTCGCTTCTATAGAAAAACAAACTTTCTTGACTGAAATTAGAGGATTAACCCTTTCGTTACTAAAGGTGGCTATAGTCACTCGTAGCTGAACGCTTCTGGCATACTAGTGGTAACTATAATAGTCATCTGCTAATATGTTGCATTGGTAACGAAATTTGATTGAAAGTGATAATACAGTTTGATATTCCTCGATTATCTCTTATCGTTTTATATTTGTTCACCATTGTTTGCAACAGCAATGCGTAGATTCGCATCGTGACCAACTTTTGGCATAAAGAAGGGGTTAATAAGGGTAATCTTCTTTGTGATTGTTGGAAAACGATGTGTTTTGATCACTGTTGAGTTAAAGCTGCATTTCAATAGGATTTCCTTCGAATTTTATATAATTACAATATTGAAGGAAGAAATAATGCGAATTTTTTTTTGGTGTTGCGACGTTATTTTAAACGATCGCAAAAACTATCATGCAAATCCCTTTGTACGCCGTTTTATAATCGCAACATTGAGATACAGAATTCAGCGATGCAAATTGATTAAGCGAAAAGTTGCAAATGGGCGATACTAATGTTGGGTTTTAACATACAGTCACTCGCGAGAGCCTTCGTAAACCTATGCATTACAAAATACATGAGTTTTAAACACTTTGTAGGAACTGATTTTGTTCATTAGCTAAAATTGGACACAGTTTGAAGGGAATCGCTATTTGCTTGCATTTGTTTGCAAGAAAATATGCAAAAACTAAGAACTCGATCACGCGACATCCTCTTTTAAATTATTAAAAATCGTAGCATGGTTAATTGTGATTGTAAAAGTATTGTATTAATTTGCATACAGATCTATAATCTAATAGTCATGAATTGAACAAATGTTTATTGCTTCTTATATGCTGTATTAATTCAACTAAAACGAGCATTTAGTTGGGGGGCAAAAATGTGACAATTTAGGGAAGCAAATACTTAAATCCACCCCTGTTTGCAGCATTTGCTTTTAACTGCAGTGCATTTATGAAAATATTAAGAAGGTGTGCAATAACATGATGAGCAAGAATATACAGAATATCTAAAGTGAACTACACACTGAAGTAATTAATTCTTTTAACTATAGAGGAGAAAGCGAAACTCTCGTGAAACACGGGTGTCGTCAACAAGAAATTTTAAGATTTTAGTCAAGCTCATCTTTTACTATATGAATAATTATAGTTTTATACGTATACTGTACTTCTTTCCACAAAATAAATATTTGTATTTGTATGTGAGTATGTATATTTATGTCGGAAAGTTCGTAAATTAGATTCATTTATCGACGTACATTAGTTTTGTCTTGTTTTATCGTTTTGGGATATACCTGTAAAATAAAATATACCCCTTTAACCGCGTTTATAAAGACTGAATTTGCATAAAAATCCGCAATCTAATCATGATTGAATATTAATATCGTGCTCTTTGTTGGTCACTTCGATGCTTTCGAATTAACATTTGGCGAACATTTATCGTTGCAATAGTGCTAAATTTGCAGATTCTATACGCAATATTTGAGTATACATATATGATTATGGCACCGAAAGGATTATCCTTTCAGTGACGACCTGCATATATCGCATGCACTCTGGCTTCTTTGTGCAGAAACTGATGAATAACTGTTTATCTCTCTATATCGCCACGTAACTCGAACGTTACACTAGCATTTATCCAAATTTCACCCTTTAAATCACCATTTAATTACTATAGGGGAGACAGGGGGTAAGTTGTTACACGTTTCAGCTTTTTATTTTTAAGTCTTTTCATATTTCATTTTTCAGTATTGCTAATGATGCTCACTTAAAATACGCACTTTTCACTATTAACACTAGGTTTACGGACGTTAATTATATAATTCGACAGGCTTCCGGAAAAATACATATACTTCATATAAATATTCGAAATTAGAAGCGTGGGGATGAAAAGAATCACGTAGAATACACATTTATACCATAGTATTAATTAAAGTTAACATAAAGTACTGAAAAATAATATTTATGGTCTCCATAATTTTAGGTATGAAATCTGAAATGCGTCAACGTGACGCGTTCCGTAAACCTAGTGTTAATGATCACAATTACATTTAACTAAATCCGAACCATGACTTCGAAAAGATTTATTTTGCAGAACGAGCAGACATTTTGTATCAATGTGTCCCACAGCTGGATTAATTGTTACACAATAAGCAGCAGGTTGGGAATTAGTTATTATTATGATTTCATAACAGGTCAACGAACTCTCATTTAATTGTTACCAATTTGCAGCTAAATAGACACTAGTTGAAGTGTTGTAACTATTGTTTACGTACATTTATTGGATTTTTTCACAGAAAGGATTAAAACTGCTGCAAGGGGATTACTATCTACGCTTAAAAACATGAAAACTGTGAACAATTTCAATTTCAAAATGTTGCATTAAATGTAAAAACTTTAAATTGTTCTGTAACAACTTTCCACAGTCTCCCCTACTTTATTTTTTCATCGCTGTAGCAATATCAAGCAGTCGTACAGCGATTAATAATTCACGGTTTTTTCAAATCAATACGAAAATGCTAATCAATCGTAATTTCTTTCGTCGTAAAAGTACATAAAATTCGCGTTATAGAGGGTTGAGACAAAAGAACCTTTCATTCGTGATTCTGGAGACGCGATATAATTCTGAGCGCTTCAAATTACACAGTATTAAATTAAATTGTTAAACTAGTTTAACAAATGTTCTAGCATACGTCAATCTTCCCCGTTCACGGGAATGAAACAACAAACTGCGTCGTCATCGAGGGGTTAACCTGTTAAGGTTCAACGTTGCGTCGACGCAACGTTTCATTCGCAGCTTCTTTGAACTTTATAAAGTTGTACAACTTATACGAAAGAAGGAATAGTAGAGAAAAAATGATTACACCGACTCTTGGAATGTCTTTTCGTAAACAAATTGGTGGACAACAGAATTCAGTAATACATTAAGTTGTCGCATATGAAATGGCCGATTATGTAGCTTAAAATGTTCTTGTTCCTAATTAATAGACTGCAGAATTTTATGCATTTATAGAGAATTTCAATGTGGAAAAAAATAAAGGATGCGTATAATATGCAAGATTATATAAAATATCCAAAGGTAAACACAAGTTAGAATAATTAGAGGATGAAGTAACCTTTAATTTAGGTTCCATTTCTTTAGTGTTATTTACGAAAATGTGAATTTGCATAAAGATACGCAGTCTATTAATTAACTAAAAAGTGCGCTTATAATTTCTGAGCAGTAGTTCGATCACATTAACGAGTATCGGATTCAAATAAAATTTTTAGTTTAACGTTGTCAATCGCTTCTTTTTGGTGGTTGTAAGATAAATTTTAGAGCAAACAGTTGATTAAGAATAATACTAAATGACGCTTATGTTATTTATATACAATGACGAGCATGTAAATAGGTAAACGCCCTTAAATTCAACCAATTATACAACTGTAGATTGCAATCCTATTTGTTTTTGTAATATGTCATTTCAAAGCACATATTTTATAAATTAACCCTAGAATGACTAAGGACGGGCTCGTTAAGCCCATTTTGGGATGGATAATACTAAAATTATGTCATTTTGCTAGTACAAAATATTTAACAAACATTATTTGTCATTGCTTATATCTTTAAAATTATTTAATTAATATAGAAGAAGTGATTTTTGTTATGTAAAGGTATTATTTAATACCATTAGTCTCACGATTTGAATTTCGATGTTTCTAGAGTTAGAAAATTACAATCATTGTTACTATAATCCATAAATGTAACTGAAATTAAATTTCTTCTATTGCATTTCTCTATTTATATGTTCGCCACAATATAAAACTTGAAACTTGCTGAATTTAACATTGCTGATGGACCGTCAGCTGATCTAAAAGAAAATGGCATATATTAAAAATAAAATAGACCATGAGTCGAAGTCAAACTCGAATGTTTTTCAAGATTAAACTTAAGCCATGGATGCAGTCGAAGCTGCTTTATTATTAATAGTATTTATTCACGGACGTTTATTGGGGAAATGTTATACTAAAAATATAAACTGTGGAAGAGTATCTTATAATCACCTAAAATAAGCAATCGATAACGACGAGTTAAAAATTTTACTTGGATTCAGTACTCGTCAATATATCCCAGACATTACATAAATATTAAAAGTTCTTCTTTTAATTAATTAAAGGAATGAAATGCTACGTTAAAGCGCAAAATGTTTTTAAGTTTTTACCGCCCCATAACTAAATGCTCGTTTTAGTGGAAATAGTACAGTATGTAGAAAATAAGGTTCGTTCAACTCACGATGATCAATTGCCGTAAAATTAACCCTTTAAGGGGAAGGAGCAAATTTATACGCCATTTATTATGGCGCAAATTGTGTATTTATTCACTTGATTCAATTTAGGATTCAAATCATGGTCTATATAAACTTTCGTATCGTGTTTATATTATTCCAATACATTTTGGTTGTTGAGGCTATGCTACCTTTCGATATATCCGACTTTATATGACGTCATGTACGTTATTATGGTCTCAACCCTTTGACATATCAATAAAACGAAGCTCCATGCGTTCAGGTAATATAACAAAATTAGGTTCTTGTCATCTCAGAAACGTCAATGTATGTACAATGACACAATAAACAAATGACGTATCTCAGATGTCTTTGGGTTTCAAGAGGTTAATCTAGCTTAATTTCACGCGTTAACATCTAACATTTTTTCAAATGAAATCTGAGACGCAATTCGGTCGTGTAGAAATCAATGAAATGGATTTCTATGATAATTTGGAACTTCGGGGACGATACTAAAGTCCGTATCGTGTACAGATTCCGCGCCTGATGAGATAAGTATAAATCCCAGCACAGTAGAGTCCGCGATAATTCTCTCTCCATTTAAGAGGCTAATTAAAAAACCTAAAATGAAACTTTCCCGCAAAAAATCACTGCCACTAAAAGCCAGTATACTTGGATTAAATCTAAATCCGCCTCTGGTTAAAGGTATCGCAGTTAATATTTAAATGCGTACATTTCCAGTTAATCCTTTGCGGCCGATTGTCGCGAATAACCGTCCAAGCTTTTATATCACGGACACCGTTCCAAAAAAACAATTTCCAGTAAAATACCTTGAAATTTTCGTATGCGGTAACAATGATGCTGGTCCTTCAAACTACCATAATCTGGTTAATTTTAGAAATTCAGGTATAAGGTTTTACAGATGTATTTTTTAAACAATATCCTTTAAGAACATGCAATAAAAGAATCGATGTCTATCAAAATTTCCCACTAGAATATCCCCCCATATTCAAATAGTTTTATAACTTGAGAATCCACGTAACATTTTTCAGCCCCCTTAAGCCTAACTATGGTATATAATCTATTCTAGAGTTTCATTTTTTAATACATACTATCTATTTATATGTGTTATGATGTATTTTCACAACAAAATAAGTTTAAGCAATTAATTAGGAGATGGAAGTGGTTAAAAAATCAAAACGTATGTACTTATATGTTTAAATGCTAATTAGCATATGCATGTATATACTTGTACACATCAATTTCTCTCTTCATTGCATAATGGGAAGTGGATCATACCAAAGCTTTCATCTTCGTCCTTTTCTTGTTGAGTAAGCTTAGGAGGAAAAAAAGAAACCGCCGCAAAAGCTCCCGGCTATTACGAAGGTTGCGAAAAAACCGCGTAAAAGCAAATCCGCGTTATTCGGAGGACAACTGTACCCCTTTAAATATTTCGTTGCGTTCGCAATGAGGTAAAAACCCGGCATCGGGTAATAAATCCAAAGGTTTCTTCGCGTACGAATCGCATTGACCCAAACAGTCCCCTCGATCCTAATAGCTAAATTTCTCCGGAATTCTCCATCGACTGAGCCCCGAATTTTTGCCGAATATTTTTGCAACGTTACAAGGAACTGCCGCGCGAGTGTATTTCACACCGTTTTCGGATGAATTCGATAGAGCTTGGTAGTGGACACGGGTCCGTAAATTCGTCCGGTATGCAAAGCATGGCTCGCTTATGTAGCTTCCCGTTCGGGAAATAGCGAACGACGCGACTCCGCGACGGTATTAGGCTTCGTGACGTAGCCGGCTGCCACAGGTGTCTCCATGTATACGAGTAACGCGTTAACGCCACGGCTCGCTTTGCAGCTGCTTCTTCCACGAATATAATACGTTAACCGACACACAACACCCGCGCGTTCGCCGCACAGGTATTACCCACAAACACATGCACGCATCGATAGCCGGCGGCGCGCACCTACGATTTCGATTCGTTCGACGACGAAACCATCGATCGATCCTTCCCCCTTGACGGATGCTCCGAAAGCGATCGTCGGGCACGTTGCACGCGTGCTCGTAAAGATAGTAAAACACGTCTGTGGGTAGAAGTTTCGATAGAAGAAATGGAACGCGCGGGCTCTCTCTCTCGATGGCACGCGAGCAAGAAAGCTTGGGCGCTATCGAAAAGTAAATAAGCCGCAGGGAGAAACGTGGGCGAGGGGTTGACGGGGAAAACGTAAACTGCGATGGGTCGATGAATAGCTAAAGATGGGGGATAGAGGCAAAGGAAGAGGGATAGGAACGCCGCGGATGGATTTATAGAGAGACAAGCAGACGTAAATATAGACTGCCGGTGCATAGGTGGAGAAAAGATAGGGTGCACGAGGAGGGTGTTGCACGGAGGGCAAGCAAAGGTGTAAGAGGAAGGTTGAAAAGAGATATAGCGGCTGATGAGAGGCCGAAGGTGGTTAGAAAGAGGGGAACGATCCCTTGGAACCAAGGTGTATATGCGAAGAAACGATAAAGGAGTGGGGCTAAAGTCGCGAACCATCGGCGAGAGGGAGAGAGGAAAGAAGAGAGGTCTCGCGATATCGGCGAGAAGTCAAACCGGTGGCTTTACCGTTATGCGACCCAATGACGAGACACCGACGAATCGTCTTACCGTCGCGACGTCTGCTTGCATTTATGTACGATGGATATTAAGTATTGACAACGATTCCTCGTGCTCACGTTCGTTCCAACCCCCATTTTTTAAGCCTCTTTCAATATACATATGGCGTTATGCACGGTGACCATCCGACCTTTATTTCAGAGGGCAGTCCTTTCTTTTCCAAGTAACTGTTCTTTCGATTTATTAAGTTTATTTCTTCAGAACTCAATTTTTTCCTTTCTTTAAGCACGTGTCCCATTTTACACTTAGTTTAGGACAGAAGCTTCTGCCAAATAAAGATATGATAGATAACGTTATGTCCGTAAAATTAGTATTAGGCGATAGTTCAGATATTTTAACGGAGCGTATCAGGTAATCGTTAGGCAAATATGATTACTGAAAAACTAGTTGCTTTACGTGCTGATAATACTGGTGGTATCCAAAGGAAAGGCAGAAACAATGTTTTCTGTAAAATTCAAAGTATGCGTAAGAATTAGTTAACTGGTTTTAACCCTTCTTCGGATTATTGGGGCCGCAAAAATCCACACAAATTCAAACCAAGCATATTTTAAAGGGTACTATTACAATTACTTGAAAATTTATGTAATCTAATATTACCTCGTGAAATGTTAGTTTGCACTTATTAGCTTGGTAGTGGAATTAAAAAGGAAGCTGAACAATTGGACTAAAATTGGAAATTCAAAGTAGAGTTAACTGCGCTGCCCACATGTGCAAAAACTGCGTTTGCCCTGGTGTAGAATATCTCCCAATTAATATTGAAACCATAAAAGTGAAAATGTATTGATATTTTTATATCCATACAGTGAGAGTTGAAAAATTCAAGGAAATTTATTATTATACAAAAGTTCAGCAGCTAGATTTGTCTTTTATTTTGCTCTAGACAGTATGGTCGCCGTACGCCTTGTAGAAATTTAGGGTAAATGAGCGTGGAACATCCGAGAAATTAACTTAACCCTTTTATCGAAGTTTAGTAGGAGAGACTCGGGCGAGTAGTCGAATTTGGTATTTTAATCCTCGACCAGCGACGACCGGGTCATTTTGTCTCACTGCACCCAAAAGTTTTACCCCCTTTGCGGACGACGCATTGTGAGAAGTGCACTTTAAATATCCTGATACACTTTATTCGAGAAACGCCCGCAATACAATAATAATTGAAAAGTAAAAGCAGAAACTTTAAATATACGATAACTAAGGAAGAGCACAACGAAACGTGTTTACTGCTCGGTTTCCGATCTAGGACTGAGAATGAATATGTATATGACCGTTGAAGAGTCCTGCGCCCAACGACCTAATGACTCTAGCTATTGAAAGAAAAATGTAAACACGTAGGAAATTCCGGATATTTATAGGTTTTAAATCTGTTTCGCATCGTTCATTCTAACATGCATAATAACGCTTAACGAATTTCTGCCCAAATATTAATGAAAGGGTTTATTAACATTTTCGCTGTCACGGACGTACAAATACGTTCTCGAAAATTATGTAATCATTTGCTAAAGGCATACGTGAAGTTTTTCTATAGTACTATATCATTTTTACTTTCATTGATATGTATTATACTTTAATTAATTATAGAGAGCGTCCGAATATTTAAACTCGCACTTTTTAAACTCTTACGATTAATCTTAATTTTTCTTTGTACTCTAAACGGTTTACCCCCGTTAATAAATAAATAAATTACCATCGTTCAAGTGTTGAGAACGTTTTTTATTTAAAAAGTCCGTAGCAAAAGGGTTAGTGATCCTACTTTAAATTTCTTGCTTTAAGTAACTGATTTGTGTTTAGAATACCAAAGAAAACTTTGACGGTTGTTCGCCGACATCTGTCCGCAAATGGTCGGACTCAAAATTTCGTACGAAAAGTTACTTTCACACTGCTCGTATCGAAAGTTTGATATTGGATGAAAATAATCCAGCCATCGCCGTCCGCGGTTAAACTATATTACGCATAACGTTATTATTAAAATGTTATGTTGTAATTACATATAAACAGCTGAAATTGTGTATTTCTTATGTCCGGCAATCAAGATGTGAAAAAGCAGACATTTTCTTGTGTCGTCTTTTTCTCCGTTATTCGTAATTTCATCACACTGCGCAAAGGTTAAAGCTTGAATCCGAATCATGGATTCATTTGCAACGTGCATAGAACACGGATAACATCGTATGGAACTCAGAAACTAATACTGCGAATGGGAAAATTAGTGCAAGCAAAAGTGCCGAAGTTTAAGTTACCACATTCGAATATCCATTCATCGAGGCTGAATTTCTAATTGGTAAAATAGACGAAGACCTTACAGCAAGAGGGGTGAAATTTCATTTTTTATCATTTTTTTTTTTTTAGTTAGAATGCGTAATATTGCTGCCTTCTCTACACACCAGAATATGAAAAATTTGGTAACGCTGTCATCAGTCCGACAACTACTTTCATCGTGTTTGTCATTTCTATTAAACATTATATTTTAATCGCACGGAATCGAACCGATTAACAGAAATCAGCTGATTGATCGGACTGATAATTTCGTTGATTGCGGCGTTGCCGTATTGCATGCTCCAGCCTGTACTAGAGAAGGCCGTGGTAATATGTATGTATACAAAAAATTCTGCATCGTTCGGTGCATGTTTCATGCAAATCCGAGAATAAAGGAGTGAGCTATTCGAAATTTCGGTGCTACATTCATTACTGATTTGTGCAATATGAATTCAGCTGCATATTTGCATCTTCACTTTTCGATGACTACATACAATTTCAACGTATTTACCTTATACATGATTAATGAAGAAACAATAAATTAATAAATGTTCGTTATTGTGCACAGTGCAGCAGCAAGTAACCATTTCTTTTTTACCAACAAATTCAGTTTCAACGAATGAACAATGGAATTCGGCAAATTAACCCTTTCACTGTTGGGTGTGTAGGTTCAAAATATACGTCATTAATCCAGCGATGATATATAGGCAACGAGATCGCTTTAGATTTTAAAAAACAGATTCCAAGGGTGTTACGTTTTGCTTATTTGTAATGGAAACGCATAGAATCTATAAACTTTGTTTCTAAGTTTTATATCACTTAGAATCGTCTGCAATTACAGCATATCGTTATTTTAATCAACAGTGTAAGGATTAAATTTCTCCACTCTTGCTTGAATTAATTTTCCGTATTAGTATTAGTTCCTGTGTTTCGTCCGATGTTACGCGTACTCTATGCATGCGGCAAGCGAATCCGCGATTCACATTTAATCCTTAACATTTGCCCAGTGTAACAAAATGATGAATAATAAAGAACAAGTCGTCGCAAAAAATGTCTGCTTCCTTTATTGTAACATACATTTTCCACATTTCGATGAATGGACATTCGACCGTGGTAAGTTAAATTTCTCCGCCCTTTCTTGTATCTGTAACACCTTCCGCCAAAATACTTTTTCCGCGAATCTCTTAATATTTTCCAACGAGATCGAACTTCCACGTATCGTCCCACCGTTGAAAGGGTTAAAGCAAACGAGCGACGGCTAGTTTACCGCTATACTGTGCGTCTTTAATAGAACTTTATACTGGAACCTGATCGAATACGAGTCGTTCCGCGATGGGAAATGAGCGCGAGAAAATGCAGATGTCGCGATGGAAAGAAAATGAGCTAGGTTAGAGAAACGTATAACGCGCGTGTGTGTGTGTGTATATATATACATATGTTTTAACGAGCCCTTTCGTTTCTGCGTGTTTCAGCAGCGGCACAGGGTCGCGTGGAGGAGACGCAGATGGACACGCACGAGGGGTCCACGGTGCAGCTGCAATGTCGTTTCTCCCCTCCGAGGGAGAACGTAACGTGTTTCTGGTTGACGCACACCAACGACAATCACGACAACGCGGCGATTGATAATCTCGCGTTATCGCCGCAGTACAAGGTGTACATGAACTTAGAGGAGGGACGATACGACCTTCAGATACGGAACGTTTCGTACGAAAGAGACAACGGGAAGTACGAGTGCCGAGTGAAGGCGAGCGGCACGGGGCTGGATTTGCACCGGAAATTCATTACTCTGACCGTGCTCAGAGCACCGGGTCCACCGACGATCTCCCCGACCTCCGCGTCCGCCACCGAGGGCCAAAAACTTGAGTTACAGTGTAACACGAACGGCGGCAGTCCGGAGCCGGAAGTGAGATGGTACCGCGGCAACGAGACTGCCGTTCTTCACTCCGGCCGAACATTGTCGGTGGAGCCGAAAAAAGAAGATGACGGAGCGACGTTTCGTTGCGTGGTGAGGAACCGCGCGATGCGCGAGGGTGAAACGTTGAACGCCACGGTAACCCTCGACGTGAACTATTTCCCCAGGGTTACCGTGGGTCCGGAGAACCCTCTCAAGGTGGAGGTGAACGGAACCGCGAACCTCGAGTGTCGCGTGGATTCGAAACCAACAGTTGGAATGGTGCGATGGTGGAGGGATGGAAGTTTCGTGGCTACCAGCTTTCAGCACACTATTCGGAGAGTCACCGTGCAAGACGCGGGAAAATACACCTGCCGAGCGGACAACGGGCTGGAGAAGAAGGGCGAAAGCTCCCTTCTGTTGGACGTTCTTTATCCACCGACCGTTTCGATCGAAGGAGACGCTTTGAGGATCGCTGAGGTCGAGGACACCGTGACCGTGCACTGTAACGTGACGGCGAACCCTCCGCCGTCGGTGATCGAATGGTTGCGTGACGGCCGACCGGATTTTCGACAGCTCGGCTCGATCCTTCGGCTGAGCCGCGTCACGGCCGATCACGCCGGAAATTATACCTGCAGAGCGGTGAACACGATCCATCCTTCTGGCGGCGAGAGAAGAAATTACTCGGCCTCGGCTCGCTTGACCGTTCGAGTGAGGCATAAACCGGGTCCGGCTAGGGTCACCCCGGATTCACCGGTCGCCGTCGAGGGATCCAGGGTTATTCTCACTTGCATGGCCAGTCCGGCTGGTTATCCTGAGCCCAGGTACAAGTGGTGGAAGGAGGGAGAATCCGGAGCCATCTCGATGCCCTCCGAAAACACCGGACCCAGATACGAAATCGACTCGGTTCATTTGGGAAGCGAGGGAACGTACAAGTGCCATGCGACGAACGAAATCGGCAACGGAGAGGCCGCGTCCGTTAATCTGACGGTGCACCAGCCGCCGAAGATTCTCACGAAGCTGCAACCACACGTTACGAGGAAGTGAGTATCGAGTTTCCTTGGAATTTTCTATTTCTCCATCTCGTTTGACCGCGTTTTGCGCGCGGGGTTATCACAAGAAGAGGACGGACGGAGAAAAGTTTTCAGATGCTATCGGGGGGCCGTCCGCCACGTTATACGCGGCCTGAAAATTGGGTCGGTGTGCTTTAAGCCGGGATTAAGAGCTTACGGGGTTTAAAAGTTGGGTAAAAGTTTTGGAACACCTTAGATACTGGCGGTTATATTAATTCACAAATAACCGGAGAGATCCGGAGAGAGAGAGTGGGCGGGGCGTGGATAGGATAAGGAAATCGGTTATCCCCTTTTTCTCTTTGCAACAAATTCATCTTCGTATATCTCGCGACGGGATCGTAATTATACGGGATATAACGAATAATAGAGCGTGGTCGACCAGAAACAGAATACTTAATTATCTTCTTTGCCGTTAAAAATACAGAAGAATTAACTTCCCTCCGGCAAGCTACCCTCTCCCGAACATTTCGCTGTATTTTTAACGACAAAGGGAGTAATTAAATGTACTACGAATTCGTACGCGTGCCGTATATTTAGTATAGCAATAGGAATATCTTCATGCAACGCAAACGGTTTGGAAACACACAAAAAAAATACATTACTATCGCGAATCGTTATGCCCGGGTTTCAGCCTTTTTGCGTCGATTTAACGCGAAAACACCAAAGTACTTGAACTGTAATTTCTCGTAAGAATTGCATGAACTCATGAGAATAAATTTTCGCAGATTTGCCGAGATTCTCTGTGAAGAGGATGAATAAAGATTTATTTTCATTGCACTATAGATTGCGTCAGCTTTTTATAGGTTTAACCCGTTAACGTGTGAATGTTGTAGACACTCTTTGCATAATTGTACACTATTATTATCAATAATTTGCGTTTCTTCTCAGCTTTCGTTATTTTAGTAGCGTACCATTAATATCGCAGAAAACATCACCCAATATTCTCAAATTATTCATTTGTTTCGTAAAATTAGCTTACCCTGGTAAATTGTAGAATAATTTGAACATTAAGGGGTGAATTTCGTTGGTGCAAATATCTATTAGGTGTATCAATAAGTACGCTACTATTTTTTACAATCTTTTATCATTTTTTAGAAGAATATAAATGAATTGGAATTAATATCTACAAAGGGTTAATTACTGTCCACAAAGGGTCAATTACTTCTTATTTCACTTACCTCTATTACCGCCTACCCCGTGCAAATAATTCGTAGCAATGAATTTACGCAATCGTTACGAAAAGTGCAAGAAGGAAACGTGCTTCACAGGGTGGGCGAGTCCTCGTTTCAAGTGTCCTGTGTGGCGCAAGGGAAGCCGCGACCCAGTGTCCGATGGTTGAAGGACGATCAAGAGTTAACCGCCGACGAGAGGCTGTACAAGGTGACTACAACCGCTTCGGAGGGACACGGGAACGTGATCACGGTGAATTCAACGCTAAGTTTCCTGGGCCATGCGCGGCCGCAGACCGACGAGATAGTTGCGAGCGATCGAGGCAAATATACCTGCGTATTCGTGAACGAGGTCAAGAAGGTCGAGTCTACGATGATGTTGAAGGTGGAGCACGAGCCTATCGCCTTGCATCAGCACGGAAAAGTTGCCTATAATCTCCGCGAGACAGCCGAAGTAGCCTGCAAGGTGCAAGCCTGGCCCAAACCCGAATTCCAATGGAGTTTCGGCACCAATGCCGCCAGTTTGCAAGGTTCCTCCAGCGACAGCCATTACGAGATCTCTACCAGCAGCGACAACTACGACGTGTACACTTCCGTGTTGAGGATAACGAACATTCGCGAGTTGGATTACGGAGATTACAGTTGCAGAGCGGCGAACGCTCAAGGAAGCATCACGTCGACGATCAGATTGCAGCCGAAAGGCGCACCGGAGAGACCTATTAATATTTCCGCGATGGACGTCGGCCCTACACACGTAGCTCTGCTCTGGGAGCTCGGTTTCGACGGGGGATTGCCCATCACCAAGTACTTCGTCTCCTATAGAAGAGTTCCTGGCGGCGACGAAATCGTGGCTCCGGATTGCGCCGTTCCAAGACCTCCTGCCGGACAGTGGCTCGAATTAGATTGTCGTCGATCGAATCCTTGCAACGTGACCAATTTGGAGCAACATCAGACTTACACGTTCAAGGTTAAAGTGTATAATACGAAGAATCACTCGGATTATTCGGACGAGGTGACTGCGACAACTGCGGTCGCAAAGATCCCGGCACCTTTGAGAGTTAGTTACGACCCGGAGAGTGGAATGCTCGCTATCAATGTCGGTGCCACTTGCCTTTCGTTGGTCGCTTCCATTGAGAAGTTCGACGGGCCGGCTTCCTCTACGGACGAGTCCCAATGGAGAATTCTCGACGAGTGGCCTCTCGAAGTTCTTGGAAGTGCTCCTACTCAGAGAGAGGGTGTCCTGGATGACCCTGAAGCCCTCGATGCCGAACCTAGACTCAGGGTTAGGCTGTGCCTGAAGGCGGATCGGCAGAAGTGTGGCGAATACGCGGAGGCTGAAAGTGAGTACCTTTTGCTTCTCTTTTTCGATTACAGTCGGGGAATATATAGGGTGTCGGAGAAAATAAGCAGAAGATGTTAGTATAACTACAGGTCATTTGAAGCTTCGTAAAAAAGTTACGATAAAAATATCGGAACGAAGGGAAAGTAATAATTCTTAACAATTCTGATGATCTCTTGATAAGTTCTAAAGTTATTCACGTTTCCATGAAAATAGCATTAACGCACTCTTAAAGTATTTAACCGGAGCGATACTGCAGGAAAAAGTAGACGCTACAATAAAAGAACGATGGTATGATAAGTCGACTTTCTTTCGTGTTTCAAAGCCGGCGTTTCCTTCCAACAAATCTGAATTGAATATATGTACTTATTGGAGTGAAGTGAAATAAAAATAAATTTCGTAAAGTCGACAACAACAGCGAACGTTTCAAAATGTTGTTTTAATAATTAAGGATTATATTAGGTGTCAACTTATTAATGTCTTGTATTATGTTTCTCTTCGTATTTCTTGGTTTTGTTATAACTTTTTAATACGGTATCAAACGACCTATGTTTGTATAACATTTTTCGCTTATTTACAATCACAGAATATATTGATAAAGTTTTGCGGATAAAAACTTGGGACACCCTGCAGAAGAATAGGGAGAGAAAGAATAAGAAGAGTATGTTAGGTTGGCACATGTGAATGTAGTCTTTTAACGTAATAAATACCTCAACACTAGAACTAGTGAATCAATCAAAATGACTGGCTACAAATTTACCAAAAAAATGATGTAAATTTTCAACGATGCATTTTGTTAAAATATTCCGCGATTTTCGGTACAAAATGTAAATGAAGATTTATTGTACTTCAATCACATGCGCTTTGCAAATGTTTGTCATTTTTATTTCTTTGGTATAAATATCTGTAGTTTAATTGTCAGTATGTCTAGTATTAAACGCATATATGCTAGATTTTTCGAAACGCTAAGTACTCGATTAGAATAATTTTTAGATCGTTCTGTAGAATTTTTGTAACAATTAGCTTGTTTCATTGTTTACTCTGTATTCATAAAAATCATTACTTTTATAATTATTTTGATTTTCCTATTGATTTATTATGTATGTAATAAAAAAAGTTGGTGTTCGACCATTGTAACCCCAGAAAAACTAAGGGGTGGGGTTATGAAGTAAAAACTATGAATAGTATGTTATTTATCCGCCATAGAATTTTTAAAATGAGACCATTTTTTGTCATATATGCCTCTAGGGTTAATTAATTAATATAGAAGAAGCACTTTTCATTTAATGCAAATATCACTCAACAAACTTTTGATATTATGGCTTGAAGCTCGGCCCAAAAGGGTTAATATCTGTACAAGTTTCTCTTAATGCCAAATTTTTAGATTGGATAGTTTTTATGCGGTGTTTCACAAGTTTAGACTTGTATAAAAAATTAGGCAAATATTCCATTTACCCATAATGCGAAACAACAAAGTTTCCGCAATTTTACGGTAATTATCCTTAATGTTCTACGCACGTACATTAGAGCGTACTTCTTTCGTAATGTTGTTTGCTACAATTAACGATTACTTGAAAGTTAAGTTTGGATATTCAAACAATTAAAATTTAAAAGCTTGAAACTTCGAAGAGTTAGAATTCGGAAACATGGAAAATCGAAGATTTGTAAATTCAAAGGTTCGAAGTATGAAATTCTTTTCCAACTCTTACACCTGGGATTGGAATTAGGATTAAAATTAAAATCTATGGTTACAAATCTATTATCGCTGATATTTGAATAGCATTAAGAAACGATTTTCTGCCTGTAACAGTTGGTCCATCGTATATTGCTCAAGCCGGAGCCTTGGCAACACCAACCCTAATCGCACTGGTGGTTAGCGGAGCTGTGTTCCTCTTATTTGCGGCCCTATTGTTGCTCTTTTGTCGGTGTCGGCGAAAACACGCAACCAAGGCCAAGGATTACGAGATGGACTCGAATGCGTAAGTGTTGCAGTAGCTGAGTTCCATTTGCATGCTCCTCGAATGGGATTTCAATGTTGTTTGCCGATGCAGGGTACGTCCGAGCCTCGTCGCCGGAAACGGGCAACAGAGCCAGGCGCCGCCGCCCTACTATGCAGAGAACAAAGCTTTAGAACACAGCCTGGATCACGCGCTGGCTATGGAGGACTCCAAGACTCCGGCGTACTCGCAACCTGGATACGGCTACCACCAACCGAACCACAATATCAATGGTGAGAAGTTTTTTACGACGTTAATTTCGACTATAGTAATTCTGCGAGGGGAAGTTTGCGGACATCTCGTTTGGTTGGCGGATGGAAAAAATGTGACATAAAGTAGGGCGGTTTATTTAACGAGGTCTAGCTTCCTATGAGCGTACTTTTTCCGTAACTCTAACGATTCTCCCCGTCGCAATGTGCAATTGCAATTTAGCATTTCTTTCCTCCAGTCGAGTTACTCGCCCCTTCTATACGCGGGCAAGAGATAATTCACGTGACCAAGTATTATCTTGCTGCAAAAATAACGGTGCTCGTATTTCCTCCCCTTGTTCCTTCGTTTCTTCTTCTTCTTCTTATTTAACCCGTGCATCTTGTATTCAAATATCTTAGCCAATAACGGCGATACTTTCTATTGGAATAGTTTATTGTATCATTGCGAACGGAAATCAAATAATTACGTAAGAACAGAAAGAAAACATAATCAGTCGATATATTATGGCAGATATAAGTTACTTCGATTCAGTGGAAGTTGCTATTTTATTCACAAAATTGCAAATACGATCCGCAAATTTAAGATTACTTTCATAATTATCTGGTTTAAAGACTAGACTGTTATGAAAACTTGTTTAATCACCTGTCAATTTTCCTGACTTCTATGTCACTCCTTGCTTTGGAATAACGGCACACTTTACTTATGATAAAGTTTAATTTGAGCACGAACTTGATTGAGGGTAATACAAAATGTAAGCAACGAATAGCTTACTTAACATATTATACGTTCATAATTTAAATTAAATTTTGTACTAGGTAAAGTACCTTACCCAAACCTAATCCTAACGTAACCAGGCTAAAGTTCGAAACGTGCATGATTTAAATAAAATTTTGTACTAGGTAAAATGCCTAACTCGAAACTAATCCGACTCGTCTTCCGAAAAG
Organism: Eucera pruinosa; assembly: GCA_028830335.1. NCBI lineage: Eukaryota > Metazoa > Arthropoda > Insecta > Hymenoptera > Apidae > Eucera > Eucera pruinosa. The sequence goes on from JAMYCR010000005.1 coordinate 14,142,400, forward strand.
AATTTGAATTGAAAGTTGACAGATGATTATAATCGACGCGTTCGTGTTGCGACAGGCGTGAACATGGGTTACATGGACAACAGCTATTCGAACTCGAATAACGGAGGCTCGGTGAATTCGCAAGACTCGATTTGGCAGATGAAGTCGGCTGCCGCGAATGGCGTTGGTCAGCCTTACGATTTGGCCGGCTACGCAACCACCGAGTCGGATTATCCGACCCACCCTCATTACCTCCCACAGAGGGAGGATTATCGGGAGAGCCATAATCTAAGTCGACAGCAGTTTTGCTCGGAACCATTCGCCACCGTCGTAAAGTCTCAAAAACACGTCGGTGAGTAGTATTCTTTAGTCGAACTCCACCATTTCCGCCGCGATCGTTCTCCTTCATTCCCCATCCCTCCTTCCATTTCTTCCTCGACCCTTTCTCCTTCTCTCTCTCGCTCTCTCATCCTCTTACGCCTTTTTCCACCCTTAGCCGACGGTTTCACCATCGACCCACCACACCAAGTCCAGCGATGAGCATTCAATTCTATCTGTCGCAAGTTCTCGAGCAATTTAGTTATACGGAAAGTTCGCAATCGCCCGGCGAGCGTTATTCGAATCGAAAAATGTTTCAAGGTGTTTTCGACAGTCCTGACAGGCTTAATAGCCGATCGAACCAAGTTAAGGGAACTTCTCTCCGGAGCGATCTTGTTCGGTAGTCTCGCGAGTTTCCGGATATTAGAATTCTGCCCGCTGGCGATCCCGCTGATTTTATTATTTCTCTTTCCTTACGTTACGCTAGGTTACGTTAGCGCGGATTGTCTCACAGCGTGTTTATACACCCACGTAGCAAATGGAAATAGTTTAAAGTGAAACGAGCTGGGACTTTTCGACGCGTGTGCCGCGCATGCTAATACCGACAATGGTCACAATTTTTTCAATGAACACATTCTCGAATTACCTTATCGTAAGCGCCCGGAACCAGTTCCGCTTTCCACGCAAAGAAACCAGTTCGAAAGAACCACATTCGAGACCTTTGCAATTCTCAAGAGCCTTTATCGTTGAACCCACACAGGAACCTGCTCGAGGCCATCGCTATCCTACACACCTTCTCCTATCTTCTACACGTGCCTGTGTGCGAATGTACGTACGTTTTGTTCTCATCCTGCTCTGGTTCTCCGCGCACGTACGCCGCTGCCACGGCGCGTTCTTTTGTTTTCCCATTCTCTACAACCTCTTGCCGGTTGTTTGTCCGACAGATTCGCCGTACGACGTGTCCGGTCTACCTTATCAGGAGAACTACGACGAGGACGCGAAGCCACCTCAGCAGGTCAGCCTGTCGTACGACGAGAGCCTGGAATCGGGTTACTCAACTCCGAACAGCCGGGGACGGCGGATCATACGCGAGATAATCGTTTGAGACCTGCCTACCGGCTCGCGAGCCGGAAGCACCCGCACCACATGGCTATAGCAGGAGGCTGCCACCACCGGTGGTGTTTCTTATCATCCGGTGGACCATTCGCGTGATCCGCTCCGCCATAGGATGGAGATAGTGATCGAAAACCCCGTGGAATCACCCCCACCGCCGCCTCCTCCGCCGCCCCCGTTGCAGCCGTTGACCATGTCTTCGTGGAACGCGATCGTCACGGCCCCGCAAACCACGTTCGCGTCGTCGAGCATCGCGAGCACCTCGATGCCGGCCGCTACCACCGTCATGACGATAACTATCGCCGAAAATCCCACCGCAACTCCCACTTATCCACCTCCCGTTCGATTCTCATATCGAGAAACTTACGCAGCAGCCAATCCGCTTCCGGTCCCCGGCGATCTATACTCCCTGAGACGAGCGCAGCCGAGAGGACGGTCGTACGACGATCCCGACGGAGCGTCACCGTCGGTTCGACGCATCGACAAGTCTGGATTGCTCGGTATCAGCGAACCGGAGGCTTCCAGTTTGAGGGCTGGTCTAAGGTCGCCGAGATTCATCGGTGGAATGAATAGCGTGGCTTCCGGGATGCTGTCGCCGAGGAGATTCGAGTGCGTAGGACAATTAGACCCGGTGCCGGAAGTTCCTGGCCAAGCTACTCGCGCGAACGTGGCACCAGGAGCTTCGAACGTGTTCCCTGTGACGTCTAGCGCCAATGCTCCGATCGTCAGCAGCATGGCTTCGATGTTAGGACAGGAGAGAAGGGAAGCGGCTCGCCTCGATTCCTGCGAGACATTGTCCGTTGTTAATCTGGGAAGGCCGATGAAGTCTGCTTCCTTCGATTCGCTGGAACCTCGACACAGAAACGTGGACGTCGGTAGCACGATGCAGCCTTTCGATCGCGATCTCGATGGAATCGAATCTTCCAGCCTGCAATCCTCCACTTATACGTCATCCTTTCGCTTGCAAGAAAATTGCGAGGCGAGAGGACGAACCTTGGGACGTTTATCGAGACTCGCTCTATCTAGAAACGACGAGGCGTTCGAAAGTGTCTCGAGATATTCCGAGACCTGCTGCAATTTCCCCTTCTCGGTTCGAGCACCTACAACGTTTCCGGGTTTCGAAGAATCCTCCAGTCTACCGTCGACCAGAGCCACCACTACCACGGGGACTACGTCAACGACCACAGTTGCAGTTGCTACGATGAAGGAAACTGATAGATCGGGCAAAGAAGAGGAAGACGGGGTTTCAAAGAATCACCGGCCGGAAGAGGAAAGGGCGGAAGCGGAGGGCTGCGAGCACGGATCCTCGAGGAATCCACTGAAGGATGAATCCGCGCAAAGAAACGACGAATTTGTGGACAACGATGGGATTCAAACTCTCAGAGTGATCATTCTGTCGGAACAATTGTGAAATATTAGGCAGCTGTTTAGAAGAGAGGGAAAAACTCGCGTTTCTCGCCGATATATCGTTCGATGTGTATTATATTTAAGTAGTCTGTAAGTTCAAAAAAGGACGAAGAATCTCGCATAAAGGCTGACGCGATGCCATAAGAGGCCATACATCTTCGACAAGCAAAGAAAAGGAAAAAGGGTAATTATGTAGAATAGAGCACGAATTATCTATTTCAATCATCTCGATGCATGTCGTTGAGGTCAATATTCTCCGGGTACTTTTACCTATATATACAATGACTCGCTAAAAGATATTCGTTCAAATATCGTCAATATTGTTGTCAAATATTTTCAAAAAAGGGAATCGCTGAGAATAAAATTTTAAGGACATACTTAATTCTAGGATGCAAAAGATATTAAAAGATTTAAAGTTGCACAAAAGAAGGATGTAATCACTAGATCACAGATTCTTATGCATTTTCAGAAACTCTAAATTTATTACTAAGCTGCGAATTTTTATGCAAATTTAATCGTTTACAAATAAGTTTGAAGGAACGGGACTTTGGTTTGATTATTTTGGTTTTATTCCTTTAATTAAGGTTATACAACGACTTTGCATTGGGTTTCGCAGTCTCGTAACCACATCGAAGTTAGGCATTGTCATCCATACCTTGTTTTCCTTAAAAATGTTTTATAATTTTGAGAAAAAGAAAGAAGTTAAAATCGTACATATTAATTTCAATTCCTTTACGTTCATCTCAGAACCTCGGAAATTTTTTTACAAAAATAAAAGCACGTTTGAGTCGAAGATAACTCAAAGATCGCTAAGTATAATTATTATCCGACTCAAAATCGGATCACATTGGTAGCTTATAAAAGTTATTTTACTAAAGAAACTAATAACTAAATTTGTTTGGATATTTTGTAACCCATTCTTGAGCGTTCTAAGCTAATGTGCAATTTGAATCCTTATATATTACGTGTTCTTTTATATTTGTTGGAAGCTTAATACCTTCAAGAAAACTGTACCGAAAATAATCTTACGACAATGGTGTACTATTCTATCAATTACGCGAGTCACCGTATAGCCGGCGCTAAATTTTCGTTTCCGAGGTACACACGAAAGTACTTTTAATACCCAATCCGAGCGTGACGACGAATATCAAGGTTGGTGAGATCGATAAGGCATGCTTTGTTCTATATAATTAACCAAAAAAAAGCTCGTGGAACGTCGGAGCTCGAACGTGTTTCGCTATTCTTTTAGAAGAGGCTTCAGATGTTCGAGTTGCGACGCGTTTACGCATTTTGTACTTTTATATCGTGGACGACGCCGACTCGAACGACGAATCCCCGCGGTTCCCGCGATCGGGAAGTATTCTGTACATGTACCATACTCGACTGCGCCCTCACAGGCGTTTAGTAACATAAGCAATAAGTCTGACGTTCGAGGATGAGGTAACAAAGTGACACAACCGTTTCGGAAATCGAGAATCTATCGTGTTTGTATAAACGGACGTATATAGTTGGTGGAACAAACATAATTGAATCGTAAAAGATGCATGGGGCCAAATTGCAAGCGTAGCTTGCGAACTGCTCGTTCGAAAAATCCTACGGGTTTTGGGACAAGTCAATCATCCAACCAGTTTTGCAGTTGCGCATCGTTGCGAAATGAAACCCCGTTTAAATGATTTTGGAAAGAATGGAAAAGGGTGGTAATTTGTGGGAGTTAGGTCAAGAACAGCTTTGGAACTACGATTAAATTCAAAGAGTAAAATATGACGTCGGAGATGTCCATTTTTGTTCACTTAACACTCCGCAACTTTTGAAAAAATTAATGGCCTATTCAATGATACTGAACGAAAAAATCCATAATTACAGAAAGGAAGAAAACAAAAGATATCGAATCACGTGTGACGTATAATGGAAGGTAATTATTAGGCTACGGTTATAATGGATGTATTTTCTGACGAGTAACTCCGAAATGTTCATCGGACGAACGTGACAAAGCTTTGGTTACACGGGATGTGTGTTTTGACGAACAACTAAATACAATATATTCCTCAGTATACACATTCTTGTATGAATTTATTCGCTTTGATAGCCGCGAGTCATTCTCTGCTCAATGATTGTTCATCGACACATTAAATAGCGCAGTGATGTCAAACGCGTGGCCCACAAGAATTCTAGAATGCGGCCGCCGATTTTATTAAAACAATAAAATTAGTATTTAACCACTTAGCGATGATCTCCATGCAACGTGTGGATTCTTGACATTTTCATGCGCCGAATTCCCAATACTTTAAATTTCCAAAGTTTCCAATTCCCAATGTTTCGAAACCTCTCAAAGCTGTGAATTTCTAATGCTGTGAATTTCCGTCACATGTCCAGCAATTAACCGTATGAATGTTGCATTCTGTTATTATCGATAAAACGCATCCACTGTAACCGTAGCTTTATGGGGTAAACTTAAAATGAAATGAAAATTGCACGAACTTACATGGACCAACCGAATAATTCCAAACTTTCGCCGGTACAAAATGCAAGCAATCAAAAAATTGGATCTCTTTAAGTCGACAAAGTAGCATAATGGTAACTGCTACAGGTATGCTTAACGATTTCGCTGTATTTGTCCCCCCTCCCCCCCCCCCATACTGTACGAATTTCGATGGAAGAAACTTGTGAAGGACTTTGGTTGACTGGAACTTTCGAGCGTTCGGCTGTGTTGTAAATAACGGTAAACGTATCTGTACTTAACGAAGTGGGACACGGTCTCGGGCAGGGCCTGAGGGATTTCGAAGAATTCCAATAGCTTCGTTCTCCTTTCGTTTTAACGGCGCGTGGATGCGAGGAACGAAGGAAGAAAGACGCAATTAAGTATGGAGAAAGCGGAATACCCGGAGGTCCGCGCGCGTCTCCGTGTCTCGCGTTAGAGAAACCATAAGGGAAAAGATGGTTTGCAGCCCGAACTAACGATAGCTACGCTTTTAACGTTCAAAGGATATTTCTTGGCTCGCGCATCTACCTTGCGTGTCCGTTTAGTTTTGTAGTATTAACGCGGCGCGTTTAGGAATCTCGCGTACGTAGCGTACCTTCGTTAAAGTTCTTATTTTTGTACCGCTGTTGCGAACGCCGCCGATGTTCGCCGAAAAAATCGTGTTTCAATTCGTGTTCTATAGTACTCGTGTCAAATATACGCGCGCTGTTAGGAGTGCAAATATCAGAGGTTGAAAACTACTGTTGGTAACTGCTACAATAAAAGTTCGGATCGAAACAATGCCGGGGAACTGAAATAATTTGAAAACGGTTATGGACTAAAAAAAGTTTTGGCTTATGTTGGCTTCGGTTTTGGTTCTATCAAAGAGATATTACATTCGTTTTACAACGGTTTTGAAACAGTTCTACGGCATGGACCACCTAACGCGAGTACCTCAATTATTTCCGTTGTTAATAAACCGAACAAAATTCTTTCTTATTAAAAGGAGACATTAACAAAACAAATGTCATCAGCTTGAAGATCCTTCGGAATCAGATCCATAATTTACGATAAATATTAATCGATCTATTAGTAGCAAAAATAATGAAGGCAAAAAATAAGATGGGTATATGTAGGGATCAAGTAATTACTAGACTGCGTTTCTTTGTGCAAATTCATAAGATATTTGAATCATAGATTTATCTGAATTATTCGATATAATGCTTATAATTGAATTTCATTCCTTGATATATATATTATTACTATACGTAATCTTCCACAAATCACCGGACACTTGTTAGTTTTTAACAGACTTCTAGTAGCATCTTAAAACTACAGGATTATTTAATGTTTTACCTGAAGTAAACGATTAGCGAATAGCAGCCTCGATTTCTACCCATGATATTAATTTTTCTTTATTCTAATTTGATGATTAATTGTGAATTGTGGTACGTGTAGAATTCAACGATGCATGAAAGGTTGCCTTTAAAGGAACAGAAAGAAATGATTCGGAAGGTCAGAGAATTTCTGATATGAGATTCAATGATTTGATGATCCAATTTCTTCAAAGTATTTACAGGGGACTTGACTCTATATACTTATAACTGATTGTAAGTATTTTGCACCGTAACTGAATCGATATAATATCGGTTTCGTAGAACCGAAACCAAAACCGACATAAGCTAGACCCTTTTTCTCTCACAGCCGTTTTAAGATGATTTCGGTTCCTTGAAACTGTTTCAGGAACCGAAAACGATATTATAACAGTCTTCAACTTCTGGAAAATATACATATATATATATATATATATGTATATATATGTATATGTATACATATATATATAAAATGAGAGGGAGAGAGAGAGAGAGGGAGAGAGAAGAAGAGTAAAAAGGACCAGCCGGAATGTACGCGTTCGTTCCTTTCGACTTGTGATCTCATTTCTTCGCCGAGGTACGAAGATGATTTCGTTTTTATCGTTCGGGAGAACGGATAGTTTTATCGGCCGCGGGACGGTGTTTATTCGCTGCCATTTGCATTTTTCATTTCGTGTATTATTTCTTTATATATTCCTCTGTTAGACGTTTCATTTCTTTTAGCAATCGATAGTTAGAAAATTCGATCCGCGTTAGGAAGAGGAAAAAGTTGGCGGACGGACGACAAGATACGATGATGAAATGTGTAGATTCTCGGCCGTTCCTCGAAACTTGCACCCGCGCATCGTCTCCCGGAAGCGATGGGAATCACCGTTCTTCCGTTTATCAACGACAAACCGACCGACCAAATATTACCCGCTACCGGAAACGGAAGCGTATCGCGAGAAGACACGCGCTCGACGCGAATTTTCCGCAGCATCGAACGCGTCCCTGCCGTACCGAACGTCGGTTGGAAGTGATGATTGTTGCGCATGCGAGCGCGTGATCCGGGCGTCGCGACGCCTCGAAACGCGAGGCGTCTTGGCGCACGCACCACGGCCGCACGCATGTCGCGTGCAAATTTGAAATTGATATATATCGATCGACACATATACATATATATCAATTATCGTCCATTATAGTTACGATATTATTACGAATTATTATTTGTACAAATTTTATGTTGCGATATAAAATAAACGGTAAAACGACACACTTCTCGTGCTCTTCAACCCTTTCATTTGCAGTTGGCGTCTATGGGCGCTTAAAATGTTCTCTAACAGCGAAAACCATTGGCGCATTCGGTCGATTAATTTTAATTGTTCCATACTGGTTCGCGTAACAGCAAAATGAGACGTTTTAATAGTAAATCGACTAACCGTCTACCATTCAGTACAGTGGCGATTAACACGTTCAACCCGGCGCGCTTTTTCATATTTTACCAATCTTTATTACAACCTTCAGTTGCCAGCTACTTCAAACAGTCCTAATAATAATTCATTTAGTTTGAACCTTTATACAGAGAATTGAAAATGAATAAAATGGAGTCGATATTGATTAGGGGAATTTTAATTGTCACGAATACAAGTAAATATAAGAAAACGAAGTATTGCTTTTAAAAGATTGATAATTTCTAAGACGAGTTAACTGATTCCCAGTTAAATAGTTAAATACTTTCGCCTCGCATGTGTTAAAAGGATTCCAATTTTAGTATACTCAAAACTTAAAGGAATTGTACGGCGAGTAAGATGAAGAGACTTTATCTCGCATCTACTCGCGGCCAATTAATGTTTGCCTCGGCGAGATTAATGGAAATAATAGGTAGCAAAGGTAGCGGAAAGTCACCCCCAATAAGTAAGTGTATCGAATACATAAACCATCACATCGATAATCCTTCGAGAATACCTCGCGTCTCGCGTCTCTCATCACGATTGCACGAGCTTGCGCGTTTCTGCCGTGCAAAACAGTCCTGGTGTTTACGCCGGATCAGCTCGCCGTTCCTCGCGTAACGTGCGCTACGTCTATGATTAATTCATTGTACGAACTGTACTTGCAAGAATATCCACGCGATAATTTCACTCGGCCGGGAGAACGACCTTTAATCTCTCGCGTATCTCTCAGTAATTTCCGTGCAACCTGCTCTATCATCGTTTCCTACACGGTTCTCCTAAACGAGCCCCGCAAAAGTGAGCCGAAAGCAAGTGGATCTCGTTTCGAATCGTTCGATGGAATTTCGTCGCGTTTACGCATTGCGTCTCCGTGAAAGAGGCGCGAATAATAGCGAGATCGTGCGCGAATATTACTCGAATTTACTCGACATCGAGGAGGTCGACACTTCAGTGTTACTCTCCGTGGTAACCAATAAAGGATCGATAGTTGGGCGAAGAAGAACATCGAGAATACTATCGTCACCCGTGATGCTCGAGCATTGGATGGAAAAGAGAACGCGGCTGAGCAAAAGTTTGTGACGAGTGTTATTCATCGTTCCAGAACGAATGATATCCATAGATCCGACGATCTCGGTTCGTGGAAGACGGCGCGGCGCCGAACACGCGTCCCATCCGTGTCATTCATCTGCGACACCTTATTAATACTTTGGCTGGCCTTTCCAAGCGATAAATGCAATATCCTCGATCAGGCTTTCTATTCTTGGATCCAGGTAAGAATCCTTGAAATTTCCATTCGACACACTTGCACCGTTCTCTATATACGGCACTGTGCGAAAGTTTCCAGCCACCTGTGCTACTGATTTTGTAGTGGCAATTAAACGTTCTGTTAGGAAGCAGTATTAGGTATTGCTATTAGGCATGCAAATCAGTTTCGTTGGCTTTGCACAAAGTTTACTGTGTATTTGTGGAGAATTAAATGTAGGTTTGAGTAATTTCGATGCTCAAAATAATTTTCATTATTCAATCTCTGTCATACGCAATTTAACCCTTCGCGCTAGAAAACTATTTTAATAATATAATCTACCGGTAACATTAACATATTTCTTTGGCTCTTGTGAAAAAGTAAAGTATCGTCCCGTATTTCGGAAAGGGGAAGAGTTGCCTTTAATTTGTTTTATTTTGAGAAAAACGAAGATTGAGTTAGGGAAAATAAATAAACTTTGACTTTTGAGAAAGTCTATGTATGCCACCGTAGCTGCGTCAAAGGAGTGAAAAAAAATCCATTTTAATAGAGAAGGTGACGGAAACCTTCAATACTCTAAACATAAAGGCACTGAATTAATTAGTATACCTAATGTATGCAAATGAATCGCTAAATGTTGCCTTCCACGTGCCGCTGTTCAGATTCGTGTAATTCATTATATTCGAAGGATTACGTGGAATTGTAAAATGAGTAAAAATGGAAAAATTATTTCCTTGAATTACCGAAAATCACATGGTTGGAAGTAACAAAAATTTATTGAATTTGGTAGAAACATATTCAATACTTTTCCAAGAGAGTGGTTCAAATTCAGGTTCCACATTAATCAAGATTTCTTCACGTGAATTAATAATTTTTTAGAAAGTAGCGAGTAGACCAAAATGAGCTAAAAAGACCTAATTTTTGGTAAGGATCTAAGACTTTTGCACAGCACTGTACACGACTTTCGTGTACACAAAAATTATCGAACCGCTTATCTCATTCCTCTCAATCGAACACTATGAAACAATAGCTTAAGAATTCACCAATAACTCATTCCAAAAATTGCCGAACCCCTATGTTATTCCCTTCAACTGTACACTATAAAATAGCTCTAAGAATTCCTAAGAATTCACCACCAAAATCACTTCACTCCTTGTCATCCATCCCCGAACCGAGTACTATGAAACGATAGCTTTAAGAATTCTCCACCAATTCATCCCCAAAATGACCGAACCCCTATCTCATTTTCTTCAATCGAACACCATAAAATAGCACTAAACATTCCATAAGGATTCGCTCCAAAAATTACCCAACTCCTTATCTCGTCCCTCTCAATCGAACACTACGAAACGCTAGCTTCAAAAATTCACCAACAATTCGTTCTATAAATCGTACCACTCCTATCTGATTCCACTTTATGGAACACTATGAAACAGTAGCTTCAACAATTCACTAATAACTCATTTAAAAAAATTTCCGAACGCCTACTTTATTCCCTTCACTCAAACACTATGAAACAATTGCTTTAACAATTCCAAAAATTGCCCAAACCTTTAATCTTATTGCTCTCAATCAAACACTGTAAAACAATATCTTCAACAATTGGTCCCGAAAATCTTCGAACCCCTATCTAACAGCTCTAACAATTCCCAAGGATTCAGCCGAAAAATCACCTCACCCCTTACCCTCTCACTCCCCCAAACCGAACACCACGGAAAAATAGTTGTGTGTTCCGGTAGACGCCCCTGATTTTGGCATCTTTCCCAAAAGGCACCGGCCGAGAGGATCCCGTAACCGCGTCAGGCGATCCTCTCGGCAGTTTCCTCGGCGTGGCCGCCCGGAACGGCGTGCACCGGCACGCGTGAGGACACCGGTGACTGCCGTGGAGGAGGACTTTTGGTATCGACCGAAGTTGGGATGGAGCCGAGGAAATTGGAAGGCGCAGCCGCGACTTCGCCGCGGCAAACCAGGCCAAAGCTGCGCGACATCGCTAGCCTCTGTATGAAAACGCTCAGAGCGTTCTATGCCGGGGACGTCGGCGCTGCGTTCACCACCGCCGCAGCCGCTGCACCATCTGCCAGACCAGCCACCGCCTCCTCCTTCCGGGAGGAAGAAACTCTCGCGGCAGAAGAAGCGGCGCCGCGCGATCCTGACATGGGCAATCTGCAAAGCGACGCCAAGAAGAAGGGAAAGAAAAGCAAAGGACCCGGGGATGGAGGCGGCGCAAGCACGCCTGGTTCTATCGCGGATGGACTGGAAGATGCCACAGACACGGGGGATGATGGAGAAACGGGGGATGAAAAGGATACACCTGCCAGGAAGCTGCAGGATGCTGCGAGAGTGGAAGAATCTCAGAAAGCTGGGTCGGAAAAACGGCAACCGCATAAGAGGCAGGCTCCAAAACCTCCTGGATCTACGGAAAAAAAGGTCAGAGCAAGTTGGGTTTAAGGTTAAGTTAGTTCGGGGGTATTTATGGGGTTTTATTTTGTTGCTATAATGGCCGCTAGAAAAGTATTGGGAAAGTGTTAGGTACCGGAAAAAGTTCGTACGGTGTTACTATTAGAATTGTGTTCAGATCGAATTTTTATTGAATTTCGCAAAACTATTATAATCATGATGACACCATAAGAAAATTCCATCTATTTTTTATATTATTATATAATACTATATTTGAAGGGAGTTTACACTACTTAAATCCTGTGATATAAATTATCTAGTGTTTCAATCGGAAATATATTGAAATTGAATTTTATACTGAAGTTTGGACAAATACTGTAACAAGGGTGGCGCCTTGAGAAAATTCTATAAAACGATATATTCCGATTCGCGAGGAAGCTTATTTTCTTGATAAAGCAAATTCATCAACCCGTTTAAAAATAGTAGATTACTTATTGGTCCATCTAATAATTCAGAGGCTTTATATTTAACCTCTTGGTATCTTTATCAATTCGAAATCCCTACTTTGCTGTCTTTCAAGTGACGAATTTGTCTCTTAAATGCGGAAATACTGAAAATTTTAGTTACCAATATTTTACTTGATCTTTTTCTGAATAAATATGAAATCCAATGAAATCCTGAAGGCTGGAAATTAACTTCTACGCCTAATACTTATTTGCTGTGAATAAGAAACGTTGCATTCTATCATTTGTGTTAGGTGTACCAATGAATAATTCACTTTTAGCGTTAAATGCAGTATTTATTTTTAACAGAACTACATATTTATCCTGTAAAACAGCTGCATTAAAACTTAATATTTCCAACAACTTTATCAGTAAACCATAAAGATTCCTTCTTAAAAGAAAGCTTATTCTTCTGATAAAATAAATTCATCAACCCAATAAAAATTGTGGGTTACTTATTGGAACACCTAATGCATCAACTTATTAATATAAACTTACATTTTAATAAGTATTTTAACGAGTAACTTAGTTTTCGCAAGCATTTATCCATCGATCCGCGTATTTCTTCTTTTCCTGTTTCTTTGCCATTCAATGCATCTACTCTCCGAAGACATTCAGTCAAAATGGAATATGTGCAAATACTTTTGCAATAACGGAATGTGTGTGAAACTGGTTGAAAGTCACACGCTATTAGAGTGTTTTTGGCAAATAAAGCTTCAAAAGCTTACTGCAATGCTGCAGCTACGTTCGCGTTATTCAAAAGCATCACATATTTTAACCGCGCGTTTCTCCTCATTTATATTTCTCTTAACCACGGGAAAAATATAATCACGCGCATAATTAACCGATTACAAATTCAATTATCGTGTAATCATTCGGATTATGTTAACAGTAGACTCTTTCCTAACGCTATTACTTAAATGGCTTGGAATCGCAAGCAACCCCCTTAAAAAATACGTATGATTCCAACATAAATTCTGCTCTCAACACTTTTCGCTTGGAAACCGGTTTGAGAAATAAAACCGTAAAAAGTTGCGATCTTCTAATTGTGTGGTTGCACGTTGTATAATCGAGGATCCCTCATTGTCAGACTGTCGCGAAATATTCGCAATGGATAAGTGTACGAAGACTTTCGTGAGTGGCTGTATTTTATTGACTGTATCTGTTTGATTCGGTTAGTCTCTTTTATCCACGAGCAATAGCACCAAATATCGCGAATTGAGGACAGCAGAGAGAACGCATTGGAGAGCGAATAAAATTTGTCGCGAAAGAAAATGCTACAAATTCACAGTCGTAGCGAAAACTTTTCGCGCTGATGTAAATCAGTAATGTCAAAATCAGATATGAATATGGGTCGTCAAAAGCAGTTTTGGGGAGTCTTTAAATAAGGAAAGATCTTCTAAAAGAATTTAGCGAACAAAACGACGAATACATATACATCTATAAAACGGTATTCTTTACAATATATTTTTTATAATTTGCAACGCTTCAAATGGGAGCCGCAGAAGTCCTACACAAATTTAAAGTCGACACGTTTCAATGGAGTTCTATAAAATTGTTTAAAAATTTACTTAATTCTATACTGTATTTTCAAATTTTTAATACTGCTATGCATTTAGTATACACTTATTAACATGGTAATAGCATTAAAGAGAATAGTAAATTGTAAGCTGAATTCAGAAGTCCGAAGATGGGTTTAATTCCATTTTATTCCATCTTACGTTTGACACCATTGGTATAAACAAACGCATATGGCTGCGGTTACAATGGATGAGTATTCATACGAACTACGTTTTGACGAATATATTCACGCAAGTCGTTCTTGTCTAATAAAAGAAATCAAAGCTATTCGTCGGAACGTAGTTCGTACGGAACACGTATTCACTGTATCGCAGCCTAAGACGTCAAGTACACATATTTAATTCCATAGCGAATTAATCGCCGCGAATATTTCTCGTCGGTCCGAGGAATCCTTCGGTCATACACGGAACACGATAAACTTCCATGCGCAGCGAGTGTTTAAACCTGCAATGCTTCGCGGTGAAAGGATTAAAAAAACTCTTCGAAAAATTCCCCCAAATGATTAAATTCCTACTTTATATAGATTATTTCAGCCACTCCGGAGTCTACCAAGAGGAAGCCACCCAAAGAGGAGAAACAGCAAAAGGATGACGGATCTCAGAGATCGATAGAAGTGATAGAATCACCGGAAAAGAAGAGCAAGGAAGAGTCAGTGGCCACGTTGCCGGTATCAACGGCTAATCAAACCCAGAAGTTAGAGCCAGTGTTTCTAGTCACGGATTCGTGGCGATTGGCCAACAAGTGCATGGTTGTGACGGAGATCTCGATGCCACCTAGCCAAGAATCGTCGAGCGACAGCGTGTTCACCGATCCCGATGAATTAGCCGGCGCAGCGGAGGCCGCGAAACAGGAAACGGCCCCGGCGCCATCCCCACTTCCGGGGACCATCGCGGCACCCAAGAGTCACAAAGAACAGTCTTCCATGTCCCCCCTCTTCGGTAAGCCCACTTTTGGTATCTTCTCGCGGCTTACCTCGATTATGAAGCGAGGAACGTGATACAGAGCCTTTCAAACATACACTGCTGTCCGCAAGTATTGGATGCATACAAATGTTTCGATGGATAGTTTATATTATTTGACTAAAAATCATTTACTTAAGCAACCAGATAATCGCTACTGGTTTCAATTAGACTGCAAATGTTTATGCTAATTCATACTCTTAGAAATAAAACTGAAGAAATTAGACCTAAACAGCGGTTTATTTCACTTAAAAGGTAATAACATGTATTCTAGTTTGTTCATTTTTAATATTTTTGTATGTAGCTTTTTAGACATTTAAATTTGCCACAATGAAATAAACATCCGCGGTCTATCGATAATTCTTGGAAGTTATACCATTTGTAGGCATAGAAAGCATTTATTTCTCCTGAAAATAACACAAATACTGAAAAACCATCAAAATATTTGCACGCACCTAATATTAGTCATTTGGCCGAAACGCTATTAATCTTTGAATTCCTGTAACTTCGCGAAAAATAGTCTTGCAAGAATCTTTGTCAGATTGTTTTAATGGTTGAACCCTCTACTTTCTCATGACTAAATTGAATTCCTTCGGTAGTTTTTTTATATTAGAAAACGAGTATAAGAATGAAGTTGATTTTTTCCAAAAGATCTGAAAGTATTGAAATTGTTCCTAAATTTATAACAAATTTCTTGTGCAATCAAAACCACCATGAATTTAAAGATGAGAATGTTACCATTTAACTGAAGCTCCTGAAAAATAATTCTCTCCCAGTTTACCAAATACACAACAGAAGTTAATATTATCAAAGGGGTTACAAATTTTCCGAACGACCCAATGAATCACTATCAATAGCAGTAACGTATTCGTGCGTAAAAGAGGTGTTCCACATTTTGAAACGTACAATAGGTTTTCCAACGCCCAGGAAACGAGGCTTCCGCACAGCTCGTTTGCAGAGATGCTCGCGAATCTGTGACGATGCACAGCTGAGATTAATAGATGTCTTTTTTTCGATAAGGGGCGCGATAAGGGTTATCAAGGAGGCGTAATTTCGACACGTGTCGTGCTCGTGCTTCCACAGTCGAGCCCGTTTTCCCGTACAGCCATGATCGCGCTCCCATTTCGAGCTTAAAGTTCACCGCGACGCGACGCGACATCGTAAAAAATTTATTCCGGGCCATTCAACATGACGTTCAAAGCACGGACTATCGGGGTGGCGTTTCTTCTGCATCGTTGCTGGCTTCGACATCGAACGGAGCATATTCGGTTAATGGCAGACTGAATGGCTAAACGATTGGCAATTATCTCGCCGCTATCGGAGGTTAACGGGCCGGTCACCATTTATTTATCGCGGAACGTTCTCCCGAATTGCGAACATCCAACGCGGTTAACGAACACTTTACCACGTAAACGCCGTCTCTAAATTTTCGCGATCGATTATGCCTTAATCTCGTTATCGGAAAACAGCCGGTATCAGCGAAGGACAGATAAGAGCAGCCAATGCCGGACGAAGGCTGGAACGGCGTCGAAGCCAAAAACCAAGTTGTCATTAATTCGCGGTTGATCACAGGTTCGATGTTTGTGTCTCGTTTCCACGAGTTTTGCTTGATTTCGAAACGAACGATCGGGTGAGAGTGCACGGAAGAGGATGCGAGACGCGCAAGAGAACGGAAGAGAATTCAATAAGAACTATTTGTTCTTGCAGAACGACGAATCGTAGGAACTTTAATCTCTGCCCTACCGGAACAACTGAAGTCGATATTGACGGATGCTGAAGTGGAGCAATTTGCGACCAGGATATATTCCAGACTCGTATCCGATGGTATTATCGGATCGATTACTCTCGATAGCGTTGCCCAAATCAAGGAACCCACAGTAAGAAATTTGCATTCGTAAATATTACGGTTCTTAAGGTTGCAGAGCTGGAGAAAATAGTTACTTGCAATAGATACACAACACAAAAATATTCAGATCCCTTCATAATTTTAATTTGTATGCTTCGTAAATTAAATAAGTATATAGTCATTTATTAACCCTTTCGTTACGGAGGATATTAATCAAGAAATATGCTAAAATCGCCAAAATACTAAATTGCATTACATTAAATTCATTTTCTTCTTCGTACTCTTCAGATAACAAAGACGTTTAAGCGTGTGTCAGCGAATGTAATTATCACAATTGAAACTAATAACTAGACTGCAGATATTTATGCACTTATGGAGAATTTAAATGTGTAAAAAGACACACAGAGTATGTAATATGCAAATTCATATTTTTACGAATATAATATAGTAAAGAAATGGAATCTGAATAGAAAAAAATTTCAGCCTCCAATTATCATAACGCGTATATATATTTTTCCGCGTTGCGCGTATCGTGTACCATCTTGTACATTTAAAATTCCCATAAATACACGAAAATCCGCAGATAACAATCATCGATTGATACTATTACCCATGATTATAGTCATTGGGTTTCATTTTTCCTATGTTCCCCAGCTTTGCGAAATTTTTACAGTTCAAACAGAACCCCTCTTCCACTTGCTTCAGGAAGATCACTCCGAATGCACGCCGTCTGCGTCCATTAGTTTAACTTCCGAAGGGGTTTCCACGAAAGATCGACGCGATTCAGAGAAGGAATTGTTGAAGAGAGAAGTCGAGCGACTTCGAGAGCTCGCGAAGAATGCCGACCGAACGACTCAAGGTAAATCGACGCAGACATCCCCCACGACAGCTCTTCCCGACGGACCTTCCGAAGACTTTTCCAAGGGGAGACGCTCGGATGCGCTTGGCTCAACTTTGGAGAGGCCCATCGTTCAGGATGCGACTTCTCAAGACGAGTGTTCCGCCACTTCCTCGGCATCAGCCGCGAGTAGTTCAAAGATTGCGAAAACCACCGTAGACGACACGACCGAGGGTCGAGCTACTCGACCATCGTTGACCCTATCATCCCTAGTTTCGCCACTGCCACAACAGATTTCTTCCTCACCCACTTTCTCGAGTACACCACCTCCACCCCCGCCCCCGCCACCTCCGCCACCATCCCCATTTCTGGATTATCGCTCTTTAAACAATTCGGCCTCAGTTTCGCAACCGTCGTTCTCCATACCACCCCCGCCGCCGCTACCCGCGTGTTCCACCCCGGCTCAATCGTTTTCCTCGCAACGGAGCATCACCTCTTTACCTGCAGTGCCACCACCTCCACCGCCTCCTCCACTTCCGCCTCCAATTTTGCAACAGATGACCGGAGAAATTCACGGAGCACCACCTGCGCCACCGCCTCCGCCGCCTCCACCTTCTCCTGCTCCATCGATCGGTAGACTCGCAGGATCCATTCCACCCCCGCCTCCTCCACCTCCTCTGCCATCTCAGACATCGCTATTTAATTCTATACCACCTCCGCCGCCTCCGCCTCCGCCACCAGGATTATCTTCGACGTCTTCTATCGGTGGATTTCATGGAGGTTCCCCAGTTCCTCCCCCTCCGCCTCCTCCGCCGCCTCCAGCACCCTCGATCGCTTCTTTATCCAGCGGACCATTAGCTCCCCCACCCCCTCCGCCGCCTCCAACCCCTTTAATCGGTGGAGCACCTCCTCCTCCGCCTCCTCCACCCCCAATGGGTGCGTTTCCCGGTGCACCGCCGCCGCCGCCACCTCCTATGGGCGCATTTCCCGGTGGACCACCACCTCCGCCACCTCCACCGGGTATGGGAATTCCGGGAGGACCTCCTCCGCCCCCGCCTCCACCAGGAATTTTACCGGGAGGAAGCCAACCACCGCCAGGACCTTGTCCTTTACCTGCACCTCCGGTTGGAGGTTGGAACCCAGCTAGCAGAGCGTGTGAGTAACAGAACAGAACTTTTCTGGGTGTCACGGTGGCAATTTCATTGGTGACTAAACTAAATGTTGGTGTTTAGGTATAAGAAAGGAGGCTCTCTGCCCAGAGGTGCCTATGAAGCCGCTCTACTGGACCAGGATTTTGGTACCGGTGGTGCCAACCGATCGTGGTTCCGTCGACGCTACAGACTCACCCGCACAGGTAACTTTCGCTATGAGAAAGAAAGGAATTGTGAGAGATTCGTGAGGAATTATGCGGAATGTAAAGGAAGAACGGAGTAGGTACACATAAGTCACTCGTCTGACTAAAATTGAGACCTCGAGATCGTGCGAGTCAAATAGAGTAAGCAGAAAAATGATGCCGATTTTTGACCGAGTCGGTAATTTTGCCGAATTGATAATAACAAAAAAAAAGCATTCGCATCGCTTCTACATTTTCGTCAAACATCATATCATCCGAATCTTTGAATTTTTAACGCTTTTTATTCTCAAAGTGCCGAATGCCCCACGCTCTAAATTTCCAAAGCTGCCAATTCTCAATATTTTTAATTCTCAAAGCATAGAATTCCCAATACTTTGAATGTCCAAAGCTTAGGATTCCCGACGCTCGGCGAAATTACCGAATCTGTCAAAAATCCATATCGCGCAAACGAGCGGTAATTCTTCATAGATTCAATTTCTGTAATCTATATCCCCCACTTTTTCACCTGAATTTTACCCAGAAGTCTAAAGTCCGCTCGGTTCTTCTATAATTTATTACATTTTGGTAGGTTCCGTTATGGTTGGAACTAGAGGAAGAGAAAAACGTGGACATGAAAGAGTTTACCGGTCTTTTCTCCCGTCAAGTGACCGCCAGAAAGCCGGTGAAAAAAGCGGACGAAGCTTCGAAGCCATCTAAAGTGCAGCCAGCAAAGATCCTCGACTCGAAGCGATCGAAAACCGTGGGCATCTTAGAAAAGAGTTTACACGTGGACTTCTACGAAGTCGAGAACGCCGTTTATAACTTAGATACTAACGTAGTTAATCTGGAGGCCTTGCAGCAAATATACGAAATTGTAAGTATTTGAAAATTCTGAAGGCAAATACCGATTGTGAGACTCGCGAAATTCAACCTGCTCTAACCCTGCTGCAATCTTCGAAGTTCTATTCAACTCAGTCAAATCACTTTTTACTTTACGAAAGTTTCAAAATTCTGAGGGGAAAGAACTTTCAACGTAGAAATTGAAACTTAAATTTACAAATGAACGCTTAAGGGAAAGAAACAAATAATATCAGAGAATAGTTTTATTGAGAAAATCAATCTTTAATATTTAGTTCGTCAATGATAAAAAAAACTCAGTGAATTTAATTGTATTGTTCGTAACGTAAAGTTTATATTCTATATTTTGTTCCTATACCCTTCGAAAATTGATAACAATTTTTTTTATAATTGTTTCAAAATTAGGATTAGTATACTATATATTAGTATAGACGATATATTAGGTGAGCGCAACAATTTTTATGGATTTGCTATAAATGAGTAAAGTTCGTTGCTTTGCAAAGAATTTACAAACAAATTGACAAATATTTTCCACGATTCGTTAGCTTAAAAATGGTTGAATACGCTCCAAGTTATTTTCGTATAATTTGCAAAATCGTAATCGATGTCAAGAAAGACAGGAATGAATGTGGATCAATTTTACTTATGCAGCTCATAAATCCGCTTGAAGATCCGAAGCAAAATGTTTGGATTATCAAAATTCATCGCGGCTATACTTAGGTGTTACGTTCAATAAAACAAGTGATTATGATCTTGGATCAATTAGGCAATACGTACAGTCTCTGTCGGCGACTAATCTAAAAAAAACTTCAAGCTTGCCTGTATAAATAATCAAGAATTTGCACTCATTAAATTGCGTAAAATATTATTATATTTTCAGAAAATAAGAACGCGACTGAGTCGAAAATGATTGAAGAATCGCAGCAGGGTTAAACTAACAATTTTATCGAATAATCTCTGTACAACTAAATTTGTCCAGAGACCAACGCAGAAGGAATTGGAAGAGATAAAAACTTTCGAAGAAAGCAATCCAGACGTTCCTCTAGACCGACCCGAAGTCTTCCTCAAGAAACTCTCAAGTATAAATCACTTTTCCGAGAGGATAGCGTGTCTGATGTTTCAAGCCGAGTTCCACGATGCGATATCTTCGGTTTCGACCAAACTAACAAATCTACGAACTACTTGCGACTTTTTACGCAACTCTAGTTCCCTGAAAAAAGTCATCGCGTTGATTCTTACGCTTGGAAACTACATGAATGGCGGAAACAGGACAAGAGGGCAGGCGGATGGTTTCGGTTTGGAGATCCTAGGAAAGTTACGAGACGTCAAATCGAATGTACCTGGAATTACTTTGCTCCACTATGTGGTCAGAGCAAGATTAGCTCAAGAGAAGGATCATAACTTCGAAGAACCTCTGCCGTTGCCGGTTCCGGAA
This sequence comes from Eucera pruinosa, assembly GCA_028830335.1. Taxonomy (NCBI): domain Eukaryota; kingdom Metazoa; phylum Arthropoda; class Insecta; order Hymenoptera; family Apidae; genus Eucera; species Eucera pruinosa. The sequence goes on from JAMYCR010000005.1 coordinate 14,163,468, forward strand.
CCCGCCGACGTCGAAGCCGCTTCGACGATTAACTTTGAGAATCTCTCGGGCGAGTTGGAAAGGTTGAAAAAGGAACTTCAAGGTGAGGATATCTCGTTAAACGCTTGGCTTTTTATTAGAAATCTCTATTACGCGTGTAATTAAAGATACCGAACTTTAATCCACGTAATTTAATTACACGGGTACACGTGTATAGTTTTTACTGTACAAGCCCGAAAATTGGTGAATCCTAGATTTTACCGGTCAATCTTAGCATTTGCCATAGTGAGGTAGTAAAAATTTTAAACTTTTATAGAATCTTATAAAACTTTTAGTAATAAAAATGGGTTTCATCTTAACTGTACTTATTCAAACTTCAAAGAAGTGATCATTTCGAAGCATTCATAATAATTTGATTACCCACTGTAAATTACACGGATTTTTAATTATTTAATACACGTTTGTGGTCGGAACCTCTAGTTTTTATGACGAGTCTGTCTCGTCCAAACCAAAATCGCTAAGGACGAGTTCCATTTGCGTTCTGTCGTCCATAGTCTAGAAGAGGCAAATATCTTTGTTCAAAGCGATCGCAAAACGAACAAAATCCTAAGAGATTGACCATACTACTGTTGCCTCGAATATTCTTTTAATTTGGTTTGCCATTTTTATGTGATAGCTTGTACGGAGAAATGCAATCTTGTCGTGGAAGCAGATCCAGACTCGTCCGGACCATTTAAAGATAAGATGGATTCTTTTTTCCGCGAGGCGGCGGCGGAATTAGCGAACGAGCAAGAGGCTCTAGTCGAAGCTAAGAACAAATTCAAGGCTGTGATGCAATTCTATCAGTACTCGCCCAAAGGAACGAAGAATCTGGACGCGGCTGATCCCAACGCGTTCTTCGTCCTTTGGCTTGTGTTCTGTCGGGATTTCAAAGTAACCATATTCATCGTACTTTATTGGGTTGATGCATATGTTTACAAATTCGAAGGCTTGGACATCCAAAGGTTGAACAATTCAAAAGATCGAAAATGATGGCTGCGAATTCGAAGGCTTGACATTCAATAGCTTGGAAATTCGAAAGCTTGGAATTTCTATGACTTGGAAATTCATAAGCTTGGATATTCGAAGACTTTGAAACCCAAACGCTAAAGAATTCGATGGGTTGAAATTTTGATGGCTTGGAAATCCAAAAGTTAGAATATTCGAAGACTTGGGAATCCAAACGCTTGGAAATTCAAAGGCTTGAAGAAACGCGAAGGCTTGAGAATTCGAAAGCTTAAAAATTAAATCGATTGGAATTCCATATGCATCAACCTAATAATACTTGCCTGACTTTGCCAATATTCATGTAGTGAGTTCAACAGGATATCTGGAAGAAGGAACAACAACGAATACGGAAGGAACGAATGGAGGAGATGAGAAAGAAGTTCGATAGCAAAACCAAGGTTGAGAAGCTGAAACTAAGCGCTACAGGGTTGAAAGCACGATTACAGAAGCTCTCACGCAAGTAGTGATTTAGACTTCACCGTCGAACGATTCGTTCGTTATAACGAATCGGCTAAATAGAAGGATCTTCGAGCGAGGATAATCTGGCTGTCACGAATAAGGGCAGTTCTTGGATCGATTGTCCGTTCTCTGTTCGATCCGTCCTCCTTACGGCACTAATTTCTAATAATCGAATAATATATACGAAGCAACGATCGCTATCGCGTAGATACAATGACTGAAAAAGGTATTCATTCATCATGGATTTCTATTAACAATGTCTTTTTCAGTGCAATGCGTAACAAAATTCTGCGGGTTTCTATGCATTTCTTGGAATTTTAAATGCACAAAAAGACGCAGAATTTCTAATCCTTCTAAGAATGTACGATTAGTCAAACTTCCAACTCTTCTAAGAATTTGCGATTAATCGAGTTTCTAATTCATTTAAGAATTAGCGTTTCATTAAATTTCTAATTCTCTTAAGAATTTACGATTAATCTTCTGATTCTTCTAAGAACTGAGGATCAATTGTATTTCTAATTCTTCCAAGAATATACAATTAATCGATTTTCTAATTATTCTTTTAAGAATTTACGATTAATCGATTTATGTAATCCAACTTTCGATCAAGATTTATTCAGGATGCATGAAGATTCTAATCTTCGCATTGTATAGATAAAGATTTGCGGAGTGGATCGATAAAAATTACCATCTTAAATATTTTTAAAATCATAGAAGAGAAAAGTTTTTTCAACCAAAGTTTCTTCGGCACAAAAGAATTCTAGTCTCAATCGTTTTTTTTTCTTTTTTTTTTTATAGAATACACCAAATTTTGTCCCTTTTGTTTTCATAGATCCAAAGATGTCCAAAATGGTGGTTTCCATTAACCCGTTAAGAATCAACATTGCATTAACGTAAAATTTTATTTGCAACTTTTTCAAACTTTAATAGAATTCTACAACCTATGCGAAGAAGGAAATAATAATGAAAAAATTATTAAACAAATTCCCAGAATGCTTTTTCGAAAACACAACGACAAAAAACGCAATTCAGCGATGTGAATTGGGTAGAAAAAAAATTGCAAAGGAAATGTCCTGTCGACACATTGGTGCTTAATGGATTAATCCAGCCTACATATGAATAGAATTAGGTACGAATGGTGGGCGGATATTTTTCTCAGCCATTGTAAATTCGTTCGTACGAATCTGTTATAATTGTACATAGGTTTGTTGTTAAATTTGCGTCTAATTTGTAAATACGATTGTTCCGCGAATGAAAGATTCGATTAATTATAATAAACGATACTTTTTACATAACTCTTCTGCTTTCTCCTCTTCTTTGATTCTACTCTGACGAGACGGGGGATGATAGGAAGAGATGATGATATGCGTGTGTATATTTGTTTCATTAATTCTCACATATCCTTGGTGTCAAATGCGTGTGCGTTTGCGTATATTTTTTCCACTGCAATTAGTAGCGACGATACAGAACCTTCAAGTAAAGCGAAAACAGAGATTAACATTTAAGAGAATAGTTAATAGATTAATCGCATCATCGTACGAATCGTGCTATTTCGCGCGTTAATTATCGCATCCTAAAACGTACAAAATAAAAAGAAGAAGAAAAAGATAGAGAAAAAACGCTCGGAAATGCCTTCTTTCGCAAAATAGATACATCATTTGTAAAGCCCGAGTATAAACGAGGTTTCGCCATAGTTTATTTCTTTTTTCCGTTTTTTTTTTGTTTTGGCAAAGCGATTTCTTGTTTGAGGGGATTTCGATACTAAACGCGTTCTCCGTTCGCTTGGCCGACACTTCCAAGGGCCCTTCCGGTTCATCCTAGCATCGGTTCGCTTCCGGCAGGCAGGTACGATTCGCGCAGAAGCGGTTTACGGCGATAGACCTAAGGCAATCGTTGCGTGTAGCGTAATTTGTGTCTCTTTTTTTATTATTTTTTCTGTAGGAAACTGTCTTAATCGCGGAGTGGTTTCCGGCGTGCGACACCGACGCGGAGAATTGAGCAATATGTACACGCATACATACATTTCTTTCGGGTTTTTTCGTTGCTCTTCGCCGTGTAGGGCCCTTTCTTCTCCATATACGAGAGACAGAGAGAAAAAAAAATCTAATAAGAAAACGTAAAGATCCTTTCGAATTGATAGTAACGATAATCAATAATAATGATAAAAATCTGAGCGACGCGGGGATCATCGTCGAATTCCATGATTCGCTAATACGCATACACCGCGGCGACCAATCTTGTCTTCTCCTTCGACGTGTGAAACATTATTACTTCGCGCTTACGTATGTCTCTGTGTGTTTTGTGTTACGACCGGTAAAAACCTAGTCCTATTGATAACGTGAAATTATAATTACATTAATAATAATCGTTATCGCTATTCTCGGTAAAGAAAACTTATTACGAAAGAGTTAATCGGTACTCGCTTGGGGGACCGCGAAAGAAACGTCGAATTCCGTACGTAGCGACATTACTTTGTATGTACTCAAAGACGACGTCCACTTCCGCGATTAACTTTTTTCTTTTTACGTTTTTGCAATGGATCGCTTTACAATCGCGTCCATGTCACTCCTCGCGCTTCTTCCGTTCGATTCACTTTTTTCTTGCTCCTTTTTTACAAAATATTTCGATAGGGTTAAGCTCTTTCACTCGATTCGGACGTCCCCGAGAGGAGCGGCGCTTCAACAACGAGGTTTCCCAAATTTCGAGCCGGGAAACGAACGATCCGCGTTTATTATTCGAAGCAGCAGCTATTCAATCAGACACTCGGCAACTCTCTCGGGTGGCGGCCTCGCGTTCGAATCGTTATTTATTATATATTAATAATATTCTAAGCGTCGATCCGTCGATTTGATCGTCGACTTCGAGAAAATGTTTGGCCTTTCAGTGACTACGACAAAGTCTGGCTGTGTGACTATAATCGGAATGGTGCACGTTGGTCGATCGGCGTTGGTTTGCCTTTCCGTTGGCTGCCTGGTGTCGTCGACACGGACGTGTCCGAGGCTCCTGACGGCTTCCTGGACAACTTCAACGACGGAGGCAGCGGTGTACTCGATCCGCTGGACGGTGTCCTTGTTCTAAAGAAAATCACCGTTTCTTCGTTACATTAAATTCCCCCGCGGGCTTCTACTACCCAACACAAAATCGATCTTCGTTAATCGAAATCGTTGCGACGCGAACACGTGTAAAAAAACGCAGCCCGGTCGTTTAGGAGCGTATAATGGCGCCGACGGATCCGTCCGGGTTCTTTCGGCATCGGAATACGCGTGAACGACACAAAAGCGAGAAACCAAAAATACGTGTAAACCGAAACAGACCGGAACGATGATTACCTAGCTTGCTTAACGGCCGACGAGGTGTTAGTTGCTGAATTTGTACACATCGAGCTGCTCCTATAGTGTTAGAAAACAGACACGACACTGGATTAGTTGGACACAAGCGGTGCGCGATCGAACACGGCCGTTAATGAAGCGAATATTGCAAATCAAACTGATTGCGAACACCGAACGTGGAGTACGTACACAGTGGCTGCAAAATTATTGTATTTGCACGCAGATGTATTACTGTGACTGTAAGACCAAACGATGCAAATCACAAGTTTTTGCTTTCGAGAGATTATCGCTTAGAGTCTTCGATACAATTAAGGGGCTCAGTGAAAAACAAGCACATGACAGAATTTCATAATTTTAGAGCAGAGCACATTGAAAAACATTTTAACTTTATAGAGAATACGGTACGGTATCATATTCGTCTTAAGCGATATATAAATTAAATAGCAATGAAGATGACTGCTACTAAATTTTAATTGCAAAATTCATTTTATCATTATATTTTTCATTCAGTTTTATAACTTTCTGTACAATGAATTTGTGCAATAACTTCAAACATAGAACGGCGTTAAAATGCGTACCATGCACGAACATCCTTCCTGAAGGATTACAGGCAATGAAATCACCAAATCAAGGCTACAACTTTTGAAAGTGTCCAAAAGTGTGTAATGGAAGATGTGCACACGTACAAATACTTTTTGTGGCCACTGTACGAGACTTGTGCGTGAATTTTCAAAGTTGCCGTGATACTGCTACTACCAACTAGATCGAAGTAACCCATTTGCAACTTCTAAACATTGTACAAATTTACGACAGTGCATTACTGAAAATCTTCAGCGATTTTCCGTAAACAGCATTTGCAAACTTGAATTACATATTCTTGCAGACATCTATCTTCTTCATTATTTCGGTACAAATAAGTGTACTTCAGTCAGCGGTACTTCTTGCATTAAAAACACAGCACGACGTACCGAATAGATTTTAAGTTCGGTGATGTACAGAGTAGGCAGGTAAAAAATTTGACGTGTATTACAAGATATATTGAAAAGTTGGACAAATGAGGTATAATCTCAATTCTATATCTTTCGTACGTGTTACCACGGTGCAGTTCAATTATTGCTCAAACGAGTAAGTCAAAGCCTGGAGCCACACGAGCACTTTGTTGAAGAACATTTGTATATTTTTCGTCTACTTTTTTTCTTTTTCCTATTATATATCTCGGAAAGGAACATTTGATTCGTGATTAACGAACCTACGCCCCCATCGTAAACTTCTTTCCCCGATCTGTGTTGACAAATGTGAATTGCCGGCTTACGAAATCCATAATTCCTTTGCTTACCTGAAGTGTTAAAATCCGAGGTATTTATAATAAAACCAACCCTCGTCAAACTTTAGAATTTCAGTCACACGGTCTAAAAGTTTAATTTGTTATAATTCTTCTCCGAATTGTTACATTTAACACCCGTAACAGTTATATAATACGGTATATATTTTATTTGAAAGAATGGAAATCTATTAAGCAAAAGTTGACTCCGTTCCAAAGAGGCAAAGACGGACAAGAGCCGTTTTTGGTATGAACCCTTCGTTTTGTTGAAAAGTGAACTTATTAGAAACAATTGAATACGGTAAGAGATTTATACTGAATCGCAAACGACAAATCACGTGCAAAAGTTATGGCTACACTACGAATTCTTATGCACACTTGGATCTTTTTAATCCTTTGCGGACGATGTCATCAAATAGTTTCCCGACTATTTCTAGTTTTCCGAACACGTATCAGGATTCAAATAAAAAATTGCAATTAACATAACTAATCGACGCTATATGATATAATAATTGGACAAGAATTCGTTAAAACACGTCCACAAAGCGTTAATAATTGTGTTCTGTCCGCAAAGGGTTGGTTAAGGAAAACTGAGAGAGTGGACTTCAAATAAAAATCTGTTTGATCCTCTAAATCAGAGCTTCTTCAACTTTTTCATTTGCGACTTTCCCTTGCCAAAGAAAATATTTGGCTACCCCGGGTACATATATACGTGAGTACGTGAAATAAATAAACATTTAAATAATATTTTGTATATTTCTATACATCAATTCGAATCGGTTCTTCTTTGCAAATCTAAATTAACCACAAATACATAAAAATCCACAGTGTAATTACGATATTCAGTACTATTTTATCAGGCTACCCAGTTTTGTCCAACTTTCCCCTACGCACGGCAACGAAAGGGTTAATTAATGGTACAACAAAAAAGAAGGTACTCCAAGAAGCGAAACAAACCAAACCAAACAGACAATGCACACGAAAAAAACACACGCACACGGTGCAAAAGGAAAAGAAAAGGTGAGGCAATCGTTGTTAATAAGAGCAGGAAAGAGTTCGATCATACCCGGTGGAATCGGTAGAAACCGTGGAGTGGTTGCTTTGTGTAGAATGAGTAGAAATATTGCTGGTCGTCGATTGTGGGGATTTTATATCCGTGCCCACGTACACGGGAATCCTCGAGCGGCTAAACCATCACCAATTAATCAGTTTAATCAATCGATGCTCGATCGATACCTACTCCGCGACTCTTTCAGCTTTTTTTAACTGGTTCAAAACTTATCGCTGTGTTTCCCCGGGTTTGTAAAAATCGGGAACCGAAAGCTCGAATAATTCAAGTGAGATTCAAAACGATGGAGAACGTAAAAAAAGAAAGGTAATGAATGAGATCACCTCCACCACTGCCACGAGCATATTAAATGACAGAAACATGAATTTGGAAGAGCGGTTATAGATGATTCGATGCACCAAGATGACTAAGCTAAAGCCAATCGCCAATTTCGACAGGTCGATTCGATAATCGTTAATTTAGTTTACCTGATCGGTGTGCCGACACCAGTCAGGGTTGGAATGCTCGAAGCTCTATGGATTGTGCCAAACCTAAAAAAATGTTATTAACCAAAATTTATGTTAATCGTCGTTAACTGACACGTGAGAGCCGAATGGTTAATATAGGCGTGGCTCTAAGATCGCGCGCGCGACTCTTCTATATAATCGTTCGCGAATCTATAGCTACGATGATTCGCTAGAAACCGGATAACGAAACTAAAAAAGAAAAGAAAGGAAAGAAAACAAAAAAAAAAGAAGATAAAACCAAATGCCGGGAACACCGTATTTTGCACACGTCGATCAACATCATTCCAAGATTCATTGGGAATACTTTGAGATGCGAGATACATCACGATAATATTTCTACCACGAATTATTGACGATGCGACAAAATCATATAGATTCGACAAGATGCGAGTTAGTTGTGTTCGCAGATACGTACTTTGCATGTCTTTTTTTTTTAAGGAACACCTTTTTATGAGGAAAGAGGAAATTTTGGTACAAACCTCGCTGGAACACCACTGGCGGGACTAACTAGACCTGTGGGTGTTCTGGGTCGCGAACTAGAGCCATTTACTGGGGTTCCTAATCGTTTTCCTGAAACGCTGTTGTGCCTGCTCGAGGTCGGTGTATTTCCCGTTGTGCTCACCGCTGTTCTGCGCGGAATGCGGCTCAGGTTGGTCGAATCATCTGCGATACCGATTAAACAGAGAAAAGATACATCCGAATGTATTGGAAAAATTGTTGCCGGATTAATTTCTATTTTACTTATTAAGGTATTTACGAATGGAACACTATACTTGTAAAAACATTATACTTAAGAGCACAATACAAAAAGGCTAATACGAGAGGTACATAAACATGAGGATTCAATAAATTACGCATGAAGGGGGAGAACCTTTTTCGATTCTCTGGTTTTGATGTCATTTGGTAGTTAAAGTGGAGTATTTTAATTATCCAAAGCGAAATGGGGCAATTCTTGATAGATTTCGAGATATAAGCATTTTTATAATACGTATACAGGGAAGTAATTCCATAAGATCGTGAGAAACAAGTGAATAATATAATAAGATAGAAAGTTTTAGGTATAGTTAAGAGGCATAAAAGTTTCATAAGTTTTAGAGGTTCTAATTTTTTAAGAGCTCTTACCAGTGCTGTCTAAAGATTGCGTGGAACCATAGCGACTGGGTGGTTTGCTACCCTGCCTAGAAGCAGGCCTACTTCCGGGTCTGCTGGTTGGTCTGGACGCTGGTCTGGATGCTGGTCTACTCGATGGTCGACTACCCCCTGTAATCAAATTAAATCTCCAAAGTGAAATATCACTCTGGCCTGATAAAGATAAATATACAAACAATATTCATCCGACTTTTAACGCGCTAACTCGTAATCAAAGACGTGCAATCTATGAGACATTCAAGAGATTCAAAATTGACCATCCTATAATAATACGTGCTTAAAATTTACCGATCTACAAACATACTCAGCTCCCATTTAAAGTAACCCGCTATAAGAATGTAATTATAATGCTCTTATATTACGAAAAAAATTAGAAACACAGCAAGAAAAGTGTTTATATGGTATCAATTGTCACATTAATACAGCGGTTTTCAAGACCGCACGTCTGTGTTGATGTGACAATATTTCTCTTTTCACAGGATCAACTATCCCTCAACGAGTGCAACATGGATATCCAAATTATTATATTATACGTTATTACATAGTCGTATCAAAATAGAGGAAAGCTTATTTTATAGAGAAAACTTCAAGGAATACGATAGTATTTTTGTTTGTTTATAATCTGAATAGGCTGTGCTTTTACGATTAAAACGAAAGAATAGTGGAGTTCGTATGTTTAATAGTTTCAAAGATAAAAATACTTTTCGTGAAACGCGCTGGAATTTGCTAATTTCAATGGCCTGCAATTCTTAAACAATTTCACCATTGGTAAAATGGTGATTTAAACCCCCCCCCCCCCCCCCCACAATTTCGCATAGACTACAACATATTTCAATTTGAACAAAATCCCAGACATCGGGGAAAAAAGTGATCGATTTGGCGTGGAATGACCCATCTGTGATTATGGGCTATAAAAGAATAAACCAAGAACAAAAGTTTGCAGACATTTTTACCTGGAGTCATGGTGCTTCTGTAGGGTGTGCTCGTTTTCCTGGCGGAACCAATCTTGAAGGAACTCTCGTTATCGCTTAGACTGTCCGGCGTCCCGGCGCTCAAAGACGAGCGCGATGCTCGCGATTGTCCCATGGGAACGCTTCGTGCGCTGCGTTCCCTCACCTACGCGGCAGAAGACTCAGGTCAAATAAACGAACACGGATAGATAACTGAACGAAACGATGCGGTCTACCAGAGGATAGAACGCGGTAGAAACAAAGAAGCAAACAAACAGATAGACAAACAGCTAGAATTATTGAAATCGTCAACGCGCGCGTGCGGCGTGTTGATAATAATTGTTAGTCGAGGCGATACGCAACGAATCGCGAGGCGTAAGGAAGCCATTTTGGTACTGCCATAAAATTAAATTGCTGCCTGATAAATATCCACTTCGAAACGAAACATTGCAAGAAGTAGGTATAATTGGCTATAAAATGGAAATTATTCGAAATAATCAATTTCTGACAGTGCGAGGTACCAAATTCGATAGAAACGAACACCTTATATAAAAGTTACGAAATTTAACGCTGGAACTTTATCGACTACTAAAATATACTTATTTCTACCAAAGAAATAAAAATGAGACGATTGAAAGAAATATATGATGCAATTAAAATAAAATTTTATTCATATTATCTACAAAAAACAAATAGCTGCAAATTTATAGAATTTTTATGGTAAATTAGTGACCCGATATTTTGACGGCCTTAGCAGTTCTAGCGTTAATGTTTGCAGCGTTCTAATCTACGAACAATGTAGTTTCAAATGCTATGTTCGAGAAACGAATAGAAAGAGATATGATAGAATATAACTAAAAGAGACATACAAAATATAGAAATATAATAAGATACATAACAGAATAGAAATAAAAGTAGAACAAAATTCAAGAATGAAATAATAAAGAACATCGTGATTAATTAAATTTATGAGCAAATATTGAACGCGTTGATGAACAAAATGTACTCCTTTTATCTTAAATCAAATTGAAGCATCTTCTATTGTCATCGTTCACATAACTTTTCCTTGGCATTTTTAACATTTCTTCAGACTTTCAAGTTTAGTTCACAGCTTACTTGTTTCCTTAATTTTATCACCCTATTAATAAGTGCAAATTAAACGCGTAGCAGTACTCAAAGTTTGGTGAGACATCACAGAATTAGATACATTTTCGAATAATTATATCAACACCTATTAACCCTGCTATGGTCTTTGAGTCATTTTTGGCCCAATGATGTTTTCACTCTTTTAACAAAATATCTTAATTTTATCGCAATTAATTCATCACAGCCGGAATTCATATACGGTATCGTTTCACAGGTTCGAAGTTACTTTACGAATCCATTTCATAGATTCTTACTCAACCCAATTTTGTCTCAGATTTCGTTTGCAAGAGTTTTTTTAAACCCTATCACATGAGATTAAAATCGATTGAGATCATAATAACGCATGGGATAACACATAAAGTTAGTTTTATCCAAAAACTGCGTCGCCTCTGGAGTTGTTCACACGCGTAATTCCTAGCTTCAATTTTATACTAAAGTTTTGCCTCTCCCAAAATTAGAAAATTGAAAGGAATGAAAGAATAATTAGATTTGCGAATTTTGAAGACCGTAGCAGAGTTAAGGCGCATTGAATTTGAATTTGTGTGGAGTCTCTGCGACCCCCATAATCCAAAGAAGGATTAAAATGCACAATGAATGGAGATCCCATCGAAAATGGTTCCCATTATGTAACAACCTAAGATGCTAAATAATAAAACAAACGTTCTATTAAAGAGCAGAGAGTTCTTCCAACCCTTTGCACTCGAAAGGCGATCCTTCATCGCTGAAATTAACCAATTTTGCATTCTGGCCAGTGTAAAGGGTTAACAGATTTGAAAATAAATGTTTCTGTTTAAAGAAAAATGGCGCCCCTACCACGCGATTCTACGAGCAATATCGCGTACACACACACAAAATATTGGCTGCTGTTTCGCGGTGCTGCTTTGTCGTTCGTTTACAACCTTTCAACGCCACCGTGATGCGAACTAGAAACCGATCGATCGATCGACCGAAGAAAGAATTGAAAGAAAAAAACGAGAGAAAAAAAATACCGAGGTACCTCGATAGAGATATTTCTGTTTTGCGTGTAACGAAAAAAAAAAAAAAAAGATCCATGCAAACTTACCAGAGGAAGTTGGGACAGATAGAGTAGCTTATGGTGATTCGAAGTATCTCCGATCAACGCCACTATGCACGCATCAATACAGCAATACAGGAGATCGTTATGCACAAAATATCGATACAGTAATTCACCGTATCCGCGAAACCGCGTGTCGCGAGAGAAATTCTCGCTCTCAAACGTTCCACACCCTCGACAATCATTTTTATACAAGGCGCGAAGTACGGTAATTCATTCGCGAAATATAAGACATATTCCAAGCTTGCAAATTTCCGTGGACAAATTGGGCGTTCTTTTAACCCTTTCGCGACCGGATACACATTTAACACATTGACGACCGCGTATGCCCAGAACAGTCCATGCCTTTATTACTTGGAAATGATACTATAATTATTAGGTGAACAAATTAATTCAGAGCCTTTATCTTTAAACTCTTGGCATTTTAATCGTTCCGATATCACTGTTTTTCTATTTTTCAAGTAACGAATTTGCTTTACGAATGCGCAAATTAAAACTGTATTTGATTTTTTTTGTGAATAAGTATTAAATTTTATGAAGTCTTGAAGGCTCGAAATTAATTTGTACACCTAATATAACTAGATTGCGGATATTTATGCATTTCTTTTTGGAAATTTAAAGGTGCTAAAAAGTGCAGAAGGCATATGATACCCAAAATTATACAAAAGTGTAGTAGAAATTATGGTAATTAAGGGGTGAAACAACCCTCAATGTAGGTCCTATTTCTCCAAACATATTGGTTTGCATAAATTCCGCAGTCTAATTGTAATATAATGTAGACAAAACACGTCTATAAAGAGACAATTCTACGTGTAAGTTGAACGAAAAAAAACGTGGAGACTTCAAATCGGATGGAATCCAGTGACTAAAATCGATAGAACGTTTCCGATTCTCAACGCTTCAAAAATGGAAGACGACTTTCGACCTCTCCGGTCGTCAATGTGTTAACAAGACATAAATTTAAAAAAAAAAATGTATCCTTTCGAATCTACGGATTACCGAATTTGTAATGAATATTGATATTCGAATATTGAAAAGGGACATTCAGTGGTCACAAAAAATATCGCGATACATAAGTATTTGGCGTGTGCAAAAGTTTTAATGGATTCTATTATAAATGGATGGCTTACGTTATTTTACTAAAAGTCATTCATTTAATTAATCAGATAATTGCTATTGTTTTTGATAACTGTTAGACGTTATACTGATAATAGGCATAGACAGCACAGAACTAGTTTTTCAGACAAATATTCAAAAGCCACCAAAGCATTTGCACGATCCTAATATCGTAAAAGCGATACACTTTTCAACGAAAAGTTCTTCGAAACAGATTTCGGTCAAATTTAACCCTGCAACGAGCGTAAAAATTTCATTACACTCAATCATATTCTATTTGTTTCAGAAATGCTTTATAATTCTGGGAAAAAGAAGCCTTCGCAGAAAATAAAATTGAAACTTAAAATTACACATATTAATTGCAATTCCTTTATACTTGTCTCAAAGCTAGGAAATATTTGGCAGAAGTAAAAATACGATAAGGTCGAAAATAACCCAAGGATCGTTGCAGAGTTAATTTATCCAACAGCAAATTATTGAAATCGAATCACTTAAGTCGCCATTAAACGATAGAGACTTGTATAAAATGTAATTTCAGTGGTATGTCGATAGTTTTTGCAGCCACTGGTACCGAAAGGGTTAATGAGTCGAGGGTAGCGATCGTTTCAAACGAGCTGGAAGAGATCCCGGTTCTACGAGGGAAGGGAAATCACTGAGGCATTCAAGTAACGAGAAATTAAAGTGACCACCGTGGAAATGAAAGAGAATAAAAAACCCCGGGGACTAATCATATCGCAGAACCAAAAACGAGATTCGTTTCACGCGATCAATGAGACATGCACTGCTTCTTTTATCGATCATCTCGCGAATCGATGTACCTAGAAATATCATATGTACTTCGAGAGCTAAAGCTACCAATATTCTACCGCATGCACAGATGATTCTCGTCAAAACTACGATGCGATAAGTCGATTAGGCTCAATGCGGTCGAACGCGGGTTTTCGCCGCATAATCGTATACGTTTTTGCCTTCGTTGTTTTCAATTGGAAAAATAAGGGAAAACGTACACGATCGTGAGGGGAAATGGCGCTCGTCTGCATCAAGCTTAGGGTTGTTTTGTCGCGCTCGTGTACGCGCGCATCGTCACGAGAATTAAAAATGTTGCAAGGATGCTGATGGCAATGGCAGCGACAGCAGCGGCGCAAATTAAACAGTACGATGAATGAAAGAATGGTATTAGGATCGCAAGATCGGTGCGATATCGAAGTAATTCTCTCGCTAGGGATTGCAAAGACAGCGCGGGCATAAACATTAGGTAACCAAATAGTTCGTGTCGTTTCTAGCTTTTGCTGTCATTCTTACCATTATCAATTGTAAAGGGAGGAATACAAAATTGTTAGATGGTTGAGAAAAAGTAACAGAAGTTGAGGCTGACTACTTTTCCGAGTGAAGTATTGCTTGAGTCATTGTTTATCGATTAAAACGGCGCGAACTCTCTTGGTTACCCGATACTAATAACTATTCTGTTGCGTCTGTTTTAAAACTGGGGAATGTTTTAGAAGATGAAGAGCGTGGATCGAAGATGAGCCGAGGACCGCGGCAAGACTTAGGCTACAGTTTAGACGATCAAAAGTTTCAATCACTTTCAGAATCGTATGCATTGCAATTGTATTATCCCCACCATCAACTAATTGATTAATTAATTCGAAATTAATAATCCGTTATTCTTCAATCCTTTGTGAACTACAATTTCCCATAAATGCAGAAATATCTACATTAGACGTAAAACTGAAAATATAAATAAGTATATCAAACCTTTAAGATGTAACTTAGAAGACAGATAACTCATATATTTAAATTTGTTGAATTTTATCCGTATGTATGTAACATTGTATCGATGTGAAGTAGTCATGAAACAATTATTAGACCCTGGATGTCACGTTAAAAACAATAATAATATAAATACAATAATATAATAACGATAATAAATAACTATAACAGCAATATATTCTACGTACTAAAATCACCATAGGCTGTGATAGTAATACGGACAAAATTGTTGAGACTCGTTGTACCATTTATGTGTGCGTGCAATGAAAACATAATGTAATACATGAGAAAATTGTAGTCGTCAATGACACAAGAGTGGCGCTACCTTTGGTGGCTCCTAGCGAAAGAATCACCCTGTATTTGGGCGTTGAGATCGTGAACGATGCGTTCCTATCGGTCGTCGTACGATGAGGAACATGATATGCGCACGCGAGGGGAAAAAAAAACACTATCAATCCAAACGAAAAGACAATAAAAAAAGAAAAGAAAAACAGAAGAAAACAAAAAGAGGATGAGAAAAGAAAAACGATGTGAATTAAAAGACAGTTGATTAATTATACCGGGTATACACCGTGTGTCACACATCATCGACAGCAGAAATTAAAAGAGTAGACAGAGTTTTTTTTCTTATTTACCCAATGATAAGAGGGGGCGTGCATGTGGAGGGGATACGAGCACGGGAGGTCCTCCTTTTGCCTCAAACTCTCAAAAATCGGCGTCAGCTGGCTCATAAACTCCTCCGCTACACCATAAACCAAAATTTTAGGAATACACCGATCGCACGTTTGCGAAAATACTCTCTCACTTTGTCCGTGCATCAAACGAACACCGGAGCTCTTCGCTGACCATTTACAAATGGAAGCTCGGTGAAAAACGGGCACGTGCCGCCAGCAGGGAAATAAGTTGAGGAAAAAAGACTTCTGCGGCTGTTTGATCATGGAAAATAGTTAAAGAGCAAAAGATGCCCCTTTTGCACCGAACCCTTTAATCGAAGGGTTTGCACGCAACAATGAAAGCAACTCCATCCTCGCAATTTTTCAAAATTCTAGCGAAACATTCTAGCTTTTAGAGTTCTAAATGATGGAACAATTTCAAAGTTAATCTAGCTTAACTCTGGTGTGATCAACCAAGATATTCCTAATTAGACTGTAGATTTTTATGCAGATTCGTGTCTTTAAAGATACGCACAGAGTAGTGGCATGTATACTGAAATTAATTTTAGCGTCTAAATGTAATAACGTGTACTTTGGATATTTCATATATGTATATCTATTATGTAAATTCTGTAATTTTTTACTGCAGTTAAATTTCTCATAAATGCACAAAAATCCGCAGTCTATTCATAATGGTTTGAAGCTGTAACCGTTTAGCTACAGTAAAGTTGGCCGTGAAGTGATAAACGATATTAGTATTATAATCGGTGTTTGAAGATTTCAACTATGCCTTTAGCTACGTTCGCGTTAAGATAAAATTACAGCTGAATAAATTAGAACATCGTGAAAAAAGAGATACAAATCTATATATACAAAGCCATTTCCATATCGCACAAAAAATATACACGGCTTTTAACCCCCTGAGTGCTAACTAACTTTAACAAGTCGGTGCGTAGGCACTTTCTCCGGAAAACTCAATTACAGAACCTAAGTACCCAGCTGTTCACACAAGCGTTAAAGTAAACTTTTTGCAAATTCATTTTTCTTTCAATTTAGTTCACTCGTTTCTAGGGATGCTTGGGTACCCGAGATTTCGTTGGGTTCAAGTCGCGTCGGGTATTTTTTTTTGGGTTCGGGTCGGAACCTGAAACATGCAGGTATCCTAATCTAAAAGTCGGGTCCCAAACATTTCAAATACCCGAAGTTGAAGTCGGGTTCCAAAAATTGTATCATATATAAATTATATAAAAATACATAAAAATTAGATAATACTGTATATAGTACGATAATACCTTCGAATCTGAAAGTTTAACACTAAAGTATTGTTATTTGTACTAAAGAAATAACAATGATATGCACTTGCAAGACATATACGATTGAAGTGCAATGAATCTTCATATACATTTTGTACGGAAAATCATAGAATATCCTTAAAAATGCATCGTTGCAATTTTACACAAATTTTATGGTAAATTTGCAACCAGTCATTTTGATCACGTTGGTAATGCTAGGTGTTAAATGGAAGATCTAAGAAAAAGAATAATAAATTCCATGAATCGTGTCATTATTCGCATCAACAAGCATAACCACGGTAACTATTTTCAAGCGTAGTATTTATAATGTTTTGATGCGTACTAAAATAAATATATTTTGTACTGTATTGTATACTATGAGTTTTAACCCGTCAATAAAATTAATAGATTAAATTAAAAAGAAGAGCGTCATACTAATGTCGTAAAGAAGCCCGAACCTATCTTCGGGTACCCGAAACATTCAGGATCTGACTTCAACTTCAGGTACCCGAAAGTTTCGGGTCCCAACCCGACTTGACCCGATCAATGCCCTCTATCCAACCAGAGTCTCTGATATCCGTAATTTCGGGTACTCAATCTCCCCTACTTGTTTCCCTTCATTACAATTCCAAATAATAATATTGCCATCTATGAATTATACATGTATTACAGGTATTGCCCATATTACAATACTGCTATCTATAAATGACGGAGTTGTCTATTTCTTGCAGCGAGTCCGATTCTGTGCGACTCGTTTCACAATTTTACCCTTCATCGAAAAGCTCCGTGTTCGCCCTTCGTGATGGACAAATCAGTCGGATGTCGAGGAGACTAGACGTCGAAGAGACAGATACAGAGAGAAAGAGAATAAGAAAAAAGAAAAAAAAAATAATAATAGAAATAGAGTCTCGTGAAATCGCATCTCCTGAGGTGAGGTACTCTCTCTATTCCCTCGGCGAGGAGCCAAGGACTGTCTCGATTCCCGATTTCGATGGCGCATCAGCGTGGCTAGGGACGTTTTTTTTTGGGGGGGGGGACTTTGTTGAGCTGAAAAAAAAACCAGGATCCAAAAGGGAGCTCGGAGTGGAGCTGAATTAGGGACAGGGATGACCGAAAGCGAAAACTACCTCGAGGTGCGTGGCTTAAAGGTAGCTCTAAGTGCGACGACTGCTACCATTTCGAAGCTGGGGCATGCGAGCATGCGAGGATTTCAAATAAAATACAGTCCCTGATTGCCTCCGCGAGGAGGTTAAGTACTTACCTAAACGAAAGTGGAATCGTCGAACGAGATAGGCAAAGACCAGAAAGAAAGAGGACCGGCAAAGCCAAGACAAGTTCAAGAGACAGAGAGACAACAGGGGGGATCTACGATGCGTGCGATCGTTGCGATCGATACGGAACCAAGAAAACTCCAATAACATCATTCTCCGTGGAACATCGATCGGCTTTCAGGCGGCTGAACGATCAACGAACGATCCAGCGACCCACTTTGCTTACATTTCTCAAATCGTCCTTTAGTTCAGAGGTTCGAGCACGCGGACTCGATGGAGAGAAAGAGATATTCGCACTTGGAACTCGTTTACGCGGGTATTCGAGATTCGTCGAAGCAAAACGAAATCCCGGAAGTTCACACCGGAACTGAAGATATTCCACAGGATATAATGCATACTAGGAACTCTTGGTTTTTATACAGTTTCACCCTTAACCCTTTCACTATGGCGGATTTTAATAGAAAAGTATGCAGAAGTCGTAGAAATACTGAATATTACATTGGGCTAATTCCAATTCTTCCCTGTACTTCGCATAACAAAGAACTTGAAGTGATCCAAGACGCCAGTACTAATGAAAGGGTTACAGTGAGATTTATCATTACTGGAAAAGTTGATCGCATATATGAGAAAAATTGTCAACCTTCGATGTTTCGCAAGTATGGTAAAATTTATTCGAAAACGTTGGAACAGGTATTGAGAAATTCCAGTGCGTGATAAAATTATTATTAACACCACTTTCAAGTTTGAAATACGAATGTTTTATATATTTTTACGTTTTACATGCATTCTGTATTTTTGTGCTTGCTTAAATTTCGTATAAACGCGAAAACATCCGCAGTCTATTGATAAGTATTGCGGGCTGAAAGTATCAAGTTTTGCAATTTTTACGTACGACGTTATAAAGTTTGACTTCAAAACAAGCGAAACATCATTAGAAAAGAATGATTTTTAACGAAACTACAGTCCGTTTAGACAAACCCTTGCAATTCGACATCTGATTTAGGACTTTAGGAACTCATCGACTTCTTTAAGAAACTTGAATGAATTCTAAAATCAGTTAAATAAATTTTGCCTGAGGGGTGAAAAAGTAGAAGATTCAAGCTTTAATCTAGTTCTTGTCCCAAGAATTTCCAATGAATTTTATCCAAGATGCAATACTTTGAAGTTCGATAATTTTTCAATAGAACACAAGCACAGCGATCAATTTTTCCAGCGGTGTATATCTGCACGATTAACTTCATAAGTTGAATTAAATCAACTTTGAAACATTGAATACTAATTATGAATCTCAATAATGAATCCTAGAAATCTACCAAAAGTGGAGTCAACCAGTTTCACTTCTGCGAGACTTCTACAGCGATCGATGTAAATATCGCAAAGTATCACAAATGCCAGTCATAATATTTCCAGTGCCCGTGTGAAACTGGAACTACGTCTACAATCTACCCTTCACTGTTTCAGCGTTCCAGGCTTTCGCATAAAACAACGCCACACTCAAAAGGGTTCGTTATAGCGTTCCTCGCACTGAAACTTTGAAGACAGACCGTCTCTCAGTATGCGTTATACCCGGAAACAATCCTTTACCAATGTCGACGGAATAAAATCATTCACGCGCGTGAACGGTGAAACTATCTCAAATACCCAGGTGCAAAGGAGCCCCGAAAGGTTTTCCCATGAATCCCCCATCGCGATTCCAAGACTCAAACAGAGATTCAAACGCTCGCGAATGAATGGCCAGTTTGGGAGCTTGAGAATCAGGATTTAACCCTTTCACGACCATGGGACACGCGATCCCAATAAAATCCTTATCGTGTACGCGAGCCAACATTACATAAATACGTTTCCTCGTCAAATGCGTAAAATCTTTGCGTTGCTTCGTAAGTCCTCGTGGTCCTGAAGGGGTTGAGGGATGCACGAAGGGAAAGGAGAGAATGGTGACACACACACGTTACCTTGGTGATGGGTCCGGCATTCGCGGATGAGATTTGCGTACGCTGCAGCGTTGATGTCGGGCTCGGCTTGGACCTGAACGCCGTCATTGTCTGGCTGACACCGTCCGCCAATATGAATTGCTCTCGCAGCTCGATATTCGTTCTTCCCTTGGCTACAGTGTGTTGCGTGCACGCAAGTTAGAAGGAAGGCGTTACAGGACGATTTCGCGGGATATCGAAAGAAAAAGGGGGGCGCGGGGCCAAAGAGAATAATATTTATGTTTTGTACAGAGAAAGAAAGAGAGAGAGAGAGAGAAATAGAAAGATAGAGCATAGAGAAAGAGAGAGAGAGAGAGAGCGGACAATTAACGGGTAGCGTTAAGTAATGAAGGGAAGTACAAATCAGAGCGATCAAAGATATACAGAGAATACGAGAAGCGATCAAATATACGCAGGTTTACAGCGGCATTATCGGGTAATCATGCGCGTTATCAACAGTGGCAGATCAAACAGTCAATTTGATTATGTTTTGTCGTAGAGAGGTATGTGTATTGTGTGTTGTGCAGAAAATGGGAATAAATATAGAGAGAAATGGAGAGAGAGAGAGAAAGAGAGAGAGGGTAAATGTTGCAGCAGTAACAGCGAGATTATATGAGTAAATAGTAGTAGTAGTAGCGATAGTAGTAGCGGTATTTGTTGAGAGGCAATGGCGGCACGCGGTATGTTCATGTGCGAGTGTACGGTGGAACAAAAAAAAGAAAAAAATACAGTGTATTATATAGAATATTTGTCCGATAATAGTAGAGGGCTTTGAGTAATAGTTAGGAGTAAAAACTAGACTGATATCGCGTCTAATCTCAATCGCTTTGATTTGATATTTAAGCTCGATCACGGAAAATGATCGATCAGGGAAACAAACGACCAGAACGCGTCGCTGCTTTAGAGAAACACCTGCAGAGAGATATATTTATCGTTGTTCGCTGACATTTTTCAATACGTCGCACCGCGTTTAAGCTCTTTTAACACTTTGATGCCGCGTATCGAGAAACAAAAGCTTCGCATAAGATTAAATTTAGTAGCGGCTATAACTACGGCTAATACAAAAACTTAAACTTGTTTCTCGAATAATTCTATGAAAGGTTTCACTATTCCCATTTTCATTTAATATGTCATGAAATAAATTGCACTGATAATTGAGTTGTTCACAGTCCAAAGTAATTAACTCTACTTTTTGAATTTTTTAAAATTTTAATACCGAAACACTTGATTGGTGCTTAACTATATATTTAAAATTAAGTTCCTTAACACGTAGGCTTCACACCACGAAGTAAGAAAAATTTTTTTGGTATGGACTATTGAATAATTTTTAAAAATAAAAATTATTTCAAGAATATATATTTTTATGCATTTTATATGTCGTTGGATAAAAGCTTTGCTTGTAATACATTACATTCTACAGTGTTTAATTGGATTTAAATTTTAATAGGAATTTAAAAAAATTTACTTTTCGTTTTATGGATTTGGCAAATGGGCGACTCAATTTATGTTACAATGGACCTAAATCTACGATCACGATAAAATATTGAGCTAGGAAGTCAAAGGGTTACAGTAGCTAGCAATTTATTGCACAAATTCTAGCGAAATTTTTTACTGCGACAATTTCTCTAAAGACACAACGCGTCCTGATCTTTTCTTTAGCTCATCGAGAGTTTCCGTTTCTCTGAGCTTAACACATTCATTTTAGTACGAATCCTTCGTTAATTACGCTGTTGAAAAAATATACAGCGACTGAAAAAAGTATTCGTACACTGCGAAAGCAGCGTTTGTGATTTCTATCAAAAATATTCTTCTCGATGCAACGCCTAATTAAAACCTGTGTGTACCATATTAATCCATTTATCCCGGAATATGGCTTCCAATTAAATTGTATTCGAGAGTTGCGGTGGCTACAAAAAGTATTGGCGCGTAGCCATATTTTTCATTCAAACACAGATTGCAGATTCAATTATCCTAATTGTATATAGATACTGTTAAGTGACAAAGAGTTTAATGAAAATAAGATGCAACCTCAATAAAATGCATTTTTAGTACATTTTTAGATATTTCAATGATCTCTATGTTACAGCAACATTAAATAGTTTCAGAATTATCGTAGAAAAGTTAAACAATTAAATTTTTTAATAGGATAAATGTGATACATGCGTATTCTATCGGAACAAGTGAAATTAATCGACCTGGCGGTTCAAACATACAAAATTTGTGTTAAAGAAATCTGGGAAAATTCTGAGACACTCATTAGAGTCCAACGATTAGAGTCTCTAATTTAACGCACAAGTTTTACTTAAGTAAAATTTTTAAACCTATTTTGTAACAAAAGTTTTAAAGAAAGTAAACAATAAAATTGGCAACGCATTGTGGAAACGGATGGTTAAACAAACAGTGTCTGAATATTTTTGTGACATATATTGTCTGCAGAAATGCAAATTCCACGAAGCGCGAATACTTTTTTCGCTCGCTGTGCACGACACGTGGGAAGGCATGCGAATATTTCGACGTCGAAAGGCAACTGTTTACCCAACCTCAGAGCGGTCTAAGATCATCACATCCGCGTATCCTTGTGTATCTTTGATCGTAATCTAATTAAGAAAGGCGTGCGTTTGACTTTCGACGACGATAAACAAGAGCACAGACGGCACGACGAGCGCGATTTCGATACACAGGGAGCTCTTATCTTATACAAAGAGATGAGTACGAGATTTTTCACCGTGTAATGAAAGGGAGAACATGATCAAGAAAGGTAAAACGGTGCTAATTTCAACGAAAGAAACGCGAGGAGTTGCGCGGACACGGCTCAAGGTTCTCTCAGTTAGAGTAACTCTGCAAGTTTTGCATGCCACTTTATACACGTACATTCAATCACGACAACATTTGCGGACGACATACAGGAGAGAGAGAGAGAGAGATAGAGAAAGAGAAAGAGAGACGCGGAAATGAACTAAAGTACACAAGATTCGAATTCGTTGCGAGGAAGCAAACGTACTTATGTACACACATGTACAAGAGACAGTCAATCACAGAAGTCTACGTACGCATTCTACATTTCAAATATTTACACTTTCAAATGATTTATAATAATGACATTAATACTGATGATGATATTTGCTGAACGACGAAAGCCTTTTCGCGAATTGAGTGCAAATGCATGGACAAATATGTGTATGGTGACTATAAAAAATATTTGCACGCTATTGCATTTATTTTTGCAGTTAAATGCTAATTGGTGAGGATCGAATATATATGAAACCGTTTACGTATTAACTTTTCAATTACTGGAAAATTTGAGTTGGCTTTTCACCGCTTTCAACATTGCATTGGATTTAGAATATCAGAATATTACAAATAATTTAATAGAATTACTATTTATTACAAATATACAACGTGTATTCCTCGTACTTAAATTATAATTTGTGTTACTCGTCATTATAAGGCAAAAGGATAACTTTCTTATCATTTAATGGTAGTATTATATCACTATAAAAATTGACCGTTATGGAAATGAAATATATAATTTAATTGAAAAATTCAGTTATGTGTAAATACTGTTTGTAGCCACTGCACGCATAATAATGACATGAAAACGCATAAACTAAAGAATTATAATTCTCCAGCGTCGTTGATTACACGAATAAAGTGTCTTCCAAAAGCGTACAAGATGTCATCTTGTTTATCTTAATTTTGTCTATCTTTAATTACAAGGTGAAATGGCATATGAAATGAAATAGTTAAATTTATCTCATTATCAGACTGCGGATCTTTATGAAAATTAATTGTTTTATAACTATAAATAAGGAAATGAAGAATACAAATTGGTTGAATTTTCGAAGTATTATAAGAATGCATATTATGTACATTCTATAACATTTTGCACAGTTAAATTTTCCATAACTGTCTACTAACTTCTATTTAAATTATATTCTTCCCGTTAGATGTTTAAAAATATGAATCTGAATAAAAATTCGCAGTCTATTGTTAGCGCGAAGAGTAGCAGTAGTAAAAACTCGTAAGAGTCAGACACAGCTACTTTCTCTTCTGCAAGTAGTACAAGTCAATAAATGGTCAGACAGCTAGCGTCTATCTCCAACAAAAGAAATCGAAACCAATGGAAAACGTATCACCTAAAGGTTAAAAATATCCATTTACGTATAAGTAAAATTTTATAGATTGTATAACAATAATGATATAATTTTGCAAGCAATAATATTTCAGTATGAAATAGTAATAAAGGTTTGTAAATACATTTCCTTTTCTTATCCATTTTAATGGCACCTTTAAGTATCAAAAACATCCACTTATGTACAGTGAGTTACAAAATTAATAGAACACAGGAAGAATATAACAGAATAATATGAAAAATACAAAAATAATATTGCATCTTTCAGTATTGCTATCAATCGGCTATTATAAGAGAAAATAATATTGAAATTTCTATTATTATTTTTTTATTTTACATACCTCTGCCACCTATTATTCTGTGCCAATAACTTTGTGACTCGTTGTATTAATTAAAATTTGATAAAGGTACCATGAATATCGATAAGAAAAGAAAATGTACTTACGAATTTCTATTACTATTGCATATTGAAATATTACTGATTGCAAAGTTGATAAGCTGTATAGATATCCAAGAAATTAGTATCGTTCGTTCTCTAGCTTCTCGGATATTACAAAAAAAATTGCTTGCAGTGAAATTTCATTGAATTAACATATAATAGCATCTGCGAGTTAAAATGATCGAAACTTTTACAGTTCTTTTAAATATTTGGAACCTAGAGTTGTACGTAGACTTTTGCGACCGACTGTGCGCATCATGCAGGATATACCAAAACGTTCACGTTTCGTGGCCAGCACATTTTACCGGAATACTTTTCTACGCTATCGCTATCGCTATAAGGAATAAAAAAAAAAAGAATATCTGTTGCAAAGAAGTAAAATGATACGGGCCACGAAAGGTAACTATTCCCATATAAAAAGATTCTCACCGAGCGGACACCAACCCTCATGTTGTTCCGGTTTGTTAGGGTCCGGTATCGGCATTAGAAAAACTTGACGAGTTAATCACGATTTGAGGAGTTTAGTTGGTCCGTTTGTTTTAAATGTAAAGTAAACGAAGGCATGCAATATTCAATAAACTCGATGCGCAATTATGAATGTACACGTAATCGGAGAAAAAGGTACGCCGACAAAATTGTGCGCAGTAAAAAATGAAATTTTTGGGTGGAACATGATGTGGAACATACGTATTATCATTTTATTAACACGTTCGCACCGACGTGGATGAGTCGTGTATGAGTCGTTAATAAATCAAATAGGTCAACTCTGATTTTTCTAATTCAGTTAATTTCCATATGTGTATAATTGACTACTTTTCAGCTTCTCAAAATAAAATAATTTAATTTTACGGAGTTAATCTGTTTAGCTTCTGAACGACTGGTATTTAATTTCCTTATAATTAAATCTGGTAGTTAATTCAATATACTAATGATCAATTTCTTAATGATTAACTGAAATATACAGACTGTAAATTCTATAAGAGGATAAATATCGCCTTTGGTAATTGTGCAAATTTTATATATAATTTATATACAATATAATGCAATTACACACCGTAAAACATTATACATAATTTGCACGAGTAATTACCAAAGGCGATATATATACACTATGATTAAAAGTGATACTTATCCCTCTTTTTCATACAATCGTCGAATTGTATATTTCAGTAATTCATTAAGAAAATTCATCAATTCTAAATTAAAATTAAATTCAAGATTTAATTATAGTGCAATTAAATTTAGTGATATTTTAAAACCGCATACCTATCAGAGACAATGAATATACGCTAAAACTAATCACAATCGAAATTGTTGAATCTTTCAAAATCAATTAAAACCAACTAAAATTAATTAGAATCGATAATCGTATCGAAATAGAATCGACTAAAATCGGCAATCGTAACCGTAAAAAGAGTATTGTAATTTTGAAAGTTGCAAAAACTGTTACAAACGAGAAGCGTTTTCATCGTAACGATTAGGGTAGTCCGAGGCGAATCGGTTCAAGATAAAAATTCAGTTGATAAAACAATTGACAGACTATTGGGTCAACCCGTTCAAACCTACCGTCCCATATGTGGCTACGTACTTTACTTTAACTTTTGAATGTGCATGAGACCTACTGCTTCATATACGGGACGTGTGATCGCCAACAACCTTTACGCGAAAGTTTCCTATTGTATTTGTTACACGATTTGCAGACCTCCTTAATACCATTCATAAAAAAAACTCCCTAAATTTCGAACTAAAATATTAGACCGAGTGCAAAAGTTGTAACGGATTCTACTACTATAAGTCGGTAAGGTATGTTAATTTAATCAATTAGATAACGTTTATGATTTCCATACGATCTGTTTATAAAATTTCAATAAAGTTATAATCCAATCAGTTTAAATTGGAGAATTTGCATCTCCTTAAGTCGGAGCTTCTTGAACTGTGAGCTGCAATTCCTAAGCAGATCGCGAAGACTTTGGCAACTGTTCATAAAGGATATCTATCCCTTCAACTAATAATGATTATTTGTCAAATCCTTAAATATTACGAAGTAAAAATAATTACGAAAACCATTTGAATTTAAGATAGCCAATATTTTATTTGTTCATTTTATGTATGTATCCGGGGTAGCTAAAAGTTCTCATTGAAGAAAGTCGGTCGCGACAAATTTTATTCGGCAAAAGGAGGTCGCAAATAAAAACGTTTAAGTTCTGTACCAAGTTATACAAAATATTGACGATATCATGTACACCAAATCCATTGAAATTTATGGACGTATCTAATATACTGAATATTAAAATAATAAATTATATGAATAATAAAAATATTATCCAATTAAGTTTCAGGTCTAAATCTGTTAAATGGGTGAGGTAATGTGAAGTTCATATGAGGTTCATATGAGATAATATGAATGATCGAAACCCCCATTTCTATGACGATGTAACAAATATAAACTGAATTCTTATTTTGATCTGATTCACCTCAGTCCTACCCTGTTACACCAAGTAGATTCTTTCTAATTGTGCTTTGGAAAATAATTATCACACAGTTACTCCTGCAACTGTTTCAACTCCTACACGTCGGACAAAACTCACGGCGATGAAAAAAGACCTCGCTGCAGTGCGAACGTGTTAAGGGATGAAGGTAAAGGGTTGGCAGAGGATGATTCGGCTGACGTTAGTAACAGATACTAATGACAAGCTATACGAGTCTCCTAAAGTACCAAGATACACTATGATCGCTATGGTGATGAACGATCGAGTTCCACGAACTTCCCTTTGCAAAACTCAAGGAAACAGAAAGGCTAACCAGCAAAAATCGTAACGACAAAAGGAATATAAAAGGGTGATAGTAGGTAATGCTCTGAATTCGTGGAACGAAGATTCGTTCGGTGGTGGTTAATGATCGGAAGCTGAAACGAAGACCTAGCTAGCAGGTAGTAGATATTACGCGAAGCGGAGATCATTTATTTGCGCATGTAACAAGCGCACGCTTTCTTCTTCTGCTCACGTACACGGTGTTAAAAAACAAAAAACTCGTCTAAGAGTCTCTGTTAATGATTAGTCACGCTCACACTTTATACCTCAGGAGCTGAGATCGTACACGTAAACGTAGATTAACGTGAATACATAGCACCAACAAAAAAATGCGACACAATGAAGAGGAATGAATGTGATCGCGCGGGAAAAAAGAGTCGATGAGGGTGTCGTTAGTGAGACAATCAAACTTTACGAGTCACATTACTTTTTTCCAGTTACGTTGTTGTTACCCGAATGTGTTCATCGATGAACGCGCGTCGATGCGAGCAAATATTTGTTCCCGAGGCAGCGCAAAGCGAGTCAAATATTTTTTAGTAGGGGGATCGAAAAACGCAAACGGAAAAAACTCAAGGTAAAAAGCACAAACAACGTTAGTGAACGTATTACACGGGCAGAGAAAAAAAACCGAACAATTCAATCCCACACGCGTTAAATCTTAGCCGGTAAAGAAACATAAACGCGTTTAGCTGCCTCTTTGGATATGGAAATAGACGGGAGACTAGGGAACAGTTGAGAACTTTTTAGTCGAGAATCTGTGTATCGCGTTCAAAGGTAAAAAGGGATGCAAAACGGAACACGGTTGAGGGATTTGAAGTTTGAAAGTTGTTTTTGCAAGAGAATTAAATTGGATTGTTCCGCAAACTCATCGATTCCGACGGTATAGTTCGACTCGACTCGGTAACGGAATATAGAGAGAAAGAAAGAGAGACAGAATAAATGAGAGAAACACTCACCGCGGCAAGGATCATTTTTTAATAGAAATTCGTCCAAAGCTACCCATCCACCACCGACTCGTACCATCACGGTCGATCGTAGAATTCGAACCAATCGTAGCTTTTGACTATCTCCGAACTGAAACACAATTTAAATGACAACGAATATTATTGGGACGAATGGGAAAAATCATGCCGTTTTTTGGTAGAATTGAAAGACGATTTTCTTTGTTTCGATTATTATATTCATCCCATTCACTCAAATCCCAAGAATTCTACAAGAAAAACCCTTCTATGAATACTTCAGCTACCAGAATGATTTAAAAGTTGAAGAAGAAAACTTACGCAGCAGCCTAATATATTAGGTTGAGTAATAAGTTTATCACTTTCATATAAAATCTATCTAATCGATAATTTATGTACTATGCTACTGTATTGCTAACTAATTATTGCCACGATTTAGAACAATTTTCTTTAAAGAAAAACAATTTTCAATAACTTACCCTGTATTTTCCTTCACCGACTTGGAATACACGGAACTTCTGGCGACAAGTGCAAAGCATCACCAGCCGTTTCACTTCATCGTGAATCTTGTCTGTATCGTTGTATGTTCTACGTTCTTCCCAGTCTGGCCTGAGAGCCGCGATAAACTCTTTCCAGTCGATTAATCCTTCGCCGTGACGGTCGAATAGATCTGCTACTGCTCCCATCTCTAATCGAGAAGTCTCGAATTCTGTTAGAATAAATTAAGTTACAAATGATCAACCTGATCCTATTAAACACTTCATTTTCTGTACAAAATAGAAATAAAGATTTATTTCACTTGCACCATATAGTTTCCACAATCATCTATCATTTTTATTTCTTTGGTACAAATAAATATAATAAGTATACCAAGTACTCATTACTATCCATTGGTATAATAAAGTACTTACTGGTATTCATAATTCCTTGGATAAAGTCCTCGCGAGGAATCAATCCGTCGTTGTTTTTGTCCATCTTCCTGAAGAGGTCCGTCAGCCTAGATTTCTTGTGGTTCATGAATTTCAGGAACTGCAACAAATTTGTAACAACATTGGTTAATTTCAAAATAAAAAATCAGCGAATTGACAATGGTAATCGAGAGATTCGTGACAAAGCAACTTTTCTCAAAGTTAATAACTTCAGCCACTAGCTTCACAACTTCGTGATTTAATTAACATTTTCGATTTTTGAGACTTTAGAGATCTTCGTGCATTTTCCCACACCTTTTGCACTCGAAAGGCGATTCTCGGTTGCCGGAATGAATCAATTTTTAGTAATTCTCGAGTGCGAAAGGTTGACTCTCCAATTACATTTGTATACTTACCCTCTTGCGCCAATCTTCCCAGCTGAAGTTCGCAACGCGATCCAGTTCCTGGATATAGTTATACTTATCCTGCAGGCGACGTTGTCGTTCCCACGCCAACATCCAGACGTGCCTCCATCTGTCCCAAAGGAGTTTCACCCTCGGACTACGGAACTCCGGCTCGGCGCCTTTGCTATCAACGCATATAAAAGTACCATCAAAACTCTATTTCCCTTCGCGTTCGTAAATGGTTTAAACAAGGCACGAGAAGCAAAGAAAGCCCATGGATCGATAAAGTAATAAAGTACCAAAGAACGACCTCGGTTAATGCTCGCAATGATTTTTCCGAACTTAAAGAGGGGAAATGATAGAAGAAACGAAAGAGAATCATCGATGATAGGACTCATCTCATGCGGCTGATGAAACTGAAAAGAAACAGGGAGAGAAGTGAAGAGAAGTGTTAAGGGGGTCGAAAGCAAGGCATGGGCGATTAGAAAGAATCCAAGTATGGTTGGGAGTGACGAACCTTCCTTTAGGTGGGAACCGTGGGCCAATGTGCGGCAACGAATCAGGCGTTCTCTCACGGCCTGGGCTGGCTCGGCTAAACAGGAACATGCGTCAACATCACTCGACACTTCTCTACTAAATACCGATCGCCTAGTCCCAAATCGGCGACCGATTCTCGACTTTCCTTACGAGACGAGTAAATCGAGGGAAAGAAGAACAGACCTCTTCGAGTAAACACAGCGATGCTAATTATAACTCTAATCTATTAGGTCGCCCCATCAGTGACGTTTTTGGATTTAATTGCTAGTACGAATTTAACTGATTAATACTTACAGTTGGTTTTAACCATCAATTTATCGACCTTGCTTTCTATGACGTTTCCGATTTGTCAGTAAATTTCTCAATTTCTTTTTCAAACAACTCTAGATATACTTCTTTAAAGAAGTCTAAGAAACGACGTTAGTTAAGGGATGACCTAATAATTTTATAATTCATGATTTAGCTACCACGAGGACATTAATCGGATGATTATCAATGTTAATAGCGTTTATCCATTGATTGATTTCTTCGATCTGTATATCGTATACCAGGATTAAACCGTAACAGATAACACTGAGTCTGGCAAAAATTGTCCTATTTATACCAGCAGAGAAACAAGCTTTCATTTTTGCGTTAATCGTAGAATAGTTGCTACCAAATTTAATTCTACGTGAAGCTTTTATCGCCCGAATTACAAAAAGTAAATTGAGGAACTTTTTCCATAAATTCTCTTTAATTAATCGCTATAAACGCATAATCAATATTCCCCCAAAATTTCGTACCAATATTGCATCAATTAAGTTTAGAACAGTATTTATCGTTGGCTCGTGAAACACGTGAACTTCCGATGCAACTTACTCAATTCACCATTTTGTCTTATGACTCCTTTTCCCAAAAAGTTCCTCTATTGTAAAAAACTAAAACTTTCAACGTCAAACCCAAAATCCGTCCGACGGATTTCGGCCATCTAACGATATAATGTTTAGTATAATTATTAGCGTAGAATAGAGGTCTGTTCTCCGTTATTATGGAACGTATACCGCCTTCGGATGCGCTTCAAGTACTTTTACTCGTTTCCTCAGACTCAAAGATACTCTATCGCATACCATGCTCATTAATAATAGTAATCATACTACTGCAAAATTGATCGAACTTCCACGACACCCGTTTCATACTTGTCAACGCACCTTTCTTTTGTCCAGCTGTCCTCGTAGAAGTCCGTACTTATTATCAAAAATGATTCACGCATAAAAGAAAACGAAATTGGTAGAAGAGTACGAAACGCAACACATGCACGGGCAAGTGTAACTTTCAAATGACAAAGCGCACGCAAACGAAAACGAACGGAAAGAAGATATTACGTTTCGGTTATTGAAATCAAAAATCGAGAAGCGGACAGCGAAGTCTCGTTTACTTCGTCTACCTCAAAACACGAACGATGAAGAGCACGCGATCCTTGGCGATCTTGACGATACGTTTGAGCTCGCTATTCAAAAAATGGGACCACAAAAGACAGTGAAGAGAAAATATGAAAAACGTACGTTGGCGCAGGTGACTTAGCCTTCGATATCTTCTTCGTATCCTTTACGGGTTTGATTTGCCTGGCCTTGCAGACGCGATCCACTTCGTTCTGTCTGCGACTGGTATTCTCCATGAATTCTCTGTGGTCCGCGATTAACATTTCCAAGGTTGCTTTGTCGTCTGGCAAAGGTTCCGCTTCGAGGGCGTTCAAAGTATTCTCCAATCCTTCTAACCACGACAGTAGCTCTTCCAAAAGATTATCGAGGTCCTAAAAATTAACAAAAATAACGATAAACAACTCACTGATAAAATGAACGTGGGAACTTTTCAATCGCAGACTCATCGAACGGTACATTCTATAATATTTTCTATTTCTCAAGAAAATTTCGATTCCTTCTACAAAAAATGTTGGATACAATTGTTTAAAAAATCTAATGAACGACATAAATTATGGGGTGACCTAATATTTTCGATATAAATTATTATCAGTATTATTGTATGAAAAAATGTTATTCTACATTTTCGGTTTACTCTTCCATGTAGAATTACTCCCTTCCCGGATGAATCACGATTACTGGGACACCCCATATATTATTTTGGCCATCTACACTTCGTTCTAACTCTTGTATATCAAAAATGACCTCACACGTTGTCAAATGAACAACTACATCATATAAAACTATCTCTACCTGAAGTCCTCGCATGTGGTTCTCCAATCTTTGATTCCTCTGCTGCGCCCAGGTAGCCACCTCCTCCCATCTCGATTGAATGATCGTGATCCAGTGTTTGATGACCAAAGCTCCATCAGGATGAGCCTTACCAAGAATCATGTGAGCCAATTCCAAAGTCTGATCTTTCTCCGCTTCCTTCATACGTAATTCGCGCAAGAACTTCTCATGCTCCATCAACTGATTCCTGCTTTCCTGTTCGTCTTCCGGTAGCTGTCCAGCGAATCTCAATTTCATTTCCGCGTCGCTAAGCCATTCTAGAAGAACGTGAACGGCTTTGTGCAGATGTTCAGCTTCCCTGAGGGCTTCCTCCAATCGTTCAGTCTTATCGGAGGACAATTGGGTAACCGTGTCCCAAAGATTATTGAGTTCCGAGAGCTGTGATCCAATTGCTGAAGCATCATCCGGTGTCGCCTTGCTGAGAAGCTCGCGACCCGTCTTGATTACAGACTCCATCTGCGAAGCTCTCGATTCAAGGTCCTTCTCGAAGGTCTTGTGTTGCTCTACCAAGTTGGTCACAGTATCAAGATCGCCGTGAAGAGGACCGGTGTTCGCCAATTGCCTCTCTGATTTGCTGAGCCATTCCAGCAACGCTTGAATAGCATCTTTAAATTGTCCCGAGAAGAGCAACGCTTCCTCGAGTTTCCTCTGCCTATCCACGCATTTTCCACAAACAGTGGTCCACTTATTCTTCAGTTCATTCAGGAGTTCTTTCAGAGCAAACTCGTCGCTCTTGGGTGCCTTGTCTTTCAGTAATTTCCCGTTCTTCATGGTGGCATCGTAGGTTCCCTGTTTCGCGCTGAGAGCCTTCTGCAATTCACGGTGTTTGTTCAGTCTAGCTTTAATTCTCTCCGGGTCGTTTCCTCCGAGACCACCGTCGCCGGCAACCTCGTCCAAAGTCTTCTCCGTTTCGTCCAGCCAGTTCATCAAGTGGGACCAAGCATCGTGGAACTCTCGGGCTTCCTTGTATCCGTGATCCAGAGCCCTCGTTCTTTCGGCGGACTTCGAGACAACCCTTTCCCACCTGTGTTGTACACTTATCAGCAAGTTCTTGATCAGAATCACGTCCTGCTTCTGTGAGAAGTACTTCAAATGCGTGCCCTTCTTGTCGAGGTTCAGCATAGTTTCACGATGAACTCCGACGTCCTTCTGGAATGCCTTATGTTCCTCTATCTGGCCAAGGATAGTTTCCATTACCCTCGATACGGGTTTCAAGTTGGTCAGAATCTTCTCCGCGTTCGTTAGCCAGTCGACGAACGCCTGGAGTGCATCGTGGAACTCTGTAGCCTCTTTCAGGGCAATCTCCAACTTGATCTTCTTATCGCTGGCGCGGGCGGTCACGTTATCCCAGCGTTGCTTCAAAGTTCTCAAATTGTGATTCAAGCCACCGGCACTGCTCGAATCCGCGCGCTTCAAGTACTCCTGTCCTTGCTGGAGAACTGTCTCCACCTTCGGACGATTCTGTTCCAGTTCGTTATACACCTCCATGAATCTTTCCAGCTGCTCCGAGGCCGTTTCCGGTAATCCTCCCACCGGTTTCGAAGCCACTATGGTGTTATCCACGTCACCAAGCCAAGACAGAAGATCTTGGATCTCTGCGGTGAACGACTGCGCTTCTCTGAGCGCATCTTCCAGTTCGCGTTGGCGATCGGCGGCGCGTTGCAGCAGATCGCGCCAACGACGATTCAACGTGCCTAATTTCTCTGCGGTCGTGGATGCCTCGGCCGTTCCCTTGCCATCCTCGATTAACTGTCTTCCAGCATCGTTCAAAGTATCCACGCTCGTCTGGTGCGCTTGAATATCGTTCACCAGCACTTTCAATTTAGCTAACTCCACTTCTATCACTTGCGGATCTCCGGCCACTGCCTTCAAGTTGTCCAAAGTGTCATCGGTTTTCTCGATCCATACTAACAATTCGTCCAGAGCGTGCTGGAATTGACCTAATCGTAGCAAAGCGTTCTCTAGGAGTCGCTGTCTTTCAACGAGGCCTCGAAGTAATCCGTCCCATCGTTTATTGACGGCGCCAAGCGGTTCTTTGATGGCTGCAGCTTGCTCCGACGATGTTCTTTCGGTCAACTCGGCGGCTTGTCTGAAATAGCGCGAGACACAGTTGCAAAATTGATGAGGTATCGAAGAAGATCCGTACGCGTCGATGTGAGAAAGCGTACACCATGGAAGTGCTTGTAAAAACCGACTGCTGTTTAAATTCGTACGAGCCGATGTTTAGTCATATTGAACACAGGGTTGGCGAATTCTACTGGAGAGGAACGATACGGAGAATTATTTTAAGGAATCACTTGCTTGACACCGTCAACATTTGGCCTTCTTCCTATTATTTAACCCTTTCGTTAATATAAATCAAGGTAAACTTTCACTAACAATATAGAAATAGCAACGAATTACTGTATAATTAATTAAATTATTCCTTTGCCTTATAATTGCGAACAAATATAATAGGTCTGCCCATAATTATTCGAATAACTTCAAAAATTCGTTAACCCTCTAACAGTTGACTTTTACGATGCTAAAATCGTCCAACCTTCTGTATTTGGATCAATATTTTCTATCTTTAATTTGTAACAGAAAAATTAATCACTTTTGGGTCGATTGCTACAAAAATGTTGGAGCTACTTTAAATGACGCCAATAGTAATCGACGTGCCATTAGCGTGAAGCCCTTAATAGCGCCCACAGCAATTAAAAGATTAATGAACGACCTAATGTCATTTGCAAAATGCGTTTGGTATAATATTTCAAAGAAAATATTGAACAAATTTTAACATTATTTCGAATTAAACACGCGTGAAGTAAAAGAGAATAAGCCGAAGTTCAATCATTTTTCGTAAAGTGTAATACAGATACGCATGATGGTTTTTAAACCCTTTCCTTCTAGTGACGAATATAACTCGTGACACATATTATGGATTTATGTAGAATAAAAAAGCACTGCATTTAAGATAAATTTTAATTTCAGCCCTACTTATAAACTCAAATTGGAAGATATATATTATTACATTTCAACATATTATACCCGACAAAGAATCTAGGTATTGAATAACTTTTATTAAAACGTAGAGACATTGAAAAAATCATAAGGTAGAGAGTTAATATCCAGGAATGGTAATACAAACTGTATCGTATTGTGAAAGCTATGTACGTATGCTTCACAAAATGGTTCACCAATTTCAAAGCGAAAGGATTAATTAAAATAAATGTCTAATATCTAATGGGTACAACTATTTGAACGTGAAGGCATCAAGAGAGTTTTTCCTTAGCAATAATCCAGAAGGAAAGCCGTGACTCGCGTCCGACATTGAGTCCACGGCCAAATACCTACGATACGGTATGTGTAAGTAGAACAGGCACGTCACTAGCCAGGCAATAGCCAAGGCAGACATGCAGGCGGATACAAAACGTCGTCCAAAAAAACTGTACGAACTCCAACCAATAGACAGAGTTAAGGGTTCCAATTATTCGACCTTAATTGGGATATTACGACACTGTTACGGAAATTATGTGATTATAAGGGGGGCAAAAGGTAATGGGGTACCCTGGGTCTATTAACCCTCGCCGTACGACGTGACGCCTAGGTCTATTTAGAACCAAATACAATAGTTAAGCCTGCTACTATCTTTGCGCCATTTTTACCAAACCTTGTTTCATCTTTTTTAGAAGATTTCTTCATTTTGAGACGAATATAAAGAAACTACTATTAATACGCGTAAGTGATGGCTTCAGTTTTATACCGAAGATTTGTCTTTCCCAAAATTGCAAAAGCTTTTCAGAGAAACGGAATAATTAGTAATCTTCCGATCTGAAATTCATATTTTGATTAAAAAGATTAAAGAAGCAAACCTGAAATAAAAGTCTATTTCACCATTTAAATGTTCCAATTTCTACTGTAATTTAAATATCTCGTACATTTCTGTATATTCCACGTATTATGTGCATGTTTGGACATTTAAGTTTCCCATAAATGCACAAAAATCCGCAGTTTAATGATTACGTTTGCCAATTTCGAAGACCGTAGCAGGGTTAAACACTTCACGCAGGCTATTAATTATACCTTAATCAAGTTAACAAAAATTTTCTTCTTAAATGAAAAATATAAGATAAACTGTGTTCCAAATGCTCCCAAATGCAAGGAGTTGTAGATTCGTATGGACGCAGAGCGACGTCGTCCACGCGGTTCCCCGAACCGTCAAACGTTGCGAGGGTTAAATACTGGAAGGTGTGTACAATCGGAGTACAATATAATAAAAAAGAGTTTTTAAGCCATGCTCTAACTACTGCTACAACACAGAGAGAGGTTGACTTGCCTTGTCAGACTCCTATGCGTT
Organism: Eucera pruinosa; assembly: GCA_028830335.1. Classification (NCBI taxonomy): domain Eukaryota; kingdom Metazoa; phylum Arthropoda; class Insecta; order Hymenoptera; family Apidae; genus Eucera; species Eucera pruinosa. The sequence continues at coordinate 14,200,347 of JAMYCR010000005.1, forward strand.
CAGGAACCGGCGCGGAAAAACAAAAGTTGGGATTAGAATCTCGCTGTTTTACACCTAGAGAGGCTTTTTTCTTGCGTTACAAATTGTGGAACACAAAATCGCGCAACGGGGTAACGCGACGATACACAACTAGTAGAGCAGATGAAGTGAAACGGTACAACATCTCGATGGAGCAACGTATATGGAACAGATGGAACTCGCGAAACGGGGCGCGATTTAACGGGCGTGAATCCAAAAAATCGCAAACAGAGGTGGGAGGTCCAGTCAGAGAGAGAATGAAGAGACGTGCGTTTGGTTACCTGTTCAGAGCTTCGACCTTGACCATGTGAGGATCTACTTCGGCTTTGAAATTGGCCAATTGTTTGATCTGTTTCTTAACTTCGTCGATGTCACTTCCCAGTGGTCCCATGCAGGCGAATTTGGCCTCAGCTTCCTGCAGGAACTCCAGCAAATTCTGCAAAGTCTCGTGGAACTCCATAGCCTTCTCCATAGCATCGATCAGGTTCTCCTCTCGTCTGGCGTACAAAGCAGTCACGTTGTCCCAAGCTTGATCCAAGTCCTCGATGTGTTTCCTGACTTCTGGTTTATCCGGTTCTCCGCACAGACCCATCAACTCGTGGCCGGAAGCCCGCACTTGTTCGACGTCTGGTTTCGTCTGATCAATTTCATGCCTAATCTCCTGCAGGGCGACTTGTTGCTGTTGAATGGCGGCTGGTTGCGCAGCTGGTGGCGCTTGTCCTGCAAGAGCATCTTGAAGCTCTCGCAAAGTAGACATCACGCTGTTCAGCTCGGACCAGAATTTCTCGGCGATCGCCAAAGCATCGTCGAGAGTGTGGCCTCGCTCGTTGGTCGCCTTCTGGACGTCGCCCCATAATTTATTTAACTTCTCCAGCTTCCGTTTGATATCCTTCACCGCTGGATCAGCTCTGTTTCCTGCTTTGCTGATCACGTCATCGGCCGCCCTCTTCACGGCCGCGTAAGCTTCGGATCTTTGAGCTAACTCGTCGACCAAAGCGGAGTTCTCTTCCATTTGATCTCTCAGACGACCAGGATGAGCGCTGATAGGTTCGGCACCGTTTACTTGATCGGCAGTGGACGAAAGGGCGCGCAGCATTCCTTCCAGTTTGTCGGAAAACTGCGAAGATTCCTGCAGTGCCTGTTCGAGAGTTTGCTGTCGACTTCGGAGTTCGGCTCTAAGGGCGGCATATCGTGCAGTGTCCGCTTCGAGAATGTCCTGAATCTTGATTCCCTCCTCTTCGTTGCAGAGTTTCAGCAGAGCCTCGCCGGTCTTGTTCAGTTTCTCTACCAGAGGTTTATGCTCGTTAATACTTTGCATGAGGAGCTCGTTCTTGTCTTGTTGGGCTGCAATTAAGTCGGGTCTCAACGCGGGCATGGGAAGCATGGCAACTTGCTGTTCGGCCTCCTCTAACCAGCTGACTAAACCTATATGAGTATCGCGAAGATGTTCTGCCAAGGGCAAAGCTTGCTCCAGAGCCCCGAGTCTGTCTGCCGAGAGAGCGGAGACGATCTCCATTGTCTCTCGAAGGTCTTCCATTTTTTCGCGAATCGTTGAGGTGTCTTCGTGTTGACCGTTCTCGCGAATCACCTTCTTCGCCGTAGATATCACATCCCTCACGCGTCCCTTCTGACTGGATATGTCGTCGTTCAAAGCTTTATGTTCTTTTAGTTGCACTCGGATGATTTCTGGCTCGCTGCTTGGTGGTTCTGCCTCTCGTAACTGGTTGTCCACCTCTCGGAACCATTCCAGCAGATCGTCGATGTCTCCGATCACTTCCAGGGATCGTTGCTTGCTCAGCTGAATCCTCTCGGCCTTCCGTTGAATCTGTTCGGCGATCGCATCGAATCGTCTGTTATCTCTGGTAACCAGACCCTCAATAGTAGCAGCACCTTCACCCGGAGACAATTGAGACAACTGTGGTCCAACGGCGTTGATTTTGTCCAAAACTGGTCTGTATTCCGAGATCTCCATCTCCAATCGTACTATCTCCTCCTCACGAGGCTCCGCTGATTGCAAAGCCGATTCCGCGGCCTGCATCCAATCCATCAGACGATTATGGTTGTCATGGAACTGTTGAACCAGTGGCAAGGATTCTTGTGCATGTTTCAGCAAGTCCGAACCTCGACTGACCAAATCGTTAAATCGTCGTTGCAACGAATCGAGTTTATCTTTCAGTTGAAGAGCCTCGTCGCTGGAAATATGCTTCATCAATTCGAGTCCAGTGTCGGTGGTGCTATCTACTTCAGTCTGTCGAGTGGAAACTTCTTCAGTTAAGTCAGCAAGGTCTTCCATCTGCTGGAGTAGCTTTTCCGTGTGCACTGCCAAGACTCTGTACTTCGACAATCTGATCTCCATGCCTTCCATCCAAGCCTGAAGTTCCTGATAGCTGAGAACCAGATGGCGCAAACCTTGCCTCGATCTCTGAAGCAAAGTTCCAAGGGCTTCCGATCGTTCCACCAAAGCGGCGTATCTGTCAGCCGCGTCCTGAAGCTTGTCAGCTAATGCAGCAGCTTCATCTTCGCCTACAAATGCCATTAGATGACAAGCGATCTCTGTTAGCTCGCTGAAGTCAGGCTTCCTCGATAGAATGTCTTCGTGAAGGGCGTCGTGTTCGGTAACGCGTTGCTGAATCTTCTCCTCGTCCGTCGGAACCAGTTCCATATCTCTGACGCGTTTCTCCGTTTTGTCCAACCAGATTGCGAGCGGTATCAATTTGTCTTGGAACTGTTTCGCCACTCCCATCGCCTGCTCCAACGCGTCCATTCTTTCAGCAGCGCTTTCCGTCAAATTGTCGAACCTTCCCACCAATTCCTTCAGCTGCTTTTCGATCATCTTTCGTTCCTTTGGGTCCGCACCAGCCGCAACCTCTTGGCCCATGTTGTACAAAGAGGACATGGAGTTTTGTCGATCCATCAGCATCTTCTTCAGGAATTTTTGCTCCTGCAATTGAGCCTTCACTACCTTGTAGTCCGACGATGGTGGTTTCTGATTGGATACCATTTCTTCGGTATCTGTGAGCCATTTTTGGAGACCCTCCAGGGCCTCCTGGAACTTTCCCGATTGAAGCAGTCCCACGTCTAGTCTGCGGTCTCTTTCGTTTAGCCTGTCTTTCAAGTCGTTCCATCTCTCGTTCATTCTATCGACGTCTTTCTCAATGTTTCCGGTATTGACGTCACGCCCGGCGGTCTGAATCAACGCCTGACCTAGAACGTTACAATTTTCCACGGCCCGCGCCAGAGGTTCGATCTTATTCAACTTTAGATGCATGAAATCTTCTTGCTGTGCCTTTATCGATTCTACTTCCGATCCCACCGGCTTGAATTTTCTCACGTGATCGTTAGCCTCCTCAATTTCGGTCATCACGCTAGCGTGCCCTTGGTAGAACTCCTGTAATTTGTGCAGAGTGGCTGTGAGTTCTTCGTGACGATCTCGCGAGCGATCGTCCAGCTTTCCGATTTGTCGTTTCAGTCCAGCGACCTGCTCCCTGGTCGCCACAGCGTCCGCAGCGAAACCATAATCCACCAAACGTTCACCAAGGTTCTCCAAATCTGAAGCTTCCTCGTACAGGCGATTCACTTTGTTCATTACTTTGTTCGTTTCTTCTATCTGTGAGCGTACGACTTTAATTTCTCTTCCTGGTGCCCTCATTGAGTCTAATTCCTTCTCGAGACTGGAAATTTGTTGTCCGATTGCCTTTGCATGATCGTTGAACTGGGCAACTGCAGTAGCTGCGCTCTGCAATTCGTTGCATCTGTCGTCTAATTTTGCTTGCAAGTCATTGATGCGATCGGTTAAATTGTCTACTTCGTCTTGCAAGTGCGTTGCATCTACTCCTTGCTCGCCAGCTGTATTCACCAAGTCGTTGGCCTGTTGTTTCACGCACTGCAGAGGCTTCTTCAGGTTCGCTGTTTCTTCTCGTAAACTCTGTAACAGAATACGTTACGCGTGCGTTAATTGTCGAATAAGTACTTATAGTAATTAGCCTGCGGATTTTTATACATTTCTGGAAAATCTAAGTTTATAAAAAATTGCAGAATGCACGCAATATGCAAAAGTATAGGAAATATTCAGAATAAAATACACGTTGTTATACTTAGAAGACAGAACATATCTCTACCGAAACCCCTTTTCTTTAACATGCTCGAAAAAAATAATTTACATAAAAATCCGTGATCCAAGAATTATAAAACGCACTTTACTTGTAACGATTTGTATCTTATTACATATTTTGTAAATGCAGAAGTATCCCAAACCTAGTAATTAACGTTTACGTGAGCATTTAATTACCTTTATCCTATCGAGAAGCTTCGGGTCTTTAGCCGCCCCACCGAGAGCGTCGTGGGAAGCTAATTTGTCCTCGCAACGTTGCAAGCCGTGTCGCAGTTCTCGCAGGTTCTCGTTGAAGTCCATCAAGTGTCTCGCGGTGTCCTCCAAAGACTGCGTCCTTGCGATCAGATCGTTGTTCAATTTGTCCCACCTGGTCTTCATGGCGCCAAGCTCGTTTTTCACGTTCTGCTTATCGATGTCGCAAGCTCCAAGGAACGTCTCTCCAAGAGTTTTATTGTTCTCGAATTCTCCCGAATGTTTCCACACCTCGTTTCTAAACGAGGACAATTCTTTCAGTTGTTTCTCGATGTCCTTGCGTTTGAAAGAAGCAGGTTTCAAGCACTCAAGTCTGTCTTCGGCCTGTCGAAGCCACGGGAGGAATGCGTCTTGAGCTTTATAATATTTCTTGCAGTGTTCCGCGCACGTCTGCAATTTCGTGTGTCTGTCAAGCATGTCCTTCTTCAGTCGATCCCACTGCGATTGCATTTTATCCAAATCGCGCTGCAGAGATCGGTTCTCGACCTTCTGAGATCGCGTCAGCATGTCTCGTCCTTTGTTCAACAGCATAATTACTTCGTGTTCTTTTCCCATAACGTTCCTGTAAATCGGCTCATGATGGTCCAGCTGCTGCTGTAGGATATCTCTGTCAGCGGACACTAACAGCTTCTCGGACATGTTTCCGAGCTCGTCGGCGAGCCAACCCAGAGTTTTGGTACAGGAGGCTTCAAACTGTCGTCCGTCTCGCAAATTGCCCTCGATCTCCGCCTTCTTATGGTCGAGTTTCTTCTGAAGATTGGTATACAGTTTCCCTACCGCAGCTAGCTTTCCGTGGATCTCAGATTTGGAAGCTGGATCACTCAAAACATCGCACAGTTGATCTCCAGCTGCTTCAGCGTCGGCCAACAACGGTCTCTGTCCTTCCAGTTGCCTCTCCAGGTTCTCTATTTTATGCAGCTGGTCCTCGGGATCTCTTTCCAGGATTAATTCGTCGAGATTATCCGAGATTGCTTGAAGAGCATTGCGCAGACGGTTCAAACTTGCGTCGAATTCGCGGCTGGTGTCCACCGCATCTCCCAGACTCTGTGCTCTTTCATCTAGACGAGATAACTGATCAGCCCATTTGTCCAGAATATATGCTACTTTGCTGCTGGTTCTTTTGCCGTCGACGGATTCAACTCCCCCCACCTCTCCCAGAATACACTCTCCGACTAGAACCAAGTGGTCCAATTGCGGTTGCAGAGTGCGGAATTCTTCTCTTAAGACTTGTACTTGCTGTACTTGACTGGCGACCATTCTAGGATCGGCTGAAATTGGTCCCAAAGCGCTCAACATCCTCTCCTTCGACCCCAACCACGAAACCAGGCCTTCAGATGTATCGTAGAAGTCTTTCACGTAGTCCAAGAATTGTATTCTGTCCTTGCAACGTTCGCTGAAGGATCTCCATCGGCTGGTTACGTCCTCCATTTCGTCGTTTAGTCTGTCCACGCCATCTGCACCCTTCTTGCGTCTCACCAAGTCGCGTACTTGGGTTCTGGTGGTGTCGAGTAGAGATTGCTTCTCGTACATCTCTTCGATTACCACTTTAATCTGTTTAGCCATCTTATCCGCTTCCTCTTTCGTGCTTGGCATCGCCTCCTTCGGGATTTGTCGTTGAATCTGTAAACCCCAATCCCGATTTTCCCGTTTAAGGAAACGTGTTCCATTCTACGTGGAAGGAATTGATTCATTTCGGAGTGAGACTCAGAAAGAACTCGAAGCGAATCACTAAAATTAACGCGTTAGGTTGTCAGAAAAGGTGGCACACTTTTCAATTAAAAATTCGATAACTCGACACCAAAAATCGTATATTGATTTTCAGAGGATCATTGAAACGAGAAGACTTTCGTCTACAAAAGCAATGTAAAGTGAATCGCAAAAAAAATATTAAGGTCCGTACAGTCGATTAAATTGATCAAACTTTTAAACAAAAACAAAACTACCTTCAATTTTAACTCTACTCTTTGATATAAGAAAATTTTTGAAAAACGTTTATTTACCTATGTGAAATTAGAGACTTCAATCTTTAAAATGAGTCCAGATTGATTGTCGCGCGATGTTCCTTTATAAAGTTGTAACAGTTCAAAGATTGACAATTTTTCGATCAGCATTTTTTGATCCCTTAATTTTATTCATGGCTTACTATTGCACAATACGAATCTCAATGAACTTAGGAGCAATTAAATAGTACCTAGATGTTAAAAGAAATGTAACGGTGTGCAAATACTTCCCGCAACCGCTGTATTTTCTGCTCTGTCTCATACTGTGTATAGATCGAAATGCGACACGCACATTCATTTTACTTAATCGGCGTTTAAACAACTTTGCGTCATGTTTTGTTTTGCTATTTTGTAGTCTTTTAACGCATATAGAGGATTCTTTAGTCCGTTTAGCCAATACATTAATTAAATTAAATTAATAAATTCGTTATCTTTGTATTGTAACGGCTTCAACCCGTAAATAAATAAATAATAACAGGACGAAATTTAAAAACAATACACGATACCTTCTCCAAGAACTGAGACAGCGTTTTTAAGTTGTCCATGTGTCTTCTCAGCTCGTCCTTCACGTTGTCCAGTTCCGTGTGGCGATCGGTCAGACGGACACCCAACAGTCCGTATCTATTGTTGATCTCTGAAAGCTGTTGCTGAACGGGGGACAGGTCCTCTAAGTGGAAACCGTCCTGACTGGAGCGTCGGCTGCTGAAGCCGCTGCTACCACCTGGGGAGACCGGACTTTGAGCAGCATACAATTTAGCGGGTGATGGTGAGCGACCGTCTTGTGACATTCGTCGTACTACAAAAAAAAAATGAGAAAAAAAAATCGTGTGTGAGTTGGAGAGAAATGAAAACGAACAGTCAAGTATGAGAGATTAAAGATGGCCGCGGAAGAATGAATGGGAAATGTGTATGAGTGTTATTGACAAAATGCTACGAAAGCAAGAGCGGCTGAATATTGAATCGGTGAATAAAATTAATTTGGTACATTCTTTCACGAAATTGCAATGCAAATAATGCAATCTTGATATTTAAATCATTCTTTACTGTCAATGCATAAAATTCGGTTTTTAATTACGATATAGATAAAACGGAACTATATCGAAAAAGTTTTCGGGTGCAAAGGGTTAATTCTATTCGTTAAAATATGTATTTGCAGTCTGATCATGTTACTCTAATCATACTTCAAAGATTAGAAGCACCGAATTAATTGATACACCTAACGATGGAAAGGGTTAACAGGAAACAGGAATAAATAATAAGTACCGGGTCTCTTGGTTGGACTGGTGCTTCCGCGACGACGAGTCGGACTCTCGGTGCGCTCCTTGAGTAAACCATCGTAGGCGATTCCGAGATCGTTCACTTTATCTACGGTGTTGCCATAATCGCGATACTCTTTCTGAATCGGTTTCAACTCGTCGACTTGTCTCTTCAATTTGTCCAAATCAACGGCCACTGGTTCCAATCCTTGGACTTTATTCTCGGTACGCGTTAGCCAATCGATCACTTGATCACGCAATTTCTCGTACGCGGACAATTGCTCTGCTCTGGATTTGCTAAGTCGCCGTTTTTCGTCGATCAAATTGTTCACTTCTTTCCATTGCAACTCGAGCGCCTTGATTTTGTCTCTAATAGACGCTACATCTGTGACATCCTTCTTCGAAATCAGGTTCTTTCCGTTGCGAATCAAGTCCTCGAAGTTGGCCCGTTGATCCTCACGCTTGTCCATTAAGTTCACCATTTTGGTCTCATATTCCGCAACATCCAGTTTGCTCAGGTCTCTCGATTCTAACGCTTCGATCATGTGAGCGTACCAGCCATCGAACTTGGTAGCTTCGACTAAGAAATCACTAAGCGCTTGCGCGATTTCGTCCAGGAATTCACCTCGACGCAACGATTTGTCCATCAGCTTCTCGAACCTGCATTGCACGTCTTTCAATTTGCTCTCTATGCGTTTTGCGATCCTCGCGTTGCTGGAATTGGTTAAGAGATCGTGCGCATTACTCGACACAGCTTCTACGCTCAATCGATGACTGTCCAAATCCGCTTGAAGCAGTCGCTGATCTCTTTGCTGCTCCTCCAAACGCTCCTTTTGCAGACTAGCTGGCCGCTGAATATTTCTGAGAACAAAGAGAACCAACAAATTTGATAGACAAAGATACTACGATGTAGCAGTATAGGTATCGCAATAAACGATACTACGATATTGGCCCAATAACGAGCTATAACTTCGATACTTTTTAAATATGACTAAAAAATATACATGGCATATTGTTGGTACAATGTACTATTGATTTATGCAGAGAATTAAAAATCGATTTTTCCGAACGTGTTACATGAAAATCCCCCCCTTAATAACTTCATTAACCAAACTGGGATTCTGATGTCCGTAGCCAATAATGAGCCTCGGATAATTTGTCAGTGTTATTCGTTGTACTATTATGTAACAACTTGAAACTTACTTGAACTGGCTCTCGATGTTGTTCAACCAGAGCACCAAACTGTCTAACGCGTCCTGCACTCCTTGGCTTCGAACCAAAGCTGCATCCAATTCCTGACACTTTTCTCCAATCGCGTTAGTCAGCTGCCTATATTTGTCTTCCAAAGCTTTAGCAGGCTCTTCCAATTCGTCCACTTCTTTCGGTGTCAATTGTCCATCGAGAGACCTCAAAAGAGCCTCGACAGCCACCTTCACGTTCTCAACCAGCCGCTCATTCGCCAGCATCTCGTTATTCAGAGCCTTCGCTTTGCTCAACTGATCTTCCACCTGTTTAGGCTCTGCTGCGATGGATTCTGAAATAGCTCTGTGGATCTTTGGCTCGACTTCCTTCAACCAGTTCCTGACTTTTTCTAGGGATTCACGGTAATCTCTCTGCCTTCCACCGACACCGGAAAGTTTGTCGGATAACGAGTTGGCTCGGGACAGCAAATCTTTGTACTGAGCGGTAACGACGGAAACTTCGCCACGAACAGGAGAATCCTGACTGGCTATGGGTTCTTTGTGAGGCAATCTCTGTGGCAAACTGGTGCGGAATTCGTTGAGAACCTGTAGGAACTCCTTGCTTTCATCTACAAATTTCTGGGCAGCCATCGTGATGAATCGAAGGTCCGCCTGGTGCGCTATAACATCGCTGATGAAGTCGCGGGTGGAGTCTGTGCTACTGTTTAGTCTATTTAAGTCAGACAGGGAATGCTCCTTCTCTTCGAGAACTCTTCTCGCATTGTCCAACCAATGGGAAAAGGTCGACAACTCATTCCTGTGAAACAACAATTTGATTATTCAACTTGGACTTAGAAAGATTAAAAACCCAAAAGTTTGGAATTCGGAAGCTTAAAAATTCAATGACTTGGAATTCCGAAGCTTGAAAATTCAAAACCTTTGAATCCAACACCAAAAGGCTCCCTAAGTATTATCGTTCCCTGTCCGCAAGGGGTTCTAAAGATTCTTTATAAAAGAACGAACTATATCGCGAAAAATACTAACTTGAACTTGGCCAGCTCATCCCTGGCAGCGATTAGTCTCTTCACCATTCTCTCGGTACGATCCGAGGCTCTATCGAACCTGGTCTTCAAGGATCGACCATTTCTCTCCAAAGTGGACACTTCTTCGCTGGACAGTACGTTACCACCGGTTAGAACCACTTGACGGATCTGATCGAGACAGGAGGAGACTGGACGCGAATGTGCTTCCAAATCCTCTTTGATCTCCTGCGATCATTGAGAGGAATCGTCAGTATCGAACTTTATTTACAAACAATCCGAATCTACACGTCACCGCTCATAATTATTCCAATAGCTTCAAAAATCGGCGCACGTTTGCCCGATAATTACATAAATTACTATACTGAGTGCCGTCTCGATCGCTGGTGGTAGTTGCAGACACAAATGATCAATCGGTATGAATATAAAAAATATTTTTATCGTTTTTTTCAGTTAGAATGATACGATTTCAAAGGTAGATAAGTACACATTATTTTTCAGTAATAAGCTTAATGAATGCAATGAAATAACACAATATTCATTAATGACTTTGAATGAACTGTAGTTTGAAATTCGTTTTGTATCTTGTCTATAACATTTCATGTAATCTTTGCTAATTTTCGTCCGTTTCTGCTCTTCTCCTTCGCAATTTGTAATTGAATCTTCGACGTTTGGATGAAGTTACATAAAAAACAAACATCAACCCGATGTTTTCCTCCTGTCAGCAATTATTAGTAAGTCTGTCATTAACACGTCAAGTTCGTTTTATACTACCTATATTACGTAGTATAAACGGAAAAACCATCAAACCTAAGCTCGACACTCAACGTGTTAATAGCAAGCAATATCAATTTAATTTGGAAGTACTTTTACCACGCTTATTTTACCGAACCTTTGGTATAAAATTCGACATGAACTTATAGAATGACCTAATTTTGTTGACTCATAAGCAGAGAATTATGAGCGGCACTGTATACAACGACGCTCACTTTCATCGCGTTTATTTGATTTCGAAGCTCGTCCACGTCTTCCTTCACGTTGTCCTGATTGGCCAGCTTGTCTTCGACTTCGGATATCCATTGGAGTAATCGCGAGGACGTTTCGTCGCACAACTTGTACTTCTCCTCCACCGCTTGCTATAATAATTTCAACAGAAACACACGTGCACGTTGATATCGAGTCACAAGCGGACAAAGTTAGGTGCTTCGATGTCTTATCTAACGTGCTCTCTGTTTATCTTAACAGGTAAAAGTAACAAAGTAGAGGAAAAACCGCCCCCTTACCAATGGCGGTGGTTCTGTAAGGAACAATGGTCAGTCAAAAAAACAGAACATGGTAAGCTTAAAAACGTATCTCACGCATGCAAACACATACACACACTTGGAACGTAAAACGTAACACGTTATATAAGTATTAAGATAAAATAAAAAAAATTAAATGTAAAAAAAACACAGTTTTTTAGAAGAACCAAAAGGACTGGTGGTTGATCTGCAGCGAGTAATCGAACTGCATATTTTGTCCCGTACGTGGTTTTTTCTATGCAGTCTAAAGCGAACGACAGGACAGAAAACGGAAGCCGCGTTCTCGTCTCAATAAGACGCGTCCATAAGCAAAATTGACAAACTGAGAAGGACGATTTCGCGCGGGGAAATGAATACGAGACGAAGTGAATACGAGAGATGATTACGAGAGGGGGGGTGTGGGGGATTTCGCGTTTGCGATACGGATCATGTTATTATTTATGGTTCATAATAAATTAAATAATAATAATAATAATAATAATATAAATATGTATATGTATGTTGAGCTATGCTACATGCTCAGAGCTTTCCCGCAAACTCGTGCTAGAAAGTAAACACAGGATCGAGCTTAAAACTGAACGCAATAATACCTGAAAAAAAGGAAAACTTCAATGTGTAAAATAATCTCTGATTCAATTAAATAATGTATTATTGAACATTATCAAAAAATATATGTATATTATGTATAAAAAGATACGTTCGTTACTCGGTGAATAAAAGGGAAGACCTGTTCTGATATATGCGGGGAGAGATGTGCGGTCGATGATAACTTATGTTAAGCATGCGATCACACGTAACACGTGGCTACGTATTTATTTCAGTTACGACTAGTCGCTGTCGATTTGTGTTTGATCGTTAATTCCATGGTAGTATCGTTTCGCTATCACGACGTTAATTCGTGGTTTCCTTTGCCGTTTCACGCTTTCCTTTTACCCCCATTTACAACGATCGATAGATCGCGAAAGGAAATTAATTTACACGAGACCCAACTGTGCGATTCAGGGCAAAGGAAAGCGTGAAACCTTCGGTTAACCACTCACGTGCAAATTACAGTTTTATTAATAAACGTTACACGGATTAATAATCGATGATCGGAGTTAGCATTGCCGATGCGATCAGGCGGTAGAGAAATCGAAAGATCGATCACGTTAAACCGTATTGCATTATCTTATGGACGAACACACACAGAATTGTTACCGCTTTCTTCCTTTCGTTTCATTATTTATTATAGTCTGTAATCGGTGAACGCGCACCGTTGATTAGTAGTATGACATTAGCCCCCTGTTACGTGAAACATATGGTGAATGACGTGCGTCCTGATGAATAATTAGAGTGTGAATTTCATCGGGATAATTAACCCTTTGCCGTACGATCATTGGTAAAAGTTAACTGTAGTAATTTGGCCCTGAAACAACTTATTTCTTCCAGTTTTTTTTCAAAAAAGTTTATATTTTAGCATTATAACATCAATAGACTGCAGATTTTTATGCAAATTCATTTCTCTATAAATAAAGATAAAAAAGTAAAACCGAAGTAGAGGGTAGTTTCATCCTCTAAGTATTAAAATATCTCCTCTAATTTGATTATTTCATATACCTTTAAAAAATTCGTATTTTCTATACTGCTTTACCGATTTAATTTCACCATAGATATCCATTGTTACATTCAATAAAATTTTAGATTTCGGAACACGAAATTTACATTGGATAGTAATTTGAGAAAACAAATTTTGTAGAAGGGCTTCATTTGCAAAAAGATCAATTTGATCTGCAAAGAAACGGAACATAATCTATACAACGTATTATTTACACTATTAATATACACTGATGGATCATCCCGTTTATCAAATAAATAAACAAATAATTCGTAAGCAACACCGGTTCAACATTCATTTAGCAGCAGTGCATATTTGAATATATCAGATACTTGGAATCTCGCTACGTAAATAAATAAACAATTCATAGACCGAGTGTTATATGAATCCTTTTTGTATGGCAATGGGTTAATAAAGGAGGAGCGCCCCACGTGAAACACGGATACTTGGACTATTTTCTCCGAGAATGATGGTCAAATTTTCTCTTTCCAATTGCAATCGCGCACCAGACGATTCGATTTGCTCGACGAATATTATCGGTATCGTGGCACGCTCATTTTTCAGGGGGCACCATGCAGGATACGTGATTCTGATGCCGGGCAGAGATGTTTGATGTTGTTGCTATTGCTGTACATTTTGCTGCTACCGACAAATGAATCGATAGTGAGTGTGAGTTGAGGTGACAGAGGTGCGGGTTGGCGAGATTTTTACGGTCGACTATCGTCGCACACGTAGAGCGATAGACGTGAGAAGATGCATCGAAGCGTACAATACGTAACGATCCATAACCTTTGGCAAGCGGTTAAAAAAGAGAGAGCCAATAAAAAATGAAAAAAGAAAAAATATAAAAAACGTAAAAAAGAAACATGAACAAAAAAAAAGAGTATCGTACCAGGATGAGGAAAGTGACGAGACGAGCGAGAGGAGGAAAAAGAAAGTAGAAGCAGAACGATAGCAAGGAAAGGACACTTTAGTAGAGACAATAAAGATAGCAATACGCTTATGTCACGCACATCATATCAGCGTGATATTAGGATGTCTTCACATAAAAACAGCCCACAATTTGGCTGATCAAAGTTATTTTTTTCTGGTTCAGTAATCAAATGCAAGTGTTCTATTATAAGAGCAATTATTTCTCACCAATACCGTGCTCTTGCTCCAAATTTGTTCTCAATAGATACATTTGATCTTGTTTTGTTATTATCAATTATACCGCATGTTATACTACTTTATGTATCCCTTTCTTATTGACCCCCTGTACGCGAAGGCTTTAAAGTTGATCTCATTTTGTTAAAAATAAATGCTAAGTTAAACAAAAGAATTAGATTATTCATGAATGCACCTAATCCTACTTTTTAAACTGTGGTTCTTTCAAAGTCCCATTGCCTTCATGATTTATACCAAAGCTACAATACAAATATTATTTCTTTAAGTTATACAGGGTGTAGTATATATTACGAATGTTTCGTCATAACGTAATTCACAGTAAGGTATCGTAACCAAGGGTTAAAACAAAAACTATTAAATTTGTTTTCGTTACCGAAGGAAATCAAGGAAATATGTTGAATCGCACTTTACGAATTTCACGTGTTATTGCGTGACATGACACAGACGTATTCCTATGTTAAGACGTCGCGCAAGGAACGACCAAGTGTAAAGTAAGAAATAAGTATTGGAAATGGTAGAAATTGGGGAAGAAAAAAAGCAAGAAAGAGTGCCACTTACCCTAGCTTCTGCGGTGAGAATATAACCCTGCTCCAGGGCTTTCGCCAAGTCAAGGCTCTTTCCCGATGGATCTTCGATAAGCCTGCCCGCTATAGGATCTATTATCTCGGTATTTATAGCCTCTAACAAACTAACAATTTTACCGGTCGCGGGTTCCTTAATCACCGAACTGGACGGATCTATCGAGCCTGAATCGATCGCCTCCTTCAACGTCGCGGGTTTTCGATCTAACGCAGACGCGATCCGGAACGGATCGTTAAATTTACCGGTAGCCGCATCATAAAGTCCGAATTCCAACGTTTCGATGAACGAAAGACCGCGTTTGGGCGTGATCAACAATTCCGCTTCTACCGCTTTCGATAACGGATACAATCTCGACGTTTCCGTCTCTAAAACGTTTCCCTTTTCTGCGTCCATTAGACCTTTTCTGAACGCCTCCGCTAACTTCACCAGTTTCTTCTTTTTCGTGTCCTTGATCAACGCGGAATCCGAGTCCACTATTCCGAGGCTCACTGCATCTTTTAATGTCACCGGTTCACCAGTCTTTGGGTCTGTTAATTTTCCACTATCCATGGACAGATGTCCCTTCTCCGTAGCTTCCTCGAAGCTCAGAGGCTGCACGAAATACACCTCGACGTCTCCGAAGCGAACGAATCTCGGCACGAGTTTACCATCGAGAGTTCGAGCCGAGTCGGAATCGGATTCGAAGGTTCCTTTGCTCACAGGATCGAGGATTCCGTCTGCCATAACGTTGCTGATCGTTACGAATCGACCGCTCTTCGGATCTCTGATCACGGCTGTGTTCGGATCCAGAAGACGATTGTCAATGGCTTCTTGCAGGGTGTATTCTCGTCGGGAAGGTTCGTCTTTACGAAGGCTTCGTCCAGATGGTGGATGCGTCATAAATTTCTCCACGGTCACCAAGATTCCTCGCTCGAAAGCAACATCGATGGGATAGGAACGTTTGCTATTGTAATCCATGACTCGGCCATTGACCACGTCGATCGAACCATCTTCGATTCCTTTTGAGAGGAACGTTATTTGTCCTGTGGTCGCGTCTTTCAAAGCGGTTGTGTCCGGATCAAGAAGGCCCACTTCGAACGCGCGATTTAGAGGGTAACTTTCATTCGTTCGAGGATCGACAAATACTCCAGATTGCTGGGACCATCTGTAAAGGCCGCAGTTCACTGCCTCCTCTATGCTGAGCGGGAATTTCGGAGGAACGATGTAACCTCTCGTTACAGCTTCGCGCAGATCGATTGGTTGCTCCTCATCGGGCAAAGCAATGTAGGTGCCGCGAATATCGTCGATAACCTTCGACGAAACGGCTTCGAAGAGTGGTATGTATCTGTCGGATCGAATATCGCGAACGATGGACGAAAGTGGATCTATCAGTTCCGATCTACAAGCTTCGGCAAGAGTAAGTTTCTGATTGGTTGTAGGGTGGATGAATTTTCCAGAGGCTGGATCGTAAATATTCATCACGACTGCCTGGTGCAGACTGAACTCTGCGGTTTCGATGTCCACGATTAATCCTGCTTGCAGAGCGAACGTTAAGGTCACGGTTCTGTTCGCTCCGGGTTCTTTAAACATTCCGGATCGCCGATCTATGACTCCCGCGCGACAAGTTTCTGCCAGAGAGAGCAACCTATCCGCTCTTCGATCCCAATAGCACGCAAGAGTGGGACTGATCAAACAATTCCTCATCGCTTCGTGCAAAGTAACAGCCCTTCCCGTACTTGGATCTGTGATCTTTCCAGTCTGTTCGTCGTAAAGTCCTTGATGAATGGCTCTTTGCAGAGATACAGCTGCTCTGTGGTCCACGATTAGACCAGCTCCGTAGGCCTCTTGTAGAGAAATGGATGAATCGTCGCTGACGTTCACTTTTCCTAAAGATCCATCGATATATCCGCTTCGAATCGCTTCCATGAGAGATATTCTGTCCCGGAAACCGCTCCTTCCATCCTTTACTGTCACCGAACCAGCATCGATCAAATTCCTCTCGATCGCTTCGATCAAACTCAAATAGACACCTGTCTGAGGATCCAAGAATGTGTTCGTCCGTTCATCTAGGATCCCCTTAGAGATCGCCTCGCTGAATGTCATTGGTCTTCGCGTTTCCAAAAGCAATCCGTGCTCCAATGCTTCTCGGAAGTCCACGGCTTTGCCTTTCTCGTTGGTCACTGTGCCCGTCTTTGGATCCACTATTAATTCCTTGATGGCCTTATTGAAAGTGATCGCCTTTCCATGCGGTTGGCGCACAACCACCGCGGTACTCGGATCGATCACGCCAACCTTGATAGCCCGATCTGTTGGCAATTTTTCTCTGGTCTCCGGAACAATGAAACGACCGGTTGTGGGTTCGTAGAGTCCCTTGAAGACAGCTTCCGGAAGAGATATCTTGCGTTTTGCTGGAACTATAAGTCCGCGATCGAGCGCGTCCATCAGTGACAAAGGTGAACTCGTCGATGGATCGATTGCTGTTCCGCTTTTTGGATCGATCAGACCTTGCTTGATGGCTTCACCAAGGGAGATTATCTCGCTGTTCCTTGGATCTTTCACTGAGGGACTGTCCTTGGCGATGAGACCCTTCTCCAATGCGTCCTCAAGAGAGTAACTAAAGCCGTCTATGGCGAAGGTGCCCTTCTTGGGATCGTAAGTCTGGTGAGCCAATGCTTCTTGCAAGGACCAAGGTTTCACGGTACTCAAAATGTATCCTTTCTCGTACGCAACGTCCAAAGTCATCAGATGCGGAGATAGTAGCACACCTCTATCAAGATCGATCAAATTCATCTCTTCGGCTTTTTGCAGAGACAAAACTCGATCGTATCGGTCGTCTCTGACCATAGTCGTGTCTCCGAGCAAGTATCCCCCTCTCAGTGCGTCCTTCAAAGTAGTTTCAATTCCCAGTCTTGGATTCATAACGAGGCCAGTCCTCGGACAGTAATATTCCTGAATTATTGCGTCGATCAATGTAAGCCTGAAAGTTGTGGTGATTATCAAACCTCTGCGAAGGGCAACGTCCAATGGCAGAAGTTCGCCAGCTTTGGTGTCTCGCAGTCGACCCGTGGCAGAATCCAGCAGCTTCGATTCGCCGAGTGCTTCTTCCAACGACAAAAACATCCCCGCTTTAAAGTCCACGCATTCGGTGATGAACGCATCGATTATTCCTCTACGCACGCTTTCCTCCACATCTATCAACTGGCCCGTTAACGGGTCTTTAATTTTTCCGGAGTCTGGATCGTAAAGTCCCTTGTCGATAGCCGCTTCAAGCGAAATCGGCTTACGCCATTCCGGAACCACTAATCCCTTCGCGAAAGCTTCTTCCACGTTGATCTTTCCTCCGGATTCCAATATCTCTGGAAGCGACGAGACCTCGTCGTTCACCGGATCTCTAATGCTAATCGAGGACGGATCTATCAGACCAACTTCGATGGCTTCGTTTAAGCTACACGTCCGATTGGTAGTTGGATCTTGAACCTGGCAAGTGGAAGGAACCAGCAAACCGCTGTCTACTGCTTCTTGAAGACTCAAGCCTTCTTTAGAGTCCATCATTGAAACTTCCGCTGGTTTTTCTAGTACCGGACTCTGCTTTATGAAGCCAAATTTCACAGCCACAAAGAAGGGTATTTTTTGGCCGGTCCTCGAATCCACCATGTACCCCACATTTCTGTCTACTAACGGTTTAGCGATCGCTTTGCGCAGAGACACGTACGTGTCGCTCGTTCTATACGATAAATCTTTCACCAATACCTCGTCCGGATCGAAGATTTCGAGGTCCAACACGAAATCACTGAAAGAGACAACTTCCCCGGTCTCTGGGTCTAGGAATTTTTCTTTCTCCAGGTCATATGCTCCTCGAGCAGCGAGATCTTGCGCAGTTAAGTCGCGAGTCACTTGGATCACGAATCTTCTACCCCCTTCTTCTGACATAGACTCTTCTTCTGATTCTTCTTCCGATCTTTCTGCGCTATCTTCTCTTGCAGTATCTATAGTTGATGTAGCTTCGCCTTCTCGCGCTTTGATAACGTCATCTCCTGTTTCTTCTTTCACTGACACTTTTAATGGTTCTTCTATCTTAGACTTTTCTTCTGAAGTTTCTACTAATTTTGGCGCTTGTGCCCTTAACTCCTGAGCTTCCACTTGCTCCCGTAATATGGTTCCTGTAATCTCTGCCTTTGAAACTTCCTCTGCCTTCTTTGAATCTTCCTCTCGACACTCAACTTTTGATACTTCTTCTTTTTTCTTTGAATCTTCTCCTCGAAGCTGTGCTTTCGGAACTTCCTCTTTCTTCTTTGAATCTTCATCTTGAAGCTCTTCCTTCTTCTTTGTATCTTCCTCTCGAAGCTCCGCTATCGCAATTTCCTCCTTCTTCTTCTGCACATCTTCTGTTGCCTTCGAAACTTTCTCCTGTTCTTTCGCATCTTCCTCTCGAGGCTCTGCTGTCGGAAGTTCCTTCTCCTTTCTCGCATCTTCCTCTCGAGGCTCTGCTGTCGGAAGTTCCTTCTCCTTTCTCGCATCTTCCTCGCGAAGCTCTGCTTTCGGAATTTTTTTCTCCTTTTGCGCATCTTCCTCGCGAAGCTCTGCGTTCAGAATTTCCTTCTCCTTTTGTGCATCTTCCTCGCGAATCTCTACTTTCGGAATTTCCTTCTCCTTTTGTGCATCTTCCTCGCGAATCTCTACTTTCGGAATTTCCTTCTCCTTTTGCGCATCTTCCTCACGAAGCTCTGTTTTCGGAATTTCCTTCTTCTTTTGCACATCTTCTTCTCGAAGCTCTGTTTTCGGAATTTCCTTCTCCTTTTGCACATCTTCTTCTCGAAGCTCTGTTTTCGGAATTTCCTTCTCCTTTTGCACATCTTCTTCTCGAAGCTCTGTTTTCGGAATTTCCTTCTCCTTTTGCGCATCTTCTTCTCGAACTTCAGTCTTCGAAATTTCCACCTCCTTTGTTGCATGTTCCGTCTCTTTCGGAAGTTCCTCCGGTGATGTTTTCGTCTCCGTGGCTGACACTTTTTGCACCTCTACCGTCGCAGATTTATCGACAACCTTGATCTCAAAGGCACCATCAACCGTAGATGATTGCTGCTGCGGTGCGGCAGACGCAACCTTCTCTGCCTCTTTAGGACGCGAATCTTCAGCTTTTTCTTCTTTTTGTACCTGTTTAGCATCCTCGGTCTTCTCTTTACTCATCGTAGCATCGAAGAAAAGTCCTAACTTTGCAGCCTGCTTCAAAGAAACTCCACCGCGACCTTTTTCGTCCTTCGTCTTCCCTGTCACGGGGTCAATTATACCTTTTTCCAGAGCCTCCTTAGTCGTCACCGTTTCCGCCGCCCTCGTGTCATAAATTACCGTGTTAGGATCCACCAATCCCACCTCTACCGCCTCGCTAAGAGTGTAAGACATCTTCGTCTCTGGATCCACGAATCTTTCCGTTTTCTCGTCGTATAGTTGCTCGATTTGTTGGGTTGCGGTGCTCATAGCGTTCGATTCAGAATCGCTACGTTCAACGGAGTCATCCAGCAGTCCGTTTTCGATAGCTTCTCCGATCGGCATTGCGCATCCCGTCGAAGGGTTGGTGTAAGTGCCAGCACTCATGTCTAACAAACCCCTCTGAAGCGCGTCGTCGAACGTCATCTTGATATCTTTGGTAGTAAACTCTTCCCTCGTCTCCGACTCGTCTCTCACCACTCTTTTCTCTCTAGCTTCGTCAAGCTTCATCACTTTTCCCGTCTCGATGCTCTTCACCTCGTTCGGGCCCACCAACTCGTAACCGGGCGATATCTCCAGTGTTTTAGTCGTAACGGTATGATAAGAAGTAATAGTTTCGGTGACACCGGAAGTCACGCTGGTAGACTGACTAGCAGTCGGTGGTTTCACTATCAACAATCCTGATTCTATGGCTGTGAGGAGACGCACCGGCGTTCCAGTTGTCGGATGCACGTAAACACCTTTCTCGCGGTCGATTAGGCCAGCCTCCAGCGCCTTAGTTACCTCCATGCTGTCGGAGCTCACAGGGCACGGCAATGACATTATGAAATTCCCTTTAATGGCGTCTTCCAACGACAGACGTTCCTCCGTAATGGGGTGACGTATTTCCTTGCCAGCGTCGTCTATCAAACCCCGCTCTAACGCCACTGTGAAAGTCATTCCTGCTGGAGGAAGCCTCTCTTCGCTTTTATCAGTCTCGGCGAACACGTTGCTCTCGACAGCCTTCACCAAACCTACGCTGTCTCCTTCGCTGGTCTTTATCAGTGATCTTTCGGGATCTACGAGATCACTCGCGATGGCGTTACGAAGAGTCTCCGTTCGTCCATCGGAGCAAGTCAGCTTCGATAGCGGGTCGACTATTTCGCAAAGAATTGCCTCTTTCAGCGTTAAATGAGCGCCGGTCTCTGGGTGAACAACTTTACCTTCCTCAGGATCTAGTAAACCCTGCTTGTATAAACCGGGAATGGATAAACTTTTTGCCAAAGGAACCAGAACATCGGCGCTTACTGGATCCAGGATTCCTCGGTCGACTGCTTCACCAATATTTAACACGTCTCCCCGCTGAGGATCCACGATTTTCCCTGCACCGGCGTCTATTTTCTTACTGCGAATGGCTTCGGATAACGAGACCGGTTTACCATCTCCCTCCGCCATTTCTTTGCTGAAAATCTCGGCGGTTTCCGCGTCGATCAATCCACTCTCCAAAGCCTCCTGCGCCTTAACCACTCTCTTCCTCATCTTTTGAAGCACAATCGATTTAACATCACTGTCTGCGGTTGGTGGAATCATGGTTTCTCCTATGATGGCTTCGTATTTTGGGTCGAACGGTGTTTTAGGTTTAACCTTTGCGTCCACTTCTGCTTCGTCTTCCATCCTGGAAACCAAGGGCTCACTCACTGCCGTCGGCGAGGAATCAGTCACGGAATCCATCACAGAAGTGGAACCAATAGCAGAGTCCGATTCAGAAATGCAAACGGAAGCTGCAAGTCTGCCCATGGTTTCTTCCTGGTCGCCCGGCGATTCCCTGGCAATTCGTTCCGCTTCTATTTTATGCAACGCCGCAGTATCTGTGGTAGGCGTAGAAGAAGTTACGGGAACCAGAGGTGATCCTATAACGTTCACTATGCCAAATTTCGCCGCGTCAAGCAGAGATATTTTTCTATTCTCATCTACGTTGTATTCCGAGGTAGTAGAATCGATAACTCCACGCTGAACCGCTTCCCTTATTCCTATATCTCTTCCAGAAACGGGATCTTTCACCACCACCACCTCGGATGGCAAAATGCCATCGGATAAAGCTTGCAATAACTCCGCAGACTTTCCAGTTTCGGTCGATATGACTAGAGCTGTACTTGGATCGTAGATGAGAGCTCGGGAGACTCTCACCGGGTCAGGTATCGCGTGACTACTTTCAGAAATTTTTATCTCCAAGTGTTTCGAGGGGTCATCCGGTCGCGATACCTCCAACTTGTCTGGTTCGCCGGAAACTTTAGTAATTCGCAAAAGTCGCTGCTGCGAACTGTCGCCTTCGAGATGTTTGACTTCTAGAATGACCAATCCTTTGCTAATCGCCTCTTTCATCGTGATTTTCTGTGGAGAGGTGTAGTGCCCAGTCGAATCTAGGATGTTCTTTTCCAAGCTTCGTATAAGAGACACTTTTCTGCTATTGTTTGGATCGATCACGAAACTCGAGTTGGGATTGATTATGCGTAACTTCACACACTCCTCGAAGGAGACTAATCTGTCTGTTCCTGGGATTATGAAGAGACCCGTGATTGGGTCGAACAACTTCTTTTCGATCGCCTCGGAAAGGGTCCAACCATCGGTGGGCAATTCGAACACACGTTTCTCTGTGCAGACGCTTTCGTCCTTCGCCGAATCGCAAATCGCACTCGTGTCTTGATCTCCGTCTGGATCCTTGCAACTTGCCCACGATGGTCGCGCGAAATTAACCGCGTCGCTCGTTCTCACCGGAGATTTTCTGTCTTTGGTTTCAATTGCACTGGTTGTTGCTTTTACTTCCGAGGAAGACACCACGCGATCTTTGCTAATAATGGTCGTGGTGGTGCCGATGGCTCTAGGAACATTTTCGCTGAGAGCAGCTTCGAAAGAATCGTCGATGTCCATCGCGCTATCCACGGAAGCTCCGCGAAGTTCTTCTTCCACTGCTTTCTCGTCCTCCCTTTCTTGACGAATCTCCTTCACTTTGGTCACTGTTTGTGTGGTAACGGTGACGTTCAGCAAACCTGTAAGCAAAGCTGCGCCGTCGGGAGTAATGAGTCCCCGTTTGATCGCATTTTCGAGGGGCACTGGTTTCTTGGTTCTGGGATCCAGCAGTAGGCCGGTCTTAGGGTCGATCAATTCGGAAATAACAGCTTCCAACAGGGTGATCTCTCTGCCCTCTTCCACTATTCCTATTCCTCTGTTCAACATCTCCGCAATTTCTGGTCGCACGTAGCCGCGTTCTTCGGCCTCTTTCAGTGAAACTGTCTCGCCGGTATTAGGATCGACGATGTAACTTCCGCCGGATTTGGAACTGATCAACCCTTTGAGTAGAGCAGCGTTTAAGCTGACGTATTCCGCGGTTAAAGGGTTCCTGAATCCATCAACATCGAATATGGTCTTCTGAGCGAGCGAGGTGACCAAACCCTTTTCAACGGCCTCTGAAATAGCCATTTCTCCTGTACTATTCGCGTCTTTGTAGGTTGCCTTCTGAGGATCGATCAAACCTCGGTTTAACGCCTCGGATAATGTGACTGTTTCGCCGGTTCGTGCATCGACGATCGACTTCAATCGATCCGCATCAAGGACACCTCGTTCAATGGCCTCCGTCACAGTCAATTTCACTCTGTGCGCCGGACTGGTGATTCTTCCACTCTCGTCTATTATCTCCGTGTCGCGACAATCTTTCAGGGTCATCGGTTTAACGATCAGACGCCGTCTGCGCGCCTCCTTCAGCGACAGTTTCTCCATCGTCAACCCATGCATGTATTTGCCCGTTTTAGGATTCACTATGCCCAACTTCATAGCTTCCACAAGCGTAACTTTATTGTCGTTTCTCGCGTCCACAATTTCCCTGGCGGTGGAATCCAGGATTCCCTTCTCGACGGCCTCGTCGAGAGCGTAACTCTCGCCCGTGATTCGGTCCAGCACGCGACCCAGTGTCTCGTCTACCAAACCCTGCGTTATCGCGTCCGAAAGAGGTAACGCGTTTCGTTTAACCGTGACGGTAACATCGAGTTTCGCCAGGTATCCCCTCGCGTGGGCCTCTTCCACCGATAATCTCTCGCCGTCCTCGGTAACCAGCTCGCCCGTGCGCGGATCCAACGCGGAACCTTCTCCCAAAGCGCCTACGTCGTCCCTCATCGCATCGGCTACGCTAACCGCGCTCTCATCCGCCGGTATATTCTCTCTGTAGTAAGTTACCTTCGCTCTATCACCGGACCCGACGCCATCGGGCTTCTCCGCGTCGAACAGCTCCCGCTGGATCGCCTCGAGCAGAGACACCGATCGTCCCTCCTCGTCGAAGCCGCACGGACCTAGCAGACGATCCGCGAGACGCGCATCGATAATCTTCTCGCGAGCTGCCTCCTCAATCGTTATCGTCTTTTTCCCATCCTTAGAGCACACTATCCTACCCTTCCTAACGTCCAACAGCCTAAGCCATATCGCTTCGCCCACCGTCAATATCTTTCCGGTTCGTGGATCTACGATTCCCCTAGTCTCTAATATGTTCTCTGTACCTACACCCTCTTCCGCCCGCTCTATCCTCTTTAGACTCCTAATCTCGCTAAAATGCACGCTGCTCCCGCTGGCACTGCCAGTTCTCGACCAGGACGCCTCGTCCCTCTCGTTGATCCTCTTCTCCTCCTCCTCGCGCTTACGCGACGCCTTTTCTTTATCCATCTCCGCGTCCCTCTCCGATTGCGTTGGGGTCGTCGGGGTTGTCCTCGCATCCTGAGCAACGCGGCTACTCTCCTGCGAACTGGAACGTCGTAACGCGTCACTGGATAAGATAGTCTCAGTCCTTTCGGTTCGTTCTGTTCTTTCGTGTTTTTCCAGACTATATCTGCGGGCAGTCAGTGAAGCGAACAGAAGATGTTAGATTAGATTACAAAGGTAAAATGATTTCACGGTTACGTCACTTGTGAAAGAATACTGACTGTGACTGGGTGTAGTGCGTGGTCGTCGAAGTGTAACGTTCCTCACAGGTGCTGCTCTCGTAAATGTTGAACTCCGTGCGGAACGTCTTCAATGGCCTCTGCTCCTGAAGAGCACGCTGCAACAGGACATGGGAAAAATGACGATTAAGCAACAATATTCGTTCGAGCTGTGTTTTAGGCAACTTTTGGTCGGAGAACCGAATTGAAAGTTATTTTAACTCGATTGAAAACTTGTTTAACCCTTTCACTACAAAGGAGGTATACAGGATGTCTCACTTAAAAGAGACCATCTAGTTATTCTTTTTAGTTGCAATAATATAACAAATGTTTCATATGCAAATAAAATTATATTAAAGAATGAATTCCCTATAAGAAGTATTTTTATTCCAATTGTAATTTAGTATTATTTTTACTGTCATTCGTGTATGTTACAGTATAATTGTTGGTACCGAGTATCCATATATTTATACTTATACTACTTCTATGCTAATAAAAACCGCCCTCGTCTCTGCATCGCAAATCCTTCCAATTGTTAAGTGCCGCAGTTCGAAAGAGTTAAGCTGCGTTTACGTTACGCAAATTTTGGTCTGGACAAGTAAATTAGAAGACGTTTCAACTTCATTCAAATCATGTATTTACACGGACGATTTTGATCGACTCGTCTGTCTGGGAAAAAATTGTCTAACATAAACTTCACGGAAAAATCATTGATCCTTTAATGCTCAAGCCCGTGAGTGTCACGGGCGTGCTTAAATTGTATTTCGTTGTGCAATTGTGCATTATTGTTATCGGTAATTTATGTCTCGGTCTTGTCTCTTTCTTAACTTCCTCTATTTTAGTGTCCCACCACTGAATTCCAATATTCTGATATGAATTCGCGCGAAAAAATTTGGCCACCTTGATCGGCGAATCGAAGAAAAGTTTGAACGTTAAGATATGTATTAAAATGCATTATAAAAGGGCAGCTAATAAGAAGTTCATTATGATATTCATCTCCAACAATTCACAGGCGATTGATTTAAAAATTACCGCGTATACGATCCTCCTATCTAGCGCCATCGCATCGACCGTGTCCCGTTTCCCGGTCCGGTATCCGGCGGATCGAACACAAATTTAAATCGCGCAAAATAGCCGAGACTTTTAACTCGCGTATTGCAGAAAGCGTCGCCTAGAAACAGTGACGCGTGTCAGGATTGCGTGTCGCGTTCGAATTCGCACTTTCGCAGAACATGTTGAAGCGTAGTATGACGGAACTCGTCGCCGATTTAATCAGCGCGAGTAACTCCGGCCAACTGACTCAACTGTCTCGAGTTGGCAAACCGCCGGCCATCTCGTAAACTCGGGAAACAAGGCATCTGCGCGTGAAAAAGCCAGATTCTTTTTTTAGAAACGCGACCGGTCTTTACCGGCGGAGATCTTCTCCCTTTTCCAATGCTAATTCTTCCTTCGGCGCGCGAGAAATTGATTCGTTCTAAATACACGCAACTATCTCGTCATTTCTCCGTGAGACCTCGAGTGCTCCGTGGCCTCGACCGGGAGACCACACCGTGTAAAATTAAAGGATAACGTAATCGATGAGTAACGTGCTATCTGCACGTGTGCGACCCATTCAATGCACGTGACGCGTCGCGGAAAAATTTGCATTCAAGGAGAACTGCCCCCCACCCTTCACCCGTTTCTGCCATTGCAATCGCTGTTCCTCTATCGACTGGAGAACAAACCGCGATTCGTTCCAGTTTTCCATACGAAATGTTTTCGTACCTTCCGTACGATTCTAATGCTCGGCATGGCAGACGTCCTGGCAGTGTCCACGCGCATCTCGTATCGAAAATCGTGAACGACAGGCTCGTTGATGACGTCGAAACCACGGATACGCCCGGCGAACGTTCGCCGGTATCTTGCGACTTGCAGTACCGCGACACCGTAATAAACGAATGTTAGCTAGCGCCAGCTGTGCACAACGTCTACTGTGCGCCGTCGCTTTGATTCGCACCTATCGAGCCTCGAGTATCGATCACAAACGCAGCGGGAAGGATAAAACTTCGTCGACAGTTAGGCGTTAACCCATTAGACTACGGTTACACTACATACGTGCCCTGGTGAACAACTAAATGCTCAATGATTGTTCATCGACACATATTTTTGTAATAATTTTGTCTGAAATAAAGTACAAACCCTGGCAATAAGTTCTCGATCAAATGCGAAAACGTGGAACTAACTAAAAACACTTAACTAATTTCGCTCCATGTTGTCTATAAATTTTCTATTAGATTTTATAAGTATACAATAACAGCTTGCACCAGAAAAACCTTAGCATTTTTAGCTAATTTTATAATACTCATAAGAATTCGTTTATTGAATTGTTCTAATATATCCGTATCTCATTACTCTTCTTTTGTATACCGAAGGGCACTGCCACTGCCCGTGAAATAAATAAATAAATAAATAACATTAACAATAGAATATTTACAAGGAAGAGAATGTCATGAAAAATTTGATACTGCTACGAATGTTTCGATCTGCGAGAATCTTTATTCCGTCACCAGCGAACCAGTTTGATTACGCGCGAATGTAGCCGCGTGGGCATAGATTGCAGAAAGACGAGGGTTCCGTCATTGCCAATTTTGTGCATGCGGACAATTAACGGTCACGTAATTAACATTTTACACGAGTATGGGTCGAGTATGCCTCCTGACAAGGACTCTGATTTAAGTGTGACTGCGGGGCTCGCGTAATTTGTTCCAGATTGATGAGGATCGTTCAGGGTCGCTAGTCTATTATTTTCTACTTAGGCGCGTTGTTGTTCAATTTGACCGTGTAATAAATTCATTCATTGCGCGTTGATATTCCTTTTTGAGGGATGCTACCGAAAATATTATGCCGTGATCAACTCAACTTTCTCAAAAATATTTTTTACTTTATCAAACTGATTTATAACACTTAACGCGTATTCTTGTTGATCCATTTTGTCCTGAAGTATTTAGTTCTACGCGAGATTTCCTATCCGAGTCTTTTGCATTTGAATTGCGTTGTAGTAAAATGCCACATAGATTGCACTAATGTTATCTCGCGACTGCTTTATCGCTAAGTAACTAGAGCGTTTAGTTGCACATAAGAACAAGGCGCCAATCGAGTGATTACGGTAACAAGGAAAACAAGAAGCAGAATAAATTACCGCCTTAATCGATTCTCTACTGATCAGATAGCGGACTTTTATGCAAATTCAGACCTTCGTAAATGAAATTAAAGAGCTCAGACCTAAATAACGGGTTGCTTCACCCTCTAAATATTACAGTTCCTACTTGCACTTTAAATATTTATACATTTTTGCGTACTATATGCATTCTGCATTTTTACAGTGTTTGAAAGTATGAGGTGCCACTAATTTTTACTTATATCGTCTCAAACAATTTTAAAACGTCGTTGAAATATGTGCAAATAAATCTTGTCAATTTGACTGCAAAAAGTATAATGGTTCCTTTGCAAAAAATACACCAACAAAGTTAAAAAAAAACACTTCACACTAGAATTTCCCCTTAAGTGTTTGAGTTTTACTTTGAGCCACAGTATGTGCAAACATTGTCTATAACCATTTTAGGTACAAATAAAAAGTTGGGCTGAGCGTATGGTTCGGATTTCCAGTTTACATTGTTAATTAGGATCTACATAGTCATATCTTTGCTTAAAGACGTAATTATGTATATCGAACCAATATTCGGATACCCAGATTTCTTTGAGAAAAAATTTGGATATTCGGAATCCGGATTACAAATAACTTGTAACAATATTATCCGCATAATGCCCGTATTAATAAAAAGGTGGAGAAATCTGACCTGCAAGGATGCGTCCTCGGGATGGAGCGTAGCGAGTTGTTTAACTCGATCCTGAAGAATGTTCACGAGAGTAGTGTACTTTCTGTTGAGGGTATCTAGGTCTCGCGCGACGTCGTCGACCGTTGAGACGAATTCTCGTCGTGGTTTTTTCACCGAGGCATCCAAAGACGGGCAGATATCTTCCAATTGTTCCTTGAACGCTCGAAGCCTTTGTCCGTAGATCTAAGGGTTTCGGTTAGCCAGTTACGGTTAGTGGATAGTATTAGATTGTCGCCTGTGCGTTGCTCTACCCTTATATTCCCTTAGCAATTCCCTACTACCATCGTGTCGTAAGGAAACCCGTCAATCTTGAAGCAAGCCCACGACCGCAAAACAACGCGATCGAGGCGAACCGATCTCGGGAATCTTAGCGATTTTAAGCGGCTTTCATCGGGTTACTCGAACCGAATATGTATGCGAGAACAAGCTAGAAGCCTGAACCTTGATGGACCAAGCACTACCACATCTACTTTGCATACCATGTTCGTGAGGTCACGAATTTAATACGAATGATAAATTACGGGGTTAACTGTGCTTCCCATTATTATCCATTATTAATAAGAGGAAGTGGGAATGCGCAAAGTGAATTTGAGCGTAAAATATGTAATGCGAATAATATGTTTCAAGCGAGACGAGTGGATTAAATAAATGTGTTCAGCTCGCTTTCCTATTGCACAGGTGAAAAGCCGAATACACCGGAAAAGCCAAGTGATTGCGATCCATCATTAGCATTAGCCTCGCCTACAATCGTATGTATTTACAGTGAACGACTTGGGGAGATTAAAGCGATCTTAGAGACTTTTCACATTGTCTACTTTTTGTTGTTCGATTGAAAGTAAATTATAACTGTCGTATTCCTGTTTCCGCTGTTTTCAACTAAGAAAATAAGGAATGGTATACGATAGCAGCATTTATTTTCAACCAGATAGTGAGTACCGAACCGGCGAAAACTAGACGATGTAAGAAGGCTCTTACAGCTTATTCAGACAGTATGGTTTTTTGAGCGATTCGATAATTTTGCCGAATCGATAATGATCGAAGATAACATTCGCATTACTTTTGTATTTTCGCCACACATCGCATCGTCCAAATCTTCGACTTCTAAAATTTCAAGGCGCCGAATTTCCAATGTTTCGAATTCTCACAGGTTCCAATTTCCAATACTTTGAATCCCCAATACTTCGAATTTCCGAATCGATCAGAATTCGGACCAAAGATACCATCTCCATGGTATGCGGCAGCATTCATACGATTGAGACCTGGACGTCTAACTTAAAAATACAAAAGCGATGCAGATGCTGTGTTCACTTGTTAATAATTTGACGAAGTTACCAAAGAATCAGTCAAAAAATCGTATCTCGTCTGAACGAACTATTAGTGCGGCGGAAGCAAGAGAAATTATGATTGCATCCTTAATCCCTGCGAACAATTGAATACTCGAGATGTCGAAACCGTTGCTTGTCAATAAGAGGAGCCATCGTACGAGCCTCTGACTTTCTTTGGCCGTACGATTTTGCACACAGTCTGCCGAAAAGCTCATGGGAAACAGCTGAAAACCCGCTGAAAAAGTTGCGATCGATGCTGTGGCGGCGTAGAGTCCATCCAGTAGCGATAGCGGCGACAGTGATACAACAGCAGCGTACACTTTTCCTAGTGATTTGTAGCTTGATGGCAATTACGGGCCCCGATGATCCACGGCGACGAAACAACCGATGACGACGCCGACGAACACAGACATCTCCTCGCGTAGAGCTTCACGAATCTAGCAGTCTTCGGGGACAGATACTTCGGGCGGACAAAAAAGGTAATCGAAAGGAGAGCGCGACGTGGGAACGCGACGCGAGACAATCGCGCGACGTGTTCTTCTAAAGGGGGGACTAATACGTAAAAAGGACTCACGCAATATCCCATTCACGCAAGCGTTCATACCGTAAGCTAACAGGCTACCTAAAGGCTACCTAATGCTAGCTAAGCCTACCTAAGGCTTGCGAATATACCCATTCGCGATCATATCGCGTCTCATCTTACCTTTCCTTCGCGAATCAATCGACCGCCCGTCACATTTACCGCCTCGATCGCTGGCGCTCGTTCCACCACTCGGTTCAATAGGTTCTAGCAACAAACGGTTCCACAAAATAAGTATAAAATACCAATGGCCAGAACTATGCGAGAATTCGATAACGTCGAATCAAGACGAGACTCATCCCGAACATCACGATCTCGATAGTTCCGGATTATCGCACATCTCTACAAATGACGTAATTAACCCTCAGACTACTGATACTCGGGTAGCAGCCATTTTGATCTACTATACAAATTTCTTATTCGCGTACGTTTTCAAAAAGTTTGAATACGTAATGTATTGTTATTTCCTTGAAAAACTGTGGTAAACATTATATAATTTTGTATATTATATCGTGTCCGTATACTGAAGGGACTATTGTAACAGTTGGATCAAAATGAGCCATCATTCGTTGGGCGAGGATTAATTGCTCACGATTCATCAAAACCATGACATGTTACCTTTGCATTTTCCACTTCAAGTTTAGAGTACGAATCGTCGACAAAATCGACCTCGTTTCGGTAGGCATGTTCCAATTGTTGAGCTAGGCCATACGCTGCTTCCGCGCTGCGAAGTCTGTCCACCAGCTGACCGCATAAATTGGTCCATCTGGCATTTAATCTGTTCACCTCGGCATCCAAGCGATCCATATCGGAATGGGGACCACGGTGATTAGGTCTCGACTTCTCAACGAGGCGCCTCGCGTTGTGCGCGTCCTCGTTCAACTGGTCCATCGCGGTCTGCTGTTGGCCGATGGCATTTTGAAGCACCATCAGATCTTCCAGGACGTTCTGCAATGCCTTCAAATCCGAAGGCAACTCGTCGAACGAAGCCAACTTGACTTCAAACTCCGATATCACGTTCGTGTTTTCCTCCAGACCAGAAAGCACAATCTCGACGCACTTCAATCTTTCGATGTAAAGGTTGCTCGCATTCCAGAGGTGGTTCCACTTGGTAGTGACCGCGTCTAGCTTGTTCCTCATCGCCGGAGTCTTCAAAGTGATGCCGCGGAAAGTTTGCTGGACTCTGTCGAGGTCCGGTGCCAGGCGTCTGAGACTTTGCTCGAAGTCTTTGTGTTGCAAAACTAGGTGCTCCAAGCTATCAATGTCTCTGGGCAACGGCGCAGCTATGCGAGAGTTCAGAACCCTCTCTGCTTCATCGAGTGACTGTTGAAGGGCGGAGATCTGCTCGTTGAAAATACGTCCCGCGTTCTTCGACTCCTCCTCCGCTCTGGCGCGTTTCTCCAGCTCGTCGAAGAGCTTGTTCACTTCCGCCATTTCCCGCTTCAGTCGTCTCAGCTGCGGGTCAGCAGGATCACCTTCAGACAACAGCTTCTCAGCATCCTCGTTCAATGCTTTCCTAATCGCGGTTCTCTGATCTTGACCCATGGCCAAAAATTGAGGCAAATCCCAGCCCTTCACCACTTTGATGGTCGCGAAAATCATGTTCTGTCGCAGTCGAAGCTGCTTCCGTTGCCACAGCGCGACGCTTCGATCGTATTGTCGACGCAATCTCTCTGCAGCGTCCAGAGCATCCTTGTCTGGAGGCTGCAGAGCAAAGCAGACGCCTGGAACCGGAGACTCCACGCCTTCTTGGTTCTTCACCCGCCATTTTATTCTACCGGAGTTGTCGTATAACGTGCACTGTTCGCCCTTCTCGATTGACATCTGAAGGCAGACGATTTTCGCGTGAATAGGTGACAAGAAATCACGGAAGAATTCTTATACTTAACGATCGGAGTGAAACCGATACGACTGATTCAAATAATTCGATACCGAAATACTGAATGCGAAGTACTGTAAGATATCGATATTTTAAGTACTCGGTATCAAATTTGTGATACTCATACTTCTTGAAACGATACCTAATCAGTACTAAACCGAATACTCGTTTAACCCTTATGAAATTGTGAATATTCGGTTGATAGTTCATTAAAAGACTAAAAATAGATATTAATACTTCCCAAACAGGTATCGATTCGAAATAAGAATTTATATGCTAGTATCGATAGTATTTTACCCATTTGCATCCGCAAGCGAAATAATTAGCACGTCATGATTGTCACTTGTCACCAAGCGCGGAATAATCCGTGCGCGTCAATATTCATTTATTGCTAAATGTAAAACAATCTGAGAGCGTCTTGTGAGCAGTAAAGAAAAAATTTGGAATCTTTAGTACAGTATCAGCAAGTTTTACTACCACTTCAAGTGTTATTCAGCCATAAACGGTAAGACAGTATTTCATTTTATAAATTCAAATTAATATTAGAAGTAAAAATATTTGTCGACTATTAGTTCAACGTTTATGATGCAAATAGGTTAATATTTAATATTTATTGATTTACGGGTAAAGGCCCGTTTTTACAACAAGAAAATATAGGCGAGCTGGTTAAAATGCAAAGTAAGTGTACATGTGACAAAAATAACAAAACAGGTAAAAATAGTAGGTAAATAAGTTATCAGAAATCATGAAAGAAATTTATAGAGTCTTGACTTAATGAGTCTCGAAGTATCGATACGATATCAGTTCTAACACTAATTGTACTTACATTAACTTGCTTGTAACTGCAAACGCAAGTAACTTGCATGGGGCGCGTAACGGGTTGTCGACGTTGCTTCATGGGAACCACGTCCTTTGCCTGCTCCACTAACTTTTGCACGTGATCGCCGTAGCTGTTCAATTCTTCCCGAAGTTCTTGCATACCCTTCAGCAAACGTTCACCTTCGTCCAACGAGAAATCGGACTGGGAATAGATGGTGTTGAGGGTCTCGTCCCTCTTCGAGATCCACTGCTCTGCTTGTTGGATGTCTCGGAAGAATTGCTGGCTCTGAGCTGCGTGTTTTAGGTGGACCTCTAGACAAAGAGTTAGCTGAAGAAGCCATGCCCACTGACTCTGCATTGCAGACATGTAGGCTTCGATCGTTTTCGCTGCGGGATGATGTTGAAGAACCAAAGCTTCGCCTCGATCTTGCACCGCGGAGAACTGGATCTCTCGTTTCTCTAGATCGCTCATGAGAGACTGCGAAAGGATAATTCTTGAGTTAGACATTCGCACATGGATCGTCCAATTTGCGCGACTTTGAGTGTAGCGCGTGAATGTTCGCAAATTCGTCGTTCGCATGCTTTTATTTAATATTTATTTATTTATCTAAACGAAGGACATAAGATATCCAGTATACAAAAAAGAAGAATAAAAAATTATAATAGTTATAGGAATAAATTTCGAAGTCCAAAAGAGGGCTATTTAATTCCATTGCGTTAAATATTCCTTTAAGTATCTATTGTTTTAATTTCGTTGGTACAAAAAATGACATCTTAAATCACTTATCGTTGGTACAATAGTACATTAATAAAATATAACCGTATAATAATAACGAAATCAAGTACATTTAAAATATATAAATACGTACTTTGTAACCTTTCAGTTACACGGAGCTATAGAGGATTAAAGAAGAATATTATACAGTGACTACAAAAAGTATTTTCACGTCGTCCCTGTACATAGTTTCGTATTTAAATATTAATTAATTAGGTCCAAATATTGAAATATAAAAATTATTCAAAAATCACCTCGTTGAGAATTGTGAATTGCGGTATGAGCAATACTTTTTGCAGCTGCTGTACAGCAATGCGTACGATCGCGAATTATCAAAATTATTAATCGAGACAAAGATATCTCTGACTAAAAGCTATGAAGTATCCGAAGAGACGTAACGTCATGTTCTATAAGTAATGAATGTGTGAAATTAAGTTTCGCATTACCTCAATGCCAGATCCAAAGGTACGCTTGCATAAAAACACCAACACGCATTAGCGACTTTTGTTTTAAAATTCAACAAACAACAGATGTAAACGTGTAAAAAATTTCCCAAGTAAATACATAATATTAAAATTACCCCGTGAATGAGTATTAAAATGAATTACCTCGTAATACTGTTCGATACTCTGTAGGTTCAAGTTCTTGTCGCTCCAATCTCTCGTCACTTCTGTCTCCTCCTTCGAACTCAGCCAAACCAATTCGCCAGTTGCCGATTGTATGAAATCGTGAAGAGTGTCCAAATCGGAGAGCCTCTTGTTGGAGGCTGCCAATAATTCGGTGTAAAGTTTTTGAAGAACAGCAAGATGCTGACTGTATAGCTTGAGTTCCTCGCCGTGAAAGTGGTTCTTTGACTGTACGCATCTGTCAACTTTAGGAAGAAATTGTTCAATGTTTTTGTGCTCCCGTTGATGAACGTCTAACTCGTTCTGCACGCTAGGTAAATCCGAGCCGTAATCCGCCTCTTGGAGCTGCTTTATTTTCGTTTTGCACCAATCGATGCAATCGTGTAACGCTCGGAAATGTGGATTAGTGTCGACCAGTCGGGTTTCATGGACGGTAGTACGGTGTTTGGTGACGACGCGTTCTTCTACCGGGAAGGACACGGCCGACAGCGGCTGTACCAAACGTTTGTGAAGAAGAGATCGCAGGGCGACCCACCGTTGATGTAGCTTTTGAACTCTGCCACAGAAACAAATGTGAACAAATAAATGTTGGGTGCATACAGAGATTTTAGTTTTTGACGCTATCAATGCCTCTAAACTAGTGTTTCTTAATCTTTTTTTAATCGCAATCTCCTTTTATAATAATTGAATTATCTACAATTGCCCTCCCTCAAATCATCCCCTATATAGAGTAAGATCAACTCAATAAGATACAAAAAAAATACATTGCAAAATAAATATTTCTATCTCTCGTTTATAAGAGATCAGTGTTATATCATTAACATGCATAATAAAACATTTATGCGAATAAAACTTTTGCATACACTTAACATTTAAAAAATCTGAAATAACATTGACATGTGTACCTTTTGTGGAGTTCGGCCGCTTGACTGTATCGTCCCTCGGTAAGAGTGTGCACGTCCGTGAAAATATTCTGTATCTGAATTTCGGTGTTGCGGATGTCTTGTTCCAAAAGATCCACCGCATGTTTCGCTTCCAGAGGATGAAGTCTGTCTAGGCGTCTCGCTTCGTCTTCTACTCGTCTCTCGAGCTCCTCCAGTCTGTTATCGGTCGCCTTCATTTCTCTGTGCACTTTCTCGGCCAGTCGTTGAAGTCGTTCGAGTCTAAGCAAGAAAAGCAGGTAACAAAATTGAGGCGAATCGAATCGCCAATGCGAGCAATTTTCGTTTCTTGCTGCAAGATCGGTCGATAAAATCTTACCGTTTAATTTCGTCTATGATCGCCTGCTCTCTTTCCTGATGCAGCATTATTAGTCGGTTCCAATTCTTCTCTATCACCTCGATATGGAGCTCGGGTTCTATGTCCACCTCACCGACCGCTTCGAAATACTTTTGAAGATCCCTGAAGATGTAAGATAGTCGTTGCTTGTCTCTGTAACGGGGCGGTACTTCTTCGTTCTTGAACTTGGTGCTGTCGGCCGCTAATTTCTTCATCTCGATTAAGGTCGGGGGGAAGGAATGTTCCTGCATCAGGCACATCTTCTCGCGGATCCATATGTGGAGGGAACTGGCCAGCTCTCTGTACTCCTCCGAACGCCTCTGGGCTTCGGCATCGTACAACGGATGAATCGCTGGCGGTTCCGGGAACACGTCGTAGAGCGAAGAGATGTACGTTATCAAGGACTTCTCATCCGGTTCAGGGGTATCCACGTCTGCAACAAAAAGAACGCGCACATCCTACAAAACAAGTTACGACAAATCGGGAGACTTTAAGAAAACAAGGGAGTTTCACAAAACTAGGGAATTTGACAAAATAAGAAACTTTGACAAAACGGAGGAACTTGTCAAATCAGGAGAGTTTCACAAAACGGAAGAATTTAATAGAACGGAAAAGTTTAACCAGATGAAGGAATTTGATAATATAGGTGAGTTTGACAACACGGGAAAATTTAATAAAACAGAACAATGGAGCCT
The DNA here is from genome assembly GCA_028830335.1 of Eucera pruinosa. Lineage (NCBI taxonomy): Eukaryota > Metazoa > Arthropoda > Insecta > Hymenoptera > Apidae > Eucera > Eucera pruinosa. The sequence goes on from JAMYCR010000005.1 coordinate 14,236,822, forward strand.
AACAAACCGGGAGAATTTGAAAAAATTGGGCGATTTGAAAAAACGGCAGACCAACAGAATGCAAGAGATCAACAATATGGAATACTCAATGCTATAACTTTTGCACGTGCCATCGCTTCATTAATGACAGTATAAGTCTCTTCTACGCTTACCACAGAGTCATGTAAAAACAATTGAAAACGCTTAAAAGATATCTAGCAAAAAGCAGAAGCAAAAACACGTGCAATACACAGTTATGACATTCGGTAGCCCGATTTTATCAGATTACCCCGTTATGTCCAACTTTCCCCTATATCACGCGAGACTACTCATTTGCATTTCCTTTGCTTTCCTTTCCAAAAAGAATCGCTCGACCATCTTCTACCATGCAAAAGGGAAAAAACAGAAGGGGTGGGAGAGAATGGTCACGGTCCAAGCGTCAACCGGAAATGGTGGTAGCCTCCAATGATCGAGCATTCTCGTGCAGAGGAGAAAAGAAAACGCGGAGGAGAAAACGCGGACGACAGTGACGAGAGGAGAAACTCGCAAAAAGGAAAAATGTAACGTTTTTATCGAACGATCTAAAAAGAGAAGACGAGGGAGTGTTTACCTTCTGGATCGAGAAGCCTCGTAACGCCATACTCGCGCTCCGCGACGTGGAAGACCCGGTCGAGCCGCTCTCGTGGTTGACTGGCACGAGCACCTCTCCAATCGACCAGATCTGGCCTGTTTCGATGGATTAACGCGCTGAAAGCCAGGCCATCCCTCCACGATCCGGTGAAGTCTGTCACGCGTACTCCAGGATAACGCGCCGTCGATCTTCTGGCCCATCTCAGAAGAGCTTCGCGGGCAGTTACGTTAGGTTCCTGACCCACTACGATATCGGATATCTGGCAAAATAAAAAGGTCAAAGTTCGTCAACAAATCCTTACACGTGCTCAGATATTTCGGTCTGTTTTCGTTTAGAACTGTGGTGTCGTGCGTAGGCCTCGACGCCGTTTGTTCGTTTGGTTCGCCCTTCGATATGTTTAGCCGAGAGGAGATAGATGATATCTTTGGGTTCGAATCGCAACTTTGTCAGGGTGTCGCTTACCCGAACGGTCTTAGGTTTTGGCGAGGCCTGCCGACTAAATGAGTAGGAGGAAGAGGAAGCAGCGGTGTCCTGCAAGTAGCCGGCAGTGGCACGTTTTGTTAAATCCTCGGCCACGCATCTTTCCTCGCCCCGTGTCAAAGTGGTCGTTTTGCGAACGATTCGGGTCACGATACGCTTCGTGCCGTTCTCGCCGCGCCTCGAGGTCTTCGTTGACTCGATCGACGATCCTAAATCGTAGCGTTATCAGTCGCTGCTACGTAAACACGCTAAATCACGGCCGAAAATATTCCACGTTGCTCCGATTAACCGACACCTCGCGCAAACGAGTTCTAAAGGCATTCTTCCCTGGTAGCGATCCACCAACCGTGATTCGAAATCGCGTCACGATCGGCTCAGGCTTGGCTACGTTCCAACTTAGCACCATCTAAGTCGATCGTGCCGCGACTTCTATGATCCTTGAACGAGCGGATCGCGATTGATTTACGAGGGAAGCTGTTTCTGAAGAATTTCAGCCTCGAAACTCGCGAGAAGCGCTACTCGAGGATATCGCCGATTTATCGGAGCTCCTACCTAGAACCTCGGTCGAGAGTCTTCGCTTGGTATAGATCGCTCTTAAGTCATCGGCAGCGGGTGTCGCGGTGGTCGAAGCAGGAGAAACCACGTTCTCTCGAGCATCGTCCTCTCTGGTGCCTTGCACAAACAGCCGACCGCCCTTACTAAACCGATATATTGACATGGTGTACCGGTATCAAGGGATACAAACGCGGTGGATCCTTGCAGTCTGATCTGGCGGTCGTCGAAAGGACCGACTCCCTCCGAGAAACTACCATCGACCTCCGGGAACAGAGGCAAGGCACGTACCACGGCTACTCTACTATTCGTAGCCTTATCCGGCGCCTCGGTTTTACCGCGCACGCTGTCGTTCGTGAAAGCCGATTATCGAGGATCGCAACCGTTCGTTCGTCTCACCGTTAGTTCGAGTCAGAGACTTGACGTTGCTCGCTCCTTGGAACACGCAGTTATCAATTCGAATGCGCGGAATGAACGAACGCAGGTCGATTTTTATCGTCGATAGGATCGTAACGGTTGATACGCGCGTGATCTGAACGGGTCGAGCTACTCGCGATCTTCTGAGAGCGCATAGATTCCTCGCACCGTTGTAATTTGTTTTTAACACCAACGACTAGTCCGTGAATGGTGGGAGACACGATCGCGCGCGCCTACTCCTCGAAAAACAGCGTGGAAATATATTCTTCACAGAACAGCAGGCAAAACATCGATGAGGCTGGATGGAAATGTGGACAGGCTGGTGGTGCACCAATATTTAAAAGAGGGGGGAGTCAGAGAGAAATCGGTTGAAAGACGGAAGGGAAAGTGACGGACAGAAGATGATAAGGTGCGAGGAATTAGTGGTTATCAGGAGATACACTCGACAGCAGGTATTACTGGTATACACGGCCAGCACGGCGCGTATCGCGAACCGACTGGCGCGCACTACAGGTAGCTCATCGAGACCGATCCCCACTTCGAGTTCCTTTCGTGCTTCTTTGCACGCTCGTTCGCTCGCACGTTTCACCGGTAAGGTTTCACGGACGCGGTTCGTCGCGCGTTCGTCTGTCCCTTTAGCCACGGACAGGTGTCTCCTACCGTGGCTTCGATAGAAATCGACGGTGCGTCCCAAAGCTTCGATACCCCGAGAAACGTTTCAAGCTTGTGGAATGAAACAGGATAAGTCGTCGCGATTCACCGAACGGCCGACAGCGTACGCGTTGTATCCGGCTGCCGTCGCGAGAGTAGGCCAACAAAATGCGCACAGGTGAGAGACGCCTCCGACAGTCCCCCTCTATATTCTCCCTCTCTCTTTTTCTCTCTCATACTCTCCTGCGGTAGGCTCTCCATCGCTCTTCCTCACTCTTTCCAAAGTCCCCTTCTTTCCCTGCTGCTGCATAGCTACTCGTGCTTGTCATACCATAGCCTGGCTCCATCCTGCCCACCCCTGCATTCGACGTCACCTATCTCCTTTTGCTTCCGCGACGCCCCCCTAAATTGTCGTCCTCGTCTGCGTCCTCGCCGTGGTCATACACAGTTGTTGTTCGTGCATACCCGGTGCAAGATCGCGCATGCGCTCGCACGATATCGGCCGCGAGTCATCGGGGAACACTCTGTTGCAACGAGGCGAAACGCGCCGAGAACACAGGCTAGGCCCCACTTCGTTCGCCGTTCGTCGCGCATCGCGTCCTTCCTCCTTTTCCTTTTCTAGAGATTTTACAATTCACCGTGGCACAGTAACGCTCCGTAAGCGCCGCCTTCAACAGCCACACGAGCAAATTGACAGCGTTACACACACGGGCTTACCTAATTCGTGCGCGATTCTCTCTCGTTTCATTAATAATACGCGTCGGTTTCATCCGGAGGACACGAAGAGGCGAGGAACGCGGACCGACGACAACGCGGCACAGCCGGCAGAAATAAGCAGAAGACGAGGGAATGAAAACAATACCTAAATAAGTGGCGTCGAGTTGAAAGAGGCGAAAAATAGGACGCGCCGGTGCGGTGGTGTCCCTGAGCGTTACAAACGCGAAGGAGAGGAAAAAAAAGAAACGGAAAACGTTCCTCGACGAAGTCGAGAGAGTCGAGACGCGCGCGGCGAACTCGGGACCGGACGTGACGTCATCGCACCCGCAACTGCTCCGCTCGAGCATTGGCTTTCGCTACGAGACCGTGCGCATGAACCAATCCTTGCGAGATCCTCCAGAATCCTCGCAATCCGTGCTTCCCCCTTTCGAATTACCGCTGGTACTGTTATACCTGCTGCCTTCTTCTTTTTCCTCTCATTCAACTGCGCGCCATTTTCTTTCCCAAATTACAATACCGTGCAAAGTAATCCAATCGTCGATACAGAAAAGGGTAACGCAAAATAAATTTGAATCCTATTCGAGTTACTTGGAATTGCTTTAATCCTGTAACGGTATTTGAAATTTTAGTCGATTCAATCGTATACCGTTTGCTTTAAAAATACTTCATAATTTTCCTTATATTTGTCTCAAACCTAGGAAATATTTTGTAAAAGTAAAAACATAATTGTAGTAGGTTTCTACCCCACGCGTCATATTTTAAGACCTGAGAAATTGAGATTGCAGTAAAAAAGTGAGATTTTAATTAAAATAAATATTACATATTTTTTTAACTTTTTGTAATAAGACTTTTAATATCCCTAAAACAATTACTTCTGAATATAAAGCCTCCAAAGATATTTGCAGTTTTCGAACAGGGTACAAATCTACTCCACGAAGCCACTTACGTAAATCTAAATAGCGAAGGTATGTACTCAACTCTTTTGCTACGGAGGATGTATATAATATACGTCTTCAAAAATTGTACAATCATCTATTAAAAGCATACGTGTATTTTCTCTGTAGTACAATAGTGTTGCTTTCTCAATCCATGCTACAAAACTACACCATAATTAATCGTATAGAGCAGTGATGAACAACCCGCAGTCTGCCCTTCAACTACTTATCTGCGGTCTCCGAAACGTTGCATTTCATTCAACTATATCGTAAAACAATAAATTCGACTGCATAAAATAAAATTTCTTGATGAATATATTAGATGTGGGAGTTAACTTTTGCCTTTTATTTGCTATTCAACGTTTAGTATTTACATAAAAGTCAATAGACAATTTTAATGTTGAATGACTACTGAACTTTAGATCACCCTTTTGCACTTACAAGACAACTGAAGAACATCAATTTTGAAATACGATAGAGGTTTTGACTTGGCTAATTTGATGTAAAAGCACCAAATTAATGTCTGCACCTAATACTTAAGTATTTCATATTGCGTTCACTGTGATCCGTATGGAATATTAGGTTTTCAATTTTGGCTCGCTGAAGGACAAAGGTTTGGCCATCACTGAAGTAGGGCATTCAAATGCTTAGATTTATATTATCGTCATATCAATAGAAGTGATTCTTCTTTACGCGTTGAGTTTTTAGCTTTAAGCTGCCGTAGCGAAAGGGTTGAGAATTAAAGTAATTCCACGGAATAAATACAAACTCCGAGGGCGCGAAAGTCGCGAAGATGCGCGTAACGTGCTAAAAAGGAATGGTCGCTCACGGGTTGACCTTGGCCGGTGGCGTCATTCGTGTTTTTGTATTCGGTGCTCGATCGACCGATTCCGATTATCATAATTGCAAGGTGGGCGGCACGAGACAAGGGGAGACGCGGCTGGACGTCGCGATACGGTTGTGTTCACAGTCCAGCCACCTCCCACGTCCCGGAATGCGACACGATCATGCTTTCGAGACAGCCTGTCAACCTTCCGTGTCTCTTGTTACCTCGACGTAAGCGAAACTACCATAAAGGGGCAGATCCGTCGCGAACGGAAGGACAATCGTCACCGGCGGCTACGAAAAATGACGCGTTTCTTAGATCGTCTAGGGAAATGGATCTTGCATCTTAGAGATCATTCCGGCTTCCGCGTGTGGGATTGCATGTTACAAACCGAGTCTACATGCGGGCGCCATCTAGCTTTTCGACCGGTTCACGCGGTCGATAAGGGATCGAGCACTGGTTTCTAGATCATCAATCGCCAGAATTATTTCCCCGATTTTTTGGCAAACGAATCAAGTGTCCACTCTACCTTGGACAGGAGAAGATAATTGTTATTTTCGAGAGTCAATAGGTGGATTTTAATGCTGTTCATTGTATTTTTTTATTAAGCTGTTGCGTAATAAATGCGTAATTCAAGATGGAAAAATTCGATAAGTGAAATTTGCTTTAAACTTAAAAGTTTTGTTCAATGAATCGTTGATTAATGACAAATATGGTAAATGTTAATAATTTGCGTTTAAAATTAAGTAAAAAAACGACATTATTTATGCGATGACTGAAAACTATAAACGACTAGCTAATAATTTGTTGACATCGTCCGCAAAGATTTTAATATCATTCCAATGATTTTTCAAAGTTACTCAATTTTTCCTAAGTGTTCTAATATTATATTTTTAATCAGAGATGTGCAGGTACACTATTATATTCAGAAGTTCGTATTTCGCGTCCAATTTCCGCAATTTCGCCCTTGGGCTTGCAGATCGTATTTTCCGTTCATCAAATATTAAAACGAGAATCTGTTTTTCGAAGCATCCAAAGTAGAATGGACATCTACACTCTTGAATTCTTCTCGATTCTTTTTCTCTCTCTCTCTCTCCTCTCTCTGGCTTTGTGGAAACCACTACACAGCATAAGAATGGAGGGGAACTTACCTTGCGTCGCCAGCTCTGCGGCGCAAAACAGAACAAAAAATACACCATTAGATACACACAGATGCTGATCGAAGCCGCCTAAGTAAGTGTAACGCTATGTTCTAATTGAATATCGCATAGCGAGAAAATCGTTGTCGTCCAAGCAGGCGATTGCAGACGATGCGATAGTGTGCATATACGGCTGATTGTCGTGTATTATTTACAACTGAGTTGACGATTAATTTTTAGGGTACCTTTGACGAAATTAGACTTGCTTCTTCTTAGCGAAAATTGTTACGTAAAATATTTATTAATAAGAAAGATACGAACAAGAAAAAACGTAATTCGGTACAACAAATATACACAGATAGGATTAAATTTGGCAATTTTTATCACCTCAACTGTCAACTACGAGAAAATGACTGATTTATTTTATCGATATACTTGATCGACACGAAATACTTTTGATTACATTTTTGAAGTAATACGAGAAAGATGTTCTCGAAAAACTATGAAACTTAAGAAACCAATCGCGGTGGAAGAAAGACTGGCTGTAACTTTCCTTTTCTATTGACAATGCCATTTCTTCCCATTCTTTGTTTGCTATTGAACGTTCTTTATAATTTTCTACCAATTTATTCCATAAAACGGACCTTTTCGCACCTCAGAAATCAACAATTCGGCAGAATTGATCATTGTCATTCCAGACGTCGTGTAAACTAGTTTTAATTTTAAACAAATGCGTTGCCACTTTGAACAACTCGCAAATTTGGACATGACCACAAAATCACGGTAATCACACTAAAATCATTAGCCCGATAATAGGGTTGATCGGGCTCCGATCAGTCCGATCAAAAGATTGTATACGAGGCTTTCATATAAGATATAAAGCTGTATGCATATGTACGTGTATCTTATAAAGGAATCTAGAGAAACATGTAAAGGAATTCACATGAATTCCATATGTATTAAAAACACATTTCTAAATTATGGACTTTCGACTGTTGATTACAACTGGCATTAGCCAATAGTAAGAGGCAGTGATAAGTAGCCACTCATTCACAGTTGTAGATCGTAGATGTCATTTAAACGTAGAGGCTCCCGCACACGATCAATATTATTGACAATATCATTGATCGTGTGTGGTGTTCAAAATATTGAGATGGATTGACAATATTATTGTCAACAATACCGATTGTGTGTGGCAACCTTAGGACTGACGACAGTGTGGCCTACTTTTTTATATTCCAAACTATACATATATACGACAGTAGGCCGTGATAAAATACGATTTGTTTGTTTCGTGTCGCCTTTTTGCTCGTCTAAACGGCAGCGGTTTCTTCGCTGTGTGATATTCGATTACGACATAGCGTAACTAGGGAGTAGGTTTAAATCGGAGCAACCAATTAATTACCGGCTCATGAAGGAAGACTGCGAACGCAGCGATTCGGGAGCACGCGAGATAAGAAGCTGACGCGTGGTAGTTGCATAGCCAGGAAAACGAACACTGTCTCCCTTTGTGCGGTCGCGTAACACGGTTACTCGAGCCTCGATTGATGGCTCGCGTTCGACGTTTTTTGCCCCTATCCGCAGACGATCCGACGTCCGGCATCGGCCTAGTCTTTTTAAACGGCGCCGCGCCGCAGCTCCGCTCTGGGTGAACCATCGCGCGTAATCGCGTTCCCGTTCCGTTCCACGGCGTTCTCCACGGCGCCAAACGTCGCCAGGAACGACTCACCCCCCCACCCTTCTCTCGCTCTCTCTCACACACACACTCTCTCTCTCCCTGTCTCTCTTTCCCTCTTTCCTTACGCTTCCTCCCTCCGACTCGCTTTCGATCGGAACGAGAATCACGAGAAAAACGAGAGTGGTCGGGCATTCCTGCGCGATGATTCTCCTAGTTGTTTTCCCCTGACGAACGCAAGTTTCTCGCAAGCGAAACATTCGATCGGTATCACTTCGTATTTTTTGCGAGCAACAAGGTTTCGAAAAAGGGACCCCTTGTCTGTGTTTCGTACGCAAACTAAGGGAGACCGGTGAGTATCGGGTAAAATGAAATCCGGATAACAAGGAAGTTCTTTCTTCCAGAATCGCGATTCGAAAGGGCGAACCAGGTGTCGAGAAGTTCTTATCGACCGTTTTCTTTGGATGTTTAACGTGATGGATGTATTACGTGAAAGCTAGAAATGTGCAAGAACCTGAAAATATGACGCGAACTATTGGGTTGTGATGTATATTCGTCCTCCTGCTTTATCAGACATTTCAAAATTATTTATTTACAAATTCATAATCTTCAAAGTTTAATCGATGGTGTGCGTACCATTTTGATCGATGATCCTTCTATTTTTCTAATAACTGAAGGTTTCGTCTTTTATAGTATTTTCTACTATTTAAAAAATGTCCACCAAAAGCGGGAAAAATCTATGTTACAATCTAAGAAATATGACCACATTGGCAAACAGACGGATTATCGCTGATCTGTATTTCCTATTCAAGATAATTCATGGTCTATGTAGTAACCACGGTGTCACGTCCCTTGCAGATTTTAATGTACCCTGAATAGGTCCACTACGATCTTCAAACCTCCTACTTTTACCGCTAGATTTGTAGATGTTAACCCTAACAGCAGAATCAGCTGCTTACCAAATTAATATAGTATCAAGATTGACATATTTTCCTAGAAGATTAACGATTTCAAATCTGAGCTACTTAAAGCTTAAAGCTGATAGTCAACTTTGTTTTAAATACTATATTTCTCTGTCTCCATGTATATATCTTGTATTGCTGTTTGTAAATTTCGTCTCTGTAGCTTTACTGTTCGCGTCTATTCATTTAGGTACTTTTACCAATAAATAAGTTTTCGTGGTTCTTGCACACCTCTAGTGAAAGCATAATCGATAATAATTCTAGGGTATGCAGATGGCTACTCACCTGGAAATGTAGTATGATGGTCCATATCAAACCTAGGGTCAGCTTCGGGTTTCCATCGACAATGTCTTCGGCTCGAATATTCACAAGTTTGATCTTCTTGTAGCGTAAAAAGTCAAGGGCCATCTGTACGTTCTGCAGCATGTGGAAACGCATCCGACCTCTCTCCCGCGGCTGAAAAATTGTACCACGCATCGGATTTAGATTCAGTTCGCAGGATTCTCATGGTGAAAGTTGTAACTTAATTGGCAGGATATAAAAATCTACCCAACCCCATCTAGAAGGATTTAAGTTTCGTTTTGGCACCGTTAAGTATACCTCTTTTATACTTTAAAAAGAAACAATGCAAATTTATTGCAAAAGCAATGTGCAAATTTATTTATGTAAACTTGCTGATATGTTACATTTGCCATCATGTAATGGTACCCTTATATAGTTACAAATATTTAACGTTATGCGAATAAAATGTAGAAACCGATTAGCAAATATGTCATTGAAAAATACGAATTTTTATACGCAACGAATAAAAATCTTAAAGCTGTTGAGCCATCAACATTCGTATGACTCTAGGCACACGACGAGGAGGTTGCATAATTGGAGTTGTACCTCGTGTGTACGTCCTCTTCCAAAAACCTCTGTTACTCTATGCGAAAATAGAGACTTCAGCCTTTAAAACGAGCAGAGTATGATTGTCGTACGAGGTTTTTTTCCAAAGCTACATCGTTTCAAAGATTCACAATTTTTCCATCAGCATCTATCGATCCCTTCATTTAACCCACGAGTGTATTTCAATGAAAAATATAGTCGTATGCCAAGAATTTTTATATCCACTAAATTAAAGTCTTAAAGTTATTGGATGATGGTAAAAAATGATCTACTTTGCAACACCCTTAAATGGATAAAAGGCGAAGTCCGGCTACTCTCGTAATGGAGGTCAAGTCAGACCCCCCCTAACAGTTACATAACGAGCGTTTCACCCTGCCAACTGAGGGTTAACCGGAACAGCAGCAATCGTGTCGCATAAGCGAAAAGAAAGGAAGGGAAGGACGTAGAATACTTACGAGATGCTCGCCTGAGAGTACCTCCAGCAAGGAAATGAGGTTGTGCCCGTCCCGCAGGTCTTCGAACAAATCTCCGACATGTCTGCTGGCCTGCAACAACAATTTCACGCATCAGCGCACTGATAAACCACTTCCTTTTGTTCAAGTGTCTCCCGGACAATTTATAACTGAAAATAAACACAAGTAGTAATTGAATGAATGGAAAAATGAGAGTGACAAAAAGTAGCCCAAATTAAAATACGCGAGGATAAACAAGCAGCAGCGACGAATACACACGAAAAGTGAACAACATATTTTACAAACATTAACGTGCAATCACGCACACATAACGGATGAGAGAACGTTAAGGAGGGGGCGGGTTCAACGAAGCTGCTATCGCGAAGAGATAATCGCGTGCTTTGCGAAAATAAACGTTCAAAGTTATACATACACTCTGCTCGAGGTGCGTCACGTGCAAACGCAGCAATCGTGGCCCTCAAACTTGTGGTTAAAGTTTAAATGCCGCTCGCGATAAGCACGAATCTCCCGTGTATCAAAGTAGCTGCGAGAATCGTCCAATTTTCGATAATTACACCGCTGCTTTTGCGCGTCCGCCTTTAGTTATGGTTTCGCAAAGCACATGTTCAACGGTCGTTAAGGAGTTTCTCGAATGATTAAAGGAAACGGGAAGAAAATGAGGAAGGACGTTACTTGAGAGAACGATCATTCAATGGACAAATCGAGACATCGTTCTTCTTGAAGCATGCGAAAATTCCATCTAACACTGGCAATTGGTCTTTAACGACACCTGCCGTGGACTTACAGTGGGGGAGCAGCATGGCTGGTTGTTCACAAGGACGCACACGTGCAGGCACGTGTAAGTCTGAAAAAAACATCGATTGAAAAGGAGCACGCAACGAATTATGAGTTTGATTCCGTGTTCCGTCGCTTCGGGATGCGAAAAATAGCGGCAGGTTTCCGGTTCTTTGTAGCGAAACAGAGCAGTGGTGTTTCGCAGCCATTAATTTAATGCTGAGGCCAGATTTGCACTATAGCTTCGCTCACAAACCGCTTACGATTTGCTTAGACCTGATGCAGACAAGCGATTTTTTAACGTACGATCGTATGTTTATCGTCGTTTTTTTCAATTGAAAATATAAGGAAAAATATACGATCGTGCGGAAAAAAGTTGATCATCTGCATCGAGCTTTCCGATCCGCCCACGGTTCGATCAAACATTATTCTACTGTTTACACTACATATGTATTCACATTGGAGGTAACGCTCCATTAGTCCAATACAGTTCTGGTTGCATTTATTAGGTTTACCAATAAGAAATCCACTATTTCAAAGTGGATCATTAAATTTAATTTATCCAAAAATTAAGCTTTTAAACAGAAATCACTTGATACTGCTTGCTGAAAAGAAGGTATAGAAGCTAAGACTCAACAGGAATGTATTTAAAACCAAATTAGTGTTTGATTTTATTAAAAACAATTGTTAAATCTAACGAGAGAAGTGGATTATTCATTGGTACACCTAATAATATTTTGCTGAAGCAAGATCGAACTCATCTAGAGCTGAAGCGATAGTACAAATACGTGTCTCTAAAGATTGGAAACGTCACGTGATAGCACGTGACAAAACTTGAAATTTGTAAAATGTGACCCTTCACATTTCCTTGGTTTTATCTTGAGAACAAAAAATTACATATTTGGAAACAAATTATGCATACATACAGACATAAGTCAACACATATATTGAAAAATTCGACAAAATTTTGATATGATCGGGTTAAAAGTAAAGGATGACTGGATTGTGATCGAACCATAAGCGGATCCAGTGTGGTGGTTTGATAGACACTTGAAAGAAACATATTTTAAAGCCAAATAAATCTTTGTTTATATCTTGTATAGAAAATCATGGAATATTCATAAAAATACACCGCTACAAGTTTATGTAATTTTTATGGTAAATTATCACCCAGTCATTTTGATCGACTTAATAGTTTTATCATTAACCCTTTCTCAATTATGGGAGCTCTAGCGGAGCCTCGCACTGATTTCAATTAAACATACATTAACCTTCTAACGGGACTTAGCAACGCTTATCGAATTCTCGCACAAATTTTAACAAAAGTTTGGCAATATTAATTGAAATTTTATGGTTCGAATTTGACACTAAAGTACATAACTAAAATTGGAAATCCAAAGAAGGGTTAATTGCCCGTAAAAACCTACCGCTATTTGTCGATTGCATGGACGAGTGGTCCTTGAACGAAGGATATTCTAGCATGCGAGAAAAGAAAAGCAGCGGCGGTAACTTTCCTTTTGAGAAACAACTGTAAGAATTTATGCGGGGTAATCCTTAATTGCATGTCAATACGTCAAAGGATAAATGCAGAGTTTTGCTTTGTTTGCGACCAGTTGAAGAGAATGCTCGTTGCACCGTCGCGGCGCTCAATCTCTAATAGCGAGTTTCTATGGTAAATTGTGTGAAATGATTCGCTTGCGCGCCGGAGTTTATTTCCGGCGATACTTTGCGTGGGAAATTTGCAATTATTCAACAGAGTTGATATTTTGCAGCACTTATATTCCTGCTGCCTAACGTTGCAAACAAGTAAAACCTTCGAGCATTCCTTTAATTAACTCTTTGTCTTACGACTTTCAGTAGCCGCACACGTTAACGAAAGTTACTCGTTGCTTCGATAGCAAAATATTAAATTATTACTAGGTGTGTGCGGCATCCCGGTCGGGACGTGAATTTTTCTCAAAATTAGGACAGAGTTCCGAAAGTTTTGCATTTCCCGAAAATATCCGCGATTCCCGAAATTCTCAGGATTCTCGATACTTCCGAAGATTTCGAAAATCCAAAGGCCATTTTGATATTCGTTTCGTTGAATACTTTCATAACTTTTATCTTTTCAAGATTCTGTACATGCGGGGGATCCCGCACACCGATAATTATCACACATAATTCTTGTTTATTAAAATTTTCAAAAAAATGAAAGATGTAAATTAAATTTGATTCTGTTTGGGCGACGATCTGCGCAACGAGACTTGAGGTTCTAACAAAGGAGGTAATTCTCCACAGTCAAAGTACGGCATAGGGTAGATGTCCGAATTACTATCAATATCCCTATAACCGACACTTTAATTATTTTATTTAATAGCAAAATGTATGAAGAATCGTAGATAAACAAATTTTTATACTAAATTTGGACTTCGGTTTACGTAACAACACATACATATTGTATATTCATTTACACTTAATATTTAAAACGAAATATTAGGAGGTAAATTTGCTGTTGAACATTGAAACGTGATCGATGTAATTATGAAGTATGGGACGTGTCATAATTCATTAAATGCGATACGATTACTATACATCTTATATCTGTTAAGCAAACTGAATTACCAATACATGTAAACATTATTTCTATTTAAATAGTTATAAAGATAAAGAGAAATAATATTGAATATAGAATCTTAAACCAAATATTTTCAAACTCGTTTTTTGATCGGATGTGGTACGGTTAGTGTTAAGTGATAAACCAGTAAGTCTGTAACTTTTAATATATAAGCGAAGACAATTTTGATAAATCTGAAAGTTACGCCAAAAATGCTACAATCGCAAAAAGTTAATTCGTATACAGCTAAGAACAGAAGCTAATTCCTAATGAACGATATCTATGTTCACATATTAACCCTTTCGTGATTAACGAGTAGACCGCAGATGTTTGTGCGAATTTATAGTTTTATAAATAAAACTAAAGAAGTGGGACCTAAATACGGGGCTATTTCATCCCCCAAGTATAGTACCACGTTCTTTACTTGTGTATATTTTTATGTCTCATGAGCATTATGTATCTTTTTGCGCATTTGAATTCTTCATAAATGTACAAACATCAGCAATCTGCTAATTAACTTTGACACATTGTTTGCTGATCCCGCAATGTTTCGGGATCTTCAGTTTAACCGTTGCGGGATTCCATACACATTTTTTTGATTCCATACACACAATTGAGATGTACGTTCAATTCTGTGACTAACTAACTGTGTAATTTTTTCCGCTTTTCCAGAACGTTTCCGAAATTTTAGAAATTTTACTTAAGAGGAATTCATCAGCCACTATGAAAGTTGAAGAAGGTAATCGACCAAAATAACGCAGACTTAATTGGTTAACTTGGTTTTAGACACTCAGGTATTCAATAGTTGATATTTAGCAGACGTACAATGTGTTAAATTAATCACAATTTAGTACACATCGGAGTCTCAATAATCGGTTCTACTGAAAAACTTCGAATCAAAAATAATTCGATCACGAATGGGTTAAGTTAACGACTCAAAATCTAAACTCGTTTATTCTAGACTTTTAACCTAAACTATCAACATGCATTTAACGATCATCCTATAATAATTCAGCACACTCGTCCGCGAACCACTCGTCCCAGTTAATTAGGTGTTCTGCAAGAAGGAATACGAATGGATTCATACCTTCACGTACTTCCAGTGCTGTGGCAAGCGTGAAAGGATTGAAAGTATAGAATTATGATTATGAATTTTCATCCGACAATGGGCTCTCTTATGTAATTGCAGCAATCTGCATGAAACAATCGATGCGTTGTCACACAGGCGAGCGCATCTCGAACGTCACGTCGCGTCGCGTCGCGTGCATTTAACTATTCTCGAGCAAGAAGAAAAGGAAAGTAAAAACGCGCGAGTTGAAGCAGGGGTCGACGAATGTTTGTAACTTTTTGCAGCATCGCCAGGGACAACGACCGATCGCGAATCGAAATCGGGCGATCGACAAAAACGCGCATGCAGTCGACGGACGTATGATCGATTGGGCGAAATAACCAGGACCCATCGATGAACAGGAAAAGAATGGGTGGCGCCATTCCCAGCCGCCGTTCCGGTATCGCTTTGATTCCGTTCTTAAACTTAATCGTATCATTTCTTTCCATCTTATCGTTGAAAACCGGTTGGTTTAACACAACTCTCTAAATCGGAGCACCGTATATAGCCAAAAATGTGTGCAAATCGCAGCTTCATTATTCTTCCTTGGAACTGTGACTCGTTTTAATTTCATCGGAAGAGTGATCGGAGGGGGGTTGCAGGATGCGGTTATTCAACGCAAAGGAATTCATG
Source organism: Eucera pruinosa (assembly GCA_028830335.1). NCBI lineage: Eukaryota > Metazoa > Arthropoda > Insecta > Hymenoptera > Apidae > Eucera > Eucera pruinosa. The sequence goes on from JAMYCR010000005.1 coordinate 14,252,258, forward strand.
GGCGCGAAGATTACTTCAGCGGACCATTTCCTGGCGCAATGTTACGCAATGACCACGATGCGTCATAGCCAAGCACTCACTCTTCAGCAATCGCAGCCACGTTTTTTCTTCTCCGCTCGATACGACAACCAGCTGCCTAAGATGCATTTCACACATGCCGGATAAGCCTGTCCGCTGTCGTATATCCGGTCCTGAGATGTATGAGGCCGTATGAGAGTATATAATTATTCGAAGGACTTCCAAAGTTGATGGACGTTTCCACCAATCCAAAGGCTTGAAATTAAAATGCTCGGAAATCCAAAAGCTTAGAAATCCAGACTTGAAAATTCGAACGCTTGGAAATACATAAGTTTGGGAATTCGAAGTCTTCAAAAACTCTGTTGTTCGAATAATTATGAGCGGTACTGTATATTATATGCGTGTGCATGTTTGAGTCATGGAAAAGACAAGGGACAACGAAATTGAAGAACGTGTGAAAATGAACGTATCTGGCATCGGACATCCTTGTGAAACAGACTTAACGGTTCATATGTACTTACATAGACTGGGATACAATCGTTGGAAACACTATATCAGTCGAGCAACTCAAATCGACCGATTCCTAACAATTGAACGATTGCGTACTTGCACAGTCAGTCAACTGTCGATTCGCAGCGTTTCCAGCGATTGTATCCCAGTCTGCACGAGCCTTAACTGATTGACTGAGCCATGCTTGCCTACCTGCGTACCTAACTGCCTACTTATCCACCTACTTACCGAGCAAGAGGTGGTAAATCGGGAACGTCGTCCGCAGAGAACGTTTCCGAATAAGGTCAGAGTTACGAGAGGAAAGGTGGGCGCGTGGAATCGAGCAGGTAGGTAGCCAAGAGAACCAGTACCGAGCGACGCGCAAACACGCAGTACCGTTTGCCGTATTACCCTGGAATCCATTACCAAGACCGAAGTCGGTCGATTTAAAGCTGCCTCTGTTCGTCGACAACGCGTATCGACGGTAAGACCGCGTCTCATTGTCTCAGTGTCTCCACACGGGGGTGTAAAAAGAAATTTCTGTTTGAGAAGAGTGGCTAATCAATCCTTCTTAAGCCGATGCGAAAGTCTTCGTTCGATTGGCGAGATTCGTTAAGAAATAGCAACACCGATGGAGAACGAGAGAGAGAGAGAGAGAAAGAGAGTGGAGGTTCCAAGGAAGGGAAAGGCAGAAGTACTTAGGTAATGGAAGAGGGCGTAGATAGAAAGAGGGGTGAGTAACGGTACGACTGGATAGGCGCCGGTGTTCGTCATTGCTCGGTTCGGAAACGAGCCGGGGTCGAAGAGCTAACTAACATTAGGAAGAAAATAAGGCTCGATAACCCTCGAAATACCAATCGAGTTATACTTGCTGCTTACGAACACGAAGAGCTTCAACCTTGCCTCTCTTCTCCTTTCTCCTTGACTCCTGACTTTGCATACGCGGGCAACGTAACGAGAATGCAATGCAGGGAATGTATCGCTGCTCGATTTATCATTGAACACACAAATACGCGCATACACACGTACGCGCGTGCGAGATGACTTCTCTTTTTCTCTTCGCTTGTAGTTCTCTAACCAACCCTTTTTTTCTGCCTCGGCGCGATCATCGTTTACGACCGAAACATTTTGTGCTCTTTTTTGTTGTTTGCGAAAACAGGAGAAGAAGGACGTCATCGGAGGTGATCCGCGACCCTGCCAGAGAGAAGAAACGAAGACGAAAGTCACTCACGTGAGATCAAGGCTAACGTGTCTCGAGTTACAAGAATTGTTCGCGGTCGCGTGGCATGTCGTCGGGCGTCGGCGTCGTTGGACATCGTCGCCGACGTTACTTGCGGTCACTGTGGTCATCGAGGACCATTAGCGCATCTGCGTAGCCCTCGCCGCGCGGCTTCGTCAGCGTTCGAAATCGGTATTGGCATCGGTGGTATCGTCGGCATCGCCGAGTAGTAATCGACATTGGAATAGACGTTGGCATCTCCGACGGCATCGTTTTTTCCATCACGTGTTCGCTCGAGAATGCGTACAACGCAGAGAACAATGCCGGTGTTTGTTCGACCGTGTGCGCTGCATCCACCGCGGTAGCGCGATCTCATTTAACCCTTTCGCGACGATGATACTGACCGTCAATACTGCTCTGTTCAACGCCACGTCGCACAGTGATCGAATTTGCCAAAAAACTGGCCAATCGCACGAAGGCGTTTGATTTGCATAAAAATGTATATAGGGGGGTTTTCGATGCCGCTGATTCTGAATTACAAAATACAACACGATGGCCAGATGTATCAAAGGAAGAGATCATTTTGTGAATGCCGGATATAGTTGACGTTAATCCCAGAAAATTATTCTGTGTTAGGAGGAAGTAAGGAATCTTTGAGTTCACGCACACAGGTCCATACTAAGTATATGATGTTTTATATATCGCTTTCATCATTATCCGAATGTGTGCGTGAACGGGGTCTGTATAACGTATGGTGCCCGGCTCTACGAGAAGTTCTGAAGTACCGATGAACCCGAAAAATTTGCGCTAGAATTTAGAAACTCATCGTCGGTTGCACGGATACAAAAATCATCGTCAGGAGTTAATCAATCTATGTTACACCACACGAAAAAAACAAAATTCGCCTACCGAAAAACCGGGTTTCCTGTTGCAAGAGCTACAGAACTCGACTCGCCTGCAGCTGAATAACCTAGAGGAGAGCGAGGGTGTGGTCTAATTCGGAAGGGGTAGGGAAAGAAAAGAGGAAGCGGATGACGGATCGAGGCCGTATCGATCGGAATGATTTTCTCGATTTCACCCACTCGGTTTTCTCGATTCGTTACCTTCTATAGCAGCGCGTGAAATACCCTCCTGGAAGGGATTATGGTCGGCCCACGCGTGCACGGCCTACATGGGCAGAGCGACGGGTGCAGGAAGGTGTTACGCACGTACAGTGTGCACGCACGTACACAAGGGAGGCTGAGAAGGTCCCCTATCGTTTACGTATGTGGTTACGAAACAGCTGGTTGTGCCGACGTTGCGCGCCGCTGCTCTCGTATGCTCACCTATCAGGTGTTTCGATATACACTCTCGCCTCGACTCCACCAGCCGTGGCCTCCTGCTAAGGTCGCTCTAAAATTAGGATCGTTCGATATTTCGAAGGAAGGGCCGAGCCTCCGTGGAACGCAGCCCCCCGTCCACGTAATTCGCGGAACTTAATCCTCGTATAGAAGGATTAGATGATAACCGTGGTGAATTACACACGCGCATACACATACAAGATCGTATCAGGTGGATCGATGCGAGCCATACACACGCTGATTAAAAGTGAACGCCCATCGACTGCCGCAACGTTGAAAACGCGAAACCTTTTCTCCGATTTCAGAGACACTTACCTTTTTCAGATGCTTGTTCACCCATTTGGTAAATGTTTTCTTTTGGATCGCGTCTCGTTCGTCTGCAATCACAAAGAGAAGCAATTGGATAGAGACGAGATAAACGAGAATCGTCGCGAGGATAAAAAAAAAAAAAAAAAAATTAAAACGATATCACAGATGAGGTTCAGAATAAGATCTATCGTCCAATGTATTTCTCTGTCACACGATTTTCGGGTCTAGTCATTCATTACCATTTTCATTTTTACCTTTTCGATTACGTAAAATCTATAACTTTTGCGTGTGCTTTTACATTCTACATATTAACTCTTTGACTGCTATGAACGCATACATGCGTCTAGGGAAAGCTATCGGCGTAGACTATAGACGCATATATGCGTTTAGAGATTATACCATACACCAGACACAAAGGAAGGTTATTAGTGTTTGAGATAGACATGAAAAAAAGAACAGTAATTTAATAAATTACAGTAGTATATTAAGTAGTAATTTAATTAATAGAAATAAATTTAATTGCACATTGTATAATTAGTCGGTAGCTGAATACAGAACGCGAAGTAGAAGTATTTCGCCCACAGCAAGTGTTATTCCTGGAGTACTCCGTGGTCAAAGGGTTAAAGTACTTTAATTCACATTCCTTTTATAGCAATAAAAGCAAGATATTCTTCCGATAATTCTGATTTATTTAGATGTCAGTACTTCAGACCATGTGTTGCGAAGCCCTGTAAAACGAGAGGTCTATTCTGTACCTCGTCTGTAACGATATCGTGATCACTTTCAATTTTTTTCTTTATCGACCGGCCGATTTTTATCGATTTGCGCGCGTTACGTAGTATCTACGATATCCAATTAAGTGGTCATTTGCATTTTATCAGCGACATTCGGTTGCGCGGGCAAACAGGCATCAAGGCAGCAAGCAGTCGAAATGGATAGACGGACAGGCAGACAGATAGGTAGGTAAGTAGGTAGGTAGGTAGATGGGTGTTGATACGTAGGCAGTCCAGTAGGAAAAGAGCAGTTGATCGTGCAGCAAACAAGCAAACGTGCGCAAAAACCACAACGAATTATTAGAAGCCTGCGTAAATTGCCAACGCTTTGTGCCTGCAGCGATTAAGAAATGAATTTCCACACTACTGCATTTATTTTGCCATTTAGGTAGCAATTAATGGGGGCCAAATATATTAGGTTCGCCAAAAAGTCTTGTCGTTCGTTTGCAACATGGCATTAGCATTGCGATACATAAATTAATATGCCAGTAATTTCACAAATGAAAATAAGATGTGAAAGTAGACATTTTAAGGTATCATTTGAAAAATAAATCGTAAAAATTGATTCCACTTATTCATGTTTAACATTACCTTGAAATACCAAATATGAGATGCATTTTCAATACAATATATTATATTGTTACTATAAACGTAAAAACGCAACACAAAATTGAGAAAAAATAGCGTGAATGATGTCGGATCTCCACTGTTTAGACCTTTAATCAAATCCCAGTGGCTACAAAAAGTACTTGTACATATCTACATTTTTCAATTAGGCGTTTTTAATCAGATTCTATGTTTTAATCCTGCCATAACAAATTTTTATAGTCACATAAAACTATTATTACATGGTGGGAAAAATTAAAAATTACTTTCAGAAAAGAAGATTCAAAAAGGTTCTGCAAGTACTTCTCCATAAACTTAGGCACGATATTCTGTTTATTTGCTACTATCATTTAATATAATCTTAAGTATAAAAATTCACTATTGCTGAATTTTGTGAACCCTTTGAGATGTTGGCAATTTTTTCTGTATAATTACCATGCAAGATTCTCTATAAGAAAACATCAGTGTGAGACGAACGAATTTATTATTATAATAATAAAGAATCATCTCGTTACAAAACTGAAGTACGTGCAAATACTTTTTGTAGCCACTATTCGTTCTGAAATATTAACCCTTCCGCGAGTGGATAATTATGCGAATTAAAATCTGAATAGGAGATTGTTTTGGACTCCAAACATTGTAACATGTATTTTATTTTGGATATTTTCTATATTTTTCAACAATACATGTATTCTGTACCTGAGTCTGTAATTAAATTTTCCATAAATGCATAGACGACCGCAGTCTATTCGTAATACAAGCAAAAGAACATTAGCCCCCTTTGTTCTTTGTACCTATGGTACATACATTTCGCATAATCCGACTTAGCAACCCTACGACGTCCATCGATGTAGAATACTCATTGGTACTCTAACTGACATTGTTACACGAGGTGAACGCAAGTTCGACGACACAACTCGAACGCGAAATTAATCAAGTAGGAGGCTCCTGCTCGGCGTACCAATTAATTACGACCGATTATTCGATTCCATCTAGCTGTAGGCTTTCATTAACCCCTCAGCGACGACCTCCATGCGTCGCACACACAGTGGAAAATTTTCTCGAAAACCTCGTCAAAATACGAAGGCGTTCTTTGACTCGAACGAAAATTTACATAATGGGATATCCGATGTCGCTGATTACGGATCTGAAATTAAAAACTCAAAAAACAAAATGGCGGCTCCAAAAGGGCGAAGTAAGGTATGAAGAAAATATTAAATTGAATCTAAACTTGGTGTAATATTGTTTTCATGGTCACTAATTACGAATCTCAAAGTAAAAATTTAAAAAAACAATGACTGTCTGGCGGCAAAACACCGCACAAGCGTTGGCGATGCATGTTTTCTTGGATTGTCCGAATTGAAAATCGCTTTGAAACATCCGTTAAGGGGTTTTTTATTCCGAGAAGTCTACATAATCTGACTTTCTATAGAGCTTGCGTGACAGATCAATAACTTTTTGTAAAAATGTTAAAACATGGCGTAGAAAATACGCACAACGTCACTCTTTTAAACTTTGACGGTCATTCGCAACTATGCAAAACCACAAAATATCATAACTATTGGTAACTTTCCTTTATCTTTTAAGACTAAAAATAACTTCTTAAAGTATGCCGTTTTTTCATGACACCTCAACTTTACTCTAAATCACGTATTTTTATAAAAACCCGCGTTTTTCGAAAACTGAGAGTGATGGAGAAATTCTGCTTCCAGATCCGTGTTCGAGAAGCACAGCTCTATAAGGATCTTCCACTGGGTATTATAAAACAGAAAAAAGTTTGAATTTGTAGGACAATGTAAATAGACTTCATATTTTGAAAGGCGCCCCTAAAAAAGAACTACAAAAAGCTTAATAGAAACTAGTTCCGAAGGCGGATTTGGGTATAGGCTAAGTAAGTTATAGCCTTTGGGCCTAGGGCGACAGGTTTTAAGGAACTGCAATTTTCGGGGATATCTTTTATCTATTCTCCCTTTAAAAAAAAAAACTAAACTAAAAGGAGCATTTAGCTGTGAGGCGGCAAAAATATGATAGCCCATGTCGGCAATATAAAAAGTATGGTAACCCCTGAACGTAACAACGTGTAAGTACTTTGTTTCGGATATTCTACTATATATTTTTACATACTACATGCATCCTGTAGTTTTTTAAACGAAACCGCAAAAGTACTCTATCATTAGGAATTAAGAAACAATATTGGCGAACCGGACAGTGTCTTGAAACTATTATACTGCCTTCCTCAGCTTAATTATCCTAACTGACACTATAGTGCCAAATGGGGTTTTAAATATGGGAAACCGTTGGGGCAAGTTAGTGTCCTACCAAACACATAAAATACTCTAATTGTAAGAGTATTAGGTTACTAATAGGACGCATACATTTCACCTGAGTGGCCAAAAATGAACCACGATTTAGCATTCATTTGACCTGATAAATATCACTAACAACTCCTTTGTATTTGTCTAAATACTAGGAAATTCTTTGCAAATATAAAAGCATGGTCAGGTAGAAAAAGACCGAGGCCGTAAACCGATTATCTCTTATGCTAGGCTGAGGAACTTGCGGTTCGAGAGCCGCACGAGACTCTTTCCCCGACTCGCCTGCTTTGCTGTGCGATCCCCACTATACCCTGTTTACTTCTACACTCTACATATGCATATATAATTTCCAAGCGTAAAACACTAGCGTGGAAAATGTTTTTCAGGCCTGGGTGGGGATAGACTGACTGATGATTGGGAACGTAAAGCATCGGCGGGATAGAAGTTCCTCAATCCGCCGCTAATTTACATAATAAATCAAACTAACAAGTAAAAATTGAAGACCTTATAGAAAGTGGTGGTGAGAGCAACTGTACTTTTAGCAATTTTTTAATTATTATGTGTAATTTTTGCGAGAAAAGGTTCTGCATCGTTTTGTACAAGTTAACGTAAATCTGATGGACAAACGTGATAAGTAATCTGTGAACCTGGGAATCGGATTTAAATAGAGGGTTGTTTCACCATAAAAGCACAATAATTGTTATTTTACTTTAAATATTATGTACCTTTTCGCACATTTAAATTTGCCATAAACGTACAAAAATCTAGTCTAATGATAAAAGATTTATTGCAAATTTTAAACCTGTCCATATTTCTATTTTGTGCGAAACAAATGTAGAATAATTGTTTTTGCTGTCAACTGAAAATGTCAACATATTTCTCTTATATTTGATTGATAAAACTACAATAGATTAATAAAGCGTGTCTTTCTTATTGTGCATTGATTACAAAATGTAACAGATTTTTATCACTTTGATGCAAGTCGGGGGAAGATTCAGATTTCAAAAATTCACCAAAAGTCGAAATAAAGGCTTATCAACTGCTACGTATTATGCGAATGTACAGTAGTGACCAATGATATTGCAGAACCCCTTAAAAATTTACACCATTTACAGTTACCATTATTTTAGGCTACCCGTTGATTCATTTTAATCAATTATATTTTCTTTAATGTAAATCAAACCATTAATGCCTCTTAACATATACGAGGACTACTTATGTAAGAGTTGTATGCAAAAATATTGGCATTTACTATGTACAGTGACGTGCAAAAGTATTAGGCTACGATTCTTACTTGCAACATATTTTAAATGTTAAGTTATACATGGGATTGTTTAGATCGATAAGAATAATTGATGTTGAGGCATCAGTGTATAAGAACAACAAATTTCTGAAAAAATACAATACCAATTTTTAATTATTATTGAATATTCATATGTGTTCTACACATTTTTGCACGCCATTGTATATTTTTTCAATCACTACTTTCTTTTCAATGTTAAGTCATGGCAATAATTTTATGAATGGTTCATTTTTAAGTTACTCGAAACTGTCAAATGTGGAGTTACCCCTTTCTTGCCGCAAGGTCTTCAATTCTCTCTATTCTAAATAACTATTAGTCGTTGCCATTACAAGAAGCTGGAGTTTACATGTCGTATAGCGATGATCGCTGAGGGATCAAAGAGTGCAGCTTAGGTCTCTTCGATTGTAATACGACGTCGAAAAGAATAGTGAACGAAAGAATCCCAGAGTGAATTCCCCGACACTCTCGCCACGTCACGAGATACGAAAGGCAAACCTATTTGCACCGTTTCAATAATGACGCTTTTGTGAAAGTTACAATGGCGATATTTAGTCTGAACTGTAACTCGTTCACAATCGCTTTGCAAATTATCACGTATAATTGGTAAATATTCGATAAAATGGATAAAAGAAAATTCCTCGATCGAAGCTGATACCAGTGTACGCGTAAGAGTTAAAAATAAAAGGTTACATTTATTCTAATTGACGTGACAAGGCATTAGCTGGTAATCGGCTCGATCGAAGTTCGTCGAAGAGCCTGAGTGGCTTGGAAAAAATGCTGGTAACGTAATCGAAAACGTCGGCTTCGGAAGAGTGGCATACCGAAGCACAATTGGAGATAAATTGGGACAACGAGGATGCCCGTTCTACGACCATACACATGGGATTTCGGAGCGTGTGATAACAAGGGACAATTGCTGGACAATCGGCCCTTGCGCATCAACATTCATTTATGGAGTCATGGAAAGGGAATCGCGCCGAGATTTTTGCCCTCGATCATCGCACATCGATCTCTGCGGATCTTTATGCGAGCAATATGCAAGCGCGCGCAAAATATTCAAAGTAAGTAAATTACGAGTTATAAAATATATTTAGCCCTCGTCCGTCCCTCATTTTCGCAACTTAACGTAACCCTCGTGTTTGAGGGATGATAAAACATCGATGAAATGAAAAAAAGGTAAGTGATTTATTTTATTAATTACGCTTGCTGACAGAAGTTGAGAAATGTATGGATTGAAATGTTCTGAGATACATGGATTAGAATTAAAGTAACTTATCGTTTATAGAGGTATGCAATGTTACCTTTTCATGCTATTTTTCATTCTAAACTATGCATCTCAAATGATAAAGAATGTATAGAAATTTGCAAATGACTTTACTCTGTTTGTTAACTTTTGTCAGTAAGTTTTTATTTAAGACTCGTAATAAAGAAATATTATGCGTACAAAATTAAATCAAAGTCTTTAAACTTTACATTCTTGGTATCTGTAATCATTCGAAATTGCTATTCCACGGCTTTTTAAGTGACAAATTTTCTTCATTAATGCATTGGTAATTACGAAAGTGGTGTAAGTCAAACAAATAACAAAGCTGAGTTTCTTACATATTTTGTGTTACATTGATTTATACCATAAAAATATGGAAATTTTATTCCTATCTCTCCTTCTGATTTACACCACTTTCATAATCACCAGCACAAACGTGAAAAAGCTAACAATTTTGAATATTAAAACGGCATTTGATTTTCTGCAAGTAAATATTAAATCTTATGAAATCCTGAAGGCTCAAAATTAACTTGTACTGAGATATACTGCTTTAAAAATGGCAGAATGGTATAATCTTTTGCGTGAAAAATGTGTCAAGCTGCAGCTAGCGACGGATGAGGATTAAAGAATAAAATAAATCTATCAGGTTGAATAGAAAATTCGTACCATTTATTCGGTCAAATTGAAGAATGATTTTTCTTATATAGGTGTAACTTATATCCATGAAGATATTCGTCGTTTTTCTATAATAAATAATTTTCAGATATCTTTCAGGTAGCTTCATTGTGCTACTCATATGGAACTTTACATTATTCTGGATGAAAAATTCTTCCAAATGATTTATGGCAGTGGCACGAATTCTCCGTTCAACTCAATATTCAACCCTTTACGGACGTAACAAAATAAAGAATTTAACAAATTCTTGTCCAATTATTAACAGTTGGTTTGAAGTTGCTTTAAAAGTAGATATATGTCGAAAACGAAGCTTGGACAGCTATTTGCAACTTCCGTCCGCGAAGAGTTAAATCCCATTCTCTTAGTCGTGCTAAGAGGAACAATATCAATTTGCATAAACATACGCAGTCTAACGTTGATGAAAAAACTAAGAAAATGAGATATAAGTACGTATAGAGTTGTTCTACATTCCGAATAAAATAATATCTATTCTACTTTGGATATCTCGTATATTTTTGCATATTATGCGCGTTCTTTGCACGTTTGCATATCTATTAAATTCCCCATAAATGCATACAAATCCGCAGTCTAGTGATGATCGAGCAGGACGTTGAACGTTTAACACGTTCGCTGGTAGATTGAGGAAAGTCGATGAGCGCAGCTCGTGATTTCCTTTTTGTCACGTGTATGCGACGTTGTGGTCAAAGGTTTGCAATCGTTATGCGCTTTAGGGAACATGCAAAATAAGAATCATCTCATTGCCAACGTATCAGCTTACAAAATTCTTTAATCAAGAATGCGTGAAAATGAAGGACATCGCTACTAAATGTTCCCGTTGCGTGGACTTTATACTGTGCGACCGTGTATCTGCCTATCGCGGTTGCTTTTCAGTTGCAATGATTAGAGAAAATATAAGAGCGCGCGTCATAAAATTATTCATTTGCGTCAAACCTTATATTTTTAATCGATAAGAAAATTCGTGAGCTGATTGGTATGGGTAAAGCTCGCAAAATACAATTGCAAACGTTTGAGTGATAGCTTATGCTGGCAGCGAACGTGTTAAGTTGCCGCGAACGTACGCGTACAGTTTTCGCGGATAATCGTTGCGATAAACGTTCGCGTTTCGTATGGACGTTTGCAAATCACGCGCAGCGAGACGTTCACGGAATCGTTTCGCAAGCGAGACACTATCTACGTGCGTTATGTGCATGGACAAAAGGAGTCGCGCGTAACCCGTTCGTAAAAGCGATTCTAATGTAAATGAATCTACATGGTCGAAAAAACGCTAAGGATGAAGCCTTCGCGATCTACCACGAAATCATAAAAATAACGATAACAAAAGATCCACCGACGCGATTATTAAGCACACAAAAAAAGACACCTCAAAAAAGTTAGTTAGTGTTAAGAAAAAAAAGGAAAAAAAAAGAAAGAAGAATAAAAAATTTTTAAAGTCCACAAACACATGTGTACGGATTAAAAAGATCGCGTGCGACAAGAATGCTCTGCTATCGGACATTCGAGAGACTCTGGATTATAGCTGATCGCGAGGCGCGAACTACAATTTTACCCCGGCTATTTCCGAGGCTACTTCCGCGAAACATTCGGGTCAAACGGCAAAAGGTAAACGACCTCAAAAAGATACTTCCGTTCGCGATAGTACTCGCAAGCCGATACGAACTCTAGTTTACGCGATGCATGTGTAATTCTCTGGTCTCCCTTTTCCCTCGATTTCTCCAAGTACAAGCGGAATTCTCGGTTCAATCGTGGCAAAAGAACACCAAGGAGAATCGCGCGTAGACACTGGATACGAAAAGTATTGACGTAGCACTGGATTTTTGTATTTAAGCGCTAATCGATTGGGTTCACCTATTCGCTTATCGTCGCTCAAAAGTTTGAAAGTTATGGTCTTCGAAATTCTACTCAACTGAATCTACTCAACTTTGTTCCATTACAAAAATGTTATCATTCCAAGAAAGCAAAGCTTCAACGTAGGAATTAAAACTTAAATTCACAAACATTAGCAACATTTCTTTTATAGTTGTTTCAAAACTAGGAAATATTTTAGAAAATTAAGAACACGAGTGAGTCGAAAATCAGCCGAAGACCGCAACACGGTTAACTCTTTGGGTACTAAGTAATTTTTGAAGATCGGTATATTACGCATGATCATTAACATCAATATCGTCATCTTTATTAATCATTGCAATGTTTTTAAATTCACATTTGGTGAACATTTCATACCGATTGTTTATTGTTTTGAAAAAGATATAGCGACTAAAGAATTTCTACAGCTTAGAAAAATATTTTGGGAAAACAGACAATTTGCTTGCGGATTGATAGAAATGTTCCATTTTGGACATTGCAGTATTTGAGAATGACGCATTTGTTATTCAGTATTCTATCTGCAGGGAATATTGATTTTGTAATATTCTTGCCGCTTAAAATTGTAGCCGAAAGTTACAGCTATGTTTCCCGAAAAGATCTATATCTTTCAGATTTATCACTGGCGCCAAGGGGACAAACGATAGAAAATTGAATGCGGTTGGATCCAATTCAGTAGCGTTTAAATGTAAAAATATAGTGGCGTGCCAAAAATATTACTTTTCGTAGCCATCGTGCACATATTCTTCGTTCCGATATGTCTCGATTCTCGGTCGACGAAAGGATTGGAAGCCAAAGCGAATTGGAAGAAAAGACAAACGAATCGGAGAGAAAACTAAAAAAAACAGGAGGGGTACGTTGGTTGCAGGTGAGCAATTGGAAAAGAAGTTTTCATCTGCAGGATGAGGAGGAGGGTCAGGGGCAAGGTATTGGACGAGGTCCAGCATCGGCATGCCAACTCTTCACCTACCGTGCGCCTCGATGAACATCGCCCAACAACCCCAGAAAGCCTGGGTGCTGCCGGAACGGTGTTCTGCGGCCCCTTCCACCCGCCAATTTTCCTTTCCTTCCATCATCCAAAATCCATTTTCGTTCTGACCTTTGAACTTGGAAAGCGACTCCTCGTATCCGTGTTGCGATCTCTGCTCACGATGATGTTCCGCCACGGTATCGGCCGGATCGAAACCGAGCCTCTCCTTGTAATAAGCCTGAGTGGACATCTCGTTAGCCAGTTAAGCTCGCTACAAGTCTTCTTAGGCTGTTTCGAAACAAGCCAACAACCAAACCACGTTTTTCCCTTTCATCGGGCTCCCCTTTCCTTTCCTCTTAACAAAACGCACCCGCGTTTTCACTTTCTTGTCGTTCCAGGATTATTATCATCCACTACTACGGAAGATGCTATTTTCTTGCACGCACACGCGTATTATTACCGAGCGCACTGGTTTTTCCTTTCGTTTGGTTCGCGTCTTCTTTTGAACAGCGATACGTTCGAGCGAAGTAACCCCTTCGCAAACAGAGTTCTCTTTCACGGAAGTCTCGCGTATTCGTGCACTATGGTGGGTTGAAACGGAGCCGCGGAACACTTGAAACGTTTCGTATTGGAACACTTAGTATAGTAGACTTATCTTAATGGAAGGTTTTAATTATATTATGGCACTTCGAGTCGACGGAAGACCCAGTTTCGTCCTTAATTAAGCTCACTTCCCTCTCCTGTCATTGCCCCCGCGTGCTCTCCTTCGACTTTACGTTTCTTTCTCGATCGGATACGTTGACACTGGTCGCGTTGCACTGTTAGGAGAAGAGAAATAAGAATGGTCGGACGCGATCGGCGCGGATAGGCGGGCGACGGACGCGACGAATGAGCCACGCGATCGGTTAGAAAAGAACTCGAGCGTGCATCGGCGACACTGACGACACGGACAATGCGGACGGAGTGAACGGAGAACGGCTAATTTCGTTCCCCGTTTGTCCGTTCGGCCGTTCGCCCTCCAGACACGAACGAAGCTTAACGAATCAACGACCGAATTTATCACGGCACATCGCAGACGTAACCACTCAACGTTTCTCGGCCAAAGTGCCTCGGTGGAACACCACGAGACGCGGTAATCGGTCTTTCGCTGACGCCTAGTTCATCGTTCCCGCGAGACAGAGCAAGGGACTCCCGACTATATCCGCGCAGACACGACAAACAGAACAACGCGAGACAATTTTCGTTACTCTCCCGCTCGACTTTCACGCGACCAATTAAACCCGACGATTCTATTAGCGGGGGAACCGAGCCACTGGAAAGCCAAGCATAGAAAATATGCTCCGCTGACGAATAGACATTTGTCTGATAACGAAATGAAACTAAAGGAAATGGTCGAGACAGAAACGACAAACGGAAGTTTAGCATGGTTCATCGCAGGGAAAATTCAACGCGAAACGTTAAAATTTGCAAAGACGAATCGGTGAACGGTATTCGAGAAAATGAAATGAAACGAAGGGAAATGGCTGGAATAGAAGACGAAGACCAACGATGACAACTGGAGCACGCTTTACGGGAAAATCGAAAATAAAATGTTGAAATACACTTCTCAAAGAAACAGACAGCAATCGATAACAAAATGAAACGAAGAAAAATGTTTCGGTCAGAAATGGAAAGTGGAAGTGCGGCTCTCTTCATTAGTAGAAAACTCGACGCGAAACGTTAAAATACTGTTTGCAGAGACGAATCAAAAGGAAATAGTTGGGATAGAAGACGAAGAACAACGATGACAAACGGAGCACGCTTTACGGGAAGATAATGTTTACAGGATAAAATGTTAAAATACACTGTGCAGACAAACGGACAGCTATCGATTCGGACAGAAGTGGAAGAACGGTGGCAGCGATCGGAGCACTAATCGAGCGAGCGAATCAGCGATTGTACTAACGAATGAACGACCGGCTGTGACCGCGAGCGAGAGTATGAACCAACGAACCAGCGAGCGATCTACCAAACTGACGGTCCACGAGACGCTTGGTGACTGAGACACGGGTGCCACCCGGGGAAACCCAAGACCATCGGGATCTCCGCATATGGTAATGGAAGCAATGGCATGTGGGTGTCGTCTTCTGGATCGGAGCGAAAAGCAGCAACGCCAATTGCAACACGCCAGCAACGGTCCCTTACTAATCCTATTGGACTTTCAGCTAAGATTCCACCCTGTCCTCTTTTACTGGACACCTGCCTCCGCTCTATCGACCCAAGTCTCTGTTTGAATTGTTCTCTTGCGGAACTTTTGAAGGATATGGGGATAACGCGATACCGGAGTTGCACACAAGGAATCATTCTTTGCGAGGTATCTCGTGTGTTGATTTTTGGGAGAAGTTTACTGCATTGGATCTAGCGGACAATTCTATCGCTTTTTTAAATTGCTTCTTTTTTAATACCGTAGAGGAGATATGTTTAACAAATGGACTGTTACATCTTCATCTTTCCTTTGCGCAACATTTACATTTCTAATAGCTGTTTTTGTTTATTTTTTTAACACAAAAGTGATCCGTATTTCCAGCTCCTTTCCTATCGTATACGTATTATAATTGTTGTAGACGACTAAAATTCAGAGAAGTTTTAATTTAAGAAATTTCTTCACAGGAAGCGAGACCTTTGAAGAGAATCCACACGTGGAAAGATTAACGATTGCGAACAATAATCTTATGCACGAAAATACGCCCCAAAGCTGTGCAGAATTAGTAGTACTTTCCACAAGATCTAATAAATTGCGTATATACCAAATGTAAAATGTAATGTCAAACGTGGTCGGAGGAGAAGCAAAATCGCGGGACCAGGAGCGGCTCGACCCGGCTCGACTGGACGACCTGAGTCGACTTTACTCAACTCTGGCCGGTTCTCTCTAGGACCGACGGAATTAGATGCGAATAGAAAATAGAGTAACTAGTGTCACGCGCCACGCGGTGTTAGGCCTTCTAACCGTATCCGTCGCATTGGTAGACGTATAGAAAGTTCGAGAGAAAGTACCTCGGGCTGGCGTTAACCAACAGAGTCACAAATTTTATTAGAACTCGAGGAAAAGGGAAACGAGTCGGTCGCTCTTCCTCTTAGCCTCCTCCGCGAAAAACCACCAACATCCTTTTCCCAAGGAGGAGGCGTGTTCCTTTCTAAGAATACGTCTCGATACAAATGAGAAACCCGTATGAAACGATCGATGACATCACACGACACAGGTCCAACAAATCCAACACGGTTTTTCTCCCCACCGAGGTACCTTGCACCACCTACGATCTTTCGGTTCTCCGGTGAACGATACCGCGTTCTGACGGTATTTCGCCTTCTAACGCGAAAGCAGCGGCGTGTTTAGGAAAGGTAGCAGCAGTGAGGGGACGGTTGCTGCGACCGAACAAGTAGAAGCTTGAGAGAAAAGCGGACGAAGGAAGGAGGAGGAAGCGCGTGTACGCGCATCGGATCGGCATAACGCGAGCTGCAAGAGGGGCTGGCTCGGCGGCATTCTTGCGGCAACGGCGTAGCAGTATAACGGGTCCATAGTCGGCTCTCGGAGGACTTCTCGAGGGCTCTTGGAAGTCGAGAAGACTCTCTCCAACGGTCGTATAGGTCGGTTCAACCTTGAGCCGCACGCGGCAAAGTGTGGACTTCAGGCTGCTGCTGTAACCAGCCGCGTGCGACTCCTTTTTCTTCTCCCTCTCGATGCGTATGTTTTCACAAGCCACCTCCGCGCCCTTTCGCGTTTCCAACCGATCCTCATCGTCGCTGACTCCGCCGGAAACCCCACCTATCTTCCACATCTATCGCAATCGCCCCGAGGCAAACGACAAAATGTTTCACAGCCATCGATCCTCCACAGAAGCATCTTTTTCTCGCCTTGCTCGTCGCCTGTCCCAGTTACGTCCTACTTATGAACATCCAGCAAACACGTCCACGCGTTCCCGCTAACTCTTCGTTTGCATTGACAACCCAATGGTGTTACAGCTCGATAATTAGTCACGATTCAAAAGAGATTAATATGCGCTCTACAACGCGTAACTCTAGAGGCGTATACCGATTACAAATCGAGCCTCGGCTAACCGATCAACTATACGTTTCGTAATTCTTTTCAGCCTCGAACTTGATACTGCGAATCGGCCGTCGAAAACACACAGCATTCGGAATGCACCAAGAAGACCTTGAGGACGACCTTTGCGAAGAATTCAGTCGAGTCCCGGAGTCCCGACTCGTAAATTTTGCCCGATAGATAAATTTCGGCTGACCTTTCGAGCAGGTGAAATGAAGAATCCTTGGGACGGCTCGTTAAGTGGAACGTTTTGGCTAATAGAGCCTCCGCTCCTCTTCTAAACTCCGTTCCTCTTTCGCGACGCAACTCAAACTGGTTTTCGAGGTTGCAAACGCGCGTTCCTAGAGCCGCGCATCAAATAAAACATTCAACGTTCGACGTGATTCCGCAAGCCAACGAAGCCGGACACCGCTTCGTTGCAAACGCGAAACGCGAGTCATTTCTATACTCTTAAGCGGCACAATTTCGGTTTCGTTCGATCGTGGCTGGATCGTGGTAGCATTAGTCGATAACGAACGATGAATCTTTCGGGCGATTGTGCAATCGTCGCAACCACGTTATCGATCCGGTGGAAAAGTGGCAGGAGGCAAAAAATCGGGGCGTACGAAGAGAAGGTGGACTCAGTGGATGACTGCGTGCAGTCAAGTGGCCGCACTCAAACACTCTCCTCCTCTACGGGTTTTGCGATAAAGCTTACTTGCACTTTCGCGGGCCTGTTAACGCAACAACCAAATACGGCTTTCGGTGCGAACACGCTGGAGGTCGCAGATACCAAGGTGGGGCGATATACTAACCGAACAAGTAGACAGAGAGAGCCAAATGGTAAAGGAGTCGCAGCAGTGACAACGAGAGCGAATCAAAGGCTCCGATAATTTGCTACAAAATGAACGAGACCAAGGAAAAACGACTGGAGAGGTGTTCAATTGAGTGGCGAAGATACATTCTTGGTAAAATCTGAATGAAGATCGCAGACAGGAACCATCTAACGAGGAACAACGAAATATGGTGTATCAGAAGACGCCAATATAACGAGAGGGTTAAACGTGGAGGGTATCGCGGTGAAACGAAATAATTGGCATTCCGTTTAAATGCGAGGGATGCGGCAGAACTCAATTACAACGGTCGGGGAGTAATTTGGCAAGAAAACACGCGAGTCGTTCCGCTCCAAGGTACCACGCGCTTTTCTCGCTTTCGGAGCACGCTTTTCTGGGAAGGAACTCGGGGAATTCAGAAATACAAGCAACGCGTACATGAATCTTCCCCAGCGTGAAATAAAATTACGTTCTTTGTTCCTCCTCCGTACAGGCGACTGACACGTTCCTCGATGATACTCGAAACGAGGTGAAACGATAGTACCAAGACGGGGGGATCGACCGGCTACGACCGATTCAGGCCAGAGAATAGGTCGATCGGACCAAATTAAGAAATTCCACATACACGCGGACACATAAGCGTGGACTTATATACGTGATTGTGCGGCGTGTCGCGCGAAGCCGGTTTGTCATAGAGCTCCAGTGGCCTGCAATTATTACGCAATCCCCCTATTCGATGAAAACGACTTTCTTCTTATTCACTTCGCCGCTGAAACCACCGTGTCTATCTCTATGTATTTATATATACAGTGGCGAGCATGTAAATAGGAAAACACTTACTCTTAAACTCAACCGATTACACCATGAGCGTAGACTGGGTTCCTGTTCTTCAGATATCTTATTGCGAAGTACTTACATTTTCCATACATTAACAAACTAAATAAATAAATAAAATTATTATTTTGCGCCTATAGATATGAATGCAAACTGTGTTCTGCATGTTGATTTTTTCTACTTATATGCTCGCCACCTTATATATACCTTTCTTGCATGCCTTCGAGTTTCCAATCCTACAAATTCATAGCCTTCGAATATCCAAGCTTTCGGATCCTAAACCTGTGAATTTCAGAATTTTCGAATGCAAAGCCTGAGAATTTCCAAGCCTTCGAATTCCAAGTCTACGAATTTCCAGCTTTTTGGATTTTTATGCCTTCGAACTTCCAATCTTTTAAATTCCCAAGCCTCTGAATTCCTACTGCAGTGAAAGATAAAACCTTAGCCTCTGTGCGATGGCAATAGGGAATACATTCCACTTATATGTATTATAGCCTAAGCACTATAACGCTTTTGATCTGAACTTCCGGAAAAGCTTCGTGATGGAGGTCCACAATAAACTTATTAAAGGGAGGCAGAGGAACCGATTGCGGTTACTCAAAAGGGGGATTCTAAGAATCCGAAGTCGAAACGAACGAAGATAAAAGGGGGAACGATGGTAATCTTGAATGAACCCTGGCGATAATATCGGTACACGTATTTCTCGTTTAGTGAATCGGTCGGTCGAGCCGTTCAGACTGGATATGCCGTTTCGTGATTACAAACAACTCGTGCGTTAATGGAAGGGGCAAACGAGAGACAAAGTGGGAACTATCGAGTGAGTAAGCGTACGAGGTATCAGAGTGATAAAGAAAGAGAGTAACATAGAGAAAGACACGGTTAGAAACAGAGACAGAGGTAGAAGAGCCAGGGAAGTGCCACAGAACGAAGCGTGACTCACGGAACGCCTCGTGTTTTGCTCATGGACCATCAAGTTTGCCGAAAATTTCAAACAATACCTACAATTTAGACGTGAAAGTGGAGCGCAACTATCATGACGAGCATGCTCTGAAATGAACAGACAATCTCCTGTCACGTGTCAAAAGCAACGAGGAACATCTACATATACCTACAAGAACCACGAGTTCCTTCCTTGGGAACGAATAATTCTTCTACTTGTCACACTAATTGCAAACCTCTCGAGTAATCACGAAAATGAAGCCTTATCGCGAAGCTTGCTCGCCACTCTAATAATCGCCAGTGTTTTTATCGCGAATGAGCGCGAATAACTAGTGATCAGGAACACGTATACGTGACACTGCAGATGAGATATTCGCGCAACCAACAAAATATGCAAACCGACCGTTCTCGTTCGTCTGTTCGTCGAACCGACCGACCAAGACCAACCGATCGCTGGTACTTGAGACGTGGCACTGGAATTCCTGGTAGAACGTACCGCACGACAACGTTGACGAAGTCGACGCGCGTATCCGGAACCCAGCCGTAACACGGCCAGGTAGCTGTTGGCCGTTCGACGAGGACGGAGAGACTCGCGGCGAGAGGAACGCGCGCGCGCACGCTCGCGCAGAGAAACGTTCGAACGGAAAAAGACGGAAAGGTGGACCGAGAAGGATGAATGGGCCGAGGAAAAGAGGAGCAACGGGCGGATAAGAAACACAGCGCGACGAACGTAGGGAGGGACCGATGCGAGAGGAGGAATGGTAAAGAGACGCGTGAAGGGAGAACGTGAAAGAGCGAGAAGACGAGATATGCAAACAAGAGAGAGAAAGACACTGCTAAAATCAAAGAGGGAAAGAGAAATAGAAAGAAAGAGAAAGAGGGGGGGGGGCGAAAAAGAGAAAAGGGAGGGGGAGGGAGAATAAAGAGGAAGGGAGGAAACAGAAGGGAAGAGAAGGAGAGCGAGCGAGCGGCTTGCAAGTTGGAGAAGACGCGATTTGCCGCTCCGTCGTGTAGAGCACGTCGCCTCGACACAGACTGCGGCGGCCTGGACAACTGCCGCCCACCCAAGCTGCCTCTACCTCGAGCCTCGAGGTTCCAGAACCTACTCCTCGCATGCCCCGCCATTGCAGCTCGTTCATCCTTCACTTTCTCCGTTCGCTGAACAGAGAAAACGACGTGGTGAGGGTCGGGGTGGAACCAAACTGAGAGATAGACAGAGATGAGACCAAGGGACCCTTCCGCAATAGACAGAGATCGGACAAGGCCTCTGTGTCTTTTTGACAGAGCTCCGACGCGCACCGTAGAATAGCTGCCGTTACAAACAGGTTCGTAGGGCAGGTCACGTAACGACAGGGGTGCGCCGTGAAAATACCGCGAATCGCGAATTAAATCGCAGCGAACTGGCAGACGGCACCTGGTGCCAAACAGGACAAGGATTGTTCGAGTTTCACGCGTGGCATACACATGGCAGCTCTGATATTCATTCAACATCGTAACCCTCTCCGTTTACCGTTTCGCAAAGAATTCTTCGGCCAAACAGAAGACCGCGAGGACTCGCCACGCCGTATGCACTGGGGCCCCCCCCCCCCCCCCCCACCCCCTCTTCTTTGAATCGCCCTAACCGTGAGAATTCGCGCGATCTGGCGCCAAGCCAAATGTATCTCATTTTTTCTTCCTTGATCATTCCTAACGTCGCCGATATTCTACCTCTTGTTTATGTTCGCAGTGAAACTTAACGACGAACGGGGAACCGCCGCTAACAGATGTGCACACTAAATATGTGACTCTCCTCTACATTTCGCTAATCCTGCTTGCGGTCACGAATGTAGAAATGTTTATCTTATCAAGATAAATGATAACATTCGCGTCGCGCGAAGTTAACCAACTTATCACCGCGCCGTATTTCTTCACACGATGAAAAGAACAGACATTGAATATTGCTCCGGTACAAAAGTGCACGATTAAATACCAGCCCACTGATTAGGCTGATGATTCGCCCGACATAACTGCTGTCCATTTAAATTTACAAACCGCGTTCCGTTTGCACCTGTTTAGGCTGATTGCCACCTACTAAGATAACCACGCTTACAACAGACCTATAATTTTAACCGGTTTCCGATTCCAGATGGTCCGATGGTTCCTTTCTAACTAACAAATATTACCTGTACTCTGTGTGCCTCGATACCTAGTGCCTATTGCTCTTCAACCATAAATCCCTGTATTTAAATACTAGGTTGCTGCGTAAGTTCTGTGCTCCAAGTTCTTCGCGAAACAACTGAAGTAGCGTTGCACAATTTCTAAGTAATCTTAGATACTGGTATTGTATACACATTACAAAAAAACCTAGCGATACTTTTGTTATCTTCGCAACAATCGTGAAGGTGATTCAGAAAGATTTTTGCAAGCGTTTGAAACTACTAATTATTAGACTACATCAAATGTGCAAAAAAGACAGAGTACATGTAATGTGCAAGCCACATACCAAATATCCGAATTTCCAAGCTTTCAAATTCTAAGCCTTCGAATATCTAAGCTTTCGAATTTCTAACCCTTTGAATTTCCAAACTTTCGAAATTTTAAGCCTTCTAATTCCACAACTATATGCAATTGCAAACCAAATATCCAAAGTAAAGGATGCATAACGATACTTGGAAAAATACGAATAATGCAGTTCAGCCGAGATACATACTTTTTTTGTTAGAGATGTGCAAAGTATTTCCAAAAATCGAATTGTTCCAAAGGGTTTTTCAGCGCTCAGAATTGTTGCAGTAAACTAATAATATGACACAGCTGTACGTGCAAGGAGAAGTGATCAAACCGGAAAAATCCAATTCTGGTAAGCCAATGGGGCCCAGAGAAGCGCGAGCAGGTATGCCAAGGGTCGGAATAATCTGAATTTCAATTGGTTAAGCCTGTTGCAACCTTAGGTGCAATGCATCGGGTATTCTTTACAGCTTCCACTTTCATCGCCTTTGCACTCCTAGGCAATGATTCACGTCTACCGACTTCACGCAACGCATGGCCGCTTGCAAATAAGGTTATTACATTGAAATAAATACTCACGCGGTGCTTTTACCAAGTAGGAACGTTTATCGAAGTTGATATGCAGAAGAGGTTCTAGCGAATGCGCCACGATAGGCGCTGTTGAATGCCAACTGTGTTCTAGTGATCATCTGTATCCCGAAACAGATAATTCCCACTATTCTAACGTTATTTGATAATGTCTGTTACATATTCGATGAAGCAGCGGTTCATCGTTCCCGACTCCATGGCCTGGATCCCACCCGGCAACTTTTTTCTGTTACTTTTATTTTTTTTGTTCTTCCTGCCCCGTTGGCAAGTTCACGCGCATTCCTAACTGTACCTTGATCGAAACGAAGATTGCTCCACGAAATATATATTAAAACGAGGGTTCCCCCAAAGAATTTTAGTCTGATCGTGAACGCCGAATCGGTTGATCAAGCGCCTGCATCTAGCAGGACCAACATGTTGCTTCCTTTTACATACTTTTCATCCGACAACCATGGAAATTCTCGACGAACAAGGGGGTGCGTGTCAAGGGAGGTTTACGGAATAGGTGAGTGAAAAACAGGACGACTTCCCAACTGCGAATTAGTTTTGTGTAGTTAATTAAGACCGCCAACCCTGTCACGTTAAGAAATACTCGCTTCTTACGTGGAGCTCTTTGTACCCCCGTTATAAAAGGTTCTCGCGGAAAATACAAGGTGAATCACGGATGCACCGGCCTCTTCAGGTACTTCAAGTACCCCGGGACATCTAGCGAGCAGCTCGTGAAACCTCCTCCGTGGCAAAGAAAACCAAGCAATGTTACGAACCAACCACTAACAGGTGCAACTACATACCTGTTCAAAAGCTGCTTATCCTTTTGTCACAGATATCTTTGTTTCATTAATGATTTTTGTGGCATGCAATTGCACGCTCCAATGGTACCCTATTCTTCTTTAACCCATCAAGAACGGAATTAATACATGGTATGGACTTTGAAATCGTTCTTTGCGCTCGAAATTATTGTATGGATCAATTTTATACATTCTTACACTGTCAAATTTTGTTAGATTTCGTTTCTAAGAATTCCCAAATCTATCGCATGAAATTAAGTTTGATTAAGATCATAAGGCTCCAGACACAAAGAGTTCCTAGCGCAGAAAAATCACAATACCATATATGGTTATAACTATAACAGTTCCATTAACCGTGCCATTATTCATATGAACAAGTATAATTATGCTAACTATTTAGACTCAATGAACACTTTCAAGCGTAGAATTTATAATGTTTTAATGCATATTCCATAAATCTATCTTATACTGTATTGTATACTAAGGGTTTTATTCCTCTGATAAAATTAAAATTAAAAAATAAGAACGTATGTGACACCACATACAAGCAACTGTATCGAAAAACAACACTGTCCCTGCAAGGTTGAATTCAAGTTTGCACGAACTTCACTCCGGAGCAGAAAGGGATTCTCCCACTCAACTATCACCCGAAAGATATAACTGTCTCGCGACTCCCAAGCGTGAGTGACATTGCGTTTTCTTTTTTAAACTATCTCTGTCTCATTTGACTGATGACAGTGGTGGGAGACTAAACAGCGTCAGGAACCCCCCTTTTAAAACGACCTGGGTTAAATCATGCGGTTGCAACAGTAACAAATATTCGGAAGAAAAGAGAAATGCAAGGAGTGTGTGGGCATTTTTTAACGTAACAAAAATGTATTAATAGCAAAATCTGCTGAATAGCCGAACAACTGACCCATTTGTATCGTAACTCTAAATACGCGATCAATTTCATAGAACCAGAAACTCTTAACTAACATTCGGACCGTACCACCGTGTATCGACAAATATTTTTACTAGGACTGGGCATATGATCTGCATCTTTTTATTATCCAGACAATCCGAATATCCAAATATTTGAGGTAGTAATAAAGTAACCCGAATAACTCACATAGTTCGGATAAGTCACTCACAAATCATTTGAGTATTGTAGGCAATATTTCTTTAATAACTTCCAATTTTATAACCCAAAGACAAAAATAAGGTTCAAGTTAAATTTCTTCTTCAATGCTACCGCGTGTTTGTTGAATCTGTGCCATAATTCATAGCACGAGTGCGACTCGTTATCGTAGGGCAAGGGGTTAAGTATTAAAAATACCGACCCACCTTCGGTGACTGAATACCGATTAGATATAAAGCTAGTTTTGGTGATGCACCAAAAATGTCAAGTTCTTTAACTTATTGCTCATAAAACGCTTTCAAATTGTTTTACATTATGCAATATTTAGATAAATATCGTCGGGAACGGATTTCGCTCTTGGTAACACAAGTGACAATCCGTGTGCAGATTATTTCGGTTGTGGATACAAATATTATAGGTTAAAAGTCAAATAGGCAAAAAGCCTCTTTCTGGGCGCTCAAATAAGTCACAACGTTAACTCATTCGTTGAGTCGTTCTTTAATCAGAAGATTTTTAGGGGAGGAAGCTGAAGATTAATTAGGATAGATTCGTTTGTTTTGATCGTCTGAAAGTGAACAGTATAATGTGTTTTAGTATAAATATATCCAGACATTAAAACAAACTTGGATTTCTCGAACAAATTAATTATTAAGTCCAAAATATCGGCAATCTAAATGACGAGTTAACTCGTCTTCCACAGTTACTTTTATCTAAATAAAACGAGTTTGCACAAGGAAGGAAGTAACGAGGAGGAAGAAAAACCGGCAGAGGAGCAAAAAGAAGGAAGGGGAAAGAAGACGTTCTCGAGGCTGGGGCATCGAACCGTGACCCCGAGCACCTGTTGCCGCCTCCACGCTCCTAGATTAATACGAATCGACCTAACCTGCCGCCTCCGCTCCCTACTTCGCCGCGTAGGCATAGTGAACTAGCATAACCTCTCTGACGAAGATCCCATGGACCGTGACCGCTGAAAAGCACAGCCGTGAGTTCATCGACGCGACGCAACGACTAAAGGTTGAATCGTTGCGCTTGCGTTAGTCACTTGTCTGCCTCCTTTGATCGCGACACAAGTGTCTTCATTCATCGTCCCCGACCGGAACCCTTTCAATGTGGTTAAAAGTCGTTCCTCCAACGAGCCGAGATTCGCTCGCGTTCTTGGAAATCCATCAATTAAATTTATGTGGGGGGGAGAAACCGAGATAAAGTACAATATTCCCCCGAGAGGCAGTTGAAAGAATCGTTGTAATACGCGATATTTGATAGAGCAACGGTTACTAGAGCATTCACGATAGCGCACCAATAGGTCGTTATAATTAGAAACAATTATGCTCGCGTGCCCGAGATGCGATACTTCGATATCGGCCCCTACCTACAGACTATTTACGAGACCACGAGAGTTACGGTTACGTCGATCGAACAGCATTTTAACGACGCTACATGAAAATGGTGCGGAACCGACCGACTGAGCGAGCAACCGAGTGCGCTTGCTAGCTTTTGTAAGCGTGAATCAGAGCCTGTAATTTCACGAATCGGATGTGCCCTACATGCATGCCGTTCATATGCATACACGTTGGTCCTATGCGCGCGTGGAGGAGCAAAAAAAAGAAGTGGACACGATGACCGCGGAACACGGGCACGTTTAGCGAGCTTTCGGAGCAGATACACAAATGGAATTCCTTCGACGATCAAAGCTACGCGAAAAACGACTCGTAACGGGGGCCCACAATACAGAGACCAATGAAAAAAATTCTCACGGTAAGATGATCGGCAATCTGCAATCCGATATTTATCGAATGGTTTCGAATATCTATTTCTGGTCAGCACCCCTCGTTGAAGGTCGATCGCAGAAGATCGTACCGCAAACGATTCTCATTTCCTATATCTCAAGAATTTACAACAGTGCTACTTTCTTGTAAATCGCTGTACACCCTCGCTCAAAAGTACATGGGATTCATACTCTTTTTAATAACAGTTACTGTAGAGTATATGAGCAAACCAAATTCAGTGCCCGCTGTTTGCATATGGCCCGTTATTTGAAAATAATTTTTGCAAAAAAGGAACAATTCCATTCATTTCATTACACAAATAGCTCTTCACTCGCAATGATTAAAAATATCTAATCAAATATGGTAGATATCGTATATATATTAGATTGATGCACATTAAACGTCACTATACATATATTTAGTTAAAATAACTTTTACATGATTCCATACACTTTTCTCCAGCAATTGATTAGTTTGATTGGTATATACATATAAAAATCACCAGTTTTAGGATTATTCTATCTTCCACCACACTTTCTATCTAGTGACATTATTTTATCTTAAATTGTGCAAATCAATGTTAAACTGTTTTCCTATTTACGTAACCTTCTTCCAATTTCAGTTTCAATAGCTTTCATGGCACAGTTGCCAAATTTAGGTTTTCATGAAGAATTATTTAAATATTCCGACTATTCATCAGGTAAAATACTAAAATTTGTATAATTTTATTATAATACTGATGATACTGTAGTTCAGGACTAAGAAACTTGCGGCTCGCGAGCCGAACGAAACTCTTTCGCCGACACGGCTGCTTCGGTGAACGATCCCCACCATACCAAGTTTACTTCTGTACTCTACATGTGCATATATAATTTCCAATGGGCCCAGCGTAAAACGCTAGCGTGGAAAAGATTCCCCTCAGGCCTAGGTAAGGGGATAGACTAACTGAAGAGTGGGGTAAATGAAGAAGTTCCTCAACCCTATTGTAGATAATACACTTATCTACACTACTACAGCTAATTTCTTCCTCTTTAATGAGGTTCAATGCGATTAATGATTTTACAAAATCAAAAGAATAGTATCCGTCTGTTAATCCATTAAGAACTAACGTTGCGTCAACGCAACATTTTATTTGCAACTTCTTCAAACTTCATAATAAAACTGTACAACTTATATTTAAAAAAAAAACAATAGTATCGAAAAAATTATTATACAAATTCCTGAGATGCCTTTTGGTAAAGTCATCATAAAAAGTCAAATGAAATACTGCATCAAAACAGATTGGGCTCTAATGTGTTAATATGAAGCTTGGAAAAAACATTTCATATGCATCAACCTAATCGTATTGTATATATAGTAGATTATCAACTTTGAGCTACATTTACTATTTAATTAAACTACTATGAAAATATGAAACGCGTAACATCCTTTCGTATCCTTCGACGACCGATTAATTGCTTCTAAATTTCGGACAAATATGGATCTAATAACTGTCTTAAGACTTTTGATCGGAGGTGTAGGTGCATCCGTTTTCGAACGGTGCCGGTTCGCAAGGATTCGTACGACGTTGCAGTCGCGCAACCAATACTTTCCGTTTCTCACGAAACCCCTACACGCAAATCGATACGATCGATACATAGTGGGTATTCGAAAAAGAATCAGAAGGCGACTAATAGGGGAGGATAAAGAAAAAAAATTTATCAATTACGTGCGTCGTTATTGATTCGGATGCATCAAAACGAATCGTGTGGGTCTTCTCAATTGATATTGTCCGAGATGAAAAATAGAAATAAATGAGTGATTGTCGGTTTTATCATTAATTCAGTGCTCATTATACGCTATCATTCTGGTCGATTACGTACACGTTGTCAATTATTACGATGTTTGTGTAGTCGTAGTAGGAGCACGACCAACGTCATCGCCGATCAACGTAATTCAGTACACTCGTGCGTGTAATGATACCTATTTTACAATTCATCGAATACTTCATTGGAGGATGCAGGCCGCTTAATGTCTTTTATAAGTTAAGCGTCAACGACAAGAGATTTTGTCTTGCTTTTCAACGAAGCAACGTCGCACAATAAAACTTGTGAATACTTTTATGGCAAATATGCGTACCCTATTTTTCAGAGACGTCGCACTTTGAATCACGCGGTTGCAGTAATCAGGCAAAAATAAAAATGCAAAGGATGCGTCAACGAGATTTAATTAGCGACGGATCGAAACCTAATTTCTAGATTTGCGAAGCTCGAATCCGAAACTTTATGAGGTCTCGAAACTCTTGAATCCGAAATTTTCAAAACCCCGAATCCTTATATTCTTCCTTTTATATTGTCAGGAAATAAAACTTAATAAAGCCCCTTTAGAAAATCAAATTGTTTGTTTAATCTAATTAAATGAAACTTGAATTTACTTACGGAAACTTCGCGAGATAATTATTCATTTTATTCGTTTTATTCTTTCTCGGTATAAACAACTATATTTATGAATTATTGGTGAAATCGCAGCGATTACAATGAGTCTAAAGTCTAAACGCAAACTCAAGCAGATTATTAGTTAAATAAATTGGTATCATCACAATATTCTCTTTATTTACGCAAATTATTATTCACTTAGGATTCGAGAGGTTTGAATCATAAAAGTAACACAAAGCAATTTTCGAGTTTCTTGAGGTTTCGAGAGTCTCATCCCTAGATTTAACCCTTTGCCTGCGAAAGGCATATATACACGCCCCATAGATTTTAAATGATACAACGTATGCGATTAATTTCCCCTAACTTATAATTTCGTAACGATATTTGGGGTTTCAAGTTAACGGCGATTTAATATTTTATTGCCATAAACTTCCGATTAATTTATTCGCAAGTAACTGATTCACGCATGTAAACTACAGTCCGTCACGAAAGTTTACATACACATTTTAAGTTTCAAATACTTAGCTATTTTAGGATATACTTTAGAAGGATAAAAATGTGAAAATTCATAAAATATAAAATTACAAATGAGAAAGATTTTTAGAAGACGGTTTGCAAAGGGAGAATTATGCTAAACAAATTACAGAACGTCACAGATACACTAAAAGGTCTAACAAAGCGTAAATGTAATTGTAATTATAACTTTTGTGTATTTTGATATACGTATGAAGATTTTCTTGAAACCGTGTTTTCAATTCGCGTATATTTTATTGTAAACAAATAAAAATAGGATCATCCCTTTTGAATAGTCTGCTTAGTTTTAATTAGTAACTAAATTAACCAATTCACTGAATAATTTGTTAGTAGATAGATTTCTTATGAATTAATGAAACGAAATTAATATTCATCAGAAGAATTTGAATGACTACAAAAATAGAAACATTAAACACGGTATTTTTGAGACGAATATAAAGATGTTTTAGAAATTGAACAAATTCTGAGAAAACAGAGTATTGGGTCTCAAACTCTGGTAATTCGTAGAACAAGTTAACTCGTCACTCACAGTTAACACGTTAATATTCGTAAAATGTTCGGAGTTCTTGTATTTTTTAAATATTTTAAATTTAAAAGTGTACGAAGACTTTTGCGACTGGCTGTACGCGCGTATTTTTGATTGTCGAATCGTGCAAATATCGTGGCACAGTCAAAGGGTTAACGGAACGTATGCGTTCGCCGTTGCTCACGCATTAAACGAAAACGAAAGGCGGAAGGCAATATACAACACGGTAGAGAATTCAAGTTGCACGTAACCGGCTTATGAAAACGGAAACTAGAAATGGCAATTGACACTTACCGGCGATCCGTAAAACGGCTCTGTCAGCAGGATCGAGCTGCAGGATACTCAGCGGTTTGTCCTTTACCCATTCCTTCAGACTTCCGTCCAGCTCGAACTCCATTCTCTAAAACTGTTGTTGCAACAAACTTCTCCCCTTTTTTCTTTACACCATATTCGTGCAACTCCTCTCTCGCTCGGCACTGTTTCACAACCACTAAGCAATTTCACAACCGCGACACACGAAGAGCCCCGGAGTATTAACGTCGTCGTCTTCGTTCAATAAGCGTTCGCGCGAGGCAACGGCGAATTGTGCACCAAACCAAGTCGCCGTGTTATCGACAGCGGGCAGCTGGCAACTTTGCACGCGATATTAGATACGACATCCTTCTTACTGGCCTCTTCCTCCCCCGTATAGATTTCACTAGCGATGCGTCTTTATTCTCTTTCCTCTTTGTGTGTGCATCCGTGCATGTGTGCAAGTGTGTGTTTCGAAATCAATGGCTTTGTAATTGAAAATAGAGTTTCAGCCACACAGAAAGCACGTGGAACTCGAATATCCAGCATGCCGTGCGTTTATTTACTGAACACGACGCTGCTGTAGGGTAGAGTGGTGTACCGCTGCGTAGAAGTGCACGAACTGCACCGGCGGAACGGAAGGAAGAGAGAGGTGGTGGTACAAGGAGACGACGAACTGGGAAAGCGTACGCGGCGGTTGTTTGCCGTCCTTTTTGACGATCTTCGTCGATGACTTAACGATGGGCAGCGATACGTTGTTACAGTTGCTCGGCAAGCAACGTAACGTGCTTCCTGCTTGCTGATAATCAGCAATGCTTCGTATCTTCGTCGTCAGCGGCGCTTAGGTCAGGTTAGATTTCGTTCGGAATGGTTAGGTCAGGCTAGTCTTCTCAGCCGCGGCTTCGAATTCTCGTCGTACGTCTCGTGTGTACGTCCCGAGACCTTTGTCACGAACCCAAGATTCTTCGGTATATTTCACTCGTCAAAATACCGTAGTCTAGTTCCACCTCCCTTGCTATCTTCTATGCCGTCCCCCTTTCCAAACATTCTATAAATATAAAGACAAAAAATGTCGTATTGGTCCTCTACCTTTTTCTTCGTAATAAATTCGTTTGTGAATTTTACGACACAATTTGCTGCTTAACCGCGATACGCGCATGCACAGAGAAGAGAGGGAGCGAACAATATTGCATTAATATTTTAGTAATCGAATTATGACTCATGATCGCGGGGAAAGCAATGTTTCCTGCCATATGACGCTTTCTAAGGACGTTTGAAATAATTTCATCGAGAAATCACGCAACGTTTGTAACAATAAAAAAACATTCATCGCAATATTTCCTATTTTAATTTATATTCCCGTTAAATGCCTACGCCTATATGGTTGCTACGATAGATCGAGAGAGATCCGATACAAAGAACCGGAAACGGATATAGTAACGTATCAAGTCAAACTAATTATTCAGATAGAGTTAAAAAGTTGAAACGCACGTAAATTCTTGCACGTACGAATCATCGTTCCACTTTCAAACGGGGCTCCTTGCTTACACGTATCTAGGCTAGAAATATAAGCGATAGCCTTGAAATTTGATTATCTAAGAAAAATATTCCTATTGTTGCTGGTATTCAACACAACGTTATTATCTTTCGCTACGAATGCACTGTGTATATTAATCGAGACATTTCCCGTACAAGGGAAAATATTATTGGAAGTTAAAACTCTTCACGGCTTTTGTTTATTTTACTCTCTTCCACGTTAAACGAAAAAACTAAGGATATCCGTTCTATATTCGCGGCTGAAAAGACTCCAGTTTACGCGCACGCAGCCACGCAAACTCATTTTTTCTCTCCCCCTTTCTCCATTTATTCTTTCAGTCAAATTTAGAATTGTCCAAACACTAGAGCACAATAAGAACTTTCGTCTGTCTCTACGCTCGACAACCAGACACTCAAAAATACCCTTAATTCAAAATATACTTGCCGAACGAAACAAAAGATATAACCTGCCCCGTTCTCGGGTCCAACCTAACCTAGCAATTCAGGAAACGCAACGAAAAAATAGTCAATTGTATTTCAACAAAATGACACTGAATTGTTTGCGTTTGCGCATCGCAAAAATGTACATAATACCCTTAAGCAACGTTATCATAAAATTCTGATGTTTCATACTTCGAATATAAAAGATATGCGGCCAATCAGTGATTTATACACATATATGTATATACATATATGTATATATATCATGTACATAATGTGTGTACGTACACATATAAATACAGACATAAAGATTGAGCGACATCTGCGAAAGACATTCCCGCAACTGACTAATCAAGATAACCGTTTCATCGAAAATAATGAAATGTAATTGTGATTCATCGGAACGTATTGGTTCAAATCTTGAAACAATCGTTTCGTCGCACAACAATATGGTCGAGACAATACCCTAACTTTTTTTTTAATATATTTTCGCCGATCATTGACGTGAAATCATCGAAATCCTTATAATACTTGATGCGAATCGACAGAATGCGAAGGATGTGCATTACCGTTTGATCATCTGTAGAGTAGGATGCGAAAGCAGGAAAAATCAATGTTCACCGGTATTGCTGTGAAATATCTTTGTCGGCAACGAGACAACCCGATCCGAAGAATATCCTTCCGCGATTTCCGGTACACCTTCCAACAGAAAACACTACGTGCTTGTGCGTAGAGACATCGCATTATCACTTATCATAGCAATTTTCGCGTTAGAAATACGACCCGGTTCCTGACGACGCGCCTAGCAGACGACATTTTGCTTTTCACGAACGCGTCCGAAGTCCGTCGATATTCTACGAACTTTAGTGACACAACTGAGAATCGCGGCAGCTGTCTGTATTTGCAACGCCGCGCCGCTCAGTGGCCACTCCACCACCCTAACTTACGCTCGTTACCCCCAAACACACCACCTTTCGCTCATTATTCCAATGCAAATTCATCTCTACCTGCTGTCTTCTAATCTATTTTCTTTATTCTTTTTTCATTTTTAGCGTGCTTCCTTTTTTCCCCTTTAAAACAATCATACTCAATCTGCGGCCTACAGGCCGCGTAAGGTTGTCCCAACATCAAATATCGCACTAATTTTAAACCCTTTAACTGCCAAAAGCATGTATATATACGTCTAACAGATTTTATATAACACAACATAAATTAATTTCCTAATTTAAAGGTTTACTTTGTCAGTAATTTTATTATTATACACTTCACCTTAACTATTTTGTAGATGTAAATTATGCGTGCATTTCTACTTATACCGATACTTCGTAGCGACGATGATCTCTCTAATATCGCGCCGCAGTCAAAGGATTAAATAAATGCTATGTTACATTTAAATTTTGAGTTTTACTTTATAAGTTATCATATGAAGATGTATAGCGTACTATGTTGCGACCCGCATAATGTTGCAAACATATGTACCGTCAATTGCAAAATCTACATGCACCTCTAAATTTCAAATATTTAAAAAAATACAAAAGTACAATTAATGAAATTAGACAGTAAAAAAATAGTGATGTTTTTTCAATTTGTTTACAACAAAATATATGTAAACTATAAATACAATTTCACGGAAATCTATGTTCATATATTAAATTATACAAAACTTATTACTATAATTGTACTATACCATAGTTATACTTTGTTAGATCCTCTGATGCATCTGTTATGTTCTACAATTTGTTTAGTATAAATAAAATTATATCTTATACATAATATAATTAACTCTTTCACAGTATAATATAATAACAAAGAATATTAGGAAGATAGCAGCATAAAAAATGTTTATTTTCTCTGTTGCAACATTTTTTATACTTCGATTGTCGAATACGAAAAATGCAAAATTTCATTTATTATATTATGTATGATACAACTTAAAATTTGCTTAAGACAGCTTGCCGAGTATTTTTCATACAATTTTTCATACAATGATGCTCCCCCTTTGTGAAACTTTTTCTAGGAAATTTTTCCGTTCGTAATTTTATATTTCATTAATTTTCACGCGCTTTTTAGCATTCTAAAATATGTTCCAAGATATGTAAATATTTGAAATTTAGAATATATACATACGTTTTCGTGACTGACTGCATGTGATCCGAGAAAAAACAGGTTGAGTATGGCTGCTTTAAAACGAAGCAACTTCGAGCATACGAATTTATCTATTGAAAAACAAGATGCAAAATTGAGAGGAATAAGGAGAAGCTAAGGAAGGAATATGTATTTGAAAAAATGTATCTTTCGACACGGTATCTTTAAGACTAAAGACTTTGTTGAATCTGTATTATATCGATAAGTTATTGGAACAATATCGATATATATATATATATATATATCGTCGACACTTAAGCTTATTATTAACTCGTATAGAAAAAAAACTTATCACTAAAAACAGGTATATTTTACATATGAATGAATAGAATGTGTCTGACATCATACCTATAACGGATGACATCAACTTTTCACCGTGAGATTGGTAGGGTCTCCGCAAGCCATCGGCGGTTCATACGGCGGTGTACGGTAGCCTTCGCCGCCACTTGCTTCATTTGATGTCACCGCTAAATAAAGCGACTGACACGGTCGGTAAATACGAGGACGGTGTTTCGAGTAGCACCTATTCCATAATTAGATGCTTATTAAGAGATTCGTTGAAAATTAGCTTCAAAGTCCAGTCCACTATACATGATCTTATCGCGAGTTTAATAACGTGCCGACGTGTCAACTTGCTTCAAAGATCGTGTACTTTTATCCCAACATTATGGCTGCTTGGATTTCTCATCGTTCGCTGATTGAGACGCTCGTCTCGCTGAGTTATTTTGACTAGAATGTTTCTCTTTCTGAAACTTTTCAATGATGCTCTCCTTTTGCTTAATTACATCATTCAAATGTTGTATTTTGCGTTGATAGTCGTGCTTCATCCGACGCACGTGAACTTCTTGCAACTTTATGCGCTTTTCCACACAGTCTACCTGCTGTTTCGTACCTTTGCGCACTGTCTGCAATCGCAAGATATATTTCTTTCTCTCTCCCTCTTTTTTTTTTATTTCATTAGCATCGTGAATATTTTATACAGACCTCTAATTGACTTTTTAAGCTATTTACTCGACTGGTAATACTCTTTCCTAAACGATCCATAGTTGCATTCTCTTTCTCCGTTTCGCGTAAAAGAGCGAGCAATTTTTCTCTTTCCGTGACAATTCTTTCGTACTCTGAAAATAATTCTTCGCAATAAGCAGTCACTTTGTTTAATTGCTCCTTCAAAGAATTACGCGAGACACGAGTCGAGTAAACAAGATTTTGCATGTTCTCAATTTTGCGTTGCGTTCGCCTGAAAAAAGTCTATATTAGGTGTGAATACATAAATACTGTATAAAAATGTAAATTAGTATTTTACTTCAAGTTCCCCTCGAGAGTTTCAACGAGGCTCTTCAAATGATTCCTCTCAGCCATGGCCATTATAAGCTGCTTCTCGTTTTCCGGCTGACTTTCTTCGATACGCTTTATGTGATTGCAAAGATTCCGCTTTTCATTTTCATACTGATGCTTCAATTCATCTAACAACGTTTTACATTCTTCGATGGCAGTAGTGTGAACACTAGTAGGCACCATTTGCTCTTCTTTGCTTTTCAATTTTTCAAATTCTTTGCTCATGATTTCATATTTGCCCCGAAGATTACTTAATTCCGACGCCGTGGTTACGTAATCTTTCTTCAGGGCTTCGTTACGCTTTAAAATTATTTCCATTTTTAATTCGTACGACGTGTAAACGTCGTTAGTTTCCCTCTTCAGATCCGCGGATTCTTTTTTCAGTGTATCGTTTTGCTTTTTCAGCGACGCGGTATTTTCCACCAGTGATTTAATTTCCTTTGCATACCTGACGCACTGTACAGTTTTTGTTACAATTAATCATACGATAAATAAATACATTTTTTGTTGTTCATCTACAGTCATCTGTACATTAGTAGTTATTAGACTGCGGATTTTTGTATAAATTTAAAATTTTACAAACGCATTTAAAATAGTACGGATCTGCAGGGTCTTAATCGAGACGAGAATCTTTCTCATAATCGGGTCGGGATCCCGAAACTTTCGAGATTTCTGACACTTTTAGGATTCTCGATACTTCCAAGAATTTCGAGATTCTAAAGGCCATTTCGGTATTCGTTTTGTTGGATACTTTATAATATAATTTCGAGACGAGATGAGAATTTTTTTCCTGAAGATTCTCGAGAATCCCGTTCATTTCGGAATCCCATACACCCCTAATTAACAGAAATTTGCTTCATTTCCTAAAAATGATTTCATCTACCATACCTTCGACATTTTATATATTTTTTCATATTATGACTATTCTGTATTTTTTTGTACATTAAAAATTCCCATGAATACATAAAATCTGTATCCTAGTAATTATTTACCTCAGACTTCAATTCTTCCACTTCTTTGTGCATAATTTCGTTTTCTGTAAGAATTTCCTTGCATCTGCTACCAAAATCAGCCATCTCCTGTTCATACATATGTACAAGTTCCCGTTTCTCAGATAAATTTTCTTCATAGGCATTTAAAAGTGGTCCCAGTACATGAAAATTTATACTTCCCCAAATTCTTGTATCATATTTTGCTTCGCAGCGCTCCGCATTTCTGGGAATATTGTCATGCTTATGATCCCTTAATTTGTCTTGATATCTCTCCAATTCCATATTTAATTGATATACGATACTCTTCAGGAGTGTTATATCTTCGTTTGACCGTATCCTCTCCACTTCTAGCTTTTGATTCTGCTTGGCTAAGTTTATCTTTGTTTCTTCTAACTCTTGAACCATTTGTATCAGTGACTCATAATGCGAGCATATTCTCTCGTATTCCAATTCTCTTTGTTCCAATATATTGCTGAGTTTCTGGCATTTTTCTTGAACACTTTTGTAATGTTTCTCTAGCTTATGATACTCATTAGCTATTCTTATGGTATCCTTTGAGACATGCCTCTCTCTTATTCTTGACAAATTAATTCCTGCAATAATAGGATGTGAAATTTTAATTATCATTCAAGTAGACCAACAATTACGTCGCGTTTTGCATATAATAATACCTGAATCGGCATCACCTTCATCCAAAGTTTCCTTTTGAGGAGTAATCTCCTCGCTCGATTTTCTACTTCTTTCATACTCGTTTTTTTTGGTTCTGCTCTTCAAACGAACCGCGTTTTCGCGATCGTTTACGTCGTCGTCGATCGCATGATCCGATGGACATTTATGCGCGTTAAATGCTTTCAGCGTATGTCTCGTTTTCGATATACGTCTGCGACGATAAATCGGTATACAAGTCGTATCCTGATTACTCTTCGTACCTGTTGTTCTTTTGCAACTATGCTGCAAATGAAACAACTAAGGTTAGGGTCGCGTCAAGAATGCACACAACTATTTTTTTATTTACAAATGTAACAATAAATCAGCATTATTTGTACGAATGATTACCTTCTTTTTCTCTTGTTCCAAGCTGCTGTCATAGTTGGCCATTACCGTATTTTTATATAATTTCGAAGGGGTAAATAACATTCGATCAAGAATGTTCGAAATATTTAAAAGCGTGACAGAACTGTACAACTTCGCGCGGCAGAGACATCATAAATTTATTCCTCGAACAAAATATGCACGCGTGTATTTGTACACCCATGCATATTTTTCGTAAGTTGCAACTTTGTGTTGTGTTCATTGCCATAGTAACTGCGGCAATGGCAGCTTTGCTGCGGCGATATTAACGTGCTCTACTTGTTCGCCAGATGGTGTCCAAATCAAATTTCCTCTATGTATTCATGATCCGTTTTATTTTTCTGCTTATCTATTCGAGGCAGCTCGAGAGATTAAAATGGATAAAAATCGATATAATCATTATTTATTACGATTTTAAAACCTTTAAACTGCCTATAAAATGTTTCTCGATCAAATCGTTGCGAAATTATGGGCAGTATGCTTCAGTATTTTTTTGGAGGAATCTTTTAATTTTTACAACGTAAAAAGTCAGCCAATTTGTGTGTACACGTTCCACTTAGAATGAGCCCAAAATAATAGCTATTGTCAATGTCACATATTAATTGCAGGAATTAATGTTTAATGAATGGCGTCCTTGACCGCTTAACGTTATGTTTGTATCTACACCAATTAAAAACAAAATTATGTTACAAGGAAAATGCTTTTCGTTAATATTTTTTTCTTGTATTACAGTTATCATCTGTCAAGTTCTTTATTTACAATGTTACATTAATTATCTCATGTTGTCCTACTTTTCGCAAGGATAGAGTCTCAGGAAAAGGATGGCAAAATATGCAATGCGTATTCGTACCGTAGTACAGAAACAGACATTTTTTTACGATTAATAAAAAAGCCTGTTAAAAGTTATGCAACTAGTTGTTAATTCACAGTAGCATTTATTGTGGTGCGGTTGATAATAAATTGTAACTTTATACGATATCGCTGCACCATTACGGAATTAAATATTTACACACCAATTATTAAACAACGGAAACTTTTCTATACTAATAGAAATACCAGAAATCAAAGTGTTGATCCTTTTTTTTATCAACCTGTTGACTTTAACGATAGGTGCTAGACGCGATTCGTATGATTTCCAATTATAACGGAGATATTGATATCTCAGAATTAATAAACACTCGTGGTAATTCTAGTTGTAGCGATTATAGCAGCTAATTAGCGAAGAAATATGAAACGCGCGAATCTTAAAACCAAAGGAACGGGGCGGGGTAATTTTGTTTGTAGCCGTTACGAAAGTTATTAGGTAGTTGCAAATCCACTTTTATACTCGAGGTTAAAGCTACCTCTGATAAGGCCATATGATAATACACGCGAAATTATTAGCCGTAGCTTTAACACGTCTTTGCGCGACATGGATAAAAACGTCGGAATGCGCGTAAATGCTGACAGATGTTAGCGGTTGTTTGCCCAAAATTTTTGTAATTCTAACACAACAAATTGTTGGTCGGAGTACCATGGTTTGTTTAAACAATATCGCCACATCGCATGGTGTTAAGACAGAAGGTATAGTAAATTTAAAGCTTTACACATTTGTCGGAACAAGCGTGGGCCAATGTATTCGACGAAAGCTATTTACGAATTTCCGCTTCTTATCAAACGCAGTTATCCGAGTTATATAAAAAATGTTTTATTTTCTTATCACATTCGAGGAACTCGCCGTCAAATTATATCACAGTTACATCTTGATCTGTATCTTCTTCCTGACAAATATCTTAAGATAGAACCCCGTAATTCTTTCTGTTCTTCATGTAAACTTGTGTTCTTCACCGTAAATAAAGAAGCCCGACAAATTTTCATGTTACAGCGGCGGTATTGTTGCTATGTTGGTTTGCATCGTTCGCTGTATTGATTAACGCTGTTTCCGATCAGTGCAATTTTTACCAGGATCTAACGGGAGGTAACACGTATTACGTTTTCAATCCTGAGTTCCCATATACATACCGAGGCCAACAATCATGCATGTGGACCATGATGAGCGATTACCGGCTCAACTTGACTTGCACTATGTTTCAGTTACCATGGGTAAGATCATAGTTTTCCTTGCAAAATCAATTGTTAAAACCTGTTTCACTCGGCGATTCGCGAATCGCGATTTATGTATGGTGGATACCAATCAGGGGGTTGAAAGCAGTTATGATATCGTGATCGGTTATCGAAACAGCTACGAAAACCGAAACAATGTTATAAGTGTTATATGTAGATACACTTCACCGAAACGCTACCAATATTTGAACTACTGTAACTCTCTGAAAACTAGTTATACAATATTTATCGTGGTATCATTTTAAAGATCGAACCCTCTACTTTCATGTTCGTAAGTTGAATTCTCTTGAAAATCCTTTTGTACTAGAAAGCACTCAAAAAATGAAGATGGTGTTCTTAAAAAAAAAATTGTAAAAATTGAAACTGCTCGCAAATGTTTAAAAATTGTTGATGCTACTAAAGTTACCACGGACTTGAAGCTTTATTATAGAATTTTAATCACGTTTGCTTTATCGTAGGTGAATAATTATTTACTTTACCTTTTGCTTCTGCATCAGTGTTCACTTCTATAATTTACAATAATGTAGAAATTCCATTTTATTGTTTTAATACAATCGCCGTGTGTTTGACACCGCCGGCCAACGCGAATCGCCGTGCGAAAGAGGTTTAGTAAGGGTAGTAAAAGAATAACCGCCAATCTTCGCAGAGTTACAATTGCACCCAAGACAGAGTATCCGTTCAAGTCAACTCTGCTACCACTCATCGGTATTGCGGCGATGGAACGTTTAGCGTGCTATCCGAAACAAACACGCTCACTGTAACGTTGCAAACGCCAGTATGGTCCACGGGAGGTCGATTTCTTTGCGAAGCGCGTGCAATAAAGAGGCCGCAAGATTCGGAGAATTGTCGATGCGGATGGAAAAATCCTGTATGTATTCACCTGCACGATTTCATTAATGTTTCATTCGTACAGAAAAAAAGTTTTGCGGGTAAAGGTCGATTTGTCTGAACCGACTTGCGTCACTATATAGAAACAATTTTATAAGGAGTTGAGGGTAGCAAACGTGAACTCAACGGACACGTGTTTCGAGAAAAACTCTTTTCATCGGCACCATAAACGCTTCAATAGTTTTTTACTTATAAAATCTGCTTACTTATACGGAATGAACGGATGAAATCTGCAAAACAGAGTAACAGAAACGTGCGTTAAGTGCCGTAAATCAATTTAATAAAGTAAAAATTACAGGTGGGCCTCCTACAACACGGTAGATACGTTCCTTGAAAATACACTATAGAATTGTGGCATTGTAGGAAACGTTCCACATTTCCTAAACCGCGTTGTAAAAGTACCGCGTTGTAGGAAAATTTCCGCATTTTTCCAATCGTGTTGTAGCGAAACCGCGTTGTAGGAGGCCCACCTGTAGTTTTGAATGTGTTGAGTTCGCCCTTACCACCCTCAACGCCCCATATGTTCTTTCCTACAAAAATGTTTGCCTTAACCGAATCGTGCCGTAAACGTTTCGTGTCGAAACGGAAACTATACATCAGCCTTAAACAGAAGCTCTTGTCCGCTGTTCTTAGACTAGAATTGTCGGTGGAACTAATACGGGAGTGAACGAGTTTCCCATGATGGCGGGTATCGTGGACTCCCTAGCCAGAACCGTATTTTGTGGGGCTACTATAATATCTAACAAATACGTAGTGACAGCAGGTCATTGCATGTTAGGAAGAACGAAAGACCTGCTCGGTATTCTGGTGGGTGACCACGATTTAGGCACGGGTAAGTGCGCGTTAGTTGCGAGTGCTGATATTTCTTCAGCTGAGGATGGCTAATTCTAATATTTAGGGGATGAAACGAACGCCACGAAATTATATCGAGTGGCCAACATTATTCACCATCCTAATTACGACGATAAACATAATCTAAATGATCTGGCCATCTTGAAAGTGGAAGGACAAATACCATTTGGTAATGAGATCGGTCCGGCCTGTCTACCTTTCCAACACTCACCGGATACCTTCGGCGGCAGTTTCGTTGATTTATTAGGTTTGTGTTATCCGTATACTGCGGATGTTTATGCAAATTTGTATTTTCATAAATAGAGCTAAACATGTGGGATCTCAGTAGAAAGTCGTTTCATCGTCTATTTACACTAACATATACTCCGTTAATATTCTACATTTTGCACATTTATGCATAGACATCTACAATTTAGTTGCTTAAGCCTTTGCATTCCGACGACGTCACTGAAAAGTTGAAGTATAAGCTTTTTAGTTATTTGCATCGGTTCAATTTTTATTTTGGTCATAGCAAAGCGAATTCTTTCGCTTCAGCTCTCTGGAAGTGAACATTAAAACCATAAATAGGGTACAATTTTTATTAATATGAAAATAAGATAAATATAAGTAGTTAGATCCTTTATATTGTCAATTATGGTTCTAATTTTATTACACGAATGGAAACAGATGCAATAATGAACTAAAAAAGAACAAAACGTATACTCTTAACAAATGATTGTCTAGTTTTTGAGGGCGTGTATATACGCCTTTTACAGTGAAATGGATAAAGACAAATTTTCTCCTCCTCAAAGTAACCCCAAGTCGTTTGACCCTTTGACGTCGGGCTCGGTAGGATAAAGGCCCATGCTCATAATATGGCCACTCGCAATATCTCGCGAGGTAAGCACTAAAATTCATTGCTTTTGTACTGAATTAATACTTAAGCGTGCGTAAGAAGACATACTGTAGTAGCAACGTTATGCGATCTATAATTATTGAAGGAGACGCGTATCTTCTATATTAGCGAAAACAAATTAAATATTATATACCTGTTTTCGTTGTTCTTGACCAAAAGATCGTAATATTAATTCTCAATCGGATGACGAAAATCAGACAATGTGAAAAGAGTCTTAGAAAAGGGAAGACATAAGAGCATAATGTTAGATTTACTTTTGCAACAACTGATTCGATGTTCAGGAGTAGCTGAAGCTTTATTTTTAACAGTTTTTTTATTAGATTTGTTCTTTAGCAATCATATAGTTGAAACTGCCAATTGAAGTAGTTTATGTTCCCACTCTCGTAATTACATTTACGTTTCGGATTGCTTTTAATGTTTACACGTGCAAGAGAACCTGCTAGGTTGCAATGGTTATCTCCAATTTGGTTTATCGTAACGATATAGTCTCTAGTCATACTTACACACAATTATACAAACTACCAGTCTAATTAGTCTTATCATTCAGCAATCTATAATTAAGGTATCGATATATTTCTGGTATTACAATAGAACGTTGATTGTTCGAATTAATTAGGAAATAAGTCTATTCTGATAATAATCGCTCTGAAAGAATCATATTCCTGATTATATCGTAAATCGATAAAATATAATTCAAAATACAATATAGAAAATAAGTTGATCACTTTGAGATACCGTCAAGTTACGGATTCCCCCTAACGTAAACATCTGTATAGCATCTATTTCTTTCTGATGCTTTGCTCATTGCAATGCAGTAAACGTTTTTATCAAAACATAATATTTCGTATAAATTGAATATTATGATGTACTGTATTGAAATATGTTAAATTTTATTGTGGTCTCCAGGCCACAACGAACAAAACTTGTGTGTCAGTCACCGTGTTAACAGAACCTTTATGTTATCACAGGTATTAACTGATAGAAAATCCAATATAATTGAGCTTAATAAATTGTACTTAAATACACAAATACAGTGGTGTGCCAATATCTTTTATAGCCACTGTACATACGTAAATCATTCTGTATTCGGGTAATCGACAATCCAACTATACTTTTCTTATATTAATATAGAAAACAGTTGCTACGTTTCTGTTAAATATCGAACAATTATCATTTAGAAATTTAATTCTACGTTAAGGTTTTATTTCCCAGTGCCCGGCATCAAAGGGTTAAATTATTACAAAGTGCGTTT
Source organism: Eucera pruinosa (assembly GCA_028830335.1). Taxonomy (NCBI): domain Eukaryota; kingdom Metazoa; phylum Arthropoda; class Insecta; order Hymenoptera; family Apidae; genus Eucera; species Eucera pruinosa. The sequence goes on from JAMYCR010000005.1 coordinate 14,296,107, forward strand.
GAGTAATTGAAAAGTGATTGAAAAGTGATGCAAAGGTTTAATTAATAATAAGCTTGTTGCTACGTTGCGTGAAACGTTCACATTGAAACTAGGTTGGGGATCAACGGAGTTCGGCGGTGCACCCTCTAATATTCTGCAAAAAGTTACCGTCAGCGTACTGACGAATCTTGAGTGCTCCAAATCTTATAACAATCTAATGCCAGAGGAGATTTGCACTTATGCCAAAGGAAAGGACGCGTGTCAGGTAAAATTGTCGCTTGATTACAAGGAAAATTGCGACGGCCGATCGCAAAGGTTCGTAAAATTTTCCGCTAGCCTACTAACAATGAAACGCATTTGTTGGACCAACAGATGGATAGCGGTGGGCCAGTTCTATGGCAAAATCCCACAACTAGGCGACTAGTGCTGGTAGGAATCATCAGTATGGGCAAAGGTTGTGCTATAGTTGGTGGCGTAAATGTCAGAGTTGGTGCTTACATAGATTGGATCGTTTCAGTAACCTCAGGTAAAACCTTTCGCGAGATAGGGTAATCGTTGGCAATATGGAACACCTGATTTTAAAAGCTTGCAAAAAATAGGCAGATTTGCATTTTTTAACCCTTCTTCGGATAATGGGAGACGCAGAGGCCCTACTTCAAACTTAGATTGTTTCAATATGTGTCGAAACAATTATTTGAAAATTTACTTAATTTTTTATTGTTTCATCAATTTGTTAATGCTATACAATAAATACTTTGCATTTATTATGACGGTGACGCAATTAATAAGGAACTTAAACTGTAGATCTAGAATTGGAAATCCGACGAAAGGTTAATAAAACTAACGCAATTGGGCGAAGAAACTAATATATAATTATATTTAAATTGTTAAGTGTGAAACGATTTAAATGATTTAATATTGTAACGAAAAAATGAACAGACGTGAAATTCAGCAGTTCGAAAAAGTGATATCTAATATGGAGCACTTAGAAAATTTGTAAAGGAAACTAACGGAATTTTATATTTATCGTGAAAAATGAATGCTCGTTTTAACAAACGATAAAAAGCAAACAAATATCTTTTAAGTACTCCGTATACTTTTCGATGCAGTTTACTTTCACTAAAATATTTAACTATTTGACTCGCCTTTCAGAAATTTTTGCACATTGCAAAAAAGAAATACGTTTCTTTATCCAAAAGGGGAAATTAAAGTTAAAGTTCCATATTATGTACTGTCCCATATTGCCTACGCTTATTCTATGCGATACGATATGGAAATTGCAACATCGACATTTTCCCGCAACCTGCACGTTTTTATTATTTCAGACACCTCGTACTGCATCATCGAGTAAATAATCAGAGTAAGTAGATCAAATTTCGTTTCGGTGTGACTCGGTTCGACACAATATCGATAGCGAGTTCCATAAATTTTGCTGACAATGCGACTCGCATTCTTATCGAGCGAATTCCCAGTTTTTTATACGCTTAAGAGGCTCTTAAAGGAGATAATAGAATAAAATATACATCACGTGACAATGGAATAGTTATCGAGCGCGGATACTTGACGATTAGTATTCGCCAATCCATTGCGCCGCATTTTAAGACGACGAATGTTTTCCTCTCATCTCCCTCCCCCCTTTACAATCTAAATTTAATGTATTCCGTTTGAAAATATATGTACATGTGTACGTTGTTCAATTTTGCTACTTTAAGCAATCCCCTCTTCCATCCTTGCCTTATTCTTAATTCTTGTGGCGTAGTACTCACATCGATAATGACCCCAGAATTGAATTACTAACTTTACAATAAAAGTTTAATCTTGTATTACCTTAACAACGAAACGAAAACGAAAAAAAAGCATTTATCCTTCACGATATTTGCTAGTGGAACTTTGGCTAATATGGTGTCTCGTCGAAGCCGAAGTTACCGCACCTCGGGATTTACCCCTATATCAGAAATGGACCTTTGACGATACGAAAATGAGATAAAGAGTTAAACAAAAAAGGCACGAAGGTAAATAAGATTTTCCAAAGGTAATGAAATATTGCCCTCGCCGAATTAGTATGGTAAAGTGAAACACCCACTTAAAATCGTTTAAAAGTTTTAGTTATTTTTTTAAGTGAAAACTATCAATTTATATGTGACAGCTATAGATATGTGCGATATATGCAATTGTAAATGCAAAAAGAAATATTGAAGTTAAAAGGAACGCAGGAAAAAGTAAATAAGTTTATTAGGACGAAGACCATTGTATCTTGTTAGGTATCTACAAGTAAATAATATTCATACCTTCATTACATGCTTAGTTAAAACTACACAATAGTTTGTTGCAATAAAAAGCGTAGATACGTATCTTGCACAGCAAACATTTTAAATTAATTTTTTAAGAAACAATGATAGTAATCAACATGTTACCATTCAGTGTAATGACTGAAGTAAGAATAGGTACTTATATACTAAAAGAAATACTTCTACTTTTCTCTATATATACATATGTATGTAGGTGTTCCGCTTTACCCTTCGTAAAAGTGTTCCGCTTTGCCCCATATGAAGTACCTTCGAAAATGTATTATTCGCGAAAAAATGTCTGCACCAGAGCGTGGTCGATGTCGAAATACTCAAACGACTGTTTACACTAGCGTCATGCGATACAATTTCATTTCAACTCTTGTAGATACATCTAAGATAGTAATCTCATCCGTTCCGCTTTACATTACTCTCCCCTAATCGTAAAACTCTATCTAGTGTCAGATTTAAAAATTATTTTTCATTTTTGACTTGGAATCTGCAATGACCCCAGTATATTACTTACGTTTGTGAAAAGTATTATACCAGTTACAGTGTAACATCTACTTGCAAATTGTTAACATTTTAACCAATTAATATTTAACGAATATTGACTTAACTACTAACCTGGAAATGTGAAACTATGCCACCAGATTTAGTCAGATTTCGAAACTAGTGCAAAAGTTCTGTGGACGACTGTACATAGTCACCTTTAGTATCGAAAGGGTTAAAACAGAAAAGCTGCTATTTGGAGCGTTAATGAATGATGGTAAAAAATGAGCTAATTATGTGCCGATTATAAAGTGCTGTATAAGTACACTTATGACAATAAATTTTGTATACTTCAATTCATCTGCGTAGAATTTTGTCAAATCATATTTTCGCTTTATGTATATTTTATTATAAACAAGTAGGCAAAACATCGCTATTTTTTAAAAACTTGTCTATTTTTAACTAACTTTAACTACTGTTAAAATAATCGAAACTCCTGTATTCTTTTTTAAATAAGTATATTTAAAGTTGAATGGTGAATGTAGACTTTTATGACTGACTATATTTTCATATCGTAAACAGCGTTTGCTGGATGAGATATTAGCAGGGATACTAGACGATTAAGATTTGTCAATTTATTGCGTCGAGTTTTGAGACGACACCAGCTTTCCTCTCTTGCAATCTGGAATAAATGTATTACGTTTGCAAATATACATGTGCACGTTGTTCAATCTTGCTACTTCAAGCAATTCTTCGTTCCATCCCTACCGCCCCTTTTCTACGTCTGTGTTTCACCCTCCCTTCCGCTGCCCACACTAATATTATTTGATGTTTACGTAAGAACGTTCGAACGGCGCGACGCCGGAGCATCTGCCTCTTGTAACTCTCGAATCGATCGTAAAACTGATTCTATTCATACGAAATCTATTTTTATGGACGTAGATGGAACTGTTAGATCCGCTAAGAGCGATTTCTGCGGACAACGAAATATACCCGTTAGATCAGGTTACTCGCGAAACGAAACGAAAAGACGTGCGACGCGTCGCGTCGCGTCGTTAAGGCACACGGAAAATACAAATAAGTAAAAACCTTCGGTCACGAAAGCCGCTTGCGTACCACGAACATTCCGATTGCATGCGGCTTTCGAGTCGTAAGCGAAATTAATCCGCGGACTCGCTGCTCTTTATTCGAGTCAAATTGTCGCACACGATCCTACAACTTCCACACTCTTACGCAACATCGTTCCTCGCAAATAAGAAATACTACGCTGCGCGTCATTACGCAAACTCAGATATTTATAAAGAAAAGAAATAAGGAAGTGGAACCTGCGATTAAATGCGAATCAATTTCATCCCCTAAATATTGGGTTGAAAAATATATTCGTCGAGTTTGGATCGGCCAACAAATTCTGGTAATTCTACAAAATAGGAATTCTTCAACTGCTAGAAAAATGGAAGAGATTGATCGATCAAGACGGCGCATACTTATTTAATTAACCTTAGTTTTGTGTTTAGAAATAAATAATTCGAAACATACTAAAGAAATGAGATGAATATATGCGATAACTTAATATTACAAGACTTTTACGCATTCCGTGTATCTCAATGTGCATTTAACACGTTTTATGCTGGACGAATTTTGTACAGGGAGTCGCAAAATTATTGGCACACAGGCAAAAAAGTAACAGGAAGATACGAAAAATAATAGTGCATCTTCCAGTATTATTTTATTAAAAATTTCCTATATGGAACTTAGAATTATTATTTAATAATATAACAGAAAATAGTATTTATTTAATTATTTACTTAATAAGGGGCAGGACCCATTTTGAAAAAAGAATGAACACAGAAAAGAACGACAAGAAGCAAACATATACAAAAAAATAAAAAAGATAATTGTATAAAGTTTAAGACTAAGTATATGTATAGGGTAACTGGCCCAATTACCGTACCTACCCCCAATTGCTGGACATTTCTTGAAAATTAAACAAGAAGCATACAGCAATTGAATTAATATATATTTTTAATAAGCTTTATGTATTTATTTGTTACTCCAAATGAAAAGCGTTGCAATCATTTTTGTTTCCCATCTGATTTTTAAGAGATGCATTCGCTTACTTCAATTGAAATTTAAGAATATTAATGTTATAGGCAGAGATTTATCTGTAGGCGAATTCTATTGAAGAGATTAATATTGAAATTTCTGTTATTATTTTTTTATTTTACTACACGTTATTTTGTGCCAATAATTTTGTAATTCATTGTACGTTTGACACGATTCATACCGAAATGATATCACTTGTTTCCGGAAAGGTAGGAACACATTTATATATTACGTCATGTGATAGCACGTGATAAGATACATTATCGTTACGCATGTATCACATATATTTTAATGAAAAAAATGCGATTGTTTTCCTTTTATAGAATATATCTGATATTACATTCTGTTTCAAAATAACTCGCGTACAAATTTACATTTATTTCTGATTAGAGTGAAAATAAAATTTATATTCACAAATTTAGCAAGGAAAATCTTTGCACAATGTGTGCAAAATGTACCTTCCTAAAAATTTCAATTTTTATGCAAATTCCTATTTTTATTAACAAAATTAGCCGAATGGAATCTGGTTGGAGAGTTATTTTACCCTCTAAATGACACAATATGTACTTCATTTTCGATGTCTTGTATACTCATAATTTTTTGCACACTTAAATGTCCCTTAAATACATAAACATCCGCAGTCTAATAATAAATCTGACCACCAGAGAAAATTGCGGCGAGCCCCACGCGGCGAAGCTTGCGCGAATATTCCAGCTTCGTCCTTTGAAAGCCGCGTTAATACTGTACGTAGATGACTTGAAATTAATTGCGCGTAAACAATGTCTCTCGTTATTAATAAGTTCGCGAATGAGGATGTGACGTGAGACAGTTTACGAGAGGGAGTATATGGCAACCACACGGTTACTTGGAACCAACGGCAACAAGTAGAATCGTTTTTATCTGCGTGGCAGAAGAAGAAGAAGAAGAAGAAGAAGAAGGAAAAGAATAAAATTGGTTTAAAAGTACGTTCAACAAGAATCGCTTTAGACATCATCTATTCGCCGGGGTTTCTCGGTTCACTATAAATAGATGACAAGAAAGGGGGAATTAATCGGGCAAACCGAACAGTAATTCGTGTAGCAATTGCGTGCGATCGCGCAAAATCAGTCGTACGATAAATATGTACGCGTACACGTTTCGTTCATGGGAGATATTTATTAAACAAATTGATTTCTTCGGCGTGCTTCGACATGATCTGCCCTTGGCACCGTTCATTGAGTCGATGATAGTTCTGATAAATGGGTACCCTCGCAGTCTTACCACCAATGACTGTGTCTGCGGCTCGTGAAAATTCCATGCAAATTCCTCTCTGCAACGTGAAATCTCCATTTGCAATTTGCAGCTCTCCAGCAAGCGATTAAGGAAACCAAGACGAATGCGTCTTTCAGTAGAATCGTACGATGTCAGTCGGACAACTCCAAGGAACTGTTTATAGTCAGACAGACGTACGCTATAACTTGCAAGTAGAATGAACTAACTGTGAGATGAGGCCGCGAGCCAAACGGGTCAGGGTGCCCTTTACAGGGAGTTTCGCGAAGAAAACGATAACCTTCGCCAGCATTTTCGGAATGTTACTCCAAGTATAGAATGCCATGTATACCGTGAGACGATTCGTCTCCGTTTTCGATATATAAACCGCGATTGATCAAACGCGTTCAAGTTACTTAACACTATACTTACTGGAAACCTATTAGTAGGTTCTTCGATGCCAATGCTCATCGACCAGGAGCCTATTAATTGGCTTCATTTAGCCAACGATTATTTATTATATTTTTCTATTAGGTGTACAAATCAATTCTGAGCCTTCAGAATTTCACAAGATGTAAAACTCGCTCAACGATTGTTGGGTCATTATGGCCCCACTGTTACAATAATCGCTTCACTATAACAGACACAAATCTATTTACAGATTATTATTATTATTATTACTGTATAATAATATTATAGATATAATGTTCATCACAATTTTTCAAAGGAATAACAACAATAACCTTTTGCATTCAAACGTATGCGAATAGGAAACTTCTATGGTAGCTCAAAATTGTTGCTACTTGAGCATCGGTAAACCAAGGGTTAATATTTATTCACAAAAGATGAAATACTGTTTTATTATTCAAAATTTTCAGCACTTTTCGTTTATGAAGCAAATTCGTCACTTGAAAAGCAGAAAAGTAGTGACTCAGAAGTGATTCTCTCTGGATTAAAGTCTCATTTAAATTGATTTTTACAAATAGATGATTGCCCGTGTACGAAATAAATAAATAAATTAGATGTATCAGCATTTCACCGATACTTTGTATAAAATTTATTTTTCAAAATTGTCGTCCAAATTCGTTGGCAAAGTTTGTCGCTTTCATCGCGGAACACTTTGTATAGAAATAGCGTTGTAGCTTTTATTGGAGACCAGTTGCAAGTAGTATCTTTTTCTTCCAAACTTCTTTTCGATTCCAATACGATTTACCTAGCGTACGATCACCTGACCTTAGCTAACGATTGCGAAGAACCTCTACGAAGCTAGGTCTCGAGGGTCGAAGGTCAGTAAAAGCGCAAACCCCTGGCCGGTCGATTAGAATCAGAAACACGTCCAGCGAAACTAGGGGAAAAATAAGACGAATTCTATTTGCAAAGACGCGAGGAAAGTGGAGATCGGGAGCCAATCGAGGCGAACGAAAATGGCGGGGATTGGCTGCGAGGAAGATCGATGTGCAGCGAGTCGCGCGCGCGCGCGCCAATACTCCAACTATCCCCACGGGGTACAACGTAACGTTGACCAAAAACACCGAGGACGAGAAGAGAAAGGGAGATCGAATCCTCTTCGGTGGAATACATCAGCGCGGAAGGATAGATCAAGCGAAACGGGTTTCGCCCCTATTCTAAGATCCTTTCCCGATTTCCTCCCCAAGGAAGTCGGCCAGTGGAAACTCGGCCGTTCCTGGAACGCGTCAAACAGTCTGGTTCGCAGGGAAGCGCGGAGAGTCGACAGCGTATCCGCCATATGCACATAATTACTACGGCCAATCGGGAATTGAAAGCGGTGCAAAGGTTTGTCGTAGCATCGAAGCTCCAGGGTCTGCTTCGTCCCGTTGGTTCCCTCGCGTGCGTGCGTAAGCGCGCGCGCACATAGCCGCGCAACGGTAGTTCAGTTGGATATTGACGTTCGTATGCACGGGGCGCGTTGCCTAGAGTCTCTGTTCAGCCACAGCTGCTCGTCGACGGTCGAGAAGAGCGAAAAGAATCCGCACGCGGGTATCCGTGGCCGGGAAAAAACCACACATAGAGGAGAGAACCGACAAATACCAAAGGCCTATCGTTGGCTGGAGGAACGAAAAAACGAAACACGAGTCTAATCGGCGGGCAGAAAAAAATAGCCGAGTCGGAGCGAAGAGGGAGGTTACGGAACCAAGCTGCTACATGGCTCCGAAAAACATTCCTTCTTTCCGCCGTCCACCACGCGCCTGCTATCCACGTTTCAGCCGATACCATCGATTCCACCAGCGGACTGTAGCTTCCAAATAATTGCAAACACGTCGAATTCGATTCTGCGGAGCAATTCTTGTCGAGAAAAGAAGAGCGATCAGTGCGCGGCCTGCGCGCGTTCATACACGTCCCCTTTATTGCATCTTGAACGATATACGTTGGAGAGTACAGGGACGACTGTGACAACGGGTGCAAAGGGAGAGAAAGAGCAAGAGAGAGAGAAGGCGATTGCGCGTGTGTGAGAAGAGAGGAGCACGAGTGCGATGCAAACTATGCTGCCGATTTAGTAGATCGACATTAATATTTTCCACGGTTCGAGGACTGCTCGTAAAGCTTATGTCACACGCAATCGAAAGGAACACCAGCATCCACGGACGACGAAAGAGGAGAAAATTGAAAGAGCAAGGGTGCCACGCTGTAAAAAAAGGGAGGACAGAAGATCGAGGGCATGTTCCAGGACGATTCATGTGCTGCAACGTGAAACGTGAGCTTCCTTCGATTCCCTCGAATCGTTAAAGTGTGATCCTCCTCTTAATCGTGTGCCTGGACCACGGTCGTAAACTCGCGCGATTTCGATGCTTCGCTTTCGTACAAAAGGCAAACTAATGTTCATGCTCGTACGAACGGAAGCCCTTTCAACGGTCGCCGTACACGCATCCTTCTTTGATCATCCCCTCGTTCCCTTCGTTTCTTCTGGCTCGTATTGCAACTCGCGCGCCTCGTGTTTGTTTCGATTCTCTCGTTAAATGTCGATCCTTCGATGTTGCATCGTCGCGAAGAGCAAAATCCTTGATACAGCTTGCGCGCAAATTGAATTTGAACGAAAAATTGCGTCCGATGTACGACGATTCTCTCCCTCGTAGGCAACCCACGCTGTATCGATTATACTCGCCGCGCGAGACAGATATTTGAATCGTTGATTTTCAACCTTGCTCGTCATCGTGATTCACATAATTCTGTTGATCTCTCTCAATCATCGTTGCAATTTTCCTTCGTACACGGCAAGGAAATTTGCATTTCGTCCCACGAGGAGAGTCCGCGACGTTAACGCGATACTTTAGCCGATCGATGCTGAAGAATCAGACAAGGACTTTTTTCGACGCAAAGGACAGCAAGGTGGACAGGGAGAAGAAGAATACCATATTCCGCGTATCTCTCCCTTCTGCTGTTCGTAGAAAAAAACGTGCGACCGCGTAGAGGAGCTGTTTCGACGAACAGGCGCGTTCTTCGTATCAGACATGCCTTCCGCGTTACCCTAAGGAATTTTTCTACTCAGCTGAAGTAACTATCCGACGATAACAGTATTTACCGAAAAAAAAAAAATAAAAAAAATATTCTTATAGTTAAATCGTAACGATTAAGATCCTTGTTGAGCCTTTTGTTGAACTGCCGTCACACCGTTCTCATCCTAGTCCTCGTCCTCGTCTTCGTCGTCGGCGTCGTTGACACCGCCGTCAACGTCACCGTGGCCGTTGTTATTGTTACACTGTATTGTTGCTCTGGGTAGCAGCCTCCAGTTGCTACCATTGCTGTTTTCCTTGTCTCCCTTGTTAGCGATCGGTTGTACATTTTTCCAAAGATCGTTGCACACTTTTTACGTGCCAGCTCGGTTATCTTAATTGGTGCTGGTCCATCGAGTCGGTTTTATCAAATGCGCGAACACAAACGAGCATAGAGAGGAGGAAGAAGGAAAACCAATACGGTTCACGTTGCCGACCACAGGTGATAAGAATCAAAGGTCGAGAAAGAGAAGAAAATACCGACGGAAGTTGAGATATTTGGCATTGGAAAGAAGAGACTCCGAAGTGAAGAATGGTAGCCAAGAACGAGAATACGAGAAATGGGCATGAGCTGGCTCCGTTGAATGAGGAACGTCAAGCAGGACAGCAGAACGTGACAATCGTGGTAACCGGAAACCAAAATGCGGCTGGCAGTCAAGAAACCAAGCAAGAAAATAGAGCGGAATGGAGTGGCAAAATGCAATTTTTCCTCAGTATTATCGGCTACAGCGTGGGACTCGGGAATATCTGGAGATTCCCTTACCTGTGCCAACAGAACGGAGGAGGTAAGTGACGTTCGTTTAGCAGCAATTTCGCAATTCGTATACTTTTTGCCCATCGCTTGTTTCTATCTTTACGTCAACCTAGAACGACAAACCTCAAACTTGAACTTTAAGTCGTTCTCTCCGTTCTCATTGAGGATAATCTATAAAACGGAGGTTCATCTAAAGCCGCAACATCCAAACTAATGCCTACGCAAAACGGCCGCCTTGTATGCTATTTTCGTTCACGCTGTACCACCAACTCCCCGTCGTACGCCTAACCGCTTAAAAATATATATCTTCCACGGGTTTCACGGATTTTCGAATACCAACGAGTATCGGTCGGTCGTCGTAGTCGAGGTTATCCTCGATTTACCTCTCGCGTTTCGTTCTGAAAATTTACAAACTCTTTAAATAGAGAGAAAGAGAAACCCGGGTGAAACGATAAAATCCTATAAAATTTGCCCTTGAACCTTCCGCTTCCATCTTTCTAGCCACGACCTATACCTCGGTCGCGACGTAACTCGATTACATTGCAATGCAAATGAAACGGAAATACACGTATCGCCAAGGTGGCCGCGGAGCTTTGGATGCCTCTAAGCGAGTGGCTGCGCGAACAGGGGTGGCGGGTAACCACGAATGAAATCACAGCGGTACACGTTACGTCACAGACTCGTGGTTTCCGTGACCGTTAAATCAGACGCCACCACGAATTTCGTCGCGGAAATTTCCATCGGTTTTCTGATCCTCGATGAGCTAAGAACCGACGAACGAGGGGAAACTTGTACTGCGCAGAACGCGCGGAGCAAACGCGAGTTCCTTGGACTGGTTTGCGTCGGCCATGTTAACGATTCGTGGGTATATCCTACTGCACCGAAATCCAGCCCGGACCGTCTTTACTTTCAATGGAAATTTCCTAACACAGCGACACGACACCGATGTCGAGGCCGCCGTTCAGCTCCACGCCGACCACGTCCGACGCGCGTCGATCGATTTTTAACATTCTATCAGCCGACACGTAACAATTTCGCATCCGCAACGGGTTTATGAATCGTTCACCCCCTTCTGTTCCTCCCGAAACCTTTCTAGTTTCCTTTTAGAAACACGTTTTTTCATTTTCGCTTTTTCCCGTCAAGTTTTATTTATTTTCTTACGTTTTTTTGCTCGTATAACGTACGGACTAGGCATTTAAAGGGTCAACAGCGGAGTAAAATATGGAGATGTCGACGAGGTTTTAAGGGCTGATATGATTTGAAATTGAAGGGTCTGCAGCAATAAAGAGGTAGCTCCATTTCCGGGTTATTTGAGTAAATACACAGACAGTAATTATAGATGCAGTGCAGTTTCAAATGTAAAAATTCATGGTTAATTAACCCTTTGCACTTGAGAATTATCAAATTTGGTTCATTTTGTTGTAATCGAAAGCTTATGCCTCAATGATTACAAATGCAAACAGTTATTATTCGAGTTAATAATCTTTTATGCTAAATATCAAATCTATACCTTTCTTATCGTTGTAATAAATATGATTTCACTATTGGAGCTGCCTCCTTTTTGTGTTAATGTAGAAAAATATAGTAAGTATTCAGTAAAGAGATTTAAAGAGAGAGCAAATTTGATTTCAATCGACATCGATAGTAAATAGTAATGGATAATGTACTTAGATGTACCGATATCTTAATGATACAATTATATCCATAGCGTGAAATCATCTTCACACAATTCGCCTTCTGTATATTGTGTATCTATTCTACTGTACACATATACTCTATATACATTATTCTATTTTAAATCTATTCTATTTCACACATACATTCTATATATTCTATTCTATATACATATATATTTTATATATTCAGGTTTTAGTTTCTTATAAAACCACATCACATTTTCTTCAATCTACTCTTTTACAAGCTCTAACATGCCCTTATCGCACCGATCATATGGAACACGAATGGTATTTTTTGCAATATTACCATACATATTACTTGCAGCTAATGTTTTTCTTACATCAAGTGCAAGATCACATTTTCATATAAAGTAGGATATATAACAAAAAGTGTGTAAAAAATGGAGCTGCCTCTTTATTGCTCCAAACCCTTCAATTTTTAATAAACTGTTAATTATATATAGGATATATTAGGTTCGTGCATACGAAACACGAGATTCTGCAAAGCAAAACTTTAAACGCAAGTGGAACTTTTAAAGTACTCTATACATTTAGTTCAAATGAATTCACCAATTTTTTAGTCAACCTCCTCCTAATTTACTGCTCAATAAAATATCACCATTGAATTTTACGAATTAACACTGAACTATTCTGTTATTGATATAAGTTTCGCTAAAGCTTAAAATTCGACGACTTGGAAGTTTTCGAACACTTGGACATATAAACGATTAAAATTCAAAGGTTCGGAGTTCGTAGGCCTGGAATTCGAAAACTTGAAATACGAAGACTTGGATGTTCAAACGCTTGGAATTTGAAGGCTCGGAGAGTCTGAAGATTCACAGAGAATTCGAAAACTTCAGGCATTCCGTTTATTCGTGATACCGAACACCGAAGTTTTCGCCATACCACTTTGATTATTCCAAATATTCTATACGCGAATATGGCTTTGTTGAAATAGTAAATTGTCGATTAATCAAAATCAAAAGAACAATTGCTGTTGTTCGGTTGCTAATTTCAAGCATCACGGAAAAGAAATTTCGTATGCACCAAGCTGATACAGCGCAAGATTGTGGTTGTAAGGCAAGACGACATATAGTACCACTCATAATTATGGGCACGACTTTTCAATATTTCGAAGGCTTGGAATTCGGAAGCTTGGAAATTAGAATAGTTGGAAATTCAAGTGTTTAGAAGTCCAAAAGCTTGGAAACCCAAAGATTGGGAAATTCAAACGCTTAAAAACCCAAAGGCTTGGAAATTCAAATACTTGAAAATCCAAAACTTTCGAAATTCGAAGGCTTGGAAATTTAAAAGCTTGGAAATTCGAAAGGTTAATAACTGGAATGCATGGAAATCCAAGATCTTCAACATTTAAGGGCTTAGAAACCACTAATTTTAACTTAAGATTAGTAAAACTACACTCGATTAATAATAAAAAAGAGTTAATTAGGGGCTATATTCCGAGAAGTAATCGGTGCAGAAAGTAACACAGAACATTTGTTTATGTGTTAAAATAAAATCTTTGTCGTTCGAATAATTATGGGCGGTACTGAAAGTCACATGTTTTCATTTTCGGAATGTTGCCGTTCAAAGTTTTGAATACACATGCTAAATGTCAAACTTTGGTCGGATTGTACTACTTTCTCGAGCAGAAGAAATTTATTTTATTTTTAATTTTTAATGTAACATTGAAACTATATTATTTATTTGCGGATAGATGTGACAAATAGTCGTCCAATTATTTTTAATTTTTTGGACACACGCCAATTTTTAAGGTAACAAATTCAAGTTATTGTCATTAATAGGCGCTACTGTTACTAATTGAACAAGAATTCGTTATCATAGAGTTAATAATTGAATGAAAATTCTGTTGACTCTGTCACGGTAACAACTTTTCATTTCCCCAAAAGTTTCAAGTTCATTTTCACCAATTTAATTTTCATTTCTGTCGAAACAAACAAAATTGAAGCCAATCCTTTCACCTTTTCGCAGCAAATTCCCACAAAAGTATGCTGAAATTAATGCTAGATCATACTACTGACGAAGATTGAAGCGCAAATGGTTAAATATTATTTTCTTCCGTGCGCAAAGGGTTAATACATGAACTCCGATTTTTTGAAAATGTGACTTGCATCGTTGTTTGCCTCGCAACCACAGAAATAAGAAGCATGGATTCCAATCAACCGATTTATCTAGAAGTCTTACAGAGGATCGCATGTCGTATGCTTAAACAAAGCAGCCTTTTGCGCTCGTTAATGCGTGTGTAATCACGCGAATATCGTGCCGAACGTGACCGATTGATCAATAATTAGCGTCAAAATGATGCGAGTGGAATACTCTCTAATACGACGGAGAAAGAAATCATAACGAAGGAATGTTCCGAATAAGATCGAACGTGTAGCTACTACGTATGTATGTAAGTATGTACGTACGCGTCATTCGATCAATACCGAACCAGACACTCCGGCTGCGGCTGTCTCAAACTAGACTACCGCGAAAAAAGGGGAACGGAGAATATTCTGTAAGCAGGGACACGGTGCAGTAGGCCCTGTCAAATGGGAAAGATTAAAAGAGAACGGTTACGGCATTCATTCGGTAATAAGGGGTCAGAGGAACAACAGAGCCGATGGAGCAAAGGGGGGAGGGGGATTAACGAACAATATTATTTTACGGGGTGAAAAAAATAGGAAGAATACAGATCTCCCTTTAGAGAACACATAGGCGGAAGTAAAAAAACATGTACAGTCAATCACGAAAGTCTACATACCCACTTTAAATTTCGGATATTTACATATTTTGAGTCGTACTTTAGAAGAATAAGAATAATGTGAAAATTCATTATATATAAAATTGCAAGAGAGAAAGAGTCCTAGGAGACGATTTACAAAGGGAAGATCATTGCTTACATGAACAAAATTGCACCTAAAGTTAATTTCATATTACTTCATTTATGTTAAACAAATTAGAGAGCGTTACAGATATATCATAAGGACTAATAAAGTATAGATGTAGTTACAATAATAACTTCTATGTACCTTAATACACGTATGAAGATATTCGTAAAATCGTATTTTAAATTCATATATATATATATATATATATATATTTCATTGTAAACAAATGGAAAAAAGATCACCAGTTTTTAATAGTCTGCCTAGTTTTAGTTAGTAAATAAATTAATAGTCTTGAAATAATCGGAGCTTTTATATTTCGTTAAATATTTGAAATTTAAAAGTGTATGTAGATTTTTGTAACTGCCTGTATGCATAGGATGATGATTTTCAGGTGCCTTTCTCATCCCCTTTTTCGTGATGCTAATCCTAGAGGGTGTACCCCTCTTTTTAATCGAGCTGGGTCTCGGTCAACGAATGCGACAGGGTGCCCTTGGCGTATGGAACACCATACATCCGTGGCTAGGCGGTATAGGAATAGCATCTTGCATCGTCACCTTCTTCGTAGCCCTTTATTACAACGTCATCATTACCTGGTGCTTCTATTATCTTTTCAACTCGCTCGAGGTGAGTTCCTTTCCTTCTCTGGTCGCTCGATTGCGGATGTTTATGCATTTATGAGGAATTTATATGTGCAAAGAAAGGCACAGAATGTACACGATGCACGAAATCGTACAAAATATTCGAAGCAAACTATTAACCCCGATGTTCTCCTCACTTGCTTTTCACATTTGTACTTCTTAGATTTACAGTGAAACGATAAACAAGTATACGACACTTTAGGAATATTATTGTTTGTACGGAACTTATGAATATTTCAAATGTATCGAATATCGAGGAGAACTACTTCGCAATATAATGCTGAATAAAACAGAATCTTCATATTGGGTCATATAGATCCGAGGAGAATAACAGGGTTAATTGGGTCATACCAGTGCTCGATTAATCAATCGGTAAAATTATGTGATAATATGAAATGAAATATTAGTAATAAATTTCCACATCACTGTAAACTCTTTCAATTTCAAGAAATAAAATTTTATTTTACCGAAGTGATTAAGAAATTGTGCGTTGCATTGGAGTAAATTCCCTGCATAAAGGGGGTCACAAAATCTTTCAAGTGCTTAGGGCCTCTGAAAGTCTTATTCCGGCCCTAAGTAAATATCTTATAAGTTTAATAATTTACAAAATTTGTTAACATTAATTGCACGTGATTTATGCATCTATGTATCTCTTCATTAAAAGCTAAGCTTGTTTAAAGAAATCTAAGAAACGACCCTACTTATGGAATGATCTAATATTTCGTTGTAATCGAGTTTACAAAAATAGGAATTTCCATACAGATCCGCAGTCTACCAATCACTAATTACTGGATTGCGGATTTTTATGCATTTATGGAAAATTTCAATGCTCAAAAAATGTACAAAGTGAAGTGCGTTTTAAAATACTTAAGGGGTAAAACAAATATCTGCTTATGTTCTATTCGTTTAATTGTGTTTATAAAATTATGAATTTGCATGAAGATCCGCAATCCATTGGTCTTCGATCGATCTGATTTTTCTCCGATCGAAAATGATCGTCGCGTGAGCTGTTACGGCACTTAATCGATTGACCAGTCATGCGAACCAGAAGTAAAATAGTTTCACGACTGTTCTTTTAACGAATGCGATTTATGTTTCATGTTGCTCTCGATTAGGCCGTCACATTTAAGTTCGGCGTAAGTATCTACCGATTTCAATTTTTATTTGCCCAACGCCAATCTGGTGGAGCATAGCTAGAATGGAACGAAATCACGTATCCGTCGCGCATGATTTACTCTTCGAAGATTAGAGCCTCTATATTTTAGTTCTTTCGTTACGGCAAATGGTGCAATATTGGCAATCTCCCAAATGATGTATTCACTTTTGAATTAATTAATGTGTATAGCGAATACTAAGTAAATGCAACTAGGCTTGCAAGGTAGTCTAAGAATTCCTAGTTACCATGTATTACTATGCTCAGCCAGATCTTTTAGTCAATGCAAAATTCCAAATAGTCACCTTTACTAACGAAAGAAGCAATTAACCCTTCTTCGGATTTCCAAGTTTAGTTTGCAGATCGCTCCTTTCTTTCGAAAGAACTATTCCGCTATTTATATGAGCCACTTCAAATCCCAGTTCCAGTAGCTTTCGTGATATATTTACCGAGGTTGGAGTTCCATAAAGAATTGCTTAAATATTGCGATTATTTATGGTATCAAATAGTGAAGTTTCGACAATTTTATTATAATACACGCATATTTACATTACAGCTAATTTCATCTGCTAACGATTTTATAAAATTGAAAGGATGATATTTATTCGTGAATCTGAAATTCGGGAAAACGCCATTTCATATGCACCAAGCTAGCATCTAAAAATTTGACGTCAATAATTGAGGGTTGAATAAATTTTTAAATAATTATTTCAACACTCATTAACCCCTTAACGACCATACCTGTGTTAATACGCTTTCAATTTTTCATTAGATTTCCGTATTAACGCGGTCCTACTTTCTTGGTCGAATTTATGCAAAACTGAGTGTACTCGTATACTACAGTAAATAATATATAAAAACTAATTGTCACAATTTCGCATCCTATTATATTTCGTATGAAAAAATTTGGGAATTTTTGACGGATTTTTGCAAAATAATTCGCTCCTTAACATGCTGAATTTGAATGTATACAAGGTCTCTGCGGCCACTGTAATTCGAAGAAGGGTTAACGTAGATAATCTAAGGACGAACGTTTAAAGTCGAACGATTTAACGCAGGAACCGTTACCATGGGCAAAATGTCCAGAAGTTAATGGCAAGCCAGTAGAGGAATGCGTGAAGAGTTCCGAAACTGCCTATTTTTGGTACAGAACCACGTTGGACGCGGCACCGTCGATTCAAGAAGGATCGAGTCTCAAGTGGTGGATCGTCCTTTGTCTGCTATTGAGTTGGATCGTCGTCTTCTTTATCGTGATGAAGGGAATACAATCATCGGGAAAGGTAAGGAGGACCGTTGAGGGTTTTAATTGGTTTTTCTTTTCCTCGCGGTGCGATCGTTTACTTTCCCATCGAATTATCCGTCCCCCTCCCCCTCTCCCTCCTTTATTTCCTCTTCCGAGTAAAGCTCTTGCAAA
Organism: Eucera pruinosa; assembly: GCA_028830335.1. Taxonomy (NCBI): domain Eukaryota; kingdom Metazoa; phylum Arthropoda; class Insecta; order Hymenoptera; family Apidae; genus Eucera; species Eucera pruinosa. The sequence continues at coordinate 14,314,252 of JAMYCR010000005.1, forward strand.
AGATATACTGTTTCAACGACTTATGTTTCTGCTTGATTTAAAGGTGGTATATTTTACATCCATGTTCCCGTATTTGGTGCTTACTATCTTTTTTATTCGTGGAATAACGTTAAAAGGTGCCAGCGCTGGATTGGCCCACATGTACACGCCAAAGGTAATTCATATCCTTTTCTAATTCGTACGATCCTCTTGTTTGCAACGCGATTCTCATTGGGTCCTCTTTCGTTGACAGATCGAGAAACTGTTAGAGCCGACGGTGTGGCTCGACGCAGCGACGCAGGTTTTTTACAGTTTCGGATTAGCGTTCGGTTCCTTGATCGCGTTCGGTTCGTACAACACTCCGGACAACAACTGCGTCCGGGACGTGATCCTGGTTAGCTGTTGTAACGCCTTCACCGCTATTTACGCGAGTGTCGTAATATTCGCCATTCTAGGCTTTAAGGCGATGACAAACGTCGATAAGTGCCTCGCAAGGTAATCACAGTTTTATTCGACTCGCTTGAAACATTAGGTTGCTGTGAAACTTCAGTCCGCTGATGTTCTGTAGAAATTTAATTCTTCGAGGTACCTCGTACGTTCATGAAGGTGTCTATGTAGATATTAATACTATTTATACTGGGGCTGTTGATTGCGAGATACCCAAGAACACGGGTACTTGATGGGATATTCGGGTAAACAAGCCACTACAAAATTACCCACGAATATATGTACGTATATTTAAGAAAACGGAACCACTCTTCTGCAAACAAACAACAATCCACCATCACCTACATAAGTGTAGAGAATTCGAGTCACAGAGATGAAAACGTGAAATCATCTCAGACGCTTCTGAAAACCATATAAAGAACACCATTAAATACGTAACATACTCAAATTTTCTGTACAAAATCTGAACATTCAACACAAAATACGCCTTCGTTCATGACCTAGATATCGAAGCTACGTTAATCTTCGACCGAAAAGAAAAATTACCCGGGTATTCCATCAGATCGATAAAACACACGAGTCGGTGCGATAGCCGTGAATTTCAATACCAAGCCTGATTATTTGCGATTAACATCAGTAATAAAAAGAAAATGATGTTCGGCTCTTGGATCGAAATTCATAGCTATCTCATCTGTCCGTGTGTCTCATCGATTTCACAAGATATCCGATTAGCCTCGTAATTTATTATTACCCGAGTATCTTATGAGTACCCGGTTCAAAATAGTAGCCCTATTTTTCGCCCATCTAAAAAGTATGCCACTTCCTCTTCTCAAAAGTTTTTGTATTTATCATTGAAGGAAGAATACTTTAAATTGCACTACTGGCGCTTTTAAACGATTAGATCAATGGTGTCAAACTCATATATGAACACGGGCAACCAAATACATTTTTGAGGAATCTGCCGGCTTCAAATAAAGATACCTAGATCTCTTACAAAATTTTAGCGAATAAATATACAATTAACCATAAAACGGAATTTTATATTTTGTTGAATTCCACTTTATTGTTTTGATCAAATTAGATTCGGATATTACGCCGAGGACCGCATTCTAGGGTCTTCGCTTAGATTATGGTAAACGAAGAAGAATACATTGCACAATTTTTGTATAGCGTGTATAAAATTACATACAGAATATCCCATCTAAAACAGTAGTTCACCTAATTAGCTTTGAATTTTTTAATCGCAATCGTTTAACATAAATTTTACGTGCAATTTAAATGGTATTGGAGGACGAATATACTGTAAGGTTAAATTTTACATTATTAATCGTGCATTAAGTAGGATACTCTGTATAATATGTGTACACAATTTGAGGACAGAACTTATGTAGCAACCTAATAAAATAGAGAAGAGAAAGGTGACCGTTAATGATTGTACAATCTTGTTTGTCTGTTTCAGTAACAAAGACTTACTTCTTCAAAAGGGATTCATACCGCACACCAACATTACGATGGATGAATACGAGGAAGCAAATACGTTAAGCACATTGGCGAACATCACACTCAAAGAGTGCAGCCTCAGCAAGCAATTGGACAATGTAAGTGGCAAATATGATATTTCCCATAATTATTTCCATAAACCTTACAGCGCTGCATTTTTTTGAAGACTTGTTGTAAATACTGTAAACGAAGATTTATGTTTAAGAGTATGCGGGATTCCGAAAGATTCAGGATTCCCAAAAATATCCGCGATTCCCGACATTTTCAGGATTCTCAATACTTCCGAGAACTTCGAGAATCCAATGGCCAGTTCGGTATTCGTTTTGTTGAATACTTTCATTATTTTTGGAGATGAAGGAGAATCCGACAATATAACGAGAAGAGATAAGAATTTGTTTCCTTAACCCTGGATTTCGAACATCCTCGGGAATCCTGAATATTCTCGAGATTCCCGGATATTTTCGAGATCCCTCACACCGCTATTTATTTTCGTTGCATTACGTGGTTTTGCAAACACCCTATCACATTAATCACCTCGATGCAAATAAGTATACTCTCATCGCCGGTATTTCGAGCGTTAAGAATCAACGTATACTGATACAGCATTTAATTTGCCACTTTTTTTAGGTAATTTATAGCATTGAATTTTGTTTGGAAAGAGTATTTCAAAGATTTGCGTAACAATTTTTTCGTCGCTATTTCCTGTTGCATCTAGCTTCTACAATTTTACAAAATTTGAAAAACCTGCAAATGAAACGTTCCATTAATGCAACACCAGAGTTGGGCATATTTTGATCGAATAAATTACAATATTTACCTTATAGAAACAAGAAAATTTTGTTACGTTTTTTCTAACTTTGTTTGTTTTCTTACTTCAAATATGTTTCATTGATACTTCCTCTTCGAAGATTATTCGAATAATTTATTTGAAATGTTTTTCGAATAAAATTTCATTGGAATAATTTCTTCGGGATGTTATTGGAATAAAATTTGATTCGAATAATACCCAACTCTACGCAACACGTTGCTCCTTGACGCTAGAACTACTGACGACTAAAGTATACTTACATATTTGTATCAAAGAAATAAAAAATATAGATATTTGCCAAGCCCATGTGACTCGAGTACAATAAATCTGCATTTATATTTTGTACAGAAGAGCACGAAATATCCTAAAAAATGCATCGTTGCAAATTTATATAATTTTTACGATACATTTGTAACCAATCATTTTGACTGCCTTGGTAGTTCTAGTGCAAACCCTTTCACTGCTGCCAGTGCCTACAAGATTCAAGAAATTCACGTGTAGCGTAATATTGGCATCTTCTGTCTATTAATTTTGCTTATTAAAGACACTATTGGCATTTTGAAATACCTAAAATTCTTTCATATCTAACGAGTACTAAAGAATCGGAAGAAGAACATAAATTGAATATAATGTAATTCGAGATTGTGGCCACTTTTCCATATTCTTCGATTAAAATCTACCGTGGTGAAGGGGTTAATAGGCTAACTTCACGGTTCCAAATGCCATTATATTAATCGGCGAACTCTTTGCTTCCTTTGCTACCATTTATCATTTTTAAAAGTTAATTGACCGTTTAGGCCGCCGAAGGGACAGGACTGGCTTTCATAGTCTTCACACAGGCGATAGTGGAGTTGCCCGGCGCCCCATTTTGGTCCTGTATCTTCTTCCTCATGCTTTTAGCACTCGGCCTGGGTTCCCAGATCGGTATTCTAGAAGGCATGCTGTGCGTGATCTTCGACATAGATTTGTTCAAGAGAATAAAGAAGCAATACATGACAGGTACAACATGCACCGCCTTCACTTCGCGGTTAGATTCTTCTTCGGTAGCAATAAACGGGTTATCTTCTTCCGTAGGGATGGTTTGTACCGTTTGCTTCTTCGTTGGTTTGATCTTCTGCACTGGCGCAGGAGAGTATTGGCTAAAGATGTTCGACAGTTTCGCCGGTACCATTGGTCTCGTGATGGTCGCGCTTATGGAAATGATTTCCGTTATCTTCGTCTACGGTCACGAAAAGTATGATCTTCTATGTGTCACAAGTAGACTGCGAACTTTTATTCAAGTTATTTTTGTAAACACAATTAAAGAAATGGGTCCGAAATTACGCTTCGAAAGGTGGATAAAGTACCCAGTAATCGACACTTTCTATGATTTTAATCATTATCAATCCATAAATATAGTTAGCCTGAAATTAAAGTAACCCGCTACAAGAATATAATTAGAATACTTATATCTTAAGGAAAATATTAGAAACACAGTAAGAAAAGTCTTTATATGGCGTTAATTCACACACTGATGCAGTGATTTTTCAGACCGCGTGTCCGTGTTGATCTAACAATATTCTCACATCCGTGATCACGGGTTAAAATTAATTCGGCTAACGTAAATTGTTGTTCAGATTCACGAAGGACATCGAGGAAATGACGGGATACAGACCAGGAGTGTATTGGCAATTCACCTGGCGATTTCTCGCACCCATAATCATGGTTTGCATTCTCCTCTCCAGTGTAGCATCCATGTTCATCAAGAAGCCTCAGTATACCGCGTGGGACGCGTCACAGGTAAATTTTCCCGCCCCATTTATCACTGCCAAATTTTTTAACAAGGGCTCGACATATTTTGTTCTTTTTTTGTCCCTTTCAGGGTATGACCGTACCCACCGCGTACCCTAGCTGGGTGTTGGCCATAGCGGTTGTCATCATTTTCGCGGGCATCGCGCCAATACCGATCGTATTCCTTTTGAGACGGTTCCAATGCATCAAGTTGGACGTTGATATCCATCAAGGCAGCATAAGGCGCATAGATACCACAGTTTCCACAAAAGAAATGATGGGAGACGTCGATGTGAGTAGACGTAGAATATATTTCGATCGCGATACGCTCGTTTCATCCACATCCAATCTATTTTATCTACTTTATCTACCTTATCCATCTGTTTAATAGGAGTGTGCGGGATACCGAAAATGTCCGCGATTCCCGAAAATTTCCACAATCCGAATGCCGTTTCGTTATTCGTTCTGTCCAATGGCGACCAATATATAAGCCGTTCATTTGCCAAGTTGATTAACACCACGAAACAAAAGGTACAGAAATTGATGAAGTAACGTGCAATCTTTTTTTAAAATTCCCCTTGGAATTTAGATTCAAAGAAACACTATATAATGTACTTTTTGGGGCGAAGCTTTCATCTAACGACATATAAAATGCACGAAGTAATGTATCCTTCGAGTACGCATTATTATTTCTATAAATTGTTTATTATTCCATGGGCAAAAACATTTTTCCCATTTCGTGGTGTTAAGTCCAATTGTTAAGTAAATTTATTTTAATTATAAAAAGCATCAATCAAATACTAGGGCACTAAAATTTTAAAAAATTCAGAAAGTGGAGTTAATCACGTTGACCTGTGAACGGCTCATATTAAGTGTACCAATGAATAATCCAGCATTTATTTCTAACAAAATTAAATATCTACTACCTTGTCTTAAATATAGTCGTTATTGTTCTATGACACATTGTTGCATTTTTCGGAGCAGTTATGGATTCGTGCTTGAAAGAAAATATTGGTATCCCGTCCTAATCCCGAAAAAAGTTCCCGCTCCGTCCATTCATTTTCGGGATTCCGCATAATCCTACTATTTAATTATACGAGGTCTGTCCGGACTCTGTGAAAATGTGATTTCGCATTTATGTGCAATAAGGTTTCGCTTAATTGTCCGTCAAATTACAAAGAGATCACTTGTCTGATTGTGAGTACGAAGACATTCGAAATGGCTGGATACTTATACGGACAAATCTCGTAGAATTCGATACACGCGTTGCATTTATGTGCTTCTTTTCTCCACATCTCTATAGCTTTCTCGTGCGTTCACCGAATAAAATTGTACATCGTTGTACGTAAAGTTGTTGTTGTTCCGAGATATCACTTTCGATATTCACCATTTATCACAATCATGTCTTCGATTCACCGAATCGTTTTTATCACTACGATCGCTTAAAGAAGTATCGATAAAATACACGGGGTACGCTCATATGCTTGTGTAGACAACGTAGACACGTAATCATTATGGTAGAGGGCGACTTAATTAACGCACCAAGAGTCTAACTTGAGATTAGCATCGCGGATGCAAATTCGGAAGGGGAAGAGTTACTCGAGGTGCGTCGATTAACCCTTTATAGGGCCGAAGGAACTCACAAGTGTTTGATGGTTGCGCAATAAATGTCATTTTCCAGATGAAATGGAAATTGAATTTGAAAGCTATCGGTAAATACGACCTATTTTAAAATAAAAACTCTTAATCGAAGCAAGAAACTATAGATTCCATCGGAAGTCAATAAAGTCTTGTAAAAAAGCGACATTTATTATGCAGTAACTTAATACGATATATAATAAAAATTGCCAATCAATTGGCGACATTTTAGTAAGTACTGGTACAAAACTATGAACAAAGAAGTGGGAAAATTGTAATGTGACCAACGTATAATAAAAATGATCACTAAACTACGGATCTTTATGCAATCATGCAAAATTCAAGTGTAAAAAATCATTGTTTAGAATCTGTTCAGTTTCAATCAATAGATAAATTAGCGTTTCCAAAATGATCGAAACTTTTGAATTTTATTAAATATTTGAAATTTAAAAATGTACATAGACTCTTACGACTGACTGTACGTTCAATGTCTTCGTTTATGTTTACAACAATATGAATTTGCACGGAGATCCGCAGCCTAAATGTTATCACCTAAAAATTAAGTGAAATTCGATGAAAGTATGGGTGAGGAATACATTCCATCTGCCTTAAAAAGGGTTGAGCCTGAACACGAGCATTATGATTTACGTTGGACATACCTGCAGTTATAGGGAAGCGTCCGTTCTGTGTTGCGGTAACGTCGATTAATCGCTTCTTCTATAGCTACCTTACACGTGAGTCCGTAGTATACTACTGCGTTTATGGAATGCTCATAGCTTGTCTTTGCGCGCTTCGCACCCTCGTTTCTATCAGCGTAATGATCGAGCACGAAGAGGAGAACGGAAGAAGCAAAGAAGGGGCTTAGAAATGTTCTCGTTTAATGAACGCAGTTTCGATAGGCAGATTTTAGACAGCGTAAAATCGGCATGTCTTCTATGGAGAAAAACAGTGTCCTAGTTTATAAATTCACAAAGCAAGGAAGCTTTCTAGCTTGATACTTCACTGGCACCGCACGTAACCCTCGTGTACCGATGACCGGATCATCAAAGATCCATTATTCGAGATCATTAACACTAGAACTACCAAGGCAGTCAAAATAAAAGTTATATAAATTTATGACGGCTACCATATTTAATTCTTTCATAAGAATAAGTATACTTTAATCGTCGGTAGTGCTAGTATTAATACTATTAGGTATTATACGTATATTGTTTGCTTACAATTTGCATTCTTATTTTCCTATTCTTTATGGTCACGTGTAACAATATGTGGAGGAAGTGCAGCGTATTTGGAATACCAGTCCGTTTAAGATGAATGAAAAATTTCGATACAGGCTAGGATCAAATAAAACTACAAAACATCATAGGAAAACTAGTAAAATTTTATATTTCAAACTCTAGGTAACAATGAAAAACAAAAAGTATCTGAAACTTTGGCCTAACCGAAAAATAGCATAAAATAACGATCTGGCTAAGTGACATTTCTTTACTCCTCTGTAACTCGAGTCGGAAATATTAGAAACGATTCGTCTATAGACGTCATTGATTAGCAAGTAATTCGCTTCTATTATTTACGGTGTTAAAAATTGAATAATGTTTATTAATTTTTTAGATACTTCGATATTCCAAATTACCAACGGTATCTTCCAAATACATTGCACTTCGTCTAATTTCGACTTAATCAATTTCTATTCAATACGTGGGTAATCGAAATTTTGCAAGTTTTAGAGCTTTTCATCATCCGATTAAAAATGAATATTGCGACTCTTGTTATTTTAGTTAAAAACAACGAAAGTAGGTATATGACATTTCGTTTATTTTCGAAAACCGCACGGTGAAATTCGAACAATGCGAAAAGGCTTCTATGATGGATGAATTGTGATCCAGTCATCGGTATCCGCCATCCGTACTCCGAGGGTTAAGCAACATGCGTTAGCTAGCCCACGTTTTAAACAATCACGCAAAGCGTTAGCTGCGATTGTGTTCGTTCATGATTTAATCGCGACAGGGACGGCAGCTATAATTAACGGAGTTGGTTACGATTTCCAGTTGGACGAATATCACGATCGTTTGGAAGACTTCCCCGAGGAAGACGAAGACGTGAACAGCGACGACGATAACAACAGTGCCCCGCCAATAACGAAAATCGTCCCCAATAAGCTTCAGGGTAAACCCTTCAAAATGGAAGTGATGGATTTTTAAACTCGCGATCTCCCTTGTCGCATTTTCTTCTTACGAACAGAGAGCGGGAAAAGAATGGATAATTGAACGAACGTTTGTCGGTTTTGAATTTTGATTTGCTGGAGTCGCGTAAAACGATACGAATTGCCGATCCGAATTGAGAAAAATCGGGAATTGGACGATGGGTGCTTTTCAAAAGCAATACTTATTCTCCGTCGAACTAGTGACACGGCATTAGCGTGTACGGAACACAAACTAAGAAACAAAAAAGAGAAGAAAAATGAGAAAAATACTCGGCGTTACAGAGTTGCATCGTAGAACAAGAAAAACCGATGTTAATTGCACTCAAGATCATTCCGTCGCGCCTCCGCTTGCTTTATCGATCTGTTTGATCGGTTTTATCGAGGTGCAAATCATTTTTAACGGCCTCAGCGTGTCATCGTACGATGATTTCTGTTCAACCATTATATTTGATTACTCGTAAAATCGGCATCCAATGGAAAGCAAACAAAAAAAAAAAGAAAATAAAATTACAGGATTACACGGGGAAGCCCGTATAGCGTCGTTATTAAAATTAGATTACCTCGGCGAAAGAAACGAATCGCGTTGATATATTATTAGTCTCCCTCCTTTGCGTCTTTAGAGAGAGTGCCGTCTGCTTTTACGTTCGCACCGAACACTTGAAATATCTCTTTGACAACAAGTCGAATTTTTCCGACGAAGGCTCGTCTAGCTAGTAATAAAACGAAACACACGAGATGTACGGATATTTCTAGTAGGGTAAACGTTGCTAATATGGAACACCTGATTTTAACAATCTGCCAAACATAGAGAAAGTCCCTTTTAATGAATCTAACGTGACTGGATGAAGACACTGATACATAATCATGTTTAAATTGTTAACACTAGATTTACGGAACCCGTCACGTTCACGGATTTCAGATTCATACTTGAAGATACAGAGATCATAAATATTATTTTTCGGTAATTTACGTTGACTTTAATTGATACAATGATACGAATACGTATTCTACTTCACTCCCCCTCCCTGCCCCAACCTTCCAATTTCGAATGTTTATGTACAGTAGACTTATTTTTGGAACCTCGAGATTCGAACATAATCCGTTCCAGGACATGGTTCGAACTTTGAGTTGTTCGAATTTCGAATTAAATTTTCTCATGTGAAGTAGTAATGCAAATTAGATTAATCCGTTCTAAACTCAAAGTCGATCGATACCAGATTCATACTTATTGATGAATTCCTTTCTTCTTTTCTACAGTTTGAATGAAAATTTAAGAGTATCTTATGCTTTTTAAGGCTAAGTTATCAAAACAGTAAACATTTTTTGTTTAAATAAAAAATAATAAATATAAAAAGCTATTAAAATTTCATTCCAAACATTTCGTGATGCCAATTATAATTTTAATGAATGATGCGTGACTGCACCCAAATTGTTACTAGGTTCCGTTATTGTTTATAAGAAATTCATATACATAGTTGCTGTTAAAATTCGCTGTTTGATTATCAAAATTTTACAAAGTTCCATATTACCTAGGCTTACCCTAACAATAAGTAAATACGTACAATCGATCGTTCGTCTTTTCATTTCCAACAGACTTCTAGACGGTTGCCTACGTTCCCACTGCTTCCAAACCTCAGAGGTGAGAGAAAAAAGGAGAAGAAAAGATGCAAATGTTGAAACCTAATTAGGGATTATACACCTACTCGCCTAAATAGTGCCATACGAGTAGGAATTAGTGTATAGACGGTATCTCTTCACCGAGTTTCGTAATACTTCCGACTCGTTAGGAACACGATTACTTAACACTTAAAGCAAAGGTAGATTGCGAAATTCCGTCAAATTCCAAGGCAGGAATATATCGAGAGCGAGTCGAAGAATTTAAAGGATCGTACTTAAAACCAGAAACGAAAGAAGAAGGTAAATACGAGAGATAAGGGAAAAATCACGAAGCAAAGATTTGTGTTTGCGATGAGTCAAGTCTTCGTCCAAGTTCAACGTTTAAAATCCAACGAAGCCAATTGGATATTGGTCACGCGGTTGTTCTTTACAAAGCCGAAATCGAGAGATCGAGAAAGGAACCTGCTTCTCGCGATACAATTCGTGTATCTATTGATTTTCTCGTCTCTCTCTCTCTCTCTCTCTCTCTCTCTCAGTTCCCGGATCAATTACATTATCGAAACTGAATAATAAATATCCTGCAAAACGCAAGGGCAGTTATCTTTCCATTGAGCGATGTAACAATCGCTTGACAAGGTCAGTACCTGGCTGGAGAACATCGATAGCAATGCTAACAGAAAAGAGAATACCGATTACACTGTTCATCGCGTTGCGCCGACGATGCTCGAAATGCTATATTTTTGGCAGCGCGAATGCTCAAATTTATCCCTCCCCTCCCCGAGAAAAAGAAACGTGTACCTCGCCGTTTCCATTCCTTTCCTTTATTCTTTCCGTTCGTTTGTTTCATTTGATTTGACAAACACATCGGATATCGGAGCATGACCGCTGCTGCGTTCGTAGACATTTAAATATAGATCGTACATAGGGTATATTGTATACACAAGTATCCAAGACGTTTAAATAAAAGCTTATTTATTGCCGAGTACACAAGGCTAAGTAGGTCTGTCTGTCTATAGACTTTTTCCCTCGCTGCTTTCCCTTTCTAGCGTCTTCGATTCCGCTCGACCACCCCCTTTTTTTCAATGTCACCACCGAGCGCGGCAAGGCAAACTTGCCCGCCAGAACGGAGCGAAACTACGTAACTGAAAATGTATCGAACTAGGTACGCAGAATAAGAAAGAGCATAGATACGCGAAACGTCGGTGCTAGATAACACGACCAATGACTCAATTGTATTGAAACAATGATAATTTTCTAGCTACGTAGTCAAACAATACAGGCGCTAGGAGAACAAGCAACAATCTAACGGTTGAAAGTGCAATAAAGAAGTAAAACGGTGACGCGAGCCTATAGACAAGTTATCACGGTAGGTAACATATCGAAGATAATATGGCCTGACGATTCATACGATAACCGCATACGCGTAATTTGTAACTTTAAAAGATTACAAGTGCGCTATGATAAAAGCAGTCAGTCACCAGAGGTATAGACGCTTTGACGGACTTGTGCTCGACGCGCTCTTTCATTTTTCTGTCAACGAATTGCGACGTTTCATCAATTTCACCTACACATAATTAAGCTATTTACAAATAAGGAAAGATAAGCAATCGAGTAATTACGAGTCAACCGACTCGATTGTTTCTAATGGCGAACACTAAAAATCTTGATTGTAACGTACGCGAACGCACCAAGGAATCCGAAAATCCGCAACAATCGAATGGAAACGAAGGGAACAATAATTTTATAGTTACCTATCGAAATCAATCTTACAACATACACGATTTCCTACGATACCACCCCGGAGGAAAGAAAGTGTTGAGTCATTTTAAAAATCGAAACTTAGATAATGCTTTCCACGAAAATCCTCACTCGAAAGCGGCGTTTCACCTGTTAGAGGATTTCACGTTGAACAATCGTGAAAAATACCAGCAATACGAAGTGAGTTTTATCGAAGAAGTTTATTGCAACACGAGTGACGCTTTTTCAATTCTTTCGAACGTTTCACGCTTTAGAATTTACCATTCACTGTCGGTGAACATTGAAGAAGCAACTTATCAAGATTCACCGGCTTATAATGGTTTCATTTAAACCTTTATAGAAACTGATCGATTGGAAGGCGCCTATACTCAGCCAAGTAGGTTCGTTAAGTCACAATTATTGGGAATGGTCGAATTTACCGGTAAATCGAGAAATTAGACTGTTCAAATCAGACCTCCTCGAGAGCCTATCGATTACTCCTTGGTATCTGATACCAATAGTGTGGATCCCGGTGTGTATCTGCTTCCTTTATTTAGGATGGCTGCGTATTGCCTCCAATTCTACTGGTAATTATTTTCTTTTTATCTCTTTCATCTCCTTTACTTTCCGTTTCGAATATCAACGCATGCAATATGCAATAACAGCGTAATATCACGAAACAGTTCGCATGTGCGACTATCGATTCGATCGGCTACCGTAAAATTCTAATACGCAAATTTTCATTGCTTACGTAAGAATTAATAAGTAATTGATAAACTGCAAATGTTTATGCAAATTCCTATTTTTAAATAAATGGCAGCTAAACAGAAAAATGTATCGTCAAAAACATTTAAACGGGAATATTGTAAGCGGCTTTTCGCTTACTGCGATTTAGTATATTTGCGCAAAAGTCCACAATCCAGCAATCAGCAGATTGCGAATTTCTGTTCGTTTATGAAAAATTTAACCACGGCAAAAATTACAGGAAAAAATATGTGAAATATTTAAAGTAACGTACACGTCATTACATTTAGGGGGTGAAAAGAACTTTCATTTAAGTTCCACTCCCCTGCATGCGTTTTTACAAATATGAATTTGCATAAAAATTCACAATGTTGTAATTAGAATGTTCGTTAGGATAAATTTAGTTGCAGTTATTGAAAATTTTAGGAAGTACCTGGTTTGAAGCATTATTATCGTACATACTCGGTATATTGATATGGAGTATGTTAGAATACGTGCTTCATCGTAAGCTTTTTCACTTTAAACCACCCGCTACATCAAAACTACTTATTTCCTTGCATTTTATACTTCATGGCGTTCATCATAAGGTAAAACATTAATCATATGTCATTGAATCCATTCAATTGCTAAAAAAAGAAAAGCAAGTAACGAAAGATAAATAGTTCGATGCAGCGAATTTATTTTACTTCGCGTAAGAAGCATATTTTTTGTTTGTTTTATAGGCACCGTTCGATAACAGGAGATTAGTATTCCCCCCTGTATTAGCTCTTTTAATAGCAGCATTGGTAATTAGTATTTATGAGATAATATTTCCACGGACAATGGTTTATTTTATTAGCGCTGGTACAGCAACAGGTACTATTTTATATCTTATTACTTATATCATAAGTAATGCCGTTTCCCCGATTTCTTTACACAAGCGTATCTAATATTTCTTAAGGAAAACTCCGAAAATTTCCTAAAAAAATCCAAAAAAGCATAGGAAAATAGTATTTGACAAGTCGATAGTTAAAAACAAATGAAGTATTAATTAGTTTACACTTAAAATTAATTACAATCGAAGAAACGACATTATTTATGGGATGACCTTATATTTATTAATATCAATGGTACACATCAAAAATAAAAAAACAAACTTATTTCGCAGGTTACATTTGTTACGATTTAATACATTATTATTTACATCACGGCGCGCCGCAGGCCGGAACGTATCTTTATTTACTAAAACGAAATCATAATTATCATCATTTCTTACATCACGACTTAGGTAACGTTTCTCTATTATCCGCGCATTCGGGAAATTTGTTGTAAACTAAAAAAATTGTTTCTTCAGGTTTCGGTATCAGCAGTAAAATGTGGGATTACGTGTTCGGAACGAGCATTTGTTTACGGAAATTAACGAAGCCGATCGAATGGTAAATCGATCTACTAAAAATAACTTATGTGCGTCTTATATATATAAACTTTATGCGACAATCCCGCGGTACAAACACAAAGACAATTGCAATTTACGATCGACCGTTCGACGGTAAACTCATTTTAAGTACAAAGAAGGAACAAAATGCAACAAGATATCGTACAAAGAGTCACGAAAAAAAGAGATCTTAGGGAGGAGAAAAAAAACCATTGCTACACATTGCTGGAAGCACCTGAACAAACCAATGTTTTAAGTACATAATCCTTGAAACGTGTGCTTGTAATATTTTTATATAAATATAAATAATTTGAGCATACTAATGTGAAAGGAAACCAATGTCAATGGTCATGAAAATACCACTGAAATTGGTGATATAAATAATTAAATAAGATACAAATAAATATAAATTAGGGTCCCTCAACTTTGATATTTTTTCTACCCATACTCAACTGTGGGAATGTGCTCTTAGTGGTAGGAGGATTCAGTCTAGAGGATAGATGAACGAATGCTTCATACAAGCTTGTTCTTTCCATCACATTTACTTCATAATGTTTCAATTTCTCTCTAGTACACCAATTCGTAGCCTTGCTCGCGGTATTCTCTAAGCTATGAGATTCTTCTTCAGCCTTGGTACGATTTCCAACAATGATAACGGTTATTTCTTTCTTATCTTTATTTCTATCAATGTCTTTTTTCAATGGGAAAAGTACATCTAAGGATTCCGGTTTCGCGGTATCGTAAACTAATATGTATCCATCGGCAAAACCAAGATAATGCCGCGGTAATTGCTGATTATTCGCGTTACTTTGAAGAGATTCCAGTCCCGCGGTGTCGTAAAATCGCACCTTTTCCTTTGTCCCGCGATCCGTTTCTATATTCGCGACATAAATATCCTCAATCGTAGGATGAATTTCCTATTACAATACAAAATATAATTCATAGAAATTGCGTGTGCGATATTTCGTTAGTTTCGTTTGCAATCAACCCTTTAATAGTGAATCTCGAGTGAGACTTAGGCATACATAAACATGTTTATTGCTTGTTTTTGAAAGTGTAAATCAATTTGTTTTGTACTTATTATCATTTAAAGAATCGTTTTGAACGATAAAAAAATTATACATTTTTTTGTACGAAATTTGTAAAATTATTAACACCATTAAAGGTTTAAATCGCGAATATAAGATTGAAAAGAAATGTGTGACGTAGAGATAATTTTGCGCAAACATAACCTAGATTCTTACTGTTTTCGCATTGACACTTCCGTATATCAATTGCTCCAGTAACGCGGTTTTCCCTACACCTTTCATTCCGCAAACAACTACTTTCGTTGTTTTTCCCATGCTCAACTTTTCGGTCGCTCGATGCACCGTTGTTTCATTTAAATGTCAAAGCTCTTGTACCAGTATCAAAAAAAAAAAAAAAGAACTCGAGCCACTAAAGTCAACATCGAGTCTAGTAACCGCACGATGTGACAAGTGTTTTTCTAGGGGAAATGCAAATTATTCATTTTCGCCAAACACGCATCGCCGAAACTTATTCGTACATTAAATAAATACTGATGTCTACCTATTTCATTTTATTTCGTCTAAAAATACTCTTGACAATTCACAAAAACTGTAACAATAGACATTTTCCATAATTATATAATTTCATAAAATAAATTTTCGTCGCTTTGTAGTTATGCAACTTCTTACTTAAAATTTCCACCCCATAAAACAACAAGTTCAACCGTAAATGTTGATGATTCACTTACAATGGAATGCTTAGAGTAATGCTATTTGAAGCACGGTGCTCTACCTTTACCTCTATACAAAAAATAAAATTTTACGAAACTCGTAAATTCGTTATTAAAATGTTTATCTCTGTAAATACGCTTAAAAAGTATTATACGTATACTTTGTTATCCGTCTATCTTCTGTGTAAATACAGACTTTGGATATTTTCTCGTATAACGCATTGTTATTTTCTTTCGAAAATAATTGATATCTCTGCATGCACCCTCGTCTTTTTGGTATCCAAATTTTGTACCCCTTTCTCATTCGGTACACGAGATTCTAATGAGAATAATTTTACATGCAAGGATCAGCATGTGCCAAGGTTTCATGCATTTTAAATTGATTGAATGTCAATTGAAGTCAGACATCTTTCCAAGATGCCTGACTTGTTACTAGAAACAGACGAACCAAAGTGGATCTTCATCTCAGATTTGGTCAATACCACGTTACATGCACGTGGAATTTATTACGATTTATGGTTTAGTTCCATCTTTCACCTGTTCTTCAGGTTTTGAGTCGTCGGCCAAAAGCGCATTCAAGTCTAGATCTTGAAAATTCACAGAGTGCTGACTTGAACCTAATTATAAACATTTATATATAAAAAAATGGTACAAAAATTATGCAATTAAGTCTATATACTTGTTAACAAAAGTTAAGAAACAGAGAAACATAAGAAACTCTTCCAAGATACATGGATTAGAAATAAAAATGAGATAACTTATTGCTGATTAATGTAAGTAATGTTACTTTTCCAAGCTATTTTTGATTCTAAGAAGGAGAGCCCACGGGTGAGGAAATCGCTTTTAGGATAAAATTGAGCATAATTTGTAGTATACACATAGTGTGATAAGAGCCTTGTATATATCTTTTAAAAAAGAGCTACTTGGAGAATTTCATCCAACTATTGGTATGGTGTATATCATGAAAGCATGGAAAACAAATTCTTCAGACACCATGCACATGTACGAAATGCTAAATTTTTGTCACATTCACAAGTTTTACATATGTTTTGAAAAGAAACTTTATTTATATTTTTAAAAGCTGGTTTTCCATTATCTGTTAAACCTGCTGCATACTATGTATACAAAATCATATTATCTACATTCAAGATCGCTTATATTTATAATAAAACTTCACAGTAAAATTTCTCAAGAACAAAAACTCATTTTAATGAATGGAGTAAGGCTCTTATCAACTAGTTTGTGCTACAAATTATACCAAGTCTTATCCTAAAATCAATTTCCACACCCATGGACTCTTCTTGGAAGCTATGTATCTTAAAAGATAAAGAATATCAAAAAATTTGCAAAGAATTACTTTGTTGTTTAACTTTTGTCCGTAAGTTATAATATAGACATACCTGCATGTGCAAGAAAAAGATCTTTTAAAAATCCCAATTCTTTTGTGAGCATTTTAATCTTCTCTTCCAGTAATTCATTCTCTGTTTTTAACTGATTTACACGTTCTAAAGTTTGTTGGGTACGCAATTTGCTTTTAACTCTAGATCGCTTTACAGCCTAAAAGGAATATTAAGAAATGAAGAAATACATGCAATGTATTCTTCTTAAACTACTTCACTATTTTGACAAGTTTTACCTGATTATTTCTATCCCTACGTCTTCGATAATCTTCATCATCTTCTTCTTCAGAGATTTGTCTCTTCCTTTTATTTCCAGAGGAATTTTCCTTATTTTTTGGTGCCATCTTCAATTGTGAAAAATGTAGTTTGTTTGTAACAAATTTGTCAAACTATGCGTCAATTACACAAATAAAAATGAATAATTTTTGTATATTAAAATAGGAACGCCATTTCTATACGAAATGTATTATTAAGTTTCAGAAATGAAATATTCGCGTTAAATTATTGTTATCCGATCATCTACCATTTGTTGAGTGTTTACATAGTTGCTTCGAATAAATACGTCACAAATACGAACGTGTATCAAAAGTAATGCGTCGTGTAAGTCGCAGTCAATATCTTCAGAACATGTAGTAAACTTTAAACGTTCAGAATACCGTAAAACACTTTTGCGTAATGAAAGATATATTTCGAACATATCAATTTCCGCCTACCTCTTATATTTTTGGAAATTCTTTATATCCTCGATATCATGTTGTTGTGCAAACTTGAAAGTTGACAATTCTATCGCTAGTATTTCACCATGCGTATCATGGGAGAGCACAATTGGATACGTCACGTTTATGATGCAACGCAATTTAAAATAGATTTGCAGGTGATAGGCAAGCAAAGGAAAACTGCACTCTATCGGTATTTTTTCATACTAAACGTACAGATTTCGAAATATGTAACCACAGACGAGGTGCAGAGTAGACCTAAGATCTTACGGGACGTTGTGTCCCGCGTTCTGAAATACCGACGACGAAAAAAATTCCCCTGCTTTTTACGTCACCTACGATTTAGAACGGTGAGCACAGTAACTATGATCACTTGAATCATACGAAATAATAAAAATCACTGTTCTGTCGGCGAACTAGGCATCTTTCATTCCATCTCAATTAAAAACTAGAATATCATAGATAGATGTATAAATTACTATATTTACGGTTGCAATAAATTCCCTAGAGCACAAAGTTTAAATAAAAATGGAACGATTAGGAATCGATATCTAAGCATTTTTCTAATCCTATCGAGATTGGAGTTCTGACGCGTCACACGAAATCCCTTATATTTGACGAACTAATACAAACATCTGAATAAAACCAACTGATTCTTATTCACTGCACTTCGCGCTTTCATTTTAGGCCGACCTCGTTGAAGTCAAGCGATTAGAAACCCTAATCTAAGCATTTTTCTAATCCTATCGAGACTGGAGTTCTGACGCATCACACAAAATCCTTTACATTTTACGAACCGATGCACGTTTACGATTAAAATCAACAGATAATTGTCCGCTGCACCCCGCACTTTCATTTTAGCCCGGGTTCGGCGGAAATAAACGATTACGAACCGATATTTAAACATTTTTCTGACCGTAACAAGAATGGCGTCTTAACGCGCCACACGTTAACCGTTAGCTAGTCGTTTCCCGCGTAAAAAGTGGTGGGAGTGGAAAAACCGCGGGACAGTTTCGTGCGCGCGCAATTTGAATTTGAGAAAGGCTGGGAAGACTAGTATAAATACGATTGTACTCGACAATGAGAAACGTATTGTCGTTCATTGGAAGAAATATTTTAAGAAAGCTACGTTTTATCCTTTCATTTATTCTAATTCTAATCCTACTACTAACTTCTATACCTAATCCGTTCTTCGAAATTATTGTCGAATACGTAACCCGACGCATCATCTATCTCTTATTGTTTTTCTGTTTTCGAAATTACTATTCTATCTTAACTTCGTAAAACATTAAACTCTCACCCTAAGACTGATCGCACGCAAAAATCGTTATCCTTATACGTATTATTTGCAACAAAATTAATGAGTGTATCATATTGTCACATTGATTATTAATTCACGTGACGCGCCTTCTATCCCCCATACTTTCGCATATTCCTAAATTATTAAACTCTCGGTCTGTAGCTAGATAAGTATACGCAAAACGTGGTATTTCTATGCGCGTTGTTTGCAATACGACTAATAATCGTATGATATTGTTATATGTTACGCGTATTAAATCGTGCAATGCATTTTCTCGCGCTATTATTTTCGCCATCCTCTAAACTTTAAATAATTAAACTTTCGCTCTGAAATGAACGATACGCACATATTTGTATGTCTAAGCGCAACCATTCGCTCGCTAATATTTGCAATATAATTAATAATTGCATTATATTACAATATAAAACGATTAGTAATTATACGGTAAATAATAACGATTGCCCAGGTCCCACCGATCGTGGAGGTTGCTGCGAAATAGAGACCTGCCCTAACCACGATCCCATCCACCCTCCTTTTAATCAAATTTTTAACAAACATTTTATATTATCCTTTTGACGAACCTTTGCAAAACGTTCGCCATCCGATCGTTTCGCAAAGCGGACGGCAAAAGGAACGTGCAGAGAATCGCGATAAACTTTTAGCTAAAAGTAAAATGCATCCTAAACCTTAGCTTAAACCTGGCATAAGTTTAATTACATCATTTAATTAAAAATATTTAATTACATGTATCGCTCTTAAACCTGAAACATGCAACCCAGCTACCAGTTAGCTTAACTTAAAAGTAACCTCTGTCAACTACGGATCATGCGATTTATGATTAAATTAACTTCAAAGTATCCTCCACCAACTACAGATCACGCAATTTACGATTAGGCTAAGTTAACAGTATCCTTCACCAATTACAGATCATACAACTTACGATTAGACTAACTTAACAGTAACCTCTACCAATTACAGATCACGCAACTTACGATTAGACTAACTTAACAGTAACCTCCACCAATTACAGACCATGCAACTAATGATTAGGCTAACTTAACAGTAACCTACACCAATTACAGATCACGCAATTTACGATTAGGCTAACTTCAAAGTATCCTCCACCAACTACAGATCACGCAACTTACGATTAGACTAACTTAACAGTAACCTCCATCAATTACAGATCATGCAACTAATGATTAGGCTAACTTAACAGTAACCTACACCAATTACAGATCATGCAACTTACGATTAGACTAACTTAGCAGTAACCTTCACCAATTACAGATCATACAACTTACGATTAGACTAACTTAACAGTAACCTCCACCAATTACAGACCATGCAACTAATGATTAGGCTAACTTAACAGTAACCTACACCAGTTACAAATCATCCAACTTATGATTAGGCTAACTTAAAAGTAACCTCCGCCAACTACAGATCTCATGCACCTTAACCATAAACTTGCTTCAACTTGAAGGTAATTTATTTAATTACTGATACTCTTGCTATCGTTATGCTGCTCGCATAATTGATTCCATGCGAATCTACGAGACGAGCGATCTACAAGAAGCTTAAGTATCGAATTAGCGCGCTGAAAAGGAAGTAGATTAGACACAGAGAAATCCTAACGTTGGAATGTTCGCAACGCGAAATGAAGTTCGATTGAGGTTCCATTTCTTTACCTGTGTTTCGCAATCTTTTTATGCATTTATTGCAAAATAAAATATGCAGAAGGCACGCAACGCGTAATATATCCAAGCAAGAGCTATATTATCCGAATATTTACAGGGCGGAACGAGTCTCTGTCAAGAAGAGACACGACATAAAAATCCTCAGTCTAATAATTAAATTGACTATTCGCGCGCGAACGTTTCGCTTCGATACCAAAATCAGAAAGGGAATGATAGAATCGCGTGTGACTTTTTGCACCTAACGATAAGTGCGATCCTAGTCACCAAATAGAACCGACTTTGAAACGATTAAACGATCGCGTACCAAAAGTAATAAAAGTTCCGCGAAGAATTAAAAATTGAAGAAGCTATATTTTGCTGCATATTTATTATACTTTATTTTTGCAAGCACGAGACGAGCACGCGAAAACTAAGCGCGGAACTTTGGTCGCTAACGCGACTCGCCGACGAGCAAGCAAAAAGCTATTTTTTTTATCAAAGGTAAACGATAAGCGTGAATGAACTTTAATTTTCGCAAGCCAATTCCAACGCGTTGTGACGCGGATCTCTACAACTAGACAAGGAAAAGATACGATCGTGATCTTTAAATGAAAGTAATTTCGGTAGCGAAAAATCGTAGCATAGCTTATGGACTCGAAAAATGCTCACCGTGTTTTTGTCGAAACATTAAATAAACTACGCGCAACTCTACTCGACTTGCATTACTCCGTACTATACTTTAACCGTTACTTGTATTCCGAATTCTGAATCGCTATACGTTTGCTTCGCGAATCGTTACTCGAATTCTTTACTCTTAAAGATGTGAACTACTTTAAACGCGTTTTCACGTATCATTTCATTTCGTACCTATTTAAGGGTTTATACCGTTTAATATGCACGAGGTGCATGCAAAAATTAAGGTAACTTTACACCGGAAATGTAACATATTCTTCGATAGTAAGGAAATTTGTTTTGTAGCGGTATTTTTCTATAACAAATGCTCGATGAACAACAAAATAATAAACCAGACACAAGTGGCATAAAAATAACATAAAAGAAAGAGCAGCCCCGAAGAGCGCTACAAGAAAATGAAAAAAGCAGCCCCGAAGAGCGCTAAATGAAAATGAGTCGAGTGGCCAGAAGGGCCACCCAAAAATCGTAATCATCCACTCGTAAAACCGATCAACCCGCGAGTGGAACATTCTTCTTCTTCGCAACGTTACTTTACTCGATCTACTTATCGAATAGCAAATTCAACAAACGAATCGCGAAAGGTGCTTCATTCTATTGTGAAAGCTACTTTACTGAATTTAACTTTAATCAAAAAGGAAAGAAAAAGGCAAATTCGCGCAAGCGTCCACTCCTGGACGCTTCGTTGACCCTGTAACGCAACGCTAATAAATAATAACGACTAATCTATGCACCTATTCTTTTTCAAAACGCAACACTAATAGCGAAAGTGCAGCGTGCCCAATGCACGGCTGCCGTTGAGTCGTCCATGGTCCATCGATGACTGAATTCCACTTTCTCAGTGGAACATCGTGGGCTTGGATCTCATATACGCAACGCTACGTGCAAAACGCGATCATTTCGTGGCGCAACGCTAACTGCAAAGCTAAACACGCGCGATGCAAATGTGTCGCAACTCTAACATTTTAATTCATTCAATGGAAGCTACTATTTTCGTGTAACGAAAACTGCTCTGATTAATCGCGGTGCTTCCGATTAGAACGCGATCGATATTATCGCAACGCTATCAAATATATTACGATGCTAATCTCAATTAAACTGTGGAACGCGATACTAAGAAATGCTAAGAATACGCGCAACATTCATTACGTCGCAACGCTAAATCAATCGCGATAATCATATCTTCGCAACGCTAATGCAAATCTGAGACTTTTTCATTCGCAACTCTAAAATCGCCTTGCGATTTCATTGATCCGCAAAGCTACGTCAACCCGTGCGTATGTTCTCGCAACGCTAATTACAAAAGTACGCGGTGCCCAGATGTGGAAGCCGAAAACACTACGCATGCAAATCTAATAACGAGTACAGTGACAAAGTAACAAGAGTAATGACCATCCATTCTTTCGTAAACCGAAAAAATGAACAGCCATTCGTTGCTGCCCTCTTCGCGACAGTTTGTCGGGCCTCTTCTTTTCTTCGGGCGCCATGCCCGCAGGGACATGAATTTAAGCTCGAGGTTCTCGAAAAGCAACCCAGAAAGAGACTCAGATAAATGGAATAAAAATGCATATCGAAGACGTTAAATAGCACGCAGACGACCAACGACTCTAAGAATTCTAAGAAACTAATCTAAGAATTCTGAGCATCCTTGTTCGTGCAAACGTGTCGAACCTCGAGCTGAGTATATACGTTCGTTTCGTGCAGATTGCGACCGCGTCCGCGTGACGATTCAAGATCGCCGGATTCGAAAGATCGACATTGGCAAAGACCGGAAATGACCTGCATTCTCCAGGTCAGATCAGCTCGCCGTCGATGTTCAAATCAGATTCCCTGAAACAGGTTGACACGCGCACCCCCCATTAAATAAGAAACTCGCGACCCGAGACCATATGTCAACCTGCCCGGCCCTACCTACTTAAAATTAACACACATTCCAGAAAGTATGCTACCTACCTACCTAATGCTATATTTAAAAAATGGCAAACAGGCACACAACACAGGCATACACCCCACCCCCCACCCAGCGGATCACACGTATACCACCCGGGTGCAAAAACCTACACTAGGGAGTAACGTCCCGGGACGCCTCCGACACCCGAGTTCAACATACATCTCATACACACTCTAAAGTAAACAAAAATCCTGAAATCGTCTGACGTGGGTAGCGACCATTGCGTCGTGCGCGATTTAAAGCGCATTCTACTCAGTAGATTCAAATTTGCTTCGAGCATTCATTAAATACGTAATGCGATAGCAGAATTGTAAAACGATACATATTTTAGGAATTTATCTAACTTGTAATTCAATAGCAAAACTGTAAACGATACATATTGATAGCATTTATCAAACATGTAATTCGATAAGAAAATTGCAAGATATACTTTAAGCATTTATCAAAGAATTCAATACGAAAACCGAGTGCTGTCTTTGCAATAAATGGTTCATTGCTATTATTGCAAATATAATGGAGACTATTGGTACCATTGTATTAAAGAGTAAATTGACTGAGAAGTTAATCAAGATTATGAAAAAACGACGCAAGTCCACAGCCTAACCACACACACACATAATGTGGAAAATACGTCGCGCACAATACGCTACCCACGATCAGCCGCCACACAAATATTAAATACCAAATATCAAAATAAGAAAAAAAAATATCGTGCCACGTGCTTTTCACCCGCTCAAGTAGCGCCTGGGCACGTGAGCGGGATCCCGGCAAAACGGCACGAACCGACGCTGAAAATCCTAGCTAAAAAACTTGCTAGCATACGTAATCAGCTAACGGACTGTGATTCTACTTTTCCAATGCGTTTAAAACAATAAGACTCTGCTAATTAAATTGAAGAGAAGCTACGTTATTTGAAAACAAGAAAGCAAGAAAACTCGAATGCAACGTGAATTTAAATACGCGAGACTGAGAATAGTAATCGCGAACAAGTGACTCTACATTAAAGTTAAGAATATTAAATGTTAACAAGGGACTTTAAATTGAAGTTAAGAATACGTTGATAAAATAGAAAAAGAGACTCTAACGTGAAACTATAAGTGCAATCCCTTGGGCGACTCCCTTATCAAAAGTCGTAACTTTAACATAACATTGCGTTCAAGTTTGCGACTTCGATTCGGAAATCTACCCATCGCGAAATGTCTTCTTGCGTATTTTATTTGCCATCGTTTTGGTACGAGAAAAGAAAAATTGACTATGTCTCTGTACCTTATATCGAATTGAAGCTAATATGAATCGCGAAGTAATATGTTGCTCAATTCTTTTACGAATTACGATTCCAGCAAGGAACTCTGATAAAATATTACGCGTATACCTGCATGTATTCAAATAGTAATGCGAATAAATTTCCTCATTACTATTGTACAATGAATACATCTGTAAATTTAACTACAAATTATAACGTGCTCAATTATACGAGCATTCCACTTTAATAAATATCTTTGTGGAATTTCTACAGACTCTACTCTTAAATGCATCGATATTTAAAATGAAATTCGTACTACGTGACTCTACCATTGACTCGAATTCTTTTATTAGCATATGAAAATATTTAAAACGCGTAGCGCAAGAAGACCTAGTCTCATCTAATAAATACAACAGACACAAGAAATAAAATGATACACGGGTAAACAATCGTATACCCACGGTCACTGTACTCGTTTATGCAAAATCTACGTATACAACCAGTCATCCGTGCCGATTCGGACCTTTCGTCCTCGACATGAGTGAGCGACCAGAGGGACTCAAAAAGTGCCACTTACCATTAGACGACTACGCTGTCATCTGCTGCAGCCAGGCGGATGACAACCTGCTGTCATCGTCATTTAGCGAAGCCGTGAAGTCTTGAAGTCAACGGCATGAAAAATGATGTCGCGAAGTCGTGAAGCTGCGATGCCATGTCCTGTGGTCCCAAGGACATGAAGATCTGTGGAAGATCTGTAACAGAGAAAAGAAACAGAGAAGATTATAATTTATTCTTAAGTTTTCTCGACGTTTCGGATTACGAAATTCCTAAGCTTGATACACTTGAAATCTTTAAATCATTCTACTTCGTTCTTGAAGAAAAATAATTTTGAATAGCTTCTACTACACGTTTGACGTATTCAAAATTAAAGTAAGATGCGAAGATACTTACATTGCGAGCTTCAGAGGTCCAGCGACATCATCTGCCAACAGCCGAAGAGTGACTCTAATTCCGAGTATAAATATTAAAAAATAAAAAAATGGAAAAAATAAAAAACTACGTTACTTGAATGAATAATATTTGGCGAGCAAACACTGACTCTACTCACGCGAAATATTATTAAGTATAATTGAATCTATTTAGAGCAGCTGTGCTCTTTAAAAAATCAAACTAATTTTATATCGAAACAAGCACTGACTCTACAACCGCATTGCGCGCGGTCACAAATTCTGAAAGAACAACTTAATTAGTAGGAAGGGGTGGATAGGTACGAAATAAAACACCATATTCTTTTATTATTTTCCTCTTATCATCGAGCATTTGTTACGAAAAATTCCTCAACTATATGCGATATATCTTTACGTTATCAAGAGATATGCATGTCCATATATCTTTATATTATATTCTTATATATAATACAAGAATAGTGTATTATATATAAGAACATAATACAAAAATATTGAAGACATAGTAGAAGCTGCTAGCAAATAAGTATAAATTATACTATAAATGTTATCGAAATATTCTTGTATCATATTCTTATATACAATATATTCTATTCTTATACATGTATAATACAAGAATATTATATTATGTATAAGAATGTAATAAAAGGATACCAAAGACACAATAAAAGTTACGAGCAAAGACACGAAAGCTATACAATGAAAACTCGTTATCGAAATTCTCAAGTTGTGCTAGTCGCGAGTCACGAATTCTCGGAAGACAGCTGCGCGATGAAGTTCGAAACGTAAACATACTCGAGTCGCACGAGGTCGCGGCACATTTTTTGCTTACAAGTTCGGTCAGTACGCGTTGCCAGACAATGTTTTTTCTGGTCAATGTTATGAGTTAAGACGCGAACGAAATACAGCAAAATATAAAGACTGCTTTGATTTTTCATTTACTTTAACACGTTGTAGCGCGATTCGAATACTCTACTGCAAATTTCCGACTTGTCAAGAATTTTATTTTAAAAGTAAACCAAAGAAGATTCTATCCCTCTCAATTTGACTCGGTAGTTGCAAATGAAATACAAGTAGATGAAAAGTTTTGAAAGATGAATTAAGCATGGAAAATTACCCACTAACAATGACAGTAACGACGTATTATTACGTCTACCAACGTTAGAACTTCGTAATATTACCAAATCTGCATCAAATAGACTATTTCTCCATTAGGCGTAGGCATCTGGAACACAGAAAATGAAAATCGTAATTTAAAACAAATGTATTGGAGAAGCAATTGATGTCCACGCAACTATTAATTAACTTTGTGTTAAATAGATGAAAGCAAACAAACGAGAAATGAAAGATTCTATTCAAGGTTCAATTAGCAAGAGGAAAAGGACGTATATTAATTAAAATACGCGTCAAGGAAGAAATACTATTCAAAGTATATACAAGAAGGACGCTTAGAATCCCGACAAAATGCACGAATAGGCGAAAATTACGTACCATGCGATAAATCTTTAACCCACCTCGCCTTTACGGCGATCCAGACTCGACTGATGTCGCGTTGCTCTCTCTCAGCGTCAGTCGGCTCATGCGCCAGCCAAACTCCGAAAGTGGGGAGATGCGTCAGCCCTAGCGCGAAACTGGTTGGAAATTCAGGATTTATTCGGCTCAATTTCTTTTCATAAATCTTTAAATAATAATAATCCATTATTTCCAAATGGATTGATAAATTTATTTTATCAAAAGATCAAGCTTTGAACTATGAAGCAAGTATTAACTAAGTACAAAGTGTTACGCAAAAACAATGATTACATGTAAGACAGGAGAAATATTTAATTTTGATGAAAATAAAAGTTGAATTTAACAAAAAAAATAGATTATTTATTGGTACATACATCTATAGTCCGTTCAAAGAGAATTGGCAGAAAATATAAACAGTTGCATGCGAGCGATGCGTGATCAGAGAAGGGCCGAAACGTAATATCCAGATCCCTATATAATAGAAAAGGAGCTACGTTTCTAAACAAGAATTACTCGCTCTCTATATTAATGTAATATTGTTAATATCATTATACGATAATGTAAATAAAGAGGCAAATGAAAGTACAAAGTAAGGTGTGAAAAAAAATCGTCATGTGGGGGGCCCTTCTCAAGAACCGCTAAAAAGCATCCCTAAGCATCGACGTTCGGCAGCCACTTATCTGCGGCCTCAGCGTCGATCACGCGAACTTTCTGTTTATATTTCCTGCCAATCCTCGTTAAACGGAGTATAGATAGATTTCAGATTGTAAAATTTGCCTTCGCCATAAATTATACGTGTTAAAGTAGGCAGTCTCTATAACAATTTCGTGATCCGATGCATCGGTGCAAGGTACTTTCATCACTGACGATACTTATTCAATGCTTTTATTCAGGGGCGTAGCACTATCTTCCCGGCCATCCAACCACAACTTTAAAAACAGATTTGCTTTGTTACAAACTTATGGAACGAATTCAATCTAAAATAACATAGTTACAATTAATAATCATATGTTATCTTTAAGTAGTATACGTCATTCGTTCGTTGCATTACGCAAATTGAACAATATCGCGTGGAAAAATGACCACGTATGCTGTTCACGTGGTATAAAATTATTGGTTTTCGAGTACAATTGGGGTTAGTTAGAAATTTCCGTAAACGTAGTGTCAACTTTGCAAGAAAATCGTTTCGGCAAGAATTTTGAAACATTGGCCCAACGCGAGAAATAATATTTAAATTATTTGGAATTTGTGTGAACAAAGTTGGTATATTTGCGTCGAATGTATTTAAGTACTTTTTAACTGTTACGGCAGTAATACGAAACAGAAAAGAACTTGCTATTGTCACAAATCCAAAGATACCGTACGTATATTTCGATCAAGATATGATGAAGTAATCATAATTTTATAAAAATGTGGAGTCTCTTTGGTATTTACAATGTATTGTGTATCATGATCGCTATCGTGTATGGACACGATTTCAAAAGTTTCGATGATACGATTCTCTATAAAATTAATTGGCCAGGTAAAGCTAATTCAGATTTATTGGTAAGTATTAATACGATGAAGTCAAAGTATAAATTAATATATACTGTTGCGTGCAAAAGTATTTGGTCACACATGTACAAACATTCAATAATAATTCAAATCAAATATTATGTTCTTTTCACAAATTTGTTGATCTTATTCACCAATGTTATAATATTAATTATTCTTATCTGCCTAAGCAATTTCTTGTATAATTTGATCTGTAAAATATATTACAAGTAAGAGTCATGGCTTAAAACTTTTGCAAGCCACTATATGAAATATTAAATATTTAACTGTATCCATATACTTCTTGTAGGAGTCTAGAACAAATGTAGAACCATATATTATAACAACAGCAAATGAGGAGAGGTATCAGTGTTTAATTGTTGATAATTCAGAGCAGGAACAAAATTATAATGAACCGTACAATGGTCCAACCGCGATAGAAATTTTGTCACCATTATTTAAGCAAAATACTTGCTCTCACAAGGTATATATTATAGATATTATTAGATTGCACATTTTTTTGCATTTATGAGGAATTTCAATGTGCAACAAAACATAAATAGCGTGTAATGTGCAAAAATATACAAAATATGTAAAGTAACATATGCTTAAAAGTGTCCAAGTATTAGAAAATACAACCAGAGTCAAGTATAGTTTGGATTATTTAAATCAAATCAAATATTAGGCATACTAATGAGTAATCCACTTTTGTTGTCAAACTAAATATTTATTTTTAACCAGCACAAGTATCTACCCTCCCTTAAATATAGTTGGTATTGCCCTCTAATATTTACATGCTATAAAATAAGTTCATTAATTCATTTTTGTAACTTTGCAGTATATTTACAATTTTAACTGTATATTGAACTTATTACACAAATTACTTATTGGTATACCTAATATTTGAATGTTTAAGCAAACATAATTATTCAACCAAACTTGATTATCCAAGCAATCTTGATTATTCCATTGCTTTGTTACTTTGTGCTTCACTAATCCATTCCATGATTACAATGGTAAAAACAAAATAAATGGTTACAATTAGGGATTGCAAAAATACCAATATTTGCTGTTACTGATTATACTGAAAAAGAATTTTTACCCGATATTTATCGATAATACCGGTAGTAAACATACAATATTTTGTTGGTTTTTGGTTGAATACAATATACTAAAAAATATAAGATGAAAGTTTTCTTTATTAATGTTTTATTATAATAAAAACGGCATTACACAAGAAACGCCAATTTAGAATCTATAACTGTTGATTAATATGTATACAAAAAATACCATAAAAGAAAATAATCGTATCTATTTTATGTAATTTTTAAGTTATTAAAATGTTTTTTAAAAATAAGTTATTGTAAATAATTGGATATGTTGCATGTATGTACGTATATGGCTATCTATATATTTTAACACGAAAATATAGAAGTTGCATAAAAAATCTCAGTCTAGACGTCATTGACGTATCACATAATACATGCATAAAAAATCGAATTTTATATAAAAGTGATATATGCTTATGCAGGTAGAATCTTACTGGACGTACGAATTGTGCCATGGAAAGTACGTGCGTCAGTATCACGAAGATAGAGACGGCAAGAAGGTAAAGATGCAAGAATATTTTTTGGGTACCTATAGTAAAATGCAAGAAATGCTGCTCAGGGCGGAATATTTCGAAAGACAATCGAATCCAAATGCGAGAGCAAATGTACCAGTTAAAAAAGTCGATGGAATCAATATGCCATACGTTGAAATCGATATGGAAGGTGGCACGGTCTGTGATCTGACCAGCAAGCCACGAAAGATAAAAGTTTTGTATGTTTGCTATCAGCACGGTAAAAATGAGTTGCTTTCGTTAGAGGAACCATCTACCTGCGAGTACGAAGTTGTGGTCCTCTCTCCTTTGCTATGTAGTCACCCTCATTACAAGCCACAAGCGACGGAAGAAAATGAAATCAATTGTCATCCAGTTGATTACGCGCCGAAGAAGCCGAGATCTCTCATCGCGATGGAAATAGAGAGCCTGAAGCTCCGATATCAAAAAGTAACGGTAAAGCCATCTTCTGCGCGTTCTTTGTATTCGATTATTTATTTCTGACTATGCTTGTGCCGTGTATATATGAAACTTTTATTCAAAATAAACATAAGTTTCTTTATATATTTTCTGTGTGTGATAGTAATAAGTTTTGCTATCGATTTATGTAAAACACACGCAAGATGTTTTCCAATAAGAATAGATCTTAAATATACTCCAATATCGTGCTATTCACTTTGTCGATATTAAATACGTATCATGTTTTACACTGTAGTAGAAACCTGCTTTGATCGATATCGTATTATTTCATGATTAACTAAAATACTTTATTTCTATTAAATTTGGAAACTTTAAATATATTTCTGCCTTGTACATTTAAGGCCTTATGTAGACGAACGATTCTTTTGATGCACGAACGTATGTTTTTCCTTATTTTTCCAATTGAAAACAACGAAGAGAAACATACTATCGTGCGGTAAAAAGTCGCTGGTCTGCACCAAGTCTAAACTGTATATGATTTTTTAGTTTAGTATGGTATAATTTTCGACTCGTTACTTTGGATTATTTATTGTCTGTATACTGAATTAATTATTTGTTGCACAGGATGACACGCTGCAGGAAGTCTATGCAATCTTCCATGTAGATAAGGAGGGCCAGGTCAGAATATTTCGTATTTTTGGGATCAGGCCAAAGTGCTTGGTGGTTCTTATCATTTGTTGCTATTAATTTGTATCTCATTCTGTTCCTTCCTTTTCTACATACAATTATTTCTTTTAAATCTGTATATATTTTCTAAAAGAGCGTTACAGTAACATCACCAATGCTATTTGTGCACCATTGTATCGTTAGCTTCACAATATCTTTTGCTTTACTTTTTCATGACCAAACTTACACGGTCTGTCGCAGAATTTTATATACACCTTTGAATTTCAAGTATTTAAAAAAAATCCAAGTGTTTCGGTAATTTTATGACCATTAATTTGTTTCTTAATCAAAATTAGATAGAATGCCGAGAAACGAAGACACTTTTCTCATTTGTTTACAACAAAATATACATATACCAAAAATACAACTTTTCGAAAATCTACATATGTGTACTTAAGTATATGAAAGTCATTGTTGTAACTATATTTATACTTTTTTAAATCTTCTGGTTCATCTGTGATGTTCTACAATCTGTTTAACGTGAATAACATTACACCGCTACTTTTAGGAACACGCGTATTCGTATAATTAATGACGTTCTTTTGTGGAAACATCTTCTGAAAATCTTTTTCACAATTGTATATTTTATGAATTGTCATATCATCTTTATTATCGTAAAACTCGTTCTAAAGTATGTAGATATTTGAAATTTAAAATGTGTATGTAGACGTTTGTGACTGATTGTATTTATTTTTTTTTGTTTCGCACATTGCTTCTAATTCAGAGCAGCTGCCGATAGTTTAAAGATCAATCATTACACGTGAAACATTAAACGGTATACATATTTTTGGACTAGATATAGAAACTATGAACTCGCAATTTAACGGCAAATAAAATTAGTATGGCGAGTTGAAAGAAGGAATGATACGTCGTGCATTCGTATTTCTAACAAACTTATGTAATTGATATTAACATTGGTAGTAATTGTCGCAAGGATGTTTGCTTTTCTGTAATTAAAAATTTAATCGATTTGAATTTATTTCAGGACGGCGAAGTGCGTCTGAGGGTTTTACATCCTGTTGGTGTTATCGATAAGCATAATAATATCGAAGAATCTATAAATTCGTTAGCAGATCAAGGTATCAATCCCGCGGAAGCGAGCCCCGTAAAAAATTTCTTAAGCGGAAAAAATTGCTTACACGGGGTAAATATTTCACTTCCATTTATATGTTTCAATTATGTTACATGTACGAATTAATTCGGAGCTTCCTCACAATATCTGTTGTGTATTTATGAAAAATATAAGGGCACCATTTCTTCAATATAAATAAGTACATCTTAATTATTGTTAGTTCTCTTGTTAATCTTCTTTGTAGCTGAAGGATTTTTTCTGTACAAAATTTTTCATATTTGAGAAAATATGAAAACATGGGACGAATATATGTTACAACCTAATATTTCGTTGAATAACTATATGTAATTGATATAATAGGGAAACGGATGGTGGAAATATGAATTTTGTTATGGACGCTCGGTGGTCCAGTATCACATAGAACGCGATGGCAAAAAGACAACAGTAAATCTCGGCAAATTTGACAAGCAGGCACATCTAGAGTGGATCGCTGCGCATCCACACAAAAAGCCAAAGTCTCCAGAATTGCGGAAGCAACTTTCTCATTTTTACAGCCATGGTACTATTTGTGATAGGACTGGCAATCCAAGGCAAACGGAGGTACCGCGTACATAAAAATATAAACGCATAATTTGTAGGGATGTGTTTTTCGGGATCCCGTACACCCCTAATAATTTAATTTACTTTTACACGAAAGAACTCGTCTAATCACCGGAAATTTGGTTTGCAGGTGAAGTTGAAATGCGTTGAAAGTCACACGGCGAGTCCATCGAGCGTTTCTCTGTTTCTACTCGAGCCAAAAACGTGCGAATACGTTCTAGGCGTGGAATCGCCGTTGATCTGCGATATTTTAGAATACGCTGATGAAAATGGACTTCTCAGTGAAAAAATTGAAGTGAATTTCTATAAGTTAAAAACAACAGCTTTCCAGGAATACGACGATCTGTACGAGAGGATAGCAAACGGAGATGACTAGACTGGTGTTCGATTAACAGATATCAACTGTCAAACAAAATTTTTCATGATGAAAGTGACAGTATTAGGATATTGGACATTTTGCATTTAGTTTCAGCCAATTAGATAAAACAGATTTAGTTTTTTTTTCTAGGTTTGAAGAACGCTGTGCTTGAAAGTTTTGACATACAGTCTGTCTAGAAGAACGTGTTCAAGATATTTACGAAATGCATTTTGTAAAATACAAAATGTAGTGATAATCTAAAGGTAGGTAATTTCTAACAGTGCGCGTCTATTTTGGAATTTTTAATATTGTTCCTTCTTTGTACTGCGAAAAGCAATTAATGATTTAAATAAATGCAGCAAAATGCCTACATACAGGTCTAGGCAAAAATTATAGACCAACTATCAACAAATATATTGTTATTTCATAAGTACATTTAAGGCTGACTACTATTATGCCCTTCTAAGTTAAAATGTTCTCTCTCGTATTTTTTAATTTTTCAAGATATATAGAAATATATGAACTTCAACACGTTTTTTATATTTTAAGTAAAGTTAGAAAGTCCTGAATACTTTGTAAAGATGTAAAAGCACATAATTCGTCTTAATTGCATTTCAGGCGACGTTACTAACTATGAATGTTCTATGTATTATTTACTTTAACTAAAAGAAGAATATTGATTATACGTATATTGATTCTTAAAGGAAAATAGATTAATTTTCAGGAAAGTATTCTGGTCTCGTTCTTATTAGACAGACTGTACTTTACAATACTTATGTAAGAATAATAATTCTTCGAAACCTGTAGTGCTGTTTGCGAGCTATTGCGCGACAGAAATTGTAATATATACCAATTCTTTAACTCTGTAAGATTTTGAAAAGAATAATTAAAATGGTCCTACGTTACTTCGTGTGCTATTCAAATTCATTCCCATCATCCTTAACAAATGATCCACGAGTCTTTGCGTGTATAATATTCGCGTCATACGTTTATTATCATTGTCCAATGTTGAGACCAACGCCCACGCGAAATTGTTGTTTCTTATGATTTAAGAGGCCGCTGATAATTAGCGAAGATTCCGGGATGGGGTACAGCTTTTTCTCGAACACGCCGCCCACCGTAGTTTCGGAATTCACGATGCCGCGGAAAATTAGATCCGTGTACGGCACGTTTACTTGGTAAACTATCGTGGCGATCGATTGATGAGTTCTAGTGTTCGTTTCTAACTCTACACCGAGTTCCAACTGTGAGCTGGCTTTACGATGGTAGCAAAGATGAAGTCCTGCTTCACCCACTGTTCCCGATAACGTTGTGGACCCTGTACTGTGTCTAAAAGCCACGCACATGACCGTCTGTTGACCTCCTGGAACTTTCGAGCCACGAAGGCATGCAATCTCGGCTCCTAAAGCGATCCTCGATGTGATCGTTTGTAAAAAGTGCATTACCACTGTTCCTTGCCTCTTGGTAAATCGCGGATTCGCCACGGTCATCGCTACTGTGAAATCGTTTGATCGATATTCCAAACTGGAACTTGATGCTTTGTATTTCCCGTCGGCAATTTGCGCCGACAATTTATACCTAAATCTACATCCCAAAGTATGCACGAACGAGGCGGTCAAGTTACCGTTTGGCGAAATATCTCCCGCGGCTACGGGATATCTTTCGTTTAAACCGACCATCTTTGTGCCGACATATTTTGCGCCGAATTTATATCCGTAAGGAGTGACGGAGCTGAGAGTGATCGTATGGGTCACGTTGAAATGCTCGCTCAGAATTTTGTTGATAGTGAGCCGGGCTCCTTCGAAGTTTTGCGGATAAAGGTCTTTAACCTTCTTGTGAATCTCTTCGAAGCTTCCTGGATTTCCTGGTGCCTTGTCTTGGGGTTCCACGCACAGTATGCATTCTTCCTCGTTGGTTACTACGCTTGGTTCTTGCACTTTCTTCCCTGACGCATATACTATGCCCATTGTGATACATTAAAACTTTGCGAAGTGCAACCGCAAGACTTTCGTCGAACGCTCGTTAATTTTATGCTTGACCATAACATGCGAGTAAAATTAATTTTAACGTGTGAGGGTTAGCATTTGGCCTTCCTGCCAAATTCAAATTCTGCGAGTTTCATATATCGACTTGGCGAGTTCGATATATCGAGTTCACGTCCGATGCATCGATACTTTATTTTAGTATTAGAATTCAACCGCTAGATGGATTTCGGCTTAATCGCATAAGCGTCATATTTATAATAATTGCCGTGAAATAAATGCTTATTAACGTAAATAATCCAACATACATTATTACTGAATATTAAAATCGGACACACTGTGTTAATTGCAATGAATTAGGTACAATTTTTTCTACTGGTTTCATTAATACACGATGCATTGGTAATTCAGTATGTTTCTCGCAAGTACTCGAAATGGAGTTCAGTTCCTATATATACGAGCACCGAAAATATAACTTTTGGAAGTGTGTGCTAGTGATGGCACAGCTGAACATTGATCGCTAAACGTAGAAATATGGCAGATCTGCTCAGTGGGTGTTGTCACGTGGTCGCTTCAAGTAGCTTGTGTTCGGCTCCCGATTGCGCGTGCAAGTTCGTGGTGTGTTTTTTAAATTCACCTCGGATTTGCACGCCTGCACGGTTGAGTCTTCACGTCGCTCCTCGAACTACCGCGATTTCCAAATTGGGGGGCAATCGAATAGGTCAGACGAGGTTATAATTTGTCGCTTCCATATACAGGCACTGCAGTTAAGCAGTATGCCATGTTTTTTTCTTTTTTAACACAAATAAAAAAAGATATATTCCTTAAACTACAATAAGTCTGATGAAAAGTGATTCTTTATTCTTTCAAGTAGCTGTAGTTTTGGCTTTATGTTGGTAATACAGAATTATAATTGTACAATTTTCTTTTGCGCTTCGCTATTTACTTCAGAGGAAACTTGAGTGAAAAGGAGATTCCAGTTCCAAACTTCGTCCGGTTCTTTCGTCAGGTTTTCATTGTACAATTTTTCTGCTAGAAGAGTGAGATTAACCCCATTCAGAGATGTGAAAGCGGCGTTTTTTACCAAATCCGTGTCGAGTTCTTTGTATGCGGCGACTCTGTTCACGTTCACCCTGCAAAATAATGAATAGAATATAATTAAACAAGAACTCTTGCGAATCTCCTCAATTGTACTTACGTTGGTGTATTTACATCAGACAGAGCATTGTCCTCCTGAATTTCATCCAAATCTGGTATCACAGGAATATCTACAAGCAACGGAAAATTGGTTTAAATATTATGTTG
This sequence comes from Eucera pruinosa, assembly GCA_028830335.1. Classification (NCBI taxonomy): domain Eukaryota; kingdom Metazoa; phylum Arthropoda; class Insecta; order Hymenoptera; family Apidae; genus Eucera; species Eucera pruinosa. Next base: position 14,350,899 of record JAMYCR010000005.1, read on the forward strand.
CTTGAGTTTCAAACAATTTTAAGCTAATCCTCACCGTCAATCACGTCATCTTTTTCCGTTCCGCGTGAGCGTTCCCTAAGAAACAGTCTATCAGTGACTACAGGTGTCTGAATCTTTAATTCTACTTATTATACTCACTGTTCGATGATGCTGGAGGCTCCGCGCGATCTACAATTAAAAAATAATAATAAGTATGATAAGTACAATTACTCACAAAAGTATCCGGCCACCTGGACAAACTTGAGGAACTTCAACTATTTATTGATCATTTATGTTCTAATATATTTTTAAAGGTAAGGTTTTATAATCTTATTAAAGTAATTGTTTCATCGACGTTAAAAATAGGTTTTGAGTTACTGTCCTCTTCATTAGTAGTTTATTTACCCATCAATAAATAAATAAAATTAAATTACTATACGATTACACGTAAAATCGATTGTATGATTAAAGTGACCGAATACTTTTATAACCAGTTGTACTTGCAACCGGAAGTAGAGGTCACAGAAAAGCATCTTACTTCCCGCTTTTTAACTCGTCACCCCATCCAGTTTTTCTTGTACGTGGAGGAACCACAGGTGGTTGAGCCGATTTTCCAGAGGAGGACGATACAGGACTTTCTAAAAGATCATCGTCCAGCTTAGGTTCCTCTTGTATGACGCTTTGCGTCGATCTTCGACCGAGACGCGGTAAAAGCTAAAAATCGATATCCTTTGGAATTCGATTGCTTCGCAATGGGTACCTCTACGAATTGATAATACGAACAGGAATAAATATTTAAAAACTTACTTTTTTCGAAGTGATCTCTAAGTCTGCGGCCCAGTCCATAGTTGTCAAAGTCTGGATATCAAGCCAGCATGGAACCTGTGTTTACGAGCAGTAACCGTGACAACTGAACGGCCTGTTGGCCACGCGCAGTTGAATCGACTTCGCTCCTCGTCGGCCCTGGGTTTACCTTGCTCCCCCTTTCTCTCGGGAAGTAACGCGAGAAACGTGACTGGAAACGTGCGAGTTGCACGCTCGAAACCGGTTCCAAGTTCTTTTCGATTAGGGCGCGTCTTTTTAAACGTTGCACAAAAAGGTTTCTATTTAGAAATGAGCAACAAAACGCCAATGGTAAAATTAACAGCATTACGTTTATTTCCTAAGCTCCATCGTACAAACGTCCTTCGTTCGTTTAAAACCAATTCAATACAAATACAGTCTCGCTGGGAATTTACAGATATCCTGTATTTCTACCAAAAACCGGAACAAAACCGAAACACCGGAAAATTAGTAATACTTGGTGTTATCGATCTGTCGTTGGTACTCTTCATCGTCAGGATTCGCCTCGCAACCGTTGTCGTTATTTGGTGGTCTTACCCCGTTGTACCTGTTGTTACAGTTACATCGTGATTATATAAATGGAAGCTACCACATTATTCTAACCCTCAAGCAGTTTTTGGGTCTTCTTTGGTCCATCGCGTTTTTATTTGTACAAAAACTAATAGATTTATGGACAAAACTATAACGACATACACATTAATATACTTATTTTCGTTCCTTAAAAGTATATAAGCAGGTCATTTTGTGGACTAGTACCATATACTGTTAATAAAAATGGTTACATTCACGATCTTCTGATCTTTTTTGATCTATCACTAATGATCATTATAGAATGATCAACAATTTGTGTATTACACAGAACCTTACATAATTCAATATGTCAATTTGAACATTATAGTTATAGGAAGATATATATCTGTATGTTTCGTAAAAAAATGTGCAGCTATAAACCTAAATATTTAATTGGGTGCTTTAGAAAGACGCATTTGATGTCTCAATTGTGTAAATCTTGTTAAAAAATAATAATGTGTATATTGTTTTTCTGTGATTAAAATTGTTATAGTATATATAGTAATAGGTATTTTCACATTTCGTCATTGTGTTGTACGGTTAAGAATTCGAGTTTCATACGTTTGGGTCATTTTTGACCCAAAGATCATTAGTGTGTAGTCAAACGAAAGTTTGCTTGAGGGTTAACACGTTGAATTCCAGATAAATTTTGTATGTTTGAACCAGCACGCCAGAGCGATTATTTTGATAGGATACATAGGAATTATGTATGTATTACGTTTATTTGATTAAAAAAATGTAATTGTTTAATTTTTACGATACTCCTGACACTATATACTGCTAATGTAATATCAAAATCATTATAATTTTTAGAAATGTGATTATTTATTTGATTTGAATGCTTTAGCTAATTGTAGCGTCAACGGTCACCGATGATTCCCATGGCATTCAACGTGTTAATACTTAGTTAGTAAGGAGAAATATAAGTTACCTGGAAAAATCACCCTTGCAGAGTCTCCAGGGTAAAACGTCGATTTTCTCGTGCAATAAGGGCGATATCTCTGGACTGACGAAGTTCGGAGTACCGGCACCGGAACCACGGGTCAAGAGTTTCCTGTTGCGGTCGTAGCAGCAATGTTGAGCGGCGGCGCTTCCGCTTCCCTGCATCAGCAATGAACGCACGCAGTAAGTAGCTCCAGGTTTATAAACGTCCAACCTTTGAGATCCACCGCTTACATCTCGCCACCTGAAGTACCTTTTCCGCCTTCCGTCCCAAATTTTATCGTCGTAAAAAATATTGCTCGGGTATTGACATGGGCAGGCGGGTAACGACGCTAGGCCACCTGCAACGGCGAGTTCGAGGAACGGAGCCGGTATTTACGACGCTATGGATGTTGAATTCCTACCTAAGAAAACCTGCTCGAGCTTGTCTTTGCTGTTCAGCCATTTCTGACAAGGGTCTTCGTTCGTCCCGTTCACAAAGTTTAGTTCTTTGAAGATATCCTGACCGTCCGTGGCGGAAGCGTTCCGCAGGCTTTGAAATAATTTACTTAGAAGGACGCTTAGGCTTTCGTGGATCGGAACTTGGTCATCGATGGCCGAGTAAATAGCCGAAGGGTGTTCTTCGTCCATATAATCCGTGCCGTCGCTAATTTTGTCCTTCTTCGACCGACTTTTCGCCCTTTCGCTAGAAATAGATCGTTCGTCGTATGGATCTATTAACTCGGAGTTCAGTAGATCGTCATCGACGGATGTGTTCGTTTCCGCGACAATAAAGCTTTGTTCCTTTGAGTCACTCTTTCCTCTCTCCTCGTCGATATCGATAGCGTCATAATCTTCTCCTTTGGTTTCATTGTACTCCTGCGGGGCGAGAGAAAAGAGATTCTGTTTATTCTCATTTTCCTTGAAGAGTTACGCCAAAGATTAGCTATCTCTTCGCTAAAAAGGGTACTCCGAATTATGACTATATAGATAGTAGATATCTGTGCTAAGTAGATATCTGATCTACGCAGTGTTAATGTTACCGGTAATCACCTGCTCGCGATCATTCATCCACGATTGATCGCGTGACTCTTCTTCGCTCTCTAGAACCGTGTTGCTTAGATCGCGATCTTCCTTTGTCTCTTTTAAAGTTCGATCCATAGGAATCGTGTCGTTGTCTCGTAAAAGGATCAGCCTGGTCGCAGGCGTACCTCGAAAACACGACGGTCGGTTTCTGCAACGACGTCGTTTCCGGTGTTTAGCGTGTCTCGTAGGAATCATCGCCTCTTCGATCTCTTTGTTCCTTTTGCTCCGAATCAACTCATTGGTTATCCAGGAGGAATGAAGTAGATTTAAAATCGTCCTTTTACTCAGGATTCTTTGCAAATCTGTAATGGTGCTGCAATCGTTCGCCTTTCCGAAGAGAAAATTGATGGATTATTATTGGAAAAAAGGGGGACATTCAAACACTGAATCGAGCGCTTGAATGGAGCGAACTAGAGATAGTGGGATGGTTTAGTCGGTGGTAGAGGAGGGCAGTGACAGTCGGCACAACATCAAAAGAGACCTTGTTTGACTCGTCGTTGAGATACGGGGCTCGCGCAGGGAAAAGAGACGCGTGAGTACACGCTGGAATGGAATGAAGCAGAATGGGATACACTCGCCGATCCGGGAGACACAGAATGTTTCTACTTCTTGGAAGCATGCGTTGCAAGATCATTTCCTATTCAACAGCGTAGCAGCTAATAGAAGTGCCGACGAAATTTCAGTTTCCCGCGTTTTCCTTTGAAGATTTTTTCTTTTATGTTACCAGCAGTATAATTTAAAAAATATTTGCAACTGGAGTAACAAATTGGGTTTGCAATGCTGTTACCACGAACGAGCTACAGAAGAGACCTATCATCCAATGTATTTTTTTGTCGCACGGTCCGGGGGCTACGTAACCCTTGTTACTACTTCCATTTTTACCTTTTTGGTTGCATACAATTTACAGTTTTGCGTTTGCATCTACATTTTACACATTAAAATACTTTAGAAGTGTTTGCATTCCCTTTAAGGCAATAAAAAAAAGAAGATATTCTTCCGAAAAGTCTGACTTCTTTAGATGTCGGTATTTCAAACATGAGACACAAAATCCCATAAGGTGATAGGGTAGATGTACCAGTAAATGAGCACACATCAATGAATGAACATTAAATAACAAAGCGAGTGAAGTAAGTTATTAAGTGAAGGAAAGGGAAAGAAAGGTAAAAAAGAAGGTTTTTATGCAAAAATACGTATTGTTTATTCATTAGTTAAGAGCGTTTATTCTCTGACATTCATTGGATAACAATGTTTGTTCTCTGGTGAAACCAATATTTTCGGCTTTCTAATTTGATTACTTATACATCGTATGTCTTTTAAATTGTTCTGTATTTCTTCTAAAAAAGTTCAGACATTAAAGAATTGGATTTGAATCACCAGAATACTTATTAATGCTATTAACCCCTGAGATTCAACCTAATGGGTCAACGATTTCGTTAAGTGTTCAATCATTGGTCCATCTACCCTAGATCTATTCTGTACCTCGCCTTTGCTGTTACTTACTTGGCGATCTCCGGCGTGCACGATCGAAATGAATAACATTGATTGGAAGACAATTATCCAGTAAACGAAGACCGAGGCTCTCATGTTTGTCATCGACGATTCGTCATGTTCTCCTAACGCGCAGTTGATATTTCCATTGTAAGTTCTACCAACTTGGTACACACGTCTGACGTTTCATCCCTCAACTATGGTTTAGCGTTATAATTTTATACTAAATGGTTGAATAATTCGGGATACGAGTACGCGATAAAGTTGACATCGGCTCGTTTGTTTACGAACGTTTCGAAGTGGTCAAAAACAGTGAACAGGGTCGATCGCCGATACCTAAAGACGCGTCACGCAGGTGAAGACTATGGCTTAGTGGAAGAGAGATATTCGCGCGAATGGACGCGGAAGAAAAACGGCGAAGGGCCGAAAAAGAAGAAGCGGCGGAAAGGAAGGAAGAAACACGGGGAACGCGAGGCACGAGGCGCGCACCGTTCAAAGGCCTACCACTATATGTATAGTTGTGAACTGGTGAAGTTCTGTCCCACTATAATGACCGGTGGTAGTGGAGAGGCTGGAGAGGTAGCGCGCCAGATGACAGAACACTACGTCATTGTACAGGCCATCGTATACAGTTCACGGCTTAGGGTTTCTTACTTATTGTTAGCGGCAGCTCCCGTCCTATAGCTTTTCTTTTTTCCTTTTACATCGGTTCCGTTTCACCTCTCTTCTTTCCGTCTCTCTAGCTTCCCTCTCCTTCGAAAACCTTTCCAAGGTCCCCGCCTTTAACCCTTTGAATAGGTACGCGGTTCCACGAGGCGTTTTAAGGCCGTCGCCCACTTAGCAGCATAGCACGGATCAACGTCGACGTTTTGACATTCTTTTATACAGTTTAAATGGGGATGCGTCCACTTATTTGTAACAGCATAACATCGACGCTTGTCCGCATCGCTTTAACAACATCGACATTCTCGGCGAAAATGTTTTGTCGGTGAAGTGACGATCGCATGCTGCTCGTGTGCCGATCGGCGGTTGCACGTTGATAATAACGCGGTCAGTTGCTCGTAACGCATCGAACAGATCGCAATTATTCCTTTTCATGCCATGGAAAGCGAAAGATTAATCGAATTGGTTTGATAATATCCAATGTTGCATGGCTTAACCCATTTGCATTATACGAAAGAATGAAAAATATACTCTAATCACCAAACTATTTTTATTATTAAATCTAAGTACAAATATTGCAAGAAGTATTAAAAGATCACATGTGCCTCATATTATATCGAAGACTTCATAGTAAGAATCTAATGCCCTGTATTAAAAGAATATCAAATAAAAGAATAACTATGTATGTAAAATGAAAGATGTCTCAAAGAAATTGTTACGTACATATATCTAGATATACGTTGATAATAACGAGAGCAATCTTGACTAATCGTTATGTACAATACGATAGTATTTGAAATAATTATTCATTCGCAATGTGAATGCGTGTATGTATATGCTCTGGTAATACTGACTAGGAAAATTGCACGTATATATACGCTAATCATGCAAATGGATTAAGCCACTCAAAACACGGTACAGACTTTACGATATGCTGATGTATCGCTGATACGATACTGATGAGTTGATGACGGGTCGATGTCGTTACGTTGGGCGTGCGACAGCAGTAACAACGCGTAGACAATTGAACGTTGCTGGTATAATGCTGTGCTGTTAAGTGGGCGACGGTCTTTAATTGTCTCCTACCTTGTTTCGTGATTATATCAGATAATATGGTGTAGTTTCTACGTGAACGACGACACGTATTACGATATCAAGGATCTAAATACAGCGCTGGAATGCAATGGAACGCCTTTTAGCTATTTTTAGACGAGCGGATTCGAAAATACACCCACCGTGGATTAAATATAACTGGAGATGCACGCGCACGGAATGCAGTACGATGGCACGCGAACGATCGGGTCGGTCGCTCGCAAATATGCAAATCCCCGTATCGAAAGCGCGCGACGCTGCTCCCTTTCATCGCGAAACACCTTATTTATCGTTCTTGTATTTTAAATCTTCTCCTCTTCTTCCCTCCCCTTACCCTTGTCTCTTCACCGCGTGACAATGTATCTTGCGTGTTACGATTCACGATCGAAAATGGTAGAGCAGAGGGTAGCTAGAAAGAGGCTGGATGAAAAACCTAAAATTATTCCTCGGGACAAATTGGCTGGCTTTGTGGGAGGCGTGGGTGGAAATTTATGCGCGTGCAACGATTCGAAAGGGAGCTAACAAGAAAACAGGAAGACAGTGGTCAATCGAGATCACCTAATTATCTATAATTCTATCCGATTGTTCAACGTTTCACGCTGTGCGCCACGTGGATTCTGATGATCCTAGGAAACGCAGCGGCATATCAAATATTGGATCGTTCCAGGGTTGCAGCGTGGATTCCAACGCGGTCGTTAAACTAATCTGTTTACGTTCCTGGCCACGCTACGTATTCCAGCAATGGAGTAAAACAAGAACCGCGAACGTCATCACGTCGTTACGAATGAGCAGTGAGAGCGCCAAGGGGCGAACCGTAAAAGTATTAGGTTGTTCGAGAAATTCGTAAAGATATTTTAGAAACACTCGAAAATGATATGCATATATTAATATTTTACTAAAGAATTTTGCGTATAGTATTTGTTGTTTGATACGTGTACGACTATCAATAAGTTTCATAATCCCCTTTTCCAAATAGTTTCTACGCTTTCTTCCTCCGAAATGAACCCACGCAAGTAATTCTTCTGGGCTTCTAGGCCATTAATAAAGTTTTATAAACATTACAATAAATGATAATAGTACAGTATCCTAGACAACGATTAACAATTTTTGCTACCTCATTATTGAAATATTAGGTTGTTTAGTATTGTCTAATGGAAAAAGTTGCCTTTGCTTTTAACTATGTATTGTCCATTACGTACGGAATTTTAAATGGCCCAAATAGGAATGGTATTTATTCAGACTAAGAATTCTATTATTCAACCCAAGTTCATAAAAAATAATCCCCTTCCAGTTTATCAATTACACAACAGAAGTGAATATTATCAAAGGCGCTACGAATTTTCCAAACAACCTAATATCCGTAAGAAAAATTCGAAACGGTACGGATGCCACCATTAGCGACAGATTTCTCGGTGGACCGGTAACCGTTTTCGATTCAGCTTCGTTTATTTACTCGTAGATTGTCGAACACCACCGATACGGGACCGCAAAAAAGGATAAAAAGGTGTAGCATTTAAGTTAACACCGGTAGCGCTGACATTCCGCGACTGCCTTTCTGCATTCGATGGCGCCAAACTCATCGTTTCTGGCCACGTTTACTGACACATTTATTTTATTGGCTCGTTCGTAAAATTTACGGCCCGATTTTGCCGCTCAGCCAACGAAACTGTCTCCTTCCAGAAAAAAAAGCGTTTTGCTATGCTCAAGCTGCCCCGCTCGATTCGTTCATTCGTATGGCTTCGTTTATTCGAGGAAGGGCGGAGGGAGTGACCGCGGTCTATTAAAATAAGTAATTTCAAATATATCGCGATGGAAGCGATACCTCTCCAAATATAGAATCTGTGACTTGTAGCGCGGGTTTCGTTTTGATTGTAATGTAGGAGAATGAGAGGAAACGAGTTATACGTTACTCGTGAAAACGCTTCGATATCTTAAATACTCGCTTTATTTATCGTAATTAAAATATAAATTACTCTAACGTTTTACGATACAGTATTATATACAATGATCGAGACGGCTAACTTCCTATGTGTGATTATAATAATAATTTAACGACGATACAGGATACAATATAGACACGTTCTAATTATTGATACGCATCACCCTACGCGAATTTAGGAATGTTCTTATGTACAATGCTGGGACGTCAAATGAACCGGCGATCTTCAGGCGAATCTCTAGGAATGACTCTCGTGCTAATGCGTAAAAATCATTTTTACCCAATTCATGCATCATCTCTTTCGCTCTTACACACACTTTCTTTCTCTCTTTCTCTCCTCGCATACATCTTTCATCACACGCATTCTTCGTTTTTCGATGTTTCATTCGCTTTTTCCTCTAAGGGGAGAACAAACAACTCATCGTACAATATTTCAAGACTATCAGATCTTTAACGACATCCGCAACGATCCGCAATCATGTCCTCGTAAGCTTTCAGAACAACGTTCTCGTCATTATAGAACAGTATGTTCATACCCAGCAATTTGGTGGGTACGCAGCAAGGTCTCTCGACCCCTTTCACCAATCCCATTTTGTGAACGATTCCTTGGATAGTGGCATGATTCGTCGGCTGCTGATCCTGACTTAACGGCGTCTCACAGATGCCTTTGCAATGATAGGCGGAATAACCAACAGGGGCAATGATAGAGGAGGAAAGATCAATTTCTTTAAAGTCTACGTAGAGTTCGTGCCTCGAGCATTCGGTGACGTTCTGTTGAACAGACGCATGACTTTTAACCGATCGTTTTTTACGCAACTTTTCGCTTAATCGTGACATCGACCTTTGACGAAGTCTCTCTCCCATTCTTTCACGGCGCATCGCTCGTTTGTAGATGTCCATCGACGTGATATTATCGGTGAACGAAGCACTTTCCGCGGAATCCTTTCTGTGCAGCTTCCTCCAAGAGGAAGTAGTTTCCCTTCGACGTCGCCTGGATCCTCCTTCCGCGAGATCTTCTTCTCCAGTCGCGGCTGTCACTTCATCCAATTCTCCCCTTTGCGTCCTCTTCTGCCTTTGAAAGAATTCGGACTTATTCTCGCTTTCCCATCGAGTCTCTTCCGGTTGACCTTTTCCTCGATCGTGCTTCTCGGCACTCTTTATGTCGATATTCTCGTTCTCGTCGTCATACGACACTTCTCCTTCGATCTCGTTGTTGTTACCGTACGTGTAGTATCGTGGAGCAATCTTCTTGTCGCCCCGATATCCTTTCCCGTCGTCGTCGAACAATACCAGGATGGGTTGCTTGCTGTGATGGTACTCGTTTCGTCGGGAAAAGTCTACGTTTACTTGATCCTCGAACAGGGTCGAAGCGGTTACCAAAAACCCGAAATTCGGTTCCCCGGTTAGCCAGGAGAGAACTGCTTGCTTCACGTTGAATATCTGATGAAAAGCAAATCCAGTGCTTAAAATATTAGGAACGTATTATTTTTAAAAAATATCATCGCTCTGAAATGTACCTGCCAACCGGATGCGTGTGCTCCGACGTATCTGATATTCAGGAGTCTGTGAAGATCGGGAACGTCTAAGCTCTTCTTATCCAACACTTGATACACTCTTATCTAAAGAGGAGAACACGATCGAGAAGAAAATTTGGTAAAAATCGGCAAATTGCAAGCCATCGATTGTAAAGCATACTTACCAAGTAATAGGGAGAAGCCAAGGTGGATGGGTGCATAGCTTTCAAGGGTGTTCGCTTGCGATACAAATGAAGCTCTGCCTGCAGAACCGATTCGTTCTCCTCCAAACCCGTAATGTTGAAGAAGTAAAACCGCGGCATAGACGTATCTATATCGAAGTTTTTGCTTTAACGGAAATTTAAAGCAACGCGAGCAGAGTTAAGAAGGTACGTTTACCTCTTTCGATGAAGCTGCGCACAACCGTGGCATTGTACGGATTTTTACCTCGCGTCACACCACTAGGATCAGCCACGTTGTTATAAAGTTCGACCATAAATTGCGGCGGCACCTTGTGACGTCCCGTCTTCTCGGTGTGACTCCGAATACCAAGGACCTGTAACGATTTCGTTAACTGGTTAACGTGGTCCTTTTAAAGAGGCATATCTTCCTCGTTTCACTCTCATTCTGATCCCTCGAAAAAGCAAAAGTTCTTCGTTTTCACAAAGTCTCACAACGAGTAAGTAGTACGACACGATTTCTCGGAAGACGGACCTGTTGTAATTTTTCTAAAGCCTCGTCCCGACCAGCATCGTGTTCGCTGCCTTCATTTAAATCATCGAACGACCAGGACTCTCCGAGTTCTTCCTCTTTTGCATCATCGTCCTCGGAGAAATGACTGGGGTGCGCGTGCACGTCGAACGAGCACGACAGGAACAGTACCGCCAAGAGGAGAAACCGAACGTCTCTCGTCAACATCTTCGTCCGTGGTTGGCTCGTTAGTTTGGAGAACGGATGTGGTCGATTTCTCAGATTTGTTTCGAAGAATAACCCAATGATAGCGTGGAACATGAACCGAATCTACGCTGGAGCCCGCGACAAACGCTTCTTAGCGGAGGAAGGAGCGGACACCTTCTCTGCTAGCGGACAGGAGGTTTGCCGAACCGAACGGAACGCTAAGTAGCATATGGGAGGTCTTGGCTGCGAGGAGTCACCTTTATGCTATGCCGGGAGTTGCCTCCCCCGCGTTGCTCCCCGCAGCGACATCGGCTTCTCTCACGGGACGCGAACGCGACTCGACATCGGCTTCTCTCACGGGACGCGGACGCAACTCCACATCGTCGCGCCTCCACGATGCGCCCTTCTCCTTTCCGCGATCGCTTCTTATTAAGCCATTCTAAATCATCCTCCACCATCCTGAACCCTCAACATTCCCTTTTCTCTTATAACCGCAAAAAAAACTAATTTCCCCACATTTCTTTTGCTTTTTTTAATAAAATATTTTTAGATAGAAAAAGATGGTGTGCTTTTTTCGGAGGTAAAATGTTCGTGATGTAAAATAGGTAGGAGGGAAAAAGCAAGGACCGGCAAAGGTCGATTATACGGCATCGCGATGCGAACGAAAGCCACGAGGAACGAGGTGATGACACCGTGGGGCTATTAAAAAAAGCTCACGCTTCCTAAATTCCGTAGATTCGTGAGTGGCGAGTCATGTGGCCCCGCGGCGATATTTAGATGTCGCGAATAATCGGTTGTTTTCCTACGAGGACGATGACGGATCTCGCGAGGGTGTCAGCGTGTATTTTCGCCTCCGCGTTCGAACATCGAGCACCGGCTTCGACCTCGTTCTTTTTGTTGCATTATTCGTATATGAGCGCAAGACGAAACGGGAACGAGCCAGAGAATAGTTGAAAGTACAAAATTTACTAGTGCCAATTGGCGTGTCTTTTGCAGATAATGCGTTTCAAATTCACGGAAGAAACTTGCCGATCGTCTTATCGTGGCTTGCCAAATGCCGACTAACGGCAGAAGTGGAACTAATTCTAAAACACTATTCCGCTTGTTAACCGTTTGTCAAAATTTAACTCTATTACCGTGAAAGTCGTTGGATCGTTTAATAGCACTATGTTGAAAGAGTAGCGAACGAAACGAATGATTACTGATGTTTTCTAAAAATTCATTGTACGTTTATTTGTCATACCAATACACGGTGTATGTAGGAACATCGAAATGGTACTTTGTGTTTACGCAACGCATAAAATAGCTTGAATGCCTCTTCTTCTTCTCGATTGGCCCGGCGGATCGGACGGACTTATCTCCATCCTATTCAAATACAGGCACACTGGGTGATTTGAATAATTTCCCTTTTCGAACCGCGACGAGTTCTGAAACAAAACGAATAACTCCACCGGTGAGCACTTAACCCTTTGACTGCGGCACGATATTCACACGATTGTCGCGCGCGGAGCATTTGATAATCAAAAATGTGCACACAATTTACATGTGCAAAGTAGCTACTTGTTAATAAATTAATCGAAAGTTTGAAATAATAGATATATTAAATAACTGTTAAAATCGTTATAATTGCCTAATTCGTAGCTTTAATAATATATTCTGTTTAATCAAGTATAGACCTCAATTGTTTTTGTTCTTGCTTTTATTGTGTGTTTATATATATATATATATATATATATATTTTTTTCATTTTATATTATTTATTTTTATTATTTCTATTTTATTTTATTTCGTTTATTATATTATATTGTTATATTTTACTGCCTATTACCTTCTGTTCCTTCCTTTGTATACTAAAGAGGTCCATTATCCGTTACAAAATAAATAAATAAGTAAATACAAAATCTACCGGGCTAATATGTACGCCTTTCGTAGATATTGATAGATATTTAAAGCTTATATATACGCGTTTCCCGTTAAAAGGTTAATTGAATTCGATTGAATCGTCGATGATTAACCGACATTCGTATACCTGTACTCGTGAACCTCGAATTTTGCTGGCAAACAAGAATTTTGCTTCGAGTAGAGACCCGCCAAACATCTCGATGGCTCTTTTTTCTCCCTCAAAAGACACATCTCCGTCTCGTTCCCTGAACACGTTCCGACGCATTGTCCGACGTTAATTTGCTGTTTATGCAAACATAGATGGAACGGTAAATTATAGTGTCGCTATAACGGCGCCTGCATTCACTGCTGTGGCTAGAAAATTTACCCGAATCACTGGCCTAACATCCGTCGTGTTCGTACCGTCCTTAATTTCCACTTCGCTGAAATCCAGAACGGTTTCCATGTGGTCCATTTTATGGCAAGTTCCAGCGCAGCCACATTTCTCGATAACCTGGTACACTTCATCCCCTAAAACGTAACATATTTCTCTGGTGGTCCAGTTACTCGAACCAATTGTCGAATTACTATAAACGTGGAAAACCTTACGTACCATTCGGTCCTTTGATGCTAACTGTGCTGTTTCTCGCCGGTTTGCAACCAAGATCTTTGAAAACACAAATCAACGATTATTAATAATGATTAGTAGACTGCGAATTTGTATGGAATTATGGGAAATTTGGACGAATTAACAAAAAGTAAATCCACGCCTCTGCTTATGTTCTGTTCCTTTAGCTGTGTTTACAAAATCATGAATTCACGCGAAGAAGCTCAGTCTAATGATTAGAATTGGGGAACAGGAGGGAAAAAAGAGAAAATTAAATACCTTTGGCACAGTGACCCATACATACGCCGACATCAATCACTGCGTGATGAGGAGTGCCGGAATGAACGAGATGCGTCAAAGATTCTCGCTTACAAGAGGAATCCGGCGTGCATTCGCAAGCTTCTATCACTTCTATCACCCGAAGCCCTTGAATCGTCGACACCCTCTCTAATTTCGATGCCTTTGGACGGCAATGCGATTCCGGGAAACATTTCTGAAAGGATGGAAAACGCGAACGAGTTACGTTGGACGTGGTCGGAACGGAAACTTGGATATTTTAATCGGTACAGATGAAATGTTGCCGCTGGTAAGGAAGAAGAACACGCTTCTGGAATGTTTGGCCGTGTATCACACGGAGACAGATATTGGATGAGCAAAGCGAGCACGCGACTTCACAGAATTCGTACTTTATCCTGTCGTACGTTTGCCAGGCAAGAAAGTATCGACGGTGTTCCCGGAGGAATTTATAATATTCGCGCGCCTCGTTATCTGCCGTTCGGACGTTTTCTTTGGTACCCGATTTCTTTCGCGATACGTGGGCCATTTAATTATTCTCGCTGCGGGATAACACATCGACCGTTATCTTTGTCCGTGCAAAGCCATCCAGCGATTCTACCCCTTTCCTTCTCTTTCCATCTCTCTCTCTCTCTCCCACTCTCTCTCTCTCTCTCTCCTGCTCCTGCTTTCCCCCCTGGTGATATTTCTGGCTAAGAATATTTTCTAATAAATTCTGTTCTCAGGTACATCCATCGTCGAGATCCCAGGAACACGATTCAGGATTTAGTAGCTGGCCAAGCTGGCGCCGGAGCGGTGACCCGGCACGATACGACCTTCCAAGGACGCAAAACACATCCTCTCCTTTCTGCATATCGCGTGCAACATTTCTTCTTCTCAAGCTTGTTCCTCTCCTGCAGCGTGGGTGCTGCAAGATCGTAAACCACCGATCGGGTTGCATCACGTGACCAAAATAGCTTTCTCCCCAGTGAGCACAGCCGATGTACACCAAAGGGTCATCCTCCAATTATTCGCCAATTATAACCACAGGTATATCTATGTGTATTCCATATATTTCATATATTTCTTCTAATAAACACTTAGCCAACCGCGCGCGCCACAGCTAACCGTACGCTGTCCGCCGAGTATTTTTCGCAAGCAACGCAGGCTAATCTTCGCTACTCGAAAGACTTAAAGAACATATAAAAATGATTTTAAAGTATAATTTATATTTTGTGGTAACAGTTTCGTATTGGATGTGATCTATACGATACATGAAGATAAAAATAATTACTATAAATTAGTATTACTATAATGTAGAAAAACGTATTTTAGTATTGTTTTCAAGTATGGTAACGTTCGAAACAGATCATTTTTTATAATATTTAGTTTTACTCAGAAGCTATAACTTTTTTTATTTAACTTCTAGCTGAATCTATTTAACAGATTTGATTAAAAATTGTGTTTCACAACAGCAGTTCAAGTCTGCAAGACTGATGAAAAATAGAAAAAAAGTAAAAAAAATAAAATGCAACACGTTGCTGAGGAAAAAATGGGAGATCTCCTCAGTCAGTCATATCGCGAATTCCTTCAAAGCGGAGAGATCTCCCCGTTTAGTTAACTAAGTGTTAGCCCCTTGACCGCTGTAAACGCATATACGCGTTAGCAAATGTTTCTATTTTATAAATGCAACATGAATAAAAATGACCAGTGTTTGAAATAAACACATGCTTGGGAGAAGTATAAATATTCTGGTTAATATTGCGTAAATAAGTAAGTATACTAGCAATTTTGACCAGCACTTTGTGTAAAAATACTACTTTTAAGTCAGAAGTGCTCCGCATTGAAAGGGTTAATTGCCTAGTGCTCTAACACATGGATTCGAGAGAAGTAATAGGAATGTTTGTTTGGGAAGAGGTAAAAAAGCAGCCATCAATGGGCCATTCGAGACAGAGTTCGATAAATTGTTGAGAATTGAATGCAAGGTAACTATAAATGGGGCATAATCATCGACGAAGATATGCAGTTCTCGATACGGTGTGGGGTGCACTCGCCGTAAAAGTCGCGAAGATCGTACGATCGCGCGATGCTGGCGTGGCCGCATTCCAGCTGGCGGATTGGTCGATCCCATGCGTCATAAATCTACATGACGTTCCTGCCTTTTTCGCCCTTCGTATAGCCCTTGGCATACGTAACCTGCCATGGCAACGTATATCGCAGTAATTTTTTTTATTTGCGAGCGAATTCGGTCTTTTCGCCTGGTTCTTTTTTTCCCTCGACGCGCCGCGCTGGGCGCTCGGCCGCTCGGCCGCTCAGTAGGATTCCTCGACGTCCGATCTCCATTTTTCGGACTACGATCCGTTCCTTTGCCGATACACGATACGCGAGTTCCAGATTCTTTTAACCGTGAAATAACTGTGCCCGTGGCGTTGAATTTTAAAAGAACCGGGAGCGATTAACTTCAAGCTTTCTGGACCGGTTCGTAAACTTTACGATATGGTTTTTGTCGCGAGTTTGATGTACCAAGCCGGAGATTACCCAGACAATTTTTGCACCAGGTGCATCCTGCGAGCATGAGTCATGGACCACGCGGGTGTTGTTATCTTAACGACCCTTTTCGCGAATAATTTAATCCAGGGGTGACAAACTGACGGCCCGTGAGCCAATCGGGGTCCTTACTCCTACTTCATTTCTATAGGGAAGCAACCCCTTCCAAATCCATTTCACTTCTACGCTAATATTAGGTGTGCTAATAAGTAATCCACTTTTTATTGTTAAATTCAATCTTCACCTTCAAGAGAATCAAACATTCACCCTCTCTTAAATATAATTATTGTTATTATAATTGTTTAATAGATTTTTCGGACCAGTTATGAATTCCTGTTCGAAAGAATGCTTTATCTTTCAGTATCCATTTAAAAATAGTGGATTACTTATTGGTACACCTAATAGTAATCGGGCCGACACCGATATCTACAATTGGTGATTTCAAACAATTCAATACCAAAATACTCAATGGAAAGTATTGAAAGGTATCGATATATTAGGTACTCGGTATTAATTTTTGATTCTGATGCTTCTTAAAACGGTACCTACCCAATACTATACCAAATCAATACCTGTTTGACACTTCATGATAGTGTTGATACAAGTTTGATACTCCATGAAGGTATCGATACCCATTTGTTCTAGTGAGGTATCAAAGAGGTCTCGAAAATCATTGTCAAAAGAATCGAGCGTATCTTGGACGCTGATCCAGTAAAATCTAATGAAAAGAAAAGAAAAACATAAAATATCGATACTTTCTTGTAAGTACCAAATAGGTATGTATACTTCCCTATAGGTATCAAACAGGTATCGATATCCTCGTGTACGTATCAAACAAGTATCGAAACTTTTTTAATACCTAGGGGGAATTTCCCTATTACCGGACGCGCCCGGACGGCCCCTAATACCGGCCAGTAGTCATATATTTGAATTCCAAAACAATTACAGATCGGTAATACCGTGAAAACTGAAAAAAAGTTAAAAAAAACAGAGAAAAAAGCGAAAAAACGACTAACAAGATAAGTGGACTAAAAAAATAAATAAAACTAGTGCATTGGTACCGAAAAACATAAACGGCAAGACAGTTTTCGTGGTTTGCTTAGAGACTTATGTTTCTCATTTCGTTCCTTTATTTTGAATTTCGATAACGTTAACTTGAAATCAGTGCATAATAGAAGAAATAAAACATTATTTATTTAATTTATTTAAAGAAAATATTAAGTGTCCGGCAATAGGGAAACTCCTCCTGCATCTTTGATACTACTCGATTCAAGATCGAAATTTATAGACTCATATCAACAATATCGATACAGTATGAGTTCTAACACTACTAACAGTAACACCTTGACGTCCGGCCGTCTGATAGAAATTCTTGTGTCTGGCACCTCTACTTTTCAAGGAATCTTTCGTCTCGAAATTACAATGTATCGTAATAAAACATGAAAATTTCAGTAACTCTTGATTCAATCAACCGATTTACATGAATTTCGGACTATATATGTAAATAAATGTAAGCTTGCCTTATATGCAATACAAGTAATGTGCCACCGGCATTTGTCCAATTGTTTTTCGCACGACACCAAACGTGATACCACCGGACGTCATAGCGTTAATAGTATAATTCCACGCGATGTAAACTCTAAAGGAAAGTACATAGAGTGGTGATTAATCTGCTGATGGTGGGAAAACTAATTGATTGAGACTCGAGCTCGTGTGGCCCGCTGTGGGGAAGAAGTTCGCCAGCCCTGATTTACTCTAACGTAACTTAAGAAAGGAATGAGAAAAATATTTACCTGTACCGCAGGTCGGCTCGCGTCTCCTGGATCGTCCAACACGTGTCGCGGACACAGTTTACGACAGTGGCCTGCATCAATTTTGATAATTTCCCCTGATACTCCTGCGAGAAAGCAGAATAAAAACAAATTCGTTCGAGAAATAGGATTAGCGTTAGCAATAAAATATGGGCTGAACCCGCGGAGGTTCAATGAAATTTGGCTGCGGCTGTGGACGATGTTGTTGACTGCATGCCGTGGAGTTCGCTCGCGAAAGATGAGACGCGTGTAAATCTGATGGCGCCGCACCGTAATGCTCGAGATCACCGTACAAAATTTACGAGTTGTATCACATTAAACACGTTGACAAGATATAAGAAGAGGGTAGAACCGTCTATAGTGTGTAACCGTGCTATTTTTGGCGCGAACGCGTGGGACATGGAATGCAAAGATTTCTCGATGATTCACATTACCCTGGTCCTTCGGCTACTTCAGTGTTTCTTCCTATAAATGACGTTACCTCGGGATCTAATAGAAACGCTAAGGTATCGTTCGCAGTTCGCGCCCACAATTGATCGAAGAATCTTCGCCTGCCCTTTTCACTTCAACAGCAAAGCCAGACGGATGGTATTTGCCTAAGCGCTGCTCGGGGATACCAGACGTCGATAAACGAAGCCGTTTAATTGACAATTGATTGCAATTCGAAGGGTGGTTGTTCCTTCGATCGTTTCGCGGAACCGGCCGCTTCGGCGAAACGTTTAATTCGCGAGGTAGATTAACATGCCACGAATTAAAGGGTCGCTCCTTTGATCGTGTCCGATCTATAGGGAGCAATTGATCTCTGTGTGGGAAAACGAAGGGTAACGAGATCGAACCGCGAACCATTCGACGGTTCCCGCGCTGCTTCAAAGCAAAAGTTCGCGGCGATAAATCGGTCAAATGTTTTGAATATGGCCACACGACAACAGCGTCACCGGATGCTCCATCCTCTCGATCGGCGTCAATTGATTGAACACCCGATATTAATTTGCTGGATCGGATCTAGCGACAAGGCCAACGACGCGGCGTTTATCATTGATGAATATGGGGCGACAAAATCGAAACGAGGGAACGTAATTTTCGTTCAGCCGGTTACTAAAATTACGCAACTGCTGACCAAATCGCGCCACTATTTTTCGTTACTCGCAGTACTCTATGCTCCGTCCTGAATTCGTCTCAACTTGGATAGACATTTTCACCACAGACGAAGTACAAAATAAATTTATCATCCAATGTATTTTTCTCTCACACGGTTTTCGGGTTTCTATATTTTTATTTGTACCTTTTCTTCGCGTACGTGAAATCCATAAATTTTCTGGGCTTTTTTTACATTTTGCATGTTGAGATACTTTAGAGGTGTTTACATTCTCTTTCAAATAATAAAAAGGAACATATTTTTCTGAAAATTTGTATCTTTTATATGTCGGTATTTCGCACCATGTGACACGAAATTGCATAAGATGATAGGTCTATCCTGTACCTCGTGTGTGTTTTTACTAAATTCGCTTACCGTATCCAACGTCGATCATCTTCTCGTGTCTGGCGCAGCACACATGTCGGACTTCTTCCCTGCGTACCCTGCCTTCGTTCCCCGTATTCGTGTCCCCAATTGCTGAAATAGAAACAACCCCGATTGAAGTATTAAACTAGATCGTTATAGTTGCCGTTTCATACAGCAATCAATGATCAATGCAATTTAATATCGGTAAACGATAAAAAAGAAAGAGACATAGCAGAGAGGAGAAATGAACGAGAATGATAAAGTGCGATGCGGTGCCTACCTAATCGCAAATTGGCGAGGCAAACTAAGGTGAAGCCACCGAATACGGCCCACAGACCCCTCGTGATTTGTATTCGCATTAGTACGAATAGCGATGGACGTAAATCGGTGGAACGCGATTTACCCGTGTGTCGGGACAACGAAATTCGGAAACTGATTCGTGTATCGGTGATGCACGAGCGTAGTATTTGCCGTGTAAAAAAATACGGGTGTTTAACGATATGTTTCTCTAAACGTTGGTGTGTGTGTGTGTGTGCGCGCGTGTATGTGTGCGTGTAACGTAGTCACAGTTGGTTACTATCTCATTACTCTATGTATGCCCGGATGACTAGAAAATTCGTGGTACACGCAATACTCTTGGACTCGCACGCACACGACATGCAAAGCGGTAGTCCAGAAAGGACGCACCGTGCGATCGATCACAATCGGTTGTTGCCCACGCAGGTTGCGATCTGCGAGAAGACTGGCCGTCTGGAAGCCGCTGGATCTCGCTCAGACGGAGAGGCGTCCGGCTGACAGGCGGATCTCTATTAATCTCGTTTGGTACGGGAACGTTCCGTCGGCCCGCTTCGTGACGGCTGGCCTGTCCATCCATCGGCCTTTTGTACAGACGGGCGATTCAGTTCAAAAGAATCGATAGAAAAAATCGATTTCAGTAAAACATCGATACAAGAGAATCAATTATTTTCAAAAAGAATCGAAGAATCGATGAAAAACAATGATCAACAGAGTTTCTAATGAAATTAGTACGTACGACATAATTAAAGAGTTTCTATGGAATCATTTGTTACATATACATGTATAGTTTGTTTAATTCGACATATCTGAATTTCATGATAAATCTGCACAACGTTCATTTATTATATATAATAATTGTTTCGGATAAAAGTTACTTGCATACCATTATTAGGGATATCCACTTTTTTGTTACCGAGATCAGAAAAATCTATATTTTTCATATCTTGGTGAGTACTCACACCAATTTTAACTTTTTACAATTACCGTTGTTAAAAGCAACCAGAAGTAGAGAAAAATGACTACATGTGCAGTGCAATGATAAAGTGACGTAGGTAATCGCAAAGTGGAGAACTAGGATGTGAAGAAGCAAAAATAGCAATATCGATTCTGCGATAGAAAATAATCGAATTATTCAAAATCGTTTCTTAACCGTTAACTACTACATCTATTTAAAACTTACGTAACTACTATTAGCGATCTGCAAGACCGCCAATGTTTATTGCGTTATCATTGACATAAAAGTGGCAAATAAAATCAATTGTTCTTGGTTAGCACATTAATAATGAAGGGGTCCAAGTTCGACTTCAGTAATTGAACATTAACTATAATTGAAAAGTATCCAGAGTGACAAACTCGTGAATCATGCAGAAAGGAAAATAGATATGAATAAATAATTATTCACGGTTTCATAGACCGATAATAGTAAACCATTTTCGTGTCGAGGGAAGAAGCTGAACTTGAACAAAAAGTGCCGAACCAAACTCACACTGTTTAGCAAAATTTGAAAAACACAAACTACAAAAGATTTAAATGTATAGAAATCTAATAAATATTATAATATTTAGTAGAAATTTATTAGTAGAAATCTACTTAATATATAAATAACTTATAATATTTTGAAGATAAAGCCAATCTGTATTTATATTCCATTTCCTTTTTCATGTTTATAAAGATATATATTTGTATAATGATCCACAGCTTGTACATCTCTATCATTACTTTCACCGTTTCTAAGTTATCAGTCAACCGAATTGATTCCATATCATCCATAAAGGTATATATTTTATATCGTAGTCGAGTTAACGTAATACAGTGACAATGATAGAAATATATACGAGTTATGAACTAAAAAGTGAATTCAACAAATTAGGACCCGTCATTTTCAAGCATAAGCGTATAATAGCTCACACACAACGATATATTGTTGTACTACACTAAAAGGGTTGAGAGTTAAAATAATCGATAAAATAATCGATCCCTTAGAAAAAGAATCGATCTCGATTGTGAAAGAATCGAGTAGAATCGGTCATCCATCGCTCTTTTGTCTCTTGCCTGCCACGATCGCTGATCCGGCTGATGCTGCGCTGCTGATTTTATGCTCCGCCGAACCTGATTCATCTCGCCTGCATACGAACCAACCCATTCCACGCATCCAATTTCCCTTTATCGATATCCGCAGCCCTCCATTAACTCCAATAATAATTTTCAAAGGGATATCTGATTTATATCCGATCCAATACATTTTGAATTAATTCCTTTGCGTCATAACTAGTGATGGGACTTAGAATGCTTCGAATCTGTAAAACGGCGAAAAATTCGAAGCACTTTGACTGCAATTCGAAGCCAAAAGGTCTTGATCCTCTTCAAAATGTTGATAGTCGTGGAAGTCTTTAGAGTTTTGATAAGTTTTGAAAGCTTAATGGAAATTTAATATTTTAAAAGCATTTTTCTTGCTTTTACGCAAGTAGTATTATTGACACAAAATATTAAAGAAAAAATTGGAGTTATTAACATAGCTTGCAATGCATGTTACGATTTGTCAATGTTGATATCTTGGAAATAAGAAAAAGAAAATAAAATTGGAAAGGATTCTCAATAATTTGGACCAAATTTCTAGGACGATCTAAACTTCTAAAACGATCAACATTTTCGAGATTTCCAAGATTATCAAGACTTTCAAGAGTATTAGGCTTCCAATCATGTTCGAAGTAATTCGAATTTATCGTCTGATACATAATATCCATTTGAAGCAATTCGAAGCATTTCAAATCCTATCACTAGTCCTAACATTACGGTTGATCCGATCAACCAGCCACCTGGTCAACCTGCGTTTTGGCAATATCATGTTCCCCGTACTTTATCTTTACGTGCATGCGTGAAAAATCGGTAGATTTAATATGTTTGGATGTTGAGTCTGTAAGTTGAGAAAAAGGAGACGCGAAGAAAAGGAAAAATCATCATCCTTTGCTTCATAGGTCTTTTTTCAACCGCTATACCGTCCCTCGGTCCGGTGAACCGAACACTCGTTGAACCGCATCATTATTTCCGATTGCATCTACAACCTACACAGATCTGCAGGAAGCGATTCATATGCTTTTTTTTACTTTTATTCGGAAATTATTCTCTTTATCATCCGCATACTTGCTTAAGGGAAGTAAATATTATAGAAAGATATTTAAATATTTGTAAACCAAAAATATTTCGGCTCTCATTAGCTATCTAATTTTGACGCCGCCACTTTGGGCATTCGAATACCTTTACTATACGAAACTAAAACATAATCTAGCTTCGTGCTATATAGCGAGTAAGCATGTGCATCATGTTGGAAGTTATTTCATCGTAGTCTTTATAGACGTATATTTTTGTACCGACTGTAATTATAGGAATCAAAAGCGTTCGTGTTTGCGCATTCACATTTTATAAAGATGTATGTTATTTTCCTTTTATTGTATATTGATGGAAAACACTTGTACATGATTTATA
Organism: Eucera pruinosa; assembly: GCA_028830335.1. Classification (NCBI taxonomy): domain Eukaryota; kingdom Metazoa; phylum Arthropoda; class Insecta; order Hymenoptera; family Apidae; genus Eucera; species Eucera pruinosa. Next base: position 14,374,291 of record JAMYCR010000005.1, read on the forward strand.
GGTTATGTTCTCTTAAGAATTATTCATTTTAATATTTTGAGTGAAAATACATTGAAAAATTATGTTACAGCTTCATGCGGTACAAGCATTTAACGAATTATATCCTATCGATTAATCGTATTATTTCAGAATGGCTTCGAAAGTAAAGGAAAGCGGGAGAAAAAGTCTTTCTTCTTGGCTGACATGCGAAAAATGTCAGAGCGTTTTACCGCAAAGATGTACGACAACACATGAGTCTAATTGTCCGCCTAATCTTGAAAAATGGCCCCATGATTTCATTCGCAATGGTATATTATATAGTACCATAGAAACATACAAATCATTAGGTATATATGCTCTCATATTTGCTGTTCTGCCTCCTCTTATATATATCTTTTATATGTATGAATGTTTTGTGGATAGAACCACCAAAAAATATTCCTAAAAGGGCATTGGATGATATGGTTTTTGTATCATTTTCCGCTTTGCAATTATTGGAGATTGCAATATCTGATCCTGTTCTTGTGACTGTTGGAGAAAACACGGTTGTTAAAACTGTATGGCCATGTAGTGATATCAGTATAGCAAGTGTTTCATTAACAAAGCACGGTAAATTGAAAACTATTGCTATTAGATTATAGTGGATTGTATCTAACTATCGTTAGATAAACACTTGTTATTAGATCTTCCTATATAATATTCCTGTAATAATAATATTCTGTTGCAATCTTTTTTCATAAAACTTTGTAGGTATATTGTATAGCTATAAATAAGCAAAAAATATTATATAACCATAGGTCACTTGAAGCTTTATTAGAAAGCTATGATAAAAATATTGGATTGGTAGGAAAATAATGTTGGCTGTTGGTAATTCTGAGGTTATTTGTGTTTCTATGGAAATAGTATTAATAGGCTCTCAAGGCAGAGTTGAGAAAGATTCAATTAAAATCTTTGAATAACATTTTGAATAAATTATTCAACTAAAACTTTATTTGAATAACATCTTGAATAAATTATTTAAATAAATTCTTTAAATAAAATTTTATTCCAATAACATATCTTCATATCTTATTCAACACGTTATCAGAATAAAATTTTATTCGAATAATTAATGATAATTTTTTTAATAATTTATTCACTAAAATAAAATTAAATTAATATGAATTTTATACAGTAACAAATTCAACTTTTTAGCGCTATCAGTATTATATTGACAACATTGTTGAGTGAATATTTTAAAATGGAATATTAATAATTAATGATTATATTAGTTGTGAATTTATTTTTGTTCTCAATCATATTTCCCTTTGTATTTCATATTTTCGTTATAACTTTTTAATAACTCGTCAAACGACCTATATTTGTAGAATATTTCTATCTTATTTATATTTATAGAACATACTGATAAAGTTTTGCAGAAAAAGACTGACAAATCTTGTATGCAAAAATTTCCTTCTTACAGCAATGGAAGTGAATAATCTTCAGGGTCTGGTTGTAGTTCAGAAGTTAAACTGCCCTATTAATATTGCCAAAGAATTTGTAATATGTAGCAATGGAAAACATATGCTATCAGAAGCAGCTATGGAAATTAACATGATACTTAAGAACTACAATGAACAAAAAATATTCACTGCTGGTAATAAATTCAGTGTGCCTTTCTATGGCAAGAAATTGATCTTCAAGATTGCTAAAGTTGTACCTGACAAATGTGCGAATACCGAACTGTCCGAGGAATTTAACCAATTAAATATAGATCCAGTGTATAATGCTAAATTTTATAAAGCACTTTATAAAAGCAAGTGGACTATTGTAGACGATGAACAAGACAACAAGCAAAAGGAACACAAGAAAGTTAAATATAAGATACAAGATGTTGGAGGATACGATAAAGTAATAGAAAACATTAAAGATGTTCTCGATATCGGTCTCGGTAGATGCGAGAGTATCGGAGATTTTTATATCAGCAAAGGAATACTATTATACGGCCCCGCCGGTGTCGGTAAATCTGTTATCGCCAATGCGTTAATATCGGAATACGATGTCAATTTCGTCACTATCCACAGCTCAGATATTTACAGCAGATCTTTAGGCGAAACCGAGAAAAAATTGCAAGATATTTTCATGGAAGCTAAAGTTAAAGCTCCAAGTATTATCTTGATAGAAGAAATCGACAACTTGTGTCCTAAAAGAAGCAATTCGAGCACAGATCATGAACGGAGGGTGCTTTCACAATTGATCGCACTTTTTGACGACATACAAAATGCGAATAATAACGTAGTAATACTAGCTACGACTTCGAAGTTGGACTTTGTGGACAGTTCTCTTAGGAGACCTGGCAGAATAGACAAAGAAGTCGAAATTTACGTACCTAGTCCTACTATGCGTGCAGAAATACTTCAGAGTATGTTGTCGAAAATTCCAAATACTTTATCTTTGGAAGATGTGACGAATATAGCATTTGTTACTCATGGGTTTGTTGGCGCGGACTTATATGGTTTGTGTTCTCAAGCGATTCTAAATGCTGTAAAACGCCAACAAAAGGCAAATACTACATCCGATCTTTCATCAAACGTCACTCTACCGGATTTTGATCGCGCTTTAGCTGTAATAAAGCCGTCAGCCATGAAGGAGGTTCTGATAGAAGTACCGAATGTCCGATGGTCGGACATTGGGGGTCAAAAAGACTTGAAATTAAAATTGAAACAAGCAGTCGAGTGGCCGCTACGCCATCCCGAAGCATTCTTGAGGATGGGAATAACTCCACCAAAAGGAGTTTTAATGTTCGGACCACCGGGTTGCTCTAAAACTATGATTGCAAAAGCTCTTGCAACAGAAAGCAAAGTAAACTTCTTAAACATAAAGGTAAAACTTCATTGATGCTTGGTCTAAAATTTTCTTATTCTACATAAAAACAGAATAAGAAAGAGAGATGGATAAGATAATAAAATACTTTTAGGGGCCAGAATTGTTTTCGAAGTGGGTCGGCGAGTCGGAGAAAGCTGTAAGAGAAGTGTTTCGAAAAGCACGGCAAGTTTCACCTTCCATAGTGTTCATCGATGAAATCGATGCTCTCGGAGGGGAAAGAGGTTCTTCGTCGGGCGCAGGAAGTAACGTGCAGGAACGAGTTTTGGCACAATTGTTAACGGAACTTGACGGAGTCACTGCGTTAGGAAGCGTTACTTTAGTAGCGGCAACTAATCGACCCGATAAAATTGATAAAGTCGGTCTCTGAAACAAATAGGATAGTAATAAGAGATGAGCAAAAACCCGAAAATATCAGGTCGGATCGACTTCGGGAAAGTATTTAGTAATTCGAGATTAACGAGATTCCCAAATATTTCGAGGACCCGAATGATGTTTCGGGATTCATCCTGAAAATTAAAGGAACCTTATATTTTTTCACTTGAACTGTCGTAATATTACGAAAGAAGTACATACATTGCATAATTGGTTACTATTTTTGTTCCATGCTCAATTTCTTATAATTTTATAGTTCCCAAGAATCTCAAAATTCACAGGAATCTCAATTATTTTAAGAATCCTGGAAGCCTTGGGAATCTCGACGCAAATCAAATATCGGTTTCCCGACATTTTCGAGTTCTTGCACCCCTCTATAGATAACATTATATTAACTGAAATATTGATTTTTCACAGGCGCTTCTTCGTCCAGGCCGTTTGGATAGAATAATATATGTGCCATTACCAGATGACGAAACTAGACAAGAAATTTTTTATATAAAATTAAAAAATATGCCAATCGATGAAGACGTCCAGATTCAAGATCTGGTCTACCTTACCGAAGGATATTCTGGAGCAGAAATTCAAGCTATTTGTCACGAGGCTGCAATGAAAGCACTCGAGGAAGATTTGAATGCAACTATAATTACCAAAGAACATTTTAAAGCAGCATTGGCCATAATTACTCCCCGAACTCCTGCATCCTTAATAAATTTATACAATGATTATATAAATAAAATACATTAAATATAAAAAAAACTTTACTTTCGCATGCTAGTTGAATTTGCCTATTTTTAACACACCCTTCTACTATTTTAATATCAAATATCAAACTTCAGGTTTCATCTTACATATTATTTTTGTCCGGAAATATTATCAAAATTTGTAGTTACATAATTATTAACGCTACCAAGTCAAATGTCGGTGGTCGTAAAATGTGAACGACCCTTCGTTAAAAAAGTTCTGAAAAATATGATCGAAAGGTACAATACTTTCTTCGTTTAACCCTTCTTTAGATTTCCAATTTTAACTCTGCAGTTTAAATTTCTCTTTATTCGTATCGCGGTGTTAATATGTGCGAAGTAATTGCTTTGCAACATTAACGAATTGAAGAGATAATACATTGTGGTTCTCTCGCCAGTGGACTCAAAGCTGCCTAAACACGAGAGAATTAGGTATTTTATTGTCAGTGTGCGATCGACGGGTCGGCGATGACGGCTGCTGCAGTAAAAGCGACTACGTGCGAATGCGTGTGAATTAAAAAAACGAGTTCCAAAATTCATGTGAGACTTTTATTAACACATCGCACACACAAACTCGGCGTTGTTACTGCAATATTTATGTAGCTGCATTGCCTTAGAGTCCACTGGCGAGAGACTCGCCCTATATAGGATTCAGTATAAATTTTCAAATAATTACATCGACACCCATTGAAGTGTATGCTGAGTTTAACCCTTTTTCGTATTATAGGACTCACAGAGGCCCCGTTCATTAAATATTTACATGCTTTAATGAACTAAAACATAATTTAATTAAATGTCTAAAACATAGAGATCTTTCTATCTCAAATATCTATTAACAGGTATATTCTCTTAGAGAGGAATTGGTATCCATATATACGTAGTCGTCATTAAAGGGTTAATTTTGTATTGACCCATTAAATTTTGGATACTGCTACGCATTTAGTTTGCACTGGTGATCAAATTAAAGAGAAAAGTAAATTGTGAACTAAATTTGATAATCCGAAGAAGGGTTAAATATATGGGGCCTCTATAGCCCCAAAAATTCGAAGAAGAGTTAAATTTATATGGGTCCACTGCGGCCTCCATAATGCTAAAATGGGTAATGAGCGCAATCTATTAATGAATCATTATTTTAGTTGCGGTTGTTGCCCACCAATGGAACCACAGTGTCCACCATTGTATACCACGTCCTGCCCACCCAATCCTATTTGTTGTAACACGTGTCCTCCTCAAATATGCAAGTCCGAAGCAAAGTCTAATTGCCCTCCGCCTATGCCAATTACCTGCATGCCGTGTCCGCCTCAACCACCACTTTTACCACGGGCTCCTCGACCGTTCGTTTGCCCACCCTGCACAGGTCATCCCTGTATCACCTGTGCACCTTTGCCTAAGCCTGTCCCCGCTCCCTTTGAAGTTGGTCCCGTTTTTAGGGGCCCAATTACTACCGGAGGATTATTCTATATTGGGACGATCAGGTGTTATCCCTGCGTGTCATTTACTTGTTGAATTCCTTGTTCATTTTATACCCCGACACCTGTTCGTCACCGCCATATATTTTCCCACGCAATAAAACGTTTACTGCCGAGTCTAAACGAGTAGAACTGCTCTGTCGCAAGTTCTGTACTCTGTTGTATTCATATATCAGATAACGGAGAAAGTACATGCCGTTTTAAGCAATAGAAATAAATGATACGTAAAATGGACCAAACAATAATACTTATTCAAAAAAGCTTCTATTGCCCTTTACCCCTGTTTTATAACATATATATACTATGTATATATACATTGGCCTGCAAAATTAAAGGATAACTAATTTTAAGCTGAAAAAGTGTCAATTTTTTAATTACTGCAACTTCGTTAGAAATCGTCGTATAGAATCATGACTTTCTTTTAATTATAGTTTGGAGCCCCCACTTTAAGATACGATGTTTTGATTTTAAATTAAGTGTACCCCTACTGACGTAGCATTTTAATTATGACATATGTTTTGGACATGCCGTTTGTAGTGTTGTAAAATTCAAATCTTCCTTTTCAAACCGAAAGGAAAACTTTGTTGGTTATCTGATACAAATATTTACATGTACTACATATTTTATTACGTACGAAACAAATGTCTTTGCAACTACATTCATAATTGATAATGGCTTTATCGTTTAACTAATTTTTGATGTTTATTAAATCTTTGGTATTTGTAAAATTTGCAAGCGAACAAAGTGCAATGGATAGAAAAATATGCGATCGTTGTCCGCTATATCATTTCGATAGGTGCGGTTGCACTGTAACCACGTGCAATTTGCCATTGTTAAACGTTGAACGATATAGGACTAATCAACCATACGGTCGTAAAATAGAACCAATAAAAGCTATTAGGTAAGGATTCCATTGTAATTTATTGTATCTGAGTATAATTCCTGGAATTATAAAGCAAAATGACGTAAAACATGCATTATCGCTTTGGAAATATTACCGTTCCGGATACACTTTGACTTCTGTCAGTTCTTTTCTGATTCAGAAGAAATATGGCTTGCTTGCATTATTTTATTGTTAAAGATTTACAATATACGCAACGTGCAAAAATGTACAAAATATTCAACGTAAAACACGCGTTATAATATTTAGGGAGTGAAACTATTCTTTCTTTAGATTCCACTTCTTTAATTTGTATATATTCTCGAATAATATATCATTTTGCATTACAATTATTATATTATTTTATTCCGACATACTATTTAAAGCTTCTATTATTTGCTAATTTACTAAAACGTTTCAATTGCGCATTGGAGATTTATACAGCCGGCGAATTCGCCTCAGACGTATGGTTTTTGGACAAATTTAATGTATCGTCCGCTTGTGCAAGGAGGATTAAGATATCGGGGAGTACACAAATTACTTCCTTTTGATTTTCCACCAAATTCTCCTGTGTTATCCCGGCCTGCTCCTGTTAGGCCTACCGATTTTCGAGGAATCACTGTATATTGCCGCCGGTAGCATTCTATATCGGCGCGAAACTTACGCATAAAATCAACCGCATAAATATTTGTCCACTTATCGCTTTCGGTATACTATCTAAGTAAACTACAGATTTTTATGCATTTATAAGAAATTTTGATGTGTAAAAGGGAACAAAATCTGCATAATGCATAAAAATATAGAAAATAAAGTACATTTTAAGATACTGTAGCATTTGTTACCGGCCGCTACAATACTTATAGGCGGTTTATAACATCATGAAGTTGCATAGAGATATATGAAAGAAAATACACAGCTATATATATAAAACTTAAATGAACACCACAGAAGTTAATTTTTATTAATATAGAATAGGTTAATATTTCTAGAAATTGTTGATGGCAATTGCTTTTATGTATTTTTGTTTATTATTACATACGCAATGTGCGATAGATGGATGAACTTTTATGCGTTCGACTGCACATGTAATTGCACATGTCTGTATTCGTTCTTAAGTTTAAACGTGCGCACTTTATTCGAATTTGTTACATTGTAAATTATAAATTGTTTAAAGGAAATAAATAAAACGTGATTCCGTACAATGCGTCTTTATATTGATATTTATGCGTCCACGTGCGAAAAGTGAGGTTACCTTCCGAAATTTGTAATTAATCTTATTAGAAGTAAATATTTTATATTTTAAACAAATAATCAGTATGGAAGCGATATGGAATCGGGTACAATTGGAACGTCCTCCGAACGCAAGTTGTCGTATTGAACGTAAAAAATTTGGTAAGTCTAATTTTGTTTATGAATAAAAGAAAGAAAAATAGAAATTTTTCACGGCAAAAGTAAGTTGCGTTTTATCGCAATAAATACAGTGCTGGAAAGTATTGGTACAATCTTGATTGTTACAATACAAACGCTTTCTACTTATTAAAAAAATCATTTAGAGAAAAAATTATTCAATGTATCCCTATATTTTACCTATCCTAGTTTATTGTAAAGTAAAAAAGAATGAGGTACAATCGAAAATTGTTGAAAAATACGATATATTGTTTACTGTGTGCTATATCAATACTTTTGTTTTTCTTTAACATGCTTAAAAACATATTGTTATTATTACTTTCTGGATCAATCTATTTGTAACATTCTTTCTTGTTACACAGTAAACTAGAATGGGTAGTGTATGGGTATAATTTTTATCTTCTATTTTTTACTGGTAGATGCAAGGGAATTTTCAATGACCTTAGATAAAGTTATAAACGAATTAAGTTCCCAAAAATTGTTACACAAAGAAGCTGCAATTTTAAGTAGATTAATTTATCGCATGAAAAGCAAATTTCGAAACGATAAAGGTGTTAAATCAATGTCCAAAGTAAATAAAGCCTTGCTTAAATATTTATCACTATTGCTGGAAAACGAATATACAAATTTGAAAGATTACATCGAATTGGATGAAAGATACGTAACATTACCCAGCAAACAAATGGTAGAATATGTTCTGATTAAAACTCAAGGTTTCGCAAAGTTGATGTTAAGAGTGGAAGAAGTTTCCAAATACTCTGCACATTTTCTTAAGTGTAGAATAGGTTTAGGCCATGCTTGGTCTATTGCTGTTATCGCATATGCTGTTGTTAGTAGAATATGGTATGTCATTTCTGTATTTTATAGTATAGTAACTGATAAATTGTATCTGTAAAATATTGATAAATCTTGCTATAGGCTTTTATCAAGGTTCCTAGTAAAAAGATCATGTGTATGGTACAGTGATTTATATCCATATCTGAAAACCCTTAAAAATTCTGGATTACCTTGGCTCCCTACAAATTATGAACTTACAGATGATTTAAAGTCATGGTTGTTAGTACCATGGATAGACGAACCTACTCCAAGGCATGTAACAAAAATAAATACAGGCTAAATATTGGTAATATGGAACACTTGATTTTAAAAACTTGCCTAAAATAGAGTAATTTATCTTTCTTAATAAAGTTAAAGCGATGGGACAAAGGAACTAATACATAATTATATTTAATTAGCTAAATGCAATGAAATTCAAATGATTCGAAATTATAGCGAAATAACTAACAAACATCAAATTCGGCAGATCGAAAAAAGGGTATCTAATACGCAACACCTAAAAAATTTGTAACGAAAACTCAGTAAACCTTATGTTTGTTATGAATAATGAATATTTATTTAAATTATTTTGGAAAGGTCAATGATAAATTATACAAAAGTAATACTGTTTAGTTTATCTTCGCTAATATATTTAATTATTTGAGGCGCCTATCAAAAATTTTTGCACACTACGAAAGAGGAAAACGTTTCTTTTTTAATAATGTCGGTATAATTTGCTATTTAATTATCGAGATTTTACAAAGTTCCATATTACCTGCCGTTCCATATTACTTACGCTTACCCTAACAAATTATTATGTAGAATTAATCGTAATTAAGTAATTGTATTTATACAGCGTTCCCAGCAATTATGCTTTAAAAAATACAATGTTTAAACTGATTACCTCTCGTGGATATGATTCAGACGAAGATCTACTATTTGATGAAAAAGATTCCAAGAAAGAAACTAAATTTGAAAACGCAATTTCGTCTGTAGAAAAAGAACTCACTGAATCTAGTCCGGTTCTAAAAATGGAAAATAAAGATATTGTTGTTAATGACGACACAGGAGGTAGAAAAATTAAATTGCAAATTAATAATTTTACAGTAGAAAGATATTATTTATAACTTGAAAATAATTACGAAATTTAATTCGTTCTGTAGAAAGTATAGATCGTCGCGCCTTTAATTTAAAACGTATTCAAGACACACCGATAAGTATTAAAGGAGGACATAAAAAGTTGATAAAAAGAGAAGGAAAGGAAGAAAATCTAGCGAGTCCGGTGCAGAATAATCGGGAATTTTATTCTGAAAGTACAAAAGATAAAAATGGCAATAAAGATACCGTAGTGAAAGTAAAAAGAGTGGCGAGGAAAGACGGTTCGAAAAAATTATTAACTTTCAACGATGCTAAGAATAAGCAGGATTTGGTAGTACTTTTAAACAAAGAGTCGTATCCTGGTTGGGATAAATTACAGTGGAACATGATTAGAAATAAAAGTAAAAAATTGCTAGATAAACTTGAGGGCCGTTTTGACGAAACGAATCAGTCGATGTTATTTAAAAAGATGATGAAATGTATAAAAAAGTGGATTACCTGATTGTATTACGCACACAGGGTGTCTCTCCTAAACAGGATATCTAATTATTTTCTGTTATATAATTATACATAAAAAATATTAGGAACCTTAAAAAGACCTACAAAATGACATAGAAACCGTGAACTTAGAGTGCACTTGATTTTTGATTCCATTTAAGTTAAATTCGTAAAATTTAGAGGTTTTCGATGTCATCGAAAGTTTGAAAAATAATTAAGTGGCTTGTTTTAGATGAAACACCTGGTATATACAGTCGATCACGAAAGTTTACATACACACTATAAATTTCAATTGTTCACATATTTTGGAACATAGTTTAGAATAGCAAACACGATGCGAAAGTACATATGTGTATATATAATATAAACTACATGTATATTATTTTATGAACAGGTGGAAAAAACAAAATCATTTTTGTAGAATCTATCCTGTTTTGCTTAATGTTCAAATTGATGACCTTCGAATGATTGAAACTCTTGCAATTTTTTAAATATTTGAAATTTTTAGATGTACGTAGACTTTTGCGATTAACTGTATAAAAATCGAGTGAGGAAAACGGCGTGCAAATAAATGTTATATTTTGTAAATAAATGTTATCACTTCCTTTATTTCCCTAACATTTGGTAACCATAATTTTTAACGAAAACAATAATAGCAAAGATTGATCTAAAACGCTATACACATTTAATCTGTTGCGCTTTGTAGCGCAAATAAATTATAATATATTAAATATTTCTTGCGACAACATAGATTGCAGATTGAAATAATTATCCCTGAGCGTATGAAGCACACTAACATTAATGTAAAAAATAGTATATTAAATGATTAATGTACGTCGAGAATAGGGTGCAACCATATAGAGTTTCGTCGCGGTTTCATCCACATTTTCAATCCAACGTCGAAGTGCCTTTTCTTCATGTTGTTGAAGCAGCAAGCTCGAAATTGTCGAGTTCCGCAAATATCAGCACATTCTCTGCCACACTGATCACAGGATAAAGCTTCTCCAAAGGCCCATAGTAAGCATACTGCAGCCATAAAAAAATACGCTTAATTTTTATGTAACTCATTTCAATCGCATTAAAAATGCTTGGCACCGCGTAGTTCAGAAACGACTTATTCGAAAAAGTATAAGGAAATACATTTATGCATAACGCGAATGGCGCCTACGTTATCGATGAATTTTAAAGAAGCAATTACAACTTATTGCATAGATATAACCTGTTGGGCAACTTTCATTCTAAATAACGAATAAAAAATGACGAATAAGTTTGATTTAGTTACTATTACTAAATAAAACTAAACGAGTTACTCGTTATTCACGAATAATAAATATTAGGTGTATCATCATTGCAGTAAAAGCTATAGATTTCTGCTATAAAAAGAGCTTAATCTTTTGATAAAACAAATATTCGATACCTTTTTATTCATTATTTAGAATGAATGTTGTTTAACACTGTACGCGAAAAAGAAATTGACGTCTATTTACGTTGAATATTCCGTAAGGATTTAGAAACTTAAATGATAAACGCGAATAAAAAATGATAACTAATAAATAATGAATAAAAGTTTTCCAAACGAATGGTGAATAATCGGGATAACAAATAATTCGAATAGTAAATAATCAACCAACAATTAATTATTTATTCGTTATTCTTATTAAAATAAAAATTGTTATGCAAATTTGTTTTTTTGTAAGCAAAAACAAAGGAATGAGGGTTAGTATTACCCTTTAAATATTTAAATGTTTCCCTGTTTCTTTCAGTGCATTGGATTGTATTTGTTGTACCATACTTTACTATAATCCTAATGTAATTTAATTTCGTACAATAGTCTTAAAACTCTTACGAATCAAGTCAAATACAAAGTTCGATTGCATTAGAATCTATACAATGAATTTGTGCAATAACTTGAGACACGCGAAACATCATTATTGTGCGTACCATGTACGGACATCGTCTCTGAAGGGTTAATTTGAATATTTTTTATATTTTTGTACATCGTGCTTATTGTTTGCATTTTGCATATTGAAGTGTCTCACAAATAGATAGTGATTCACAGAGTAATGATTATGGTTAAAAAGAAGGTTGATCGCACTATTTTCGTGTTTTTCTATTCGTTAACGAGAGGCTTGACAGCAAATCTAGCAATCCGACACTGTTTAATGGATTTATCTAAACTTTTGATTGTTTCTGCAACAATCACATTTCGGGAATATTTTTTAAAAGTTTTATTATAATTGGATGAAACACGACGCATATATAGTCATTTACAAGTCGTGAAAAATCAGCCGTGGTTGATAGGACAGAAAGGCGTTCAATTTTTTCCGTACGTGAGGGGATAAAGTGGATATTATAGTGCGGTTTGCGATTTAACCACTTCAGTGTTAATTGAAATGACGATGGGCTGTAATTGTAATTAGTTCCAAGTAGCATAAAATCTAGTATTCTTCAATTCTGTATCTTTTTATTATAAATATGGAAAGCATAAACAATTTTGAAATCCGTCTCTTTAACATCTAAACACTTTGTGTTATCCATGTGTCGTCGCTGATTTAATGATTAAGTCCGTATGGCGTAACTCTTTGCGGTTGTAATATTTGTAGTACCAATAAGTTTCACATTTGTCAAACGTACCTTTTCTTCCATATCGGAAGTTGTAGACTGTTAATTATTATTTAAAAGACTTATAAATTGTATTTAAATCAATTCGTTCCACTAACATGGATTATTATATTCTTATAAAAAGTAATATTTTTCCGTAAATAGTATAGTTATAGTAAATGTGCTTTGCTGGGAGAATATTCCGTACTCCGACCGCAAAGAATTAATCATTGAAAGGATTAGTCTTTTTTTACAACTCTTTCACACTATAACTATTTCGCGAATCTCGGAATATTTGCCATAAATATTAGATACATTTATTATTACGAAAATTAAATGTTGCTTACCCATGAGAAATGGAATCAAGTAAGTGCGATTCATCTTCGGGACCGGAAATCCACTGTTAAATGCAACAACAAACAGGTGTAGCGAATGAATAGTTTAAATAAAAACTATAACTAATTTTGCGGCTATCATTTTTAACATCTAGCGTTAGTTAAATTGAAATTAAAAAAATGTTAAAATAATACATACGCGATGCTTGAAATTTTATTTAAGAATTGTAGATTGTGTTTCACTAAAACGTATAAAATTATTTATTATTAAATATTATACTCGAAGCACCGATCTAAAGGATGATAACTTACGAACTCTTTTGCGGATAAGCGCCGAACAGTAAATGATAATCTTCTCGACGATCACTGCTTCAAGATGTTATCTCCCCACCAACTCCTGTTTCCTCCTTAATCCTTAACGCACACGCAATCGCATTTTCTGCCTTCACATAATATTTAGAGCAATCTTTGATTCGAAATATCCTCGTAATTAGATGAACTCTATCATCGGACAAAGTCTATTGCATGGCCACGATATCAATGATACAAAATTTGCCAATATAAACGCATATTAAATTTAATCAATGAAAATTGTATGTATGCGCGTGTTATTTATATTAATTTAATTAAATAAAAGCATTAACAATGTATAGAAAATTAATGCATCGATGGCTCCGATTTGAAATCTCGATGCGCTACTTGTTTGCAACAGCGTTTGAGCTGAAAATATATGTTTGCACTCAGTTTTTTCGTGTTTCATAATTAAACTGCAGATGTTTATGCATTTATGGAAATTTTAAGTGAACAAAAAGGCACACGATGTGTGTAACATGTAAAAATGTTCGATCCAAGATAAAGTACTTACTCTTTACAATATTTAGAGGATAAAATTCATCTCTATTTTGCCTTCTCTTCTTTAATTTTGTGGCATAGATCCATCAATGAATGAACACTCAAGGAAATCATTGACTTTTTACATTGAATTTCAAGGATTAATAGCATTAACCCTTTGACTTCTATAGACGCATATATGCGTTTGGGAATTATATCATACACAAGACACAAATGAAAGTTACTAGTGTGTGAGATGGACACGAATAAAAAATAGTAATTTAATAAATTATAGTAATATATTAAGAAGTAATTTAATTAATAGAAGTAAATAGTAACTTAATAGTAGATTGTATAATTAATCGGTAGCTGAATAAAGAACGCGAAGTAAAAAAGAATTCCGGCCACAGCGAATGTTTAAACCTGGAATAATCCGCAGTCAAAGGGTTAAACCCGGCTCTTTGATGTTTGAACTTTGATATAAGACATAGGAAAAAGCTTAAAAGAAATAGGAAGTGTAAGTAATTAAACTAAAAAGCCATAAATATTAATTTCACCAATAATTTGAACATTGTTCTTCGATGAATATTAGTGAATAAACACTCTTAACTAATGAATGAACAATACGTATTTTTGCGAAAAAAAAACTTTTTCTTTTCGATAACTTGCTTTACTCGTTTTTGTATTTAACGTTCATTCATCGATGTGTGTTCATTTACTGGTGGATCTGCCCTATATAAAAATATGAATTTGCGTAAAGATATGTAATCTATTCATTATGATCGAAACAATACAAACCGGGATAATAGACAATTTTTTCCCTGCGTTTATAATCCGTGAGTGGAATTGAAATTTCGCACTCTAATAGCAGAGGTTCCAGAGTATGTCTTATGATTGCCATGCGTTTCACGGAATTGGTATTCTTGTAACGTAATGCTTTTACAGCTTTATCATAGTAACTATTTACTTCGAGCCCTTCTATATAAATTTTTAGAATCGGTCGCGGCTGTGCTCCGATTGCGACACACATTACGTTCAAGTGACTCTCATTGAATAAAGAAACGCGAATAGTCGCGCTAGTTTCTGGTACTGTAATATAAAATACCACAGGTAATAGTATCGTGCGTATTTAGTGTACACGGTACTGAAATCTCATTCATAATTACTAGACTGCGGATCTTTATGCAAATTCATATCTTTATTAACAAAATTAAGAAAATGGAAGCTGTGTGGAAGGTTGTTTCACCCCCAAACTAAAACAGTTTGTACTTTACATTTAATATTTTATACATTTTTTCACGTAACGTGTATTCTGTGCTTTTTTACACATCTGTATCCCATAAATACATAGAAATCCGCAGTTTAATAGTTACAGAATTACCGTAAACAATCATCTTCGTCTTTCCCGAGTCTTCTTCCTGAAAGGTGCTAATCATGCAAGTGTATTCGCCGCTCATTTCGACTGTGGCCATTTTTAAATGTATGATGGAATGCGAATTAGAATATCTTAAATTTTCGTCTGGATATTCGGCGTACCCGTTTATAACTCCTATATCCTGAGGGGGCACTACAATTGCAGTTGCAACGGAAAAAATATGTGACATATCGCAGATTCCAGATTTACTCGGTTTAAAAAGTTTGAGCAGCTTTCTGAAGGAAAGGCTTGCAGTGTTATGAGTAGACTGCGGATTTTTATGCATTTATGGGGAATTTAAATATACAAAAGGGCACACAATGCATGTAATGTGCATAAATTTATTAGACAGCAATTTTAAAGTATAAATTATTGTATTAGGTGATCCCGTAAGTAATGTCGTTTGTAAGATTTCTTTAAATAAGCGTATTCAAAATTTGTTGAAGAAGAAATCCTAAAATTCCCCAAGAATGAATGTTCAATAAATTAACGATTAAAAACAAGGGCACATATTAATAGTTTGCACTTAGAATTAAATCAGGAAGGCAGTGCTTATGTGATGACCTAATCTTTTAAAGATGAAACAATCATCCAGTTAAGTAGCATTTCTTTAACTTCGTTAATAGAAATAGAAATTTGTATAAAGATCCGCGGTCTAGTTGTAAGTCTTTTTTCTAAATCTATCTAACTTGCTTTAATTGACTTTAATTAATTGCTATATATCTAAAAATATTCCCCCAAATCTTGGTTTTCGACTCATTTATTTCGCCTTATGGACCCCTCTTCCAGAAAGTAATACCCAATTGTAATTAAAATTACTTGGCGGTATCCATTGATAAATTTGATCCGCGTTGTGATACCACTTTACAACAAGACCATTCTCGTCTTCTCTGACATTGTAAATGCAGGATAGATGAATGGGTCCAGTTCCGTTGCGTACCACAAGCGGAACGTCTAAAGTGTAAATTTTCGAGGCGTATATGTCTGAAAAGCAATCGTTTCCCTGTTGCGTTTTTAATTTCTCAGCTAAGTTACTTTTCAGATTTAAAGTCTCAGAAATGAAGAAAATCCTTACCTGCAAAAGGGTTGGTTGTTATTGCAGCGATGAGCAGAAAAGCGATATACGTCGTTGGCGACATTTTCCACGAAGATCAGTTTTCAGACTGATGCACAATTAAACATGCTTCGTTAAACTTAAATCAAGCGCAGGTGAAAGGTTCTGCGCAGTTACCGACATACATATATTGTTCGTAGCGTAATCATTTTTAGAATATCCTTTAGCGAAAGCTAAAATCTAATACATGGAGTAAATGTTTCACGATGATATTTATTTATTTAAAACGTTTATGGTAATTGATATTTGCGCAGAATTTTTTCTGATCAAAAATTGATTCGATCCAAGGGTTCTCGCGATACCTTCCGCCAATTCTTTAAATTCTTCCGATACGGTCTTTTTAGTTGGCGTTCTTTCGAAAAGATGGCGAATGAACTTCCGCTAGATACTGCATATATCAATACAAAATGAAACAAATACTATATTCATTATATACCGATACGAAGAGAAATAAGTACTAAATAAATATAATATAAATAAAGAATACACACTGAATAAATGAGATTATGAATACCATACATACAATAGGTTTTTAAAATATATATACACAAGAAATAATAATGAAGGAATATAATATTATTTATTTAATAATATATTCTTTATTAATATCGTATTCATTTGCTGTTTATTTTACTTCCTATTGATACATGTGGTATTAAGTACTCATTTGTTTTATTTATATAATTTAAATACCTTCTGTGAATAACTAATTGAAAATATATATTTTTTGAGAATATTTCAAATCTTGGGGTGCAAGAGTCATTGGAAACCATTCCGATTTCTCGCGACACGATCCTAGCAGTGTCTTTATCCTTTACTCTGCCACAGTCTATCTCTTTCTTTCGACTCTGACCAATCATGGCTCGCGGCAATAGTTTTCGTGCTACAGTACCCTCCATGGCATCTATAGATGCCATCCCGTCGTGAGAGAGTTGAGCAATTAGGGAAGACTTCAATGCTTTTATTTAGTTTTTTTTAAATGTACATTCTTGTAACCATCTAGGCGATTAGGTAATTTATGGCTGGGAATACATAATCAGTTCAACGTTTCTGTCATTTGAAAAGCGTGTACGAAAACAAAAGGTGACAATTTTTATTGTTGACGTTTAATTGTTGTAAATCAAGACTATTTTGTTAATAATGAATGACGATCCGAGAGAGGTACTTGCGCTTCTCAATTCTTTGGGATTCGTTGGAATTACCGCGCCGCAACTTAAAGATTTTATGAAAGGTGAGAGTTATCAAATCTTTATCATTGCTTCGTAATTTGCATTTATTTACTAATTTCTTTTCGGTCAAGATTTAAAATTGTATAGGAAAATAAAAGACCGCGAAAGGCAGCAAAGAAAGGAAAAAATTAAAAAGAAGATAATAGATAAGCAGATAAAAATGATCAAGGAAATTCTTAGAGAACAACAGACAGAATTTCATTCGATTGAAGATACAGTATCCACTAATTCTTGTAGGTCTTGCCTGGAAAGGTCTTTTCTAAAGGTGAAAGTAAAATGCTTATCAAGCGACACAGAAAATAGAAATTCTATAAATTCTGAGGAAAACTACACAAGTATAAGGCATAAGTTGGATACAATACATTTAATGAGCCAAGATGGTTACAAACCTAGGAGGATACAAGATCATTATAGTATTAAATCCAGCAGTGTACCTTATGATAGTGAAGATGAAAAGTCTCCCTTGAAAAGTAGAACTAAGTTTGTAAAATGCACAAAAAAGGACTTCCATATAGAGAAACAAAGTAAAATAAAAACACAACACAATAAAATGTTGGATCAGACAAAATCCACAGCTTTGCATTCTGTGAGATCTATGAGTGCTCCAAATATTTTGGAGCATCAACAAGAACATGTGTCAAGTAGTCAAACAAAAAGTACATCATCTACAAAGAATACTCAATCTGGCACAAAATCATGTAAGATTTTAACATATTTCATATAATATACTATAATAAAATAAAGTACAATAATTTCACGTCTTTATTCTTGAATATAGTTATTAGACCTTGGAGATTGCAACCAGAAGCTCGAAGAAGTTTAAGTGTTAAAAAGTCTGATCCTGTTACTCTTTATCAAAAACATCAACAAGAATGGAAACAAATGTCTTTCCCTGGGGAAGCTAAACATTCTAGTGTGAGATGGGCAATTCGCGAGAAAATGTTAGGTGTAGATCCCAACCCAATGGTAATAATCTTATGCATCTGTAATTTAATACTTTGCTTTCTTATTATTTTAAATTTTTTACTTTTTTGTTACTATTCATGTCATGATTTCAGCTCCATCCTAAAAAGTCTGCTAGTATGCCAACATTAAAGAGAAAATGACATTTGTTAAAGGGTAATTTATAGGGATTAAATTTGTAATTAGGAAAAAACGATTTAGAATAAAATTGGTACATATAATTATATTAAACTGTTCCAAGGAAAAATTATTTGCTGTTACCCGAAATAAATAAAGTTTGATAAGTAACAAACAGATGTTTAATTCCTCTTTTTTTTTACAATTTTTTTATTACTGATTAAGCTTGAATTTTGCTGTTAATTTTCTATGATCCAACCTATGTAGCTGGTACAATATTTTCTCTTCAATTAAACGTGCAGCTCTTTCAGTGAGAACTAAAGTTTCATGTTTTAACATACTGTAGACATTCAACCCTAGAAAGTAAATTAAAATCGTGCACAATATAAATATAATGTAACACATTTGCATTGATATCTTCTATAATGCAACTCACCATACACAGGCATTAAATTTACATGTTTTATTGTGTCTGTAGCTTCTGTAATATTTCTGGGCATAATATCCTCTGTATCAACAAATAATACAGAAGGACCCCAGTTTCTTATATTTATTAATTCTTCAATGTACGATGCTTCACTTGTTGGGATTTCTAAATTATCAATAATGTACAAATCATCCTGAGCTAATTTCGTTGACAAGGTAGATGTGAGTCCAGCAACACGGGTATAAAATGGGAGCATATAGAAATAAGTTGTGGGAGACCTAGGACCATGTACAACACCACCACCTTTCCATAATGGAGAACGTATACTGCCATGACGTGCTTTGCCTAATCCTTTCTGTGGCCAAGGCTTTCTACCACCACCTCTCACTTCTGCACGAGTTTTCGTATGAGCATAGCTCTGAAATAAGCAATCAATTTGTCTAATTTGTTCTGCATGCTTCGCAATTAACATTATTCTCTTTAATTAAGTTCTATATTTTTTCATTAATAAGACCTACAACTTGGATATCACTATTGTTCTGGCTTTATTTTCTTATAGTTTTAGACATTAAAATAATCTGTAAAAATTCTGAGATACTTATTGAAATCTCTAATTTAACCCTGTAATAGTAGTTTTTTTTATTTTGATCCTTATATGGCACTTTGGGATCTTTCAAATTTTATGATTTTCATTCATTTTGAACATATAAAGAAATTTATAAAAATTCACTAAAATACCTTAAAATATAAAAACGTTTATGCTATGGTTACAAAATGAAACTACTCTTCACAAATTATTTACAATACTTATTATTATACTAAAAACCTAATACAGCAAGGATTTTGTTAAAAACAAACAAGTATCCAATGATTTATGAATGGGGATATATTTCAAGTTTATAAAATTCAAATGTTCAAAAAAATTAAAGAAAATTTTTATTTGTCGTTTTTTTGCAATAAGCGATAACTTACAAAATTTTGTTAGGATCACGAATAACCCCAAGGTGCCGTTCTAAGGTTAACGTATAAGCGATACTTAAGCAAAACATTTAAATATTTTTGCAAGAAAGAGCCAAACAGTCAAAATTTATCTTGAGTTACAAAAAACTCAGGTTGTAAACTTAATACAATTGATTAATTTGGTGTAGTATTTACCACAAAACGATACATCTTTTGCCATCTAACATTTTCATGAATAATATCTATTCTGGGAGCTGTTCCATAAACGTCAGGATGCAGGACTACGAGTCCCAACTTTTTGCTTTCAACAGTGTTTAAATTTTCTAGCCACACTTCTCGCGGTTTTTGAAAAAATGAATCTTCGTCCGGGTAATTTATCTTAGAAATGATTGGAGCGGTTAGCCCTTCGTTTTCGAGCTTTTCGACTCCAATTTCGGCAGCCTTTGTGCAAAACGTTGATGCTTGATACGAACACGCTTGCAATTTTGTGATAATGTTTCTAAGCATTAACATTTTTATACAGATGTTATATTTACTTTATATTGTTATATTTACACGGTATACATTGTTACAACAATAACCTAAGAGCTACAGTATGCTACAGTAGCTGAAGAACGAGTCGTGAAATCTTGCGAGATGTCGCTAAAAGCAAAGATTCATAGATGTCTCTGCATCATTAGTATCATTCGATGCGAGTAGTTTGTTTATTTTATGTATTAGGTGTACAAAGTAGTTCCGAGCTTTTACCTTTAAACTCTTGGAATCTTTAATACTTTGAAATCGCTGCTTTACTATTTTTTAAATGGCTAATTTGCGTCATAAATGCGAAATATTAAAAATTTTGAATATGAAAACTGAGTATTTGATTTTCCATGAATAAATATTAAACTTTATAGGGTGCTGAAGCCTCAAAATTAATTTGTACACCTAATATTTAGTAATGGGTGTTTTCTGGAATAGTGCTTAAGTAATAGTATTATACTTGTTTAAGTCCGTAGTATTATGTTTGAGACATGTATGGAAAAAAAGCTTTGAAGCTTATAACTGAATTAGATTTAAGCACAGAATTAGTCTCATTTAATGTAGGTTGTATAATATTATATTAAATTAGAAATAATTATACAAGAAATAAAAATAAATATTTTACTCGTAGGAACATGTAGTTAAGCAAGTTTTAGCAGAGATGCAATTCCTTTATGATGCAAACATGACTGATAGGTTTGTATCAAATATAAAGATATCAAAGTTATTTTAAATAAACAGTTAAATACAGAAGAAGTTTATTGCCTGAAAAATTTCAGTAATGCAATAAGGAATGATGATAATATGGCTTTATTACCATCGGTACAGCTGAGACATATAGCATTGACAAGAAATAAAAGGTGTCTCTTGGCATACATATATAACAGAATGAGAAGAATAAGAGAATTGCGATGGGAATTGGGAAGTATTTTGCCACTAGAAGTAAATTCCAATCTGGTGAATGCAGAAGTTCAATGGTTTCAATCATATAATAAGTCTTTAGCTACATATATGAGATCTTTGGGAGAGGATCAAGGGTTTAATCTTACAGCAAACATGTTGCCTCCAAAAACTCCTTATGTAGAGGTAAAAAACTCTCCTCTTTCTAATGATAATTAGTAGAATCTTTATGCACTTATAGGAACTTTAATAAATATGTAGAAAGTTACAGAATGGAGATGGTATTAAAAAATACAGAGACATTGAAAGTAATATAGAATTTATAATATTTACAGGGTGAAACAATCCCTTATTTATATTCCATCTTTTAAACTTTATTTGTAAAAATTTGCATTTGCATAAAGAACCACAGTCTAATATTTTAGTATACTAATATGATATCATTTTAGGTGAAGTGCATGGCAGATTTTGGGAAATTGGAACTGGAAGATGGTCAAGTTATTTTGTTAAAGGAAAATACATATCATTTACTACCAAGAGCAGTATGCGAACCACTCATACGACAGGGCATACTTGAACACAATTATTACTAGCATTACTTTTATATCTTTGTATGTCATTAAAATTATTCCTAAAAACAAAAGATACTTTGTGTACCAAACTAAAATGATTAAAAAAAGAAAACGTTATATTTATGAAATATATAAAGCTGTTGAATTTGTTTTTTCTGTGTCCACATGAAAGTGTCTGACTAACTCTCTAGTCCAAAAACGCGTTTAAAAAACTTGTGAGCCCGCATATCGGTGTGTACTTTAGTTAGGAATTTCCCGTATAAACTTAAATTCCACGTAAGAGCGCGTCGCTGCTTCGAGCAGTTAGAGACTCGTCCGCACGCGCTCCACTACGTTTCGCTCATGTGAGTAATTTTGTTTGCCTCTGTGGTAAGACTTACCATAACTTTGAAACATAATCTCGTTCACAGAGTAATATTTTATAGCTTTTCCTCCTAACCGATGGCGACGCAAATAATTCATTTGCCGTCGATTAAAACCGCCCAGTGATTGGCTAACATCCTCCTCATTCGTCGCACTAAAAAGGGTAAGCGATTATTCGCAAAACAAACATTTATTTTATTCGTTAAATCAACTGGCTTTTATCCAATTTTTCTATCGTTTTTCTGTTATAATAATTCGAATATTTTATATAGTGTTTTGCATTCTTTTCGAGTTATTCTATTCTATTCTATTTTTATTCGAATATTCTATTCAAATTTTCTATGGTTTTCCGCAAAAATAATTCGGATTTTTTATATGGTGTTGCTATTCTATTCGAATTACTCTACCTAAATTATTCTATTTTATTTGCATATTCTATTCGAATTTTCTATGATTTTTCTATGAAAATAATACTACGGTTAGAAAAAATCATAGAAAAAATTACATGGTTAAATAATCGAGATTTTTTTAATTTATGACGTAAAAAATGTACAAAGTGCATTTGTAAAAGAGTTGACGGTCGTATCAGGACTATCGCGACAAGGACATGGTAAAACGATCCAATACTTCATTTTACCTTCCCGCTTCGCGTTTGAGTCATCGTACTTTCCCACATCTTGTATGGTTAAAATACCATTGATGTGCCCAACTTCGTGGAATATACGTATAATTAAATGATAGTACTATTGTTCGTTAATGGCCCCCCCATTACTGATTCGAAACGCTGCCAAGAAGCTTCGCAATAAAAAATAAAATCGACGGCAAAAATCGAACCGCACAAGGACACTTCGGTACAATAGTCGAAAAACGAACTCAAGGTGCAGTGGCTAAGTAATCAACGATGGTGCACGGTATATCAGTTGATGAATTGATTCTTGTAATCAATGCAAAGATAATACATTTCTGAAGCTTATCACAATCAGGTTTTTCCCAGATAGCTCGGCCACTGAATTCCTTCCCACTGTTGCTAGCTAAAAAATTTGGTCACGTTTTTTTTCTTCTTTCATTCGAGGTCACCGATCATTTTTTTGTTGTATAATCTTTTAATAATAAATTACACGCGTTCGTGATATCAGGTTTATTAAAAAAAGAACAAAAATTGTTGAAGAAGAAAGCAATAATATCTATTGAATCGTCCCATTCATTAACAAACCGTTATGTAAAATTATATAATTCACTTGTCGTTAGTCTAGGGATTAAAGCTATCGTTTGCAAATGGTTTTACAACCTCCGCTTTTCGTTCTAATGACTTCTCGTGGGCTAATCTTTCCATTTATGGGGCACGCTGCAATTAACCATTATTTTCGAACCCGAAGGTATTACAGCCCGATTATAAGAAAGTAAATATTATGACATGGCCTAGAATTGACGGTACGTCGGCTGTTTGTGTAACAAACGATTACAGGTATCTGAGTTTCCTATGTTTTAACCCTTTGACTGTGAAAAATATATATATATACACGTCCAGCAGATTTTGTGTAATACAACATAAATTAATTTTCTAATTTACCATTATATAACGATATTTGAAGGTTTATTTTAATAGCATTGCGCATTTTATTATTTTACACTTCACTTTACCTATTTTATAAATGTAAACTATGCGTACGTTTCTAATTATATTATTCCTTCGTAGCGGCGACGATCACTCAAATATCGCGCCGTAGTTAAAGGGTTAAGACTAGGTGTCATTAACCAACATTGGGGAAAACCATATTTTAATGGCCGTGAAGAGGACGGAATATTATACGTTAATTTGGAGGGCATCATTTTAATGTATCTTCTTCCCGGTATATCGTAATGCGGCAATAACCAGACTGATCACTCGTAAACATTGGTAAAGTTTGCAGATCGGAAATGCCGGTTGGAATTTCCGCTGAGTTTGTGTTGTGTAGATTAACGATTCGAAAAGAAAGTAGAACGGTGAAATCTGCATCCTCCTCTGTAGAAGCGGATACACCTCTGAAACGATCACCTTTCCATAATGTTTCGCGTTATCGATAAATAGACTGCGGATTTTGATGCATTTATAGGAAATTTAAATGCGTGAAGAAGTACAGAATAAACGTAATATAAAATATTAGAAATATTAAGTTGGCGCATGTCAAATGTCATTTTTTCAAAGTTCTCTTAATTTTGTAAAATAGTTAATTGTAATAGATCATATGAAAGAAGAAAAAATTTGTTGTAATGTATTAGGGGTACCTATATACGTGTGTGTTACATTGTTGAAACGAAGTGTGTATAATCACGTAAAAATGATTTTAATCAAATATATATGTATAATATTTTGAGGAATCAACTTATGCTTAACGTTGTTATTTTGAAAAACGACATTTTATATACACCAGCTTAATATAATGAAAATTATAGCATTTGGCGGGTAAAACAACTTTCTATTTAAGTCTCATTTTTTCAATCTCATTTATGAAAATACGAATTTGCATAAAAATTCCCAATTTATCGATGAAACATGATTTAAATTTCTCGATAAACCGCACACGAAATTCAGATTAGAATTGAAAAGTTCATTAACCTTTGCGCGCAGCTATCTTTGCATATTTCGTACGATCAGCAGTAAAAAAGAAGTACGGAAGATAAAAGAAGGAATGATGGACAGGTAAATTATGTGCGACGAAATGATTGCAAAGAAAATGCACGATCTTATGCACGGTGTGCAAAAATTTGCCTGCACTCTGTGCGTCGGATGAGTGTAAGACTAAACACAGCTACGTATACGCTTGTTTTTTAATTACGCAAGTCCAGCGATGACTGACAAAATAATTCTATAAACACTGATTAATAATTTATTCGAAGATGTTTTCGTAAGAAGAAATGTCTGTTGTACGCGTTGCGCGAGATAAAATTTGATTAGAAAACATTGGAACAAAAATGACGCGCGTACGAGATAACTTGTCAAATTCTTTCTTGTAAAATTGTGAAATTATTTAAGGTAAATAAGCACGGGAATTTTTTGTGGATTTTCCGATTCAGCTTTCTTTTTCTAAACTGGTTATCTGAAGAATACCAGGTTAAATTGAGTACACAGTGTATACGTGCAGCTAGCCCTGCCAGAGAACGATGGGTTTTTCCACCCCTACCCTTCCCTTTTGAGAGTTCGTGAGTCGCAAACCGCCTCTACCCAGTGATGCCAGTGAGAAGAACTTTTATGACCACATTCCGAGAATAGGAGTAGTAGTGGGAAAATTACCCCTCCGTGGCTCTGTGTTGCGCACATGTGTAGTGATGTAGCATCAGGAGGCCACTATTCACGTGTGACCGGACACAATAATGTACTCTTCCCCTACTTTCATTCCAAATGGAGGAGAAATTCCCCGAAGTTCTTCTCGCCTGGCATCAATGCCTCTACCGCTAGAGGCTCTACTGTGCACTGCGGCCATGGTGGAATTAACTTCCGTCACCTTACGCTGCAGGGTCAGTTCGTTTTCAGATAGCGTGCTGGTTGGTGTTCCGACGATCGTTATAAATTTACACCATCATTCGATATATGATATACGATATCAGTTCTTCTCCGTCGCTGTTTTCCGTCAAAAGCATCAAATTTTATTTACCTAACCTTTTTCCGTGAGACGGGATTTCATTTGCACGTGAAATATTCCATCCTTATGAACGCGAAGTGTTCGTGGAACGACGTGGTGCATTAACCGCCGATTTCTACGAACACAGTCGAAACGAGAATGCGACGACAACGAGAAAGCGAACACACGTAAAGCAGCCAGCTGTTAGAGACGAACGACGATCGAACGATCGCTCGAATATAAAACGGAGTTGGTGGTGTCGCTTGCGAACGAACGAAACGGAGACGAGGACGTGTTCTTGTTTGGAGAGAAAGAGGATCGTCGAACGAAATCGCAAAAGGCCGAGATTACAAAATACCTATTATTTGCGTCGGAAAGCTACGTAGGAGCACTCGCGTTGAGATTTTATACAAGCGTGGTGTTATACTTAGCGCACAGTGCATCGTGTGCTCTGTGGCAGCGTTGTGTGCGTGTATATAATAGAAGTCGCGTGGTAGTTTTCCTTTCGACGAGCGGGAAAAAGGTCGATCTTGGTGCGCGGATCGAATATCGATGTCAAAAATGTGGCATCCGTCGAGAACGACACCGATGGAGAGCAATGTTCCAGAAAGCGAGCAAGAAAAGTGTAAGGAGCAGCGTGATTCCTGCCACACCGATTCTGGGTTTCTGTCCAGCGGAAATCTCCAGATCAGTTCCGAACTGTGCGACTACGAATTGAATATTGCGACAACTGCATCCGCACCAGTACCCGTCGCCCCGGAACCAATGAGAGCAGACAGCGGCGTGGATCTTGGCTTAAGCGAAAGCTTGAGCCAGCTTACATTGAAACAAGTTATATTGAATCCTTTAGCGAGTGGCAAGGTTCAAGCTGAACCTACCGTTGAGTTGATTCCCGTGAGTTGCGGCAAACTCGAGCAACACAATGTTTCTACGTTACAAACACGACAAGAGTCGCATCAATCTCCGGAAAAACCGCTCAGCGAGGAACCTTGGCAGCTCTATTATACACAGGACGACGATGGTGATACGTAAGTAATTTTTGCTCTTCTTCCTCTCTAAAGGCCGATGTAACTATCACGAAACATTTACGACACAATTTGGTTCAGCCACGAATCGTTTATGACACAATGCGTTTTGGAAAACATTTTTGTAGAGAGAAACATATGAATGTTTATATATAGCGTCGCAGATCGGTTCAAACGCAATGTGTTTCGTAAGTATGACGATCAGCAAATGCCGGAGTCGAATCGTGCCGTAAACGTTTTCCGTCGGATAGTAAAATCGACCTTAAGTCGTTCAAAACAACTCTGACCCAATTAACGATGCGCAATTCTTATTTTTCCCCGCACGTGTTTGCTTGCTTTGGTCATCTTTATTATCGATAGTGTCATAAACTAGAATCATAGGGACGTCATTTCTCTGAAATTCCCAATGTGACTAATAGGGTCATTAACGAACAAAATAAATCAGTAGATTGTTTGTTACGTATTACAGTCTTTCCGTGTTTAGAGTCCCTTTGGCACTCCACGTTAGTAGGCCCAGGCTCATCTCTCCTAATGGGGGGAGACCGTATAACGAGTGAAATGAACAGTTGCGGCTTTTCTTTAAGATCCGTATTAGCGAGTCGGGGCTAATGGAACGACAAAACTTTTGTACTTTTGGATTTTTGTAAATAAAAATTTCACCAACACATTGGTAGGACCCTTCTAATTGAAATGATATCAAATGTGATATAATGTGGATCATTCTTAAGATATGAATAATGGAAGAAATGTTAACATTCATTAAACAAATATAATCTAAATTATACCATGTTTGGGCTCATTTTAATCAGAAAAATATCACAAATATGTTAATAAATTTTTCATTTAGAACAACTCAATAACAAAAAAGTTTTGTCGTAGATTAGTGCCTGCCTCACCGATACGCAACATTTTAATCTAGTCCGGCTGTCGGTACTTTCAGTCTCTCTTTTTTTTTCACTCGCTCTCCTTCTCTGCCATCATCACTATCGGCAAGCTACAAATTGTAGAAAAAATAGTATACCTCCTTCATAAGAGGGCTAAAGCAGTCCCGATGTTGGGCCTCTAAACGCGGAATGACTGTAATTGATAACAGTCTGCGCATGCTCTGTCCCGGTGCAACCTGTAGCCCGCGTTGCTTTAAAGCGACGTTTATGTTTTCGAGTGTAACGATCGATAGTACGATAATAATAGCGTGCACTATTGTTGAATGGACGTCAGTCTTTATACGATGAAACAATTACCTGCTCGATGACTTAGGTGTAACGAACGCGTAACCTTCTTTTCCTCGTACCGCAGTTAAAGCGTAGGAAATTTCATCTTACATAATAGATACACGCAAATTCGTGTATATAATCACTTGCGGATTAGCTTATTCATAAAGAAACGACGTTGAAGGGATTAATCGATGAGTATTGAGATTTGATTGTATAATCGTTTCAGCTAAATGATATTACAGACAGTATCGCGAGATAAACACCATTATTGAGTACAATTATTGTTTTTATAATCACACGAGAAATATTTTAACGCATTGCGTACGGTGTTTCGCTTATCCAACTTGCTTCCAAATCCTTGCAAATTTTTTAGTGCGCTAAAAGAAACTTCATACTGCGTACAAGCAAATTAGAGCGTTGGATTTCGAATAATAAAATGTCGTACAACATTAAAATGACTACGATGCTTTATATAGTACGATACGCAATCAGACCAGAATCTTTTCCGATGTAATGATAATACCAGCCGATTCTTTTCCACTCTTTCGGCATTTTCACATGCATTTATTTCGCGATTCTTTTGTCATAAGTTACCACAAGGCTTCATTGTCTTAACAATGGAACAAACAGATCAAATTTTTATAATAGACTTTCAGTTATCCGGTGCCGCTTTTACCCCTTAAAAGTCTTATTACACGTACCGGATAAAATTGTCTGATGTTGGATACACGGTCGCGAGATGTATAAATCAATATGAGAGCGTTCATATGTTTGTTTAATGATGGAACACAGGGTTGTTGCCAGACAGAACCACGGCAAGCCGTACCCGAAAGTTAATTGTGAAGTTTTTCTGATCAGAATGAGACCAAACACAGTATCCCTTTCTAATTCTATTTTTGTTGACATACACCGCTTTCACAATTACTGATACGTAAGTTACGAATTTATTATATAAGTGAATACAATTTGAATTATGCCGTGTTTGGTCTCATTTTGATCAGAAAATTCTCACAAGTATATTAAACAAATTTGTATAAAAAAGAATCAAAAATAAAAAAAATATGACGTTATATTTGGATTATTTCACATGGATATTCAATTTTGGATCGTAAGTGTTTCGCTGCATTAACACTCGAACTACCAACGATCAGGATGCATTTATGTGTACTCAAGAAATCATCATGATAAATATTTAAAACAACATATAATTTATGAGCAGTAATTCTGAGTTCATTCATTCTACTAAAAATTACAAAAATTCTTCAATATTTATGGAAAATTACGAATAGGTGAGTTGGACCACCTATGTAGTTCTAGCGTTAACCGCTTGACTGGTTTCAAAAGAGATCCCTCTAGTAAGGAGAATAAAATTTCTGCATTTATCGTGGGAAGTCTGCAGACCAATGACTGAACCACCTCTTTTTGCTATCCCCGCACTGCCTACTGAGTATGGATAGACGATAGTCAGTAATGGAATAGTTATAAACCAGAACTTATGGAAGAGATCCCTGTATTTTGTGTCCCGTACGCAATGTGTTTTAACGCCACGTGTCATTATGTACGTAGAAGTCGAGCGATTCTCACACGGGTTACATATTGCGAAGCATGTTGGTAATTAAAGCAATATATGCAGTTGGTAAAATGAATACATATTTCTGTGATTGCTTCACAGTGAGTCATGAACTCCGTGTTCTGTCTACAATTCTCTTCATAATATCGTGAGTGCAATCAGTGGCGGACCTAGAAATCAGAATAATAAATCATATAAATATGATACTACATTCTGGAAAATTTGCTCGAATATATTTAACATTTTAACGATGACCTTCATACGCTGTACGGACCCTAATTTCTTTGTATGGAAATCAATAATTAATTGTTTAAGGCAGAAGAACTGTCCACTCGCGATTATAGCGATGCGATGTCAATATT
Organism: Eucera pruinosa; assembly: GCA_028830335.1. NCBI lineage: Eukaryota > Metazoa > Arthropoda > Insecta > Hymenoptera > Apidae > Eucera > Eucera pruinosa. The sequence continues at coordinate 14,404,536 of JAMYCR010000005.1, forward strand.
TGTGTTTTAAATACATCATATTGAATTAAATTATTGAAATAGTCTATCAATTGTTTTTAAATGCATAAAATCTCCTAAATTCGCTTCAGAGAAACATGAAGCTGTTCCATCGTTGAAGTATTAAATACTAGTGTAGTACATTTTATACCCAGGATATTTTGCATGCTTTTACACTTCATATGTATTCTGCAGTTGTGGAGCTGTAGAGAGGGGATAGGATAGGAAAAAGGGTGTTTGCGTTTCCGTCCTGGGCCTGCTAGAGGGGACTCATCAGTAAGGCTACCTAGCAGGCCCTGGGATATGTAGCCTTAGACACTGGGATATTGGAAGGAAGATTAAAGGCGGTAGTATATATATGGACAAGGTAGTTGGAGCGAGTGCTTTCGAGAAAGTCCTATTTCGTATGTCCCTCTAGTGGTGGGTGCAGGAGAGCCGCCACACAGTTTTTGAATATTTAAATTGTACATAAATGCATAAATATCCGCAGTCTAATAAGAAGAATAGTTGTTGAGATGTTCGCGATTTACGCGTTTAGCGGACGTGTTCGATAGACATGGTTTTTAAAAAAATTAAACAATATATGTATAATCAAAGGTTGAAATAGTTTTACATATTTGCCTCCTGAAAGGCTTCTGGGTCCGCTCCTGTGTGCAACCAGGGTCACGCAAATAACGTACGTTATCGAAACATTGCACGCGTCATTCACAAATGACGAAACATTGACCTTTACACTGGAAAAAGCTGTTCGTACGAATGATAGCAATGCGCTGAGGTCGATCTCGAACAGTAGCGCAAACATCTTTCGCGCTATTTCAATTATCAATACAATTATTCCGATTGCTCGTGATGGGACGAGAAACTGCGATGCATCGTCTTAAAAGCAGTGGTGTCAAACTCATATATGAACACGGGTCACCAAATGCAGCTTTGTGGAGTCTGCGGGCCTCGGACAAGGAAAAGTGTCCGAAAAACATGTTGCCATTCGAAAATTTTGTATATGCCACTTGTTTCGAGCATCGCGACGAGGATCGCATTCTAAAGTGTTGCGGACTGTGTGTTTGACACCACTGTCTCAAAATCTTTAAAAAGTTTCTTTCGGCGAATTTATTGAAAGTATTTGCCCTTTTTTTTCCAGACAATTGCATATAGCAATAGTGCAGGGCTTCCTGGAGGCTGCGTTCAGCCTAATAAGAATGGCACCGCATGTCTGCCTTCTGAATATCCTGAATAACGGCGGCCAGTCGCCGCTACACCTGGCCGTACTTACGCGGCAACCGAGGATCGTCAGAAGGCTAGTCTTGGCAGGTGCAAATCCGGCATTAAGGAATTTCCGCGGAAATACAGCCCTCCACCTGGCTTGCGAGACTGGTGATCTCGCATCGGCAAAAGCCCTCACGGATACTTTAACTCCTGTAGAAAGAAACTACCTTCTCCCCGGGAAGAAAATACCTGCCCTGCCGCAGAATCTTGAACAACGAAATTACAATGGTGAGCGATCGATTTATGGCGCTGCTCTTCTCCCTTTTCCCCTTATTCCAGCTCTAAATGAAATAGCAATTGTTCGATGAACCGTTAGCATTGTTGTCGTTCGACCAATAGGATATCAGGTGTTTCTTCATTTCGTTCCAAACAATATCGTTTAATCCCTTACTACCGACACTAAGTTTTTAGACACTAATATGGACACAAAGTCTGTCAGTTTCCGATTAAAATTTATTGCTATTAAATATCTATGAAATTCATAACCGTCAATAACTATCATAAATCACAGGAATCTTTTCTACATTTTATACTTTGAAGCGACAAGTATTTCAATTGCTATCGTCCTTAACACTAGCCGTACTTGTCATAAAGATAAATGAATGTAAGAAATAACAATGAATATGCTTAGTATGGTACGATTAGTGTTAAATGAATTTTATATTTTATGTATTTTATATAATTTTATGTATTCTCTTTTGTACAGTACTCATTCTTGTTTGTACTTTGTTTTTTTCTTTTTTTGTGCAGTTTACTCTAAGGCTGCGTTATTCTTTCTTGTTTATATACATTAAAGGATTTATCCCGTTTATATTAAATAAATTGAATTCATATGAGATTAATTGATGTATAGAAAGGTGAAATAGCGTGTATCCGAAATTTGTATGAAAAATATTTCACGTTTGCATAACGAGTATTTTAAAAACTATATACAAAGGCACAGGCACGTCAGCAGTTAAGGGTTCAGTTGTTTTCGCTTTATCTTAAATTTCAACCACGGTGTACCATTGTATTGGTCGAAGAATGATTGAATAGTACCGCATTGAGTTGATAGAACAATAGCAAAGAGCTGCGAAGTAATCCTTGAACATTTGATCTATGACACAAAAAATACTCGGAACAAAGCGTGTCCTTATTGATGAACAATAAGAAGAAGCGCGCGGAGTAAGATGTTTGGAGGTGAAGGAAGGAAACGCGCATGACGCGGTAGCATTTGCGGATAGCACAAAGCCTCTCGGAAAATCCTAACAACTTTTACCTCATGAAGCGCACAACAGTCATTGGCATCGCGCGCGTGCATCGAGAACAATCCTGTAGCCACGATTATGCGCGGGTTTCCCATGATTTCATTGAGGATCGCGAATGATCCGTTAATCTGCTTGTTTCGTTCGGAAATTCCGGAGATCCAAAGTATAAAAGTCGATTCATTGTCTGGAGAAAAGCGTCCAGTTTTCTTTAAACAAAGACCGACAAAGTCCTTAGAGCAGTGTGGTATCGAACTTACATATGAAAAACGGATCATCAAATGAGGTGTTGGGGGTAGTATAGGTAAACTCGATACTTTCAAAAATATTTTTTACTTTATTAAATTGATTTATGATACATTCCTTCTTTTCCGTATAAATATCAAGTTTTTATAGAAAAAAATTTATTTGGGTGTTTACAATGTTTGTGCTAAGGGTTTCTCTCGAAACACGTGTTTATTGAGTTTGTCCTTACTATCCTCAACACCTTATATATATGTTTCCGGTGGACATTCGCGCAATTCTATGGAGAGTTTCGTTACGGTTCGAAGAAGAGTTTAAACCTTAGCTAAAGACGCATTGGATTTTTCGAGGAATACTTTTTTCCTCCCATTGCCCTGATACGTGGTCCATGCATCTTTTGCAGCTTCGAATACACGTATAATCCGCCGGTTTTCCTTTAATGCGTTGTTTCGTCGTATTCCTTGGCACATACGTGACTCTCCCTTAATCGCGATTTCACGATTGCAATGCGGGAAGATTGGAACGGCGAAACATTGACTCTTTTTCAAAGTACTGGAATTCCCACATAACGTCATCCTTCATTCCATTCTAGGTTTATCGGTATGCACGTAAATCCGGGCTGCTGGCGTAACAGCTGATTTTGGACCATGACGAAATAAATTAAGTTACGCTTTTGCCATGGAACAACTTTCAGCCTAACTGCAAGCTCGCGTGTCTCGGTACTTGCTGCGTATTATCCATACTTCATACGTGCCAGTGACGTACAACGTGTTTTACGTTCTATTGATTGGCGACGTTAAAACGTAAACATTCGCGCGTGTGTAATTTTATCGAGGTAAACGAAAAAGCAGATGCTCGTAAGCTTTAATTAGAAAGGTGCACGCTGCGGCACTAGGTTTCTCGGGATACGGATGATTAGATAGTAGAGGAAATAGCGTTTAGGAGTTCAAGTGTATTCGCGGTGAATCAGTCGATGAAACGGCACCTAGAGAATTTCACGGGTGAAGCAATTAGGTAGGGGAAAGAAGAAAGTAAAGAGGAAAGAGTGTGTTGCGGCGTTAGTAGGTGTTAGGCTCGGGGATACACACGACGGAATTTTGGCGCGTCGTCCGATGCGTGCGTGGACGCGCGTTACATCACGCGCGGCGCGCGATGAGACAGAGAAGCCGAGCAGATGTTTTTGATATTTAAAAATACCTGCGCGACTATTTGCGTGTCGTGATATTCTCGCCTCGGTTCCGACTCAATTCGACTCGGGAAACCCCACAACGGCGTGGAACTTGGTGGACGCGCGCGCGGTTACTTTCACCCCTGAACGACTTCTGCCGGATAGGAAACAAACGGAGAAGAAAGAAAAAAGTTGTCCTCGACTACTCTGTGCATTCTCGTTGCATGAACACCTGAACAAGACGAAGTCGTTCAACCTTGTCGAGGAGGGCCAATTTTAATTACAAATTGCCGATACGGTATCGCGCGTTCGAACAGGCGGGAAATTCCAAGATACATAATTTATTTCTTCACTCAACTCCAACTCCATCGCGTTCTGCGCGCGCGCATCTGTACGCCTTGGTAAGAATAGAAACATAAATATTTGAGCGCTTCGGGTACTGTGAAGTTCTCTATTTCGAGGTAGTTTTGGCTGCAGGAAAATTAGCAATTAAAGTCCGCCAATGTACATGCTGCCGATGGTAACAAGGGAGGGTTAATTTTAGCAGTTACTTTGATCGGTACGAACCTAGTTTGGACCGCGGGACGCTAGCCAAACTCCGACGACAATGATTCACCGCGTCTTCCTAGTTCTATCTATATCTTCTAGAAGCATGTGACTTGGTTGCATCGTTATGAAGTACGCGCTTCCTATTTTCGTTAAAGATATTTAATTATCCTTTTCGCTACGTCACCTTAAAAATAAAATTTAAGGCGATAAAGAAGGACCTCTTTTGTTTCTATGAGATTAGTATAAGAATTCGGATGCTCCTTGGTGTAATCAATTACGATGTAGCATTATTGTATGAATTAAAATAAAAAAATATTGTGTGTTATAGAGAAAATATACGTATGTTTTTAGTGGATAATTGAACAATTTTAGAAGGCGTATGTGTATATTCTCGTCCATAACTCATTGGACACTTGTTCGTTTTTGACGAAATCTTATCAAATTAAATTTCTATTACAATCTTGAAAAGGTAGCATATATGATGCATTCCTTGACGTAAATAATTAGTGAATAGCAGCTTCGTTTTCTAACCGTAACATCAGTTTTTTATTCTAAATTGATTATGTGTACGATGAGTTATTTGTAGATATAACATAATTTGTTTTCCTTCTAAATTTATCAAATGTCCGATGAGTTATGGACGGAAGTGTGTGTCCTCCGCAGTGAAAGGATTAAAAGGCAGATTCCGCTATAGAAATGGCGAATGTGCCTCGTCAAAATTGCCTTTCATCTTTCCTTTTGATCTTAGAAAAATATTCGATTAAAAGGTTTGTCCAATGCGTCTCACCGCGACAATGTGTTTCATCAAATTTACCTTCTTTCCTTTTCGTCTTAAAATAATACTTGGTTAAAGGATTGGTCAAAATGAATGTTGCATTAACCTTGTTGTATTTTACATTTTTCAGGAGAAATGTGCCTGCATATAGCAGCCTCCTCGGATCAAATGGAGCTCGTGCGTCTTCTTTTGCATCTCGGGGCAGATCTCGAAGCCAGAGAAGCATTGGCTGGAAAAACAGCTCTTCACCTTGCTGTTGAACACGACTGTCAATCAGTGGTCTGGTTTCTCCTTCAGAAATGCAGGCCTTGTTTGGACACACAGACTTACGCCGGGATCACTGCTTATCAGTTAGCTCTGTGCTTCAATATTGAGCTCGCTAGAGAATTAGTAAGACGGGGCGCCAAGCCGGAACCGCTTCCCGAATCCGATTCCGACAGCAGCGACGAAGACGAGACCTCTACGGCTAATTATTTACCCGCGATCGCGAGACTTAAGCAAAACGTAGTCGGCGTTAAAGTATAAAGGCATCCAACGATTCGCTAACTAACGTATCGGGTTCTTGATCGATTCACGTTTAATGCTGGGTCCACATTGAGTAGAGCTGTTCGCAAACAGCTCGTGAACAGCTCGCGAACAGAAACGGCAGTGCATCCGGACTGGGGTTCGCGAACAGTTCGCGAACAGAATCTTTGATGTACCGTTTTCTGACCGAACAGTGTTCGCTGTTTGCTGTTCGTTGTTCGTAAGACTGTCCACACTGCTGACAAACAGTATTCCCGAGCTGTTCGCGAACAGCAGTGTAGGCCCAGCGTAACATTACACGAATCGATTAGAGTATCGCCGACAACACCGATTTGAACGATGTATACGCGTACAACACGCATACGTGTTATACATCATTCGAATTTCGAAGATATTTTAAATTGGTTTCCGTGGCTACGCGTCGCGATACAAATACGTAGGTGTAGAGACGAATAATTCGAACTCCGTCGAGTACAAGTATTAATTGTATCAAATCGAATATGTTCTATTGATTTGAAACTAACTAACGACATCAGTGTGGAACGTACTGTAAAGCGAAAAAGAAACGAAAGAATACATATACGAGAAAACGAAGGACGAACAGGATCAAGAGTTACTGGTATAAACGTACCTCTGTGAGGAATAATTAAGTATGCATCAACTATAACGAGAGAAAACGACAACGAGTACGATTGTTTTGATCGCACTTCGACCATAATGGATTCACATTTACGCTTAGGAGACCGCAGGATCTCGTTCTGTAAATATAGGCAAATGTATCACAAACTTCTTAGTTCGCGAGTTGTGTGAAAATGTAATAGCGAAACACTTGTACGCTTCGAAGTGTCTTGAGATGAGAAACATACACTGAAATCTGATTACACACACACACACGCACACACACAAAAAAGGAAAAGAAAAAATAGATAAAAAATACAATAGTAACAGAACATTCGTAACTTCATTGTTCATTTTAAGGTGTACATACGTATATTTATATTAGATGAATTAAAAGACCGGGATAACACTTCTGAATAGGATTATTTATCGAGGAACATACAGAATAGTTCATGCTAGTACGATATTACGCTATGGGGTACTTCGCTATTTTACCGTGAACATTTATAAATTTCCTCGTTCCACCTTTCCCTATTTGTACATAGTCATGTTTTATTAGTATCGCAAATGTGTCGTCTTTTTTTACGACACCATCAGTAATAGAAGGATAAACATTAACGTTGTTACATAACGTCCATAATTATTTTTTTAGTAATAAAAGGCATTGAAAAATTTACTATAGATCTTAGAATTCCTCTTTACATCAACGTCAACGGATATTTGAGCCGTACATAGGTCAAAGTGGTTAACTCCACTTTTTTATTTCATTTTTTAATTTTAGTGCCAAAGCACTTGATCAATACTTAACTTTTTATATTCAAAATAAATTTCCGTAATAATTGAGCTAAGCATCACGAAATAGGAAAAATATTTTACACATGGAAGAGTAAAGAATGTATGAAAATAATAACGCGTATTCCAAGGATATATTATTTCATTCATTCGGTATATCTTTAAATATAAGTTACACCTGTAATAATATATTCTACAATGTTTATTTGAATTTAAATTTCGAAAGGAATTTAAGAAAAACATGCCCACTAACTTCATCAATTTCTCTACGTTCCGTTTTGTGGAGTTAATCAATTTGGCAAATGAGCGGCTCATTTTACGATTAAGTCGCTGTTATCATGAGAGCGCGAAGGAAGATGAAATGTTGCGGCTAATTTTGCAAGGGCCGGTATAAAAATGTGGAGCAAGGACCGGCTGTTGGTTTATTTCGGGTTCGCAATGTGTAATGGTCTAGGCATTCCAAGAAGCCTGTGGACTTATTCCTTTTTGGGGGAGTTTGGTCTGTGAAGTGCACAGGTTCCAGTCTATATTTAGATTTTGTGAAAGAGGGGATCCTACTAATCGTCTAATAGTCTTACCGGAGTAAGAAGTTGTTTATTTCTGTGCTTCTATTTAAGCGGCAATATCTCGAAAATGAGAATACGTGACTTACAATTGATTACAAAAATATTTGGCCGTCATACGCAATTAAAAAAACTTCATCCATTTATTGTTCATTTATATTATATTTTATTTTATTTAAAAATGGATTTCGAGTAATTTTTAATCATTTTCAATATATTATTTAAAAAATACTGCAGAATATTTAAGGAGGAGGGGAGATTTAAGTAAAACGATAAAATTTAAATGATCTTCGTCAATTTTTTTATAACGTAAAACCTTAGTGACGTGTTTCGCCACTTTTCATATATATTCTTTAACATTTAAAGATATAACAATTTTTTTTTTTAAATTTCGATCCAAGAGCCGAACGACATTTTTTATTACTAATGTTACTCGCAAATGATTGAAAAAAACAATGAGCCCTTGCATTGAATTTTTCAGCTATTTCAACGACTCGTGTGTTTTATCGATCTGATGAGATATCAGAGTATATACTCGGGTAATTTTTGTTTACCCGAATATCCCACCAAGTACCCGGATGCAATCAGTGTAAGCCCATTAACATTAAAACTGAGGTAAATAAAGTTTTTACAGATTAGCTACAGAAAAATAAGAATGCTGCTAATAATGCAAAATTCAATGTTTACAATAAGATAACATACAAATGGACTTAACTGAAAGAGAAACAAACGAAAAATATCAATGTTTTTTAAAAGAAATCGAATTAAATTAACATAATGTCACTTATGTGAAGTGTTCATTAAAAAATTTAAATAAATCGGTCTATGTATTCGATCGAATCATCATGTACATTCACTGCCAATTCTTGCATCAAGATTCATTTGATTTGATTTAATATTTATATTCATAAATACATATGTGTATAAAATTATATACCAATCTTTTTAATTTTACATTTTTCTTACCATCATCACAATCACATAAATTTTGTTCATTAACAGGTTAATATTCGGATTCAGTATCATTCATGCTGTAAGTAAGACAGCTTACAACTATTTTTTAAATAATAAACAAAGCATAAATTAGACGTTACTGTAAAATTAGTTACACTGATTGTCCTCGGAACAATTTTGCATAGGTATTCTATGGTCAATATAAATACCGCCCACTATTGCTTACATATAGAAAAAGTGACTAAATTGATTAATTAATGGAAAATTTTTACGATAAAGACATTTTTGGACTGCGTGACTCGTTTTCAGAAAAAAAGTGGACTTATATTGATTGGCTTTTGAATCCTCAAAATGTATTTTGCCTTTTACAATGCAATTTAATAAAAGGGAGTCGATCGTACAGCGGGGAAACATACGAATATAAAAAAGCTGATCTTGAACAAAAGGACAAAAAAAATATACAACACGACAAATAGCTGGGATTTTCCAGTTACTCCAGTTTGCAGATGGAAATACCAAATTCTGTGGCAACGAAATCTGCTGCAAGATTCAGCAACCTTGGACAACGAAATATTTCAGCAAAGTCATTCGTAGTACTCGCAATGCGCCTACGCTCATGAATCATTATCTTTGGCTTTCTTTTCTATTATGCTATTACGATTTCACTTTCGGATCCCGTGATTGATCACATATTCGTATATTTTTAGTTTACATAGTCTCGGAATACGATCTTCAATTAAAAGGTATATATGCAAAACGCTCGCTGATTAAACAGTTCACGCGTTCTTGTAACCATTTACGCCAAATCGTTGATAGCGGGTCATACAAAGTATTAAATAAGGAATTAGCAATAATAATTCTTTTGAAAAGAATATAGATACTAGAATTTCAATATTTAATTCGTAGATTTAATGATAATTATAATTATCTCTGCGTTCGGAGTATATACAGTGGCTCACACAAAAAATCGTCCACCATCTTTACTTTTTCAATTTATCTATATAAGATGGTATAGAAATATGTAACATTCGCAATTGATGCAGAAACACGTCATCTGTATCCTTATTTGATTGCATGTAAAAAATAATGTAAAATTTTGTAAAACAATGAATGAAAAATTAAGAAAGAATGAAAACACTGAGAATCATTCACCTGTGGGACCCGGGCAATCGTTAATATTCACCGTACAATTAATAATCGTAGCATATGATAATATGTGACACGTATTAATTATATTGCAAATTTAATATTGAAATTAAATATTGCAAAAGTTTAATTATTTAGAGTTTAGAGGATGGCGAAAATAATAGCGCAAGAAGATGCCTTACATGAATTAATAATCGTAACATATAACAATGTAATTCGATTATTAATCGTATTGCAAACAATGTGCATAGAAATATTACGTTTTGCGTATACTTATCTAGCTTTAGAATGAGAGTTTAATAATTTAGAAGTATGCGAAAGTATGAGAGATAGAAGGCGCGTCGCGTGAATTAATAATCGTGGCATATGACAATATGATACGGTTATTAATTTTATTACAAATACATGTGTATAAGGATAACGATTTTTGCGTGCGATTAGTCTTCGGGTGAGAGGTTAATATTTTACAAACTTAAGATAGAATATTAATTACGAAATCAGTGAAACGATAAGAGATATATGATGCATCTAGTGACGTATCCGACAATAATTTCGAAGTACAAATGGGGTATAGGAGAAGTTAATAATAGGATTAGGATTAGAATATATGGAAGTGTAATTTAGCTCTCTTAAAATATTTATTTCAAGAACGACAACAATTTTCTCATTGTCGAGTACAGTTGTGTTTATATTAGTCTTTCACGTAAAACTAAATTACGCGCGTACGAAACTTTGCCTCGGTGTTTTCGCTTCTGTCATTTTTACGCGGGAAACAACTAACCAGGCGACGTATGGCGTCGTGATAAGACTCGCTCGCATTCTCAATAACATTAGAAAAGTGCTTAGATCTCGGCTCCTAAACGTTTGTTTCCGTCGAAACCGACCTAAAATGGAAGTGCGGGGTGCATTGGTTAATAATCAGTTGGTTTTACTCGTATACGTGCATCGGTTCGTAAATTATAAAGAAATTCGTGTGACGCGTCAAAACGCCGATCTCGATGGTATTAAAAAAGTGCTTAGATCTCGGCTTCTAATCGTTTTACTTTTATTGAAACTTTGTGCTCTAGAGAATTTATTGCAACCATAAATATAATAATTTATACATTTATTGATGATATTCTAGTTTTTAATTTACACGGATTAAAAGATACCTATTTTACCGACAAAATAGCGATTTTTATCATTTCGGATGATTTAATCGATCATAGTTACTGCGCTCACCGCACTAAATTGTAGGTGGCGTAGAAATCAAGAGAATTATTTTCGTGGTCGGTATTTAAGAACATGGGACACAAAGTCTCGTAAGATGTTAGGTCTATCCTGTGCCTCGTCTATGAATCAACTGTTTTCAACACAATCAATCTCTAGGATCTAGATCTATAATCTATAATAAGAAAACAGTGTTAGTATTGCGCGAGAAAGAAGCTGCCTAACCACGTCGAAGAGTATATATCAAGTATTGTGCAACAACATGAATAGAATTTTTGCTTCTTTTTGCGGTTGAATCGCACATAATTCCTAAAATTACCGCTCTGAATTGCAGAGGGTGTATGAAAACCTCTGCTTTTTTACACAATCGGTATTTCAGTTTAAAATTTATGATGCCTCCTATAAATGGGTGGTCTATTCTATACTACTTAGTCAATGGCATAACGTATAACTTAGTTTGGCGAAAATCAGAAAGTGGCGCTAGTTGACCATTTCTGGAGCTTTCTGAAAATCTGCGCCGGCTCAAGAGTGAGCATTGACGAGTCATCACGTCTCTTTGCGAGTGTTAAAGGAGTTGCGAAAAATAGAACGAAAGTATTACTGTTCTAAGGTCAACCGTTATGGACCAGGTAAACATTCTTCCACCGTTTCTCGCTATTAGGCCATTTCCTAAGTTAAAAAATTGTTGCCTTACAAAGCACTGTGTTCCTCCACGACATCGTTGAACACGCGTTACTTTAAAAATTGTTGTATTTCCCTTATTCATTGTGTCTCGCCCAATGTTTTTCTCGTACATTCTATTTCTTTCTTTCTGGGACACCTAATAGTTGTACTTTTATGCAATTTTTGCTTCCGATATAATAATCTCTGTTCATTTTTGAACTCGGAAAATTCTTCGATAAATCAACTTTTGTAGTTAATGCTGTAACATTTTTTAGGAAGAAACTTTTGTTTTTCCGAGGTTCCAATTTAACGTTGTGGAATTATTTAACGTTTACAGGTAAATGCGTTAAAACAGAAAGGTAATTCTGCTTTACAAGAGAGTAGATATGTGGAAGCTATTAAACACTATACGGAAGCAATTGCCTTAGACGAAAACAATCATGTCTTATATAGTAATAGATCTGCGGCATATGCCAAGGCAGGAAAGTACCAGCAAGCATTGGAAGATGCAGAGAAAACTATTAGTTTAAAACCTGATTGGGGAAAAGGATATTCTCGTATGGGCAGTGCACTGGCATATTTAGGAAAAATAACTGAATCTATTAAAGCATATGAAACTGGCCTACAATACGAGCCTGACAATGCCCAACTTCAAAGTGGATTGGCTGAAGTCAGAGCTCAGCTCTCAATGGCTGCCAATCCTTTCAATAGACCAGATCTATTGGTGAAGCTTGCAAAAGATCCAAGAACGCAAGGTTTCATGGAAGATCCGGATTATTTCTTACTTCTGGATACTCTTAGAAATAATCCAGGGGCCACTGCCCAGATGTTATATGACAAGCGAATAGCTATCACTCTTAGTGTGTTAATGGATATGGATACGGATGTGGAGATGTCTAGTAGAGGTCCAGAACCAGAACCACCAAAACCTAAACAGGAACCACCAAAACCTCAAAAGAAAGAGGAAGATCTGAACACACCTCAGAACCAAGCTCAGTATGAGAAACAGCTGGGCAATGAAGATTACAAGCAAAAGAAATTTAAATTTGCTCTTGAACATTATAACAAGGCAGTAGAATTAGATCCTACAGAAATAATTTATTTGTTAAACATAGCTGCTGTATATTTTGAACAAAAGGAGTATGAAAAGTGTATTTCCCAATGCGAGAAAGCCATAGAAGTTGGAAGAGAGAACAGGGCAGATTTTAAGTTAATAGCTAAGGCATTCACCAGAATTGGACATGCATATAAAAAAATGGCCAACTGGAAGCAGGCTAAAGTGTATTATGAAAAATCCATGTCAGAACACAGAACACCGGAAATTAAAACTCTTCTATCAGATATTGATAAAATTATCAAAGAGGAGGAAAGGAAAGCATATATAGATCCTGTGAAAGCAGAAGAAGAAAAGGAGCTTGGAAATCAAAAGTACAAAGAGGGAGATTATCCAGCAGCAATAAAACATTACACAGAAGCTATCAAAAGAAATCCAGATGATCCAAAGTACTATAGCAACAGAGCTGCCTGTTATACCAAATTAGCTGCATTTGACCTCGGATTAAAGGACTGCGAGAAATGCCTTGAAATCGATCCAAAGTTCATCAAAGGATGGATAAGGAAAGGGAAGATTTTGCAGGGAATGCAACAGCAAGGAAAAGCACTTACCGCTTACCAAAAAGCATTAGAATTGGATCCGTCGAATAATGAAGCTTTAGAAGGATACCGTTCTTGTGCCGTTTCCGTTAGTTCCAATCCTGAAGAAGTAAGAAAGAGAGCAATGGCAGACCCAGAAGTTCAAAGTATATTGCGGGATCCTGCCATGAGACTTATCTTAGAGCAAATGCACAGCGATCCTAAAGCTATACAAGAGTAAGTATACTTGATATGTATATAAGCTCGGGATGTACGGGATCCCGATCGGGACGGGATTCTGAAAGTTTCGGGATTCCCGATAATATCCATAATTCCCGACATTTTTAAGATTCTCGATACTTACGAGAATTTCGAGATGCCATTTCGGTATTCGTTTTGTTAAATACTTTAATGATTTTTGATGATGAAGCAGAATCCAAAAATAACATCTGCTTGAGATTGAGAGTTTTTTTCCAAACCCAAATTTTTTTCGGGATCCCTCACACCTCTAATATCAGCACATTGTACACCGCTTTCGCGATATTGCGGTCAGACCTGAGCTCTTCGGAAATGACATTATTTGACATATTACTTCAAATAATATGTTATTTTGGTTTATAATTACTATGGGTACTCGAAATTCGATAAAAAATTTAAAGAAAACTTCGAACATTTCGAAAATTTAAATAGAGAGATATCAATTACGTGGTCGACGATTCGTCGTCGCGATTTCAAACGTTGCATTTATCTCATTTAGTTGTGTTAATATTTATTTATGTATTGCTTTATTGATTCTTATTCATAATAAAATTTTAGGCAGGGATAATAAAATTAAGAATCCTAGAAAAGAAGTTGTATCTTCCGCGATAAAAAAGAAAAAGGAAATCATCGATAAACATGAGTCGGGTATTAATAAACTTCGAGAATCTAGAACAGATTAATCTAATCTGCATTATTTTAAATGAGAACATTTAATTCGAAATTCGAACTCAAAGTTCGATCTATGTCCTGGAACGAGTTATGTTCGAATTTCGAGCGTCCACTCCATTTGAAGTGGCATAAATAATTTATAATCACAGCTGTATAACTGAAGTCTAAATGGAAATTTGCTTCATCACTTAATTATTATAATGTATAATTTGCTTTGGATATTTTATATAATGTTTGTATGTTACTTATATTTTGTACTTTTTTAAATACAGATTTAACGTTCCCGTAAATACACAAAAATTAGCAGTCTACTGTGATTACTAGACTACGGATCTTTATGCATTAATAGGAAATTTACTTATGCGAAAAAATAGAGGATCACGTATTTTAAGAAAATACATAAAATACACTAAATAAAGCACACATTATTATACAGGGTATTCCAATAATCATGGTACAATCATAAAGTGAGTGATTCTACATGAAAAAATGAATCGAAAATATACAATAACATTTTTTCGTATGAAGTTTTGTTTTTGAGAAAATTGATTTTGAAAATTCTTCCATTATTACTTAACTCTTTCCATGTTTTATTCGCACCAATGAGCAATGCCAATTTTAAAATAAAAGCTATTAATAGTAAGCATTTCAGTAATTTACATTAACGTGATTTTACGAATTGTTAAGTATGTTACAACATTTTTCATATATGAAAATCATTGCTGCTTAAATGAGGTATCCATAAATTAACACCAGTGTGTTTTGATGCTTTAATCATTTCTTTCTCCAGAAATACGTGCAATAAAGTAAATATGAATTAATAATGTCATTGGTAAACATAATATTAGTATTTATCGTGACATTATCATCCATTATTAGTACAAACAATAAGCTTGGGAATAATTAAATGCATGAATACTTCACAAATCTTTAAATTCAATTTTCTCAAAAACCAAGCTTCTTATGGAACAATTTTATTCTACATTTTCAGTTTATTTTTCCACTTAGAAATTATTAATTTTTCGATTTACTACGATTACTGGGACATTTCGTATTTAGGGGATAAAACTAATTTCTCTGTAGGTTGCATTTCTCCGTCCGTATTTTTAAAAAATATAAATTTGCATAAAGGTCAGCAGTCTAGTGAGATTGTATTAGAATAAAATTGAGATCTTTATATTAATATTGCAACGTTTCTGTTTACAGCCACCTGAAGAACAAGGATGTAGCAGCAAAATTGCAAAAGCTGTTGGGCTGGGGTCTCATAGCTATTCATTGAAAAGAAAAATATCCATATTTGTGCATAACTCTGTGCATGACATTTTATTGTTGCCAAGTTCCTTTGGTATTAAGGAAACTATGCTGTTCATTCTATTTTTGTGTATTAGAAATACGTTATTTAACCGAACAGGCCGCTTAATGATATATTCATTATATATCTGTGTTCTGAAGAATCATTCTCAATTATAAGTTTCATTGTACGCGATATTTTTCGTGCGAATGCCAGTGGCCTTCTGGTCGTAGACCACTTTTGCATTGTAAATCCTGTTAAAGTAGCTCTGTATGTTTTAATACGTGTCTTATAGAGTGCAACTCTATGAGGACAAACTTATTGCATAATTACAAGCTTTTGCATAACTTTTTGCATAAGATAACACTTCCAATTGTAAATCATTAATATCATCGACATCACGTATGCATCGGTAACTTAAATTTGTTATGCGGTCTAGAATTAAATAACACTATTATATTAAACTTGATTGTTCTCGATAAACATTTCCACGCGACAAACGTGTATCTAGTTTTATTTTATAAACGAAATATAATTTTGATTTTAAGTACTACGTACTATAATAATAATAATAATAATAATAATAATGCAGAAGGATAACAATAGCGACTAATGACAACGTAAATTAGAATAATAATTGTACGATTTATTTAAAGTCAAATTCAGTTTAATATAAAGATAAGATAAACAGTGTAACAATGGTATCTCTTTTTATTACAATTTTCGCTTAAAAAAAGGACATTCAAGGAGTTGCGTGTTACATTTTAATGAAAGTTTATATTTGAAGCAATTTTATTATGAATCAGCGCAGGGCACTCGCAGGTCATATATTTTTACATATCATTTTCTTTTATTTTGGTTTTCAAATGTTACAACATTGTTTCTCGTTAGTAATTAACTTTGTTCATGTTGGTAGCTATTTAAATGCCTACAGAAAACGAAGTCTGATATGAAATTAGTTAAAAAATATCTAGAAACAAATTTTTTTGCCATTCAAAATGTACACAAGATAAGGAACTCTTTTTGTTTTAATATTAAATAAAAAGAAAGCATTAAGATCTTAATAGAGATATGACATTTCGCGTAGTTTTAATTTACCTGACGTAAATACGCACATATATATGCATATAAAATTGATCGCAGCGCAACCTATCGAATCTGTGGAACTAAAGACACGTGATAAGTAACCGAACACATCAAAATGTATATGTACGTGCACTGCGCATGCGACGGTTTAGTTCTAACAGATGCTGCGAAGAGCGCCACAGTCGATGCATTAAAATCTCACACGACAGATTGTAAGGCTTGGAGTGAATCTGTCGAAAAATTCCGGTCGCGAGATCGAACGCGAAACGGTGCGGTGGATAGGAGTGTATTTTTTCGCGGCGGAAGAAGTAAGAAGGGCGTGGAAGTGAGGATAGGGCGCCGGGAAGATAGGATACGAACCTGAACCATTTTAAGCGCGGTAGGCCGCCGCGCTGGTGGGCCTAGCAGACGACATGTTGGCTGCAGGGAGCACCTCGTCTCGGATGTTTTGGCCGCGAATTTCCTCGGGGATTCTTGAGTGAGGAGAGTGAGCGAACACGGTGAAAGCGAGGTGGAGAGATAGTAAGACCACTCGAGAGTGTGTGCAAGAGAGGGCACACGGTTGGGTTCCCCGAGTGGTGGTTGTGCCGTGGTCGTCGACGAGTAGCTCGTGGAGAGGGGTAGAGACTAGTAAGCGGCGGGGAGGGGGAACCCTGACGAGCCCTCGAAAAATTGAGGAGTCAACGAAACAAAACGAAAATCCGAGAAAGAAGAAAAAGTACTGGAGGAGGTCTGGTACTTAGGGGGTTTTCTGTTGGTGGTTGGAAAAGCTGGTTACAAAAACTGCAAGGAGATCGCCGGAAGAACGGGAGTGGGGAAAAAAGGTTGCGAGAAGATAGAGAAAATCGGAGCAAACTGCTCAGTCGCCGTATATCATCTCGCTTATCTACGGGAGCTGTCGATTCCGCGACTTTCTTCAATTTGCTCGAATAACGAGCTAGCAGCGCACCGGAGCTAATCTATTTTAACTTCTCGTTGTTCTGTCCGAAGGGTAGGGGCTGCGTGGTGAGGCAAGGCGAGGTCGAGCTGTCGTATACACGCGTCCAAGTCCCTTCCTCCTGAAACGATTTCGCGTGTGTCTCGTGTTCGCGGGCCATCACAGGAGGCGCATCGGACAGTGCACGTCAACCTATTATCCCAGTCCCGGTCTTGCTCCCACTCTCGAGTGCTCGTCGTGCCTCGTGCGTACTCCCTCTATCACAACCTGCCGCGAGTGTCTCGCGGCCGGTTTTCGCCAGTGTTAAACCGAAAATTTGGTAGTGGTTCGGTTCAGCCACTTTTAATATTATCGGTATTTTCTCATCGCGTTTACACAAGCGTCGTGTACACTGTCGCCGTTGCACAGAACGACTCGCCTACTTTTTTCCGAGTGGATCAATTTATTATCGGGCCAGGTGTCACGACCCGTAAACGTTGCTTCGCCACGACCGATTGCCCTCCTAAGAAACTCGGCATTCGGCGTCCACACATACAGAGAGAGCATACACAACTCTCATCCTGTTGTATCTCGTCTGTTATATTTGAACACGCACAACACGTCGTTCGAAGTAAACGTGTTGGACCAGCAGAGCACTGCGGTCGATCGTATGTAGCTATGGTTTCGCGGGCAGTGCGAGATAGTGAAAGAGAAGCCGTGAAGTGAACCGAGTGTGAGTGCAACTTAGAAGATATCAAGATATACACGCGTAGTAGTTGGTGGTGTATGAAACGCGCGACAAGTAGAAAACAAGAAAGAGCAGCGCTCGAAAGGGGAAGAGTAACGGAGAGAGAAGGATAAAAAGAGAAGATCGCGACGAGACCGTTTGCCGTAACGATAGCGGGTGGAAGAGAAAGAGACCGAGAGAGGTAACGTTAGAGGAAGAGGAAGAGAGGGGGGAGAGAAAGAGAGAGAGTTCGATAGAAGGACGAAGCTCGAGTGTGTGGAGCGGCACGACGCGGTGATAGATAAGTTTCGAGTGACAGACACGGCCGGAACGAAGGAACGAACTCGTAGTAGGTATACGTGGAAAGGGAGTGAATCTCTAGGAGCCGCGGTACCAAAGGGTGTACGTATCAAACGTCATATTTACGCGAAACAAACAACACGCGCCGGCGGTAGTGCTGGGTGCACGAGCCTGTGTCTCTCTCGCTTCGGAGTAATATAGTGGTAAGATAGTATTTCTCTGAACCGAGAACAACAGAGAACAATAGAAGTGGAAGGGAAGAGCGAAGAGGGTGAGCCGCGCGTGTCTCTCTCGTGGTGTGTCATGGGGTGTTTCGGCAGCCAGAGCAGTAAGGCCAGCCAAGATGACAGCAAGAACCAGAAGAGGCGCTCGGATGCCATCACCAGGCAATTGCAAAAGGATAAGCAGGTTTACCGGGCTACCCACAGGCTCCTTTTGCTTGGTGAGTACAAACTTTTGTTAAACTTTCCCTTTTCTCATCCTCCCACATCCCTTTGATAATCCTGATTTTATCTCACGGATATTAACTGACGCGTCCCTCGCAAAACTCTCCAGTATATTCTGTTATATATATACATATTTTTTTTTAAACGGTACACTATATACAGTCGTACCTCGACTTACGCTTTATACATGTATAGTTTTTCATTTATGAATATACATACAATAAATTTGTATGTATAAAGTCTTTTTTATTAATCACGTTAAGCCTATGTCCATCGCATACGTACACACACACACATATATATATATATATCTTTTTTTACTTACGTCCGCTACTCTGGAACCAATTAGACGTAAGTACGAGGTACGACTGTATCGGGTTGGGAAGAAAATTCGTAGCGTTTTTCATTGGGTGGGTTAAAAGAGTGTATTAGCTTGCAAGGACCAGGTGAGCCAGATCATCGCTTAAAAAGATGCAAATTTCTGGAAGGATGAAATAATCTTTGTTAAATCAAATAGATGGCTAAACGTAGTGCAACAAGATGGCAAATACATAGTAGAATAAAATTATGTAGGTACAATTATACGAATTTTATGATTAAATTTTGTTTAAAAAACGCTACGAACTTTGTTTCCAACCCAATACATCCTATGTGCACGTGCCAGAAACGGAGAAAATTTCCGCTAGAATACCAGTTGAATCGACTTCGATCACCAATTTTGGACAAAAAGCGTCCGATCAGAGGATAGGCCGAACATTATCGCGATGTTCAGCAGCGCGTAATTCAATTTTATCGATTATCGTATGAGCCGGCACCCACGAATATCCAGCGGGCTGGCTGGCTGGCTGGCTGGCTCGTGTTGTACCCTTTTCGTGTCGCTCTCTTCGTCTCCTTCTTCTCCTTCTCTCGAACCGAGTCTTTTTCACATAGTCGGCCAACGTGGATGCGCGCGTGCGCTCTCACACACGCACGCACACCATCTACTTATTTCGATACTTAACCCAACACCTAGCTATTACCTTCCTATTCTTCGTTTATGTAGGTCGTCGTTCTAATTCGATGTGTGGACGTGTGTTGTGTGTTGCGTATAGCCGACTCGTAGCTGTAAGCTATGAAGCAACAGCTGTTACTGTATTGTTTCCCTTGTCGTGTGCAATTACGATCTTGTTCCTGTTTTTCCCCGAAAAAAAACCACATACAATTAGAGGTGTCGGAATGTTCAAATTTCAACTGGAAGTTCAAAGCGAACTGCGACTCACAATTTCGATCCGATCCGAGAACTCGAAAAAACCGAGCAATTTAAAGTGGTAAAAATCGAGCGACTTGAGTCATCAAATTTTTAGTAGAACATACTATCATATAAAATGTGCATCCTGTACTAGCATTACTACTCTGTTTTAAAGATTTTTGATTATTGTCAGAAAAATTTGTCATAATTTTATGAATATTATAATCCCTCAGCGATAAGTTCCATATAACGTATCGACTTTAGTTCCTTTTTATCAGAATTATTAATAATTATTTAGAACAGAAAGAATTGTTTGTTGGCAACGATGGAAACATGTAGTTAGCCTTCATGTATAAACTGTGAATTGTGCTTAAAGTGAACTAACAGAGTAGCATAATATATTAGATTTGTTAAAATACGGAAATTTCTTGTTTACAAGAGCAAAACGGAATATGTGCTGTCGCATCGAAGGGTTAATTGTAGATACCAATAGTGTCCCTTTCTGCGGTTCTTGATTATTTCGAGTTGGGCCGTTTCTTGAGTACTCGGATCGATTTGCTTATTCGAAGCGAGTATAACTTGATTCATTTAATCCAAACGTTTGTCACCTTTACATACAATAATATGTGGTTTCTTGCGTATCCGTCGAACATTCTTGCGGACGATCGTGCAAAATATAAGATGTACGTAACCTATTGCTCCTTCCTTCCTTCTAATTTGTCCTCCGAGCTCGCCTCCAAGCGATTTTGCCACCTCTTTTCAATTGAGAAAAAGATAAAAAGGTAGAAATCGTTTGAATATTTCAGGAGCGGGAGAATCTGGGAAGAGCACCATCGTCAAACAGATGAGGATATTGCATGTGAATGGCTTCAGCGAAGCGTAAGTTTCGTTACTCTCTTACAGCGATACTTTTAACCTCTTGCGCTACGATTATTTTATTACTAGACTGCGGACTTTGATGCATTTATTGGAAATTTAAAGATGAGAAAAAGTGCAGAAAGCATAAGTATAATCTGCAAAATTATACAAAATACCCATTGCACATTATGACATTTAGGTAGTGATGCATCTTCCAATTTAGATTTTTTCTTTTTAAACTTATTTATAAATACATGAATTTGCATAAAAATGCGCAGTCTATTTATTACCTACGCATGCTAGCGTTAGCAAACCACTGCTTTCATATCACGTTACGTACAAATTATTTGAATATTATGGGCAATTTTTATTTTATAGTTCCCAATATTATAATACAAAGCTACAACTAGAGTTCGAATTTAATGTTGCTGTCAATAGTACCCATTTTTGTCAAATCTACGCCGTAATTCATAGAACGAGTGTAACTCGTTATTGAAGTACAGGAGATTAAGCAAATCTAGTTATTTCGCATACGAAAACATTTTCCTCATTTCGTGGTGTTAAGCCCACGTGTTAAGGAAATTTATTTTACGATAGTTAAGTTTCGATAAGCTGCTTCGACACTAAAATTTAAAAACCCCCTACGGGTTAACCCCTCTGTAGGAAGGTATAACTTTGAAGTCACATGCTAATTTATCGATATTATATTGATTTATTTAATTTTTTATCGCAAAGTGACGTCCACATCTTATGGTGTAACGTCTTCTTGATGACCAATAACATTCTCTGTTAGCGATTATCACATCTAACCTGAGATATAAAAATAAATGCTTTTGCAAGTAGTATTTTTTATAGCCACTAAAAAAATTCGTGCTATAAAAGGTTAAATACGATTGTAAAATTTTGAATTTGCATAAAAATCCGTAGTATAGTGATTAAAATATCAACACGTGGTTCCAGCACATTTCCTCTCACTTTTCCCTCAGCTATTTTATCCCTTTCTTCTCTCCGCTTTCTGCAAGCACCCGATCCACTTCCGTGTGTTCACTTTCGATACTTTTCCTTTCCTCTTTGCCGGTTGATCTGTTCTCGCGTCCAGCTGCCCGCCGTCGGAAAACAAGCCGGTGAACCAAAAATACGTTGGCGAAACGACGCAGGCCTGACAGAAACAAGTCGTTATCGTAAAAAGAACGTCGGTACACCTATACGTGGAAAATCAGGAGCAACTAGATAGGATAAAAACGGCGTGCAAACATACGGCCCGGCCCGGTTCGTTTATGTCGTAAATTCTGTCTGCCTCTGTCGCTGATAACGAACCTGGAGCACGCCTTATTACTACGTTTTGCGATGATTTCTTTTCCATTCGCCTTTTCCGCCTTCTTTTCCTCTTTTCTTGATCTTTCTTCCATTCTTTTCTATGCCGTGATTAATGACATACGTGTTTGCACGCGTGCGGAATGTTTTCGTTTTGAGTCGCGGAAAATTATTTGTATCGTTGAATTTCATTGGGACCCTTTTTGCTAGCGACACGATTCTAAGAAGCATTACGTGTTCGACGCGCTCGATGCAGATTTCGCTTGTTTACTATGGAAACATACCGTAGAACCTCGGTATTTTTAGTATTTTTAACTCTTTTTCCGTTTTCTTTCTGCCAGTTTTTGCATTTACTACACGTACAAATCGTATCTCACGGAATTTCAATTGTCACCCTTTCCAGATGAAAATTGGAGGAAAAGACTAATTGCGCCCTCGTATTTTTCGCAATCTACTCCTAATCTGTTCCTCCAAACTTACATAAGTTCGGTAGAGCTACTAGATTAGCTAAAAAGTAACGTCGGAATTTTCAGTAAGAAACCATACTGAAATATTAAATATAGGAATGAACAATTATAATAATAATTTCTTCTTAAACTGTATGTTGAAGTTTTACTTTCCATTTGACGAAATTTGTGTGCATTTTATACTGTCCTCTTAATTTAAAATATCCCATCTCGAATTTTTTCATTTTTTAAAATGTATCGAAATATCTAAAGTTTAACATGTTTTTTTACCTTTTAAGTAAAGTTAGAAAGTCACAAGTACTTTGTAGAGTTCTAGGAACAGTATAAATCATTTGTCCTAATTGCATTTCAGGTGATGTTACTAATTTAAAATGTCCTACGTATCCTTTACTAAGTTAAATAGTCCTAAGTGTACAATTTAGTTTATGTCAATAATATTTATATTTTAGTTGTATATTTAAAAGTATAAAATAAGTACGATTTCAAATGCTTGCTGCATTAAAATGCACTATCTCAATTTTTCTACCAAGTTAAAATGTTCTATGTAAGGCATTTAATTAATTGCTACGTTAATAATGCGATATCTCCGTACAGTACCTGTTTCAACATTTTATTCAGATTCTTACGAAATAGCAACCCAATTTTTTTAAATGAAAGAAGAAAGACAAAGGACGGCACGAAGAAAATAATTAAACTTCAATTTTCCCAGATATTTCGGAATGCTAGGTAGGATATTTTAACTTAGGAGGGCAGCATAGATTGAAAATTATATTTTGTGTACGAGGTAAATCGATATGGCCTATTACGGGAACTTCATACTAATTTTTGGCCAATCCGACACTACAGTCGCGTGTATTTTAATCGGTCGCAATTGAACAAACAGAATAATTATGTAAATATATTATTCATAGCGGTAGGTTTTGGAGCACAGTTAAAACAGCAGGACGAAGCTTTCAACGTATAATCCCACTAAGCGATAAAATCATTGGAGTAGGCGGTCGTTTCGATTATTTTTAGCATTCTTGTATTCGAATATCGCGTGTAACAGAGCGCGAGCTTTTTAATCCGCGATCACATACTCGTCGAAAATTAAGGGACCGTCGAAGGAAACCGAAAACACAAGAAAAATCAGGGTTCTTTCAGTCGAGAAATTTTCTTATCTTTCTTTTCCGTGACCTAATTAGAACACAGAATTCTCACATTACGATGCAAGTCTCGCGTTGCGAGTCTCACAGCTGAAGATACAAAGTTCCCTGAGTTGGTGTAATAGCGGTCGGGATCGAGAAGTTACGCTAATTGAAGGTTTCGGAGCGAAAACCGGTCAGCTTGATTGCTTTTAATTTTATGGTATCAGAATAGAAACTTCAAAGTTCCTTTTTTTTTGCGCCTAGAAGCACTGAAAAGTTACTTATAGATAAATTATATCAATATTTAACTATTGGAACTTGCCATTATATATTAACTCTTTGCGATCGGTATAGTTTTGGTATAAGTGTCATACTTATCAAAATTATTTTCGCTTTCATACCGGAAGTTGTAGGTTGAGTGAATTATTGATTTATTTATTGATGGGATAAGCTCCCATTAGTATACAGGATAATTTACTTTATTGTGACATTGAGTGGTGCATTGCGCGGATAATTCATATTTACAATAGTTTAGAAAGTACTTATAAATTATATTTATATTAATTAATTTGACTTACGTGGATTATTGTGTTCTTATGAAAAGCAATATTTTTGCCAATCTACGACAAGAATGGTAAAACCGTAAAGAGTTAAAATACGTGAAATACAGCATGTTTAAAACTTGATTAAAAATTTTGCAATCTTTGCCAAAAGTGAAGCTGACTGATTTTTGCACCGTTAATTGTCCTTTAATTGTGACTTGAGGTAAGAAAAATTGTCATCACTCTTTTGACCAGGTAGGCAAAAGTTGGACAAAATTGGGTAGGTTGACAAAATGGGTTACGCAATTCAATTCTCCTTTACACGTGCTATCATTCTGTTGATGGCGGTATGAATATTTCCTATACGTAACACAAACATATTAGAAATAATTGAAAACAGTTAAAAACTTCTACTCAAAAGTAAAAGGAATAACATGTACAAAAGTTACAACTACACTGCAGATTTTTATTATTTTACTGTTTATTTATTTATAAACGGGTAGATGCTCTTTAAATACGACATAACCATAACAAATAGAAAAGGGAGAAAAAATGCATAAATAAGGTATCAACAAAAAGTCCAATAAACCTTCGCATTTGACTTTCAAAGATATGTAAGGAAACTGAGAAATAATCTATATGGTTTTATTTATTATCTTTATGCTTTTATAGTAAATTTAAATATGCAAAACAATATGTATTGCATGTAATATGCAAAAATATGTAAAACATTGAAAATAGAGTACATTTTATACTATTTAAAGAGTGAATGTGATCATCAGTATTTAGTGTCCACTCTTTTGTTTGCGTGTGTAAAAATATGATCTTCCATAAAGATCCCACAGTCTAGTTATAAGCTTCAGTATGTACTCCATTTTGATAGACTACCCTGTTTTGTCCAACTTTCCTCTATTACCATTTATTAATCCTTTGCACTTCACTGCCTTCTCTACAAAGACATATATATTTTAATTCATTACTCTGTTGGTTCATATATAAAATATGAGAGTGGTAGATAGTATCAAAATATATTCGGAGCGCAAATGGTTAATTGATACTTTGACAAAGAGTAAGACTGAATACCAAATAGGTTTGTCTATGTAATTCTCGTAAAACGAAGTAGAAATTTAGTGAAAATGTCAAAGTCGCGCTAACTCGGAGCGAAAAGCGGTTACATCATTCCAGGGAACTCTGTATCTCGCAAATTCGTTTGTCTCCCATTTTTTGATCCTCAACTTCAACCAGAAGGTTAAAGTTTGTTCGGTGGGACTGTCGCATGCGATGAAAACAGAGAAGAACGACACTGGCATATACACGGTATCGTTTTGTCTGCAGGGAACCTGGACGGAATAATAAGAACGCGATAAAAATGGGAACCTGTATTAGATCGCAACTGTCGTCATTCGATAATATACACATGAGGTAGGGGTATACAATACGGGAGAGTCTTAAACGGTTGAACTCTGTACGAGTGACGACAGGAGCCTGGCACAGGTATCACCATGAAAACGAGCAGGGACCACACACGAGTAATCCGCGTCGTTCTTTCCGTTCGTTGGCATGAGCCAAGCCGCATCGATCGTATTAGAGTCGTGAAACTTCCAGTGTGTCTCCAAACCCCGACGAAATGGTTATACTAAAACTGGCGCGATGCCGTGCGATCTAAAATTACCGAATGACTCGGGACTAATAATGAAAATACGCGCCTGTATCTATACTGCTAGTCCAAGTTATCCGATATTCGCTTATAAACATCGTCGAGTCATTGGGTATTTTTTGCAAGCCGCTAAAAGTATTTAACCCCTTGACGTCAACCATTAGGAAACAAAAACTTCACTAATGCGCTATTAACCATTTCTCTAGAATGCATATGCATGCCTTCAACCCTTTTACTGTCTAGTCCGTACGTGGTATGGGCAAAACGAGATGTGCCTGAAATGTTTACTCCGTACGGTATACGGGTTAAAAGAAAGTAAGAATATTATATTATAATATTGCTTAATGAATATTATAGTATAATATACATATATAAGAAAATTATATATTAGTTATACCAATTAATAATCTACTTCTTTTTTGTCAAATTCAGCATTTATTTTCAACACAATGAAATACCTGTCTTAAAAATTCCTACTGAAATGGAGGCTTGATTATGCGATAAAATAAATTCATTAACTTATTTTTATATTTGAGTAGCATAATTTAAATTGAAACTATATTTATTAAAGAAATAGTGGATCTTTTACTGATACACCTGTTATGTATTATTTACGATACTTAGAAGCCATTTCCTTCATAAAAAAGAAATAGGGATTTTTTTACCATTTTTCGTAATTTTAATAAGCAGTTAAAGGTTTAACACTAGACTATCAATGTGGTAAAAAGAACCCATATGTAATTTTTGTATAAAAAGTGTTTAAATTTACACCGACACATTTTTTCAAATATCTTCGCATATCACATGCATTCTACAATTTTTTGTAAACATAAACTTCTGGTGAATGCAAAAAAATTCGAAGTCTACTTATAATATATACTCTAACATTATTCCATTATAAGGAAACATTATATGTAATAGAGATATTATATATAATATACATGTTATAATAAATCGATTGCGGATTTTTATGTAGTTATAGAAAATTTAAATATGTAAAATGATACAGAATGCAAATGGTATTAAGAAATACAGAAAATATTGAAAGTAAAATACAAATTATAGTATTTAGAGGGTGAAAAAGGTCGTATTTGAATCTCCTTTAATTATTTTGATTTGTAAAAATCTGAATTTGTATAAATATCTGCAGTATAATAATAAATGTATGGTAATACAAACTATCTAAATATTTATACTCATGCTATTCCTAAATTAATAAAAACTATCCTTTATTGTGAAGCATCAAAAATGTTTTTGAGCTTCAGCATTCCGCAGTAAAAGGGTTAACGAAAAGAATAACACTTGGTCGTGGTAATAATGTAAATTAATTCTCACTGCCACTCTTTAAAGCGTAAAAACATTTTTGATACCCAGATGAGGGTAATTTTTGTTTCTATAGAAATAATACCAATACAAATACTTAGATACTTTGTGTAATTAATTATACTTAGTATAATATACAGAATAAGTAACTCGTTATTTGTTGTCTCGATAAAATGAGGCTCCTTAATTTTCTAGAAAATTCAAGACATAAAAAAGTCGAAATGAACCTTTATATCAAAACGGTAAATAACGAGTTCGCTGCGCGCGGTATCAAAGGGTTAAAGTGTACACCGTTTGTTTTTCACGTTTTCTGTGTGCAGGGAAAAGCGGCAAAAAATTGAAGACATCAAGAAGAATATCCGAGACGCGATACTGGTAAGAATCTCTTTCTTTGGGCGATTCCATTTTAACTACTTGCCTTATGATTTATTCTCGCGGTGGCAAAAGTGAAGTGCTTCTATGCTTCTCTCTAATGAAGCTTACTTTGATTAAAAAAGTTGATTTCTCATCGAGTCATAAACTTTTCCGTCCTTACTTTTCAAACAGCTATGCAGGTTTTACTTTACGAAAACAATGATTAAAATTGGACTAAGTTTCACAAAAAATATAGTACACTTAGCCCTTTAACTATGAGTATATTTTAAGAAGTTGTGTCCCTCAAAAGTCTAGATATACCTTTAAATTCCAAGTATTTGAAAATATATAGAAATTTCGATCATTATTAGAATGGTGCTTCATTTGTGGATTAAAACTAGACAAATTCGGAAGAACAGTGATTTTTTTCCTATTTGTTTACTGTAAAATATATCTGAATTAAAAATACGATTTTACAAAGCGATTTTTTAAAAGCCCAGGTATCTGTATTAAAGCAAAGAAAACTTATTGTTGTAATCAAAGATCCAAAATAACAGTTATTTCAATTATATTTGATTAAAATTTTATTTGATTACCTGTAACCATTATCGATGACCGAAATTTTATTTTGGTTATTAATAATCATTCTCAGTGACCGGAATTTTATTTTGGTTACCTTTCACCAATATCGAGGGAGAAAATGTTTTCTGATTATATTCGACCGACGTCAATTGTTACTAATATTACTGGCAATAATATTCATCGATAGCACAAGTCAATTATAGTTAGTTATACAATATGTAAACATATATATTTACTCTCCATATTAGTGAATGGCAACTAAGATAAAATTTCGGTCATTGAAAATGGTTGTTGGTAACCAAAATTATTTAATTAGAGATATTAACTCTTATACAATAACTTTTAAATTTTGTCTTGTAAGAGTTATGGTGTCTGGTTATAATTGTATTTATACTTTGTTAAATTCTGGGATACATCTGCGGCATCCTGTAATTTGTTTAGCATAAGTGAAGCCATATCTTATGTACTTTTAGAAGCATGTTTGTTTGTGTAATTAATGACACGCCTTTTATGAAACGTTTTCTATAAATCTTCTTTACTTGTGATTCTATATCTTATGAATTTTCACGCCATTTTGATTACTCCAGAACATGTATCCTAAAATCTGTAAATATTTGAAATTCAAAATGTGTATGTAGACTTCTGTATCTGACTAGTAGAAAATAAGCTTGACAAAAATCTTAAAGTCGCTTATCGACGAGATCCACGAAAGTTTCGCTTTGTTGTTTATTGACGATGTTCGTAGTTAAAGGATTAAACTGTAATATTCAGCGTATAAATATAATTCGTGGTTCCAAGGCAGGCGGTTAAATTTATACATTTCAATAGTCAAATAAAGAGCTCCCCGGGTTTGGCTCGTATTTTCCATCAAGCGGATCTCACAATCAACGGGCCATTCTTCGAGACAAGCGTAAAGTGTATAGCGGAAAATAGAGTAGTTTGCGTGTGTGTTCGGTATTATTATTTCTTTGTCTGTATACAACGACCGAGTAGTGGTGGAGTCTTATTAAAACGTCGCTGCACGTGTATCTAACGGTACAACATGCTTCCCTTTTCCAAAATATCCTTTCGAAGTAATATTCGTGATACGCGTTGAATAACACGAGCTATTCTGGGAACTTTGTGCGATTTGTCGCTAAATTGATACACGTGTTTCGGATACGGTGCTATCGAGCTCGAGAATTTTCTCAAACTACCAAAAATTAGCCCACCTTTTTTTTCTTTTTAACTCACGATTAGTCAGTTATAGAGAGATTTGCACCTTTCTTGATTCGCGATTAAAAATCAATGATTTCCATAGAAATGGTAGGATGCGAGGTGCGTGTAAACGTGCGAACATCTTGATGGGTGTTCCGTCATTAACGTTACGTGATACGCCCGTTAATTCGCGACGGTTTAACACCGCACAGAGGAGAGCAGCGCGTTGTCATCAATTTGTCGTTCGAGGCCATGTTTAGATACGCGTATCGTCTGTAACCTTGCAATCGCTTCCGTATGTCGGGTGAATGTAATAGACAAGCTGTCCTGCGGCATTTAAGGATTATGAATGACATATTATCTGCGCCTAGAGAGGTAGACACGCTCGAGATGGAAATTTCGATGATAATTTTCCATGTACGGTAAATGAAACCTACATAGCAGTGACTCACGAAATTGATCGAATGTCTTCGTTTGTTACATTTGTTGTTTGATCGAAAAGCAATGGTTAACTGATAAACTTCGCAGACATACACATTATTGGCCAAATGTTTGGAAGTAGTACGTATTTCGAGGACAATGAAAATAAAAAAAAAAGTATTTACAAAATGTGTTAACTTAGAAAACTTTCCTTTACTAAGAAAATTTTTCAATAATTTATGAAGGTAAAAGAAATTACTACTAATATCAAAAAAATATTAGGTTTTAATTAATTAGAAAATTAGCAGGGGATTCAATATGGGTATAATGTATTAAATGAACCCAAACTTTGGCCGGAAGTGTATTTAACTCCTTGCGCTCAAAAATGGTAAAAATTAGTTTAATTTGACGACCGAGGGTCGCCTCTCGAGTATGAAGGGTTAAAGTACGATTTGGATTTGTATATTTACTCCATTTGACAGTCGGTTGTTTTGAGAAAGCCATATTTTAAATCATTTTACAATAGTGTTACCATTCGATCAATTTCGTCACTGTAGTAGCGGTTTGGGATATTATGGTGTTCGCGGGTACTCATGTGACTGCAAAGCATTTTTTTTAAATGCACACGTCGATAAATCTTTAAGACAACATACAATTTAAAATCAATATATATTGAATCTACTTTAAGCTTACTATTCTCCTGCAGTAAAATGAAGGATAAGGTACCCTTTGTCGTAAGTAAACTGCGGATTGTTATGCAAATTCTTATTTTTACCAGCACAATTAAAGGAATTGGACATTAATACAGATCTGTTTCACTTCTAAATCTATTCTATTGCTGGGAAGTTTAAGTTGGCTAAACTTATGCTTTAGTATTGCATCGAATACCAAACATTGAAATACTACACGTAATTTATATTTGATAGTCTTCAGTGTTATAATTTGATAATGCAGTTCGAGTTAAAATTACTAAATTCATAGGATTCATTTCTCTATCTGATGTACTTAGTGGTTAAATTATGATACTTTTATTAACCTGCATCACTTTAGCTGTGTATTTAATAGAGTTGAATTTTTCTTTAATAATTCATCCAAATCGTGGCTGTGTATGAACAATGGAAACTTTTGCATACACTTAATATTATAACATATACTATATTTTAGATATTTCATGTAACTTCGTGTATTATATGCATTTTGCATCGTTCTGTAAATTTAGATTTCTTATAACTGCATAAAAATCCGCAGCATTTAGGGTATTCTTTTCAGTGAATAGGTTGCCGATGTCTGCTATACAGCGACATGAAAAAAGTTGTTAAGAATCAAAATGTAAGTGTTACTAAGTAATTCTAGTCGACATAGGTAGAAGATAAGGAACCTCGTTAGGATTATTCGATCTTAACTGTGTAGATGTTGGTTCCTCCTGCAGAGGGTTTTAGGGTTCATTTAATATGATGGGTAGTTCCTAAGCGCGTATAGTCCTCAATGCACCCCATGATTATGTATCCAGGAGTTTAGATTATAGCGTTGCTATATAGGATAGTGTGAGAATAGTGGAACAACCGGAAAGAGTGCGATACGGTAGGTAGAACTTTTTCGAGTTGTTTAATTTCCCTCGCCTTGTTGCTTTTTTAGTTTAAAAAAAAGTAACAGCTTGACCATTATAGAAATTTTCATTAGAGAACATAATACAAGTTTTTTTTGCAACCCACTTTCTACATAATCGATCACCTTCGATCGCATATTTCGCGACTTACGATTAGACTGATTGACTTCTAACATCTCCAAATACCTATTTCATATTTGTTCTGTTTTGTCTATAATTTATATCACGAGTATGACTTGGGTTTTATGGCAAGGAGTTAAACTTTCCAACATATTGGGCGTTCTAGGATTAATTTGAACACGCTATTAATACTAGAACTACCAAGCTGGTCAAAATGAGTCCTTTGTAACTTACAAAAATTGTATAAACTTAAGACAATGGATTTATGGAGATTTACGGAAATTTTTTGTAAATAGTGTGAATAAAGATTTATTTTCTTTGCATTTTGTATTTTAGCAAACATTCTATTATTTTAATCACCTCGCTGCAAATAAGTATCTGTACTTTAATTGCCGGTAGCTCGACTGTCAATAAGACGGTGACAAGTATTGCTTTTGGTAGTTAATTAATAGGTACTCGTTACTTCACGCATTTTAATAACATTTCGTACGATGCGATAGTATACAACTCGCAAACGGTCTCACGAAGAATGGTCCTTCTTTTTTAGTGATAATAGGCGTCGTTAGGGTAATCGCGATGGAATTATACTAAATATAAAGGCAACTTGGCACGTGGAGTTTTTTCACCTGGTTTGTTCTTTTCCAGACGATAACCAGCGCGATGAGCACGCTAACGCCACCCGTTGCTTTAGAAGATCCAGCGAATCAGAGCAAAGTTGACTATGTCCTGAATGTCTCGTCCTCCCCGGACTTCGATTATCCCCCGGTAAGTCAATCTATTTGTTCCGCGTGTGTTTTTTCTTAGTATAATGCGAGGAAAAATGTGCTCGTGCGCGAGTGGTTCGCTCTGTTGGTTCAATGTAAGTCAGGTCTGCCAGTTGATTTATGCTACCGCGCTATATAAATCATTTATTGTATTTTCATTGACGCCGGTTACAATGTTGAACGCGATTAACCCTTTGACGCCAGGCACAATATTTTCTACGTTTCATAGTCATTAACACCAAAATGGTCGGCTGTCAATTTGCCATAAAAATTATATAAATTTGCAGCGGTGTATTTTTTAGAATGCTCCACGATTTTCTGTGTTCAAAATATAAGTAACGATTTAGATATTTAACTTGCAGAATTTATTTTTTCGAGTGTCTTATCATTTCTATTTACAAAACGTATGCGAGTAGGAAACTTTAGTGGTATCCCAAAATGGTCGCTACTTGAGCATCGGTAGACCGAAGGTTAAAATTGACAGAATACGATACAACATTCTCCAAATAATGAATGTACGCCATCAAATTTAACCACTTTGGTTGGAAAATTGAAGACAAATTTGAGAGTTTAGGGATTAACGAAGTCTGTAGAAACGATCCCTCGATTATCCGTTTTCGGTGGCAGGAGTGGTACTTGTATCGCGAAATTTCTCTGCAGTTTACGATACACGAATAGAGAATCACGTGAGAGCCACTGTGCGGTATGATAGGTGTTTACAATGTTTACACAGCCATCGCACATGTTGTTGCGCTATACAGTGTTCTGGCTCTGATGTGCTGCGCCATTCCTCGCCTCGTATGCACGCGTTCTCCTATATTGTATTGTTACATTCGGAGAAACTCGTTCGATGGAAATACGTTCGCGTATCTCCCACTGGCGATCCAGTGTGTTTCAATTATCCGAGCCTGTTACTGTGTGAAAGTAATTGATCTTTGCAAAATTTCGGCTCAAAATTTGCCGAAATCACGATGCGAAGCTTTCGGATTCAATTTTCCTGGCTGAACGCTGCACAAAATAATTAGGGAGTCGCACGAACCTCTCACAGTTAAACCGATCAACTCCATAAGGGAGTTAGGGGGTTAATATAATACATTCGTTGTTACTCACGCGTATGGTGCTCCAAATGTTGCGTATGCACTCTTTATTATTAATGTTTTTCTCCAAATATTTGTTACTCCTGCGATCGTACCGTCAGTAGAGGTGTGCGGAATCCTGATAATTGCCGAAACCCGATGCTTGGGACGGAATGTTCGGGTTTCCCGAAAATCTTCGGGATTTCTGATACTGCACGGAATCTTCTAATATTGTTTTTTCAGCAATCTACAATATTAGTATTTCTATTGCGGGATTTTCTCCCAACTGTATTATATTCTCACTTTTATTGTCTTTATCTGTGGTAAAAGAGCCTGTTATGCAATTTTTATTGTTCGCAATATGTTGTAAATTATTAAGTTAAATAAAACAGAAAATTACGTAAAGTGAAACTCAACGATAGAAATTGAAAGTCTAAAACTATAGCCATATTTAATAAAACAAGACACGAATTCCGATATTTTCAAAAATCTCGAAAGTTTTGCGATCCCGTCCCGATTCCGGAAAACATTTCTGTTCCCGTCTCAATTCAATTGTGCACACCTCTAACCATCAGTAGTCTGTAACCTAAGAAATTCAAATTAACATCTATAATAGACGATACTGTTAATAATTGTACAATAACTTGTTAAATTTCGTCTTGAAAAGGTTAATAATTGGTAAAAGAATTTGTTAAATATTATTCTGTTCCGTCCGCGAAGGATTAATTATATTTTCACGATTATTATTGTTATACTTCTATTATTATTATTATTATTAAATCTATCCTCAATTTTAGTTAAATGAAACAGGAAAAAATAAAAAAATACATGTTTTTTTATTAAATAAATTGTTTTTTCACAAACTAGTCATGTTGATCCCTCCGATAGAAGTAGATACACGTTAAACGTGGGTAGTTCTAGTTGAAGCGTATTCTAACAGCAGTGAATGTCTTAAGCGGCGGTAAGGCAAGAATGTTCCACTATGAATCGCGTAATTCCGTAAACCGGCGAGTATGATGAATCGCACAGTGAAACTAGTTAGGGGAAAACAGGGGAGGGTGTACCATTAAAATATTACGACACGAGCGAGCGCGGTATACGTTATTTAACCCGTTTAGTCATTTTGTATTCAGGCCAGCAATTCTGCCGCGCCTCTTTGGGACGTGCGCTGAAGTCGCAAACGCGATTTATCCCTTAAAGATCCACCGTTTTGTTGCTCTTCTGTTTGATCCCCTTTCGCGAATTTGTCTCATCCGTCTTATGTAATTTAGATCCATAATACGGAGAATTATCCAAGCGATAAGGTCGATAATTCCCTTCGAAACGTCCAACGAAACCTTCGCTGGATCTTTGGATCCTCAATTCTTTTGCAATCGGTGTCCTCGATCTTCTAATATATTTATGTGCACGCTTACACGCATCAAATAAGGAAACGCATGAAACGTTAGTCTGTCCTCCTATCTCTCAATTTTTCATTTTGTAAAATATTTTGAAGTGTTTGCTATTCCACATGTTTTTCTTCTTTTAACTTGTGCTTTCCTCTCGTATATTTTAAGAGAGTTGAAACGGTTACAATCCTATTCTCCGAATGTTCAGAAGTTTTACTTAGGATAGATGATCCTTGTATGGAAATTGGATTAATGTGTACCCAAAATCTGTGCATGGAAAAAATAAAAACTGTTCGTCTGTAGTTCCAAGGGGCCCAGGTCGCCGATTAAGATACAATTTGGTGGCCGGGGGGGGGGGGGGGGGGGAAACCTTAAATACTAAATTTCAATGACAGGTCTTTAATAGTTTTCAAGATATGAAGTAGAATGGCAGATTGAATTTTGCCTATACGTACACGCTTGTGCCAGCGTGTGCGTAAGCCTGCATGAGCCCGTGGCAGCATATGCGCGCATCTAGTTGAGCCCAAAGCTAAATAATGATTTTTCCTGTTGCCAAGAAGATCGGGCCGAGATTTTGAGAGCTCCAAAAGTCACAAACTCTTCGAACCAGTGAAACCACGCGGCGTGTCTCGAAATAAAGTTGTCGCGACAAAATAATCCGCGTGTTTTGCGTCATTCACTGGCAGTTGTACGTGCATGCCTGTGTACGTACTTTTACGTATCCCTTCGCTGTACAGATGTAAATTGTCGTAGCCAATTATTCATTATGATCGAGAACCGATACAGCTGAATTAACCTTGTCGTCGCTGTAATTTAATGGCTTGAAAGTTTTGAGTCTTAGAAATCCCAAAACTTGGAGATTCAAAGGCGTAGAATTCGAAAGATTTGAAACTCGAAGGCTTAGCTGAAGACTTGGTGAAATTAATATCCACAGTGATTACAAAAATTATTTGTAATAGTAATTATTATCGACATTTTTCTATGCAATGTTTTTTGATTAAGTTTAACATTTCATTTCTGCAATCCGAAATTTTTATAATCGTATAAAAGTACTGTTACGCACTAGGAAACTTAATGTACTTGAACCTACTTAAGTAGTACTTAGATGTTAAAATAAATACAGTAATATGCAAATGGTTTTTGTAGCCACTGTATTTAAGCTTCATTTCTTTGAGTATTTGGTAAAGATATGAATTTGCATAAATAGTTCGTATCCTACTAAGTACTATTACCATGAAAAATACGAACGCTAACGGCAGTCAATTTTAGACTATTAACCTTTTCCGCAATCCACCTTCGAAGGCTTATTTAATCATATTTTATAAAGCAAGGATTAATCGTGCAGGTGCGTGACAGATCGGTAATGAAATCCAGTGTAGAATTCGACTCGAAATAAACTTCCGTATCCTCAAACGGTACTCAGATATGCAAAAAGCGAAACGACAGTGACAAATTGAACGCGGCCCGTCGAATTTTGCTGTAAAACGAAATAAAAGGTAGGGTCATCTGCTTAAGTCACTTCCTCATATTACAAAGACGTGTTGTATGCTATTTGTACGCAGAATCCTCGTAACGGAATAAGACATAGTGTCACGTATATAGAAATTCAAATTTAAACCCTTCTCCATCTTACCTCAACCCTGCTTGATGAGCGGATACCTATCTTTACCATACTCGTAGGTGTTTTCCATCCTGGTCCGAAGTATTTTTAGTAAAATGATCTATCGGGGAAAGATCCAGAAGGTTCTCCAAGGAGGGAATTAGACGCATCGTCACGTGGGAGCTCGAACTTAGATTGCTGTTAGGAGATTTAATTCGATTAATCCTTTCTCTATTGTTGGCGCCTTGCGGCGATCAACGCCTTCTCTGCGGACGTAGCTTTGAAATTACAGGATTTCCAAGTTTTCGAATCATAAGCCATCAAGTTTCTAAGCCTTCCAATTCCAAGCCTTTGCATTTCCAAGCCTTCAAATTGCTAAGCTTTCGAATTCCAACCCTCCAAATTCCCAAACTTGGATTTCCAAGCTTCCGAATAGCAGGTCATTACATTTTAGATTTCCAAGTGTTCGAATTTCTAAGCCTCCGAATTCCGAGTCATCAAACTTCCAAGCTCTGGATATTTTATATATATTTGCATAATACATGCAATGTGCACTCTGTACGTTTCCTGCAGATTTAGATTTCCTCTAACCGCATGGTCATCCGCATTTCAGTGATAAAAAGTACGATTTATTTTATTGCACATCGTATCTTTATAATTATTTATTTCCTTACCGTGGAGGCTGCAAAGAAGAAGTGAAAAGAAAAGAACGAGTCCTCCGAAGTTTCCGTGACTTCGAAGTTGAGAAAGTTATTGCAGTTTGCTTTGAGATCAGAGCTTTCTCGGAAAACAAAAATTTAGCAGTTGGAGGAAGTTGTGCAAGGGCTTTCAACAGGGGCTTTCGCTTTGATGCAACGAGCATCAATAGCGCTTATTGTTAGTCAATATTCCTAGCAAGTTAATATTCGCCGATGTCCATCGACTGTTTCCTAATCAAACTATAACCCGTTGGAAAATTATCTAGTTGATTGTCCTCCTCTTTCCATTCAACGACAGATTTTAATTTTTCTGGCATTAGATTTTATTCGAATATTTATCTTGACCCGATAGCCGATATCTATTTTTGTGCGGACGGATAAAGCGCACGAGACAAGGGACAGAATTAAAAATGAAAATATTTTAGTCGATAACGAGACGTGCTTTGCATAAGTTACGCGCGAAAATGTCTTTCACGTTGGTCCAAACCGTGACGCGGGACATTCTGTTGTCACGATAGTGGTGGTCGAGTTCGAGCCAAATTTTCCATTTCGTCAAAGCCGCACGTTTTTTATATAATTAATGAGATGCGATGAAAGCGGCTGCCAAACCGTGAACTTATTTTCAAATCACCCACGGATCATACGTCTTCAACTGGTCATTTATTTTCAAACCTTGTTTTCGCAGTTTTCTGCTTTACTTTTACGATCTTCTAATCAAATTGTGATCTCTATTTTTAGGAGTTCTATGAAATCGTGGAAACCCTTTGGAAGGACCGGGGCGTCCAGCAGAGTTTCGAGAGGAGTAACGAGTATCAACTAATTGACTGCGCCAAATAGTAAGTTATCTCCGTTTTTGTAATCCATAAAATTCCTCCAGTGTGCATTGGTTCCAAACAGTATCGGTACATAATCGTATTATTGCATACATCAACTTGCAACTCGGAACTGCTTCTTACAATTATGAATTCCTATAAAAACGTTAATAATGTAGCGAAAGCTGAACACTGGTTGGTTTTACCCTTTCAACATTAGAAAGTGTACTTTACATTTGATATTTTGTATATTCCTGTATATTACATGATACGTGTCACTTTATTCGAAAACTCCATGTCACATGTTACGTGTTGCCTAAATGTTGCCCTAGTGGAATTGTGCATTAAGACAAGGCCAGGATTACAAGGGCGTTTTATACGCCGCTCGATGACTACACGAGCGTGGGGCACGCTTTGACCCGCTCGCAAAACGTCGCTTGTCGCGTGTCAAACGTCAAAAACGTTGAGAATGCGTACAAAACACTCATAAAACGCTTCACTCAATATCCAGCGGAAAAAACGCCCGTGTAGTCCTAGCCATAAACTAGAGCAGGCTTTCTCAATCTTTTTTTACTCATGGCTCCCTTTTGGACCGCGGCATTCTCTATGAGCCCCTTCTCCTTTTTTCTTAGTCAAAAGTTTGAATTTATAAAAAATACACATAGATGTTTGTATTGTACTGTTATTTATTTATATGAATCAATATACCCACGTATATCTCCATATACCACTATACCTACAACTAACTGTCTACACCTATAAAATAAAATTAATTAAACAAAATAAACGTGGCTCACTCTTGAAGTTCGTGGCTCCTTGATTCTTCCATTTTTTGCATAGCATCAGAAATTCGTTTGTAGGACCCCCTGGGGGCCATATGAATCCCATTGAGAAACCCTGAGCTAGAGTATATGTATAAGATAGTGTTAATATAGGACTAGAAGCAAATCATTGCGTGCCGCTGATAAAAATAAGAGGGTAAAGTCATCGTCTAGTCCTGCTGAGGTGCGAAACAGAACTATTTTAATCCGTGGCAGGCTGGTATCTCGATTACGATAAGAAGCACGGTTCGATAAGGTTTACGCGGCGATAATGAGTCCGCAATGCAACGCGTTCTGGATTTGTCCTCGAATTCGTCCGCGGTTCTTTTAACTATTCCATGCGTGCCAGAGAATACAATCTGAAACGAGAACTCACGGTTCCGTGAAAAAGTATACCAACTCTCCTCTTACGTATACGCGTGTGTCAGTGCGTGTACTTACTTACGTATCCGTACTCGCTATCGTTGCATCCGATTTGTAAATAGTTTGCAACGCGGTTGGTTAAATTTCGGAAGCGTTCTCATGACCGCGATACATATGGTATATCCGTGTATATTCATGGGCCTGTGACACCGATTTAATGCCAATGAAGACAATGCCTTAACGAGGTAATCGCTTTAATAGGGGCCACTCGTTTATCTAGGGGTTCTCGATGAATTGGCCCAGCCTCGAACTTTTTTCACGCTGTTCACTGACACGCGAGCTTTTCACCAACATATCGGAACTGGACGGGACCGTGGCGTGCCCGGCTTTTGTTCCACTCTCATTCTCTCCGTTCGGCGATATTTTTATCGCCGCATGCAAAACATTTGTTTTCACTACTGTTCCCCACCTGCACAATACAACTGCACCGGGAATTTACCAAAAAGATCGTAGTCCAGATCTGAGGATTCTCTAAAGCTGCAATATTTACGGATACTTATTCGGGATGGTTAACGGCTATGGGATAATTAAACACAGCAGTCGTGGCACCATTTTTATGCATTTATGGGAACTTCAACCCTTTGCGGACGATGTCAGTAAATATTTAGGCGATCGTTTCTGGTTCTCTGGACACGCATCCAATTTTTAAACTAAACAATGGCAATTATCATGATTAATAGACACTATTGGAATATTTAGAGACTGAACCGAATTTCTATTTGCATTCTATTTCTTTAACGGTGTTAACAAAAATATTAATTTATATAAATATTGGCATTCTAATGCTTTTCTGTACCTCAAAGCCGATGTTACTTCTCCACCAACGCAGCATTATTTTCGTCAGTCCCTTTTGAACGTTACTGGAAGAGAACATCGGTGGAGCCGATAAATTTATATAAATGAGCGAAAAACTGGTCCGCTCTGTCCCCGGTCGAGCAGGTCTCTTTAAACCGTGTCCCTTTGAAAATTACGTAGGTGAGGCGAGGCACAGGTTGTTGCACTGGATCGTGGGCAAACGGGCGTGTGAATCTCGAGTGTAAACGTGAAACTTATCCGCTAAGCTAACAAACCAGAACATGTGACTTCGTTTGCCGTCTATCAATTCGTCAAACACTTTAATTAGACAGAACTCGCTTTATATTTGGCTACAACCTTGCCAAGGCCTCTCTTCTTGCTCCTACAATTACCATCGTGTGGTTGTCGCAACATAATTCATGGCAGGCAGTATTGAAACGTTTATTATTTGTGCGGTACCTCAGAGAAACAAGAATATAACCATAACGATGGAAATTGTAACTAAATATTGCAGTGATCAATTGTTTTCGACATACGTGGTTTCTAAAATCCAAGTCTATAATAATGCGTGTATACGTTGGTGGACAAAATTATAAGAGGCCTTGAAAATTTCTAGAATGAGGGCTCAATTTTATATTTCTATTAAAGAGCGTCACATATGAAATAAAACCATTTATTGTTAACCAATACCTTCATAAATTAAACAAATATTACAACAAATATCCAATTTAAATCAAACGAATACAGTTTCACTTGGACAAAATTATTAGACGTTATCTTTGATAATTAAAAAAATATTCATAACTAATCAAAAGTATCATTTTTTCCGAATGTTAATAACGAGTAGACTTCCCCTTTATTTTGTACTACATAATTCATTCGGTTTGGTAAACTTTTGTACAATTTTTTTATACAAGTTTGGTCAAAGTCTAATCAGGCACATAATTTATGATGTTTGCTATAAATGAGTAGTCTATCCTGTAGTTAATCAATGGTATAACGTTCACGGATTCGATATTCTACAGCTTGCCAAAGTGTATTTCACATGTTTCACAGCGAGATCGCATCAAGATCACGGCGATAGTTTTCGTTTCAGTTAAAAATATGTTAGACCCGGTTACACTTCGGTTACTGCACTTCGTCGGCCCACGTTTGTGTGAATTTTTTTTTCTTCCTTCGCTTTTTTTTCACCAGGTCCTCTTTCGTGTCCCCTTGCACGAAGAGAGAGAGAGAGAGAGATGAAGAAAGAGGAAACCCTCGATAAAAATAGTGCGTTGTATTTTTAGGAAGCACAGCTTGAGATATAACTGAGATATTCGCGTGGACCACGGAGAAGTTAGATTGTTGTAATTTCGGACGCCTATTTGCTAAACACGCCCCTCATTCTTGGTACACGAGGAAACATTACACTCGCGAGGAGAATGGTTTCGGATTGTTATATTAGGAAGGGAAAATGATTAGCGATGGGATCAAGTTTAATATGCAGTTAGAAATCTATATAGAGTCAATCACGAAAGTCTACATGCGAATTCTAAATTTTAGATACTAACATTTTGCGTCAATTATTTATCGTTTTAAAACACCCGAATTTATACACTCTATGTATCGCATTCAAAATTGATCGCGTATATGCGACTAAAGCACTGAAAGGGTTAAAGTCAGCGGGTATTTTTAGACCTTTGAGGAAGTACATATGTATCAAGTATTTACTTGAAGTGCTCGTAAAATGTTCGAAACTACGATAGGTATATTCGTATTCACTTGCAAAGTTGTTAAATTCGATCGGTTAAGACACTGACTAACAAGTACAGGGTAGACCACTCATTTATAGGAAACATCATAAATTTCAAAATTAAATTCTGATCGTGTAAAAAATACAGGT
This sequence comes from Eucera pruinosa, assembly GCA_028830335.1. Taxonomy (NCBI): domain Eukaryota; kingdom Metazoa; phylum Arthropoda; class Insecta; order Hymenoptera; family Apidae; genus Eucera; species Eucera pruinosa. The sequence continues at coordinate 14,446,627 of JAMYCR010000005.1, forward strand.
TTTTACGCCCCTTACGATTTAGCATGGTTATTTTAAGAATTACATTCAACCCGACCATCAAAGTTGATAAAGTTAACACTCTATAATACCATACGACTTAAACATTACACCTTTCCTCTATTAAAAGAGCAGCGAAGTATTCATTGGTTTACCTAAAACATGATCTTGTCTCTAAAGAAAAGTGGAAGGTTGAGAGCCATAGTGGTGTAAGTCACATTTTAGTTGTTTCACGTAAAACAATCATTTGCTCACAAGAACAAATCTACTGATATATTATGTAACATAAAGGCACCGAATTAACTTTTAGACCTAATACACGAATTGTCCTTCTGATAGCAAAATCACTTTATTTGTAACCAATTTACATTATCTTTGATGGCGAATCAAATTAAAAGTGCATAAATAAGCGATTTACACCACTATGATTCTAAATGCTTTATGAACTTTGTTTAGTAGTAAACATTTTGCGGTAAGGAACGAAGTTACGTGTAAATAATGTGTAATAGCAAATATAAAACCTTAATATGTCGAAAATTTGGAAAATTTGAACTTACATCACTACGGCTCTCAACCCTCCAATTGAAAGAAAGCGACGAATGATTTTTTTGGAGGCGAAATTGCAATGAAAAAAGTGAAACGCAGTGTTGGAAGATAAAAGGAATATGGGCCAACCAGAAGGTGCCTAAAATATCTTGGAATTGAAATCGGTGTGCGTCGAATAAATATTTGTTCGACAAGAATAAGAGATCGCTACGCAACAACGGCTGATTATTGATTGTTAGTTCAGAGTCATTTCCTGATTGAACAGTCGTCAGGATTTCACACGATAAAATTCTCGCAGGTGAAGCGATTCGTGTTGCAATGGTATTACCGTTCCGCTGCTTCTGTTGCTATCTCCTTTGAACCCTTTCGCGTTGGAAATTCAATTCGGATGCTACTTTTTGGTATCGAATTTTTCTGTTCTTGGATTGAAAAACAAAAATGAACGAAAGGGAGGAAAAATGGGAGAGAGAAAAAAGAAAACATGCGCTATACACGGGGAGAATCGAGTAACGTCGCAATTACACGATGGAATACCTCGGCACACCTTAAAAAAGGAAACACGTGTCACTATATATAGACGCCGGTCTATGTGCTGGGATCACTGATGCTGCCACACATAGTTCATGAATGTTTAGGTCGATAACAATCTTCTTCCGTGGCATCGCGTCAAATAAAAACGAGCATTTTTTATCCTCGTTAATAACTTTCGATGCCGGTATCTAAATATACACGACGAAAATTCGATGCGATCGTTTGAGAAACTCTTTCGCATCCCTCCGAAAGTTGCGGAGATTTTTTTTATCAGATCCTCTTTTTGTGAATTTAGTATCATTATCATTGAATGTTTGGCTCGTTGTATCGAAGTCTGCAGCAGGAAAGCTTATAGTGTACCTCGAGGCGCCGAGCCGCTTTTCTAAAGCAACCAAAATCGCCAGGTTGCTCAAATATTTGTTCGAAATATTCGGAGCCAACGATCGAGACGAGACAGAAAGTTTGCGAACCGTCGAAAACGACGTTAATGGTTGGATGCTGCGTAATCTTCCACGCGGATTTTCTTTGATCTATTTGAATTCGTTATTTATGCAACCCGGCATTGTATTGTTTTACAGCTTGATTTCGTTCAAAATCCGCGAACATTTGTCTTCTTGAACAACCGTGTTCAATGGCATTTGCCGCGGTTTTATGCAATGTTGCTTGCACACGACAATTTTTCCAAAATGTCCCCCTTTAATTTGTACGATCACTGCTGAGCATTCTTCCGCAGGAAAGAAATGTCGGCGCGTGTGGTATCGTTAGAAATAACATTGTTAGAATTGACGTCAAGGTCGGTCGGGTTACACCGCGGCGATAACCAGAAAATCGTTCTGCTGTAGCTAGTTGGTCACGACCTCTTTCCTCTTTCAATTCTCCAGAGGTCGATAACCTCATTTCTGTGCGAGCGCGCCAATTTCATGACCTACCTTTTCTCACGAGCCTACACACGGAGCCACGTAGCTTCCTATCTCACGGCTTCTGTCAGCCCTTCCTATGAAACCACTTTACCGAACACCAATTTTGTCGATTTGTGGCTCCTCACATTTACTCGAGGAGCCAATTTCTGGTTACTTGCGCCTGTTGCGGCCAGTGAACGCCGAGTTAATTGCTGTTTTTCCCGTTGTACTGCTGAAAATCTCTTTGGATCCTCTCAATTACAATTTGTAACGAAGGTAATACCTCTAGAGTTATTCTAAGACCACTCTAGAAGTGACCGACGGAATCGTAAAACGTTCAACAATTTTGGATTCCTCGTGTTTTTTCTTTAATCCTTCAAAGATGACACTATTTTTCGATGAAAGTAACTCTACGTGGCATTATAATCTAAATCAAGTTTAATTTCACGTAACAAATTTGAAAACTGTCGCGAACGAAATTTTATACAAAATTCAGTTGTATAAGAATCTATAAAATGGATTTAGAAAATATTGAGTTGACCAAATAGATTAGTCGTATTTTAAAGATGTATACAAGCAAAACATTATTACACAGTATATTTTCTACCATTTTCAATAATTCTCTATTAAATTAAATAGTTTCATCATTCCATCCTTGAATAATTTTACATTATTTTAACGAAAATTTCAGATTCCCGAATTTTCTTCTAATAATAAAAAAATTTCGTAAGGGTTCAAAAGCGGTGATAACCTTTCAATATTAGCCTGTTCTACTATTCGTGTCATTTCTTCCTTGTTTATAATACATTTTTACCTTTACACTGGTAATACAAAGCAGTGTGTCAAAAATACAATCAATCATTAAGATTTTTTTCTAAATGATAGATTGAAATATCTGCTTACAGATCTTATTTGAGTTTGCAAAATTGTTTGCATATATACTTACGTATTGCGATTCAAGCGAATAGTTTGAATAATTCTAGAAAAACGGGAAGATTTTTCGGCCCACCTAAAAATTTCAAATAATGTGAAAGTCCGTACCATATACGAATTTCGGCCCTGATGGATTAACCCTTTCAGTGATGATACGCGATTATTATAATACCTCCTGTGGCGCTGTAAAGAGGGAAGTAGGATAGGAAAGAGGAAAGGGAGCATTTCGTTCTGGGCCTGTTAGTGGACTTATCCAGTATCTAACAGACCCTGTCTTAGACGTAGGGATCTTGGAAGTCAGGTTAAAGGCGATGTATATACGGACGAGGTGGTTTAAGTAAGCATTTGCGAGAAAATCCTATTTCTTCTTGGATTCCTCTGGTGGTAGGCGTAAGAGGATCGTCATACTCTTATCCCTAGATTGCGGAATGCTATCCGTTTGTCAGATATTTAAATGTACAAAAAAGTGTAAAATGATTTATGATTCTATCTTATATCGATGTGGACCTGGTGACTAAGCTTTTACATGACTAAGCCTTTACAAGGGCTGTTTCTGTGTAAGCCGAACCCTTTAGTTCTTTTATTTATTTATTTTTTGGCTCATAGGAAAATATTATTGTATATAGAACTATAAATTCGTATCAGCAGAATTTGCAGAATTCTAATTACCTCGACTTTAAATTTAAAACAGCATAAAGTAAAAAAGTTTAAGTTGTGAGCAAGTTATAGGTACATTACAAACTCTGCTGAGAGGATCGGTAGAGTCAAATTTGGAGGTGTAGCGTGTTGGTTTAACACTTTCACGGTGCAGTAAAATGACGAAGAATAGAAAAAAGGCGATACAAAAAATATTTATTTTTTTCTATTACAACATTTTTTGTGTTTCGATTTCCCGATACAAAAAGTACGTAATTTCACCCATTCGTACGTGATACATCTTAATAATTATGTTACATACAATACAGTTTAAGATGTAAAATCTATTATGCCGAATTAGACAGTTTGCTCACGTCTTTCTCGTACTAAACTGCGAAAGGGTTACACAATGGGTTAAAATTTTGAATCTTTGGCAGGGACGTTGAAATTTGTTAATCGTAAGTTGGGAAATGTCGCGATGAAAAAGTATCTATCGTTGTTGCTGCAGCTATTTTGTATCCGGGGCCGAAGAGGCCGATGTCTGTCAGTAAATATATTATCACCGTCAACCGACTGTGGAAGGTTGCATGGCGGTGTCAAAGCGGAGACCCACCCTTGTAAGCTCTCGCGCGTACATACACCTGTACAGGGCACCGGTATACGTATGTGTAGGTGCAGTTAAGACTGCATGTACGATTGATGGCGAGCAGCGGTGGCAGTGACCCATGACCCGGATTGGAAACTGGGTGCCGGAGAGGCATACCCTGCGAGGCCGAGAGGGCGAGAGTTGGGGTTAGGATAGTACACCGCCGAGGATCGATTTTCCCTCTTCGTGCGCTCTATCCACCCTAGACACTGGCCGGGGAGGGTCTTTCCAGAGAAACAGCGACAGAGAATGTGAAAGAGAGGACAAGCAAAAGAGCGTGCAAAACGTGCAGAGCGTACAACCAGCATCCTAGAGGAGAAATAGAGGAAAATAGAGAGAATTATGTGAAAAGGAATAATTTTCTTTCCCTTCGATTCTGATCCCTCAACGTCCCAACACTTCTTTCTAAACCACCCACTTCCGCTTTCCAGCCCCTGTGTTATCGCGCCACTTTCGATATCTCATTTCGCGAGCCCTGCAGCTTCCATCTGGACCAAAAATTTCAGAGTAAGAAATTTGCGTCTAGCCACAGAAGTATTTAACTACGTTTGGTATTCATGGAATTTGATTAGGTCTACCAATAGGTAATCCACTATTTATAATGGATTGATGAATTTGTTTTATCAAGAAATAAGCTTCCTTTCAAATAGGAATACATAGCTTGCCCGAAAAATGCATTAAATAATAGCAGTTACATTTAACGTCAAGTAAGTACTTAATTTTGTTAAAAACAAATGCCACATTAAACAAAAAAAGCGGAATATTTATTGCTACATACAACTAACGCATACAATGGCTGCCAAAATTTTCTGGCTGAAGTATCTTTATTGTATTAATAAGACGAAGAAATACTGGATAATAAAGGCACATTATGTAAATATATATTGTTTTATTATAGCGTATAAACAGACTGTGAATTTCTATGCAAATACATATTTTGAAAATTAACCCTTTCACAGTGTAATAAAGTAACGAAGAAGGGGAAAAAAGTAAAGAATATCTGTCTTCTCTATTGCAACAGCTTTTGTAATTCAGTTGCTAGATACAAAGAATACATAACTTCACATGTTTATATCTGATACGGTTTAATAATTATGTTATGTATCGTGTAACTTAAGATACGAAATTTATACTACCGCATTCAACAGCTTACTTGAGCCTTTCTCGATCAAAACTGTGAAACGGTTAAGAATAAAGAAAAGACATAAATAGGTGGTTGTTTCATCTCCTAAATGTTGTAATTTCTACTATATTGCGTACACTTCGTATATTTTTTCACACACATGTTGTGTGTACTTTGCACCTTCTTGCACGTTTAAATATCCCATGAATGCATAAAAATCTGCAGTCTACTTATAAATTATCATCTTACTAAATTGCCTATGAGAAAAGTTTTACTAATATGTAATTTAAATTGAAGTAGAATTATAGTCTGGTCGGGAACTTATGGTAGCCACTGTATAATTGTATATCAATATAGAAGAGAGTAACTCCAAATGTATTTTTAACATATCGGCGAATATGTATATTGTCGATAAGATTTACTTCAATTGGAATATGAAACGTTGAATATTAGGATGGATATTGGAATAACAAACGGATGAAGTTGGATACTTTCGCGAGTACTTATTTTTTTATTTTCTGGGGAGTTGCAATTGGCGGTGCCTTCGCTTCCTGAAATTGTTACGTGCTTAAAATTGTTAACACTGCCAAGATAAATTGCGGTTAGTTTAGTCGAACGGATGTCGGGCTTCCTGTTTGTGGCGGTTTTCAAAAATTGGACAATCCCCAACAGAGTTAAATAAAGACAAATTTTAAATAAAGACAAATACGGTTGATCGTTATCGTGGATGAGCAACATCAATCACAAGTAGTTTTACGTTAATTAAGACATATCTTACAATAATAATAATAAGAAAAAAAAGAATACAAATTCTTCATTGTTATCCACGGGTTAACACTAGAACTACCAGGATAGTGAAAATAACTGGTGGCTAATTTAGTATATAAATTATATAAACTTGCGGCGGCACATTTTTGTGAATTTCATGATATTCTGTAGAAAATATAAATAAAGATTCGTTTCAGTTGCATCATATATTGTTCTCAATCGTCTATCATTTTTATTTCTTTAGTATAGATAAGTATATTTTAGCTGTGAATAATTCCAGTATCAATACCCTTTATTATAAAGAAAGGGAGAAAAAGTTTTTGGATAGTCATAAATAGAGTGCAAGTCATTATGCAAATTCGTAACTTTTCAAATAAAACTAAAGAAACAGGACCTAAGTACGGGGTTGTTTTACCCCCTAAATATTATAATATGTATTTTGCTTTTGCTATTTTGTGTATTTCTGCATATTATGTGCATTCTGCATTTTTTAACACATTCAAATCTCGCGTAAATGTATAAATATCCGCAATAAATTAAGCCGTAACAGCCTTGCATTGAAATAAAATTGAGTACATTGGTTATTAAATAAATCAAAAAGTTACATATTACGTACTAACAGAGCTGAATAAAATAGTATTTTAATTAGAAAATAGTAAATGAATAGTTTATTTTAGACCATACATTTACTCTTAAAAATAAAATATTTCATTTCCTGATTTAGATTATCAAACTAAAATATTTCATTTTATATTATGGATTCCAAAAATAAAAATATTTCATTCTATGAAATTTTGCTAATTACTTGAAATACTATTTTATTTGAATTCTAAAAAATGTATTATTTTCGATAGTATTTGAAATATTCTTTCTGTAAATTTTACCCTACTCTGCATACTAGATATTCAACAATTGATTCCTACTATGGAATCGAAAAATTCATTAATACATCGCTTCGCAAGAATTTATTTCTCCCTCTAAGTTTATAAGTCTCGACATCCAAGATGCGTGATCGTTTCTTCCGCTTTCTGTTCCAGTTTTCTAGATAAGGTAGCCATTGTTAAGCAACGGGATTACACTCCTACAGAACAGGTAATTATAATACAGAATCGTTTAAACAAGATCATCGTGAAATAGGAGGACTCTAATCGATCGATAAATTTGTTGTTTGTTGCAGGACATCCTCAGGTGTCGAGTCCTCACGTCCGGTATCTTCGAAACGCGGTTTCAAGTCGACAAAGTAAACTTTCAGTAAGTCTTCACCGATAGCCTGCTCGCTTTACTCCAGTGTCGTCTAACTATATATAGACGACGTATTACAGTAACATCGGCCGACGGTAAATATAACGCGAAGCAGCGACGCGCATCTCATCCCGGCGTGTATATTACAGCTATAGACTTTGCTATACGTGCAGTGAAATCCGTTAGCCGCGTTAACGCCTCCGCAACTTTATAATATTTCCCCTTTTTGCCTCGGTCTCCGCTTGCCCCTTTTGGTCCGATCCTGTGTTTCGCGTTAACTTTACGGAGGAACAAACAGAGGAACAATCTTTATCGGTCCCCTCTGTAATTTCATCCTTTCACACAGTTCAATTCTCGGATCAATTCTAATTCCATCCTTTTTTTCCGTCGACAATGTTGCGTAGAATATAAAATCATAGACTAAGTACAGGATAGACCACTCGTTTATAGGAAACATCATAAATCTCAAACTGAAGTACGTGTAAAAAAGCAGACGTATTTTTACAGCCCTTATGACTTAACTCTTTGATGCCGAGCTCAGTATTTTGTACTGACTTTAAGAACAATAACGCAAACTACTTGTCTAATTAATTTCGTGACTTACACGAAAGTCATTAGATTTAGATTCTACCTGAAGCTTCCTTCTTTTATGTCCGTACTCAAAGGGTTGATGACGATTTATAATATCAGTTTCAACACGAACCGTTTACAGCACGGTTCGGTTCAGGCATGAAACATTTACGGCACGATTCAGTTCAGCCAAACATTTTTGTGGGAAAAAACATATGATTGTATATATATAGCGTTGCGGATCGGTTCAGGTGTGATACGTTTCGTACGTATGACGACTAAGATTTGTCTGCGCCGATCGTGCTGTAAACGTTTCGTGTTGGATAGTGTAAATCGACCTTTAGAGTAATGATTTTCAGAATTGTATTTAATCCAACCATCAAAGTTGATAAAGTTAATCCTCCGCAATGCCATGTGACTTAAAAGTTACATACTCATATACAGGGTATCCCAGTAATCATGGTATAACTGAGAAGGTGGTTATTTTACGTGGAAAAATAAATCGAAAATATATAATAAAATATTTCCATATGAGACACTGTTTTCGAGAAAATTGACATTGAATATTCTTCGGGTATGCGTGCATTTAACTTTTTCCGAGATTTAATTTTGCACCAACAGCCGATGCCAATTTAAGGATAAGAACTGATTAATACATTTACTAACTATTTTATTAATTCACAATCACACGATTTAACGAATTGTTTTAAGTTACATTCTTCGTCACGCATAAAAGTCTTTGCTCCACGAATCAGGAAGTCGCAAATTGACGCCACGGTGTTTTAATAGTTTATTTGTTCTTGATTTAAAAAAAAAAATCACACTAAATTGATAATGGGGCAAGTTGGCCCCGTATGATACTATATAAGAATGATTATCCTATCCTGTCCTTTGTCAGCGATAGAATCCATACGGATACCGTAGTCTACTACAACGATCGATGTTTTTTTTCTGTCTGTTGCAGTATGTTCGACGTTGGTGGTCAACGCGACGAAAGGAGAAAGTGGATACAGTGCTTTAACGATGTAACGGCAATCATATTTGTAACAGCATGTAGTAGTTATAACATGGTACTCAGGGAGGATCCGACAAAGTTAAGACTCAGAGAAAGTCTAGACCTGTTCAAAAGTATTTGGAATAATCGGTACGATTCGATTTTTAATGACTTTATACATTTTTTTACCGCACCGCCCGGTGATAGGGAGGTTCGAACGATATCGCTACCATGTAATCACTCTTTGCTTGCAGGTGGCTCCGCACAATTTCCGTAATCTTATTTTTAAACAAACAGGATCTATTAGCGGAAAAGATAAAAGCAGGAAAGCACAAATTAGAAGATTATTTTCCAGAGTTCGCGCGATATCAGACACCAGTTGAGCCTGGGGTAGTGGCAGATCCAACAGAACCTCCTGACGTTATGAGGGCCAAGTACTTCATTAGAGACGAATTTCTTGTAAGTATATGCTCTGCTACATGAAAATGTAGAGCTGCGACCATAGTCAAATAATCGAGCAGTTCGAAATTTAAGCCAAACCTATTCTTAAATTCTCGAAACTCGATTTTTTCGGGTACTCGACTCAGTTCAGAAAACCGATTCGAGTGAAATTCTGCTCGTTTTTTCCATCTATTTCCCAGCTCTATATGGATATCACCGATTTTATTATGAAAACTATCAACTGATTTATCTAAATCTGTTCGCAGCGTATAAGCACAGCGAGTGGAGACGGAAAGCACTATTGTTACCCGCACTTTACATGCGCCGTCGATACGGAGAATATCAAGAGAGTGTTTAACGATTGCCGAGACATCATTCAGCGGATGCACTTGCGTCAGTACGAGCTGTTGTGACTTCGTTCCTGCCGACATGTCCTGTCATCTATTGGTATAAAAATTACGGTAGTGCTCCATCTTGAGCTAACGCGAGTCAAATAAGTCGTACCATGGGCGATCTAAATGATATCGCGATGTACGGCGATACAACATTGGTACGCGGAACTCTTCTTCGCGTGTATCTGAAGTCGTTTTAATTATTCAGAAAAAGTTAACGCGTCGAAGAAAATCCGCGGTGTGTAATACGCACACGATAATGATTGATGACTGCGAGTCGATCGTTCTTCTTCGACGGAATGTTTAAGGAGAAAAGTTGATATGCAGCGGTTGGGGGTTACCTAAAGAAACAAAAAAAAACAAAAAAACACAAAAAAAATAAGAAATCTGTCTTGCAAACGGGGAGAATAGAGTTCTCTCCTTTTTGCACAGAAATCGCTTACTATGTCATTGGTGTACAAGCAAATTATGCCCTTGTGCGTTCTACTCTAACGATCGTGTTTCGACAGAGAGAAAGAAAGAGAGAGAGAGAGAGGGAGAGAGAGAAAGAGATATCTCGGGCATTTCGATCACTCGACTCCTTTTTTAGGTTTCGTCGAGAGTGTGCTGAACGTGTCGCGATTAAGGGGAGAAAAATAATATTCGTTGCTAGAAAAAAACACGTGCAATTTTAACTATTACCTCGTTAATTTTATTCTTATTACGCATCAATTCGTTGATAAGAGAGAGAGGGAGAGAGAGAGAGAGAGAGAGAGAGAAAAAGAAAGAAAGAAATGAGAATGCATGAGGGGGAGTGAATCTGTGGATGAGTGCGAGAACGTGCGAATGTTTTAACGTGGGCCGATGTTACGAAGTAACATGGCGGCAATCGTGTAACGGCTCTTTCGTCCGGCACACTCGTCGCATTATTAATCTCGTTCAGATTTAGTATTAAGAACGTTTCCTAAGACTTAGGTAATTTTCTCCGATAAAAATCGTAATTATCGTTGAATGTTTCTTTACTCATTTTTCGAATCTCTATATTTTTTGTTCCCCCTTGTCCTAAAATGAAATGAACGGTTTAATTATAATACTATACATACATACGTACGATCTCCGTGTTTGTTGGTAAATTAATTTTTTTCTTTCGAACTTCCGAATCTCGACTTTTAATCGCATTGGCCCGACCCGTAGGAGTCTCAGCCGCACCTTTTTACAAGAAGAGTATTTTGTGAGATTTTACAGTATTTCGATGAGCGTTTTAATTATATACCTATGTATCAAATATGTACAGGGTGACCGTCCACAGATTCATGTTTTTATGTGCTTTTCCTATGAATCGAGATTCCTCACTGATATCATTTTTACTGATTTTTCCATTCAACTACTTTTTAATTCGTGTACTTAGGCACATACGTAATATCGTCATTTCTAGCTAGCGTCTACATTGTAAATCCTGAAACGATTACGCAACAGAGAAATGTGCCACACATACACACACACACACACACACACACGTGTTTGGAAAGAAAGAGAATTCATTTTACACGTATACTTTTGACTATAGTGTTAGGCTCCAACTTTACAACAATCAAAGTACGTCAATGTAAACGTTATTAACATACATACAGAGGTATAATATGTTGTTTATTTATTCGACTTATTTTTAAACGTAAACAAGAAGAAAAACAGTGTCCCGTGTAAAGATCAATTTATACTATCCGACACGAATCGTTTATAGCACGTTTCAGCTCAAGCAAATGCCGGTCGTGGTACATACGAAACGCATCGTCTTTAGATCTATTTGCAATCCTATATACCAGAGCTCGACAACCTTTTCATTAACAGGGGCACCTCCAATAAGTGGCTTATGACAAAGAACTCCTTACTTTCATTTTGCGCAGGGAGAAGTTTGAAGCTTAAAGCAAATTCAGTACATATTTATTAGGGGTGTGGGAGATCCTGAAAATGTCGGGTAGGGAATTTGTTTTGAAATCGGAACGGGATTCCTGAACATTTCGGAATCCCAAAAATGTGCGGGATTCGCAAAATCTTGAAAATAATTATTATCTTGTCTCGATTCCATATTTTCGTATTCTGGCACATGTTTAAAAATCATGACGATATTGTAATATATCATCAATATTGAACAAAACAAAAAGTTTTTGGGATCCCATACGCCTCTAATACCCATTTTAAATTGTACGTAATTTTGAAAATTCATCATAATTTCAACGTGGACGCTTGAAAAACGTTTCGCGGGTCCTTAGGTTTTCATGAACCCCGCGTTGTCGACCTCTGCTATATACAATGGAACTTCGATCATTGCACGAAAGCCTCATTCACTGCATTTCGAAAATTGGTGGTGGGAATGGTAATGATTTGCATAGAAACAAAAGGCGATCGACAATATAAGCAGTTCACCGAATACGTAACGGGAAAACGTTGGGCAGATAGAGGCAGTGATGCCAGGTGAGGAAAACTTTTATGTACACCTTTCGAGAATAGGAATAGTAGGAAAATACCCCTCTGCAGCTATGCGTTTCACGCATGTGTAGTGACGTAGTATCAGGACGCCACCGTCCACGTGTGGTCCGACGGTATAATATACTATTCCCCTACTTTCATTGCAAATAGTGGAGATATTGCCAGTTCTTCTCGCCCGGTATCGGTCGAAAGAAGCCTTGGTCGTGAACGTGTATTAATCCTTTAACTGCGGAGCACTCCAGGTTAAAACGCTTACTGCGGACGGAATATTTTTTCGCGTACCGCATACTCTACTGTACCGATTAACTGTACAACGTGCAACTAAGTTATTATTTAGTTATTTTATTGCTGTGACCATCTTAAACACTGATGATTCTCATCGTGTATAATATAATCTTTTTACCACAGTCTATGCAGATAGTTTTTGTCGGACGCATATATGCGCCCGTAGCATTCAGATGATTAAAATATATGTGTAACGTGTATTAAAGAATTAATAATCCGTGCAATTTAATTTCACGGGTACACGTTTATTTCTATTATACGTATATATTTATTACAGGAGTATTTCAACTACACGTGTATTTATATATACGTGCCTGTTAGAGATCTCGGTTCTAAATGTGTACTCGAAACTCGAAAAGTGTGTAAATTTGATAAAGTAATTCCAAGAATATGCGAATTGTACGTAAAGTACGAATATTTCAATATCCGTGTACACCAGTGGCGTCAAACTTATATATAAACATGGGCCACCAAATACACCTTAGAGGTATTTTATGTTTTTTTTAATTATTATTTTGATAAAATTAACATCAAGTTTCGGGCTGAGAGCCGTATTTTAGTTTTACGCGATTGGTGTATACGTTTGAAATCGATACGTGTTTAGCATACACGTATGTATAAACACAGCGTACCCGTGTACTTAAGTTACACAGATTAAAGTTCGGTACCTTTAATTATACGTGTAGTAGAAATCTCTATGGGACATATCATATGATTGGTTACTTCGTTGTTTGCGTGAATCTTGAGTTTTGCATGCAGTTTGGGTCTCATTTAATGCAACAAGCAAGATTAGGTTTCACTGTATAAATATTCATATGTATGTTTTTTTCTATAACAATGTTTGCCTGAACTGAATTGTGCCGCGAACGTTTCGTGCCTGAACAGACAATATAAAGGTCGATTTATAGTATCTATTCAAACACGAGACGTCTACGGCACGATTCACTTCAGACAAAAGTATGTTACAAAGTATATTATCAGTCATTAGTCAGTCTTAATACATTAGAAATTCATTGCATCTGAACCGATCCGCGACGCTGTATATGAACATTCATATGTTTCTCCCTACAATATTGTTTGTTTTAACTGAATCGTGCTGTAAACGTTTCGTGTCTGAACGGATAATATAAATCAGTCTTTAATCGGCATTAACGCGTCTCGTTTTCGAGTAAATGCTTCGTGTCTCGAGGGTAACATCGTAACAACTGGTAAACGTGTACAAATTTCGATCGGTGCATCCAAATACGCAATGATCATCATCTATATGAATGAGTTATAATTAAACGGGAACTTGTTAGGGTAAAAAGTCTCCTGAACCAAAGTGCGATGTGCGAATTTCTTATCTCACGTGTATCTTTACTATTTGGACACCCTGTATATGGTAAGTCTCCTATCATTTTCTTTCGTGTCTCGACTGTATTTTTTCTTTCATCTTTTTGTTGTTTTCCCCTTCAATGCCATACCGGACTCATTGTCAGAGGACGAGGGGTGCTTGTACGCGTGTGCGAACCGCTACGGAAGTACACGCATTGCGGCTACGTATCGCACGTGCGTACACCTGCATTTTACTATAAATACATAAACTGATGAATTGATGTACTAAAAAAAGAGAAAGAGAATGAAAGTCATCTGGAACGCAGTGCGCGCTTTCCTTTGTCGTAGCTTCGGTTCGTTCACTCGCATTTCTACACCCTCGTATCGCTGGATTAAGTGCGGGTTACTGATCTGTGTAACGTCTACTTTTATGATAGATACGAGAGTTTAACGTCAAATTAAACTGAGTAAAATACGGATACGAATAAGCCACGTTCCGAGGGTTTTATGTAACGCGACGTAATTATATTGGCGCATCCGGTTTTACTATCCTTATTATCGTTTTGTTCCGAACGCTTTTCTAATAAAATCCAATCACCTTCACTCTTCTTTTTCCCTTTCTTAATTTCGATTATTTTTTGTATAATCTATCGAAAGAGGAATGGAGAGAAAAACGAAACACGGAAACCCGTTTCTTGGATAAAACTTTTAACTTCTTTTTAGAGATGACATATTCAAAACCTCGAAATCCCTCGAAACTCAAAAAGTTTCGAATTTCAAGATCTCAAAACATTGTACTATTTTGATGGTTTGAAACTTTCGAAACCTAGATAAATAATTATTTGTATAAGGTTGACTATCAGACAGCTTTAATTAGCTCAGATTTGAAAGCATTGATGTTTTTAAAGCATATGTCGATCTTACAATTAGCAGTATAGTAATTTGCTAAACAGCAGACTGATGGGGATAACTTCTTTAAATTTAACTACGTATTAACCAATAATCTTTGGACTCATTTTAATCGATACAATTTCGCAAATTTATGGTGTAATAGTTATTTATACCGAGAAAAACTAAAACATATAAAAGTTAATAATTAGCTCACAAAGATTTTCTGCCTATTCGTTTGTTTAAATTATAACTACATTTAAGTTTCATTTGATTATATTCGAGAAATAATCTGATTTTCTAAGAGAAATTTGTTAAGATTTTTTATTCCTGACAAAATTTATGAAACTTTTGTGTCTTCGTTAGACACAAAAGGGAAGAAGTAAGCGTTTGGAATTTCAAAAGTTTCGAGAGATTCTAGGATCTTGAAGCTTCATAAATTTTCGAATTCGAATTTCGCGAATCTAAAAAGTTGGTTTTGACCCATTTTTACTTCTTTTTGTATCTCGCCCCTTCGATCCTTGCAATTCTTTACGCATCGTTTAGAAAACTATTTTTTTCTTTTTTATCCTATTTTATCCTACGAACGCGTTAACGATCAGTAAAAGAGTTAAGACAATTGTGTGGCTGTTGAAACGATGAGGATAGAAATTCCGGACATTGCATAACGGTTACACCGTACATGCTGACGAGCCCACACCCTCGTAAATGTACTCTCATGTAATATCAATGTATGGGCTCGTGTGCATACATATATATATATATATGTATACCTATCGTACTAATACATAAACTGACAAGCCATAGTTTGTAACGGTATTTATAACTTTACGAAGTGTTATTTTTACTTGTAAAACTTGACGACAATTGTAAGAGCGAGGATGCGAAAGGAGTGAAAGAAAGTACGACTGTGTCTGCGAGTATATATATATATATATATACATGCATATACAGACTGTTTCAAGACATGTGGGTATAACTTCAGGGATGCATTCAGTACACTAAAATACGACAAAAAGTTTATGTGAACATATGCCCTATATGACCTTATTTTCGAACGAATTATAGTCATTTATGTATTATACTTGTTGTTTAATTATGTTCACAGAAATTGTTATTATACTATATCATTATTATGTTATTACATCATATTAGTGTTTACATAGCAGACAAGAAAGTTGTACATGACATAAGAAACGTTACTTACAAACAGTTGAAGGAAACAGTCAGTAGAGTCATAGGAATTAATAGAAAACAAGAAACTGTAATTCGGAAACGAAGTCATGTTGGGCACATGTTTATATGAACTTTTTTCCTTATTTTAGTATACTGAATACACTACTGAAGTTATGCCCGCATGCCTTGAAACACCCTGTATATAACATTACTTGTCAATGAAACTTCCGTGAAACTATTAATGTTCCACCCAGCACAAAGAGATGTGAACTATCGTTTCGCGTGTATGCTAACCTGTATGAACGAGTATTGTGTAATTAGTATTGTTGCGAGTATTCTTATACCAGTTTCTTTCTTTTTCTTTTATCTTCCTTTCTTTGATAGAAAAACGCGTTCGTCCTAGTTTCGAGTGCTTTATCTAGCGGCAAATGTGGACAACTGGGTAAAAAAGAGAAAGAAAAAATACGATTTGCGATTGCCCATATAAATATAAAAGGAAAAAATATATACAAAGTCGGATTGCCGCAATGCAATAAGAACACACGGAAAAAAAGAGAGGAAATACTTGCTACTACTACTACTTGTTGAATGTAAACGAAATTCGTAAATGTAATTAATAATGGACTGTTGTGTGCGCGTACGCAAGCGAGAAACAAACACAAACGGATACCGAATTAATTAACCATTTTACGTGGCCACGATATACATACATACATTATATATACGTACATATATATATTATATATATTGTATACATACGCCGATCGCACAAGTTTTTTTCTTTTATCGTACGTACAATGTACCAGGCATGTGAATATGTACATGTAAAAAAAATAAGTGGTGCAAGTAATTATTATTTGTAAATACAATGATGGCAGATTCGTGTGGACACAAAGCAATGACGTACCGATACTTTGACGAAGCTGCTTTTGCGTCTGGTTAACGAATGCTACCAATTAATACATCCGCTGCTGCTGACGCACATAGTGCGTCAAATGCTGCTAACAAATTCGCCGCATTCTCAGCATTTATCGAATATTTCTTGTCACAATTAAATGAAAAATATTTCCTGCTATAATCGATATCGATTAACCTTGCTGCACTCTTCGGATCATTTCCGACCCAATAGAAACTTATTATAAAACTTTTCTGAAAATTAAGGAATGACGAGGGTAATTGACTTCAGTGATACCTCGAAGAACGCAGCATGGTTGAAACAAAGATACCATTGATACGAAATTATGCAGTTCCTGGAGAATCGTAACAGTATATTCTATCGACGCACGCGTTGCATTGACCCTGCTACGGTCCCTCAAATTTGTACACCTAATTATTCTTTTGTTCCTTTAGAAATACTTTCTAATTTTGGAAAAAGCAAATCTTCGGTATAAAATTAGAACCATAAATTATATCTACATATTGAGAACAATCTCTTGTATTCCTTCTGAAGTTAAGGAATTTTTGAAAACAGAGAAAACACGATTGGGTGAAAAATGGCTCAAAGACTGCAGCAGGGTTGAATATATTTTGGTAGCAGCGAATGTGTTAACGTGGTACCTTCGAGAACACTTTGCGTTACCGATTTCGTCGATCGTGTAACGACGCGGAGAAATTTGCATTTAAATCTCTCGACTATGGTCGCGACTCCTTTCGTTTTTATAACACGTAACAAAGAATTAGTGTTTTACTTTTTTGCTGCAACAAAAATTCGAACGGACCAGTCACGTTTTTTTAAGATACTACTCTCTGTTTCTTCTTTCCTCGCGATTACGATCCCGTCGTGCAAATGGAAAACGTCGATGAACACGGTGCAGCACGTCGTCCACGAAGCGCGTTCCCCGCTTGTGTTTCGCAACATTCTTTGTGGACCACGTTGCTGAGAGCATTGCCTTAAAAAGCGAAAGTCAAAGTAGGCGAGTGGGCATGGTTGAAATGGTCGTAACGAAAAACAAAGATGCGCGGATCAGCGATGTAAAATTGTTGGAAATCGGTGTGATCATCGTCGATAAATGATTAGATTCAATTCGTGAATCGTGAATCTTTTAATTAGTTCAAAAATACAAATCGCCGATTACAAAAAAAAAAAAATGATGCATTTGGACTCGTTACGCGTTTCTAACCAGAGAACCTTTGCTCGTAGATAAATACGCGTTTTGCGCTACCATGCTCGCGTTTATGTTAAGAATACAGAGTCATTTATTGTGATCGTCTTATCGTTACACTGTTATTCGATAAAAAAAATTGTCTTTACACAGTCAAATTTTATTGAAGCGGATGATGTAGTTATATTATTATTATTATATTATCATCATCGCCATTATCATCATCGTTGTCGTCATCCTAATCATCATTATCATCATCATCATCATCGTCATCCTAATCATTGTCATTATTGTCGTTATTATTAATATTGTCATTATTATTGTGATTAGCGATTACTGCTGTAATCATTGTTAAAAGCTATCTTCTGGAGAAATTAGATTCATCTATCCAATTTAGAGTAACATATTTATTTAAGCGACCACGATCGGTGCAGATGCGAGGTGAACATTGTAACGTTGTATTCGAATTGTGATTGTCTTTCGAATAATAGAAATGTTCGTCTTTCGTACACATCTTTCGTAGTCCTTTATGTTCAAAGAGAAACTTCGATCTTTTATTGTTAACGTTGGAATAACTGGAATATCGAATCGATATCTATTTTGGCCACATCTGTCAATCAGACGGATATTTAAAAAATCACATTATTCGTTATTGCTTTGAATTTCCTTAATATTTGAGTAATTAATTAACAAAACCTATTTAACTTTCAGTTACCAGAATATTTAACCCTTTCCACTCCGTTGGCTCTGTTATGGCAACAAATTTTAATTCCCTGAAAAGTTTTATACTAATTTTCATCAATGTAATTTAAAACTCATTTCTTTCAAAAGAAACGAAATGGAAAGCAGATTCATCCCTTTTTAAAATAAAGTTCTAGTAAATTTAGAGGGATGAAATTAGTAGCAAATCCACTGACACCTGAAATTAGTGTTGAATCAGACTATAAAGACGTTTGAAGTGTAAAGGGTTGTCAATACTTCACATTTATTTTTCGATTCTCAAAATGCAATTATTCAAAATATTTCTTGCAAACGGATTGCATTTAAAACAAAAAATCTGATGTACGTTATTTTGACACACTCGCGATGAGTGTCCGTGGACAGCTCAGATCGTGGTCTCGCGCAAACATATGATATGATCATATCTGATATGATTGAGTGAGAGACAAAATTTTCAGAAATCTTAATGCAAGGTGAAGGTCAACTCGTAAAGAATGTATGCATCTGCGTACATACATATGCATATAGGCTGGATAATCATTCTCAAAGTTGCCAGAATTATTAAATCTGTGACGCATGCACTGATTCGCCGAAAGTCAATAAGTTCAATCGTTTGAAATTACGATTATCTCTCGAATAAATACCATTATCTTTTTCCACGTGTGCAAAGATGCAAAGGGTGCTACACATATTCTTATTTCCAAATTGTGTTATCATCGTAAAGAAAGTAGTGACAAAATGGGAGGAGACGGAAGCATGAATCGAACGCTCTATCCGATTCATCTTAATTTATTTCCAACAACAATACATACATTGTTCTGTTTCTGTGAGCCTTTCACTTTACAATGTCTTCGTTAGTAAAGAAAAATTAATCGTTTGCGTCAGACCATTCTTATGATTCGCCTCGGAACATTCTTTGAATATTTTCGCTAATCGTCTTCGCGTGTTACGAACACATTTGCGTTCATGATTAACGCGTTCAATGCAGTCTGCTGTCGCGAAAATTTCATTTCGTGGTTAGTTTTAGTTTCTCTGGTATGGGAAGTTTGAAGGCTTGGAAATTCAATGGCTTGGAATTTAAAATTATGGAAATTTTATGGCTTAGAAATTTGATCGCTTGGAACTGGAAGGCATAGAAATCCAAAAGCTTAGAAATTTCAAGGCGTAGAATTTGATCGCTTGGAATTCGGAAACTTGGAAATTCGAAGAATTGGAAATCTGCTTGGCTCACAATAAATGTACATCCCCTTTGTGAGGTCTCTAAGTGATCTTACAAAGGAGTTAAAGTTCCAGAACTATGTTCGCATTGAACGTGTTAGCAGCGAATGTCCCATTAGTTAAAACGGACGCGTAATAAAGTTTTACCGTGTCGTAATTATTGCAAAATCTAGAAACAGGAAATATGTCAAGCTTCATTGTAAATTTCCAAAATACGACACAGTCTTTCGCGGGTGGACCCTACATCACCATTCTTTCTACCTAGACGTTCGAGTTTGCGAACAGGCAATAAAAGGATATTCCATTGTCTTCTGTTATGAAATGGCTGATTTTATGTACCTTCAAGTTTTCTAATCACTAAGTAATTAAAAAATTAAAAATAATTTTACAAACATCGGATTCATTTCAAATTCTTTAGTTCGTTGTTATTAATTACATCTTCTAGATAATCATAAGTTGACTTGTAAGTAAGACTTGTATAAAAGGAACAGCTAAAACTAAGTTATGAATTCAAGGCGGACTGACAACTATTCATAACTTGTGATTTATCTTTCTTTTTTTATAGAATATTCACCGGTATTATACCCGTAAAATACCGAAATACGTTGTTTCGATGACTTCATACTGGTATTTGCAGTATTCGGTTTCATTAGAAGTAATAGAATAACTACCTCAAATGTATATAACCCATGTTTATCAAGTTCGCCGTTACTACCCCCAATGCCTCAATTATATTTCAAGAAAGTTCGGAATGCTTAAATTTCGTAATATAAATTCCTGGTACGTAATATTTGTATAAAATAGGTGTCTTTCGGTAGTGCTTTTAATTAATTGGTGATTTAGAAGACTTTAAGCTATATAAAATCGTCCGTTTTATATACAGCAAACCAACACTTAGAACATCTCGACAACCGTTGTGTATTATGGTTCTAAACGTTTCCCTATTGTGAATCGTGCCTTTCTACACTTCTCTCAACCGTTTCGTTGATTCTTTGTACTTTGTCGGAAATCAAGATTGCTGTAATAGAATTTCTACAAGCATCATAGTGATCTTGCGTTGGGGAATAATGGTAACATTGTTCGTTCTTTCCAAATCTTCGATCGTCGAGTCAGGGTTCAACGTAAGATCACTCTGATTCGAAGAGTTATTAGTAAACCGCGGAGTTTTATGCACTTGTATCAAATTTAATTGCTAAAATGTACAGAACGCATACTATATGCAAAGTAATAAGTGTCCTCCTTAAAATATTTGGAAGTGAAACAAATCTGAACCTGTTCTTGTCCCATTCCATTATTTGTGTTTATAGTAATTAAAAATATGAATTCACATAAAAATCCGCGGTCTACATATTAGATAAAGGAAATTGTGTAAGATAAGAAGGGAAAGAAGCTAGTTCTGCCTCGAGCACAGCAACTATCCTATTCGTTAAGGGAAGAGATGAGAAGAGGAATGAAAGCGTGGGTCTCCCGTGACGTATTCTAAATACGAAGTAATTTCTATGAAAATATATGTGTACGGTGATCGATTGTCGGTGTTGTTCGAAATCAAACTTTTTTCTAGTCTTCATCGTCTTCTTCGCTAGGATCCAAAGGTTCAGAGCTGAGAAATTAGCAGACAGTTGCTTCCGAATAAAGACAGACGAACGCTGGCTGGAAACTTGGAGACTGGCGAACGCATTCTCTATCGGAATCGCAGCTACTCGAAAAACTTATCGAAGGAATCGATTCGTGGTTGATCCTAGCGATGAAAAGAGGGACGACGAATCACTTAATTGTTCGTGCATAGATGTATTCACGTAATAATCGATATGAATGCGAAGAGAGAGAAAGAGGGAAGAGGAGAAAAGAGTTACCAACTCGTCAATAAGTACGTCCCCCTATTCCCCCAAGAAAAAAAAACCGTGTTTCCTCCCTAATTCTTAATGAATTCGTTGTTGCGTGTCTCTTAGAAAAGTATGTTTAGCTGAAGACTTAAGAAAGACGAATTACTATCAATGCAGGTGCAAAAGAGCGAAAAGAAGAGACGTTGAGCACAGTAAACATTCGTAATAAGCGCTAATTATACGAGTGAATGGATGATAACGCGTATGAAATATTAACCCTCGGCTGGTATTGCGAGGTCACGAATCATAGCAGATTATAAGGTTTTATTACCCTTTCACTGCTATCTGCGCCTATATGTCTTGAAGAAATAGACGCATAGTGTGTTTTTGGTGTCTTCTGCCAATCGATTCCGGATGCCAAAAACACTATTGGCGTCTTGAAACATCTTTGCCATCCAAACAGTAAGAATAAATCAAAAGAAGAATATGAATGTATCATAATTCAATATCTTAAAGATTTCTTCATATTCTTTTATTAAAATCTGCGACAGCGAAAGGATGAAAAGTTCATGCAATTTCTGTTGATTTGAAGAAATGTCTTTATTCACCAGTATTCATGCTGTTTTCTGTAATCCTCCTCCGGATTATGGGGGTTCGCAAAGGTCCACGCAAATTCAAATTAAGCACGCTTTAAAGAATGTTATTACATTTATTTGAAAATATGTATAATCTCATATTATTCCATGAAATTTTGTTATGATGCGAAGCAATTAATCTGTACTTATCAGCATCGTGGTAAAATAAAAAAGCAAGCTGAACAATGGAACTAAATTTGAAAATCCAAAGAAGGGTTAAAGTAATCTTCACTGAACCAAACACATTTACCCCAAACTATTTGCCAGTTTTCAAAACATTTCTGAAATGCAGTCTTTAGTATAGCCTTCAATTCATTCGGTAATTTTTGTTTTACGCCCTACCATGATTTTTCTTTTATTCTTGGGAAGAGAAACAAAGCAGAAGATATTATATTTGAATACAATGAGCTTGGTATCATAATGATGTTATTTTTGGACAAAACTTCTCGAACAAGCAATGACATGTAAGCTGTTGCATTATCGTAGAGTAATTTAGAGAAGCGCTGAATACATTGAAATACTGCTTATTTGATTAGCCGTCAAAACTAAACTTCGCATTTGATATAGCCACAAATTTAAACAAATTCAAAGGACGAATGTAACAACATCGCAAAATAACCATTTTGCAATCAAGCGCTTCTATCGCGAGAAATTAAAAAATTGTACGGAACTTTTCGACCAAACTATGTTATTCGTGATCCCGCGATACCAGTTGAGGGTTAAAAAAGGCACACATGAAACAACCGACACAGAGTAAGAAAAAAAATATGCGTGATGTAAATGATGAATAAATAAAGTGAGAAAAAGTGTCGTTTTAGGAAATGAAATTAAATGTTGTCCGCCTCATGATTTCTCTTGGTGTTAAAACGCCGTACTCCTGGTCCCGCGAGGGATTTTTTAAAAGACCTAGAGTAAGGAGTATTCACGATAAAACTGCACAATAAAAAGCAACTATATATAAAAACAAAAAAAACAAAAAAGACACAAGCCGACACACATTGCGTACAATGCAATCAAACGAAAAAATATGGTTACTATATAAAATACGCGAACGGGTATTGATCGCCTGAGTTGTGTTTAGTTGTCGAAGCTATTTAAGTAAGAATCGTGGGGTGGACATGTAGTATACATGATAAACTGATATACATATAAATACATGAATAAATATATATATATTACATATATGTTATATATATTATATAAATTAATTCATCGAGTTAATGCGATCGAATGATTCCGCTGTCTGCGTGGTAACGAGTGTGCGTTCAAATAAAAAAAAATATTAAAAAAACGAGAAAATGACGGGGGAGAATGATGAAAACGACTGTAAATGTGTTTTTAAATTACAAACAAACAAAAAAAACGAAAAATATTTCATTCTGATTCTGTGATGACTGTTTGAATATGAAGAGAAAGAAAAGAGAAATGTTTTCATGAATCTACGCTGAATTAATCAATTGAATTATTATAGCAACTAAAGGGTTCGACTCGTGTTGTACTATATAATTACGCAAAGGGAATAAAGAAAGTGAAATAAATGAAGATCATCTACGAGAGTGAAGTTACGTGAGTCTCGTTTGCTCGTGTAAATGAAATAGACGCGTTATGTTCATATAGCGCGTGTTACACGTTAATCATATACACTATTTAAAAAGAGGGAAGGAGAACTCGTACGCTATATCCGAATGCAGATAACAGTATGATTTGTATACTGTATAACTTTAGTCGTTTACCATTGATTTCGAGAAATGTGTATAAATTATTATGTGTAATTAAACAAAAGTCATTTAGTAAATTCTAAGAGTAAATAATATATATACACATTCCAAAACTGAATCACAAACATGCGCGCGTGCGCGCATATGCACATACACAAAAAAGAAGTAAATTATACAAAAGATGTGAAAAATAAGAAAACCAACACAACACTGCAAAGCCATTGTATTATATATTTGTGTAACTAAAATAGCGCTGGTACAATTATAAAGATTATAAAAATTACAATAAACACTTACCGTATGTCTTATATACGCATATACAAATGAAGACAGCAGCAGAAGAACTTGATAAGTCAGATTTTCGTAAGCTTATAAGTATCGTAAGTTTTGGTATTTGGTTTTCAGTTTACACTGGATTTTTTCTCATGTTATTACAAATTTTACACGTTAATATAGTGCAACAGATATTCTAATAATCTTTTATTCAAGTAACTGAAGAACATAAAGTTACACTTAAAATATAGTGAATATAAAATCAAGTAAGAACAAGAAAATAAATTGTAATATTAATTATTTATTATTATTTTTTTATTGTACATTCAGTGCAACTGATGTTCTGTAGTAAATTATTAAACATTAAAATTCCTCGGGCACTTATTATATTATTCACCTGTTTCACACGGACTTCTCAAGTTATTTCCCTGTACACGTATTATAAAAATACTTATATCTCGGTATATATTAAGAATTTCCTTCTTTCGCGTTAGATAATTAAAATAGTCCATTTTAACTACCTTACAACATCAAAAGTAGAAGATTGAAAAAATGGATTTATCCAGTTGTTCCCCTGTAGTCTTCAAATGCTATCTAAGTCACATATGGTTTCTTTTAGACAAAGCATATCGAGAATGTTTCATTAAAAGGCTCTTGTTAAAGTGACGATATTAATAAGACGATATTAAGTGAACACATATGTTTTAGTAGTTGTAACGAATTTATATATACATTTGAAAGTACACTATATTTATAAATGTTCAGAGATTATTCAAACGCTAGTATAACGTATTGAAACACATTATTTGTAGAGACAATAATTAATTCGTGGAACGCAGTAACTTAGCTTCTTACACGAGTACATACAATCTAGAGCTAAAGGTATTTCAGTTTGCTACTGCAGCCATATGCCTTTTAAGATACAGGAGTTGCGCTTTTGATTCTAAGGAGGACAAATTAGACACATAAGGAGCCATTTGTTGAACGTGATTTTGATAGTTTGAACCTAAAAATTTATAAACAGTATGACATAAGTTGCTATACAACACGCACATAAAATACATATACATACCCATAGCAGCCCTCTTTTGTCCATACACAACTTTTCCATCAAAGTCATTCATGGGAACTTTTAAATCTGGATCGACTTGTTGAATTGTGACGTTCAAGTGATCTTCGATCTCCGCCAAATACTAGGAAAGAAAAAGAAAAAATAATTTTAACCTAATATTTGAGTATTTATTATTACACTCATTGCTGCCAGTATGGAATCCTAGATTTACAATTTTTGCCCACCAAAAAACAAAGGTTACTCATCACTGAAATAGATTTTGTTCGTGGACGAATTATAACTTACATTCGGTTCGTTATACCACATGCAGCAGCCACTCTGATCAGTAGTATTGGTGTTGTGACAATTTCTTCCACGGGAAGAACACCATTCACCGTGGTACCACACTTTCTCAGGAACTTTGCTAACTAACGAAATCGCTAAACCCATTCGTTCAGCTCTACCGACCCTACCTATGCGATGTACGTAGTTCGACTTCTCGTCGGGCAGAGTTATGTTAATCACTGGAGAAAAATTTTACAATTAACAGAGTCATAATTGAAGAGGTTCCCAGAAAAAGAGTTCATAGGACAAAATAATGATTTGAGCAAATTGTATCGCAAGTTTACGTGTTCTGCGAGTTAACATTAAATACTGTCCTAAACTTAATTGGACGATATATTGAAGCGATTGGAATATGGAAATGAATTAAAGGCAATTTGCTGGGAACAGGTCTATAAAACTATGGGCTCGTTTTCCGCGAAGCTTCTTAATTGCATGCAAATGTACGAAACACAGATCGATATTACGTACTGAAAGGTAATCCAGTAATATCTAAACCTCTGGCTGCAACGTCGGTGCAAATCAGAAACTTTACTTCCTGTCTTTTAAATTTCTCCAAATTGGATTTACGTTCCGCGGGCTTTCGATCACCGTGTAAGCATACACACGAAAATTGGTTGCCACCAGTTTGCTTTAAATATCGTTCCAAATTGTCGCAGTCTAATTTAGTTCTGCAGAAAATGATGGCCCTGTCCATATTGTGCTCTTTGATAGCGCGAATGCAGTATTCACCTTTCAGTATCTTAATAGCCTCTGAAAGGGTTTCTGTGAAACGTATTCAATTACATAATTAGCATAATTATTCAGTCACATGGTAATAGAAAGTACGAAGTTATTGAAGAACATTTAATTTGAAACACACCAGGATTATTATTTCCGGGTCTTATATTATCTCTCGTATGGACACCATCAGTTTCAATATGTTTTCTTAAGTTATGCCAAGATTTATCTTTTTGCGGGTCTATTATTACAACAACGTGATGCACTGTTTCGGGCACTGCATCCTCGCCTTTTAAGTCTACCCATGTTGGAAAGTGCATCAAACTTTCCTACAAAGTGATAGCTTGCTATGAATATTTTTTACAAGAAATTTTACACATGAAAGATTGCATTAACCCATTAAGGACTAACTTGTTTTGGGGCAGCATTTGATTTGCAATTTTTTCCAGCTAAGTTACATGGCTGGCTTCTAATTGTTTGTGATGGGTCTACCAAAAAGCATCCCAGGAATTTGTATAATAATTTTTTCATTACAATTTTTTCTTCCATATAGGTTGTACAATTTTATGAAATTTTACTAAACTACTAATAAAATATTGCTTTAACGCAACGTTGGTCCTTAATGGGTTAACTGCTATTTTCTACGCGACAGATTGCATTAACTGCAATTCCACATACCGCCATCTTTTTCACTTCGAACGCGTGCAATGTTGCCGAACAAACTATCATTTGCAGTCTTTTTCCGTCGGACGTAATTTTCGGTATTTGTCGGTGCAAACGATTGATCAAATCCGTGTATCCTTGCTTTAATAGACCATCCGCTTCGTCCAAAATGAAGAACCTAAAAAGAAATTACAGTCTAATGATGACTGCTTTCATACGTTTGCTAAGCAATGAATCACATAGTACCTGCAATGAGTTAGGACTAAATAACCGCCCTGTATTAAATCTTCCAAACGACCCGGTGTTCCAACCACTATATCGACGCCTGAATTTAGCACAGCGATTTGTTCTTTCACGCTAACTCCACCAATAACTAACAAGTCTTTAATGGTTGGATCTTTCAAATGTTTTTTGAACTGCATAAATATAGCATTTAAAAACATATTAAACATATTAAATAAATCATATATTTAACTCTTTGCAGTAGGCAAATAGGCGCCCGATCATTTTTCGTTTCCTAAACGCAAGTAAAACACCTAAATTAATATTATTAAAAGGTACTTAAAAACCTTGGAAATTCTAAAGTTAGGACATAACGCGCGCTTCGTTAGTCTTCTACGGGCAGTCAGAGGGAGAAGATGTATCGCGCTCTGCCTGTAGACACATCAGCTGTTAACAGCAGATTGATGAAGTGTGCGCGTTGCCGCCTGATCATATTCATACCATACTTAAAACTCAAATACTTAAGTGCTATTATTCTCTGTCTGCAAAGAGTTAATATTCCCTGCAAATACTAATATCTCACTTTTTGTATTTGATTGTAAGTTTGTTCTGCAAGTTCTCTGGAAGGTTCTATGATTATAGCTTGGGGAGCATTAGTCTTAGGTTTTCCATCATCTTTGCTCTGAGTCTGACTACTGTTTATAGGATTCTCTCTCACAACTTCTTTAGGAGCTGACGCGCAAGCAATATAATCGTTCGAAGGTGGATATTTAAATGGCTGTGCTCCAAAATTAAATGACATTTCCGCATTTTTTAATACTACCGCCGGATAAAAGGTTTGCGATTTTTGTTGCGCGTTCAAAGTGAACGCCAGCCCCAAGTCTACTCCATTCTTCATGAACCTGATTTCACCCTTGGATAAATTTAAAAGGCACCCAATTACGTCGTGCATTCCAAAAGACTCTCCATAATTGTCAAACTGCTTTGCATTTGATTTTTTGCCAGTACCACCAAAGCCAAAACCGAACTTATCTGTCCCCAAGTCCAATGAAGCCTATCATACAAATATAAGGATTTTGTGATTAATTGTTACAGTTATCTCTTCAAAATTAATAATATTATGAATTAATCGATTAAATTAAATTAATAATTACCTGATTGGTAGACCAGCCCACGCGGCACAGTCCTTCATCAGTTACAATGGCTTCAAAAAAGTATTTCTCCTTTCCTTGAACTCCTTTATTTGCTCTGCAACCATGCCATTCTTTTTGCTCACGACTTTGGCACCTTAAACCATCTGGAGTTACAGCCAATGCTCTACCTCTGTCAAATAGACTCAATAACCAATGCATAGCTGAAAATAATTATGATCCCTTTATGCAAATGAATATAATATAAGTAACAAGTAGATAAAGATATATAGTTAGTGACAAAAATATTCGTCCACTTTAAGTGTTCTATAAATCTTATTTATCATTATATGTTAGCAAGAAAAGGGATAAATTTATTTTTAAAATCGACGAAGAGACAACTTTAATAAAATTATGTAATATTATTTTCATTATGGTCTTTGGTCCATTTTTTAATTAATTGTGTTTTCCATTTCTTTAAGATTTTTAAATTTAAAGTAAATATAAAGAATTCACTGTTGATATGTGTAACTTCTACATACAACTTTATATTGATGACAAACTTTCTCTGAAATTAGGAGGCTTTTTTTGAAGAAACAAGAGAATGATGAAGTCTATAAATTTTGAAGACCATTGCAGGATTAAACACATAAAATAAAGGAATAACAAATGGATGAAGATCCTTAAATAAGTTCAGGTAGCCAAATACTTTTGTGAGTAACTATATGTACATTGTTGTTGATGTCCCCCAGAGCTGCTACTAGTTTTGCCAGATTCCAAATCTTGTAGGGTTTCCCACACAATTTGCAAAATTGGTAGACAAAAGGCTCCTGTTTTTCCACTACCAGTTTCTGCAGCCATTAATACATCTCCACCTCCCAAAATTAATGGAATTGCCTCTGCTTGCACATCGGTTGGCAATCTACAATATCAGACTCAAATAATATTTAATTTTCATTCATTTATTAATCCTTTGAGAGTAGGACTTAAAGAATTCTTGTTCAATTATTAGCTATAGTATCTATTAATGATGTTAACTTGAACTTGAATTTCATGCATTAAAAATTGACACATGTCCAGGAAATAAATAAAATTGGTTGGCTATTTGCAACATCCATCCACAAAGAGTTAATATTCAATTTTGCAACAGTAGCAGGACTTTATTTTACTTACGTCCACTCCAATTCATCAACTGCCTTTGCAATTTCGGGCAAAACACCCATTTCTAAAATAAAACAACGTTAAAGAACAAATTATTGTGGCAGAACTTGCAACAGCATTTCTAGTTGTAGTTTCCTTTGCGCGATTCATTATATTGAAAGTATATTTGATAAGAAAAGCTTACCTTCGAAGGCAGTCATTTCTGCAACAGTAATTTACGTCCCTACTTTATTATTTGCAATTGTACAATTAAAGACAATTCACCGGTGTTCTTTACAACGGGTTATGCATCTGGAATCGATGCAAGTGTCATCTACACTTCACGTGCGCTCCGCAAATTGACAAACCAAATGCATTTGGTCACGAAATTACTATAGCGATCGCTTACTCTAATGCATATACTTCGTGACGAAGCAAGGGAAATACCCATTTAAATGTACATACAATCATTGACGAAGTTTTTTTATCTGTTTCTAGACGTCCGATTTGGATCATCCTCCGCCCAAATTAAAGGAAAGAGTCCAAGGAATGCTCTCGATATACCTTTAAAGCCTTCCCAAGTATAGTTTTTAAGTAGCTGTACAAAATAGGAAAGATTGGTTTATAACAAATTGACCGCAATGTATATCACCCTACAATAATGTATATAGTCTGGCCAGGCACGCACGTTATCATGTTTCCTATAAATGAGTAGTCTATCCTGTATAATTATCATAAATCGGTATGCTAAATATATTCGAGCAAATATCGAATGTAGCACAATCTTTTTAAAATTTATTATTATCAGGAAAGACGGGGGCGATCGTCCCCCTTTGAATCCGCTACTGCATTGAGACTTACTTTTGCGCACATGCTACAATATAGTAACATGTTGTATAGTATGTTATGGACTTGTTATAAGTCAAAGTATAAGATGGAAAGTTTGTTGCGTTAATAAACTTGGCAATAATTAATTGCTTTATACATGTCTTGGAAGAGCGCAGACATTATTGCAGAAATGATTTTAAACGCCGTTTGCTGCTTACTTAAGAGATAGCACTGTCGAAATGACACCGAAACGGAAGGTACGTGCATTCCACGCAGGTTATACGAACATTATAATTTTATAGGATGTATTACTTGCAAATGTGAATGAACGCGTGCAACGTTACTTTAAAATCGTAGACCACTAGCTCCGAATCAACATCATCGACCAGCTCTGGTTCTTCGTCCAGTAGTTCTTCGAGTTCGGGCAGTGAATCCAGTTCATCCGACTCAGAAAACTCTACTAGCTCTGCTAATAGCCAAAAGGCATCCGATACCGAAAGGACAAAGAAGAAGACATCCTTTCCCCCTAATAGACATGGCAAGTCTAAGGCTGACACTGTTGCTGCTTCATCCACCGAAAATAAAAGTAAAGAGAGAGTACCACCAAAAAATAGGCCTATGGTATATTCTTCAGAGTCAGAGGAATCACCTAGTAAAGTGAAAGCAACAGTGAAAAGAAAGCCACCAGCTAAACCTAAAGCAACTGCTACAGTTGCACCTGTTGTCAAGCAGCAAAGGCCACTTGCTAAGTCAGTTGTTGCTACTAGCCAACAGAAGAATACAGCTAACCCCAAACCAATTGCTAACAAGCCAAACAAACCTTCTAGTAAGTGTGTGCTTGCTGAATTAAGATAATTATTGACAATTATACTCTTTAAATTCCCATAGCATGATTGCAGATATGTTTTTTCTGTTCCATCTAATTAGGGAAGTTATAAGATGCCAGGCTTTTTTAAGGACATTTCATTTCTATTCCTCTTAGAGATTTGTCTGCTTTACATGTACTTTTATGCCACTTAAATATATGGTAGATGCATTAGTAAATGAGCACATACCAATGAATGGACATTAAACACGAAAATGAGTAAAATAAGTTATTAAAAGAAACAGATGTTTAAATTTTGATTTGTACTCTTTCCTTACTTCCTGTTCAACAAATTCCATGTTGCACACAGTGAATTTTGGTATGAAAATCACCTTAAAATTAAAAAAAAACTATTAATATATCTACAAATAAGTGTTTGTTTAATGTTTATTATAACATAAATCATTAACAATCTTTTAATATTCAATATAATGCAATGGAAATATTCATGCAATTAATATAAAAAGAATTTAACATAAGTTTGTTGTATTCAATTTCTTATCTTAAGCTGTTATCTATTTTATTACTGCCCATTCACTGGTAAAATCAATATTTTTAGCTTTTTAATTTAATTAATTGTATTTCCTAGTTCTTTGAAGTTGTTCTGTATGCCTTATATGAAAGTTTAGATATTAAAGAATCTGGTTTGAATCATCAGAATATTCATTAATGTTATTAATCCCTGAAATTGAACCTAAAATTCAATCAATGATTTCCATAAGTGTTCATTTATTGGTACATTTACCCTATCTCCAAATTTGTTAATTCCGATTCAATGACCAGAATCGGCATTACTGCTAATTCATTTTCTTCCACATCAGATTTTTAAAAAAAAATGTTGGAAATCATATTGTTAACATGCTTTCTGATTCATTTCTCCATATTATATTATCTGTGTACTCTGATGGAATTACCTGTTTAATAGATAAATAAATAAATAAGTAGATTGTAGATTTTTATGCATTTATAGAAAATTTAAATACACAAAAAATTACAGGATACAATACACTATGCAAGAATATACAAGATACGTAATGTAAAATATATATTATTTTAGTTAGAGGATGAAACAGGTCTTTACTCAAATTTTACTTTCTCAATTTTGTTAACAGAAGTAGAAATTCGCATAAAAATCCGCAGTCTGCTAATAAATACACTAGTGTAAAGGGGAGACTTTCCTCTACAAAAGTAGTGTAAAATAAATTGCAAAAAGAATCATTAAATCCATAGCGTCGTTTGAATTTTGCACTTTAAAAAAAAAAAAATATCTTCAGGTTTTCAATTTACTCTCTTATGTAAGAAAATTTTCGAAAAACATCTATTCACCTGTGTGAAAGTAGAGATTTCAAGCTTTAAAATGAGTTCAAGTTGATCGTTGTACGATGCTTCCTTACGAAATTACAACAGTTTAAACATTGACACATTTTCGACTAACTTTTTTGGATTTCTTAATTTTGCTCATGAGTGCATATGCTTATTTAAAACAACTTCTTTGAGAAGCTTCTACTTTCTTTCTTTGATGTGTAACGTATCTTCTTAACAGCCTCAGCAAGTGCTAATGGAAAAGGTCCCGATAAATCCATAAAAACAACCTCGGAGCCTGTGCAAAAGAAATTGAAAAAGAAAAGTATATTCAGCCCGGAAAATAGCAGCGAAAGCGACAGCGGTATTCCTGCGAAGACTAATACGGTAAAGCCTACAAACGCTTCTGCAAAATATACGAAGAATCAGCAACCGAAGCCGAAACCGAACGAAACGAAGCAGAAAACTGTTACTCCGAACAGATCCAGTACATAATTTTATTTCATTGCATCCACATTATAGCAATGATTCCCAAACTTTTTGGCCTCGTAACACACTTTTGAAAACAATAACTTTTTGGGACTGTACCTTACTTTAATTTTGTTCCTGGAGAAGTTTGAAGCTTAAAACAAATTCAGTACATATTTATTAGGAGTGTGGGATCCCAAAAATATCGGCTTGGAACGGGACGAGATTTCGTGGTCTCAAAAATATCCGAGATTTTAAAAATCTTGAGAATAATTATCATCTAGTCTCGATTCCATATTTTCGGATTCTGGCACATGTCTAAAAACCATGACGATATTATAATATATGAACAAAACGAATAAGTAAACGGTATTCGGACTGTTAAAGTTTACGGGAATTCCGAACATTTTCAGAATTCCGCACGCCCACAATATATTTATTTTAAATTCTACTACGTAATTTTGATGCGGGCGCCTGATACACGTTTCGCGGTTACACTAGTGCCTGCGGATCCCGCGTTACCGATTTCTGACTTATACTCTAATATGTATTTTAGAGGAAAAGTGAATTGCACCCGGCAATTTTCGAAAGTTAAAAGTCTTTTGATGAAGATGTTAATTATTTCTATGTCCTAATATTTGACACGAGCCACCAATGGTTCACGGTCCATAGTTTGAGAATCACTGCATTGCAGTATTCCATACTTCATTTACAGTGATTTTAAATCAATAATTTTATCGTATCAGGTTTAATTACGAAGACTGTTCAGCCGCAAAAGTCGGATAGTTCCGCAAGTTCGAAAAGCTGTTCGGCGGGATCTGCTTCCTCGGGCTCCACGGATAGCAGCACCGATTCCGAATCATCGGAGAGTGCCGCAAGTCCGCAGCCTCAGATAAAGAAAAAAGATGCTCAACCAAGTGCAACGATCGGCGCCTCTGCGAATGCTCCACCAAAGCGGCCTTCTGCGACGGTCGCGCCTGTGAAACCACAAAAGTGTACAAAACGACAAGGTGGATAAATAACAGCTAACATTTTTAGAAATAGATTGTAAATTATTTCAAAAGGGAGTTAACGCAAGATTTACGGATATTGATTGTATAATTTAAACGGGTTTCCCGAAAAATATACAAAATTATACGAAAATTAAAGGGTAAAATATTAGATGTAGCAATGAATAATTCACTTTTATTGTCAAATCCAATATTTATTTTTAATAAGATCAGATACCTGCCGTGTCATAAATATAATTGGCATTGTTCTCTAATATTTACGCATTATAACGTAAATTCGTCGGTTCATTATTGTATCCCGGTAGTACATTTTGAGTTTAAGTTGTACGTTGAACTCACTACAGAAATAATGAATTACTTGTTGGCATTTAGGTACAATAAAGAGCGAAGATGAAGCCGATGCATCCGCGAGCGAGAAAGAGATGGACGAACGGGATGGGGAAACAGGAACGTCGAAAGCAGTCGCCAAAGGCAAGCGGAAGTTGCAAACGCGGAAAGGCAGTAAGCTGTTGCAGCTTCAAGCAAAGGCAGCTAGCGACTCAGAGTCGGATACAGGTACGAATATATTATAGCAATTAGTGGTTAGAATGCAATATTTCATTACTAACATGTTCCCCTTCTATCCTACCAAATAACACATTTTATTTGATACGAGTGCCATTAGTTGTATGT
Organism: Eucera pruinosa; assembly: GCA_028830335.1. Lineage (NCBI taxonomy): Eukaryota > Metazoa > Arthropoda > Insecta > Hymenoptera > Apidae > Eucera > Eucera pruinosa. Next base: position 14,481,376 of record JAMYCR010000005.1, read on the forward strand.
CCTTGGTGTGAATCAGTTCATTTATTTGTTTTTTAGTTTTTTTTGTTTCTTTGTTTTTTTTTGTTTTTAGAAATTAGACTAACAAAATTGTTTTGGTATTGTTTTCTCCCATGAGTTCAGTTCCTCCTATCGACCTTTCATTGCAAATCATACTGTGAATCTCAATAGGTACATTGTTACTCTGTAGTACCACCGTTCTCTCGTAGTAAATGTCTCTAGATTTCGATTAGTCGATCGGATTAAAGATCGGAATTGTTAGCATGAGTATGTTGAAACGAGGCGGGTAGAGAATTTTCTGCAGGCGGTGGATTTAGGACTCTATGCTGCCTCCTTAACACAAAAAAGCAGTATTTGCGGTTCTGGATGGATGGATTGGACATATATATGGCCCGTAGGAATCCACTGGTCGATGGGACAAACATTTCGTATACAAAAAAGCATGTCCAAGGTGTCCTAAGATGCAGATACAGTCTTTTTGCTTACGGCGGCAGTATGGTTCTCAGGTACGGAAACGGTAGCGTGTAAACGTATCCTGCAAATTCCGCTGATCCGGTGTGATTTATCGAGAGTAGCTGAGAGCAAGAGGAGTACCAGCAAATCGCCGGTTAAACGTGCTGGACCTAGCACTGCCGCCAGACACTCATCTGGAACCAACAGAGTACCACAGAACAGTGGTACATCGAACGCTACTAGCGGAAGATCAGGACAAGGCAATTATGGTCGTAGTCGAGTGACCAAGGAGAGAGAATGTCCTCTTGCGCCAACGTGCGATTCTCGGGGCCACCTTTCCGGCAAACTCGATTCGCATTTCACGTTAGAGGCTTGTCCTTTGTACCATAACACCACGCCGCAAGCTTGCGTGTAAGTAGTATTTTGTTGGCATATAAAGCGTTCAGAAATAAAATCGATCAACTACTTAACCCATTTGCGTCATTAATGTATATATACGCGCAATTCTCCTGTAAGGTTTAATATAAAACATAATAATATAAATATAAAATAAATATAAAGTAACATGTATTTTACTTCGGCTAGTTTGTATATTCTTGCATATTATGCTCCCTAATTTTTGCATATCCAAATTTCCCATAAATGTATAAAAATGCACAGTACATTTGTAACATTTTTGAAATCCCAAGAACTTTACGAGACAAGAATGCTTTGGCTAACTAGAATTAGATACCAAATTATTGATGATTGATGAAAATGGTACACGGATAATTGATCAAATTTAATTTTGAATTTACAAGTAAATGATTTTAGGAACAATTGAGAAAGAGGATAAATATATGTTACAATCTAATGCAATACTGTTGCGGTCACGCGAAGAGAAATATTCGTTTCTTTTCTTCAGGGAGTTTTACAAAGAAAGGAAAAAGCGTGAAGAGGAACGGAAAAAGGCAGTAGCATGTTTGGCGAAAAAATCCCCCAAGGGGATGCACCAAACAACGGAACAGCGAAATTATCAGCTCAAAGTAAGGGAAATGAGAAACAAATGGAAGGGAAACACTGGCGATGGAAACGAAAGCGATAGTAGTAGCGAACTGCAAGGCAACGAAAAAGATCGTCAGCCACGATTAGCGAATCTAACGCCGGAGTACGACTTAAAATTATTCATGGAAGCGCAGGCGATCGCCAGTGAAAAAATTGTAAGTTCAAAGATGATACTTGCATCCCGATTTATACTAACAATGCAATCTTTCTTTATTGTTTCAGGAGAAGGAGCTAAAAGAGTTAGATTGTGACGGTGAAGGCAGAAACGGAGGCGGCACACGAGTGATCGAAATGGGGAAATGGGAAATGGAGGTGTGGTACCAAAGTCCGTATCCGGAGGAGTTCAGTCGAGCTCCGAAGCTTTATTTGTGCGAATACTGTTTGCGCTATGCTAAAAGTCGTCAAGTATTAAGGAGACACCGCGAGAAATGTTTGTGGAGGCATCCGCCTGGCCACGAAGTGTATAGGTCAGTAGATAAATGTGACGTTAACACATAATGGACCGGTTAGTTTTTTCTTTATGTTTCTCCATTTCCAAGCATTTTTTTAGGAAATTAATACTAACACTACCAAGGCCGTCAAAATGACGGGTCACTGATTTACCATAAAAATCATATAAATTTGCAGAAAATTTAACTCATCATTTAGATTGCTAGTATTTTGAACTTAATAATTAATTTTTTTAAGAGATCTAAGTTTTTTTTTAATGTCAGAGTACATTTATATTAAAACACATTATACTATTCACACAAAACAAACTAATCTACCCTGACTAATCTTTAACTCCCTCCCACCCCCACTGAAAATATTCTAATTAAAAAAACATTCATTATCAGTGAATGGATTAACTAAAAACTAGAATAGTAAAAAGTACCAAAAAACGTTTTTTCTGTATGTAAAGTTCGATAAATAAAAGCTAAGTGGTTTCTAACTGCATTTGGTACACATGCTTAGAAAACTTGTGAAACTTTAAAGTAGATACTCCCGCCAGTAAAGTGTTAATATACTTCGTACGACTAAAGTTTATAAATACGTTTCTGTTTATGTTGTTGGTACAGGAAGGACAAGATCGGTGTATGGGAGGTCGACGGAAAACGCTACAAGCAGTACTGCCAGAACCTGTGCCTGCTTGCAAAGTTTTTCTTAGACCACAAGACGTTGTACTACGACGTCGAGCCTTTTCTTTTCTACGTGATGACTATTGGCGATTCCGAAGGCTGTCACACGGTCGGCTACTTCAGCAAGGTGAGTTTTTTGCTCCACATGTTCAAATAAGAATAAAAGGTTATCGAATACGCGAGTACAACGCGTATTTTTAACGCTAACGATTGCGGTAAACAAACAAATATCTTTCGGCGTGAGTCTTGATTAACGTTTGCGCAATATATGCGTTAAGTCGCGAAGTAAGTTGTACAAGAATGATGCAATTTTTCATTCTGAAACGAATGGTAAATATTTTCATAAATCATTTATCGCGTGAGATATTATTTTCCTTTACAAATTGTGCGAATGGAAAATTACTAAGTTCAAGTCAGGGGTTGGTACGATATAGTACAGGAGAATAACGCAAAAGCACACTCGCTGTGCATTTGTATTAGATACTGTTAAAAAATACAATCAAGCGGCGCATAAAAAATGCAAGCATTTTCTCGTTGTGAAACATTTGGCAATTATTTTCATAAATCATTTATCGCTTGAGATATTATTTTCCTTCACTAATTTTATGAGTGGAAAATTGCCAAATTCAAACCAGGGGTTGATGTGATATCATACAAGAAACCAGCATAAAAGTGCACTTGTTCTGTACTTATATTCGACGCCGTTAAAAAATAAAATCAAGCGAAACATAAAAGATGCAAGTATTTTCTCGTTATGAAACAATTGCAAATATTTTCATAAGTGATTTATTGGTTGAGATATTATTTTTCGTTCCAAATTGTGTGAACGGAAGATAACTTAATTCAACCCTGAGGTTGATACGATATCGCGCAAGAGAGCAGCGCAAAAGTGCACTTGCTGTGCACTTGTATTCGATGCTGTTAAAAAATAAAATCAAGCGAGACATAAAAGAAAAATTCTTTGGGCGTTTCTTATTGGCACGGATCTCGTTGCGACAAGTTACCAACGGCGATATTAATGCGAAGCACGTGCTTGTACGTGCGCGACTGTGCGTGACCGATGGTGTCTGTGGTGCTTATGTCGGTTGGCACTTGCATAAACGGGGTCCACGTTTACATGGTAGGCGTCTCTATCGTACGACCCTCGCGGATAATATTAAAAGCGTTTAGCCTATTAAAAAGTGGCGTTCCATCTCGCCTTTATATTCTTTTTTTTCATCGGTGATACGCCTAAATGTGTATCACGCCACGTCCTCTTCTCTATCGTCCTTCATAGCATGTAACCATTGCTAGTAATTACAAAAATTAGAAGTTTAGACTTTTGAGTGAGATTTCGAAGTGAATGCCAGCCCATAGATAAAAGTAACTTAACTCTCCGTAGGCAAACATAATTTTCTTAGATTGGAGAGACAAATTCCTCAAGTCTTTTTGGACCTTTAAAAAATCTGAAACAATTTTGAGATATTTATCAACGTCTCCATTATATTATACAATTATTCGTTAAGTTAAATGGTTAAAAATGTCTTTAACACGTTGAGTACCACACTTGAATTTTACTTTTGCCATCCTAAGTGCCAACATAGTACATCTCATGAAGTACCATAAAGAAGGATGCGTTATTTATTTCTATGCCCAATCTGAATGGGTTGATTTTGATCTCTTTTCATCAATGAAATCAAAACAAATAGACAAAATCATTCTTCATCAATTGAAAACAAGCATAATCAATTGTAAACACCTAATGTGTTAATAAAAATTAGAGTTCGAAGATAAGTCCACGAAAGTCCCATTTTACTTGGTTCATCAACGACCTAAGTTGCTCACGAAGGGTTAAGATTGTAAACTGCAATGCGAGCAAAATGTCACTGGACGTCACAGACATTTATATTCAAAAGCAGGTTACTTTTGTTTCTATTTTGTGGTTTACTAGGCCCGTAATGGCATCTACGTAGCGTGCAGGGATTACACGAACGAGGGTGTGTATCGCGAAAAGGGTGTCTCGTATCTGTGACCCCTCTTTGCCCGAGCACTTCTAGTCTGGTTGGCCAGGATGTCGGTGGGAGAGTACGGAGCACTACGCACGCCTATTTACTGCGGAACAGCATCGCCAGAGTCGAAATCTTTACCGACGTTCAACGACCTCTGACCCTGGCAAGACGCGCCAATCCACACCCAACCACCCCCTTTCAGAAAACGAGGGAGGGTGACGAAAATTTCCTCCAACCTCGAGCAAACGTTTACCCCTATTTCTTTTGTCCTCCGCGACTCTCTCTGACTCTCGTTCTTCTTCGATAAAATACTCTAATCCTTTGAAGGACCTACGTGAATTGTAAGAACATTCGTTCCTCAGTTTTAACAGCAACGTCTTCCCTTTTGCAAACGTAATTTTGGTTTTATTATTAAAATACAGAGACGTAAAGGCAAAGGGTGTTGCCATAAATGGGTACATGCTCGAAGTTCTAGGTGAGCGATTCTTAAACTATGGGTCGCGTCAAATATTAAAGCATGAAAATAATTAGCATGTTCGTCAGAAGACTAACTATTGAAAATTATCAGATGAAATCTACTTTCCTTCTAAAATATACATTATATTGTAGTATAGGTGATTGAATCGCAAACAAATTTTGTCTCGTAGGCATCGCTTCGTTATCGTAAATATCAATTGATCTGTATCAAAATCCATCAAGAAATACTAGTCTCGTGTCTTGTATTACCCTTTGTCTACAAGATTTCGAACGAATTTCGCTCATCCTGATACAATTATTTGGTTTGCACCCTTGCAAGTTACTCGACGGTATTTCGAAATTCTTCTAAATGCACCCCATACGTTCTCCAGATTCCGGAGTGTTCAATGGCCGTGCGTGTTCATCATCCCCCGAATAATTGGCCGCTGCGCTCGGACACTGCGATGAAAATCCGATAACGCGATATGTGATTCCAATATTGATCGTTGGTCGGTGAAATTACAAGAAATGGGTCCGAATGGTGTTCTTAGAGGGCAACAGATTGCGTTACACACCTTGGAAAAGGGCGTACTCCGCGGAGATCCGCTTCCTGCATCTGCAGTGGCGGCGGCGGCGACGCCGGCACAGCAGCAGCAGCAGCAACGTGGAGTCAAAATCTTTATAGACGTTCAATGACCCCGACCCTGGCCAGACGGTCCTAGGGTGATGGTGGTGGTGGCGACGTACAGAGAGAGGGATGACGGGGGTGGGTGGCTCTGGCGTACGTACGCTATGCGCTTACGATGTGCAGTACCAGGTGGGTGGTTTTGTTGAGTGGGGGATGCCGACGGCGGTGGTGGTAGCTGCAAAAGAGGGATGGTGGTTGCAGAGGACGATGGAGAAGGGATGGTAGGGCGGCAAGGAGAGAGAGGGCGTCGCCTGGCATCGGGTCGTCAACCTTTCTGCGGCACTGCGACGTCGGGGTCGTTATTATTTCCTCCTCCTCCACTTCCACCACCCTCTCCTCCTGCACCACCTCCTACTGCCGTTGCTGCTTCTCTCTTACGTCTTCCTGTAGCTCTCCTCTTCGTCTTTCTTTCTGCTCCATCGCTGTTTCTTCTTTTGCGATCTTCCCTTCTCTCGCTTCTCACCGCGTTTCTTCTGGATGTCTGGAACCTCCGTACTTTCAACTTCTTCTCGAACTTTTCTGTCGTGTCTACCTTCTCCACGCAGGGTGACTACTATGATTTTCGGCTCGTGCTCTTTTATTTCATTCCTTTGTTATTCGTTCCCTTTTCTTATCGGCGCTAATGTTGGCTTTCCGAATGCCGAACCCTTTAAAATCGATGTACCCTTTTTTACGACTTTTTCTCCTTTTGCGTGCAACACCTTCGCGCATTCGTCTTGCGATTATTCTCTGTTAAGATTTTCTGCTTCGGAAGGGAAGAAAAAGGTCGTGGTCGTTCGCAGAATCGATCGAAGTGACCGGTAGTGCTTGGAGATATTTCTTCTTCGTATTTTGCGGTTCTCCCCTTGCTTGACCTCGAATAATCCGGGCGTTGGCCTTGAGACTGAAGGCCATTGACCTGGGATAGGCGGCCGTTGACCTTGAGTAATCCGTACGTTGACCCGGCGCATCTATGTAGCTAACTCGGGGAGATCTAGACGTTGACCTTGGGCGATACTAGCCGCGACCTTGAATGATTCGCCCCACGTTTGGTTGTGCAGGCAGTGGCGTGGCGATATGCACTCTGTGCACACGTTGCGAGGCGAGAAACACGGTGGAAGTTTTCGAGCGGACGTGAGGGAAGCGAAACGAGCGAACGAGAATCAAGCGAAAGGCTTGCACCTACTGAATTTATAAATTTCGTTATTAACCGTGTGCCGTCCACGCCTCCCTTTGGTACATTAACGCGCTACTCGCCTCGCTCATCCTGCGTGTGACGTAGAATTTTTATCAATTCCGAGGCAGCCGAGCAGAAACTAAAAGGGGGTCGAGGCGTGAACATTTACAGCTTCCGGCCGTGCTTACTAAGACATGAAAGGAAGCTTCTCTGGCGAATTTCGAAAAACCCCTTCTTCTCCTTCTTATTTTTCTTCCTTTAACCTCGTAACGCGTAAACCCGTGGGTGTCACGGGTTTGCCTAATCTGTGTTTCTTCGTTACTATTATCACTAACGATATGTGTTTCCATTGTATCTTCTTGTTACCTTTTTCTAGTATTGTAAATGTACTCCATGTATCATTAACAACGAAAAAACCGTAAAACATCGTCAAATTACGTTCGGGACACTGTTTCAACCCGTGCTTCTGTGCCACTTAGAGAACGTATAACATCCCCTTGAAGGCTGCAAGGAAGTGTTAGATTTTTTGATAAGTTTAAACCGCAATATGATTAACTTGCATTTTGTAATATTTTTTTAAATATTATACAGTTAAAGCTCAACCCATCTAGAATTTTGGATTTACCCAAAGCTTGAAGGGGAAATACACTGAAAAGCTTAAGACAAGCCTTTGAAGTAGTAGGATATTGCAACTATAACTGTGCAACTACGTTTCACTACATAATTTTACTTTCGAGTACTTTCTCTGCATCGAAAAGATTACCTATATAATATCTGTAGTGGCTCCGAAGTTAAAGGTTTTCGTATGTTGGACTCGCATCTTTGGTTTTGACTTATGCCAGGTTTAAAGAAATGAGCTCCGAAACGATTAAACGTCGCGGAGTAAGAATGTGTAACATTTTTCATGCGTAGTAGGTGAAAAGGACAGAGGTTGGCACGCGTGTGCATGCAATCGCACTGGATTAAATATGTTTCTGTCGGACGCTTATAGTTGCTGTTTACGACACGGAGGATAATGGGGCTCGTAATCGTAATGCAATACAATTTATATATTCGAGGGGCCCGTATTCCTTTAGATCCCCGAAAAAGGAGAAACTCGTGTCACGTGAAATCCAGACGGAACCGGTTTTCGGGGCCATCGGGTCCAAGATACGCACAACGAGGCTCTGTCCTGCTCCTGAAATCCTTGTGCCTTCCACTGTCCGAGGATCCAGCCGGCTGTTCTAGTAAAACGAGATTTTCGATAGCCTTCGTGCTCGATTCCACCGATCATCCTCTGTGTATCGGATTATAAACCATGCGTGTAATTGAGAAGATCTCTCACTGTTATACCTGAACTTCTGCGTTCTACTCCTAAAGGGTGTGCTTACATGCGCAAACGAGCACAGGAACGCAGAGCGAGAGCAAGAGTATTAATTCGTGCTCGTTCATCGTGAACAGCCATCCAGTAAACTGTTTCTAAACTTCGGCTTCCGATCCGGCAGACAATCACCCCGAGTACTGAAAGAATCGCTCGTTTGCACTTGAATTTTGCTGAAGTAGGGGAAGAATGAACGTTCGCCCACTCGGTATAAACGTCCCCTAAATACGCAAAAGTGAACATCCGAAACACGCAAGAGGAAAGTTTAACCCTTCGGTTGCGGCGAATTGTAAAAAAAAATATGAAAAAGTCGCAAAACATTAAATTACATTGCGTTAAATTCATGTTCTTCTTCCGATTGTTTGCTATTCGTCAGATGTTAACAAATTTCAGGCGTTTTAATACCTTAAGGCACAAATTTTTCTTCGATTTACCTACCAACCGAAGCGATCATATTTTGTCGCACAAATTCACATTTTCAAGACATTGGGTCAGCTTTTCTTGAATTTGAATGGCGTAACACTAAAATAGTGAAAGTTAAGAGAAAGACTAGACAGAAACGCAAATTACCGATAATAATAACGTACTAATAATAAGGATGTTTTTGATAACTGAAATTAATCGGCAAAAGATGCTAACAATACGCTATGCGCGAATTTCTAAAACGCTTATAAGTGCTGGCAGCAGTGAAAGGGTTAATCGTCTCTTGTTTCGCTGGCAAAGGAGTGGCCCGAATTTTCCGAATTATCCGAATAACGTCATTCTGTCTGCGAATGTGAAGAAAGTTTGAGACGATAGGAAATTCGATATCTTTTAAGAAGAAACTTCGGCCAATTAACGTGTCGATGAAGACGTATCTGTTTGCAATACCTGGCCAGGCGTTCAACGATGAAGTCTCGGGGGCAAGGAGAGAATATAGACGGCTCGAGCGTATGCGGCGTGTTCCGAGCAAACGAGACGACGACATATCCTCTTACGTAGGTATTCCAGACAGGATCCTGCGTGAAGGAAGAAAAGAAAAACGACGACCGAGGAACACGACACGCATGTCGAACACCGGCACCTACACACCACAATACGCTCGTCCTTTCCTGCTCCCATGATACGGATGAAAGAGTGTCTTTGGATAGAGGCAGCCGAGAGTATCATAAAAGCGCGAATAAATCGGCGAGACACGACGACAAACGTATTCCAATCACGTTGGCCTATCGAATTGAACAAATAGATGCAGGGAGAGAAGGAACCTTCTCGATCGAAATCCGTTTCCGTTTGTAACAGTGGAAGAACTTGCAGTAGGCTCCTTTTTATCTGGTCCCGTTTTAACCATTTCGTTACGACGAAGGTGACCGTGACACGAGTCTACGCATTGCCGTTGCAAACACTGCGACGTCTGCTATTTTGTTATAGATTTGTTCATTAATTGGTGTATAAGGAATAATAAACGAATACAGAGTAATGCGAAGTAGGCAAGAAGTATCAAACTGCACTATTATATGTACTCAGCTAGATTTCGTAACTAATATAAATTTGGACGGGTGACTACAGTCGCCTTTAACATAAAAGGTGCGCTTAGCGATGGGAGACTATAGATTCGTTTAGCAACGAACGGGTTAACCAGCTATATTTTCATCGACAAGGAGGTACTTAGTTGGAAGGCCCAGTAAAAAACAGACATGTGCTACAGAGCACATTTGCTTTTGCGGAACACATTTATTTCGTGCTTAAAGGGTTGACGTACACTACCGTTCGTAAGTAAACCGGCAAATTTTGACTAAAATATGCATCGAGTCACGCTTTTAATAACACCTTACAAAAATGCTGTAATTTAATATTCACTGTGACATAAATAATTGACGAGTAGTGACATCATTTGGTAATTATGGCATACGTTCTTTTCCATTCTAAATTAATCGAGTGTGAAACGAATTATAAACGGGGGTGTACATCCGTAAACGGCATATTTGCGCCGCGTTGTACGAATCTGTGTTAAACGAAGCGGCGTTATAAGAGACGGCGATCTGCTGTATAAATGGGAGCGATGATAATTTCTGTCTTTGATGGAAGTTCTGAAAGCTGGAAAGCTTTCGGCAAAAGTTAGGAAGTAATTGTGGAAAGGCCGACGGGAATCAGTAGACGGTGTATCCGTGGAGTCGATCCAGAGCCACTCAGGACTCGTTTGCCTAACTTCCGGTGGTGCGCCAGTTAGCCCGTCACGAACCGTTCCAATGTATATGCCCTGAATAATGCATGCAGAAATGGAACGAGTGCGTACCTTCTGGAAGAGCAAGAACGGACAGAAACAAAAAAGAAAAAAAAACGGAAGGGACAAAAAAGAAAAAAAGGCAAAAAGGGGATGCGCAGCGCGGAGAAAAGGATTAAGGGGGAAGTATCTCTGCGTTGGCAAAAAGAGAGAGATTCGCAGGACCAAGAACGACGATGGGCCGATGTTTGCAATGCAATAAATAGACAGGATCTGACAACGTTTATATCTTTGAAAGAGCGGAGGAGACAAAAGCGTGTGCACGAAGATGAATGAAAGCGAAGAGGGAATGCGGAGAATTGCGAAATAAGATGAGTGAAAAAAAGGAGGAAAAAATATATGAATCGTCGGAGAGAGAGGAGCACTAGCGAGGAATTTAAAAAGAGCTGGATGTTATTCCGAAAATTTTTGCGTTTCGTACTTCTTTCTCCTCTGAGTGGTACTTTCGACAAAGAGGTAAACGTGTACAGGATGAGTGTATCTCTGCGATAGACGACAAGTAATGGTTTTAATGAGTACGATGTCGAAGAGGCGGCGTCCATTAGAATAAAAACGATTTTTATTGTATCAACTGTTGGTACAGCAAGCAAATTTAGCGAAGCAAATGCTTGCGTTCTTATAGGGCAATAATTATAGAATCCGAAGCGTTTACGTCTGAACGGCGTACAAAGAAAGAAAGGATTACACAGAGAAGTATTTGAAGAAACGGAATGAGAAATGGGTGCGCAGTATGAATATCGGAGGATGTCTTTGAACATCAGAGAGTCGCAAGGATTGTTAGTTAAGGTCTTGTAACTAGTTATTATTTAAATATATGGATACAGTTCGAGAAGTAAAGCTGTACCGTGTGGGATCGTTATCTCAATTTGGATTATAAAATGGAAGGTTGGGTTTAATTAACTACTTTCAAGTTTACCATGAGCACTGAACAATATATATTACAGAATAGTGTTTGTACAATCGTTAATGTTGCGGAGAATTAAGTAATGAAAAGTTATAAGTTATATTACCTAAAGATGCTCGGTTTTGACGTACTGGCGATGTGGGAGTTTGATTCGAGAGACGAATTAATAGGATTTAGACCGACTCGCAGATCCTATATGGTTGAATCTTGATCCGAAATGGAGCTTTAACCTGATCTTGCTGGAAACAGACAACACTCGACATACGCAAAGCGGAATAACATTATGTCTTCTTGCTTGGTATTGCCCACGAAGCTTAGATTTTGAGTGTTTATATACATCGAAAAATGAGTGACGGTTTCATGAAGATTTCCATATTAGGAAACGTTCAAAGGGTTAGACGTTGAATCAGTCTTGCTTCCAGTAATTCGGGGTCAAGCCTTCACGTTCGAACGGTGATAAACCTATATAAACAGTTCGTTCTTTCGGTTTCCTTTCCAGACGCGAGCTTGAAGAAATTCCAGTGAGCGAAATAATATATTTGAAATATTATCTATACGTAACATAAAATTTAATATTTATTTAAATAAAATTAAATACAGTTTTAGTATTAAAGATTTTCAACATTGTCACATTTATGAAACAAATTCGTCACTTGAAGAATAGGAAGGTAGCGATTTTTAATTGATAAAGATGCCAAGGATTTAAAGATAAAGGCTCTGAATTAATTTTTACACTTAATACAAGCAATCGAATATAGAAAAATGAATGAATCAAAAGGGAAAGAAAGTAAAAAGGCATAAACGGGACAAGTCGGGGAAGGAATGGACAGAGGCGAACGCAAAGGAGACAAAGAGGAAAGCTGCTGGAAGAAAGGCAGTCAGAGGGTCGGTCAATTTTCCTTAAAAATATCCCGCAGACGTGGTGTGAGATGGAAAAGGGATGGAAAGGGAGAGAGAGATAGGGCGAGAGGCTGGAGCGAGGTGGTAGCGCGCGAAAGGGACTGCAGGAAAGCAGAAAAGGAAAGGGATGACGTAGGGTAACATGGGAGTACGAGGACGAGTAGTAGTAGAGGTCGTCGATACGATACGCGGCGGTCTCTTGGAGAAGAGCTTGGGGTAGGCTCGCCCAACCCTCCACCTCCATCCACCTCGGTCGAACTTCCCCTCAACCTCTCCTCTTTCCTCTCTGCAAAACCTCACCCCGACCGGGGTCGATCGATGCCAGACAGTCCTGTTCACACGACCAAATCCTGCCGAATACACATCGTCCCTAGAAGTTGGGGTAGGGTAGAACTCCTAGCGCTAGCTGCGCTTCTGCTTCTACCTCTACCTCTAGTTCTCTTTCCTTCCTTTGCCGTGGCGTGTCGTCGCCACAAGTTTTACTTCAGCTTCGGCTTCGGCTTCTCTTCCACGGCCTATTCCTCCTCATCCACCTCTTTTCGCGCGTACTTGACCACGATGTCATTATCCACGTCGTGTCTCATGGCAGAGAGCCGCAAGTGTACCGTCGTGGTTTCCAGTTTCTCGTACCACCTTTGCGCACCTCCCTCTCGCTCTCTTTCTTTCTCTCGTTCGGTTACGTAGTCGGGAAAAAACCACGTGGCTAAGCTTCCTACTTGTACGAAGCTTGAATACAGGAGCCCCGTGTACGCTTCTGCGCTACTTGTAACGCGGCGTTAACCCTTTGATTCCGGGCTAGCTGTCTTTTAGCTGACCATGCTTTTACACGGGGTAAGATAAAACGCTTGGTCGATTCGATTCGTGGCTTATCAATATAAAGTTAACGTTTTGCAATCTGAAACTTTGTTAATGGTACGATTTATCGGTAACTGTAATACAATTTGGCTATTTCTGCACTATTGAGCGGTTCCTATTTAATCAATATACCTAGGAAGCTTTTATCAAAAGGGGTCTATAAGACAACATGGCAAATCGAATAAAAATTCACGTATTCCTCGAGTTAACAATAAATACTGTTCTAAACTTAGTACAATATTGGAACAATATTTTGACACGTCCGATAATAGGAGAACTCCCCTTACGATGAAATTTAGTTTTCTATAAGATTTTTGTCTCTCAATGGCCGATACTAAAGAGCTAATCACGTGCATTACCTCGTACTGAGTACACCAAAGCGATTATATAGATTCTTTGAATATTGTCAAAGATTTTAGGTTTAAACATAGGCCTTTGTTCTCGCGGATAAAGCAAGCTATACTCGAGAATCACTCGATGAATCAACGCTTCTTCGTTTTCCCGTTTATGGTTTCACGAGTCATGGAAAGACTCGTAAAAGGAGAAGCTGAGGATGAAGTTATATGCGAAATATGATTCTCTGCGTTCATCAACGACGTTTGAGATTAGTAAACACCACCCTACTGACAAAAATACATTTCTCAAGGGGAAAACCCGTGTTTCGGCCATTTCTAGCTACTTCTTTGTCGCCCACGTCGAGACCCTATATGTGTTCGCCTGTACATGAATGGGATTAAAACACGCATACGCCAGCAACGTTCGATTCGTTCCTAGAATTAATAGACATCGCAACGTCATTGATCAGATATCGATTCCAGAGCTTTCCTTTCCACAATACCGTTTAATTGTACAAAAGCCCATTGTTCCAACCTCGAAATGGCATCTTCGAAACTCTACATTGCCAACGTCTTCGTTTTACATTGTATGAATAGTCACCACGAACATCTGCGTCAAAGAAACTTTCAATCTATAGTCTTTTCAACGTGTTCAAATCAGGCCATCATCGCAAAACTTTTTCATTGCGAAAACTTGGTTCTTGGCGCGTAGGACCAAAACAGCTAGAAAGCGGATAGGTCGCGGCATCACTGGAATCTATTTTGAGTTGCACATCGCACCGATTTTGCTAAATTGGAACCTTATCCTTCTTCGCTGTGAAAATTCGACGGCTTGAGAATCCAAGAACTTGGAAATTTAATAGCTTGGAATTCGAGAGTTTGAAAACTAGATGCCTTGAAATTCGAGAGATTAGTGATTTAATTGCTTGGAATTAGAAAGCTTGGAAATTTGATGGACTGGACTTCGAAAGGTTGGAAATTTAGTGACTTGGAACTCAAAAACTTGGAAATTTGAGGGCTTTAAACTCCAAAACTTGTAAATCTGATAGCTTGCATTTCGAAAGCTTGGAAATCTGATAACTTCGAATCCGGAAGCTTGGAAACTTCAAAGCTTAGAATTCAGAAGTTTGCAAATCTGCTCTTCTTATTTCGACTTGCTCAACATACAATAACCGTATCTCCCCATCTGAATGTCTTTGTTTCAACCAGTCATCGTTCAAGCATAGAAGTCAGAAATACCAACGCTTCCGATCGACAAACATCCGTTTAGTTTGGGCGAAAAGTTTGGACTTCAGGTCAGATCGGCCGTGATCTTACATTCTTCTTTTATTCTTCGTTCACCGAACGAAGGTCCGTTGATTCGTTGTTGGACTTAGGCAGAAAATCTACAAGGGGTCTCAAGCGAACGAGCCACAACAGATGAACGTTTGGGTTGAAGCCAAAAGGAAAGCTGTGTTCGGTGGAAAGGCAGCAGGGGAGCGAAGGGACAAGGATAATTAATAAGTCCGCAGAATTTTTTGTACAGGGGAGGACGGCTAAGTGCAGACCTATCGAGGAGCCGTGACAATTTCTCTTTGGATTTAGAAGGATGGAGTTGTGCCGGATATAATCCGGACCGTTGGACCTCTGCTTTTCTGAGTACCTGCTATTGATAAATTTACAACGCCCCTCAAGACAGCTCTTCATCCAAACGCGTTCAACCGAGAAATCTTCGACTCCTCCATATTGGTTCATTGTTACTCCAGTTTCATGAATAGCAGCGACTAACTCATTCGCTACGAAGGACTTACACTACCGTCCATACAGTGCCTACAAAAAGTATTCGTACACTACTGTATCTTTGCCTTTAAGTATCACTTATAGTAGTGTATATGTGCGCCCTGAAATAGTAATCGCATACGGGGCTTCATTTGAAGTTGTTTCCCAAAGCAGGTGAAATATTTTCCATCAGAAAAACAAGATTAGAAGCGAAGTATACAAATATGTTGCCCGTAATATATTCTAATAAAAAGTAAATAAATTTTAAGCGATTTTGTTACAATTAATTCGTTGTAACCTTCAGTAAACTCATTGATAATATATCGATGATCGATAGTTACATCTCTAATGTAGATACGGTGTTGTTTCACTTATATCAGTAATTAAAGCTTAAATGTATTACTTTTGCATACGAAAAGAGAATAGTCCCGGTAAATAATTAAATTATTATTATTAACACTAGATTTGCAGAATTCGTCAATTTGTCGGATTTCGAATTTTATCCTTGAAGCTATAAAAATCATATATGATAAATTTATATTGACTTCGACTGATGCAATAATACGAATATATATCGTAATTTATTCCGCACCTCCCCGACATTCGTAGTATTTCTATGTAATGTACCCTTTTTTTCGGGAAACCTGTGAAATTACACTATCAATGTCCATTAATCTCGTGTTAGTATAATTAGTGAGAAACAGATTGCTTAAATCGGTTCTTATCAATCAACTGCCTTCAGAAGAACATTTCAAGTAAAACGTTTAAAGTAATAGATAATTATTAGAGAGAAAAATTCGAAAAAAATTGAGAGTGCAAAGGGAAAGTCGTGTTTGAATATTGGTGACCCGTAATGGTCAATTTGGGAATGTTTTGGAGAAGTTTTCATTCGAGAGAAATTTTCCGCTTCATTAGAGGTGAAGTGGCTCGTGAAAGGAGACAATCTCCTGGCGCTCTGATGTTACCAGCTGGCACGAAACTTCGCGTACACCCCGTATGTTAAAAGGAACGCTTTGTTCGGTATAAAGAAAGTGGAGGAGGAAACTCGGTGCATCTAAATATAGAAGTGACCGTCGCGAGGAGCTGTATAACCTTTAAGCGACTCTCACACCGTCTGTCTTGACCGTTCACAGAATTCGCGAAGGGGACCAAAATGGCGCTTGCGCGCCTCCAAATATACAAATTGGATGGCTAACCTTGCTCTCCCTCTGGCAGCCTAAATTTGCAAAATCATTCGATCGAATTAACTCGAAAGACTCCTCTCGACTCTTAATAGAAAATCTTAGCGAGTTTGTCGTGACGACAAGCCGGGAGAAAGGAAAAGAGAGGATTATTAGACGGGTCTCGTTACTCCGCCACGTAGACGTTCTCGTTCACCTACGCGTGCCTCTTGTG
Organism: Eucera pruinosa; assembly: GCA_028830335.1. Taxonomy (NCBI): domain Eukaryota; kingdom Metazoa; phylum Arthropoda; class Insecta; order Hymenoptera; family Apidae; genus Eucera; species Eucera pruinosa. The sequence goes on from JAMYCR010000005.1 coordinate 14,498,043, forward strand.
CACCGACGTCTCGCCTATGCGACGTGTTTATGAGCGGTCGGGGAACGAGGCAAGATATATAGGATGGTTGCGTTCCGATGCCTCTATCATCGCACGTGTGCACACACTTTATGGCGCGACGATACGCAGAAAAGGATACTGACCGATTGGAAGCCTTTTACGATCCACACTACGCCATCGGCTGACTCCTTTCTGTGGCCACGATCGATAACAACCACGACGCGATCGTTCTTCCCAGCGACGTTCCGCGGATAGCTTATCACTGCGAGGACCGCGAGGTAATTCGCGGTGGCTTTGTTCGAAACTCCCCCGGGTACCGAACGGGAACCCAACCGGGAGAAATTGCGCTGTAAAAAGGGTGAGAGTGGGTGCGAAGATTTGATCGAGAATCCTCCAGCTACAGGCTGTGCAGTTCTAACGCGATGTCAATGAAGAATTTATGGCTATCGACCCATCCCTGCTACGATATCTGCTTCATTTATTGAAGCAATCACGCTTTTGGGTACACGTAGTATTCCGATGCGTTTGTTGGACTAAAGTAAACGTGAAGAGGCCAAGTATCGATCCCGCGGAACACTGTACTACCTACCCTCCTCGGCTTAACTGTCCTAATTAATATTTTTGAACGCCCGGCAAATGAGATTTTAACCCTTTAACAGTGAATCCCGGATGAGACTCAGGCGAAGCATCCAAATATCGAACGATGTGAATTTCGAGTGAGACTCGAGCATGTATAAGCATGTTATTATGTGTTTTTGCAAGTGGAAAACATATTTTATTAAAGTACACATTTCTTTAACCGAAATTTGTAAATTACCCTTTCAGTAGTATAGGCGTACATGTAAGACTGATTTTGGGTATAATAGATAATTCGTGTTTAAGTCTGAAATATACGTTATCTATAAAAATGAATTTAGGTATTCCAAAATTACTTACCACTAAAAGGGTTCGAGGTTTAAACGAGCAACACCGTCCGAAAAGCAGGTGGACCTCCGAATGTAATACTTCAAAATATCCTAAAAAATGGGAAACCAGTACACTCTCGAATACTACAGAATTTTCGAATTTCTGATCGAAAAGAGATTCGAAGTCGTCGTTTTGGAAGACTATGTTTGCCGAGGAAACTGTACCTCACCGAGATAGCCTCGAAGATTGTGGCATTTTTAGGTTTCCTAGTCAAAAGAAGATTCAAAGATTCGTGCGGAGCAAACCTTGACTCGAATATTAATCGCGGAAGGGCGATTTTCTTCTCGTTAAGCAGAAAGAATGGAAGAGACATAGTTCGTTTGGAGACGACGTGACTGGGGTTGCCGTGGCCGATCGATTTCGTCGAATCGTTTGGTCCTCAAAAGCCTCTTTTTCACGGGACAAGGAGTGAGTGTGGCTTGAAAAAAGCGGAAAAAAGGAGGAAAAGCAATGTGCAAGGCGCTTTCGCGCGAGGTTCACGGTGGGGACTTGGAGACGTCCCTGAGTGAAGCAGAGACTACTGGCCCAAGGACGTCGCGGGGCCCAGATTCTCGTCTTCTCGTCTCTTTCTTGCCTCGCGTTTCTCGTTCTTCCTTCTTCTTTGGGTCCCTCCATGCACGGACACGCTTTGCTGTGCCTCTCTGAAAGTTCATCGAAGTAGCTCTGTCCATATTTTGTGTTTGGCTTTTAGCAGTCTGCACGATGGCTGGCTAGTCGAGATGAGATGGCTATCTACGAGACTCGTCGTTCATAGGGCTCAGACCTTTCTTCTTTCCGCGCTTTCACTCTTCCCCTCTCTGTTCGATACCCGGGCATTTCGCGGTCTTCCTCTCACCTGCGTATTCTCCAGGTTCTCCTTTTTCATTGTATGGTTAACACACAGACGGGCCCGTATAAGCATGGGCGAGTCTTCTCGAGTTGTGTCCTTCGAACCGTTGCTGCCCCACTCGGCAGTTAGCAACAGCACGGCTGCCACGGCCGGAAATACCGGGTGTTCAAGTTGTACTGGGACCGTTCTTGGCCGACGAAATGGGTCCGAGGGGCGTAGAATGATTAACGACGGATTCTACGCGCGATGGCCTCGAAAAGACCGACCGTTCGGCCGCGAACGGCTCGGCTTTCGGTCCGAAGAATATTCGAGCTCTTCGGAAACTCTGAGCGGAAGTTGTGGGTTAAATTCGGAAATTCTGACAAATTTACAAGCAAATTTATACATACTCTCATGCACTGCTCCTAGTAATTAGAGAATTGCTATTCTGTACGGTTCTATTGCGCCAACCGGTTGCAAGCGAAATATAGAAGAGGAATGATCTAGGCTTGATAGAATGACACGTTATCCGTAGGATATTAAGAAAAGAATGAAGTTTAAGACCGGAATTAGAATAGCATGGGAACAACTGTTGCAATGTAAGCCGCACAGAAGTCAAACTGATTAACTACCTAAAATGAATTAACCCAATAAGGACCAAGTGCTTCGGAGCAGCATTTCATATGTAGACCTATTCAGTCAGTTCATATTCTTATCGGAGATATTTTTCGTTTAATTACCCCAGGACGGCCAATGGTTGGCTAAAAAATGTTCATGAAATTCTAATCCTCAGTTGTTTTCATAAAACAATTTCTATAAGCTACTAATGATGCATTTTATATAGTATAAAATGGTAAATAGCGTTGCGATGAATAGTCTCTGAAAAATTTATAAGGCAAAGAGTTAAGCAAATGAATTAAATATCATTTTTATTTGTTTGGAATTAGTGCGTAATTTCGATGTCATTGCGACATTCTCTTAAACAACCTTAACCCTTTGCACCCAAAAATGACCAAAATTGATTCATTTTAGCGACTGATGGGCCTCTCGAGTACAAAGGGGTAATCTTTCAATATCTTGAGCATCCTAATGTTAATAATTACTTGTACACGCCGTTATTCAATATTTTTCTTTGAATCATGAAGCTATTACAATAGCAACGAATATTCGAGGGAAAAAGTAAAGGCTTGGGTGCGGCAGTAACGTTTGACGCATTGGATACGACGTCAGAAGTAGTGAATGTGTTAAATAATTATGAGCGATACTGTATGATTCCTTAATTGATTTAAGCAGCGTAATTGGTGAAAAATAAGTGGTATTGTGGAAGGATAACTAATACTCCAGCCGCCAAGATTAAACTGTTTCTTTCAGCAAGGGGACCGAAGGAGATTTTCCTTTCTTTTGTACGCGAAGGCAGACGGTCATTATCTATCGGGACTGGTATGCCACGATACGATTGTGACGTCTGTCGATTAACTATAACGCTCTCCAAGTGAAGTTTTTTTTATTTTCCATCGCGTGCACTCGGAGGAAAATTAAATTTACGTGAAAGCCCCGATTTTCGAGTGCTCTCCGCCTCTTCATACGCATCTCCATGTTTACCGGACAAATTTACTCACTGGGGAAACGTCTCAAAGTGAAAAATAAAATGCGAAATAACTAGAATTGGAGCGCGGAACCTTTGTCGCGTGTAAATTACTAGGATTTCCTATTCCGAATTGTGGTCGAATACACTCCCATGGATTTCGTACAAATGTAATTTCACACGAAATTTATCTAATCTAACCGCGATACACGGTAGAATGCATGCTGGCCGTAGGTGTACGCCCACTTCTGTGTCACGGTAAAAATACGCTCTCGAAAAATTGACGTGTTCGTACGCAAATATAGAAGCAACGGGATCTCTATATTTAAGGCGGGATATTTTCACCATTCTTCGATCGATCGCCCTTTTAGCAGATTGAAACAGGTAGAGAATTAAGAAGAAGGGAACCGAATTCGTACTAAATTGATCTTAGCTTGACTGTTCCAACTAACGCTTTTAACCCTTTTAGTGTTGATTAAAATATGATGCGCTGCAAGTTGGAACAGTGTAAAAATCTTGAACGTCGTCTCACAAGATTAAAACTGGTTTCATTGCCCAGTATGATTGTGAGTTTATACTTTTTCTATACTATTTATAATCTATTATATATTTTCTTATAATAGTAGTCTACGATGTATCGATTTAATAGTGAGGGGCTAAAAACTAAAAAGCATGTGGAGTATTTTATTATTAAATGTACAAATTAGTTCGGTGCTTTTTCACAAAATTTAATATGTATTTACAGCAAATCAAAGATAGTTTTGATGCTCAAAGTTATTTCAATTATTCAGTCTCAATCGTGCGCGACTTATAGAATTCATCTTAACAAAAAAGATGACGATTTTAAGTGAATAAAATGTTCAAGACTTAAAACGTAAAGCACCAAATTGAGGAGGGAAGCGTAAAAAGAGTCGTTTATAAAGGAGATTGTGACTTTCCCAAATAAAACGTCGCGTGGTTCAAAATATCGTTAACCGATTGTATTTTTCGTGACGAAGGTCGCGACGCATTTTCGTCGTGTTAACGTCATAATACTCACCGATTGTGTCTTACAACTCATGCAGTCGCTTGGGCGGAGCGTGTCGAGTGTGCTAACCGTGCTACCAAGCAAAATATTATTCTGTTTTCCACGTAAACACGTCTGTATTTCGACCTTTGAGTTGCAGTTTGTCAGACTACAGAGTAGCTTGATCCCGTCTATCGTCAGACAAGAGAGAGAGAGGAATGGTTTCCTCTAATCAGTATTCTATCACTTGATGGAGAACGCAGCAAAGAAAGAGTTCCGTTTAATTCTTTGCCTGATAACATCGAATTATACTTGTGACGAAGATTATCCGAATCAAATAGAATAAATGTATGCGGTATTTATAGTGAAAGACCTTTGAGATGCGGCCTGTCGAGCTGCAAAGTAGATTGATTCCGACAATCGTCAGACAAAAGAAAGAAACTGTTTCCTCTAATCGGTACTATTTCACTTGGCGGGGAACGCAACGGAACAAGAATTCAGTTCTGCATTTTGCCTTATAATGACGAGGTACACTCGTAGTGCAAACGGTGGTCTAATTACAATAATTTTTAATAAACTTTAACTTGAACCCTTCACGCGGTATAATATTATTATTAGACTGCGGATTTTTAGCATTCATGGGAAATGTCGATATGCCAAAGGGAACAAAATCCACATAATACGTAAATATATACAAAATAAAGTGCATTTTAAAGCACTTGATGAGTCAAACAAATCTCTACTTATATTCTATTTCTTTAATTATGTTCGGAAAATTATGAATTTGCATAAAATTCCACAGTCTAGCTGCTACGTTCCCATTTGCAGAGAGTTAATGATTGGGCGAAAATTCGTTAAGTATTATTACGTCCCCATTACAAAGGCTTAATTCCTTGCTGTACGACTACGAATTATACTCGTAGCAAATAGATTAAATGTATGTAGTATTTGCAATAAAATGCAAATGAAATTCCTTAATTGCCTTGTTACTGTAACGCAATGTTACCGATTACCTAGCTTTCGCGAACATACAGTAATACTATAATAACGCATAGATACTAAAAAATTAAAAGCTTTATATTATTAAAATTTGATGAAGACAGAAATCGAAAGAAATTGCTAGTAATTTTCCATTAGCACCATGATACTCGTTATTAAAATTCGCAATAATCATTGTGTTCCAGGAAAAGAATTCTTTCCTCAACTACAACGTGTCCTGTATTCTAACGCTGCCACCTTATCAGCGCCAAGGATATGGCCGACTGCTGATCGACTTTAGTAAGTATACTCATATGGTTTTTATATCCGCTCAGCCTTGGAGCGACCAAGGAGACGGACGATGACGCCATCCCTTCGAACGAAATCGAAAGGATAGCTGAATTAGGAACCGGAGTTTATAGGAACGCCTCCGCGGTTTCCGTGGCGCGGTTAACTTTGCGGTCTCTGCGATTGAAAGATCTCGTTGGACACGTGCCATCGTTGTAGAACGACAATCGTCGGTTCTCTACCATTAAGGAACCACAACTATTTCTGAAGCTTTAAAAGGACTCACCTTAAACTTCGATTGATCTTGGAATTTTTCCGACAACATTAGCACAGTTTGATTAGGCTCGAAAGTATAGATGATTATTCGAATCATGGGAAGGCTGTTACGATCTCGCACAAGTTGAAATCGTCAAACTTATTTTTGCAAATTTGCCGTGATTTTAGCTAAAGGGGATGAATAAAGATTTATGTCCATTGCAATATATATTTCTTCAAACATCTATTGCTTTAATTTATGGAGTATGAATAAGTATATTTTAATTGTCAGTAGTTCTAGTGTTAATGGGTTAGTTCTTTCTCCAATATAAAAATTGGAACTTCAAGGAAAGGTTAATATTGTCGTAATAAGGCAACAAGTCGTAAAATATTCTGTACCAATTTTCTGAACGTTAAAGCAAGAGGATGTGCGTTAGGCGCCAGTATTTTCTCAGAGAGACACAAAAAAGGAAAAATCTAAGATGATCGATCGGCGTGTTGGGTGTTCCCCACGAATTCAATTCAGTGATCCGGGATAGAAGAAACCGTGAAGGTCCGTTTCCCCTCATTGTCCCCTATTTACGCGTCTGGAGACGTCGCGTGCGACAGTAAGAAGAGGAACCCGACCGACCCAATAGAAAAGGGAGAAAAAAGAAAAAAAGAGAAAAGAAATAAAAGAAGTATATCGTTGGTGAGTTACGAGTGTCTTGGTCGACGTAAAGTCGCTCAACTCGAAAGCTCCGCCGTTCGCTACGGGCCGGCGTGTACACCGCGAAGCGTAGCGTTGATAATTAAACGTGGGCTTTTTGCTGTGACGTCATTTTCATTGATGCCGACGAGTCGAGGCAGGAGTATGGGTCGCGCGCGTAGGGGTAGCGCGTCAGACTAGGGAGAAGGGGGCACAGGGCTAGGTGGCTGGGCTTGTGGGTCGACGTACTATTTGTCGGACGGGAGTCGACGGAATCGTAGTCGGGGGTTTAGCCCTGGCAGCTTTTCCGCAGAGGGTGCGAGAGACGTTACTTGGACTTGGTGATGGCGGTGGTGGCAGCGGTAGTGGTACCGATGTTGCTGGAGTTAGAGGTGGGTGGTGGTAGTGGTGGTAAAACGGTACCACGGTGGTGGGAAGGATCGCAGTAGTAGTGGTGGCCGATAGTAGAGAACGTAGGTTGGAGTGGAATGGTTAGCGGAAAGTGCGACGCCCGGCGTCTCGCCGCATCGATCGACCCCCGCAAACCCTCGTACTGTTGGCCACTGCTATATACCTGCTTTCTCTCTCTCTCTCTGTCTCTCACTCTTTCTCTCTCTCTCTCTGTCTCTCTCTCTCTCTCTCTCTCTCTCACTTTCTCTCCCTCTCTTTCTCTTCCCCTCTGTTGGCTTATACACGCGTGCAGACACGCGTATGCCCACAGAAAGTCGCGAGCTGGGATTCGTCTGACGCGGGGTGTGTCTGATGCACCTTGTCCCATGAAGAAATTCCTAGCAAAAACCTGATAGAGACGCGCACACACCGGTTACCTTGGAAATTTGCTGGCTGGTTAGGGCAAAAACGCTTACGGCTGCCACTTATTCTCCGCGATACACATTGCAGCACGGATACACGTGGACCACGTGCTCGCGTGACTCATGACTGCACCTCTACATCCAAAGTAATGTATGCTACGCGTGAATCCCGGTAGCCGTGGTTCGTTGATACATCGAGCTTCGATCAATGGTACCAATAACCGACACTCGACGAACTTTTAACGAATGGTCTAGTCAGACACACCCTACGCGTCCTCCTCGGGTTTCCATGTAGAGAAAGAGAGAAATAGAGAAAGAGATAGATACATAGGCAGAGAGGTAGAGAGAACGTGTCGGCCCTACAGCGATTTCCACCTGGTTCGATTGGAAGCGGTGTAGGGCTCGCGATCGTATGACCTCCGGTGACCTCGCCCCACGGGAGCCTCGTAGGGCGTAGGATTGGCAGGGCTACCGACGCCCTTTTCCTCCTCGTAGGGCAGTCAACGCGAAGAGGAGAGGAGAGGAATGAGAGTCCACGAAGCTTCCCCGACCAGGCTTCTGTCACGTCGATCCATCCACCCTCCCCTATTTTGCTTCCACTGCTACTACCGCGCTTCCTCTTCAACCCTCGTCTCCTCGTTGTTCTCTCGTCCTTCTAGTCACCGCGCGTTTTCCTCTTGTTCGATTTTCTACCACCACCTCCTCCTAGCCGCCGCGACAGCATCCAGTATCGTTCCACGCCGATCCCAAAAGTCTGCAAACTGAACGGGCGCGTAATGAATGCGGCGCTACCTTCCTGAAGCTATCGCCGCGCCACTGAGAAACACAGAGGACGTGCGCGGTGGTAGTAGAATCGGGACGTAGAGAAACGGAGAGACTCATAGATACGCGACGTTGGAGAAACGAGAGGAGGTGGTGGAAAAGAATTGTGAGAGGGTGGCTGCGGAGATAGAGGGTAGACTGTCCTCTCTCTGGCCGTGGAAGCCTGTGCACGGTGCACGGTCCAGGAGGTTGGAGGAGGAGGAAAAGGATGGTCGTTGAACCCCTCAGCCTCCGGGACGTCCTGGAATAATCCCAGCACAGGACCGGTCCTCGTGGGCTGCCTCGGATACTCCGCAAAAATCGTCTCGCCCCCCTTTTACCTTTTACCGTACTCCTCACCCGACACCTGCCAGTACCATCTCTTTTTCTCTTCCCATCCTTTCTTCCTCTTTTACCGCTTCTTCTTCTGCATCTTCTTTTTCTTTCACCTTTGAACGCGAGACATTGTTATCGCCTCGACCTCGATTATTCGGATAATGAGAATTCCGCGGTTATTTCGGGAACGATGCGCTACTCGCTGGAGGTGCTTCTGCGGGGATTTCGCCTGGCCACAGCTGGTCGTTGAACTTTACGGTTTCCGGATGTTCTGGAAACCGACATCGACGTGTCTGAGAAACGGAAGTGCCGTCATTATCCCGGATCAGAGAAGAGAACGATAGTCGCTTGGCTTTCTACTTTTTGACAAATATAGGGTTTCTTCATAGGGACGATTAGAACCATCTTTGAAATATTTTTTGCAAGACTACGTTAAATCTCATGTTTATGCCAATAAACTCGCGATTGCCCGCGTTATTGGTGAAATAAAGCTTCACTTATGTTGAAAGTATGATAAAAAATTGGGTCTCTCGAGTATGCGGTACCAAGCGGAACCGTGGAGAGAACATTTAAAAGATATTGTTTTGTACACTTAATGGCATTGAATGTAGTTTTATTTGAAATGATAGTTTTTCTAATATTTTATATACAACTTATTTTAATTAAAAGTAATAATCTATCGTGCTTAATGAAAGACCCAATACCTAAAAAATTTCCAGAATTCTTGCTCTTTCACGAGTTCGTTATGACAAATAACTCTATGAGATTAAGGCGACGACTTCTCGGTACTCCTTGAGCAAAAGATAAAAAGTTTCACGATCAACGGAGTGATAGATATCGAAGTGTTTGGTATTTAAGTCTGTCGCGACGAAAGGGTTGAAACAATGCATACGTATGAAGCATCGTGGCAGAAATTGCCGATACCAAATGGCAATGAAATGACCGCAACAAAGCTGGAATATTCTCGGATCAGTGCTTTCGCGTGTCTTTTTAAGAGTAACGGCATACCGATGCAGAATCAATACAGGCCGCGCGTGTCTGCTTCTTACAAATATAACGGATGACCCATAAACGGAGAAATCTGTTTAGCCCTGCCCCGTCGATGCAATTTATTTAATTAGTTAATTAGTTCATGCGCGAGGAATGAGAAACCTTAAGCGTCACCTCGTATCACCAATTACTCTCCTCCCGAGTCCATCTTTCTTCTTTCGAAACTCGAATACGGAGTTCACCACTCCATCGAAAGTATCCGCAACGGACATGGTCTAATTGCAAAGACCAGAAGAAGAAAGAGCTCGCTTCTTACTCGTGAAATTTCACGAAAATTTCTCATCGATCTGTGAATATTCTCTTCGGATCCTTCGTTCTTTTTCGCGGATACCACATCGCGCAAGATACATCGGACAAACGAGGCGTGACGGACGTTCAACCAGGCTCCAGCCGGACATCGCCAGTACCGTATCCTTCGAACAAGTTCCCAGAAAAGGAGGAACAAATTTTAGAGAAATAAAATAATATTTGGCTAAATGGCTAGGAAGATTTTTACGCTACATGCTCGCTAATATCTGTATCTTCGCTAGAGGGTTCCTCCTTAACCCTTCTGGGACGATGTCTGTGCATGGTACATACGTTAACCCTTTACAGCCGGAATTTTCTTTAGTTGAGTGAGGATAATTATAATTGATTAAAGTCTCGTTACTTTAATCTGGAAGCTAAAGGAATAGTGATTGCTCTGAGTAAATCATTTGCGGTTGGTATAATAATGCATAATAATCAAATATAGTTCCAAGATAATTATAAAATGAAATATGATTAAAAATGTAGATATATGGGTACGTAACATGCAAGTTACATACCGTTATAGGGGATTAATTCCGTCCCATGTATTCGAATTTATGATACAAATACATCGTATAGTTTCTTATGCAACCGAACTTTGTATTCGACTTGATTTTATTTATTTATTTTATTTATTCGGTTTACGGGCTAGCATCCTTTAGTAAACTACAACATTAGCAAACAAAATATATCAAAATTTATAACATAAACATATATCTGATAGATCAACAAAGATAATCGACAAACTAGTTAATTGCGATTAACCCTTTGACAGCGAAAGGCGTATGTATACGTACAGTAGAACTTGTAAAACACAACAGATATTAATTTCCTAATTTATCATGATATCTATAACAATATTTAATGGTTCATTTTAACAGCAATCTAGCATTTTATTACTTTAAACTTTCAGATTAATTTATTCACATGTAATTAGTTTGCACATGGAAACTATATACGCATTTTCTATTATACGTCATGTGAATATTTGCGTCGCAGTCAAAGGGTTAAAAGGATAAATGACAAGCTTAATGTTACGAATTTAATTATCATCCTAATGAGATGCCTGTTAGATATCGATCGCCTTTGTGTACAAACGGGTTTCATTGATTCTTTTCTTGGTGGTTCGTTGAAATTATCCGAACGAAAGTTGTAAGGTAAAGTCGCCTATTATGAGAACGTCTCCTAATATGAGACCCCAGCTTATCTCTGTTACAAATCTCTCAAATGTCGTAGCGATGCTTCTTAGTTTTATAACCAATTGCTCATTTCTTGTTTTGTGAAATCATTTTGACGTGTTGAACAAGCATATTTATAAAATACGTTGCAAAATGTTATTGAAATGGTTCAATTAAATTACAAATACCTTTAGCATAGTAAGTGTATAATCATTTTCATAAATAGTGTTGTATAGTGCATTTAATGGAGTTTAAGATTTATTAAGTTACACACCATTAAACAGTGTAAGGCTAAGCTCAAAGATACTTTATAATTAATATGTTATTGTTTCCGAATATGAGACCCTTGGAAATTCCTATTATGAGACCGGTTTTATATTAGGCATTCAGTATTGTTTTAAGTGATTTCTGTTAAAAAATGGAAACAATGAAACAAGAATCAGACGGTATTTACTGCTACAGCCGTGTTTTATCTGGTGAAAGTGATTATGAAAGAAATTAAAGTGCAGAATGTTTTGCACAGGTCCTTAGTCTTCAGATGTATATGCTGCACAATGGATTAAGTGTATAAAGTATTTCCGATAAGTCCACAAAGACTGTGATGCTGAAAAAATAGATTTTATATACTCAATTTTTAAGTAAGAAACCCAGTTTTTAAGTCAGTGTATTTGCTTAATTTTACCTTTTATTTTATTAGAAAGAAACCGAATTTTTTTAATGGATTTTCCAGTAGACTGTAAAAGAGTATTTAGTTTCAAAGTGTGTATTTAATGTTAAGAGAACTGTCCTTAATCGGAAGTTACGATTTTTTAACAAAGTAGGTCCCATATTAGGCAACTTTACCCTGTATCCTAGACAGATAAGTTGAAATTATTTTCGATACGGCACTGGCGCCGCGGCATTTCATCCTTCGTCGGTCACTGACACCAGAAATGGCTTATAGCGGTGGCGTCGATTCAGGATGGATACGTGTATTATGTGTGTGCACGTGAACGCGCGCATGGTCTCTGTACCTATGCGGCTTCGACGGCCACCAGTATCTCGTGGAATTGGAATTTCATAGTCTGTCTAGTGGTCCGTGCACAAGGGCGTAATACAGTTCCTAAGTAATGAGAGGATATTACGGAGGAAATGGTTACAAGCTTCGAGAAGTCCCCACTTGGCCCTCCGTGCAGGACAAATTCATTTAATGCAATAAACTTCAAAGAACACATGGTCCATCTCGAATCGTACCGAGCGATCAATAATTTGCAATTAAAGGACTCTGTGGTAAGGGGTACATGCACACCATTACATCTATTAGATCATCCTAAAAATATCTTTCGTTCTCTTCCCAAAGATATTAAGTTCACAACGTTTCACAAACAATACAGTTTATTGAAGTATTAAGTATATCAATGAATAATCCATTCTCTCCTGATTTACCATCTTCGTTATTGTAGTATTGATTGATTTTTCAGGTTAAAATCGATCAGCTTACGTCTTAACTCAAGTAATAAGTTGCCACTAATAAGCAAAAAGGGGATGTGCATTATATTCTAAGTATAAACTGTAGTTTTTACCTTTTACTTATTCAAACACTTTATCTACCGCTCACGAATGAAATGCGTAAGCACCATCGATCGCTTTGTTCGAACGCAAAAAACTAGTATCACTTAGAACATAAGCTAAACAACATTGTTTATTTACATTGTCTGCACTCATTACAGACAATAAGAATATAAGATTTTTTGGAACCAAAGCAGATGTAAGAAATAAAATACATTCAATTTATAGGCTTCCCAAAAAAGGACGATCAACACTCTTCCCATAGATACAGTGATAAAAAAGCAGTGGATTATTTATCAGTACATCTAATATATAGAGCCACTCTGTTTTGTCGGAGTTTTATGAGGTGATCTTGCCTAACAAAGCCAAATGTGTAAAAAGGAACCTTTGGGATAATCTAATAGATAAAATTCTGATCTTCTATAAATCTATAATTGAGCCTCTTCAAAGATAAACTATGATTAGCGCCGGAATTTAAAAATTCGGAATATGCGGAATTGGTCAGTTTATATTCTGAGAAACTCACTGTATAGACAATCCATTGTCTAATCATAACTCAAGATATTAGTCCTTTCGTAAATAGATTCAATGGGACGCGTATGTTCCACTAGGGTACTAAAAAATGAATCAAAATTTAGTACCCATTGCAGAACAAACGATCGGCGGATTGTAACAGAAATATTCTTAACGCCTTGAGTTTTCGTTCAGTTCACAATCATTTTGATCAAAGTCATCTGCCTCTTCTAAGCCTTCTTTGTGCTCGTGTACGACAAAAGACGAGTAAAATTTGTTTTGAGCCATTTTGACTCTCAAATGTAGGACAAATCAAACTCGTCACAAAAACTCAAGGGGTTAATAAAGGACAATTCGATTACGGAAGGGTTAAAAGCTCTTAACCCTCTAAAACAAATTCCTTTTTAACGAGATAAATAAAACGAAATGTTGTACGTGTGTTGAGCAGGTTACTTATTGACCAGGGTGGAGAAAAAGATCGGCTCGCCCGAAAAACCCCTATCGGATTTGGGCTTGATCTCGTATCGCAGCTACTGGAAGGACGTTTTGCTGCAGTACCTCTGCAACTTCGGGGGCAAGGAACTTTCCGTTAAAGGTAACACAATACCAACCGCGGAGCACACGCCTTGCACGCTTTTGACCGATTTACAACACGCTATATACAATATTAAGAGCGATGCAGAAATATGGAAAATCTAGGGGAAAGACGATCATAGTCCACTGCAAGTAATGTTAGAGTTTAGAAAAAAATATTATACTACACAGAAAATCTGAAATTTACCATGGTAGAAGATTCGAAAACTTATTATTTATTTATTTATTTATTTATTATTTAGTATTTATTTATTTATATATTTAGTTATTATTTATTTATTATTTATTTCTACGGGTGAATATCCCATTAGCGTACAAACTGTAAGCAATTTTATAATCTCGAAAATCATAACAAGATTAAAGATGTTAGTGGAAGTTGCGTTTCACACCACGAACATACTGTTACAGTCCATCAAATTTTAAAATGGTTTAAACAATATAAATATATTAAATTAGAGAGTGTTTCCCTGGATTTTTCAAATGTAAACGCCTTGCTGATGACTAGGCTGTGGATATTTATGCAACTTCGTGTGGTTAAAAATAGGAGCAGAGGATTGGAATCTCAATAGAAATTAGTTCCACTTTCAATAACATGTAATTTACTTCGGATATTTTATGCATTGTTATAATACATATTGTGTGCATTCTGAATTTGTTACCACGGTTAAATTTCCCACACGTGCATTGGAATCCACAGTCTACTAACGACACCCGAGAAGATACACGACTCCATTCGTTGGACCCGGTTTGCATATTGTCTTTCAGATATCAGCAAGGAGATGGCCATTGACTCGTACGACATCGTCAGCACCCTGCAGGCCCTCGGTATGATGAAGTACTGGAAGGGCAAGCATATCATTCTAAAAAAACAAGTAAGTCTGTCCATTGTGATTCTAATTTGCCCTGAGGAGGGGGAGAGAGCTTCCCCTTGATGCAACGCTAGTTTCTCCGCGAATGGGAATCATCGTGTCGCGTGATTTATAATGACCGGCTCTTGAGAAATCGTGCATAGATGTTCCGTAACGAAATTCCCCATTGCGAACTTACACGCGCATAAATTATGTTAAACGGCTTCCGGAAAAGAAATCTGCACATGATCAATAATATTACCAATATTTCGTACTATAATCGCATGTATAACTGTAACCAGCACAGTATAGTAATTAGACTGCGGATGTTTCAAGTTCAGATTTTTACAAATAAAGTTAAAAAAAGGAGATCAAAGTAGGTGGCTATTTCACTCTCTAAATACTATAATTTGTATTTCATTTAGAATATTCTGCAGTCTGCTTCCTTTTACATATTTGAATTTCCTATAAATGCATAAAAATCCGCAGTCTATTAATAGTAATAATGATACAGTGGTTACACAAAGTAGGTATTTGTAAATACCTACATTTTTCAATTAGGCAATTTTTAATCGGGTTATATATTTTAATCCTACCGAATTTTTATAATCACATAAGGCTTTCGTTAAACGATGCGAAATTTAATATAGTTAAACCTAGCGTAGCAATGGAACCAATTCCATAACATATTTATTAATAGTCACCAAGCATCGTCTTACAGTATCAAATATATTTAAAAACATAATAGAATGGCCCATTTATCATCATTAACTATGCCCGGTTTTATTTCTGTCTAGTTGTAAAGCACAATTGAATATATATCAAATTTAATTCGTTTTCATATGGGTTTGATATGCACTGATACGAAATATTTTTGCTTCAATCAATCTTACATCTTTTGAAGACGTACATCACGATAAATTGATACTCAAGTATCAATTTCAGATATAGGAATATTAATACACACCTCACAAAAAGTATTGAATATCATGAATATGACGATTAAATAGGGAATTATAACTTTTATTGTATTACACAATCATGAAGTGTGTAATATCAAACAGATTTTACGTTTGTCCTGTCGCTACCTAAATGGCAAAATAAATAAAGCAGTGTATAAATACTTTTTGTAACCACCGTATGTATTTTTTTGTATAAAATGAGTTACCTACCGGTTTAACTAATAAAGAATAACTACTCGTCAATATTGACAATATTGACCGTGTGCAAGCTGGTAAAGATAATCGACCTCGAAGAACTTGTCGTGCAACGGAGAAACAGTATTGCGCATAGTTGCGCGCGGATTCCTTGCGTGTTCGGTGCTTTCCACCCCTAACAAGTATAATACTAACGGAGTCGAAGTCAAAATATCGGTTACCCGTCAAAGAGTAATATTCTTATACCGTTTCTCCGTACAAACGTTCGGGAGATGTTCCGGGAAAGACAAATGATTCGAAGAGAGATGGAGTTTCGAGGCAGAAAAGAGAAAATGGAGGAAAAAAGAGAAAAAGGAGAAGAGAACCGGTGGAGAACCGTTGAAATAATTTCAGGACGTGATCGACGACTACAAGGAGAGGGTGAAGAGACGAGGACCCGTCTACAAAGAGATCGATCCGGAGTGTCTGAAATGGAACCCCTTCCAGCCTCCGAAGACGCCCTCCGCTTCAAACTAAGGTTTGCAGCAGGAGCCCAGAATGACGCCGACGCCGTCAACGGCGGCAGCGTCCTTCCCCTTCCTCTTCCCCTTCCAAGTATCTCTCTTTCCCTTACACTCGTTGTCGCTGTCGACCGAGGGCGGCGGTCGATCTCTTCCTTTTTCTCCTTCTTAGCTCGTCTTCTTCCTTTTCCCCTTGTTCCTTCCTTCATTCTCTTTTTCCTTTCCCTTAACTCCGCTATCCTCGTACGATATTCTTTCCATTCGTCGCCTTTCGCGAGACCCGACGAGAAGCCATAAGGTTGCTGCGTCACGCAGATTTCATGCTCGCGACCATGCGCTAAAATCCGTGAAAATCCTTCGAGGAATTCCTCGTCGCATTGCCTTCGAACATCTCCGCGGGCCACTGAGGTCAACCAATGAACCCTGTTTTCGCGACGACCTTCGATCCCCTCCCACCCGGAAACCGCTTCGGTAAGTTCACGCTCGAGAAAATTTCGCAGCGTGCTTCCTAACCCGTCCGATTCGCCAATCGTTTCTCGACTATTTATTCGGTAACGATCCGACGGGAAAGAAAGAAGCATAGCTCGTCGACGAAATCCAATATCTGGTGTGCTACCGAAAAGCCCCAGTGACCGACCGGTGTTAAATTTTTGGAACGAGGGGGAAAGGAGGGATAGATCCTAAATATAAAATGTTAGCTTCAGATATTTAACCCTAGTGAGGTCTTCGAAATTCTATCAAATTCAATCACATCCTTTTCTGTTTAGGAATATTTCATAATTCTAAATACAAAAACACTCATCATAGAAACTCAAGCCCAAATTTACAAATATTAATAACAAATTTCTTATATTTATTTAAAAACTAAGAAATATTTTAGAAAAATAAGAACACGATTGGATAAAAAATGACCTGAGGATCGCAGCAGGGTTAATAGTTTCTAAGATATTAATTCTTACACTTTAAACGTCTTTTCATTCACCTGATACCGTAAACGACGATCACATTGATCCCATGAGTTTTTGAGTCGTTAAGAGTCTCTGGAAAACTCTGAAAAAATTCTGGTAGCATCTTCTGACATTCTAAGTTGCGTGTGAAAAGGAAAAGTTAAGCAATAATATATTTAGGACATTATTTTTATAAATATATGAAGTAACGAACGAAAAGATATGGTTTTGAATAAAAAACGCTGAGGTCAATTTGACCCTGATTTACAGATTAAGGATTAATATCTCGGAAACTTATAAATATCCGAAGTTAAAATTTTATATTTAGGATTTACTTCTCCTCTCTCCTCCCCCTTAAAATTTGGTGCCTATGCGGGTTTTCGGAGGAATATCCTACATTTCATTCGTTTGATTTTGATCTTTCACGAGCGATATTGTACGGTTTCCGAGTCCGACTGAATTTCGATTCGATTATCATCGTTCGAAAAATGTGTAACGATCGGAGTGTCACGCGATTACGACTTTCCCTGGATGCGAAACGCGGTCGAAATAAGCCGCACGCCACGGTTTATAGTCATTTCACGCGAGACACACGAACAAGCGAGAGATACGTTATTGATCGTGCTAGCAAGCTGTGCACGGCGAGCTGCAAAACGGAGAATTTCAAGCGTGGCGAATACCCCACGAGAGGCCTGACGTCCTCGATCGAGCCTGTTAGGCAACGTGAAAATAACTCGAATGCTATCGAGTCAAGGTTGGACAGGATCAATTTAAACGGCGCGTTCCTACGACCGCGATAAACCGATCTGCGATGGCCGTTGAAAAGATTTTAAAAAAGCATCGGCAACACCGTTCGACACGCATGTGTCCAATAAAGTTTTCGCATCTCGAGCGATCGCTAGATCGTCGTGGATCTCTATGCAAATGTATATTTTTGTTCTGCATCGTACGTATTTGCCGGTCGATCACTACTGATATTTATTAACTCTTTGCCCTCCAAAATTGTTTAATAGTACGATCTAGCAGTAATTCTAACACGTTTTTATAGCACTTGTGGGAATTTAAAGTATTACCATCGACGAAGCATAGGATAGACTATCCATTCTCGCATAAACACATGCGACGTTACTAGTTTGGACCCAAATAAGGCAACAGCACATTTAAGATTATGTAAATTGTAACTAGATATTGAGATAATCAATTATTTTCGACGTTCAGATCTATAATAATGTGTGTGCAGGGTGTTTCCGGATGGGTGGTACTATCGGAGAGGGGATGATTCTACGTGCAAAAATAAGCTGAAAATAAGAAATAACATTTTTCCGTTTGAAGCTTAGTTTTCGAAAAAAATCGCGTTCGAAAATTCTTTCAAGCATGCACGCACTGTCTTATCTCTCCAATGAATTATCTATGACAAACGTTTTCCTTTGTTTACACATTCATATTCATTACCCTCTGTAATGATTATGTTTATTCAATAACGTAATGTAGGTAATAGTGGTATTAATAAACCTAGTATCTACACACTGACGCGACATTTTATTTATTAATACGTTTCTAAACCTGGGAATAATTGACAGGCGTACTTGATAAAAAATTCAAACTCGATTTTCTCGAAAACGAAGCTTCAAACGGAAAAATGTTATTCCTGATTTTTGCATATAGAATCGCTCTCTACTCAATGGTACCATCCGTCCAAAAATACGTTGTGCATATATGTATTTTCATATGTATTGAGATTCAATCGTTTTACACGATCGCTATTTTAGTTTGAAATTTATGATTTTTCCTATAAATGAGGAGTCTATCGTGTACTTACAATTAGTCATTGCTGTTACGTATTTCAAAAAGGGGAAAATTATCTTCAATTTGCTTTATTTTGAAAAAAATAGGAATTGAGCTGGCGAAAGTAAATAGAAATCTTAAATCTTGACTTTTGAGGAAATTTATACGTGTCTCCATATCAACGTCAACGGAGTGCAAAGGGTTAACCAAAACATTACGGGTCTTCCAAGTCCGAGCCTGATTTTTTATTGTTCTAGGAATTAAAAAATCTAAGCAAATTCTGAAATACGTATTAACGTCTCTATTTTGATATACTTACAGGTATAAGTTATTTTACAGAGTTTCGTTTCGGAGAAAATAAACCAAAAACTCATCGTCTGGAATTAAACGACCCATCATGCCAGCGAAGGATTAAGAAGGGTATTTTAATTGTATTGTGGATATATTATGTTTGCATAAAGATCCACAATTCAGTGATCGCGATCGCAATACGTTGGGAAATTCTATAAAAGGATTGGTATCGAACTGTACAAGTGTCACAGACACAATTAACGAAACAAATTTTTTAATTGTATTTTTAATTCATGTTGTTCGCTGAACAATCTTGAGTTCTATACAAATATTCGAGTTAAGAGACACTGCGCATTTATCGTTAGAGCAAGAGAACGTTTGGGTTACGCTTTTCCCTGCGAATATCGTAGAGTTCCGTTTCAACGTTCGTCCAGTTACCAGTTATCGATGGCTCCTTTCGTCACCAAGAGCCTGCGACTAGTAATCTGTAAATTAAACACATGTTTCATCACCGTGTATGTTCTAAGATGTACAATACTATTTATAAAAATACAATTTTTATCGATAACCAGTGCAGTGTATACGTATCCCCACATACATACATCCATCCAATAATTATGGAAATATTTTTCTGCGGATTTTATCATCGTACCGCTATAGAAAAACAAGCCGAGGACGATAGAACTTTGGTCAACTACCGTGCCTGCTGATTTCCCGCGAGTAATTGTGATATGCGTTTCCATGAAATCGACGGGTGCGACGAATCACACGCGTCCGATTTTACGCCTTGTTGGCTATATAAATTATTTTCATTGTTAATCGCCCGTAGTCTAGCTTTTTTTAAACTTTTGTTTGTGTGCTAATTCGTTAAAGAGCATCCCCGAAAATGTTATATGTAGGGGAAAATTGGATAAAACGTAATAGTTTGACAAAAGAGGATAATCAATTCTATAGCTTTTGCACATGCTGATATTTTATTGATAAGGACAGAAATGTCTTCTATACGCAACACAAATGTCTTGGAAATAGTAGAAAACGGTAAGACATTTCTACGAGAAAGTAATAATAAAATATGTGCGAAAGTGATTGCATCCAATCAGGGGTACATTTAAATAAAGGCTAAGTAGCTGATTATGTCCTTGACGGCAATTTTTTGGGAAAAATTTCTATATATTGGATTGTAACATATATTCGTCCTGTTTTATTAGTGCCTTTTAGATTATTTATTCATAAATTCAGAAGTAAGTTTAATCAATTACGCATGTGTCATAATGATCAATGATTGTTTTTCTATTTTTCTGGTAGCTGAAACTTTTTGTGAGACTTCAAAAATGACCTAGGAATATCGGACAGATTTATGTTACATCCAAATATTATTCTATCCAACCCTATACTGTTCTATACCCTTCTATACTCTGCTACTTCAAATAACACTAAAATTACCAGGATGGTCAAAATGACCCTCTGCGATTTCGCATAAAAGTTGCATAAAGTTACAACAGTGCATTTTTTAAGATTGGCAAAAATTTTCTGTACATAGTTTGAATGAAGATTAATTTTCCTTACACTATATATTTTTGCAAACATTCTATCATTTTAATCACCTTTGAGTAAATAAGTATAGTTTAATTGCTGGTAGTTCTAGTATTAATCCTTTAACGCACCTTAGGTCACTTTCGACCCAAACGTGCTTTTATTTTTGTAAAGAATTTCCTTATTTAGAGAAGAACATAAAGGAATTGTAATTAATATGTATAATTTTTAGTTCCGATATCTATACTGAAGCTTCTTTTTTCCAAAATTATAGAACACTTCTACAAAAAACAGGATATGATTGAATTCTACAAAATCATGAAGACCGTTGCAAGATTAACTCTACAATTGATTATCATGAGTTGAACGAATATTCATTATTTCTTGCGTACTGTATTACGTCAATTAAAACAAGTGCTTAGTTGCTGGGCCGCAAAAATACGGTAACCTAGGGCGGTAAAAACTTAAATCTGCCACTACATCCAATACTCCGTTTTATCCAACATTGAAAACTCATGAAAATCAGAAATCACATGTGAGCGTAGGCTATCGTCATTGTTGGTAAGCACAGACCTTTGCATAGTATGGTAAAATATCGGTAACATTAATTCATAACTTGGCTTTAAGCAACAAGCCAGAAATACGACGCAAAACTCTATTATGGTCACAGGTCTTTATATAACTTGTCGGGTGTATCTTTTAAAAGCTCGTTGATACCGTTCTGCACGGTCTATTGACTCTTAATACCACTTTAATTTCTTTTATACGCGCGGATGTGTTTTTCACGGACATCGGTTACGTGTTCAGTGACTGAGGGCCGCGCTGATTCAATGCATTATCTCTCTGTCCAAGTTTTAACCTTTTCGGCGATAAAACTAAAAGTTGAGCGTGCATCGCGTGTGAAGCACATGTACATACGGAATTTGCGATATGCTGACACTCATCGCGTTATGCATATTCAGCTAACGCCTATAAGAAAGAGTTAGGTGACATATTTACAAACTTTAAAGTAAGTGTATATCATGCAAATCGTAGAGCGTTTATTCAGAACTAAATCTTCTTTGACATTAACTGTTTCTAGTATTTTTTTTACTATTAACTTCTTCAATTTGTTACGACACCATAAGATTAGAAACTATAAGTACAGATAGGAGCAGTTTTTATTAATAAACACAGATATTTAGATATATTAGCTTGTTCGGAAAGTTCGTATCAATTTTTGAAGAATGTTTAAAAGCAACACAAAATAATGAATATGTTTCATGTTATTAAGCAATATTGTACACAACATTAATTTAAATGACTTCTTGCCATTTATTGAATAGTTCCGCAAAATCCTTTTAAAAAATTTTCACATTTCCCGAAAGATCTCTTCAAATAAATAATAATATAATATTATGTTCAGAATATCTCAGTCAGGATCTAACAATTTTTGTCGGTATTTCATTAAGTTCAAGTCGCCTCATTAAAAGTTATCGCGATTTCGGTTCACCAATACAAAATGTTTTTTTATTATTATTATTATTATTATTGCACTTAAAGCATTCATTTAGACACAGTATTTGTTCGAATTACGATCATGCATACTACACTCTTAATTATGGTGTAATATTGTTGCACGAACGATATCGGAAATAGTACTGTTATAGAGAATACATATGTATGCTTTTAACAAAATTACCCAATTTCATACGAAATTAATCGACGTGAACAGTGATGGTAAAGGAACGAAATTTACAAATAGCAATAGAAGATCAAATTACAATAGATATATAAAAAGTAAAGACAGAGAAATATAGAATTCAAAACAAGGTTGACTATCTGACACCTTTAAGCAGCTCGGATTTGAAAGCGTTAATGTTCTTGGAAAATACGTCTGCCTTGGTATAGTCATCGCAGAATTAGCGCGTGGTCGTAAAATCAGTCGAGTGGAAGAATACACATGTTTCGGACGTCGGAACGACACCACAAAGAAATAATGAAGGAAATAAGGAGCTCGTGCGACATTTAGTGACGTACGACGTCAACTGAGAATAGATGCCATTGTATTTTATACAAAAAAATTCTCACAACACATACTTTGGCAAAAAATTGTAATATGTCCAATTTATAATTAAGTTATGTGAACATGTATTTAAACTTTAAGCAGTTGGCAAGATCCAAAAGTTCATGATATTTCTGTATGTTCGCCATAAATTCTCGCTAATACATATATAGTCGCCTTAGAAAGTATATAAGTTAATGATTTTTTTAAAATCTGAAGTTTAGCGAAATAACTATCCGTTCTATTATATAAGAGAATATATACCACACCCGTTACTGATGCTTAGACCTCTACAACTACGAGTCGTACTTACATTGCACTGAGTGCCGTGACAACAAACGGTACCGCCACTCAACACGTTGATTTGTGATTACGCGCTAATTTTGCGATGTCTATACTATATAGTGTTAGGTGTACCAATGAATAATCCACTTCTGTTGTGAGATTCAATAATTGTTTTTGATAAAATCAAATACCAATTCGGTCCCAAAATGCATTACTGTTCAGTTGTATTTTACACCTTCTTTTCTACAAGCAATATTCAGTCATTACTGTATGAAAGCTTAATTTTTGGATAAATTAAATTTAACAACCACTTTAAAGATAGTGAATTACTTGCTGGTATACCTAATAATTTGCTAAGCAGCTGATTCTACTAGTTCTACTAATGTTATTCAAATTTCCCACTTTAAAAATTAACATATGTCCAAAAAATAAAAAAAACACTTAAGCGGCTGTTTGCGGCAAGTGTCCGCAAAGACTTAAACGAAAACGTGAAGACCGCAATTGATCGAACGTAATTTTTCTCAGGCATTGCAAGTTTCGTGGCTAGAAGTTTACTGACCGAAATAAAAGAACATAAGCCGCCGCAAATAGAGGCACTTTTCGAAGCTCTGGGGCTTCTATTGGAATCGTGCAAAGAGGCGAATAATTGCGTTACTCGGGTTCCTCCTTCTCGTTCTATCTCCTCTCCAGTTTCTTTCGCCCTGTGCACCGCCACGCGACCCCACGTAACGTCATTATCCCATTAGTTCGCGACATTACGAGGCTACGGTTCCTCTCCTTTGCCTGCCCATAGAGAAACGATACTCTCCGCTAACTACGTTTTAGTTCGTCCACCTAACAACAAGGCGCCGGTTAATTTTATTTGCCGCGTAAATGAGGATCGCGTTCGAAATTAAATCGCACCATTTACCGAGATCTCGCTAACCGCGTTATTCGATAGTGTATCGATGACAATGATCATGTTCTGCAACACGCGCGTTTTCGCTACCAGATTCGATTATTTGGCTGCGTGTTCTTCCCAATCGCCTGCACCAGTCTTAATTGTTTTGCAATCGTGTGCAAGTTTATTTCTTTGGTGAACAAGCTCACGCTAATATTCGTCAACGTTTCATTTTGTTACACATGACCTATTTGGACTGTTTACTTTAAAAGTGTTGTAAATCCATTTGCTTCTATTTTGAGATATTAAAGGATTAACGTTTTACCTTTACTGAAAAGGTCTAATAGGGTTTACGTCGCTTATGAGCAGCGTATTTATAAGCTCAAGTAGATGTAAGTTAATAAATCAAATCGTTTTTTTGGTAATTGAAGAGGCCAATATTTTTATTTTCAGGGGTACGAAAGGACTACACTACTTAAACCATTCTAATCATAAATTGTTGATAAGTAAATAGTTCACATTATAAAATATATAAATTTTGTGTTTTTTCAATTTTTCCCAAAAATAGACACATCATTTTCAAAATGTACGGTCTAATTAACCCTTTGATTGCGGTGTGATCGTTATCGTGGACCACTGCTATAATAAAAAGTTCATATGTGCAAAGTAGTTACTTGTGAATAAATTAACTTGAAGTATAAAAGAATCAAATATTACATTCCTGTTGAAGTGAACCTTTAGATATTATTATACAATATTATTAAGATAGAAAATTAATGTATGCTATATTATATAAAATCTACTGGGCATCTATATACACCTTTTGCAGTTAAAGGGTTAATAACATAACAATAGTAATATTAAAATTATGTATGCCCGTCAACCGTGAAATAAAATCTATAAATCCGGCTATCTCTTAAAATTCCTTAGCACTCAAATGGTTAAACTGCAACCGTTATCGTTCGTAGCTTCGAGTACAAAGACCTAAAAATTCATATGTTTTACGAATAATAGGCTTCCTCAAGGTGTCGGTCCTTTTGCGACGACGAAATAAGGTAGCAGGGCACAGTCATATGAATTGCGCTCCAACAGGTGCCGGGTATCGAGTTCACCAGAGCACCTGATGAAGTACAATTAACATGCAGCCTCCACAGTTTCTTCCCAACTCTCGTCCATTTCTCGCGTTCTTTCTCCACCGTCTTCCCATTCCGAATTTAAATTTTGCGGTCGAAAATGCGGTGATCCAGTTTCGCCGCAGCGCGCGCTACTTCAGGTACCTGACTGATCAAAAATTGGCACAGCCTGAAGTACCCGAGTAACGCGTGTTGCGAACGACACAGTTGCACATTTCCTTCGGATAATCCTGCATCGGATATATGATTGCAACGCCGCAGCATGATCTGCCTTGCGAGGCAAAAAGTTCGGTTGCAGGCAAGAAACGTTAATAATCCTTGGATCGCGGCTGAAAGAAATAAGCGGAGAAACCGTAGCAACCGTAGTAGTACGAGCTCCAATGCTGCATTAACCAATAAACAAAACAAGCACGTACTTAAAGTATCAAGTAATGGGACATAAATATGAATAAAACGAAATTATGTGACAATGTGAAAATAAATAGCAGCAATAATTTTTCACTTTACCATAAATTCTTTTAACCCCTAGTTTTACAATAATGAGTGTGACTTCTGAAGTAGATTATGGTGCAAGTACCATAAGTTGTATTGGAATGAACTGCCTCAAAAAGTTTTAAATGCGTAAGGTCTCTGAAAGTCGTCATCTGGTCCTGACGAGCACCATGATTTATCAAACTACGGTCCGCTATTCGTTTTTGTATGACCCGTAAATGGCAAATAATTTTGCAAAAAAGGACAATCGATAATTCTTCCCCAGCAAAGCCTAAAAATATCTAATAGTCCTTCACAAAAGAAGTTTGCCGACCTCTAAATAACACGATATGCTATTGTATTCGCGTAACGAAATATGCAGTAACGCACAAGCGTTGGAACGACGGTATGATTCTGTTCGCAGGCAGAACAGGTAGCCATGGAAAGTTTCTTTGATTTGAAAAACCGATAATAAACTATACGCGTAAACGCAGTGCATTCGCATTCAACGAACGTGGCAAAGTACCATGCGAGATTGACAATAAATCGAAAACCTGAGAAGCCTTAGAAGCTTGGCGTGCAGGATTTATCGTGGAAAGGGGACCCGACCAGCAGATGCTGTATTGTAGCAGGTAGATGGATCTGTGAAATTTTCTCCACGTGACGTAACCTGAAAGATGCCTCAAATTATCTCCTAATATTTCACTCCGAGCACCGTACGATACACTTTCAATATTCTGCCCCGAACCATTCAAGGATATCAGAAAATACGTAATAGTCTCGACATGAATTTTGAATGAAATTCGTATAAACGTTTATGTGGTCGCGTAGGCAGGATAGCAATTTGCAAGCACCAATAGAATTGCACTGTAACTTCGCGTGCACTAATAATAAGTCTAGAGCAGGGTCTCTCAACGGAGTCCATATGGCCCCTAGTTCAAGAATTCACCACGTTTATTTCGTTTAATTAATTTTATTTTACAGGTGTGGACAATTAGTTGTGGATGTAGTGGTGTATACGTACACGTGTATGCACGCGCGCGTGTGTGTGATTGTAGAGTGTTTTCACCTTATCCTAAAGTTTGACAAAGAAAACATATACAATAGCAACCGGTCAAATAATGTGAAGACAATCGGAGATATGTATGAACCGCACGTACCGTGATTTTTCAACCGGAAATTATTTTACACTGCTTTATATAAATAAATAAAAGTATAATATAAACATCTATATCTACTTTTTATAAGCTTAACTTATGACATATACGAAGAAAAAAGCAGAGGGGGCTCATAGAGAATTTCGCGGTCCAAAAGAGAATCTTAAGCCAAAAGAGATTGAGAAACCTTGGTCTAGGGCCACACGAGCGTTTTCTCGGCGAACGTTGGCATACATATACGTTTTTCTTTTTCAGACTGAAAGGAAAAGGAAAGACTGTGTGTCTTTAGCCTAAGAGCTTTTTCTCGTTGTTTGCTGTCTGGTTTCATCATTCGATAGAAGACAATTATTGCGGTCGTATATTCATCCTTGTTTTCTTAAATTTAAAACAACGAAAATACGAATACATTTCTTTTAACCGAGTAACGAAAACCGGACGATAAAATGCGGACAATGTAAAAAGACTCTAAGCCTAGAACCACTACGAGCATCTTTTGACGGACGTTTATACGTTTTTCTTTTTCTTATTGAGCTAAATGGAAAAGAAAGACGTACTGACGTCCGTTAAAAAGTCACTCGTGTAATTTCAGCCTAAGTCAGTGGTTGGTTCTTAATTCTTTCAAAGCTACAGAACACTTTTAATTATAAGAAATTTTTGCGGAGCGCTAAGATCACTAAATCTATAAATTTAATAACAAAAATAAATATTTATAATTTAAACCAATAATCAATCATACCTATCCACATTCTCTCCATGGGACTTCTTGCGACCTTTCATAATTTCGCAGAACCCTTAATAACAAGCTCACGAAACATTGATGTTCCTCGTAACCCCAGTTAGGAACTACTACTCTGAGTCCCAGAATAAATTTATTCGTACGAAGATCAAGATTCGGTTGACGTTCGGTTTCCAGTAAGAAGTGTCGTGATTGTGACGGTTTGTTAGCCATTGACACACCAAGGGGAAATAGACACATATTTGCCGTCACACATGCTATTTCAGGCTATCCGTTCCAAAAATAGTGACTTGCGAAAATACTGTTCAAAATATCCCGATACGTCACGAGAAAAGAACCTTTCGTCATACAAAGAAACGATCCAAAGCATGACATTTTAATTGTTTCCTGTCGAAGTTCGATCACTTAAAGTTCTCTTCTCGCGACCGTTGCACAATATTACGCACTCATCTACCCGTATCTCGAATCGTGTTTTACATCCCCGTCGCATTATGCTTCGAACCGCAATCATCCACAGCAACAGGCTTCAATTCAAACTCGTTGAGTAACTACCACCGCCTAATATAAAACGACGTTCAATAATTGAACTCGCGACATCACCTGTTACGAGTAATACCTTGAAACGATGGATAAATTCGTCGACAGACCAAACTGCCGATGGATAGCAGTTGCTCGAACCAGTAATTCACACAAATTTGCCACTTTCGAACCAAATTGTACGCGCAACATATGCCTCGAACAATTTGCACAAAGTATTTCGACCGAGCACAATGTTAAAGTCCGTGTAATTGGACTTCTGCCGACAGAAAGAACGCAGCGAAACGAAAGAAATTTGTTGACGGCAATTAAATTGGGAACGACGTCGCGAAACATGGCTGGAAGATTATACGAATCGGACGAGCGGTAATATCCGTGGAGCAGCAGTTCTTCGCAGTGGCCGACGCATCGTGACATTGAAACTCCTGCACTCGTTGGGTGGAGGTAAAGGAAAGTCTCCCCTCTCGTTCCATCCCAGTCCCTCTTTCCCGTTCTTTGTCGTCGAGCGACGAGCGACGATAATAGGCCGGGAAACGTCGACGATCGCGGGGTAAGGGACGAGGACTTCGATGAATCAAAGTAAAGGAGCCAGACAGAGAGGGTGAAAGAAGGAAGAAAGAATAAAAGTGCGACAGCGTTGAATCGGGATGAGGGGAAGGATCGAATGGATTGCGAGGTCCATGGAGGGGATGAAACTTAGAGGGGAGGAGTTGAAGAGGGCAAGGTTGCAGACGCCGGCAACCAAGGAGGCATCCACGTTTCCTCCTATGCACGCAATGCGTAAATCTGTGCTTCTACGGTAAAACGATATAAGCCATATTTTCAGAAAATTGGAGTTTATGCATTGAACCCTTTGCATCACGGAGTGGAATATTCCACGACAAATCTCTGGCCTGTATCATCAAACACGGAATAATCCGCGGGCAGCAAAACCTGTCCATATCTAAACGCTGTAATGTATGCTTAGCAGAATCACACAGAAGAGAAGCAGTTATTCAATGCGACGTTTACAATGTACCACTATGTATAAATCATTTTAAACAATATTATACA
This sequence comes from Eucera pruinosa, assembly GCA_028830335.1. Lineage (NCBI taxonomy): Eukaryota > Metazoa > Arthropoda > Insecta > Hymenoptera > Apidae > Eucera > Eucera pruinosa. The sequence goes on from JAMYCR010000005.1 coordinate 14,527,094, forward strand.
AAATAAAAGTAACTATTCCTTCTAAGATTTTGTTATATATTTAATCGTATTTGCTCCGATGATACGGGTCCATAGCTACATTATTGTCGTTATAAAGGATAGGTCACATAATTCGAGCCGTGATGCAAATGGATTAATTCTGTGGTTTTAAGGCAGAATGGCGTAAGTCACATTTCCAAGAATTGGAATTTATGCATTAGCTCTTCAGAGAAGGCACTATTTGTTTATGCATATAACTTTATGTGATATCATATACTGAGACCAAATTCGATCGCAGAAAAATCTATAAAATGGGTTCGGACACAAATTTCCAACTTGGGAGACAATATTAATGTCCGTATTGCGCACATATACGGTCTCTGATGGGTTAATCGAGCTTTAGAACGTAGAATCTAAATGTTTGTTAGAAACAGATGCACGAAAATAAATTTCTTATGCTTAAAAACTAAAAACTGATAAGCACGCGTACTCAAAATTGTAAATGGCAATATCCCGTTACACACTACCGCTAATCGTTTTTGCAATAAGTAGGTTCTTCTACTAATTTCCTGAGTACTTTCAGAAAGTCTGCGACTGGAATTGTACATAATATGTAATTTCTTTTAGTTTGTTAATTTTTCATTTTTACCTTATAATATTAAAGAATTTTTGTCCGTATGTACAAAATAAATATTATTACTATTATATCATAAAAATGGAAACTTGTGGCTTACGTCATTTTATTGTACTTTACAACCGTAGAAATGTCTATTTGCACATTTTCTTTGCTGACTATTGGATTCGTGCGAAAATTCATATTGTATCCTTCCTTCCCTTTTTCCTGAGTTTAGTCGCTGATATTAATGCATCGAATATGTTAATTTATAGTAAGATAAGTATTTCTGTTATGCGTATGTTTTATTGTTGAATTCATCGAAATTACCGATTTATTATTTCGAGACTCAATGGAATGTCAAAGTCAACAGAGACTTATGAATCAACCCAATACATACTATCCTTCTACTACTGATCGGGTGACTAATTGTAAGAAACACAGTCATAATATACATAGTGACAAATATCTTACGACTGCATATTGCACTTCAATTTAACAAGAAAAGAAGTACCGTTTTGTTTCAGAAGTAAGTGACACTAGTAAATAACTAAACAACCACAATCATATGAGTAGACCGTGGATTTTTATGCAGGTTCATATTTTTAAAAATGAGACTATGCTGCTCAAAACAATTAGAGGAGCAAGTATTGCAACTGCTATACCATTTTCCATTCTTTTTACACAGTTGGCGCAACCAAATTATTTCAATTTGCAAGCTCCTAATTATTTTTAACAGCAGATAAAAATGTGTGCCTTACTTTTATATTACTATTATATATTTTACATATTTCTGTACACCATGTGTATACTGTACTTTCTTGCACAATTAAATTTCCCATAACTGCGTAACAATTCGTAGTCCGCTAACGCAACATCCAATCTCTCAAGTTTTCCTCATTTTCCTCGTTTCTGCGACATAGAAAGTCCAAAGTTTTCCCCAACTTTCGGTCGACTTAACACGCGTGCAATTACAGCCGTACAGAATGTAAATTGCTTCGTGCCTTACGTGTATCAGAACATTCCCGCAAGAACTCTCGCGCGACGCATTCCAGCGGTGGAGTTCGCCTAATCCAGACCTCACCTATACGCACGCCGGCTTCGAATAATAACGTTGTCGTGATGTTTCTGATAAGTACAGGTAGCAAAAAGGCCCGTGCTCCTAGATTCGATATAAATTGCGGTATTATTCCCCACGATAGCTTATTTCAAAGATAGTCATCGGGCCTTTGATCACCGATAGAGTCACGAACATTATGCAGATAATTAGTGAATTGCACCAGCCGCATATTTTAGACACGCGATTTTTTTGACGTAATCTTCTTGAGTACATTTTGACCGAAACAGATACACCCGCGCGTGTATCGATTAAACCATGTAAAAATATTAGCGATCGTCGTTTGAATGCCTTGTCATTTGACGGAGAATGCATCGATCCATTGTGAAGCCGACTTGAATAGCATTTCTGCGATTCCCGATTCGTGTGTCGGCCCCATCAATGCTAGGAACGCCACGCCACTCCTTCGAACATTGTTAACGTCTACCATCGATAATCTCGAGTACTCGAATGCTTCTAAATATCGATACCAACGAATTCGTATTTCGTATTGCGCTATAATTCCTCATCGATCAAAGTACAGAACCGGTTGCAGTTATCCGTGATAACTAGCACGGTGGTCTCGTTAAGATCTCCAGTACCGATATCGAAATATTGTACCTTCACTGATAAGCCTAACTTTCTTCGATCTAACGAGCTTTCACTCGAATTTAACCATGCGTAATGTGTAAAGTCAGGCTTCTTACGATATAAAATCAAACACGACTATCCGCTGTATTTTAAATGAATTAAAATATCTGGGTTGATAAAAAAGATAACGTCGAATTTTTTCGAAATGTATGCAATACACGTAAATCAAGATTTTTGCACAAAAAGACGGAAAATTCCACCAAACGGTGAAAAATTGCGAATCAAAATGGTGAATATTAGGTCATCACATAAATAATGTCCTTTCTAGATTTAATTTTAATGCATGTTATTAATATTTCCACTTGTTTTTAATCATCGATTCATGGAACATTGCTTCCTATAATATTTCCGATTTGTCAGGAAATTTTTGGATTTCTTTTTCAAACACTTTTGAATTCGCTGATTTAAAGAAATCTAAAAAACGACATTACCTATAGGATGACCTCATACAACGACTACAAAATGTATTGAGATACATATAGTAGATCGAGTTGAATCGGATTAAAATAAAAATTCAGTTTATAGTTTCACGTTTAAAATATAATGCAGATAAGATTCATGACCGGATACTTTTGCACACCACTGCATGTTGTGTTATACAAAATCTACTGATTGTGTATACAATTACAGTTTGTCTCTCGAACAACGAAGGGGGTACGCTCCCTGACTAGCTGTGTAGTTGAAAATCCTCAAAGTTTTTCACCTTCCCAAGAACTAACTATATTGCATAATCTACTCTAGAGTTTTATTTTGTAATTCAGACTATGTGTTTTTACACTGAAATAGGTTTAAAAAATTAATTAGAAAATGAAAGTGATTAAGAAAAACGTAAGGAAAGAAAAAATATTTACCTTTATTTTTACATACTAATTATAATATGGATATGTATATCTATACATATTAATTACACCATTCATTACATAATGGGACGTGGGTCATTACAAAGGTCGTCGTCCTATTCTTATTGAATAGACTTATCGTTAAAAGAAAAAAATAAACTGTTGCGAAACCGGGGCTTCAAACGTCCCGAGAAAACGCGTAAAACCAAATCCACGTTATTCAAGTGACAACTGTACTAACAAAAATATTCGGCCACTTCAGACTACGGTTACAGTGGTTGTGTGTTTCTACGAACTGCGTTCTGACGAATATGTTTCATCTGTTTTATTAGACAATAGCGATAAAAGTGAACATATTCGTCAGAACGCAATTCATGCGAAAACGGAACCACTGTGACCGCAACCTTAGGTATTCAATAAATTTTATGCATACGTATATGTCAGTGAGGAAAACGATAACTCAACATTTATTTTAAAAATCGATGAAGAGATTACCTTAATAAGATTATGAAATACTATTTTTAACACACACATTATAAAATAAAGGAATAGCAAATGGATAAAGATCCCTCAAATATGTCCATGTGACCGAATACTTTTGTGAGCAACTGTATACACCTTTCGCAGTCAAAGAGTCAACCCTTTCACATTGTTACGTTCCTAAAAAATGTTGTGTTATATGAGGCTAAATATTACTATAAACAAGAAGCAAAAATTATTTCAAAAATTAATAAATAGTCTGAGAATTTTTATGCAAATTCGTATTTTTAGAAACACAATTATAACATAGTGATATAACACAATTATTACGCCTCCCAAATACAACACTGTCTCCTTTACTTTTAATATTTTATGTATTTTGCATGTGATGTGCATTCTGTGCCTTTTTGTTCATCTAAATTTCTCATAAATGCTTAAAAATCCGTAGTCTACTAATAAAACTACTATTTTATTCCTCAATTATTTAATCGTGATAGAGCTAATTCTCGCTGAAAGAATGTCGTGTTTTGTGTTATGGTGGATATTCCTACTATTTTTGAATCGTGTTAAAGCAAAATAATGTTGCAGAAATACCGTGTTATACGGGAGTTGACTGTATAATGCAACTTAAGATGTGAAGAGTTTATAGTGCTGTATTCAACGGTTTGCCCGAATATTTCTCGTATTAAACTGCGGAAGTTTTAATAAAATTTCCTATAAGCAAAAATAACTTTTCGGCCAAGCAAATAGTAATGAGTCGAAGGCAGAGTTTTACCGGAAGTCTGCGGTGAAACCACGTAGCTCTAAACACCCCGCTTCTACTTCATATAGGACGCGGCTGTGTAGCTTAACGGCCGTTAAGAAACTTCCGGTTGTAAGGTCCGGTGCATGAGTCAAGATTCCACAGAAGAGACTAACTCACACGATACGCATCCGTGAAAGTCAATGCATTCGTCGAACAGAGGTGTTCAGCGGGGACAGTGACTCATCTAACGGCAATGCGACTGTTTTCGCAAATCACTCATATTCTTACGTGCCTCCTTCGACTTGTACATACAGGTTTGCTTTATCAATCGTCTCTTGTTCAAAGAAAACATGCTATAGTTTTTCGAGTAGGTAGAATCGATTTTGGACAAGCTTTGCTCGATGTGGCTTGAGAACAATGGAGAATGCTATTATCCGTCTCTTTGGTTTCTGTCAACTTCCGCTGATACTCATAGAAACCGTATCGAGTTCCAATGTTGTTCATTCAGATTTGTGAGATTCGTAACAGAAGAAATTCCTAATGAAGAATCTAAGAAATATGAAGACATTCTTTATTAAGATTCCAGAAGAATATTGTTAGCACTTGTGGTGGTAAATTCGTTAAAGACGTTTATCGCGCTTAAACCTTATAATCCAAAGAGCCGATTTGAACCGATGTGTTTCATATGTGAAAAAAAATTTTGATTAATATCAGAGGATTACCCAATGTGAACTTTTAACTAGAAATATTTCTAGGAACACGTAGACACTAGAACTGTACGCGTTCAAGATAGGTATCGTTAACTGCAAGATTTTTATTAATACAATGAAAATCTTATCTAAATATCTTAGAAAATGTGGTCACCAAAAAATGTAAATATATTGAACAATGAGGTCACCAAAAGTTCTTTAATAACATCTTACATTTTCTTATTCGTTTCATGGTATTTTTCGCACCGCATGAGCCGCCTTTAACCCGAAATTAAGAGGATTAACCCTGCTACGATCCATGAATCATTTTCCACCTCACCGTGTTTTTATTTTGTATAAAAAAAGTTTCCAAATTTTGTATCAATTTTAAATATTTTGAATATATACTTTTATGTTACAGTATTTTCTTTCGGAATTCGAAACTGTTCTATGCGAAACGGAAATGCGGTTAAATTGAATAAATCTCGAAAACCGTGACAGGGTTAAAGCTAAATTCGACAGAATACTGGCAAGTTTCGGGAAGTGGAAAGATTTCGCAACCACATCTATTGAATCGGAGGAGTTCCTTACTTCTAGATAACAACAGTGTGGATTTACCGCCGCAACGAAACGATACTGGTGTGAGAAGTGGAACTAAGTTTTACCACAGAAATGCCGAATCAATAGCAACGTCTGGGAAATCGTTCTATTTGTCTTTCGAGTTCGAAGAAAGAGCTAACAGATTCAAGGTTCGGATAAGATTTCGATAAGATGCCCGCGTATTATCCACTCAACATTTCAGCGAAGCTTATCAATCATGAAACAAGGCTGGCGAAAAGAACTGCTATCACTTTGCTGCGTGGATTGTTTTAGAAATTTTTCAAAAGCATCGAGGATCGTTCAAGAAATCTTTTATGAAATATGAGATTTGTGCTCCGCAATATTTTAATGATTTAGACGAGTGTTTTGAGAATTTACGCAGCCAATTGTGCACGAATGTGTGTTCCAGAAGCACGCAGAAAAAAAAGGAAAAGGCTGGCGGAAAGTTAAAAATAGCTGTGCTCTATCCTGCTGGTTCTTTTACGCACACACCAATCTCCTTGTTTCGACCTGTCTTTCTTCTGCCTGAGAAATCTCTACAAATATGGCAGGGACGAATGCTTCAGCGGATGACGAGAACGATTACCGTTTCTTTTAAGATAGCGTAAAGAAAGATGCGATAAAGAGGATCGGTGACAAGCACCACATCGCGTAACCAAACGAAGAGAAGCGGCATTTAGCGACATAATAATTTCCGTTGCCTCTTCTAGGGAATTTCCAGAGAATCATCCCACAAAAACGTTCGTCCGGTTCGCATTCTTTGTGAAATACGGGGCCGATAAAAAATGAACTCACCAGCAAACTCGAAGCTTCAAATAGAGGAAGCATGGTTCTCGCTTTGCTTTACGCATGTTAAAAGCCTGGGATCGAACGATCCCACGATAAACGCGTTCATACTTACTCCGAGAAGAGAACTGGAGTCGACGACCGTGCACACGCAGAGAACGAGAACAATTTTTTCACTATGAACACTGTAGCTCTCAATCTGTCGCACAGTAGGGAGGCGAACAAGGCATTCACCAAGCGAACCGTGTCTCTAATTACATCCGAAGCAGTACGAAATCGGTTAATTTCGAGGCGATGAGTCAGCCGAGCCGACGAAGACGAAGAAGAAGAAGAAGAGACGCGATTCTCTCGTGGAAAGAGTCGACGAAGGCGGAGGTGGCTCCGAATTCAAGGCACACACTAATGACGAGAGGAAAGACGCACCCACGAACACACAGGACAAACAAACGATCCAACTGTGAGCACAGGCAGAGAATTTACGCGACAGCGAGAAGCGAGGGGTCTCGTCTGCCCTTGAAAGTTTTCGTCTACGTGCCTGACCCTCTTTACCCAGCACTGAACTGTCCTTGACGGTCGGAATGGTCCAACGATAGCCAGCAGGAGCAGCCAAACAGCAAACGACAGAGAAGACCTTAAACTAAAACCTGCCCTCCTAGGATGGTGGGGTTCTTAACGAAGTACGGCTATGGTGGGGCACAATCGAGACTAGTCGGCGTCACTGGACCATCCTGCACGGATCGACGCCCATAGCCGATTGTTCTCCGATCTCACGAATTTCAAGGACGTCTACGACCGCGAAACCGGCTGCCACAGAAAAATATCTAGGAATGTTCCTTCCTTTCTTTTTATCTTTCTCTCTTTCTTTCTTTCTACCTAGAGCTGCTATCTTTCTATCGTCTTCCTCTTCTTTCTTTCTTCCTCCGCTGTTCCCCAACCCCCACCCTATCCCTCCCTCCACACACAACTATACACACTCCTTTTTTTCTTCTTACAACGCGATGGTTGACGTCATCGAGATTCGCATACCATTTCCGTTCCTTTCGTCCAGACGGAGCCTACGCGCGCCTATCGAGATCGCAGAAAAATATTCGACGTTGACGCCGTTGGCTGGCGAATCGCTTATCTTGTTTTGAAAGATTTTCGCCTAATCTTTGCAAACGCGAAACTTTTTTCTGCGCCTAAAAATTTCATACTAACACATACACACACGCGAAATTGTAAAACTGTTGTGTATTTTATTGTACAAAGTATCTTATTTTTCAAGGTCTACAAATTCTATCGATCTATGAAGCTTGGAGAGACTTCATCGCGAACAGCATTCCAATTAGACGTTCATAAAAAACCTCGTTCCAACTATGTCTATCCTGATCGCTTCGGTTACGATCAGCTTCTATGTTATCGAGAGCGCGCGTTTCCAAGCATATATGCATGCATGTACGTGTTAGAGAGAGAATGTAACCCGCCGAACAAAGAAATGCGTATTTTATTCTAGTCGTGCTGTATATCGTTGTCCCGCATTCTTAGGAAAGTTACGCATCTGGACGAGTCTGATACCCGTAGCCGCTCAATTGGCTCCCGCAACGCCTATTTGAATAACTGCCGACGCGACGGGGACGAGAAGAGGCTTCGTCGCGTTACCATTTAAATACCAAAATCGTTTAACCGTTACAAAGACCGTGAAAGATTCAAGAAAAAACGTTTACTCGACAAGTTTCACGATTGCTCTGCACATATGAAATGGAGCTGGGAATAGAGTTTGAAAGAGCAGCGGCGCGTCTACTTCGGGACTTCGTTAACAAGAATTCGCGGCAATGCGGTACGAGGGTGCAATTGGAAAATCCTGGAATCAGTAATCTCCCTAAAACCACGAATCCGGCAGACCACGAACGTTGAAAGCAGCTGCACACCGGTTAAGGGGGGGGGGGGGGGGGGGGGGCACGCGCACACACACACACAAGGGGTTAGTTGAGAGGAAAAGAGTAAGAAAGATTTCCCACAAAACGGAAGATTTCCCAATGACTACCGTCGTTCTACCGTTCTGCTGTCCAATAATGGATGAAACATGCAAGAGATGCACATCGAGAAACCACGTGTGCGTGTATGTGTTCACGGGGAAAGAAATCGTGTACATGGATATACCCAAAGGGAGACGGGTGGACAGGCAGCCAGACAAACGGACAGACAACAGACAGAGATGGCAATGTTCGGGACACGAGTCAGTGGAGGGAGGTGCAGACAGGGGCGGGGCACGTCGCGGAGGGCCCCGCGCTTCAGGGAAAGAGGTAGGAGGTAGGAGGGAGAAGGGTGCCTAGCAACAGGCCTGCCGGCAGCCGGGCAGAGCAGCGTGATTAAATAAAACCAGCGTCGGGCACGGCGACCCACCAGGCGTTGACATCAGCGCGCACATGTACAAGAGAGGCCTTTTCGAGTGCTTGTGGGAGACAGAGAGAAAGAGGCTCACGCACCAGTCTACGCACCGATACATCCACTATAGACGTCGTTGGTATTCGCGCGTACCACGAGGCCGTCCCGGTACCGAACGCACGCCTTCGAACCGGCGAATTCTCTCGGCCCACATGACTGAATCGCCGGCTGGCAATGCCGGCCGGCGGCTACCTTCTCTGCCGTCGCCAACTGCCTTCGATTCACCAACAGCACACCGAACTCGTGCCGCGCTATCTCTGTTAACTTTTCCTTTGCCAATCTATTATATCGAAATTCGAACTATAAAAATCTGCAAACTATGGGAATGAATAACGAAAGGCAAAGATATTTTTATAGAAAAGGTGTCGAATACTTATTGTTAGCGCAATGTCAGTGGAATGATTTCTTTTTTTTTTTAATGCTACGCGCGAACCTCGACTCACTGTGATAGTGATAAACAAGAAGATTCGAAGAGTTATTTAAAGTTTGACTTTGATAATGACGTAAGCGTGCAGCCCGATTGGGTGGAACGTGGAGTCAAAGGACGTTCCTTATATGGAAGTAGGAGAATCGCGGAATCTATAAATACAGCCAAAATATTGACTTTCCGACCAAAAGAATGGTATTCATGAGTAACGTTCCGTGGCGCTTTTTGATACGAATAGTGTGACAAATGCTCAAGCGTTTCAGTTACGGTAAATTATTAACAGGGCCGATTAACGCCCGCCGCTTTTGACGAAGGTCTGACGTACTCCATCCGTTTAAACATATAAAGTTTCGCGTGTTTTTGTAACTACATTTTAACGTCAAATGTGCAAAAATTAACCTAACTATGCGACTGAGCAATTTGTTACGAGTTCATTAGGCAAATTTGTAGTAAACTTAAATCCAGTCGTCAGTGTGTAACTAACCCATAACACATGCCAAAAACATCGTTTGCTTTCGTTTCGATATTTTCAACTTCTTAATTTCAAGTTTTGTAAACTTATGAATATCACGAAAAACGATAACTAGTGGTAAGTATTATAAGAAAGTCGAGTCGGGCGTACAGATGTATCGATTGTTACTTGTAAAAAATTATGTATTCCAAAAATGTGTTTAAGCATGTCCCGCCGATATGCTAATGAGTATCGACACCTGCAATAACATTGGTAGTACGAAAATACTCTTACGAGTTCCGTTTCTGCAATGCTTATTATTACCCCCGCAATCATTCAAAAAATTTTAACGAGGAAAATGGAAACTATAATATTCACTAAAAGAAAAAAACGAATAATAATATCCGTAGTATAAAGATTGAGTAGAAAAAGCTTGTTAGTTGAAAGAATTGTTAAGACTATTCGAAAAGTTTCTGACAATGTAAATCGGTGTTACAAAGCGCATGCGCTTTATCAGAAAGGATTCTAGCGTTCCCCGGAAATTACGTAGAAGCGGTTATTAACGTTTGGGACGAACAAATATTTTCCCGTCACACATAAATTTTAATACTTTATATTCTCAGGCTTCTCAAAGTTTGTTGTATGTTATTTTATTAGGTACATACATTTTGCAAATTAATTTACCGAGGATCGTCAACAACCTACAATTAACCGCTTTTAACAGCTATTTCGGTTTCGGGCATGCACAAAGAAAAATACATGGAAGCCAAAGATGTAGAGCTTGAAATATAAAATAATACAAAAATAATATGTAAAGCGGTATAAACGAAATACCGGCCCGCGCCCCGTATTTTTATCTCAGGCGTTTTGGTTTTTTCGCTGAACTTAAAATTGTTACGTAAAATCAATACGACCTGGCGATATGCACGAAGAGTACGGGTGGTTCAAATTTCTTACGAATAGCAAAGAGGAGTAGTGTTAAGAGGAAACGACCGTTAAGTGATACGACGAATAATCGTGCAATAGAATGGTCTTTTGTACCTGTTACGCTCGGACAATCTTCTTTTTGTATTTCATTTTTTTCTCCGCAACACAACTTTAAATATTAAATTTACGGCCGTAGGTATCTTGTTAACAGAATCCACGAAAGAAAAGAAAAGCGCGAGTCAAGGAACGAGCTTACCCGATCGGAGCACGGGTCGTCGATAACGTCATTAATTCTAGAAATAAACCACGATTCACGGATAAACCATGTGCACGCATACAAGCGGAGAAAAATAAAAAGATTGGTTGCTAAACGCGCGAGGAAAGTTGGTTCGATCGTTAAAGTTGCCGTTCCTTAAATAGCCGGCCGGTTCATGATTAACGGTTTTCGTGATGCTTCAACGATACATGTATCGCGGGGATCCATAAAAATTGCAAACTCGTGGCAGAGTGAAATGAGTGAAAAAAAGCTAATGATTTACCTGTCCGATGTGCACGTGTTCGTCTCTTCCGGTGTACAGCAAGAACGAGGTTAGCCGACAGGATAGCCGGCGGCGCACCACTATTACGTGACGTTTCCTCGTCTCTTTTCTCGCCACATCGATCTTTTCTTCTATCGAATTTCGGTTGACTTCACCAAAAAAACTGTTGAATCACTGTTGCTCGAAACTCGAAATCGACTGGTTGCTTCCGTTTCGCAAGCTTGACCGGAATGCGGCGTAAAACTGCATAAGCCGGCATGCGTGACAGCCGCGTTTCCAAATTATTTTCGACGCGACTTTAACCCCCATTTTCAAAAGGTTTCCTCTTACTTTTCTCTATTATTTTTTTCTTTGCCATGTTTAGCTATGCATTTCACTATCTGCGAAAATCGCGACGGAAAACTTTCCACAAACCCTCTAGCACCGGAATATATGACAACTGACCATCTTCGTCTCTCTCTCTCTCTCTCTCTCTCTAACATTCATGCTATTTCGATTGGGATGAAAGAGGAAGAAGAAAGAAAGTACATTTTGGCAAGAGAAGTAAAATGATCGGGGAAATCCATAAATCTATGTTTTTGCAATTACGCCATGTTTAATGACGAACTTGCGAAATTTAAAATTGTGGGACTTATATACCGACACGTCTTTTAAGATTCCTCACTCTCTCTCTCTCTCTCTCTTTCTATCTCTCACACTCTCTGTCTCTCGCTGCCTGTCTCGCAACACGCTCTCTATCTCGTTCGTGGACGATGGAAATGGCCGCGTTTTAACACGTCACCAAACACAGTCGGCAATTCGCTCGCATGCCGACATACGTGGCAGCGAATGCTACGATACACACTTACTTAAATTCCTCTGACCATGAGTTTCGAAGGGGATGCTCGTCGATCGTACCAAACACGTTTGCGAAGATTAACTCATAGTAGACTCCGGTGGTAGTTATTTGCGTGAGAGATAAAAAAAGAAACAAGGACCCGTACACGCGTGCAGCAAGGAGCATAGAAAATTGAAAACATACGCGGTGGGATTGAAGACTACAAGTAGAGAGAAACTAGCGAAGGCAGACTACTCGATGGACGGTGATGCGAAAGGTCCCCCGATTGGAGAGCAGAACGCAGAACGATGTGCGAAAATACCTCTTTCACGAACAGCCGGCGACGAACTGGCCGATTGGCCGTTGCACGGGGCGCAAAACTGCCGGTCTCGCGGCGCGCCGCTACTACCCATCCTGCACGATGTAGACCCCACCGAGCGGCCCGATCCTAGACGAGTGCGCACGAGACCGATCGGAGCTAGCCGAATTCGACCGGAAGCCCACCGTACCCAGAGCCGCCGAAACGCGTCGAACCTTTGTACTTTCCGCCCATCTCATCGGGAATTCCTGTCGGAATCGCCACGGTCGATCCTTTATCCGTCCCCGCAACGGCCCTAACTCCGCCAATGTCTTAGTGTCTCGGGGCCAGCGACCCGCGGAATCCACCAAAATTTACCGCCCTTCTCCAATTCCCTCCCGTCCCGCCTGTCTCTTGAATCGCTCGACATCTTCGCTGCCATCTCTTCGAATAGCCACTGCGCCGAGTTGAAATAATTTTCCAGTTCAAAGGTACGACAAAGAATCTTCTGAATGATTTTAATCCTTCTTCGGATCATGGGAGCTGCAGAAGCCCCGCACAGATTCAATTTCAGCTCATTTTAGTGGGCGTTGAAATTTATGTACTTCTGTATTGTCTCACCACATTTTGAATATTACTACGCATTCAGTTTGCACTTATTCGCATGGTGATAGGATTAAAGAAAGAAATAAACTATGATCTATACTTCAAAATTTGAAGAAAGGTTAAAGAAATCTAGATTTATTAATAGGGTGTGGACAAACCTTTGTACGATAAGAGCTCTGTAGTACCTTAAGACTCGAAGTAAGGTTATGAACTTACTAAACTGTTATTTGTATACGTACAACCCCGACCATAAATATTTGGACGCTGGATTATATAAATTTGATTAGTTTTATTATAGTATGAATACATATTATACCATCTGTTTGCCATTTATATAATTAGTCCTCTGTAGGCAAACATATTTTCTCGTATTTGATAGGCAAACTCCTCCAGGCCTAATTCTTTAGACTTTTAGAAGACGTCAAACAATTCTGAAATATCAGTGTCTCTACTATATTGTACAATCGTTCGTTAAGTTAAATAGTTGGAATTGTTTCAGTAAAAAAAAACTCCTATTTAGATTGGGTCATCAACGACCCAGGTTGTTTTTTAAAATTAGTGCATTTGATTGGCTAGAAATGTATAGTCTAGATGCACGTGGTTCAAAAGTCCCAGAAATCTATTCACAGTCCAAATCTGACTTGTAGAATTATTTACGACAAACAATACATTTAATTTTATTTTAAATAGCGAATGAGATTTTTCTAGTAACATTTGACATTATATAAATCCTTCATAGTCCAATTCCTTTAGAATCCTAAAACAAATAATAATTCTTAAAGATTTCCGTAGTTTCCAAATGATTCTCCAACTTTAACTCAGCAACTGTCTAAATACTTTTGAATGGAGGTGTATAGCGATAGGTATCAAAAGTTTACAAAAACAAATTGTATAAATATGTGAGAGTTTGAATGAGAGTTTAGGAAAGCAGCATGTGGCTCGCGTGCCATGATTTGGTCGACCATCCCTGAATTATTAGATCTAGACTATTTGCATTGAGTTTTTTTTGTTTGCGCCAAGTATCGGATTGGAAAACGACTGATACTTTAAGAAAGTGTTACTCGGTATTCTATTTGCACGTTCACGTGAACTGGAAGGTGCAGGAAATGTTTCTATTTGTTGGTAAAACTATCGATCAAGGAAATTGTTGCAGCGAAACGCGCATACTCGAGGGCTTCGTTTCGCCGCGTTACTAATACTTCGATATTCCGAAGACTCTGCAGTATGCGTACAGGCAGGAATATATGCACATAGACCTTTAGTCGTGTTATTACACGATCTTGTGCAATTGGAAGCGCCGCGGCGCCAGCCTCTCCTTGCCTCATAGAAATTGCAACGCTCGCAAAGTAATACTGGTGCCTTCGTTTCGATATTACTTCACCCTTTCTATATCTCCGGAAAGATCGTGCGTCCAATTATCGGAGAGCTTTGAAAATGGTCCGAGATTGAAGGTAAATGGAAATGTAAGTGATGGATGAGAGAGAATAATATAAAACTCTTTTTGGCGCAAAAGAGCGAAGGGAGAGGCGGCCGTTTAAAGAGTCACGGGGAATGAAAACGTTTCCATTGAGTATCAATTAATAAATCAACCAATCGAGCCGCCGTCGCGGCGGGGATTTTCAGTTTACATCTCGAACCGGTTTCGTACAAAGGAACTCTTTTGTCTCGTTATGCGGCGCACGCGACGATCGAGACCTTAAAGTCCTATTTTATCCGTGCAACTGAATTCATTTAGCAATAAAAGTTTACGACCACGCGTTTACAACGGTCCACTCACGAACGTCGAGGGACTACCAACGGTACAGGGCACCAAGAATCTTCTTTGACAGAATTTAAAAGGAAATCGATCGATCCTGGACGTGATTGTAGAGAGAGAAAGGTCGTAAGTAATGATACAGCACGGGGGTGGATGAGAATTAACTCGCGTTGACCTTAACGTTATTAATTCCCAAACGGAGTAGAGGATTACAGCAATTACTAGGGATAGAAAATAAAAGTTACTCGCTACTTTTGTGATAATCGCTAGGTAAACAACGTTGAAAGTTATCGGCGAAATCTACGGCAAAAATTTCGATGACCTTTTGGAAACAAGGTAAAAAGCAGCGACCGCAGCGGCTCGAACTGCCAAGACAGTGAAAAATCTTTGCCGCCGCAGTTCGAAGCTCGCTAAATTCCTGCGATTCTCGTAGGAGCTGGAAGAAAATGAAAAAGGTAGCGAGATCTGGTGGGGCCGCGTGTAATTTCATTTAGATCCGGTGGACGTCGCAATTTGAGAAACCAGGTGGTATCGTTTGATGTGTATGGACTGCGGCAGTAGAATTGCAGAGATGGCTGGTGATGGAGGACGAGTTGGGAGGGGGGGGGGCAAGGAGGGGAGAGCGTGAGGATGACTGGAGGCAGATAGGTGACAAGGGGTTGGGCCTGCAGTGGGGAAGGACGGAGCGAGTAGCACCAAAGGGAAAGCGAGAAAGGGACGCGCGGATAACGAAGAGGAAGAAAGAAAGGGAATGGAGAGAAACAGCCGTAACCTAGACAGAGAGGACGATGATTTGGCGTGGAGAAGGGGCACATGGGAGAGAAGCAGAGAGGGAGAGACTGGGTCCTTCACCCGACGAACGAACCGAACGAATAGCTCGTCGCCGGTGCTGCTAGTGCTGCTGCTTGCGTTTTGCTTGCCGCTGGACGGACTGACTTGCCTGCCAGTCTGCTCCCAACGATTATTATCGTACTGATCTGGCACAATGCACGAAACATTACATGCAACGTGCATACTGCCGTTATCCAGCTTTCGACACCGTAGCACATACATGTCGTTGTACCTTTATTAACCACCCCAAGTTTCTGTGTGAAACTTTCAACCTTGTCTTCCTACTTAACACACCTATGTCGTCTTTCGGAGAAGGAGATTATCTTCCGAGCGAAGTCTCTCATTTAGTAATTACTCGACCGTCCGGCAATATGCCGGAGAGAATTTCGCATGAATAGTATGCAGATATTCATACGACTTCTCCGGAGCTCGATAACGTTCCACGTGTTCGTTAGAGGTCAGGCAGGCAGATGGAAATACGAATTCGTCGCGAGACGAACGCGATACGAGGGCGAGACAGGTTCTCCGTTCTGAGAAACGATCGGACTTCTCAAAGGAAGATTAAGGACTTATGCAAACATGTCGGTACACGCATCCATGTTCGCCAACGATAGGTCTTACAACGTGCCTATAGAATTCAGTGAGAGTAAAGCTGTCGCGAAAGAGATACCGAACGGTCTCTATGGACGATTCCCGAGCGAGCAATACGATCACTGAGCTCTCCACTCTACGCGCGCTATCATGCTCTTCCTCTTTTAAGAACGGCATTCGTTAAACTATACAAGGATACATCTCATCGTGGAATGGTCTATGTCCACCGATTGTATCGAGAAATATTTTGTCCGACAACTATATAAGAAAAGACGACATATTTACGCTTGAAGTTGGAACTTTACAACGAAATCCTTTAAAAATACGTATGTGAAGTGTCACCGAAACGTCCATTAAGTACCTATCTCGACAACTTCGTGTCGCGCAAAAGTTGTAAAACTTAACAAACGAGTTTGTTATTGCAACAGCGCGATTCAACGCTTTATTCACCGATGATTCACGTGTATATAGAGCTAATGAACTCAATTATCTGCGACGCTTATCGAAGACATCTGGATACGGTCCGCATGAAATAACAAATAGAGCCGAATATCGACGTGGATCGATAGTCATTACCTTATCAGCCGATTGAAACAGTGACTAGCGAAATCAAAATTGTATATCGATGGCTGATCTAACGTAGTCCACATCTACTTTATTCGTGCGCGTAATGCTTGGTCCACACTGCTGTTCGCGAACAGCTCGCGAACACTGTTCCTCAACAGTGTGGATAGTTTTGCGAACAGAGAACACTGTTCGCTCAGAACACGGTACATCAAAGGACCAGTACGCGCACTCAGAGTTTGTAACTGTTCGCGAGCTCCAGTATGCATGCAGTGCTCTTTCTGTTCGCGAACAACTCGCGAATAGTTCTGCTCAGTGTGGACCTATAATAACACAAACGTGAACAAGCTCCCATTGCTCTTTGATCACGCTTCTAGGTCGATTTTCCAGTAAATAGATTCAAAAGGAACTCGGCCCAATCTCGTTGATTGGTTAATGGCAATCAAAGCTGAAATTTGTACATTAGGCAATTATTTGCCTTGGAAACCAGCTATTACTAGGTGCAGTACATTGCGCCGCGCAATACGTCAATCTACCTACATATACATATATATCTCTTTCATTCATTTACCTTTGTTTCTCCATTTCTTTGCAAACATTTTCTTATATCAACCTACTCTAATCATTACCAACCCCTTTCGTTTCTACTTAATAAGCTTATTCGATTTCTTTGATTGCAAAATTCCAACTTAGGTACCTGCGATGCGCTTAAAATTTGCAAGCTGCAACGCACAAAGATTCGTTTCAAATAGATGAATTTTTCATCCACAAAGCGCTCTTTGTCGCGTAGATTTTCCAAATTGCGTTGCCTTATCTTTTTGTATCCTTTTCTCTATTTCGGAGCAGCGCGCAACGAGCAAAACGTGCAAAATGCTGTTCTCTTCTTCTCTCTCTTCCTCTTTCTTCATTATTCTTTATTCTCTGCAAGGTTTATCTCGGTTCCTCTTGACAGCTCTCTTTGTCGAGCCACGGCAAATTCGCATCGGCCATCAGCCGGTGCCAATAACGTACCGAGGCAGATGGGAGATGTGGTAAGGGATTGGTGGTTGGCCCAACGTCGGTGGGGAAAAGGGATGCTCACTGTCTGCAGGGCCGTGTTCATCGATCAACGCACCCTACTCCAACCACGCGATCGCGTTTGTACTTACGGAATAACCGTCATTGATAACGGTGCAAGAATTTAACACATTATTTTAATAATCAACCACCTAACGCTGCTGCTCCTTGTCAGTTAATGTTTTCCGTTCGCTTACTAGTGCCAGATAAAACCATACCTCCATACTACAACCGATAATTGAAAGGCCGATAAAAACATAATTGAGGTTTATCTGGCCGATCGATGATTTCGCACCAATGAACCAGAATAAATTCGAAGGTACTTTTACGCGGCTGCAAAGCTACAGCCACAATGCCGCACATTAATGATACCGAAAACTTTCACTCGAATAAAATAAGCTTCGAGGGAAAGTATTGGCTGAGGTGTGTGCTTTTTTTCACCGTTTAAGAGGATAATTCAAAGTCAAGTGCACACACTTGTGTGTCTCTCTTTCTCTCTCTCTCTCTCTCTCTCTCTCTCTTTCTCTCCGGGAGTTAATTTGTCGTGCGTTTGAGCGCGATCATCGTGCCGCCTTGCCTCTGAACCGCTCCTCCACGTCGCACCATGAAACATCGCTGCACGCGTTCCTCTATTCTTTCTTCCTTTTTTCCCTTCCTTTCTCATGTATGTAACTTCGTCTCTATGCGTCTGCTAGGCGTTCCCGCGAATAACTAGCTGACCGTACTGAAAATATACGCGAGAAACAAGGAAGTGGTGTGCCTTTGGTCTCTGGTAGAGTCCTTAACTTGTTAACTCCTTGTCTTATAACAACTAATTATTTTTTAGTAAACTTTAATTCATTTTATTTCAATTTCTAGGATTCTAAGATTATAGTTTTGCATTCGACACGGTGTTGAAGTAGGAGATAGCTAACATTTCACTGAGCAATGTTCGGAAAATTCGTAAGACACGAGGTTAACATTAATTATACCACGCCCGGTCAAATGGCCGGTTTTAAAATATTTGATTTAAGATTCTATATTCTTCATTCATCTTTTATTGTCTGATTAACTAGTTTCTCACATTTTGTATTTCTTTTTTTTCACTCGTAATGATTTATTGAATAAATACATGTAAAATGCCGGTACAGTTAGTATTAAGGACTAACGTTGCGTTGACGCAACATTTCATTTATAGTTTTTTCAAACTTAATAAGATTGTAAAACGTAGGCGGAAGGAGGAGAAGTGACAAGAAGATGGTTACACGAATCCATAGAATTCGCTTTCATAGCTACAGTGTTAAAAAGTAGAATTAAGCGATCTAAATTGATTGAAAAAAGCTACAAATGAAATTTTGTATAGAAACACATTGGTTTCCAATTAGTTAATATCGGTCTGGAATAAAAAACGAGCCGAACTTTCTTTGTTAAAAAATGAACGATTGGAAAAAATGATATTCGCAAAGAAAAGGTGCAAGTAGAAAGAGGCGCGTGTTAATGTAAACGCGTCTGGAGACCTTGAGCACCTATAATTACACTGTGCAAAAATGAGAGAAATTCTGTGCAAGTCATTCGTTGCTCCTTTATCATTTCTTTACGCGCTTCGCGAGTTCAATTACTCGTTAACGTTTGTGCTCCTCTTTGTCGAACAAGGCAATCCATTTTTTGTGATATTAAGAGGATCACATCGGGGAAAGAAAAGAACAAAGAATGAACGCGGCCAGATTTAGGCTCGAACTAAGATTCCCCGCTGCGACGTCTGGCCTGATAATTTTTATTATTTCTCGCCTACGGACATCGTCCTTATGCGTAAAACCTTTCACGAATCACCGTTCACATTTCTACCTACGGTTTGCCTTAAATGCTCATTAATTAAAATGAAAAACACGGCGAAAAGCCTCCTTTATAGTCTCCTAAACTTGGTAACTGCGATAAAAGTTTACTTTAGTGACTTTGCCCTAAATTTGCTTATTTTTTTCAAAAAAGACTATTTTAGTATTAGAAAGAAATATAGATCAGAGGAGCTTGGTAAGGTAGTATCCTTTTGTTAGTTTTTAACTAAAACAAATAAGTTAATTTAGGGCAAAATCGCTAAAGTATGTTTACCGTAATAAAAATATATACCTTTTCAATTAGTGATCTCTTTTTAATAAGTCAAAGCAACACTTCCGTAAACATTTTTAATTTACGTGAAATTGTCAAAAGTGGAGTTGCCTTCCTCTTATTGTAGGATCCTCGATTTATTTTTTTTATATTGTGCATCGTAAAAAATACACATGCAAAGAAATTACGTCTATTAGGTTTTCATGGATATACGTTGGAAGGGCAACTAGGTGGCTTCTATCTTTTTTTCCTCCGTCTCGGAGAAATGCTGAAACGTGTAGCCCCAAGACGATAGAAAGCGACGTCCTTATCTTATTAACGCCACTTCTTTCAAGCTCGAGTGCAACGTGAAACGATCGTCACGATGCTCGTTCTTTGGAATGACCCTGACAAAGTCTGACTAGACAGCCAGACAACCGCGAGACAGCTTAAGCGTTTCGCGAATACTCTAATGACTCTATACGTACCTCGTTGCGATATTAGACAGTCGTCTTGGATACCGGCGAACGGGTAAATCGGTATATAGTTTCGAATTACCATTTTATGTGCATAAAGAGATGCATATATTTCGCGTAATGACTGAATGAATATTTTATGAACAGAAGAGGACATTACATCCATTTTACGCTGGGCTAAGAAACCGAAAACATTTGCGTACACGGGTGAACAGTATAGGGCCATTGAATAAGTATAGGATAGACTATTCATTCTCATAAAAAATCATCCGAGGGTTACCTGACCTCCTTACCATTTTAGTGTCACATACGACATTACTTGTTTAGACTAGAATAACAGAGCAGCGTTTTTAAAACAATAAGACTTATAACTAAATATTGCGACAATCAATTATTTTCGACATATTTCTGTGGTCAGATTACAAAATATGATAAGTGTAACTTTCCTAAATGTACAGTATAATAACTTAAATAGCTTGATCAGCTGTAAAATATCACAATGTTCTTAAGAATAAAATGTTTTTATTAGTAGTTATGAATAGTGTTTGTTAATTTGAGTGAAAAGTGAAAATTTTCATTTCAACCTGAAAACCAGGAATTAATAATTGCTGTATAATTGATTGGCATCAATACAACGATAAAGAAACAAAAATGTAGTAATACAGTAATATCCAAATAAGATAAATTTCAACAAATCTAAATATATGGTTATGTAACTTTTAAGACACATAGTATTATAGGGGATTAACTTTATCAATTTCAATGGTTGAATTGAATGTAATTCTTAAAATCGCCAGTCTAAATCGTGAGGGGCATAAGAAACCTCTGATCTCTGATTTCTTATACGATCGAAATTTCAGTTTTAAATTTATGATGTTTCCTATAAATCAGTGGTCTATCCTGTATTTATCGTTAGTCGATGGTAAGGCTGCAATTACAGTGAATGCGTATTCGTGCGAACTACGTTCTAACGAATATGTTCACACTTGTCCCTCTTCTCTGATAAAACGGATCAAACATATTTCTCAAAATGCTAGTTCGTACGAACAGACACAAGTATGACTTCACTGTAACCGTAGCCTAAAATGGCTGACTTGTGTGCTTCGCGTACTTTCATTCTCGCTCATATGACTTGCAATATTCATAGTTTGCCTCGCGACTACGGTAAAGTATACGATTTGAAGGGTAAGATTTCTTTACAACGAAAGTTCCCAGCTTTCGAAGGCTCGCAAAATATCGGTAGCGATGAACCCTGTGTCCGACGACTTCGGCGCAAAATACCGCGACATGCGAGTTGCGCGAGCGCGAGCGTGATGCGGCTCGTAGTTTAGACGTCAACGATGGACAAGTAGGCAGTAAACCTGCAGCAATGTGCAAAGAGAGTGGGAATGTGCAAAAGAGTAGTTCTTGGAACAACGGAGAGGGAGAAAGGAAAGAAAGGGAGGAAGATAAGAAAGAAGAGAATGAAAGAAAGATCGAAAGGGGAAGAAGGAGCAAGAGAAAGGAAGAAAAAAAGAAAAGAGAACATTGGCAATGCAGTGATACGCAGCGGCAGCGGCAGCAGTGGCGCCGAAAATGCAATGCGGTACGCCGGAACGACGGCGTCGGCGTCGGGCGTGGCGGATAACTGACCTCGACTCGTCTAGCCCGGCCGCCCCTGACGCCGCACCGTTTCCCACCAATTTTACCTCTATCCCTCTGATGCACCATCGTGCCACTGATCCCCCACTATCGCCACGCCGAATACCACCACTACGCACCGCCGTTCGCAACTTCTCTCTACTCTCTACTCCACTATATGCACGTTTACCCTTTTCTCTTCTCATCCCTCTTTCTCTTTCGCTCTCATCTTCCCTCTTTCCCACTTGCGGTGGAGCTTTCGTTCTTCTCGCCCTACGGTCAAATGGTCGTGTTACCCCTCCAGCAACGACCTTACTCCCTCTACACCTGCCTTACACCCAGCCTCCCGCACCCCCTTCGTTTCTCTCGTATACGTATACACACACTCGTATCGTCTCTGTTCGATTCTTCTCTCTCCTCGACGCTCACGTTTACTCTCTTCTCGTCTCGTCGCGGCCTTCCGCGCCCCTAGCAGATCGGCAGACAGCAGTCTAACTGTCTGGTTGCCCAGCAACGCGCCGCTGCCCGTCGCCGTCGATGAGAGAGGGTGAATTCAGCGATAGTTTCGTACTGCATCCTGCACGAGCAAATGTTAGTACAACCAGCGACTAGGAAAACATTGGGTAACATCGTTATCGGTTGGACGAAGAAAATGTATTAGCATCGACGAAGCATAGGATAGACTATCATCCATTCTTATATGGAATCATCGGGGGGCTACCAGGCTCCTTTACCATTTTAGTGTCACATGCGACATTACTACATCAGACTAGAATAAGACAATACCGTTTTTAAAACAATGGAAATAAGTGCCTAGTATCAATACAACGATAAAGAAAAAAAATGGAAATAAGATAAATGCAAATAAGAATATGTTATTGAGATAAAATTCAACAAATTTCAATATATGGGTATGTAACTTTTAAGTCACATCGCATTATAGAGGATTAACTTGATCAATTTTGATGGTTAGATTGAATATAATTCTTAATATGTGTCACCACTCCAAAACGTAAGCAGTCTAAAAAAATCTTTGATTTTTTACGTGATCGGTATTTCAGTTTGAAATTTGTGATGTTTCCTATTAATGAGTAGTGGTATATTCTGTACTTAGTCAATGGTATTAAGTTGTTCAAAACGCTCGTAGAGATGTTTCGGAAATACTCTAAGATCATGTGTACACATTAACATTTTAGTAAATAATTTTGCATGTAGTATTTAACGTTTGATACGTGTGCGACTATCGGAAAGTTTCGTAATCTTCTTTTCCAAACTTTTGCACTGTTTGCACACTTTCTTCCTCCCAAATGAACCCATGCAAGTAATCATTCTAGGCTTCTAACTTATTCAATTTCTGGCCATTAATAAAATTTTACAAATATTAGAATAAATGATAGTAGTAGAATATCCTAGGCAACGATTCACAATTCTTGCTATCTTAGCGTTGAAATATTAGGTTGTTTAGTGTTCAATGGAAAAGGTTGCCGTTGCATGTAACTGTGTATTGTCCATTAGTCATTGGATTTTTGGGGACCCAAATAGGAACAGTATTTGCCCAGATTAAGAATACTATTGTTTAATTGTAGCTCATAAAAAATAATCCCCTTTCAGTTCACCATTTACACAATAGAAATGAATGTTATCAAAGGCGCTACGAATTTTTGGAACAACACCATAATATATTAATGGAGCGAATATAAATAAGAGGCTCGTTTATCTTTATCTCTTAGGGCAATTTAGGTTCATGCGATTCATGTGTGAAAAAATTGGGTTTATATGAAACGATTAGTAGATGCCGTGTTTCGATTGGAATCAGTTGGTATCGGGAATTGCGATACCTCAGCACTTCGTTGATCGGCAATTTCAAGCCAAAATTATCCCGTGCAACATGACTATTTTTTCGTAATTGAATATAAAATGAATACATCCAAGTAAACTCTGATATACTTTATTTGCTAGCGTTACTTTTGTTTCATCTAATTATTATTTTTTCTAAAATGTGATTAGGCTGTGGATCTTTATGCAAATTCATATCTTTGTTAACAAAATTAAAGAAAATGAGCCTAAGTGGGGGATTGTTTCTTCTTAAAAATACAACAGTTTATACTTCGAATATTTTTTATATTTTCGTCAATAATGTTCAACATCAAAACAAGAGTTCATACATATACACTCGTGATCAGTCAACAAAGTATTAGCGGCTACTACAGCGTTTATTCTGTCGTATTTCTCGCGCTACATTGCTGGACGTTATAGTGTTTAAAAGACGAAACAAGTGTCTATACGTATGTTCCATCCCTTTAATTGTATTTATAAAGATATGAATTTGCATAAAAATCCATAGTGTAGTGATAAATGTATTGTGTATCTCTTTTAAGCCCCACAATATTTATTCCAACAACTATAGATTCGTTGCCAATGAGTAACTCGAATTCTCCCTTGTCGAGGTTGCTTTCTTATTGAGATAATAAGTAATATCTTAACTCCAATTTGGTCAATATGTAAAATTACAATTAGTCCCCGAACCCTTTCGAAATGTAACCTGATTGGAAAATCTCGTTATTATCGTTTAACAATCCAAAGGATTAGGGGAGTGGAGAAATAAGCAGTATGTACAAAGAAATTTCGGTGCAGGTAGAAGGGTTTAGCGTAATTTACAAAAGAAAGGAGGTATTGTTGTAACAGGCTATCGGAGGGATGGATCGAGGATAGAGATATAACTGTTCACGTGATGTTTGGGCCTAGAGGAGAATTAGGGTTTCCCTAAATTTACTTTACAGACGAAAACGCGAAACAAAAGTACACAAAAGAAATTCCTGGAACTCTATCGCGAGGAACGTGTACGGTTACGAAGGTGTCGGATCGGTTCGTCGGTATAATGGACTGTGTTCGTAGCTTTCGCATTCTTTCCTTCTCTTTTCTTCTCCTGTAGCTAGCGAGAGAAATTGTTTTGCCCGAATCAACATCGGGTAAAATGATCACAATGTATTCCGTGTCGTGGAAAGTCGTGAATGGAAGCGCGGTAACATGGAACACGATATTGGTTTGCAATACGCATTGGTATATACGTGTAGAGGTATATTCGTCAGTCAATGGTTAGGCAAGTTAAAGCCCTTCTATTGATAGATGGTACATGTGGGTGCCAGTGCTCGTTGTACGTCGCCGCTTATAATGAAACAACAACTACGATGAAATAAAGCTCGCCGTGATTATTGTACTCCAATAGCACTGGCTTATTTAACATCTTCTTAAAACCTACTTTCCCTCGTCCAAGAAATTTAATCGCGACACTGCTATACAGCTCTCAAATTTTGCGATGCTATACTTGCATCCATCAGTGGGGATTTTGAATTCTTCACGGTCAAAATACGAGATATTACCGGCAAAGCACTTTTACCATTGTTGCCGTAGACCGGGAAAAATAATATTTTTTATAAGAGTATAATAATCTGTTTAAGTGTTATTTGTAAGTTTTTTTATGTGTTTTTTATGGACTTACAATTTCCGGTATGTATGCGAAAATAATTTTAATAAATGTGAAACTTACGCAAAAAACATTACGACCACAAAGAGTTAACCCTCTATAACCGGAACTTTTCTTTATTTAATCCCTGGATTCATGGTGTAGATATAACAAAAACGAGCACTATTGTGGGTAAAATTCAATTTGAACTCTAATGTTAGCTTTATCTTACAAGATTGAGGGTTGTTAAATAAAAATTGTAATTTAATTGTGAGCCTTCCTCCCCTCCGCAGACTTAAAAATTTCGATTAATTAATACTTGTACATTAAACTAGAAACTCCAATAAGTATCGTAGAATTTTACCAAATTTCTTTAAAGCCTACATCAGCAAAAAGTTAAAACCGGAACTAAGCGCCACGTTACGGAAACGGAATTAGTAAAAAAAAAAAAAAAAACCGTTGGAACGGAAGGTTAAGAATATTTCTCCAAATTTCGTTTCATTATTTCACTGATTGAGATTAGGACAACAATTATTGTCCAATCGTGCATGGATTTGGAATCGCGTAACAGCGTGAATTTCTCACGCTATTTACTCGATACTTCTCTTTTTCTTCTGAGTCCGTTTTACGGAAAGCATCTCAATTTAGCATTACAACTAGCAAAAATCTGGGAACCAATAAATATTGTAAATCAGTTACTTGGTATTAGTAATGGGATAAGCAATAAAATACAATTAGTGTAATAAGAAAGAAATAAAATGAAAGTTGTGAATCACATGGCGCTATAGAGGGTTAAATTAAAGTTGATAGGGAAACATTTAGAGAATTAAAATACAGGTGCAAAAAATGTATCCGGCTAGTTAGCTTATTGGCCACATTGCTACAACATTCCTTTGTTAGAAACCAATTCCACAGCCAATAAGGTTCGACTATGTGTGACTCATAACACAACTGCTCAATGACTCAGACCCTGAGATTGCTGGCAATGCCTCGAGACGTGGCATCCGAACTTGAATCATGAGTGTCGCTAAAAATTACCAAATACCTACGTCTCGTACTGAATGAACGAAAAATTCATGTAACATTACCAAAATCACGTGCAGGAACTGTTATAGGTTCCCGGCTAGGCTATAACTTTGTTTCAATTCAAACTATACATTAATAAAATTCTTTTCACAAGCAATTTAATAACATGGTAATTTACAAATTATAATGAAATAACATGTTTGCACAATCGGCCTTTATTATTAGGTATTCTTTATCTTATTAAGTCTATTAGTGCCATGGACACATATATGCGATGAATTTTGTATACGATACATAAAGTATATCTCCTTATTTCTTTTAAAACAATGAATAAGTAATTTCTTATAAAAATTATATAAATTCACACGAACACGTTTTTATAAATTTGACGCAATTTTCTATTAAAAGAATGAATCAAGATTTATTTCTATTACGTTACATATTGATTCAAGTTTTTATCGTTTTACTTTTATAGGTACAAATAAATATATCTTAATTGTTCATAAGTCTAGGGTTAAACAAAATTAAGGCCTTCGGTTTCCTTCGTACTCTTGACGTTCCCAAACGTTCGAGTGTTTGCTTAAAGGAAGACGCGCGAGTGTGAGATCAAAATTATTCATTAACGGTTGTAGTAGGTGTTATTTGAGCAATTAGTCACTGTCAGAAATTGCCGTGAATCAACTCGTCCATAAAAAGCACGATATTCCGTAAGCACACATGTTATTTCCAGTATCTGTTTTTGTCACGGGTGAAACAGTGGAGAACAATGCACGTTTGTTTGTGTAATTGCTGATCCGTTTATTGTCCTTTTAATTACGATCATATGCATTTATATTTGAAAGTAAGAAATATTTTATTTGGAATAGCCAAGAAGTTCGTATTTTATCTTAAAGTAAAATATTGGTGTAAAATGCTAGAGATAATGCTAGTCGTTAAAATATTCTTACAGTTTAATCATCTTAAATCTTACATTATAATTGGTTTCCTTATTAGTATCAATGGCTATCTTAATATCTCATCTGTACATTAACAATTTATAAGAAGTTAATTATCTTATGTCAATTATTTGTACAAGTCAACCATTGTGTGCGTGCGTGTGTGTGTCTCTGTTTGCGTGTGAAATAGGTTTACGTTCTCATTGTTACGAGTAAGTTCTTGTACCTTTGCGTGTTCATTTGATTTATGAAAACGTACGATTATAATTACAAGAGAGAAATTCATGTAAACGTTAACAATGTTCGGGAATGCCGAACGTTTTACTTTCAGATGTTTCATAGAATGAGATTAGCTGATACGTATGTCTTGTTTCTCAATATTATCATCGCATAACGCACACCTCGTTAACCCTTTCGCTGCGGCGGATTTTAATCGGGAAATATGAACAAATCGCCAAAATATTAAATTGCATTATGTTAAATTCCTGTTCTTCTTGCGATTTTTTCTATTGTTTAGATCAGCGTTCCTCAAAGCGTTTTTAATGTTTAATGGACTGTGAAACGATAGTTGCTTGGATTTATGACTGAATATTATCTTGCATTATTTTATTCAAATATACTCAATAACTGTTTTAGTAAATTGTAATTATTTATTTTACTTCAATAACTGTTTTAGTAAACTGTAATTGTTCTGCTTCAATAACTATTTCAATAAGTTCAAGTATTCAAATATAACAAACTATTTTCGTAACTTTTATAATTTTGAAACAGCTTCTTTTACTTAAAATTATTAATCTTACATTTTTCTATAGTTACATATGAAATTGCAGTACATATTTTTTACTAATCGAAATTCGTGGCCTACTTTAGGTGAGACACCCTGTATAATATGATTCCAGTCACTCAGGTTTTCTAAATTTTTCGATTACAATCATTTGGTCCGCGGTACCATTGCAAAGAAATATGTTGAGTCTCGCGGTAAAAAGGTTGAGAAACGCTGGTTTAAGAAGCAAAGAATTTCAGGTGTTTCAAGAAGACAATAGCATTTTTTAGTACACTACGTATCAATTCCTTGAACGCCTTTAGTCGCTGATAGCAGTGAAAGAGCTAAACGCGTTCTAAATGTATATAAAATTATATTTTGCAAAACATGTGGAAAAGATACAGAAGTAAGTTCTACATTTTATCATGTGAAAGTCATACATATGTTTCATTCCTTTTTAATACGTATGCACGGATGATTTTTGTATTATACTTGTCGTTTATCTATGGTTAAGTTGTTTTTCAACTCACGCGTTCACTAAAAATTTATTCCGCAAAGTTTCTTTTTTGCTCTCCATATTATTAGTCGTGCGAGATAAAAGGAAAATGAAAAGATTACACGTATTTGAAAGTGACACCTTGTAACAGGACTGTTGAAGTATTAAAAGTATGACTATAAAATGATATTATACAACTTAATACATTTTAATGAGCGACAAATCGAATAGGATACACTCTATACTTTCCTCGAGTAATTTAATAAGCATTCGTTTCTAAGAGTGTCTGCGTAAATAAGATGGAAAGCAGAAAAATATATAATCACTCCAATTTTTTTTTTTAAATGTTTACTACCTGCACTTTATCTACAAAGTATGCGTAATGTTATCTCAATTAGTTGACTAGATACATACCTAACACAATAGGTAATCCGGATATTCTTCCCCACAGCTACCATAATATGTTTAAAGGTTACACAAAACACAAATGCGATAAAACTATGCTAACAATAACATAAATAATCGAAAGGTGAGCGGTGTGTGAAATTCTATGCTTGGTACATTTTCATACGATAAAGGCGTTCATGTTAAAAAAAAAATTGTTACTTAAATAGAATAGTTGTACATAAAAGTAAGAAATAATCGACTTACGTTTAGTCTTTTTACATACTTTGCAAAGGAATGTGTAGATAGTAAACAAGTACAAGGTATTCAAAACTGTTCGCTAATACATTTATACAGCATAGACTCACCATACCACAATAATTTTGTATATCTTTGTTTCTCTTTTTGATACCTTCAAATATATCGTTTGTATGAAGGAACCTGGAAGATCTTTGCTGTTCACAATTTTGATATTCTTGGCCACAACTTTTTACATCGAAATGCATCAACGATACAAACGTGCGAAATTACGTAAGGCTTGATTTACGGACTTTGCTGTCTCCGCCCTGAAAGTTAAACGGAAGATCATAGAAAATCCTTACTCTTTAAATAAACGGTATTAACCACTTGTGCTGGAATGATATGCTATATGCGTTCATTATTAATTATCTGAAATCTGAACTTGACGTGCATAGCACGTTGTCTACTCAAATATAAACTCTGTTGAAAACTCTCAAATGTAGAAAAGCAAAAAATGTGCAACAAATTAAAAATTGAAGGCATTAATTCCAAAAAAGTCTAAGTCTATCAGCTAATATTTTTAGATGAACAATATTCTCTTTGTTTATTTTCTGTAATCCTCTATTCGTTTTTTCTATTATTACTATTATTATTATTATTATTTATAAGCTTTACAAGCCCTTTTACAAGTAAAAGATTATATAGTGTTCGAGACAATAAACACTAGAAAAAGAGCAAAAGAATGCACTATTAATTACTATGATTTGTTGAAAATACAGAGATGCAGGCCGCTTTGCAAGAATTAATCCCTTGGCTGTTTATGTCGTATATATACGTCATGATGAAATTCAGCTGCTGCTTTTTGTAAATCTTGTTAGAGATGACTTTAGAGCTAATTTGTACTATTTTAGAATTCGTGACTTCAATCGTACGATAGCCACATTCGCGTTTTATGCAATTGTTTATCGCGTTATAAGGGTAAAAATCGATCTCAGACTTTAATAAAAATAATTTCAAGTATCAGATCGTTGTAAATAGCATTAGACGAATTTGTTACAGGTCAAAGATACGCATCAGAAATTGCCAGCGCAAGTGATTAAAAAACATAATTCAACGTACCTTGTAACCGTACTGTGAAATTCGAATAGTTGCTCAGGTTGCGCTGTAGGAGAGCCGCCCGCGTTTTGTGATGGCATAGTTTTGATGGCTTCTTCTAACCATTTGGATAGTAGCTAAGAAACAAATAATATCGAAATTGCAGAAGAAAATATCGCGTAATGTGACTAACAGGTTGAGTGGTGCACGTGAGTTATCGATGAGCCGTGCTGAATTTTATAGTCGTTTTCTTATCCCATTATTTCTTTATCTTTTTGCTAATACCTATTTTTATGGTCTTATTAACACCATAAGCAGACAACAGCTTTTTATGCAAATTATTGTATTTCGAGGTTGAAACAACTCTCCGTTTGGCTTCCGTTTTTTTTTTTTTTAATTGCGTTAATAATAATATAAATTTGCATAAAGATCCGCAGTCTGAACATAAGACATTGTTGGAAAATATATAATCGCCACAATAACGTAAATGACCGGTGGGCCACGCAGCGCGAAGGGAAAGTTATGAATTCGGTGCGGCCCTCAACTCGTCAAGCGGAAAACCACTGCGACTTACTTGTCTATTAGTTAGAGAGAGTTCAACGAAAACATCCGCTACGTCAGATAACATGTAAGCCGATAACGAGAACACCGATGCATGAAGTAACCTTATGACTAATGTTTGTCCTTTTTCTTTTAATATACGGTGTACTAATTCCTGCCGTATCGTATAGTCCGTCCGATTCTTTAAAAAGAACAACAATATCAATGTAATTGCATGGCAATAAAGCTATAAAACGGTGAATTCGCTTTCAAGTTACCTCGTAGTTTCGACCGCAGTGTAAAAGGTCATAAAAGAATTTCATTACGGAAACGTTTGCGTCTCTATGGTCTAAACTACAGGCCATTAAGGCACAGTCAATTATACTTTCTATGACAACTGAGCATAGGAAAGGTATTGGAGCCCGTTGAAGGAACCTGTTATTAAAAAGGAAAATGTTTGTGAAATGAAAATCCGAAGGTCAAGACTGTTTCTGTGCAAAACGATAAAAATATATACCTGGTACATAATCTGAAAAGATCGTCCACCATATCGGGGTGATTCTTTAGTCCATCTTGCTGTTGAAGAATATTGAAAGTAGGCCCAATAAATGCTTCCAGCATTTTCAATAAACCAGGAACACATTCCGAATCTATGGCATACTCATCGACTAATATTGAACCAAGATATAAAAAACAACTATGTTGATGAGCAGCGTATAATTGCACAATCTGAGAATTTGTAAAAGCGATTAATAAAATGCTCTGCAATTCAGGATTTAGGAAACTCATGAAATTGATCAAATACTTTTATTCATTATATTAGGTGTACCAATAAATAATCCACTTTTTTGAAACCCGACATTTATTTTCAACAAAATCAAATATCTGTCCTGTCTTAAATGTAATTGTTGTTGTTGCGTAATATTTTGTACTGTTTGGTTTACACTTGCTTTATAATTTAAAGCTCGATCTTTTGATAATATAAACCGATCAGTCCAGTTGAAAGTAATGGATTACTTATTGGTATATTTAATCACTAAATTTAATCAGTAACTATAAAACTTTGAGGATATACTTAATGTACAAGTTGTGTTCTTATATTGTCTTTGTTCGAGATCTGCTTATCCTACAAAAGCTAGATACAAAATAATCATATGTGTAACAGTGACACCGTTCGATCAATTTCGTGAGTCACTGTACGTGCAATAGATACCTGTTTTACAAGAGGTTCCAGAAGATGGGCGGAATGTTTTCCTACACAACGAACAGCGAATCTTAAGCAACGACAACATCTTTCCATCAATTTTGCGTCATGTTGATATGTTGTACACACGTTTGATAATATGGGCCACATCTGTACGCAATAATAATATTAATATGAAAAGTGTAAGTTACGTAATATAGCGAAATTTAACTCATTTGCATCTGCAAGCGAAATAATCCGCACCTGATGATTGTCGCTTGTTACCAAGCGCGGAATAATCTACACGCGGCGATATTAATTTATTGTAAAAGCTTCATCTCTAATCATTATTCAGATGTGAATGTCAGGACAGTATTTCTTATCTAAATTCAAATTAAAACTGAATATAAATATTTGTCGATACACGGCAATATAGACCGACTGTTAATTGAGCGTCTCTGGATTTATAAAATTGGTTACGTATTTAGAGCTATCATGCAAATGGGTTAAATCGCATTTTAAAATATAAAACATACTTCGGTAACAGCGCTTTGACATGGATGTGGTTCAAAGCGGTCCTCAAATCGGGGGTCAGTATACCTAAATATAGCGGCTAATCTATCCAGCCATATCAGCGGGTCAGTCTTTGTTCCTACTTCAATTGGAATTCTACGTTCCATAATTTCGCATAACGGTCTAGCTTGGAACCAACACAATTCCTTCATAGCCTGCGCGAGTTCTTCGCTCGGTAAACTTGACATGATCATTGCAACTCCTGTTTTAGAATAATAAATGATGCACCGTGCTGTGCTAATTTTTTTCCTTTGTAAATAAAAATATCCCCCTACCTTTGAGTAAACCGATAGCAGCATCATTGCTGATAGCGAAACTATCGAGAGAGCGCGCTATTTGCAATAATCCTGGGAAATGCGAAGCCATATGCGATGGACAGGCGGTACATATACTTAATAATGCTCCGCAAGCTGCGCTTCCTAAACCTTTCTGACTTAAGCAGGTCAGAAGAAAATTTAAAACAGGTTCTAAAACAACAGTTCTGCATTATGAAATGATTAATGATAACTAGACTGCGGATTTTTATGTATTTGTGGAAAAATTAAATCGGTAAAAAGATACAAAGTATACGCAGTGTGTAAAAATATATGAGAGAGTAAAATTAGAGAACATATTTTAATACTTAAGGGATGAAACTACCCTTTATTTAGCTTTCGCTTCTTTATTTTTGTTTGCAAAGAAATGAATTTGCATAAATATCCGCAGTCTAGTAATAACAATGTTATTAAACCAATTGCACCAGGTTGTATCATATATTCGTTCTGTTTTCCCAAAATGTTTTAAAAGTTTCAGGAATCGGAAGATGGATAATCTGAATGAATTAATTAAGTGAACTTATTTTTGAATTTACAAGCAAATGATTTTAACCACTTAACGGTCCTTGGGCTATTTTCGACCTAAACATGTTCTTAGTTTCGTAAAGAATTTTCTAGTATTGAGAGTACCACAAAAGGAAATGTAATCAATATGTACAACTCTAAGTTCCGACATCTACGTTGAAGTTTCTTTTTCTCAAAATCCTAAAACATTTCTAAGCAAAGCAGGATATAATTGAATTGAATAAAATCATAAAGACCATTGTAGGGTTAAAAACGTTAGATAACAATGGAACGATTATATGCTACAACCTAACAATTACTTGCAGAAATTACCTAAAGATTGAGGATGATTGTCTATCCACTCGCAAAGTTCTCCTAGCAAAAGAATACTCGTATGGCGAACAGCTATGTGAGTATTTTCCGGTAAATTTAAGATAGCCTCTACTACTTTCGGAACTACATCGTTTTCTTTTCTATAATCAAATATTATCGCAGTCATTAAATTACGTGAAATCATTATCTGCTAACAGTTTTGCATTAGAAGCTTACGGTAAAATATTTTTTGCAACTGCTTGCATTACAAAAAGAGCAGCTTCCGTCGAATCCCACGTAGGTACGTGATTAGGTTGACCTTGTGGCCCTGGGCCACCCGTTAAGGATGCAAACATCTGTCGGAAACAATGACTACTTCCCACTACAAATACTACATCCTTTATCAGATCCGAAACTCGATTTCTGAAGTCTGCAAATTCTTCCCAACCGGCTCCTTCTTCCACCAGACCCATCTGTTCAAAACACGATCTATAAAATTGGTATAAAAAAGATGCACGTAATTCAATGTGAATATTCTGGTTACGAACATGATCCGGTTCCATTTGGCAATGTCTGCATAATGCTCCGATTAATCTCTCGATGTGCGGTCGAAACACCGCATTAAGGTCATCGCTATTTTTCTGATAGAGATTTTCTGATAAACGATACCACAGATTGAAAGTAATCAGTGCCACTTCGTAATCGTGATGTCCAACGCATACTAAGACAAGGTCAAGAATTTTAATAGCGTAATGTTGCTTCCCTTCCACGCAGCCGTTTACCATAGTTTCCAAGAAGGTTTCGGCTAATTCCGTAAAAATCCGACAATAGTTTATCGATCTAAATAATTTGCGCAACGATTAAGTAGATATTTAAGGCGACCTTAAGTTCTATTATGTTTTTAATTACATAGAAAAAAGAAAGTTTACTTGTCCATGTCTTCGTGTGCAACAGATAAATGGTAAGGTTGTTCTAAGGTCATTACACTAGTAAAAAGAAATAATTGTAGCTGCTGTAGTTGTATAGTAGATTCGTTGTTAGTATCCCGATTACTGTTACTATCCGCTTCCAAGATTTGCAGAATTACGCATATACAGTCTGCAGCCGCTTCGTGCAATTGAGATCCAGTCATATGATTTCCAAGTATCTAAATAATGAAGTATGACTCTATACTCGAAGTTCACCTAAAGTCGTTACAGACGTGGTACAGAATAGTCCTATCATATTACGGGACTTTTATTAGTCACGTTTATTTATTTATTATCGGATAATGAAACCCTTTAGTGTACAAAGGAAGGCTAAAGGAAGCAGACTAAATTACTCTAACATTAAGGGACAGTTAATGAGATCATTAAGAACCTTCTACGAAAATAGTAGATCTGAATTACCGACACCTAGAGAAATCAGAATTTTCGGAAGAATATCTTCCATTTGATTACCTGAAAAGGAATGTAATCACTTCTAAACTATTTTAATATGCAAAATGTAAAAGCAAACGCACAAGCTATAGATTTTGGAGTCTTGAGATCCCAAAATCGTGTGACAGTAAAATACAATGGTTGATAAGTCTATACTATACCACGCTTGTGTCCTTAGTTTGTGCTGTTAAAAAAATGTACCTGTAAAGTATATACAATAACATCGCTCGTAGGTACAAGAGGGATAGCGTGCACGGCGATCCAACTTGTAAAACATCTAAGAATCGTAACACGTATTTGTACATTTTCTCCACCATTTTTGAGACACATTTTCTGAAATTGTAACTAGAGGTAATTGCAGCCGATTTACAAATATTTCTTTAATTTACTTACCAAAAATTCTGTTACAGTGTCCGCGCTTGCGTTAAGTTCGAGCAATATGTGTTGTCTGCGATTAGCTCCTAATCTACACAATTTAATGTAAATAAACAAATTAATTTACAGGTGTAAAGTATGGATATATACAAAAATTATGTATCAATAGCTTAAAATATAAATTGAGTAGGTTTTGTAGAAAAAAATGTAAGTGGCAAAAATCTAATTTTTCAGGAGCAAGAAAAAACATTGCTGGTTTGAAATTATTAACAAAACTTGTTACATGTAACTAAGACTACCACAACTTAAAAACATAACAAAATCTTTTGTTTATTACATTAACAATATATAAATTTGTGAAAAGAGAATTGTTTTAGTAAAAAAGCCTGTATAGGAAGGATACTTCCTTTGTAGGAAGATCCAAAAATACTGTTCATTTAAATCTGCAAGCACTGTAAATGCCAAATTTATTTGTTTGCAAATTACTTAAGAATATCAGAATATAGTATATACAAAAAACCAAAATTATATTTCTTTAATTTTTTAAATTAATTTCTTCTATATTCTGTACCTAAGCGATCTCGAGTTTACTTCTTCAGGTAATACTGTCATTACTTCGAGTAATGGCCATAGGCTAGTGGTAGATCCTCCAAATCTGTTAATTAAATCCACCACAGGTTTTTGCCAAGTCGACATTTGCAATGCAAGATCTGCCAGTGCTAGGCATAGCTATAATAACGTTTGTTAATATTTTGATTGTATATATAAAGATACACATACTAGAGCCTTTCTTCATTGCCCAGATTTTACCATGCAGTTTTTGAAAATAAATGAGATGTTATATACCTGCTTTTGTTGTTTTCAACTAAAAGAATATTCATTTTCAAACAAACAACAAAACTCAGATAATGCAAAAAGGCTCTTAGCAATGTGTTAAAACACAATATGTTGTATGGACCTGTGTAACAATAGCAGAATTGGTATGTTCATTAATTTGCGATATGTGATTCATCAGAGAATCTCTCAAAGAGGTATGAGCCTCTGCAGGTAGTTCTTGAAAACACAGTTGTATCTTAGTACGCATTGTTTGTGCAGCAAAATAGCAAGACTGAACATCTCGCTTTTGCTGCAGCATTTCATCTGCAATTTTCCATGCGAATACCTAGAAAAAAACATATAAACACAGCACATATCATACCACTATTTTCTCATCTTCTTTCGCGGTACATCCAAGTAACACGCATTAGCGTAAAAAAATTATAACGCAAGAGTAAAACTTTTTCAACATAAGGTTAGAAGCTATTTTATCTATTGCTATTTTTTTAATTGCAATTTTATTTAACCGCATCAGCGAACCGCCGCTAACATTATAGTCAACGTAGGAGAACACCTAAAAAAGCTCAGCGCGTATAAGAACAAAGAATACATAGTAATTGTAAAAAACCGCTAACATACTGATTTTTGTAATTCGTCCAACCATTGAGATGTTTTTCCTGGCCCTGATGGATTTGAATTATTATATAAAGAATATACAGCCTGGTAAACTGTTTCCAGGTCTGGCGGAGACTCCATTCTTCAGAAAATATTTCTTTTCCCGGTAATATCCATACAGTTAATTCCTACTGACAACAGATCACTCGCGTTTTCTACCGCGTTACATCCAATCTCTAAATCCAACCTGTACAACCACTAAAAAGTTCTTGTTCACACTGTCAGCGCATATTCTGCTTTATCGACTTACAGCAACTAATCTTGTCGATTAAATTACTGATTAGATAAATAATTTAAAATAAGCGCAATGTAACAAACCATGGTAGCTAACGCAAAAAGGACTAAATTTATTTCAAACTATTTGTGCACGCGATTTCGTTTCTATCGTTCTCAGCTATACAGATACAGCGACTACAATCTTGTCTATTAAATTACCGATTAGATAAATAATTAAAAATATACACGCAATTCAATAAATGTGTCGGTGATTACGAAAGTAGTGTAAATCAAAAATGTGATTTTATTACTTATGTCGTGTTAAGTTGATTTATATCACAAAAAAATGGAAGCTTATATACTCTTTTCACTTATAGCACTTTCATAAAAATGCTCACCAATAAAAGAGAATACATTTTTCAAACGATTTATATGTGCGATTTAGTTTCTATTATTTACGTATAAATTGCAATCGATGAAATTATATTTTAAGTTCAACAGCTTGTAACAATTGTTGGGTACCAATAAAGAAACTTCGTGTGATTTTCGATCAAAATTGTATTAGAAACAATGTTTTTATAACTTTTAAGAAAAATAATGCAACAGTTGACTATAGATACCGTCCGAAGATTTTGTCTATTTTTTGTTCTCTTAAATATATATATAGAATTATATTACAATAAAGAAGTTGGAAATATTTCAATTTTGTGTTATTAAATTTGCTCGCATCTTTTCCGGTAGCTAATAGAAGAACTGCGAATGTTTGTGCAAAACATGCGTTGATCATTTTCAAAACTGAGCTCCTTTTTTTTAAAATGGTATAAGTCAATTTTTGGAAAACAGCTAGTTAAAGCGATAGGCCCCGAAAGTTATTTTCTACTGTTTGCATTCTTAGCCCTTGAAATCCCTTTCTTTCGATTCTGATATTCGTCTCAATTATACAAGACCGAATTGTTTTGAATTATGATACTTTCGATGCTTTGTTATAAATTAGCAAAAACATGGGGCTACTTTTGAACTTCAATTCATAACAGTTTTACGATGTGTAGAAACGTTTACAATTTCTTGTTTTTCGGTCATAATTTAGAAATCGCGTTTTTTTAGTTGCGACACTTTTGTAGCCCATCATGGATTGGCAGGCCTCTATGACGTTCTGTGACAGCTACTGTGATGCCCTTGGTTGGAGCACGAGTAGTAGCACAGAGTAATTAACTACTATGTATTATGCAAGTGTGTAAGATGTGTAATGTGTAGCGACATAGACGAGGCACAGATAATCGAAAAGGTAAAAATGAAAATGGTAAAGGGGTTTCAAGACCCCCGAATCATATGACACAAAAAAATATTGGATGATAGGACTGTACCTCGTCTGTAGTAGCGACATGTCTCACTACTATACTAGCTGCCGCAACTGCCGCAGAGGTCTGGCAATTCAGAGCTCATGTGCGATATATGCATAGCAATAACCGCAACGTAGAATATATATAGTGCGCATTAAAATTGTAGCCGCTTTTCAAGCATATTCTATTCGAATGATGTTTTATTGTTATTTATAGCTTATGAATTTTCAAATAGTTTTAATGCAATAGAGCTTTAAATACCCCGCCGTTCGTATGTTATCCGCAGAGCGTTTACAAAGAAAGACGTGTATCTATCGCAGCTGAGAAATTTCGGTTCCATTCTATCGTATCGTGAGTCCTACATGATCAGTGGGAGCAATGCGTCGAAAGTTTATGACGTTTAAGAGTTGGACAACAAACGCAAGAAATAACATTTGAAAAATACAATGAATGATTACAAAATTCCGATAATCGAGCCTACTATCGATTACACGAAGGTGCAAACATTTGTTTATCCACGTTTTCCATTGTCTACTAATTACGCGTAACTTGGCTGCGGATCTTTATGTAAATTTATATTTTTATTATCAAAATTAGAGAAACAGAGCTTTAGAATATATTAGTTTGTATTTCACTTTGAACATTTGATATATTTTTGCATGTTACACATAAATGTAAATTTTTCATAAATACATAAAAATTCGCACTCTACACATAACAACAGAAAACTTAACTTTTACGCTTTTCTTCTTATACGCAATCATATTTTGATTGTCAGGTTCCACCAATTAATCAAAAGAGAATGGTTTCTTTTATTAATCATTTTATCGTACATACTGTAACATTTCTGAATAAATTTGCACTGTCATGCGAGGAAAGACTGTTGGAATTCGAATATAAGTTACAGAGGATAGAGGCTTCCTTAGAAATTTTAGAGTCTTGGGTATGTAAAAATTTGTCTGTCCAATTATATTGGATTGCAATGTACATTTGTCCCTTCTTTTCATATTGTTCTTCAAATCCTATAAATTCTAGAAGAGAGTAGAGAATTCATTGACTACCAAAGAAAGATCAAAGAAACTCATCAATCAAAATAATATACAGATAATTCATTAATTCTTCAGTGCACGGTGAAAAATATTCTTTATGCTGCACAAGTATAGGGTCCCAGAGATTCACTGTTCTCTTTATATTTTTACTAATTAAATACAGTTCCTTTTGCTTGTAATAAGCTTATTATTTTATTATATGGAACTATTACACGTATGATAATGTTTCGGGCAAGGAAAATAATCTTCTTTAAACTAAACTCATGTACTAAAGGATTAAACTTATTTCTGAATTACAAATACAGTAGTTCCTCAATTATGTGATTTAATGATGGTAAAGAATTGATTGAATAATTGCAGGTTTTTTCCCCATGTGTTTTCAGAATTCATGAGGATTTCAGAATATACAATGTATGTACATATTGCTTATTTATTCCAATAGTGGCCATAAAGCAAGTTGATACTCAGTTCAAATTTGCAGCTTGTTCTTTTAAGTTGTGTCATTATTGCAGGTAATAAGCTTTCTACTTTATTATTGAGAGATCAGATAATCCAAGGACTGGATAATTGAGGAATTACTATATTTTTAAAAATGATAGAAAAATGGGATAATTATATATTGCAATCCAGTAAAAGTACATTTATATAAGAAATAATATATTTGTCATTCTTTGTGATTAGCTATCATCTGTACCTAGTTTGGAACAGGATCAGAATAAGAAAGGTGCTATAGAAAATACTAACAATAAACAGGAGGAAAAAAGTACTCCTAAAGTAGATGAAACAGATAATGTTAAGCAAGCTGAACCAAAGGTTACAGAGCAAACTGAGGAACAACTGATGAATAGAGACCCTCGTTATGAGGAATATTTAAAAATGGTACACTGTGGTGAACCAAAAGAGGCAGTTAAATTGAAGATGGAACAAGAAGGATTGGATTCTTCTATTTTAGAGTAAGTTTTGTTTAAAATATTTTTACATTTGAATTACCAAAGTTTAAACTTGCAATAAGATGTAACAGTACAGAAATTAACCTCCATATTTCGAAGTACAATAATAATTATTGTAGGGTATAAATAAAAAAAAGTAGAATACTTTATCATAAATGTAACAAGCTTTTGTTTGTAATAGAATTTTTCTTAACATTTATCATTATTCTTCTGTATCCATTTTGGTGCTGTAGCTAGATTCAAAACATTAACACCATTATTATTTTTTATATCAGCAGTGATTCCCAGCAAATAGTTTCTAAGCTGAAGTCCACAGATAATGGTGAGAATAAAGGAGATTAAATATTTAGCTATATTCGTATATTAAGCACGTGAAATATTTTTACGTTATAAAACACAATTAATAAAATAAACAACTGTACAAATTTCAGAAGATTTATTTCATTTCTTATTAAATACATATAGAAAGAATAACATACGTAACTTCATCCTAGAACTGGATCATTTGTCCCTAGAAGTAAAGATCAAATAAATCAGCACATAAATTGCATACAAAATTTTAGAAAAAAGAATATTATTGCAGATGACATAGAGGATAGACCTATCATCCAATGTATTTTTCTGTCACATGTTTTGAGATCTTGAGACTCCATTACAATTTTCATTTTTACCATTTCATTTGGGTTTAATTTTACATATTGCATATTAAAAAATATTTTAAAAGTGTTTACATTCCTTTTCAGGTAATAAAAAAGTAAGATATTTTTTGAAAATGATGACTTTTTTAGATATCTGTATTTTAGACTATGCAACACAAAGTTCCATAAGATGATAGGTTTGTTTTGTACCTTGTCTGTACTAGTATTTGGTATGCTTACCTTTCTTTTCTTATCACCTCCTAATTCAAAGTGCTTGCACCTCTTAAGAGGGATCTGTTTCCTGTATTTGCATTCTGTGCATTCCATTCTCAATACAATCTTTTTGGTAGTCTTTGCCTGGTTAAAGAAAGATAAATAATTAGCATTAAAGCAAAGCTCAGCAACCTTTTCACTAATAAAGGCACCCCAAATAACTGGCTTATAAAGCTTAATGCAAATTCAATACATATTTATTAAGGACATGCGGAATATCAAAAATGTTTAGGAATTTTCTTCAGGATTAGTATGACATTCCTGACGATTTGAGGATCCTGAAACGATTTGGGATCCTCAAAATCTTGAAAATAATTATCAAAATTGATCATAATTTTGGCATGGATGCCAGAAAAATATTTCGCGAGCACTTCGATGGCCCAATTCTTCGTTACAATTTAGTTGTACTAACAGCACTAACACATAATCGAATAGTTTTTGACAAAGATACCTTCTTTCGGAATATAGGTTTGGTTTGACCACCGAAACCTTGTTGTTTACGGTCGTAACGTCTTCTACCTTGCGATGCATGACGTTCTTTACTTTTTTTATACTGTGTTACTTTGTGCGGTTTATGTACTTTGCACTTCTTACAGAAAGTGCGCCTTTGCTTAGGTACATTCACCTAAAAATGTAGAACAGATACCATGCAGTGTAACTTTTCAGAACTTAGCACTAAAATGATACAATAATTCAAACTAAATTAGCGATTTAAAGTATTATTTTAATTTTAAGTCTTTATTTCTGCATTTATTTCGTTTTAAGAAATTTGTGTTTCACTTTTTTAGAAACAAGATAGTTTTACAGTAACACAAGTTGACACTTTTAAGGGTTATGTTATTAGTAGTATAGTTGTTGTTCATATTTAATAAACCATAAAATATTTACTACATTGTTTCACAAATGTAATTAATATAACAAAATTGAGATGTATGACTGGCATTATTGTAAGATTACAAGTAAAACTCAGGATGAATTACACATATTTTCGATTGAAATTTTACCTACCATCTTGGATGTTTAGAGAGAAAAGGAAGTGTAACCTATCCGGAAATTGACATATATACGATCACGCGCATGCGCATATGTTGTACGCTTACAAAAATCGGAAATTTAATGTTCCTTTTTTTATTGTCATGTATAAATATTAATATAGTGGCTAATGTAATATTGTTTTATTAAATTCGTTCCGTATAAAATCAGTATAAAAATACATACAATTATTTTCAATTCTTTTGAATGCAAATTTTTGATTACATATACGCCATTAACAGCCGACATCAAAATTGGTTTAATATATAAGACGTCCAATCAATAACAGCAATTATGTTACAATGTTTCTTTTGATGTTAATTTTTGCAATGAACCTATGGGTTATAACGAATTATCATCTAATATAGAAGCGTAGCACTTTTATGCAATCAAGCATAGCCATTAAAATTTTACCAAAACAAGCATCGCGTCAAAGCGTAACTATCACCTTTTCGCTGCTTTGTTTTTGATTACGAAAACGAGTAATAATTTTTATGCGTAATTAATTAGGTTAGGTAACGCTCGCAATATTTTTTGCCATTAAAATGTAACAAACAAAATATGCATACATGTATTCAATAACAATCTGTCTAGATTTCTTCATAAACAAAACTGTGAGAATTCCAGAAAGTAGGATATTAAACGTTGAATTTTGTGTCACAGGTGTGCATCTGCGTCATTCAAAAAGCTCGCCTCTTTTATCTATCCAATTATTCCCGCCATGCAATACATTTTACCTCCCAGCTACAAAAGTATCCATTTCAACTTCATACTTCAAAAGTATCCCGAAATAACGATGCATCTCATACAAAATTTTAACTTCGCCCAATATATTTGTTTATTTTTATTATGAAAAATATGTTTAGAGGGCTATGAATGTTTCTTAGCGTAAAAGTTGATTTGAATCAGGCGACATAGTCTCGAAGCAGACGGCAAGCTCAGGCCACGAACTCTCGAACCCCTCGTCCTCCGCAGGATTTAATTTTATTTATAAGCCAGGTGGATGGATTAGGTGGAAAACTTTCATAAGAAATAATAAAAGATTATGTAGCGTTATAACGTTTCGAATTAGGAGCAGTGGCAGGTCGGGAATGGATATCATGGATTCAACCAATCAGGCATTTATCGAGTTTCAAACCCGCGCCATCTTCATTTTTGAACAAAGCCAGGTTGGATATGCTAGGAGTGAGCCGAGATCGGGTAGTAGTCCGCTTTGCGTTATTCGCGCCACAGTCGTCAGTACACGGCACTCTCCACTCCTGACTGGTTCGACTCTGTCTCACCCTCCTTTCCCCTCTTTCTCCCCCCTCTGCCCCTTGGGTTTTCGCCTGACGACGCTGCTCTCTCGGGCATTTCGCCGGAAACCGACGCCGCGCGAGGACACGGAGTTTTGTTACGTGTACACATCGCTCTATCTATCTTTTCCACCGTTTATAAGCAGACACGCAGGCATCTTGCCCAACGCACATAGCCACCATGAGCAGCAAGGAAAACAACGAGGTCGCTGTCGAGAAGGTGACTGAGAACGACAAGGCTTCCGGGGACGCGAAGTGTGAGATCAAAGGAATGAAGAGGCCAGCCGAGGTGAGTCCATCCGTCTTTGCTTTTCCCACTTATTTATTTTTTCATGTACTCTACCTACCACTCTCTTGATCTTTTCGCGGTCGTACGTAAGCATACACGTACACACG
The DNA here is from genome assembly GCA_028830335.1 of Eucera pruinosa. NCBI lineage: Eukaryota > Metazoa > Arthropoda > Insecta > Hymenoptera > Apidae > Eucera > Eucera pruinosa. Next base: position 14,571,317 of record JAMYCR010000005.1, read on the forward strand.
AAAGCACGTACACGCCGGTTTACACCATGCTTCCGCGCCACGCTGCTTGATCGCGGAACATTGTCCACAATTTCGGAGCTGTATTTATATAAGTTTGATTGAAATTCGTGAGCGTTTTCTACCGATTGTAGTTTTCCCGCGTAGAAACTTGGGCCGCACAATAGTGTTTTTGGTATCGTGAGAGAATGAATTTGTACTCTCTGTATGCAATATCAGCGTTGTATCCTCGAAAGAACACACAGACGGGTGGGCGGGCAGCCGAGCGGCCGTTTCAACCGACTGACGGCATGGAAGAGGATAGGATGCCGGCCGGTATTTTCATTACTCGCCATCGTTTTTCTGTTTTAAGAAACGAGGTCCTTTTTTTTCTCCTTTACTCGCACTGTATACAAGTGTACGGTATACGTAACCACAAATGATTTCTAGATTCATAGAGCGTGTAGAGGGACGCCATCGTATTTCGCGTGCCTGCCACGAGCCACGATGGTTCAGTTGATCACCCCTGTTGTTACAATGCCGTCTATAATTACCGATCTGGATTTCATGTTACCAGCTAATATCAGATTTAACATTCTTTCGCTCGTATTTTGTTGAAGCGAACGCATATTAATTCAGGCGGGATGTCTTGCCTACTAGCGCCATGTGCTCATTTCGTACGTTTTCGTGTGTGTGTTTGTGTGTGTGTGTTATGCACTTTTTGTAATAGCGTTCTTTACCCATCCACGGTGTTGCGAGTCGAATTTTACTCAAAGCATAGGTTTACGGTGCCTGCCATTTTTTCCACAAGATGGACGCCATTTTTTATGTAGTATATCAATGTTATAGGTAGGAAAAGCGAGCATCCCGCGCATTTTTCCGACCGCCGTTGCTGCCGCCACCACCACTGCTCTGTGGATTTCCATTATGGCGCTCGAAACCAAGCCCGCGTTCATTGTGCGCTCTCGCTCGCTCGTACCATCTTCTCCCTCCCGCCTTCCTCTCTTCTCTTTCTCGTGCTCTCTCTCGCTCGCTCTCTGTGTCGTAATTGATCGATAATTCGTTGTAAGAGGGTTAATCGTGTCTGACGGACGATCGATAGACTAACACATATCTCTTTCAGGTCGACGTGTTGCTCGGAAATTGTTTACCGATCCTGCGTGCATAAACACCGCGCTGAAGGCTTCCTTTCTCGCTTTGCTTCTCTCTTTATCTCTCTCTCACCCGTTCCCTCTCTCGTAGCCGAGCTGTTTCCTCTCTGCCCGCGGATTGTACCGGCGTTCGGCTCTCTCTTTTCATCGAAAACCCCACGCGCGCACCAGCAAGCAACGCCATGTATTATATACCCATGTCTCTCCTGCCTCTCTGTTCTTTCGCAGTATACCGCGTAGTGTTACGAACCTTCGAGAAAACATCGTTACGATTTTTCATCTTAAATCGGACCGTCATTCGGCGCCGTGATAGGAGCTACTTATTTTTAGTCGATAACACATTGTACCGTTGCCACATTATGGTAGTTGCAAGGTGAAATTGGTGCTTGAAAATGCCAGTTATCATTCACGCTCTCGGTTTGTCTCTCGTAGAAAGTCGCGGTGTAGCATTTTCGCGCAACGGGGCAATAGTATGTCACGTGGAAACCACGACCATACCTGCTTCTAAATAGATTGAAACATCCTTATTAATATTGTTATACTTAATCGTATTCGTCTACTCGTCTGACATTTCGAAGGCGAAACTACTTAGAGGCTTGTTTACATTTTTTCTGTATCCCATCGCGACTGCATCGGAATTCGCCAGAATTCGTAAATGAAATTCATCTTCGTTTAGAGTAAATAAGGTGCCGCTTCATTCTGAATAATTGCGTACACGGTGTTATGTAGTAGTTACAATGACTTATTACTCATACGACTAAGAAATTCTGTGACGCAAACGCGTATGGATTGGAGACATGGAAGAGGAAGGAAAAAGGCGGGAGATTCGAGTAGCCGATTGGACTTAACGTACTCGTCTTTCATCCGAATGAAAGCTTTGCTTAAATTTCTTATCTCTGATAAGAAATGATATTTCGCTTTCTATATTTCGTATTTTCGATTACATCATTTATTTCCATACATTCCATACATTTTCCGTATATTCAACTTTGAATCTATTAAGATTACTGTTAATTATTAATTGCATTAATTGCTCATGTTATCTCGTCGAACTGTGGTAACGCATAATTCCATTTCGATTCATTGCTTTTCGATAATTTTTCCATTCGGTTTAATTTCGCTCTCTTTATCGTCAAGTGGAAGATGTTTCTAGTAACTTAAACGTGGTCAAATTAATGCGTATTACAGAAGAATTATATAACGATTATTCACGGTTTACTTTGGACGAGCGAGAAAAATGAAATGAGACTATACGATAGGTTATGAACATTGGGTTATCTGTAAAGACCTCGTGATTAGTAGTAAGTTTTGATAGGTAATCGTGTCTGTGGGATAACGAGCAACATCGTCGTTTCGTGACCACCGGCGTCTGTACGTTATTGTCACTTACCATTCGTTGTAAACTACCCGGCACCGCCATCAATGTACAGCGGTGTAGTAGTTTCCGACAGATTCTAAGTTCGAAGAAAGCGCGTCAAATTTCAGAGACGCGTGTATCATAACGCAACGTCAGACAAGAGACAATGCTTTATGAATCACAAGCTCCTTTTTTCCCGTCATTTTAAGGACACATGCGATGCGTACATAGTTGGATAATACATCCTATATACCTTTTAATGCAATTTCTCAAGCAATATATATTACGAAAACAGGACAATGGATTTTTATTAGAGAGATTAACAAACATTGATATTGATACGTTACGCTTAGTATTCAAGTTTATGAAACGAGATATTACATTCCGTTTGATAAAGGCGTTTGATAATACGCGACGCGCGCGATTACCTTGAAACAAGTTACCATTTCCCATCGGGGATACTTTATATATTTAATGCATGATGATTTATCGGGTTATGTTAAATTTTTGTTTGCTCGAACATTTTTTTATTTATTTTACAATACACATATATATAAATATATATATATATTTATGATGCGTAGTTTTTGTGGATTTTTTATTAAGTTTGAAGTTCATAGCGGCTCTTCATACACGATACCCGGGCACGCTGCTTCGTGCTTCTCTTCTCCCCCCTTTCGTGCTTTACGCGGTACGAACACATCCCTTCTACAAACATGTATCCGTAGTCGTCTGCCAATCCCTACGTTTTCCCCACCACCTAGTCTTAGTCGATTCGTCCCTTTGATTGGATGATGCAGTTCTGCGAGTTTTCTATGCCCTCTTTCCTCGGTACCGCCGATAGACTCGGCGCGTGTATGCCATTACGACAACCCATCCTGGTCACGAGTAACGCTGTATGAACACGAGTTAAGGTACCGGCATTTCGAGGATCGTGTGAAGCGTATTACTTTATAAAACACTGCCGTTCCATTTTTGTTTGTCCACACTCGCGCTTGCGATTCGATACCAACTTCTTAGATTATACTTACGCTTCTTTAGACGAACGAACGTGGCTTTCCGATAAGATTAAGCTACACGGCTAAGCTTTTACTTGAAAAATATATGCGAATATATAAATAATAAGGAAATTGTTAACATGTTCGCTAACAGAGTCTGAGAAGAAAATCTTATATCATAGACCAGCATGTTTTTTTTATTATACTATGACTCCAATTAGCATGGGATTTTTTTTTATTATATATTTATAACTTTCAAAATAAGCAATTTTACAAATGGACGCATATATCCTGCGCTGTGCTCAAATAGAAGAATCAAGACGCCGCGTACATGCGGCGCTGGTAGCGAGCGTGTTAAGTATTAGGTTGTTCGGAAAATTTATAGCGATATTCTAGGAATATTCAGAAGCAATGCAGAATATGTAAACTCAGAATAAAAATGGCATTTACTGGAATTAAGAATTTTGTTATTTAACAAAGATTGCAATAAATAATCCTGCTCTAATTTCACAATACGTAAAAGAATGTAATGTCGATACTGTCGAAAGTACTATGAACTTATCGAACAACCCAATAAATGAAGGTATTTAAGGCACGATAGATTTTGAAATAAATATTACTATTTCTATAGCAAAGTTTTTAGTTATGCCCACGTACGTAGCATTATCAAATTATGAAACGTAGGACTGGTTAACATATTTTTATTTTTAATTTAATTATGTTTGTGAGCAATAGAATTTTTAGTATATTTTGGTCTATTTCTTTTTGTAATATTCTTTTAGCTTGTAATAGTTCTCATTAAAGAATTCACCGTTCTTTGCGTCTTCCTGTTTCGCCATATTTTAACGGAAAATCCCCTCCACGTCTCTTTCCGTGTCCTTACGTTTCTTGGCGGGAAGGGAATCCTCTTCATCCGTTTCCCCCTCCTTTATCTTTCGTACGTTCGTTGTCAGGGTTTCCCCTATCCCTCTGTAATTCTCCCACTTCTTTCTAGAATGCTTAACTTTTGAGTATATGGAAATGTAGTTAAAATAGGTGTATTTTTAGTTCTGTTTTAATTATAAACACCGAGAAAACGGAGCCCGGCAAAGGTTCGAATGAAGACCGATTACTGAAACGCGATTTATTATGCGTGTTGCAGGAGAAAAATGATGAAACAAAGAAACAGAAGAAGGAGGAGAATGGTGATGGAGAAGTGGAGGAAGAGGAAATAGAAGAGGAGATCGAAGAAGAGGAAGAAGTCGATGGTGACGGTGAAGAAGACGATGAAGATGATGACATACCCGAAGGAGAAGAAGATTTAGAAGAAGGAGAAGGTAAGCCACAGAATTTTGTAAAGTTTCACAAAATTTGTATGTTATCGATAAGGAAGAAGAAAGATATAAATTGACGATGCGCGGGAATCGATGTTCCGGTGATGGGGGAATCGATATTCCAGTGATACGGGGTAAAGGTATAGTACACTTGAAGGTACTACTTTTGTGTTTACAGACGAAGAGGAAGACGATGCAGAGGGTGAAGTAGAAGGAGAAGTAGAAGACGAAGAGGAAGACGCATAATGAAAAAAGGGAAAGGGGTATGTAAGTAAGAAGGGAGGTAGGCACATGGCATTTTCGTCGATCTTTCGGCAGTCTTCTCAGCAAACACTTACTCTCATATTGAGTGGTTGGTAGCAATGTTGAATACCCATCGTGCCCAGACCCTATTGCCTCCCGACCTACGAATAAAAATTACCACCTCACCGGAGTTGTGGTGGGCTGACACACATTAGAGGCAGCCGCAATTCTACTGTCTTGGCTCTTCGCAATTCTGGTCGTCTAGCCATCACCAAATGCTGTTAGGTAGTTTGAATGAGAACCATATATTCGCCGTGAGGAGTTAGAGAACGTGTCGATTCTGTTTAATATCTTTTAAGTCTTTCGTGCGTAGTCGTTGTACGTTTGGTACATCATCGTACAAGTACGTACACACGCTCCCAAGACGAATTTATCGTTTTAACCAAACCACCTATTAACCGGTATTTGCCGTCATCTGGCTTTCTTCGCGGGACAGTTTTATAACGGAAACTTATTTAAGATATAAAAAGCTCTATTGTATTTAAATAGTGTAAAATGAACATTTGTGGGTGATGATTTTTTTACATTTGAAATCAAATTTACGTTTGTAGTTCGACGAATGTCTCTCACCTTGTGCGCGTGATTGTTTTTTCTTTTTCGCGACGTATATCGTGTATTTGTAAAATCACATTGCAGGAGCGCGAGCAGATATAAAGAAGATAAATAAATAAAACGGATCGAGTGGTGCGTAAAGGAATAAAAATAGCAAACAAATGAATAAATACATAAAGCTGGAAGGACATCTCTCGACATTCGACGTATACTAAAAAAAAGAACGAAAGAGAAAAGAGATTTTAATAGTCTTAAAAAAAACTCTGCTTCGTGCTCCTGTGTTCGATGCGAAAATAAGGAAGTAAGGTTAATGCAACGTTCGCGCCAGGTGGTGTGGATGAGTAAACGTGTGACTTTAACATTGCATAATAATTATACATAGCATGTATAAAGTTATGGAATAAGCAACATTTTATTATTAATGATAATATTATGTAACGTAATGTAATATGGAGAGAGGTTGTTACAATTTAGGCTTGGAGTATATTAGAGTAGGGAGAGAATTTTTATTTTACAAAGCGTAGACCACATTGCAGAGTAATTCGTTTTTTTATTTATTCCGAAATAAATAATTCCATTTGTTCAACGCATGTATAAGTTTTTTCGAGTATTTACGTGTAATAATTTTCAAACGAAGTCACGTAGCGCATCTTAAAAATCGTTTGAACACGTTGTAACGCGCAGTTAACGGACAAACGCAACCCAAAAAGAAACTAACAAGGACATGCAACACACTCTCCCTATTCGACTGCACTCATATTCGAGCATCGGTAATTGATTTGTATTTTATGTACCGTGGTTTTATTTGGACTTCATTGACATGGACTACTCCGAGCAATGATTCGTTGACTGTCGTAGAATGAGTGACAGTATTCTTCTCATTATGACAATTCCCATGTGCACGCACGGTGATCAGTGTCTTATTAATGACATACCCACAGAATTTATCAATGGTGTCAGAGATAAAGTTTTAATGAATTATATAAATACACATACATATATGTGTGCGTGTGCGTGTGTGTGTGTGTAAGGTTTACCACTGGTTACCAACAATCGAAATATTATATGCTCTTTGTGCTAGAGTCCATGGATCGTTGCGAAATGAGAAAGGTGTAATGGTCCATGTCACCCACTTATTTCGGGAGATTGGTAGACAAGATAAAGGGTGAAGAGGCATTGCGGTTACGATACCATTGTACCATAGCTGCATAATAAATAAAGGTAACGATAATTTGAATGCGAGACGATGTCCCACGTTTTAATGTACAAATATTTTCGAATGAGATATAGATAAATAAAACGCAGTTAGATCGGAAAATGATTCGTTCTCGTGAGTAGTAATGGGTTTAACATATGAAAACAAAGTAACAGTAATAGCAGTATTAAAAGAAATGTGAAAGAAAGAAAAAAAAAATTAACTGCTATTCGTGGACTGAATCCTGCTACATTGAATCCGAGGAGATGGAGTGGACTGTGTACACGTTTATACGATAAACTCGATTTATTCGACGTTGCAATAACATACAGTCAGTCATAAAAGTCTACATATATATTTTAAATTTTTAATATTAATATATATTTTAGGACGTATTTTTGAATAATCAAAATGGGGTGAAAATTTATAAAGTTACAAGGGAAAAGACGTTTTATAAAGGGAGCATTGTTGATTACATGAATAAAATTACTCCTAAATGTGTTCAGAATGTAATTTTATCTATGCTTAGACAAATTGTAGAATGTCAGAAAGTCTAACAAAACATAAATATAGCTACGACGATTAGTTTTGTATACTTCAACCATTTGAGTTCTATACAGCGTAATCGCGCTGTTTAGATTTCACATGGAAAAGTGCCCACTACATTTGTCCAGGATTCTGTCAAAGTTTATGTGCTCAATTTTACTGATATTCGTTCTTCGTTTCGTTACCTTTTTTCCATGTAAACCATATCATTTTGTCTTTGTCCGAATAAAAGAAGTGCAATTGAGTTGCTTGGCACTTTTTGACAAAATTTTTCCAATAACTCCCGTGACTCAAATAGTTAATACACGTGTGTAGACTTATACGAAATCGAGTTGTAAAGTTTGTATATGTTTTGTTGCGAGAAAAGTGGCCAAAATAGCACTATTTTTTTTTAGAAATTCAAATTTGTTGCAAATAAGGACTAGCGGAGTGCAAAGGGCTAAATTAACATCTTCGCATGGGATGACGCATTTTTGCGTCAAATTGAAGATTACATTCGATCCCGACCCGAAGGTGTTAACCCCTTGAAGCTTAAATTATTCTAAAGTTTATCAAACAAAAGTGAGCAAATTTGATTGCACAATTCATAATTTGATAATAATCCATCCTATTTTTATTTTGCATTTTGCGGTGTACATCAAAACAGAAAGTGGTGTGGGGACAAGATAGAACGAAAATACAAATTATTAATGAAGAAACAAGATTAGTAAGCCCATATCATGCACGGGCTTGTGCGTTAAGAAGTTAACACTTTGTGGACCGTCGTCGTCATGATGCCGGTGTACTTGTAGCGCCGTTACAGACCGTTAACGCACTGCAAAGTGTTAAGAATTAAAGAAAAATTGAACTCTGCGATAGGTGTTCCCCGAATACGCTACCTTTAATAGTTAATTGATATCAAAATTTATATAAATAGAAAATAAACCAAATAATCGTGATTAAGTACGTATTATACCTTTGAACAGTTGAAATACATTAGTCAAGTGTTTTTGAATGAACTGCGGGCCGCAAAGTGTTATGTTCTCAAAGTGATCGAAACTTCCGTATGTTTTTAATATTAGAAATTTAGAGATATGTACGTAGACCTCTGCGATTGACTGTATAGGAGAAAGAAAATCCTCGAGTATACACGTACCGTGAATATTGATACGCGCGTAAAGCGCGCAATGTATAGTAATTTATTGTATCGTTTGCATGCCATACCATCTCCAAGAACTCTATTACTCTACGGTTTTATACACGATCTGTGCTGCTGTATTTACACATGTTCACTTCAAGATAGTACCTTGCGATTGTGCGTCGACAAAGAACTATCTTAAAGTACAGGTGCCTGAGCAAAAATGAGTACTTTAGCGTTCATAGTATACAATACATACACTATAAGCATAGGTCCATTTAATTTTATTGATACAATACCAAGAAGCCCCGTTTGCAACATGTCCAAAAATGATACGAGAAAATGGACTCGCGTTTTGTACTTTGAGCTCAGAGATCACGGAACTCTTCTCTGCTCCGGTATTTAACGCGATTCTAAAATGTATTTGTTGGTGCTAACGGGTCTTACAATCAATCAGGCTGACCCCCCCCCCCCCCCCCCCATACCGTTACATCCCTATACGTTTGTTAGGTAAGCATTGATGAAAAAAAAAGAAAAAAAAAGAAATAAAAAAAGGAATTTACGAGTCTTGAATGAAATTTCGTAACGAAACATGTCACGGTTTAAAACGTAAACGAGGAAAATCCTAGGCTAAGAATTTGGTTTGTGTGTTCATAAGTCTTGTTCAAATTACTTTTGTACAGGATACCATCGCATCATCACTTTTCGACGTAAACAGTAAACCGATATCACAGACTATATTTCTGCCCATTCCATCAGAATTGAACTTTCATTGTATTTTTAAGTAAATACATTTTGGAAAACAACCACAGATGTTTTTTTATTCTTCACGTGTCTGTGAAGGAACGCGTCTTTTCCCTATTTTATTATTTTTCGATTTACATTCGACTTGGATAGCTTATTTTTTCCGATGATAACTAATCATAAGTTATAAGACTAAGGAGAATGTTTTTACTTACCTCTTGTAACATGTACATATAAATTAAGGAGATTATATGTAGCAATGCTATGTAAATATCAAAGAACAATTTACAATAAAATATGTACGTAATAATATGTGATACACGCAACTGGATTAAAACACTAACTGAACTTAAAATAATATCCGTATATTTACACGCATAATTATTGTATATGTAAAATTATAATAATGTATGCTCTTAGATATGTAACTGTATATGCGGTAAAACATATTGTACCTAATTATAATATTATTTGTATCTGCTATTGCTTATTTATAAAACAATTTTTGTAATGATAATGGAATTTAAGGTAATAATAGGTAAAAAGCCGATGATACCCGAATAATTACAGTGGCGAACGATAATCTGTACATAATCTACGGGTGGAAGATACTTTCTTCCATGTAACCGTAGGCAATGTAGTATTAAAATTTAAGTACGAATCAAGGTACCTGGACAGAAGATGTATTGAAAAATTTTTTAATCGGATACACGTTGGGAGCGGAGGACCGCGCTCACAGATATATATATATATATATATTACTCCTAATAACGAAAACTATATTTACACAAGCAAACAAATTTGTAGCAAAACAGAATAAGGGTATGTGTAAAAAAACGAAAATCGAATAAAATAAAGATGAAAGATTTGTATAAGCGTACGAGGTGTGCAAGAGAGAAATTAATGTCTGTGGATGTTTATTTTTAGCTATGCGATTTGTACGAATATTGCATGCAGATTGTCTTTTACAATATACACTTGTATTTTCTTCACTATGAGTTTTATTTTATACAAATTAACAATTATCATCGAGACACTTTGCATGCACATCGAGGCGTGTAGATTTCGATGCACTTTGATCACTGTCACAGCATTTTATATATATCATTTAGATCGATAAATATATTCAACTTGTGATATTGAGAACGGTGAATGTTAAAATTCATATAAAAATATCAACAGTGTTTAAAAATTCATTATCAATCGAAGAAATATTCTAAAAAATTACACAGTAATGCACTGGGATACGATCACAACCAATTAAATATTAATTACACATGTATTAATTCAAAGCAATTTTCGTTCAGATAGAGAGAGAGAGTAACATTTGTACGGCGTACTTTTTACAATGTTGTTAAGTTCAATAAAATGGTTACGACTTTCTTCAGTCGTCAACTTCCCGCGTTGGTTTATACATATTATTTAAATTGCACAGCTCTTGAATTATTGAATTATTAATTCTTGTAAAACTATCGGTCATGTTGTTACTTTCTTCGACGTTGTTCGGCCCTGCAACTTCTCCTTTGCTGGTATCCGGCTAGAATCAGTCATAATAATAGTAATAAATTAGTATTCGATTCATTTAAAATAACAGAATAATAGATATATATGTAAACTAATAGAATATCATTATATATATAAAATAATAGAATATAAAACAATAGAACTACCAAGGCCGTCAAAGTGACGGGTCACTAATTTACCATAAAAATTGTATTAGGCGTACCAATTTTTTTATTTTATTCAGTACGTATTTTTAACAAAATTAGATACTTGATTTTAAATATAATTGCTGTTACTATATTTTCCGGGCAAGCTATAAATTCTTATTCGAGAGGAAGCTTACTTTTCTCATAAAATAAAATCGTTAAATTATTATTTAAAAATAATATATTACTTATTGGTACACCTAATATAAATGTCCAGTGGCACATTTTTTTAAAACATTCCATGATTTCTGGTACAAAATATGAATAGAGATTCATTTCAGTTGCATCATATATGTATATTTTTTCAATCATCCGCCATTTTTGTTTCTTTCGTACAAATAAGTATATTTTAGTCGCCGCTAGTTCTGGTATTAATAAAAATTATATCCTCATCTGTGCATGAGAAATACTTTTGTATTTTAAGCCGCCGTAGCGAAAGAGATAAAATTGATTATGACACTTAATGCACATTCCTGTTAGTCTGTATTGTGGATTTCGTCCTTGTTTTCCGTATAAATATTAAGTTTTTATACACAAAAAATCGATTAGAGTATTAAATCATTCACGGTGCTGGTAAAATGCACTTTTCTTGACACAAGTGTTTATTGAGTTCGGCCTTATTAATTTTCAACCCCTCATACGTGCATACCTTTGTAGAATCCGAAATGGATAATCCACTGGATAAATTTTCAGAAAGAGGACAACCAAAAGACGTGAGCTCCGCCGAATCGAGTTGGTTGAGGCTGAAGTCGAAACTATACTGTTGATTATCCATATTTAAAACACTTGTGACATCTGCTCCAATCCCACCTGCTGAACCCATTAGAACACGTGAATGATCCATTTTAAAGTAATAGTACAATAATGCATTGATATGCAGTAGACTACCGATCATCCGGTCCTGCTTAATCTGGTCACATTTTCGTTGAACAAGGAACAAGCGACAAGATAATTCACTTACATGTGATATATTATTTTTAAAAAAAGTGGCGTGCATTATTTAATGTAATTATATTTTTTTATAAATTTGTTATATATTTTTTTAATTATAATTTCATTCTATATATTATCATAGCCTGCGGATTTTTATGCATTATTTATGCATTTCGGGGAATTTCAATGCGTGAAAAAGAACAAAATTTACACGATACGTAAAAATATCCGAAATACCCAAAGTAACGTCCATTTTAAAATACTTAGTGGGTAAAACAAGTCTCTGCTTATGTTCTATTCTTTTAGTTGTGTTTGAAAAATTATAAATTTGCATAAACATCCGCAGTTTAATGATAACTAAATTGGTATATATTTTCGAATTAAAAGACCAGAGGTTTAGTCTCATAGAGGCCGGTGAGAGTCTACTGTAGTAACGAATTAAGGGTGTGCGGGTCCCGAAAATATTTAGGGATCTCAAGAATATTCTAGAGATCCCGGAAAGATTCGAGATCCCAGGTTTGGCAAAAAAATTCTTATCTTGTCTGGATTTAATATTTTCGGATTCTCTTTCATCTCTAAAAATCACAAAAGTATTCACGAAAATAAATACCGAAATGTCTTTTGGATTATCCAGTTCTCGGAGGTATCGAGAATCCTGAAAATGTCAGGAGTTGCGGATATTTTCGGGAATTCCGAAACTTTCGGGATCTCGTCGCGATTCCGAGAAAAATTTCTGTCCCGATCGGGATCCATCACACCCCTATAACTACACCGCGGATTTTTATGCATTTATTGGAAATTTAAAAGAGCTAAAAAGTGCACAATGCACATAATTTCCAAAACTATACAAAGTATAATAGGAATTATGATATTGAGTGAAGCAACCACTTCCAATTTAGACCCAAATTTTTCGAACTTGTTTGTGAAAATCGCGAATTTGCATAAGAATCCGCTGTCTATCTATAACGAATACAAAGTTTACTTATAGTACCGGCATTGTCCAACGATTGAAATCCATCCTGATAGTTCGATGTCACTCTGCTTAATACTAATTGTTCTTGCGGCTGTACTTGTAACGCGTTGTGCACGTACGGAAACTGTTGTTGTACATACGTTCCAGCTGATGGTTGTTGCACGATATGACGGCTTGATGGTTGATATTGCGGTGATAGTTGTGATTGAATAAGAGCTGGATTATACGGGCTGTATTCCATTGGAGACGGTGTACGACTTGGCGATACTTGTGGCCTGTGCAGTGCATTCAAATTTATTGAAATGTATTGTTTCGAATACTAAATTTTCTTCAAAACGATAATCGAGGATCTTACAGCAAGAGGGTGGCAACTCCACTTTTAACTTTCGGAAACTGACGATGTATTTCTCAGAGATACATGCAAGATGTTTTTATAAATTTTTTTAAATAAACATAAGGTAACTGGCCTAATTACCGTGTGCACCCCCCCCCCCCAATCACTGGACAACGAATATTTTTCTTAAAAATTAAATAAAAAGCAAAAATGGCTGCAATGCTTTTTATTTACCTTCATAAATAAATCCTTAAAGTTCATTAAAAAAATATACTACTTTAATTAGTGTATCTTTCTTGTTCAATTCTTAAGAAATGTATTCATAGTCCGGTAATTGGGGATGGTTACGATAATTAGGATAGTTATCCTATTTAATATTTCACAAGATGAATAATCGAAATATTTGCATAATTCTTTATAGAAGTCTATACTTGTAAAATAGACATATCGTTGAAATTACCGACAAAGAGTAGTTGCTATACAATAAATTAGGATCCTAAATGTGCATCGTTTCCGGTCAGGTACAGAATTGGTTTATATTACGTAACGAGAACTGATTTCAAATATTTGTATTTTTCAGATATATCGCGATTACTAACATATCTTTTAGGACCGCGAGCTCCCGAGGGTTGATAGGCTTTTAACCATTATTACCGGAGTGCAGATTTTTATGTAATTTCATATTTTTAAAGGGCCCCTAAACAAATGGAAGCTTAACAGAGACTCCGTTCATTCTCTAAATACAACAATTTATGTTTTATTTTAGATCTTCTATATGTTTTTGAATATTACGTACACCCTGTAATTTTTCGTACAATTAAATTACCCATAAATGCATAAAAACCCATAATCTACTAATCATTGGATCATTCCATAAATAATGCGCGCGATTTCCTTAGGATAAATTTCTAAAATACATTATCTACACATCTGAATTCTCACATCTGAATCTTACATTAACAATAACTTGTAATAAATTTATAACAGTCTATCGTTTGATAAAGAAAAATACCGCACTACTTGTGGAGTTATCCATTAGTTAGGTCCCTTTAAATTAAATTTCTCATCGTTTAAAAATAGACTCATGTGACTACAGAAATTGCAGTTTAAGTTCCGTATTAATTGCATCATCGTATTAATGAATGCAAAATAATTGCTTTGCAGGATTAACAAATTGACAACGCGATACAAGATTAACATATTTTCGCCGACGTGTACCATCACATATGATCGTTAAATTGTTTTAGTAAATAGAAAAAATTTCGATATAGTTGAAAATTAATTCACTTATTGATAATTTCAAGAATTTACAGTGTATTTCTTGAAATCACGTAGGATTCATTTAATTTCAATTCAGTAATTCACTATTCTCAAAAGCAAAGCAAAGCATTATTAATGAAGCCGCCAGATGACGAAAAACGAAAATTGCAGCGCCGGCGTCAACGTGTTAAGTAAATTTTCAAATAACTGTATGGACACTCATAGAAGCACGTTAAGTTTAAGTTTACGCGGGGCCTCTGGAGTCCCCATAATTCGAACATGGGTTAAAAAGTACATAATCGAAAGGCGTAGATATATACAATTTTTTTGAATTTACTAGAAACTTTCGAGACCTCGTTGCTTCTACGAGATCCTCGATTATACAAAAGCTTTAAGTTACCTCAGGGTTTGCATACTACAGTGCGGTTGCGGAGAAGTTGTTCCCATTGAATACAACGGAAAACGTGTTGCGCTTCCAACTGAGCCTCCAAACGGAGATACGCTCTCCATCGGCTCCGGTTTTGTAATGTTAAAATTGTATTGAATCGGCTGATTTAACATAGCAGCATCTACAATTACGAGATCAAGCCAATAGAAATCTATCGATACATAAACAGTTAACGCAACGAAAGCTCATTATCTCGTTACTCTATTAATACAATCCTCATTTATTTAGGATACGATACGAGATGTTAACGCGAATTTAGACTTTACACTTTGGACGTGCATCACGGATGCTTCATCTCTTATGAAAGGTTTAAAGATTTTTTTCATCTACGTTTCATCCAAAGTGGACATCTAAAATGAACAGTGAACGAAGTAAAACCACGCTCTATTTTTGACGAATTCCATATATGATTCATCTGTAGTAAAATAATAATAACTATATTAAATGCATAAAATGTTATGTTGCTATGAAAATTCATGTTCTGTAGAAAGTACGTGTTGAAAAATACGCGACTACTTCACACATAATTGTAAAGGATGGTACTACGATGTACAATAAAAGTCTTTTCAATTTTCTAAATTTAAACGCATTGTATTTACAAAAAACATGCAGAAGTTGACGTTGAAGGGTCCTTTAGCTGTTCAGATTTTATTATCAGTCTGTATCCTACTCTCACTGTCTAAAACTAGCGAAATAAATTTAACTATCATACTGATGTAAATACTCCAGCGTTCATCTTTCCAATTCACTATGGATGAATTGTCCGATCATCATCCGCGATATACATGCAAAGTGTAAAGTTTAAATTCATCTTTATGCTATCGTTAATTTTCCATGCACAGTACTTAGAAATTACTCCAAAGCCAAACACGTGGTGTGATTAAGAAGCACATAAAAATTATAAAAGCGTAAAAGAGGAAATGATCGAGTAATGATTCGTAACAAGTGAAGCTTCAACACTAGAACCACCGATAATTACGATGTACTTATTTGTATCAAAGAAATTAAAGCAATAGATTGAAATTGTAGAATAGAAATAAACCATTATTCACCCCCTTAAGATAAAATCACGGCAAATTTGCAAAAAAGCATCGTAAGTTTATACAATTTTTATGAGCAATTGCAAATAAGTCTCTTTGACCCGTTTGGTAGTTTTAGTGTTAAGGACGGAACAATTAATGGTGGTCGAAGGGAATCATGCATGCAATTTTATATATATTTTCACTTCAAACGTCATTCGATAACAATCGAGCGTCTTGTATTGCAATAAAAAATACAGTCGATATGATTATTAGCAAATATCAACAAACTAAACTAATATTTATCATGTCGTACCTGTGTGATCTTTTTCTAAATTTTTTTTTTTAATCTGAAATTGATTGGGAGCAAAATAAAAACACGACATTTTTTATCATCAAGTAATTGTACATATATAGATTGATATATTCTGTATACGTAAGTCATACAATATATAGATATAGCTTTTCTTTTCAATGAAGCAGTTTATAAAAATCTGTATTGCCATACAAATATTGCACATAATTTCCGTTCTTATCATCGTACTGCCGAGTGTTTAAGTATAATATCATTGTACGAGAGCAGGGTACTTGTATATCGTTAAATCTCAAGCTATACAGCCCAGCTTTTGCAACGCGTTGCGTTATCGTTAACAACGTGCTCTTTTTTTTTCTCTCTCTCATCGCATCATCAATGGATAATATAAAAATAATATCCATGCACGTAACCATCGATAATAATTACAAAAATACAATTTGCTGTTTAAAATGTACAAGGCCACTGCCCTCCAATCGTTAAAGTACAAATTTCAAACGTTTATACAAAATACGTTCTTAAAAAAGTATAAAACAAGATTCTTCGTCAGTGCGTGAAAATATATGTATATATGTATATATATATTTATGAGTATAGTATTTCTTAATACAATGAAGATTCTAATCCATGAAAATATATCACTCTGCGCACCGGAAATTTTACTGTTTTTTCTTTGTTTTTATATCAATTTAAACATTTTTATTAGGCACTGTCGGACAAAATGTGTAAAATGTACACTGTTTAGCCATAAATACAGAAAATTTTAAGCTAAAATTTGTATGCTTCCAATGCGCAAAGAGATCGGATTAATCGTATGGTTAGTAGAGCTGGGCATATATGGTCCAGATTTTCTGACTGTCCGGATAATTCGGATATTCGAATATTCGAAATAGCAATAGAATAATTTGGATACTACTACTAATAATAATAATAATATCCGCAGAACTGTGGCTTCTGTTTAAATCTATTACGATATTACAATTAGAGATGAGTCGAAACCTAATTTCTAGATTCGCAAACATCGAATCCGAAACTTTGCGACGTCTCAAAACCCTCGAAACTTTCGAAACTTGAAACTCTGAATATTCCATTTTGTCAAGAATTAAAATCGTAAATTTTCTTTAGAAAATATACATATTATAATCTAAATAAATGAATAAGCAATAAAATTTCGTGAAATAATTATTAATTCTTCTATATTACAATTGTATCAATTAAAATGAGTCTAAAGTCTAAACATAAACAATATCCAGACTTTTTGTAAAAAAAGTCGAATATTCGAAATCCGGATTACGAATAATCCGTGACGTGATTATCCAGATATTCGATTATTCGGATAATCCCAGCCCTAAATGGTTAGTACGTGACATGATTCAAGAGCGTTGAAACATTAATGTACCGATAAATGTAAAACTTGATTCGCGATTGGTAAAAATACCGTAAACATTTTCCAAATGTACAAAGTTATTCCAAAAAATTATTTCTGGAACTTCCAACAAGTTTTCTATATCCGTCACAACAATCATTACAACAAACAGGGCTGACATGGCCCGTGAAAAAATGCACAAGGTATTGATTGCTGGCATCAACTGAGACAGCTTACTAATTCATTCGTTCCTTGCGTAAAATATGAAGATAATAAATGTGAATGTGAAAATTAGTTATAAGTACGTAAAGAATTAAGGCCAGTAATTTGGCAAAGGTGGTTGCACGATGTACTTTTGAGAAATTTTGACCCAAAATGATGCCACTTTGGCATCGTTTACTATACAAAATTGAAACCCACTCCCGGCAAAGCTGTAGAATTGAAGAGAACTTGATAGAAATACTCACGCTTCTCAGATTCTGCCTGTACATGCCTCAAAACTAGCGCGTTTGGGCTGTTATTAAACTTTTGTCTCTTTCGCCTTAACGAATCAGCA
Source organism: Eucera pruinosa (assembly GCA_028830335.1). Lineage (NCBI taxonomy): Eukaryota > Metazoa > Arthropoda > Insecta > Hymenoptera > Apidae > Eucera > Eucera pruinosa. The sequence continues at coordinate 14,589,480 of JAMYCR010000005.1, forward strand.
TCATCTATAAATGATTGTACATTAACCACGTGCTTCACAAATATTATCGTATCGATTTTTGTTCTCGGATGACAAAAAAAGACGCTACGAGCTTTCGCGAACTTTCCTTAACACTGAAAATATATAATATCTGCAGAAATGGTTAATTCAGAGGTCGGCAACAGGAGGCTCACGGGCACTCAAATGCTCGCGAAACGTTTTTCAAGCGCCCGCGTTCAAATTATGATTAATCTTCAAAATTACGTACAATTTAAAATAAATATTGGTCTATAACATATGAAGGGCTCAGAACCCAATCAGTTTAAGTCAGTTTTCCATAAAACAAAACAGGAGGGGAATCCACTCCGCTACCAAAAAGATCAAAGAAGATTATCGATCAAAATCATATTTTCATATGATTGAAATATTCAATCATAAATAAGCTATCAAACTGTGTTGTATCAAACTGTATCAAAATGTATCAAACTATCGCTGATCAAACTTATTTTTGAATTTACAGGTAAATGATTTCAAAAATAATAGCGAAACGGGACGAATATATACAAATGTTACAACCCAATATACAAGGTGCGTCACGAATCAGTCCACATAACTTTTTAGCCAGTTCCGGAAGTTTAACAAAAAAAAGTTTTGGGCAAAAGCTACTTCATACTAAACTGGTAAGAAATGAATACGACCTACTGTACTATCAGCTTGAGATATTACATTACATTATACATGCAGTAATCAAAGCAAATGTTCGAATTGCATTTCGTAATATTACGTTCATTTATCAATGCCAATGTATCATTAGATCAAATATCATGTCAACAAATTCGTGCTGATTATTTGACACATAATCAACTCAAGCTTATAGTATGGTAGATCGTTGAATTCGCCTTGGTATTGTTTTCAACACAAAAGTACGTAGTTCCATTTAAAAATACCATGATAATTTACATTTTTTGTTGAAGATGATTTCTTTTTGCTATTTTGAAAATTGCAATTTTTGCCGATTTAATACGGATTATCTTTTGTTCGAGATACTTTTTGTCAGACCATTGGAAGTAGCTAAAAATTCGTGCAGACTGATTCGTGACACACCCGTATACCGAATTCACTTTAAGCTTCGAACTTGCCCCCTTGCAAAATTAAAATAAAGTGCCCTTTGTCATAAGCCAGTGATTCGGGACGCCCTTGTCAGTGAAAAGGTTGCCGAGCTCCGAGTTAAATCTTTGGTTCAAAATCACTATCGGTCACAAACAAATATACGTAAAACGATGTTGCATTTTATAACTATAAATTAAATGCCTATTCTAGGACTAGAAACAGAGCGACGTGTTTATAAACTTGAGACACCATACAAAAACTTAACAACATGTCATAAATAGTAAAAAGCAATGCGCAAGACTAAAAGAATATATTAAGTAGGCAACACTGTCAAATTTAACTAGAAGGAACGCTAACTCTTTCACAATAAACAACAAATTTTAGCCAGGCTTACGCTTTGGCTAACTTTTAAGATGCGCATGAAAGACCGTAGAAAGAGATAACAATTTGTACCCCGACTAGAATAGCGTTGAACTCGTTTCGAACAACATTCGTATCTCTTTATCCGTAGAAACTTGAAAAATTGTAAAGTGCATCTCAAAGACGCAAGCACACACGAGCGGCGCAAAGAAGCAATTTCATTCAATTGCGTATTGTACATAGGCTACGAAAGTGTCGCAACTCAAAGAATGCGGGTTTTCAGTTACGATCGAAAAACAGTAGAATATAGACGTCTCTACGTACCCTCACAATTTGATGAATCAAAATTAAAAATGTTGTTACTAATTTGTAACAGAATAGCAGAAGTGTCGTCAATAGACTGCGGATTTTTATGCAATTATGGGAAATTTAAATATTCGAAAACACACGGAATGTCCGCAGTTTGCAGAATTCTACTAAATATCCAAACTAAAGTATGCATTATAATATTTAGAGAGTGCAACAAGTTTCTATTGCGGACCTTATTCTTTAAACCTTTCACTCTTGAGCCCATATGTGATATGGACACACCTAAATGCGATCGATATTCAACAATAATGCTTTGTCAACGAGATTATTTTCTTTTTAGAAATCTTTTTAGATTTCAAAAAACGAGTTCCAATTGTAACATGTCTAAATTTGTATTTAAGTTATGTAAACATCTATTTAAAATTTAAGTGGTTGACAAGGTCCAAAAGTTCATAATATTTCTAGAAGTTCGCCATAAACTCTCGCTAATATATGATTGCCTTACAAAGTATATAAGTTAATGAATTTTTTAAAATTTGAAATTTAGCGAAATAGCTAAACGTTCTGTTATAAGAGTGAATATATACCACACCTAATGCTTGGACCCCTATAGCCACCAGTTGTACGCGGCACTGAGTGCCACGACAGCAAACGATGCTGCCACTTAATGAGTTGATTTGTGACCACGCGCTAATTTTGCCACGACTACACTATTTTGAGTTGCGTCATTTTTGTAGCCCATGTACGATACAATACTTTTCATTTCTCAAAAAGATATCAGCATTTTTCTGCTATATTATTTGAGGGTAGGGGCGGATTAAGCGGGTATCCATCCTAGCGGCCACCAGGGGACCCGAGATCGGAAGAGACCCCAGGTTTGAAATGAGCCTGAACTTAAAGATCGCTGTTCAAACTTCAATACAGTTTTGTTCCGGAATAAACAACACGCTCGGGATCAGTCAGTTGCTTATTACTACACCGCGGATCTTTATGCAAATTCATAGTTTTGTAAACACAATTAAAAGATTGAAATATAAATAGAAATTTGATTCATGCCCATTCTGCACTTTTTCGCACATCTAAATTTCCTATAAATGCATAAAGATCCGCAATCTACTTATTACGGATCAAGTATACTATTCAGCTTGATTTTGTTCTCGAGCGTAATAATAGAAAACACGGAGGACGAGCGAGACGCTCAAGGACTTCTACTAAACGACGTCACTGCTCATTCCATCGTGAAAATTCATTGCTTCTCGGTTTCACGAATCTCCCGCAATACGATTGACTTCAAATAATGAAAGATGCTTATTAAAGACTAAGACTGTATTTGCAAGCCAGAGGCATAAAAGTGTTTTACCACCAAGGGCCTTTACTATATTAAATCCGCTCCTGGGGGGGGGGGGGGGGGGGTGCCACTCAAATGGAAGTAGACTAGAAAACACATTGTCAACCCTAAAACTAATTAAGTTTCTTTCTTTTCAGAGTATATCTTGCCGCCTTCCACAGGACTATAATAGAAAGACATTTCATCGAATTCGGACGCAGTTGCGTGTGGTGCCATAGCAGTGTACAACGCGTAATGCTCAGCTTCTGTTAATTCCATTCCGTATGGCGGTGTTTCGTCGCCGTCCAATCTAAGCGACTTTACGCTAGTGGTGCTCATCACACTGGCTCTCGGAGTTTGCAATTGCGAGCTACCAGGTATACTATTCGTCGTTAGGTACGAAACATTTCCCGTACTCAACGTCTGACTATTCTCTTTGGACAAATTCGTAATCGTGTCTTTGTCCTTTTTCACTTTTTTGGCGAACAACTTTGAAAATAGTCCCTGTTTCGAATTCTTAATCAGGGTATCGGGCAAAGAGGGCAGAGTTTTGTTTGGCGCTTCGATAAATGAATCGGGTGACGTATGAGAGGAAATAGGGCGAGGTAGAAGAGGCATGGAAGGCATTTTGCGAATACGTTTCGGCGGTAAAGGCGGTAATCTTTCTTCCGTCTCTTGTGTTCCATCTCTCTTCGCAGTTACCGGAGGCGACGGGCAGGATTGATTTAGATTTGGTTTCGATATACATACGTCCTCGTATTTCCTCTCATTCGGCAACTCGATAAACTCTATGGGATTTTTCATCGCCATTTGTAAACTAGTGTAAGTTTGATTATCACAAACGTCAATATCCATAGCCTGATCGATCGTGTTCTGGTCTAGGGCCGCCTGCACCAACTTTGCGTGCGTATCGGCGTAAATCTGGTCTAGTTCAGCCACTTGAGTCAACAATTCGTTGAAGGACTTATTGCAGTCCGCCATTGTCTCGGCTTTGAAATCTACGGTTTCGTTTTCTTTCTCTTTTAAACACAGCTGACCTTTCTGCACCCACTTACCCACTTCTGAATAGTCGAACCAATCGGATTTGTTCTTTACCATCTCTGTATTATTTAATACACGCGTATTCGCAACGGTACTGTCGGCTTTGGTTCGAGTTAAGATTTCCGAATTAGTGTCATTGGTTTCTTTATCCATATAATTATTGTCAAGTTTGAGCATTCTTATCTGCTCGTTTTCCGTATGCTTCTCCATCATATTGGTTGGTATTTCATTATTCTGGTAGTCGATAATCGCATTCTTGGTGTGATCTATATTTTGCGCGATACTCTGATTCATTTCCGCGCTTCCGTTGCAAGAATCTAGTGTGTTCTTTACGTTATACAAATCGTTTAAAGCGCGTAACGCAGAGATTTTGTTGTTCGATTTTTTTACATTGAAATCATTATTGTTATTATACTCGTCGATATTGCGCGGAAATTTTGGCGTAACGTTCGAAGAAAGTAACGCCGATTCAGTGGCTAAGATCTTACTAAATGTACTATAATCTGTTTTCTTCCTGGCAAATGCTTTCCGTAAAGACCAGAAAGCAGGCCTACCTGCACCGAGAGGTAACATCTGAAAAGGTAGAGGTTCGCTCGTCGCACCATCTGACGGTCTCTTCAATTGAATGTATACTTGCACCGGTTGTTCCACTTGCTTTATGCGATAGGCAGGTGTTCTGAACGTAATTGCTGTCTATTAACATAAATCGAATTATCAAATTAGTGTAACGGTAATGCAGAGCAGCGATGGCGAACCATTTACATGCGCGTGCCAAAAGTTACAAATTATATTTATCGAACTACTGACGCGCCACGCAGCTTTTAAATCGTGAGAATATTGAATTGCATTACGCTGAATTTATATTGTTTTTTTTTGGTCGTTCTATATTATTCGATTGGCGAATGCTTTATATTCAATTCATATTTCGTAACTTTAATTTAATTTATTTTGTATACGGGTAAAAACCCTTTAGTATACAAAGTACGATTGCATATATATACGACGAACTAGATTCGTCAGTCATTCTACTTTTTCCGCGTAAAATAAAATTTAACTTGCAATTTAGATTGTAACAATTAAAACAATTTTTTTAATAATTCATAGGCATATAGAATGATGTAAATATATATCAATGCCTATAAATCGATGACAATTTAATGTGTTAGCAAAATTCTTTTAGCACGCGCACAATAGGTTTGCCATCTTGGATGTAAAGTATGTTATGATGGGTCCACACTGGGCAAAGCTGAAACAGCATCGCATCCATACTGGAGCTTACGAACAATTCGTGAACAGTTACAGACTCCGAGTTTGCAAACAGGCCCTTTGATGTATCGCCTCCTTAGCGAATAGTGTTCGCTGTTCACAAAACTGTCTACACTGCTGGTGAACAATGTTCACAAGCTATTCGCTCAGTGTGGACCCAGCATTACACGAATATATAGTAGTCTCCGCTTTAGCGCCCGTTACTATCACCACCGAGTCTTAGAAATGGGACCTGGAAGTGAGCTTTGAATCTTCCAGCTTAGTAAGAAAAAGAAAGACTAAGGTTAAGAGACAGTTGACGATCGAGTCCACATTCGCATGCGTGCCCGAGTATCGTTTTCTCGTTCACATCCAATTTTTCTCTTTCCTTTAGCTGAATTCCTAGAAGACACCTGCCCACATAAGCGTCCGGATTCGGTCTCGACTGTGAACGCTAAAGCGGTGACTAATGTACCATGCTAAGCGCGATACATACTTGTTTATGTACATGAGTGGGTTGAAAGTCGCCGCATTCTTCCCAAACCACTTGTCCATCTTTTTCCTCGAAAAACCTAACTTTTATATTGTCCTTTGCAACTTTCTCGCATAGTAAAATCATTTCCAAACCACCGGCGACCGACGCGCTGCAGTGACTGAGCTTGCATATCACAAGATCGGACATTGCCTCTGAAATATTAATAGTACAGTTAAACACTTTATTCTGCGATGTTTGAACAACTGAATATGATCGGTTAGACGTACTTTTATCAAATATAGGGTCGGATACAACCGGTGGTAACGGTACATTGAACTTCCCTTTCTGCATTCCTTCTAAGAAAACTTGAAAGCACAATCTGACTGCGTTTAAGTCGATATTTGTAGGCTGTGTTTTGTGCTTGAATCCAGCTATTCAAAAAATGAAACGTAAATTGTTATTTGCCAGAAGTATAATTAAATAGATCTAGTAAATTAACCCTTTGACAGTGAATTTCAAGGGAGACTGGGGCATGTATAACATGTAATTATGTGTTTTTGAAAGGGTAAAACATGTTTTTTTGTACTTATTATCACATAAAGAATCATTTTAAACAATAAAAGAGTTACGCATTTTTTTTACCAAAGTTTGTAAACGTATTACACTGTTAAAAGGTTAATAGTCGAAACAGATCAAATTTTCCGACTCACTTCGAAAGGGATCTACGCGGATTTCCTCTCTCACATTAAGCGCCTCTTCGATATCCTTCTTCTTAACGCACTGAATGCCAAGATTCGCAAATGTGACTGTCATATTTTCGGATGAAATTTCTACTGTACAAACACCTCGTTTACATGCCTCCTTTCCGACAAGATTATGAGGATGAGGTCTGTGTGGATGGTCTTTCGTTACGCACGATACTACTACTACAGCCCTGCCTTTGTATCCTACTATCTGCAATTAATATTATTCAATGTTTAATCTTACGAATTCCAAATATTAGGTATATAAATTAATCCGGTGTTTTCTCGTTTAAAGCTTCAAAGATTTTATTCGTTAAAATTCGTCATCTTTGAATTTCGAACTATAGAAATTATTTAGATCAGCAGTACTCAACCATTTTTCCTTGCATACTATCCAACAGAGTTAATAAAAGTTAAGAATCAAATTTTTTTCGAATAAAATTTTGAATAAATCCTTTGAACAACATTTCGAATAAATTTTTTGAATAAAATTTTATTAAAAAAATTTATTCAACTAATATGCAATCGAGTTGCATACCACCTTGTTGGTATCATTTATTTGTACTCCTAAAAACATTCTTGACTGGAAGGAATTCCATGTAAAATGCAGAAAAATTATTTACTTTTTCTCTCTACAAATGATCCCAATATTTTTTTTTCTCTACTGTATATAATTTTAAATTATGTAAGAATTTGGTTTAGCTTATGTATCACTGATGGTATGTGCACCATAAATCATTAATTTAGAGTATCAAAATTATCTTTGATTTTCAATAAGTATGCATTGAATTTTGAGTAAAGAAACCAAATTAATTTGTACACCTAATATATTTCATTTTTCATTTATATTACTACTCACTCTTATACTAGGAAATGTTTTATTTTCCGGTGTACTGTTTACACCAGGTATGCTACCAGCCGATCTGCCTTCACATTCATAGCGAAAGCGTAAAGCTTTGCTTGCTGGTTGCTCTATTATTTCTACATATGGCGGTGGCTGTCCAGTGTTCATTTCCACTGGAACTTGATCTTCCCTTCTACTACATTCCACAAACCCAGGATCAGTAGTTTGGATGACTTCAACTGCACAACATCACAAATAAAATTTTAATAAAACTAAATATCAAATCCATGCAAGGCAAATACAGCAAACAATTAGATACTTACTGACATCACTTATATTTATATTTCCATCACTCATACCATGGAATTGTTCCATGCCTCTTACTGTTTAATACATGGGACGGTAGCCATCTGAAAAGTGATTTTTAAATGTAAATTTTCACTTAAAATTATCGAAACAATTTAAATAACACATTTGAATATTTTCAAGTAACTTTTTAACACTTTCAGTGTTATGTCCACTTATTTACGATGAATTTTAATTACGATATAGAAAGTTTACTATTTCGACGTTTTTCAATGCAATAATAATAATAATAATAATAGTAATAATAATAAATTTACTGTTTGGGATAAAATACCCCTTTAGTTGTACAGTAAGTTACAAAATATTAAACAGACAGGTTGAAAATAGCCGCATCAACGCTACGCACAAAAGTAACATAATCATCGGTAATGAATAATCAGAAAACATTCACCAAATATGAATTTACAAGCATCGTAAGGATTAATAAAGATCACGATATTCATATGAAATATCACGCGTAAGACGTGATCCGTGAAAATAAATCTAGAAATGCGGCGATCGTCTAAAATTACTTAGCACTCGAAGGGTTAACAATCTCCTTAACGTAACGATCGTAAGAGTAGCGAAAACACGACGCCTTTCTTCGTTCAGCGATAAGTATTTTGAACGTTTTATCAAAGAAGGAGAAGTACCGACATGACCCTCTCTTTTTCTCCGTTTACCGAAATCTCGCTCGTGAGCATTGTGGGGAAAAAAATTTCGCGCGTATCGTTAAAAGTTGCGAGAAAATAAAAAAAAAAGGAGTAAATGGACAGCATCGACTATACCTAAGAAAATACGAAACAAATATCGCGGACGGGAGTATTGGCTTTGGGATTGATTTATTTGATGTCGAGCAGAAATCGAGCGGTCAAACGCGTGGATCGCACATCTTGTCGGAAAATATGCTTGTGTCGCAATGCAGGCGATGATTGACGCAAAACGCGTTAGGCGTAACTTTCGATTAACACCAGCGTGAGAATATTGGATATTTAGTTAACGAGCATGGAGAGAAGTTTTGGTGTGGAAGCTTTTTAGGCGGCGGAACGACAGCTGTTCACAGGTATACTTGCAGAAGCACTGCACACAAGTGTCCCAAGGGAAGAGAAACGAGAGTAGAGGGCGAGGAGGGATGCCACGCTGATCCAATCATTATTTTGGGAAAGCCTAGGTCCGTACAAGCCGTGCAGCTATAATTAAACTATCGTAGGACAATGTGACGAGAAAGACTTGCCTGCAGCAGCTCGATCAACATAGTAAAGGCAACTTTCGGATCTCGAAGAACGCACCACGCACTTTTCTATATTAATTCTCTTGTACAAGGAAAAACTTCTGTTCGTAAAGTTTCCGTGGATCGATCGCGAAGCGAACGCGCGCTGCTTTTCCAGAGTAAAATGCAACAGATTCGTGATTGAAATTGTTCGACTCGCGAAGCACCGTTTGCTGCGCACACACCACTCGCACGCGGCATAAAAGCGTGCACGGCCGTGACTAGAAACAAGACTTAACGCGGCGCAACATTTCACGCGGACTTAGCATCGGTACTGGCATGCTCGTTCGCTTTCGACGCTGCTACGAGCAGAAGTGATACTGCTTTGCGGATACGCGCAACTTACAAGTTCACGTGAATGCTACCACCCCGACTTCCCCTAATCTACACTCGCTGTCGCTATATAATACATATAGTCGTTCCATGTTTAAAGGCCCAATGTCGGGACTGTTTTGGCCCTCTTATGAAGGAGGTATACTACAGCATTGTCTCGTTATAAGTCGTCTTTCGTGACTCGTAAATCGTCTCGCTAGCCCCTCCACTGCCTGTGTAAGTAAGTAGTTACCGCAAAGAGTGCGACAGACTGTGAGTGAGCGAGACAGTAATCTCGCCCGAGGTATAGGCGGCATCTTACGGTCATGCTGCGTTTAAAGGCCCAATGTCGGAACTGTTTTGGCTCTCTAATGAGGGAGGTACACTATTTTTTCTATAGTTTGAAGTTTGCCGACAGCGATGATCGTAGAGAAGGATAGCGAGTGCGAAAGAAAGTGGAACTGAGAGTCGCAAAGCCGGACTAGATTATAATGTTGCGTATCGGCGAGGCAAACACTAATGCATCGATAAAAGCTTTTTATTTTTGAGTTATTCTAAATGAAGGTCTTACTAACATATTTGTGATGTTATCCCGATTAAAATGAGACCAAACACCGTATAATTTACATTGTATTTACCTATAAACATACGTAAGTTACGAATTTATTATATATGTAAATATAATGCAAATTATACCATGTTTGGTCCTATTTTGATCACAAAACTCTCACGAATATGTAAAACAAATTTATATGAAAAAGGAATAAAAAATAAAGAATTTATGGTGTTGCATTTATATTGTTTCACACGGATATTCAATCTTGGATCAGATTACAATATTCGGTGGCCGAGCGTCACGTATTTAAGAGGGATCCTAGTAATAAGGGGATAAAAGTTGTGTATTTATCGTACACCTCTCGTATGCATTTATCGTGGGAAGTCTGTATAACGATACAGTCAAACCTCACTCTTTGCATTAAACGGGACCGAATATGCGTACAAAAATCGAGGTTCGTGCAATGAACGATGTAACTATTTTTCCCAATTACGTATTCGATATAGATATTCGATTCTGAATCACATAAATCGACATAACATGAAAACATATAATATAAGTACTCTATTAACCTTAACATTCAATAAACTTAAAATTAACATTAACATTTCCTTATACCCATTTAATACAAGCACATACCTCCATGTTATTATCATCGCTCTTGACTTCATCATTTTTCTTGTAGCTCTTCCCTAACTATGTACCTCGGCGTATTTTATTCCACTCCTACTCTCGTGAAGTTGTTTCTCTACTCTATATTTTTTTGTCCATCCCCATATCCCTGCTCCATAACTTACTATCGTCGACACCAGCCTATCAAACAACCAGATGCGTCTTCTCCAATCTTTTCTAAAAGTCCTTCTCCCTTGGATTCTCTATATTTCTCTTATTGCTGCTGCCGCCTTCTTCACTCTTTCCTCAACATGTACCTCCTGTCCTGCGCTTCTTCTTAATTTTTACCCTAAGTAGCTATATTCCTTCACTTCTTTTATTTTCTCCCCTTCCCATTTTCAATTCATTTCCTTGAATCTTCCACCCCCTTTTCTGAACCTTATTATCTTCGATTTATTTGCATTCAGGTTTTTGTCTTTTTTGATAAACCAATTTCCGCATTTCTTCTTCACCTTCCGCCAAAAAAATCATATCCTCTCCTTTCCCACTAGCACTCTCTTTCTCCATTTTTTCATGGAAAACTCTCCAATGCCCGCTATTAGTACATTGAATAGGTGTGGGTTCACGGTGCAGCACTGCCTCATACCTCTTGTCGTCCAGAAACCGTCTCTTACTTGTTCCGTTACCCTTATCCTATTCCTGATTTCCCTATAAACGTCTTTAATCCTTTCTATTAGTTCCTCCCCTATTTCTCTCTTTTTCACTTCCTCCCACAATTTGTCCCTTTCCACCATGTCGAAAGCTGCCTTTAAGTGGACAAAGTTAATTTAGTACATACATATTGTCAATGGCCCCTAATTCCTTCCTGAAACCCGCTTGTCAAAAGGAGCGTATATTATTGCATCAATTACCCTACTTTTCGTTTTGTGGAGTTAATCAATTTGGCAAGTGAGCGGCTCAATTATTGGTGACAAATCGGGTCTTATAGTCTTCTTCGCGTTATAGCCTTCTTGGAATAATTCGAAGGTTGTCGCTTCACCTCTCAGTCATAATTGGTACCCTTTACAAATACCTTCGTATATTATTTATCGAGTTCCTATGCTATATAATTTGAAACTTCTGTGACGTTCCGTAACGAAAATAAAGTCTGCTACTCGTGTTTTGCGATTATACTGTAAATCAGATCTATACATTACATAAGCTGTAATCGTTCTTTACGCTCGTCGTCGTAGGTGTACTCCATTTATGCAATCACACGAAGTAACACGCATTTGTAGCATATAATTGTGCGACACTTCGTAAGCTACCATAATTGTACCACAAAATATTTAAAGGGAAAAGTATTTACTGGTAAACTTTTAATCCTTTCAGATTAAAATGATTAAAATGACGATGCGTTGCAATTGCAGGCGGTTCTAAGTATCATAAGATATAGGAAAAAGATTTACAAATTTTACGCTTTTCCATTATAAATTAGGAGAATGGAAAATCCATTTTCTCCTGCTTTCCTAAAGAAGATTTGGTACTCAAATTCTATTCAGCACTGTTGAATAGAAAACATTTATCGTTTTCTTTTATTGAAACGAAGTACAATGTTGCATATATGTATGCAACATCAAGTGTGAAAGGGTTACAATCAGAATAGTTTTTGTTACTCACGTGTCGCTGCTATCTCAAGAGTTTATATTTTTAAACATACCGGTACGACGTACAGAGTTAATACTGAAAGGGTTAAAGGAAAACCAAGAAAGATGCATCGATCATGATGTGAGTGGCATTGTTAAAGCCATGAATCTAGCACAAAGAGCATTCAAACTGCGGACTATGAGAATGAACAGTCTATCCTATGCTTTGTCGTTGCTTCGGAAAAGCGCAACGAGTGTTAAACTGAATAGGGAGCAAGTGAGCGAATAGCATCGAAAAATCCGGATTTTTACAGAAAACTTGCTCGGACATCTCCGGACTCACTAAAACCTAGGACAACTCCGGCGAAATCCTGACAGACGGAAACCTTAATTATGATTGAACAAAGTTTCTTGTTTCGTTGCAAATGTTGCTATCGCTTATTCCCATCGCTGACGAGAGCGGCGATGCTTCTTTGTCGCTTTAACCCGGTTCGATTCGTCTCCATGACAAGAGCAAACAACGCTAATGATTTTTGTAAAGAGTCTACTCGTGAATAGCAAGAGCAATGCCAGAAACTGCGATCACTCCGAAAAGCTCGTCTTCTCTGAGCGCCTCGACGAGCTCCAGGGAAGAATCGAGCCAATTTTTCCCCGAGAAAAGATTCACGCGATGCGTGCAATGTAAATTTGCAACGTACTCGCAACTTCCTGTAAGATGTCAGAGACCCGGCCGATACTATCGTCCACCAAGGACGTCCTTCAGATTACCGAGCCTCGCAATTATTAATCGTTCCGCTGGAGTCAACACGGCGAAAAGTTGCCCGGATAATTCAACATGCTCGATATTCCATGTGATCGGCACGCCCCGCTGCAGAAAGAGTTTATCCATGATTAATCTCTCGCCTTTGATAATGGAGACCGAGAATGCTGATCTTAGGTAAAAATTGCGGACAATTTCAGACAATTTTTCGGTTAGTTTTGAGGGATTTCTCGCAAAAAGAATATGCTTACTTCCGAGGCACGTTAACGCTTTATAATTCGAATTGTATTCGATTGGATGACGAAAATTCCAATTGATCCCGTTTTTATATCTGGATAGTATATTTTAAATTTAAACTATATTTACTAGAAAAGTGGGGATTACTTACGGGTACACCTAATATATAATTTTTAAGATTAATTGACGCGGGCACTTAAAATGCTTCACGATCATAAAAGTGTTCGCAAATCCAGCGTTGCCGAACTCTGATCTATAGTAAAGCTTCAAAACTAACCGGAATACCTAATAATTTAGATCAGACAGTAGTTCGAGTATAGAAAAACTCGAAGAAAGTGATAAGCTTAAGGATACCATCGGAAACGAAGTGGGGATCAGCTTGGGGATCAAGAAGTGGATGGACGGATTTGTCGCGTCGGAATCTGAGGAAGCTTGTTCCCGATTTTTGCAAAATCCAAAGAAAGCGGCGAGTTTGGTGTGTCATATGCTAATGTTGAATGCTTGGAGACGCAGGCGCAACGAGATTCAGTATCTTCACGGCACGATCGACAATTTGAGCCAGCAGATCAAGCATTTGCACTTGCAGATCGTCGTATTGCGTCACTTGCTCGACACGGAGAACAGTCGTAGCAGTAAAATGAACAACGAAATTCATCGCGTCAAGATGCAATTAGATGAAACGGTGAAAGATAGGAGCACGCTACAATCGGTAATGTTTGCAGCGTATACGCTACTTTAGAGAAAAACAATTAGAGAGCTTTGATTCTGGTCTTATCTATTAACCCTTTGACTGCGGATCTCCTCTGATTCAAAAATAATACTTTTACATAAAATGCTGGTTAAAGTTACTATCATACTTATTTATTTACGCAATATTAAATAGAATACCTATACTTCTCCCAAACATGTGTTTATTTGAAACAATGATAATTATTATTCATGCCGCGTTAACAAAATAGAAACATTCACCAACGCATTTACGCATCCACAGCACTCGAAGGGTTAAGCGTGCAATTTCTTACGATTAGTCAGAATCTTCCTTACACGCAGAAGTGAAAGTTATTTATTTAAATTATTTTCTGGGGAAATAATTTGGATATTCGAAATCCGGATTACGAATAATGAGTGACGCCTTTAGCCGAATATTTGGATATTCGATTTTCCGGATAGATTTAGCATTAATGAAAATTCGCAGTCTATAAACTTTAATTAGTCTTAACCGTATACTACTACATCTACACTCCAAGACAAAAATATAGCACACTTAGAAAATATGGTTATATATTTAATATATAATATAAACTGTATATACATAAGCATGAAAAAATGCATTTATATACCTTTTTAATAATAAATGGAACCTCCTTTGTTTTCTACACCTTCTATCATTCGGTTAGGTAACGATTTGTATAACTTTCGAATTTTCGTTTGGCATAAATTGTTCCATTCATCCATAATAGATGTTTTTAATTCATTTACGTTAAATTGCCTCCCCTCTGCTTAATCTGCTCGTGACAATAATGCCCGACAGTTTTCTATTGTATTAACGCCCGGTGAACATGCTGGCCATTCAAGAGCAGGAATCTTTTCTTTTACAAAAAAAAGTCTTATACGACTTTTTCTGTGTGCACAGCAGCATTGTCTTGTTGGAAAATATATTTTGGGCCAGAAATATGCTCCGCAAACTTGCGGATTTGATTTAGTATTAATTCAATACAATTTGCACTGTTCATTATTTCTCCGGAGGAATAATGTTATGGGCCCTAATCGAATATAAAGGAAAGACCGATATTAATTTCATTCAAGGTAAAGTGAACAGTGCATAGTATATTAAATCAATACAAAATTAAATCCGTAAGTTTGCGGAAAATATTTCTGGCCGAAAATATATTTTCCAATAAAACAATGCTGCTGTGCATACAGAAAAAGTGGTACAAGAGTTTTTTGTAAGAGAAAAGATTTCTGTTCTTGAATGGCCAGCGTGCTCACCGGACCTTAATATAATAGAAAACTGTTGGGCATTATTGTTGCGAGCAGTTTACGCAGAGTGGAGGCAATTTAACAACGTAAATGAATTAAAGCCATGTATTATGGATGAATGGAATAATTTATTCCAAACCAAAATGCGAAAGTTATACAAATCGTTACCTAACCGAATGATAGGAGTTGTAGAAAACAAAGGAGGTTCCACTCATTACTAAACACGTATGTAAATGCATTTTTTTCATACCTGTGTACATACAGTTTGTATTATACGTTAAATATATAATTATATTTTCTAAGTGTGCTATCAATTTGTCCGTGTTCATTCATATGTTTCCATTTCTTTTGAGGAATCAAATTGACCGTAAGTCATTCCAACATATGTTTACATATCTATACAAGATATTCCTTATGTGCACCAAAAAAATGTTTATCACAATTACAGCGCGAGAAATCAAAGATAGCACGCGTGTGCTATCTTTTTGTCTGGGAATGTATTAAAACTTATCTATGTAAGCACTATTAGCGATCTGTGAGATCGCAGACGTTTATTGCGTTATCATTGACATAAAAGTGGCGAATAAAAAGTAATAATCAATTGTTCTTGCTTGCACATAAATAATGAAGGAATCCAAGTTCGATATCAGTAATTTTACGTTATACCGTAATTAAGAAGTCTTCAAAGTGATAAGCCCGTAAATCATGCAGAAAGTAAAATACGGACATGTAAATAATGACTAGCAGTCTCATAGATCGACAATAATAGTTAAGGGTTACTTATTTACCATTTCCATATGCTTGCAAAATAATGCGAAAACTTTCTCCACGGCTGAAATATACCAGCTATACGGGGTGTTCTGTAAGTGGTAATAATCGTAAAGGGGCATATGTGGACACTCTGTATGTGCTAAGCATCTTGCACACGGTGAACACGAGAGTTCAATGACGTGTATCTAACTAGAGGGATGACGCTAGTATAAGAACTCGCGACACACGAGTTTTGGAGCATGCAATAATATACGTTTAGCTACTGAAACGATAGCATTTTTGGCATTCCTTGGATAAACAAGAATACACTCGAAACAAGTTCAATAGCGTTGCGCGTGTGCTATTTTTCTCCTACCAAACGAGTTTGCTTTCCGCGATTCGCTTCGCATTAACCAATTAGCCCTTTGCGAATCATGCCATCAGATAGTTGCCCAATCATTTCTAGTTTTCTAGACACGTATCGATTTTTGATCTGAAAAATTGCAACCAATATCATCAATACACACTATTGTCGATAATTGAACGAGAATTCGTTGAGTCCCGTCTACAAAGAGTTAATATTTGAAAATTTGTTCAACATTATTGTATTCCATCCGTAAAGGGCTAAGGACCAACGTGTCTTGACGTAGCATTTCATTTACAATTGTATTTCAGTTAATTTATACCGCTGAATTCTATTTTTTAACGATACAATTATGAGAGAACATTCCAGAAATTTGAGTAACACTATTAGGTGTACCAATGAATGATCGATCCACTTCTTTTGTCAAATCCAGCGTTTATTTTTAACACAATACAATACCTGTTTTAAAAATTTCTACTAATACGAAGGCTTGATTATTCGATAAAATAAATTCATTAATCTATTTTTATATCTGCGTAGTATATTTTGGATTTAAACAATATTTATTAAAAAAATAATGGATTATTTACTGGTACATTTAATAATTTCTTCATACTATTGTTTCTTATTCCATCTAGTTTTTGCAATTTTATAAAGTTCGAAGAAACTTGCAAATGAATCGTTCCGTTAACGCGATGTTGGTTCTTAATAGATTAAAAAGCTCCGTGGTATTCTAGAAAAAAATACGCGTTCCGTGTTCCTGTAAAAATTGTTCAAGACACTTTGAATATTCATTGGTCGAGGGAGCGTTTATTTTGCCAGATGAAATGGCAACGTGCGTCGTAGCGAGTCATTAATTAGTATACACTGTACACGCAAGCGAGAAGCTGGCAGTGGTCCAGTAGCTAATTGTGAAGCGAAAGAAGAAACTGTATCGCGACGACGTGACACCGGCATAGATAAAACTGGGAATCCGCATCTAGATACTTTCGGGGATTTACGAAGTTCAACTTAGCACCGAGGCTGTTCTCATCAACTGGGTTACTGTCCGTTCGCAGGAAAAAGAGAAAATGGAGGGCGAAATCAAGCGTTTGACCGAGCTTTCAGAGGAGCGGATGGTCGCGGCTGAGAACGTGCGAAATGAGCTTCTAACCGCGCAAAATCAACTTCGCGCATTGGACGAGCAGATGTCGAAGGAACGAGAAAAGCTACTGAAGTTACGGGAAGACAAGAGAATACTTTTGGAGAAGGCTAGATTTCTAAAAAGTTCCTAGCTTGTAGTCTGTAAAAAAAAAGCATGGCTTCGCTTTAGATATTGGGACAATGGGAGAGAGGGCTTTGTCTTAATTCTTAACTATTAGCATTGCTTAACTACAGGATAGACCATTTATTTATAGGGAACATCATAAATTTCAAACTGAAATACCGATGGTGTAAAAATCAGTGTTGTTTTACGCTCTTTACGATTTAGTGTAGCGATTTTAACTTATCATATTTAATCCAACCATCAAGGTTGATAAAATTAATCCTCTATCATGTTATGTGACTTTAAAGTTACATACCCATATACATTTGTTGAATTTTATCTTATTAGCATATTACTGTATTACTCCATTTTCGTTCTGTATCGTTATATTGATGCCAATCACTTACGCAGTAATTATTAGATTCTGGTTTCCAGATTGAATTAGAAATTCTGACTTAAATATAATCCTTTTTTTTTATCGTAAAAGTAAATAAAATTCGGGTTATAGAGAGATAAATGATGGAATTCCAATTCATATGAAGATATACTTACATATATACACATTATTGGAGGTCTGGATTTTAGAGATCAATCATTATGTCGAAAACAATTGATTATCGCAATCAAAGTTATAGTTTAGATTATACAGTTATGATCCCTATCATCATTGTCTTATTCTAGTATGAACTAGTAATGTCGCACGTGATGCTAAAATAATAATGGGGCCAGCTAGCCTCCGGGTGATTCCATATCAGAATGAATAAGTCTATTCTATGTTTCCTCGATGGTAGCTGTATTAACCCTGCCGCAGTCCTGAGATCACTTTAAATCCGATCATCTGTTTACTTTTCTAAAGCATTTCCTAGTTTTCAGGCAAACACAAAAGGATTGCTATTAGACTTTGTAAATTCATATTTCAGTTTTTACGACAAAGGTTCTCCTTTTCAAAATTATAAAACTTTTCTGAAGAAAGGAGAATCTGATTGAATTTAGTAGAATTTCAAAAATCGCAGCAGTGTTAACATTTTTGCTAATATCTCGGAAAGTATGAGCTATCGACATTTCGCATCGCCACCACTGCAATTCTTGTGGCACGAGCTTTCGATCAAGATAAGATTCCCCTCCCACCCCTCTCTTCATTCTCCCAATAACTAAAATCGTGCCGGAAGCTTTAGTGGAAACGTGGGTAGCTTACATACATACATCCCGTACCACCGCAAAAATTGATTTCGCTCGGTGACTCATTGTTGCGCTCGTGGGAGACGAGTCCGCAGAGAGGGTGAACTCTTGGTTCGATGCTGATTTTCTACTCTTTTCAATGAGGCAATGAGTCATCGTTCACCCTTCCGAGTTCAGGGAACGAACTGTTTAAAACGCCTCCATCTCCAAGATTAATCGTCCAAAATTCTTTACACGGTCTACGTCGCTCGAAAACCACGCAATCTTTCATTTTAGGATCATTTAGTTTCTTCTTCATTATTCTTTTTGCTATCGTTAATCTTTGGAGATGGCTTCTATCTCTTTATCCTTTCGTGTATGCGAAGGGTTTCCAAATATCTAATGGATCTACGGTGGTTGTAAGGAACCGATGTACTCGTTAGATAGGTCAACGCACGAAAGGATATAGAAGTTTGTAGTTGAGTCATACTTCGGTGACTTCTCGCGTACCAAGAACGGGGATCGATAACACTTGACCTGTTAATTCCTCGTGGCCAAATGTTATGAATGTTTATTGAAATTCGCTATATACTTTGTACCAGTGATGAGCAACCTTTGTTTTTTTGTGGGGCAAAATCGAAAACCTAATATTCCATGTGGGCCGCAATCAACGTAATATGAAATACTTAAATATATTAATCAAAACAATTTTCGTTTATATAAGTCTTGTAGCACAAAATTGAACTCAACATCGACCATTTTTTTTTTTTAATGTGTCCAATTCTATCCAACAAAAAGAGTAATTTTTTTTTAAATGATCGGAACTCTTACAATTTTTGAAATGTTTGAAATCTAATGATGTATGTAGACTTTTCCGACTGACTGTATAGTTCATCGTGATAGCTTTGTAAAAGGCCTATCGATTATTTTCCCGGCCTTTGCTTGGTCATTATATTATAATAGGTTGTTCTAGAAGTTGTTTATTTAGTTCAAATTTTCGCGAGGTCTTTGCGGCTCTTGTAATTCGAAAAAGGGTTAAAAGTAGTTTAATTGGCCGTTTTAGGTAACAGCCAGCGAAACTTTAGCTTCGGAACAAGAAGCGAGAGCTGATAAAGCAGAATTATTGGTGGAGGATCTGCAATTGAAACTGGCTAATCAGATCGCCCTCGTTCAATCCTCACAGGAGCAAATAAAACGATATTCAAAGTAAATTTGAGCCGTTTCTTTTTTTAAGTGGTACAAGTCCATTTTTTCTCATTTCGAGATATTTAAGGGTTTGTGTTTGAATTGATTTAAAAGTATTGGTAAATGTTAATGAATTCGGTTGATGTATTTAAGATATATACACGTGAAATTTTATTTTCCGATAAAAATTAATAAGATTGTTAAAGAAACACAAGGTATTCTGGGTTGCAAATGGAATTATACTACTTTAAAAAAAATGGCTAATTTAATGAATATAAATTTTATTCACCGCTAGAACTACCAACGATTAAGATGTACTTATTTGTGCTAAAAAAATCATCAGGAAAAATATTTGAAGAAGCACGTAATTCGTGGAAAACATGTCTTCCTTCATTACTTTTACGGAAGATTATAGATATTATTCAAAACTGCATCGCTATCTTTATGAAAAATATTGAATGATTCATTTTGACCATCTTGGTAGTTCTAGTGTTAATCCTAAGACGCCCAAGGTATTTGATGATTTAAGGCTGTTCAAGAGAGGGTCGCAATCCCATCGAAGTTAAGCAATGAGTTTAGAACATATTTGCTTTCTTTTTCAATTGATATTCAATCAGTAATCAGAGGAACTAGACTTTATATGTTTATGTGATTGAATCCAAACGCTCTATGTTCGTAGGGAGCTGAAAGATAAAGAGGTCGAAAAGATCAGGTTGATAAAGCGCATAAAGTTGACCGAAGAGTCGGAGAGGACTCTAAATTTTCGCGCGATTTCTTTGGAAACTCAACTGGTTGATCGAGAAGCAGATTTGCAACGTATTCAAGCAGCTTACAATTCAGAAATGTAAGTTTTTTTATTTATTATTTGTAAACGGTGAAGAATAAGCTGATGCCGTGTTGCATCAGAACGGAACTGAGTGAACGTTTGATACGGCAATCGCAAGAAGGAGGTTGGAGTAGTAGAATGTTGCAAATCGCTGGCAGCATTGTGCGGGCACCAAGGGATATACTGCGCACATTGCTATCGGGATCAGTGATGATTTCTTAAAGGTAGTACTTCGCTACAGTGGTTACAAAAAGTATTGTCATATCACTGTACTTCAGTTCAACCATTGACTAAGTACAGGATTCATTTACAGGAAATATTATAAATTTCAAACTCGAGTACCAATCGTGTAAAAAGGCAATAGCCCTTACGATTAAAGTGGTGATTTTAAGTATTACATACGTTCAATCCAACCAACAAAGCCTCTATAATGTCATGTGATTTAAAAGTTCCATAAATTCAACCTATTCATAATCGATGACGTATTGATACGTCAAAATCAAACTAGGTCATTCCTGACAATGACGTATTGGTACGTCAAAATCAAATTAGGTAATTTCTACCGATGACGTGTTAGTATTGGTCCTTTTGGCTAATAGTGTAAGATTATGATTGTGTTCACACTTCGAATATTAGGGGAGACCGGGACCAGAAGTTCCGATTTTGAGAAAACAAAAACTGACCAGGAAATAGTATAGTCACATTTTTTGCTCCAGACTAATAAGTTGTTAAATTTATTCTACTTTAAGATTTTCAGCTCAAAATTAATGTATCGCAATAAGTTTTTCATAGAAACTCGTTTCTTTGTGGTTAGTCGAAGCGGAACTTCTTATCCCACCGTGGAACAAGTTGTTACCGCTCTGGGGTAAGTTGTTACTAATCTGAATTTTTGCCCAGGTCGTAAACCATGCAGGTTGCAGGCAAAGGGTTAGCTCTTACTAGACAATTTTCTAACATTTAATAGTTACAATTTTTTTTATTAGCCTCCTTAGAAAAATGTTGGCGTATGGCAATGCTTTTTGCAGCCACTCTAAACGCGACCCCAAATTGCCCAACAATTGCAGCAACTTAACTCATACTAATTATTGTAATTTTAGATGCAATCATTCGAGCGTGATTGTGTCATTCTAGTTTCATATTGAAACGAAGGGTTTACAGAATGGAAGCTCCTAATAGGGGGAACCAATAATTGCTTGAAAGTTTGAACGATCGTAAAGAGGATGCAGGAAGGGAAAGATTTTGGATTCAAGTTGAGGGAGAAGAGATGCATATGTAAACGCGACCGCGAAGAGATCGAGGAGGAGGACAGTTTCAAAATGGTAGAAAATTTGCGGGAACTTTTTAACACGGGAAATTATAGGATTCTTTTTATTTATTTTTTTTACCTAGTATACTTTGGAATATTGTACGCAAAATATTTGAAATTTTTATTCTACGCGAGATGAATTGCATAAAATATTTAATGAGACAAATGCGAAGATACGGCTAAAGGATGGATAAATAAATACAGATACCATGTGCTTTTGTTAATCTATATTTTACACCTTTTTTCGTGTAACATGATAAAGTGATAAAAATAAGGTACCGGCAGCATTGCTGGGCGTTAGATAATCCATCGTAGAAGTTGATTTCCCCCGTTACGAAATATAAACAAATGCAATTAATAATTTGCGAATATGTGTATACATATATTTAATTATGGTTGAGCAGATTTTACGTTGCGTCTACTTGTGGTATTGTTTTAACAGACTCGAAATAAATGCGTACAACGGAGCGATGCTTGCGGTACATTATTTTTTCCAAAACACGTTACGGTAGATCGTAAAATCTAAGTAACCACGTACGAGTGACACAAATACGACGTGTCTGATCACATTTCTCATTATTGTGTACTTAAGTACGAGATAAAATTGATTTTCGTTTTGTGTTCGATAACAACATCGTGTTCTGCGATATTTCGTATCTTCGTGCTTTTGCCAGTTACAGTTAATAGATCGTAGATTGCTTTTTTTTCACTCGAGGCTTTCATACACGGATAAGCGAAGACACGGCACAAATTTCAGTGGAAGATTCGTTCTTGTTAGGGATTGCAAACATACCGACTTTTCCCCCCATTACCAGTAATACCGAAAAAAATGTCTACTACCGGTATTTATCGGTAATACTAGTAGTAAACGAGTGGTGAACAATATTTTGTTAATTCTTGGTTGACTACAATATAGTAAAAAATATCAGATAAAAGTATTCTTTATTAATGTTTTGTTAAAATAAAGCTGAGTTACACGAGAAACACTAACTTTTAATTTATAACTGTACTGTTGAATGCAAGAACGACTTCAGGTCGTTCAGGTCCTTCTCGTTTTTTTCAACAAAAAAAAAAAAAAGAGACTGATTGTCTCAGTCTGCTTTCATTGCTATGGCAAATATACCAGTGACGATTGGAACTTATGCCGTAGACTAATTCTGACTTTTTTCTGAAACTTGTAGTTTTCGGTTATCGATATTACCGATAATTATTACTGATAATTAGACAATGGATGTTTATGCAAGTGCATATTCTAATAGAAAACAGATCAAGCAATGGGGCCTGAACAGAAATTTGTTTTATCATTGGAGAAATCGAATTTCTATTTTGCATGTAATGCATATTGCATATGTCTTGCATAATGCATATTCTATGCATATTATGTACATATTCCTTGCACGTTTTGTGCACACTTGTCCTGGAAACATAGATTGCATCGGGATTTAATTAATAATCTGTTGAAAAATGTAACTTATGTATTAATAATGGTATGATAAATAAAAATATAATAAAATTATAAATGTTCTGTAAATACGCATATCTTTAATTGCCAGTTGCATATATATAATATATATTTTGCATATCAGGACATATTAACATTCGCAGTCTACTAATAACACGGGAATGCAATTTTCTTAACAAACCCATAATACTGGTAACGGTATCACCGGTAGAATGCAATCTCTAGTTCTTGTTATCACAAAATCATTTCACGTTTGGGTACATCGTTAGGTGTAATTTGACATTACTTTATTTTGTTCGCTTCTTTGCGCTAGTCGATCTAAAATACATCTTTTATTGCGTATATTAATCGCGACGGCAAATAATGCCGTCCTACAATCTTGAGACTGAATTCGCGTTCTTATTCGCCTATTCACCACCTTGATCAACGAATCGATAAAACGAGAGAAAAATCTCGGTGCAACAGAGGAGATTTCTACGTGCGCTAATAATTAAAGAAATTACAGACGACATTTTATCTACCAAACAATCTAACGATCGTCCGCTTATTTTCCGAATACAAGAAATTTGCACAAGAATTATTTTAATACTGTGTAGCGAATACTGAAAATAGAAAAAATAGTGACGAGGAAAATAATCCATTCTCGAAACGTTGTTTTAGCGTGTTGGAAATAAAAAAGAAATAGCTAGAGGAAAATACTGATCAAGCGAAATGATCTAAATCTCACGAGGACTTTCTCTGACTTTACAACGCGTATGCTAATTAATTCTAGTTAATCTGGGCAACTACAAAAGAACGTTTCATCGCGTATGGATAAACTGTGGGGTTCAATATATCGAATCTTGATGGCTTGAGGAACGTGTACGTATCTACTTTTACGAGTAATAAAATGTACAATATTTGTTAAACTACAACGAGCTTTGATACAATTAAATTGAGCAATTCAGATGTTCCGGTAAGATTGCTCTTTGTATCGTCTCTTTATAAAAACGTTACCGCAAGCCAGTAAAAATATCAATATCGTCGTGTATGTACGTGTTTTCAAGTATATTAGATTGTTCCTGATAGTCCGTTGTTCAAACGCAAAAGGAGTAACTTCGAAAATTCTCGGGTTCTGTACGTATCAAAATGTGCGATAAGGGTAGCTTTTTCGAATCCCGTAAAGGGGAAATAATTATGTTGGGTCATCCGATAAGTTCGTGGCGAACTTTACATAGCCGAATATGCGTTGCAAAAGTACTATTAAATACAATTGAATTTATAAGAACATTGAACCCTCCTATAACACGGTTAAACTAAAATTGGACACATTTAGATAAATCTGATCAATGACTAAAATTATCATTGACCAATAACCGTAATAAATTAGCCATCAATCACAATTGTTTTGTCAAAATTAGTTGCTTTCGTTAGTCAAGTTGTTTTTCTAATCAGAGGTGCTTTTATTAAACCGAATTTGAACTGCTAAAGTAACTCTAACCATTTAATATTTAATCTTTTCGCTATGGAGGACTTTAATCAAGGAATATGCAGAAGTAGTAAAAATGCTAAATTGCATTGCGTTAAATTCATATTCTTCTGCCAATTTTGTCTTATTCTTCAGATAAAAATGAATTCTAAATGTTTTAATCGGCAGAAGTCATTACTAACACGCTATATGCATACATAAGACACGAATGAAAATTATTACGGTTTGAGATAAATACGAAAAAAGTAGTAATTTGACAAATTATAGTAGTGTATTAAATAATAATTTAACTAATAAGAATCAATACCAATTTAATTGCACGTTAATTAATCGGTAACTGAATAAAGAACGCAGAGTGAAAAAGTATTCCGTCTACAGCGAGTGTTTAAACCTGGAGTGGCGCACAGTGAAGGGATTAAAAAACATTGTGAAATTCAATATAAATGTATCGCTGAACGAATTTATCGGACGACCTGAAATACATTTTTTAAGTTGGATAAAACTATGGGCGATAATAAGACAGAAAAGAATGTTAAATAAATGGCGTAGTAGGTGTTAAAAAATTGCAATTAGAGATAAGATTATAACGTAATGGACGCTTAATCTTTTTAGATCATACCAAAACCTTCGGTACCCTCGCTAATTGCTAGTAATAATGCTCGTTCGAAGTGATCGTAGCACTCGTAATCGGGTAAGCAGAGCTGGTTGAAGCTGCAAAAGTATTTCATTAGTTATTACTTTATGAACTTTGAAAATTGGCTCTTCTATTAAAACGTACCAAGTATGTGCTGTAGGCAAGTTAGCGAAAGTTGGTGCTGCTGTAATCTGAAATCGTGGACTTAGTTGTTGAAATCCACCGGGTGGTAATTGTGAACAACCCGTGGTGAATTGCAGTAATCGGGCCATCTCTTCCTGTGTGAAGTTGCTAACTGCGGTCCAGAACCAATCGAGAACTCGTAGAAACTCTGGGGAACTTCCGTTAGCTATATGGTGCGCGCGTAGATCTGCCA
This sequence comes from Eucera pruinosa, assembly GCA_028830335.1. Taxonomy (NCBI): domain Eukaryota; kingdom Metazoa; phylum Arthropoda; class Insecta; order Hymenoptera; family Apidae; genus Eucera; species Eucera pruinosa. Next base: position 14,615,385 of record JAMYCR010000005.1, read on the forward strand.
CGCTGTACTCGCCAGTTCCACATAATAACAACTGTAACAAGAGGCGAATTTAGATACAGGCATCATAGACTATACGGTAGTAGCTCCTAGGGGATGGTAATTCAGGAAAATTTCATTTCAAGCCAGTGTTTCTAAATGTGGTGTGCGCGCCCACATGGGGGCAATTTTTAATCTTTTAGGGATAATTGAAGAGTTATGTTGCATTCATTTCACGTATTATTTCACCTAAACTACCTCTGGTTGTAACAAATATCGATATAAAATATATATATATATATAATAGATATAAAATATACCTATTGCGTTTGTAAAAACTTATGCTAATTCTGTGGCCACTGTAATTATATACTATTTAACAACAAATCTAGTACAAAACTCAGTTAGATATTTCATAATAGGTACAAATATAGATAGTGCCAAGAAGTCTAATTCTACTAGAGTTTAAGATAAAAAACTTGCACTAAATTTAGGACATCATTGAGGCATATAGTAGACTCAATATAGAACGCAATAAGAGGGATATACTAAGTGGGAAGAGGCGTGAAATAAAATATATATACATACTTCGAGTTCGTTCTCGTCAAAGATTCCCAAAAGATTATCGGGGATAAGTTCGTTTAAACCCCTTAAAAAATGTTCCACTTCGTTCCGTATAGAACTGGCGAGTCTATGCTGTGCAAGTGCATCCAAATAGCGTAACTTCGTTTCGTTTGTTACTCGAATTTTACTGCCCCCGGCAATTAATTCAGCTACCTGTAATGAGTAATACATAGAACAGAATATGCAGAATAGAAGTGCTAAGTTTGCGATAAACATTGCAGTGTGTTGCATTGTATGTTAAAAGAACTACGTATGAGCGCTGTGGGAGATTTTCCATAGTTTTTACGAGTTGCTGGTAAAGGTAGGATGCAGGAAGTTGCTCAGTTGATAACAGTGTATTGCATTGCTGCTAGAGATATCCGCAGTCTAACGATAAACAATTGCGAGCTTACCTTTAGTAATTGACCGTCTTTATCGTACTCCTCTTCAACAAAATACAGCTCCATCTCCTCGACGTCATTTTCAAGAATATACTTTATCTTGCTCAGATACAAGTCCGGGTCATCCTGCTCGAAGTACTGCTTGGAAACCAAAAGGATAAAGTATTAGAGATTTATTTTGATAGATGGAATATTCATAAAAGAGCTTACTTTATAGTGTACTCTGAGGCCTATGATTTGCGCAAGAAATGATCTTGTGAATCTTGCTCGCACCAACTGCCGATAGGAACCACCAAGCGCGGATTCGTACAGGCATTTGCCCACGATTCGTCCTGCAAACTCGTAGTGCTTTAATTTTAAATGTGGAGGCCGTTTACTGTTAGGGTGAACTAATGCCTGCTGTGATTCTCCGAAGGACGCGAATAACCCGTTTCTGGAATCAAATAGCGCCGCGCAAATTAACTCGAACCATTCTCGTCGGACACCGCCCCAATCGACACCTGCGAATAAACGTTAAGCGTTGAAAAAGTGCAATTAAAGTTTCTTTTCAAACGGCTAGAAATTTTTTATAAGTCTGACACACCTTGTTCACCTTGAAAGGTGATTTCAAAGTTTCTGCACCAGTCGCTTACGGAAAATCCTTTGGTGGCTTTCATAGACTGAAACGAGAAGATTAATAACAATCATGTGTGCTAAATATAGATGTACAGTGGCTGCAAAAAGTATTTGCACAGCGAACATTCTCATACGATTATATAAATTTCTCGTTTTACAAATTTGTACATCGTTGTACCTGTTTTTGCATTTAAGTATTAATTAATTAGGTCCAAATTTGTTAAATTTCCTATCACTACAACTTATGCGATTATACGAATTTATCGCTTTGCAATTGAAATATAAAATCTAATAAAAATATCCCTCGTTGAAAAATTGTGGTATGTGCAAATATTGTTTGTAATTACTACAGATATATCTTACAGCGATAGTGAATTGTTATATATACAGAATAGTTGATTAATACGTACCGATTCTAACAATTTGTCTCGCTGAACTTTCATCGAAAGCTTCTCATGGTAATGTTTCTGATGATGCTTCCGAACTTCATGATAAAAGAAATCTTGCTTGTCAGCAAAAGTTTCACTTCCACCTATGTTTTTCAACAAAAACAACGTAAATGTTGCGGCTATTATATCTCGATAGAGAGAAATTAATTCAACGGGTGGCTGACATCCATCATCGATAGAAAAAGAGTCGTAACCATCGCACTGATTATTCGAACAATCAAAATGGAACTGAAAGATATCGTTTTCAATTATTGCATGTGGTATACGTCTACAAAAAATATTTCAACTTCTTCCCTTCGCTTGATCCGCTTACTTTAGTCGATGGACAGAGCCTGAACGTGACGAGTCTCTTCGGTATAATTCTTAGCAAGTATTCCTTAATCGTAAGTTGTTTAGGAGAAATGAAACAGACGACTTTTTTTGGTTTGGAAAATTTCTCTCCTTGCATGCCCAATAATTTTGCGGCATAGCAAATGTCGGGATCTTTCGAGGCCACGTTACTATGAACCATTCTGGCAACATCACCTACGGTAAAAACGCTATGCAAAATAAAGTTTCGTTCGCGAAGAATTTGAGAATAAAATATCGTTCGTACTTTCGAGTACAATGATGTCGAAATCGCCGTTATGTAGCTGCAACCCTGCTAAACAAACGGTCGCGTGATAGCAGCCACCCTTAGGAAAGCTGACTTTCAAGCGGATCCTCTGATTCGGGGAATCGTAATCGAGTTGTATACTACAATTCGTCACTGCTGATTTGTCTACTGCACTACCAATCTACAATTAGAGCAATTTCAAAAGAAGTTAACATGGGAGTGGCAAGCAAGTGTCACGGAAATCTTGCGGCTGTCCTACTTGCCTGATTAATGTTAACTTGGTAACCTTCGGTGGGTTTATCTCCAGGTCCAAATATACACAGATTATCGTACTCGTCTCGCGGCTCTATTGTCATAGAGTGTGCAATTCCTGCTGTACAAACCACCGTCGAACTTTGGCGTACGAAAACGGTTTTATTTGGATCCGGAGGACCTACGATATCGGCGATTGTAGATAATTGTACTTTTCAAACGTTCGTCAACCCTTTAACTACAAGCGTCGTCAATAAACGATTTTAAAACTTTTGTCGAGTTTATTTTTCACTATATGAATAATTATAGTTTTGTGAATATATTATACTTTTTTCTACAAACTAAATATTTGTATTTGTATGTGAGTCTGTGTGTATTCATGTCCAAACGTGCGTTGGAAATTTATTCCTAAATTAGATTCATTTATCGACATATATTAGTTTCGTCATTTTTTTTACATTTGGGGGTATAACTTCTCAAAATGTACCCGTAGTTAAAGGGCTAACCCTTTGCACTCGAGAGCCAACCCTCAATCACCTTTAGAGACTCCCAAATGCAAAGGGTTAACATGTTCGCTGCTACTGGAATACGCTGTTACAAGTTTTCAAGAAATATGCAATTTTTTGTCTGCCATATCTTCCTTATAACACTTTCGTGATTAGATTAAAGATTAATCCATTCTTGATTAGATAAAAGAATTAAAGACTAGATGCGTTGCAATTCTAAACGGTTCTAATTGTAAGTAGTCTAACATTTAAAAAAAAGGATTCATAAATTATACGCTCTTTCATTATAAATTAGGACAACATGAACAATCTTGGGACCTGTCTCGTACGATCTAAACAGCTTCCATTGCACATATGTCGTTGCTAGTTTAATAATAATTTATATTTTTCGATGTGTCCGTAAAACACTGAAACGGTATAATTAATCTTGAATGCACGAATCTAATGAATGCAGAAAGCGTGTATGCAGCATTTAACTCTAGTAGCGGCGAATGAGTTAAAGAGTTTTTCATGTGAACGTACCGGAAAGAAAATTTTTAAGAAACGGGCTGCCGTGAACGTGACACGAACCAATAAGTACGGCTATTCGATATTGTCCCGCATGGCGGACAGTAAACTTCACCACTGCAGTATTTGCAGCTAAGGGATCGGTACCTCCCAACTCTATAAGGGTAGCCACCCTTCGCGTACCTTCTGTGACTTCGACAATCAGATTGTCCTTGTCGCAGATCGGGTACGGTTGGCCGTTGCGTTGATAAAACTGTGAAGCACGTTTCATATTATAACACGCAGCGACAACGAAATACAACTTTTACCCCCTGCCTTTTACTATTCTATTTCCGTACACTTTTAGAAAGTTCGACGATGACTAGAAGAAGCATTGACGCAAGCCCACATTTTTCAATGAAATGCTTTTCCATTTTCATCAGGTTTTCGCCTACATTTTATTTGTGTAACACTCGGCAACATCAAACTTTTGTAATTATTTGGGGGTAATTTAACTCTTTCGATACCATAGTCAGCCTATTGAAATTTCGCATTAGTTAAAACGTCTGATTGCGTACAGTAGTATACTTTTATATTCCCAGGCTAGTAGTTAGTTTAGTCAGTGCCGGATTCAAGTTTTTAATAGCATAAAAATTTGGGTCTCTATGACTTACGGCAGCCGTATGCTGTGGAAAAATGTAACCCTTGACTCTGCCTCAACATTCGCGCAATTATTACTACGAAACATTAGTATAATTAGATATATATATATATATATATATATATTACATAGGTATGCAAAATAGCTACTTGTGAATGAAGTGTAAAGTAATTGAATTTTACATTGTTGTTAAACTAAATCTTCAAATATTGTCATATAATGGTAAGTTGGGAAATTAGTGTATGTCGTGTTATTCAAAATATACATCTTTCGTAAATACTTAACAAACGATTAAAGTCTATACATTGTACAAAGCCCGTACTTTATGGGTCGTAGCTGAAGGGTTAAAGATTTTTCATTTAATATATTTAAAAAAATGTTTATCTAGCAATTTGAGAAATTGGAATTTTTTAATTGCGTGGCCTCCACAAACACGAGCTCCGGGACTATCAAAAAAAAAGAGTCAATACAGTTAAAGATAGTAGTGAAACGGTACGCAAATATCAAAGCAAATACAGTCGTGTGCCAATACTTTTTCTAGCCACTTCATTAAGTACCTTCACTGTAAACGTCATTGTTTCCCCTACAAGCTGTGGTTCGTCCCATGCAAAATGAACCCGGCAATTACTGGGCAACAAATACTTTCCAGTGACATATTGCAACAGGGAATGCTTTGCCTCTGGTGCTAAGGCGGGCTGTGTCATAGCAGCCAGGGTCACTAGCCCTGCTACCGACACAGAAACTACCAACATTCCCCCTGCCGGACACAACAGAAAGAAAGTTATTCGTCGAGTTTCTCCTCGAGCGTGTTTCCTGCATTACGCAATCGAGCGGTTTACGAAAAAACAAGCAATTAGTCATACCCCATGTCCAGGCGTCTTGATGCTGGCTATTTTTCACTACGGCGCTCCACAGATCAGCCTTGAGGGTTTCTAAATCTTCCTTTGAAGTAGGCAGCGTCTGTCTGGCCTGGATCCATCGCTGTAGATCCTTGCCAAGAGCTGCTCGTGCCGCATTATCCTCTACCCAGTATACATCCTCCAAAGACATCACTTCCATCTGCATCAGTCTAATCCAACAAAAACAGACCTACTTCATCTTTTTCTTTAACCTCTTGACCGCGAGGCACTCCAAGTTTAAACATTTGCTCTGGACGAAATGTTTTCTTTTTGCTCACTACGTACTCTATTGTACCGATTAATTATACAACGAGCAATTAAGTCACTATTTCGATGGTTTAATGCACATATATTGTATGGCCACTTTTGGTAAAGTTTGAGTTAGCATACGCATCAAATAGGTTTTGTAGCAACAAATTATGCTCACTTTTGGTAATGGCTATGTAGGCCATGATCTGTTAACCACTGACGTAATACGAGTCTTTGCTGTAACAAACGCGCGGCACGTTGTAGTCTTTCTTCGTCCTGTGCCGGAAGTTCCGGTAACGCGTCCACTTCGCCACAGCTCGCAAGGGATGAGATGCCTGTAACATTCCAATTATTTCCCCCTCCGTCAACTTCAACATTTGGAAGAAGTACAGAAAATGTTGAGAAAATTGTTGGTATAAAGCAGAGCTTCTTAAACTGTGGATCGCGACCACTAACAAATGGGTCGCGTAACATACTGACGGGGGTTGCGAAGACATTAACAATTATTCATAAAGGGTATACTTCCAACTTGTCATTAGACTTAGATTTTTATATAGATAAATTGTACAAATATAAATAATAATATAGATAATTTGTATAGTCTTCAAGATTATGTGCACTGTACTTTTTGGCGCCTTCAAATTTTCAAGAAATGCACGAAAATGCACAATCTACTTCCAATGTTTATATATCACATTCTCAAATACTAGAGAGTAAAGATAATTACAAAAACTGTATCGATTTAAGATAGTAGATGGTTTCTTTGTTTATTTATGTTCTGTACCTACGTATGAAAAATTTACTTCAGCAGAAAGGGGTTGCGAAAAATTGTCTTCGCCTAAAGGGTGTCGCGGATGAAAAGTTTAAGAATCTCTGGTATAAAGGACCCCTCGGACTAACGCAAAACATTCGCAGCGGCGGCGAATTTTTTGTGGTATTTTCTTCGCGCCACTATCAATTTGTACACATATGTCTGCTTTCCTAATTCTCCACGAATTCATTACTGACGTATATAATTCGCGTGGGTTTGAGGGATCCTTAACAGTTCAGTCGTTTGCAAGCGCACGTCGTTAGGCGAGATAGTTGCTCTTTTAATTAGAGACTCATAGGAATTTAGCGATAATGATGGATATCTGTGACAGAAAACGGGAAGTGAAGGCTGATAATTCGAACGCGATGACGAGCTGGTTCCTCCGCTCGTCTGTATTCATTGCGTTGTCAGTTGTAGAACCGTGGAACTGTTCAAGCCACTTAAAATGCGGTGCACGTCGTCTTTCGTTGTTCTGTTGTGCATCTTCAAGTGCATCGGGCTCGCACTCGCGATATGCACCGTGAGTAAGCACGAAAAAGGTGAGGCAAACTCTTTCGCTTTGTCTACGTTCAATTTTCGATTGCTCCGATGGAAAATTGAAAACTGGGACGCGGAAAGATCCTCGTCTTCCTTTCAATTCCTGAGCCTGCGTTTCTAATCTTCGAAATCCCAAAGCATTTGAGTTCTCAAACTTCGGAATTCCAAGCCATCAAATTTCCAAGCTTTTAGACTTCCAAACCTTCGAATTTCTAAGCTTACGAATTCTACGCAGTCAAATTCCCGAGCCTTTGATTTTCCAAGCCTTCATATTCCATGCTTCTGGATTTCTAAGCTTTCGTATTCGAAACAATCAAATTTCTAAGTGTTCGAATTCTAAGTTTGTGAATTTCCAAAGCCTTTGAATTCCAATCCCTTGAAAACTGGGACGCAGAATAACTCTTGACTCCTTTTTTCCCTCAATTATTTATCGGGCGACTACACGAAGCATTAAAAATCACTTAATATCGAACTAATAACTGTTTCAAAAATTTCGTTACACTCACGCAGATCCTACTAATCGACTGCAATGTTCCAACGTAACTCTGCAAATGATTACCAACCAAACGTCGGATATATCCGCAATAATGATCTCCAACTCGGACTTGCGGTACCTTCTAGAGAGAACTTTCACCAGATACGCAAAATATTTGCGGTCCCTGAACATCCACAATTGCCACATAAACGATATTCATTCGGAAGCATTCGACACGTTAGCCGGCTTAAGGAAACTCAGTTTACCCAATAACAAATTGACGCGAGTGAAGGACTTGTGGTTCAAGGATCTGGTGTACTTGGAACAGCTCGACCTCTCCTTTAACCAGATCACAACAATCGAGCCAATAGTCTTCAGTAGAATGCCATTGCTCAAACGACTCGACGTCAGAGAAAATCGTTTAACTTGTTTGGATCCATCGCCATTGCCAGGTGGTATCGACAAGCTTTTATTCTTCGGCAATCCTCTGACTTTTCAGTGTCGAGGAAAGGTAAGCTCTATTGGCATTGCTATCGTCGAACATATTCGCTGCTACTGGCGCATAGTTGCGTCAAATTCTACTGATACGCCCCTTTGCAGTTTCTTTAACTTTTTTTTGCGAATATTTATTCCTTTGAAGGAAAATACAAAACAACAGAGCATGCAATTATTTAATGGGGCAATTATTGTATAGTAAACGTAAAATCTCGATAATTACATTGCAAATTGTACCACCATATACATGTGTTCCTTGTAAACAAATTTCTGAAGGGCGTCACAAATAGCTAAATATTTTAGCGACGGTAAATTAAAGAATATTATTTTTGTATGATCCAGCATTTACCGATAGAAACAAGAAAATTTGCATCCTCTCTGAAGGGTTAACGTATGCTACAATGAGCAAATGTTGTAACGAACGAGATTTTAGAACAAACAATTTCATTATGCAATATCCCACTGTGTTTATTGAACATTCATTGTCGTTGCGTTATTGCGATTAAAAGAGCAATATTGCGCAACGGAAAGAGCAGTTATTTGTTATCGAAACGATTAATTGAAACAAAAATATATTTGATAAGAACAGTAGCAGCGAACGTGTCGAAGAATTCAAGAATCCGTTCCTTGTTCGTCGAACACGGATTGCAATATCGTGTTTGTGTATCGATTTGGAAATTACAGCTAACTTTGTGGATGCGGGACCACGGGGTGAACTACAAGACCGGGCAAAGCGAGAAAGAAACGTGGTTGGATAAGATGCTTTGGCTCTGCGCCATTGGAGACGCCAGCGTGGCCGAATCAGAAGTCCTGATGAAAGAATGCGTTATCCTGAACTTGTTCGATCAGCTTCGCACAGGCCTCAGCACTGCGCAATCCTACCCTCTAAACGTGAACTGTGCTGTTCAGAGGGACTTGTTAACGAATTGCATAAGCGACGAGGCTCGGAGATCTCAGTCCCTCACTAATGGGAACGTGATCAAGAAGCTTTTCATTTATATACATCAAGCTAAGTCGACCGTTTAAGCACGATTTAATTATTACTGTAAGGAAGTTAAACGTATTACTGATATTCATGATTTAAATAAACCTTGAACCCTTACATTGAGAGTTTATGTTGGATCGGTGTACGAGGATATGCAGGACAAACAACTACAAACAAGTTAACGAAATTATGTTGATTAAACGAAATAGGTAGCTAAGAAGTTAAGAATATGAAAAATGCAAAACTTTGAGAATTCGAAAATTTGCAGTTTCAAAAGTCTGGAAATGCAAAGGCTTGGAGTTCGAAAGCCTGGCAATTTTATAGCTTGAAGTTCAAAGACTTGACAATTTAATGGCTTGAAAGTTCGAATACTCGCCATTCGAGAGATTGCAAATTAAGAAGCTTAGGCATTCGAACACTTTGAAATTCGAAGGCTTGAAAGTTAAATTATTCGTAATTCAAATGGTTATAAATTCAAAAGCTTAATGCAACATTATCATTACCCACACGTCTGTATTTTATTCGGTAGGAAAAATAATTCCCATCGCCTATAAAAGGGTTACGGCTGCAATAGTAATTTCCAAGTATCTAAAGGCATCGGTATTGTGTATAAGCGACCTCAATTTCCATGAGACATCAACAAATTATGAATAAACTTTCATAATAAGCGTTCATACTCGCTAACGGCACGTTACGAGCGGGTCTCTCGAGCGTCCATAGTGGCGGTAACAATAGTGAAAGGGTTAAGAGGTGATTTGGGACGGAAGCTTTTACTTACCGGAAGAAGCACTACCGCTGGGCCGTAGCGACATGCCGATTGACGATATTTCGTCGGCAAAGAAATCTTTGTCGCGTTGTCCATCTCGGCAGCCTCGATTTTTGTCCGGCATAATTCTTCTCCTGTTCCTGGTCTCGTCAACTTTTACCGACTACGAAGCATTCTTTCGTTCACCGTCGCATCGCTCGCTCGTCACGAGGTCATCTTCTCGAAACATTATTATACCACCGCTTTATCTATACGATCTTACTAGGATTCCACAGGGAGGAATATTCGCAAAGGTCACGATACCAAATTGGCTGGGTTTACAAGGGGGTAGCTAGTCTAGTCTCGTACGAAGCGCGCGATAAATCTAAACCGAACCATGCCACGAACAATGAAACTTTGCTGGTCTTTTGTTTCCCATTCGTCACCGACGCGTACACAGCGCGATTGCAACGATCGAATGACGGCCAGCCATTGACAACTTGCGCGTGGCGGTTTTATCAAGCAGAGACATTAACATTTCGCTTGGTACACAAGCGTGCAGATATTTTTGCAATGAAGAGACTTTGCGTTTGTGTGCGTGCATGAAAGTAGGAAAAGTGCTTTTTTTTTTATAGGAAATAAGCAGTCGAACCGACGAGTACATTAATTCAGTGGGATCCACCACGCGGCCCATGAAACCCTAAAATGCGGCCTTCGGCCCGAAATTTAACATTAATTTTATTAAAACAATAATTAACAAGAGCAGAGTTAAGAAGAAATATAGAGTTTGTACACTTATCCATCGCAAAGTACACGAATTTTGATAATTTTATAGACACTGATTTTGTTTATTAGTTAAACTTAGACGCGGTTTACGAAAATGGCTATTTTCTTCCATTTGTTCACGCGAAATTAAGCAAAAATTACAAATTTGACATCGCAACATTCTTTATTAAATATTCAAAATTTTAAAGGGTGTACGATGACTTTCATGAGTGACCGTATTTCATGTACTTCTCAAGAAATCGTTATTTCTATTAACCCCGTCACTGCGGTACTTAAAAATTGGAAACGTTTGTGACACACAGATGAAGTCGATTTTTATTTATATTGAAACGGTATGAGTATTTAGTAGTAAATATTTAGATCCTCGGTGCCGATAATTATATCGTAGTATATACGAATGGTAATAGATATACAGTAGACCCTAGATTCGATTATCCGATCTAATAGGAGCGAGGGGTTGGATGCATAATCGAGGTGTTCGAAAGATCCAGTAATTTTTCTCATAAATTGAGCCAGCGTTTACTAAAAGCATACGTATATTTTCTTTGTGACTCACTATTGCAGTAGTCTCTTAATTACCAGGTTCCTGGATTATTCGACCTGATCGTAAAGCAAAAAACTCAGCTGCGATAGCGATGCAACTTGAAAAGACAAATTGCGAATTTTAACTGTTTGCCAAACTTGCTTTATGGTCACTATTGGAGTAAATAAGCGATATATACATACACTGTATATTCTGGAATCCTCACGAACCTCGAAAACCTATCTATTTGTATCTACCTTGCTCTGAGAAAAAAATCCCCCGATTTTCCGTACACATCGATTATCCGACCAAAAATTATCTTCCCCACGCGTGGATGGCAAGAGGTGAGATTTTATACTTGGAAGCCACTTTCTCTCTTCACGACACCCACCATCTAAGTTTCATCTCTGTCGCCATCGATGGCATTCGGAGGTACAATTGAAAAGGGAATTTTGCAGCGAAATAAATGAAGACTGCATAAGCATTAATCATTGTTGTTGCAGAGAAGCGGGACTACGCGCGTTTGCTAACGATAGGCGATTAATTTCAATTAGCATTGGGGTGAAAGCGAGCCGGCAAGTTTGCCGAGAGGTCACACACGGAGAGGTGGAGAACGGGGAATATTTGCTTGGTAACGCGGAACGAAGCGATAAGGAAAAGCTCGGCTACGCTTTCGCGACCTACGCTTTCCAGCGTCATGAATATCCAAAAGAGGACACGGTAATTCGGCTTAGCGCCGCTTTCCTGCCAACTCTAACGGACCAACTTTCCGGTTTTCCGACTTCGGTGTCGTCGAGTTTAAGGATTAAGCTTATCCGGCCGTGCGCCGAGCTATCGAAACAGCAAGGGCAAAGAGAGACCAACTACGATTGCGAGATATTTCCAGGGAGAGTGTATACTTTTGCTCGTGTTGACCCAGATTCGGGGCCTCCGGTTTGGATAGAGATTGATAGCGATTTCCGCGCGGATTCTCCATTGTCCTCGCCTCCCCTCGCACAATTCAACTAATGTTCCTAGTCAAATTTTGCAGGCCAACAAATTCTCCTGCACAATAGTGGCGATTTTCTCAATGAAAGATGAATAGAATTATGCAGAGAAACTTCATAAATTACGAGTCATCTGGGTGTCGTATTTTACATCTTGAGATTGCGTGCACTTCGACAGAAGTGAACGACATTTAGTTGTTAATCCTTTGGTTACTAAAAGTGACTAGACTCACCCATCGTTAAGTGTTAAAGAGGACTACAGTTATCCTTCGATGTCTCGTATTAGTTGCGAAATTTGGCTACAATTATTAGGTGTACCAGCAAATAATAGAAAACTCTTTTCACCCTTATTCCGATTATGAGGACTGCAAGAAGCTTCGCACAAAGTAAGTTTCGATGGATGTTGATACAATTACTTGAAAATTTACTTAATTTTGTTCTCCCATCAAATTATGAAAACTGTCACGCATTTAGTTCACGCTTATTAACATGGTGATGAAATTAAAAAGACAAGTAAATGGTGAACTAAATTTGTAAGTCCGAAGAAGGGTTAATAGGAAAAAGGTAAAAAGCATAGTTTATTTGGAATATAATGCCCCCTCCCCTTTTTTATGTTTATTGGTGGCAATGTATAGCTTCATTCATGTAAGCTGATTTTAACCCGATAAATGAATCAACATTACGGAGACGAAGATGGCTAATTAAGGAAAAGTGGATTATTCACTGGTACACCTACAGCCATGAACGCACTACTGCCACGTCACGCGAAATCGCATAATGTCAATTAACAATCATCAGAGTGGGAGAAAGAGAAGGCAAAAATAATTTGTGTTGCCATCTCTTTCTCTTACTTTACGATCGTCAACTGAAATCATGTGATTTCACGTGATGTGACAATGACTTGTCTCTACCTTAAACAGCCCCTGATGCGTTTTTAGGCCGGTCGATTAACGACGCCAATTAAACGATCGTGGATCGATAAGAGAGATATCGTTGCGATTTAATCAACGACAACGATACGTTACCATGAATTAAACGATTCTGAAAGCGGGTCAAGAGTCCATTCGAGGTCAAACCGGGTTATCGTACCCGTGTTTGCCGCGGTCATCTCGCTTCCCGTGTACAATTTATCGGCTGACTTGTACCGCGCCAATTGCCATCGGTAAAAAACGGCAGAAAGGACCCGAAGCAGGCAATCACGATTTAAAGTATAATCGATACCTTCAGTTGCGAAGTATACCACTGATTGAAGAACGAAAAATCGGTGCAAGTAACGAGCAAATGAGAAGCTTCGTGGGAAATGGTCATAGGGTAGATGCACTAGTAACGAACACACACCAGTGAATGAACGTTAAATAGGAAAACGAGTAAGGTAAGTTATTAAAAGAAGAAAAAGAGAAGAGAGGTAAAAAAGGTTTTTCTATGCAAAAATACGTGTCGTTCATTCATTAATTAAGAGAGTTTATTCATTGATTAACAATGTTCGTTCGCTGGTGAAATTAATATTTCTGATTTTCTAATTCAATTACTTATACTTCCTATTACTCTTAAGTTTTTTTTATATCTCGTATAAAAGTTCAGACATTAAAGAATCGGGTTTGAATCATCAGAATAACTGGAGAGGTGGTTTGTATAGTTGTGTACGAATGCACGATTAGTACGAGATACCTAGCTCGGCGTCAAAGAGTTAAATTTTGCCTGCAACATTCATTTCATTAAGGTCGTCTTTAAAAATTCAGAGCTTCCCTTCTTACAAATTTGAAGGCTTGGGTATTCAAAAGCTTGGAAGTCGAAACCTTGGAAATTGAATGCCTTAGAATTCGACAACTTAGAAATTCAAAGACTTGGAAATATGAAAGCTTAGAGATTTAAAACCTTGAATATTCGGAGGCTTAAAATTTCCTAAACTTAAAAATTTCAAGATACGGAGATCAACTTACCGAAGTAAAATAATTTTAAACCAAGAGCGTATTTCCTCTGAAACTGCTCCACGGGAGATTTCTATCGAGCAATTTCATATATACCAACCTAATGGTCACGCGAGGGTTTAAGCTCGCGATAAGTAAAATCTACAATACTATAAAATGAGAAGGGTATAGCAGAAAATTTATTCTATAAATCGGTGGGCAAATTGACCAGGTCTTATCAACGATGGGTTGGCAGAAATATTTGGGAAATGCGAGTCGATGAAGCTAGATAGGTCCGCTGATCGCGCGCGAAATCGATTTCCTCGATGCCGATGTTGCGTGTAAGTACCTCGCACGCGACAAACGTCAGTCGACGAGAAAAGTATCGATCCCTCTGTTCAACCTTAACCTTTTGACGTTTCTACGCAAAAAATATCTAAGTATACCCCCGTCTAAAAGTACAAATATTAGGACACTTGCAGAAACACAAATAAACCAGAAAAATCATTCGAAAATAATTAAAATCTTTGAGAATTATTACCCGCTACAAAATTTTCAGTTATAAAGAATTCATATTCTTCTTCAATTTTGCAATAAAAAGCCTACCAATTATATAAAATAAAATCAGTCTTCTCATCACTGTTTGAACTAACTTTGGCATTCGTAGTGTTATCATTTTTATACTGTATCAGATTCAATATGCATCATGAATGATTCAAAAGTCGGATTCAAATTTTAGACAGATTTCTCAAATTTTTTAATCCAATTCATCACTAATTTTGTCAATGCTATTAAATTAGCAAATTGTGGCGGTCATATGGGTAATTTTTACTTCGTAGCACTTATTTTTTCATTTATACAATTATTATTATAAAATTATATAAAAGGCAAATACATTTACTTAACTGCTGTAGTGGCGTCACAAAACTATTAAAAGTTATATAATCTAGATTAGTTATCGCTAGAGATTGTGGAAGTTTATACAAACTCATATCTTTGCCAGTGCAATTAATGAAACAAATTCGGAGATTAACAAAGAGGATAGACGGAGATTAATTTCATTCGCTAAATACAGCATTATGTATCTCATTATGAATATTTTATATATTTTTAGTGTTATGTGCATTTCATATTATTTTGAACATTTAAATTTTCCATAATTGCATACATATGCGTAGTCTAGCTGTCACGTTTCCTACGAAAGATGAGATCTCCTAATATTATGAACCAGGATGTAAGCGAAGAACATCCAAGAAAAAATTGAGTTGACTCCTCGCCACGCTCTACTTGTCGCGTTAAAAATTAATTGTCATTCTAGCACGTGCCACGTGCACAATGTCGAACGTATAATCGAGAAATGAACGAAGAAACGCACAAATGCTGCTCCCACGTTAATAAACTCCTACGATTTTTTAAAAGCATAATCGCGATTGTAGGAAGTAGGTATGGTGCAACAATGGCGTTAACGAAGTGGATGAAATGGCGCGGAAAGCCAATTGTGGGATGGAATACGTCTTAAATGGCTGGAAACCATTCCTCCGAGCTTGATTACACACTACAGAGAATTGCAAATTAAATCTGAATTGGAGATGTAGATTGGATCGACCGACCGAGGCGTCGGTCGACGGAAACCTCGCATAAATCGACTACGAGAATCGATCCGCTTCCCGTCTTGCACGGGATTATCTCTCTTTCTGAAAAAATTGTAGCTTTCAATATTTTTTTTTTTTTACGAAAGAATACGGCTCGTATCCTGCGTCGACTTTTCGAGGCAATGAATCCTACAGAGTGTATTTTACGCAAAAAAATCTATGCCCGAGCAGTATTATTTTCTGCTTTCGGGGATTATGCAAATGCGATCCGGTCCCGCAATAAACTAGCGCGAATTTAGGGGCGTTATCTTTGTCTACTGCGCGACGCAGCAAATTCCGGACACCAGTTACGTTTTACTGCAACACCGGCCATTAATCATCCCCCGATCGCTCGAATGAACCGGCGAATTTTCTGACCTTTCGATTTTCTCCCTTTATATCCTTAGTGTTTTCCAAACTTTTCGTAACAAAACCTTTACATGGGAATTGTGCAAATTTTATTAAAAATAATTATTCCACGGTGCTGTAAGAATTTCGAAGGAGAACGAAACACGATACCTCGGAACTGTGCACCAGGGGCGGCGCAAACTTGGTGACACAGTTTCGCCATCAATGTGGTGCACACATCCCAATGTTAATGGAACTCGGTGTTCCGTTAGTTTAACAGCGGCACGATTAAACGACTACCCGTGATCACGATTCTCTTCCCTTTTTTCCTTGCAGCGAAAGGAACCAGGTCCGAGCTGTAAGTTTCGTTAAAAAAGGAGCTTTTCGAGGACGCTGCCGGAATTAGCTTCGCGTGGATCAAAGAACGTGAAAGCGCGAATACTTTTCCAAGAAGAATGGACGATTGTTTCTCGGACTAATTAAAACCTTGCCGGATAGAGACCATCTGCATAGACGTCTTCTCCCAGGTCAAATAAAATTTATGTTCTATGGGTACCGATTGCTTTCTATTAAGAACAAAAACTGGAAAAGCAGACTTTACGATCGAGAAAGTGCGCGATTGGAGGATTCGAGGATTCACGATGGAAATAGATACAGCTGGATCGAAGATGGCACACATTTGAAAGTTTTCCTTCGCCGAGCCCGATTCGCGAATCCGTTTCGTCCAACTTTCTAAGCGCGAGAAAACCACAGATTTCAGGTGCATTCATACACACTCCCGCTCAAAGATCTTTGCGCAGTCATTACATCTTCTCTAAATTAGATAATGATCGGAAGGTACGAGGCAATCTATAAGTTTTGATACTTCATTAATATTGCTACTAGAAAATAAATGCTGCAGTTGAAAGTTCATAATTTATATCCAATTAAGTTTCTTGCCCAGCGACCCAATTTTGCCCTGCTTTTTCCTACTTAAAATAATTCTTGTTATACGATTATATGTACTTTTCCCAATAATTAACCAGCACCGTTACTCTATGGTTATAGGTATTTATAAAGATCACTTATTGTGCTTTCATTTACATTTATGCTAAATTTTGCGAGTATAGACTTCTATAAGAAATTACGGATACAAAGCGTGGTACAATTTATGAAAACGTATATGTACGTCCGTGATAGCGAAAGGGTTAATTATCGTATTTTTCAAATCATCAATTTTACGTATTCTAATTAGGGATTACAAAATAAGTGATCAAAATCATCATTGTTTCATTTCATTTCAGTTAAATTCAACAGAATAAAAATGGACATTCCGTGTCTCTTTCTCTTACCCTTCATTTGGAGCCTCTTTTTTCTACCCACTCTTCGGTAGTCGTAAGATTGTTGAGTGGGAGAGTGCATGTATCGTCGTCGAAATTCAGGACCAGGAGAGGCGGATGGGGGAAGGGGGATAAATTAAACGAAGGAAAATGAAATGTTGCAATTGCAGGAGGTATATCGCGTCCGCAGTTAGCACAGGGTAGACGGAAAAACGTGCGATGGAAAATGTTGGAATCGATCTGTCCTACCTTCGTAATACCAGCAACCCTCTCATGCATAATCATGAGAATGTATGACATACGTATGCCCTGGTTTTCCCTGCCCACCACCCTCTGCTTCTGTTCCACCCCCGTTGCCACCCCTCTTAGCACCGAAAGGATCGTTAGCACGAAGTAATGCCAGTGAAGGATATCCGTTCGAAAAGGTCAAGAGTCCACGCGAGCTTTGCTACGCGGTTCATTCTTTCATTGTACCGTGTTATATTTTTCTTCTTTTCTTCTTCCACGTCTATCCTGTCGAGACTACAATCCGCGAGGGAAGAGGGAAAGAAAGAAAGGTCTGAAGTGTACCACATCCTCCTTTTACCTTTCAGATGTTTCTACTCCACGGGAGCTTTAATGCAGTCGTTAATGGAACACTTATCCCTCCAAGTCGTATAATGCAACACGAGCCACCTACCATTCCTTCTATTTCGAGGGGTCAAAAAAAAAAAAGCGAACCATTCGGAAATATCTTATTCGAAATCGGAAGCTCTTGGTAGTTGCCGATTCGATCGAACTGCACGCAACCCGGGTAACCCTTTTATGAATTTCAAAATTTAGCGACAGGTCACTCTAGTAAGGGTTTAGATTTGCAAGCTTTCGAAATTTGCAACCCCTCGAATTTGGAGGCATTCGAATTTGTAATCTCTCGAATTTCGAAACCTTTGAATTTGTAATCAGTCGAATTTGGGAGCATTTTGAGAGCATTTGAACTTGTAAGCACTTGAATTTGTAAGTCTTCAAATTTATAAGCTAGCTATCAAATTTCTAAGGCTTTGAATTCCGATCCGTCGAATTCCAAGCTATTGGATTTCCAAGCCTTCGAATTCCAAGCCTTTGAATTTCCAAGACCCCAAATTTCTAATCTTGCAAAGTTGCCTTTAACTCACTCACTACACGTAAGTACCTACGATCGAAAGGGAGAAAGTTTGTTACAGTTGCGAATTCAATTTTCTTTACGCCGATCTCCTTTGAACCTCGAGTTTTCATAGAAGGCGGATATGAAGCCGATAAAATGTATCACCGACAAAGTTTTTCGTAGTAGAGGTGGTCGCAGAGAAACTAGCGTTTAAAGTGTCGCAATGCAGGACTTTTAAACGCGTTCGCGATGCTCTAGGCGATTTGTGACTTTGGAAAAGTCCGGACAGTCCGTGACAATATCATGTGCAACTCGCAACTTTACAAACGGTGACGTCAATGTCTTTTGTGTTCGCCATCGTTCTGTGACCTCGTCCAGACCCAGGGCAACGAAATTTCGAAGTGGTTACTCGTACACGCGAATGGGCCAGACAGTTTGGAAATTCAAACAGAACCGAAAACCAGAGAAAGCTTCTCCCGAGACGAGCCCTCGATCTGTGTTACTTTCCTCTCGGGAAACTTTCGCGGCATCTCTTAATTTTATGCGTTGTAAAACGCAACAATTTCAGCTGCGACAAAGCGATGATAAATGGCAAGCAAACGATATTTGCAATAGCTGTTAGTATTTTTAACCCTTTCGCTGTGAAAGATATACATTCCCGTTTAAAAGTTTTGAAAATGTAAGCAAACTTGAGTAATTGTTAGGAAATTATTGGAATCTTTATTAAATATCATTAGACTGTGGATTTGTATGCAATTTATGGGAAATTTAATTTTGCACAAAGGGGCAAAAGACGTATAATACGCAAAATTATACGAAATATTAAAATAGCGGATTTTTATGCATTTACTGGAGATTTAAACATTAGAACTACCGGTAATTAAGGTATATCAATTTGCAGCAAGGTGATTCAAACGATAAAATGTTTGCAAAAATACATAATTCAAGGAAAATGAATCTTTATATGTACAACAATATTTATAGAATATCCCCGAAAATCTTAAAAACTGCACTGTTGCAAGTTTATGCAATTTTTATAAGAAATTATAGATGGGTTATTTTGACTACTTTGGCAGTTCTAGTGTTAAATACGCAAAAAACTAGAGGAGGCACACAATACGCAAAAATATACGAGATATCCAAAGTAAAATGCATGCTGTTTTATTTAGAGAGTGAAACAGTCCTCCACTCAAACTTCATTTCTTTAATTTTTTTTACTAAAAATATGAATTTGTATAAAAATCTGTAGTCTAGATACGTGGAATTTTGGACAATAAAGAATTTATACGTTTAATTTTACCAATTAGAAATTTTATTCTGATAAATGAATATTCAAATTAGGTAAACTGCACTTCTCAATCATTAGTTTAATTAATTTTGGCATTCGAAACATAAAGTTTTTAAATCCATCTGATGATATTTGTATTCTAAATATGCTGTAAATTTTATTCACGAATTTCACTTCTTCAGGAATTTTTCTCACTTCAAATGTAATATTTTATCAATTGTTATGCCATATCCACTATTCTAAAATACATAAATATTTGAAATTTGAAATGTGTATACAGACTTTCTGGTCGTTCACGTCTTTCTGACCGAATCTCTCAATTTTGGATAGTTACTTTGAATTTTAATACAAAATTTTGGAAGCATGCTTTGCAATTGTAACGTTACTGTGTTGCTACAGTCTAGATATTCCTATTATAAGAAATACATATGTATTCAACGACAATTTACCCATCTTTCTTCTAAAAAATTCTGTCTTTTCCGTCAACGAGTTAAGAATTACAAAAGAAAGAAATTGATGATCACAAAGAGTGGTGCGAAACAAGTAAGAATGGATGAAGAATGTGGTGCTATATTTTCTCAGCAAATAGTAACATTTTCCGCAAACACAGATGTAAGTTTACCAGCCATTCACCTCTAAACTCTTTAGCATTAACTGAAGCGTACCAACGTTACACGACAATAGTGCGTCGGGGAATACAGATGTGTAAATACACGTAAGTAAGTTGGTTTTGTACCATCGGACGTAGAAGAATCGAAGTTGTGACAAATGAAACGTTAGAAAGGATCCAATGAAGTAAACGCAAATGCACTTACGGGTTCGAATCGACTTTCTGTCTTGTCACCTGAAGACTGCCTTTCCGCCGGAGAATCGTGGCAGCTGGAAGTTTCGCAACGAAGGATCGCGGTGCCAGCAAAGAAGAAGGAAGCTAGGTGTGCGGCTATAGTTAATCGGCTTCGAAATGCAGTTCTCGGGCGCAAACAAAATCGTACCCTTTCGCAACTGGAGTGTCGTCGTTGCACTTGTTTACGATATAGATTACGATCTCGCTACTTGTCTACGAGGCTGAAGAAGGTCGAGGGTAGGGGGCAAGCGACGGGAGAAAGTTGCCTTCGGAAGAAATTGAAAGGTGACCCTAATGGGGAGTTCTACGTTGCTCGTTTGGTGTACGATTCGAGGTCGAAGTACACTCGTAGGCGTAAATCAGGATGGGGAGAAGGGGTAAAGGAATGGCAAAGGTGATCGGGGGTGAAAAACGCGAGGCTTTCTACGACCGATTCGACGCGTCTACTAAGGATGAAGCGGGCCAGTGTGTCAAAGGCTCGGTGAACACGCGAACATCCGAGGCTCGTTTACGGTTTCACCGTTCACA
This sequence comes from Eucera pruinosa, assembly GCA_028830335.1. Classification (NCBI taxonomy): domain Eukaryota; kingdom Metazoa; phylum Arthropoda; class Insecta; order Hymenoptera; family Apidae; genus Eucera; species Eucera pruinosa. The sequence continues at coordinate 14,636,405 of JAMYCR010000005.1, forward strand.
AGTGCTCCGTTTGTCAGACGGTTCACGCGTACGCGCCCTTTGGCAGCGCGCATAATGCTCACGTAGTTCGGGTCGCGATCAAACGAGTCCGCGAGGAATTTGCCAAGGGGCTAGGAGCAAGCTTCTGTCGAGCAGCGAGCGCCTCGACGCCCGATAATCGAGAGCGATGCAACTCGGCGATCCTCTCGCGCGGACTCACGCTAGACGACTGCATGCGATACGATTACGCGGCCAGAGCCACCCTCTGCCACCCATTCGTTCGGTACTCCCACCAAGGCACGACCACGCCAAGCAAGCCGATCGCCTCCCCATCCTTCGTATCTTTCCCTTCTTCCGGAAGTGAGTACACCTTCGCTGTTTCTTTTTACTTACACTCTCGCTCAAAATTGTTTAGGATAGTGATTATATTTACCCGAAATCTGGGAACAAACATGTTATCGAAGCACAGGGAATAAATCCATCTCTGATTTTATAAATAATTATGCTAACTGGTAAATATATTCTATATTTACCTGCTGCACTAAATTGAATTTTATTAGGGTGCAGTACCACACACCATCTACCATTGATAGCCACTAATTGTAAGCAAGATTGAAACATAGAAATGCCAAACTCAATACCGCAATATATCTGTTTGATAAATAAATCATCGTATAGTTTATTTACATACATTATCATGTACTTTGTTTTCGTTTCTTTACACATTTCGTTTCGTTGAAATGGATATAAATATTTACGTAAAATATATATGATAAATATATGTTAGTACATGTTAATATAAAATAGTTGCCGTCATGTTGCAACCATTCTCTACTATCAACTCTGACTGGTTTATAAATCAGTATTACCACATTTACTTTCATAGATGCCCGATGGCAACACTTACGGAATTCTCCGCAGTTTGTTGTTATTTATTTCTCATATTTACACTTAATAAGTAATTGATGAGAATTAATAGTTTTTCATTACTTTCAAAGTAACCATAAAATGTCAACCAGCATGCGTAAATACAACAAAAGTAAAATGATAATAATTGCAACTAAGCTATAATTCATGGTTCAGATGACATTCACCGTTTGGTGGACGCAACATAACTGCGTGTATTAATTTTGGTGATCGGTCAATGGCATTAGATGATAGACGATGGTAATTAATGAATAGTGCGTGAGTGCACCCGTACAAATCACGATCCTAAGAAGTCCTAAGATTTTTGAGCAGGAATGTACGTAAACGTCTTTGCCACGCCACCCCTTCTTTTTATATGGATCATGTCCGCGCTATATAAGCCTACATTACTGAGGATTGCGAATCCTACTATCGACCGTTTGGCGGATTTTATTTGCAGCAAATCCGCGCTTTTGAGAAATCGCAGATCAATGAAGTAGATACATAAAAGAGGTAGATTTTCCGTTGGCAGAGCAGTTTTATTCGATCGGTTGTATAAAGGTGCGTTTACATCGGCGAAAGAATTCTTCTCCTACTTTGGTCAAATTTAACCCCTTCGCTGCGACGGATTTTAATAAATAAAAAAAAAAAAAAAAAAAAAAAAAAAATGGAAAAGCCGCAAAAATGTTATATTCATATTCTTCACACAATTTTTTTATATCCTCTAAATGGCAAAGATATTTCAGATGTTCCAAGATGCCAATAGTGTTTTTGGCAATCGAAATTAATTGGCGGAAGACGCGAATAATACGTGATGCACAAAGTACTTGAATACCTATAGGTGCTGATAGCAGCGAAAGGGTTAAGCATAAACGCGCATCCTTTCACAGCTCAGTAATCGTTTGCTAGATCCAATGACGAAGTTTAGAAACACTTCACACTAAACCCTCGGACGTAATAAAACAATACTTAACTAATTTTCGCCCAATTATTAATCCTTTGAAGGCGGAACTTAGCTAATCCTTGTTCAATTATTAAGTACACAAGAAAGTTCAACAAGCTTAGACAACTGTCCGCAAAGGGTTAATCTAATTTAACGCTTAATCTGGGGGTCAATTGCGCACGCTTATTTACGTAAATTTCTATATAGAGCGTATTTAAACGATTCTCCTTTACTTTTGCTCATTTTTTATCCGAAAATTTGTATATGTATCGATCCGGTTGAAAAATCGCAGCAGTTTTTAATCAAATTTAATGGAATTTTCTGTTACCCATAGATAACACATAAACCGAAAAAACGGAATTTTCCGAGATCCGTAGATCAAGTGTTAATGACAATTTTTAACACTCTTCCAGATGAAATCTGAAAGAAAGTTCGGTTGCATAGAAATCTATAAAACAAATTCGTATGCTATTTTCGAAATTAACGAGGGATACTAATGCTTGTACACGTACTGATGTTGTCCCTGATGGGTTAATGGAGCAGGATTAAATGTTCTTGCTCTGAGTTTGTATTCCTGGGTTTATTTGGCGAGAACGCGTCTTAAAACGCAATGATACTTTGATTCGAAATAGCATTGATTAATCTGGGTTTTATGAATCGGGTTCTAAAGAAATTTTCGAGAGAACTTGAACGTGGAGCTCGACTTGGTTAATGGACATAACGTTGTATGCCCTGAATTTTTCCAATAATTGCAGCCCACTCGTCGTTCAATCGCGAAAAAGTGCCCTCTTGTTCGCATTGGACGTTCTCAACAACTAGTCGCATTTAATCTCGCAGGATCTACGATCGAACCGTGATAGGATGGAACGACTATCGAGGGCAGAGCTACTTGCTGACTGAACCAAATCGTTACTTTACTCTCGAACTCTCGACCAGCCAATCTTGTTTTCTGCCGTGTCAACGGAACTTCAACACTCCGAGAACTCCTGAAGGATCTCCCCGTTTTCTCGTGCCAGTTTCAAACGACGAATCAGCACGAAGCTCGATCAATCCGCGTAGAAGATCGATACAGATCGTAAATCTGCCCACGTGAAGTGACTCGAAATTTACATTTTTCGTGTTGTCATTGGCTCGATCGAACCGGTCATCTGGGAATAGTGACACAGTTTCGCTTAGCTTGATGAGCTTGGCACATTACTGATGTTTATCGCACAGCCACAAGGGTATCCGGTCAGTAGGGCTTGGTCGTTTATTGGTCAGTAAATCTGCAACGCTTTCGGGAACAGTACAGTGATGGACAGGCAGGGAAAAGGTAGCGGTGTCCGTGTATACGCAGACGTCCGTACTCGAAAAGGATGAGAGTACGAGTCCCCACCCCTTTGGCCCATGTGCAAACAGCGCGCAGTGACATTGCCGCAGCTGGGAACTTCGTATCCATCCGTTCGTCCCACCAATAACGAGGTACAAAAGCCTAGCCTCCAACAACCTTCGCGCAAGCGCCCGCATTCTTGGCACCGTCCAGGGCCAAGACGATAAAATTTCGGACACTGACGCAGATTTATCAGCTTGTCTCCCTTCAGCTTCTCAATCTAATGCGGAGGAACCAGCAGCTTATGCCAGGTCCATACCGTTGTGAACAAATAGCTCGCGAACTACTCACGAATTATATTCGTAGGAAGTGTGACAATTCTAAAGACAGCGAGCAGCGTGCTTCAAAGCGAACACTGTTCGTTTGGGAAACGGTACATCAAAGGGTCCGGTTGCGAATTCAGTGTCTGGAAGGCCGTGACCCAGGGGCAGATTTAACCCTTTGACTGTGGTGCGATATTCGCATACAAATGCGCACATATTTTAAGCGTGCAAAATAGTTACATAGGAATAAATTAATCCGAAGTGCAGAATAGTAAAATATTAAACTGCGTCCTCGTTGAAACAACAACGAGAAATTTTTTGTCGCCCCTTATTGCTGAATGGTCTACAACGTTTCCAATTAACAAGAATTTACAAAACCATTTGGTCCACAAGTAGCAACATCAGTTACTGGCAACAGAAATACGAAGAAATTCGGAGAAACGTTCAGCAACAGGCAATGAATATTTTAAGAAACATGAAGCATCAACAAAATGTTGCTCGTTATTCCTTCACTGAGGTCGCAGCACTACGCTACCGTTAAAATAAGTCTCCAAATATTCTTGTATATGAGTAAGTTAGAAAACTAATGTATGTTGTATTATACAAAATCTACTAATCGTATATATACGCATTTCGTAGTGAAAGGGTTAAATTTGGTACATATTTATTTTCAATTGTACGTAACTTTAAATATTGATTATAACTTTAACGCGAGCGCCTGTAAAACGTTTCACGGATACTTTCGTGCCCGCGAGTCTGCATTGCCAACCGCTGTTCTAATATTCCGAAAAGTTTCCTATAATCGAGTGTTCCATAACTTTGAAAGGGTTAAGAACCACTGGCCTAACCATTCGCGAGCTCCAAACTGGATGCAGCGCTATTTCTTTCTACGAACAGTTCTGTTGAGTGTGGACCCAGCATAACTGAATAGCTGAACTTAACATTGCTCATATAATTATCTTATCTGCAATAATGTATTCCATTCCTATATTTTATTCAAGAGATCTTGCTTTCTACTTTTTACTCAACGAGCATTTATGAACATTTTCGCGTTCATGCAATTAAGGTGTACAAAGAGGGAATTGTTAAATTAGTTATGCGCTGACTGTATGTAGCGTTGAAGTTGGAGTTGCTCTTAAGTCTTTGAGATGTTAATGAATTCCGAGCAGCACGGCTTTTGCCAAGGTAATGAATAATGTTTGCACGAGCGAAGGCTCCCTAAGTTCGCGTTGCTGTACGATTAATGCACTCCGGAAGACCGGCAACTTTACGAGCAATCAATAGCATCCGGCGCTTCTTCTCGCAAAGGAAATTGACTGCGCGCCAAACAATGAATTCCGACGTTAAAACGTACGATAATGAACCTATTGTTTCAATGTAACGTATAGTTGAGATCCCGGTTCCAAAGATTTGTCAAGGAGAATGAGCAACGATCTTCTACGGTTTTATCGATTACCGCTCGACATCCAATGATTTACAGTTCGAACGCGATTGATATTTCATACGAAATTTTTCATTCACTGTACAGTGAAAGGAAAAAAGGGAGCACATTTTTTTATTTTTACCGACAATATACAAAACAGCTACAAAAAGTATTTGTATACCAATGTATTTATTTTGCCATTTAATACCAGATTTACGGAACTCCGTTCAATTTGACGAATTCTAAATTTCATGATTAAAGTTACAGGAATCATAAATACCATTTTTAGCACTTTACGTTCATCTTTTAAATATGTTATATTTGATATGGTATACAGAACCAGATCAACCCTTTAACGACCACATCCCTATTTTGTACGGACTCGTATTCTTCGCATGTCGCCGCGTCATTACAAAATACGAGACTATGCAGTTGTTTTTTAATACTGTCCGTTTGTTTAAATAAACAACGAAAACTATCTACGAAATGAAAATTCTATCCATCACATAACTTTTAATTTTCTCAAAATAGCTTTGGGTTGCTTCGATCCGAAAAGTGAAGCTTTCGTAATCGCAAGATCGGTCGTCAAAGGGTTAAAAGGCTCCTAAAAGAACAATGTGAGTATGTACAAATCCTTTTTGTAACTATTTTTTTTGTGCAATAACAGATTAAAACCTTGCTGCTTCTTAAATATTATTCTATAAGAGTATCATATCATTTTTAGATCATTAATATCTATAGTATTTCGTAATTTTCTAGCCCTCTAAGTGTTAAAGTATACTAGAAATTATAATATTTAGGGGGTGAAGCAATCCCCAATTTAGATCCTATTCTTTCAAACATATTTGTGAACATAGGTATGCAACATCATTCATATTTCATACATATGAGATTGCATAAAAATCTTTGCAATTTTTGTATAAAAATCCGGTCTACTTATTTGCAACAAGGTGAATAAAATGATTCAATACTTTCAGAAATACGTAATGTAAGGAACATAAATCTCCATTCGCATAATTTACGGAAATTACACGAAATCTCCGCAAATATCAAAAAATTCACTGCAGTATGTTTGGATAATTAATTTTTATAAAAAAATACAGACAAATTTCGATCGCAGCTTGATAGTTTTAGTGTTAAAAAAAAGGCATTGCTCCGAAAAAATTATTTTTAGCGTGAGGGGTGTGTTTGTTTCCTTGTTACGCTACTTGTTTATGAACTGTCATATGAGTCTGTCACTTGCCGCACGAGGTACAAAATAGAAAGTGAAGGAATTGCAAAGTGAGCGAAAAAGTTCTGACCTTTTCTTTTGAAGAGAGGCCGGTATTGTTTGAGGCCAATTTCGGCGAGCCACTGGTCCGCTTCGGTGAAATCTCCGTTGTTTCCATTTCCGGTGGCAAGCATCAGCAGTTTGCCAAGGGACAGGACCATGGTAAGGGCCAGAAATACCCCCGATAATACGGTCGACCATCGTGCCATTTCCTGACCGGTGCATCTTCAAAACGTACAGACATCAACTGTATTGACGTACCGCGTGTACACATGCATATAGTTAGCCGTGTTAACAGGTTAAGTGTCTCAATTGGAGGTTATGTCACCGCGGTGTTTGTAAACAAATCTATATCGAGGGATGTAACTAGCGGTAGCTTAGGTGAATCGGCTTACCACATTTTCATAGAGATGATCATCGGCGCGCGATACAATTGACAAAATCGTGCTTGCGCACTTTTATGCACTAAGAACGTGTGTAGTCGGACAGAATGAAGATAACTGTAGATGGAGTGACAAGTGGAATACACTATAGAGTTCTAGGGACTTCGTGCACCGGTCTTCTGTAATGGACACACTGAAAATCAATTTCGAATCCCGCGCTTCCGTAACGTTATGTGATACATTGACTGTGTAGGATAGACCACTCATTTATAGGAGGCATGATAAATTTCAAACTGAAATACCGATCGTGTAAGAAAGCAGAGGTTTTCATACACACTCTGCAATGTAGAGCGATGATTGTAGGAATTATATGCGATCCAACCGCAAAAAAAGCAAAAATTCTATTGTTGTGTCACAATAGCTGATATATAATCTTTGACGTGGTTAGGCAGCTTTTTTCTCGCGCAATACTGATACTGTTTTCTGAGTATAGATTATAGATCTGGATTCTTGAGATTGATTGTGTCGGAAACAGTTGATTCACATACGAGGTACAGAATAGACCTAACATTTTATGGTACTTTGTGTCCCATATTCTGAAATACCGACCACGATAAAAATTCCCCTGCTTTTTACGCCATCTACAATTTAGAGTGGTGAGCGCAGTAACTATGATCGAGTAAATCATCGGAAATGATAAAAATCGCTATTCTGTCGGTTTGATAGAAACAAACGATTGGGAGCCGAGATCTAAGCACTCTTCTAATGCTATTGAGAACGGCGTCTTGTCACGACATCACACGTCGCCTGGTCAGTCGTTTCCCGCGTAAAAATGGCGGAAGCAGAAACACCGAGGCAGTTTCGTGCGCGCGCAATATGGTTTTACGTGAAAGACTAGTATAAATACGAATGTAGTACTCGACAATGAGAAAATTATTGTCGTTCATTGAAATAAATATTTTAAGAAAGGTACGTTACGCTTTCATTTATTCTAATCCTAATCCTACTACTAACTACTCCTATACCTCATCCGTGCTACGAAATTATTGTCGGAGACGTCACCCGATGCATCATCTATCTCTGATCGTTTCTCTACTTTCGAAATTACTATTCTATCTTAAGTTTGTAAAGTATTAAACTCTTACCCTAAGACTAATTCCACGCAAAAATCATTATCCTTATACGCATTATTTGTAATAAAATTAATAACCGTATCATATTGTCATGTGCTACGATTATTATTAATTCACGCGACGCGCCTTCTGTCCCTCATACTATCGCATACTTCTAAATTATTAAACTCTCGTTCTAAAGCTAGATAATGTACCCAGAACTTGGCATTTCTATGCGAATGGTTTGCAATACGATTCATAATCGTATCACACATTGTTATATGTTACGATTATTAATTCATGCAATGCATCTTCTCGCCCTATTATTTTCGCCATCCTCTAAACTCTAAATAATTAAACATTCGCTCTGAAATGAAATATACACAAAGATTTGTATCTCTAAGCGCAGCTACATTAAGTACGTAGTACTTAAATAGTTAATAGAACTACGTTAAACGCGTTTTCACGTATCATTTCATTTGGTATTTATTTACGATTTTTTACCCTTTAATATGCATGAGATTCATGCAAAAATTAGGGTAACTTTATACCGTAAATGTAATATATTCTTCGACAGTAAAGAAACAAATTCTGTGGCGGTATTTTTCTATAACGAATGCTCGATAAACAACAAAACAATAAACCAGGCACAAGTGGCATAGAAATAACATAAAATAAATAGCAGCCCCGAAGAGCGCTACAAGAAAATAAAAAAAACAGCTCCGAAGAGCGCTACAAGAAAATAAAAAAGCAGCCCCGAAGAGCGCTACAAGAAAATGAAAAAGCAGCCCCGAAGAGTGCTAAATGAAAATGAAAATGAATGGAGTGACCAGAAGGGCCACCCAAAAATCGTAATCATCCACTCGTAAAACCGATCAAACCGTGAGTGGAACATTCTTCTTCTTCGCAACGCTACTTTACTCAATCTACTTATCAAATAGCAAATTCATCAAACAAATCGCGAAAGGTGCTTCATTCTATTGCAAAGGCTACTTTACTCAATTTAACTTTAATCAAAGAGGAAAGAAAAAGGAAAATTCACGAAAGCGTCCATTCCTGGACGCTTTGTTGGCCCTGAAACGCAACGCTAATAAATAATAACAACTAATCTATACACCTATTCGTTTCCAAAGCGCAACACTAGTAGCGGAAGTGCAGCGTGCACAATGCACAGCTGCAATTGAGTCGTCCATGGTCCATCGATGACTGAATTCCACTTTCTCAGTGGAACATCGTGGGCATTTTTGTCATATACGCAACGCTACGTGCAAAATGCAATCATTTCATGGGGCAACACTAACTGCAAAGCTAAACACGCGCGATGCAAATGTGTCGCAACTCTAACTTTTTAATTCATTCAGTGAAAGCTTTTATTTTCGTGTAACGGAAGCTGCTCTGATTAATCGATTAAGTGAGGTTTAGAACACGCGACCGATATTATCGCAATGATATCAGATGTACTATGATGCTAATCTGAACCAAGCTGTGGAACGCGATATTAAGGATTGTTAAGAATACGCACAATAGTGCATACGCCGCAAAGCTAAATCAATCGCGAAAATCATATGTTCACAACGCTAAGATCAAACTCGCGATCTTTTTTTTTCGCAACGCTAATGCAAACCCGTGACTTTCTGATTCGCAACTCTAAAATCATCTCGTGATTTCATTGATCCGCAACGCTACGTCAACCCACGCGTATGTTCTCGCAACGCTACGTAGAAAAGTACGCGGTGCCCAGATGTGGAAGCTGAAAACACTACGGCATGCGAATCTAATAACGAGTACAGTGACAAAGTAATAAGAGTAATGACTCTCCATTCTTTCGTATACCGAAAAAATGAACAGCCATTCGTTGCTGCCCTCTTCGTGACAGTTTGTCGGGCCTCTTCTTTTCTTCGGGCGCCATGCCCCTTGATGAAACTTAAATCTAAGCTCGAGGTTCATCTACTCTCGGAACCAAAGAGTATAATATAAGGGTATAATATAAAGGTGAAATTAAAATGTGTAACGCGGAAGACTGAAGGCGTATCGACGACCAAGGAGTGCAAGATTGTATCTCCGTGATCGTGCAAACGGGCCGAACCTCGAGTTCGTTCGTTTCGAAATCAATACACGACCGCGTCCGCGTGACGATTTAAGATCGCCGGTTTCGAAGATGGACATTTTCAAAGCCGGAAGCAAACGGCATTTTCCGATTCGGACTAGCTTTGCCGTCGATCATCGAAACAGATTCCCTGAAACAGGTTGACACGCGCACCCCCCATTAAATATGACACTCGCGACCCCGAGACCATATGTCAACCTGCCCGGCCCTACCTACTTACATGTAACACACATTCCAGAAAGTATGCTACCTACCTACCTAACGCTATATTTAAAAAATGGCAAACATGCACACAAACACAGGCATACACTCCACCCCCCACCCAGCGGATCACACGCATACCACCCGGGTGCAAAAACCTACACTAGGGAGTAACGTCCCGGGACGCCTCTGACACCCGAGTTCAACATACGTCTGATACACACTCTAAAGTAAAAAAAATCCTGAAATCGTCTGACGTGGGTAGCGACCATTGCGTATTATATTATGCAATATCAAATGCATCTAACTCGATATATTCGAATATATTTCAAGCATTTCTGAAGTAAATGTAATTGAAAAGAAAAATTGTAAAATATATTTCCGGCACTTATCAAACGTGTAATTTAATAAGAAATTCTAAACGATACTTGAGACAATTGTGAAGCACGTCAACGGCAAATTGTCAACTGAATTTGTAATAAATGGTTTGCTACCATTCGTGCAACGTGTACGTAATAATATATTTGGTACCATTTAGTTTATGATTAGCAATCGATTTTGATACCACTGTATTAGAGAATAAATTGAGCGAAAAGTTAATTAATATTAGAAAAAAACGACGCAAATCCACAGCCTAACACACACAGACACACAATGTGGAAAATACGTCGCGCACGATACGCTACCCACAATCATTCGCCACACAAATATCAAATATCAAAATATTAAAAAAAAATGATCGTGCCACGTGCTTTTCACCCGTTCAAGTAGCACCTGAGTACGTGCGCGGGATCCCGGCAAAACGGCACGAACCGACGCTGAAAGTTCTAGCTAAAAAACTTATCAACATACGTAATCGGCTAACGGACTGTGACTCTACTTTGCCAATGCGTTTAAAGCAAACAGACTCTACTCGTTACATTGAAAAGGAGCTATGTTACTTGCAAAACAAGAAAGCGAGAAAACTCTAATGCAACAAGTGAATTTAAATACGCGAGATGGAGAATAGTAAACGCGAACAAGTGACTCTAAATTAAAGTTAAGAATATTAAATGTTAACAAGGGACTCTAAACTGAAGTTAAGAACACGTTGTTAAAATAGAACAAGGGACTCTAACGTGAAACTTTACGTACAATCCCTTGGGCGACTCCCTTATCAAAAGTCGTAACTTCAACATAACATTGCGTTCAATTTTGCGACTTCGATTCGGAAATCTACCCATCGCGAAATGTCTTCTTGCGTATTTTATTTGCCATCGTATTTGTACGAGAAGAGAAAAATCTACTATCTCTGTATTTTAAATCGAATTGAAGCTACTATGAACCGCGAAGCAATATATTGCTCAATTCTTGTAATAATTACGACTCAAGCAAGGAACTCTGATAAAATATTACGTGTATAGCTGCATGTATTCAAATAGCAATAATAATACATTTTCTCATTACTATAGTGCAATGAATACATCTACAAATATAATTGCAAGCCACAACATGCTCAAATCTAGGAGGATTCCACTTTAATAAATATGTTCGGGGAACTTTCATTGACTCGACTTTTACGTACTTCAATATTTGAAAAGATATTTGTTCTAATTAACTCTACTATTGACTCGAATTATTTTACTAACATACAGAAATATTTAAAATCGAGATGCACAAGTAGACCTAGCCTCATCTAATAAATCCAACACACACAAGGAATAATAATGATACACGGGTATGCAATTGTATACCCGCGGTCACTGTACTCGTTTATGCAAAATCTACGTATACAACCAGTTGCCCGTGCCGATTCGGACCTTTCGTCCTCGGCATGATTGAGCACCCGGAGGGACTCAAAATGCATGCCACTCACCATTAGACGACTACGCTGTCATCTGCTGCAGCCAGGCGGATGATAACCTGCTGATCATCGTCATCGAGTGAAGCCGTGAAGTCGTGGAGTCGTGGAGCCTTGAAGTCAACGCCATGAAAAGTAATGTCGTGAAGCTGTAATGCCATATCCCAAGGACATGAAGATCTGTAACAGAGAAAAGGAACGGAGAAGATTATAATTTATTCTCGAAGTTTTCGCTAATTTTCGGATTAAGGAACTCGAAAGCCTGATAAAGTTGATATCATTAAATGATTCTACTTCGTACCTGAACAAAAAGAATTTTGAATAGCCTCTACTACATGTTTGAATTACGAAAAATTGAAGTATGATGCGAAAATACTTACATTGCGAGCTTTAGAAGCCCAGCCAGATCATCTGCGAACAGCCGAAGAGTGACTCTAATCCCGAGTATAAATATTAAAAAATAAAAAAAAGAAAAAATATATGATTACGTTAATTAATATATGACGAAGACGAAATATTATCAAAATAAGAACGGTATAATGTACTATAGCTATGGTTGCAACTAATTCTCAAGAGCGCATACTTGCGGTAAACGTAGAATAAAATGTACTATAGAGATAAAGTTCGGATATCGTGTTGCAGCGTAACAATGCCGGATGCGAAGACTCGCATACTATAAGCCGAAGCGTTTAATATGCAGCAAATCGAACGAAAATAATGTCTATGTTCTTATATTCTAATAACTATATTTGTATCGATAACTGAATGTGCAAAGCTTAACGTAATACGTTCAGCAGTATAATGTATCTCTATATCGAAAACTAACACCGTGCTCCTGTAAATGTGTCTTTTATTTGCGCGAAACGTGTAACGTGTTGTATTCATTGTTACAATAAATTCCTGAGAACGCAAACGTATAGTAACGATATAAAAATGAATACATGTTCGCGTATTGTAGTGAAAAAATTGCGAAAAATTGAAAACGGTATCTTTTCACGCGTGATCCGAAGAGGGGGAGTCACGTGACTGCCCCTTGCCTATATAAGCAGCGGAAGGTCGTTGCACGCTCTTCTTGTTGCAGGTGCTCCCGAAGCGTTTGGATCGGATCTGTATATGACAGATTCAATTTTTAGCTGGATGATGACCAGAAATGACCTGTGCAATAGCGCACCACCCACCACCCACCTACTAATAATTTCTCTTAGACTCAAGATTAAATTTAACCCACTACGTTCAATATATCTGTGCATGTACAATGTTTGTGTTGCAGGTGCTACCACTGACTTTTATTACATTACTATATTTATGTTTCATTTTATTTATACGTTATTCTGCTAACATTTTACTTTGTCTCTCGCTTGTTGTATCAACATTCTGTTCTATTAATTACGTTCGTCTTCTATTAATTTATATATTTCATTCTGCTAACATTTTACTTTGTCTCTAGCATGTTGCATCAACATTCTGTTCTACTAATTACGTTTGTCTTCTATTAATTTATATATTTCATTCTGCTAACATTTTACTGTATTTCTCGTTTGTTGTACCTACATTCTATTCTATTCACTACATTTGTCTATTATTCATTTATTTCGTGGCCTACTATTTTCACTTTAACAGCGTAACTTCGAAATCATCGATAGAAGATTCATCGTGGGCGGCGTGTGTGTAATTCTAAGTACTTATAAGCTTCTTACGTCTAGTCGAATTAACACGTCGAGTGAAGCACGATTACTGTGCACGCATTTCGTTCTACGATCGCCTCACCAACTTGGAGCCATAAAGCCTTAATTTCTCATAACTTCTCTTTTAAATTACATAATATCTTTCATCCCGATTCTTGCTCGCGTTTATCAATTTGCAATCGCTCGATCCCTTCGAAGATTCTCGCCACGCACTAGTTCTCGAACAGCCGCGCTGTTCGAGGGTAGTTATGGACAATCGAACTCTATGCTTGGTAAGTCGTTCTGTCATACGATCTCAATCTCATTCGTAATCGCAATCGACTTTCGTTTGCGCTTCGAGTCATTGTCCATCCCTTTCGCATCGAGGTGCAGTGGCGTTTGCGATGCGAGGATCCGCAGCCCCTATCGAAGCAATTCGATAGGGGTGCAAGGCCCTGTAGGCTGGATCGTAAGCATCTCTGTCTCCTGTACGCAGTACGGCCTCCTGTTGTTGCTGGGGTTAGCGTAATGCTAACTTTCTGTCAGTCGCCATCAGTGGTCCTCTGCTGCTCTCGATGTAGAGGGATTCTTGCGATCCGACTATTAGGCTGTGCTGGATCCTCCACAAAGCAGCGCAACTTCGCCTCTGTCTCGAAAGCGATTTCTTTGACTCGTGTAAGTCGCGTTCGAATTTCGCATTCGGTTCGACGTGAGTGCGAGTCGCATGATAGAGCGCGCGAGTACAGAGTTTTGTTGCGCATGGGAGTGCGTTTTTGCTTTGCTCGCGATTTTTCTATTTGCTTAGTGTTGCGTACAGTAAAGTAGTGCTTAGTTTCGCGCGTTATATTCCTCTTTGCAAGACATTAACTTTCTAACAAAGTGTCGGTAGAGTCTCTTATCATTCGTACGACGGCTCTAAGTTAGAAAAGCGTATCTTGGAAACAGAATACATCGGTAAGGTTAAGCATCGTTGTACAGTTTTGTGAGCCGAAATCCATTCTATGTTCTCTTAAAGTTTCTTCGAGAATCTTTAGGGGCGTAGAATGGATTTCGGTGGGTCTCGACGCGTAGTCACCTCCTCGTGGTGAGACCTGGTAATTGGTATCGTTTTTCAAACAATGAACCGTCTTTTGAAAACGATACCAAGCTAAGAACTACGCATTAACATGTAACACTTATATTTTAGTTTAGATTTTACCTTAGACTTTCGTTTACATGCTTCGATCTTAGATTACATTTTACAGCTACCAGTTTCCAAGAGTGATCGACTTCAATTTCCAAATGCATGTTACACGCTTCTTTGATCGTGCTAATATTTTGCAGGCTGCGCGTTTCTACTTGAATATTCTATTAATATAGATTAGAGAACTGTGTGGCATATGATTTAGACTGTTACGAATTTGGTCTACGTTGAAGCTTTGTTAGTTTCGTGCTCGTGTGACTCAGTTTATCGTACGTGTAAAATATCACGCGTAATATTTCTACATGTTTTTAACATATTTTGCGGAAAGAGATGTTTATTGTACGTGCATCTTACGACGTGGCAATACACAGCAGCTATATCTGTAGGCGAATGCGCGTACGCGTTCCCGAAACATTGCTAAGTGTTTGTAGAGCCAACTTGATTTTTATGTCACTGCTCTTTTATACGTTTCTCTCTGTTTCAGTCGCTATGACTTGCGAGTGCGGTACTGCTACATTACAGTCTTGCGACTGCGTTAGTAAAGAGCGTGCAAAACATCTTGTATATTGTCGTACATTTGTATTTATTGTAAATATGTCGTGCTGTTATTTGTAACATAGTGTTCATGTATTGAGATGTAATGTAGCGACACTGACAAAACATAGAATGGACTATCCTCATATATTCTTCTACGAAATCATTAGGGTGCTACTAGGCCCCCTTGCTAAACGAAAATAGCAGCGTTTCTAAAACGATAGGATTTGTGAATAAATACTACGATAAATAACTGTCTCCGATATACGCGTCGCGATATATAATAGCTAGATTTAAAGTAACGTGCAAACAAGCATATCTTCATATGTATTGCACCTCTATCATTGATTCCTACCTGTTACTCCTTACTTATTTTCACGCGCCGTTATGTCGTTCTCTGTAAAGTTAAACGACGAAGACGAGATATTATAAAAATGAGGTAACCACCGCCTAAACACGAGAGGACGATACTTTTTCACTGTCATCGGTGAGTCGACGGCGACGGCTACTGCTGCGAAAATTGCAGTGTGCGTATACGCACGTGAAAGAAAAACCGAGTCCCAAAACTGAGGTCGGCCTCTTCGAGGGCAAGAAGATTGTTGCTGCGTGTTTAGGCAGCGTCATTGCCATCGGGTCTACTGCTGAAAAAATCACGCCGTATAAAAAAGATTTCTTATATACCGTCGAGCGCGGACTATTCAGGGCGACCTGGTCGTTCCTTGCCAGTGTGCGTCCGCGTTTCAAAGTGCTTGCTAGATCTCGGCTTTTAAGTGTCTGATTCCGATCAACCGCGTGTCAAAAAAAAATAATAATAAAGGACCAGCTTCCGCCTGTAAGACGCACGCGGTTTTATCACCGTAGGACTTCCGGTTCGGATTTTATCAACGATAATCTCCGCCATCGTTCGGTCACACGATAGCTAAAAATACACGAAACTTTGTTTACAACAGACGCTCTGCGAGGGTTAGCTGCAAACGGTCGTAACACAATATTCCCGGTACCGAGTCCTGCAATTTGAGCCAAAGTTCGACAAAATCCGCCTCCCGGTAGCCGAGGAATCCGCTTCAAAACGAGAGCGCGGAGCACATTTCATTGAGCGAAGTTCTTGATCCGACGGCAGCCGCGCGTCCACGAACGCGCGCACGCACAACGGTGCGAATCGTTCTTTAAAACGAAGCTACCGTGAATGCACGCCGCCACAACGATCGTAAACACTCCGTACGCGATCGCGTATGCACCAGGAATGTTAACACTCGACTGCACTGCTTCGCTATGCGAACGCAACCGTATCCTAGCTTGTACTGCGCAGCGCGCGGTCACAAATCCTGAAAGAACATCTTAATTAGTAGGAAGGGGTGGGTAGGTACGAAATAAAACACCATATATTCTTATTATTCTTCTTTTATCATCGAGCATTTGTAACAAAAAATACCTCAACTCTACGCGATATACCTCTACGTAATCAAGAGATAGGCATGTCCATATATCCTTATATTATATTCCTATATATAATACAAGAATAGTGTATTATGTATAAGAATATAATACGAAAATATCGAAGACATAGTAAGAAGCTACTAGCAAACAAGCATAAATTATACTATAAATGTTGTCGAAATATTCTTGTATCATATTCTTATATATAATATATTCTATTCTTATATGTGTATAATACAAGAATATTATATTATCCGTAAGAATGTAATACAAGGATATCAAACATATAATAAAACTTACGAGCAAAGGCGCAAAAGCAATACTATGAAAATTCGTTATTGAAGTTCTCAAGTAGTGCCCGTCGCGTGTCACGAATTCTCGGAAGCCAACTGCGCGAAAATAGTTCGAAACGTAAACATACTCGAGTTGCACGACCTCGCGGCACGTTTTTTGTTTACAAGTTCGGCCAGCACGCGTTGCTGGTCAATGTTTTTCTAGTCAATTTTATCGGTTAAGCTATGAATTAATTATAAGACGCAACCGAAATACAGCAAAATATAAATACTGCTTCGATTATTCGTTTAATTTAACGCATTGTACCGCGATCCGATTGCTCTACTGCAAAATTTGCCGAGAATTTTATTTTAGAAGTAAACCAAATTCTATCCCTCCGAATTTGACTAGTTACAAACGAAGTACAAGCAAATGACAATTTTTTAGACGAATTAAATGTGGAAAGTTGCCCACTAACAGTGCTATTAACGACGTATTATTACGTCTACCAACGTTAGAACCGCGTAATATTACTAAATCTACAGCAAGCAGACCGTTTCTGGATTAGGCGTAGACATCTGGATCACGGAAAATAGAAAACTTATTTTAAAACAAATGTATTCGAGAAGCAACTGGTGTCCACGCGACTATTACGTAACTTCGTGTTAGATGTAAGCAAGCAAACGAGAAATGGGAAATTCTACTCAAGGTTCACGTAGCAAGTGGAAAAGGACGTGTGTTAATTAAAATACGCGTCAAGGAAGAAATACTATTCAAAGAATATAGAAGAAGAACGTTTAAAATCACGATGAAATACGTGAATAGGTGAAAATTACGTACCACGCGTTAAATCCTTGACCCGTCTCAACTCTACAGCGCTCCAGACTCGACTGATTATGTTGGATTCTCTCACCTACATTTGGCTCATGCGCCAGCCAAACTCCGAAAGTGGGGAAATGCTTCAAAACTGGTTGAAAATTCAAAATTCGACTCAATTCCTATTCATGAATCTTTTCTAAATTCACGAATAATACTCTTTACATTACATTCGGTCTTTTCGCATGTGTTTCGGTTTCGTTCAAGTTGCACGATTAGATCCTGAGATCTATACGAATAAGATCTTCACTCCGCACTTTCGGTTTTTGGAGGTTTCGTTCGCGTCACGAGCTAAGATTCCGATATCTAAGCATTTTTCTAATCACATCGAGATCGGACACCTGACCCGTCATACGAAATTTCGTATTTTTCGCGAACCGAGGCACTTATACGAATAAAACCTTGGATTATTATCCATTTCACTCCGCACTTTCGGTTCTTGGAGGTTTCGTTCGCGTCGCGAGCTTAGATTCCGATATCTAAGCATTTTTCTAATCACATCGAGGTCGGACACCTGACCCGTCACACGAAATTCCGTATTTTTCGCGAACCGAGACACTTATACGAATAAAACCTTGGATTATTATCCATTTCACTCCGCACTTTCGGTTCTTGGGGGTTTCGTTCGCGTCGCGAGCTTAGATTCCGATATCTAAGCATTTTTTCTAATCACAACGAGATCGGACACCTGACCCGTCACACGAAATTTCGTATTTTTCGCGAACCGAGGCACTTATACGAATAAAACCTTGGATTATTATCCATTTCACTCCGCACTTTCGGTTCTTGGAGGTTTCGTTCGCGTCGCGAGCTTAGATTCCGATATCTAAGCATTTTTCTAATCACATCGAGGTCGGACACCTGACCCGTCACACGAAATTCCGTATTTTTCGCGAACCGAGGCACTTATACGAATAAAACCTTGGATTATTATCCATTTCACTCCGCACTTTCGGTTTTTGGAGGTTTCGTTCGCGTCACGAGCTAAGATTCCGATATCTAAGCATTTTTCTAATCACATCGAGATCGGACACCTGACCCGTCACACGAAATTTCGTATTTTTCGCGAACCGAGGCACTTATACGAATAAAACCTTGGATTATTATCCATTTCACTCCGCACTTTCGGTTCATGGAGGTTTCGTTCGCGTCGCGAGCTTAGATTCCGATATCTAAGCATTTTTCTAATCACATCGAGATCGGACACCTGACCCGTCACACGAAATTTCGTATTTTTCGCGAACCGAGGCACTTATACGAATAAAACCTTGGATTATTATCCATTTCACTCCGCACTTTCGGTTTTTGGTGGTTTCGTTCTCGTCGCGAGCTTAAATTCCGATATCTAAGCATTTTTCTAATCACATCGAGATCGGACACCTGACCCGTCATACGAAATTTCGTATTTTTCGCGAACCGAGGCACTTATACGAATAAAACCTTGGATTATTATCCATTTCACTCCGCACTTTCGGTTCATGGAGGTTTCGTTCGCGTCGCGAGCTTAGATTCCGATATCTAAGCATTTTTCTAATCACATCGAGGTCGGACACCTGACCCGTCACACGAAATTCCGTATTTTTCGCGAACCGAGGCACTTATACGAATAAAACCTTGGATTATTATCCATTTCACTCCGCACTTTCGGTTTTTGGAAGTTTCGTTCGCGTCACGAGCTAAGATTCCGATATCTAAGCATTTTTCTAATCACATCGAGATCGGACACCTGACCCGTCATACGAAATTTCGTATTTTTCGTGAACCGAGGCACTTATACGAATAAAACCTTGGATTATTATCCATTTCACTCCGCACTTTCGGTTCTTGGAAGTTTCGTTCGCGTCGCGAGCTTAGATTCCGATATCTAAGCATTTTTCTAATCACATCGAGGTCGGACACCTGACCCGTCACACGAAATTCCGTATTTTTCGCGAACCGAGGCACTTATACGAATAAAACCTTGGATTATTATCCATTTCACTCCGCACTTTCGGTTCTTGGAGGTTTCGTTCGCGTCGCGAGCTTAGATTCCGATATCTAAGCATTTTTTTAATCACATCGAGGTCGGACACCTGACCCGTCACACGAAATTCCGTATTTTTCGCGAACCGAGGCACTTATACGAATAAAACCTTGGATTATTATCCATTTCACTCCGCACTTTCGGTTCTTGGAAGTTTCGTTCGCGTCGCGAGCTTAGATTCCGATATCTAAGCATTTTTCTAATCACATCGAGGTCGGACACCTGACCCGTCACACGAAATTTCGTGTTTTTCGCGAACCGAGGCACTTATACGAATAAAACCTTGGATTATTATCCATTTCACTCCGCACTTTCGGTTCTTGGAGGTTTCGTTCGCGTCGCGAGCTTAGATTCCGATATCTAAGCATTTTTCTAATCACATCGAGGTCGGACACCTGACCCGTCACACGAAATTCCGTATTTTTCGCGAACCGAGGCACTTATACGAATAAAACCTTGGATTATTATCCATTTCACTCCGCACTTTCGGTTCTTGGAAGTTTCGTTCGCGTCGCGAGCTTAGATTCCGATATCTAAGCATTTTTCTAATCACATCGAGGTCGGACACCTGACCCGTCACACGAAATTTCGTGTTTTTCGCGAACCGAGGCACTTATACGAATAAAACCTTGGATTATTATCCATTTCACTCCGCACTTTCGGTTCTTGGAGGTTTCGTTCGCGTCGCGAGCTTAGATTCCGATATCTAAGCATTTTTCTAATCACATCGAGGTCGGACACCTGACCCGTCACACGAAATTCCGTATTTTTCGCGAACCGAGGCACTTATACGAATAAAACCTTGGATTATTATCCATTTCACTCCGCACTTTCGGTTTTTGGAGGTTTCGTTCGCGTCACGAGCTAAGATTCCGATATCTAAGCATTTTTCTAATCACATCGAGATCGGACACCTGACCCGTCACACGAAATTTCGTATTTTTCGCGAACCGAGGCACTTATACGAATAAAACCTTGGATTATTATCCATTTCACTCCGCACTTTCGGTTTTTGGTGGTTTCGTTCGCGTCGCGAGCTTAGATTCCGATATCTAAGCATTTTTCTAATCACATCGAGTTCGGAGACTTGACGCGCCACACGAAATTTCGTATTTTTCGCGTTCCGATGCACGTATCCGATTAAAATCACGTGATTATGGTTCGCTACACTCCGCATTTTCATTTTAGGCCAGCCTCGACGGAAAGAAACGATTAGGAACTGATATCTAAGCGTTTTTTTATGGTATCGATAATGGCGTCTTGACGCAGCACGCGTCGACCGTTACTGACCGTTGCTTAGTCGTCTCCCGCGTAAAAATTGCGAATGCGCAGTCTCGTGCAGTTTCGTGCGCGCGCAGTTTAGTTTTACGTTTGACTAGGAGCACGATTGCATTGGACGACGAGAAGATTATTGTCGTTCATTGAACGAAATATTTTAAGAAAGCTAGGTTACTGTTTCATTTATTCTAAACCAAATTCTACTATTGACTCCTTCTATACCTCATCCGTACTTCGAAATTGTTAGCGGAGAAAAATAGATATCATAACAATTTTCCTGTACAATTGACTCACGGCATTTTCTCGCGCTTGTACGTCTAAATTTTCTAAGGCATTAAAAAATTACATTTCGATGCCTGTACACGTAATGCCACGTAAATGTGCAAAGCGTAAATTAATACGTTCGGCTAACGCTATACCTATGCAAATGTATCGTTTCGTTACAACAATTGTATAAATTCATCGTTACAACAACTTCTCGGGAGCATACTGCTATATTAGCATTATAAAATCATCAACGTACGTTTCAATACGTGCACGAGTATTGCCACGTAAATGTACGTACCGTAAATTAATCATTTCACCGGTATAATGTATCTCTATATCGAAAACTAAAGCAAACGTGTCTTTTATTTACGCGTAATGTTTAACGTATTGTATTTATTGTTACAATAAATTCCTCAGAGCGCAAACGTATAATAAAGATATAAAAATTAATAAATCTAGATGATGACCAGAGATGACCATTGGGGCTATCCCACCGCCCACCACCCACCACCCACCTACTACTAATTTCTCTTAGGCTCAAGATTAAATTTAACCCATTACGTTTGATACACATACATCTGTGCATGTATGATTGTATTGCAGGTGCTACCCACTAACTTTTATTACGTTATTCTATTTATTTTTCATTTTATTTATGTTATTCTTCTCATATTTTATTCTGCTATCATTTTACTTTGTTTCTGTTTCGTATGTATCAACATTCTGTTTTATTAATTACGTTTGTCTCCTAATAATTTATATATTTCATTCTGTTTAAATGTTACTCTGCTTACATTTTATTCTGCTAACATTTTACTTTATTTCTATTTTGTGGCCTACTAATTTCACTTTAACAGATTAACTTCGTCACGAATATTCAAGAATTTTAAGAAGAATTTTAACAAGAAATCAGCGAAAGAAGATTCATCGTGGGATGCGTGCGTCTAATTCTAAGTTCGAATAAGCTAATTACATCTAGCCAGAGTACTTTGTACCTCGATTGCTGTGCATGCATTTTGTTCTAGGATCGCTCGTCAACTTAGAGCCAAAATGCCTTAACTTCTCTTAACTTCTCTTTCAAAGTACATAATATCTTTCATCCCATTCTTGCTCGCGTTAATCAATTTGCAATCGCTCGATCCCTTTGAGATTCTCGCCACGCACTCGCTCTCAAACAGGCGCGCGCTGTTCGAGGGTAGTCATGGACAATCGAACTCTATGCTTAGTAAGTCGTTCTGTCATACGATCTCAATCTCATTCCTAATCGCAATCGACGTTCGTTCACGCCTCGAATCGTTGAAATCGCTTTCGAGTCGAGGTGCAGTGGTGTTTGCGATGCGAGAATCTGCAGCCCCTATCGAAGCAATTCGCTTGCGATTGTGAAAAATGGAGATCGAATGATTTTGGAGGTAGAGAAAAATGTGCTCTTTAATTCGCTTTTTGTTTCACATCGATATCTCAACTCGTGCGTGAGATATGGACGTTTAAAGTTTACCCTTACGGTTGGCTCGCGGGGTGTTACAAATGACGCTTGACCTACTTAAATTCCTGGAACGGCGTACATTTTGTAGTAAACATAGTAAAATTGACCAGCGAATGTTTAGGTAGGTCAGTTAGCGAGGGGAGGGGGCGAGAATCGCGGAAAAACGTAATCGTGTCTATAAATGATATCTCGACAATTGAAAATTGAATTTAGGTGAAACAAAAAGGGAATTAAAGGGGAAGGTTCACCGATTATGGTGGTGCAGGGATTTTGAAAACGTTCATGCAGTTTTAAAATGGTGGCGAGTTAAAGTTTGAGACGTTATAATAGATGTTTTGGGGTTGGTTAGGAACGAGTAAAACGTACGCTTCTCTTTCAGCAATCATATTTTTCCAATAAAAAATAGGATTTAGATGAAACAAAAAGAATTTTAAAGAGAAAGCTTCCCTATTTTTTATACACTAAGGCAAATGCAAGAATTATAATAACTATGAATACTACAGAGGGCGTATGAAACACTCTGATTTTTTTCAAGGTCGGTATTTCAGAGCATGGGACACGAAGTCCCATAAGATGATCGGTCTATCCTGTATCTTGTCTGTGGTGTCACATGCTCTGAAATACCGATAACCTAAAAATCCAGACTTTTTGGAAGAATATCTTTCGTTTTATCATCTGACAAAGAATGTAAACACTTCTAAAGTATTTTAATATACAAAATGTAAGTGCAAACGCAAAGGTTATACATTTTAGACAATCGAAAAGGTAAAAATGAAAACGGATTTGGGGCTCATGAGCCTCAAATCCGGGTGATAAAGAAATGCATTGGATAAGTGGTCTATCCTGTTTTTAGTCAATGATGATAGGTCTATCCTGTACCTCGTTTCTGATATGCATTAGATGATAAGTCTATCTTGCACCCCGTCGGTGGTTCATTATCGCAATACTTAGTTATAATTCCCACCGTTTTAAAAGCGCTGTTGTCTTATTCTAGTCTGAACTGGTAATATCGCATGTGACACTAAAATGGTACGGTGACCAGATTCTACATGGGAATGGATAGTCTATTCTATACTTCATCAATGATCGATACAACTTCCGCTTAAACCGCGTTCGTTTTATGGCTTTTTGCGCTAAGTGACTGATTTCTTAAAACCTTTTGTAAAATGGTGAAGTAGGATATGTTTCTAATCCCTTAAAATACGTATAGATATCTAGATTACTCGTCGATGGAACGACAGACTCGATCATGCGCCTTTGCACTTCCAATAAACACGTAATTTATGTTTATTTATGATAACGCAATATTTTCACGTTCGAGTGCTAAACTGTTTGATTATTTGAAAAATACAGTGCTTCAACGTGAAAAATGTACATTGTAAATTTTTCGTAAAGCGGAAGTGACGCGATAGCATCTTGAAAGGAGAAACAGTGTAGTCAAAATTGGCGGTCAAGTTTGGTGTACCAGGAACGAAATCGTAAATTTGTTGTTGATTATAAATAATCGGTAAGTTTCCTGTTCTGTAATTCATACTAGTAAAGGAGGATGCGCGAAAGAGATTTCCACCATCGTGCAGACTCTCCATTTGTAACATGTAATCATTTTTACTGCGTAACTAGTTTTGGTTACTGTTGCTTTGAGAGAAATTGAGAAGCTTTCTGGAAAAGGAATCCATAGATTGGTAGCAGTTTTTTCGACAATTTGCCTTTAATTATTCGTCATACACCCATAATCAGTGTTCCCCTAAAATTTCAGTTCAGTATTGCACCTATCAGGTTTGGAACAGTATTTATTGTTATCTGGTGGAACACGCAAACTTCTGTCTCAATTTACACGATTCACCATTTTGTCTTGCGAGCCAGTTTGCCAGAAAGCTCTTCAATTACGTATTGACTTATTTTTAGAATTAGCATTCTGCTTTCACATCGCAGGTGTTAATCGCGTTATATCGACCTACTCGTTTTCGCGCACGAATTGAATCAACAGGTTCCGTGCAAAATAGGGGATAGAACAGTATTTCCCAACCTCTTTTGAGTCGCGACCCCCTTTTAGAATAGTTAAGTACAATACGATAAATTGAAGCGTTTTCAAACACTGTATTAATGCTAAGTTGTTAGTTTTAATAGTTCTAGTGCACCAGAAATAATGAATATTTGTTAAATTCATGATGGTCGATTATGAAATTAATTCAAATCGCACGATTTTACATTATGTATACCCAAAGCGAAATTCTTTCTAAAAATCGTTACTCCATAAAAGCCTATTCCGAATTCGTCTCTGCGTACAGCGATTATTAACTTCTGCTTTTCAGATCGAAATGAAAAATGTAACCAATTATTATCCTTTCATTGTACAAGTAAATAAAATTCGGGTTATAGAGGGTTGAAATTAAAAGTAACGCAATTAAAAATAATGACCGCGGCTCCCGCAGAAGTCACTTCCCAACCACCTTAAGGTGGGAGTCATTGGGTTGCAAGAAAGATTCTTTCCCATAGGTGTCGAGGCGCCAGTGAATCTGGATTCTCTTTTTATTTATACGACAATAAATAAATTAGAGACGCGGAAGACAATGCTGGAGATAAATGATGATGCCTTTGTCTGCTACTAGATTACCAGGTGGAGAGGTGAGAGGTCCCGATAGTAAGATAGTAATTTAGCGTATGGTCGAGCACAACGGCGCTGCCTCGGTGCAAGCGCGCCGTTTTGCCTTGTCCAGTTGCATACTTTACGAGTTCCCCTGTATGGTCATGAACATGGGACACCATACCACACCGCTATACTTTGCTTTGACAACGGCGAAATGTTTATTTAATACATGGAAATTCCCGATTCCCACTTCACAAGGTATGCACAACCGCTTCGGTCTCGTTGGCCCGGCCCACAAATCCTTTCATTTTTTTCTCGCTGTTCTCTTCGATGTCTCGTATATACATTCCCGACCACGTAAACATTTTTCCCATACGAATAGGATATGTGCGAACTATGTATGTTCCCCTCTGTTATCGCATATGGTTAACTATATGGCATTCTTCACGCAAGAGAATCTAATTCTTAAGCGGACAATGGCCGCAAAAAGTATCGCTGCACCACTGCATCTATCTTGCCATTTAAAGGGTCTCTCGACGAGAGTTTCCGGATGTTTCAAGTCCTAAAAGTTAGCATGTATTTGCTTTATGATCATACGGGCCGATCGTTTGCCAAATCGATTAACTCTACAAAACGAAAAGTAGAGAAATTGGTGTAGCATTAAAGGTAGATGCACAAGTAAATAAACACACGCCAGTGAATCGACATTAAATACAATAACGAGTAGAGTAAGTTATTAAAAGAAACAAATGTTTAAATTTTCATTTTTACTAATTCCTTACTTTATATTGAACAACTTTCACGTTGCAATTGTGATACGAATTCTTTCCGTGACAGACCGTCAGAATATACAATAATTTGTTCTTTAAAATAAATGTTATTACATGAATTGCATGTCTTTTTGTATCTTTAAATTTCCCATGAATGCATAAAAATCTGGTGTCTACTTATTACGAAAATTTATATTCTGTAAAAAGTACATGTCGGAAAATACGTGATTATTTCACACATAATTGGAAAGGATCATACTACCTACAATGTACAAGAAACACCTTTCAAATTTTCTAAATTTAAACGGGTTTTATTTCCAAAAAAGCTTCCGGAAGCTCTTGGTGAAGGTCCCTTTACATGCGTACCGTTTAATTAGCATTAATTATATCAAAGGTTCTGGTCTCGATAATTTAGCGCGTTCATTGCTAATAAAATCCGATACTCTGCATTCGCAGGAATTACGTCTCTTTTTGTCAGAGATATTTGCCGTTTAATTAATCATTTTTGTAAGAAATAATTGCACACTAGTTTCCCTGAAATCATGTCACTGCAATGAATATTTAAAAAAAAAAAAGAAAAAAAATAAGAAGCGGATATGTTAATAGCATCTTTATTATAAAATTTTGATGTTACACAAATGGAATGTAGATCCAGATGGTGAATGGTCTTCTGACTGAAAAGAAAAAGGCAGTTAACTGCTTTACTATTTTTACTTAGCCGTTAGTGGTTATAAATAGCGCGCTTGCAATCGTTAGTAATATAATTAATTCGTTTAATATCAGTAGTTTATAAAGTGTATTCAGATAAGATAAGGCTGTATGTAGAGAAGAATTTTTTTATGCTACTTTGGTATCTCGCTAAGTAACACAAAACCTGTACCGCAACCGTTGTCGGTCAGAGAATCGTCACCAAAAACCAAACAGCGTATCTTTTGCAATCTCGTAGCAAGTTCTTTCGTTTCTGCGTGAACGAGCATAACATCCTCCTTTTTTCAAGATTAACTCCATCCGAACAAATGAAATATTACCCGAATTGAGCGGAAATGGGCGTGGTAGTATTCTTGCGAGATGTATTCGTCCGAAAAAAGTGACGATATAATTATTGGATTAAATTATAGATACATCATACATAGAAATATTTCGTTTCAAGTTATAGTTGTTATAGTGTTTCGAAATGAACGGTTAGATATCGCGGATACTTTCAAGACAAACCAATATTAATAGTCGAATAGCAATCGGGTGAACTCTAATATATCATGGTTTAACGGTGCATGAATCATAAACCGAGGAGTATAATGATATTACAGCACATGTCTTGTACCACTCGCGTGACGTTGCTCCAAGGATTATAAAATCTGGCCTAAATATTCTCCGGCCGAATAAAAGTACTCCGAACATTCCGTGAGTTGGTAAAAAGAAATATGCTCTGAATCTTTTTTGCTTGTAAATGATTTAGTTTATCTACGGGTAAGGGCCCTTTGGTATCATCATACAGTACACGAAAAGAAACAAGTACTTATGCCTAACAGCGAAAGAAGAGCATAAGTAGCATATACGGAGTGGCCCACATAACGTAACCACTTCAATTATTTTCGTTAGAAGTGAACGGATTGAAATCTGTTTTGTCAGTTAATACTTTGCTAATAATATACGTTCCTCCTATTTTTTTTAATAAAATTATAATGCGTATCCAATGATCGGGCCTTCGATTGTAATATGCATTCTTCCAATATTTTTCAATGAAATTATATTGCGTATCTAATGATCGAACTTTCGATTCGTACGATGCGGTTTAATAAGAAATGATACTTTAGTTCAATATAAATGGTAGGTTAAATAATCGCAGAAGGATTGAGAGATTGCGAATACCTCTTTGACTGGCTGTATGTAGGTTCGATAATATATACGATTAAACTTACTATACGATTGGTCACAAATAAACCACTTGCGCGTTGTAAATGTGGCTAATTATCATTTAAAGTCTTAACATTTTGACGCGATTTCACGAAGGTAATGAATGTTAAACACGGCATGGTAAAGGATATTAATTAATCGCTATAACGGTGTAGAGGTCGGGTTGGGATAATGTTACAATAATTTACGATGCCATGTCCAAAGCAATATCACAGGTGCTCTGGCACAAGATCGGAATAAAGTGGATCACCTTCGTGAGGCTGACCTAACTTGTTCGTGGCGTCAAATTATCCTGTTGTCGGATTGGTATTGAGACTCGGCTGTAAGTCTCTTTGATCTTCCGAGGTTTATCGAACCGTGTCGAAAGGAAATACGCTGGAAAATGTAGGCATTAAATCGAAACACCAATCGTTTATGCAATTACAGAACAATGCGAGCATGCCGTCAGCGTGCACTCGCACACACACACTAATAACTTAATCCGTTGTCTGAATTAATAGCGTTCCTTCCTTTCGTACAGTGGCCACAAAAAGTACTGTCGCATATCAATAGCATAAACCGAAACGAATCGGATCAGAATATGAAAAAATCGAATTTCTTCGAAAAAAAATCGAAAAACATCGGCTAAACTTCTTGTCTCAGTTGATTATATTGATTCAATCTATGTTTATAATCGCGCACGTAATTGCCAATCTAATAGATAGACTGCGAATGTTTATGCAAAATTTGTATTTTTACAATGATAATTCAAAGAATGTAGACCAAAATAGAGATTAACCCTTTCGCTAATATAGACGTATATATACGTCTTCATGAATTGGACTGGCATCTGTTAAAAGCGTACTTATATCTTTTCTATAACACAATATAATTTCATTCGTACGTCAATATTACGGTACTATTAGTTATGTAGAATATCAAAATATTTATACCTATATCATCTTTATATTAACAAACATTATCATTACCTACGCTTTTAGATTTTAGTTTCAATGTACCGGTAGCGAAAGGGTTAATGGTATCCTTTAAATATTGTAAGATATGCCTTATTTTGGATATGTGACGTCGTTTCGCACATTATATGCATTGCGTCCCTTTTTGCATTTTAAAAGTCTCTATAAATGCAGCAATCTCCGCAGTCTACTAACAGATACACTGGTATGTCGATATTTTTTGTAGCCACTGTATGTCATACCGGATTACTCTGCCTCAAAGTGGAATGAGAAAAAGTTGCCCGAAAGAGGGTCGATCGCAATTGATTGCAAAATTGGATTGCTAACAAAAGGCGCGAGAGCAGAACGGTGTATACCGTAGAACATACAAGGGGCATCGTGTAAGAAAGTTATAAACGCGGCTTGTATTGAGCAGCATTTATAGAGGAAGGTAATGAATCCATTCAAATTTAATTCGCTTAAAGGGTGTTCTTGCTCTCGGCCGACGTGTACACGTCATTCCGATGTATCGCATAAGAGTCGCTTATCAATCTCCCTTGCATTTTTCGTCATTCACAAAGGAACCTTGTTGTTTATTCCTCTTTGACTTACTCAAGATCACAACAGACCCACTGGTAGGTCTCCAGTATCGACCACCCTTATTAGCTTTTGTAAGTAAACATGTAAGTATAATATTGTTTAGATCAGAGCTTTTTAAACTTTTTCATTTGCGACTCCCTTTAGCCGAAGGAAATTTTTTGCGACTATTTCTTATCGAAGAAAATTGTTCATATTACGTATACAAGTATTACATTAAACTGGAAAAAGTTGCATTGGTTTTTCCTTGAAGAGATAGATTCGTAAAATTTGTAAATCATTGCCGGATGTTTAGGCATGGTTGCAAAATAAACAGCTGATCCTTATATTTGACGCCAAGCTAAATCGGTAACGCGAAACTGAAGTGGCTACATCAATATTTTTCTTTCATCGTAGCGTGCCATATATTTGGGACAGTAGCTCTAAATAGGTTAAAGAAATCCTACGACATCGAAACATTAAACTTCTCTAACTATTTCTGTCTTGTTTTTCTGCAACGATTTTACAATATTCACTGTAGGATCGGAGAACCTTAGCAATGACATTGCCGAGGTAAGTGAACCGTGTAAAAGCGGAGTTTCGTAATGATATTGAAACGACACGGCAAGGAGGTCGTTGCTCGATCGTTTGGTCGTTTTAAGGCCGTCGTGAAACACATGCAAAAACATGCGAATCGTTACACGTAGACGGTCACCTGGCCCGGTTGATCGAGGGACCAGAGTGAGAATACGTGATTCCCGTAATCGAAGTTGATCCTCGCACGGAAACAACTCACCGAAGCCAAAAGATATAAATAGACTTTGACCAACGTTTTTCGACTAGTTCAACAATGACTCTGGGCACAACATTCGAACAATGTCTGGGTAATGGAAACTCGAGTACAGTTACGACACCGCGTTAAGCGAGGTAATCACGTTAAATGCTCAAGTGGGTTAATGGTGAGGTTCGCACACGAGAGAGAAGAAAACGATACGCACATATGTACACGCGCAGATATTCCAGTCAGTGGCAGATATATCCTGACAGATGATGTTGATGAACGATCCCTCCCGGCCTTCGACTGTTGCAGCCAGCATCGATGGAGAAGGTTTCGGATGCAGCCTGCAAGCACCTGCATCAACCAACGGCTAACAGCGAGCGGCCCCGCCATACATTTGGCCTTCTCTTCCCTCGGGCTACTGCCACACTTTCGTGTGTAACAACCGCTGTACTCGCTTTTTTTAATCCTCCTTCGGACATTAGACGCCCGAAACTGGAGCACCGAGAGCGATTTCGTCGAATCTAGGAGAGCGTGCGTCGTCGGGGTGAATAAAATGGGCTTAAAACTTGGCGAACTTGTTTCTAATTTTGGAACAAGGTACGTTATATTAGACTGTTCTATCATTACGGCATAGGTGTTTACTTGTGCTAGTAATTATGAAAGTAGCGTAAGTGAAAAATAAAGATAGAAAAGAGTTTCCGTATTTTTGTGATTTACATCAATGCAACGCCGTATAAGCGATGAATTCAATTTTTACGGATTTTTAACTTACGCTACTTTTATGCACAATTATTGTTTATTGTTGGACTGCCGCTTTTATGCAGTTGCATATTTTTTTCGAACATAATTACCTCCATAATATTATGCAATTTAAAAGCCATACTATAGATGTATGCAAAAGTTTTAGTCTTCATTTTTTAATTTTCCCTTATTCAGATACATATTGTATAATGTAAATAGACTGCTGATTTTTATGCATGTATGTAAAACTTAATTATGGTAAAAAGAATTCTGGATACATAGTTATACTATACAAAATTGTACAAAATATCCACCGAAAAGCACAGGTTGTTATATTAAAGGGGGTGAAACTAATATTTATTTAGGTTCCATTTCACTGATCTTGTTTTCAAGAACATGAATCTGCATAAAAATTCACAGTCTTAACATAAGTATCACATATTAATTTTCGAAGTATTTTGCCACTTTCATTTTGTATAACTGCTTGCTTTCAATTCTGTCGCGAAAGAATGGAATTAATTCGAGGGCAACAAAATTGTCAAACCAATATTGAAACTTTTGCATACACCTAATACATAGCCACGTATTTAAATTTCTTAAACTTTATCTTATGTGCATATCACTGTGTTACTGCATTTTATTTCTTTATCATTGTAACGATGCCAAGCAGTCGTGCAATGATTATTAATTTCTAGTGTTCAGATGGAAATGAAAGTTTGAACTTAATCACAATTTATTTCATCATAAAAGTGACTCACGAAATTAGTCAGATGGTAACGTAGCTATAGGATTATTTTGCGAATAGTTTTGTTAGCATGATTAAGTCTCAAACCAGGTTAATATAAGAACTCGAATTTCTCGTATTAAACACGTGTACATACATAGTTTTACAATTAGAAATTTCGTTTTGATTAAATAGAGGATACAATATTTTGTGAATCTGTAAATAATTGTAAATAGAATTCGGGTTATTATGGGGGGGAGGGGTAAAAAAAGGAAAGCTTAACAGAGACCTGTTTCACCCTCTGTTAATAGGGTTCCACTGGTTAGTTTTGTATTTCGGACAGAGAAAGGATGCTTTTCTCCGTGAAGAGAACTCGTAGAGTAACGTTTCGCGATACAACATTTGAGAGCGCATAATTCGACGATTAAATTGAAATCCGGCAAACGCCCATGAGAAAGTTCACCAGCTAATTTCGCTCCTGTGCACCGTAATGGTTTTAATTACGTTTTTTACGCTAATATCGCGTGTTATCCGCGAAATCTGCGCTTAATTAGTTATTACGGACACAGGACACGATAAAGAACGCGCGAGCTTAAATGTTTCTCTTCGTGGCGAATGCGATTCCCGTGGCAAACTGTGCACGTGAAATTAGCGGTTAGAATGTAAGTAGGAAAGGAGATTAATGTCGCTGTCGGTAACAAGAAAATTCCCCATGATCGTTCGATTAGAAAGTGCACCCGCTGAAATGTAAATGAAGAACCACGTCTTCATCGAGTCTCCGAGAATATTCTACACTTTTAATCGTCTAACTTTCTCAATCAGGTTCCACATTGAATTTCCTTCAATCCAGTCCTCGCATCCTTAGCTGATTCCTTTTATCAAAAACAAAGCTACTGGGTTGGAAAGAAAGTTCGTAGCGTTTTTCTTTTTTTTTTTTTAAATTTAATGATAAGATTCATATAATTGTACATAATTTTATTCTACTGTGTATTTACCATCTTGTTGCAGCACTACATTTTTGCCATCTATTTGCTAACCTAAAGATTTGATCCTTCCAGAAAGCATCTGTTCGAAAAGTTCGTAGCGTTTTTGCCGACACTAGGTTTCGCTGTGTAGTTTGTGGGATTGGAAAGGAATTATCTTGACGAATGTTTCTTAAATGATAATAGTATTATGAAACTTCCTAATAGTCCTCCCATTAACTATTTGAGGACAGGACTTAACTAATTCTTGTCCAATTAGTAATAATAGTCTACTAATCATATTAAGTTGAATTTCTTGCCTTAACAATTGTCAAGTGTTCAACAAATCGAAAATACTTCGGCAGCTATTTGCGACGTTCATTCACAAAGGGTTAATAAGCTTTCCTTTCAATTATGAGACTTTCTAACAGTCATTGAATCACAAAAAAAACATGCAAAATCATTCAATGAAATGATATGTGCTTATATAGTGACATTGAATGATTCTCTAATATCGCTACGAACTTTCCGAACAACCTAATACATTCTTTCAACACCGTTCAGTGAAAAACGTTACGAACTTTCTTTTCCACCTAATACTCTTCCGCCCATGTCGCGTAAAATGATCTTCACGTTCACAATAATGAAACGGACGCATTTATGGCGTGTCTCTCGTTGTATCCAATTGGAGAACGTCTAGTTAGAAGCATACATGGATGTTTGATGGCGGTAGTTGCGAAAGGATCAGGGTGTAAAAGATCCATCCCTTGTAGATGGGAAAAGGCGAGGCCAGAAAGTCAGACGACCGTTTCCTGGAGATGAAGAAGAAGAAGAAGAAGAAGAAGAGGTCGAAGAAGAATAAGATATCGGTTGGTGGTGGAGGAGGAAGAGGTGGCCTAGAAACGGTGGTTCTCCGATCTCCGATCCGTTGGTGGGTTTTCAGGCTTCTTCCCGTCGTTCCACCTCGTCCAGCTACCCCTCCCTCGTTTCACTGGCCGTCGTCGACGATGATGGTAATGGTAAATGGCCCATGGAGAGCCTCTCGAGTCCGCGCCTCCACTGGAAACGGGAGCACGCCACGTGAAAGTAGGAAGGGGAGGCTATAGCCGGACCGACGTCGCTTCGTGCGCCTCAGTCGTTCGTGGACCTCGAAGGACGATAGAGGTCGAAGAGGGCACTTCCTCCTCTCCTTCCTCACGGCGCCACCACCATCACCTTCTTTTATACCATCTTTCCGCGCCTTCGGCCTTATCCTCCTTAACTGGTGGCGAGATCACGGACCCAGTCCAAGCACAATAAGATAAACGGTCGCAGACGAGACGTCCGCCTACTTCGCTCCGAGAAAGTTCACGCATAACGACGTCGTTGATACACGATTGTGTGAAACGTCCAGACGGATCGTCGACAATACCAAGGATGCATCGGCACATCTCTCTTCTCCTTGGGACCATCCTGCTGTGTTGCCTTCAAGGTCTGTATCGCTTTTAACCCTAGAAAACTAAATTTACAGTTGGCGTGCAAAAGTACTAGGCCGCCACTCTTGTTTGTAATATAGGGTAAGTGTGGGTATTACTGAGGTTTTTCAAGGAAGGTGTACTTCGACAGAAAAAGTAACACCTTTACGCCAATAAATCGACAACTTGTACTATATCATTCTCTAACTTGGATATTTAGTTAGACTCTCCCGAAATGTAGGATCTTTGAATGTAAAAATTTGGTTAAAAAACGTAATATAAAGAAACCGTTTCCACGTAGGAGAAGAATCTTACAGAACGTAATAATTCATCTTTTGATGACTTAATTCAGTTTAAAACAAGAATACTCTTATCACGTTCGATTGACTTATTTGACTAATCACGAAGGTACCGTGATTAGCGTGGTAGGAGCACTACGCGATCATCTCGAATTCGCAAAAGTGACGGGGTCGGTAGACTGTTAGGCGAAGGTTTAGTTATCTAGGATCAACCTCGCACTAGAATCCCGCGACAGCGTGTTCTACTCTGGTGAAAGTCGCAACAGGTCCACGTAGATCCAACTTTTCGTTCGCGCAACCCTCTGCCTCTCTTTTCATTATCTACCTGTTTTTTAACCCTTCATGTACGGGCTTCGTACCTCGTATGGACCTGAGTTTCTTCGGTTGCAGCTACATACGTCGTATGGGCTTTTTATCTGGCTTCTTTTTACGCGCACACACAGATCCATACTTAAGTTAGAGATGTCAAATACTTGGTTAAAACAAATCGAGTTATACTTGGTTCAAATTTGGTGATTCAATGACTGTTAGAAAGTCTCATAATTGGTTCGTACTTTACATGGGAACCAGTCAATAATTATGTAAGACGGAGGAAACGTCCATTCAGGATTATAGCGACGCGATGTCAATTTTTATGCGTTAAGTTGCGTGATATTAAATTAAATCATTGGAATAATGTACCAACTCTTTTAAAATGTATAAATCTACTAAATTTACATAAGAGGGGAAGAACACTGCTTCGCCGCTGAGGGGTTAAAAGTGTCTAAAATAGAGCAGTATTGCATATAGTCAATTCTACACGATAGTCTGTTCCACTCAAAATTGAATCACTAAAGACACTCCATCTCTACCACTTTAAATTGCCCGGTTTCTATCGAGCCGCTTGGTTTTCTCCAATTCTCGGATCGGATCGAAAAGAGAGCCTTGGATCACTTCGAACTTCGAGCTGCTCGAAAGCTCAAACATTCCGACACCCCTATACTAAGTACATGACGTCTCATATATTATTTTCACCAATATATGAATACATGTGTGGACGTGCGTGAGTGGGGTCATTTAAATTCCAAAGAGAAGTTCTACTCCATGGAAGGGCTAATGTGTGGAAAGTTAGGGTAACGATTAGGCCTGATATAGACGAGCGATTTTCTACGCGCGACCTTATCGTTTCCCTTATGTTTTCAATTGAAAACAACGAAGGTAGATGTACGATTGCGCTGCGAAAAATCGCTCGTTTACATCGAACCTTGAGTTGAGATTTTCTATAAGCGTCAGATGCGTGCAACTGACCGTATAACATTCGCTGTATGAACATAGTACTTCTTATGCGTTACACGCTTAGCTATCACTACATTGTAACTCGTTTACCGATTTTCACCTCGATCGCGGTGCTATGCATCTGAACTACTACTGAAGTGGACAGTAATTGAACGCATACATACGTCTGCTGCAACCGTGACAACTAAAAGTCAGTTTTCGATTGTAGTAGCATACAAGCGTATGTTTGTTAGGCTCCGTCCTAATTAATGTCGTATAGCGACAAATTTAACCACAGGATATTCTATGACCGTGTCCAAATTGGTAACGCACAATATGCAACGGCGTCGTATTTCTTTACTAGATTGTTCAAAACGAAAGTCAGTTGGATAAACGAACGATTTTATCGTTATACGACACTAATTAGGACGCAGCTTAATAGTTGAAAAAAGTGAATGCTGTGCGTGCAGCCGCGAATAAGAAATCCCACCTTTACGGTATCCATGAGCGGGAATTTGACGCGTAGTTCGTTATCGTCGAATGCGTGGCAACAGTTCCAACAGTTTCACGGTTGGCTAATTGAGAAATAAATGAACTCAAACGCGATGCACGAATAGACGGGTCCATTCATTATTCCGTGTAAAGTAGTCAACCGTCCGATGGAGAGTAAAAGGATGGCCGGCGCGACTCCTGTCGGATGCGTAATGGTGATCGATATTCCGCTTAAGTAGTTCGTCCAGCGAAATATTAATGTCAACGCGAAATACGAGCACTCGTAAATTTATATTAACTGCGCCCAGGATCCATCGCGCACGAGCTCTTATTTTCTGAGTCGAGCGTCGTAAACATCGCGATTCCTTAGCATGCGATAAATTTTACCCTGCCCGGTGATTGGATGAATACATCCGTTGCGTTCCAACAAATAGTATCGGGCGATACGGTTTTTTTGCCGAATCGATAATGACCGAAAACGGTATTCATACGTTTGACATCTGCACGCGTGACAGGCTTTGAAAATTCAATGTTTTGATAGTTCAAAGCATTGGAGATTTTAAGCTTTGACAATCGGAAGGTTTGGAAACTTAAAGCATTGGGAATACGACGCTTTGAGAATATGAGGCGATAGAAATTGGAGATGTTGGGAATTTGAAGCTTTAGAAATTTCATAATTTTAAGCATTCGGAACTTGGAAAATCGGTGGTTTAAAGATTTCAAACGTTGGGAATTCGAAGCTTTAGTAATTCAAAGCATTGGGGATTTAAAGTATCGGGGATTCGAAGTTTTGAGAATTCCATGCATTGGGAATCGGAAGGTTTGGAATTTCAAAGCGTTGGAAATTCGGCGCTCTGAGAATTCGAAACGTCGGAAATGCGAGACACATTAGAAACACAGTAATAGTGGACTGCAATTGGTGCAACCGATTACGTAGCATTCGGCCGGCAATTGATCCTCGACGAAGTAGGTCAATTAACCAGCTGCAAAGTTCAAAGGGTGAAGCTGCGTCGCTGCTAGAAAAAAAAAGGGGACATAAATATTTGTCAAACAAAAGGGCAAGTCCTTCCGGAGCAATACTGGTGTCCCTGCGTCCACGTCCACAGCGTGTCCCTTTTTCTCTTTTTTCTCGGCAAATGGCTTTGGTCAGAGCACCCATTGAATCCTCGGCAGGGAGCCGGTATCTCTCCATGGCCAAGTGCGATGCTCTTTCAACCGGAGGGGAAAAAAAAGAACCAATGGTTTTTCGTTTTAATCTCCCGCACGCTCGCAGCCTCGTGCACGAGCGACTCACGGGGGCGAGTTCCTTCCTCTTCCTCTTTTTCTGGCCCTGGATACGCGCTACGTGCTTTTCTCCGATGTGTACTGGCGTCACCAGAGTGGCACAGTTGGTGGACAAATTTTAGCCAGCTCTGAAAAGTTGTCACGGCCCAAAGAACAAGTGTTTTTTCGAGTAATTTAAGAGGATATTACGCGAGATAACAGGCTAGATCCTCGTCGCGATTTAAGTGCGTAATAATTGCTTCCTTCTTTGCGGTATACGCGTTTTCTTTTGGGGCTCCATTAACCCTTTCACTTTCACACTTTAAAGTGGAAAGAATTCTTAATGCAACGATAGGGGTCATTTTTATCATTGGAAAAGCAGTACGAGGGTGAATATTTATTAGCAGACTGCGGACTTTTATGCAGATTCATATATATTAACAGAATTTTGAGCCACTGAATTTTACTAGATTTATGCAAATCGTGTCAAATCGCTACATACATATAAACTCTAGATGATACTGTTACAGTAATTGGTGTAAATCATTGGGAAACACACGATAGTACCTAACACCAGTTAAACGATTCATTTATTGTTTATAGACAGATTGTAAATACATGTGGAAAAATAAAAAAGAAAAAAAAAATATTAATAGGTTTAAAGAAGTGGAATCTAAGCAGGGAGGAATTTCTTTAATCGCCATATAAAGTAATACGGATTTTACTTTGGATATCTTGCATAGTCTTGCATGCTATGCTAGCAATTTTCTTTAATTTTTCGCGTACTTAAATTGCCCACAAATGCATAAAAATCCGCAGTCTATTTATTATTTATTACATGCAAAAGTTTTAGTTTTGACTCGACGACCTAGTTGAATGCAGACTAATTTCATTCTTTTGCTACGGTATTTGAAGTATAAACACATACGAAATGAGAGAAACTAATCAATTATAAGGTAAATCAATGAATATTTCATTTCTTTTGTCAAATTCAGCACTTATATTTAACACAAATTCCTGCTAACATGCAGACTTGGTTATTCGATCGAATAAATTCATTAACCTCGTTTTTATATCTGGCTAGCATATTTTAAATTTAAGCTATATTTATTAAAAAAAAATGGATTACTTATTGGTACACCTAGCACACAATTGTAGATTGCGTTCCTATTTGCTTCTATAATAGTGCCATTTCAAAGCATATTTTTCATAGACTAAAAAGCTATAAACATTGTTGCTATCCGTTACCGATAAATGTAAATGAAATTAAATTTCGCGTATCGATTTTTCCTATTTAAATGCCCACCACTGTAAAAATAAAAAGAAATTCCAAATAAAGACTACAACTTTTGCATACACTTGATACATACTTCGGATAATCAAGAAGTAGAATACGTATCAATCATGACAGAAATAATACCGTGTCATAACGAACGAATATGTATGATTTTTCTCAACTAATGATGGCTCAACATTTCAGGGTGTACATATACACTCCCGTTCATAAATCACCGAATACTTGTTATTTTTTAACAAAATATTTGTTCAACTAGACTTCCAGTACTTGAAAGTACAACGTTACTTAATGTTCTTCCCGAAATAAATAATCAGCTAATGGAAGATTCGTTTCCTAACCGTAACATCAATTTCTCTTCATTGCAAATTCATTAAGTGTCCAATGAATTATGGACGGGAGAGTACATACGTCCTTCGTAACGAAAGGGTTACGGCCCAACACGCGTTAGCGCAACATTTCATTTGCAATTTCTTTTCCAGTTAATTTACATTGTTGAACTGTAAGATTGTTTTTCAACCGCACGGTTATGAACGGATATTCCAGGGATTTGCATACTTTTTCTTGCATCTAGAACGTATAATTTCATAAGGTTTCGAGAAAAATGCAAATGAAATATTGCGTTAACGCGACGTTGGTCCTTCATGGATTAATACGACGCGAGTCCGTAAACGCGTGCGGACTGGCTTCTGGCTGCGCCCCATGAGTGGCACTTCGGTAGTTAAGAGCGCACTTGACGACCTCGCTAAAATTCTTTCGCCAACTGTACCTATGCGCGTTTCACGTTTTATGTTTTCGTTCATCGAGGAGTCCTCTGCCTACTGCGATCGACTTAACTTTGGATTTTAATTAACCCGCGAAGAGGAAGCGAAAACATTGGCACAGTATTTTCACTCTTGCTTTGCCCGATACGAATATTCAGCATTCTTCCGTGCACGGGAAACGTTAATCGCTTAATGCGTTTTATCGTTTATTCCTAATATTCTTTAAATGCACGAATGTACACTGCCATTAAGAGTAAGCGAATTTTATTAGACATATCTTATGGTTAATCTGCTACAAGTACATAAAGGATCCCGGCAGAGGTTCGAATGTTCGACCAGGCACGTATAACTCGTAAAACGACAAGTTAGGTGGGCTGACTCGCCTAATTAAGTATGGTAATCGTCTCAAAAACTCGCTCGTAACCAGCGACCCTGGAAATTCCGCGGCGCGGAGCTAAAAGAAAACAGTTGCTCCCCTTCGTTGCATCTCCCTCTTCATCGCGGGTTCATCAATAACAATTACGAGATAACGCGGCGCTAATGATAATGCGATCTATGCTTGTCTCTAAGTAGCTTCTAATCTCGTAGCTTCTAGTAATAATGGCGAGTGCACGGCGCGGAAAAAAAACTAGTTGCTCCGATATCACGCGGTTTCACTAGCCCGATAACACTTTCCACACGGTCTTGCAATGAATTTTATAGCGTTTCTCTAACGAGAGCACTCTCGTAGCACTAAATAATTTCTACTTGCTTAGAAATTATAAACGGTATAGTTAGCTGGAACGTTCGGACGCTCATTTCTCTTCCGCAACGAGCCGAATAAAGATTATCAATTTAATCGCTCGCGATGCATTTTTGCGCGACGAATTTATCACTATATACGGTATTATTTGTTTTTACGTAAAATTTATTATCATGTACAAAAAAGGTAGGCAAAAAGAGAGCAGAGATAGTGAGAAAGTAAAGAAATGTTAATATTGTATGTAATATACAGCTGCCAAGGTATGGGATATTTCCGGTAAAGCATTTTTTACTACCCTTGTCATAAGTCGGGTAAATATTGTTTTTTATAAGAACACAGTAATCCATCTAGGGTCACAGTAATGTATCCGTATAGCACATAAAATTCGTCCAATGCGGTGCTGTGCATTTCCTTGGTTTCCATTTCCTTGGTAACAAAAATCTATTTGGAAAGAAATTATAATTACGTTACGCTCTTCACTCCATTCCATGTATTTTCGCATGAATACGTAAAGCGATAGCGTGTAACATAATATCTCGCGTCGTGACATGAACATATTCCTACCTTTAGGCTGTTTGCATACACACACACCGGCTAAACCGGAGCCGGTTCCGGCTCCGATTGCCGATTGCTGTGCAGTTAAATGAAGTTTTTCACACACAATCCGGCACGGATGGGAGCTGGGCCAGCCGTTTCTTTCGCATGGTCGGTATTTTCATTGTCGGTGCTGGAACCGACTCCAGTTTTCTGAAACAGTTTTGCACTCCGACAGAATGTGTGCAAACAGCCTTGAGCTTCGTGTTTCTCACGATATTTCAATATCCATTGTAGCGAGCAATAGGGTAAATGACCCACGTACTGTCACTGTTCGAATAACTGCCACTTGAGTTCGTTTCTTGAATAGTAAAGTAACGTATAAAGAATCGTAAGTAAACAAATTTTCATACGAAGTTATGACTTCGGTTTACGTAATAATAGACATTGTATATTCGTTTACACTTAATGTTTACATATAAATGATAGGAGGTAAACGTGCTGTTGAAGATTAAAACGTGACCAATATAATTGTAAAGTATGGAACGTGCCATAATTCAGTAAGGCGATACGTTTACTATATATCTGACGTGTTAATACACGTGAAACGTGTTTCTATTTAAATGAAAAGTTTTCAAGGACCGTGGACTCTTTTTGTACATTTTCAATTACGTAGTAACGAATTTATTATATTGAATGTATAAAGAAAATATTCATAAATAAAAGAGCGGTTGAAAAATGTTATGCTCAAAACTGGAACAATCTTTATGTTAACGACGTTCTAAAATAATTAAATAAAGTTACGCGCGAACCTAAAAGTGGCAGTACGTGATACATCTACCCTAGAATGGACGTCGGAACTGACTCACGTGTGAGCAGATTCGCGGTGAAATAGAATGTAACAACGTCTGTATCGATTGTTTAACGCGGGTCAGAGCGATCGTCAACGTTGCTAATTTGGTACACATGTTCGAAGCTTCTCTTTACTTCTATACTCCTTTTCATTGATTAATTTTGCTTCGTATTGTCTATACATTCTCTATCAGCATCTATATTTATGCAATAACATTTCGCGTCTTGGAAACTTTAGTATTATCGTTAGTTTCGTATTATTGCGTCTGATCGAAATCTTTTTGCCAGGGGTAGTATAAAACGTTCAAATCTCACGTATTTCGAAATGGATAAATGTACGAAGACTTTCGTGAGTGATTATGTAAAACAATGAAATGCCACAACGGATGTTGAAGTATTTTCAACGCTCGTGTGATCCCGAACTAAGTGGAATAAATTCATTCAAGTATAATTTACAAGCTTTTGAAGTAACTCGTTAAGCCTACAATTTCCGGGATGTAAAAGAAGATAATTTTAATAAATGTGAAACTTATGCCAGAAATATTACAACCATAAGGGGTTAATACTTTTAAATTTTCCAAAGAAACGATATCGAAGGATTCCCTACTATTTTTCCATTTTTCACATCCTTATTGCCTTTCTACCTGTGTCAATAATTCCTCGATCCGCTGCAGGGGCATTTAATTGAATAATGGCGTGCAGTAAACCTGGTTGCATGCGCGATGAACATAAGCGCGAGAATGGGGCGAGGTGTAATAGCAGTTGACAGAAGAACGGTGAGAATTTATGCCTTCTTTAAGAAGAAAACACTGCGGCGGAGATGCTCTTTTTCGTAGAATTTTTGCATTCCCATTGTGGCGGCATAATAAGTACAATGGTAATCCGCAGCGTTGGCAAAAAGGTTTTGTGTATTTTCAAATCTGTTCCTCCCTTTCTTGCAGCTACGAGCCGGCCACATTTTTCTTTCTTCGATTCTCGTCTCTCATGTTCGACGACAAAAAAGATTCTCTTCTTTAAGGATACTCTTTCTCTTTGATCGCATATTCCCAGTAAACAATATAAATTCCTCGGGCACCGGTTCCGGAAGGAGATACACGGGCAAATTTGCTCCACTCGATACACGATGAGCGCGCGTCCTTTGAAGTTGCAATAACCGGTGCGTTTTATTATTGAGAAACGCGAGCCACGTTTTTCCGATTGCTGGATGTATTGAAAATGGCTTGAAAGGGTCTGAAGGCTTCGTTTCAATAAAAGATGATCTTCTAAAAGCGTCACGGTTTCGGTTCATTGACTTTTCGGCGTGTTCGAATCCTCGTGACCCGGTTCCGCGTTATCCCGTCCCTCGGGAAACCGACGAGTCCGTGGATTAAATCGACATTCGTGTGTACAGTTCTCGCAAATGAAATTACTTGGGCGGGTAGAAAAAGAAGGACAGAGAGGGAAAAAGGTGATGCTCACTGGCTCGTATTCTGCAGCCCCGCTGTTCCCGTCGACTATGAAGTGTGTTTTCACGCTTGAAAAGGCTTCGCATTTAGCCGAGTGGAAAAAGGGCACGCCGCTTCCCGAGTCGATCTTATGTTTATTAATACGGGGATTAGCAACCACCTGATAATCGCGAATAATCGAGCAGAGCGTGAACGACAAACTTCATTTGTCAAACGTCAAAGGCAAGGACACGCTATTATCACGTCACGTGAAATCTCTTGAATTCAGTTGGCAATTTGTAGAGGGAGAGAAGGAGATGGCAAAAATATAATAATTTCTGTAGCCATCTCTTTCTCTCGTTTTACGATTGTAAATTGAAATTACGCGATTTCACGTGCCCTTGCTTTAGCAGCCCGTTCAGATAATACGGTTTTTTGAACGATTCGGTAATTTTGCCGAATAGATAATGTCCGAAGATAGCAGTCATACGTTTGAGAGCTGCGCGTGTGCGAGGAAAATTCAAAGTTTCAGAAATTCAAAACATTGGACATCTTAAACTTTGGAAATTCAAAGTATTGAGGATTCTAAGATTTGAGAATCTGTAACGTTAGAAATGGAAAATATTGAAGCTTCAGAGATTCGTAAGTCTGAGAATTCGAAGCTTTGGAAATTTGGTGCTTTAAAAATTCAAAGCATTGAAAATTGAAAGATTTGTTGATTCGAAGCACTGAAAATTTAAAGCATTACGAATTCTAAGCTTTGAGGTTTCGAAGCATTGAGAGTTGGACGGTTTGGAAATTCGAGGCGTTTGGAATTCGAAGATTTGAATAACGTGAGACGTGATGAAAATGCAGAAACGTTGCGAACGCTGCCTTTGATCGTTATCAATTTGGCAAAATGACCGAATCGATCGAAAAACTGTATCACGTGAACAAACTGTAACAGTTCCACTATCGTTTTTGGCATCGATAGGCTTGTCGTTGATAATTAATTCGTCGCACGAATGGAATCTACGGAGGCCTGGTTTAATTGTTACCGTTTAGCGAGGATCGGTTCGATTCGAACGTGATTTTCAGAAAAGTGAGAAACGTTGTGCGCGTGCCAATTAGGGCGAGGCTGTCTTCTAATTACGTACACATATATGACGGACAATTACTCATTCAGACATCCTGTTCGGTGATATTCGAAGGAAACTTAATTACCATCGCGAGCATTAATATGATCGCAATTAAACCAGGCAAACGGGAAACGAGCGACGAGAAAAAGCGGTATCCAAAGCGGTCGTTGGCAAATTAGATCGTTTCTGAATAATCAAAATGAAGAATCACGATGGTTGGTGATCGACGATGGCCACGCCTACGCTCCTACGAAAGCCACAGTTTTTACTTGCGCGTCCTTCGACTCGAACCGTAATTCCTTTCTTTGGAGATCGACCAGCCCGTTACCGTTATTCGAAAATGCTTAGAAAATATTTGTACGGCCTGGTTTTGTGACACCGAAACCAGCCAGCGGCTGCATTTCACGTCGTCACACAGAATCGGCTTCGTGTTACAACTTCGGCTTCGATCAGTTCCCTTCTTCCTGTCTTCTATAT
Organism: Eucera pruinosa; assembly: GCA_028830335.1. Classification (NCBI taxonomy): domain Eukaryota; kingdom Metazoa; phylum Arthropoda; class Insecta; order Hymenoptera; family Apidae; genus Eucera; species Eucera pruinosa. Next base: position 14,681,173 of record JAMYCR010000005.1, read on the forward strand.
TCACGTTACCGTCAATAAATTTCGAATCACTTTCAGGTTTACACTTATATGCTATTTTCTAATCGTATTTGATTAGTGCAAATTTAATGTAGCGATTGAAGCCAGGAATTGTAACACGGCACAAATCCACTTGTGGGCGTTATAGGATTAATTCTTGATTCGATGGCTTCCAGCTCGCTCACGATTATCGTATAAAGTTTAAAATAACACAAAACTGCATCCTTAAGGACTTTGTTAACGATACTCACAAGAAGTGAAAGAACTAGTGAAATATCAAAGAAAATAGACAACGAAAAACTTATGTGTCTCTCAAAATATTGGTTTGTGGACTTGTCGTCTTGGAATTCGTGGCCTCAGTTTTCTTTACGTTCATAAATTCTTGACAAATTCCGGCAAATTTTTTAACCCTCAGCTGCTATTGTGGGGGTCACGAATGATGTAATTTACGGTAAAACCTTGATTATCTGAACAAAACTATCGCATGACTGTTCGGACAATCAATGTTTTCCGATAATCGAATAATTGCTTTTACGCTCAAGAAGTTCGCCTATTCTGAAATATGTACGCGTGTTACGTAAGTATATAATACAAGTGTTATATAACTGATACACAAAAGCGAACACTGTTGAACAATTTAGCAATCTTCTTCGGTCATTAATCCGGCTGCACCAATCTTTCTGAGCTGCCAGCTGACTCATTCTTTGTAACATTTTTATTTAGTCGATCGTACTTTCTGGCTAGAATTTATCGAACAAATTTATAGAACGTTGAAGTTCGACAAGTTTTCCGCGGCATTCGAGTAACGCAATCGATGCATTCCAGTAGCTTACGATTAGGTATGCGATAAAAAAACTAATTAGGTAGCCTGATTTAATAGGAACAATCCGCTAATAAAGTAACACCATGCAGTGGTATGCGCCCGATCTTATCGAAAATATCTATGTTACATGCCGCGTTCAACTAAATAATTGTCGATCGAAGGAGGTCGCGGAACAAGTTAGACGGGTTAGAGTATTAATAGCATGGATAACTACTAATAATATCTAGCCAGATATCTGTCGTTGCAATCACGCATACTTTTACTAGTCCACGATTCAATCGATTCGTTAACCGGTTGTTTACGGAAGATTCCGTGGTACGGGAAAAAGGATATCAATAATACATTCCATTTCAATCCCTTCTACTACACCTTCGTCTGTTAGTCTTCCTTTATTTACCCTTTTTGCGATTGTTTAAAAGGATCATGAATGGAGCGAACAACAGACACGGTCAATTGATACGATCACTGCAAGAACGATCATACAGGAAACACAGATCTTGATATATGAAACGTGAATCTTGCCGTGTTTGTAACTGAAGTTGAACTATGACGAGCCTCATTCCGTCCACTGAATCATGTATGCATCGTTTGCCGTAATGCTAATTCGTGTCCGCAAGTGGGACGATATTATACTTTCCTTTTATTCAATAATTCCGCAACTTGATCTTTTCACTTGGTTACCTTTATTCTACATATTCGTCTAGCCAGGAGCGGATTTAAGTTTCTGCCGCACGGCAATTAATCCCCCATTTTAGTTGAAATTAAAGGTTGCAATCATTTTTTCGATTACACCTATGTCGAAACTGTATCTAATCGTTTTGTTAACCCCTTGCCGTACGAATTTTTCAAAGTCTATTCATTGAGACATTAGTTATCCTCTATTTTAACCCCGTGAACAACGCGAAACATTACAATAGTATATACGTAATTTGTACCTGGTAATTCTCGATCTTATAAATTTAAATTACAGTTAAAATCAAAATTAAAATTTATTAAGAAATACAATGTTTTTTTTTGTTGCAATTCAACCATAGTTTGCTCGCGTTAAATCGTAGTAACTCGTTAGTGTAACTCGTCGTTATAAGGGAAAGGATTGATTAAAAATTAATGTTATAGATATTAGTAAGAATTTCCCTTACTTTCAGATATTTTATCTCGAAAAATTCCTCTAACTAACGCGTTTCCAAACACTTCTTTGTGTTAATTCCTATGCTTCTCTAAAAGTATAGCGATTTCAAACCTTTGGTCGGTAGCGTGTACACTACTTATGTGTACACACAAGAAATATTTCGCGGTGCACATAAAACTAATCACTAAATTCCTACGGCGCCTCACAAAATATACTATACTTTTTAATCAATCTCTGACAAGAAAGGTACACATCTTTAATCGATTAACAAAAGTCTAATAATTTGGTACCGTTTAGGCTCAAAATTGGCAAATTTGCGCCACACTGATCGAAAAAATCGCTGTTACAATTATAAAATATTGTAACTGTAAAATAAATAAAAATCACGTGCTTTTGTATCGCATATAGGAGAACCTAAAGCGAAGTTTTTAAAAAAAAAATCGCCGCCCAATCGTAGCTTACTTAGCCCGCATCTAAATCCGCCTCCGGGCGTAGCATAGATTCACTTTGTCCTTTTTATTCGATTAATCCTACTATTACGGGGCAGACTATTAAAGAGAATAATGGGCGTGAAAGCTCTAAACAAATTATCGATGATGTCGAAAAATACACGGTACGCGCACACGGACGAAATTCGTATGAAAAGAGAGACGTGGCTCTCCTCTATCAAACTGATTCAAATGCTTCGGAGATGTACTAGATTCCCCGATACGTTCCATTAAGCGCGGCACGAGGCCTCATTGTGCGATCCAAACGGTGCGTACGCGCGTATAAAAAATAAAAAGAAGAAAGGAAATCAGTGCCGCTGAAAGAGACAGGTGGAAACGATTGCGGCGCTTAATCTAATTTCTAGTGAAAGGTGCGAACCACGGCCGTGAAAGTGTTTTAATGCAGGTTTCCCTGATGGCACACCGCGCCGTGTGTCCGCGCCGCGGTGCAGAGCATCCTGAATGAAAACCAAAAGAAAAAGATTCCGTGCTGGCTCTCGAGCAGCAGCAAGATGAAAAATTGATGCTAAACGAACGAGAACGTGACTACGTTTCGTTCGCGCGAGTTTAATGAATAATTTACGTTTGCTAGGAGGTTGCAACGGTGTGCAAATACCATGGACACACCACAGGGAAACTGTTTCGATAGCATCTGCCGTGCGTGCTCTCCAACCGATGCTACATGACCCGTACGTACGCGAACGCCTTTCCACTTAGCATAAAATCGTACTTACGCATCTCTCCAGCACAGTTTACTCAGTAGTCTGTGTTCGACTTTTTCGCCGAGCTTACAACTATAAGCTATTACGCGACAAGGATTTTCGGTACGATGGGAGAATTTGTAAGTTGACCTCCGTGTTCCAATAATTCGTCGCTAGACTCGGACATACGATTCCTTGGAACCGAGGCTCACCTGAGCCTCATATTTTAACTTCTTCGGACCTGATTTACTTTTCAATAGCAAACAAGCCTGTTTGATGTTACCGGATCGGTCGAAAAGTAATTTTTTCAAAAATACAGCGGAACCGTACGCGTAGCGTATGTATGCGTAGTATTTCGAAGAACCTACTTATGGTTAACGTTTTCATTTCGAAAGAGAACATCTAAATAAATCGCAGAATTTTATTTAGAGGAGCACGCTTCTAAAGTGAATCACATTTCTGATCGAAAGGGATCATAATATCAGTGAGATATTCTTCATACTCGTGTAAAAGGACAGTTCTATGCGGATGATACTCAAGGTAGATTGATGAGCAGACGTTAAGCGCGTGTTTCGCGGTTAAACATGATCGTTTATATTGACAAACACCGCCTACCATTGGAAATTGCGTTCGGGATTTTGTTTGGCTCTGACAGTTGGTCAAGTGATCGCGGGAAATGGCAAACAGTACCGAGCGGACTATTCCACGAGTTCCCGTTGTTTCACGTTAGTGCCTCGTTAATCATCCGTATGGATCCGCACAGCGATAGATTGCTATCGACTCGCGGCTCGATCCATTCAGCGAAAAATGAGAAGTCACCGCTTTAATCATCCACCCGTCAGATTGACCCTTTCGTAGCTTTGCTCTTGCTAGCGAGCTCAACTTGTTCCGTGATGAGATTGTTAGATGCACTAGGCTGGTATTGTTGCACCGAGCAAACTTGAGATCTTCGATGACCGTGTCCAAGCAAATAAGCGGAAAGAAGGATCGTGTCTACTCTATGTAGGATCTCACTAGGATATTCTCCTCTGTTTCTCGTTAGTCGGCTAATTTCGTTTATTCTATTTATGTCTCTGGGAAAAGCTATTAGCGTAAAAGTCTTAACACAAATATTGTCGAAGATAACGGAGGTAGATGTTTGCCGTGCAAAAGGGATGCAGGTATGATTGGTTGCAATACAATTAGAACGTCTGACAACTAGGCTGCGGATTTTTGTACATTTACTGGAAATTTAACGGTGTAGAAAAGTACGGAATGCATACAGTCTACAAACTTATGCAAAATATGCAAAATATCCAAAATATAATGGAAATTATGTAATTCTTAGGACGAAGCAACCCGCAATTTAGATCCACCTTCTCTGACACGATTGAAAAAATATACTAGATCACAGCAATTAAAAATACACAAAGCGTCGCCCTGTAAGCTTCTTTCAGTCGTCAATTGATCGTCACTCGAAGACAACGCGATAAATTCCTCTGCCTCCAACTTTTTCACTCTAATTGCATCCGGAGATCTCAAGTTTGCTCGGTCAGACAGTAAGATCCAAGAAAGATCGATAAAAGATTGCAAGTAAATGTTGAAGATATCCGGGCGAAGTTGACCCTTTGTTCCACGGAACTGTTCTCCGTCCGATCGACAAACCAGTCGACTGTCCTTTCGGGAACGACACCGTTAGCGCAGCTCGATTCATCCGCCGATGCTTGACTTACTTCCCTGACCTGAAGACCCAGTGAACGTGTTCTGGTGAATTTCAAACGTCTGTGTGTCGTCCGTTCCTAATTCTTCATCCTTGATCGTGTAGTTCACTGAACGCGTTACAGGTTCCTGATCGGGATTCAGTTCTTCTATTGCCGTCGAGCGCATTCTTCGGGCTCGGTATTTGAATTCCTGCTCGGTTAACCCTTTCCTTATATCGACCACTCGCCACTCGCACCGAGCAATTTACAATACAAATACAATAAAGAGACAGGTATTTGCGATTGAGTTTAATTCCATCTTTAACCGTCCCTTCGGTACACATCGTTGGAGATCATCGAATACAAACTAATTACAGTATTACGGTGTTTTGCACTTTAATGCAGTTAATCCCTTCATGCCGCAAAATAATGTACAGTGGCTACAAAAAAATGTTCGTCCATCGCTATATTTACTTTGATATTTAAGTGCTAATTCATTAGGACCGAATATATTATTTTCTTATTATTTGACGTTAGTATTATACGACCTCAAAAATTCGTTGCTGTAGAAATGAAATATAGAATCTAATAAAAAAACGACTCGTAAAGCTGTGACTAGGCTGCAGATTTCTACGCAAATTCGTATTTTTATGGGAACAGTTAAAAAAAATAGGACTTGTTTCACCCCTTAAATGTAACAATGGTTGATTTCATATATTTTATATATTTTTGCATACTGTGTGCATTCCGCAAGTTTTCGCAAGCTTAGATTGCTCATACATAAATGCATAAAAATCTCCAATCCAGCGATTAGTTTACGTGTGCCTCAAAAAGAAAAAGGTTGAAAGTCGCAGGCTTAAGGCGGCGAACATTTAAATTTACCCATGCTGACGACTACAGATTTAACTAAGTGCTCGGCCGATCTTTACGATTGAAGTTAGGAGGAAAGGAGAGATTAAGGTTAGCGGTTAAGATTAGCATAGCGTTCCTTCACGATCTTCTGCTAGTTTACAACCGATCTGAGAAACCGTGGACGAGAGCTGTATCAAGTTATACGCCGAAGCAGTGGTAACCGGTAATGATATGCGCATAAAAGATTTCGTGTATTCTTGCGGGAAAGAAGTACCTACTCGCTGAATGTGCGGTATTTACGCCCATGCGGCAAAACGAGATGCTCGTCACGTTTTCTCGATGTCAGCTGACTTCGAACGAATCGCTGCGCCCGCGTCGCGTTAAAACACGAGGTAGATTCCCCGTGTTATCGGGATCTTTTATTAGTACCCTTTTCCTCCCTCTCCCGCGGCCGAACGAACATTCGTGCCTTGTTACTCGGTGTCAACAATTGATTTGTGGCCGTGAGAGGTACAACAGGGGAGAAGGGACGAACGATTATTTAACGAAGGAGAAATACGATGATACTATCGTAACATAGAGGGTGACGGTTGTTGTAATTGAATGGGCTGGGAAATAAGATCCCTGTTTAACTTCCTCATGCCGACATCTCTCTTCGTAGTTCTTAAGCCTTCCGAGTATCTGCCATCATCCAATCGTAAAACGTTGAATTTCATATTTCAATCCGGACTCGAAACGAGTTTCGATTGATTTTTTTTTTAACTATCAATGTCCCCCGTAAAACTGTTCGCACGAGAATTCCTGTAACACGTTTCGTTCGGTAGTATTACGCGCGTGTATGCGTAAGTAATTAGGCTTTTCGTGTGCTCCGTGTGATAACCAGACTCCGGATCTTTACGCAAATTCAGACTTTTGCAGATTAAATTAAAGAAGCGAGCTTTAAATAGAGAATGGTTTCGCCCTTTAACCTATTTGCATCATTAGCATATATATATACACGCAAAATTTTCCTAGTCAGTATCGCCAGAGCGTATATATATTATTCCTATATTTATTATTCCTCATTGAATGCAATAAAAATGCCTACACAAAAACTACAAAACTGAATGCTTACAGCTTTTGAATCGATAAAAAAGGGACTTTCAAATGACGTGTAACAGAAAGAGATGGAAACAAAATTTCGAATGGTATAATCAGTTCAATTTACAAGCGTTTCATTATTTATATGCTTACAGCTGTATTTATAAACGCAGATATGCTTCCAATTATTCTAATCGCATTTCTCCAGCTTTCCATTCCGGCAAATTTATTGATTACATCATGATAATTAATATCCTTGGCAGTATCGTATTCATAGTAGAAATCACGAAAAGATTGAATATCGCGCAGCGGAGTGCAGCGACGAAATGTAAAATTTGAAAGTACTTGTTACACTTTACAATTTTGGTTTTGTTAGCTCCGCTTTAGGGCCCCGTTTGCTACGGGCCTCGCTATGCGTCTACGCGTAGCTGCCTAGTTACGGCACTGTGAGCAAGGAGAAAAATAAAAGTGGACGAAGAGCTGTTAACGTCCATCTATTTATTTGCAGTATTATCAAGACATATCTATCCGAGCTGTCCGTTTCACGCTCCACTTTTCCGGTTTCCACGTATCTTATGATTTCTCCGGATTAGTGGCAAAAAAACCACCACGGGTATGACGCGTTTCCTCATTTGCGCGACGAGAAATCACGCAAATGAGAAAGCCTCGAGAGAGGAAAATAGAAAACGAGCAGAAGCTATCCCGATTTCGGCCGATTCTTCGTTGCGTTTGTACGATCCTTTCGTATTTAACTGCATCCGCGGTCGCAGTCATTTCCACGATCGAGGGTTGTGAAACCCTGGCCTAGACTTAAGTAGGTATGGAGGTAAGGTCGAGGTCACTTTCATAGCTTCTTCTTCTTCTCGGTGAATCACGGAGATTGCTGCGAATTAATAGCTGCATCCGTAGGTTAAAGGCTTTCGCTACACCTGCGGGTATCAATGAAAGATTGAGATCGTTGACGATCATCCAGCCGGCCGATTAATTTTCCTCATTCAACCAGATACCTTCGCTAACCGGTTGCCGCGTTAAATCACACACTCCGCACTCTACACTTCTAGTAAAAGAGAAAATGAATAGCGCCGGTTCACGTTTCTAGCACGATTTTCAATTCAGCTGCTGCGATCCCAATGAGAATCGAGGTCGCTTTCGATGTGCATCTAACGCGGTGGAATAGTTGTTAGCGCGTTCAACGAACGCTAATTCGACCTCTTCAGCCTATCAATACTATATTGCTAATTAAGGGTCGGGGTCGATCGCGTAAAACGTTTATAAAGCAATGAAACTCGTGACTGGTACGTTGCTTCCCCTTTTTCTACTTACCGTATACTTCCTATCGATTATACTATATTCGAATTTGAATTTATCCCTAGAACCTCCGAGGGTAAATTACGAAATGTCCGCAAAATTCTTGTCTTTAGCTTTCTTCGTAATTTATCATTTTTAACGCAGACTACCGGTGATCCGACTTTGAGCTAGAAAATAATTATCAGACTGCAGACCATTATGCATTTATGGGAAATACGCGAAAAGATGAAAAATTCAAGTAACCCACAAAAATATTCGAAGTATTGAAAGTAAAGCAAACTAATTGTGATACTTAAAGGATGAAACAAATCGTCATTTCTGGTCCGTCCCTTTAGCATTGCTTAAAACATATAAATTTGCATAAACATCCGTAGTCTAGTAATTATACTTAATAATTTAAGCAAATGAACCTAACCACTTGTCTTGTGAATTTCTTCACCGTTTGCAGTCGAATGGCGACTCTCAGTCGCCAAAAGTAAAAAAATAACTGTTATTTTAGAACTAATTGAAAATGTTAACAATTTCATTCAAGCCCTGGTTTTGAAATAATAATCCATGCAGCTGTTTCATACTTGTAAAATAGTTTCCAAGTCAGTGATGACAGGCATCCGTTAACGCGACTCGTATCACGGCTAAAAGGGAAACTTCTCGCTTAAATTTCACGAGCTTTCGTTAATAGCATCGATTATTCCGCCAACTCTTCTACCAGCACTATTAGATCGAAATAGCGGATAATATTTAGAGAGGAAGATTCAATGCTCGACGATGCTGGAGCATAGTGAGAGGCACGTCGACCTTCGTCGTCGATTACCCTTTCTCTGGGATGCAGTGATGCGTTTCTTTTTAATCGCTCAATATTCCCTCCCCCTACCTTCGTTTACTCTAATTACCTTTAATATACGCGATTTCCTTAAACGCAATTGCGCGCGTACGCTTCTCGCAGGGTCCCGTGCACCTTTTGGCGCGCGATATTCAATGAAAGCTCCGCCAAGCATCGAGCCGAAGGAAATCTTGAATTATACACGAAGGTTTATACTCGTTACCATTAGATCCAATATCCTTATGGGATTCCAAATGCTTTTACTACCGGCACACGGACGGGAGCTATGAAACATCGATGCACGCCTCGTCGGCTAGGCATCGGATCGTAATTTATGATACTCGCGATTCGCGAAATCAGTCTTACGGATTGTTGGAAATTGTTCGTGACGTCGCACGAACGACGTGGAATTGCCATTTCGCGGTGATTTTATAGCCACAGCTTCGACGAATGCGTAAGAGAACCGGGCCAAAATTCCTGGTTCGCAACAGGGTAACGTTATGTCCGAAACGCCAGCGTCCTCACTCCCGTTATCCAAATCCACGCGAAAAACGTAAATCCGGTGTACTTCGTAGAATTGGATGATCTACCGTTTAACGAACTCGCGTACGTCTTAACCCTTAATTACTACGGTACGTCTGCGAGACCGCTTCTAAAAGTCATGATTAAACTCCGAATGTTTATGCGAATGCGTATTTTTATAGAAAAAAACAGGTAGAGCAATAGGACCGGGACAGAAATGTTTTACGATTACAAAGTCCTAAAAATGTATTTTTGCATAATGCATATGCTTCTATGTTTTATGTTTAAAAACATATACGATATGTTATTGCATATATTCTTTGCTCTGCATATATATATATATATATATATATATATATATATATATATATGTACACAAAACAAATCTGGTAATTGCAGGAAAAAGATTAAGAGGAAAGTAACTGCTGCTGTAGGAAATGATAATAGGGCTAATGAAAGTAATACAAATTTTAAACATTTCAAACAATGAATTTGTACAAGATCCAATAGATGTGACATAAATTTTCTGGAGTAAATATAGTAAAATAATTGTTACAGATACGCGTCGTCAATTAACACCATTTAATTTAGGAGAAATGCTTGTCATTTATTGTAACTCAAACTACAATATATCACAGTAATTGAAAAATATGGGTATTGTTAATGTTGTATATTTCCCCTGCATATTTGCATATTTTTCGTGCATACTTGCATATTTATCGTGTATAAACATCCGGAGTGTAGTCATAATTAAAAGGATGTATAAATGGTGATAATTAGACCGTAAATTTTTATGCAAATTCATACCTTTATAAGTAAGTTTAGAGAAATAGGAGCTAAATTGGGAGTTACTCCATGCTTCGTGTATTCAACGCCTTGTTACAGCTTATACAAATGCATAAAACGTGTGCAATACGCATAAGATGCAAAAATATATAAAAAATCTAAAGTAAAATCCGTACAATATTACGTGTAGAAGCTGAAACAAAGTTTCTGTTACAGTCTCATTTCTTTAACTCTGCTTGTAAAAATATATATTTGCATAATAATCCGCAGTCTAGTGATAATAGATAGCTATGAAAAGAAAATGTTTAAATACATTTACTATTATTCGATCAGACTTGGACCTCTTCATTATCAATATATAAAATGGGAAACACTCGATTTGGTCTTTATTCAGCACTTGTGTGTACGTACAAATACCAGAAACATTAGCGGTCTGTAAGATTCAACGTGTATAATAATTAAGGTTCAATGATAAATTGAATTACATTATATCGTTGAAACATAGTCGGCGTTAGTTCTTCAATCGGATTACAAGAACAGGTAGGCTAGAGCCAAAAAAAGACATTTGGCTGGCCGCAAACAATGGCGGTGTGCGTTACCGTTTCTTCACGCTTGGAATGTGTTGAGTAATCAGCAACTTCCATGTACCGTGTGAACACCTATGCAAAAGGCTCATTTAAGCTGCGTTTACATATAGCATATCAAAAGCCATGGGAACTGTGTCGAAAAGTAATATACAATCTTGCACTTTTAGTGCTTTAATGCGCTTTTGCAAATAGAAGATATTTACGTATTGCAAGGAATTTATTCCATCATGAGCATACTTTAATTATGTTTCGAACATGGAGAGTAAATAGATATCCTCATAATTACCAACAAACAACTCTTTTCGTTTTAAACATCTATTAGTCGGCTCTGGTGGAAAGAAATTAGAATCCATATGCCGTATAGAGGCCATCGCTCAGGGGTTAATCCTTTCAGCGTTGATTAAAATAACCTTTCAGTATTTGTTAATAATAACGCGCTGCAATTCTAAACGGTTCTAAGTAGCATAAAGCTTGTGAACCGAATGGGTTATATTATTCGTCGCTATTTCTTCTTCCATCCAGGTTCTCCAAATAGCTGAAGTTTATAGAAATATGCAACTGAAATGTTGCGTTAACGCAACGTTGGTCTTCAAACAATTGACAGTGAGAAATGAATCGATAGTTTGGATAATTATCGACTTACTCTCCTAATTGAACGACTAAAAATTGTTTCAATATCGACATCACGTTTAGACGGGCCACATTAAACGATATGCGATCTTTCTCTCTATTCGGCGGACCAAAGGTTGGCCAAAGTAAACGCGGCTTTACGTTAGCGGTTTAGTTCCGGTGTCGCCTTGGTCCGGTCAAATATTAGTCATTCACGGTCCAGGGTTCGTGCAACATTTAGAGGATCCGTGACCGCGTGTAGCAATCCAACCGTAACCGAGGTGTTAATGCGAATTCGAGCCTAGCTAAAGAGGGACACTGGTCGACGCGCGCGCGTGTACGCGTTTCTATCGGAATGCAACGAGACTCCATTTATATCGCCGTTTTTATTTCCACCCGGTGGCGCCTGATAACGCGAACGAGGCAGAGTTATAGGTGCATACGTGCAAGGTGTTGAACGACACGAGCATTAAGGAGCAATTTCTGGAAAGATACGAGCAAAGGCGAGAACGCGATGCCAGGCGCGAGCACGCAACACGCGGAAGAGCAGCACGCGACACGTGACGAGTCAAAGACGATTGATATTTCACCCGTCCTCCGGCTTTAAATCGAGACACGCACCGTGGCAATTTTCTGCCTCTGAGAAAAGTGCTTCGCTCGCCGTACGCTTCGGAATTTTCACGCGCGGCGAAAAGAGCAAAGCGGCGACCAAAAACGCGTGGACTGCGGTGAGAAAAAAAGTGGTCGCGTAGGTACGGGTACGATGGCTTGAGGCTTGAAGCTTAGGTACCGCGATGCGGACGGCGACGATCGAAGGTTTCTCCGATGTAACGGATCGCGGATTGGCGTGAGCACAAGCGGTCGCAAGTGCACACGCGTTCACGTGCATGCACGCTCGTGGGAGATGGAGTCGATCTGGGAGGTAGTTTTTCGCCCCAGTACTCCACTTACCACTCGCCACTTAAACCGAACGCGACGATTTATGGAACGCGACTCGTTTGTCGTGCTCCTTCTTCACGATCGGCGACACACATACCGGCGTTTTTGCCGATCGCCAGGGCCACGCGCCTCCTCTGTCTTCTTCGTTCCGATGCTCCACTGTCATGTAATTTCGATAACACCTTGTCGCATAATTCTCTTTTACCTGCCTCCTTTCGCATCACTCGAAGGGTGCTCATTGGGGAGCACACTTTGTTTTTCCGCGAATCTATATCTCTTCCTTATTACTAGACAACGAGTTTTGGCGAACTTGTGGGATTTAAGTGTGCAAAGTAGCGCAGAATGCGCGGAGCAAAATTCTACTATCGTAAGTATCCGAAGTAATGGGCGTATCGTGATATTTACGTGTATTTAGAGAATAATAAGAATATCTGTTAGAGTCCCATTTCTTTAACTCTTTCGCTACTAAACTAAAACTAAACTAAACCTTAAACTAAAAGCGTTATGCGATGTTTATATAAAATTCATGTTTCTGAACCATGTATTTTTCCAATGGAAATACAGTTTCTAATTACCAGACTGTGAATTTTTCTGCAAATTCGTAGCTTTATTAACAAAATTAAAGCAATGAACCTGCTTCGCCTTCCGAATATTACAATTTCTACCGTATTTTAAATATCTCGTGCACATTTCAATTTCCCATAAATGCGTGAAATTCACGGTGTATTACTTATTTAGTAGGACGTAATGCTTCCGAAAATGTTTCCGAGCGCGAAGGGTTAAAATTGAAAGCGGTGATCGAGTTGCAACAGGAAAGCTCATTAACTACTAACATGCCATTTCCTTCTTTTTCCTTAATTACAACTCGCATCCTTTTCGGCACGCTTCGCACGCACCGTCTCGTATCACGCGTTTCATTTAATTATTACTATACATTCTTCGTATATAACTTGCAACATTTTCACTTCAATTTAGCCTAGAATTACGACAAGGCTGTGTTCATCTAAATTGTAAACGCCCTATAATTTCTAACGACGACGATTATAAGCAGAACACGTACTATCGAGAAGCAACCTTGGATCATCGCCCTGCCCTAGCGTATACCTTATTATCCACATAGGATTTAATTAGTTTTTTGTTATCATTTGAAAGAAAAGCAGAACGAATGTACAGTTACAGTAAATCGGCTTGAACCGGTACTCGGTGATTAGCATTTATGAGCATTGTTTCGTTCTAAAATCTAGCTTAGCGAATTGTAGCCACTGTGTTCCCTTTAACAGGCATCGCCATAACGCGTTGCGCCGTAGCCGCGGCCGCTGCCGGCGAGACACACACACGCGGAACCTGTTTTGATTAGCAGCTGCCAGCTAACGTGTAATTAGTCGTTTCTCTGGCTGAAATATTCCGTTTGATAGCGTGCGTGTTTAATAGACGGTGAGCAAAGTTGTGAATGAAATTGATTCATGATTCTAATGGGATGTGCGATGTTCGTTTCATCGAAGAGTGAAACAAGAAGCGAAGCCTGCGTCGCGTCGTGTGTATGCACTGTTTATTGGTATCTTGGAGCGGTCGTGACGATAAATCATGCGAACACGGCTGCGGGACTTGGTCTTTTCCCGCGAATCGCGTTTGAACCGTTTCTTTACGACGTTATCGGAACAATAGCGTCGCTTGGAGAGGAAATGGGATGGTATCACCGCGATACGGAAGTGCCGGCGATACACACCATCGTTAACGTCCAGATTCTTTCACGCGGAGACACGTTCGACCATAGATAAAATATCGAACAATGATGCTACTTCTCCTCGCGTTACTCCGCAAACTGGATATCACAGTTACGGCTATGCTGCGCCTTTTTATGTATTTGCCGGGTCGAAAATGTCGAATAAATATGCAGTGAGATTCACCTACTATGATCAATTTGGTACTTGCAATTTTTGATAAGTAGACAGCGAACTTTTATGCAAATTCATACTTTTCAAACTAAACGTGTGTAAATGTATACAAACTATAGTAGGAATTGTGATACTTAGAGGGTGAAACAACCTCCAATTTAGATCCTATTTCTTCAAACGTCTTCATAAAGATATGAATTCGCATAAAAGTCCGCAGTCTAATGATCGGTAGTTGTTTAACAATGAACAATAATAAACTACTGCGATAGCTTCTTCTTTCAAATTCTATCAGTTACGCAACAGACGTTAATATTATCGAAAGCTCTATGAACGTTCCGAAGAAACCAAAATCTCTGGGTTCCTTTGCTTTCGATCGCGTTTTCGAAAATGCGAATCCGTATAAAAGTACTCAGTCCAATTATGACAGTGGAAAGATGTTCCTCACGCAACGAATTTACCGCACGATTTTACCATATCCGATCCGGATTCAGAAACAATCGACGCGTACGCCGGGGATCGCAGTTTAATTACTTGGGTTCGCGTGCTCCATAACAGAAATAAAGGCTCGTTAATGCAACGCAGCATGGACGTGTTACGGGACAATGCTATGAGGAAGACGAGATCGTTTCACGGTGATAAAGGGGGGCCGGCTACGTGGAGAAGATCGAGCGTAGCAAGTTAGAGAAGCTGCACGAGAAACGAAAGACGAGCAGAGGCTGGAAGCATAGAACACGAACGACCTTAGCGTGATTTTGACGCTATCGATTGCGAATGATTTACGCGGTCGTTCCTTTCCTCCTGCCCGAGATCCTGTCTAGCGCATGCGATCATACGCGGACAGATCGACCGGTCAGATCGTTGCTAGAATTAATGGATTACTCGCTCTTCGCATTGCTCTCGCTTTTATTTTACCTTTTCCTATCGCGTCGCTATTTACCGGTAAACTAGTCACGGAGAGACAGACACTTGGACGAAGGTGATCGATTCGTTAGAATTTTGCGAGGATCATTCGATAAGTAAGGGAACAAGAGTTCTAATTCGAGTAATAACTAAATAAAAAATATGATACTTTTAGAATCATTGGTTCGCATCCCCGTTATTATTAGATTATAAATCTCAATTTCAGCACTATCTTGAATATCTGATTATTTGTCGACGAAAAACAGAAACAGATAACGGTGATACAAACCTCGACCTTTAAATGAGACAAATTGTGACCACGACTACTGAATTTCTTCACGGTTCTTGCCACTTATTTCGTCCAGTAGAATCAAGTCAAATATGCAGTTACATTTATTTCCTTGAAGTACAGTAGGAAAAAGTGATTAAATTTAGTGGAAAATACTTAGGATAACGGTTTCAAACTTACTTATTTATGTTATCGTTTTTATCAATAAATAATCAGACATTGAAAATAGTAGTTTACAACCTAATAGCTTAAAACAATGACTTATCAACTGTTTCAACATTCATAATCTCTATCATTCATTTAATAATAGCAAGTCCTCTTAAAAAGTGTACTGTGGAAAAGCAGCCTTCGTTAATAAGATTTCTAGCCATTGAGCGTATAGAATTAGCTGATATTTACTATGGAGTATTTAGCCAATAAAGAACAAGTTGCATAATTATGCTAATTCTTATAAGGAGGTTGATCGTTTGAAAAGTGGCCAAATAGATGCGTTACCGATACACAACGAACAAGTGAAAATCCATGTGCAAAGTCGACTCAAACAATAAGACAAAGAATTCTTTGCTACTGGTACATAAAAGCTAATAAAAGAGTAAACCAAGCATTAGCATAACTATAGAAGGAGGTTACGTTGAAAAATAAGAAAATTATGCATTTCATAAAGCAAACAGTTTCGAAGCAACGGTCGTTTCTCTCTTTACTTATTAAGAACGCCACAATCTTACTGGACATTGGCATTTGGGAAGTTTAGCGTTGAAAACGATTGGAGAACAGATTAAAAGCAAGGATCCTGTGTAGCTCGAATCGTGGACTCGCGGAAGGATCATCAGCTATTTAAGTTCAAGGAAGAAGCGCGAGAAGCCGTGCACGCTCAGCTTAGATAACCGATCACGAGCACCAAGTACAATTTGTCAATGCGACCGAACGGAATCCCTGGCAACATACAAAAGTATGCAGCAATTCCGGCTTTTGGGTATCACCGTTCTCGGTATTCGCTACTTATTCGTGGCCACACCACGCAGCTATTCTTGCAGTTTTAATTAACTCGAACGCACGAGTTAATTGGTTTGCAGCGATTTCAACGATCGTCGTTACTCCTTTTTCGCGCCACTGTACTTACATTCTTCCTCGTCCCGCTACCGGTATATCTTGTTCCCAAAGCAGGGGATACTTTTTCATTCGACTTAGTTTACACAGACAAGCTTTAGTTTGCAGGTTGTATCAATCTTAATTGACACCGCGGCCACTTAACCCTTTCGCTGCCACGTACGTACGTATATACGCTGTCGGAAATTAGGCATTCGTTTGCTGAAAGCACATGTACAATTGTACATAGTACAATATTATTTTTAGTTTCATTCATATGTGTTACACTTTAATCAACCCTTAGACTGTAAACCGGGGTTAAATCGATCCGAGTGTTTTTATCCAAAATCACATACCTTTCGTTTTTCAGTTCGTGTAATTGGAAAAATAATATACTTAAATAAACTGTTGCTCAATTTTTCCGTTTCAACCTTAAAATCATCTCGCGACCAATAGTTTAAGAATCGTTATCATATTATTAGTTATTTTACTTCACATATTTCTATACGATAACTAAAGCTAGCTGATATTACCGAAGAATTTAATCTTGAATTGACCCGTATTTTACGTGCATCCGTTTAATTCCTAACCGGTAAATAATACGTTGACAGGGATAAATTTCAATCGGAGTCTACCAGATTTCGCGTCCATATTAGCGTCTAAAGATTTGGTGTCGACAGTTAACGTTTAAGGTCTATGGCCGTTCGCTTTCGAAGCCTTAGCTTAGTTTAAAGAGCACGTAGCGAAATGGTTAATTATCTTTCCTCGAATCAAAAGTTGTGTCATAGGAACCGGGGCTATCCGGGTGCGCTTCCAACCGCAACATCCATCCAGTTCATCTAACCTACCGTTTTTCTGCCCGTGTCTCCAGGAATAGCGGTCGGCAAACAAGAACAAAAGCCGCAGCCCCGCACATTGTTCATTTTATTTATGAGCCACGGCTTATTCGTATCAAATCGTTCCGGTTCGTTAAACAGATCCTTATTTCACTGTTATCGATCTCCGGGTGAGCGGGATGCGAGTTGCCCGTGTTCCTCTTCCAGCTTCTCGTTTCGTGGACAAAAATCCAAGGAGCAGCATCCACCCGGTCGGTGTGCATCCTTGCCGTGGTTCACCGACCCGCATATTTCTCTCCCCCTCCCCCTCCCCTTTCTCTCTCTCCCTGTCACACTCTTTCCTTACCTCTTCTCCCCCTTTACCCCTCTTTTTCCCGCTCATTCTCTCTTTTTCTCTTGTTTCCTCTCGTTCGAGCAAGTGGCGCGCATCCATTGTGCAACGTCCTCCGCATGCATGCACGCGCTCGTTTGCGCTCGCTCGCGCGACCCGTACAATTTCTACGAGGATATAATTCGATCTGCATTGTTCGCCAATCGCCCCCTGGCCAGTCTGGTCGCCCCGTTATTGGCATAATTGATTCACTTAATCGCGTTCGTGGGAGTGACGGACACCTTCTTCTGCCGCCCATCAACGCCGCTAATCACGCGTCCACTTGGCCAACCGACGTCCGCTCCTCTCACAGGAACAATCTCATCCTCTCCATTCCTCTCTTATCCTCCTTTAACCCTTCGCTGTTGCTATTCTTTCTTTCGCACCTATTTCCTACGTCCCCTTTATCGTCGGCGTCGTCATCGTCTTTCTCGTTGTCGTTGTATACCACCAGCATAGTACTTATGTCTTTGCCTTCGCCTACCCATACGCACCGGAGAATTATAATCGTTTTTCTCGTAATCTACGTTTTCTTCCCCGTCGAATACCCCCGCCGACACGAGACGTGGCTTTCCTTTTTCCGTTGCGCCTCGAGCGGGCCGATTAAACTCGTGTGCGCCGCTGCGTTAATCAACGTCGACGATTTTATGCGACGGGATTCGGACCCATGAAATCCATGGCATCCGGCAGCCGGGCTTCTCCTTGAACATCCTTAACGATCTACGCTGCCAGGATCTACGCTGGTACCGCGCCTACAGAATCCTCCGCAACAGCCTTAACACGTTCGGCACGGACATAGCTCTGCGGCTACGCGCTCTGACCCAAGTCTTAGCACAACCATCGTGTCCTTTAGTAGGATATTCAGATAGGGAAGTTTATCGTACAGCCGATTTTCAGAATTTCGAACATCAGGCCATTAAACTTCCTGAATTTTTAGAGTTCACCAGGGCTTTGAATTATCAAGCTTTCGAATTCTAAGCTGTTAATTCCAAGCTTTCGAAATCTAAGCCTTTAAATTGCCACACTTTGGATTTCCAAGCATTTGAGATGCCAAGCTTTCGAATTTCAAGCCTAAGAATTTCCAAGCTTTGCAAAACTACACCTTTCAAATCCAATCTTCGAAATTCTAAATCTTGGAATTCCGAGCCATCGATTTTCTACAGCAAAAGGTTCGGTCCAGCCTAGATAGATTTATACGATGTTAATTCGGAAAATAAATTCCATTGCGGTTGCAACTTGTCTACCTACCCCCTGCTGTTTCGATACTATACGCGAATAAACTTCTACGATGAAATAGCTTCGCAATGGCCACTCGCCATTCGTTGTTCTCTCTCCAAAATAATAACAAAATCTCCCTTCTCTTTTTTCTCATCTTTACATAGACTCCCGGTGGTAATTCAATTTAGATATCGTTGCAAAGTGCACCAGCGTACCGCGAGCTAGCTATATTAACCGATATCGGTCGATCGATAAATCGTAATCGTTGTAATTACGGAAGATTTGCGCTCGTAAAACTTGCATGAGGCTTATCTTGAGCCATATTCGGTTATTAGCGTGGTGTGGCTCCCCACGAAGCAGGAAGGAGAGTAACTCGATTATTACACGGAAAGAGGCTATAATATCGGCGATGTTCGCGGCGTCTTTGTGAGATGCGGTGGCCGGAGCAGGAAGAAGCACAGTCCCCTATATTACAATGCGTATCAGCCTATCTCGTTCACTTTGTAAATTCGAGCGCAAGATTCTCGGATTCAGCAAGCTACGAATTACCGTCGCAGGCGAACGGAGTATCGGGCCGTCCGTTCTGATCGGCCGCGATTCCAGCAAATTGTATCCCGAGGAGAGCCTAACTCGATCGTTACGCGAAAGAAGCCATCGTCGTAGGAATCGCGGTCTCGTTGAAAATATCTTTTTACGAGCTAGAACGGGGAGTACGTCGCTCTTTTCCGTCGTACATACTCGCGCAATGCGTGACTCTGATCGTAGATAAATTATCGAGTTGCGAGAACAGAGAACGAATCGTCCATTAAGCTCGTATTGTTCACTTGACATTCCAGTAACGACCGGCTCTTACTGTATCAACGTACCGCTCTTGGAGTTCAACCTTAGCATCGCATTTTTTCCGCTCACGCGTTTCTCCCTTGCGTTATCCAAGCTTAGACACAGGAGCAGAGATGCGAGCGTTATACAGGGACTCGCGAAATTGATCAAACGTTAATATTATTATAAATATATTATTACAAGCATCGGTTCGACTTCTGAACAGGTTGGTGGCTCCACGCGGCGCGTGATAGAGCTTCCTTTATCCCGTTCATTACTAAGGATGACTGTAGTTATCCTGCGTGTTGAACTCTCGCCGTATGCTATAGGTGACCATAATTCATTTAGCAAATTTTCGATGTTTTATTATTTTTAATACGCACCGTCCTCGTGCATCAATATTTAGGACGTAATACGCAGTTGCCTATAAAATCTTGATGAGAGGAGTGACATTTTCTTAAAATTCTTGTAGTTGCATGCGCAATGCACATATTTCCAAGCAGCTGTTTCCATACAGTCGGATTTAATTATTATATTAGCCGGAATTAATCTGAATTTATCTCAAAACTGATTTAATCCTAAATTTGTTCAGATACGATCTCATTTAACCCTTTGAGTGCTAAGTAATTTTGGGAGACCGACGCGTTTCTGGATTTACTTTAAGAATGACGTGTACACATGATCTTTAATATAAATATTGTCATCTTTATGAATCATTACAATACTTCTAAATTCATACTTAACGAACAGTTTTTACTAATTATGTATTCGTTGTTTTGAAAGACCCGAATTTGCAAAGCTTGTGTATCATATTCAACCCTGATCACATATATGCGGCCATAGCATTGAAAGTGTTAACGAAGTAAATTTCGCGGAAGCATTACACGAGGTTGAATTCGAATTCATTTCTGCGGTAAAAACTACACGATTTTTTCCCCATATCCAATACTACGAAGGTTGCAACTATTTTTATTAATTCGTTGCACACGAGTCGAGATTGTCAAGCATTTTTTTCTAAATTGACGTATATCAGAGTTATTATTTATTATATGTTAGAGAACAGGTTGTAAGAGTGTCTATGTTTTCCTTATTTACAATCGAAACGCATAGAGTCTACAAGTTTCGTACTATTTCGGATCGCCTAGAATCGCAGCGTATCGCCATTTCACTCAACGGAGAATTTATTCATTCATTGAATTCACTTGCAAAATTGAAACCATTTATGCGTAACGTAAAAGACGCGGAACCTTTGCACTCGGCTAATATTTCGCATATGTTATGCGTTCGGTTATCGGCGGTATCACCGAGACCATGGTTCGCGCCATCTCCTTCGGTTATCTTTAACTGTACACCGTCGATTTTATAATTTGTTACATATTATGCGAGCCGGCGTTGAACGGCCGGTGTAGTAAATCCCTGTGTGCTGTTGACCCGACGATCGCTGGACCGAAACCAAGCCAGCGGACCCGTACTGTCGAGATATCTGCGCGGAGGGTCAACAGGAAGCAATTAAAGTTTCGACAGAATCTCTCGGTTTAACGTTACCATTACACGCGGTTGCCACGAAAAAGATTGCAGGACGATTCACGGTACGAGCTTCATCTCTCGGCTTGCTCCTTTCCGGTTTGCTCGATTATTTTTAACTCGACCTTTCACGCTCCTGGATGAACGCTGCTACGCTCCACGCGCAGATCCGCTTTTTCGATGCGATGCATCGCCGTGAAGAAACGATCTAGTCTCCAATTACCCGCGTTTCCTTCGATTCTTCGCAGGTATTTATCTTCTGCCAGTCACTTTCTTTCTTAGCCTCAACGCGTCCACCTTACCATTGTAATTATGCCATTACGGCTAACGCTTACTGCCGGTTTAATAAAGAAGTCCTTATGCGTCTTGATGGCTCGCAATAAACCCGAGTAACAGTAAATGTTATTTCGTTTTACGATACCACGTGGTATTACCTCGCGAAAGAAGCATATACTTGCACGTGGTATTCTTGTTTCGCGTAATCGATCAAACCTTAACAAGACCACGCGTTACGTCATCGACTTTATATATCGTATCTTTGCGTTCGTTTCTATGCAGATTTCGCGACCGGCGCCTGTCCCCGAATATGCCCGCCAAGTGGAGAACCGGTGTGCGGTAGCGACGGAGTGATCTACGCGTCCCAGTGTGAAATGCGGAAGAAGATGTGTGGAAAGGGTAAGCCTCCTTTTAACTATAATAATTATGATTAGAAGCTGCTGCGTATGTGCGCAGCAACGCTTCGTCGGCGATTATACAGTTGCTTTACAACGTCCGTCGAAAGAAGCGCATCGTCTTCTCTACCATTCAGACTTTTCATCTTTCCTTCTCTCGTTCTGCCCGCTCAACCATCTTAAATTTTATTCTCCGGCTGTCATTAATGACGACCTATTAACATTTCGACGGCCGCTGCTCGCGTGATTTTGTTAGCCATGGAGGTTATCGACATTGAGTAGACGTGACTTTGGTTTGCCGATAAGTATCGTCGAATATTATAGAAAAAAATATTGGGTTTGCCGAAAGGTTCTATCGTACTTTAAAGATGCATAGAAACGAAAAGTTGCTAAACGATGCATTATCGAGTTTTTTCATCGACTTTCTACCATATTAAGTAGTTTAATGATTTTATTCTCGAAGAATTTTCATTTTTTTCAGCGAAGTCTGTGTTCAAGTGTATTTCATAAATTGTCAGATTTTCCAATTTTCTTTCAATTAATGAATTTTATTAAGAACCTAAAAGAGCAACAGCGCATATAAAACAACAATTCTTTGAAGGCATATGGGCGCCAGCAGTACTGGAAGGGTTACTTTATGAAAGAGTTAAGGCAATATTTTAAAGTACAAGTAATAGTGGCTTCGATGTTCCTTCCAATAATATTATTAATCGTACCATTAAATAATCCCTTAAAAGGGTTGATGAAAAAATGAATTATTCATTGGCACACCTAATATATATACACTATGAAATACTACGTAAAACTCGCCAGCTGCATAAAATACGCGGCAATTAAAGTGTCAAGAAGAAAACGCGATGACTTACTTAGAGGTTGCATAGCAGCGCGAGCGAAGCGTGAACATTCAATTTCTAATATTAAAGAGAAAACCTAATCGAGGGGAGTAAATTCGCGATAAAGAGATACTCTAAGTATCTCTAACCATTGCAAGTAAACACGGTACATTCGGCGCATTCGATACCAACGATCAGTAGTATCGAATATAGAATGAAACCGTGGCCAGGGGTGGCAATTATCGGTGCTTTACAAATTGGATAGGCGTGACCGTGGCTACGGAGAAGACCGCTTGTCTGAGGTCGTCCGGTAGCAAGTGCGAGCATCGTTGCCCAGGCGATCAGGATCCGGTATGCGGTACCGACGGCCGCACGTATCTCAACAAGTGCATGCTGAGGGTCGAAATCTGCCGAGTTGGCATCGAGCTGTCGCACTTGGGTCCCTGCAACAACATCTCCGCGCACAGAGAAAACTGTCCTGTCTCCTGTGAGTTTGCACCCCTCGATGGACCGATCTGCGGAAGCGACGGTAACGTCTACAAGTCTACGTGCCAAATGAAGCTGCTCACTTGTGGGTATGTACTTTGTTTGCTTGCCATATCGCATTTGCAATTCGCCGAGCTTGAGTTGGTACACCAATAGGCGACAAATTCTGAGCGGCAGTGAATTTTATCGCAGTGAGTTGCAGTAAAGTACAGTTGCCTGTAATAGACGTATCGACAACCGAGTGATCGATACTTTGTATGATTTTAATTATGAATTCAAATTCTAGTCTAGAATCAATGCCGTATTATGTTTTTTCTTGTACAATTTAATACTATTTACTACTACAACCGATTATATTTTCTCTATACGGTAGAACTTCATTTATCTAAATTCCACTTCGTGGAACGAAATTTTTGTCAGTGCCCAATTTATTGAACTCTAACCGAGCTCGTATTATCTGAACTAATGCTGAGCGTCATTTCAGTTATACGAACGTATGCTGCAAACGGAAACAGACATAATGCATAGACTAACATACTAAAATACAACAGTCACGTATAATTTTTAGTTGATCTACGTTTCAGTTACAAAGCAGTATTTCAAAACTCAGAAGTCTTTAAATAAATGAATAAAATAGCAGGACGTGCAAAAGCTATAGAATTGGGCATCCCATTTTGTCGAGTTATCCCGTTTAATCCAACTTTCCTTTACTACCGCCAATTAATCGCTGCAGCAGAACTGCTGCCGCTCCAGATTCGTTGCATTGGTCTGTGAAAGCTTTTATAATATTTCTAATTTACGACACGTGTAACGGTTATACGTCTACGGTTTCAAAAATGATATTACAAGAATAACACAGCGAATATTGCAGCGAGTTCGCGGCGTTCGCCTCTTTGTGCGCATCGAATGTTAGTTGACGTGGCTGTTAAACTTAATAGTTAGAACGTTAGATGGTTTGCGATTGAGTGCTTGCATTATCCGATCGTAGGCAAGGCGTCGTGCGTACGAACAAAAAGCACTGTCAGACCACGAGACACTGTCGTGAATCGTGTTGGCGTGGGGCCAAGCCTGCCTGCGGTAGTGACGGCATCCTATACTCGAACACCTGCAAAATGCGAGCGAAGAACTGCGGGTAAGGAGCACATCCTTGAAAAGTCCTCGTTCCGACGAAAGCGTGCGCAAATACGCTGGCTACAAAAAGTATTGGCACACCACGGTATATAATATATAGGGTGAATCACCTAACTGACCACCTTAAGCCATAAACTGTTTGCTATGCGACAAATAAAGAAGTAGAGGGATACAAAATGCAAAGGAGGAAAAAACCGATTACTGTACTACGCTTTCCTCTTCATAGCTATTATACGGCTCTTATTTAAAACGGTTTTTATTATATAAGAAACAGTTTACGAGTAATTAAAGTGGTTAAGTTAGGTGACTCATCCAGCGTATTGCTCAATTAAATTAATTATATTAAATTGTCTATCGTTTAACAGCAAATTTGTGCGGCTAGACAAAATTGGCGTTACAGAAGTTAGATTTAGAACTTGTTTGAAAAACGTTTCAGTGAAAAGTGGGATAGAATTGTTTTTGCCAATAGTTTTTGTAACCACCGTAATTAGTAATATTGCTGGTTTCTTATATCGATTTATTTGAATTGTTTAGCAAGCACGTGTTCGAGGTGCCGATGTCCTACTGCGTGTCGTTGGAGCGGACGTCCGGTGGCCAGTCGAACGCCTGTCCTTTGGATTGCAAAAATGAACCGGAAGTGGCAACCTGCGGTTCCGATGGAAGCATATACAGAAACGAATGCGAGATGCAGATGCTCAACTGCGGGTCAGTCTTTCAAACTACAATTATTAAACTGCGGATGTGTTTTCATTTATGAGAAATCTGAATATGAGAAATATAACAAATATCCAAAATAACGTACTTCTTATAGTATTTGGAGGGTGAAACGAATGTCTACTATGGTTTCATTTATTTCCTTTAGTTGCGTTTATAAAAATTTTAATTTGCATAAAGATCTACGGTATACCAATTATTTTGTCAGGTTACCCGAAAAATAATGCCGAAACTTCCCGTAAGAAGCAGTAAACATTTTTTCGTAAATCTAGCAAATTTTATCAGATATAGTATTCATCATTTTGATCAACAATCTTCCGCCATTTGGTACTCTACTAATAATTCCATTCTTCCATAATTTGCCATCTTTTTCTGCAAACAATTTTAATACGCGCGCCTATCGCAAACCCCCGAAGAATTCGATGTTACTCTTGAATGAAACCCACAATTAACTATTTGTGATTTTTCTGTATTTAATTGGAATTTCATTCTTTTTGCTTTGCAGGCAAGCAAGAAGAAAAGTAACGGTGGTAGATTTCGAGAAATGCCGAGCCCGTTTGACGAAGTGCATGAAGCAGCAACAGAGATGCGGAAGCGAGGTGGATCCAGTTTGCGGAAGCGACGCGAATACTTATCCGAATCAGTGTCATCTAAACGTAGCGGTGTGCTTGTAGGTTGATAATTGCATGCATATTTCATTGAAACAGTTCAAGTTAAATTGAATGAGAGATGACGTGTAATTACTGTTACGTGAAGCAGTTACTGCTAAACGTTTCGCATTATGCAGATTAGTTACATCGATCATTAATGATTGATCGATCAGTCGTTGATCCCTGTCGTTACCGTTGCCTTTCAGAAAGGGCATTCAATTGGCTCACGTTGGAGAGTGCACGACCTTGAAAGAGACCGAACAGTGCCCCGAAGACTGCAGCGAGGTACCCGAGGAACCAGTTTGTGGAAGCGACGGCAACGTTTACAGGTGATTAAGAGCGTTATTTGGATTCCAGGACGTTCGGCGCCGAGAGAGTTTTAAGGGCGTGTGAATCGCCTATGCCTGCTTGTTACCTTCGCCATACGGATTCAGATCCCTTTCATAACTTTGTCGTTCAAAATTTCAGTAGGCCGTTTCGATAGAAAACTTCCAATAGATCCTTCTCCATTCACGCTTCTTACATCAGTGCCCACATAAGCGTCCGCGATTCTGCCTTCCTTCTGTTTAGTATTCCTTCCTTGTCTCTGACTTCTTTACTTTTGCGTGAAATATAATCAGCGACGGTTGAGCAAATATGCCGGATGATCGGCATTCTACTGTGTTTCGTTCACACCCCTAGTTTTAACTTATTCAATCGAATTCTAGGCAGTCGTCTGCCCGAATAAACGTCCGGATATGATGGACGTTAAAACGGGCAACAGTGTATTGCGAAATGGTTTACTTGGTTTATCGTCGAGTGTTTCCATTGACAACTGCTAGGTAGTCACTCGCAAAAGTTGTATTAAAACTCTCGAAGCACTCAACGTCCCCTATCGCCGAAAGAAATCAGTGTGGATACAAATGCGTCATTTGTGTACTCATATGCTTGTAGATCCCTTTGCCATCTGCAGCGTGAGACTTGCGGTCAGAGGGTGGTTCAAGTTCCAGCGCAACATTGCCGTACTACGGCGCTTTGCAACCAGATCTGTAGCGGAGAACGTCAGTTTGTTTGCGGTTCCGACAACAAGCTGTATCGTAACGAGTGCGAGATGAAGAGGGACAATTGCGGGTAAGCATTAATTGTGTTTGAAATTACATATCTCCTGAACTTTGCTCGCGTTCGCAACCGTTTAAGTGCGCTTGCCGCAGAAGCTATTGGAACACCACTGTATTTATGCATTGAAATACAACTTAATTAGGCACAACTATATCAGGCTTTCCATCGCTTAGTAATTATGGTTGCATAAGGCTGTCATTAATTCCTTAGTAACGACCACCATAAACCCTAGCCTCTTTTTATAAGAACGATTAATGATTATTTATAACAGAAAACAGAAAGAACAGATGATAATTTCCGCTTATGGGAACGGATAATTAGTTTCCGATTTTTAAATCAGTTTACAATAACTACGCTACTTAATTAGTAGCTCAATGTTGCAAATTCGTTGAAATACGGAAATCTCTAGCATTTGCGAGAGCGAAATAGAAAAAGGCGTCGTCGTTGAAGGGTTAAACGAAAGAAAAAAAGTTTAACGGGTTCGCTACCAGCGTTGCATACATTTACCGACAGAAGTTAAGAAACAAAGCAATCGTTTGCAAATTTTCGTATATTCTTTATCTTTTAAAATACATGGATCAGAATTACAGTCAGAATAAACTATTGTTTGTTACTCCTTAAATATAATTACCGATATTCACTACATTTTTCGAGCAAGCTATAAATTCCTATTCAAGTGGAAGATTAATCTTTTGATAAAATAAGTTCATCACTTATTTAAAAATAGTGAATTACTTATTAATACACCTAGTATTCTATTAAATTCTATTATATTCGCATTTCTTACATTTTAATCGTATATAAGTGAATCCTCGCAATATTTCTATAGAGTTCTATAAATAATGGCTAAAAAATATTTTTATCCCCTTTTTTGTTTTTTAGGAAACACGTGTACGTGGTGCCCATGAAGAGATGCGTACAGGGTTTCCTGTTTCGTGGCTGTCAAAAGATCTGTCCACCTTACTACGATCCCGTTTGCGGTACCGATGGCATGACCTACAGCAACGAATGTTTCCTGGAAATCGAGAATTGCCGTAGTAGAAGCCTAGTTACAAAGAAATACCACGGAGTATGCGGCCAACCGACTGAAGAACCTAAGAATTATTTGTACTAGACTAATCGAATTCTATCCTTATCAAAATCCTTTTCTATACAAAAATATTTCATCGCGAATTGGCGATTTTAAAACGACTCGAATGAATCATTCTAAAGAAGCAACGGGGAAAAAAGAAAAGAATTAGATTACGTTCGAGTCGATTGATCTTCCCGTAAGATAATCGTATGATCGAGCTAATCAATCGACAGGAAGTGTATATCGATGTTAGGTGTTCGATCGTGCACATTCGTCCTCCTTTAATCGAAGCGCGACGAACTTCCTGGATGTCTACGGAATTTTAATGCTACGTGTCTTTCCAAGAAAAAGATATTTCGAAGAACAAGTATCTCGTTAGTAGTACACGTAACTCGGGTTATGATACCCGTTAATCGACCGCGATCGAGAATTCTTATTATCATTTTCTGCAATCGATCGTATCGGGACTGCCAAACCGCCTCTCGAATTCTCGCATGGATCGTCCGTTCGATTATATCGATTGGACCAAGACTGTAGTTCATAGGCAGCAGCCAATTTTCGCGGTACGTGCTCGGCATTTTTCACGATCCATACGCACGAATAATCCACGGATTATCGAGTCTCCATATTTATTTCGCGTTCTTTGTTCTTGGATTAAAAGCGATCCGACGTGCGACATTGTTGCGAGGCGCAAAATATCGTGACACGAATTTCGCCATGCTAAATCGCGCAAACGTCCGCGTGATTCCCCTCGATATCTTCGCACATTACTCGCCGGTAATCTCATTCTTATTTATTGTAGCATTACTATTAATTATCGTATCATCCTTGCATCATTTTGTTTATCGCTATCGCTACGGTAACATGAATAGTTCCAGAACGTACCCCTGTTCTAATCGTAAGGAAATATTTAGTCTATTATATCTCCCTCTGACATGTGATGTGTGTTCATACTATAATTATTCTTATCATCGTACCCCACCCCTCCCCCTCCTTTTTTCTTTATTTATTATCGAACATGCGACAATCCTTTTTGTATCGACACTAACATACAACATGCTTCAAATGTCAATAATAAACTATATATACGTATATTTTAAGGTAAAAAGTGATACAATTATTTAATAAAAAATCATATATTTCGACATAAACGAGGTACAGAATAGACCTATCATTTTAGGAGACTGACATCTAACAAAAATTACAATTTTCTGAACAATATCTTTCTTTTTATTAGTCGAAAACGAATGTAGACGTTTCTAATCTAATATGCAAAATGTAAGAGCAAACTCTTCATTTAGAAAGTTAATTAAAATCGCATGATTCTGTACCTTAAATGGAATTTTCCCCAAATAATCGCCACTTAAAAAAATTGCTGCCCCATAAAACCTGTTGCTCTATAATAGCCTACTTAGCATACATATACGTAAATTCGCCTCTGGTAAAATCTATAGCTTTTATCTTTGCTTTTACATGTTGCATATTAAAATATTTCAGAAGTGTTTAGATTCCTTCTCAGGTAACAAAAGAGAAGATATTCTTTAAAAAATTCCGATTTTTAGGTTTCGATCTTATGGGACTTTGCGTCCTACGTTCTGAAATACCGACTCCGGAAAAATTCCACTGCTTTTTACGCCATTCACGGATTTAGCGCGGTGATCGCAGCAACTACGATCGCGTGGATCATTCGAGCACAGACGAGTTACAGAATAGACCACTCATCTTATGGGACTTCGTGTCACATGCTCTGAAATACCGACCTCGAAAAAAATCCGAGTGTTTCATACGCCCTCTGTAGTACTCATAGTTATTATAATTCTTGCATCCAACTTAGCGTATAAAAAATAGGGAAACTTTCTCTTTAAAATCTTTTTTGTTTCATTTAAATTCTACTTTTTATTGGAAAAATATGATTATCGAAAGAGAAGCGCAAGTTTCACTCGTTCCTGACCAACCCCAAAACATCTATTAAAACGTTTCAAACTTTTAACTCGCCGCCATTTTGAAGCTGCATGAATGTTTTCAAAATCCCTGCACCACCATAATCGGTGAACCTTCCCCTTTAAACCACTTTTTGGTTCACATCAATTCGACTTTAGGTTGCCGAGATATCGTCGTCTGAAGAGAAGAGCAGTTTTAAAGAAGGGCGCTATTTTGCGCTCTTAGAAATTTGTTGTAACGATGAATACAATACGTTATACATTTCGTGTAAATAAAAAACACATTTGCAGTAGTACGGTGTTAGCTTTCGATAAAGAGATACATTATACGTTATACATTTCGCGTAAATAAGAGACACATTTGCAGTAGCACGGTGTTAGTTTTCGATATAGAGATACATTATACTGGTGAAATGATTAACATATGCTTTGCACATTTACGTGGCATTACGCGTACAGGCACCGAAATGTAATTTTTTAATGACTAACGATTAGAAAGATGATTAGATCTCGAGAGCTAATCGCGAGGGTGCAACGATGTAGGTTTTGCAACGTTATTTATCTATAACAAACGCTCGACGAACAACGCGCAATATAAACGCGAGGCCGCCATGAAGGGCGCTAATAGAAATATGAAAAAAGAGCAGCCCCAAAGAGAGCTAAAGGAAACAGAATTGAGCAGCCAGAAGGGCCACTAAAAAATTCCAACCATCCACTCGTAAACCCGATGAACGCGTGAGTGAAACATTGTTTGATTCTCGCAACGCTGATATACTACGTTTACTAATCAAAGAAGCGTGCCCTTTATTCTGACTACTGGTTGATCTGAATCGGACGTGCAGAAGCCGAGATATGACTACTTTCCCGCAACGTGTACGCGCACTGTCGCTAGACGCTAGGAAACGCTCTCCATGGTCCGCGCTCGAAAGTTTATATAAAGAATGTAAAAAAAGGAAAGAATCGCTGTTAAAATCCGAACCGGAAGTGCTACTGCGATGAAACCACGTGCGTCTTGTAGGGGGAATGGCGCCCTTAATTTTGACTACTCGCCGATCGGAATCGGACGTGCAGAAGCCGAGATATGACTACTTTTCCGCAACGTGTACGCGCACTCTCGCAAGACGCTAGGAAACGCTCTCCATGGTCCGCACTGGAAAGTTTATATAAAGAATGTAAAAAAAGGAAAGAATCGCTGATAAAATCCGAACCGGAAGTGCTACTGCGATGAAACTGCATGTGTCTTGTAGGGGGAATCGCGCCCTTTTTTTGACTACTCGCCGATCGGAATCGGACGTGCAGAAGCCGAGATTTGACTGCTTTTCGGATACGCGAACGCACACTGTCAGGGAACGCCTTGGGAAAGTCTCCCCGCGGTCCGTGCTCGCGGGGTTATATAAGTATTGCGAATTCTCGCGTACCTGCGCAGTACGATCTCGGACACGGTCGCGCGCAGATAGCGTCGCAGTGCAGTCGTATGCAAGCATTCCTTGTACATATGCGATCGCGTACGGAGTGTTTGCGATCGTTGCGGCTGCGTGCGTTCGCGGTAGCTTCGTTTCGAATAACGATTCGCGCACCGTTGTGCGTGAGCGCATTCGCGGCCGCGCGGCTGCCGTCAGATCGCGAACCTTACCCGCGGCCGACGACCCTTGTGCTCCGCGCTCACGTTTCGAAGAGGATTCCTCGGCTACCAGGCGGCCGATTTCGTCGCGCGTTGGCTCGAATCGTAGGGCTCGGTACCGGGAATGTCGCGTGAAGACCGTTCGCGGCTAGCACTCGCGGTGCGTTTGCCGCGAACAAAGTTTCGCGTGTTTTAGCCGACGAGTGCGCGAACGATCGCGGTGATTATCGTCGATGACACGCGAACCGGAAATGCTACTGTGATGAAACCGCGTGCCTCTTGCAGGGGGAAGCGGGCCCTTTATTCTGACATGCGTTTGATCGGAATCTGACACCTAGAAGCCGAGACCTAGCAAGCACTTTGAAACGCGGACGCACACTGGCAAGGAACGACCAGGTCGCTTTGCATAGTCCGCGCTCGACGGTATATAAGAAATCCTTTTTTATTCAGCCTGATTTTCTCGCCAGTAGACCCGATAGCAATGACGCCGCCTACACCAACAGCAACAATCTTGTTGCTCTCGAAGAGGCCGACTTCAGTTTTGGGACTCGGTTTTTCTGTTCACGTGCGTATACGCACACTGCAATTTTCGCAGCAGTAGCCGTCGCCGTCGACTCGCCGTTGACGGTGACAAAATTATCGTCCTCTCGTGTTTAGGCGGTGGTTATCTCATTTTTATAATATCTCGTCTTCGTCGTTTAACTTTACAGACATCGACATAGAGGCGCGTGAAAATAAGTAAGGAGTAACGCGTAGGAATCAATGATAGAAGTGCAATACATATGAAGATATGCTTGTTTGCACGTTACTCTAAATCTAGCTATTATATATCGCGACGCGTATATCGGAGAAAGTTATTTATCGTATTGTTTATTCAGAAATTCTATCGTTTTAGAAATGCTGCTGTTTTCGTTTAGCCAGGGGGCCTAGTAGCACCCTAATGATTTCGTAGAAGAATATATGAGGATAGTCTATTCTATGTTTTGTCTGTGTCGCTACATTACATCTCAATACATGAACACTATGTTACAAATAACAGCACGACATATTTACAATAAATACAAATGTACGACAATATACAAGATGTTTAGCACGCTCTTTACTAACGCAGTCGTAAGACTGTAACGTGGCGGTACCACACTCGAAAGTCATAGCGACTGAAACGGAAGGAAACGTATAAAAGAGCAGTGACATAAAAATCACGTTGCTTTTGCAAACACTTAGGAATGTTTCGGGAACGCGTAGGCGTATTTGCCTACAGATATAGCTGCTGTGTATTGCCACGTCGTAAGATGCACGTACAATAAACATCTCTTCCGCAAAATATGTTAAAACATGTAGAAATATTACGCGTGATATTTTACACGTACGACAAGCTGAGTCACACAAGCACGAAACTAACAAAGCTTCAACGTAGACCAAATTCGTAACAGTCTAAATCATACGATACACAGTTCTCTAATCGATATTAATACAATATTAAAGTAGAAATGTACAGCCTGCAAAATATTAACACAGTCAAAGATACGTGTAACATGCATTTGGAAGTCGAAGTCGATCACTCTTGGATACTGGTAGCTGTAAGATGTAATCTAAGATCGAAGCATGTAAACGAAAGTCTAAGGTAAAATATAAATCAAAATATAAAGGTTACACGTTAATGCGTAGTTCTTAGCTTGGTATCGTTTTCGAAAGACGTTTCATTCTTTGGAAAACGATACCAATTACCAGGTCTCACCACGAGGAGGTGACTACGCGCCGAGACCCACCGAAAGCCATTCTACGCCCTTAAAGTTTATCGAAGAAACTTTAAGAGAACATAGAATGGATTTCGGTTCACAAAACTGTACAACGATGCTTAACCCTACTGTTATATTCTGTTTCTAAGATACGCTTTTCTAACTTGGAGCCGACGTACGAATGATAAGAGACTCTACTGACACTTTATTACAAAGTTAGTGTCTTGCAAAGAGGAATATAACGCGCGAAACTAAGCTCTACTTTACTGTACGCAACGCTAAGCAAATAGATAAAATCGCGAGCAAAGCAAACACGCACTCACATGCGCAACAAAACCCTATACTCGCGCGCTCTATCATACGACTCGCACTCACCCGAATCGAAAGCAAAATTCGAACGCGACTTACACGAGTTTACGAAATCGCTTTCGAGACCGAGATGAAGTTGCGCTGCTCCGCGGAGGAAATAGCGGCCTAATAGTCGGATCGCAAGAAACTAAACGTTGAGGGCAGTAGCGGACCACTGATGCCGTCTGAACGGAAGACGTATCCCCTGCGACAAACAGAAGGCCATACTGCGTACCCGCGGTAAAGATGCTTACGATCCAGCCTACAGGGCCTTGGTCCCCTATCGGGCACTTTCGATAGGGGCTGCAAATCCTCGCATTGCAAACGCCGCTCCAACTCGAATCGAAAGCGATCTCAAAGACTCGAGGCGCGAACGAACGTTAATCGCGATTCGGAATGAGATTGAAATCGTATGACAGAACGACTTACCAAGCATAGAGTTTGATCGTGCATGACTACCCTTGAACAGCGCGCCTGTTTGAGAGCGAGTGCGTGGAAAATGGATATCGTCTACTGTAAAGAAAAGTTAAGGCTTTTTGGCTCCAAGTTAGGTAGCCGTCGTAGAACAAAATACATGCACAGTAATCGAGGTACACGTTACTTTGACTAGATGTAAGTATCGATACGCTTTTCCAACTTACAGACATATTACGAACAGCAAATATAAAAATCGCGAGCAAAGTAAAAACAATTCACTATCTCTCGAAAGAACCAACGAGCTTCGCGACGCTCTCCCATGCGCAACAAAACTCTACACTCGCGCGCTCTATCACGCGATTCGCACTCACGTCGAATCGTAAGCGAAATTCGAATGCGACTTACACGAGTCAAAGAAAACGCTTTCGAGATCGAGGTGAAGTTGCGATGCTTTGCGGAGGATCTAGCACAGGCTAATAGTCGGATCGCAAGTGCCCCAAACCCTAATGGCAGGAATAAAGTACAGAGCCAGCATTACCTAGAAACTACTGCAGCTGCAACATAGGGTTACCAAACCCTTACGTTCCAGCCTACAGGCCCTGACCCCCTATCGAGTACCTGCGACAGGGGTTGCATAATCCTCGCATCGCAAACGCCGCTGCACCTCGACCCGAAAGAGATTTCAACGATTCGAGGCGCGAACGAACGTCGATTACGATTCGGAATGAGATTGAGATCGTATGACAGAACGACTTACCAAGCATACAGTTCGATTGTGCATGACTACCCTCGAACAGCGCGCTTGTTTGAGAGCGAGTGCGTGCGAGGATCTCGAAGGGATCGAGCGATTGCAAATTGATAAACGCGAGCAAGAATGGGATGATGGATATTATGTACTGTAAAAGGGAAGTTGAGGCTTTTTGGCTGCAAGTTGGAGAGCGATCGCTGTACAAAATTTACATTGACTAAATATAAGTAGCTTATATGTACTTAAAATTAGACGCACGCCTCCCACGATGAATCTTCTTTCGATGACGTCCCGTTGAAGATTATTCTTAAAGTATTTCTTAAAGCTACTGAATATTTGCGCGAAAAATAATTTGTTTCTCGAAGAAACTTTAAGAGAACATGGAATGAATTTCGGTTCACAAAACTGTACAACGATGCTTAACCCTACCGATGTATTCTGTTTCTAAGATACGCTCTTCCAACTTAGAGCCATATTACGAAAAGCAAGAGACTCTACTGACACTTTGTTAAAACGTTCGTGTCGCGCAAAGAGGAATTTAATACGGCAAACTAAACTCTACTTTACTCTGTACGCAACGCTAATTCTTTGAACATTCGCCCGGAAGTGGGCGATGAAAAGCAAATATAAAAATCGCGAGCAAAGCAAACACAATTTACTATCTCTCGAAAGAACCAACGAGTCACGAAACGCACTTGCATGCGCAACAAAACTCTATACTCGAGCGCTCTGTCATGCGACTCGCACTCACCCGAATCGAAAGCGAAATTCAAACGCGACTTACACGAGTCAAAGAAATCGCTTTCGAGACCGAGGTGAAGTTGCGTTGCTTTGCAGAGGATCCAGCACAGCCTAATAGTCGGATCGCAAGAATCTCTCTACATCGAGGGCAGTACATAATGACCACTGATGACGTCTAACAGAAAGTTAACATTACGTTAACCCCAGCAGCAAACAGAAGGCCGCACTGCGTACCCGAGACAAAGATGCGTACGATCCAGCCTACAGGGCCTTGCATCCCTATCGAATTGCTTCGATAGGGGCTGCAGATCCTCGCATCGCAAACACCACTGCACCTCGACTCGAAAGCGATTTCAACGATTCGAGGCGCGAACGAACGTCGATTGCGATTAGGAATGAGATTGAGATCGTATGACAGAACGACTTACCAAGCATACAGTTCGATTGTCCATGACTACCCTCGAACAGCGCGGCTGTTTGAGAGCGAGTGCGTGGCGAGAATCTCGAAGGGATCGAGCGATTGTAAATTGATTAACGCGAGCAAGAATGGGATGAAAGATATTATGTACTTTGAAAGAGAAGTTAAGAGAAGTTAAGGCTTTTTGGCTCTAAGTTGTCGAGCGATCCTAGAACAAAATGCATGCACAGTAATCGAGGTACAAAATACTCTGACTAAATGTACGTAGCTTATTCTAACTTAGAATTAGACGCACGCATCCCGCGATGAATCTTCTTTCGCTGATTTCTTGTTAAAATTCTTCTTAAAATTCTTGAATCTTCGTGACGAAGTTACGCTGTTAAAGTGAAATTAGTAGTCCACGCAATAAATTAATAAAAGACAAAAGTAATTAATAGAATAGAATGTAGGTACAAGAAACGAGAAATAAAGTAAAATGTTAGCAGAATAAAATGTAAGCAGAGTAACATTTAAACAGAATGAAATATATAAATTATTAGAAGACAAACGTAATTAATAGAACAGAATGTTGATACAACGAAACAGAAACAAAGTAAAATGATAGCAGAATAAAATATGAGAAGAATAACATAAATAAAATGAAAAATAAATAGAATAACGTAATAAAAGTTAGTGGGTAGCACCTGCAATACAATCATACATGCACAGATATATGTGTATCAAACGTAATGGGTTAAATTTAATCTTGAGTCTAACAGAAATTAGTAGTAGGTGGTTGGTGGGTGGTGGGTGGTGGGTGGTGGGTGGAGGGTGGTGGGCGGTGGGTTAGCCCCAGTGGTCATCTCTGGTCATCATCTAGCTAAAAAGTGAATCTGTGATATACAGATTCGATCCGATCCCTTCGGGAGCACCTGCAACAATAAGAGTGTGCGTCGCCCTTCCGCTGCTTATATAGGCGAGGAGATGTCACGTGACTCCCCTTCTTCGGATCACGCGTGAGAAGAGACCTTTCTCAATTTTTCACTAGTTTTCTAGTACAATATGATAAGATTTATTAATTTTTATATCTTTATTATACGTTTGCGCTCTGAGGAATTTATTGTAACAATAAATACAATACGTTAAACATTTCGTTACGTAACAGCGTAATATTAAAATAATTTAAAGAGTATACGAGATACACCATGAGATTGGTTTGTTAATGCTTTTCAATTCGCCGATATTGTAAATGGCCGAACGTATATATAAAACTGTATATCCAACCATATTTAAATTGTTACGGATATTATAGTTTTAATTCTTATCACTTGCAGCGCTGCACATTTATTTCATGCTTAACCGTTAACGTTGGACGTGACACGAAAATGGTAATGGGGCTCATGAGCCCCAAAACCGTGTGACAAACAAAAGCATTGGATGAGTGGTCTATCCTGTTCTTAGTCAATGATTCGAGATTCATAAAAATCGACATTCTGTCGGCGAAATAGGTACCTTTTCGTCCACGGAATAATAAATATTGTCACAATAAGAAACGAATAAATTATTATATTTATGGTTGCAAGAAATTCACAAGGGCACATCATTGCACGAAACGTGAAATGAAACGGATTATAGAGATGATATTTGGATAAATTGTGGCGGCGTAACAATGGCGGTCATAGACGCGAGTACATTACGATCTCGAGCGCGTGATATAAATTAAATACGAAACAAATAAATAGTATCTATGCACGTATATTTTAATAACTATATACATTTTATTAACTAAATGTGCAAACTATAAATTATCACGTTTAACAATTTATTAGAGCCCTACGTCGTCAACTAACATCGAGCTACTATAAATGCATATCTTATTTATAACAAATGTGTACATTATTGTACCCATTGTTAGAACAAATTCCCGCGAGCGCAAATGTCTGATAAACGCGTAACAATTAATAAATTACATTTTAATACGTATACGCATCGTGCCAGTTAAATATGTAAATCATAAATGAATAATTTTGGCGGTATAAGATAATTCTACACTGATAATTAATACCGTGCTACTGAAAATACATCCCTTATTTATAACAAATACATAAATTGTTGCAATGAATTCTCGAGTGCATAAATGTATGATCTAAACATAAAATTTTCGCAAGCTTTAAAATTATTAAACTCTCGCCCTAATCCGTACAAGCAATAGCAGATAAGATGTCGAAGACTGTTGAACGAGTAATTGAGAAAGTGTGTATGTAACTCGAATAAGATACACGACAGTGAAAGAATACTGTGAATAATATATTCAAACGCGACGCCGGAATCGCGAGGAAAATAAATACGAAGATCACAATTCTTACTTCGTCTGTGCATAGACTAAAAACAGGATAGACCACTTATCCAATGCTTTTCTTTGTCACCCGGATTTGGAGTTGATGGGCCCGAAATCCGTTTTCATTTTTACCTTTTCGATTGTCTTCTGTGGTCTGTGTTCGCACTTCGTCTGCGGTAATTTAGTTTTGAAATTGTATTAATCACGAACACCGAAAGATGCCGCAGGTGTATCGAATCGATGCATTGCCGCAAGATGGCGGCGATATACGCTGATATTGACAGGTGCTGAGAGAGCATGGCGGCCAGTGTTTACGACAACTGATTGCGACCGATCGAATTTGCGGATGACCGGGGTGTTTCGTGTATTATTTACGATCTTTCGTTTGACACAGTGTCTTTTTTATCTTTGAACCAACCGTTGGACATTAGCGTTCATCCTTTAGCGAAGTAATCACAAGTGTAAAGTTAATTCGGTCAGTGAAACGTGTGTCCCAATCTCGAAAGTTTGGGATCAGGTGGTGGATTTCTCGTTGATACAGGAGTGCTTTCGAAGCGGATTACTGGAATACTACAGGATTCGTCGTTATCGTAAGTATTTACAATTGTTCTTCGTTATATGCTCGAGAGGAACCGTCGTGAATAAATGGCGAAAATGTTACGCCGTCTTTGAAATAATGCGTAGCAAAATGTGATAAGCTAACGACAGAAGAGGCCATCTTTGAGCCTCCCTGTGTGTTGGTTCCGCCGGCGAAAAAGGATCGCGATTACACGAATCGTGTTACATAAAATGCTGTTGTCGGATGACACACGGGATGCCTTAGATAATCGTTACGCGAGAGGAAGGGCTTCCTTTTTCCTGCTGGACGCTTTCTTCTACGCAGGTCTTGTTTACCAAATCCATCCGGATGAGAAGGTTCGCGGTAATTCATCCGCTTATCCCATATTTTTTTTATCGCCCATGATTTGTGTTTTGGTTCGCAATTTTTTTGTGATACTGCCGGCAAACTTTCACTCGAATGCTTCGCCGCATGCAAATACAATAGCTGTGAAAAGTATTGACATAAACGCGTCTTTCAATGTGACATTTTCCGATTAGATTCATTTGTGTGAAATCAAATTTTTACAGTCGCACAATCGTATCATTGGATAATGG
The DNA here is from genome assembly GCA_028830335.1 of Eucera pruinosa. NCBI lineage: Eukaryota > Metazoa > Arthropoda > Insecta > Hymenoptera > Apidae > Eucera > Eucera pruinosa. Next base: position 14,720,529 of record JAMYCR010000005.1, read on the forward strand.
AAAATTCAGTATTATTTTATTTTATTTCTTTATTAACGGGTATTAACCCTTTAGTTATTTAGGAGCTATCCGGAAAAAGGGCCCTTTAATCAATATTCTCCCAAAATTTCGCTCAATTCAGTTTAGAGTTATGGTAGGATGAATACAGTAAATTTAATAACAGCAATTTACAATTAGCTGTTAAGTTAGCTAAAAAGTCTCGTCGTGTTTTGCAAAATATACAAAGCATACGTAGCATAGTAAAGATTAGAATATTTAGCTGATAGTTTTATCACTGGTTTATGCCCTCCCTCTTCCTTTATAGTCAATTTATTATTAAAGACCTTATAACATGAAACGATGTTTGCAACATTTTGCTTGAAATTCACGTAGGGACGAAAAAAATTTAACACTTCACTGAATTTGTTGCCATTAAGGAGTTACAACATCCGTAAAACGTTCTATGCATTTCGTTGCATATATATTCGAAACTAATTAGTAGACTGCGAATTCTTATGCAAATTTAGATTTTCACAAAAATAGAATTAACCCATAACTAAAAGTATTATGTCATAATTATTAAAATTAGCACTGAAATTGCAAATATTATTCGTCGTAAGTAAATAGTATAATGCGTGTTTTTACACATGGAATATATTCTTTAACATACCTTTAAAAAATTATAAATTTTACATTTTAATAAGAAATTGTGTAATGTCCGTTTCTTGTTTAGGGTTAAATTAATCTCAAACAGTGCGCATAGGTTAAAGGAACGAGATCTAAATAGGTAGTTGCTTCACCCTTTGAATACTATAATTGAGGAGCTTTCCGAAAAAGGGCCCATAAGATAAAATAGTGAAGTGAGTAAATTGCGTCGAAGTTTGCGCGATCTGCAAGTCAATAATAAACGTTGTCTTAAACTTAACTAGACGGTATATTGAAATTGAAACGAAGTTTTGAAGGAAGATTGGTTATGGGGGTATAGCGATTAATTAAAGACAATTCACTAAAAGAGAGTCTATGCGCTCCTTTTCCGGAAAGCCTCTTAATTTGTATTATTTTATTTTCAATATTTTCTGTATTTTTAAATATCATTTGCGTTGTGTATTTTTCACATAGTTAACGCTTCTTCGGATTATGGGGCAAAAGTTCAAATTCAGCATGTTGTCGTAAGTGTTGATTGATATAAATATCTGTAAATTCATTTAATTTTGTATTGTCGCATCAAATGTTCAATAATGCCACGCATTTAGTTTGCGGTTATTAACATGGTGATAAAATTAAATAAAAAAATACTGCTAATTAAGCAGTAGTTATATACGTAAATATTAAAATATACGCGTGAAGTGTAAATGAAATCGAAGATTCAGCGGTGCAGTCGTTGTTCCTTGACGAAATCAATCATTTCATCTCAACCTAGGTTCACGAACTATACTCCTACCTGTCTCGTTTCCTACTTTCCAAAAAAATGATGCCGCTAGCGTGTTACTAGGTTGCGTAACGAATGCAGATGGGTATCGATATGCGAATCGAAGACGTAGCGTCGCGGCAAATTAGGTGCGCGTTCAAACATCAGCTTTTTCACTATGCTGATTTGCATCGTAGCCAATTATCCGTTCTTTCTTCTTCCTTATTATTCTGACCGACGTTGCTCCGTGGAATTACGAGTTCACAGGCAGAGAGAACAAGTGTTTGGAAATGATGTAACCGAACGTGGGCCGTTGCTCGTGTCAAGTCGGATCTTTCCGGTGTGTTTACTTCATCCACCTTTCGTTATCTTATCATTATCTCTGGCGTTAATGACGTGACCAGTGGCACCGTTTTTCCACTGATGCACTGTACGCGTGGCTGGTGGAAGTTGCGGGGATCTCCAGCAGCCAGGGAAAGAACGGTCGTTGCACATAATTAAATTTATCGATCGCTCTCTCCAGGCTGGTCGCTGTTGGCGGCTCTTCATGAAAACGTGTTTGCGAATTCGCGACGCTCTCTCGCGCGACTCGTCGTTTTTCCCTCGTCACCTTCTCCTTTTTGCGCGCATCTGTCCTCGACAACCTTGGGAAGGAGTCGCGAACATCGATGCAACCGACATTCTTCGCCTTCCTATCATCGCGAGAACCGCGCACAGAGAAAAAAGGAACGCCGCCTATCCGATCTTGCTGTCGGGGAAATTACATAATCGCCGCACGATGACCCGTTACGGGAGATTAATTTTACCAGAAGCAAGGTCACCGTGCAGTAATTGTTTCGGTCTACTCACGTTCGCGTTACGGCCTCTTATGCAATTCACGTCCGAGCAAATTCCAGTGCATCGTTCGTAACACTTGCAGCGATTCGTCTCGAATTTGTGTACACGAAAGAAAGAAAAAAAGGGCAAGATATATGTGTGCCGGTGATTGTTGGTAGAGAAAAAAGATTGGCCGCTTCTATTTAGGCCCATTGCTCGTCTGCGCGCCGAGCGCACAAAGAAACGTCAATGAAATCGCCCTCGACCAATCGCAAGCCGCACCTTGCCTCGATCCTCCCTATTAAATGAATTTCCTAGCGAGTTGACCTGCAGATTGCTCGCGCGCTCTCAATTGCGCGCACGACCATCTTCCGATGATTGTACATACGTACACTGCGTCTCATCGCATCTGTCGGCTCTAACACAAGCGCAGAAAGATTCGAGGTGAAAAATATCTGTCAGACAGTTTGCAACGGATGGCGTTTGTTTGCTGTTCTAAAATAGTAACTCATTCTTTGTAACAAGTAAAAGTAAGAACACGTTTATGTCATGTTACATGGTAACACGTGAAATTCGTATAATGTGATCCTACTATTATTTCTTTAGTTTCCGTTGATAACAAAAATCTATTTGGGAACAAATTACAATCGCGTCACGCGTTTCATACCTTTACACACGTATTTTCACGTGTATGCGTATTAGTTACATATCTTCCGAATTTATTGCTACGTATAAAATTCGTGCCACCTTTTCGGTCTAATTGGAAGACTACTAAATAAATTTTCTTTATTTCGATGTAATTTCATACATGAAGTTATTCACCATTTTCCTCGGTAACTTTAAGTCATCTTTTACTTACCTTTGTGATTTCATCCGTGGAAAATTTCTCAGTTTTCTAAACTAAAGACTGTTCCAAGTAGTTTATGGTAACGGTACGAGTTTTACATCTCAACAAATACCTTTTCTATAACAAAAAGCACCATAGCAGCTTTACACCGTACTTTGATACATTTGTGTGTATGAGCTAGTGCGAACGGGTTTCACGAGACTCAGTGTACGATTCTGCAATCCATTCGAATTTCCCGGGCACGGATTATCCACGTGAAATCCATGCGAATAACGAGTATTATATATCATACCTTACGCGCAGCGTGGGAGGATTAAGTAATTAGCACTGAAGACGTAATAATACCAGGCAGTAGTATACACGAAGTTGCAATTTCATAGGCGTCTTGGACGATATCGAGATTGTTTGCAGGATTAAAGCGTGCTCGGTAGAGATGATGGTGTAACGTTGCAACAAGGAATACCTATTCCTCGTTGCGCTTCGGTAGTCGATCATGTAACAGGGGAACGGAGGAAGAATTCAATCCGTTCCACCAGCCGGGAACACCGTGTACGCGTAATACTGCAATTACGCGAGATTACGCGAGCAAATAAAACAAGTCGAGGGCGTCTGTGGCGAGAGACTTGCACGTCGTATCGAAAATTGAAGCTGCTGATATTAGGCACCGGAAAAAGTTCATATTCCAGTTTGTATTACAAAATTCGAGTAATGGAAAGCTTTTCGAATGGTAATTTAGTTTAATGAAGTACAAAAGGTGCAAAACTTATTAATGGTACTATAATTATTATTAGTAGACTACGTATTTTTATGCATTTATGGGAAATTTCAAAGGGTTAGTAATAACAATATATTTATTTATGGGGAGAAATCATTATCATACCATATAATTACACAGCAATTAACTTTACGAACATAATACTTACGTGTAAAGAATTTTCTTTAGTTCAGCAGATAATTTGTATTCCACACCTTTTTGCACCTCCAAATTTCCACCAAATACATCAAAATCCACAGTCTAATTACTATATTGTTATCCGAAAAGCTTCAATTTCAATTTAAATTTACTTCTGATAACACAAAAATGGCGCTAACTTGTTCCGGTAGCTAATAGGTAAAGTTTGAACCTGTTAGGGGTGTAAGTCTCGGGGGTTCGGATGGAATGGAGGTAACGCGAGCGCACGCAGGAAGTCAATTACGAATTGTTGCGTGTATTTTTATGAAATTTATTATATAGCCAGGTGAGCTGGTTCGAAATGATCTATTGTGTTTTAATGGCCGTGTCACACGCTCCAACCTTGAGCGCGTAAGTCGAGGGAATCGACCTCGAACCGGATCTTCAATCCTTTTTTTTCCTTTCAGGAAGGGTAATATGGAATTAAATAGGGGTGGTAGGGTCTCGCGTGTCACGCTGTAAGTCCTATTCTGCGAGCATAAATGAACTGAAATGCACCGTCTGCGAGCATTCAAACGGGTCACAAGGGAGATAAATTTCTCTTCGAGTGCCGCATTGTGTCGTAATAAAAATTCTTTTGACAGCCGTTTAAAGAAACACAAAAATAATGAGAAGCGTGTTTTATCGAGCGCAATTTCCATCGTGGTCCCCTTCCCGTGTTTCACCGGCAAGTGCCGCTGAAGAATATCGCACAGAATGTTGCGCGTTCAGCAAATTTTTCTTGCGCCATAACCCATCGATTCCTTTCTTACTCTTAGATGTTTTCGGACTCTTGCCAGTTAATGGCGCATGCTCTGCAAAACTTAGACCTCGCGTAATCGAAACTTCGCATTCTCCTTGTTTCACACTTCGTATCAAACGTTTCTGCACGCACACCAATATTTAATAAGTTTAACCCATTAATCGTAACCTTTATCATGGGTCGCACTCGTCATTATAGTTCAAGGGGTTAATAATTGCGCAATAATTCCCAACGCGTTATTTCTCTTGCACAAATGCTTATTCTCTTATCAATTCTCTCGTACTGCATATCAAATGCCATTCCACTTCCTTACTCTCCATTCCGATAGAATCCGATCGACTTTTAACACCTTCGAATAGAAATATTCCATGCTATCGTAGCAGTACCTTTGAACTAACTTACTCGGAAAGCTTTTTCTTATCGGTGACAGCGTTACGGAGGAGTCGTCGTCGTACAAACTGGAAACACGGGGCAACGCCTACGTAGACCGCTCCGAGCGGTTCTCATTCGCTTCCGGTCACGCGATTCCGCTCTTAATTAATCGACATCGCGATGATCGAGGATGAACGGTCGAAAGCAAGGTGGTCGGGCAATTTTCCACTCCCGGTGCACACGTACACCGGCTCTTTCTTCCCTCTGTTTCCCCGAGTTCCTGATTTCGACCCAGAGATAAGAACTCGTTCACGAATATGCCGTTATCTTGACGTCGCGCAGGAGTGCAACGAAATGCTTTATTTTCATGGGCGAAACCGGAAGCTTCGTGGTGCACGGCTACCATTGTCATGGGCCACTGTGTTTATCCTTCGCGATACGTTCCTATCTTATCCGCTAGTCCTTTACCTCTGGTCTCGGCAGAGATAACGCGTTTACTCGTCTTAAATTCCCTGATGTTTTGTACTGTTCCGATATGATAAATCCCTGCTGTTAATTACAGCCTAGACCCACTGTAATCGTTTTATTTACACAACCCTAATTATGTCGCTACGCGTGTTACCATTGCTCCGTTTCTGCTTGGCAACCCGATTGTAAATATGTATGTAGAAACGTTTAGGTTTGGTCTTCTTGAAAGTTCTCGCGGTGCTTGAACTACGCGTTGTAAAATCGTATTATCTAACAATTTAACCCTTTGAGCGGTGAGTAATTTTTTTTGGAAGCACGACGAGTTTCTAAATTTATTTTACGGATACGTAAAACGTTGAACACTTTGTGGATGGATGTCTGCAAGTAACTACTCTGTTTCTGCTATTTTCAACGCGTATCAACGTTTAAACTGAAAATTTCAATTCATTTCTTGAATAAGAACTTAGGATAATCGTTTGTACCGGAAATTTTTTAGTAGCTGTAGGTATTCGCAAAAGGTGTTATCTACTTCAACTTTGTGACAGCTACGAAATGTTCAAATAAAATAATACTGAGAAAGCAAGTGCGTGGAAAATGGTGTTTTATACGATAGCAATTGAAAGCCTTGCTAAAGAAGGAAGCAACTCCATAATTTACAGATAGCATTCGATATAAAGAAGAACTGTGAGAGAGAAAAATGAATGGAAAGGAAATAAAAGTAAGCATAGACATCGTTCTACGATCGGTTCCGGTACAGCAACAATCGAGCAGATGAAGTTTCGTGATTCAGTAATGCTGCTTCGCTGCAGTTTTTTCAAATTGCGTAAATAGAGTTGCCTGCTTTTTGCTGTGAAGCATTTAATTGTTAACGCAAAGGTCGTTGCTCGTTGCTGGTATAAAAATGGTTGAAGGCACACGATCGACAACCGCGAAACGCTCGAGCTTCCGGTGGAAATAATTTGCCGCGGAGTACTCAGCGGTGTTTTAACCGGATTACCAAGATGATATCAGTAATTTTACCACGGTAATTAACGCTGCTTCCCGATAGAAGTACAAGGATTCGCAGAGCAGTTTCTCTTTTCCGGTAGAGCCCGTGAGATAGAAGAGCAATTAATTACCAGTCTCGTTAATCAACGCACTGTTAATCTTCACGGTCTACCTACTGATATACTAATCGACTCTATCCGATTACCAAGCTTACTTATCGATCCTTCTGCGCCTACAATCATTTCTTTTTATAATATCCTTTCCATTAGATGAGACGGTAAATCTCTTTAAGAAAATTACTCCCATCTTCCTTCTGTTTCTCTTGTTGGCCCCTTTTCTTGCGCTTCTGTTGAATGGCGCGAAATTTTCTTTCATCGCAGCTCGAAATTTCTCGCCTTTGCGCTTCCGCTCTGCGAGCACCTTGAAGGCTACCACTTCGCTCTTTAGCTTTCGACCTGACTCTTTGGTGAAAAGGCGCAAAAACGAGAACTCGAGGAGTCCTGTGGTTGTTCAGACATTCAACCCACTTACTATCCTCTAGTCTTCTCTGTACTCAAGAGTTACGTCTTCTTTTCTTTGCCAGTCTTCTTACATAGAGACATAGGTCACACGTATACATTATCGGCCAAAAGTTTACGACTGTTCTGTGAATTTTAACCCTACAACTATCGACGATTAAGATGTGTTCATTTCTCCTAAGAAAATTGAAACGGTAAATACATAAAAAAAAAACATACACGGTATATAACGGGACTGGTACTATGTAAATTCAAACAATTATGATATTTGTAAAAATCGTTTATTTTATTCAAAATATATCCCTTCGGCACCAATACATTACTGGGCACGATCAATGAGTGCAAGGAAAAATTATTGCAGTACTTTATTCCTTTCTGCATACTTAAATTTTCCATAAATCTGATAAAGTCTATTCGTTACAGTTTCGTGCGAAACGCTCCCATTTTCCGTGATTTCACACAGAGATAGCCGCTTTTAAGAACACGAACAATATTATCCTGTTTCTCGTTTCCCCATGCCGATGCATTATATTCAATAACAATCTGAACAACCGGGGACAATTGTCGCAATTAGAAAAAGAACTGAAATCTTAACGCGCGGTGCTAATTGGATGTCCAAAAACTGTACACGTGAACCAATTAGGAACGAACTTATAATCGAATTTATTCATGCTGGTAGCCCCTAGTTTGGCTATTATGCTAGCGTTAGGCGGCATAGCTTTCTGGAAAGTTTGCTTATCGGAGCATTTTAAACGAGCGTTAGAGAACCGTGATTCGTTTTGGCCATCGAGCGTGATCCAGTTAGCGGGCAATTACGGTACTTTCATTAGCAAAGTTTTCCCGTGAAACGGTGCAAACCTGCCAGACGTCTGCTCGTTGCTTTTCTTCTTCTCAGTTGGTACACACGGGGCCTCGTGTATACGTATACCCTATTAGCCATTGTAAGCAACCGCAGAAGGAACGACGAACTCGCTTGACCTTATCCATGGAGTTCAACGTTTTCCATATTATCAGGAACATCCTTTTCAGAACGTCTAGGCCGCAAATTGGCGTAAAGTGTTGTGTTGGCCGCGTGAAACACGTCTTCGTTTCGTCTTCCCGTTCCTCTTCTCCTCGTTCTCGTGGCATCGTTGTCACCGTTACACACGTTTATCGTGGGTGGTAGTTTATACGCGGTGACTCAACATCGCCGAGCAACGTCACTATTGTGACACGAAAGAAATATCCAATCTCTCTGCTACGTTCATTGTTCGGAATTAAGAATTCTCGGTCGACTAATAGCCGATCGGAATCACGATAAACTAACGGGGCCCCTCGGTTGTCGCCTCCCCGTCTATCGGCAAGATCACGGTTTGAGGTTCAACGCTAATGAATTTCAATTGATTCGTCTTCTCCTTTCGTTTAGGAGGGCACACCGTGGCTGCGTTAACCACCGCCATGTGAACTGGGTATATTATTACAACGTGACACCAACTAGGCTCTTTTTTTCATAAGTATCAAGTGCATTTCTATGCATTCTTAATCTATCGGTTACAACTTTTTGCGTTTACGATCGGTAAAAATCTGAATCCCAGACGACAAATTTAAAGGATTCGGTTTCGTTCTCCTGTAACCCTTTGCAACACGTGTTGTAATTAACATCATTCATAGACGCTATCGTCGAAAATTGGACAATAATTGGTTAAGTTCCGTCCACAATGGGGTAATAATTAAACGAAAATGTGTTCAGCGTCTTTATGTTTCGTCCGCAAAGGGTTAATATGTTGAACGCCGCGTGGGCTACCAATGAACCACTCTGAGCTTTCTGTAGACACTTTTATTTTTTTGGCCTTCTACTTAATACTAATTCTTATTAATATCGTGAGGCATCCTTCAAACGTATATAGTAGCCGCAGTAACGTGAGTCATTAGTATTCCATGCTACGTGAATGTAAAGTTACGAAAAAGGTGTAGTGTCGAATTTTGCGTGGCGCTTGCTGTGTTAATATGGTTTATCGCAGTCAATAAAAATTAGGCAAAAATTAAAAAGGCGTGGTTTTATGGTGTTTGCGTGGCAAGCAGTTCACGCTCCGTCTGATAATATATCTAACATTTCATAAGCAACTACCCCTTTTTTGATTTCATGTTATCACGAGAGGCCCTTTAGTCCACAATATTTGCAGCCAATTCTTTAACCCCTTGACGTCGGCTTCAGTATCTCAAATTTCATAATTTATTAATCTAAAATAGGAAGACTGAAACGTTTCAGGGACTGTTTTATTTATACTATTAGAGAAACAACCGAGTCGTTGAGGGTAGCGGGACAAAATCAACAAACACGTATTTCGAGGAAAACGTGGTTTACCAGCACCGTAAATGCCCTAACAAATTTTTGGGCTGAACTTTACCGGACTAAAAATTGTTCAGGTTTTTTGCATGATTTGGTAGAATTTGATGCGTAGAATGCGAAAATAACACTTATAATGTGAGGGGTGCATGGAAACAAAAATTATACGTGTTTAAAAATGACGTCATACGCAAGTTCGAGTTTAAATTAGAATCGGTTAGTTTATTTTTTCAGAAATCCTTAACATTCCAAAATCTCATTATATTTGCGTAAAAAATACGTTATTTTATCCTTGCATTCGTATGAATTAAAATTCCCCTAACTAATATCGATTCCTTTTTATTAATCTTGAACCCTGTGTGTAATGAAGATTGTGGCTAAAAAATTACCCGGGTAATAAGTTAAGAAACTCTCGATAATTGGATTGCATTTTAACTATATTTCATTTGTATTCTTTCACGAAAACTTTTTACTTTGACGCGAATATTTTCAGCTGGTTGATTCTTAGTTCCATGCGTACATAATGGATTCTTGCAACGTTGTAGAATCGGCGTACAATGTGTTCATATGAAATTCAATTCCACGCAAATCTTTTGTCTCCCAGTATCTGGCGTCAAAGGGTTAAATAAGTAAAAGGCATATTTCATAAAAGGTCCTCTAGGCAAATAAATTTAAATATCAGGAGCATGTTTGCATCGTTAACACGTTGTATCGCTGTTTAATAGTCCTTTGATTGTCTCTATTATCTTGCTCGGTAGTTTTCGCGCGATCGTGTAAGCTGGTGTAAAAGGGAATGCATAAATATTAATCGTTCGCTCCCACGGGAGAAAATGGAGCGTTAACGAGGCTTGTTTGCCGACAGGCATTTCCATTGCTGATCGCTTGGACAGCAAGACAAGTCCCGTGCACGTAGTCGCAAGTCTCGCAGCTGTGTCGACACGCCGCGCCGCGCAAACACATCCGAGTTTCCATGCGATACGCAACGGCAACGGCAGGGGAGAAACGGCAGGCAAAAGAAGAAAAGCGAACCACTCGGTATCACGCTGCTTTTCTTCCTTTGCCCTTTGTTTCTTTGCCTTCGCTTGGCGCACGCGTGTGGTCCTTTCGAGAATCAATTGTCCTACCGCCAACCCCTTTTTTCCCCCTTTCTTCCCGTATAACTTTTTCCCTTTTTTCTCGTTTTGCGAGTACAAGGAAAGCTCCGTCTTTGCCGGCAGATTAAATTCACACGCGTAGACGATTCTCGCTTCGCTTTAACCCTTTCGAGATTATCACTCTCTATGCGGGATTATAATTCAATAGTTGAAATTCTCTTTATAGCTACGGACTGAACAAAATTTCAAATGAAGCGCTGCACCGGGGCACGTCGTTTTGCAATGGGTTAACTAAACATTCTTTTGTTAATCGTGAAATAACTACCGCAAAATTGAATTCTGTGTTGAGCTTTCTCCTTCCAATGCCCAGTTTCGAGTCACAGATGATTTCATTAGTTTAAAACTTCATTTTTAGGCTACTCAAAAGTATGGCAATTGAGGCAATAAAGGGAGGGAAGGTAGCATAGCTGCTCTTCGTATCAGAGGGCGTGTCCTGGCATTGGAATCGATTTCTTCACGCCCAAGATAATTTATTATTCGATATTTCGGTGGGCAATGCGGGTGTATTGAGATTTCGGGATTTAAGGGGGCCGTAAAAACACGAGCCGGGTGCCCCATCCATCTCTGCTCCGTTTGAAGCTTTGTAAAGAAAGAGACTTTGACTAGGAATTCGTAGGTGAATTTAATATCTATCTTGACGGGGTAGACGTGACTTGACGTTAGCTCGTAAAACAAAAATCCCCTTCGCGTTTCGCATGACAATAAGTATATCATTGAAGGCATCCAACCGAATCTCTTTACTCTTCTACCATCTGTATCTGTTGCGTTTTCGAGGTGAAACGTTGAGTCGAAAAATAAACCCCAGAAGTACATTACTCCACAGCTGCAACAAGACGACGATTCTATCGCGATAATCCTTCCGCTGGATGAATGAAATACATCCGTGAATTTCAATTTCGTATGGGCTCCCCGGCTCGGGCAAACATCAAATATTTACGGTTCCCATACTTACGAGTTGGCGCGCGATCGATATTAATTTACTTGCTGCGGAACCGGGAGGAGGCTGCCGCGTTGAAAAACCAGCGAGAGAGGGTTTTACTATAGTCGTTCGAACGACACTTCCTGGCACACGGCTCGTCGGCTTTACCTCGTTTCTCAATTTCCATTATTAACGGCCTCCTGCCTTCTCTTCTTATTACGTAAATGGTACCGCTGAATTAATCCTCTCCGTGCCCGTGTAGTCATGGAACTACGTAACTATGGGTGTGGCCAAGGGGAAAGTGCCTGCTAATTAATCGCAGGTAAAAATATTCTTAACGTCGCGTTAACGGTGCTCGTATTCTAGGTTTGATTGATTTCGGCTAGCCAAAAGTTTGGATCCTTTGCAAACTTCGCTACGGTGACAAGTGTAAATTTCCTCAAAACTTCGAGCACAAGTGATTTTGTTTACTCGCATCAATTCGATATCCATTCCGATTAATTTTCCTTCTCGAAACAACACCGAGTGATTTAATCGCCCGTGGTACGCGAAGAACATTTGGCGTCGAGCAACTTCTGTCGCCCGTGGTAGCGAAAGGGTTAATCAACAGTTGCGCGTCCTTTAGCTCAATACATAATTCTTCCTCGTGAAACCCTTACGCATCGAGCCAAGAACTCCGTTTACAACAGAGTTCCAAAGAGTCATCTCCACGTGTTCCAAAAGCCTTCACGAGGTCGTCGCGGCAACACCTGTCCGGGATGGTCGTCCGACTTACCCCCTCGATATTCACCCTACCCTACCACCCTTCCATTTTTCTTCTTTTCACGAACGAACAAGCAATCAAGCGACCATAGGATAAGGAGGTGAATGATGATTCTTCCACGCACTGGCACTCGAGCATCAGAGAAAGAAGGAGCCATGGTATTAGGAGCGGAAACGAAAAGAGAGCGAGAGACGCGAAGTGCGTGAACGAGTGAGCAACGTAAAACGTGGCTGTTGAAGGGGGAGCAAATCGAGTGACGGAGCAACACGAGAGCGACGAAGAAGAGGATTGTTGTATACGAGTATAAGGGAAATGGAGGAGTTAACTGGTCCGAGGGAACAGAGGGGCAACAGAGGAAGAAGCGAACAGAGGGAGAAGGATGGTCGATGGTGAAGTGCGTGAGCGAGAAGTGCGTGTGCGAGAGACACGGTAGCTTCTCATAGAGAAGAGACAGTCGCTGGCTCGCCGCAAGGCTGCTTGCATCGAAGAGGCGAAAGAAACGGAGCCCACACTCTCCGCCTTTCTTTCTCCGTCGTGTTTGCTCTCGTGTTTCCCCCCTGCCGTTCAGCGAAACGTCGTCGAGTTATCAGTGGACCGATTGCCAGTGACGGACGACTGTCGATGAACTGTCGCGATCGCGCGTCGGAACGTGCCACTGATTACGCGGAACCATTCTTGGGGGCAGGTCTGATAACAGTGGTTGTGCCTTGGTGTTAATCGCGATTACTCGCGCCGATCGCGAGTCAACTCGATCGCCCCAGTCCGAAGGTAAACGAAGCACTAGTGGAGAAGCTCACGCTTGGTGGAAGCGTTTTAATTGGAAGCTCCAATACGATCTTCGCGTGGATATTGACGATTTGCGAGGGGGTCAAGAGATCGCTGCCGGTGAAGCGTCGATATGGGGTGCAATTAGAAAGATTGCGTGTAGCAATTGGAGCGAAATACAGTGGGACTATCGGTAAAAAAAGCTCGATAGTGGTTTACGGGATTTGGAGAGGGTTTAACCTCTTGATCACTACACTTAAACTTGTACGCATTCCAAATTACTCTTATATCGCCGCGTTCATGCAAAATATAGTATTGTAGGATTGATTTCTTACACCGTTCATCTGTTTCGGAAACCAGTGATGTGTCTGTATGATGCAGAAATCCAAATCTCCACCATGACTTTAAACTTTTTCAAGTAAGTCATTCGTTTTGGTCCCTATCTCGTACGTATTCCAAATTTTTTGCACGTCGTCGCGTTGGTACTACCAATGACAACAAGTTTTCAGTCGAACGCGATAATATAAAAAATAGTTAAAAACGCAAAGGGTTTTGTGGTGTAAAGAACTATAGTACAAATATAAAACCTAATAAAGAATTGATAGACAATGTGGAGCAAAATTAGTTCACGAAGAAGTGTCTAAAAGTGAAAATGATCTTCGGGAAGTAATATCGTGAATCGAATTTCCACGTACAGATTGCGTGAAATTAATTATACGTGGACGTAGAAAGATTAAAAAGTATTAAGTAATATAGATATTAAATAGAGTATCGTTTATCTCTTTGTAGATCTATGTTATCGAATATTTTTTTCAAGCACTTACGTGCATCGAATATTCTTTCTTCCCCGTTTTCTTTTTCGTAGCAAATGAACATTTTTATTCTTATTCTTTTCTCACTTGTTTTATATTCAATTTATTTAATTTCCCTATTTGTATTTTATTTGCGTAATAGCACTTCGCGCCCCAACAATTTCAGTGTTTCTAGTTGGTCCCCTAATATCGTGTTACCAAAAACTTTTTTCCAATGGTAGGAGAAAGTACAAATCAACGCGACCGATTTCTTATACCGTTCGTCTGTTTTAAGAAACAGCGATGTCTCTTTGTAACGTTTGAATCAAAATCGCACGACTTCAAATGTTTTGAAGCAAATTCATTTACTGACAAAAGTTAAAAAAACAAAATAATCGTTTGGGAATTGTTGTATATCCTTTATCTTCCAAGATACATGGATGTAGAATTAAAATTGGGATAATTTAATATCTCTTGATGTATGTAATGTTATTTTCGATTTTACGCTATGTACATATTTTAGAAGATAAAGGATGTACAGAACTTCGCAACCGAGTATTTTGTTTCTTAACTTTTGTCAGTAGTTGCCTACGGTGCGAGTAGCGAAGTTTTCGAAAACGCAGCCTCGGTCGTGAGAGGGTTAACCAGTGTGGCGGGAAGAAACCGTTGAAAATTAATAGCGTTATGGTTAGCAGCGTACGCATACAGCTTCGTTGGAGCCAGAGGTTCGTGATCGGTGCAACCGGCTTCCATCAGTTGTTCCGAAAATAATCGTCGTATTTTTACCGACTCTTTATGGCCACTTGGGTGCCGCTGGAAGCCGCACAAAGTGGCGTTAATTCGGTGTGAAGTAATACGAACGTTGGCACGCCTTCGTCATTCTAATGAGAAGCGGTAATTGCTCATTCTGTACGTAAAAATCGTCATCCTTGTTGTAGCGTTGAATTCTTACAACAGTTGCGTGCTCCACATTCGCTGGAATATTTTCGTTCCTTGTCAGTAGGACTAGTCCTGTTGGGACTGATTTACTTAGCTCCCGGTTGAATGCCGCTTCTAGAATCAGCGTCGTGCCGACGCGATGTTTCGCAAACGTACCAGTCTGCATCCTCAGAGTTGAGAGCTCCGACACTGAAGCTTCTCGATGTTTAGGGTGTCCTTATACGTAGAGTATCAGCCAATCAGGGGATGTTATTTAATTGATCAGCTAGATGCGACATTCATCTAGAAACCAAACGGGTCAATCCAAACAGGACTAGTCTCGCAAACAGTGATCAATAGACTGCGGATCTTTACGCATTTATAGAGAATTTAGATATGCAAAAAGGTACCTGTTGCACATAACGCGTAAAAGGACGTCAAATATCCAAAATAGGGCACTTGTTACGATATTCAAGAGGTGCAATTAATCTCTATTTCTGTCTGATTCCTTTAATTGTGGTTGCAAAAATATGAATCCGCATAAACATCCGGAATCTAATAGTCACAACTGAGAAAGCTTAAAGTCCAAAATTGTCGTTCCACCTTTTCGATAAGAGTTAGGTTCGATTTCCGTACTATTACCTCGGTAAAGAGTCACTCGTTTTCCCCTAATGTCCACAAGCTGAAGAGAAGTCCTCGCCGCACGTTCCGCCGTATGATTTTCGATAAACGCCGCTTCCTCGTGCCCTTATCGGCACTTTCTGTCCAGGGAAACTTTCGCCAGTGTGGCATCCAACTATTTGCTCGCGTTTCGCCCGAGCACAATGCACGCCAGTTCACGTGCACGTTGGTCAACTGAAAACCTCTTCGCGACACGTAAACCCATCCCTGTGCTCGTTGTTCGCCGGTCTCCCGTCGGCTTTTCACGCGACAAAACAATCGGCAAAACAGAAGTTTCAAGACACGAGATCGTGTGTACTCGTTTCTTTTGATTTTGAAAAGTTTGAATGGACGCGAGGCGCGTTGGTAGGCCGCGCGCCAACATCTAACGGGAATCCTATGCACGGCTGGATGACGAGAGATCAGTCAATCGATTCGACTTGGAGCGGACGAAACGTCAGGCAGCCGAGCGTTTGACGTTCTTTTCGTTCCTCCGCTTCGCTTCTTCCGATCCGTCACGTGGTTACAACGAAACAAAGTAGAAGAACGCGATTACCGCGATAGATGAAAATGTAACAGGATTCGGAGTTCCCCTCTACGTCTTCCGTATCCAAGCTATTATGCTTTTGCTCATCCATCTCTCGGAAGGATGATTCATGGAACGCGTCAGGTAGAAAGCTACGCAGCCTGCACCGGAAAACACTTCATACCGACAAACGCACTGACCATGGCACCCAATTCTTCTCCCAAAGGCGTGGAAGTTCAAAAACTTGGTATTTTTTTGAAAGCTTTTTTTTTTTTTTGAAAAAGTCTTCGGACTTGGACATTTGACGACATGGAATTTTGAAAGTTGGAAATCCGAAGGCTAGGAAATTAGAAGGTTTAGAATCTAAAAGCTTGGAAGTTTGACGGTTTAAAAATTCGAAAACTTGGGAATCTACTTGGCTGGCAACATACTTGCCCACCCGAATCACCTCGCAAAGAAGTCGATAGTTTTGCTAGGAATTGACTCCGCCCGTAGTTCCGGAACTACGTTCGCACCGAACGTGTTAATCGAGATATATACGCGCTTTCGAACCGGTCTGTGGCGCGACTGCAACCATTATTGACGTTTCGCCGATAGAAGTTCCATCGTCTATGAAAGTTCCACAGGGAATCGTGATCCGCGGTGTCGAACTTGTCACCAACTCGCCATTCAATAGGTATAAAATCACCTTTACATTCAAGATCAAGTGAAAGAAAAGTAAATACGTAATTTACCCCTAGTATATTATTAACGGCTTCTATTATTTCTTTTTGCTCCAATTGCAAACATTTTCTCAGCAATTTGACCGATACCGAAACTATAAGACAATGGTTTCTGAACATTTTAGACCCGCGACCCAGTTTCGGAAATGGTAACTTTTCACAACCCACTCGTTTATTAACGTAACGTATATTTTATGTACATTTTAAGAGGAAGATGGTTTACAACCTGGCAATTTTCAATAATTGAAAATGATCTAATGAACGTATTAATTGCTCTCATGTATTAACCCTTTAACGGGCAAGCCTATGAGTGTCACAGGCTTGCCTAATCTACGTCTCTTTGTTACTATTATTATTACTGATCTATATTTCCATTCTATCTCGCTCTTATCTTTTCCTGTTTTTGTAAACATACCCCATATATCAGCAAAGCGAGGGAAACATGAATCATCGCGAAACTATGAATTTATGCAAGGAAATTTGGTTATTGCGACGGCTAGCCGAAGAAAAATTTGAGGTTCAATCGGTTAATATTTAACGCGATACACCTAAAATCGTATCGCGATCCACGGAGTGGACCCATAATTTGGGTATCCTTGCTACAGGGTACCTAAACGACGCGTTGGATCCGGAAGCGAGAATTGGCGGAGATTTTGGCAAACGAGCCATTTCCTGTTCACGAGCATCGGCGATCGCGATCGCCGGTGCAGGTGAATGAAACCTCGCTCTCACGATTCGCGTTCGCCTCTTTAGCCTGTCCATCGACCCTAACTAGCTATTTATATACACGAGCTTCTTGTCTCTGTGCTCGTTGCTTCTGCGTATCTACGTCGCGCCGACGAGATACACACGCTCCGCGTTCGCGTTCACGCGCCGACGAGTTCGCTCGGCCAGCTCGCTCGCTTCTACTCGCTCGCATCTGTGCGCGCGCAATTATAAGCCGCGAGGCGAGGTATCGATACGTGCTCACGGTGGAATACAAATATCGGCGCGGATCGTATACGAACCCGCGGTTTCTTTCTTTTATTGCAACGTGCACCGGTGCCAAGATCGAGATTTATGCTCCAACTGCGCGATTAAGGTTCCGCGTGTACGTCATTGCAGTTTATTAGAGGTTACGGTTCCGTCTGGAATAAAATGCGAGCTACCTCGCTTCACGGGAGCAGATTTAAGTTCTTTCCGTTCCAGGCCGCGGTTAGCAAGCTTTCTTATTTCACCGCGCAAATAAACTAATTACTAAATTCCTACGGCATACCTAAAAATATACTACCGATGGTCACAAAAGTATCCGATCACATTAAGAATTCAACAGTATTTCTTTTGAATGATATATCGGTAATAAAAAACTTGACCCGAAATCCAGTTTTGGCATCAATAAAGCGTCCATTTTTGCTACCACACAATTAGATGCTTATTCTAGTTCAAATAATATCTATAATATTTAAAGTCTTTAAGTCCAAAAACCGCCACGTTGTAAAATCTGCCGCCCTAAGCTATAGTCTACTCATCCTGTACTTAAATCCATTTCTGCTGTTTCGCACTTAAAATTTCCAACAAAGATTAAATAAAGCGTGAAGAAGGAAAACAAGAAACGCGACAAAACCTTCCGAAGGATATCAGTTGGTAACGTTTTAGTTCGCTGTAGCAAAGAAACAGGGTTCAATGAATTTAACTGTACCTGTTGTTCATGAGCTCGTCACACGTATCGTATACTCTAATTAGGCGTCGAAAAGAAACCGAGCAGAAAAATAATTATTTTACGTTATCCCATTTTTTTTTACGAGTTGTATACCGCGGAAGAAAAACAAAGAAAATAACGTTTCCTGTTTTTTCCCTTTGCTTTCAAAGGAAATATAACGCAGTGGTAGGTAATGTACGTGTATCTAATTTGAAATTATCATGTCTCCAATTGAAGACTGTCGCATTAGCGACACGTCGCATGTATTTGAAAACGATCACCTCCCACCCGAAAAAGGCGTTTCGTTTTAATGCGGAGCGCATTACGTGCCATTGTTTTCTTTTGGACGAGTCTCTTTTTAACCCTTCTTCTGATTCGTAACTTTAATCCTTTGATGACGGAACGAAATGATAGTTAACGAATTTTCATTCAATTATTAACTCCTTGAGGGTGGGACCTAATGTATTCTTGGTCAACTCATTAACATCAGTGTCTATTAATGTTTTCAGTCCTCGTTTTTATGAATTTGTTACCTTAAAAATTGATATGTGTGCAAAGAAAACCTTGGACGCTATTTGCGACATTCGTTCGCAAAGGGTTAATTATTCTATATTTCAGTTTTCTTCCTATGATTCAGTTTCTATAGTTTAATTAGTAGATTACTGTTTTTTATGCAAATTCGTGTTTTTAATAATAGGATTAAAGAAGTGAAACTGAAATGTAGGATTGTTCCATTTCTAAATTTTCTAATATTCTATGGCTTCTTGCGAATTTCAATTTCTCATAAATGCATAAAAATCTGCCTCCTAGTCATTAGACATTTCTATAACTTAATTCTATAGTCCAGTTTGCTTTCTCTAGTTCATTTCTATAGCTCAATTTGTATAATTTAGCCGTTAGTCATTTCTGTAGTTTTATTCTATAGTTCAATTTTCTTTCTAATTCCATCACCGATGTAAGGCGATAGAAATTGCAAACTGATTGCTTTCAAGCACTCAAAGTGATTCAGGATCACAGAAATTTTCAAATAATTATATATAAACCTTGATTCATTTTCTCGTGAAGTTTATCGTAGAATTTCGCGCAAGGTCTCGGCGCCCTCATAATTTGAGGAAGAGTTAAAGTACGTTTCGTGGGATGATTCGTAAAGGTGCACGAAGAGACGTAGAATTTCCTGTAACGCATAGGAACCGACCACGCCTCTGTGCTCGCGTTTTGCCATTCCCTTTCCCGCGATTCTAAATCTGTAGCAAAAAGGAGCAACCGAGAACGGCTGGATAACGGCAACGTTTTGAGCACATTTGCCACGGTGCATGCGAAATCACGCCCGATTAACGAGCCGAAAGAAAAAACACCGTGAAAATTCTTTGTTGTTCGCGGTAGAACCGTGTCCGATTCGGCGATTCGAGTTGGTGGCTACGCGAAGAAAGGGTAGACTCGGCTAAATCTGTAGCAAGCGCAAAGATATTCTGTCACGGTGTTCAGAGAAGTTTCCGCGATTCACGTGAAATCATTTGCACTCTCGATGATCGTTCCCGTGGATGAGTGCAACATTATTTATGTAGACCGTCATCTTCGCTCCACGTTTCAGCAGAACAATATGCATAATTCCATAGCTCGCGAGGAGAACTCGAAACGTATCATCACGATTTCGATGGAAGTTTGTAGGTCGAAGAAGAATCGAAAGATGTAGAACCACGTTTACCTGCGATCGAATTTAATCCTTACACGGACTGCAGGTTTTAAATTAAAAACAATCCCGTACGGCCGGTTCTTTTTCCGCAATTGAATATGAAATGGAAACATTTAAATGAACTTCAATATACTTTATTTATACATCTATCACTTAGAAATATATAACTTACCATATAATTTGTAACTTAATACTAGATTGCAAATCTTTGTGCATAGTTAAATGTTTATTAACAAAATTAAAGAAACGAAATGGCCGACAACGTTGGGAGGTAAACACAGGTAAAGTGTTAACGCTAATGCTGCCTCCGATTATTATGGATTCGGAGAAATAACCGAATCGGACAAAAATATTTATTCATTTTGTCTTATATTTACCATTTTTCCATAATGTTCTCCAATTCTACAGTATTTTTATTAGACCCGAGATAGCTTGGGTTAATAACTTCTGTTTCTAAATGTATATCTAATCGATATTTGCATTTTTAACCTACATACTTGATTCCCGCGTAATACGGAGGAGCGTACCCTCTCACTTTCTCTGTTTTTTTTCGAGGGACGAAAACAGAGGAGCTTTACGATGAAAGAATAGTTCTCCGATGTTATATCCGTTGAATCACCTGTCAATAGCGTTCGAAAAAGGAAAGGGAGTAAGCACCCAATGCATACGCCATGTTGGACCACCGTCGTCACTCGCCGAATATGCTCAGCGCATAATTATGAGGGCGCAGCTGCGAGATGGCACGTACACCTTTTTCAAAATCACCGCTATGCACCTTCGTCACACGAGTCTGTATTCCTCGCGTATATTCATTCGGACACGTCCCTGCGCGCCGCACCGGGGACCGGAAGTGCCGCGATAGGCCGTCCACGGTGTCGTTTATGGCCACTGGCTATCGGCCTCCGATCAAACGTATTCGTAACGGTCGTTCGATCTTATCCCCTGAGTGCTCCTCTTCAACATTTACACTTTCTTCGATTTCTAACGCGTTACAAAGCTACGCTGCTCGAAACAATTGGTGGTTGTAACTATAGGCTTGATAAATCGAAGCGATCGTAATAAAAAATTAATCCTTGTCGGTTTTTGTCTTTTTCGAGAAGAGCAAGACGTCACGCCACATCATTTACGCGTCGCTTATTGCATTGATACGATGTACCGTCACGCGAATAATACGCGTAATGACGTGGAAAACGTAACGTGGTGAATTACCAGAAAAATGGGGAAAAGTTCATTGATTAATATGGCACATATATAATTGATTGAACCCTTTGCCGTAAAATTATTTTATTATCTCCGTATGCCACCGTTCACTGATCACTGCTTTGATATCGCGTCACGTACAAATCATTCCAATGTTACGCGCAATTTTTATTTAATAATTCCTAACCAATTTTATGAAACAAAGTTCAAGTTACAGTTCAAATTAAATTTTATCGTCAATAGTATTCTTCTTAGTTGAACTTACACCATAATTCATAGAACGAGTGCGACTCGTTATTTGCAAGGCAAAGGGTTAAACTTGCTTCGGAATTCACAAATAAATGATCTTAAAGATACTAATCAAATAGTAGGAATATGTATGCAACCGAATTTTGCGTTAGATTTCAATTTAAAAGTATTTTGAAATCTATCACGTGTTGCGGTAGGTACGCGTTGCTACATAGACTCCGTTGCATCGGAGCAGAACGTTGTCCCTAAAGGGTTAAACAGAGAACGAACAAGAACCTAATCTTCCACAGAAAAGGACTCCGCAGTTCTAAAGATACTTCTCTATTGGAAAACCTGTTCGCGCCCCATTCGGCCTGCAAAAATGACCTCTGAACCTTGAACGGTACAAGAAGTAATTAGGTGCTCCGCTTCGAAAGGATCATCCCGTCTCTCGTTAATCCTCTTACCTTCACCCGGTTGACGCTCCAACCGTTAATCGCGAGACGTAACGCGTCGCGATCGAACACCGCCTAATTCGCTAGCTTATCGTTCCTCATCTTCTCGCCAAACATTGAAAGAAATCCCCGTGATAGCGAGTCACAGTGGTAGAAAAGTTACGTGCCGTATAGATGAGATTATTGACGCCGATATCGATAAAACATCGTTAAGACTATTCAGAAGGAATTTGAACTGTCGTTAAGGCACAAGTAGAGGCAGCAAGGAATTGACATAGAGTAATGTAGTTACAATATAAACGCATTGATCAGGATAAGTCATCTAAGACTGAAAGTTGAAATATTTTCGCAACTGTTGATTATATCGAGAAAGGTTTCGAACAAAGCTCGAGCGGTTGCGAGCTTCTCTTTGCCTCTTGTTCCTTGATTATTTTTCTAAAAGCTAGTTCTTATTATATTATGAAATTTTATTTACATTTTTCGTTTAAAAATACTAACAGAAACCTCAGTTACGTTAATAAACATTTAATTTGAAATAAAACGGTTGTTTTATTTGATAGAAAACTTCATATCGTGTTGGGGTTGTATGCGAGCAGTTCAAAAAACGGGGTGCGAGTACGTAAGGGTTAAGTATGAATAAAGTAACTATAATTAATAGTCCCATCTCTAGCGTGTAAACGTAGCGCGTGAAATAGCAGAGAGCAATGGAGTCGGTGTCGTTGATTTTCATCGGACGAAACGCGCATATCCGAACGCTCGATGGGTATTGTTCGCGTATGATGCGCGCGCCTAGTTCGATGAACTTGGAGATACTTTTGTCCGTGGAATCGTAACATGCCGCGGATCTATCGGCGTTTTATTTACGCTCCGGTTCGTTTTGTTCTGCTGGGCAGGATCGGGAACAACGGGTCGCTTCTGCTCTTACGCGATACACGCGCCGCGCCGCGTTTATCATCTATGCTATCGAGCCGTGCGAAGAGGAGAACAGCCCCGTCGATTTGAATTAACTCGTTGATTCATGAGAACGCTAGCAGTTTCGTAATTTTCCGCGTCTCCTTTGCTCATAAATTGTTACCACTTCGAGTGGCTCGTCTATCAGCTAGCGAGGCAACTTATAGCTGCTGCTGCTGCTGCTGCTGCTTCGTCTAGTAAAATCTGAACATGTATCTCGCGGAGCAACGAAGAAATTAATGAAGCTTGGACTCGATTCAAACGCGTCCACGAAAACTCGTCCGCCAATTAGCAATTGACGGCGAGCACCGCGTGAATTTTCCCAAGCCTTCGCGGTACCCTCGTTCTCGCGTAAACACGAGCGATTCGCGCGATATTCAGTGCTTCTCATCCGAGTTCAGATGAATCCGCTTTCATAATGATTACAATGAGTACAATAGGAATTCTTTTATCTTAGCACAAAATCAATCGGGGGAAAAGATGGTTTGGATAAATGGATCGGTCGAATAATACTAGCTTACCATTATTAATACAACTAGCTTTCTAAAAATTGAGGTTTTACACTAGCAGATTTCATCTGTAAAATAAGTAGGACAAATAAATGTGGCCACTTCTAAACTACTACAGTATAAACACATAAGCTGGACCTTTTGATGTTGCTCTATAGATGAAGCTCCAGATATTGTGAATAATAAGGAATTGGCGGATAGAATAGTTTAGTTAAGCAAGGCGGAAATGAGAGTGTTTCATTAATATTCATTACTTAGTTTCATTAGTATTGTATATTGTACACTAAATCTGTCAACTATTTCGTTTTCCCATCGCTTGCCGATTATCGTGCAAGTACACCTTTTATTGTCGTTTCGTCACTTACGCGAGGAAAGTATGAAACTTTGGGGCTATGTCTCGAGATTTTACTTATAAATATTACAATCACTGGAATGAACATCCTGCTAACTGTACCACACTTACCACAAAAGCGGAAAAGCCGACCAGAATCTATCGGTAATCTGTATCTAAATATCCTAGGTGACGTAGCTCTAATCTGCCTGTCCCAGTAGTACGTAATAATAAAAGGAATGAGTGGACAGGAAAGGCACGGACGATAAGCGAACGATAAGGGTTAGCAGAGCGAAGAATCGCTGCTCATTGTCGGTCGCAGACCGGATGGCGTGTAACGCTGCGCACCGAGTTATGGCTGCGTTCGCCATGTCGGTACACGATGGTTCGAAGTTCAAGGCCGTCTCGTGCATCGAGTCGTGTAATTACCGGGGAAACTCTCCCATGGAAAAATCTGCTCGCGAGGACGCAGGGACTCGAACGAATTGAGAAACTCACGGCTATACTACCTTGTCCAACCAGACAACACAGCAGACGAACAGTTCTGTTTTCATGCATCGACTGTTAACGATTTGCATCTGCATAGGGCAGATGCGCCGGTAAATGAACACACGCCAATGAATGGACGTTAAATACAAAAACGTGTAAAGTCAGTTATTAAAAGAAGCAAATGTTGGAAGTTTTTGTATATACTGATTCCTCACTTCATATTGAACGACTTCTAATCTCACACGACGAATCGTCGTCGAAAATAACCTTAGAAGTGGAAGAAACTGTTAACGTACCCACGAATAAACGTTTGTTTAACGTTTGTTACAAGATAAGCCATTAACGTCCTTTTAATATTCAATATAAGGCAATGGAAATATGCACGTAATTAATACGAAAATGAATTTGACGTAAAGTTTGTTGCGTTCAACTTCAAATAGAAAAATGCTGCTGTATTCTACTATTGCTGTTCATTCACCAGGGAAAGCAATATTTTTAATTTAATTCGTTATACTTCCTATTTCTTTTAAGTCTTTTCGTATGTCTTATACGAAAGTCTAGATATTATAGAATGTAGCTTGTAGTTCGACCTAAAGAAGTCAACGCTTTCCATAAGTGTTCGTTCATTGGTTCATCTACCCTATGTATTTCTTTATTATATGGTATATAATAAAAATCGATTCTGCAGAACCGTAACCGAAACCGAAACCAGCCAAAACTATATCTATGACAGTAGTAACATAATATTAGTTCGGATCTCGTAACCGTTTCAAGAACCAAGAACAATATAACTGCTTTCAACCCCTGATTGAGCGTCTCTCGACTTATCGAATTTGTTTCGTATTTGGAGGTATTACACTAATGGTTTAATATCGATGTTCGGTCTGTTTTGTCGACTTGGGCGTTTACTTTTGTCTGGCGTTTCGTCTGTCGTCGGACAAAGCAAGTTGCTCCGTTTAAAATCGTATAAGTTTGCCATTGTGACTGGAGGAGATTCGAGGAAATTCCTCGCGCAGAAACGCGTCGTTGCCCGGAGCCTTTATTTTGCCTCGCGAAATTCTTTCCTCTCTCATCGCTGCTCACGGCAGCTGTCAGCGACGAAGCCTCCGGACCAGCCGCGGATCGATAATTCAGCGTTCTCACGAGGCTGATGCAAAGAGAAGAAAACGAATGGACAGCACAGGGCGGAGAGGGATGCATGGTAAAAAAAAAAAAGTGTACCCTCTCTCCGCGCACTAATTTGCATGAGGGATACGTATACACGCGCACACAGTCGGGGAATCTCCCTTTTCGACGGGGTAGTCGCGTATCAACAGGGGTATCTAACGGTAAACGAGGGTCGAACCTCGTCCAGGGTAGGGCGATAATGCTCTCGAAAGCACCTCGTTCCTCCAGCCTTCGACCATTTCGCCCGAAATTAAATATTTTATCTCGAGGACAAGCTCGTGTCTTCTCGTTCTCGATGAACCTTCCGGAGGAATTTCTTCTTGGGACTGGCTAGAGAATTTGCGCTTGCCTTTATCGGGGACCAAGGTGGACGGAAAGGGTGTAGGAGAAAAATTGTCGAGGGGGGAAAAAGAAAGGGAGGGGTAGAG
Organism: Eucera pruinosa; assembly: GCA_028830335.1. Classification (NCBI taxonomy): domain Eukaryota; kingdom Metazoa; phylum Arthropoda; class Insecta; order Hymenoptera; family Apidae; genus Eucera; species Eucera pruinosa. Next base: position 14,746,291 of record JAMYCR010000005.1, read on the forward strand.
GAAAGGATCGATCGTGGTACCGGCCGACGTCATTTTTCTTCGCGGTATTATTCCGAATCGAAGTTGTCGTACAGGATGCAGACGCGTCAAGATTACGTACGTGCCGGGAATTCTGGGATACCGGCGGTATCGAAACCTATGAATTCTTCCTGTCGTCTTTGTTGCTCGACGATTCATCGGCGGCTTTACTCAGGAAAGACTTCGATCATAGACGAAGCACAGGAAGGACTCGCGCTTCTGTTAAAAAATCTTAGGACAGTCGCTATATCTTTTCCAAATCTTGGAATAACTAGGTAATGATTGGTATTAAAAGCGTATTTATTTATTTAGTTGTCTAGACAAGCGTAAACCTAGGTGGGGTACAAGATAAGGTTAAAAGGGAGTATGACAACAATAGTAACACAATTTGAAACAGTAACGCGTAAAGTAAACATGACGAATGATCGATTACCATCGATACCGTGTGATATAGGTAATGGCGTAATTTTTGCTATAAATCAGCCAGCGGTTAACTATCCGATGTTTATTAATAAAGTGCGGATCTTCATTGCAAATTCCTATTTTTATTAATAGAATTAATGAAATGGAACTTAAATGCAGGGTTATTTCGTGTTCGAAATACAATGACTTTTACCCTATTTTAAGTATTTCGTATATTTTCGCGTATTACGCGTATTCGATGTCTCGTTGCATATTTAAATATCCTATAAATGCATCAAAATCCGCAGTCTGCTCATTAACAATTTTGTTAGAAGGTGTAGGTTGTATTTCAAGGCTCGTAATTAATTTTTCCTATCGTACATCTTTTAGGATCATAATTTATTCAGTTTCATTAAAAATAGCAGACGTCCTAAAATCTTTCGATAAATCTGTATCCTCTAAAGTGTTTTTTTCTGTTCAACGAGTAATCTGCAAGTGGAATGCAGACAGGGAATAATTGTTAATCATTAGAAAAGTATAAAATTCGATACTTACAATTAGACTGGCGAATGTTTATGCATTTATGAAAAATTGAAATGTGCTAAAAGGAGTAGAATGCCTATGGTGTGACTATAACTTAGAACTCCTAATCGTACGAGGTATCATAACGTTTAATTCCTTATACGCTCGCTATTCCAGCTTTGACTCTTTATCCGCTCGGTACTCCAAAAGCTGAGACTCAGAGCCCATTAGATTGCAAGTCTAACTATAAGTGCATCGCCTGTGCCTCGATTTCTCATGAACCAACTAGCCGTACAAGCCCCAAACAAGATATTAATCGCGATTGCCCTCTTCGGCAAGAGCTTATCTCGGTTCTCGAACGCACTTCAAACTCGCAATTTCTGTTCTGGTTTTTCAACCGATTGCTCCAGATACTTGCCACCACGTGTCTGTCTCCGCTCGTCAATGTCTGTGTTTGGCGATAACACAGCAATCGATAGATAAATCGAATTAGGCTCGTAGGGGAACACATATGGTATAGCTATTGGAACAGTGGCTTCTCCATTTCCTCTTAATTGTCTTGTTGGTGGAACACGCCGATATCGAACCCCTGGCACACAGAGCGTCATTTCGATGGAATATTACGTCCGCGATGAAGTACCAAACTGTTCCCAATTTCTCTCAAGTTGCCGAAGAAGGCTAGCGAAACTTTCGTCGGTGTAAGTTTCAGAACAAAAAGTCAATCTCTCGGCCCAGCCCCGTTCCCATCCCTTTGCCGAAAGTAACAATTATTGGGGCTAGCGAGCTCTTCTGGTTATTTAAAACGATTTCAGCAAGAGGGGGCGTAATTATTTCGCCATCGTTTCGAGCAGCAGTTTGCGAAACAGATTCGCAAAAGTCGACTTGATTCCATCCGTAACTTCGTTGTCTACCTCACCCTGTATGCCGCATTAATCTTGCACGACGGGCAAATCCCGTCGCAAGGGATAATTAAATTGTCTGCAAAAAGGATTAATTAAACCTGGGCATTTCATCTGTCCACGCGATAATCTTACACCGCATCGGGTCGTTAAAAATCACTCGGAAGCCAAACAGATCAGCTTCGTAAAATGAATCGAATCGCCTTTTGAATTTCATCTCCAATCGTTCGAGTCCAATGTTAAGCGAAGCTATAGTGATCTCGCTAAATGCTTGCACTTTATCTTAGATATTTCTCTTTAGGTTTAATCTTTTCCGTATGTTGTTCATTAAAGTACAAGTATATCACCTGTTATACGCATTGCGTATGCTAAAGGATTTATTCGACTGTAATATACATTCGTTCCGTTTTCCGAGGACGTTTCTGAAGTTTTAGGAATGTTACAGTGAGCGATTAAGTTACTACGAACACGTCAACATCATCGTTTTGTAAATTCGAATAAGCATAGAAATGCAAATACACTTAAAATGAAACCTTCTTTAATGCAAACAGTATTGCTGTTTTTAATAATGCATAACAAGAATTGTAAATCTTTCAAGAATTATTTAGAATGTTTAGAAAAATTGCCGACATTTTAACAAAATTAGCAGCCTGCCCGTCCCCTATTTGTTATGCTTATCGTACCAAAGGGCTTAACCCGTAAATAAATAAATTACACATACTTTTTGTAATAAAAGCAGGTCTCATTTTCAGTATATTTGTTCATACTTCAAGAAAGTGATAATTTCGAAGTGTTCATAATAATTTAATCATCCGCTACTATTCTGCAGTCGTGTATAACACAATTTCTTATAGTATTGTGTTTCGTAGGAACATAACTACCGTGTTACACGAGGGTTGACTATCCAATTTTGTCGGACTGCCCTATTTTGCCCAACTTTCCTCTACGTTTGAAATTTTCAAGAGGCTGCAGATAGGTCTCTGACCGAGGCAAGTTGCAAACGCGCAGATCGGTCGCAGCGAATATTCCATTCGTAGTCGCAGGAAGTAGCGGGAGGGTTATATATGCGCATAGGCTCGAACGGGGTTGCGGCTATTCCGGCTCTCGAGGGTTGTTCAGCTATCAGGGACGAACCGAATCTCTCCGGTCACCCCATGCTTCGTGGTACGCGTACACTTCGTGTCGCGTTATCGCGTGCTGCCGACTCCGGTGGAAATAACCATAGACGAATTAACTCGTCGCGCTTAGACATCGGATTGTTTTCTCAGCTCGTTCGCAGACGTAGTTAAAACTGGCTGCCTGGAACGGCTTCGTATTCCCAAGGTTGAACACGGATCATATCAGAAATAGAATGGACGAGTTCACGAGCGCTCCGGGAAAGCTTTTTGCCCCGAAGCTTGCGAGGCGCAAGATTATTCCAAGGATAATGCTCGAAAACGGAGCTTCCAAGAGCACGTGAACATTGTACGCGAGTAATCGAGTTAATGCGTTAATTTGGTCAATTATGCGTGGCTGTAGGGTCGGCTGCCGCCATGGTTATTCCAGTGTTCGACTCTGCGAGGGGACATCCAGCTCGTCCTTCGCATAAATGCGCATTCTTACGCGAAATTGAGTCTCCGTGGCGACGCGTTTACCAGTTGGAGAATTAGCGGGTGGAATTGATTCAAACATACACGGTTCGATGGTAACCGGGCAACTAATTTCGCAAATGGCACGGGATTCAATAGCCGTGCAGGTAGTATGGACGAAGTTGCGGCTACCGCGTTGGCAAACATTCGAAACGTTGGCAAACGCTGGCGGATGTTTCGCTGCCAGGCAAAGAGTTACGCGCGGCTAAGGCCGCGATCGCACTACCATTCGCAACACGGACCTTGCAACCTCTTTTCGTTGTAACTACTACATGGAAACAGTCACAACAGTTACGTTCGCCGAATTTTACATTCGTGCAATGCCAATGAGAAACTTTGCTGCATTCTACAGTGGCTACAAAAAGTATTTACGTGTATACCTACATTTTACAAGCGAGTATTTTTTAGTCAGGTTCTACGTTTTATTTGGATGACGGTAAATTTTTATAGTCACGTAGGGGTACCGTTAGATTATAGGAAAGTTAGATCACTCGCGTTGGATTTTCCATTCCAAGCATCTTTTTTTTTTTAATTTTGCTGTCTTCTCCGGAATATTTATTTTTATAGTATTATCGATGCTACAAGATATTCTTCAAACGTATTAGTGGCATGCAAAAGTATTATGCCACAATAATATAATGAATATTAAGGCATCAGCGTATAGGAAAGATAAACTTCTGAGAAAAATGTAATGTTTGATTTGAATTGTTATTATATGTTTATACGTGTCGTGGCTGAATATTTTTGCACGCTATTGTATATAATAACCACAGAAACGTGGCCCATGTGACGTAATTGAAAAGTTACAAAAATGAACAAAGCTGTGAATTCGACGCGGTACTCAACGTGTTAATATAATTGGGCTCTGTTAATTAACACCCAAATATGAAAATAAATTCGACGATGTACAAATACTTTTTGTAGCCACTACTTGTATTCTTGTACATCTGTTCACTTCTGTTTTCGGTATATTTTAATATCTACCATCTGTTGGAGTTACTCGCACAATCGGTTACGCGTAATAAAATCAACCCTCGTGAATCTATCAACCCCAACGTCCTCCAAATTCAACATCAACATGTATTCTTATAGATCTGGCCACTTTTGTCTTCTGTGTACTTTAGCTTTGATACGGTCTTCGGGATTCTATGCAGTTCACGTGTACCCTTCGTTCTTTAAAAGAGTTACATAGTTGTGATTGAAAGATCCTTCAACGTAATGATCGCAACTTAAATTTGCAAATGCCGATAGCAACTCTTTCAGACTTGTTTTAAGACTAAAATTTAGCCATTTTGGAAACTAGAAACCGCGATTGTGCCAAAAATAACCAGAAAATCGCAGTAGGATCTATAAAGCTACCATCTATAGAGGTTAAAAACTTTTCTCACTTGCGCGCGACACAAATTCAACCCTCTAAAATCCACCAACCCCAAAATCCTTCAAATTCGACATCCGTCTCAAAGTCCTCATTTTCACCGCTCGTATGATCGCGGCTTAACACAAGTCAACCCTTCGTACCTCGTCCCAGCTAGCTCCACAAACCGACAAGGAAGAGAAATCCTTGAAAGCTTTCAGCTACTCCATTTCCACCCTTCCGCTATTTCCTAGCCCTTCTGATAATAAAACTACCCGTATCCGGGTGCTATCGTAATCCGCATCAGAGTAAATAGGTGCAGCGCGTGTTTCGTCTAGATGCAAATGCGCACTTGTGCCTAAGCAAAAATGCATAGAATGTTCTGATAATAATAGAGAACCGTAATATGGAGGACGACACAGAGGTGAATTCGCAGGATCGGTCGTGAACGCGAACGCGAACGCGGACGTTCGCCCCTGGTCGTGGTGTGCTCGTGTATGTGTGCGAGTGTCGGGGGTTGCGAGCCGTGTCAGGATCGAGGGTAGGCGGCCGACGAACCGAGGGCGGCCAACAGACAGGGACGAAGGGAGAGAGGCTCGACGGGAGAGTCGTACCGGGGGAAGGACGCCGGGCGTCGCGGCGCAGCCTGCCGCACCCAGCAAAGCGCCTGCTCCCCTTGAACCGGCAAAACGTATACCTGACGCAACCGAGGAGACGACGAACGCGCGTCGTTCTCGCGACACGCTGTTGCTAGGCGCTCGTTTTCAACCCTCGATTCCGCTCCGGGAACTCGCCCCGCTCTGTCCAACCACGCCGTCCATCCGCTTCTCTTCCGCGGACTTCCGACACCGAGCCAAGGTCACCGCACGCGTCTCCGGATCTCGCAAAATTCGACATCCGCGCCGACCTTCGTCCTTTTTATAGTAAAACCACCTTGTGGGTGCTCTTCTCCCTCCGTGTGTGCTGTGCTCGCGTCTGCTCTGCATTCTTGTGTGAAGTTTAGGTGACTCGGAAGTGGAGTTCGGAAGAACGATTATAGAAGAAGGTATCTCTGGCCGGTGGCGGTAGGAAAACGTTAGAGGGAAAAGTTGCACGGAGTGTCGGAAGTTGACGAGTGTCGACGAGCGATATCGGCGCGTATGCGGCAGGAAGTAGCCGAAGGTGAAGTACGAACTAGTGGGTGGCTGACGAAGAGAGGAGGAAGATTTCGAAGCGCCGTGTCAAGGTTGCACGACCTTGATTCGGTCAGCGACACCAGCTACCATTTCGCAAAATCGAGCGCCCATTGGAATTCGTGCGCGGAGCACGCGTGTCGCGCCATGTCTGCTTCAAATTTTCGCCAACATACCTCCTCCTTCTCTTTCTCACTCTTCGCTTGGTGGAACTTTTTTTAATCCGATTCCATCCACGGCACACACGCCACACGAGCATCTTCGTGGTCTACTTTGTCCTAAACTTCGAAACCGTAAGTTTTATCGTACCGCTTTCGAGCGGCTGCAATGTCGAAGTCTTTAAAGTTGCTCCGCGAGTTCAGCGATCCGTGAATCGTATAATTTTAGGGATGGTTTTATTCACCGTCCGTGGAAACGTTCCCAAGATCGAGGCGAACGCGAGTTTATAGCACACCTCTGTACCTTTGAGGCGGAAAACGCGTTTACAAATATTTATGAGCGATTGACGAACCGAACTGTACGCGATAAAATAGTCTCTTCTCCCCCGTGGCGTTTATTTCTAACGCCATTTTAAGTTCCCCACGCTTCCAGTTAACTAATCTAATATAATGGTTCGATCGTAGGAGGCCCCTCTGAATTTCATTAACGCGATCGCCTCTTATCTGTAAGCGCGCATTTGCATGGAAGGGAAAGAAGGACGATTTCCAACAGCGACGCGACACACGGAGAAAGTTTGTAGTATAGCGAAAGCGTTTGCAGTATGTACTCGCTAATTACCGTGCCAACGGGAATAACACTGCGGTGGTCGGCTCTGCGGAGACTGCAGACAGACGTGGGTGGTGTCCATCTTGAAATAGGTTGCATACCTTACTGGGAGTCGTGCAACCTTTTTCATCAATTAAATCTGTATCATCCACTTACCGCAAACCGCATTCCAACTGTATATACCACTCCTGGCAATGAATTTTCGTTCAAACGCCGTAATATGGAACTAATTAAAAACGCCGAAGTTCTGATTTCTGCAACCGCCAATGCCACTACAAAGTTAAATAAAAAATCGCACGGTAAAGTTAAATAATATCATCTAGTACGACAGGAAAAATAGTAAGAGTTTTCATTTGTTATCGAAAAGAAAAAGAAGAGTAAGGAAAGTATTTTTGTGCGGCAGAAATTATGGGAAAAAGAATATTCGATAATATCGTATAATTAATTTACAAAGAGACAAACGATATTTTAATTAAATGATATTTAATACGAAAGGAAAGGTATTAAAAAGTTTTATTTACTATGGAAATGAAAGGAAAGGGAGGAAAGAGTTTTTGGTCAGCAGAAATCCGGGAAAAGATATTCGATAATATATCTATTTAATAAATTTACAAAGAAACAGACAACATTTTAGTTAATATTTTGCAATATTTTTGCAACCATGCATAATTCCTTTGATGCGTTGTGGCATTGATACCACGAGATTTTTGCAGTTTATAGATAAAGGTTTTTCCCGCAACATTTTATAACTTCTCAAAACTTATTTTGATTTCTAGATTCTTTTTTTATTGATTAATTTTGCTTCGTGTTATCCAATAATATTCTATTTGGTTTTATATTTATGTAACAGCCTTTGGCACTTCGACAGCATTTTAGCGTTTTTAATATTAACCGTATCGGTATCTTACATATACAAATTTAATGAATCTTTCCGAGTGAAGAAACGAAACAAAAAGAAAAAGAAAATGTGAGAAACTAGTTCACCGAGCAATACAAGCATTTATCATAAAGTTAGATGAACGAAAGAAATAACAATCAATGTAGAATCTTAAATAAAATATTTAACCGAGCATTTGACTCGTGTTATTGCATTTAAACTAAAATTTCTAGCCAGGGATAGTGTATACAATGGCTACGAAAAGTATTGCCACGCCATTGTACTTCTACATTTAAGTACCATGAATTGTATTCAATTGTGTATCATTCAGTTGCACCTTTATGCAAGTGCGTCTATTAAATGACAGACAATTTAATATATTAGTAGACTGAGGATCTTTATGCATCCATGGGGAACTTGAATGTGCAAAAAGGTACAAGATGCGTAACATTTGTAAAAGCCTGCTAAATATTCAAAGTAAAATGTACTTTATAACATTTGAGAAACAAAACTGAAACTTTCTATTATTTAGCTTTCATTTCTTTATTCCTATTTATAAAAATATGAATTTGCACGAAGATCCGGAGTCTATATATAGTTGAATCTAATTAACTAAATACCTATCAGTTAAACGTAAAATGAAAAGTACAGTGGTGTGCGAATACCTTGCGTAGCCACGGTAAATTTTTCCAATCTATTTCTCCTTTATATCTTCATTCCCTTTCGCAAATTTCTCCACAAGGTTTCAACTATGAATTTACCTGCAATTTAGTTAATCACAATAGTGTCCGGGTTGTTTGGTGAGCATTTTTCTACGGTCAAAGCCACGATTCTCCAGGAAATAAATTCCCCTCCATTGGTTGCAATCGCCGTACCTTCACGGAATAGTTCCGTGTTTACCTTCTGTTGGCGGGGGGGATTTACGCGACGGAAAGGGGGTTGATAGACACGCGAAGTTAGGGTAACGTTGCTCGAGCCTATGGAGTTCGAGACTGCATCCAAGCTTAGGCGGGGCCCCTGCCTGTGGGATAGGTTAGGTTCTTCCTCGTACCTCTACCAGTGCACGCGAGATTCTTATCGGTTTTTCAAGTTCCTCGCAAATCGGCCAAACACGAACTTCCGACGCTCCAGAAAGACGAGGCAGCTCCCTAGATAAGAACAACCCCATCTTACTTCCCGCCACGCTCCGCGATCGAGGACATTAAACTGGCTTTCGCGTTTACCCTAAAGGGAAATTGCGAAGTATTACCGAAAGAGTTCGTTTGGGAGCGATTATCTTAAACACTGATAAATGAAGAGTTTATAATAAAAGCAATCCTTGTCAGGTTTTGTCTTTTTGCGATAAAACAAATAAGACGTTTAACATTTTCAATTGTTCTTAAATGGAATTCAATTTTTTTTTTATATATTTTCCATCGTATTGTATAATTGCTGTGGGCGTTGTCTGCAATCGTATCTCATAAATAATGATATCTAATTAACCCTTTCCTTTACGATGACAACTTCGAGACGTCATGGTATTCGGATCTGAAACGTTACTATTTTTTTTTTTAAAGGAGTAGTAGTTAATTCGATCCCTTTTCCCTACAAAACTCAATATTTATTCACAAAAATCAAGCATAATTTTAATGTTGAATGACTGTTGAACTTTGAATGACTACTTTGCATTTATAAGGCAACCGAAGAACCCCTATTTTGAAATACAATCTTTTCAACTGCCTAATTCAATGTAAAAATGCCGAATTAATTTCTACATCTAATATATACAGTGAGAGTCAAAAGTAAGTATACAATTTACACAAAAGAAATTATACTACAATTTGTTCATTGTAAATTATATCGTAATTATGTAATGATTTATTTATCGTAAATAATATTACGTTGGAACTCGGTGAAAAACGTTTACACGAATTTGCTTTTCGAAAGTATATATTTCAAATACGAATTACAACTAGACTTTACTATTCGGGAGGAAGGAATCGTGGTTTTCTCATATCGACCGTCCATACGCAGAGAAAATCTATCAAAAATCTGACTCGCTGCTTTTCTTAGAATGTATATACATATATTATTGCACTTTGGTGGGGAGTAGGTGGACATAGTTCTACGTTAGTCTATGAGTAACGCGGTTAAGGTACAAAGTTTTGGACGCTCTGAGTAATGCTTGTTTTCGACTAGGTTTGTTTGGACGACTTTATACGATTCACGATTATCGTCAGTTTGACGTGAGCCACAGTCGGTTATTCAACGATTATAATTATACTGTAATTGTGCTATAATTTTCTTTTTATGGGGTGCATACTCACTTCTGATTCTCCGTGTAAACTGTATGATATGCAGAAGTATACACAAAATATCCAACATACGGTGAGAACCAAAACTGAATATCCAATTTACAAAAGTAAGACTATGGTATAATTTATTTGCTGTAAATTGTACCGCAAGTTTTCCATAATTGATTTTCTATAAGTGATATTATAATTTATTGTATTAGTATTACACAATATTTATTTCATTGCTATAACTAATATTACAATTAGACTCTAATTATTCTAATTATGATTTCACTCGATTTCATTATTGTTAGGTGTAGTATACTTACTTTTAACTCTTCCTGTGCATACATTGATTCTAAACCCGTTGCAAATTATTTTATTCTTTTACTAATAAGTGTACAAAACGTCAAACAAAAACGTAAGGAAAAGGATTAATTAGATTAATTAATTAAACCGTGAATATGTGCATTCGATGGCTAAGATTCTAAAGTTTGACAAGGGTTACTTTTACTGAGGACCCTTCGATTGTTTTCAAAGTGCGTTGGCGATTATTTAGAATAGAAAGCGAAGGAGAATAAGGATATCGTTGAGAGTTTGGAAGATACACGATTGATCGTATAGTCGGCTAATCGGAGAGGACAGGATATACAATCTTCCGGTGCACCTGTGGTGTGTTTCCGGCGCCGATATCGATTCGAAAGCGATGCACCGAGCGCACCGGAAAGGGCAGAAGCATCGTCGGTGAACGGAGAAAGAAGAATAGAGATCGCATCGAATCCTGCAGCCTCGTGTGTAAACCTTTGAATCCTAGCGACGCGACGCACCGGAAGCGGCCGGTTCACTCCAAGGAATTTTTTCTTTTCTTTCGGGAACTGGTTCCATTAGAATCGTCGATGCCGTCACAGTGAAATAAGAAAAATCAAAGCTTCCGTCCACGAGTTTCTCCACGAGTATACAGTTTTTTTTGTTTTTTTTTTTTTTTTAAACAAGTGTTTGAAATTATCCGTGCCCATGAAGACAGTGATCAGTGGTGGGTGATGATCAGTGACCCACCGTTTCGAATGAAGTGGATTTAGGATGATGGTGGAGCGTGTCGAGGACCACCTCTTCATGTATCGACGTCCCGTTTACCGGGTCTTCCAGTACCTCGAAACCACCGAGTAAGTACAAGTACACGCGGAAGAAACATTTCCCTAACGCGCCACGATTATCGTGTTAGCTTGTTGCATATGAAGTTACTGATTTTGCGGGGCTTAACCCTTCCTCTACGGCACCCTAGAATTACTAACTAGGGTCGTAGATATATTTCTTAACGCGTTCCCTACCGCAGGGTAAAACTCGTTTCGAAGCCAAGCGTACCAGGCGTACCAATGAATAATCTACCTTTTTGCCAGCTTTAACGTTTGTTCTTAACAAAATCAAATGTTTGTTCTGTCTGAAAAATAATCGCCGATGTTCTTTAATACTTTAAGCCACTTTTAGGGTAAGTTATTAGGTTTCTGTTCAAAAGACGACTTGGTCTTTTAATAACATAAATTCGTCAATTCATTAAAAAACAGCGAATTACTCATTGGTACACCTAATATCTTTTTATCAATAAATAAAGAAATAAAAGTATTTGTTAATATCTTTATTACGTGCTCTATAATGGTGCTTGTAACACTTCAAAGGGTGTACCGTTTTCGGACACGTGTCGTGGAAATAACGTTTAGTCAAAAACAGCTTGGCAGGATTAATATGAAAATAATGTAAGCATAAATATTTAGATGCTCTACGAGATTAATTACAGTGTCATATTGTTGGTCAAATGATAATTGTACTATACTATAGGAGAAATTTACGTATGCTTTTAGCATTTGCTAAAGCTTGTCCAATTTTTACGGCTACGTCCCTCGTAGCGAAAGGGTTAAAGTTTTTTGATCGTTGATTAATTAACGCTTTCGCTACGGGTGTTCAACCCTTGTATAAGGAACCTGGGTACCCATTTCTATAATTTCCTTGAACAATTCTTTACGTTCTTACAAAGATATGTCAATGTCGTTCTAGATTAACATGCTTTATAATTAAAATTATAATTAACATAATCTGGATTAGAAATATTTAGAATTGAAATTGCATGTTGTTGTAGTCCGGACACACAATAATCCATGTAAAATAGAATGAATTCATTTAAGTCTTGGTTCATCCCATAAAAATTCTTAGGATAAATTTCTAAAATACGATACCTGAAATTTAGTTGTTTCAATTCTAATTAAAACTACATATATTTTCCATTTTAACTCTACAACCTTTTCCAATTTTAATTGTAAAGTAACAATAATCTCTAATGATTTTATAATAATCTAATAGTTTGATACATTATAAATATCTAATAGTTTGATAAAGAAAAATACCGCGTTACATACGGGATTAACCATTGCAATTTATAAATTTCTTAAGTAATAGTTCGTAGTAGGAACTACCTACAACTTCTGGTATGCGTGCGAAGATAATTTCAACGAAATTTATTAATCTCCAGAGTTAATCCGCATAAAATCGGTCGTTTCGTATGCGGCGAGCAAATATTTGCACTTGTAAATGATGATATGAAGGCTGATGATTGCGAACGATACGGGACGATTCGTCGCGTCGCGTTATGTCGCAAGCAATGAACGACGCATGGGGCAAAGGTGCGAGCATAGGTGAAATCGCATTTTTCTCATCGCGGAATCGAATCGAATCGAATCGAATTGAATCTCCATAATAATGCTTGCGGAGAGCTTTTGAAAAGTTTGCCCTCGAGGGGTGGAAGTGGTTCCGGTTCATCTCTCCTTAGGAACGCTAGCTATCCAGCTGTTAGAATCTTCAGAACCACGGAACAGGCGTTTAAACAAAGGGGTTGGCTCGTTTGAAGAGCAGCCAATGGCAATTTGCGTGCATAAAGCCTTTGAAAGTCCCTCTTCGAATTCGTGAATGGAGAAGAACGCCGCGAGGGAGGTTCAAGTGGGAGTAAAGAAGAGAGGAACAGGGACGGTTTCGCGCGGAAACAGCTTCTTTTTTCGTAGACCGTGTTACGTCGATGGCTACGAGTAACCATGGTGAAATTGCCATCATCAGCCATCGCGGACCTCTCGCTAACCGTTGCTAATTGGCGCCATTAACTAAGCTTGAATAGCGACGGTGCGCGACCACTGTTCCCTCGTTACAGTTGCCAACTTTCGAATTCATCGGGGATTAAATTATCTGTGCGTCCCCGATACGCGGGCGCACAACAAAAGAATCATGCCGTATCGTTTTATCCACGACTATCGATGCCACTTGGAACGCTTCGAATCCGTAGAATGGGCGAAATATTCGAATCGCTTCGGATATAATTCGAGGCCAACAAGTCTTATAGTAGCGTTGAAAGTCTTAAAAGTCTCGAATATCTTGATAGTCTTGGAAATCTTGAGAGTTTTGATAAACCTTGAAAGTTTGATGTGATTCAGTACCTTGAAAGCATTTTTATTACTTTTATGCAAATAATATTATTGACACAAAATATTGAAGAAAATTCTGAAACGTTTGACTTATTAATATAGCTTACAGTATCTATATATTACGAATTATGAATGTTCATATATTGCGAATGAGAAGAAGAAAATAAAGTAACATTGAAAAGAGTTCTCAATGATTTGGACCAATTTTCTAAGACGATCCAGAATTCTAAAACGATATAGACATTCAAAACTTCCAAGATGATCAAGACTCGAGTCTTTCAAGATGAATCAAGACTTTCAGGAGTATTAGGCTTCGAATCACGTTCGAAGTAATTCGAATTTTTCGCTTCATACACAATATCCATTCGAAGCGATTCGAAACGTTTCATATCCCATCGCTCGCGACGACACTTCCTCTCTGTTCCCTTTCCCTTCTTTTTCTTTCGCTCGTTGCATCGTAACCGCTTTGCGTTATAGACGATAAAATTTTATCACAAGCGTCTCGCGAAGTGTCTCAGCGTTTTTTCGTACGATTAAAAGCGGAACTGTTTGCAGACTTTTGGTCCCTTTCTTTGACCCATAGGGGAGGGGGAATCGCGTAAAAAGCTTGGTGCTCGGTCAAATTGCAGCGGAAAATCGCCTCACGCGAGATAAGAAGAAGCCACGTGGCCTGGGAAATGAGAAAAGTTTGGTCAGAATTCCAACGAGAACTCCTGGCAGGCCGAGCAGACCTGAGAACTTTCGGAAGACGTCTGCGACGCTATTCGCGAGTGGCACGCGGCTCCCTGCTTTTACTTTTAGTTTCGAATCGCGTCTGCCCACCGCGGCAACTACTTGAACACCTATATCCGCCGCAAAAGTAATTCCTTTGTTCCCCTTAAATCGTCCAGATTCTTTCGCTGAGAAGATTAAAACAGTTCCGATGCTATTTTACAAGTGCGCGCGAACGTTTCAACCACTCAACCTTAGCGGACGATGTCGGCAAATATCTGTCGGATCATTTCTAGTGTTCCGAACACACACTAGTATTTAGCACTAGATTTGCGGGCAATGATTGTGTAATTTAACGAGTTGCTGGAAAAACAGGTATTACAGGGTAAATAGGTATTACATTTTTTCGGGACAGAAAAAATGTTGAATTAGGACAAAACTATTCGTATGATTACATCAGTCAACGCCTACATAAATTGCTTAGAAATGATATTGATGATTTCTATAGCTCTAAGTATGAAATCCGAAATCCGTCAAATTAACGGTTTCCGTAAACTTAATGTTAAATCGAAAAATTACAATTAGTATGATTAATAGACGATATCGTTAATAATTGGACGACAATTCGTAATGCTCTCCAAACAAAGTTTGGTTGAGTTGAGAGTGGACAAATATAACTGATTTGTGTTTTCTTGATTTTCTATCTGGAAGCTGGCAAATAATAATGGTTATAAGTAGATCGCGAAGTTTCATGCAGACTCACATTTTTGTAAACATAGATAAAGAAATGGAACATAGATACAGATTGGTTTTATCTTGCAAATATTATGAAGTACCCTTTACTCTGGATAATTTCTATACTTTTTTGTATCGTACGTTTTTTGCACACTTAAATTTTCCATAATTTCATAAATATCCACAGTCTACTAATAAATACTTATTGTTAGCAGCGGAAAGAAGCACAGGGCTGTCGAGCCTGTGAAACACTCCGACTTGTACATTAACTGGTTAAATCCCTTTTACGGTCGAAGGATCTTGAAAATAGGAATGAAATTGATCCCCGCTACTCGAGTAGATTCTAGCGTTCTTCCGCCGCACGAACGAGCCTCATTGTCCGGGAGTTGTTCGAAAATCGAGTCGGTCTTTCCGTGCGGTCGAGGTTCAACGAGCTTTTAAGCCCCGAGAGTCGTAATTTTAGAATCTAGAAGGACCACCATCGTTCGTCCAACGTCTGGCCTAGCAGGACCTACGAGCAACGGATCTTCCCGGCGGAACGTCGACCTTCTCGTTTTATGGCTACTACCAGCCAGCCATCGCCTTGAACGGCTCCGAATGAACCTCAAATTAATTACCGCCGTCCCATGCGAATTCCCGTGTTTATCCAACGTAACCATGTCCGAGATTGCCCGGCAAACAAAAACAAGTTACAACAAAATTGGCCGCGGCGAAATACGTGCCTTCTTCTCTTGCCTTATTTCTTCGTACAACCTCGATACGATTAACGTGCTTCTCGACGAAATGCAGACTCTTCACGGGTTTCGGCGGAGTTCAATGCTCCGTTCTCCGTGAATCGACAGAAAAATGGATCATTGATAGGCACGCAGCTCTTTAAATATTAGGTAACCAGTAAAGTTGGTGCCGTTGCTAAGCAGACGTCATAACTGTTGATATGTAGACTGCGGATGTTTATGCAAATACGAATCTTTACAAGTAAAACTTTAAGCAGAGATCTGTTTGACATTCTAAACATTGCAGTTTATACTTTACTTTGAATATTTTGTATATTCTTGCGTATCGTATGCAGTCTGTTTATTCTTGCCAATTAAAATTCGCTATAATCGCATTAAGATACGCGGTTCAATTGTAAAACGAATTTTAAAAGTCATGCTGCCGAAGTTGATATCTCTAATTGAACAATTGATTACCTATAACCATTATTTTCCATTTGTTTAACTTTTTGGGAAATTTATTTGAAATTTAACGATTACTGTCTTCCAATATAATACATCATACATATATCTTCCAATTAATACATCATACAATCCAATATAATACATTGCTCGTTAAAGAGCAATGTTGCGCTAATGCAACATTGCATTCGCAATTTTCTCAGACTTCATAAAATTGTAGAACCTACAAGTGGCTACAAAAAGTATTTGCATACCGCTGCATTTATTTTAACATTTGACGTAGGTACTTAATTAGGCCTAAGCACATTAACCTTTGTATTGTGCAGTAGTAACCTTGGGCGGCTATAAAAATTTGCATTTGCGGAAATGAAATGGACTTATTCAAGAAACGCTATATTGAAATATGTGGCAATGCGCAATTTTTTGTAACCACTGTAGGTACAAGAAGAAATGATAAAGAATGTATTACTTATGCAATTCTCTCTGCATTTGCCCTTTCATAACCCTTTCGTAATGATAAGAAAGAGTACTCAGCAATGTAAATTGACCGAAAGGAAATTGCAAATGAAACGCCACATCAAAGCACGTTGATTCTTAATCCCTCGCCTTATAATGACGAGTATAACTCGTCACTGTATAATATAATCACGTTGCATTTGTAATCAATCTTAATTTCAAGTCTAATTGTAATATTATGCTGTAAGATTAATGATTATTTAACACAAATTGCATATAATTAAACGGTGGAGTTTCATGCAAATTCATATTTTCCTCGACAAAATTAAAAGAGTGGAAGTTGAACGGAGATTTCCTTCGTCTTTAGAATAGAATCGTTTGTGCTTTGCTTTGAATATTTTCTATATTCTTTTGAGCAATTACTTGTTAGAGCAATAAATAGCTAATTCCAATGTACGAGCAGTAAAAAAATGATTAAGGGATTAATAGATTATAAACAGTACCTACGTAAATGCAGAAGTGAGTATAGTGAATTGCCTTTACTTTTTATGGTCACCGTGTAAACCTTTTCTTTTTTTCTCGATAAAATTCCTCGGTGAACCGCGAGCGGTCATAAAAATATGGATTCTCGTAAAGTTGGCGGTGAATCAGGAACGCTCGAATGCATCCTGTAAATGATTTATTTCTGTAGACCATTGTTAACATTCTATCCTTCGCCTAAATGCCATTAAACACCGCCAGCTCGTTGTCCCGCGGACAACCTTTCACGCCGCAGCCCGATAGTGTTTGCAAGACTTGTCGGACTTGTATTTTCTTCGCCTGTATTGTCGATGCTTTGCGACTCTATTCTGCCGTCTGATTTCCGCCTTTTCTTCACCGATTAATCTACCATCATTGTTTCTCATCCTTGTAGATCGAATATCAATTGAGTTTCTGGAGGGGAAAAAAGGCAAATATTTTGTAGAAAGTATTTTGCAACCCCCTTGAGGGTCTCAGATTTAGAATTTGTTAATAAGGGAATCGCAACCGTAAAGGACCCTATTGTATCCCTTGGATTCTTGGCAAACGGAAGGAAATATATGATGCAAGCTTCATAGATTGGCAGAACATCGTAAAAAAATCAGTATAAAGTATAACCCAATTTTATTTACTTTTTCGATGAAAGAGATTACAATTAAGTGAAAATTTTCGTTTCGATCTAAGAAGCAGGATTTCGTAATTATTGTGCGACTGCTTGGCATTGATATAAGATAAATCTAGCAAATTTAAATATATGAGAACGTACCTTTATAAATTACACGCGCTACAGAGAATTAATACATTCGTTACCAGCGTCGCGTATGTATGACGCATGATTTCATTGTGAAACATTGAACAAATATTCTATTACATTCTTTTATCTTCACAATTATTAGATTTTAATCGCATACAAAAAGTCAAGCAAATATTGATTGGCAATAAAGTACAAAACTTGTGTCAAAAATCCCGAACAATAGAAGAAATAACTTAAAGCATAGAAACGCATTCGCTAAAGCATTTCATTTAACTATAGTACATACAGTGGCCGCCAAAAGTTTCCGGTCAAAGTATACCTAACTTTATTATATTGATAAAATGGAGAGTACCTAATAAGAAAGGGCTATTATATAATTTGCATTGCTTTATTGCGGATTATATATTAACGTCTTATTAAATTACTTGAAGAAGGAATTTTATTGACGTGTAATTTCAATTGAAACAGAATTACAGCTCGAACTACTAAATAATTTTTACTCTACTTTAAATATTTTGTACATATTTGCATATCACGCGTATTGTATGCCTTTTTGTCCATTTAAATTTCCATCATCGTTGTATAAAAATCCTTTATTCGGCTATCGCTATAAAACGCGTTGGAGCATAATTCTTTTCCACCGATACTTCACGTTAACAGCAGAATTGTACAGCTATGCTCTTTCTCCAATAAAGCGACGTTCGCGTCATTGTTTTGCCGCACAGTGGCCGCATATCCGCGATTCGATTGTCCGCGCAGCGGAGGCGTAGCGGCGAAAATCAAAGCCGTATCGGAAGGGTTAAAAGAGAAACGAAAGTGGGACAGGAACACAATGACTGCAGCATGCGATCCCATGATTATTTCGCGTAGCGTGGAAAGTAAAAAGTAAAAAGGTAGAGGCGATCGGCGGTGGAGTTTCGTGGAGGTGATCGCGCCGTCTCCAGGCAGTCTGTCCGCGCGATCGCCGACCTGAAACACAGCCGATCACCCTGTTTATTTGCGCCGTAGGAATTGCGCTAGCGACGCGATTTTTCATGGCATCGTCCCACGCGTTTAGAGCCGGTGAAACACACGAGAGGACAGAGGAGAGAAAGAACAGGTCTATAGAGAAAGAGAAGAGAAGAGAGAATGGCAGGTTGTCCGTTCGACTCGTCGATCAGTTTCTGTTGGACGTTGTGGCAACGCGTACGCGTAGCACACGCAAACGCGAGACTCGCGTCGAAGGGTGGCGAACTTTCGAGGGTGAAACAAGCCAACGACGCGAATCGCGTCTCATGTGATTCGAAGCAACGCAAGCGGAGAACGAAAACGAGGCCAAGCAGAGTTTCATTTCCGCGTTGGAAAATTTTCGACGCTCCACTTTCGGATTGAATGGCACACGCGCGCGCCCGTGTGTTTCCCATCGGGGCCGAAAAACTCTCGAAAGCGAGTGCGGAGAGAAAGATACGGGGGACGTTGAACCAAGCCAGCGCGAAATTAAAATCGTACGCGAGATGCCTGTTCCTCGTGTTTCCCTTTACGCCGCGGCTATATTTCCAGACGCCGAGGCCGAGACTGCTCGCTCCAGCCAGATGTAATTCAATTTCGTAAAACGAGACCCATGCGATCGTTTCGACACAGTTCCTCCGCGTCTCGAAGATCGAATGGACACGTTCGATC
Source organism: Eucera pruinosa (assembly GCA_028830335.1). Lineage (NCBI taxonomy): Eukaryota > Metazoa > Arthropoda > Insecta > Hymenoptera > Apidae > Eucera > Eucera pruinosa. The sequence continues at coordinate 14,765,671 of JAMYCR010000005.1, forward strand.
CATCTAGTTGGGAATCGAGTTACCGGCGAGCGAAAGAAGAAACAGGACTATGACGAGACGATTCGATCGAGAAGAGTTGCCGAGGGTATCGGTAAATCGATCTACCGATCTATCGGAACATTCCCAACCGCGATTCCTTCTGCAAGAACTGCTTGCCGTTGGATGACGCGTGGAGTGAACTGATTGTCAGTCGAGGAACATTCCGTGTTGTTGGCTAGATCGATAGATTTCCTTCGTTCGATGAGTTTTACGTGATCTTGAAAGACCGGCGAACATTCTGGGGGTGATAATGTTGGAGCTGGTGGAACGGAAGGCCAATGGAATCTCGTGGCCGAGCTGTCGCAGCCAAAACCTGGAATCGTTCGGCAAAGATCCCAAGGGGATCTTCTTTCTCCGGCGAGACAGAGGTTGCTCGCGGGAGAAACGATGGAGAAGGGAAAACGGGGGTTTGCTGTGCTCCCTGGGGCAACTCAGATGCAACGACTCCTACACCCCCGACACTCTGGGCACGTGGAAGTTTCACAGGGTATCTCGTCCGAGGTAAACGTCAGAAAAGCAATTAGAGGCCGGGCAGAACTCGCGGAAATACCTCCATCAGGAGGATGGAGGTGGAGAATTTTGCGTCACCGAGTCCCACTTGTTCCGTCCCCGCGGTTCTTAACTTGCATGCAGTCTGACAATGAGAAACAATCGCGGGAAACACGTTTGGTATCCTGACAGTTGCCTGACTATCATCGAGCCACGTCTTGGCGACTGCATACTCGAGTTGCGTTTACGTTGGGCAACTTTTGGTCGAACAATCCGAGTTAAATGTTTAATCAACTTTATTGCAATTGTGTTTGGACGAACAATTTTAGTCCAATCTTGATCTAATTTTGATGAAGCCGATTGTCCGCCCGAAAAGTACTTATATAAACGCAATTTAATGGCGTCAATTTTTCATTTCATTTGTAAAGCATACAGGAACTACAAAAGGTATTTGCGCATACCTGAATTTTTCAATATGTCTCCGTACAGAGACGAGGTACGGAATAAACCTGTCAGCCAATGTATTTTTCTGTCACACGATTTTGAGGTCCCAAGACTCCATTATCAATTTCATTTTTAACTTTTCGATTGCATAAAATCTATAACTTTTGCGTTTGCTTTTACATTTGGTATATTAAAATACTTTATAAGTGTTTACATTTCCTTTCAGATAATAAAAAATTCTAGCCTTTAAAAAAATTCGGATTTTTAAGATGTCGGTATTTCAGAGCGTGTAACAGGAAGTCTCATAAGATGATATGTCTATTCTATACTTTGTGTTCCATATTTCAATCAGGCTTCATATATCGTTTTCAAACCGGTCAATTTTTGTAGCTGCGTAATACTACCTTAATATATTCGGTCATAATTAATCAGTATTTAAGTACCAAAGTAAACATAGTGGTGTGCAAATTCTATTCGCTGCTAATACTATTTGATTTTGAGTCGCAAAATATTGGTGTTTAATAATACCAGCAATCAATGAATTTAATTTCGCGTTGATTACTTTGAAATTAGAGACTAACCTAGGTGCGAATACAACACTCTTGGGTTAACCATAAATCTTCCAACTGCTTGAAGCCTTTTCACATTGTCCAGTTCTTGTCGTTCGATTTTCGTCGTGAGATTAAATCATCATCATCGGAATGTTGCGATCGTATACAGAGGCTGCCAAAAGATTCTGGCAAGAGTGCAATTTTGTTAGATTAATAAGATGAAAAATACATGAGAATAAATGCCCGTCATTGCACAAATATATTACTTTATTGCAACTTATAAGTTAACATCTTATTAAAGTACTCGTGAAACGAATTTTCTTAATGCGTAATTTAAATTGAAACATAATTATAGCATGGTCTGAAACTAACAGCAGCCACTGTAGTACATGCATCGTTGCTTCCTTAGTTGCAAGTAAGGAAGACAGGTATACAACATTTCATTGATGTTGAATCGGATAACAGAAACCGGACAGCGAAAACCGTGGAATGTGAAAAAGTTCTTAGGTGTCCTAGGATTAAAAATTGGCCGATTGTGGCTCTGTAAAATCGGTCGACCATCGGAATACAATGTTCCCAGCGATCGTATTCCAGTTTGCACGGGTCTTAACGCAATTAAGATTCCTTCGCGTGAAGTGGGAGACCCGTAAATCGTGCAGCTTCCGCGAAACAACCGGTGTCACGATTGAACGTTACGATTTATACTTGCGCCCGCGTTTTTCCGCGGCGACGCATACGTTTCGCGGCTCGTAACGAACGGTAGAGGCACGCGAGCCTCGTTACGCCTGTGACGATGCAAAAGCGCAATAGAGAAAGTAATAGTGAAAGGTAAAGTGCGTGGGCGACAGTTGCAGGTGCGTGGTGGTTCGCGTTGAATCGACTCGAGCAGCTCAGCTCCGTGTTGGGTCAGGGACGCACTTCGCGTATCCTCTCTCTTTCTTCCCCAAACTTCACCCTTTTTCTTCTATCGATCACCCGGAAAAATGTAAATACGCCGCCGATATGTTTCGCGATTAGGCCAAACGGGTGACGGACTAACAGGCTTTGGAGAACGGTCGGTTATCTTCGCTTCTCGTCGAAGCGACCAGCTTCATCTAAAAGTGAATTTACACGTAGCGAGTGCCACTTTTTGCTCTACTTTGCCAAAATTTTAAGCCTAAATTGCTTCATCGTTCGACGATTGTTACGATTAGAAAGATACCGATGTAAATTTACGCGCCAAGTGTCCATGGGTTGTTGCAACTAGATTGCGGATATTATAGCAATTTGTGGACACTCATCGTGTAAATTTCCATCCAGTAAACTCTTACCAATTTCAACAATCACCAAACAACGAAAGAATTTACAGTTGAATTTTGTCGAAGTAAGATTAGAGCATTACTTCATTGTTTAGTAGTTGTTGAGATTAGGAAGAGTTTGCTCGATGGTAAATATCTACAGATTGTTATAATCGGATGGTGGACATTTATGCAAATTCGTATCTTCATAAACGGCCCTAAAGAATTGGAACCTGGATAGAGATAACTTTCACGCTTTAAATATTATAAAATGTTGCATAAAAATACAAAGCTGATCTTAGATATTACGACCCTGTTACTAGCACCTGTACTCAGGCAAATAAAATTACCGATTAACTCGAATCATTCACTGGTGCCGTCGATACGTGCAGCCAATCCGTTGTTAGAATATCAATTTCTAATTAACATTGCGTACATCGAAGGGTTTCGATTAATAGCTAATTAATGACTGGTTATACACTTCTGGGTAACGGCCCGTTTGGAACTAAATTAAATGAATTCCCATATGTGCATAAACATCCGCAACCCAGGTACAACAGTCGCTTAAACTTTCTTCTCCATAGTCACACTCAACGTTTCTCATTCTCATCTCCGACAAACTCTCAAGTGAACTCGAAAAACAAACAGTTTTGTAAATTTGAGTGTCTCTCCTTGCTGCAAAGCCCTCGATTCCCAAAATATCTTCCTACCCCTTGAACTGACGCTAAACGGACCCGATTTTGCGTCGATTAAGCGTGCACCATTGCAACCCTCTTGCTCTCGCTTTATATTTTCGCGTTCGTTTGGTGTAAACGAGCCTTAACACGGGGAAATCGATATAATACAGCACCGATGTAATTCATACGCGGCTCGCCGATTTAATAGCGTTTTAAAAGCATCACGGCTGCATGATAGGCCGCGACAAACAAATAATAAGTAACGCTCGGTGTTCGCGCTTTGTAATTAGCACGCCGGAAGCTATTTAATATGTCGCGCGCAATTGAATTAATTGGACCGATTTAGCGGGCCGCGAAAATGCCGGGAAATGAATATTCATCACACGGACCGAAAGCTGCCCGCGTGCCTGCGCAATCGTTCCTCGTTGTATCTCGATTTTCTGCAGAAAGATTCCTCCGACCGAACCTGCGGCGGCATTTAACAATTACGCTCGTTACGCAATGCTCCGTTCGACGCTCCCAACTGCAGCGTGCATTAAAAGGCCCATCGGCAGCACCGGCTTGCTCGTTTTGATAATTGTTCGCGAATCATCGACTCGGGTTTCCGTAAATACGAGGTCTGAATCATGTTGCAGGGATTGGGTTACGCGAATAACAAATCCGTGCCCCTTTGCTGGCCAACAAATACCCGTTCATTATGCTCCGCTTCGTCAGACGAGGCTTCTAATCCCTTCTTCTTTTATCCCTTTTCGGCAAATTGCAAAGTACAGTGGTTACAAAAAGTGTTTGCACATCGTCGTATTTACTTTGATATTTAGGTGCCAATTAATTGAGCCCAATTATATCAACACTTAAACGCTCGGCTATTTATTTAAATATCCGGCAATAATGTAAAAATTTTAACAATATATCTCTTTAAGAAAAAACCAATGCAACCTTTTTTCCATACATTCGTTTTCGTTATGATATTACAGATTGCAACAATGTAATAGTAGAAACAATAGTAGAAAAACGTGGTATAAATGCAGTGCCAGATATTTAGGGGTTTTGTTTCCTATAAGTGAATAGCGCTCTTATGGAGCTACAAGAATTTGGGGTCATGGAAATGAAATGTAAAACTGGATTAGTCCCTCGGCGACGACCTCCGTATAATGTGCAAACCCTAGTCGGCAATATGAACCATTATCAGCAATTATGGGTACGTGTAATTATTCTCCGTATATTAAACAGCGATCTAAATTAATTGCGTAATGTAGCTAGGTTTTCGAAGCACAAAAATTTCTTTCATTTGCGCGAGCGGAATAGAAAACTGTGTCGTCGCTGAGGGGTTAGCAAGCTCTTGTTTGAAAAATGTATTAGGTGAACCAATAAATGATCCACTTCTTCTGTTTAATTCAGCATTTATTTTTACTAAAACTGAATACTTACTCTGTCATGAATTTAATATAATTGTTATGTGCTTCATTTTTCGGACAATCTGTAAATTCCTATATTCCATTTGGGAGGAAGTTTGTTCTTCTGATAAACTAAATTCATTAATTAAAAAGAATGGATTATTTATCGGTAGACCTAGTAGTATGTACAAGAATCCTTGCTGTAGTTAGCGCAATTTGTACGATTCCCACAGGAAGAATTTAGCGGAAGAACAGAATTTTATTCATGTATTTATTTCTGAATAAGACTCCAATATTTATAGGAAAGAAATTCGTACCATTTATTAGACTACGACAAAATTGAACTGCGACAAAAGCTATAAGTTATACATAATAAGCAAAAATGTACGAAACATGCAAAGTAGAGTACGCGTTATTATATTTAAGGGGGGAATGCTAATTTCTGTTTAAGTTCCACTCCATCGTATGCGTCTTTAAAAATGTGACTTTGCACAAAAATCCGCAATCGAATCATTCACGTTGTTGCATAGATCAGCTTGATCCCGATTCGGAATGTTTTCCACGGTGCAGTATGTCAGTCGAATAGATGGTGGCTCTCAGCATAAGTGCTTCGTCCCTGACCGACGGCATTCCTTAGCCGGACGACGCTCGTAATATACATTTGCATTAATAGCCACGATGCAAACACACGACTCGGTTGGGACTGTGTTACACCACGTTTTCGTGCGTCCACTTTTTATGGCAGTAAGGCGAATTCGTGGCGAAGGAAACCTCTTGTTACACGTAGGGCGAAAAATTACGTCACCGATGTAACGCGTCCCACCGAAAGTCAACGGGAAGACGAAACTCGTTTCGGAGATTACGCGCGCATAGGTAGCTGAACGATGTGTAACTTAGGGTACTTTGCACTTTCTTGTTTACCTTTAACTCTTTCGGGTGACGAGTTACTGTTTCACGTCAGAACGCCGGCGGATTTCAGGTTTTATCGGCTCACAACTAAATGCTCGCTTTGCTTGATATAATACAGTATGTAAGGAACAGTGATTATTTGCTCGATTCATAATGATCGATTGAGAAGTTTATTGGAAAAGGGGCTCATAAGACAAAATAGTAGATTGAGTAAATTGTATTAGAAGTTTACGTGTTATACGATTCGGCAATAACACTTGATGAAATGTTGAAACGAAATTGTGGAGGAATATTCTCAGTCATATGGCGATTAATTGACCCTTTCGTTACGGTGAAGTTAATCCTTAAAGTGCTAACGTTATACAAGATAATTCAGCCGCGAATCTACAGTACCCACAACATCTACTATTTTATAAATTATTACGTTTTTAATCGATCAACATTTAATGGATAATAAAATAGCTATCAGGCAAGTAATTACAAAATACACTATTATCTAAACTTAGCCAGATTTTTTAACTAATGCATTTCCACATCTGTAATATATTAGGTGTACCAATAAGTAATCCACTATTTTTGCGATTAATTACACAATAATTGTAGTATCTAAATTTTCATATGACTAATTCTATCCTACTACCATGTGAATAAAAATTATCCTGCCTTGTGTATCTTTAACAATTGTAGTGCTAAGGGTGCCCTAGCGAAAGGGTTAATTAAAATCGCACGATTTTGTGGCGTGTAAAGAAGAACCCAAACGCGAAATTTTCCCCAAAAATCGCCATCTCGTAAAAGATGTCGCCTTGGGTTGCAGCCTACTTACAATTTGCATATACCTAAATCTGCCTTTGTTCCATAGGAATACGAACACTGTACCACTAATCGTAAATATCGGAAATATTGCAGTAAAAGCGTTGCTCGGCTTTGGATACCCGAAAGAGTTAATAAAGCATTTCCGGGTGCACAATGCAGTCCCTTACAATTCGAAATAGGACCATTAAATCCGTAAAGATTCCTCTATTTTGCAGCGTGCTTCCAAGTACTCTCTGAATAGCTTCATAAGCCAGTGATTGAATGATAACCACGTGAAATCATCTTAATAACACGTACGAGCGAATGTCCTCCTCTGATCGTTTCTCCTCGCGAAATAGAGAGGTCTCCATCTGAACCGGAGATTCCTCTAAAACGTTCCCAGCGAGTGGAAGCGCGTTAAGCTGGCGAGATCGCTTGAAAAGAGTCGCCCTGGAACTCCGTTTCAGAATCTAGCCGGGACTTCCGTGAATGCTTATTCCCACCTCCGAATGCATGCGTCCCGAGCAAGCTGAATCGGTAACTATATAAGTGCAACGCGCGCGCAAATGTGTCAGAAGGCCGCGTCCAAAAGGGGTAGATATGAAACCCGGAGGGTTGAATGGGGTTGCGGTTGCGTGCAGACACGTGCAACCCTCTTTCAAAACCTTCCATCATCGTTCACGCTATGCGAAATTTCTATCGCCGCTGCCATTCGACTAAATCTACCCGTGCTATCGTCTTTGATCCCTCATGGGACAGGATTAACTCGATCCTCTGTCTGCGAATATTTTTCTCGGCGAAAGGAATTTTTTCAAAATTCTCTCACCCCTTTACGTTATTCTTCTTTGCAGAAGTTTATAACGTTGCGATATTTATTGGGTTGTTCCAAAGCGTTCTTTTCCATGAGCACCGTTTTGTTAGGCAGAATGCTCTGTTCGTGAATATTTTCCCCGATGAAAAGGATTTTCTACAAATTCCTTCACTATTTGCCCCTATTTGCGTTACTCTTCTTTAGAGAAGTTTACGGCGTTGGGATATTTATTAAGTTGCTCCAAAATGTTCCTTTCTGCGTGTTTTCGTTTTGTCAGGCAAAATGCTCTGTTTGCATTTCTTTCAGTGATAGAAATTTTAAAAAATTTCCTCACCCCGTTTTGTCCTACTTGTTCTTATTTGCGTTATTCTTCTTTAGAGAAATTTATAGCGTAAGGATATTTACTAGGTTGTTCTAAAGTGTTCTTTTCTACTTAAGTACTGCGTTTCGTTAAGCAAAATGCTCCGTATATGAATACTTTTTTCAATGAAAAATTCGCTCTCTCCTTTGTGTTGCTTGAGTTATTCTTCTTTGGAGAAGTTTATGACGTTAGAATATTTATTATGTTGTTCCGAAGTGTTCTTTCCTGAATGCTTCGCTTCGTTAGGCAAAATGGCATCTCGAAGCTTGGAGAAAATGGCTCCGAGAGCTTCTGAAAAGATGAAAGAAAATGTTACGAATACAGAATGCCTTTGCGTACTTCATTAAATTATATTGTTTGTAAAAGTTTAACCGCTTAACTCCTTGCCGTTTAATCACGAGCTACACTCATAATAAATATTACAATTTGAATAGAACAAAAATATCCAGTATATATGATAAAGTTTACTTTGAATTGCAATTTCTGTTTTAATATCCAAAGATGAATGATTGTCGAATCCAAATTAATTTGAATATTTCAGTATCCTATGTTTGACACAATGTTAATTAACCCTTACACTGTACACGTTTTTTTTAATTCACATCATACTGTAAATGGGGTCACATTGAGCCCATGAATTTTTGAGTGGATGAAAACTGAAAAAATTCTTGTAGCATGTTCAGGCATTCTAAATTGACGTTGAAAAGAAAAAATTGAGCAAAATGAACAACAGTTTATTTAAGTATATTATTTTTTCGATTGTGTGAAGTGGAAAACGAAAAGTCTATGATTTTAGGTAAAAAAAGGTTGGGGTTAATTTGTTACCTATTTACAGGGTAAGGCTTAATAAATAGCTGATACTACGCGATATAGTCTATGAAAAATTCGCGGGGGCTGATAAATAGCTGAGTAATTCGTAGTACGTTTATATCAAAGATAAATGGATCTTTTTTTAAATTATAAACTGTACTTATACCTAACGAAATTTGAGTCATTTAGCGAATGTGATCAATTGTGGTTGCTCGTGTAAGAAGATATTGCCCATTGGCAATGCTTGAAAGTAAAAGATAAACGGGTGAGGCATTTTATTAAGTCATCGTGGAATGTTATCGATGCGAACTTTCTCTGGTAAAGTGAAAGGAATTTGGGGAAAGACCGATTTGTCAACTGAAATGCATGATTCAACTTCCAACTACGCGGAAATTATCGAACGAATTTTAATCAATGCGATAAAAACCGTCGTCGCAGTGTCTGGACATGAGTGTCGCTGACGACAGAGCCGTGAGAGCTCATCGGAATTAACCTTTCAACTGTGGCAAAATTAATCACGAAGCTGTGAAGACGTCACTATCGCAATCGGCGTTTAATGACTTCTATTATACTTTTACTCGTTTTTGCGTTCATATAAAATTGCAACTAAATAAATTTTAACATTGTGAGAAGAGAAATGCAAATGGAAACATACAAAGATATTTTTACATCCCACAAATAAATATACACGGCTTTTGAAACGATATAAAATGAGCCACTATAATGGCGTATCGTTCTAAAAGATGGACTAGCGGAATAGTATATACCAAGGCTAACCTCATATACATATAATACCCCAAGCTCAATCACGATCGAGCAAAAATGGGGCGGCAAAAAATTAAGACGGTGTCACCTTTTCATCGGATCATACACCTTAGGTAATTGAAGCCCAAGCTTGACTCTTACTTACGGCTGTCAGGACTTTTATTCTTGGGCTTTGGGAGCTCGCATAGGATACAAATTCCACCCAAGGCCGGGACTAGCTCGTTGCAGTATTTGGACAGTCGGTTCGTGAGTTAAACGCGTCTCTGTTGAATTGCAATTGGAGAAGTATGGTGATAGAATGGTGACTAATGAACGTATCGCGTTATGGTTTTGTAACATCTAAAAATATCGAGAAATAATCGACGGAATTTGAAGTATGCCTGGGAACGGTCACCTCGATGAATAATCGTAATTGCTCGATGATTCGCTCGTGATATCTTCGCTTCTAAGCTACGGGAAACGTTTGATCGATCGGAAAGACTTGTCGGTTTTTAATCGTCTGTAAGCCGAGATTTTATTTGCTTTTGTGACGATAGAAGTTAAACGGATTTTTGTGCATTCATTTGCTTTATAACTTTGATTTAGAAGATGCAACAACCCCCAAATTTGGATCTCATTTCTTTAGTTTTAATCGTACAATACGTATTTGCAGAAAAATCCGTTGTCTGTTAATCAATTTAAACATTGGGCGCAAAAAACATCTTAACCCAAACAACTTCAATCCGTTTTATGTTCTATGATTTAACGAATGTTACTATTTCGAATAACTACATTTTAGTCGTAATTCATTGCTAAGCGATAAAAATAATTAATTAGATTAGAAAACTCCATTCATTTTATAAATAAACAATTTATTTGCCTTTCTTCTTTTCCAAATTTAAACCTAATAGAGTTGGTCTCGCACCCAACGCTTCAATTCTAATTTTTGTCCTCAAAGGCGACTAAAACACCGGCTGCAGAGGGTTAAAAACGACAAGCGCTACCGATTAATCTAATATTTACGCCATAGGTGGAGCGTTGCCGTGAATATTTAATGAAAAGGGAGGGGACTTTAATAAAGGAAAGAGTAAAGCCGTGGTAACTCTGAAAGTACTTGCAGCTGAACACGCCAACGGGGAGTTATCGTCTACGGTGTTTAGAATACAAGCTTCTTTACTTGTTGTGCATTATCCGTGCTTCGTCGACGTCGAAATTCGCCCTGCAGGAAGGTTTCAGAAGAAATCCTTTCCTCTATGGCCCGATGAATAATTAATCTCGCTGGTGCAAAGCTTGCACGTTAGTTGACTAGTGCGGGTCGAGGTTTTATGAGATAATGCATAATTGACGCGACCATTGCCGCATCGTCGACCAAGTCGGCTTCTTTGCAATCTTTTTTTTTTCTCTTCTTTTTTTATACAGCCATGAGGGGATGAGCACTGGCGTGGGAGATGGAGGTGGAGGCGGCGGTGGTGGCGTACAAGGAAGCGGCGGGGGAAGAAACACGCCGCCCCATGGATCGCCCACCCCCATGGACAAGGCAATTCTAAAGGTTCATCTGCCTAACGGTAAATTTCCGCCGGGACCTGAGAGCAACGCGATGCTCGAAATAATTAGGGGGGGAATCTTGTATGAAAATGACTGGCTAACTCGTGGTGAAAATGAATGGACTTTTAGGTGGTTTCAACGTTGTTAAATTTGGTGATGCGATCGACGTGAGGGGTATCATCTCTTTGGTAACTAGTCGACTCGCGGTTGGAACCAGGCACTATCGAAACCTTTATGCCATGAGGCTGCATCACCCTGGGTCGGGAGAGAGTTACTGGTTGCACCAAGATACTACCATGTATCAGGTATTTGCTTATTCATTTTTTAAGGGGGGTAACCCGTTGGTACATTATTATAAGTACATTATTACATACATTATTAGTAGGTTGTTATATTGGTATATTTTTAAAGTCGCAGTAGTGACGTGTTGTTTAACATTTGATTAAACGTAAGAGGAGCTTAATTTCAACTGTAGATCGATTGAACGGATCAATGCGTTCCTGTATAATATTGGCGTGCATTTTCATTTCATTGAAGCAATTATAGTATCCGTATTGTGGTACCTTTTTATTAGCAAAGGAATAGGGTATAATTGAAGCGTTGCAGATAGTCAGGGTGAACTCAACTCTTAATTATAAGTTTAATATTTATACAAGGAAAAAGGGTGAAATACACAGGACAAACTAACAGGGATGTGCATTAACCACTTAAGTGGGGTAGAATTAGAAAGAATTATTATGAAGTTTGCTGTGTCCAGATTTGAAGTAAACGTATTTAAAGTTATACAAACATGGCATGGAAATGTAATATACAATTTAAAATGTTTTACAAAAACCTCCATTGAAATTAAACATTTAAAGTTAGGCAACAGATATTGCTGCTCTACCCGCTGAAGGAGGGTAAACGACATAAATCAATTTGATAAAGTAAAAAAATATTTTTGGAAGTTTTGAGGTCGCCTTTGCTATCCGCAATTCATCGCGAATGGTATGAAGAATTTGCTAATATTTTGTAAGGTGCAAGAAAAGTACGAGAAAAAACACCCTCACTGCGAATGGAGGTACGAGCTGAGGGTGCGATACTTGCCGCAGAATCTGAACGATCTGTACGAGAAGGACAAAGTGACGTTCTACTATTATTACGATCAGGTATCTTCAAGAATTGATGTTAATTACATCCAACGAGAATTGGCAGTAAATGAAACAAATTCATATGATCGAAGACAGGATTGACTTGTAAATTCCAGAACCCTATAAATTAACGACAAACTGCTTTTGTATCCAGTAATTCGTTCACTTTGCCTTCTTTCTTTTAAAATTACAAAACAAATTATGCCAGTTCTTCCTGGATATATGTAGTATAAAGTTCCCTCTTCGATTCTTTGCCAAAGGCTACGAAAAGTATTCGTATGTACCCGAATTTTTTTAATCAGCTCCTACAAAGATAAAAAAATCCGCAAAAGTATTATGTAATATTAGGTACAGTAATTAATTCGGTACTCTCCTTCTACAAAATTCAGTATCTATTTATATAAAAGTCAAACACGTAATTTTAATAATTAAAATAATCTCTGTTGCTTTGTATTTAATTACTTTTATACAGCAATGGACAGGCTTTCACTTTTGATTTTGAGTCCGCAGAATTCAATATAGAAGCACCTGAATTAAATTTTACACCTAACGTTTTACCAAGGCCTCTGCGATGGACAACAACCGAAAGTATTTAATTGCTTGTTTCACAGGTTCGAAACGATTACCTCTGCACGAATCATGCAGCTCTGGACCAGGACGTGGCTGTGCAACTGTGTTGCCTAGAGATTCGCTACTTTTTCAAAGACATGCCACAGATCGCTCTCGATAAGAAAAGCAATCTCGAGTATCTAGAACGAGAGGTGGGCACAATCTATCTGCGAAGATTTCTTCGCGAGTCTCCGATAAAAATGTAATCCTCTCGATTCGCAGGTCGGTTTGCACAAGTTTTTACCACGATCCGTGTTGAATGGAATGAAACCAAAGGCGCTACGCAAGTTAATACAGCAACACTTCAAGAAAGTTGCAGCATTATCGGAGCTGGAATGCATGTTCAAGTTCTTCGATCTTCTGAGGGCGCACTACAGATTCGACCAGGAAAGGTTTATATGTGCTTTGGGGGTAAGTTTATCTAAACTTCGTTTCTTTCAGCTAATAGTCGTGAAAGTTTCAAACGAGACGTATTTGATTCTTTTGAATTACAGTCAAGCTGGTCTATACCTGTAGAACTAGTCATTGGACCAGATTTAGGCATATCTCACATGGCCCACCGAGGAGGAACGGTGGTAAGTTTTTGATTAATACGCCGATTAGCACCTTTACCTTTGACTTGTAAAGAAAATGAAACCTCGATGCGGTAGGTGTATTAATAATTCTTGTCGTCTCACAGACATCAATTTCTACAATGATACAATAAACAAATCCGGTATCCCAAACGTTTTTGTACGTGGAAGGGTTAAGCGTCCACACCATACACCCCCGCTTAAAGATCTTAAGATACCATAGAATCATTGTTTTTAATAAAATTCCATTTGAAAATATAAAACACATTTTTCAAATATTACGAATTATAAAGGTTTATTTTAAAGTCACCCGTTTTATAGTCACCCGTATACTCGTCGCTTTATTCGTTAAAACATTTTTGGGAGGCCGTTCTGGTGTAGAGTATGAACTTTGAATACATTTACTTTTTAACGAAATTATTTGTAAAATAATTCGTGTAATAAAGTTTGTGCATCTATAAAGTGTACTTTCAGTAATCAACCGTAACGCGTTTAAGTGGTTGGTTTTACTACAAGTTTTACATTGGTGGAAATTAAAAATATTTGTTATAGCCAACGAGGATGGCAGAGTTCTCCCAAATACAGTCTATTCAAACGCTGGTATCAGACTGCAAAGAGCACGCAAAAGCGTGCATTAAATTGAGAGTAGCTGGAGCAGCAGAAACGCTTAGTATAACTTGTTCAAGTTTGGACCAAGCGGAAAGTCTGGCGGATTTAATCGATGGATACTGTAGGCTAGTTACAGGAAGCAACACCTCGTTGTGGAACAGGAAAGGTATAACGTTTGCGTAAAATTTGTCAAACAGCCGTAAAAGCTGGCATGCCCCAAAACAAATCGTGTTATCACTTATCATTGAAACTTTTTAATCGTTTGTTTCTTTATCTTGATATTTATCCTCCTAGCGTGTTGGCATTTTAAAAGCTGACAATTTCGATGTTGATGCAACAAACTTGTTTTCCTTTAGCTTTTATCGGCATTCGTGATAGTGTTCGAGAAACTAGAGACTTGTTTTATTCATAAATGGTTAGTCTTAACAGTTACTGTACTCTTACGATAAAATCATGTTTCACACCCTGAATATCTCGCACGAATCCCTTTTACGTTTTACATATTTAAACGATACTAAGTTACAATCGTTTTACACTTCCAAGCTGCATCGTGGAAAAACTATCCCTGTCCATGCAAAGGTTTGTAGTTTTGGATGAACCCGTGCCGTAGTCTACTGTCTCGTTTAGAATAATGCATGGGAATCGCGATCGATTTATTCGAAACTACTTATCGAATTCTCTGCTTTGAAATAGATGCTCATCCACCGAAGTACAGGCAAGATGGTTCCAATAGTCCTGAGAAGAACGTAAGCAAAACGGGGACTATCTTGTCGGAAGATTACGCAGAAATCGTGGACGAGGAAGGAGATTATTCGACGCCAGCTAGTAAGCATAATTTGCCCAAGCAAACATATTATTGTCCGATTGATAGACGAAAAAAATTTACATTGACTTCTGTCTTTGATACTTTAGCCAGAGATTACGAGATAGTCAGAAATCAAGTGGAATTGGGTGAAATCATTGGCGAGGGCCAATTCGGAAATGTACATAAGGGTTCATACAAAGGACGGGACAATCAAGTCATACCTGTGGCGGTAAAAACTTGCAAAGTGGACGCGGACCTAGCGACTTCGGAGAAATTCCTAGAAGAAGCCTGTAAAGACCTTTTCTTTTTATCCCGCGGCGGATTTAGGTGTAGGCTAAATAGGCTATAGTCTAGGGCAACAATTTTGGGGAAAAATTTCGTTTTAGATTCAGAAAAACGTTTGTTCTGTGTATAGAAACAAAACACAAGATCATGCAACTTTAATTAATTTACAATTGTTCATCGTAAATTGAACAAATAGTAATATGATAGTCTAGGGTGACAAAAACTTAAATCCATCTCTGTCCTTATCTAGTTAACGGAGTAAAAGCTGCGGATGCTGAATGAATAATACTGACGTAAAATTTCAGATATAATGCAGCAGTTCGAGCATCCGCATATTATAAGACTAATCGGTGTATGTTCGGAAGCACCCATCTGGTTAGTGATGGAATTAGCCAGGCTAGGGGAGATGCGAGCTTACCTGCAATCGAACAAACATCGCCTGGACCTCGCCACTCTTCTACTTTACACGTTTCAATTGAGCACTGCCTTATCTTACCTAGAAAGCAAGAAATTTGTGCATAGGTATTAATAATTATTAAACTTTATATTTGAAGTCTCGATGATTTTATAGATTTAAATTGTCATCCTTTTTTGTTAAAATAGAATTTATAATATAGGATGAAGATTGAATAATGAAAAGCATTTTGAGTATTAAAATTGTCCTCGATTTACCATCGGTATATATTGAATTTCGTGAAAAGTCACCAAATTAGTTTATGCGTAGATAATTGATAATGGAAGATGGCGCTTCAGAGTCAATTTTGATCATTGTTTTACCAATTACGTTACATTAATTCTTTACAGAGATATTGCAGCAAGAAATGTGCTGGTCTCTACGCATAACTGTGTAAAGCTAGCGGACTTCGGTCTTAGCAGGTGGGTCGAAGATCAAAGCTATTATACAGCTAGTAGGTGTAAGTTACCCATTAAATGGATGGCACCAGAGAGTATCAATTTCCGAAGATTTACTACGTCTTCTGATGTCTGGATGTTTGGTATGCTTCACATAGTGAATATTATAATTAACCCTTTGCGGACAATGATAGTCATCCAACTATTTTTAGTGTTGCGGCCACATATCGGTATTTAAGCCAAAAACTTGTAGTGTCGCATCCGCAAACTGTTAAATTAAACGATTGAGGGACAAAAAACTCACGCAACAATCTAATATCTCTTTCGCTTTTTCATCCCTTTAGGTGTATGCATGTGGGAAATTTTAATGCTAGGCGTAAAACCGTTCCAAGGTGTAAAAAATAACGAAGTAATTCGTAAGCTAGAAAACGGAGAAAGACTCGCGCTACCAAACCACTGCCCTCCGCGATTATATTCTTTGATGTCTCAGTGCTGGAGTTACGAGCCAAGTAAACGGCCAACGTTCAAAGAAATCAGGGAAACCTTGCAGTAAGCGTATCTCCTGGTTACCCTTCTCCAATTCACTCGTTGCTGACCAACTACAACGTTATAATGTGTTGCAGTGAAATTTTATTGGAAGAAAAACATCAGCAGCAGGAAACAATGAGACGGGAGAACAGGAGAGTGCAAGCCATGTCTTGGGGTACGTAAAACGAAGATAAAAAATGAAGTACAGTCTGTCTAAGAAAAGCGTGTCCAATATATCAACGAAATGTATGTATTGTATAAAATACAAAAAAACGTTTAAAATCTAAAAGTAGGTAGTCTCTGTCAGTATGCTTTTATTTTGTTTCTACATATTATAGTGCTGGGCAAATATATTTTGTTATTTTACAACTGCATTTAAGAATGACTAAAAAAGACTATAATAGACTCATTATTAAATTAGCGCGTTGTAGCTTTTTATACATACTACCAAAATGTATATTGATTTTTACGCGATAAATTCATTTTCACGAAAATATCTTAGTCACGCTCTTGTTGGTCAGGGTGTACATTTAAGGCACTCGTGATATTTCATGAGGCACCGAACGGACAATCTTTCGTCATTTAGGCGCAGACGATGTACCGCCACCGAAGCCTTCCAGGCAACCGCAAAACACGACGGATCAATCTCAGCTAACCGTCGCGGCGCCAGTTTCGACATATATCGTGGCGCAAAGCCCCGAAGTTCTTGCGCAACTTCTCAAGGATAATCAAACTAGGGGGGTATGTCCCTCCGTCTACACAACTCCCGCCTCACCTTTTAATACTTTGGCGGTACAATTCCAAGACGAAGATCAAGTCCTAACCACCGCTTTAGTTTCGGATCTACCCTTTTTCGATCCAGCCACCTCTGAACCTTCCGCCTCTCACGATACCCACTCGGGAGATTCCACTCTCTCCGATACCAATCTAGATTCCCTCGAATCCTCGGACACTCCTCTCATGTCCAGCCTAAACATTTCAGACGCGACACAAGCTCAATCCCCCGCTGCTAACAGAAAGCAGCAGAAGGTTAAAGAGATGCAAAATTTATACGCGGTTAGCTCGAAAGTGGTCGGTAGCATTACCGGAGATCTGTATTCTCCCGTGCAAAAATTCACAACGTCCAGCGCCGTTCCAATTACGACCAGCGCGACTAGTTGCGGCGAGATTTACGGGCCTGTCGCCAATTTCACGCAAAGCTCCGCCATCGTTGGCAATCTCAGTCAAAGTCCCAGTGTAGGTGGTAATTTCGGTGAGAATCCCGGTAACTTTGGGCCTAATAGCTTGAATAGTATAGTAGGATCGGGCAATCAAAGCCAGCCAGCGAATTTCAGTCAATTCACCGCTGTCAGTAACGCGAATCAAGGGTTCGGTGTTGCTCAACCCGTTAGCCAAAATTCTAGCTGCATGCAACAAAATCCTACCACTGCTGTCGTTTACCCTCGCGTACCGATCGTTAGCTCGGCGAATGTCGCTATTCCCACATCGAGCGCGGAATGTTTGTACGGGCCGGTGTTGAAATTCCGAGCGCAAAACGTTCAGAATCAATCCACATCCGATTTGAAGCCCTTAAACGCGTCGATTGGATCTGCCTCGGCGAGTCCGCGAAGCAATTTAACACACGCCTCGACCCCTGGGCAAAATCTACAAGCGCAGCCGATGCACGCGCAGAATTATCAGCATCAGCAAATCTATTCCAACATTAGTCATCCGGGAACGCAGTCGATGTATCTGCCGCAATCGCAGCACGTGCAAAACATCCAAAGACAGAATCCCATTTATCAGCAACCTGTTTCTTACATCTCGGCGCAGCAGCATGCGAATCAGCAGAATCAAGCGAGCGGCGCAAACCCAATTTACACGGCCCATGCGACTTCGGTTACGGTGGTGCAAGCTCAGAAAGTTCCGGGGCCGATGTACGTACAACAAATTCAAGCCGGAATCGCGAGTCACGTAGCCAGCTCTCAAACGGCCAACGTGAATCAGCAATTGTCCTACGAAATTGCACAAAGTCATCCGGTGCAAGTGCATTTTGCCACATCAGGTGGCACGGTTCAATCGACTAGCCAGCAGCAGATCCATCCAAGCACGTCTAACATCATGATCGGGCAACAATCGACTTCCATTACCGCCACGCAGCACGGCCAGGCGCAATGTAACGTTACAAATCTGCTAACGACTACAGCGAACACGGCGCAGTATTTGCCGCAGCCGGTGATGCAGATGGGAATTATAAGATGTAGCACGCCTCAGATAGCGACCGGCGTTGCAAAGATCACTACGTTCGTAAGCCAAAAGCAAGACGAGCAGCTGACAAGTTCGACAGACGGTACACTCTCCGGGTCACTGATATCTTCCGCTGTCAGTGATAGCACAATGTCGTCGAGCAGCTCGATGACAGAGGAGGCACAGCAAGATCAGGTTTGGCAATGCCTCCTAGGAATGAATCGCATCCTCTATCTGCAACAGCATATTGTTTTTAATTATGACTCGATATATAATATCCTTGCGGCACCATACTTTTGTTGCGAATCCAGATGTATATACATACATACATTATATATGTACATTGCTTCTAGTTATACGCAGATATGCGCTCACACGCTCGTCTATAAATTCACACAATGGCCCTTTTCTTTTCGTACCATACACAATATTAGAAAATGGTTTCCTGTATTCTTTTTCTTTTTTTATCGATTCATTTAATTCCGTAACCGAGATAGATTTTATTTTTGCAGTTTTGTTAGGCTAATCTTTTTTGCATGAAGAATGGAGATAACGTCACTGTAACAATCTCTCAGCTGCATGTAACGAGTATGACTGCACTACTATTGTTCTGAAATTGGTTTTGCATAAAAAATTATGCATCTCTTTAATTTTATTATGTATATATATATATATATATATATATACATATATATACAAAACAATTATATATTTATATACATATATATTTATTAAACATGCTATAACAATGAATTATTCTAAGGATCGTGAGTGGGTTGATAAAAATAAGACGAATTTGTCTCTTTGCAGAGAAATGTGCAATCGCAATTGTTCGACAGCATTACGGAGAACTTCAGCAGCGGTATTGATGATGAACAGAAATTGTTAGAGCAACGACTTTTGGAACAACAACGTCAATCGGAAGAAGATAGTCGTTGGTTGGCGAGAGAAGAGGTACGCAATTGATTATTGGCAATTTGCAAATGGCTTCTTTGTTTCAATATTTTATTATCGTTTATATAAATATTTAGAAGCGGTTATCGATTGCGACAAGTGGAGACGAAAGCGCGAGTCCTCCGGTTCCTCGTTCGGTCACCCAATCACCGAATCATGAACAGCACAGTGCTAATACTGGCTCCATAGGCTCCGATAAGAGCTCTGAGAAAATAATCGTTGTAAAGGTAATTATCCTAGAAATTAGAGGCAGATTTAACTATACGGTAAGGTAACAGTTTTGAAGGAAAATTATGCTTTAAGTTTTTCTATACACAGTAGAAAATCATGCGATTTTAACTCTTTGCGACTCAAGTTACTTTCGCCGATTCATTCCAGCTAATTCATAATCGTTTAGCTACTATTGGATGATACCATACAGTTTACCTTTATTTCAATATTTCAGCATGGTACTAATACAAGATATTTATATTAATGTCTCTTAATTAGTAGGAGATTATTATTAAGCCAACCCCGAAATAAGACTAACTATAAAGAAATGCAAAGAGTTAATAGCAAATAATATTTACCAGTGACGTTTATTTGATAGAAAATGGAACCTACGCCAACTGCGGATTTGGATAGAAGCAACGACAAAGTATACGATTGCACTACAAGCGTAGTTCGCGCAGTAATGTCTCTGTCTCAAGGTATGAATTATTATTCAAGGTGCCGAGATATCTTCGATGCTTGAAATAACGTTTGAATAATGTCACGAATGTAGGCGTTCAGCAAAGCAAGGCCGATCAATATTTGGAGTTAGTGCGCAAAGTGGGTATCGAATTGAGGGCATTACTTTCATCCGTGGATGCATTGATGGACATATTGCCTATAACTGCTCACAGAGAAGTAGAAATGGCGCATAAAGTTCTCAGCAAAGATATGGGGGAACTCGTAACCGCCATGAAACAAGCTCAAAAATATAGCGCTACTACTTTGGATGCGGAATATCGGAAGTAAAGGCTTTGATAAACAGTTTTGATAACAGAAAATCAATGATTGTAGAAAATTAATTAATAAATGTTCTAATTTCAGGGGAATGTTGTCAGCCGCTCACATATTAGCAATGGACGCAAAGAATCTTTTAGACGTAATCGACTCGATACGCATTCGCTACCCGTACGTAGATAATCAGATTTGTCAAAAGCAAAATCATATTAATACTCCGCAAGAATCAACCCCAGAAAGTCGTATTCGTTCGAGTCAATCGGGAGAACAATTTTTAAGAAGAAGTCAATCGAGCGAACGTCAAAGTACGACGTTTAGACAGAGCCAAAGCGGCGATCTCTTGCACAGAATGGGTCAATCCGTTGATCGTTCGTTGCAGGTAAATCATTATTTTTCCAATGACCCCTAGCACTCGAACAATTAATTATGTATATTATTTAGTACGTTTAACGTAAGCTAAATATTATATAACAGTTAAATAATTTCAACATCACTATTTTAAAAATATAATTCACTATTTAGGGTAGCCAAACTGACGTTAGTAGCGGCTCTAGCTTAGAAAGAAGGCATCATATCGTCACTAACAGTCTCGAACGTAACTCAACGACGAGAAGACAAATGGCGACAAATAGTTTAGAAAGAAAAAGACCATCGTTATCCTGCAACATCAGCCCCATGAATAATTCGGTTAATTTACCACCAATGGTACCAGTTACCTGTAATTTGGTCCAAACAGTTGGACCTGTCATTCATCCGAGTCAAACAGTCACGACAGGCATTAATCAGCAGTCAGTGTTTGCATCTAACAATAAAACGACAAACGAAAGTGCGACAACTGATAGCTAACAACGAGGTGCCTTGCATTAAGGTAACTATGTCATTTGCCATATAGGATAATTAATCGGAATCTTTCGTTCATTAGAGGCCCGCTATTTTAGAACGATAACATTCACAGTAAATAGTATTTTATGAGATCGATTTTGAGAATGTTGAGAATTATTGAAAATAGAACTACTGAAATTAAGTATTGTATGGCTATTGTTTGCTTATAATTTGTATTCTTATTTTGCTATATCTTATATCATATAACAATATATAATTTCAATTTAATCGATTATCAACCAATGCAAGAGTGTAGTCAGGGTGGAGTAAATGGGACGCTTGCCACTTCCTAACTCATGGCCAACGAAATTTGAAATAGAAATTTTGAAAAGATTCGCTAAGGACCCTAAGAGTTCGATTCTGACTTAAATTTCTTTTAATTTTTTTTTTAACTATCGTATAGAAAGCGATGCGAATACTATTTAAATATTATAAAACATTTTATTACGAGATCGTATGTTGTATAATAAAATAAGGAATTAGCATAAAATTAAAATTTCTTACACCCTTGATTCATTATAATCGAAACTTCTAAAGTCTTAATATGGATCTCTTCTAACCCAGCCAACGATTTCCCGATAATCTTGGCGATTAATTTAATTACCTAATTGCATTTGTATTTATGAATTTCAGGAAAACTTCGAAGGAATAATTGTATATAAATAGACTACATCGTACAAGTTACCCGTTTACGTCTCACGCATAACTCAGCAGCAGGAGATTTAGTATTTGTGCTTTATAGCTCTTTTTAACATTTAACAGACTTTGTCTAAACGTACTTATAGATAGGACAGTATTCGTTAGATGTAGCGATAGAATTATCACTAAAAGGCGTAAGTCACAGCTATAAAGAAATCACTCCAAAGCTTTAGAATTATTGTTAATTTGTTATTATACGACAACAACGTATATGGGGTGACGCAAAAGGCAACCTTGATTTTAGAGGATTGTAATTGTACCGTGACTTCTAACGAAACGAATCCAACAATCCATTCAAATTCCCAGGTATTTAAATATTTTTTTGCACGTATTTTAACATTATTGAAAATTAATTATGGACAGAGGTTACTATTACGATACTACTAACGTATACGATCCATCGACTCAGAGATTCTCTTGTTGCATCACCCTATAGGTAGTTAGTTGAATAATTCTATATATATATATATATATATTTATAAATATATATTTAAACAAATAGTTCTGAACATTATGCAAGAAATTTAATTTCATGTAGGACTCAATCTTACAGAAGTTGATTTTACGGATCTATAATTTAATAGTCTATTTCCTGCTATGAGGAGTGATTATAATTGTAAAAAAAAAACTGGGACTGAATGTTATTTCTATTAGGTAATTATTTAGCAATTCATACCGATTTGTGAAATTTATATAAAATGTTTTATAAAAAATGAATCATTCTTCAACGGCAAGTCAGTTCCTACAAAATATTTATAAAAAATTTCATCTTTGCATAAGAATAGTATTGACAACTCGTCGATATAATGCGCTTGTAAGAACAGTGCATTTGCGGATCTATTAAATATTCCATAGATATAAAGTATTCCATTTTTTATACATTTGTTATCTCTTCTTCTTTTTTCTTTCTTTCATTCCTGGGAGAGTTTGGTTTCATGCTGAATTAAAATTGGTGTCCACGACGATCGACTGATGATTGTTACATTGTTCGTTGTTTTTATAAAAGCCACAGTTTCGAATGATAATGTGCCAATGTGTGTTTGCACGCTGCAGACGAATCTCGCTGTTGATACATTTAAAATGTACAGTAATGTTTTCATGTATCGTCCCAGGAATTTGTAATTCACGCTTACAACGTTTGACACTGCTATTGCATCGAAAGTATAAGACACTTCTTTCTTAAAATTACGTTAAGTCTGTATAAATAAACATATAAAATTTACGTCACTCGATAACGATGTTGATAATTGAGTAAACTTGACTTTTAGCGAACTTTATTTTCTACGAATGTTTTCGCTGTGTGCATACTTTCAAACTTTTCTCGCAAAACATATGTACGTGAGTTTGATTTGACGCTGTGTAGTTATTTATCGGAATTCCATCGAAATGTTTCAAAGTTTTCGATCTTCTGTCTTTACGATGTATGATTACGCTGCCTCTTCGATATTATAACGTTATATAAAATATAATTTTTGTTCTCCGATTTTGTTATGCGATATGTAATTATCGCAAGTATACTATGACGACGAATATCATAACATGTGATGTAATAAATTGAGAAGATTTTTAGAAAGAACTTGTTCTTCGCGAAATGCACAAGAAATGAGAAATTCTAATAATAATAATAATAATAATAATAGTAATAATAATAATAATAATAATAACCATACGATCGCTGAACTTTTTAATTTTCCTCCGGCTAGATTTATTTAATTATTTTTGTATATACAAATCGACTTGGAAATAAGAAAAACTTAATTTATTTTAGCTTTACCAGCTAAAATTGTTCTACAATCGCGTTATACAAGGTTTCCTAACTTGTAACGAAATAACGAATATAATGAACTATTTATAATTGTTAGTGCGGATAATCGTTCTTGGAAATACAGATTGCAGCTCATTAAAACAAAACAAAAAAAAAGGAAGCAAGATAAGTAACTGAAACAGAAGAAAGCAGTCTATACTTTCATTGATCCTGTTACTGTTATCAGTTAGAGGCGATAAAGGATGAAAAGGAACGCGACGCATAACATTTAAAAAGTATTTATTAAATTGTGTAAATGTAACTATGTATTAAGATCAGGAGCAAAATAATAAACAGCAAGAATGATTTCAACATTATAGGAAATTTCAATCTGACTATTTACCATGCTTTGAATTGTAATATTTAATACCATTAACAGTTGTACATCTAGCATGTTTAGTTAGAAGCGCGTTAACATTCAGTTTGGGCGTTGTTAAATTTCTGGAGAAAAAGGAAATGTTTCAATAACGAAGAACAACAAAAGTTTACATTTTATTAACACTAGAACAATGAAAGCCGTTCAAATGACAGATTTCAGATTTCTTGTTTTAAACGTAATCTGCTGGCAAGAAATATTCTGAATAGCTTCATTTCAACCCTTTGCCGTCGAAACAGAATAATATTTAACGAATGGTAACTAAAAGAAATACTCTGAATAGTTTAATTTTCAGAATGAAGAAATAAGTGTGAAGTATTAAACATTCTGATAACTAAAACTTATCTTCCTTAATTAAGTACTGAAGTATTAAAGAAATTAAAATATCCATTAAATTAGTAGATATAGTACGAATAAGTATACATTCGATACCGATTGTTCTAGCGTTAATGTAACTAACTTCTTACTCACTTTACATAGGGCGTGATTTCTGGAATTGTCCACTTATCTTTCATTTTGAACAACTCGTTAAATCTTTCATCAATGTCTTTTTGCAAATCAGATTCTTTAAACAATACCACTTCTTTTGTCAGTGTTGAATTATTCCATATAATAAGAGCAATTCCGTATAAATGTTCCTCTTTGGGTACCATTTCTATATAAAATCAAACTCAATATTAATATTATATTTATTATATTAATATTACAAATATTATGGATCTTTTTGTGCAAACTTTAATTTACTTTCAGGTGTACCGATCCGCCACGATTCCATAAATTGTTTATATTCGGTTACTGGAGAAGCAACAAGAAGTACTTTTGCCAAAACTTTACAGCACTCCTCCTCATTATATCTGCAATAGTACTGGCTTACTTTGATAATTCAAAATTATTTTCGAATCATAAATGATTAAATTATTTTAGAATAATTTTTTTATAAATTATTCACCTATACAATGGTGTTCCATCTTCCTTTGTTTTGTCACTTATATCTGTATATTTTCTGAACAAAGTATTAAAAATCGGCTCAAAAATGAATTCTTTCAAAGATTCATATGTAATCTCTCTGTCTATCTCATCTATCTCCCAACTATTCTCATCAAACAGATCTAGCATGAGCGTTACACTTCGAATTTCAGCTTCGAACGATATCAAACGATAATAGCCTTGAGACCAAAGAAAAATAATAATGAAAAATAGTGATCAGTTACATTGGATTGTAATATAAATTTGTTCTATTTTCCTAGGATCTTTTTCAAGTCCTATAAATCTCATAAAAGAGAAATGTTTCAGCTACCAGGAAGATTCTAAAAAGATCATTAATTTGCGCATGCATAATCGATTAAATTTACTTACATTTACAAATAATAAATATCCTCAAAGATTAATAAAACAGGACAGGAGTATATGTTACAACCCAATACTATATCCGATAGACTGTGGATCTTTATACAAATTCATATTTTTATTAACAACATATATAACAAATTTTAAGCTAATACTAATTTAAAAAATCTTTAGCTAATACTATTTTATTCTAATCAGAATAACTTTATTTGTATTATTTAAACACTGTATTCCAAGAGGGAATTTTATCCTATTAATCAATTACTATTATTATTGGTGTAACAAAGTTAAAGAAATGGAATCTAAATAAAGGGTTGTATCACCCTCAAAATATCCTTAAATAATATATACCTCACTTTCAATATTTTGTATACTTTTTCATATCACATGCATTCTGAGCCTTTTTACATATAGTTGCATACAGTATTTACAATTCAATGAAATTATGAAACATTACCTTTAAACATGAAACATACATAACATGAATAATAAACGAATAGTTCTCTGAATTTCAGAAGGTAGTCACATATTTTTGTGACTGCATTTAAATTTCGCATAAATCCATAAAAATCCACAGCCTACCAAGTGATCTAATTTTGTAAAAAGTATAATACCATTGATATTAACTATCAAGTAATCATTTATGGCTCGAGTGAGTTGATCCTCACTAGCTTGTATTTCATTTACTAATTTTTGCCAATCGTATAAAAGTTCTTGAGGTATGGATGATTCATATTCTGTTCCCTTGAATGATGTAGGCTCAAGAACACTCAGTAATTTTTCCAATTTAGGCTCACATTCCACTGCCTTAAGTATTTAATATAATAATAAATTATTTACCTAATCTATATCTTTATTGCACGATTTACATACCTCATAATACACATTGAAAATTCCAGAGACATTGCAAGACTTAATTATCAGAGCATCTGTGTCCCCATTTGTTTGCTCAAATAAATTTACTTTTGGTGTTAACAAATAGGAATTAGATATCTCTGCTTCCTGAACATCGTACGTTCGATTTTTCGTGCATAATACCACGGAATCTTCCGCATTGCCCTGAAATTTTAAACTGAAATGTTGCAGATAATAACGAGTGACTTAAAAAAAGTTAACAAACTCATGCGAATATGTACCTATCTCCTTTTTTGATAGTCTCTATTAAATGTTCATCGAGTTCTAGTAATTTTATATGTTTGTCTACATCGTGTTTCTGAGTGTAATACAAAATTTGCGTTACGTTTCGCAAACTAGATTCTTGAATAGCAGCTAGCTGTAAACTTTCGCGTACTTCGATTGTTTCCGGATCCCTGTAAAAATTGTTGCGGTTAAAATATATCCTATAAAGATAGCGCAATAAGCTCTTTCCGTCTTTATTTGTACGCGAAATATATGCGTAAACAAGGTACAGAAAGTAGATGAAAATGAAATATTTTACATGACTTCTACGCGCCAATTTTTGCTTCGTACAATCGTAAAGCGACTCAAAACTCAAACTGAAGATGGAGAAGTAGTTTCGATTTATCGAGAGCTATACGACATCACCAGTAGCCATATTAATTGCCATTGCGCTTATTAACAAACTTTATTGTGATCCGAAAAGTCTGACTTTGTACAATTTTCTTATTCACCCAGGTACGAACAATTTGTCATTCCGAACTGCAACATAATATCGAATATTTTCATTACAAAGCGTTGCACTTGTAAAACCTACAATATATCACAATGCGACGATGATATTTTTTCCTTTTATATACGATATCTATCGACTACTAATATTTTCTTTAACTTTTAATCCACCTGCAAACAAATATCGTTGCTTCCTTTGTGCATTAATTTAAAAATATCGAAGTCATAAACGAGCTCTTCGTTCCGACGACAAAGTTAACCCCTTCATTTTCTTAAAAGACGCGACATATATTATATTTAGCTTGTTAATCGGTTATTTATCTAACAATTTGTTCTCTTCAGGAAGATAAGCTATCCATAAAACAGAAACATGTCGAACGACGTGAACACCCAAGCTGATAAGGTTTGTTTCCCGCATAATACTATGCATGCTAAATTTTTTCATGACAGTTGGGATATATGTGAAGTGTATTTAAAGATAAATGTATGTGCTGTTTACAATTGGGCTGCTATCATAACTGCAATTTCATTAATTCCTCTAATTGGAAAACAGGAAAATTCTGGTAAACAGTTTGTCGATTAATGCTAATTTTTCTTTGGATCAAGCCCAATGAGGAAGAAAATATCGATAAAGCAGAGGAAGAAGAAGACACTTCATCTATTGATCTGCATGCGGTACCTATTTCTGCAAATTCAAATTTTGCTGCTTAACGATCTCTTTGTGTTCTTTATATTCCTTGCCTTGTGTTACTAACAGTAGGGTAGTTGTATGTTAGTCCAAATACTAAATACAACATGCACACATAAATAACTTGTGGCATAATGTAAGTGATGGGATAAATTTTTAGCAAGAAAGTGGGATTGTGTACGGAGGTTGCGAAGGACCAAACGCAATGTATGTAAAGCTAGTCAGCAGCGATGGGCACGAATTTATTGTTAAACGTGAACATGCTTTAACTAGCGGTACCATAAAAGCAATGTTAAGCGGCCCTGGACAATTTGCAGAAAACGAGGCGAACGAAGTTAATTTCCGCGAAATTCCGTAAGTTCCGAAATTCCGTTTTCGAAAACTGCATTATAAAATTTATTTGTACTTGATGACTTTATTAGTATTATCAATATTATTGATAAAATGGTATAAGCTTATAAAACTTGATAGAGTGGAAATAATGAAATAGTCTATTTTTCGTTTTAAGCGACTATGTAAGTAGTATAGACTTCCCAGGATAAATGCATATCGCTCGGGATTGAAAGTATGCACGTATCGTAGTGGTCCAATGTTCTTTGTGTTTTGTCGAAAACGTCAAACATAGAAAGAGACAGCAAATGAAAAAGAAATACGAACTGAGAGCGGAGCGAGTTGAATGAGTCAAGGGAGAAGCCGCGGCTTCCTTTGATGATCGATATCGCTTTCCCATGAATGAAACATTGTTAATGCAATCACAAAATTTTTTTATTTTTGATTCCATGTTAACAAAACTTTTACCAACGTAATTGTGAAATTTTTCTGATTAAAATGAGGCCAAACACGGTATAATTTACGTTATATTTACTTGTATAATATATATAAGTTACGAATTTATTATATACGTAAATATAATCCAAATTATACCGTGTTTAGTCTTATTTTGATCAGAAAACTGTCACGAATATGTTAAAGGAATTTGTATAAGAAAAGAATAAAAAATAAAGAATTTATGGTGTTACATTTACATTGTCTCATACGGATATTCGATCCCGGATCACGTTACACTATTCGGTGACTGAGCGTCGTGTGTTCAAAAGCAATCCCACTAATAGGAGAGGGGAGGGGGATAAAAGTTGTGCATTTATCGTGGGAAGTCTGTAATCGGGTTGTCAAAATTTTCAGTCATATGAACACTTTCTAGTCCGACCCGACCCGATCCTATCATTATCCCATTCGGCTCGATTTGTATTTTCGGGTATTCGCACGCCCCTATTAAGTTAATATTAAGAAGTATACTAAATCTTCTATACTTTTTCTTTACAGATCTCATGTGTTGCAAAAGGTGTGCATGTATTTTACCTACAAAGTACGCTACACAAATAGCAGTACAGAAATACCAGAATTTCCAATTGCACCTGAAATTGCATTAGAATTACTGATGGCTGGGAATTTCTTAGACTGTTAAATATGGCGAACGATCGGCTTTGGGGCATACTGAAATTGTTTATTACGATAAACTTTGCGCCTTTAAGAACTATACATATTGCGTATTTTATATTTTGCAGTACAGCCATAATTTTAACAAACAATACCTAAATCGACTAAGCGATATTCTGGATATACTCTAAGTATTTAAATTTCAATTATCAAGTAAAGCAAAGTTAGCTAGGTATGCTCCATTCGATTTTATTTATTATACATTTCTTCAAGCGTACAATAAATTGCTATAGAAAACTAACGAATTGAAAAGTAACATGCTGATGTAATACTGAACCTGTTCTCGTGTACTTTACAGTAATGGAAAGGTTTATACTGTGTACAATTAACATAGGGTTTAACAAGTAAACTATATAATAATGAAGAATATTGAAAAAGAAATTGAGAAATATTTGTGAAAAATATTGTTGTGATTAAGTTTTCCATTACATATAAGAATATTTATTTTCCTCTTGTATTCATGTTATAAATTAATTCATATATTTTCTTGCAAATTCTGTAACAATGTCTTATATTTTTCAGTAGGGAATAACATAGATTCGTAAGTAGAATATTCTATATACATACTTAGGAATATATTATGTGATATAATGTAAGAAAAAGGATACGCAACACATTTTTGCAGAACCTTTATAAACAAATGTGTACGCGCGAGACTGTATTCTATTCTAATATAATTAATTATAAGAATTGGAACTATTAACACTTATACTTTTCTTACCTTTATCACAATAAAATGTAAAATTTCAGTTTCATTAATTCGTTTTTTAATCATAAATTATAACAAACGATACAATTGCACATTCTTGCTGCGATGTATTACAATTTTAATTGCTCTTTGTATCTTTTTCAATGTCTTTAAACTTCGCTTCTAGTCTCTTTGAGTATGCTGCCAATTTATATGCAGCTTGTTCCAGTTTGGTTACACTATCATCGATCTCGTTAATGTTATCCAAGATTGGCTGCAATTTTTTATACTTCTCGTTCAGAGAATCCAAAGATTGAGCCACGGTAGACGATATCGTTTTTAATTCCGTATACTTCGCGATTGTTTCTTTGTTTAATCGTTCTAGCAGACGATAATCGGCATGGGTGGCGGTAAGCTCCTCTTGCAAGTATTCTCCAGTCTTTTGAAACATCGTATTAGCTAAACGACTGAGGTTCGGATCGTGAGGATCCAATGCCTCGAAACTACTTGTACTTGTCGAGAGTGTAGTTCCACGTTTCGGTGATCCACACCTTGAATTATGCTCCGTTGAAGTATCCGAAAAAAGTGGTTGGTCAATTTGGACATCTTCTTTTAAAGGATCTTTGACGGATGTCATTGTGACAATAAACAATTATATTCCTTAACAGTTGGTCATTTATGTTTGCGTAAAAATACGTACAACGCTGCACTAAGTGTCAAAATTATGGAGAACTGTTTACAGTTCAATGCTACTTGTCACTTTGCGAATAAAGCCATAGACGTGGCGCAAGCTAGACCTATCATCTAATTCATTCCAGGGTTTGCAAGCTACTTTATCATTTTTGTCTTACTCAAAATGTTATTCGATTAAAGTTCAGACCACCCTTGGTTCAAATTAAAGAGGAGAGGCTCAAGAATCTGATGCAATTAGCACTTTGCTCGTAAATGCTGTTGCTAATTTGTTATAAAGAAATATTTCATTCCTTTGCAAGTGACTCGCAAAATACAAAGGAAATGACTTTGAAAGCATATTGAGCATATTCTTGGGACTCTCCCCTTTAATTTGAGTTGACAAATATTTATGAAAGATGCCACCTGGCCCCCTTACAATTTTAGTGTCACATGCGATATTACCAGTTCAGACTAGAATAAGACAACAGCGCTTTTAAAACGGTGGGAATTATAACTAAGTATTGCGATAATCAACCACAGATGAGGTACAGGATAGGCCTATTGCCTAATGCACATTTTTGTCCCAAGATTCGAGGACTCGCGTGCCCTCTTACCATTCTCGCGTCACTCTCAACATTACCGATTTAACACGGAATACGATTTTAACATTAGTGGCTGGCACCCTGATGATTCTATATGTGAATGGATAGTCTATTCTATACTTCGTCAATGCCTATACTTAGTCAATGATACTATTCTATACAATTTTGCCCCTCACTGCCACTTTCTATGTCCCTACGCGGCCATTTTCACCCTACTTTTAACAACGCTGAGTGGGAGAAGTTCTCCAAGCTTGGGAGCTTAAGGTGGACAACATTGCCGTAAGCTAACAATAAGACACTTTCATAAGTATCAGCCATTTTATCAGGTAATTTCATTTAAAAAAAGGAACGGACAATAAATTTATGTAACGCGTAAATGTGAGAATGTTTTATTCTTATTTTTAGATACACTTAAAAATAATATCATGTTCCCACAGATGACAGGTCAGTATGATCATTATTTTGGTTCTGTCACTTATGTCAATGGTTATGTATAGGAACAGTATTTCGTGATACGCACTAAGTCCATGGGATTACATTTACGTTGATATTTCCAAATGTTGCGTACTTTCTATATTCCCATATTGTGTTAGGAAAAAAATAATGCAGCTTAGAATGTTTATTTATAGTTAAACTGTGTAAACTGCTATCATTTGGTGTGAATTCAATTTTTGGTTTTACATTTTGTACTATTTTATTCATTATTTTGCATCGATGCTGTACATGTATGTATGTAGTTACTTAAAATTGACAAAATAATTTCGCAAAACTTCAATATAGATTCAAATTACATGAGAATTTACTCGTACTGGAAGTATTTGTTTCTAATGAATTCTTATTCTGAATTTCTTAAAAATTTCGTTCTTGTCCGAGTCTCAGGTTTCAATGTATAGGTTATATCCGCAATAATATAACCGAACATGGAATACTTTTTCTTGAAAAAATAAATCGAATCGTAAAGTAATTTTTTGATGATACGTTTTCGAAGAAAAAAAAAAAATGATTTAAGAAAGGAAAGCAAAGTACACGTGCGCTACTAAATTAATGTTGATCTTGATTTATATTTATATGTGACAGTATTCTCTAAGGATATTAAATGTTTTGATAGAATAAAACAAAAAGTTGCCAAATGTTTTTAAATATTAGAAAAATTAAGATAATTAACATAAATTTACAAATTTGTTTTGGGGTACAACTTTACATCAATTATCAAGGACAATATTTTCAATAATACCTTTGTTCAAAGAATTAATGAATCAATTAAACATATAAAAGTTTATATGCACTGTTATTGTCATAAAGTTTTCTAATGCTTTCAATTGATTTAATTATCTTTTATCAAAATATAGATATAAAAACATTAAATTGATTTTAGATGATAAGTTTATGTGTATGCAGCAATTTTCCAAAATATTGATCTAAAAGAACTTGTGTTTTTTTAATCTATTTCTGTAATCAATCCATACTTGGTTATACCATTATTGTAATCTAAATTTTATATGAATGAGAAGTATTAAAGGTAATATTCATATAAGTTTTTATTACAGGTAAAACTAAATTGTAATGTAAATATTGATAGATGAAAAGTACGAATGAAGTATTTATTATAAAGAAAGTTGTGGTTTGGTGATAATAAAAAATGGATTCTAAAGATTACCATAAGGTGTGTAAAGAAGTAGATGATATTGAACTATCTACATCTAACAATACGGATAATGAAGCGATACAACAGCATATCGAACCATTGGTTGATAATAAATGTGATATAGTTAATATAAAGGACACATTTGAAGAAAATGAGAATAAAGACTCCTTGAGAGAAACATCATTTTCTATTTTTAATTCCACATCATCATCAGAGGTAACCACCTTTCAAGACAATATTCCAAGTTCATCCAATGATACAGAATCAAGCTCTCCTTCTAATAATCAAAATAAGTGTAAAAGAAGTATTTCAAAAGGTAGCCCAATGATGTTCTAGTATTTTCCAAAATTTCTTAATCTGCTATCTTCAATTTATTCATTCGAATTTATAGCTCAAGTAAACGGTGACAGTTGTGATGACAGTAATAGTTCTGATGAAGAGTCAAGTAAACATCAAAAGTTAAATGAAAATATTTGTAATAAATCAAAATTCGAAGATAAAAGTATAGATAATGCACAAGCAGCAAAAGAACCTAGTTGTAGCGATGAAACTACTGAAGATGTTGAAATGAGACCAGGTAATTGGTTAAAAAGAGACACATAATATTTAAAAAAATTCTTGTACTACATTGTATTTAAATGTAGAAACTGAAGAAACTGCAGCCCCTATAGAGACAAAGAATCATGAAGAGGGATTAGAAATTGATAGTGCTGGAGATGCAGGTATATATTGTTACGTTTATTATTTTTACTTTAATGTATGATATTACGTGTACCAATGAGTAATTCACTTATATTCTTTAATTCAATGTTTTCATAAAAAAAAAAATCAAACACTTGTCCTATCTTAAATATAATTGCTGTTATTCTGCAATGCTTCACAAAATCTTTCAGGCCAGCTATGAATTTCTGCTGAAAAGACTGCTTCATCTTTTGATAAAAAGAGTCCATTGATCCATTTAAAAATAGTGGATTACTTATAGGTACATCTAATATATTTTTTGGGAGAAATTAGTTTTGAATAATTTCTGTGATTTTGCAGATTTTGAAGAATCTCTTTTGTCTAATGATTCTAATTCTGGTACTGAACATACAGCTAGTGAGGAAGAATTAGAAGAGATAGGGATAGATATGCCTGCCTGTTTAAAAAAGAAAAGACCAAAGCCAAACTGGTTTGTATTACCAGAACTTACTCATCGTGAAATGGGTATAAATCCATTATTTCAACAAAGATGTTATGGTTCTTTACATGTTGTGGAACATTTTAAACTTACACACCAACTTAGAGAACACGAGGTATGTATCGCGTTTTAACTTTTACATTTAAAAGACTACAATATTATTTTTACAACATTTTTCTAGGGTTGTGTTAATGCCTTAAACTTTAATAAAAGTGGAAATTTACTAGCAAGTGGTTCGGATGATTTAGCCGTAGTTATATGGGATTGGGCACTTGGGAAAAAGCATCATTCTTTTGTTAGCGGTCATAGGAGTAATATATTTCAAGTATGTATAGTAAAATATATTAATTTATTTATTGTTTTATTGATTTTGTACTACCTTTATAATTTTTTATTTCTAGGTCAAATGGTTACAGTTTGATGTAGAAAACTTAATGGCAACGTGTGCTCGCGATGGGCAAGTACGTTTATTAGATATTAAACAAGGTATATCACGAAAACTAGCTACGCACAACGCGCCAACTCATAAACTTGCACTTCACCCGGATACACCACATGTTATTATCTCTGTTGGCGAAGATGGAAAAGTACTGTCTATAGATATTAGAGAAGGGAGACCAACGAAGTACGGTTTTTAAGTTGCTTTTGTGAAACATGTATTTCTTTACGATGTATAACAATGATTTAATTGTGCAGGTTGCTAGTGGTAAAAGATGGTTCTTCCCGTGTGCATTTGTATAGTGTTCATTCTAATCCTTTTAAAAGCAACGAATTTTGTGTCGCTGGTCGGTTTCAATCGATTCTAATATACGATCGACGGCATTTGTCTAGACCTTTACACGAATTGCGCCCTAAGCATTTGGTATGTTTCTCCCATTCCAGAAGATTAAAAACAAGATTACATATTCATTTTATATGTATTACAATTTTACATTTCATGAATTTTAGACTGAGAACAAACATGTACATGTAACTTCTGCTTTATATAATTATAATGGAACCGAAGTTCTTGCATCTTATAATGATGAAGACATATATTTATTTGATGCAGTGTTGCCACGACCTGGAGATTTTGCTCATAAATATGAAGGTCATAGGAACAATGCTACTGGTATGCACCGTATTTTATGAGCTACGTGAGGATTGAACAAAAGTTAACATTCATTTAATTAATCGATATGGTTTTACAGTGAAAGGGGTTAATTTCTTTGGACCAAAAAGCGAGTTTGTTATATCTGGATCGGATTGCCGAAACATATTTTTCTGGGACAAGAACACTGAAGCGATCGTAAATTGGATGCCTGGCGACGAGAACGGAGTGGTATGTAATTTATTAAAAATGTAATAATAAAATATAATAACACTCTGTCGTATAGGTAAATTGTTTAGAGCCTCATCCACATATTCCTATTCTCGCTACAAGTGGACTTGATTGCGATGTAAAAGTGTGGGTACCCTCAAACGAAAATCCTCCATCTCTTACAGACTTAAAAAGCGTACGTATAATAATGGATGTGTATACAGGGTGTCTCACTTAAAACAATCCACCTAATTGTCTTATTGAGTTGCGATAGCGTAATAAATATTTCCTATGCAATTTAAATTATATTAAAGGATAAATTCCCTATGAGAAGCATTTTTTCCCAAGATACACAAGCACATAATACGAACGGTAATTAAGTGGCTTGTTTTAGGTGGGACATCCTACATAATTAAATTAAAATTTTACGGACAAAGTATTATATTTTATGTACACCTTTTTTCTAGTGTGTCACATCTAATGCAATGAACAGGGCACAAGAAACTAGCAATGAGTCTGATACGTTTGCATATGATAGTCAAACGGTTTGGATATTATTGAGACATATTCGTCATACAGAAAGAGTGATCGTACGTATCTAACATCGATTTATACTTTTTTTTTTAATTATAAATTATTTTATATTGTGCTGTAGAATTTGCACGCGCGCGGAGGTTCTAACGATCAAAATCGGGATGACGACGATGACGACGACGATGATATTGATGATTCTTGGGATGATGACTCTTCTGATCACAGTGATAGTCAATTGGAAGGAGGTATAATTGGGAGATTGCAATGTCCTCCATCTTAGAGGTATTGGAACGGACTACTTTACGTTTTGTACATTAATATTTATATGTCTAATTGGAAATATCTTTAAAAGATGTTATTAAATATGGATAATTATGATGAAGAAATGAATCTAAAAGATTTAAAACCCCTCTCGATTTATCTTGTTCTACCAGTTTAGTAATTTGATAATACAAGTAATGTATACAGTTTATTATAACCACGAGCGTTAGAGCGCGTTGAACATGTATAAAGACTTGGTAAAGATATGTAAAATACTAGGTGATAATGAGAAGTAATATAGTTCTATTTCTAGAAGCCATGTGTAATTTAAATTTCATATTATTTTCCGAAACTTAACAAAATTTGAAAGATTATAGTTCCTAAAAAAGATAAGTATTTACAATCATATTTAGCAAATGTAATTTTTTCTTTTTTTTTTTTTTAAATTCATCAATGATGTTTTAAAGTAGCATTATATTTTGAAAGTTTATGCAAAATAAACATCATCTCACTGCGTTTTGAACATTGTAAAAAGAATACAAAACTTAAATATTAAAATGTAGTAAATAAGTGAATAAAGGATTGTTTCTATTCATAATTCTGCTATTGGTATAATTGAATTTTTTGTGCATTATATAAAATAAATAGTTATCGAAACAACAATATAATTTATTATTAGAATAAGATTTATTTTGTAACATGTATGGTAAAGAATAAAGAAATATGATCAAAATATTGGTATCATTAAAATAAATGTATAGTAGTCTTCAGAAGATACCAATGGAATGAGCAAGTCCTGCATACATGTATAATGTTGTAATGCCCATGATAAAAGTAGTAATAGCTTTAACAACAAGTGTTGACCATTGGCCAGTTAAGAAAAGTGCTACGAGAAAATCTAAAATAAGTGGCCTGTAGACTGTAAGTATAAGCATGCCAACGACTATAGGAACTAAACTTCGTTTTAAATCGTGTCTTGACCACAACCATACAAGTGTTGCTGTGGTTATGTGTTGTACCTGTATAAAAATTAAGTTTTTAATAAGAAACGTTTAAGCAAGGTATATAGTATGGTATTACTTACTAAATTAATGTTAGATTCAAGACTTTTTTGAATGTATTTCCAGTCAAATTCTGCACCCCTTGCTCCTATCCATAATAAGAGAAACCTAGTGAGTAATACTTCAGCTCCTGCCCATCCAACTCCAGCAGTTAAAACTTTTGCATGTCCTTTACCAGGTATACTATTCAACACTAATAATATTCCTACTAAATCAGCTAAATCTATCGAAGACTTTAAGAATTCCTACAAAGTATAGTTGCTATTAAATAAACAAATTGATGATACTTTGTATCAATAAATACTAACTACTTAAGAATTTAAATACATACACCAATTAAATCGAAGCCTTCATCTCCTACATTGTCTGCCGTAGGAAAGAAAGTGGCAAGTGCCAGCATTTTTACTAGTTGCGTGAATATATAAATACCCCCAGCTTGAATACATTTCCAAAATGCACCATATTCTGATCTGAAAGTTTTTATACATGTTATTCGCGCGATAAGTTCTTCAAGATTTAAATTAATATCATATATTGGAAATAAATTCGGAAACATCAATCGTAATAATTAGAAATAGGTTATGAACAGTTTCACATACAAGCCTGAATATTTGTAGGTAAGGTAATATGGAACGTAAACTAAAGCTAAACAATTCCCAAAATGATATAACGTCATTTTTTCGATAGTATTATGTTAATTTAATTTAGATATCATTCATCATTAAATAGAATAGAATTTATACACGAAGTATGGTTAGTATTAAGTAGATACACAGATGAAGTATAGAAAAGTTGCGTAGAGTTGCGCAGCGCAGAGTCTCCCCCACTCTCCCATTTTAGCATAATTAAATGAGTACCCATTTTTGAAAAAATGGTTTGTGTCGGGAAAAATTAAGTATTACGTAGAAAGTATAAATGCTAGGAAGTTCTGGTTGGGTTTAGGTGATAGAGGAAACTTATCTGAATAAAGTAATATACGCTGTTTCAATTTTGGGTGGTTTATTATGGATAGTTGTAAAAGGCCGTCAAAGTTTAAAAAAGCAGCTCATTATTGAACTTGTGCACTCATTTCGGTTAATACTTGTAAAGTTATTATCATTATGATTCATATTCAGTCGTATAGCTAATTACTTAAAACTAAATTGCATTTGCAATAAGCTAATAAATATTGCGTATAATTACTTAAAACTAGATCACGCACGCAATAAACTTATAAATGTAGTTTATAATTACTTAAAGTTAAATTATAGTCGCAATAAATTTACAAGTGCAGCTTATAACTATTTAAAAGTGGCACTTATTAATACTACATTTATAAGTAACATACACAATTAGACAGAATTTAGAAATAATTTAGAAATAAAAACGATAGAAGAAGAGTGTGAATGAATTGTACCGAAAAAGTATTATAAGTTGTGTTATCTCCGGTATTAAATTCGAAATATGGATGACATAGAGACGGTAGGATTAATTGGAATAAGGATAAATTATAAGACAAATTAGTTAACTAAGACAAATTAGTTAACTAAGAATTCTTGGTTAAGAAATTTATTGTAATAAGACATAGCAATTCTTGCATTATAGCTACATATTATTGATCTTATAATTACTTAAAACTAAACCACGCACGCGATAGACTTATAAATGTAGCTTATAATTACTTAAAACTAAATCCTATTTAGGTCGATTTCATTGAAGTCGCGCGATTAGAACGCGACATCTAAGCATTTTTCTAATCGTATCGAGATCAAAGTCTTTGACGCGTCACACAAATTTCCTTATAATTTGCGAACCGATGCACATATCCGAATAAAACCTTGGAATATTATCCACAGTACTCTGCACTTTCGTTTTTGGTCGGTTTCGTTGAAGTCGGTTTTATCCCTATAGGACTTTCGGTTCGCATTTTATAAACTGGTATTACCAGGTAAGGAATATGAACACTTCTAAAGTATTTTAATATGCAAAAGGTAAAGGCAAGCTCAAATCTATAGATCCTATGCAATAAAATAAGTAAAAAACTGTGCTCGACTTGTTTTAAATCGGAAGAGGGAATGAAAATGTCGGTACTGCAGAATGTGGGGCGAAAAGTTTCGTAAAATGAAGGCTTTATAGTGTATCTTGTTTGTGACGGATAGGGGAAGATCGTGCTTCGTCGATAAAGAGAACTTCTACACCTTTTTATACAATAAGAGAAGTAAATTTTTCTGTTTTATTATTATTTTATCAATTTTAAGGTAAACTATGATTATATGTATATATGCTTGCAGTTTTGGGAACTTGTTATTTATTAGTATAAATTAGTATAAATCTATAGTAGCAACGTAAAGATTACAATATAGGCCTTTAAAAATAGATTATATTTTTCACGTATTTATATATATGTATATTCTAATTCAGTTCCAATTCTAGTCTATTTAATTAATTTAATCATGTAGTGTTTGCGCGAAAGGTGCTCAATTTTGTTAATTTTATTTACGAAGTTTCCGATCTTTTAGGTTAGGTTTTATTATTAATTTGGGATAGTTATTATTATTGTTAGTCTCGGATTAGTTATTAGATTAATAATTTTATAAATAAATTATGTATACGTTTATATATCTTATGAGTTGTATACGAAAATTATTTGCATCATATGATTTAAAACATTTTTAAATTGTAAATTTTAGTTTGTTAGTTATAAGACTTTCGATAAATTTTATTTAGCTTGTGTGTGCCATATGACAGTGGCCCCACATGGTACAGAATTTTTTTCTAGCACATTAAATCACCCCTTGTATTTTAACCCCTTTGAAAGGGGTACCAATCACCCCTTTCATCTCAAAAAAAGGGGTAGCTGCTAAAAAAAGGGTGTTGCAGCTGCAAAGATATTGACCACGTATTTTTAACGTTTTTCATTCACTATAACCATTTTTTTCATATGATTAATGTCAGTCTAATGTCTCAGGAGTTAATAAAAATATGCCAACATATTTTTATTAACAGAACACGAGTTTAACAGAAACAAAAATAAACTCTAATTTAAAATGTACATATTAAAGGTCAGTCAATTCTTTTTCCCATGTGCAGTTAGAATTTAGAGGACACACCCTTTGCCTATGGGATTTACAGTATTGGAACGGAGCATGCTCCATCTCTGTAACATTTCAGTCTACTTTGTAAAACCCATCGACCCTTTCCAGTGTTGTCGATGGCAGATAGACTCCCTTCCCTTCTTTACATTTGGAGTCGGTAGGGTACACCCCTTTTGGTGTGGGATTTAGAATATTCCAATGGAGCATGCTCCGTCTGAAAGCAGTCACAGTCTGTGATGGTAGACATAGTTCTCCCTTTCTAACATTTGTGACGGAGAACCTACCCAGAGGGTTTGGCTGGGACTTCTCCACGATTGGTGGAGGATGCTCTGGGATAATATTGGCTACA
This sequence comes from Eucera pruinosa, assembly GCA_028830335.1. Taxonomy (NCBI): domain Eukaryota; kingdom Metazoa; phylum Arthropoda; class Insecta; order Hymenoptera; family Apidae; genus Eucera; species Eucera pruinosa. Next base: position 14,806,359 of record JAMYCR010000005.1, read on the forward strand.
CCAGGGTAGCTGTTCTCCGTAGCAAGTGCAAAGGGAAAGATCAGTTCAGCTCAACCTATCGTTCAGTCCACTTCACAGTGTATTGTTTAAGTAGTGGAAACAAGTGTTAACAAAATTGTTTGTGGTGATACATTGCATTTGGATGTGTAATGATAATGTAAATATGTTAATAGACTAAAAAACTTGTACATTATGTAAAATTAACATTTGCTAATATGTATTTTTGTTAGTTTCTGTAAAAGCAGTTTAATCTATAGATAACAGTGAATATAGAAAAGCATAAAAACTTTAATACATGATTTGATTCTTTTTATTCCTATTTTAATGTTCAAAATCATTTTTAAGATACAGTATTGTATATTTATTTCTATTTTTCAGAAACAGATGCATTGAATGAAATATATTTTTCGAAATGATACATTTGTTTAGATACGGAAAAATAATATAAAGATATTGCTTGTTATCTCATTTCTTGATTCTTTTCTTATTTTGTTCCAATTTCTGCATTCTGTTCTATACAGAAATTTACAGATTTAATTAGGCTTCCTTCGTGCTGGAATAAAAATATTTTTAATAAGTTTGTGTACGAAATTTAATTAAATAAGTTGTTTAAATTGTATAGATACATTTTTATAAAGGGATTTGTGTTAGTGATCAGGAATTCAGATCTAGAATTCAACATAATCATGGGAAGGTACGTTTATACATTTTTTAACAAAGTACGGTTTTACTTGTGTAGATAAAGAGCAATTTTAGTTGAATTTTTGTTTATGCATTTTTGCACGTTCGCGAGTAAAATTTTATAATTATCACGAATTTTATTTTAATTCCATGGGTATACGTAGGAGGGCACCACCATTAATCTATTGCAGATTTCTTCTTTTTGTTTTTTAATAAATGGTAACTTAAACAAATGTTAACAAACAATAAAAGGGAAAGGAAGACATAAGTATACAATTATTAATATAAGGAATAATATGGATTGTTTAATTTGGAAATGGTGTAAGTTCATTTTTGGAAGAAATTGAGAAAACAAAAAATTTATATATTTTATGTGAACTATTTATTTAACAACAATCTCTATTCGTGTATTAGAATTTTCGGGTGTTTTTATCAATTGAAATTTCGCTTATGAATAGAATTAAACATTTATTTTGAAAGCGGTGTATTCCGGTCTCTGAAAGAAAATATTGGTCTGTTTAATTATCAAAAAAACTATTTGATTAATTCACTTACGTTTATTTGAGCTCATAGATACGTCCACAAGCTACTTAAATCTTATTTGGATTTTTCAAATATAGTCAAACGTAAACCCTTCAATATCTCAAAACAGAAGAAAATGGACTTACACCATTTTCAAAGTAAACAATCCATATGTAAAAATTGAAAGGCAAATTAAATAATGATACGGAATATATTAGTTTTAGTAAGCCATACAAGTTTTAATTTATAATAATTAACGTAAATTAGTTGTTACTTTCTTATTTTTGAATTGTAAGTTTCCGTAGTGTGAAAATACTGAAGTGAACGACTTAAAAACAGAAGCTCAGAAATGCGAAAAGTTTACTTAACACTAGAATAGCCAATATTGAATTTATACTTATTTTATTTAAAAAGACACTTTATTTGATGTTATTTTTAATTTCTTCAATATTTAAGTAATCCCTTAATAAAAATGAATTTTCGTTACAAAAATTTGTAGTACCTCGCGCTTACTTTTTTATTCGTAGATTGCATTTAAAACAAGAAATCTGAAATCCACAATATTTTGATGGGTTTGATTGCCTAGTGTTAAACCTGTTATTCTACCTATTATAATATTAGATTGATATATATATATAAAATTACCCAAATGGCCCAATTGACGTATCAATACGTCATCGGTTGCGAATGGGTTAATTTGCTTTAAAAACGAGTTTCAATTTCAACAATTTCCTTTTCATCTGTTTCAATTGCCATTCGCGGCAAGCCTGCCTTCTTAAAGACTCGGTTAAAAGGGATTCTCGAAGTTCAAAGGGAGGAAGCTTGCAAGAAGGTTTGCACTCTCGGTTCGAAGGGCGGAAACCACCCCCGAGACGATACATTCCTCCCTTCTCGTGTACCCTTGTAAATCCACGCGATATCGTCCTCATTTTTTCCCCGTTTTCCGATCGAGTTGCACGCTCAGCAAAGCCGTGTTTGCATTTCTCTCTCCGGGGAGAAGCTGTGCCACGGGGACGGCGCGCAATTTCCAAAAGCCGATTTCAATTCCGTTTCCTTTTACACGGAGAAAGAAATCTCGAGTGCGGCCCTCTTCGAGGGGGAGAACGGCCATCCGGGATTACGGGAATCGCGTGGACGGGGCTGGAAACACGTGCGAAAATCCCAAATCCTGACGTCTCTGCCCTTTGCATCGATCGTTTTTCCCTTCTTCTTCGTCTTCCTTTTTTCCCTCTTTTCCTCTATCACGGAAAAACTTTGTGTTCTTTGTCTTTGCAAAGCGGATAACTTGTCTTTGAAATCGTCGTTGATGCTTCTTATTGGCATTTTGAATTCATTGGCGTTTCAAGGAAAGAGAGAAAGATGGTCTATCTTGCTAGCGTTGAGTTTGCAAATTTCTATGTTCCTTCTTCTTAATCCTTAATTACTAGAGAAAAAAAAGGTAGTAATGTGGCCTTTTTGTTTTATTTTTCGCTTTAGAATCTAACCCGAAATTCAGAATGCTTTCATTTTTTGTCATAACATTTAGGTAAATTAATACTTTAACATGTGTAAATGTGTGGGGATAAAAGAAAAACAATTTAATTTTGTATAATATATATTATAAAAAAAGTGTATTCTAGGTACTCCTACAAAAGAATTTGTAAATCCCAAGAATTTATTCAAAGAAGACTTAATCTTTTTTTGTAGTAATAATTGGGCAAAAATTCGATAAGTGTTATTTTGTTTCGCCCGTAAAGGATTCGAAATTGAGCGAAAATTCGTTAAATGTTATTTTGTCCCGTCCGCAAAGGGTTAATACATAGTGTGCAAAAATATGTAAATTTGTTTCATTACTCGTATCTTACTATCTTTAGTGCTATCTTTACCTTAGAGTTATCTTCTGTATGATATTTTTTACCTCTATAATTCGTGATCCGGGGGATGAGGTCGGTGTATAACGATGAGCCCCGTTTCCGTTTCCGGTCTTCATGATTTTCGCTCCGTCAACTCTATTCTTCCACGCGCTCCCACCCTTTTTCGTTTCCTCTTCTTGCTAGATTCGTCTTTGTGTCTATCCTGTGATCCAGAATACCGGAACGTTTCTTATTTTTTCGTCGTTCTCTGCAATTTAAAAGAGAAAAGAACAAATCGAGGAGTGGAAAAGAGAAATCGTAGAAGGCGTTCATTTCAACGGTATCCAGAATACTTTTAGCCGTTGGTTGGTTCGCCATCTTTTTATTTTCCGTGCACGACGCATAAACACATTTTTATATGACACAGCAGTTGATGTATCTTCCTCGGGAAACGGTACCGGAAGGAATAACGTCCTTTGTCATGTACGATGGCGTGCTAGTTGATATTCTGCCAGCGTTTTCGTCCTTCTGGGATACCCTTGCCACCCTCTTTCTTCTACTTTTCACTGTAACGTTACACACGTCCGGGCAGGGTGTGAGAAAATACTGATTCGCGAATGTTTTATGCACACTATGCAACTGCAAAAAAGAGATTAATAAAAGAATTCTTAGTGGGCACACTACACTAGATAGATTTAAGTAGATGTGAATGTGACTCGAATGTAACGAGTGACTGTTACGAATGAGAGTTAGAGAGTTAGGTAGTGCGAATTTGTCCGTTAGAGAATGAAGTTCGAAAAGAAATTCAGATATGTTAATTATAAAATGAAACCATAGAATTAGTGATTGCAAAGATATAGTTTAGTAAATGTACTTAAATATCGATTAGTATAAATTGTAGTGCTAAGTAGTCAGTGATTAATTACTTTTTAATGAGCAATCATAACAAGAATAAAAGTAGTTTCCTTCTAACAAGGGATATATTTGGGATCTAAAGTTCGATAGTCACTCGACATTAAAATTGTGTTTGATTTTCGTGTAAATAAGCATCGAATGGGAAATCAAATGCAAAAAGGTACCGAGTTGACTCCTACACCCAAATATATTAATGAAAAGCATTTACTTCGTGCAGCTGAATTCGTTATTTTCGATATAGCTAAATGAAATGCAACGTTTCGGAGGGTCGCGGATAAGTAGTTGAAGGATTACGAGTTGCTCATCACTGAGCTAATTCGGTGTATAACTCGATCGAATTGATTCATCCACGCTCGAGATCGGTCTGAATGTAAAGGAAAACGAAAGTCTGTAGAATGAAGGAAATTATGAATAATTTCATAACGTATAACCGGACGTATTTTCTCTTCCCGGTCCTGTTCGAGCCACGGTGGGAGCATTAAATATCCATGGTCCGTCGTTAAATATTATTAAAGAATGCTTTTAGCAACGGAGATATCGCGTTCGCCGGTAGGAGTTTCGGTTATCGATACGACCGTGTGATCCGCGTTCTAAGGACTGTGTCCTTAAATGTGTGTCGTAAACGAAGAAAGGAGGAAAGAAAGAAAGAAGTAACGAGCGAAGAAGAAAGAGTGAAAGAGAGGCGGTGGTCTACTCGTATTGCCTCTACTTTGTAAGGGTGCCTCGTGCTTCGCGAGGCCAGCCCTGGGCCAATAAAAACTTTACAGCCCCGTAATGAATGCAAGAAATAATTATCTCATGAATACATTAGTTTTAGTATCCCCCGACACGGACACGGACCGTAAAACCGGCATTGGATGTATCTTGACCCATGCCGATTTCCAGTGCGTGCCCACTTGCTTACGATCCTTAATCGTTCGCCTTTCTTTCCCCTTTTTCTTCCCTGTATCGACCGCTCTCCCTCTGCACCGTTGCAAGCCATTAGCACCACCTCGATAGAAACGCGAGCCACTGGGTGTCTTCCTTGTGAAACCTGGATCAACGTGCGTGACGCTCTCCTGCAGGATCTCCCGTCACGCATGCGTTGTTACAAATTTTTCTTACAACTTCCTTCTTCTAAGAATAATAGATATTGGATAGGAGGTGGTAGTCTGCGCGAAAGAGTGCACTGAAATATTTGGTAGAGATATTCGTAAGGACAGGGAGGGTAGAAAGCATATTGAAGAAATTATTAGGAAGCGAACAGAGTGATAAAGGCGAATTTAGATTTTACACTTTCGATTGCGCATCGCGGATGATGATTGGACGATTCGTGCGTAAGTGGCTGTGAAAGATGAAAGCTAGAATATTTATACTAGTTCAATAGTTGAATTCGTTTCAATGGTTTTCGAAATTTCAGCGAGTGAAATTTGGCGAGAGCAAAGCCGGTTGACAATGAAATTTGAACGGCTAGTTTCCATGCTACTGATGATACGTATATCTTGTGTCAAATGTATTTCCATTTTTCCCAAATATTCACTATAATTACAATTACACGATTCAACTCTTTGAGCACGAATCTCTTCAGATCTCTATAGACGGTATACGGTTCGTAGTCGTTATGAGGAAATAATAAAATCTTGTTTGTTGTAGTAAGTATAGTAATTACAGGAACATATTAAGTATACGTGTCCGTTCTAAACCCTGATGGTTTTTACATTTGTCAGGAGCATAAACCGAGGTATAAATCAACTCGCTAGACGCTCATACGCGTCTATAGCACTCAAAGGGTTAACAAAATAATTAACGTTAAATGAAAGATATCCGTGACGAAAAGATATGCAATGGAGGCATATATAATAACAGCGTACACTAGTAGTAGCAGTGAACGCGTTTACTTTGTATTTTGTTGCATTCGTTATATCGCACAGCGAAGCTTTTCAATCAATCTTCTTCTGGAATCCAGCGTATTGCAACGAACTTTTGCACAGTAAAAAAAAAAAAAGGAAACAAAAAGAAGGTACATGAAAGCTCATCGAAGCAACGTTAACCATCCAATGATGTGGACAGATCAGGACGCTGGGGAAAGGGATGGGTATTTGTGGACGAGGTGGGATGTTCGTTTGGCCATATCGCAGGAGGAACCCTTTATGGGAATGGTAGTATGGCAAAGGGGGACGAAGCGGGAGGAAGGTTAGTCTCTGTTAGGAAAGGGGTGCATCGGTGGACGATGGCGCGGAGTGATTGATCGTCGCCTCGCGACACCCCCGTGTTCTCGTAGAGTGGATAAAGGGGTGGAAAAAGGAGTGGAAACCCTTTCACGCTTTCACGGATCAGTCACGGGATCACGTTCTCGGTCCCGCACCCTCCGTCCGTTACCCCCTGGTACACGGGACATGCATCACCCTGCCATCCACCCGTCCTCGCCCCTCTAGCTTCGGAGGTTTGCTCGTCGGCATCGCGAGATCGGATCTGCAAAGTTAGCGTGGCTGGAAAAGAGATATAATGACTTTCGGGCAAGAGGCTTAATGGGGAAGTCCGTGGGGGGTGAAAAGAGGATATTTAGAAATTTGTTCTTGTTTTGTGGGAAAATTTGTAATAAAATTCGGAATAGGTACACTTGGGGATTCTTATACATCGCGTAAACGTACCGCGTAGGAAATGCCAAGCGAATATCGATTAACTTTGCGTTAAAAAAACGCAAGTTATATTAAAAGTAATTTAAAACATAGAAAACGTTTCAAGATAATGCCGCTTAAAGTTTCGAATACCTAGTAGGTACCGAAATGTTCTCACCCTTTGTTTTGTATTGTTACAGCGAATAAATAGAAGTTTAATGGACGAAAAGAAAAGATTTGCACGTGAAATTTTACAGTCAAATGATACGTAATAAAGAAATTAGGATGCCAGGGAGAGGCGATAACGCACGACTGTTTTCTCCCCTCTTTCCTTTCGATTTTCGGTATCCCCCGTATTCAGGATTTCACGTATTCTTCGGATTGGTCGAACCAAGGGGTTTCGGCTCGACCGTCCAGACGCTGGGGTAGGCAACTTTGAAGGATATTTTTTATTCATGTGACGTGTTTGAGGGCGCGGAAAAAACACATTCTCCCGATTCGAAGGCGAAGATCGAGCCAGGGAACCGTACGTATGTCCTTCCAGCCAGCAAGACCTTCAATTTTAAAATCCCCTTCGATTCAGGCCTATATATTCGTCCTTCTATCCCGACTTCTCCATCTTCGTTGAGCATTTTGATGAATTAACAATCGAGTAATGTATTTTTTTTCATCGAAGCCCAATAATTCGTAATATTGGAAATCATTTGAATTAAATTACTCGAATTACAAAACACAGCCAGACTTAAACATCCTTGAAAATGTGGGGATAGGGGGTAGATTTGAACAATAATAATATTCGGCGATGTTCAAAGAAGCTCATCTACTAATTGGCCAGCTAAAAATCGAAGGGAAAGAAAGTGTGGAAAAGTTGCGAGACTCGGCGTTCCCTGGGGATATCAACGAAATTCTACGGATCGAGCTTCTCTCAAATATTTAAACGCAATATCCAATTTTACCTTGCACAACCCACGTCTACTCGAGACCGATTCGTCGTTCAAATGCCATTTCTTCGTAAGATAATTATGTTGGATGACCAACGTTCTGTTTATCATGAGCCAATAGAAGAACCTTTTTGATAAACTTAGCTAGTGTCCGCAGTCTGCGATAATGCGTTCAAAACAAATTATTCATCCCTATTTTTCCTTTATGCACAAAGTTCAGAAAACGTCACACTGTTAGTCACTAAGGGCTGATGGTTATCTTCACTTGACCAAAATACCGAGAATATAAAAAGTTTCCAAATATTGTGAAATGCAGACAAAGAGAGTTCTTTCCTCGCCAATGGGACGTTTGGTTCGTCCGTATGTCCGACGTAGCCTAAGATGTAACGGTGTGTAGGATAAATTTTCCTGAATAATTTGTCGCTATATACAATCGGTTATTATCCTCATCTCGGCATACAACATAAATTTGGTGTACGATAATAATCACTTGCGAAATTGGAATTTTGTCGATAAGTACGTGTTACGTCGCGATTTTGTTGATGATAATTCGTAGAAGTTGATTGTTGTCTTCAATTATTATTTTCTATAACGTGACCAAAATTTTTACAATACCTACATTGATTCAAATTTATGGATCTATTAGGAGATGGTTTAAATCTATTTTGATCGATCAATGAAAGGATCGAATAAATTCGTAATATTTTATCATCCCCTCAAGTCCTTAAGGTTTTCGATAAATTCAGTTGCCCGACTTCGTTCTTTCGCAACATGATTTTATCTTTTTCCTTTCGTTTCTTTCTACTGTAGTTAGATTGATGTAAGTTCACGGAAAGGTGAGGATATCAATGACGAGACATATTATGGCTCGTCAGTTTGCGAGTGACAATCCTACTGGTGCTAGGGCTGAAACACAGGCCAGATGGAACTTCTAAATGGATAAGATGTAAGAGTTAACACAGCAGCGAAAGGAAGAATTAGGTGTCTGATGTATGAGACGCCGTCATCCGGTCTGGCTCTTCCGGCGAGGCCAGCCGTAAATGAAAGAGACATTTTCCTCGCATCGGTTTCCAAAACACGATCAATCTTACTATGGCTAGTAGAATGGAAAAGCTGAATTTTTCCGTAATTACCGCACTGTTCAGTTGGAAATTCCTCGTTTCTACTATTGAGACGTTTTGGTATTATTTAACCCTTTGCGCTCCGTGTATTTTTTAATACAACCTACCAGCAATTTCCACATGTTTTTGCGAGCAAAGTTTACTCTTAAAAAAAAGATTTCTTTTGAAAGGAAAAGATTACAAGTACTTATCAATTAATGTTTATTTTCTAAAATCAGAGTTTTACATTTTGCAATTTTTACGGTGTCACTATTAGTAGCCACAGAATCACAATCGCTTGTATTATCGTATACCAAATTGTCCTTATACTATTTAAAATCATATTCTTTCACACTTTCATTCACTTCCAAATTTTCATAATGTAGTGGTATTTCGATTATCAAAGTAACAAATGTTAAGTACAGATACGTACTGAGTCTGTTCCTAGAGGAAACAAACGGAATTACAAAAAAACATCATGAATGTCTCCGTACCGGAGTCAATACAGAGCGGAAAGGGTTAACAAAGGAACTATAACAGCTTGTAGAGTGAAAATTTGGCGAACATTTTTTTCCAAGAAAAATCCCAAATTCGATTCGTGCTGCAGGATGCAGGCGTCCATTCTTCCCGCGGAAGCTATCCCTAATATATTGGATCGAGTTTACAGGGGGATGGAGTCACGTTACTCCTGTGCGAGGGTGTTTCTGGAGGTGGTGGGCGGTTGGATAGGAAGGTTACGGCTCATAAACCATCCTCCGGTCACTGAAATCGTCCCGAACGTGTGCACCGATGTCTACGTGTGAGTGCGCGTGTCCGTCGCCTTTTCCGGTCGTACACGCATGATCCACGCGAGTCACCACGCGAATCCTTCCCTTTCGAGCTTGTTTACTGGCAACCGTGCACTTTTAGAGTAATAGAATCTCGATCTCGCGATCCAGGAAGCTACACGGCTTGTCCTCTAGATTTCGTCGGTCCATCGAGATCCGCGAAGTTTCAAGATTAAAGCTAGTTCTTGCAGTTTCGAGCTTTTTGTAAATGCTTCACCTTCATTGACTATAAGTAACTTATTCTTTTAAGTTTCCTGCTGAGAAGTTTAGTTTCGTTGCTCGAGAACGTATTATTTTGTTAGCTATGGAATTTTTTGCGAATCGATATTTTGATACACAGGGTGGACCGATAAAACCTAAATTCTGGAGTATTTTCGAAGTTGCGATGATAACAGAAACTAGTTTCATTTAATACCGATCGCGTGTATCGTGTACGATGCGTGTGACAGTGAACTTGTTAAGGTCATTTTTGTTGGTCCGTCTTCTGTTTGATACGCATAAGTAGCGAAAGTTGAGAACCGTCGTGTGTGTGTAATATGAAGATAAGATGTCCCCCATGTTCCCATGTGTCACGGCTCTCTATCGAGGATTATGTTGCCATCTAGGATGGCGCACCCCCTGAACGAAAACATCGCGAACTTCCCCGACTATAGTAGGAATCCCTTAACCTTTTGCACTTTCATGCTCCCTACTCTCGGATTTCCACCGATTTTCTCTTCTGGTATGGAAATATTTCCAAACTTAATACCACTCCTAGCGAACGGTTGAGTTCTTGAAGCTCCGGACAGGATTCCCAGGACGAATTTACGTTAAACGTGATCGAAAACTCGAATATTCGAGGTACGGGGAGGGAAACGGCACCCTTATGATTTTTTAACGCCAAACATTTCTACGGCCGTATGGCGTGAGCCCCGGTTTTTTCTTATTTTCCAGGGGTGACTAGAGCACTTTTTTTTTTATGAATCCACCAGGAATATTCGTCTCCCTCTACGGTGAACGGTTACTACTATTTCAACAGTGGTACTCTCTACCCATCGTGTATCTTTTACGCGATCAAATATAGTAAGGAAATAATCCATTAAAAGAGACGTATCATACGTATCAAATTTGTCACCCTCTTAAAAAAGCAACGTTTCTCTTTTTTACTTACTGTACCTTTTATTCGTGTTATTCGTAATGTTTGGCGATGGGATACTCGAAATTTCGGAACCTAGAAACCCTTGGAAACTCAAAAAGTTTCGAGTTCTCGGAACTATCGAAACTTATCGTTGGTTAGGTAAATAATAATTTGTATACACAATGAGAATACTGTCATGCTACGAATTTGTTTCACCAATAATCCAATTGAGTTTCTGTTTAGATTTTAGAGTCATTTTAATTTAATTTAATTACAGTCGCTTATACCGAGAAAGAAAGAACATAAAATTGAATGATTACCTCACAAAATTTGTTTACCGATTCATTTATTTAAATTTCAACTACACTTAAGTTTCATAATGACTTTCTAAAGTGAGATTTGTTAAGATCTTGAATCCCGACAAAATTCCTACTCTTTAGAAACAAAGGGAAAAAATAAGCATTCAGGAGCATCGAAAGATTCGAGTTTCGCGAGTTTCGCGAGTTTGCAAAGTTTCGAATTCGAGCTCAATTAGGTTTCGGGAATCAAAAATTAGGTTTCGTCTCATCCCTGGTAATATTTGAAACTCGTGTTAGCCAATGGGTTATCTCAATTTCTAGCCATCAATTTTACTTTCTCTCTTTTTTCCCTTTCGGTGTAAGAGTATCCTTATTTTTCTGCTTCTCCGGGAAATAGTCAGCATTCCGAATGGCCCGTGCCAAGCGTGTCAGCCTAATGTATGTCCTGCATCGCGAGGGTGCGTTTGATTCATTTCGCCGAGGGGGTTACTCGTCAGACCACATTCGCCACGCGTTTCAAGGACCTTTTTCCATCCCCGGCAGTCGCGAAAATCCACCCCGAAAGACTTTACACGGGCGTCATAAGCCGGTGCACTTAATTTAAAGATCATCGACCGACGAAAAGTCGACGGGACCTAGAGGGTTCTATCCTCCCCCTTTCTTTCTTCTCGGCTTTTTTTTTTCCTCTTCTTCCTCGTGAGTTCATAGATTTCTGCGGGGACAAGCTTTACAGTCTGTGCATTCTGCTTTACAGTTCATTTCACTCTTCCTGCCGCCGGTCAGCCCGTTTTTCCACCCCTGTTTTCTCCTCGTCTCGGGAAGTTCCTTTAATTTTTATTTTTCGCTTCCCTTGTCTGAACGTATGGTTTTGGCTTTCGTACCATGTCACGTTCAAATTATCGGTGATTTCTATTGTAAGACATTGGATCTTATAAGACAAAGTTAGAATTGGAGTTCGAATTAAATTTCATCGTCCACGATGTTCCTTTTTTGACGAGTCTACGGTACAATTTATGGAACGAGTGCGACTCGTTATTGTAGGGTAAAGGGTTACAAATACAATTCTTCGAACGCTTATCGCGGTGAAGTTTCGCGAGCATCGGTTGCTGATTAATGCCGGAACGTCACCGGTCATCGAGATCGCGTCGGATGTTCGATAGATCGGCGAGTTTCGCGGCGGATTTGGCTGTCGCTGGACTCCTGGTGTAGAAAGGAAAGGCAGCTCCGTAGGCATGTGGCAAATTGCCGGTGCTGCCAGTTCGAAGGGACCTTTCTCTTTCTCTCTGCCTTTTCTGTTCCTCCGCGGAGGTGGAGGCGCCTCGAAAGAGAGGTGGAGCAAGAAAAGGAAGGACGAACCGAGCGGAGGAAGAGGGCAGTTGGAAACCTGGCGGTCGCAGAGGAAAGAGGATGGCCGCCAGGACGAGGTGGAAGGAAGGCGGCGGGTAATCTGTGATTCAAAGAGAGCGATCCATCTTGCGACATGCCAGCATTCAATCGTCGGCATTTGTTTGTGAAATCAGTCCCGAAGGACTCATCCTCTGGACCTTGTCTCGCCTCTGTGATCTTCCTCACCGTTCCTCTGGGCCAAGGTCCCTGAAAATTGGCTAGAATTGGAGAGAAAATGCAAGAAGAAGCTTGCTCACAAGGAGAGGCCGCGATAGTGAAACGAGAGCGACTTTAACTCTTCAGATCTTCATTCCGTTCTTCGAATTCCTTAACCCTTAACTACTTGCACGAAGTATTTAAACACTAATATGGACACGAAGTCAGACTTCGATTGAAATGTATCGCTGTTAAGTATTTATGAAATTAATGTGATATTAAATGTTACGTAGAAAGGTGAAATAAGGGGTGTGCTCCAAATTGGTATTAAAAAATGTTTCATTGTTACGTAACGAGAATTTTAAAAATTACAAACAAAGGAACATAATTTTTGTTCCTGCAATGTATGGAAACGTACGCTATCGTTTATAAGCATTTGGACACTTTTGCATTATTAGAAATACGTGAAATATGCTTCAAGTAATACTTTAAAATGTAATTTTCACTACTGTTCTTATTTTAGTAGATTGTCGTAGATTGACCTAGGTTTATATGTTTAGATTAGTTTATATTAATTATATATAAATTATATACATATATATATATTTTATAAGAACACTTCATTTTTGTATTAAGATGCGAAAACTGATAAGTTAATATGGTTATAGTTAGGTTAGAACTAGTTTAAGCTAAAAGTTGTAACCGGAAGTCATTCTAAGCCGAAGAGTAAGGATTACGCGCGATAAATAAATAATAATAATTTAAACGTCTCTTAAGCTGAAGCTTAAGATTTGCTGAATTTGTACAATTGCGCGTGTCCAATTTTCTGCTAGCTGTGCCGAAGAAATACATTTACAGTAAGTGACGTCACCGATTTCCCGAATGCAAAGGAAGCCGATAAAGGGAAAGGACGCATGATCGAAGCCAAGCAGGGCTAATCAGGCCATATATATTTATTCAGGGAGGCGAGGGCGGACCTTGCGTCCCTTCTTCCAGGGCAAACGAATGCAAAGAGCAGAAACGGAACACAGAGGCAGAGCGTGGCTTAGCATTTGGAAAAACCGGAATAGATTCGTGCCTCTGATCCATGCCAGATCCCATAAAATGACCCCTAGCTCGATCGAGTGGCCTCGAGCCGCGGGAAAAGAAGAGAGACAGCCGACCCTCAGGAAATTATTGCTCTCCTTATACATTCGTCCATCGAATTGGGGCCATAGCACGAATAAATGCCCCCTTCGATTTTCTATGGGGAACAGCAACAAAACAAAAAAAAAAAAAGAAGGAAAAATACAGAAATAAATGGGAAAATGTCGAGTATCGACTGATTTGATGGCAAACTTCATTTTCATAAAACATTTCATGAAAAAAATTTATAGACTGTAGCAATCGTTTAGAAGTTTTATCGAATGTAAGCGATTGGTGCTTTTTTTTCAGTATTTCAATTCGGTACCTATACTTTTACTTATCAGTTTTAATTAACCCTTCGGTAGCTGTTCTATTACACCTTTATAGTAATTACTTCTCGATTAACAAGAAAATCACGGTTTTTCCTTTGATAGGATAAATAAAACCATATTTGAAATATTTCGGTGTCTCAATTTTTTAGACAGAGATATTATAAAATTAATTAGAGGAACAGTTGTTACCTATGCATCGTAACAAGCATCGTCAGTACGATATGTCGAGCGAAAGGGTTAGAAAAGAGAATTCATCGGCTGCTGAAAATAGCGGATCAATTATACCGAACATTAAAGTTGCAATCTGTTCGAAATAAACGCAAACTTTTACGCAAAAACGCAGCGAATTAATTAATACACCTAATAGTTAACTATCCTAAATTGGTGACTTTGCGAGTATTGGATTTAATGGATTCTATTAAAAAGTCGGAGCTTGTTACTGCTACGTACAAAGTCATTTATTTTGCAGAAACGGGATTCTCTTTGTCGTCGAGGTCTCCATGCGAGACATAGTGGTAGTCGATAAACCTGTAGCCCTGTGTGAGTTGTGCGCAGGTATTGACAAAGTGGCACGCGAACAGCAGCAAATTCCGTGGCTGCACCTTCAGGGCGAACCTCATGAACACCATCGAGTACAGAGCCAATGCTACAAATCAATCAGATGAATTAAAAGACCGTCGAAACGGTTTCTTTCACGTTGACAAGATTTGCCACGAAAAAAATGTAAAGATGTGCCTCCATATGTACAATCTGCGGGAATATTTTAGAATTTTCGCATGCCATTAAATGTGAGAAAATGACCCAGAAACGGACAAATCGGGAACTGTCTTTCCTGTCGAGATAAAGGGTTCAAATTTAGCATAAGAAGTTTTGAATGTTTCGTCATTGACTAATTATAAGTACAGGATAGACCACTCATTTATAGGAAACATAAATTTGAAAGTGAAATACCGGTCGTGTAGAAAATCAGAGGTTTTCTTTGCGCCCCTTACGATTTAGAGCGGAGATTTGAAATGTTACGTTCAATCCAATCATCAAAGTTGATAGCGTTAATTCTCTATAATGCCATTTGTTTATGTACATATAATGCCAATAATTATTTAAGTTAGAAGAGGCTTCCATACGTTATTATAGCAACGCGACGTAAATTTGTACGTGTATGTATGTACTAAGTAACATACTAAAGTAAATTATTGGATTAATGTAACAATTTTGTTTAAAATACACAAATCTCCTAAATTTACATAAGGACATGAAACTGCTCCGTTGCCAAGGGGTTAAAAGCGCTATCGTCTTATTCTAGTTTATATTAGCAATGTCGCGCGTGGCAATAAAATGTTAATGCTGTATGAGAATGAATAATCTATCCTATGCTTCGTCGATGGTTTCGTCAAGTGAAATTCAATATAAGGGTACTTTTGACCTACTTATCCAGCGATACTATTTGCAAAGTTTGGATGTTTAGCGTACGATGGTCCTAAAAGATAGGGGCTCAAAAGTCACGTGTTCTCCGCTGGCGGCTCATTAAGAAATAAATGGTGATTCGCTCTGTGTTCGAGCGGCAATTATTTTATGGGGGCCCGTGTTCCTCTGCGTTTGGTCCTTCCGTACCCTTCACCCCCGTGCTGTCCTGATTCCCTGTCCGCCGTCGTGGACCATCGTGGTCGTGATGGTCGCGATACGTGATTATTATGAGCGGCGAAACTCGAATTCCCCGAAAGGACGACGAAGCGCGATGCCGCGGCTTCAACTCACCCAAAGTCATTTTGCCGCTAATGATTCTCGGATGCTTTTGCGTGTCGGATATGGCCGCTATGGGTATCATCCAGTTGAACACCGGTCCCCAGAAGTGTGTGCTTAAAACAGAGAAAAGAAAAAGAAAAATAAAAAAAACAGAAGGAACGTTTCTTTTCCATAAATTATTCCTTTCCGTGATATAAAGTGAGGAGGCATGCGTGTACGCGATCGTATCGGGGGAACGTATCTCGTTTTTCTCGCTCGATATCGTAAACGAAGGGAAAAATGGAGAGAAGGATGGAAGGAGGAAAGAGAAAATGGGATATGTATGAGGAAATTCGAGGATCCGAGATTACATAAGCGCGACAGGATGGTTTTTTTTCCCGGAGATGCCGGTAATAAAGATTTTACGACGCAACTAGTCCTTTCTTTATCCTCGTTGTCCTATACCTCTCCTCCGATATTTCGAGTGCGAGCAATGCAAACACATCGTGTTCGGGCAACGATAGGGATTAAGCTTCTATCGTGCGATCGTTGGAAGCGGATCGCACCGATTACCTCATCAAATAATTCCTGGTCTTCTTGTTGAATAGCCCTTTCGTCGATCGATTTGCCATTTTCGTTATGACGCTTTCCCCTTCTCTGTAACACGCTTCTTTCAAATATTTCTCGGATCCCTCGGTACTGTATCTTTCGAAAATGGTACTACGAATACTGTGTGTTTTCCAGTAGGCGGAGATCTTTCGAAAATTTTGACACAAATACTGTAACCTTTAATCTTCATACGAGTACGTTCTGTAAAGGATCGAACATTGCGTTTTACTTGGCTCAATGCATAATTTACTTGAGTATTATATTGCACACTTCACGTTGCAAGTATATTCTATTAGGTGATCCAGAAATAAATTGCGATTTTTTGTAGCTTCGTATTTGGAGTTTTATATATCGGAAATATTTCATTCGTACTTATCATGCGACATACCATTTTAAAACGTAGATACCTTATTCTTATTTAATGGTTACGCTTTTTTACTCCTTGCAACTCATTTATTGGCAGCTCGATTTAAAGTCGCACATACATAGTAACAATGCAAAAGAAGCGATGTTGTACAATTTTCTCTATATGTGTTCAAAATCAGACGTAACGTAGCGGAAACTGCTCGAAATATCAATGATGTATTTGGCAAAGGTATAATCTTTGAAAGTAGAGTGCAACGTCGATTTCATAGCGTTAATGAAAGTCCCGAAGGGAAAGAATATTGAAGACGGACTTCTGTCATTAATAATGATAGAATCAAAAGATTTATTAAAAGTGGTTCGGCTACAACAGTTCGAGAACTCGCACATGAATTAGGTGTAAGTAAAACAGTTACACGTAATCACTTAACAGAAAATGGAACATTAAAGATGATATGAAAACAGCAATTTATTTCTGAACAATCTATTAGGTCGCATTAGGTTGCACATGAAATGGGCGATTTTACGTAACGTAAAATTTTCTAATCACCAATTAATTAAAAGCAATACCTCTAATTTTTGTAAAATGTCTCGTACACATTGATGAGTATCAGAGTCAAGTAATATTTTTAGTTCATCATCGTCGATCGCTTCTTTTAGGTGATTATCAAAATTAATACATTCAGTATAAAATTTCAAGTCAAACTAACATGGAATTGTTCATTCACAAATTATATCTTTGCATGCATGATTAATATTAATAATAAAGCAGCTTTCACTGCGTTATGGCGTAAGTTTAATGTCGAAGAATGTTCTAAGAAGAAAATGCGAATTTGAGTTGCATTTATGGTTCATTTTATTTTTACTATCCGCCATTTCTTTTTAAAGCACGCGACGATCTATGTATCAATAACGTTAAATTTAGCAAACTTCAAGCTTCATATTTACGTAAAGAGAGTAACTTTAAGCTATATAAAATCGTCTATTTCACATGCAACGATCTAATAAATTCTAAAACCTTGTTCAGATTTTCCGACTACCATTGCAAGTTAGTCTCGACGCAGACGAGCGTCTTTTCGCCGTGCATCCGTACGTTTGTCGTCGTTGCTTTCAACAACAAAAATAAGGAAAAACGTACGATGGTGCGTGAAAAAATCGCTCGCCTGCATCGAGATAAAAATAATCCGAACGAGGCTTCCAAGTCAAGTTACTTCTATCCAAGTCGCTAGAAATCGACTAATTTGACTAATCTGCGCGTGATTTAAGGGAGAAGTCGAATCGATCAATCCCTGTGTCCCGTATCATTCAACGCAGGCCTCGAAACAATTAATTTCAGGTCAATGTCGCTTTTCCGTGCAAGATTCTACTACTCGAAAAGCGATCCATCACTTTCACCGATCATTCACCCTCAATTGATTTGCATAACAGTTTACACGCATAATTTATCACGCGAGATACCCTCGCCGGGCGTTTCTCTCTTTTTTTTTTTTTTAGCACACTCTTGAGGAGCCACCCTCCTCATAATAAATGCACAGGTTATTATTTCGCGCGTATAATATTGATGGCGCTATGAATGTTGCATGGAGGGGTGCAAGGCGAAGCGTAGTTCATCTGGGGGTGGAAACCAGCTCGCTCATGGGGGGATGTCGCACATGCGCCCCGAAGATGGTATTATTGATCTGCAAGGGGGCGGACTACACGGCCCTCGAATTTCAGTGGTGTGTACCTATCGTTAGGCACCCTCGTCTAAAATACGAAGATTTCTCTAACCTCCAGTAGTACGAAATTAAACAAGGTTGGAAGTTAGAAGAGATACACGAGATTGTTCAAGACGCGGTACGATAATTCGTTGCTATTGAATTGCAATTCAATTGCGATTCACGGATTCCACTTCACGTGCTTAGTCCTCTGTAATCAAAATTTTGTTCACTTTGGCAGGAAAGTTACAATCGATTAGAGTTTCCTTATCTTGATTGGGGAAAATTACGAAGCAATAATTCACGTGCTTAACCGTTTGTAATTAAAATTTTGGTTAGCTGGGTAGAAAAATTATAATTGATTATGGATTTCTTATATTGGTTGGAAAACTAGGAAGTAATAGTTGTTACAAGTAATTGTTGTTATTACGGTATACTACTGAAATATAACAGTATAGTGATAACAACGTAAAATACTTTAAATGATATAGAAAGGTGGGTACCTATGTAATTTCCGAGTCATGAAGGGCTATAAAAGGTTACATTTAATTTGAACCCGAATTTCTCATAAACGTGTGATATAGATTTCGTGAATCGAGCGATTGAAATTTAATCACCATATATTATATATAATAGAGTTTTCCAGAATCAAAATTGATCAATTTCACTTATTTCTAACTACTCAGATTTCATTAGCCAGGTACATAATTAGTGTCATATTTTTAAAAAATTACTTGAATTCATTCTAGTTGATTAATTCGGTTTCTGAACGGTTAAATTGACGTGCATTTTGTACAACTTCGAATCCTTAGGAATATTTTAAACTCAATTCAGCTTAATTGTGGTCGAATTCATCAGCTGCTGAACATATAATTTTGATCATTTTTACAGCTTGTTGAACAAATTTCTCGAAGGTAGAAGTTTATTTTATTAATTCGAATTGCCTAAAAGTTTTTAAACCATTGCAAACAAACGTCGCAAATAACCGCCCAAGTTTTTGTAATTTTTTCGACTCCGGTTAATTTTTAAAGCAAGAAATTAGAATTAACATCGTTAATAGACTAAGCTAATGATAATAACCGGACAAGAATTTGTTGAATCTCGTTCTCAAGGGGTTAATAATTATACAAAGATTCGTTAAATATTGTTTTAGTCTATCCGCAAAGGGTTAAAGAATTTCTTATTCTTAAAGCAAGTTTGAGCCCTGAATGCGCCAGAAATGGACGCACCTGCGTTTGCCATTCCCTGCATATGCATTCCCGCGTGTGCTCGTACGAGCATTTCCCCTTGGAGCAAATCCTTATCCCCGGTCCCCCAGACCACCATTCCAGCCACTCAAGAGTATTGCCGCTATTTTCCGTCTCGCGTATTATGGCCGGTGTATTTCGCGATTCTATGCCGCATCGTTTACATGCACTTCTCCCTTCGTACAACCATTCAATATCTTCATTGTCATTCATTCAATCGGTCAATTCTAATCTAATTCTAAAGTCCTCTCCTGCTTCCTTTCGTAGCATTTCGAATCAGTGAAATGATCGTTCTGGAATTAATTCGTACACTCTGCGACTTAAATATAACACCAGCTACATTTTTATGGTTTCTTTTAAAAAATAAATTACAATTTTGTGATCAATATATTTAACTATTTAATATTATTTTAATTGCGGCTCATATGAAATATTAGATTCTCAATTTCGGCCCGCAAAAGTACAAAAAAGTTGCTCATCACTGCGCTAAAGTGTTGCTCGGGAATTGCAAAAGAATGCAAGCTTAAAAACATGGATGTTGGATATATAGTTATGCACCAGAGTGTACTTCTTTATTCAGATTACTTTGAATAATGTTTACTTTATTTTTCTTCTCGTTGGAAGAATGTATGTTGCGCAAATTGCTACGTGTAGCCCGGCGCAAACGATACAATCGGTACGTACAGAGTATTTCATTTGTATTCAGCCGGAGGAAATGGCACGGACTTTGATGTTTCTTGCTGACGCGTCCCAAAAACCTTTTCTATACTACCCCTCGTTCTCCTTCGGAGACTGATCTGAATGCGTCCTACGTATTTGCCAACCCCCCGGTCCTCCTTTCTTCGGAATAGCCGCCGACAGTCGCAGTCACCCCTTGACACACGTTTCCTCTCCCTTTCGCGGGTAAAAAGTCGCGCTGCTCTTCGACTTGGAATAAATTCAATCAACCCTCGACAATGCTCATTGTTACCCAAAGAATAGCTTCAGTATATTTTACTATTGAACAGAGTATTTTCTAAATTCGAAAAATGGCAAGGATTTGTACGTAAACTTTTGCCAAATATCAGATTAACCCATAAGTGATACAAATATTCGAAAATCTCAACAAGGAAATTGTATTTTTTTCCTTTTTTCTTTTTGTAAAATTGTCTTCCTTGTTTTTGGAATTTTCTTGCGCTAAAATTTTCTCTTCCGCTTGTGGAATTCTTTTGCGGATATCAATTTTTATTACAGATACGAATTTAATTGTAAAATAATTTTCTATTAGGCGTACAACTTAATCCTGACCATTCAGTATTTCATAAGATTTAATATTTATTCGGTTAAAAAATCAAATACAGCTTTAATATTCAAAATGTTCAGCATTTTCACATTTATCAAGCAAATTAGTCACTCGAAAAATAGAAAAGTGACGATTTCGAATTGTCAAAGATATGAAGAGTTTAAAGATAAAGGGTTCGAATTACTTTGCACGCCTAATATAACAGAAGTCCTCTGCTTTATTCTATATTTTCATCCAAAAACATTCCGTATGTAAAACCACTGTTTTTGCATAAGTGAAATCATATCAATTTGTTATCCAAAATAACTAACTATTTATCGTTTTAATACAAACAACTGTTTTATACGAACTATACATTGTATTTGATGGAGTTCGATGTATGAGTACATTTCGATTATTTCACGACTTAGATTTTCTAAGACATCAAGAAGCCACTTTTTGTCAAGACGCACTATTTCAAATATCAGTTCTTATCTATATGTATTCTTGTCTATATTATCTATATATCTATATATATATATATTCTTATGTATTCTTGTCAACGTACACTCCCTCGTTAAATTATTAAATGATAAAGAACCTTGGAATTAACGGAAGCACCATGTTCAACGCATTCCTCGTTTTCTTAAGCAATCTCTTCTTCTCTCAAAGACCACCGACCGTCGAAGCGGCGGATCTCATCGTGCAGCCGATGCAAATCAGTCAGCACTCGGCCAGGCATTGTGCTTGCCACTGTCTGGCCGTTTCTCTTTCTCCTTATTTATGCACTCGCTTTCGGAGTAATTGTTTCCCTCAGAGGGAATAAGCAAGGGTCTTGCCTTGATGCACCGCCGAACCAGAACAGGGCACAGATCCGCGCGTGTCAACCACGGAAGCTTCTGTCTCCTCTCTTTGTCCGTCAACTTCTTTACTTCTTCTGTCTTTTGCTGCGCGGAATCCAGAGCGAATTCCACCGCCATGATTTTAATTGCCCATTTGGGTTGAATTCGATCGGCCCCCGAGAACAGAATCGATCGTAGGAAATTGGAATTCGAAAGGAACGTGCTTTTATAATTGCTACCATATGAGATTATGATCACCAGACTACGGATCTTTATGCAAATTCACGTTTTTACAAGTGACACTGAAGAAATGGGATCTAAGTCGCGGGATGTTTCGCTATTTAACTATTTTAACATTCTATGACTAGAATTTTTCTTTATTTAAGAAAGAAATTATAGCTAATTATAGTTTCACGTTGCAATTATCAGGAAATTAGGATTTTATTGTGCATTAGTCACTCGATGTCAGTATAATTGTGTATTAATTATAAATGTGTATGTAACTTTCAAGTCACGTTGCAGTATAGACAGTTAACTTGCGTTTTACTTTGGATATTTTATGTATTTTTGTATATTATATGCACTCTGTATTTTTTCCACGATTAAATTTTCCATAAATAGCATAAATATCCAAAGTTTAACGAAGACTTATGTGTTCAACATTTTTTAAGTATTTTGTATTTAAGCGTTTGGATGTTTTACAGTTATAATAATAAAGTGTACTGGATGTATCGTATTCTGTGTTGCAATATTTTTCAAGGTTTTTTTTTTATATTTAGTCTACGTCTGGCTTTTGATTTATTAACTCAGGGCAGATTTGAAATTTACTTCGTACAGTGAAGTAAATGTCATTACATAGATCATAAGCCAAAGCGATTAACCCCACTTCTTGAATTTTTTCAAATTTTAGTGCCGAACCACTTGATCGATACTTAACTATTTATATTTCAAACAAATTTTCTTAATAATCGGGGCTAACACCACAAAATGAGAAAAATAGCGTTGGCCATGGAGTACAAAGAAATGTATAAAAATGATAACGATTAATCCAAAGATATAGTACTTCATTTATTTTATACGTCGTTGGATAAAAGCTACGTCTGTAATAATACATTCCGCAGTGCTTATTTCAATTCAAATTTTAGAAAGAATTTTGAAAACTAATGTATATTTGCTTCATCAATTTCTCCACCATTCGTTCTGTAGAATTAATCGATTTGGCAGATGAGCGGTTCAAATATCGCTACGTACTTTCCGAACAACCTAACATTTAACGAATATAGTAAACGATTTATTTCTAGCACGCTTTAAAATCAGGTGAAAAGACCCGTGCAAAGACTAGTGCAAGAACTAATCCTCGCCACCGGAATATCATCGATTGGTACCCTTTCGCTGCGTTCATAATTATTGAACGATTAAATATAATCGTTGGCGAAATAACATGCAATCTGCGGGCTTTTTGTATTACGTAAATTGGCGGCGCAGCGTCTCCCGTGTGTAATCAAGATTGATTTAGATCGCACTTTGTAATTACGAATCGTCCAGGCCGGCACGGAAACCGGAGCGTCCATCGTGTCTCCTCTTGTGTGCACACTTCTTGGCTTCCTGTGTCTCTTTCGTCTCCTCGCTCGCTTCTACCCCCTTTGGCTTTTGTACTCTGACAATGCTTTTAATTACTCGTCCCTACCAAGCCGATCCACCGGTGGATCGTTTCGCTGATTGGTGTCCGGTCGATGAGACTTTATTACGAGACGTAATTACCCTGATAAAATATTCCTCGTTGCGCAGTACGTAATTGCTCCTAATTGGTTCTGACCCACGATGATTAGACCCGGCGCGTTACTTAATGAATCAACGATCGATTACGCTGTACACGGTATTTTTAGGTTACACGGTATATAACGGTGTTGGACAAATGTTATTTCGAATAACAAATAAAACGGTATCGAATAAAGTCGATTCTCTAATACTTATTTTATACACTACATACATTATTTTATTTAGCTTCCGCTTCTTTACTTTCGTTTACAAATAATAACGTATAAACGATTAAAGGATAGTAATCGAATGGCGAATAGAATTTTATCCATTATTATAATAAAAATTTCGTTCGAATAGCTCTCAACGCTGGTATATAATATTTTAGTCTTGAACAAACGAATGTGTTCCCTTGAAATTAACAATCGAGAGATGTTTGCAGGTAGGTAAAAAATTAAATTGAAAAGAAAGAGGGGAATACAAAGTGTAAAGAGATCTGACATTATTACAAGCTTGTTTCCTATTGTTCTCTGTTCGAGCTCGTATATCAACATCACTTACAGTCAGGAAAATTTCTCTTAACAATTTTTCTTAGCTAGATTGTCTTCTTCTTGTTCTGCAACGGAGAAACGGATGAAGTATGTATTATTTATGCGACGTTAGGTAGAATCGCGATATTTCTTTGTATTTCTCAAAGCAAATATTAGATATCGTTAGGATCGGTAGATTAATAGCTGTATTCATTTTTCGCTTATTGGAAGTTTACACATTGGCAATATTATTACCAGTTTGGGACTATTGCGCATTTTAAGTAACCTAATGAAAGAGTTAAAGACAAGATAAAATTGAGCAATTCAGGAGATTTAGGAATAGCTTAGAAAACTTTTCAATTAAGAACCTGAAATATGACAGTAAAGGAAATTGTTATTAATTATGAATCAACATTATGATTAATCGGAAAGTAAACCAGAATTTCGATATCAATAGCGTTTAAAAAGGGTTTCTAAAGTTTTCGCTGACAGTGTTTCTTTTA
The DNA here is from genome assembly GCA_028830335.1 of Eucera pruinosa. Lineage (NCBI taxonomy): Eukaryota > Metazoa > Arthropoda > Insecta > Hymenoptera > Apidae > Eucera > Eucera pruinosa. Next base: position 14,830,721 of record JAMYCR010000005.1, read on the forward strand.
TTACATTTCTTACAATGCTAAGATAATGCATTGTACAATCTGTGTACATAAGTTACAATTCGTCATAAATAGATTGCGGATTTCTAAGAAAATTTCTATTTCTATTAGCAAAATTCAAGAAATAAAATCTAATTGTAAGTAGAGAGTTATTTTCCCCTCCAAAAACAACAATATTTGATATCTTGTACATTTTTCCATACTATGCGCATTCTCTACCTTTTCGCACATTTAAATTTCCCATAAATACATAAAAAACCGTAGATCAGTTTTAAGTTTCTACCATAAACGAATAATTATTATAATATTATTAATTAATCTGTTTTCACTAAAAGGTTTCCAATTATTTTAGTCATATTTCGGGAAATCATAATTCTTCATCGCGCCCCGATAATCCCCCCCCCCCCTCAAAAAAAATAGTCAGGGATGTAAAACAAGAATCACATCGATTTTGACGATGCTTGACGCCACGTGCAATCTCCGAAAAGTGCAATGGAAAGGAGGAGAATTATGAGAGAGCCGGCCGTGAATACGGGGCCATTATTCCACACGATAAAGCAATTCCCCTGCACTCACCAAATTATGTTTCTTCTATTTAGCATTGGTCAGTGAGGACAAGGGAATCGGGGAACCGCTGCAGGACATCAAAGAAGGCATGCTTCGATCGAGGAGAAAATCAGGCGCAAAACGGAAATGGAAGCACCGATAAAATCGTACGTTCCTTGCTTCGGAACCATTCGTTACCGTCAACGATCGATCACTAGTCGCTTTTCCGACTTTAATCCGATTTTTCATTCCCAATCGGTCGCTCTTCCTTTTGCCCTCCGCTTCTGAGAGTTTCTTGGCGTTCAGGAAGCTTTTTTAATTAACCCTTTGTCCCACGATTATTTGATTACCCACTTAGGCTAACATTAGTTAATCGCTACTTTTATATCGTGTAACTGACAAATCGTTTGAATATCGTAGACAATTTCTATTTAACCCTTTCGCTACCGTGGACGTATATATACGCTTTGAAGAATTGAATTGACATTTACGTGGCAGAAAACGTAGCGAATGAATTTTCTTACTATCGAACATTCACACGTACCGTTGCACTTTTGTGTACCATCGTATTTGCATAAAAATTCGCAGTCTGGTTGTTAGGTATTCGGTTAAAAGTTAAGAGTATTTGTTTCTTTTTTTTATATTTATCGATGGTATAGATGGAGAAAGTCACGCTTTCTTTTCCTATTGACCAGACCGCCTTCCATTTTCCCTCATCCGCCTTTAGAAGTAATCACAATATGTATGAGAGGCGAGAAGACAGAAATCCGTCGAGATGCGAGCAAGCTTCACCTAGCACTCAGTTTTCTCATCGGAATTGCAAGTAGCTTCCACCGCGAACATACATTATTCCCATTTCACCCGGTATATTTCTACGCAAAATGCGAACAGGGGTGGGCGTATGCAATTTTCTAAGTCAAAAATAAGCAATTGCTGTTCACGTTTAATATATATCGGATCCAATTCATTAGTAGACTGCGGAACTTTATGTATCTTTGTGAAATTTCAAATTGCAAAAAGGTAAATTAGGTTGGTGCATATAAAAATATCGTTTTTCACAGTGAAACTTTACAGTTACTTCGAAGCTACTACTTAACCGTTTGCCCTACGATTATTTTATTACCAATTTATGCTAGCGTTAGCTGATTACTGCTTTCAGTAGCATGTCACGAACAAATTATTTTAATATTGTGGGCAACTTCTATTTAATAATCTCAAATCCTATAACACAAAGCTACAATTAGATGTCATATTAAATTTCACCCTTAATAGTAAGCGTTTTTCTTAAATTTGTGCCATAATTCATAGAACGAGTGTGACTCGTTATTATAGGGCAAGGGGTTAATTTAGATAATTTCTATGTGTTTTATATATTTCTCCAACTATCTTGAATTTCCTACTTCCTTAAATTTCGGTATACCTATATCGTGTGAAAAAATTATTTATACTCATTACGCTTTAGAGAAGTTGTGCTGGAAAAATTAAAAGGCAACACCTTTTTGGCTGGAACTCTATATAATTGCACTCTTCATTAAATAATCGGAAATGGATCATTGCAAAGTTTTTCGTCCTCTTTCTATTGAGTAGGCTTAAGAGGAGGAAAGAAACGCGTAGATTTCAAAGGTTGCGAGGAAACCTAAATCCAAATTCGCGTTGTTCGAGGAATAATTATTGTATTCATGAAACAAGTTTTGAAATGCATCGATTTTGCAAAAATTATTCGTCACCGAAATGGTTAATTAAAACATGTGACTTAACCAGAACTATTTTTCCTTATACAATCGAAATGTTGAGACCTTCGTGTTTCTTTCTTCTTTTTTTTCCCCCAAGAAATAGTTTATTATCTGAAATTTTCTATTAGATTTCGTTTCCATAAATATGGAATCCAGTTTAAGGGGGTGGTTTAGGTGGGACGAATAATATCCGGAGAGTTTTCCTTAGCTCCGTTGAATTATTATACGATTCATGTTTCGAATTGACTCACAAAATACAAAAGCGGAAGGAGAGGAATGTTATTGTACGCCAGCGGGACCATCAATGGGTGCAGAAGAGGCGGGGCTGATATACCTCCGAGGTAAAACCTTGTATTTTTACAGGATTGCGCCCGACTTTTACGTCGGCGCCGATGAATATTGGACGAACGCGTATCGCGAATGGACTTCTGCTGTTTTCCTTTTCATACGCTGTATTTTCAAACCCTTCTAGACTTAACAATCCATGTACGATAAATGCCAGGGATCTTCATTTTTTATACGAAAAAGAAAATCTTTGGATAAATCGATTGTCAGAAATAGTAAACCCTGAATACCGGACTGCGGAGTTTTATGCAAATTCATATTTATAAAATCGAAAGTAGAGAAAGGGGACGTAAATAGGGGATCGTTTCACCCTCTAAATATTGTAATTCCTACTGTACTTTGAATATTTTGTATACTTTTTTTGTATCGTATGGAGCTTGTACTGTTTTGTGAATTTAAATTTTCCATAAATGTTTAAACATCTACAGTCTACTGATAATTTTTCATAGTTTTCAATAGAGTAATGCCTTAACATGAAACTTACTCTAAATACAATTGAAAGTGTGGAACACACGTAAAGATTTGTTTCATCCTTTGAGCAATTCAAACATGCACCTCGCTTTGCGTATTTTGCATATTTCAACGTGTCATGTGGATTCTGTTTCTCTTAGCACATAGACGTTTCTCACAAATGCATAAAAGTTCGTAGTCTAATTATAAATAATGTAAACTATTGTTGATGGGCAATAGCGCGTACGCGTCTGAATAACTGATAGAGATCGAGATCCATACGATTAAGACGAGAAAATGGTCAATTTGGCAGGGATATACGAAATTCAACTGGAAGAGAAAGCTTCATAGTGCACGTTCTGTTTGGCCATTTCGTCCGAAATGTCACCATTTAAGAATCCAATATAGAGGAGGCGAAAGGGCAACATTCGGTGGAAGAGAGGGTAATTTGACTCCGGAATTTCTCCAGCTCGCTCGGTGGAACATCGCCACCCCCTTTCCACCTTTTTCCTTCTCTATTTCTCTGTTCGCCTTTGTGTTTCTTCTCTACGCTATGAGGATAATGAGGATCCTTGGACTGGTAAGACGAGACCGAACGATCCTATTTCGACGATTACGCTAAAACGTTGATTATATCTCTTTGTGATAAAATCGATTTCTCGCGATGAAGCAAGAGATCGACTCTGCAACTGATGTACAAGAGGGTAGTTCCTGAAAATTTTATTCTCTTAGTTGAATTATCTTTAGTATCGTAGTATCAAAACTCGAAACTATCTTTAACTCTTTGCCCTACGAATTTTTCAGTAGCTGCACGTTTTAGCAGAAGATATTATACCTGCTGCAACACGGTGACAGATGAGAAACATTGAAATATTACACAGTATTCTTATTTGCTATAGTAATTGTAAAAGTTCCAAGGAAAATTAAATAAGGTAAATTCAATTACGTGTTTTTAAATCTGTGCCATAATTCATAGAACGAGTGTGGCTTGTTATTATAGGGCAAAGGGTTAATCGTTACCCAAAGTGCCTCCAAGACTTAAGATATTTCATTCGTACCTTCCGAATTCGATAATCTTCTCCAAACGTCAGCCAAAAAGAAAACGAAAGAAGATGGACGAGTCGCCATCTCTTCGCCCTTTTTTTCCCCAACATTCTTCAACCCCTGCGCAATTACAGAAATTAAAGAAACCAGGGTGGCACCGGCCGATCTGTTCTTGCGATAGTCTCGATTTGATACAAAAGATCTCCAGGAGCAAATCCCTTTTTACAGAGCGGAGGGTTGCACGCGGTTGCGTTTAAAACGTGGGACACCCCCTCTGTCGGAGGGTCGACGAGGACCTCGACAAATATTTGGTTAGTCTTTGATGGGCTTCGAGAAAGTACAAGCGGAGGATATCGATGCTTTTCGGACCAGGACAGCTTGGTTTTGGTACGGAGGACGGGGCGGAGAATGGAAAAGCTTGGAGAAGCGTAGAGAAGGTCCTGGCGCGTGGGTCCACGGGGGAATGTCCGGCATTTTTATTGGTTCCTGCACCCCGAAATTCGAAGAGTTGGGTTCGACTCGGTGGAAGTCGAATCTGATCTCCTCTATCTACCTGTCTGGCGCTTCTTCGGCTAAATCAACTAGATCAACTAATTTCAAGCGTTGGATAATTAATTTCCATAGCCGTTCTGCTTCCCTTAAACCCTTGACATACAATAGCGAGTCACATTCGTTCACGCGAATTATGATATTCGTTCAATAAAATGGGAATCTACTGGGCAACAATGCTAAATTTTAAATTAATTTTTCGTCTCGATTCGTACGATCGAGAATCGTTAATTAAAAATTACAAATATAACGTTTGAATACTTTGCATATAATAATGTATGAAGCTAATGGATAACTTACGTGGCGTGTATTCATAATACAAAAATGTTATGGCGTAACATTATATTTATGGACATTGTATAATTCGACGGATTTACGGAAAACTATTACAAACATTTCCATACTTTTTACTTACAATAGATTGGTCGCGTTCTTGTGCTCAAACGACACAATTCACCTCCTAATATTTATTATTAAATATTAAATATAAACATATATGTAATGTCCATACGTTGTTACGTTAAAACGAAGTCCAAATTTAGCATTGAAATTTTGTTAGTCTCGATTCTTCTTACATTCGTTCGCTATTAAATAAAATAATTAAAGCGACGTTTATAAAGACACCGATAGTTATTGAGACATCTACCCTAGTAGTCCAAGCTCTTCCCTTCAAAATTTCGGTTCCGAAGGTGTTCGGAGGATTCGCCGAACTTTTCTTCCCTCTACGACGAATCTTCTACGCCGTTCTCCAGCGTTCGTCCACGGCTCGTTGGCTGACTTTTCTTCGGAATTCCATGAAGACCGCCATTGATTGATTCCTTGTTAATTAAAGGCCCCGTAGGAACGTGAGCTGGTAGCTGTCGCTGGAGGGGCGGTGGGGAATACGGGGAATCGATCGTGGAACAAGAAACTCCCGTGATCGGGGAAAAAGACGAGAGATACTGTTCTCCTCTCCCTTTCTCCGACTACCTACACCCCATTTCAAGCCCCGTTGACGGGGACGCTCTGCATAAGTCGCGTACACCATGAATATTCATGGGGACCATCGAGGCGCAGCAAAGAAAACGATCCAGCGCGGAATCCGTTCAGAAGAAATCGGATCGCGAACTTTCGGTTTCTTCTCCAGTGTCCCGTTCCTCCTGGTCGCACGACCGTCCGCCATGGTAGAACGAGGACACGGTAGATTTTAATAGCTGCGGAGAATTTCACGTACGATAATCGCGACGCAAATGCGATCGAGGAATCCCGCACCGGATCGAGCCTTAATGAGTAGGCTTTGAATTCTTGGCACGTTTCGAACTGTGATTCCTTTCCGTTGGCGGGTTACAATTTCGGCGTGATTGCTTTTGTAGCATTGAAGCATAGAGCTTCGAATTTTAGACGATCGTTCAGTGCCACACAATGCTGTTCATTGCAATTGATTAATTCGTTCCTTTAATTTGGAAATTTTGCGCAAGTCTTGTTTTGGCGATTCAAGTGCTATTATAATAGATTTATAATATTATTTTAAATGCACACGTATGTTAGGTGTACTAATAAGTAATCCGCTATTTTTAAATGGGCGATGAATTTATTTTACCAAAAGAATAAGATTCTACCCGAATAGGAATTTATAGCTTGCCAAAAAAATGCAGTTAATCTGATGTTAGATGGCAAAATATGATATGTCCAACTTTTATTAACCCCTTGCCTTCCACATTTTTTAAAGGATCATTCTTCGTAGCGTTAGCTATTTATTATTATAGTATTCTATTGCGTACAAATCACTGAACTGTTTTACGTAACTTATACTTGATAGTCATTTACCTTACGAACTAAAATTATTGTTGCAGTTAAAATCAATGTTTATTGCAAATACGGTGCATTTTTATTGCGTTTAGAGCACGATATATACCACGAGTGTGACTCGTTATTGTATGGCAAGCGTTTAAAATTCAGGTATGTACACTTTATTTTTATTATTAAAATCCCTACATTGTAAAATTAGAAAACTGCACGTATCAAGTTTTGCCATCTGACTGAAATAACGGTAACTGTGAATAAGATCAATCCAATGAGCATTCAATTTTGTTCAAAATAAATGCTAAATTAAACAAAAGAAGTGGATGATTCATTGGTACATCTAATAGAATATACCACCAATTTCTTTCCACTCCCATATTATTATTATTTTTCATAAGCGTAGAATTGTTTCTCGAATCCATTCACACTAATCCTACCGGCATTTTATGTACGTTTATTGAATAAATCTTCCTCAGTGAAAACAGAAGCAACAAGAATTCCAAACTGTGGCAAACTTATTAGTTGGACAACATAAGAATTGTCATAAAGTTAAATAAACAAAAAAAAAAAACAACAACAATGAATGTAGAATCATAAATCAAATATTTTAAGACCGGTCATTTGACCGGTCGTGGTATGATTAGCGTTAAAATATACTTTTCAGAACATCAACTCTAATGAATATTTTTTATGGAGCAAATTGCCGGCATTAATTGCAATGCACAGGTGAACGCAGTCTCCGGCGAACGAACGATTGTTACTCGATCGGCGTTCTAACCGCGACTACAAGGAGAACCGAGATAGTAACAAAGCGAATGAAAGAAAGAGAGGGGTAGACAATTTTTCAGCGCGGGATTTATCTCCTTTCTCATCATTAAATTCACCGTATTTTACGTAACGTGGGAATGGACGGAACAGGGGAACAATGCCGCGGTACCAAGTGTTGCACTGGTACAGAATCGATCGGTGAATTATTCATCCGCGTGAACGGTTCGTCACCGCGCTCTCCATTAATTACCGATGCTCACCGAGCGAAAGAACTCCGTTTATATAAGATGGCAAGGAAAAATGCCGACGATAATAATGGAGTTACGTCGCGCGAAACAAACGCTAATCTCCCTCGTCCATCGCTAAGAATTCTTTGGTAACGAACCTTTACACTTGTCATTCTTTCACTTTTCGACACTTTATCCTTTCTTTCGATCTTCTTTATTATTCCTCCTTTATTCGTTTACTCGTTGCGTCTACCTGGGGTGATCAACTCTTCCGTTTTTCCCGGGAACTCACGCATTTTATGCTAATTTTTGTATATCCTCCTATCGTATCCTGCATTGATCTTTCATTTCTCTTGCAATTTCCATCACCATTGAAAACCGCGAATTTTTTATTCACACCAATACATACTAAAATCGATCTTAGAATTTCGTCCAAGCGAAATTCTATTCGTTTGATTTCACGTGGATATTTGTTGTAATGTTTCTTTAATTTACGAAGGTATCGATTAACGATAAATAATTGTATTTTACACTCTACGCCCTTTGATATAAATATAAAATTGATCTCAGAAATTTTCATGGTGTCTTAGAATCTTGTCCACAAGTATATACTTATATACACATTATTATAGATTTGAATTTTAGAGATCACGCATGTCGAAAACAATTGACTACCACAATATTTAGTTACAATTCCGTTTGTTGTCTTCATCTACTCTAAATTATTATAGTACTGTAGCGTGTAATACTAAACTCGTAGGGGGTCCCTAATGATTCTATACAACAATGGATAGTCTATCCTATGCCTCGTCGATGATACTATCTTTCCATTTGATTATTACACGTAATTTCCAAGTAAAACCGAAAGTCTCCGATTTACAAAGCGTGGTCGCGCATTTAGAGTTACGATGCAAATGGGTTAACCTTTCGCTAACTTTCAACACTTTTCTTAATAATCGAGTGAAAATTTGTTAAGTGTTTTTACGTTCCGTACGCGAAGCGTATAATACACGGAGATTCCATCGATAGTACGAGGAGAAATGCGAATGTTCCCTGTTTGTTCTCTTAACGAGCGATCAAACGGCGGCCACGAATTCACTAAAAAGCATATTACCGCGGGTGATAATAATTCCACGAAGGGAAACAATGACGAGGTTCAGGCTGTCTTGCACGAGATTTAATCGTCGCGCGTGGTTATGAAATCTAATGTGCCCTCTCTAAGTATCTGGTTGGAAATCACGACTTGTATATTAATCGTGGCTAATGTTCGTCGTGATCATGATTTCAAATGGCGTATGCCGAGAATGATAGAGAGATGCAAGGAAGAGGGAGGGGAGGAAAAAAAAAATGAAAAAAGGAAGAAACCAGAACGATTTTCTTCGCTGGCCAGTTACGAAGAAGAGAGGCTGCTGGGACTTGTACTTAATCGTAGAACGTTTCACCGTGAACCGGTCACGCTAATACGTTCCAAGAAGCAGGATCGACCGGGAGCAAATTTTCGCACTTTTTACGGGCACAAGTGAGAACGTTTTTCGCCGAGGGATGCGATATGAATGACAACAGCCTGGGAACTGGATGTTCGTTGTGGAAATTGAAATACACTTCCTGTTTATCGAACGGTATCTTGCCTCTGTTAACCCTTTGGGATTCGTAATTACGATGGATCGAATATCTATTGCAATATTTTGTAGCGATCCTTTTGCGTTCACGATTCTTCTTTGAAATTTCTTTAAGTCAACTGAAGCTTGAATTAGAATTCAAGATTCTAATTCTTATTCGAATTTAAATTTGAATGCCAAAATTTTACATCTGAACTTGAATCGACATTTGTATCTTTTTGCATATTATACTTTTATTTGAATTTCAATTTGAATGTACAAATCCGAATCGAAATTTTTCTCTTTTCGTGTATTATAGTTTAATGTGAATTTAAATTTGAGTATTCAAATATCAAATTCGAACCAGAACTTAATTGTGAATTTAAATTTTAAATTCTATTTAATTTCTATTCAGAATCTTTCGCAGTTTAGTCATAATATCATGTAATAACTTTATAAACAATAGTAAAGAACTGGAAGCTAAATAGAAGATAGTTTCATCTTCTAAGCATTAAAATATCTTGTCTAATTTAACTGTTTCATATATTTTTATACCCTGTTTACATTCTCTACCTTTTTGCCCATTTATTAGGTGTACCAATAAGTAATCCACTACATTTAAATGAACAAATGAATCTCGTTTCACATGAATCAGAACCTATCTAAAAAATTTCTCGAAGCATTGCATTCGTAATAACAGCGATTATATTTGAGATAGACTAGGTGTTTGATTTTCTTTAAAACGAAGATTAAATTTAACAAAATAATTGGATTACTCATTGGTACACCTAATAATATTCTTATAAACGCCTAAAAATCCGCAGTCTAGTAATAACTACTTTACAAAGAAACGACGAAACATCGAAGAAACGGAACAAATGTTGCGAAGAGTAAACTCGACGCGCAATTCCATTAGCAAGAGTTCACAAGGTAATGAAAATATCAGTGTAGGGATGTTTATCGTTCGCTCGTTCGCACGTTCCATCGCGGCGAACAATTCCATAAGTTGTTGGTTTTTATAGAGGTGGGCCAGGTGAGGAAATAAAAAAGACGAGCACGTCGAAGCGTAGACGAGAAGTAGAGCCACGTTGTGTCCGGTTGTGACACACTGAACGCTCGTAACAGCCGAGAAACAGCGGGTACCTTGCCTCTTCGTCCTTCTCCATTCTCGGCAAAATTACTTATAATATCTGTCAACGAACAGACACGGCCCGCTAGCGCTGTTACCGTCGCGCTACAATCCCTTGGAGAAATGCCCTCTTTATTATCTATCAGAAGCAATCTACCGGACATTTTCCTCTCCCTGTTCCTTTCTTCGACGTTCGTCGCGATTTTCCTCCAACTTAAGTCACGGACTAATCCTGCTACCCTTTGAAACTTCACTTTCAAGGATGATAATGATTGTGCGCTTTTTGCGACTGACTACTGATCGCGAATGAAATGCATAATCGAATAGATCGCTTCGTTCGAACGCGAAAAACTAGAAACTACTACTTAGAACGTGAACCAGATAATATTATATGCATTCATCTCGGACAATAACGATATAAGATTTTTTTTCGGAAGCAAAGAGGGTGTAAGAAATAAGACGATCGAAAAAGACGATTTTGGTAGATAGATAATGTGTTTGGATATTCTTGCCAAAAAGACACGATTTACACTCGAAAACCACAACAGTGAGAATTGTATAAATGGAAATTGGGTACAAAGAAACGTTTTATGTGGCAGATAAATAAAAATGTCAGCGAAATAGCATTATAGGTACAAAAATATTATTGATTCAAATAAAATATATACCAAGATGATAGTGGGAAAATGTCCTAGGTAACGATTAACAATTCTTGATATATCATTCTTCAAATATTAGGTTGCTCAGCGTTGTTCAATGAAGAAATTTGCCGTTGCTTTTAACTAGGTATCGTCCATTACGTATTGGATTTTAAGCGGCCCAAATAGGAACAGCATTTGTTCAGATGTAAAATGCTATTATTTAACTGATGTTAGCATTTTACATTATTTAACTGATGTTCATAAAAAATAATCCCCTTCCAGTTCACCGATTACGCAACAGAAGTGTGAACATTATCGAAGGCGCTACGAATTTTCCCCAACAACCAAATATTATACCACTTTCTATAATCACACAATACCTACTTTTATCTTAATATTTTAACGTTATATCGAGTAACGATAAGATAAAAATTCTACATTACACCGCTCGATTTAACTTCATACCACATTTACAGCCTTCTTTTACGTGCCGCTTTTAATTGTAAGTTAATCAATAACGAGTAAGAAGCCGAGACCGGATAAATGTCGTCCTAATCGATCGCTATCGAGACTACGGAATTACAAAGGCGAACCAGTTGTCCCTACCAACGAAAAAAGATCCCCCCCGCCACAAAATGCTGGGCAGAAGATCGTTCTCTATGGGCGATTCACAGAACGATGGAAGAAATTTGAAGGCAGGACCAAAAGGGAGGACGCGGAGGTTGACGGCTTTTCAGGTTCGCTAGAAATGCCTCGAACGTCCCGGCGTATAAACTGGCCGGGCTAATTTAGACCGACTGTTCCGTGAAATTACCGGGGCTCTCGGGTAATGAGAGGGTGAACGAGGGCCAGGGTATCCGCAACCCTTGGACAGTGGCTAATCACGGCCGCTCGTTAGCGAATTGAATGCGCCTCGAATCGTATCCAATCGAATCCGCGTCGGATGGAAAGTCAAAGATCTTTTGCTTTCTACCTTTTAAAAAAGACCTCACACGGGATGGGGGAGAGGGGAGGGGAGGGGGGGGGGGGGGAAGGGGCTGTGAAACATTTCGCACGATCTTAAAGTCTTTCGTAGCTTCACCCTTTGACAGAACGGTACGCTTGGTGTCCAATGAAAGCGTAGGATTCCTTTTCCGCGCGCTCCCGTATCCTTTGTCGCGATACAATTTCAGAAAATGGTTCGCGTTAGCGCTTTTAACCTTTTCGCAGCCAAGAAATCGTAGAGGATAAAATGCTTTCCTAATCGATTTATAGAGTTCCGAGAGCGGTAAAGACGTGTAAGGGTGCGCGGATGGGAGAAAATTTGTCTAAGAAATGGAAGAACGTGTTTAATAGTGGAGGATTGTCTGTCGAAGGCTTGGGTGAACGAATCGCCAAGCGATTGTCGGAGACTTAATGGACACCCTATATTTGCTCATTAACGGACCCTCTGTCGCGAATCCCGAGCACTTCCACAAACTCTCCAAGACGGAGGAACGGCCGAGGAGGACGCACAAAGGAACTCCGACTACAGGAAGAAATCGAAGAATGAAGGAAGCAGGAAGAAACGGAGGAAGTGGGATAGGAACCCCTCATTAGGAGTTTTGCGAGAGGAAAAGCGATACGTTCATCGTCTCGACGCAACTTACGCTTTTGAAGACGATGGAAGAGAGAAATGCTCTCTAAGAAAATGCACTTCCAGATAAAAATCTTCTGCAGCTCTGTAATACGCGTTTGTTTCCTTCCGTAATCGTATTTCACGGAAAAATGTTGGAAATTCAAACTTGAATTGGACATATCAGCACTTAACTTCAAATTCAGTGTTCGGAGATTTTAATTTATATTGAAATTCAGGTTCGAATTTAAAATTTGGATATTCGAATTTATATCCCAGATCTAATTAAAATTTTAATTCGATTTCAAGTTTGTAGAACTTAGGTACCGAAATTTAAATTCAGTTCAAAGCAAATCACGCGTTGTTACATTTAAAGGGTGCTACAAATGTGTACCGAAGCTCCATTTCTTTAATTGTGTTGCGAAAAATACGAAGTTTTGCATCAAATTCCGCGGTGTACCAATAATGAACATTTACGTTCAAACGTGTTCAATTCATTCTACTGTATTTTGTAATTAATATATATCACTAAACAACAAAGCAACAACACATTCGAGAGAATCAGAACCTGCATCTCGACCGAGCAACTCAATTTGTTAACTTCGTCCACTGTTTACAAAAATCGAGTCAGTTCACGCGACGTAACCGCGTTTGCGAATAGGTTAAGTTTCATCGTGGATTCGGTCAACGTGTTAAAGCAAAACGGAATTATGCAACGATAAAATCCGTGCAGATTACCCCTCTACCCTTAAAACTTATCCTCGCCCACAAATAAAACATTAACAAACGTAAGTAAAGTTTTAGGAAAAAGATCGGATGAGCTTTGAAGGGGAGGAAGAAGTAGCTAACTGACGGGGATTGGACTGCTGGCAAACGCTGATAACGCGTGCCTGTCGGCTGTTATGTCGTGGGAGTCCCGTTTTCGGTGGAAAGTGGAAACCAGCCAGAGGGAAAGAAAGAGAAACGGCATAGTAGGTGGGGGCAGTTTAATTAAAAGAAATCTCCTCGTTCGACGGCGCGAGATCGTTCGAACTCCAGTTATTCCGAGGGTTGTCGGCGGTCTTTATGACAGAACCACCCCTAGCCATTCCTCCTGTACGTCTGCGCTTGCGAGATAGGCCTAATGGTTTCTTCGGATTATTAAGCAATACGGAATCGCGCGACCCTAACTTCTAAAAACAATTTACCTTTGACGTTTTAGTTTCATTGCCTGGGCGTCCGATATTTGACACCTTTTATGGGTTCTTACTGCTGCTATGGATATTGGTGAGGAATTCCAAATGTGTAATGAGATTGCGCGGTTAAGAATGGCGCAAGGCTACGAGGAGAATATTTAGAATAGTATTGAGTCGAACGAAAAGTTCGCAATGTATTGTACTTGTATCGTAGTTCATAATGTTTTTTAAATATCCAACGAATAGATCTCAATGTACACTGTTCCACGAATTTGGAGAAAATTTATATCATCTATAATATGTGGAAATACGGATACAATAAAGGAATGTAATTATATTAGAATTGGAAATGAAAAAAAATTATATTAGTCGGTCATATAATAATTAAGAGAAATTCAATATGAAAAATGTATATCTATGGAATGACTTAACTTATGAAATTATTATTAATTATTATTATTATACATAATTCTTGCCTCGCGGCTTGGGATGACTCCGATTTACATTCTCTATAAGATTATGCATATACTTTCTAAGTTTGCGTTTAACAATCTCACTTAGCAGTAAGGATCAAATTGTTTCTTGCCTTACATCTATATTTGGTTGCGAACTAATCGAACATTCTCTTCTTTCATTCCTTCATGCTCTCAACTTTAACTTATGAAATAGTTCAATCATTTGATTTGAACAACTCTACTAGAAACTATGGTTCATAAACCCATTGTAACACAAAACATACATTTAAAGACTTTACTGCAATATCGCGGGAAAGTTTCGAAGAAAATTTCACTGTACGCTCTACTATCTCCAACAGCAATAGCAGTTCGCGTTTCGTTGTGAATCCTCAACGGAATGGATGCAAAATTTGACGGAGAACGTAGCAAAAGACAGTCTAAGGAGTCTCTTTAAACTTCCAATTGCGAAAGAAATGCGAAAGGTGGGGCGCGTTGCTCGCAAATCATTCCTAAATAGCAAAAGTTGTTGCAAGTAGTCAGGTCGTATGTTTCCATGGCCCTTCGTATAACGTAATGGCGTAAAACTCATCATGCGTGTTGAATAAACGGCGAGTTCTTTCGGGAAAGATTGCGAAACTTGCAGCGAAGTCTCGTGAACATAATTTTTGTATTGTTTGCGGCGCGCCATTACAGATTCCGAAAGAAACACTCAAACAGCTTCGGTTATTCGATCCACTGCGATCATAATAACCGAAACGATGGCCTCTTCTCACGAATTCTCTTCAGGAAATCGAAACGAAAGTCGAATATATTCTCTAATTTTTTGCAAACTGTTTATCATCCCTTATTATCTCTTTAACTTTTTCTTTACGCTTCTCTGGAACTCAAAACTAAAACTATAGACAAGGAACAGTTTTTATTAATAAAATTAAGAAAATAAGGTAAGTATAAATATTCAGATACTTTATCTCATTAATTATGATCCGAATTTTATCGTACAAACAAAAACAATAATGTATGCAACGGATTAAACGCAAAGATACACAGTGGTGCATCTGTATATTCGGTAGCTACAGTAACTTACGACCGATTCAATGTGGCAAAAGAGTATCAAGAGGATACGAATATATCTGGCGATTCACTGTACGCGTACTACTCGAATCTATTTTTATTCTCCCTTTCGCAATTGCCAGGAAATTATTAAAATCCCCGCCGATTTGCTTCTCTAATTATCGTATTTAATTTGATCGCATTAAAACACGGGTAATAAAAAGGAGAACGAGTTTCGAGTTTCTGCGAAAAGGGTGCGCGGCATACAAGGAGGATTTTAATTAGAAGTTCGAACGAACCACGCGATGGGGAGGCATATGAAAAGTACGTTAAACGGGGTTTGCATAATACCGAAACGGAACAGATGAAAATACGGGGACCGACGTAAGCGTAACGAGTTAATTCGTTGATAGCTTCTTCACGCTCAGAGGGGCTGGCCACGCTTCACGTGCTCCACTGACTTTATAAAGCGGGCTTGTATCGCGCCTCATTAAGCAAATGGGCTTTAAAGTAGCCGATAAAAATCACCCTTGCGGGACGCTTACCCCTGGCCGTAGCCACGATTAGCATAAAGGGTTAGATCCCGCGTTTCCCCTCACCTTTCAATGAATTACAATGCGCTTTTCACGGCCGATGCGTCGAGTAACAGGTAGATTGGTGATTTCCAGCCGTGACGTAATAATACGTCAGCTGCGTGCACGCGTACTCTTTCTAAGGGTTGAAGAACGCGTCCCGGAAACAAGTATTATACTACCTGTTAATGGGGAACCTTAATCGTTTCGTTGGGTAATTTGGAACACATAAATTGCATGTTCTCTCGCATGAGATTAACCCTCCATAGAGGCCCATGTAACTTCGAAGTTACGATACGTATATTTATATTTTTTTAACGTGCCTGATTTTGTTATTACTGTACGGTTATGCGCATGTATGCATGTTTATTAAATTTAACTTTCCAGCTATTAAATAGGACTTGGGTTACGAAACTTCCTTCTTAACCATTCACTACCATTCTTGTCCACACGTTTATCTTCTATTCTTATAAATTATACAATGCTATGTATCTAGATAAAGTATACACTGCAAACGAAACAAAAACATATATCGCCTCTAAAGTATACTTGATTTTGGTCTTCACGCAGTTTCTACTTAACTACCTATTCTTTGGTCAATAGTCCTCATTCTTTCTACAGTCTTCGCATATTTTTCGTATCATTCTCTGCCATTTTACCACACCTTCGTTTGCTCTACTGTACACTTATATCAGGTTGGCTACAAAGTTTTACTCTATTTCCACAATGTGGCTCTCGAATTGCAATACATAAGTAAATATGCAAACAGTTTTTTAAACGCAAATAAGATCTGCTAGTAGACACTTCTATTTATCATTTTGATAAACCTATTCAGGATTCGTACCACGATTTTTCTAACACCCTGTATTTGCTTGATTATTTTACTTTTTGGTATAAATCTTTCTAAAGCCTGTATGTAAAAATCAATTGATTTAGAAAATTGATTCGATTCATGGATGAATTTAATTTTACGAATTCGATCAGTTTGGCTCCTGAATGGATTACGCTTGTTTTTCTATGTTCTCCTTTATCGTTACCTTTTTTAGAGGGCCATGTGCGTCTGTGTTGGTATCCCAGCGATTGCACTGAATTACCAATTGCCAACAACTGCGTTCAATCGTTCGGAATAATGATGACCAGGCCGCGGGAAAAAGGGTCGCCACGTACGAATCATTCGTCACGACGCCGAGGAAAATAATTCATTTCCTGCCTTTTTCACGATGTGCCCGGGCTCTTATAGACACTCGCCGTTGATCGAATTTATTCACGATATCAATCGTTCAATATTTTACCAAAGCACAATAATTCTAACAAAAATTAAATCCCCATTACACCTTCATCCCTTCCCAATATAATTTACAGAAATTTAATAGGACATCCCATAATTATTACGAATATTTTTCCACTTTCACCAAGGATAAACTAAACTAAATTTATTCGAAAAGTTCAAGTATTAACAAATTTCTCTATATTTTGCATGGAACTTCCTATTTCACAATTAATGTTTGTATATCCCACTTCTAATACGTTTCTTCTATTTCATTTCCGAGTATTTACATTACTCGCATTACCTTATAGTACACTTTTCTCTAAAATAACAGAAAAGATGTGTAAGCTTCCCGTAGACGTTTTTCTAATCAAAATAGGCGCTTCGTCAGATAAAGGCGCGAGGATCCAACGATTTCGTTGAGGGTTAAGCATGGACCGGCCGATTTCATTCTCGTAATCCGTTCTTAAGCAGCATCCTCCCCTTTTTTTTACGAGGCCCCAGCCTTCGTTCACGCTACCCAGCGGAGATAACGCGAGCTTTATTATAGATTGACCCCCGCACTCGACCTCTCGTTTCGCCCTGCCACCCTTCTCGCCCCCTTTTGTCTCTGCTTCCAATCCCGAGGATTCTCTCGTTCGTCCCTGAGTCCACACCCTTTGGACCATTTATCTCGATCGTTTGCATCGAACGCGAAGACCTTCGTCATGGAACTTCTAGCTTCGACATTGTCATTTCGTAGCAAAAGAACGTACGAAATAAACTCACCACTGTATTGCGGATCTGTATGCGTTTATGGGAAATTTAAATCTGTAAAAAAATACAGAATGCAATTGGCATTGAGAAGTATAAAAATTGTTGCAAGTGAAATACAAATTATAGTATTTAGGGGGTAAAAGAACCTCCTATTTGGATCGCATCTGTTTAATTTTATTCGTAAATGTTTGAATTCGCATAAAGATCCACAGTATGTTTATTAATAAACAATGGAGGGGGGGGGGCAACAATGTAGATGTCTAAATCTTGCGACAATGTCTAAATCTTTAAAGAAGAGGGATATTTGGAAAATTGCTGCTTTCGATTCTTCTTGCAGAAGGTAAAATTTCTCCACATTCTATTCATTGTAATTCCGTAATAAAATTAGCCATGCAGTTATAAATAATAGTTTACGATGCGTACTGGGAAATTTTTTTAAGCGGTAGTAAAATTTTCCTTGTATAACACGAATAACATGAACAACATGTTTTTGGGACGACGATTGTCAAGTCAAAGTTTTCTTTCTATGTTTTACCTATCGAGATAACGAAATGTTTTTGCGAAAAGCACATGTAGCAAATTGAAACAGGAAGATAGCTTTATGGAATTCTGTTATATGCATAATTTTTTTGCATACGCTATGCTCGTTAAAATAGGCGGAGAATTCTTGCATCTTATTATATAGCGAATTGTACGAGAATCGTGTTATATAAAATCGTAATATCTTTAGCGCGTTGTAACGCGTTATAGTAACTCGCGTTATACGAGAGTTTACTATACAAATAAAAATGAAATAGAGCTTGAATAAAAAGTATGTTTCAACCTTCGGATAAAATAACGTGCGCTGTACTTTCGATATTTCTCGCATTTAAATTTCCCATGTAATACACAAACATCCGTACCGCACGTATGAAATAATTGCGTCAATATTTCCTTACTGACGTTCAAATTATTAATCGCCTGACTTGCCACCATTCTTGGCCGTCGAATTGCTCCGCGCGCCGCCATTTATCGAGCGTTTAATTTTACTGGACTTTCACGAACACGTTAGTCGAAGCGTTACACTCGAGAAATAATCATTCCGAAGCGAGTCTGGAAGCGAACGGGAACGTAGCCGAGGAAACGAGCGGAGACCAAGAAAGAGGGGCGAAAGACGGGACTAAGAGGCAGAGAAGGGTGGAAAACTCGTCGGATTCTGAGGGGAAGTTCAAGGGGAGGAAACGTTGGTGGGGGTTTCGTGTGGCAATCAATGCCGTTGAATTAACGCCTGGCTGGCCGTTTGCGGGAAAAGTAAGATTAAAAGAAAGAAGAAATGGACGCCAACTACCTCGCAGCAAGCCGTGGCTGTAGGGGGTGGGTGGCACAATACCCGGAATGTCTATAACAACGCTCTAGAACCGCTCCCGTTTCATTGCTTGCTTAATCTTCCGTCTGGCACGTAGTTACGTCAGTTTCTGTCACATACAAAGTGACCCCGATATCGACGATACTATCGAATAGCCGTTCATCGATCGAATGAGTAATAACGCTTGTGCCACCGTTGACCCCAATCGATTTTCTACCTTTTTCCCACTATTCGCCTTCTTTGGCCTTTCTTACCGTTTCAACATTTCTTTGAACACGTGTATTTGCATTTATTTATCAACGGGAAGAATACATTTCCAAGAAAACGCGTACAAAAGGATTACAAATTAATACGAGGAATTAAGAAGACGATGCACTTGACGTAGAAAATAAGCTGAGGTAGAAACAAATCTAACTGTTTATAGTAGATATTTACGTTTCGAAAAATCCCATTTAAAATGAAATTTAGCACGAAAGAAAAATAGTGTTGCGTTATTGGTGGACTCGTACTGCACGCATAAAGAATTTCCGAATTTTTGGCATCTTTCAGTTGCCTAGCGTTCTTTGTTAGACGGGATTCTCTGTTTTGCCTGAGACATCGGCGTGCTTTATGGCTAAAGCTTTTCCACCCGCGGATTCATGGGTATCATTTTCCAGACTCAGGGTTCGTCTCAATCAGAGAGGGACCTGCCGCCACCCGCGGTGTGATTGGTGGCGGCGATAGATCATTTTTTAAGTCTCGTTGCCTGCTCCCTCCAGATAAGGGCGCGGCTGTTTCCTCATTCTACTTAGCTCACGGTTGGTCCAAGGGACGGAGCACGAACTTTAAACTCGTGTCATTGGTTGAGATCAACCCCTCGTTTTGCATATAGAGTCGCGCATGTGCGTGTGCAACCCTTTTCGGAAAGGGTGGCCCTCGGCCTTCTCCCCTTTCCGGTTTTAAAAGAACAGCTCGCTTTTTATTGGCTGAAAGACGCCCTCGAAGGGCTCGTTGAATTCCATTGGTTGACTTAAGAGGGTTCCTTCGTCCTCTTCTTGTTTCAGTCGGAGATGTTTTAGTTGGAGATTCTATTTAAGTATTTTGAGGCTATTTAAGAGTATTTGAGGCTATTGAGTATTTGAGGCTGTTGAGTATTTCAATCGTAATTATGGAGTGTTGAATTTTTTAGCGAAACATTGTACTTGTTGTAGTATAAGCCATGGGTTTGAGTATTTTAAATGTAATTAAGGGAAATTATTGGATATTTTAAGTAACTATTTTAAGAGTCATCGTGGAACATTTGTAGTGTTGTATTGTTTAGCAGGAGTATTGTTATATTCACATTAAACTTTGAGTCTTTGCATTGAAAAGCTGGAAACTATAATCTGTGAATTTTTTATTTAAGAGATATTTCTGGATTAGATTAGATTTATCTATTTTACGGATAAAAGTAATCCTTAGTATACGATATGTAACAAAGATTACAATATTGTAAGAATAAAATAAAATAGGATGTCAAAATTGCATATTGAGATATTGCAAATAGTTTATAACGACAGACAGTGGCAAACACCTATGAATTATTTCAAAAACTTCGAGTTTGACGTTTAAATGATTCTATTGGGATAAACAACAGTCTACTGTGTCGCGGTATTTTTTTACATTTTTAAATAACCGATTCAGACGATTAAAAGTACCAAAATCCGTGCGGTGAAACAACTTTCTCAAATTTTATATCGTCAAGTTTTCCAACTAAAGGATTCAGAATTGTGCTGTGTGTATTTTTTATATAAAGGGTCCTGAAAGTTTTTAGTATTCAAATAGGGGTGGCTGCAGAGAAAGGGAGGGTTGAACGTTAAAGGGTGCTTTTAAAGGCCTGCTATTGGCTGTCGTGAACCCCATCTCTTTGCATACTAACTTGCGCATGAGCAAACTCCATCCTTAGTACAACTCTCACTCTTCTAAATCTTAAACTTCACCCTTCTGCTAATTTGCTCCTACAAAATGAAGGCTCCTCCATATCTCAATATGGTTATACTACAAAATATTTACGCATTCTCATAATCGTATGATTAACTTTAATAAGCCTTCAATTGTGAAGAGAATTATCGCTGATTCTATCGTGTTGAGAATGATATAAAGCAATCAAAACGCAATTAGATGATACACAGGGCGTTTAATCTAGAATAAGTTACTTGATTTTATTAGTACATTATATATTGATTGATAAAAACCATTGGAGATCTTGAAAACATTGGGAAAATAGCCTAGAAGTTTCTAACTTGTACTGCATTCAAATTACTTTAATTATGTAATGTATGTAATTTTTTTTTATAAAATGGTTTGAATCATTATAAAGGTTGTCATACTTTAAAATAGGCCATCTAATTATGTATTGTATTTGTGATGATACTACAATCGAACAGTATGATACTACAATATTTTCAGCATCCTCACAAATATAATAAATAATTCTATGGCCTATTTTAAAGTACGCCATCCTGTATAATGATTTGAACTATTTTATAAAAACGATTAACACAAAGTACGTCACTGAAGTTAACCCTACAATTCAAATGGTTAGAATTAATTCTTCTCCAATTAAAAAAATGAATCGTTATTAATTTATATCGTTCTTAATATATTTTACTTTATTTTCGTCGTTAATATATTGTAATTTATCGCTAGATTTACGGAGCTCGTCAATCTGACGAATTTCAAGTTTCACACTTAAAGTTACAGGGCTCGTAAACATTACTTTTCAGCAATTATATCGACTTTAATTGGCGTGATAAATGATATTAATACGAATCCTAATTTACCCCATCTCCCTCGAGCTTCTACATTCGAATGTTTAGATACAGTATACGTATTTATCCGGAAACCTGTCAAATCGTACAATCAATGTCCGTAAACCTAGTTGTTAACGAATCATCCAACTTTACCAATAAAATCATTTCGATCGGAGGGAACGTTTGTCTTAAATATTACCGCTTTCCCGAATAAGAACATCGAACGTCTGGGCGGCGTTAATTTCATGCGGCGCCTGATTGCCTTTGCCATTGTTGCCATAGTTACCGTGCGAGAGAAAGCTACGATCGTGTCGGGGAAAATAGCGAGGGTGGCTGCGGGGGTGAGTCTACGGGTGGTTAATGAAGCCAAATCCGTTTACGATGAATGCTGGCGGAGAAAGAAAGGGACGCCGGGTTCGTTAGAGTGTCTATATCCGTACGACAACGTTGATCTTACTCCACAAAATGTTTGCTTAAAGATTTTCCTCTCATCAACATTTACCAGTCTCCACGCTACTTCTCAGTTTTTTACTTTTTCATATTCAAAATCTTTGTAACTACCAATGACTGGCACTGATAATCAACATTTGTTCAAAATACCATTCCGCCAAAATGTCACCACTTGTGGTTGTTTACATTTGCTGTCTGGTTGAACGGAGTGTCGATCTGCAAATCGATTTGCAAGTGCATCCAGAGTGTTGCTCTCAGTAATCGAAAATTCGCGTGCCTTCGAATCGTTCATTAATTTTTGTGAGCTTTCCAATTTTATTGGCAGGGTAGATGTCCGAATTGCTGCCACTTTAAGCTTATCGCGCAACTTCATTCAATTATTTTAGAAGCTATTTAACCTACGAATCGTTCCCGTTTGGAGCGTAACATTAGCTAACATCTCGTTTATTTGTGACGATTTTTTGTATGTTAAATACGATGTATTAATTACTAATTAATTGAAAATATACAACAAAGTCCAATGTCGCTATTAATGTCATTTGAAAAGTTGTCACTTAAATGGAAATGATCCTTACATATATTATCACGTCAGTTTTGTATGACAAATAAAAGATAAATCGTAAAATCATTGCTTTCACCGCATTACAAGAATTTCCATACTTCCCACTAACAGTGCATTAGTCGCGTTTTTATGCTCAAACGACACAATTCATTTTTAAATATTAAATGTATACATACATATATGCCACGTCCATGCGCAGTTACATAAAAATGAAGTCGAAATTTATTTTCCTTCGCACGCTATTTCGTTATTAAATAAAATAATCCACGTGACGATCGTAGGAATATTGGGACAGCTATCCTAGCACGCGTCCAACGTTCTTCGACTTTTCCGTAACCGCAATCAATTATCATTTACAATGAAATATCGTGCTGCAATTCTCATTATTCCAAACACCGTAAAATGATTCGTTATCCAAGTGGATCTTCGCATAGGTGTAGTGTTGTTTGGAGAAGGGGACTCGTTAAGATTGTAGCGAAGTGTCTCGTTCTGGAGCATTCGACTTCAACTAGACACGATCCTCCAGTTCTTTTATCTTTAGTGCTCTTCTTTAACGCGTATCGGAACGTGTAACTGGCGCGTGTAAAGGCTCGCATACGTGGAAATGCCAGATAAGAAGCCTGACGGCAGGATACGCGTTTAATTATCGCGTCCTATCCCCGAAGGCGAGCGTAACCGCGCTTATTAGTGTCGATAAATTCGCGTTAGGTTTGTTAGGCTGTTGAGAGCAGTAAAAAGGCGTAAAAGCAAAGAGTGTTTAGTATAGTATTGTAAAACAGTGAGCAAACGAGGCTCCACTTGAAAATTGAAATCCGCTGCTTTTATTTGTATGTTTAAAATTTGTATACAATTATTTTGTATTTTCTTTCTCTTAATCGTATTTTCTTATATATGTACATTTTACGTAGCACTTAAGACTCGCATAGAACACGCAACCATGTTAATTAAATTAAATTTTAATTTGTGTATTTAATACTATGTAATTATGGTGTAACTCTTTACAATATGAAAGAATCGGGTTTGGATCGTTTAATCTTTCGTTAACTCTTTCTTAATTCTTTAATTCTACTATTCGTTATTTAATCGTTACTACTTATTCGTTAATGCTTCCACTAGTTACTTAATTTTCTTAGTTATCCTTTCGTTCTTCGATATGGTCAAGTCTCCTAAAAGTTCGTTAACTCTACGTAACATCGTGACCCTAATTCTCGCGCGCTACGATTCAATTCAATTTAATTACCGTCAAACAAACAAGCAATATTTTCCATTGTAGGCAGGAGAAATCTTCGCGAATTTGAAAAAAAAAAAAAAAATAATAGTTTCCCGGAAATTTCAGTTCACGGTCGGCACAGATCACCTGGTACCTAGTGGACGATAAGGGGAGCACTAGGAGAACCCCACCTATAAAATTTACCGCGCGGTCTGCTTTCCCCTCGTTGCCATGAATAAACATAAGATGACCAGGCGTTTTAGTGGTTAGCGATATTTTCTTTAGCCACACCAATCTTACACGGCTGCGAAGTTGTAATTGATGCCTGGCAACGAAATACTTATGGGTGTAAATATTAAACCGCGAATAGGGTATATGTCCTAATCACTGTCGATGTCCCTACAATCGTCACTTGAATTTATTTTATTTAATAGCGAAACAACGTACGAAGAATCGAGGCTAAACAAATTTCAACGCTAAATTTGGATTTCATTTCTATGTAACATGGATATTGTATACACGTTGATATTTAACATTTAAAAATAAACGTTGCGAGGTGAGTGCGTCGTCCGAGCATAAAAGAATTAGCGCACGTTTATCATTGCGTCTGTATGTGTTTGCCGCAAACCATTTGTTTCCGGCCTTACAAACGCACATGTGTCTTTTTTCGACCGTGGAATATACCATTATGAAAATTCATCGATGCACGGTTTAACCGCGTTAACCTTTCGCGATCCACTTGCAGCGAAATCGCTTAAGTGCTCCTACAAAGAAATTTATTTACGTCTGTACGTTTCTACGTTTGTAAAATACTATTCTTCTGATGTTAATTCTAGGAGTCTCGCATAACTTGCATAGTTTTTAGTAGATAGTTAACGCTAGGACTATGAAGACAGTCAAAATGACTGGTTATTATTGTTATAAATTATTTATTATTCCATGGTCCAAAACATATTCTTCGTTTCGTGGTGACAAGTCGACGAGTTAAGTCCAAATCTATTATTGAAATCTTTTCTAGTCTCGATTCTTCATACATTCGTTCGCTATTAAATAAAATAATTCAAGTGACAATTATAGGAACACTGACAATAATTGAGACGTCTACCCTACTTGGAATCTATTTTGAAGGATCCACAGCGAATGTGTTACAGAATAAATTAACCTTTTGCACTCGAGAGTTATCAAAATTCGTTCGTTCCCTCTCGAATAGAAAGAATTGAGAAAATAAGCGAAGTTGCTGAGATTTATTGTTCTCTTCGTGTTAGGAATTGAACATTTTTACGTATAAATAGTAATAATGGCTTCCTAGCGGATTCCTTGAATTCGTAAACAATTTCCTCGAGCGCGAAGTGTTAATAAAAATTGTCGAATTTCACTGAAACATTGTCTTAATTTAATAACGACGATCAATAGCTGGCACCGTAAATGGCGCAAGGAGCAGTTCACGCAATACCGTTGGCTCTTTTGTTCAGCTCGCGCGCGATGAACATATCATCACCGCGAACTTTATCAAAGGTGCATGAAGGAACGGCATTAATTAACGTTCCTTCGCGTTCCGATTAGGCGGCCAAGTCTAAACGATTCGCCGACTCCGTCAGGGGTGTAATTAAGGCTCCGAGAATAGAAATTTTTTTCCATTTACCAGAGCTCTTTAATTTTCCGTAAGTGTACGCTTTTGCCTGGTTAATGCGCCGATCCACGATAAGCCCGGTCTGGCAGTTCGATCGAGTTTCCCGCTGTTCGTTTCCTTCGATGCCAGGCTACTTCCTGTACGAATGTGTACCAGTACGCGTAGAATTCATTCCATTCCACTTATAACTATATTATTCGATTCTTTCTCGTTCAATCTCGAAAGGCTAGACAATTTTAAATTTTTTAACCCTTTGCCCTCGAGAGGTGACTGTAAGTTCCCAAAATGAAGTGGTGTTTTGAAAATTGATTCTTTAAACGATGCTCCTATTTTTTCTGTAATTCGGAGATTAATTATTTCACTAAAAATTCATAACTAATATTAACTCTTTGTACTACAAGTGGGCAAAATAAACTAGTTGCAAACATAAACATGTCGAAGTTCATTTTCTATTAATGCTATGTAACTTTTGAAATGCCAATTTGTTACTAATTTTATTTTTGTAATGTACGCTTAAATGCCGATGTTTATTGCTTTATTTTATTATTGCGAAGTCTGAACTGCAAAAATAAATGTACAAAGCCGTCAAGATGATACGTCCATCATCTATGTATTTTTATCGAATTGCTATAATTTTATAAAACGAAGTATAACGTTATACGTGCAACGAAAAAAGTGTTTATTCAATTATAAAATACCACTAAACCTTTGAATCTGTTTTTCTCGAAATCGTGAAAAATGGACATAAAACATGCGTGCATTAAATACAGTCTATGCTTTAAATTACAGTTTATATAGTTTGCGTTTTGTAGCACAAGTTTTATACTTCGTTGCCAATCGATATTTTCTGGACTTTGTTTACCTGTACAATTCTTTTTTTACGCGTCACGCTTTCACCGTGTAAAAAGAGCCCCATGTGCAGTTCTAGCGTTAATTTGCCTGAGCCGCGAGAGAACAGGTGGACAGGAATGTTAAGATTTATCGATAGTCGCTTCGCATGATATTAAGCGTATGAAAATTCATCTGTTAAATAGTATCGCGAACGTCCATTAAGCTACGCTGCATAAAAGTCTGCGGTTATACGGAACGTGCGCTACGGGGCTCATCCTTTGGTTTACTAATTAAGGCAGCAGCCACGCCGGGTGCTAATGAGTAGGCGCAGCCATAACTTTACGTCGGCAATTACCGCTGCTTTATTACGCTTAACGTCAACGTTATCGGTGTATAGGGATCTGTTCGTTGCGGCCTTAGAACATCATCCTAATTGTTACCCCGCGTGTCCTTTAGCGACAGTTGCGTGTATATGAATATGTCTACTCCTTCGTCCTCGGTCTGTTTGCTGATTTTATGGCCCGCTAATTCGTGGCTGTTCATCTCTCAACTACTACTCGCGCAAATTTTATCTCTGATAATGTATTACCATATCTCACGAAGGCTATATTTTTACCGTGGAATCAAATTTTATGAAATTTTACTACGGTGTTCCTTAATTTGCAGTAGTCGTGTTATTAAGTTGGCCGACAAGTATTGCCGTATTTTAAGGACGCATAGAAACGAGACTTTGTCGAATAATTTATTACTGGCTTTGTTAAATAATTTATTACTGAGCTTTTCTTACAATCTTTTACTATGTCAGGCGGTTTCGTCGTTTCATTCTTGTAGAATTTTCATACTTTTTTTCAGCGACGAACTCGTCTAATTGAAAGTGAAATATATAAGCTTTCAAATTTCTCAATTTTCTTGCGGATAAATAATTCGATTAGGAGTCTAGGAGGTGGACATTTGACAACATTAATACATTCTACCATTCGCACTATTCGCTCTTGGTATTTATTGCATTTTTACGTGCAACGGTAGTGATATAATATATCGTATCGAAAACGCATCCTATCTTCTTCCATATCAACATAACATTGAACAATGATAACTACATCCAATCTTTACGACTTCATTTGAAACGCGCACCTTCAAATCTTACTCGTGTTTACGACGCTATTGTCCCATTAACTTACGCATCGCAATACTAATGTTACGTTGCAAGAAAACGAAACACGTGGAAATATTGCCCAATTTCTTTTCTTCCGCTACAAACAATACCAAAATTACATCGCATCGCGACGCAAGAGTCAAACAGGAAGCAAATCTACAAAGACACGACTGGAGGGAAGTTTAGAGTGTGGCAAAAGCGCGAGTAGATGGGAGTTTGCACGTGCACATTAATAGAACATGGTTCTCGGTCCATATAACGTTCCTGGCTGCGCCTTTCAACCCCCCCCCCCCCTTTCACATGTCTTTTTTAGTTTCCGAAAAAAAAGTTGTTGGTAAAAGCACGAACATCGTCGCCTCCTCTGGCAATTCCCCGAGTAACTTCCCGCCGTAGCTACCAGTCGTGTCGTCTGCAAACGTATCTATCCGTAAACTCGGCCAGAACGTAGGTACACGTCGCGTCGCGGGGATATGTACTCTGGCAACAGTCGTCCAGGCAGTTGTCGAGATTCGCCCAGGGAAAAAAAGTCGTGAAAACGAGGGGATCTCGTGGCGGCTGCTAACTTTCCGCAACGAGCCGCTCCTCTTCCGCCTTAAATGTCGTTATTAAGGACCATGTAGGTGGTCCCGCTCCAGGATACTGTATGTATACCGGTGTTTTCGAGAAATTGCAAGGTGGAAGCTGTGGATGCGTGATTAGGATGATTTATTGCTCGGCTTTTTCTGCAGCAAATGATTGAAGTGAGGTGTTTAATATGAGGGGAGGATTGGGTAACTATGTAAATAACGGGAAACTATAATTTGGAAATTCGAATTCGAATGCAACTTTAAAGGTTTAAAAGTTCGACGATTCGAAGATTCGAGGATTTAAGGTCTTGAATGCTCAAGGACATGACAACTCAAGAACTCAAAGACTCGAGGACTCGAAGATTCAAGGACTCGAGAATTCAGAGACTGGAAGATTCGAAGGTTAAAAAGTGAAAAGATTCGAAGGTTCACGATTGGTAAACTCAAAGACTCGAATATTCAATGGTGCGAAGATTCAAAGGTTCGAAGATTCAAAGACATAAGAATTCAAAGACTGGAAGATCCAAGGGTTCGAATGTTCAAAGATTCCGTAAATTCGAATTCAACCATAAAATACAATTTTGCATTAGCAAGTAGACTAGGAGCTACCGTAAAATGCTTCAAAAGCGGTAAACTGTATCCCTTAAATTGTAAATCTATACATAAGTATCTAAACTAAATCTAAGCGGAATGTAACTCGGTTGAGGTTATTTCCCCGTAAAGGTGTTCCTAAGAATTGTTCGCAAGGAACGGCGACGAGGAAATTACGATGAAAGGAAAAGGACACTCGTAATTCACCCATGGTTGCCGGCACGGAGAACGTTTTTAGGTCGCGTAGTAAGGGTGGAGGGGGTGTCTGGATGCTGCCGCATCGATCCGATACATCACGGGGGCATTTACATCCCCGCCGTAGCCACCCCTCGCCGTCCCTTTCCCTCTCGCCAGTCGTTTTTCCCGATCTTCCCTTTCTTTCCATCGTTCGTTCCAGCCAGCATTCAAGAGGGTGGTTTTCTCCCGTGCGGACGCTTATGCCGCCACTTTCCTGGGGGCGCTTGCGCGTTGCCACCCTTCTCCTCTGCGTCGCACGTAACCCACCCTTCGCAATTTTCAACCCCCTTTCTTCTTTCCTTTCTCTTCCGTTTCTCCCCTTGCTGCTGCTTCAGAGGATGCAACGGCCATTGTCTACGCGTCAAATCTCAACTCGCTCGTTCCAATGACGATCTTGTACCGAGGATATTTTCGGAATACGCTATCTTCTCGTTTTTTTTTTTTTTGTAATTTCAAGTTTATTCAATAGAAACGGGGCAGTGCCCATTAGTGTACATTTGCAAGGGGTAGTTGTCTTAAGTCAATCGCGCAATATGCCTCTGATCTTGCAATTACAGTATAAATAATCGCAATTAGTTTTATGATAATCAGTATCCGATTATTCTTATCGATTATTAACCATTTGCACTCGAATGTCCCCTCTTAGGGGACGTTACAGTTTGTTAG
The DNA here is from genome assembly GCA_028830335.1 of Eucera pruinosa. Classification (NCBI taxonomy): domain Eukaryota; kingdom Metazoa; phylum Arthropoda; class Insecta; order Hymenoptera; family Apidae; genus Eucera; species Eucera pruinosa. The sequence goes on from JAMYCR010000005.1 coordinate 14,860,414, forward strand.
TGATTAAACGGAATTAACTTAGGCGAACGGTTCTTTTCTCAGTTATGCGCGTTTCTTTGAAGTTTTCCATTGAAATGGTAAGACAAAGGAAATCAAAATATGGGATTCGTATCGACGTATATGCAAAAACGTATCAGCCGGCGTTGCGTCGAAGAAAGAAACTTCCGAAGTGCATTTGCAGCGGTCTCAGCACTTCTCTAGCCCACTTAAAGTTTTCGATTATATTTCACTTGTTCTATGTGCACGATAAATGCCTTTAATTACTACAGTTTGAATTATACACGTTGTTTCATAAATTAGAAAGTTGTAAGCTTGTAATGTTAAGTCATGGTTTCGGTCAACCTTCCCCTACTTGTGGAATCTCTCGCGCTCGTTAAAGCATTACAACGTGTACATTTACACTAATACGTCGACGTATAAACAATAATGCAATGTTTCGTAACCGTAGCAAGTGAGTAATTATAATTTTGACATGGAAAATTCGGCTTTTAATTACCACGTTGGTGGAATTCAACATTCTCGAGAAAGCTGCCGAGTGCAAAGGGTTAAACAATTTCTATACTTTTCTTGTGACTCTATCATTTTCATAGTTCCGAACTCGAACAAATTCTTTTGCGTTGAATTCTTAATACGATCTTGATTTTCTAAACTCTGTTAGCTTTGTTTATAATTGGCATCGAATATCTATTTTACGGTATTATTTCTCAATTATATGATTCTTACGTTCGTTTCGTGACGTTCCGATTTCATAGCCACTCGGGCAATATTATTCTCCACTATTTTCTATTAATTTACCTTATGATTAATGTCGGCTGATTAGCAATGATATTCTTTAATTATACGATTTTCACGCATTCTTCGCAATCCACCGATTTTATAGTCACTAGCTCTGAATAGTTCTCCGAGGAATTTGAACCGTGTTCGAGCACTGATTAATAATAATTTCAACATTATTCATCCGGCAGAGTAGCGTTCAGCATGGGCATAAATTTCTCAACTGGTTGCCACGCACAAAGTATCTCCATGTAAAGCCTCGCGACGGCGAAAAATTAATTTGTGTCTGATTTAAAATTCCCTCGATTCTGTTGTGCCGATGAATGGGGGAATTATCCGCAGCCGTAATAATTAAATAAATAAATAAATAAATAAGCAATTGCGGCACGCACCACATACCTCACGCGAACGCGAATTCGCCGCTTCTTTTTCGCGTCTGTGTGCATGTATGCGTGAGCGCGCGATGGTTAGCTCATCAAGCGGCCATGCGTGTGCAAGAAGATCAAACAGACCGGGAGTTTTTCATTCTAATTACTCCATGCCGAGCAATTACCAGATAGCATCGGCTGACATTGTTTCGGTTCGAACGAGATCATACGTTCCTTCTATCATTCGTTTCTCTCCTCTTCCTTTCGTGACATTTCGAATAATCGAAACTAGTGATGGCACTCGGACATGTTTCGTACCGTTCATACGTTTATGCTTAGAATTGATAGTTGCGTATCAATCCCCTGTAATTCATTTTTGCAAACGATTTGAAATATATACACTCTTGTCAAACGAATGTCAAACGATACACTGTCGTATCGATACCTGTCACGTGTGTTACGTTTCATACCTATTTAATTATAATTACGAAGACCGGAATACTATTCAAACAAAATCTGTATCGCGAAGCATATAATAACATAAGTCAGCGATGATCAACATTTTTATCCCTTACTGTCGATTATATCATTTCTATCACACTTATCGTTTACCCTTGAAATCGCCTAATCCTTTCGAAAATTAATTCATAGATTCGTAGATTCGTTATTTTTATTTTGGCTGTTGAAATTAATTAAACCATCCGTAACGAAGAATGTCACAGTGCACTATGCCACAGTAATATTCGACTAATTTTCATCGGAAGACTTTCGTATCGAATGACAAATTGGAAGATCTATTTAAAAGGGGGTAGTTGGCCAGTCCAAGGACAAATTATCGAAGAGCCCGAGGAAAAGGCCACGCCCAGAATGATTCTTTAACAAAGGCAACAGCACCAGGAAGCAGCGAAGAGTTCGGGGTTTGGAAGATGACGAAGGGTATCAACTGAGAAGGGACGGGAAGAGGTGGTTCTTTGTCTCGAGGGTTCGGATTCTGGGAGATAGAGGCTAATTCCCAGCTTCCACCCCTCGTGGAATGTCGACGTCCAGGCGGAACGAGCTCCTCTCGTCCACCTTTCCGTCTTTTCGTCCTCTTTCCTTCGCTTTGCTGGCTACTTTGATGTTCCTAATTTGATTGAAGGAATCCGCCGTGTATCTCCTAACTTCGTCTTTATTGATTGCTGTTTTGTTCGCCTTCGACAGAGAATCCGGCGTCCACACGGGGATGCAACCCTCATTGCAACCTCCAATGTGTTTGCAACCTCTTTGTCGCGGTCCTCTGTCTTTGAAATCGCCTGTAATCCAAACAATTGTACCTGCCGCGATACTAGGTTCTTTCGATATTTTTGGGATCAGAATTTTTAAATGTTCATACTTTTGATCGGTTTGCAAGAGTTCGAAGCTTCGCAAGCGTTTAAACTTTAAAAACTTCCAAGGCTTCAAACCTTATATCCTTGATTTTACAAGCTGTGGAATTTTTAAACCGTTGAATTGTGAAACCTACGAGTATTGAAATCTTGAAACCTCAAAACCTTTGAATTTCCAAGACTTCAAATTCTAAATCTTAATCAAATAATTTAACTATATAAAAGCAAATAATTGCTGCTGTTTCATAATGCTTTACTTTATTTTCTCGGAAAGCAATTCAGTCATTGCCACTTGAAAGTTTGCTCTTTTGATAAACGAACGTATCGACTCAATTAAAAATAATTAATAACTATTAGGTACACCTAATATTTCATGGCAATTTTAATAACATTTCTTTTAACTTCCTTAAACCGGAAGTTTATGTCAACGGTTTTAGTTTAGGTGTTCGATTAAAACAGGACCGTATAACTGCAGGTACCATCCTTTCCTCGATACAACGTTAAAGCTAAACAAATTTGGAATTACTAAGATAATCAATAAAGGCACTAAGAATGATACCAATATTAAAAATTACCTACATCGCATCTATAAAATAAATCTTCCAAAATACCCACTATTCAAAGGCTTAACTTTTTGCGGTCGAAGTACGAGATATTCCTGGTAAAGCACTTTTAACATTTTTATCTATTTTGACCTAGAGAAAATATTGCTCGTTGCAGTAACACAATAACCCATTAAAGTGGAATAAAGTTATCGAACCTATAATTTATAAATTTACGTAACAATTAATGGAGCCTGCAACTTTCGGCATGTAAGCGAAAATAATTTTGATGAATGTGAAACTTATGCGAAAGTTATTACTACCGCAAAGAGTTAAAAAAAAGGGGCAATCAAGATGAACGGAAAGATCAATGAAAACCGATCGGAGCATAGCACTGTTCATCGAGAACAAACAAGAAACGTCGTAGCCAGAATCAGTTGTCGTTAGAATATAATATGTTCGCGATGAAATAAGAAGGATAGAGAGGGAAAGAATCGCGAAGTCTATTCGATATTTCGTGGGATATAATATTGATACACGTACACACTTCGGGTTAGGTACATACGGCGTATGTGTATCAGAAGAAAGAGTCAGAATGGTGGATTGGTAGGGGGTGATGCGGTCTATCCAGATATGTGAACGACGCAGATATAATACAGGTACGTATATGTGGAAGGCAGAGCTGGGATTCTGGCATGGACGTCTGCCTTGCGATAAGATACGGTCGCAGCACAGTCAGAATCTCTTCGGTTTCGCAGAAAATTCGCGGACTCCTTTTATCGAGTTTCCTGATAAAGTTTCTTCATCGCTTTTTTTTCTTCGTCCTCTTCCTTTCGCTGCTTCGCGGAGCGAGGAGAAAAGGAAAGGAAATTAGGAGATCCGTGACCCATTGATGGTTCCTTTCGTGCCGGTGGCTCTGGATCGACTAATTAAATTCCATCGGAGATTGTTAATTGGATGTGATCATTTCACGGTGTTTCTTTTTTTTTCGGGCAACTTTTGTCGATTTTACGTATTTTTGATCTTACCATTAGCTCGTTAGCTTTGTTACAGAATGATGAACATGTTTCATATAATTGTACAATGCTGCGTATAACATTGAATAGTTCATAGAATTCGAATGCAAATTGCACGTGAACCGAACAGTTCTGCTTATCGCAGAACTTTGTGTCTTCTACAACTGTTAAATAGAAATGTGAAACAATACATACTCTGGATAAAGACAGTGTTACATTAAATTACTTTCTGATGATAAAATTATTTTTCGATTCGCGCTATAAAAGCTGCTATTGAAAAGTATATCTGTTAATCCCTTGCCCCATATATTTCTCCTGGCTACGAGTAGTTGGTTTAACTATTCGCTACTTTAACGCTGTACGAAATGCAAAACACTGTAATACTCTAATTGATTTGTACCCAATAATCTTCGATCTTAAATATCGAAGCAGCAAACAAAGTTGAAATTAAACTCGGTTGTAAATGCAGCGCCTTTTTGATGTATTTAGACGATAAATTCATCGCGCGTGGGACTCGTTATTATGAGGCAAGGGGTTAATAGGCTTTCCGTCTATAAGCGTTTGTCGGGAAAGGGTCTATTAATAGGCTTCCCGTACATAAAGCGTTAACACCCCATAAAGGGGTGGCCTGCATCAAATTTACATTTAATCTAACCGCCTCCCATCTTAATCTCCGCCATCCTTGGCGTTTGCTTCGATGAAAACTTCTACTAAGGCGATGTACACGTGTTCTTTTGCCGCAAGAAGGCCTGTGTACACGGTCAACGTGCCTATTACCGACATTCGACCAGTATTAATCCGACCGAGCTAATTGCATGTCGCTTACAGTAACCGTAACGAGCGTCGATAAATACTGGAATCGAAGCGAAAAGTTTCCGCTTGCCTTTTCGTGGGTCTTTATGGTCCGAAGACTATTGGCACAAAGCGTTCCTGTTCGACGCTGCAAAAATCGTGCCATTTTATGACAATCGGTAGACGTTTATTTTAATTTGCCGCATGACGTTTCGAACGTCGATTACGAAACTCGTATTAGCGAAGCTGGAACCTATTTACCGGAATAGGAATTAAGTTGAAATATTGTTTTAGAAATTGACAATCTGATAGTTTGTTAATTGCACGGGTGTTTCTAATATTTTAAGATAGCCTTTATGTCAGTCAGAGCATGCTTTTTATCTAAATTGTTCATGGTTTACGAGCCTAAGGATATCGTGTTGCAATTAAATCAACAGGGAGTACGCAGACATCTGCGTTCATAGTTTTTCTTTGAAGGTTGCAACTGAGCTACACTGAATTTTATGCTTCGGAGACTGTAAAATGAGCAACTATATAACTGTCATGAGTAATAAATTTCCTTTTATGGAATGTAACGTTGATATAAATAATAGCCACATTGTTGGTGTTATGACTAGGTTGGTATCTATAAAATTGCCGATTACAAATAACATCGTTTCTTCGTTTATGAATAAATTGAAACAAAAATAAATAAATCATTCAGTCATTGGAAACATGCGTAGAATTGGAGTTATATAAGTCACGAGAAGCTCAAAATATAAGCAATTCAAAGGTTTGAGAATTCAGAAGTTGCAACTTGAAAAGCTTGGAAATTCGAAAATTTGGAAAGTCAAAAGCTGATAGTTAGGAAATTGAAAGACTTGGAAATTCGATGAATCGGAATTGGAAACATTTTGGAAATTTATAGGCTTATAAATGTAATGTTTTGAAGCTCAAAATCTTCCAAACTCTGAGCCTTAAATTTCGAAAACTCGAAAATTGGAAAAGCTGAAATTACGAAGATTTAGAAATCACTTAATCGACACTCGATTAAATGAATGAACGAAAAAGCAATGAATGTCTCTTTTGAAACTTCTATCCTACCCAAAGCGGTAATTTCATATGCGCAAACTTGATAAAGTTCCACCTTTCTTATCCAACCTAAACCCGACCTAAACCCGAAAGCCTAAGCTAATATTTACAGAAACTTAAAGAAACATCCGCGGAAAGCACTTGTTCCTGAAAAAAATTCACCAGACCTTCGCTCTAATAATGTTTACATACCATGAAAAGTGAAACCGATCGAGAAGGAAATTCGTAGAGGGTTTATCCGAGGTTACCCTACAAATTTTTTGCAAAAACCCGCAGATACACTTGGAAACGTTTGTTCAGGGGTTGGGAAATGGTGGCTGGAGGGCGGCACAATCGCATTACTAATGATTTTACTTCGGGCGACCCTCAGGGCCGTCATATTGATACGATAGGAGCGCGATACGCCGCCGGAAACGCCAGTCGGATAAACCAGCGGCACTCAGACCACCCTTCGTTCCTTTTCTGTCGATTCGCTGGAGAACGAGAAGGATGAGACTACTGGCGGATCAGGGGTTACGTCTAGCTGATCGTCCCTTCCCGATGATTTCGTTTACCTCGAGCATCGGCACAAAAAGCGAATAGCGCGACGATAGCTCGAACGCATGAATCCCCTTGAGTCACATTTACTTAAAATTATGTCCTTTCTCCAGAAATGGGTATTTCTGATCCCCCGCCTATTTAGAGGAAGCTATTTTTTAGCAGCAAATGGGAATAAACTTCCTTAAATTAACATTTAGTGGGTAGCACGATTGTCGAGTCACAATTGGGCGACGCTTGGGTGCTGCTTTCAAAGGGGTGAAAATTCTATCTACATATCGGCAAATGATTTTGCTAAATATTCAGTAGAATTCTCGCTATGGCAAACAGCAACGTTGATAGGGTCGATTTAATTTAAAATATAAAGCGAAAGTCGATTGATAAAACATGCATTTTGTTTATAAAATGTTATAAGTATAATAAAATCATTTGGATAGTAACAAATAATAGTGTACTAATATAAGTAGAATACACCACTATCCAAGGATAAGTCAAATTGATGCCACGTCACCACTAATGATATTAAAAAGATGTTCACCACTTGAACCTTAATATAATTTACATTAGCATAGATTTACAGGTTGCTTGTCAGTCCAACTTAAAAAATTTCTCAGCCACCGTATATTAAATATCATGCCATTTAAAACGCATACACGCTAAAACGAGAAAATTCTCTCAGTTCCTATTCGCGAAAAATTGTAATAAAACCCTGTTCTATCGTTTACTAATCGCTTTACCGGAGGCGGTAAATATTTAGCCGGAATGTACGGATCGAAATCGCGTTGGGGGGTTGGACAAAAATACGAGATTACGGCGGGTCGCGGCAAAACAGCGATTAGAAAGAACGGAAGAGGAAGGGTGGAGTCGGGCAGAGGGTGAGACGAGTGACAGGGCGAAGGAAGGGTGAGAGTTTCTTGCTCGATGGACGGCTTTTCTTGTGGCGAGTACTCGCCGCGACACAAATAGCGTATGATTGAGTGAGCGCCGCGAGGGATTTCCACAGAGACGTGGAAACGGAATATCGCGCGAGGGAGGGGGGGAGAAGAATGGCGCAGAGAAACGTCGACGTTTAGTCGTTGCGAGGGAAAAGGAACCCCGTTGCGCCTCGCGGGAGCACCCATAGCACCCACCCTTCCCAAAAATCCACCATGTTCGAATTCTACTCCGCGTTCACCCCCTTTTCTTTCGGATTCCTCTTCCGTCGCTGAATTATGCGCATAAGTTGCTCGAACAACCTCGTTATACCATAATAAGAAAAGATAATACCACTTGCAATCGAAATGTATTCAACTCGCAAAGGTTTCGCGCAACTTCGAGTTTACCATTTTGTAGATTACGTTCACTATATTTTTGCAAATTAAATTCACGTTTTTGCAGTTTACGCTATGAAATGTACCGACAATTAAGCGTGAGTAGAATAGTCGTCATTGAACAAGGGACGGTTTTCGATTTTGCGGTGTGGAAAAGTTTATGAGAAGCGAGTCGAATGGTTAAATATTTTAGTGCGGATAAATTGCGTGAAAAATATATAGAGTACCTGAAAGATGTTTGTTTATTTCCATCTTACATTCGAACGAGTATTCATTTTTTATAACAATTATGGAATTCTTTTAGTTTTCTTTATAAACTTTCTGTTTAGATGTTCCATATTACATACCACCTTTTCAAACTGCTAAATTTCAATTCTATTAGTTTTTCCTACTATAATATCAAATCATTTAAATTGTTTCACCCTTAACAATATAAATATGATTACGTATTAGTTTTCATTTTAATCCAATAACATTAATTTGATTAAAAAGGACAATCTTCTGTATTTTTGTCAAACATAAAATCACGTGTTCCGTATTACCCACGTTTACCCTATTTTCTAAACAATTTTTCCGTCTATCAACGATATCTGTAACTACCAGAGTAACTACGGTATCCGCAATTTTTTTACAATAAGTTTCCACTGAATTCCACCGCGAACCGAAGTAATAAGAAATTACATCCACCAATTGGCCTCTATTCTAAAGGAAGAACATGGTGCATGTAGGGTGCAGTGACCAGCGAACGCTTATTGTCAGCCATCCCCATCCCTGAATTTCCACGGGACATCTTCCGGTAATTTCCCGGCTCTATGACGAGCAACGTCTCTTTTCCTCCCTGTTTTTCCGCGTGTCCAACCGCGCGGAAGCGATTTTTATTTGGCGCAGTAGTATGCGCTTCATAATCCGCCTCGGTTCTCCACGAATGGTCGAATTTCTTTTTCCTGACCATGTTTTCTTGCTGGTTTCTCTTTTAGGATAGAGATCGCCTTTGTGCGTCCATCGCCGTGGATTGACAGGTGGAAATGGACGATTAAGCGGCCGACAATCCCGTCAGGAATTGTCTGGAAGCGTTCGCGGGAAAAACTACGCGCCGTGTCGCGGTTCGATGATAAATTCGTCAAATATCGACGCGTTACATTCGTGAAGCAGAAGAAGATTGATATTGTAAATAGCGTACAATAAGGTAAATTTATATTCGGTGAAATTTTGCTTCGATTGGGTATTATTAATGAAAGACTTTTGTAGACATTTTTAGTTTACCCATAAAATGAACTATTTCTTTATGAAATTTTCGAGTTTGAAGCTCTTTCCATGCGTAGTTAAGACAATTTCCGATAATATGCATACAATATGAATAGAAACATTTGGATACTGTTTATATAATTAATTGTATAAATATTTCGGAATCGCTATATATCCTAGGGACCGTCGAAATTAAAAAAAAGAAGAATGTATTTAAAACTGTGCTATTTTAACCCTTTGACTGCAAAATGCGTATATAGCTATACGCCCAGTAATTTTGCAAAAATACAAAATATATCAATTTCCTAATTTACCAATGTATAACAATATTTGGAAGTTTGCTTCAATAGCAATGCAACATTTTATTATTTTACGCTTTGGATTAATTTATTCACAAGTAATTATCTTACACAGGTAGACCATATGTACATTTTTGATTACGCCAATACTCTGCAATGACGACCACGCGAATATCGAAACGCAGTCAAAGAGTTAACAAAACTATTCGTTAAAAGATCTATGAAAATAAAGAAACTTTTTACTACGTCAATGTTACTGATAATTACACTATCAATTTTGAGTTACTAAGAAAACGTAGTAAGTAGCGTATGTACACTTTTGCTGTTTGTGAATTCGTGGCTTCATTAGGTGAGCCAATAAATGACCCACTATTATTAAACGTGTCGATAAATTTATCGCATCGAAAGATCAAGATTTTTTTCAAACAGGTGTCCATAGTTTGCGTTAGAGATAATGGTGAACATTACAGAATACAAGAAATTATATTTAACGTAGAATAAGTACTTGATATTCTTAAAAATAGATACAGAATTTAATAAAAAAAATAGAGATTATTCATTGATACACCTAATAAAATCTTTAAGATTCTTCTACCAATTTAAACAGCCGCCAGTAATAAACGAAATCATTTTCAAGTATCCCATGAAAAATTAAAATATCCGATACATATATCGCGGATAGAGAGGCGATCTAGAGGGCACGTATCTCGATTTCCAGCTCTGAATTACGTCTTTTTCGCGCGGAATGCTCGCGATATACGGAAAAAGAGATACGGTTGTTGGGCAAACCGCGAGATGGAGAGGCATGAACGAAAAGGGCGAAGAGGATGGCGAAGAGGGAAGAGAAATATTATTTATGGGACGGTCGGATGGTGGTGCCGGCGTGCCATGCATAGACAGCACCTCGTTCTAGCCGGCAAACGAATGGCTCGTTTTCTGCCCGCAAATGTACGGAAATGCCGGTCGAGAGCTATTTCTTAATATTCGCCGATATCGCTAGATCCTAGGGGGTTGAACGTGCCTTTTGTACGTTTCCATAGAAACCCGATGTCGCCGCGGTTTCTGCCTCTCACGTCTTGACTTACGTCCCTTCGATCGTATTGTTCCATCATCGATATCAATTATCGGAATATTGGAATAAAATATAGGAAAATTTGGGAAGTTAATCCACAGGTGATTTCCAGCTGAATGCTTTTGTATTTCGCTTCGGTGCAGTTATACTCGTCCTCTGTTTTCCCTTGGATCGTATACATATGTTTGCAATATTTTGCGGCTCGCAACATAGTACGCTATACATTATAATGTTAATAAATTATACTTATCAAAACTACAGCCACAAGTAAATTAATTCTTCAGTAAAATTCTATGTATAGCAAATTTATATATGGGGCTAAGACATGTTTGAAATCATTGGTACGTTTATGTTTAGAATTCATATTTGCGTGTCAATCTCGTGTACGAAACATTTGCAAATGATTTGAGATGTATGTATTGAAGCAATTAACTATCGTATCGATACGTATCGCGTGTATTATGTTTGATACTTATTTAAATATAATTGCGAAGACTCGAGTAAGACTCGAGTAACTCGTGAAACGTGTAATAACATAAGTCAGTGATGATCGACATTTTATTCTCTACTGTCGATTATATCATTTCTATCATACTTATTATTTACACTGAAATCATCTTATTTTGCGACAATTAATTCATAGCTTCGTGTTGGTGTGAATAAGAAAATGATTTTATTTTGGCCGTTGAAATTAATAAAAACAAGCGTAATTACGTTGGATCGATATTGCATGAGACGACATCAAACACATTTTATCAATACATACTATGTACAAATTATTTTGATACCTGTTTTACACCACATCAAATTATTCGGGAATTAATACGTATTGGTATTCATAAGTATGTCTCGGAATTTGCCCCACCGTTAACTTTACATGTATATACTATTTATAAACTCTAGTACGTAGTATAATATTCATCGATAAAAAGTGTCCCCCCTTAGAATTCCTTTGAATCCCCTTCTTTTCTATATAGAAACATTGTACTTGCGATATCGCGTCATTGAAATGTAGGAGAGGCCGAGTTCCGTCGCCAGGTTGGGGATGCAGCTTTTCAGAAGAGCTTTTACGAGTCGCATATGTGACCGCCGTCTCCTTTATCCCTCGCTTTATATTCCTGGCAACGTGTCCCATCCCCACCTCAACGTCGAAGCTTCCTCTTTCAGTCAGAACCAACCCCTAGAACCTCCCTGTCCACCAATATCTATCTCTCTCCCATTCGAACGAAGAAATCTTTCTTCATATTCGCTGGGGAGTGATCGTCCGACATAACGTAACAAATTTCCAGCTCCTCCGAGGCTTACATCCCTTCTCGAACGCTGTTCGATCGCTCGAACGCGCATTTAAATCGTTCATACTCCTCTCCTTCTTCCCTGCTCCCGTAGATCCTTCTTTCTCCTGGTCCAACCACGGATCAAACCGATGGGGTGAGTTCTACGTTTCAACCATGGCCCATGAGAAGCATGGTCGACCGCCACGACTGCCCAGGGACCGATTCTTCCCACGCACAATTTACAGTTTCACATTTTATTCCCATCGCGCGTTCGACAACTCGTGGAAGGATAAACTCGTTTCGCCCCCGCCAATCATATTTCTGGCCGGGGATGTCGTTCGGGGGTTGTTTCGTATTTGATGGAGAATGTTTGAACCTTGTTCGATGGGTTAGGATGATTTGTATTTTAACCCCTTAACCCTAGGAATATTGGGGGATAGGGGGATGATTAGGGGGAATATTAAGGCGAGACCACAACACGAGAAATGTTAAATTTGATCTATTCCAAGTTATGAGAATTTCAACATTCAACCCTTTGCACTCGAGGGCTCCGGAGCGGAGCGATTGAAAATTTATCCCCACACTCGAGCATAACATAAACAGAACAACAAATCGTAGTAACTTCAACTATTCCTTTAATAAATTGCAGATTAAATCTATTCAAGAAAGTTTTGTTCATGTAACTGTAAAAAAAAGAAACTTACTTTTCACTTGAAGTAGCTTCGAGTGCAAAGAGTTAAGTTATGAAATTTTGCAATGATATTTGGTTACTTTCTACCAATAAGCTGAAGAGTAATTTTTCTTTCCTTGCTATTTTTTATTTCTCCGTACAAAGATTACTATTTTTCTTAGTAACCATTTCAAATTAAAGAGTACAGCTGCTATATTTTCTCGTAAATTCTAAGAAGCGATTGAAAATCGCCAAAGGTTATTTTTACCATTATATTTCTGTTGATAGAATATTCTCAAATCATTCATCAAGACACACTTGCATTTGTTTTTTATCTAAAATTTTAATGAGTGAATTACATTCCCGAAAAGGTTATTACCTTCGCCATTATTATCCTATGGGTTTTACAAATTCTTTAAAAATGTTTGGGGATCGATAGTTACAGGTTGGTAGATCAGGAGGATTTCAAGGTGGATCAGTTAGGTGTTAGGAGGTGGTCCGTCGAACAGTTTCGTACAAGAAACCGGGGAACCATGGTCACCTCGATTAATTCTTTATCGATTCGACGCGGTACAGAGTGAGGGCAAAAAACTCTCCGCTGTGGGGATGCAAACGACCAAACTGATGATCGGCCAACGAAGAAATCCACGGTTTTTGCCCGAGAATCGGATCTTTCTGTAGCGTCATGCCGGATAATTTGAAAGTAGGTGTTAAATATATTTGTCACGCTTCTAACAATACTTCAAACCCTTCGATTTCGCGACCGATCCTATATTATATCCTACAAACCTCCCACCATTGTTTCGCCATGGAACTAATAAAAATCCCAAGTAAAAAAAACTAGTTTCACTTCATCTTTTTTACCCTCCCCAAGGAAGTTTAATATATCCAATTTAAAAATAACATCCGATATTGCAGCAATTCTCCTATCGCCACTTATTCGTACGACCAGGCGAAGTTTGCTTCAACTTTTTACTTTGTATCGCGTGGATGGGTATAATTTTACGAGGAATAATTTTCCTTCTTTTGCCCTTGTATAATTTTCTTGTTAGCGATAGTTGAGAGTGGTGGTTTAAGGAGAAGAAGAAGTCTTGAGAACCACTGATGGTTCCGGTTTATTAATTTCGTAAAAACTGTAGGACGCACGTTCACCGCCTTTTTCATGATTTAATTAGTTAGCATCGGTGGGGGCTGGCCACCTGGTTGAGGGGGACCACCATGAGACTCTACAGGGTCCAGGACGTAACCTCGGCGTCTAACGACGTGGAACACTCTTGTTCTTCGGCCAGAGAGCCCCGGCCGCGGTTCCGTAACGCGTTAAATTTATCGACGGCCAACTTTCTTCCCTGTCTCATTATTCACGTAAATCGATCTCTCTATCTCGATCCCAGTGCCCAATTGCAACCCGTAAGTTTGTAGCTATCGCATCGGTTCGAGGATCTTCACACGGTTTTAACTCGAGGAAGCTTTTTTTAATTTCCTTCCATTACTTAATTAATCCTCTTCCCTGCGAATTTTTCGAACGTTAGATTTTAATACTGAGTGAATCAAATATACAACATTGAAATGTTAGAATTAATTTGGATATAATTAATCTTGTATATTGGAACTGAAATTGCAACTAAAACAAAATTTTACTAAAGATACCGTGTGTTCTTCATTCTATTTGGATTATAATATTCATCATCAGCGTAGCTCGTCATTATATGGCAAGGGGTTAATTAACTTCGGTATTTATATTTATTGGGTTGTTTGAAATATTCGTAGCGAATTTTGATAATATTCACTTTTGCTGTGTAATTGGTGAACTGGAAGGGGATTATTTTTTATGAGCATTAGTTAAATAACAATGGAAATGCTGTTCCTATTTGGGTCACTTAAAATTTAATAATGAACGGAAAATACATATTAATGGATGATTCAGAATTCTGATACATCATCTATTACAATATCTCACTTTACTAACAGATTCCATTTCGATTATGTAATTTTTCTCTGTATGGGCTACGGAATAGTTTCGAGTAGAAATTCTAATTTCTCTATGAAATTGTTAAGAGCTTGAAACTCTGTAATTTCCATCCATCGAACATTATACATAATAAGCGAATTCCACTGTATCTTTACATAATATTTTCGATTTAGATATTTCTAAATTTTCAAAACGACGATTTAGATTTGTCTTCGTTGGAGATTATTACATAGTTGCAGGCAGAGTTGTCGCCGATCAAGGAGATTTAGGAACGATTTCAACGGATCGAGTTTTCCGTGTCTTTCACACTTTCTCGGTTGTCAGGTGGGCGGGACGGATTGGTAATTAGTGTGAAGAAATTGTGGCTTTGAGGGTGACGAAGCAAGCACGAGTTCTCGCCACGTGAACAAGTCTGTCGAGACGGTCCCAGACTTCTTGCCGATCCTCTGACTTTGTTGTTTTAATCGAACGGAATTAGTTAATACCTCGCCTTGTTTCTCTTCATACTTGTCTCCCTTTTTCACTCACTTCTTTCCTCTGTTCAATTTTGCGCATCTCGTGCTAGATTCCCATGCTTCGTTACAAGCACCAAATTTTGTTAGAAAATTGCTGAATCTTTTTGTACGATGAGATACAGACGTTCGCTTTGACTACTTCAACATTAATTTCAATTTAATCCTCTCGCAGTTTAGAACGGAAGAAACTCAAGTTGTCGAACACATTATAAATTTCAGATCTTAAGTTGCGTTATAATTAACATAATTATTAAGATTATAAGAATGAGTAAATGAAATTTACTTTAATTCTTTTGTATTCGGTAATTAAAATACAAAGAATTGTTGCAACAGAGAAAATAAACGTTTTTTATATTGCCTTTCTTCTATTTTTCGTTACTTTATTACACTGTGAAAGGGTTAAACTACAGACCTGAACAGTAATACATTTTTAAACGAAAGATAATTCGATCACCAAAGAATTCAGTCAGTGGTTACTTTCCAATTTTATAAATTAAGGATTAATCATAGAATCCAAGAATTTTTCAAGGATTATTAATTACAAAGGGAATGTTTCTTTTGTCTAATATTTAATTTAGGGTAAAGAATATTCTCTCTTCACTCGGTATAATAATCTCTAAAGTCCCATTTTTAATCCTTTCGCGGTGTAATAAAATGACGAATAACGATGAAAAAGCGACATAAATATATCTTTCACTCATTACAACATTTTCTATATTTTGATTGCTAGATACGAAAAATAAACAATATTGACTATTTACACGTAACACATTTTAATAATAATACTACGTGTAATATAATTTAAAATAGTAAATTTAATATTGCTACATGGGACAATTTGCCCGAGATTTTCTCGTATTAAACTGCGAAATGGTTAAGGATTGAGTACATTTTTGGGCACGTTTAATTACACATAACGTAATTTCCTATCCAATATTTAAGTTGCCGTAAAAAATGTTCTTCTCTTTTCATTTGCAGTATTACATCGTCTTTATAGACCAAAAGCGATAACGACCAAAGCTTCCACTAAATAAACGAAATGAATTTCTGGTCTTTAAAAATTCTTGCAATTTTATCGTTCGCAAAAATAGAGAAAACAATCATATTCTGTGCTTATTAACAGTAAAAACGATCCGGAAAGGATATTGTAAACGAGTTAATTCTCACCGAAGCGACCATATTGTCCCCCGAGTGGTTTGGCAGCAACAATGGACGGTGGCTAATTGATTTACAAGTCCAGCAGTGCTGCTCCACATTCTGCTTTATTATACCTGCACGCCGGCTCAATTGACCATGACGAAATATTTTCTCTTAATTGAATAATCAACGGTTAATCAAACGGTCGGCCCGATTAAGATAACGATCGGCCGGCCCACTTAGCGCGGCAAACGGGCCGAATAGCAAGTAATTATTCACACAGGCATCTGAATAATTGCCGGGAAAATTAAACGAGCACCGGTGTTGCCTCCTCGGCTTATTAATAGCGACACGTTTTCGACTCGAACTCCTGTTTATCGCTTCAACGATGACGCCCAATTTGCTTACGCCTCTGTACCAAGCTTGTTTCGCTTGATAAATTGCTGTGAAATTGCTCCGCGGAGGAAGTCGCGTCTATGAACGAGTTTCTCTAGCCTTGCGAATGGGAAAACAGTCGAAGGATTGCAGTTGCTTTTATATTTGATCGTTGCATATGAAATGGCCGATTTTACGTAACCCAAAATGCTCTACTCACGAACCAATTAAAAAAGTGCATTTCTAATTTCTGTACAGTGGTTAGGAAATATTGACGAGTATCAGATGCAAGTAAAATGTTTAGTTTATCATTGTCACGCGTTTCTTTTGAATCAATTATAAGATATATTTTCAAGGTTTGTATTTTCAGTGTAAAACTTGTCAAACTAACGTTGAGTTGTTCGTTAACAAATTATATCTGTCCGTGCATAAATAGTATTAATAATAAGGAAACCTCCACTGCATAGTAGCTTAACTTTAATTTTGAAGAGCATTCGAATTTGACTTCACTGATATTATTCCTTTTTATAACAATTAGTGATCTATCAATAGCGTTAAATTCAGCAAGCTTCAAAAATTTTGACAGTTATACACTTATTTTTATATTTTTATAACGAAAATACCTTTTCAAACGTAATTCTAACAAAAAGTTGTCTAAAAACATTTAAACGACAGTCAATAATAAAGACGCGTGTACGAATGGTATTATAAACTCATATATAAATGAATTAATAAATATTGCTCGGGTACACTTCTTTTGGCTCCCAATTTTTGTACGTCTTAAGCTTCTTCCAACCCCCAATTAAAGATACGTAGGTATCGTTTAACGATTCTCACATCGTCTGTACAAATTACAAATAATGTCTCTTTATTTCGAGACGTGTTAGATGCAAAAGTATCAATTACTTGTCAATTAACAACGCTAGTAACTTTTACTAGGTCTTATTAGGTATCTTTACCCTATACACGAATGTTACGGGAAATCTTACATTTTATACTTCAATATTGCAGGAGGAGTTCAACAACTCTCCATAGATGTGCATTTATTCATGGATCACGATCTACCGGACGCTTCCAGGGATCTATGGACGGTCGAATGAAAGAATGTAGTCGTGTGAGTAGAAGAAGATGATCCATGGAACGCGGAAAATAGGTGGCAATGGAGAAACAAATCGTAATGACCGGGGGTAAGAAATTCGATGAATATTGATCTAGGGATACCAGTTCCGATGCAGCTGTCCGTGTTACACGCTTTTTCCAACCATGGATAGGAATACAGTTACGGGGGAAATCTTCCCACGACGCGACGAGCAGAGACGAGTCGTTCGACTTCTCAACTGTGTTCGATCTAATTTCCGATCGGTACGGATTCAGGGACGGCCATTTTGAGAAGACGTGCTACCTGGAGAACGTTTCCATTCCCTGTCACGTTTTCACAAATTCCTTGGGACTCTATAAGGATGAAGAACTGGGAACAACGGGTGGGGAAAATGTCAGCACTGATTTCACAATTGTCGGCGAGCTTCGAGATCCATTGGAAGGTTGAAAATTGAGAAATTCGGAAAGCTCGTAACCAGTGATCGGACCGATATTGATACTATCGGGGATATTCAAAGAATTTAACAGGCTTGGGTAAAATTTAAAATCGTTTCTGATGAAATAGTCGAAGCTGAAGTTTTTCTATAAGCGAATACTATTTGGAAATACTATTCACCAAATGCTGAAATCACGAATCGATACTAGGTATTTTCTATTTAAACTCGGATTCGAGTAAGGGAAATAGTAAATGGAAAACAGCAGATATAAATTAAATGTCTATTTTTAAAATATAATACAGCGACACGTTTATTTAGTATTATGGTTTTAGAAATTCATTTAATTTCTTTTTTTAACATTTTTAGTTTAATTAATTCAGTGTACTCAGTTTATTAAAGATTAATATGGTTGAGAAGTGTGTTCGGTTGAATGCAAATAAGGTGAATCGGTAACTTATATAAATTGTCTTTGTGCAATATTTACAGTTACTTATAAACAAAATATATCTTCACCTTATTATCAAAATGCACCTTATATTCTTCCATTTCACGGCAATAAATGCGATCAATTTTCACAATTCATTTTTCGAATGATAATTTAAAATGTCTACTTTTACATCTTACAAATTACCAGCATATTTATTTACGTATCGCAATGCTAACGCCATATGTTTCTTAAAAAAAAAAACGACAAGACTTATTGGCCAACTTAATAGTTACTGGAAATAGATTACAAAATTGTAGAATTGCTAATTAAAAGTTAACGATGAACGATAGGTTTTAGAATGAGCGCCATTGGGGGAGTTAAAGTAGAAATAGTTGTTGCTTGGTATTTATAGCGAGACCGTCTGCGTGGGCGGTCGTTGCTCTACGATCGTGACTAATCGATTGCCAGACTAGATTAAAATATACAGTAATTCAATTTTTACCGGTCCAGAGCTCCCGATCCAGTCGATCTCTTCTGCCACGCTCTGTCGAGCATTTTACTAAATTACCTCAGGCTACTGTGGAAAATATGGCGGCACGAGACGCGCCAACGCTGTAACATTCTACTTCTAGATAAACTTTCCTTCCGATATGACTACCAAAATAAATTCAATATACGTATTGCGAAATAATGAGTCACAGTGACTCGCGAAATCGATCAAATGGTAACGCTATTACAAGATTACATACATTTAGTATTATTACTGTTATTACAATTATAATATTATCATATTTTGGAAAGAGTAATCCTTGTACAATTAAATCTCGGTCAAGATTAATGAAAGAACTCGAATAGCAACGTTAAGTATATGTTCAAAGTTCTATAGTTAGCAAATAGGTTTTTGATGCAATAAAAAAGACTACGAATGAAAGGATTTGATCAATTTTTGAGTCACTGTATTTATTAACCCATTCGCTACGAAGGACGTATATATACGTCGTGAAATCATTAATAATCATTTGTTAAAATATGCCAATACGTTTTTCTTTAATCACAACAGTATTTCTATTATTATTAGTATATAACAAACTTCAATTAACAATACTAAATATCCGAATATTTGCACAAATACCGTTTCTAAATTAATAAAAACTACTCTAATTTGTGTACCCGAAACGTCTTAAAATTTTAAGGTTCCTTAGCGAAAGGGTTAATAGGAATCAAACGAGGCCAATGAATTAATGATTAACAAGATTATTTTTTTAGGTCTCCAAAAGAGATTCAAGAAGGATTTCATCGAAATTAAAGGTGAGATTTTAAAAATATCGAAAGGTATCTATTAGTTTCCATTTATCACGTTTCGTTTCACTTATCGTGGAAACTTTACTTCCAGAGCAGCCCGCAGAAAGAGCAAATCGTAAAATACCTAAGCGACGGCTATCTTTCGGCGACAAGTTAAATTACAAAGAACAATGTCTAAATCGTCGCTGTCCTTTCTCGTAAAATCATTTAATGGATCCATAAGAATCTGTTCACGCGACGATCACGTAAATAGCCATCGATTGTCAGGGGTTATGACATAGTGAAAAGCAGCTTGCAACCGCAACCGGAAGTCGCCGATAGCGGAAGATTCGAAGAACCATCGTTACAAGTATAATTACGATTCTTAAATAAGGTTTATCGAGAAGAACGTTCCTCACAAAAAACATGTTACCATCGGAGAGGAAGCAGACTTCGAAAAGCTGAAGGTTAGGACTTTTTGTCTTTGAAAATTCAATCAGACCCTTCATCTTTGAAAATTCAGAAGATAATGCTCTTTATAAGTCGACCGTAGATTTTTATGCAGGTCCACATCTTTAAAAATGCAACTAGAAACACAGAGCACAAATAGAGATTAATTTCATTATCTAACAATAATAACGTGTGCATCATTTTGGTTTATTTTTATGCAGGTTCACATCTTTAAAAATACTAGTAAAAAGACAGAATCTAAATAGAGATTAATTTCATCCTCTAAGAATAATAACGTGTGCGTTATCTTGAATATTTTATTTATTTTTGCGAATTATACATGTCATATACCTTCTTACGTTTTTAACCATAGAATTAACCCGAATTTGCACCAAGGTGATCAAAACGATGGAATGTTTTCAAAAGTATATACACGTAATTCAAGGAAAATCAATTTTTCCAAAAAACGCCTATTATTAATGATAAAAATGAATTTAATTAACAATTTTAGCTTTGTATTATAAAAATTGGAAGTTATTAAACAAAAATTGCCTACACTATTCAAACGATTTGTTCGTAACATCGTATTAACCCCTTGTCCAACAAATTTTTTATTATTGCACTTATGTAAGCTATCATTATCAGGTTACAGTTCTCACATTTGTTCAAACAATTAAAATATTCTGCATAATTTATATTTAGTGATTCTTAACCTTCTGAATAGAAAGTGAGGTTAAAATAAATGGAACATCGTATCGCAAGCAGAATTTATCTTAACCCTTTGCGAACGAGTGTCTGCAAATAATCGCCACTTGCCTGATTTTTGTGGACGCACGTTTAACTGTTAAAGCAGAAAGTTTAATATTAATATCGTTGATAAACGCTTCAAAGTTTTGGGAATTTGTTGACCTGGAATTCGTAAGCTTAGAAATTCGTAAGGATTCGAATTCAAAGTCAAAATACTCTTTTAAGTTTTATTATTCGTCGTCCGCAAAGGGTTAAATAAGTCTATCTATAATTCGTGCCACGAGTGTGACTCGTCATTGTAAGCCAATGGGTTAAAAATAGTGGTCAACTAATGCTGGTCTAAGTACACGGCGAAATATAATGGTAGGACAAGGGGTTAACAGGGAGCAAGAAGGAAAAGGAAGGAACTGGCGGTTTAGAGTATCGCAATTTTCATCGGTCTGCCTCGTAAATCTCAATATTATTCTGAAAAACGCCACGATAAAGTAACGCCACGAGATAGTTAACGCCGGGAACAGGTTTTCGGCCGATCGTTTCAGCCATTAACGATGAACAAGTTGCATCCCCGGGAAATCGGTGAAATACACGTTCGCACTAGTGATCTACACCTTCATGCGAGTCCTACGGGTTTGCTTCGCTAATAGGAAAAGGATTTATGCCGTTGCAACAACTTCGCTATATTTATCATCGCTTCGAAATCGTCGTATTTATTAGATTATTTCGCGTGATATTCCTCCTCACGCGAATCGCCGCGGTGATAAGTTAATTAGCACTCGATGATTAATAGAGACGCGCTTTTCCAAGTAAATTAGATGTCTGGTACTCTCACAGTTTCTCGGAAGTTTCAAGTAACCATGCTGTTACTTATATTTCCTTAAAATAGGGATATGAATTTTTCTTTCTTTTTGGTATTCTCCTTCGTATTAAGTTGACGCATAAATTTTGTTCGTTGAACTTTTAACCCTGCTGAGATCTTCAAAGTTCTGTTCGATTCAATCGCACCCTTCTTTCTGTAGAAATGCTTAATAATTATGAGAGAAAGAAATTTCAATGCAGAAATTGAACGTTAAATATAGCAATATTAGTAACAACTTGTTCATACATTTGTCTGTAAATTATTAAATGTTTTAGGAAAATAGAAACGTATTTGGGTCAAAGATGACCCAATGATCGCAGCAGAGTTAATCTAGAAATGTAATAGTTTGTAAGAAACCGAGGATATACAATCAGTCGCCAAAGTCTACATACAGCTCCTAAAATTCAAATACTAATAAAGGATTCCGATTGTTTCAAGATTATCGATTTATCGATTAATTAACTCTTAACCCTTTGCGGACGAGTGTCGGCAAATAGCCGCCTAATTATTTTTTAGTTTTCTGGACGCACGTTAATTTTGACTGCAACAAATTTAAATTAATATCGTTGATAAACGCTTCGAAGTTATAGAAATTTGGTGGCTTAGAATTTGAAAGCTTGGAGTTCAAAACCAAAATAATCCCTTAAGTATTATTATTCCTCGTCCACAAAGGGTTAAAGGATACCACCAGTGAAATTTAACCCGAACAGAATTTTGTTTTAACACTGTTGAGAAACTCGAGAATGAATAGCTTTTTGAGAAAAAAAGGTATCAAATTTACTTCTAGATCGAATAGAAACATGAATTTTTGGTTAGTGGAAGGGTTACGTTTTCTCTTCTTTTTTTCTTCGATAGTCATTTAAGTATTCCCCCGGAGTTTCCTTCTGTCAGCAACATTCGATACTCGCTGGACAAACGATATTACATTAGCGAGCTGTGCAAACATCTGCCAACATTTTGGCTATAGTGACAAGCGCGTTCCGTTTCCCGTTCCTGTGTCTGCCCTCGTTGTTTGCTCGAGGTCGCCTTGACGCACAGTTCACGGTCCCTTGACGTGCTCTTTGATTAGCAAAATACTCTGGAATCCTTGTTTGCGGATCGTCAAAGCTGACAATATTCTGCAGGTGAAGTTTGCGAAACATCGTAACGCTATCTACCAAAGTAATTGAAATTTCGCCACTTAAGCCTTTGAATCTTTTTAATACAATTTGTAAATCTGAATTTCTAAATTTTAACACGTTCAATGCCACGTTATATACCTTATCGCGAGGCAATTGATGGCCAATTAATAGGCCTTTAAAAGTTAACGATTCAGTTGTTCCAGTAATTAATATATTATTTATTTCAGGTGTCAATGGCAGCATTCCGAGTTCTTTGAACGTTGTCGGTGGAACAAATTAATTTGGTGAGGCGAAAAGGGACGGAAACGATTGCGTGGGTGAAATTAGGTGTCTCCCATTAGAAAACGAACGTTTACATTCGCCGAGTGGTAAGCAGCAATAAATATTTGTTGGCCGACTGTCGATCGGGACCATTAGGCAACACATGGCCTGATACGCGTGCTTCTGTCGTTCTCGATAAGTGTTCTCTCGCACGTTATACCGCCATTCCTTGCATTATTGATTCATCGTTGCAGGAATGTACCAGTATTAAAAATGGAAAGGTGTCTTGAATTGCAATGAAATATCTCTGTGCCACAAACATTAATTAAAGCAGTGGATATTCGAGCGTATGTAGCCTTGCAATTCAACAATTATTCTTCTTGGGTATTTATCAATTTTGAGGGACTTTCTGGAAGATCTATGGATCCAGGAAGATCTATGTGTAGTTAATTTTGAATGTGATGCATAGAGTTTAAAAATTAGAATCTTTCAACGCAATTAATAGTTACTGTGGAATCCGGTTATTACGATCACTTTGGGACTTGCAATTTTTTAGAAGAATAACTTGGTTATAAAGTGCTCATTATCGTACTCGTTTTATCGCAGACATTTAGGAGTAGACTGCGGATCTTTATACACTTATGGCAAATTTAAATTTGCAAAGAGAAACTAATTTCATATGATACATAAAAATATACGAAATATTTAAAGTGAAGTACAATGGACAACATTTAGAGGATCAAACAAATCTCTATTAAAGTCCACTCTTTCAATTTTACACTTAACGAGATACAAATTTGCATAAACATTCGCCGTCTACTTAATACATTTGTATATAGTTTAATCGGTATATTATCTTTTTTTTAAGAACATTTAACGTGTCAGATGTTTGTCTCTCTAGCTTCGCCTCTATTTTACTTACGTATCTTCTAATAATTCTTGCAATGTACTTAAGTACATAGGTATGATTTGGTTAAAAGTAAGTTTGAAAAAAGAGATTCGTTTAGCACGAATTAGTTAAGGATCCTTATCCTTTGTCTACAAATCTAATTATCACACGTGATACCACGAACCGAAGTTTGATTATAATAGGCGGATTATTTTTAATTAATTTTATATAGGCTGTTTTGGGACTGACTGATCATGAGAACAATAGCCGCGTGATAACGTTATTCCTGACTATAATAACGGATTCCACTGTGCTATAAAATGTTCACCAAATACGAATTTAAAAGTATCGTAATGATTAATAAAGATAACAATATTCATATTAACTATCACGTACACACGTGATCCATGAAAATAAATCTAGAAACGCATCGATCTCCTAAAATTAATTAGTACTCGAAGCATTAATTAATTGTAGCATTAATTACTCTTAAAAATATCTTTATAATATTTTTAATATTGGACCAATTAACTTCAAAACAGTATTTATTGTTGATTCGCGGAACACATGATTTTCCAATGCAATTCGCTAAATCCATCATTTTCTCTTACGAGCCTTACTCCCACAAAGCTGCTCGATTCCTAAAAAAACGTTACAAAGCTGCGTGCTTGGAGAGTTTCAATCGCTTTCGAGTCCCCAAAATTACCGATAACCAAAGTGTGCGTAGAAAAAAAATCAATAACGACGATCTTTTTAAGGAGCACAAGAAGCGTGACGGGCTATGGAATCGATTACAAGCTTATGTTACAAAGAGGCCACAGTTTAGAGCAATTCGGTGGTTCGGGACCACCGCGGAGCTCTCACGGCTCCATCGCGTGGAACAAGAAGCCGGAAAGCCGCGGAGGTCGGCGGGCGTCATTGATCTCCTGTTAGAATCGAATCACTTCGATGTAACAAGATAAATAGTCAGCGGGACACCATGGTTCAAGGGCGCGGATCGCCAGTCATGCTGACTGTTCGATATCTCTCTACTCGCGCACGGGGAAACGCTTCGATGCGTACGATATCGAAGCGCTAGATACGAGACAACTTGACAGCGTACGCCTGCCAATTTTCTTTGCACGCCGAGAACACGTGCGACGGCAACTGGCGATACGCTTCAAAACCGCCACTTTGACATTCTTTAGTTCCATGTGGGTTCTATGTGGGTGGCTTTTGTGAGTGGATCGTGATCCCAAACCAGCACCGAATTAACCAATAGACAAGTGAGACAAATGTCCGAGGCTCGTAATTAGGTGGGTTAGGTTTGGGTTAGGTCTAGGGCCAGTCTAGGGCCCGTAATTAAAATGTGTATAATGTCTAGGGACCGTAATTAGGCGGGGTCCGAATTCAATCGGGTTAACATCTCTTTTATTTATGACGATTTTTTTTGTATCTTATATATGATGTATTATTGAAAATATATAACGAAGTCCAGTGTCCCTCGTACTGTTATTTGAAAAGTTGTCACTTAAATGGAAATGATCCTTACATATATTAGCACGTCAGTTCGCATGGCAGATAGAAGATAAATCGTAAACTCATCGCCTCTACTGCATCATAAAAATTTCCATATCTTCTACTTACGGTACATTAGTCGCGTTCTTATGCTCAAACGCCACCAATTCACCTTCTAATATTTTTTTCTAAATATCAAATATAAACGTATATACAATATCCATGTGTTGTTACATAAAAATGAAGTCCAAATTTAGCGTTGAAATTTTTTTACTCACGATTCTTCGTACATTAGTCTGCTATTAAATAAAGTAATTAAAATGACAATTATAGGGACACTGACAGTAACTGGGACATCTACCCTATGATAGGCGGATTACCTTTAATTACGTTTATATGTATAGAGTGTTTTTGTGACCGACCGATTATGATAACAATAGCCCCGAGACAACATTATCCGTGATTATAATAACCGGAGTCCACTGTATCTTTACGTAACGTCGAGAAATCATAAGTTCATTTGATACAGTGTTAGGTTTCCCTCGGTGAGTCTCCGAGTTTAATGGTTCCGTTCCGGCATGGATATTCCAAGTTTTCGATCAGCACGAGCTGATCGACTTTTTGCCGCGACTGCTTTTTGCGCGATCATCGCCACCTTCGTCACGGCCACGCCCGGGCACGTGAGGCCATGAACACGGTGTTACAGGTGTTTGCCCATCCTCAGGCCTCGAATTCTTTTATACTCTTTCGGCTCTCGGTCTATTAACGCCTGCAGCCTAGCAACTTTTCTCAACTCCATGGTGACTCATGTTTTATTTAATTCCCCTCTCGCTGCACGAATTCCTCCGCGCCGTTTCACTTCTTTCTTCTTTTCGTTGTTCCGCCCTGAAACTCTTCTTGCGCTTCCTGTTTCTTTCACAGTCTTTATTGTTTGTCTCATTTCTTGGATCTATTCCACTTCCTTTTGGTTCGTTCCGATGTCAGAAGTCTGGCCACCTTTTAGATCCGCGAGTTCCTTTGGAATCTTTGGCGTGTAAGTATATGGTTTTAGATTTTAAATGCGAAAATGGCGCGGAGAATAGTATTGGTATATTTTCGGTGCAATCGTAATATTCTTATAGCTTGGTGAAGTTTGATTCGAGTAGAATTACTTGTAACAGAGGAAGCTCTTGTTTCTAAATTGGGAAAGTTGCAACCACAGTCCGGAATAATTAAAGTGTTTAAAAGGTGCAGAAAAAAATTAAGTATTACTTTTTTAATAATCATGGGCGTAAATTTTACGATTTTACGATGTGATGCTTCGAGAACTCGAAACTTTGTGCTACTTTTTCAATTCGAAACTCTGGAAACCTAGGAAAATAATAATTTGTGTAAATAACAAGAATATTATCACGATGTGGCTTTATTTAACTAATAATCAAATTGAGTTTACGTTTAGACTTTAGATTTTAATCGATGCAATTTCACCATTTCCGTTATTTGTGCTAAATTAATAATTATCTCGCGAAGCCTTTCCACTTATATATCAATTATAATCACGTTTAAGTTACATTTAATTACATTCGATAAATAAACTTGAAGATTTTACTTCTTGACAAAATGAATAGTCATTAGAAACAAAGGAAAGCTATTAAACATTTACGGTTTCAGAAGTTCCGAGTTTCGAGAGATTCGATGATTTCGAGGTGCCTCAAAGCTTCGGACACGAGTTTCGCGAATCTAAAATTCGGTTTCGACCCATCTCTAAGATTTCAACTACGAAGGGATTAAATACTACATGATTCGATTATGATCCAAAGCTTTTGCTCCTATTGTTTTCTGATTCACCCATAATACACTTTTCAATTATCTTCGTACACCTGCTGCCGATATAATTTATACCTACACCTAACTCTATCCCTTGCTTAATCCATTTTATTTCATTTCCCGTAATTATTTAATTATTTCAATCGTGCGATTATTACACTTGTATACAGCGTAAAAATCCCTAGTTAAAATTTATCTCAATCATTTTCGTCGCGAGTAACTTTCCGCATTGCCCGTGAAATATTTTCCACGCGTGCATCTGATTTTTCTTGCTCTTTTCAGAGAAAAGGCCAGCGGATCGACGCGTCGGTGGTTCTAGTTAGTGGCAGGTTTTTCAGCGGGATAAAAAGTGGCTAGTAAAACAAGCGAAGTGTGATCGGTTATGGCAAAAGGGTGTGGGATGCAGGGTCGATCGAAGGGGTGGTCAATGGGGATTGGCGAGCAGCTCGTCTGCTCGGTGAACCGTGGATTAAGATAAACCCTTCATCGGTTTCTTGTCGAACGATTCTTCCTCGTACGTTCGTGCACACTGCGAACCTTGGTCGAAGATAGCACTGGCTTAAAGTACTTTCCGTCATTCCGTTGGAAATTATTTAACGGCGGTATCGCGGTGGATGTTCGCCCGATGCCACTTGAAAACGCCTGGTAAAAGTGGTATAAAAGGCCAGGGGAAAATAATTTGACCGTTCGTTGATAGAATTAAACGCGTACCCGATTATTATCTACTTTCTACCGACGAAAATTTATCCAATTTCTCTTTGCACTCGCTCGTTAGTGTTTAATTTCATACGAATTTCACCTGGCAACATTAAAATGGAAGCCACGGGTTGAACTTCGTGGGTATCTATTCAGGTTAAAGAAAATTTGAGGCATTCGTTGGAAACATTTAGAACTTTCGGGGAACATACACTCTGTCGAAATTGTTCGGTGTATAAATTAAGTCCTATTGGAACTTACGTTTGTAAGATCGTTAATTTTCCAGGTTCGATTTCAGTACGCGAACGTTATGCTATAGAATTAAAAGTATCCAAAGTGAAAAGCTCGTTAAATCACGCGCAAAGTAAAACAGAGGTGAATAAGTAATTATTAATAGTGGTTTCACTGACTGACAATAGTAGTTAAAGGTTAATTCGATGCCTTCCCCTTTGAAGTTTTGATAATTTTAGGAATTGGTGAGAAAGTGATGTTAATTTTGTAAACATGAAAGTAAATCGAATGATTAGAGTCTTATTATTCTATTGAATCCCTTAACGCTCAAATTATTCTTTAGTTTATGGTCTAAAAGTGACCAGATTTTGTTGAACAAATTTATAATCTAGGAATATTTCGATACGTTTCCTAGGTTTCAATGATGCACGAAGCACGATTACTAAAATAGGGAATGGTGGTGGCAAAACGGAATAGAAACATGAATTATTAATAATAATTGTACGAAGAAACATTAAACTTGCAAACCCGTGTCACACACAGGTTTGTTCGTTAAGCGGTTAATCGATTGTATAATTTACATTGTTGCTTCAATCAAGCATCAATCAAGTTCTATGGCATTAAAGTTTTTACAAATTCACAAAAGTGGAGTTAATCACTTTTGTCTGTTCGCCGCAAGCTATTTGTTTCCACCCTTACAAACGCATAGGGTAAATGACCCACGTACTGTCACTGTTCCTATAACTGCCACATGAATTCGTTTATTTAATAGCAACGTAATGTATAAAGAATCGTAAGCAAAGAATTTTTCATACTAAATTTCGACTTTGGTTTACGTAACAACGCATAGACATCGTATATTCGTGTATATTTAATATTTATAAATAAATATTTGGAGGTAAATGTGCTGTTGAACATTAAAGCGTGACCAAAGTAATTATAAAGCATGAAACGTGTGATAATTTAGTAAGGCGCGACGTTTACTATATATCTTATATCTGTTACACAAACGGACGTGTTAATATATGTAAAACATATTTCTATTTAAATGAAAAGTTTTCAAGAGACAGTGCGAAGGATATTGGACTTTCTTGTACATCTTCAATTACGTAGTAATGAATTTATTATATTGAACATATAAACAAAATGTTCATAAATAAAAGAGCGTTTAAACAATATTATGCTCCAAACTGAAAAAATCTTTATGTTAACGACGTTCTGAAGTGGTTAAATAAAGTCACGCGCGAACCTTAAAGTGGCAGTACGTGGTACATCTACCCTACATTTCTTGTTTCAATCGTGAAATATGTCGTGGAATATATGAAAATTCATCGATGCACCGTTTACCTGCGTTATCTTTTTCCACCGAAATGAAGAGACCGATATCGGTCGGTTGGACGAACAAACGATTTCGTTGCTGTACGACACTGGTTAGGACGCAGCCGTATACAGGGGGTTGGCGGTAAATCTTCTCTCCATTCATGCAAAACAGTGGTGCAACGCGAGAGGAACGCGACGGGACGTCACCCGGGGCGAGGGAATCTCATTGAGGAAGGTGAAAAAAATAATGTGGGACAGCGAGCGCGTTCCAGTATGCGGTTCCATGCGACCTCGCGCGTTTACGCGCGATGCAATGGGAACGATCCTCCGGAGCTGGCGCTGGACGGTCTCCTCGAGACAATGAGAAACCAATCCGCGTGCTCACCGCCTTACGGGAGGATGAAAGAATGCCACGGAACCGGCCGTAAATCCACCTCTCTCCAGTGCGTTCGCCGGCGTGAAATTAAGAGAGCAATGGCGAGGAGAGACGAGTCTCCGATTCTGCTTCTGTTACCGATACCAAAGCATCTTCCCTTTGTTCAATTTTTGGAGGCACAAATTTGCGAATCACCATAGAAACGTGGTGATCTTGTTAGCCCCTTTTACTATGATCATTTTGTTGTTTTTATGCTTATTTGTACGGGAAAACAAAGCAATTAATAACAATGATACAATTTCAACACAATAGCGAAGTATGGGAAAATTAAACGTGCAACACATTGCACTGATTTAAGGTTGCATCGGATATTACTTTAACCCTTTGCACTTCGTTGGCTCCGCGTTGGTTAAAAATGTTAATTTTCTCAAAAGTTTTGTGTTCATCTTCGCCAAAATAATTTTCATATCTGTCGAAACAAATAAAATTGTAGGCAAATTTCCTCCTTTTTGCGATAAAGTCGCACAAAAGTGCTGGAATCGATGCTTGATCGGATTATTAAAGGAACGTTTAGAGAGCAAAGGTTGAATAAATATGGAAGCAGACGAGAGATTCTGCTCGTCTGCTATAAACTTAGGATTCGCTTATTACTCGCTATTATATCAAATATTCATATTCGAAGTTTATCTGGATCGTGCAATTTTTCCGAGTGACAAAGCACTAAAGTGTTTGAAGCCACGCAACATTTGTTCGTAGCAATCTTCGCCGCGATCAGATGTTAACAATGCGATTAAAATGATTCCATTTGTGTATGCAGCAGGGAAAACGTTTGCTCGCATCGCGCGATCGCGGCCAATTTAACCGAGATGATCTAACGTTGCCACGCTAATTCGCGATAGCGTGGAACACCTTGTGCTACACATCGTCGTCTAATAATTCTCTCTGTTTAATTATTACAATTACTAATTATCCTGCAATCTCCACCGATCCCGATTTTATCGCCTTTTTCTTCTGCTTCTACTCGGGAACCCTTCCGTTCCCGTACTGCTCCCTTTGCAACGATTTCCCTTCGAGCGCAATCTCACTTCACCTTTCAATTCAACCATTTTGCAAATCTTCATATTCCACTTTTCAATTCTCAGTTCTTGCTGTACTTCGCCAACTTCGTCAATGGAAATTCCTCACCAAACGCTTATCTTAATTTTCCTTCGGATGGAATCTTACTTTTACTAAGTTTTAAAATTTTCCAATTTTCCAATTTTCAATCTTCAATGTTCCTCTTGAACACTTTGCGACAAAAGTTGAGTGATAAAGTGATTACGGTTAGAATTAAAACTACCATGATAAGATAGCGCTACGTGTACCAATAAATAATAACATTTCCTATTATTAATTCTAACCCGTGTATCTCAAAAGATAAAGAGTGTACAAAAATTCGCAATTGAGTGCTTTGCTTCCTAACTTTTGTCGATAAGTGTATAACCAATTTTATAAATTATAGAGAAATTCTTCGCCAAATGTTCGTCTTAACGTTCACTTTCTTTTTATCCAAAAAATTATTCCCACGTGCCATCCGTTTATAACGTGTAATGCGAGATAATCCCCATAGACGCCAACCGTATTCAAACGGTAACGAACGCCATTACTTAACCGCAACTCGCAAAAAGTAACTCCCTTCCGGTTCCACAAATTACACAACGGAACATTATCAAAAAGCCCCTACGAATTTTCCGAACAACCCAATATATATGAGAACTCATAATTCCTTCCAACCCGTCCATTTCCTCGAAACATGCCTTCGCGCGTCCACTGTTTCGTGGGATGTACAAAAAGCTCGCAGTACTCCGTACTCCGTGTACTGTTGGGGGGGTTGGAGACGGTTAGCTCGGGTTATACGTGTTTGGCGGCGGAAACAGTGGCATGATAGCCCGTTTAACCCGTCCCAAACCCTGCCGCGGTGTAACTTGTTTTCCCTCGTGTCCTTCTTTTCTTTTTGGCAAAGCTTCAACCCCCGCCACGGTGGGTGATCGAAGGGAGCGCGACGTTACGGATAGGTTTGTCGGCGTGGCTCTCGGTTTTCTGTTCGCTTAAGAAACGACGTGTTTGCCGGCCGTCGAAGGGAGCCCATAACCTGTCCGACTGGCTGCCACCGCCTCGACAGATATACTACGAAGTCACCACCAGCACGCACCACCACCACCACCACCACCACCACCACCACCACCATCGTCGTCGTCGCGAACGGCCGGGCCGGGAGAATGACGTTGGTGACACCGACGCCACCCTGGCCGAGGGAAAAACTCCTGGTTCGATCGATGGATCCGTCAAACGGATTTCGAGGCCGGGATTATTTATGGGCTCGCCTGTGAGTCTTCGAGTCGTGGTCTTTTTAGGGCAACGCAGCGTTAAGCTTGCGGTTTTTCCTTCGTTCTTAATGGGGAAAAATGGAGAACGGATGGGGCTAACTTGGTAGTTTCGCTGTTTCCGCAAAACTTCTTAAGGGTATATCGCGTTGCAAGCAGAAGATTTACAATTTTGTGATTTTCCGTTTGAGTTGTTGCCCGACTTGTTCTTTCCGCGTTGCAGATTCGGAAGTAAATCGTAGTTTTGTTTTTCTTTTTTTTTTTCTGGAAATTCTTCTAGAACTCTTGGAGCACTTTCGGGTGGAAATTTTGCTGGACTTTGTCCAGCTATTTCGTTAGAAATTCCGCTTCTTCTTACAATTTTTTTGGTAAAAACTCTTGCAGTTTTATCATTAGAAACTCTTGCAGTTTTTGGAATTCTTTTGTTGGAAACTATTCCAAAATTCTTATATTTCTTCTAATTCTGTTTCTCTAATTCTTCCATTAGATACTTCACTTATTCTTCCATTAGAGATTCTACTAGATCGTCTGTTTCTAATTCTTCCATTAAAAATTCCACGACTCCTTCTGATTCTTCTATTGAAAGTGCTTCCAGAATTCCACCAGTTCTTCTACTAAATATTCTTCCACTTTTTCTATTAGAAATTCTTCCCCATCTACTTCTAATCCTTTCACCAGAACTTCCACTTCTACTATCAGTTTTTTCATCAGAAATTCTTCCAGCACTCCCATTGGAAATTCTTTCACATTTTAAAGTAACCAAAAAAAGGTTCAACCTTCCGCAATGGAAAGGTTCTATTTTAGGTTTCCATTGACGGTGATTTTCTTTGCGAGCAAAGTCTCAATCGACACCATCCTCTTGCAACGCTTCCACCTTTCACGCAACGGTCGAAAGAACCAACCTGAATGGAACTTTGAAATCTCGATGGAAGATTAAAACACAAGACCGGATCTATGAAGTAGCAGAAGAAACGCGTGGTTTCCACGTACCGATCTCAATCGATCGATCAATATTCAACGTGCATGTTAATGGGCAATTAATAGTCGCGGGGTTCTCGTATCGTCGCATACGCGGCGTGCCGGCAGGGGCCACGGATGCTTTTTTCAAACTAGAAGGTTTTGTAATCGACGTGTCTCCGCTGGTCCGCTGTCTCATTCGTATGCGGTCAACGTGGTTGCGAACGAGCTTATAAGTAACGCAGTAATGACACAGCCTGTCATGGCGCGGAACAGTTTTCTCGGCTCCCATTGTCGTTAAGCGGCCGGCCGGAGCTGATTTATCGGCGCCGCCAGGGAAATTCCGCGCGCGGATCTCTCGCCGGATGCCTGACTGCTTGCTTGTTCCACGTATATCTGCCTACGTGCATTAACGTTGTTTTTCTACGAACGGGATCTAGCAGGATCTAGTCACCAGCGGTTCCCAAACATTAAGAGCTAGGATAGGAAGTTTTCCAGCAACTTCAGGGGTGGTGCTTGGAATTCTTTGGAAAGTAAATGGAAGAAAATACTTGGCAGATAAAGTAGCGCGTATCGTGGAAAGTTTCGGGCTTTCGTAGAATTGTAACTCGATTGCTTTGGAATAAATTGTTCAGCATCGGTTAGACCTTGGGGTGGGTTTTGACATACTTACGACTTAAGGCTTTGGAAAGTTAATGGGAGGTAAAGTAGCATATATTTCAAGAATAAGTAGCACTAGTTGAATCTTGGGGGTGCGTTTTGGAATCCTTACGATTTAAGGTACTGGAAAGTTAATGAAAGAAAGTACTTAGGAGATAAAGTAGCAAATATCGTAGAAAGTTTGGGATTTCGTAGAATTGTAACCTGATTGATTTGGAATAAATTAAGCACCAGTTGGATCCCAGGGTGGGTTTTGTAATTCTTATATTTTCTCACATCTATTGTACTTTTAAAAGTACACGGATGAATATGAAATCAGCTACATGCATATAAAGGTTATCTTCACCTTGAAGGACTGAATTGTAACCGATAAAAAGAAATAGTTTACAACATCTCTTAAGCTTCCCAAGAAACCTTAAAGCTTCAAATGATCAGAATTTTCGGGTTACCTAATATCCCTTGCAATTGCAGCATATCGTCTTTTTAATCAACAGTGAAAGGGTTAAATACAGAATATTGTATGAAATTCGAAATGTATACTTATTGTATTTACACACTGTAGCTGAACTTCTGTAATGGTAATAATTTGTTAAGTATCATTTATAATTGGGCAAGAAATTCAGGAACGCAATTTAGTAAATGTTTACGGATCGCTTCGCGAAATTTCTTCGTCACCTCGCGCGACGACTAAATTTAACGATGACAACTCCAAGGCGTCGCCTGATAGATAGTCCAGCGAATGGTCATAAAAATGTGCCTATCTACGCGTACATCATACACGTAATGCACCGATATGAATATGGTATTCAAACCACACGTGTACTCTTTACATGAATCCGCGATAACGCCACTCGATAACAAACTTCTACAATTTTTTAAACGACGGTGTCTTATACGTGATAAGAACAGTCATACGTGTATTGGTACACGGTTTTACGATTTTTTCCCTGTTTCAACGATGCGATGCGTTATTGCCTCTTATCGATAAATACATTAATCAACAACTTTACCACAAAAAATATAAGTATAAAAAAATCATACACGTAGGTACATGTATCAGGCAAAACGTCGTAAGTCACGTGTTCTAACTCTCGAAACATTGTTGTTTAAAGTTTCGATTAGGAAGATTAATTATTATTAACCACTTGCGGACGAGTGTCTGCCAATAGCCGTCTAATAATTTCTTTTGGTTTTCTGGACGCACGTCGATTTTTAAAGCAAGAAATTTAACCCTCTGCAGTCGTTAGTTATCAAAACTGGGCCATGTTATTTATTTATCTACTTGTTGGACCAATACTTGGGAAACAATACCGAATTTCGTATAAAACTACTAAACGCGAACAGTAAAATTAAAGAGACGAAATTTAAAAATAGCAATGGAAGATAAAATTATTTTACAACCGATGTATAAAACATGGAGGCAGAGAAAAATTTTGGCGACTGCAACTTTCGAGTGCAAAGAATGAAATTAATATCGTTAATAATCCAAACCTTACCCAAACCTAACCAAAATACTAAATAATAAATAGTGTTATTATTTATCATCCGCAAAGGGTTAAATATTGGATTTCTTTCAGACTGTATACCTTTTCTTTTAACAGAGAAGAATTTGCTTACAAATTTGCTTTCCCTCCCCAATAAATGCTTAAATTCTATATATATATTTTAAAGTTTAACCTGTCTTCGGATTTCCGACTTTAGTTTCACAGTTCAGTTTTCTCTCTAATTGCACCGTCGAACTTAATAAGTGCAAGCTAATTGTTTTGCAGCATTTACAATTCGACGTGTTAACAGCGTAGGAGTACATAAACTAGACTCCATTAAAGTAAACATGCAATTAGTTTAAATTTGTGTGGGACCACTGCGATCCCCATAAAGTAATTCGTTTCGAGAATTAATTAACGCGTGAGGTGAAATTTGTTGAAAATGTGAGTTACGCGTTTCTGTGCCTCGCAAACCGTAGACATGTACGTACAACAAACGGAAAACTGTTCTGCGTATGTAACTTTTATTAGACAAACGTGCCGCTACGAACGTTTTTCCGACCGAGAACAGTCTACAACAGGAAGGGATAAATATTCCCGACAAATTATCGTTCTAGATATTACCAAGCAGATAATCGGCAAGATAAGGACGCGTGCCTACAAAACTGTCCGAAGTGTAAAACCGAGAAATGATATGACGTCCAATTAAAACTGCTCCCAACGCGCGCAGACTGTTTCTTCATCTTTTTCCATACTTTTTTCCGTTCTTTTCCTCTCTCACCCTCCGTTCTCTCTGTTCTCCTCTCTAAAACGGCATCGCGCATCTGGCATCGTTAATTAATCACGAATATTTATTGCGTACTCACATGTTCATCCGCCTTGGTCTATCTCGGAGGCAATTAGCGAAATTATTGCATGAAAAGAAGAGAAAAAATATGTGCGATTCCTCGCGAGCGCGATTCACTGGCCCGTGTTCCACGGCCGTCGTCTCGCTGAAAGCACTCCAGACATCGACCAATCGTATCCTTGTAATAATTAGCTCATTAATGCCAGATTCGCTCCTCCTATATTCAATTTCCCGATTATTCGAGGCGGAGCTTCGTTCTATCGTTCTTTGAAATCGGTCGCCTACTCAGCTTTGCTTCCGTTCAGCAGGCTACCATTTCTTTAATACAGTCGAACCTCGATAACTAGAATCTCAAGGGAACTGCTATAATCTTCGAGTTGTTTATTTATTTGTTTATTTATTTATTTACTAATGAACGGGCCAATGCTCTTCGAGTACGCAGGGTTGTAAACAAAGAATTAGAGTAATAGTTCCTCGACGACGCTACAAAATGAGCACACATGTAACGTATGATTATAAATTGATAAGCAATATAATACCCATAATATAAGCATAGTATAACCTATAGAGCGTTTAAAATCTGCTGGAACACGAGTGAAAAAGTCAACTCCCTTGGCATAGAAATTTGTTAAGGAAATAATTCTGTTGATAAGGTCCACGTTAGTGAATCTTGATGAATAGAGTTTGGGTATAAATAGAACTGGCGATCTTAATAAATGTCTCGGAGTGTTAAAATAAAAATTCTTCAATTAAAGGATAACTCAAGAATGAATGTATAACGTTTACAACACTATTGAGATACCAAAATAATATTTCACGATGAAATACCGCATATGGACTTTTGAATGAAATTTGTATATTTCATTTATGGCGGCTTTGAATCGAAGATCGATTCGTAACTAAAAGAATCGATTCAAAAAAATCTAAAATCGATTCGGAATCGCCCATCCCTAATTTCGATTTATGGGAGTCTTTGAGTAATAACAGTTTAACGTACGAAAATTCCACTTACGAGAGGCAGAAACACGGCAAGTGTCGTTTTATATTTGCCAGCATTCATTTGTTTGCGATAAATGTTTGACTTGCGGATGTAAACTTCTATTCGTAGACATTTGCCTACTCTAAATTCGAGTTACGGAGATAAAAATGTAGCCAAATATTGTAACATACGCATTCTTTCTCCGTCTGAAATTCTAAAGTAGATATTAATTGTTAAACTTGCCCTAATAATATCCTAATGATTTTCAGATTTCCTCAACCTTCTCCGAGTGATCTGATATCATCGAATAGGATGTGTAAGTACATCGTACTCTTATAATAATCTAATATAGTCTAAATAATAGTCTAATCCCAATTTTAGTTATCTCGGTGAATAAATTTAACAAAATTCGGTGAAAAAAAAAAACAAGTCATCCTCCCTCCAATGTTGACGTTTCGTGAATCGCAGGAAAGATTCGCGGTCGAAGAAAGATTTTCCGGAGGATTAGATCGCAGGAAAAGAGCGGGATCGTTCTTCATCGACGTTTCGAGGTCACTAGACAGAAGTCTGAGCAATGGTGGACGTGGTGCGACGGACAGACGTACGATGGGACCAGTACACCGATAACGACAAACTGGCCCGAGAAAAACGTCGGCCGAGCGATAAATCAGGCCTATTGCATTCCTAAGATAGCGCGCTGCCTGAAAGTCATTACGCTGGCAAAAGTAATTCCCAACTAAGTAAGTAAAGCAATAAATACATAATGCATCCGACGAGTTTCCCACACGTGTGCTAGCGTCGAAGTGCGCGAGCGCGAGCGGGCGACCTGCCCCTTGTCGCGATTCCATGAAATCATGCATCAGCGCGGGGACCACGCTGCGTGTCGCGGATTTATTTGCCATGCCGTTTTTTCGCAATACGGATCAATGGAGTAGGGAAAAGAGAAACGATCTATGGGCAGAAATTTAGAGAAATCGGAGCGAGCGAAGTGGTAGAGGGAAAGGTAGGAATACGAGATGGGTAGAATTATTGACGAAACGTAGAATAGCCTATCCATTCTTATATGTGTCCGTATAATTATGAAATTGGTATAAATATGAAACTGGTCGGATTTTCATAGAATTGTTAAACGAACCATTCCAAATCGTAAGAGGCGTAAAGAACCTCTGCTTTTGTATGCAATCCGAATTTCAGTTTGAAATTTATGATGTTTCCTATAAATGGATTGTCTAGCGTTTGCTTGGTCAATGATCGCATTGAAATCATCATTATTATTATTATTTACGGGCGAAAAAACCTTTGCTTTACAATAGCAACATAGACATTAGTAAGCGAGTAAATTTTGTATAAACTGCGTTTAAAAGAATGAAAAGATAGGAAAAAATCTACGGAGTCGCAGATATTATTCGCTACCATTATAATGCGGTTTATACACGCGTGTTGACTGTATAGATTTCGGCTCAAAAAGTATCTGTCCTAACCGATGTGATGGAACATTTTTTCAAACCAGAATGTTTCGTAACATTGCCATTTAATATTTTATAAACAAATAGAATATCTATCATAATACGCTTTTGTTCGAGAGACAACAAGTTTAAACGGCGTAAAACTGGAACATAATTATGATCGTAAGCTTGGATTGACGTTTTTCATAAGTATACTTATATCTTTTTTGTTACACGGTATAATTTCTGGCATCATTCGTAGATCGATATTAAGGTACACGTAGTTACGTAGAGTATCCAAATACTTTTATTTCTATCATTTCCATATTAATAAATGCTATTCTTATCTACGTTTTTGTTTTCAGTTCAAACGTGCTGGTAACGAAAGGGTTAATCGACAACGGTATTCAAGTATAGTGACAGCAATATTATGACATTTGTCAAACATTATATTTGTCCGTTCTTTAATAGACTGCGGATTTGTATGCATTTATAAGAAATTTGATCGTATAAAAATCTGTAAGGTGCACGTAGTATGCAAAAAATATATAGAAGTTCTGAAATAAAGCACAAATTGTTTCAACCAAAAAATTGCCGTCTCTTCGTGACAAGTATATTCAACGTAAACATGGAAAGAGTTAAATTAAACTAAATGATAGGTATGCTAATTCAAGAATTTCGTTTGATCTTCTTCCTCTTCCTCTTTATAAATATAATCCGTATATTTTGGCTAAATTTAGAAGACGATCGAGAGTCTCAGCTTATCGTATAAACGGAGGAAGCAATACTGTATATAATTACGGAAACCGATAACCTTACTTTGAATGGGGAACAAATCAAAAGCTGGGAATCTGAATTTCCCTAATTAAGAAGCTGCCACGAGTCTCAATTAACCGATCCCTTTTTAATATTGCATGAGCGTTCGGCGAGGAAAACGCGACGTTTGCATATTATACGCTCGCTCGAAATTTCAGCCACGTTTCTCACGCGTTTCAGACGCCCTGCGCCTTTTTATGCGATCGTAACCAATTCAAGAGTACTTTGAAACACTCTGCAGCGTACGTCTGACCGCTCCTAAGGAGTTTCCACTGAAATTCTCCCTTCCTATGGCATCGATGGTGGTCGGGAATGCATGGGGAAGGACACGTTACGATGCTCCTTCGGTGCTCGCGAATGAAATCCGCGAATTTTTTGCCCAACTACATGAGCTACCTCCGTTGTTTATAAAGAAGTTTCTGTACTTACGTAGAATAATTCCGGATGGGATTCTCGAAACGGAATAATTCCCATTGGATGCGAGTAGCCGAAGAAATTTTACAGAAGTTCTTGACCAACGTTCACACGCTTAGTTTCCATCTTCTTTGGTTTTAGCGTTGACTAAGCATAGGATAGACTATCCATTCTTATATAAAATCATCCCTTTGTTTAAATAAAGGGGGGATGCATAAAGTAGCATAAAATAAAGGAGGAATGTTATTATTAATGTGTGGAAAGAAGTGGTACTTTTAATCAGTTATATATATATTTTTATTAATTACTAAACATAGTGTCTTATACGTTTGTCCAAGTGAAGTTTGCATTCGTTTGATTTAACATGGATATTTGTTATAATATTTGTGTTTAATTCACCAAGGTATTGGTAAACAACGTATGATTTTATTTCACACGTGAAGCTTTCATGTAAATATAAAATTAAGACTTCATCCTAGAAATTTTCAAGCCGTCTTATAATTTTGTCAACCAGTACATTATACATATTATTATAGATTTGAATTTTAGAGATAAACCATGTTAAAAGAATTGATTATAATTCCCATAGTTTTATTCTATAATTTCTTTTCTATTCTATAGTTCTATTCTATTTTCGTTTATAATTCTATATAAGAATGGATAGTCTATCCTATGCTTCGTCGATGCTTGTAGTGTCGTGTTCTGAAACAGAAAAATGATCAGGAAGGGTTAACATAGTTTCTCGATTCAGAATTAACGCGATTCGATAAAATTGTACGCCACTAAGATGATAGTTAATTCAAATTCAGCGAAGTCCCGATACTCGACTATCGTTAAACGATTTTTTATCGTTATTATCATAGTCATAGATAAATTGTAAACGTGTTGTACATTTGTACAAGATTACGAGTTGATAAGGTCTTCAAGAAAATGTTGCATTCGCAAAGACGTCATTAAAGTCCGCTCAATAAATCTAAGAATTACTGCTAGTATCCGTAAAAATCTGAAGGTTGGAAATTTCCTTTAAACGAGTTCTTCGTTCAAAGAAAGGAATATTGTTCACGGATGGAATAATGCAACTGTTTAAAAATGGTAGACAATACATTGTTTAATAAGGTTTTACTTCTGTACGTCCTTTAAAATACGACAAAACTTTTTGGCCATTCCAATAGAGTAGATGTACCACGTACTGCCACTTTAAGGTTCGCGCGTAATTTTACTTAACTATTTTAGAACGTCGTTAACGTAAAGATCGTTCCAGTTTGGAGCATAATACTGTTCAACGTCTCTTTTATTTATGAACATATTTTTTATATGCTCAATATAATAAATTCATGACTACGTAATTGAAAATGTACAACAATGTCCAATGTCCTTCTTACTGTCACTTGAAAACTTCTCATTTAAATAGAAACACGTTTTACATATATTAGCACGTCAGTTTGTGTAACAGATACAAGATGTATAGTAAACGTATCGCCTTACTGAATTATCACACGTTCCACACTTTATAATTATATTCGTCACGTTTCAATGTTCAACAGCGCGTTCACCTTCCAATATTTATTTACAAATATCAAGTGTAAACGAATATACGTCTATGTGTTGTTACGTAAACCGAAGTCCAAGTTTAGTATAAAAATTTCTTTACTTATGATTCTTTATACATTACTTTGCTGTTAAATAAACGAACTCAAGTGGCAGTTATAGGAACAGTGACAGTACGTGGATCATTTACCCTATGTATCTCTTCTTTACTGTAGAACGAAAACGTATCGAAAAGCATCGTGTCATTGGGAGACGGATGAAGAAGTTGAACGAAGAAACGGGAACCGCTATTCCAATCACGACCAACGTGAACTCTATACTTTGTTATACAAGTATTCTAATTAATTAGCCTGTTCGCCTGGTCTAGATCGTTTCACGAATATCGAGATAATTATTTATGAGTTTACAGACGAGCGAGCGCGGCGCACTTTTGGCCATAGCACGCAAATACCTATACAAGCCAATACTGAAACTCTCGCGGCGCACGTACAGCACACAGATTCGCGTAACTGAATCGCGTTATGCATCTTTCGCAGCGCTCTGATTAGTACAAAGGCGGCCACGTCACTGCACGCTAATTACTTGTATTAGCTTAAGCTTCCTCGATTTTCAAGCGTAGTTACGTCTCATTGTAACCTTTATTTGCCTTTTACGGGGCAATAAAGTATCCGATGCGCCGCCCCCGCTAACAAGTCTCGTAATTAAGGGATACAAATACTTTACACGCGATTCACCGGGATTCGCTGATCGTCTAATTAAGCCTCGGCATCGCGAATACATTAAAAAACAAACATCGACCCCCCCCCCCCCCCCTCCCCGTGATCGAAGATCCCAGATCCCAGACTGCGGATCAGCCATCGAGCATGCGAAACTCTGTTGCGATCATAATGACTTGCAAGTTTTATGAATATAGATGATCTCCGTAGCGTTTCAGTTTGTTTTCATGAATGCGCGAGACGGAATATTTCTTTTTTTAATGTTCCATCAGCCGCGCGGATATTAGCGATAACTATACTTAACGTAGTATAATCTGCGGGGAGGGGTTGCATTAGGGTTGGAGATATTGTTGCGAATACTAATTAATATATTGTTGCAGCAGTGGCTTCGTTTATGACTTCCGTATTACGAAGAAGCTAGGGTTTATGTTGCGTCCTAACTATGCCAATAATCGCATCAAGAATTGCAGGCGAAGGGGTAATTAGTCGAGGATAAAGTTATTATTTAAGTTATTAGTTGGCTGCGGATATTTATGCGTTTAGGGTAAATTTAAATCTTCTAAATGTTACGGGATTTATACACGTAACTTTAATGTAGTATACAGTCATTTACGAAAGTCTTCGTACATCTAGAAATCTCAACTTTTTGACTGCGAATCTTCGATTACATTGATATCACGTGCGATAATTATACTCGACGACGAACGATACAAATTTTTGGGAAATTCGTATTAAATGGACCTTTTCTTCGAAACTCACTTTTAGCCCTGTGTAACCCGAGTTTTATTTAATTGGAAGGAAATTGTTTTTTATTTATTATCCGCAAACTAGGAAATAATAATTTTCGTAAGTGAATCATTTGCTGGTGGTTTAATAATATACCAATACAATATACACTTATTGACAAAAGTTAAGAAACGTGGTACGTATTTGCGAAGCTTTATGTCGCCGTTATATTTTGAGATACATAGATTTGAATTAAAAGTAGATGAACTTATTATTTATTGATGTATGTAATACTATATTTTTATGCTACTGTAAATGCTAAGCTATGAATCTTAGAAGCGAAAGGATACACAAAAATTCGTAAGTGACTACTTTGTTTCTTAACTTTTGTCAGAAATTGTAAGTGTGTAATAACTACAAAGTAAAATACATTTAAAAGAAGTAGCTTTATGGATGCATAACTTAT
Source organism: Eucera pruinosa (assembly GCA_028830335.1). Classification (NCBI taxonomy): domain Eukaryota; kingdom Metazoa; phylum Arthropoda; class Insecta; order Hymenoptera; family Apidae; genus Eucera; species Eucera pruinosa. The sequence continues at coordinate 14,903,658 of JAMYCR010000005.1, forward strand.
GAATTACATGGTGTTATAGAGAATTATTAGAAGATACGTGAGTACATAGGTCTTGTTCTAAAACGATCTCTTTATCTTTTCAAAACAAAGCCAAAGATAGTATTCTTCATTAAACTGTGTATTTACAAATGTCACAATTGGTTGCAATAAATTAACTTGAATAACGAAAATGTTGCCGATTATTGTTAGCAAAACGTGCGAGTCCCAAAGTGATCATAATAAGCGGATTCCACTGTATTTAATTTTGTCAAGAATAAGTGTTGAATTAAATGAAAAGACGGATCGTTCATAGGTACACCTAGTATAATTTATTAATAATGCAACTTGTAGCAATAAATGATTTGCGAGGATTTTTTCGTTGCTTTATTGTTTTTCGAGCTCTTCTCGTTTCCTTCTCGCGTCTACTTTCATTCCCTTTAATCGCGAACCCAAAATGACGATGCTTAACGAAGGAATTGCAAGAACCAACGCTCGCAATTACAATGATATCGGAGAAAATCACGAAAGTGACGAGATACAGATAATAGGAACGTATAAGCGCTGCAAGCGATGCAAAGTGGTAGGTTTTACCCGCTGTAAAAAAATATATATATAATACTTTTGAGTAGGTTATGATTGCGAGCAATCAGCTATAAAAAGATACAATTAAAATATTAGGTTGAATACCATTCACAGGCGAATAAAACTCTTCTAGTTTTGTCTAATTGTTAATTGTAAGTGATTGCATTAAACAAGAAGGCACTTGCTGTGTAATTTGTGTACTTTTAGTTTTGTCTAACTGTTAATTTTAAGTAATTGCATTTAAAGAAGAAGAAATGGACTTAAAATATTACGAATAATTATAACAAACTTGTGAAAATTTTGATATTGGACGTCATGAATAATCAAAATATATGCGTAATCCCTTATAGAAGTTTACACTTGTAAAACAAACAATAAAGACTATTGCAAATATAAATATGGAATTCAAAGAAGCCTATATAAACATTAAAATAGCTGGGTGTTGATTAATCAAATTTCAGACTTACAATTTTTCAATGAACGGTAAATACATACAAGTGTCGAGATTTTTATGAGCATGGAATAATGAAGCTAATTAGTTGACGCAAAAAGTATGCAGGATCGTGTAAATATTATTCGAGTTTCGTACATATCGTTTTAAAAAAATCTACTTACGCTCAAAGTTTTATCGTAATAGAAACATTTCGCATGCATCGGGTTAATATTTTGCTCAACACCTGTTTGATTGTTTCGTCGTGAAACCTTGTTATTTCGCGATCTGCTAATTGCATAATTGATTACATAAAACGCCGTCATTTGCAAGCATAGGTTCAACCTTTTTTTCCTTTTCCCCCTCGCGTTCTGCTACTTTTTTTCCCCTCTTTCGTTGCATTTTATTTACGTAATCGTTGTTGTGTTGAGTTATTAAAGAGTTCTCCGCGGGGCTGTGCCATTTCTCGCGGAAGCGCGCGCGAAATTATCTAATATCCTGCATATGCAATGTCCACGAAACCACGGTGAGATGGTTTATCGCGATTGCGATGAAACTGCGCGTGCGATATGAAAATTCACCAACTATTTTTCCACCTGGCAAGGTGAAAATCAAGCCCGAGTTTCTGAACGAGATCGAGAATTTCTCCGCCAACGACGAACTGGACCCTAACGTTCTGTACGATAATGAATTCGAACAGAAATACGTAGAAAAACAAGACGAAGAAGTCACGTTTTTGTACGAGAAACATATACGGAGAAATAGAACCGATTACTGTACGGTTAAAAAAGGCGTAGCGGACGAATATGTAGATTTTGAGGAGTATATTGAAGCATTGACCAGTGGAAAACGATTGATCTGCAGCGTGTGCAGGATAGAATTCCCCGATGAAGCGGAGTTCAAGACGCACATGGTTCGTCACAGTCACGGGAAACTGTTTCAGTGCGGACTTTGTAGGAAACAATTTTCCCGGTAAGGAATTGAATTAAATCTTGTCCCTTATTAATCTTAGAACCAGAGTTGGGTAAAATATTATTTTAATTTGTAAATGGTTAATAAATACTTCATTTCAGATCATACGTGTAATTTTATTTGCTGGAGAAATTCTTTAAAATAGTATTTGAAAGCTACTGAAAATATGTAAAATATTTGAGTGATAGTAGAAAGTATTCTATTTATTTAATTTACTATCAAAATAAAGTATTTTATTTTATACCCTGGATTCTAAAGATAAATACATTTTATTCTATGTCATTTTGCTTCGTATTCGAAATACTATTTTATTTGAATCGTAAAGAATTTATTATTTGAAATAGTATCTGAGATGTTTTTTCTGTAAATTTTACCCAGCTCTGCTTGGAACGCAAACGTTTGTCATTACAGAAGCAAATAGGATTGCAATCTACAACTGTACAGTTGATTGAATTTAGGAGCGTTTCCCTATTAATATGCTCGCCACTTTATATCTGCACAATTGCAAATGCCTATTGTACCGTGTTACAGTTTTGTAACGTTTCGGCTAATATTTCCCAGAACACCATACTCGAACTTTTGCAAATTTGTGTCTAGCTTTATCGTTTGATGAGTTTGCCCCTTAAGTTATCGTCTTACGCGTTACTAGGTTTGATCAGCCAGTTTTTACGAATAAATAAATTTCAAATCCAAAATCCTCTACAATGGAACCTCGACTAACGGAACACCTATTATCCGAAAACATTTGTCTCCCGATTAGTTCCGACAATAATCAATGTCCCACTGTAAAATTCATAATTAAAATGTTCTGCATCTGGTATTTCAAGATCCTCGGCGTTGAAGGACCACCTGCGGCTTCACGAGACCTTCAAAGCTTTCGTATGCCGTCACTGCAGCCTTCGATTTCAGGTAACTTCGTGTTACCACTTCTTTCCGTTTGCGCGGCGAACGTAAAAACGTACGAGAACAAGATCGACAACAGTCTTCCTGTAAACGTAATCGATTACTTGCCTCGGAATTCCAGCAGAGAGACCAGCTGAGGATGCACCAAGCGGAGATGCATTCGAGTCGCAGGCCGTTCGAGTGTGGCGTATGCAAGAAGAAGCTGCTTCATCGACAGTCTTTGCGGGATCACAAGTTGATGCACACCAACGTGAAACCATTCGAGTGTCCCATCTGCAAGAAAAGATTTCTACGACCCAGCAGCCTCAGGGCGCACATGATTGTTCATACTGCGGATTCCCCTTTCGAGTGCGACCTTTGCCCGGCGAAATTTAAGAGGTCTTCCGTGTTAAAGACGCATAAGCTGACGCATACGGGGGTTAGGAGATTCGAGTGCGATATTTGCAAGCACCGGTTTCATCTGAAGGGAGCATTGAAGCACCATATTTTGTCGCATTACGGTGAGAGCTTTCGACGTTTTCGGCGCGTTACGACGGTAGCTTCGTAATGCTGGCATTGCGTGGGATGTTCGGAATTTATTTTAGGTGTTTTGGGGTGGGATAAGGCAAGTTTCAAGGTTTTGAAACGGGTAAATTATATCAATATAATAGTAAATATAATCAATTTAGGAGTTGCACGTTTCGATAAGAATAATCGGCTGATAATATTACGCGGTAAATGTTCATGATTGAACTGATTTTAATGCAAACAGATTACGGATCTTTATGCACTTATGGCATACTTAAATTTGCAGAAATGAACAGATTCCATATGATATATAAATATACACAAAATACTTAAAGTATAGTACAGCGTTTAAAGGACCGAACACAAATCTCTATTAAAGTTCACTCTTTCAACTTTGCTTAAGAAAATACGAATTTGCATAGTATATACATACATTGTATATATAATACATACATTCTAATTCAAGTTACGATGTAATATACCTCATAGAGCTGGAGTATCCAATTTCAAAATTAATTTACAATATCATTCCTCTATTTTAACACAGTATTTTTACTATCAAAGCAACCACGTACATATACTTCGCCTTACAATAATTCGCAAAGCCTAATCTTGCAATCGAGGAAGACATCGTCTCCTATTAACCCGGAATATTCAGCCTGAAAATCAATAGACCGATTTATCGCCGTCACAAAATGAACGAGAACATGCTAAGGATAGACACAAGGGCAATGTGAATATTCTCACAAGTCTATAGTAATACCTACGAGTACGGAAGGAGCGTCGCGTTGGGAGGATGAAATTACCGCATCGCACGAAGAGCGAACCCGGCTTCCTTCGTCGCGGGTTTTGCTTTCTCATATAAATTCGAGGTCGGGTATTGAGACATAAAAATGGCGAGATAAGCGTGCCGAGCAACGTACGCCGCTGTGTTACAGCGGCAAACCGAGGGAGGGCCGTATTAATTAGGAAACCAAGGATTACAGCGCGGGCTATGGGTGTTACACGGCTGCCAATTAACCCTTTCTCGTCCCGAGAGGGTTTCACCGTGTTCCTTGATGTACGATAGACGTGTAGTTAAACGGCGATAACGTTTCGGGTTGTAAACACTGGAATATAATGCGCCAGAAGCTGGTCATTTAAGCAACCGACAAGCTCCCACTTATATTGTTTATTCCATTCTTCTTCTTTTTTTTTTTTTTTTACTGTTTTTGCGCTTTGGCTTTTATGGGTACTGACAACTACGGTGGTCAATTAAGGAGCTCGGATCGCAGGTTTCCGGGTGTAAACCATGCTTCGCCAACCTGCGGCTTTAATTTCTTACAGGCTTTTGCGATCATTTATTCCACTTGGCGAAGATCGTATTAGAAAAGGTAATTTTCTTGAACGATTTGAAACTAGGGAATATGATATAATATACAGGATGCGTCTAAGTAACGTATATTGGATTGGAAAGGGAGGTCGTAGCATGTTGCACTGTGGGTGGTGTTGAAAGAAAATTAAAGAAACGCGTCGACAGTCGCATCTACGTCGCCAAAATTAACAAAACGCGTCTTAATTCGGATTTTTATCTCCAAATAAGTTTAAATTCGCATTAATCGAATAGTGGGCGACGCACGCGGTTTGTAAAAGGGACCAGATCGCGTACAGCAGTAACGGAAAGTTAAGAAATTTTGTTCTGAAACTGCCCTTTTTGTGTTTCATTTACAGGAGTGAGGCCCTACAAATGCGAGGACTGCGGCAAGTGTTACAGAAGGTCCTGGGGTCTAAAAGTGCACAGGTATCGGCACACAGGTGTGAAACGATTCGAGTGCGACTTATGTAAGTCGAGATTCAGCGTGAAAACGAAGCTGGCTAAGCACATTTACGGGCACATCGGCGAGAAACCGTACAAGTGCGATTTCTGCGGCCGCCAATATGGCGAACGCTACCAGTTGAAGGCACACAAATGCCCGAACCCCTCAAGAGTGAAGATCGATCGATCTTTATCAGATTCTGTTACGCAGATCATATTTTTCCGTCCTAGATCCGCGAACAGATCTTTGGATTTGAGTATCAAGAATCGGTGATGATATTTATAACCGGACTCAGAATAGTTAATTATTAAGTAGGATTAAGCGTACGTGTTAACCCTTTGCGAAGGGATGTCACAATTTTTTTAATTTTTTTAAGCACACGCCAATTTTGAAAGCAACAAATTCAAGTTAATACGAATAATAGACACCGATGCTAACACTAGGTTTACAGACATTAACAGTGTAATTTTACAGGTTTCCTACGATATAAGCGTATTATACATAAATACACGAGTAGTTAAAAAGTCGAAGAGAAGCCGATTGAATTTTGATACGAATTCATATTATTGCATCGATCAAAGGCAACATAAATTGCTAAAAAGTAATACGTACGTGCGATTTGTGTATCGTTAAAGATAAAATTCGAGATCCGTCGAATCGCCGGGTTCCGTAAATCTAGCGTCAAAGAAATTTCGCGTGCAAAGGGTTAATAATTAAGCTCGCCATCCTTCAATTATAAGAAAATGTCATCGTAGAGGCTTCAAAGGGTCCGAAGAAACCTGCTCGCGCCGGATGACAGTAACAAAGCGATCATCCACGTACTTCTAGTAGATTCGATTAAACAATCACTGCCGCGGGTTTGCCGCAAACGAATTTAATCACGTCTTGGCGATGCCGAGCAACCACTATGATTACGCGAGCTACCCTGATGACGAACCTTAGTCGTGCTAGCTTCGAGGTACGATGCACGAATGCAATCCGAATCGAGTCGGTCTAGCCGGGAATTAATTGAACTTTTGTACCGCGACGGAGTGCTTATTAAGGCTGATTCTTTATTGAGCTTCCATAGGCATGCAAACACGGACCAAATAACGATCGTGTGTACGTTATACGGCCGATCGAATGGGGAAAGAGAATATAAGGAAGCCTCTATTAGACGCAAACGTGACTGACCAGTGGCAAGAAATGGACTGATGCGATTTTTAACACTAAGTATACGGATATTGATCGTTTAATTTGACAGGTTTGAGGAAAAATAAGTACACTGTATATAAGTATTCGGTATTAGAAGGTTGTGGAGGTGAATTGGTGAAATTTCTAGCAAAGTTACATTTGTTTAATGCGTTTCTCTAAAACAGAGGTCGGCAACCATTTTACTACGAAAGATTACGGTTTTTATTAAATGAAGTTTAATTTTGCGTATCGTTTTCTTGAAGTGAACATTTCGTTACTTAGACCTCATTTCCACTCAGCCCCTCGTATAATTTTAAAGATCGATTATCACGGGCATTTGAAAAATGCTTCGCAGTCTCGTGAACGCCAAGCTTTGATCTAAAATATGCATTTGCATAAATTTCGATTCAATCCCTTGGAATTGATCCATTCGTAACCGACGACGTACTGGTACGACAAAACCAAATTAGTTAAATACCGCTGATAACGTATTGCTGCATCAAAAGTTAAACTGGTCCTTTTCGCAAATAATTGTTCACACTTTGTACGTGAGATTGTTTTAATCAAGATTCTTCGCATTCTTTATTTATTTATTATTTTATATGCTGATATCCTTTAAGTAGACTAATGTATTTTCCGTTTTACACTGTTGGTCGATAATGCGAGAAAATATTTCTTCCAATGTTCAACCGTGTTTATTTCGTTTGACTAGATATCGCTAAACGACAAAGAAATGAGACACTCGAAGCGAACACAGCAATAGCTTGCATCTCGTCTGAGCGACTTCGTCTGTTACGTTTATCCACTTTTGACGAATTCAGCCATAAGCGACACAGTCGCGGCTGCGAATGGGCTAACTGGGGCAAATGTCGCGTTTAACGAAGACCGCTTGCGCGGAATCCTTGTCAAGGGTGCATTACATAATTTGATCCCGATAATGCGTGAGAGTCGCTCGCTGGTCGGCCTCAACTGTATCTCGAGCACGTGGGCCCCGCTTGTGTCGCCGCACGTGAGAATGGTACTTTAAGGTGCGTGGACTCAGCGGGGGCTCGCATACGGTAATCCGAGAAGAACCGCCCTTTATCTGATTGCATCTGTGATTCGCGAGCCTCCCGGAGCAAACCTTTGACAATGCCGCCGAGCACGTCCTTTACCTGCGTTCCTTCAGTCTCTATTCGCGAATTCATCGCGTGTTACAAGATTTTGGAACTCCGCGTGCTCTAATTCTCACCGGATACTAAATAATTACCCAACGATGAGTTAACCAGTACCTTTTAACCTTTCAACGGTGGAACTTTGTTTTGAAAAGTTCTATCTATTTGCGTAATTATACGCGAACGAATAATATCATTTGCATAAGAAATTAGTTATGTGGGAAGCGTGGAAGTTGTGAAGCTTTTAACTTTTTCACGGTGGAATTTTATTCGGAAAATTGTCATCTATTCGGTTGCAACGTATATTAGTTCTGCTTTTATTAGTCGTTCCAAGATCATTTATTTGTAAGTCCAGAAGTAAGGTTAATTAGTTAAGTACCACTTTGATCGATGATTTCTTACCATATTTATATTATATCGTATGATATTATTAAACTGTGTCATAAATAGAATCTGCCTTTCTTTTAAGTATTTATGAGCTTCGTAATTCTTTGGCTTCTTGGCTAAATTATATCTCGTATCTTGTACTATTTGTTGATTTGTTTCATCTTCCGATAGAAGATTCTCCTATTCGGATAATGGAGTTTCGGTTACGAGAGACTCTACTGTACTTCGACCAACTCGTTCGTAATGGTTTCCCCCGAGTTTTCACGGTTCCATACGGCGAACTATGGACTTCCACAAAATTGCGTAAAGAAATAATCGAAAGCGTATGAGTCGATTATGACTCACCTCGCCGGCTAGGAAGCGTTACGATTTACAATCGTGGAAAAATCATCCTCGCCACGATTTTGACACATCGCTTCCTCGCGGTCGACATTTAAATACACGCGGATTTCGCCTTCATATTTCTCGCCTAATTATGCTCGCCTCGTGGAATCTTACGATCTGACAGTTCAGTCGGCGCATACACGCGGCTTTATGCAGAGTCACGCCAACTTCTAATTATTTAGATAGCGATCGTAGAGCTTTAATTATTTCTCCACCTCCTCCACCCCCGTCGTCGTACTCCCCTCTCAATTCCTCTTCCTTTATCCATCTCCGTGTCTTCCACAGTTGCTCTATTCGCCGGTGTATGCTAATGAGGACCTAGCTGATACCCAACGCCGATACTATTTCGCCGTAGACGGTTCCTAATTGCGACTCGCCGTGTTATTACCCTTCCCAGCTGAAAACAGTCTCGCAACCGTCTAATCGGCTTCAAGTTTAACTCGTCCGTGCAATCGCGATGATTCCGAGACGTCGCGTGAAGCACAAGGTGAATATACAGTTTCCGTGTGCGACGTTGATGAATATTGTTGGATGTAACGGTGTACAGGTATACATACGTATTTTTAAAGCAGGAAGCTTTTTGAGATTCGCGTACAAAATTGGCCTTCGAGGTTTGAAAAAAAAAACACGCAGCAATCAGTACGCTGGTATAGTACTTTACTACAGAATCAAGAATATGTTCTTTCAGATGAATTATCTGGAAAGTCGATGCATCGAAACAGAAATTGTCTTTGGTTCTCGATTAATTCGGATAATTCGTATGTTCATAAACGTTCTTAAGCGTTCAAAGGGTTCAACTCTGACAAAATTTTCGGTGCGCACCACGCGAAGGATACAGAAGAGGAGGAAGAGCGGTTGTGGCCGGGGCAAAGAAAAGGGAAAAACACATGCAGGAATATTAAATAACGACGATGTCGATTAGTATTGACAACGGCGATTAAAGAGGCCGAATTGCCAGTCGGTAATGACCGAGCAGCGTTCGCGAGCAGTGAGCACTGTAATTTCACTGATAATATTTAAATACGGGCTTTTGATAGCTGTCTTCCCTTGGCTGGCATTAGCGCGGGGCCCGAAGGGTCCCATCTACCCCCCTTCCACCTGGATCACTCCGCCCCTGAGAGCAGCAGAGGCGTACTATTTATCGACCTGGTCCCGTCATTATTTCATCGAACTCTTTCATCGCCTCTTCTGGTTAATCGACGACCCGTGAAGCCGAAATCGAGCTACAAACTCTCTTCCGTTCTTTCCTTCGTTCCTTCTTTTTCCCCTTCGCTTTCTTCCCTTTTTAAAATCATTTTATTATTACATTAGAGACATTATTCCATTATATTAATTCTCTGCCTTGCCGCGTTCCGCTGTTGGGGCAATTTTAACGTTGCAAAGGATTAGAAGAATAATATCAGTGGCGTAGTTTTGCTAGATTTTTCAAAGGACGTGTTCAACCCTTTGCCTTAGAAATTTTTCGAAGACCATTCACCGAAACGTTGACCGTTTTTTACTTTTAACACTGTTTCGAATACAAAATAGTGAAATATTGTACATAATTTTTATTGTCCTGAATCTTATCAAATCTTACAAACCGAAACGACAGCTAGAATTAAGAGATAAAGTTTGTTGAGAAGTGGAGCGCATTTTTATTATAATTGGATCGAAGTTTGCACCACGAGTGTAACTCATCGTTGCAAGGCAAGGAGTTTATAATTTTAGGTTGTAGGTTTTTATGCATTGGTATTGAACGGAAAGATCGTGCCGAGTTTTATATTGGAAATATGTGAAATATATAAAATACAATATAATTATAGTGCGATCCGAACTTTCCCTTCAACTCGATATTTATGGATAAGGCGAGGAAAAGTAGAGAATGCATTAGAAAATACATTGTATAAGATTATACAAAACATGCCAAGGTAGAAATTATGATATTAATTGTCTGCGAATGTTTATGCATTTATGGAAAATCGAAATGTGTAGAAAAGTAGAATGCATATGATGTATGTAAAAGTATGCAAAGGATAGAATGTAACGCATACGTTTATGCATTTATGAAAAATGTAAATTGTGAAGAAAAAAGCAGAATGCATATGATGCGTGTAAAAATATACATAATATTCAAAGCAATGTACGCGCAGTAATATTTAGAGAGTGAAACAAATTTCTTCTTTGGATTCCGCTTATTTAGTTGGGTTTATAAAAACTATAAATTTACGTAAACATCGGCAGTCTAGATATTAGTTATTTTCGCTCTTTATTTCGCGCATTTCGTCAGGAGGATTAAATTGAACACAGTTAATCCCTCGAGATACAATTGAATTCAATGAGAAAATAATAGTTCGAATCAATAATATCGACTGAGATCTATCTACCTCAATTAAGCAGTTAATCCTCTCAGATAGATTTAAATTCAATGGGAAAATAATAGGTTAGACTAATATTGAGAGAACTTAGTTAGATCCATCGAACTGAATATTGCAATCGAACAATTAAATAATTAAACAATTGATCCCCTGATCGTGAGATGCATTTTAAAAGATATAGGAAGTGGTAAAAGTTGGATGTCTCATACTTCGAGAAATTTATTAAGTATTTTAAATGCTTTGATAGTTATTTGAAACTTTGAAACTTTCATACATTCCCACATACTTCATTCCTAATAAAAGAAGTAAAATATTTGAAGCGCGAAACTAATCGAGGACCTTCCAACAAGTAGGAAGCGACTCCACTTTTGACAGTTTCAAGTAAATTAAAAATGACTGTTTATAAACTGACTACCTTGATTTAACGTTAAAAAAGAAGCAGTAGTTGAAAAAGTATATATTTTCACACAACTAGTGGCAATTATTGAATTATCGAATTTTTGATGAATTTTTGAAATTTGGAGCTGCCCCTATTTTGTACCAAAGTGTTTTTTTGCAGTCAATGTACAATAACGAATACAGTCTATTAATTCATTGTTGGTTCACTGATCAAAAGTAGAAGAAATAAGTTGAAATTTTCAGTTAACAACGAAAAACAACATTATTTTTATTTTACACAAAACAGTCATAGATTTACCGAAATAATTATCAGATTCACGCCAACTTGCACTAAACAATGCCAGAAGTTTTTACGCATATTACACGCAATAAAGAAAACTCTGTCGAAAGTGGAGTTGCATCCCTTTTACCGCAAGTTCCTCGATTTCCATTTAACTTTCATTTCTCTGATCACAATTAAACAAATAATCAGCTTGCGCAATTGCTTATGGTTTGCCGACGACAATATTCCGTTTCCGTTTATCCGATCGCGTTTTACGAATTGCACTCCGATAATCTCGAAATTTACTAACTTTCCGTAATTCTGTACTCCCCTTTCCTATCTTCCATTTCCTATCTCCCCCATTTCGTTTACTTTTCACGATAAACAATTACTCCCGATATAATTCACGACAACATGTTCCGTGCTTTATATTATTATATTTCAGAGAAGCAGACAGGCAACGTTGCGTCGTATTTTATTAAAATATACGCCGGAATTATACGCGAAGCGACCTGGCGGTTGCGCCTTTAATTAGCGCGACCCCTGATCCTAATCGTTAACATCGTCTAAAGTTAACGCGCATTTACTTCATAACAGAAAAAAGAAGGAGAGCAGGTAGAAAGAGAAGGAACGAAGAGCGCGGGTAAAACTGGAGGGGCAAATTCACGTAGCACCGGTAAACAGGTGAATTAGAAATTAATTCCAATTAAGATCAGACGGCGGGGGTCTCCCGGTGTTATTATTAATTCCAGTTAATTGTTAGAATCTTCGGAACGCTTTGCGCCGGGCGCGCCCCCTCTTTTAAATCGTTTGAGATGGAAAACAGCGCTCGTTAAAAAGCGTTACAAAGCTGACGGACGAATCATAAGCTGCAGTTGTTAACAATTAGAGTAAATGTTCGAATAACTGTCAGCGTCCGTATATTCGTATATTTAATAGCAAAGTAATGCACGAAGAATCGTAAGTAAACGAATGTTCATACTAAATTTGGAATTTGGCTTACGTAACAACGCACAGACGTTGTGTATTCGTTTACACTTGATATTTAAAACGAAATATTAGGGAGTAAATGTGCTGTTGAACATCGGAACATGACGTAATGTAATTATAAATTATTCATTCGATGTTCAGTCGTAGTTATGCACCGTTTCTGACATAGGACAGTACTTGTTGAATTATTACTAATGCTAAGCTAGCAAAAGCAATAATGCCCAACGTTCCTATATCTCTAGACTAAACTAAGGCGATAGAAAGATGTGTCTGGATTTCTTTAGACGAAGTCAAGAGACTTCGTCGCCAGGCAAAGCCATAAACAGTCTCGTCAAGAAAAGCGGACCCCAACCTTCTTTTGGGTGTTCGCCCCATTCGGTTTCGAGAACTAGAAACAGTCAGACGTGTCTTTTTAAGCCGTATTAATAAAGTGAGACTAAAAGATATAAACTGCTTCATTATTTTATAACCCATTTCCAATAGTACTTAATAAGTTCTCTACTTTAACTAGCCCAATACAGTAAGTAGCGTTCTTTTTACCAATTTTGTTATTTGCAAGTGTCATAGGACCCTTTGAAGGAGACTTCGTATTAAAAATTTACTCGGAAGAGAAACGAATTGAAGCGTCGTATTACAGCTTTAGCTTGCTGCAATCAGCTACGATACAAGGAGATACGAGGCACGATGATAAAGATTTCTTCGACCTCCTCGGCCAATGGCATCGACCCGGACACGACGTCCAAGGAGGACGCGGTTTATGCAGCAGCGCAATTATGCGCTCTCTGGTCGGCAGAAAAAGATGACGGATGCGCAAGCGACGCACCCTCTCGCGCAGCCGGAAGATATGAATTTCAAATTCCACCGTGGCCATTTTTGCCCGAGATTTCGTCGACTTCGTTTCATATCCAATTAGATCTCTCGCGTCGCGAAAAACCCGGATCTGTCTTCATCTTTCAAATATCCTTCGTGAAAATTGCTCGGCACACGTACCATTTCTAAACTAGAATTTTGTCAACCCTTTCGCTGTTACGGACGTATATATACGTCTTCAAGAATTCGACTGGCATTTGTTGAAAGCATACGTATAAGTTCTTCTATAACGCAATATAATGTCTTGAATCATTCGTAAGTTAATATTATGGTACGATTATTTATGCAGAGTATCTAAATATTTATACCCGTATCATTTTTGTATTAATAAACGTTATCATTAACCACGCTTTTAGTTTTCATTTCCAAGGTGGCGGTAGCGAAAGGGTTAACCAATCATGCGTGAACATTTGTATATAGACAGAAAATATTGATACGATGATACGATGATACGGCTGTACCTCGTCTGCGGTACAAATAAGTAATTTCAGCGTTAACTAGACTAATTCTCAATCCCACTGAATCCGCGATCGATAAAAATTGCGATCCCACGGCGATTGTACGCGATAGCGTTTCGTATAAGACGATCACGGTACTCTGTGCCACGGATATCGAATGGTTTTTCTCGACCCCGAGTCTCGAGCTATCGATCGACAATCCTAGACAGGATGCGGCTGGGTCTCTTGGTGCTCCCTGGACGTTAACGGTTCACGGTCACGAGACAGGAAAGCTGTCGCGTGCTTCGTCGCGGCGTCGACGTCCCGGTGAATGAAGCAAAGGTTTTCGTGGTCTCGTTTTGCGTCCGCCTTCCATCGCCAGTCCGATCATGTAGCCTTCCGTCTCCACTGACAGCCTTAATATATCTGTTCGCGACGCGTTTCATCTCCAACAGTTTAGCTATATAATCCGACTTAATGTCGGCTGATTCAATTCAATGAGCCTGCTCGCGAAAGCTTGAAAAAACTTCGATCGGTAAGAGCTGCTTACAGTGTCTGTTCATGGAAATCGCTATGGAAATCATAATTCTAGTTCGGAATAAGGAAATGGGCCTCGTTGTTGTATATCGGTACACGGGAAACGCAAAAATTTGAAACCCGCAAGATTCTCACGATTCCGTTCGCGGATCTGAAGCGGCTACAAAAAGTATTCGTTATATACTCAAGATCGTTTATTTTAGTATTCTGTTTTTCGATTCGCGCGGTGTGCAGTTTGGTCCTATTTGGTAGGTATACCAATAAGTAATTTAGTAGTTAGGTGTAAGAATAAGCTTTCAGGGGATCGACGAATTTAGTTTATCGTACGATTAAACTTTCTTTCGAGGACGAATTCGTATCTTGTCCGTGAAATGCACTAAAGTATTACGAAACAGTAGCAACTATATTTAAGGCAGAATGGATATTTAATTTTATTGAAAATAAATGCTGAATCGAATCAGAAGGTGGATTATTCATTGGTACAACTAATGTTAAATTTATTGCGTTGAATGGAAAGGTCGTGTGCATTTTACTAGGTAATTTTATTATATGTACAAATTAATTCCGAGTCTTTAGCTTTAAACTCTTGGTATTTCCATCTAATTGAAATCGTTGATTTTCTATTTTTCAAGCAACACCTTTATAATCGTGAACACGCTGAAACGTTTCAATATTAAAACTGTATTTAATTTTATGTAAATAAATATTGAATTTTATGAAACCCTAAACGCTCAGAATTAATTTGTACATCGAATATATCACCTTGCTACATAATTCGTTGATAGTTATTTTTTCTTTGTGAAACAATGTTAGAAAATAATAGAGCGTGAGTCTCGTCGTACTCTCTATGGCGAACAAAATTACATAAACGGCGTTCGTGTTAACGTAAACAATTTCCGCGATTCGGTTGACTATTTCAGTTCTTTTGCAAACTTTTAGATGTACCTTGTTAAAAATACTATCCAACTGCGACTAATTTATTATACGAAACAATAAATTTATTTTATGAAACCGTAAACCAAAGGGTCCTATTGTCGCTTATTAGCGGAAAACAAATAAATAAATAATCCGTTTCAGTATTTATTTAAACCTTTCCCGTCCCAATAAATAAAATATAAATGCGTCCAAGATTTTCGTTACGTTGAAGTCTACATATCGAACCGTAAAATATCAGTAGCATCTGGAATCATCTGACAAATTCCTTCCAGAAGGGGCCACCTCGTTTACATACAGGCCACTGAGACACCTAACGCGTCTGCAGAAGATCAGTCTCTCCTTTTCCGCCGATTTCGCCGATCGATCGCCTCTGCGAAGCGGCAGCCTCGAAGAATCGTCCGTTTGAAAGAGTCGCGGCAGCTAAGGACGGAGAAGCTGGTCCTTCTTGTTGGGGCCTCTCGATGTAGGTAATCATGCGCCGCATTCTCCGGGTGCCGGAGAAGATTTTCGGTGTTTCATTGTACGCGAGGGTGGGTTAGACCGTGGACGATCAACGGTACGATGGAAAAGGACGGAAACCGCAACGCGGTAAGAAAGAAAAGGGAGAACGCGAAATAAAGGAAGGAAGAAGAAAAGAGAAGAAAGATGCTGTAGCGAGGAAAAGAAAGAACGGTGCAAGAAAAGGACGCCGAAGGAGGGTGGAAGAAGAAGAAGAAGTTGAGGAAGAAGAGGGAGGAAGAAAACGAGATGGTAGCCAGAGCCCGGCGCAGATCCATCGTCCGGCGGGCTGGAAGCAAACGACGCAAAAACTGGCGTGCATTGTCCCCGACTGAGATGGAAGCTAAAGCCGCGACAGAGAAAGACCGCGAGAGAACCGGAGGAAGCTATGTGTTCACCGCTGGATCCATGCATACCTTCTCGGCAGCATCGACGATCCTACCGAGAAAAGAAGAGTAGAGGAGAGAAGCTTCTCTCTGTGGCGAGAGCTACGGGAATGGTAAGGAGGAGACGAAGAAAACGAACCGGGAAGGGAAGGAAGAGGGGGAGAAAGGGAAAAGGCAACGGTGGACGCCGCGCGGTCGATTTGATTTTTAAATGCAAACAAATCTACATCGTGGCAAAAGCGCCGCCAGAAGCCAGCTCACAGGAAACCGACGTTATTCCGCTACCGGACGATGCTTGAGCGAAACCTCGTCACAGGCGACTCGACGGCCTGCCGGATATTTTTTTCAATCAGCCCGCCGCGAAGGCCCCCGCTGATCCTTCTCTTTCTCCCTCTTAGGGGTTCTTCTGATCGCGAGAGATCCTCTGCTTCCCCTATGTCTCCTCCCACGGCGGATCCGAGCAGGGCCGGGGATTGCGATTCTTAAGTGGACTGACGATTTGTCGAGCTGATCTTCGCGGCCGCGTTGACACTTTCGCGCTTACGCTTATTCGAAATTTTGCTCGAGGTTCTACTGAGCGAGGTTCAATGGATATTAGGCGAGTGTAATTTTATTAATAGATTACGTTCATCTGCGAACACTTATTGCCACGGAATCGATTTCTTTGGTGGTACGCTAATCGTATTTAAGAAGACTATTCTATGCTGCTTAATTTCGCCTATAAAACTGAGTTCGTTATCTCTGTATATGTACACAGTTGTATTTCTCTAACCGTTTCCCTATTCTATATTGGAAGTGTTACCAAAGTGTAATTTATTAACCGTTAATAAATAATAATAATATTGCATGGGAAGCGCGAAATTATGGGAAGTTTTGAGAAGTATCCTAATGAACTTATCTCGAGGAAACTGGATTTTAACCTGTTGAAGGATTCTACCACATATGTGTACGTTTATACGAAGCAATATTAATCCTTTGCACTCGAACTTTTTCTCAGCTAAAGCTTTCAGCAGCTCGGACTGTTTTTGGCTTTATCTGGTTACGTAATAAAAAGGAGCACAACAATGCAATTAAAATGATCACACAGGGTACTGCGCGTTTCACCGAATAAAAGAACAAAATTTCCCGCATCTTCTTACGAGGTACTCGGATCAAAATGCAGCAAAATTTCATGGCAGCTAATTGCAACCATTCAATAAATAATTAATAAAACTAAACCAAGTCTATTATTACGCGACGTTGCTCGATTGCCATACATCCCATTTTCTCTACCTATACGAACACCAATCTGGCAAAATTCTTCGTCCACAAAACTGTAAGCTCGAGTAAACTGCCAGGCCAGTAGGTTTTCAGTTTCTTTCGCTTCGCGACGAAGAAGAAAGGCTTCTCAAAAAAAGGACTACACCGAAAAGTTCAACGGATGCCGCGTGTTCCTCAGGTTCCAAGTAGGGTGTAATTGCCGGCAGTGACGGGTTGTCCCAACATTGCAGCATGCGCTTGTCAACGTTCATAAGTTATGAAACGGCGGATAAGGCCCTGTCAAGGCTCCCTCCGCGGGAGAGAAGGCACGAAAAGGGACGGCGACAAAGAGGAGTATCCCAAGGTGGGACCAGGAACGGAGAAGAACAACGTGAGGGAGGGACAAAGACGGATACAGCCCGACAGGATACAGCCAAGGGAGGGGGAGGACATAATTGCTGGTGGATTAATGAGACGGCATAATTGCACGATAATCGACGATCGTTTTATTAGGCGACCATGGACTGGAAGTCTGTCTTGGTCGCCGAGCACAGAAGACACCGCTCCGACATGGTCGCATATTATTATAAGGAGAAGCAGGCCTCCTCTGCTCGGGGTAGGTATGTCTGGCTGGTCAGAAATGACAATTACCGAAGATCCTTGCTAAATGCGCTCCCGAACCCCTCTCACCCTCCCCCCCTTTCTCTGTAAGCGACCGCGTACATGCTTGGAATGCGATGTCATTCCTCGTTGCAACGAGTGTCGCTGTACCAGCGATGTAAAATCTGGCAGTTTCCATTGGGGAATACGGGAAAGTGAACCGCGTTTCGAACGACGTCCAGGAAACTTGCATATTTGTTAGGTCGAAAGCTTCGTACTGTCGCGTTATCAGACTTTGGAGTACCGTGCGTCGGGAGAATAGAAATCGAGACGGAATTCGATGTAAAAAGTGCTGTTATGCAATATAGGTTGATTTGATGGACGTCCAGTGAAAGAAGAAATTTATTTGTACTCTGTGATATCTTTGAAAATTGAATATTGAACTGCCTCTTGAAATATATTTGGATTGCGTATTCTGGAAGGTGTTTTTACTAGAAATGAATAAGCGTGGTATTGCAATCGCAGAGTAGTTATTTTAGCTGAAGTTGCAACACAAAGAAGGTCCTCGTTTATGGCACCTTCGAGTACCTTGAATGATGACGACAGCTGAGCTGCGACTTTAACACGTTCCCTGTCGTATGCATCATATGCGATGCATAGGCAGTGTTAAATGAACTTTATTGAGCAGTATTAAAATACAGCTCGTTAAAACTTGTTACCGACTTGTATCCTATAACCGAAGGAAACAATTATGTTAAGGAAATTACGGTATACTTTATTTACTGACGAAAAAGCCGAATTTTTTGTCTCAGCAATTTGTTGCATTACCCATCGTGTAAATAGCGATTAGATTAAATGTCTGGAGAGTGAACGTGTTAAACCCTCGAAGATTTATATTTTCCTACAGGGAAGCGAATAGTCATGCCTTCCCTCAATTACAGTAGAACCTCGTTTATTCGAACCTCTATTATAGGAACGACTCGAAGCTCAGCGTCTGATATACGAACTCCTAAGTGAGCCTCTATTATCCGAACCGAGGTCGAGCGTAGTCTCATTCATACGAACGCGTATTCCGGGTAGACTACTAATATATTATATTTTGCTCTTATGTACATATAACTTAATCCAAACCATTTAAAATACGTTCACATATAAATGGTAAAGATTTATCCCGAGGCAATAAAATTTAAATGAACATATTTCCTTTAAGAACCGCTTATTAATATGCATAATGGCGTTCAAGTGATTCTATCTTCGTTTGTGCCCCCTACGGAAAAGGAGCAAGAAACAGTTGAAACAAAACACAAGGAAATAGCGACGGGTAAACTTTTTGAAGAATATTAATTTACTAAATTGTATTTAACAATTTTGTAATTTTTATAAATGTATATAGTAACTGCGGTCGCTAATAACCTTTCAAAGTTGATAAAACCTTAAAAGAATTAAAAAGAAAAGAACAAGATACGTAATCGACCTCTGTTTACCGAACATCGAAATTTCTATTATCTACCTCTATTATCTCTGCTATTTATTAACGCTAAATCTACAAATCTCGTCAAAATGACCGGTTCGTAATTTATCACAATAGTCGTATATACTTACGGATGGCATATTTCTAAAAATGCTCCATGATTTTCTCTACAAAACATAAATAAAGATTTACGTCGACACGCACCATGTATATTTTTAAAGAGTCTACAATTTTTATTTGTTACATACAGATAAGTATACTTTAGCTGCTCGTAGTTTTAGCGTTAACCTAACAGCTCAGCCTTCCGATTTACCTTGTCCCCCAAACGGTACGAATAAACCAGGTTTCACTGTAATATCGAATAAACGTGGAAACTTATCACCGTTGTTTTCGCGATCATCGAACTTAATCCCCCATCGTGATCCGTAGAAACATCGGAGAAAAGCAAGGCTGCTTAGTATGCGGGTATTCGGTCGCATACCAGTTGAATCTCTAGCATCCTCCTCTCGTATTCGCGTCGTGGCGCAAGGGCCGTTGCCTGGCCCAGAGATGAGGGACTAAAAACCACCGCGGACGCTCCGCAAAGGGACATTTAAATGATGTCGCGGCGGCGCGGCGCGGCGCGGCTCGGCGGGCAAGAGAGAAAGAGAGCAGCCGCGGTGGGAATAACTCAGCAGCCTGATTCCTTCTCTTCTGCAAGGTTAGAGCCTAGAGATGGACGAGAGACACGGTTCAGTCAACGTGGTCCTGACGTTCTGCTCTCTAGATTCACCTTTCTCTCTCTTCAACGTCCCTTCACCGTCGCCAAGACGGTGCTTTTATTGCTTGCTCCTTTGCTCCTCGAGATCGCAAGTGGGAGGAAAAAGGTTGGAAGGGAAGGGTTAAGGGGGCGGAGGAAAGAAGAGGATGCTAATCAGATGCCGACCGAGGCGGCGACATCAAAAGGAGCTAGCGTCAGGCCTTGTCACCAGCTACGAGAGAGCTTCGCCGCCGGCCTCGCCTTTATTTGAATGCACTATCGTCGTACGCGACGATGACGAGAGTGAAAGGCAACTTTTTTTCGACCGTGGAACGTCGCTGGGGATAGGGGGATGATACGAGAAACGCGGCCAGTTCGGGGTAAAGCGGCGCGGAACGCCGTTGATCGACCGTTGAACGGATCGTTCCGGGGAACTCGGCCCACTTGGAATGCCGAACGATGTTCGGTGAGGCTCTCCTACAGCTCTGATTAGAGATTTGCAATGGAGGGTTCGGAGGAAGTCGAAAGAGAAAGTGAGGGATTCCCGGAACACTTCTTCAGCTATTGAAAGGAGCTTTGCTGAAGATGGAAGATCGGTTAAATTTATCATGAAAATTTTTGTAAGTAAGGTAACACCATCGACGAAGCATGAAATTCTTATATAGATTCTTATATAGAATCATCCGGGGGCTACCTGGCCTTTTTACCATTTTAATGTCACGTCATGCGATATTAATAATTTAGACTGGAATAAGTAATAGGGAAATAAAATAAAGTTAAACAAATTTAAATACGCGAGAACGTAACTTACAAGTTACGTTGGGGTATAGAGGGTTAATGAATAAGACGACAAATGTACAAGCGATGGTAAAACGCTGTTCTTTACGATATACTTCTATAATTTCTAGTGTTTTAAAATTATTTAAATATTATTGTTTTAATAAAATCGACTTTAAATTTCGACCCGAGGGCCGAACTTTAAGTACAATCGATGCGAAAGAAATTGAGCTACTCTACTTCAAAGTCTACTACTGCTGGTCTAGTAGAATGATCTTTCCTGGTCAGACACTTCCCGAATACAATTTTCCCTGTTTAATTCTACCGCGTTCTTCGCAATTCTATTCAATTCAATCGCGTCCTTTTTCGCTAGGAAAGTTTCACAATTCTGAGGAGAAGAATCTTTAAATTAACAAATATTAAGCGTTAAGATATGGCATTTAAAGTGCTCGTATTCCACGATTTACACGAGTCTCTCTCGTACTAAACTGTGAAAGGGTTAATCTCGACAAATTTTTCCAATTCGTGACATTCTTTTCCAATCTTGCTGCACCATAAGAAGTCACAGAAAAAATCCCTTAAGCACTCGCTGTAACCTGATTATTTTAGGAAGCGGATCGCAGCCGCGAGTAACACGTCAAAGGCGTGTGTGACGTGCACGCGGTGGGAAATATACCAAGGCTTACGCTTACGAGCTGGTTAGGCTTAAGAACGGGGTATAAAGATGTTGTTTGAGGCGTCGGACACCTGTGCCCCGGCTTGCTGGCTCTGCATATGGATTCCTTCTCTCTCTTCCTTTTCTATCGTCCTTTCTACCGCCCCGTGAAACATCATAACGTACAGTACTCTGCTCGGCAACCAGACGCGCACACGTAGTCGTGTACAACGAAAAGACGGAGCAGTACGTAACGTATGTAGCCTGCATTAAGATGCAGACGATGATAAGGACGACTTTACGATCTCACGCTCGGACGATTCATAGCCTGGCGATGTATGAACGACCGCCGTTTACTGGTGTTCGCCGTTTTCTACCTTGCGCTCACCCCTGCGTCTCAGACTTGGGTGCACCGCCCACCTAAGCGATGTTAGATCGATCTTTCATAGATTATTAACATCGGTGACATATATATAATTCTTCGTCATTTCTGAGCGTTGAGAGATGCTTTCAGTATTCAGCTTCGCTTGCTTGCGAATGATAAGGTTCGCGAATGTTATAGTCTCTTATAATGATAATTCATGACAGCGATAAGATATTGACTGTCGCCGGAGAAATCAGATTAAGTTCGCGTTACGTTCAAGTTGGATTTTATATATTATTTTTGGGTTGAGTTCGACTTTGGTTCAAGTTATATTCGGCTTACTGTCCCAGACTTTTTCCGCGAAACTTTGTTAGTATATTTTGTAACTATAAATAAGCAGAAAATGTTTTATAATTATAGATCATTTGGCGGTTCGTTAAAATGTGATGATATATGTCAATATTGGATCGATGGGAAGGTAATAATTTATAACAATTCTAATGATCTGTTGATAAGTTTTGAAGTTGTTCACGTTTTCATGGAATTAGCATTAATACACTCTCAAAGCACTGAAATAGAGAATTGAGGGGTTCATTGGAAAATTGGTTTAAGTGCATTTTTTTTAAAAATTTGCGACAAGTATACGGTATATTACGATGTGTATTTACATATACACAAAATAACATAAGCATATTTCATTGCTATTGCAACATTCATAGAATTCTAATGCAACAGCTAAAGCAAACAAAACTATCAGCTGGAGGAGAAGTAAAAAGCAAAGACGAAGAAAAGATATTACAAAAAAAAATATTCATGGTTATATTTTCAATCTATTCCTGAGTATGATTAATAATTTATTTTACTCCTTAGAAATGTGTAGATTTTTACGCATTATTTCTTCGAAACGAACATTTCGTCGCTCGGGTCACTTTTCCACTCAGCTTCTCAATTGTCCCCCGATTAATTCGAATAATAAACGTTCCACCGTGCGTCTAAAAGTTCAGCGCCACCGATTCGAAGATGAAAAGTCTGGAGGAAGCAGGTGCACTAGCCAAGTCACACGAGAGCGCCTGTTCAGTGGACGATTCCGATGGATACAGTCGAAGGGTCCCGGAGTCCCGAGTCCCGAGTGGAAGCATCCTGTTGCATATTTCACCCGGCAGAACCCTTTTAGTCGTTTCAGCGGGGCTACGGGCTCACGGGCGTGTAAATCAAACGCGCGCTGCCCGCTTGTAAATCTCCGGATAAATACACACCGTGGAGATAATTTACGCAGCTGATGTATCCATGCTGTTCCCACTCTCTGTTCTTCCTCCTTTCTCCTTCTATAGACTTCTTTCTTTTTCTTTTTGTTCTTTTCCTCTCCGCCAAGAGCCCAGTCGGTTTTCGGGCCAAGATTCGAGTGTACGCTGTCCCGGAAGGCGAGATCCTCGTCAGGACTCCTCGTTATATCTCGTTACGCGTGGATCGTTACGTCCCTCGGACGTTGATACGTCGATAATCTCTCGCAGAGCAGAAAATATTAGCAATATATTATTGCACGACGATGTATGCACGTAAGACGCTGGTTATTTGTCCGGCGGTAATGAGAGGAATATTTACCGACACCTTGGGATAATTACCGGCTGGCCAGAGGTTAAGATTTAGGGTTGAAAGGGGAGCAACCCTGATGTTCAGATATTTCTGGTTAATTTATAACTTTCGACGACTTCATCCTGTTGCTTTGTATTTCACCTTCAACTTTACTATCCCTTCTTGTACAATTTATTTAATAACAGCGTACGCCGAAATCTTGCACAGCCTTATCGTGTCTACTTTATCTATTCAACCCTCCTATTGCGTGTTTCGGTCTGTATGATCCAACAGTGTTATTTTCTTTTTTCTTTCGTTCGGTATTTTAAATTCAAGTAAGAGTGAGTTTCGCAATTTTATTAACTCTTTGCTCTATGATTATTTTATTTCCTAGGTACGCCAGCGTTACCTAAACATTGTTTTTCTATTATAATCTTTATTTTACTTCATATATTTCTATGAGATCAATACCATCCGATATTATCGAATTTTAAGCTTGAATCGTCCCGTCTTCGTGCGTCTTAATTCCTAACCGGTAGATAATACGTTAAAGTCTTCAACGTCTACCAGAAATTCCCTAAATTTCAAACGTCTAAAAATCTAGTTAGACCTTGCGATTCATCCAAAGTTCGTTCAAAGATACAGCGATGAAAACCCGACCGAAGCATGTTTAGAAGTGCCTCGCAGAGTTCGCAAACGTTCTAAAGTTGCCTTCCTGTAAACCGTGAACCTTCGGCGATAAAAAGGCAGATGTGCAAGATAAACGCGAGCGCAGAGAGTGCAACGTCGCGAGGCGGAGAAACATATTTATCCCGACGTTTTCCGTGCGGAGAACAGACTCGAGACAAAGCATACATCTTCAATGCACTTTTAATACCTGCGATCCGTTCGGCTGGACAGATTTGATGCATCGGCGGATAAGTAGCCGCGAGTTCTCACTTCATTTATCAAGAGACTGGCCCACCTGTCGCCGCCTGCCTTCCATTCACCGTGTGGATCGTTCTAGACATGAGCACGTGTGCATTAGACGGCTCGGCGATCCACTGCAGATACGATAAAGCGTATGGACGATCGAATCTAATGGATGATCTCCGCCAGAACGTGTCGGCCTTGCGCCTGATAAGATTTCCGGCGTTTTTCATCCCTCCGCGGTGAAATCGATCGGCTAGCTGCTAGACTCTAGCAGGATTAGATGTACAGTTCAGTTTCTTATCGGTGTCGGCTGGTTTGTACCAATTTTGCGAATCGATCGCTTGATTGGATCTTTCAGTGTTGATTATTGAACGGTCAGTCGCAAAGGTTTGCGTATACCAGTAAAATTCAAATACAGTCGAATTTTGATAATTAATTTGGAAACCTTTGCAAGACGTAAACTTTGCCCTTTTAAACATTTTGTTTGAAAACCTTTATAAATCGAAATAAGAGCTACTTTAACTTTCGAATTATTTGCTAGATATTTAGATTGATCTTTATCTGTAGCTCAAATTTAGAAAAATCAGATCTCTAAAAGTTTAACTCTATAAGTCAAACTTTTATCATCGTTGTTTGTATAACTCGAAATTGCATCTATCTATCTTTTACGTCTTATAACTTGTTTAGCATAAATAAAGCTTCTTCTTATATAACGTTAAGAACAATTCTACTGGTGTAATCAATGATGTTCCCTTTATGAAACATCTTCTAGAAATCCTTTTCACTTGTAATTTTATGTTTGATGAATTTTCATGCCACTTTTATTATTTGTAAATATGTTCTAAAGTATGTAAATACCTCAAATTTAAAGTTTGTGTGTAATGGTTTATTATATTAAAGGGAGAATCTTTCGACATCAGCAGATTCCATTATTTGCACCGTTCTTTCTCGACTTATACCGCATTTCCATTTTTACAACAGTAAAACAACGCTGCGTGTTCAAATGCATCTCACTATCTTCCATTTCGAGGCTACATTAACCGTAATAAATACAACGAACGCCTACTGCTTCTCTTTCCAAAAAAACATATTCAGATGTATACTTTCAAATCTTATTTGCAATATTAAAATCATTGGCATATTTACTCGAACGCCGCAATTCAAACGCGCATCGTAATTATACAACAAGTCTTTTTGGCGAATAGATAATAACTTTCGAAACCTTTCCACTCCCTTTCTATCCCTATCTTCAACATCCCCGCCGATCGCAGTTTGCATCGTAAAGAAAACACAAATATTCCATCGAAAGGATCGAGAGGCCCAGGGCTGTGATATGTATAGCTATAGGCACGGATAAGCTGATACGCACCCTGGTTGCGTGGACTGGGTGCTCCATTCGTTTTGCCGGGTGGAAGAGGGAGTATCAAAGCGGAGGCTGCCGATGGAACGCATTGTTCCGCATCGAATCGAGCGTTTTCGAGAGAAATATCGATACGACCGCGAGAAGGGGTGTCAAGCCGCCGACTGCGCGGGATGTCGGGTGCTAACCTCTTGATCCTCGGATCACGGGGAGGAGGACGACCGCTCGAAACGCGAGTATTCGTGGCCGTTGTCGGCGATAAATAACGGTGGACTGGTTCTGCATATATCCGCGTGTATATAATCGGGCGACGGGCCCTTTATGCAAGAGTCGCAAAGGTGCTAGATCCTTGACTCAGCAGGATGTCCGCTGTGAATACTTCGGGCCTCGAAAACTGTTATAATGTGGGTTTAGGTTCTGGTAACACGGTTACGAAGAACTTTTATTCACTGTAGACTAGCATAGGGTAAATGAACCACGTACCGTCGCTGTTCCTACAACTGTCACTTGAATTCGTTTATTTAGTAGCAAAGTAACGTATGAAGAATCGTAAGCAAAGAAATTTTCATACTAAATTTGAACTTCGGTTTACGTAACAACGCATAGAGATTTTATATTCGTATACACTTAATCTTTGTAAATAAATATTAGGAGGCAAATGTGCTGTTGAATATTGAAACGTGACGAATATAATTATAAAGTATGGAACGTGTCATAATTTAGTAAGGCGATACGTTTACTATATATCTTACATCTGGTACACAAACTGACCTGTTAACCCTTTGCGGACGAGAAGTAATGACACTTATAGAAGTATTCTAGTTTTGAATTCTACGACTTTTGAGTTTTCATGCTTTCGAGTTCCAAACCATTTCATTTCCAACGATTTGAAATGTTTATTATTACGTTAAGTATTCATCGTATTAAGTTTCGCGCTTTAAAAGTCGACACGGGTTCGGAAAGTGAGAAAATGATTAGGCGACTATTTGTCGACGCTCGTCCGCAAAGAGTTAATATATGTAAAAACGTGTTTCTATTTAAATGAAAAGTTCTCAAGTGACAGCACGAAGGACAATGGACTTTGTTGTACATTTTCAATTACGTAGTAACGAATTTTTTATAATGAACATATAAAACAACTGTTCATAAGTAAAAGACATGTTGAACGATATTATGCTCCAAACTGGAACGATCTCTATGTTAATTAGTTTCTAAAATAATTAAATAAAGTTACGCGCGAACCTTAAAGTGGCAGTACGTGGTACGTTTACCCTATTCTGATTATCAATCATTGTCTGCTATTAAATCTGCAACGGTTTATTTCAATTTTTGTTTCATAGTTCCTAGAATAACTGTTACGAAGAACATAAGAATCGAACTGTATCTGTCTAAGTTAAAGTTTTCGCATCGGTTCTCATTTAGACACTATAATCGTAACTTTTCTAGGTTCTAGTGATTTCCATGACGCAGTACTAAAATAGATAATTTAGACTCGTATATTATTATCTTTGTAAGACATTTTTCAACCTTGCACAAGATGATAAAATTGCACTTAATTCTGCAGCATCGGCTCATAAATATATACAACTTGCAATCGGATAAGATATTAAATATAATATACAAATGTATTCGTTTCATAACTTGTGTGCGCAATACTAATATAAATAAATATAATACAAAGTACAAATTAATTACTTTGTTCGATATACATAATTCGTCATATGAACGTTTATATTTGTTCTAATCACTCCGTAAAGAAAGTCCCTTAATCTCCCGATAAATTC
The DNA here is from genome assembly GCA_028830335.1 of Eucera pruinosa. NCBI lineage: Eukaryota > Metazoa > Arthropoda > Insecta > Hymenoptera > Apidae > Eucera > Eucera pruinosa. The sequence goes on from JAMYCR010000005.1 coordinate 14,931,067, forward strand.
ATACGAAACGTTTGGCAAAGTATCTTTAAATTTGTCACTGACAATTGGTCACCCTAGTAACTATAGTCATCTTTAACATCGAAAAGATTAATTACACCCCGAGACGGGAAGAATTCAATAGCAATGGCGAACGGAACGAGGTCTCAAAGGGGTGAAGTGTTGCACCCATCGCTAGGATACTGGAGGGCGATACATCCCGATTTCGTTTCTCCAATCCTGCAATTCTCGCAGCCAGGATCGTGAATTACCATCGTGCAAACGTCGGATTGGTTGTGCGTCGAGGTTGTAGGTAGGTCGTAGTTTCATTCTTGGGGCCCTTTTTTCTTCCTCTTCTTCCCTTCTACTTCCTCCTTTTCGACTTGGTCGTCCTAGAGCCAAAGTATAAGGCTCGTAACACCCTTCAGGATCGGGGCGCGGTGCTAACGACTTTTAGATCATTAGTTACTGAAACTACCAATACAATTATCGGGCCTGGATATTTATTCCCTTAATCTTGGCCCCAGGACTCTCCGGCGAGATTGCGGACCACGACCAATTCGCCTCGTCGAGGCTATTCTCCTTGTTGCTCAGACTATTGTGGTTGCTGCATTTTATACCGACCTTATAAAGGTAAGCTCTTAATTATGGCCTTCGATTATCATAATAAGTCGGCCGGGAAATAAGCATCCCCGTATATTTCCAGATGATTGATGTTCGGCATGATTTTCGTGATTCGTGAATCGACTGGCAGACAGTTTTCAGAATCGATTATAGGATAAGATTATTCAGCCTCTGGCGGTCTGCAGGAGATTGTTATTCTTTGTCGAATCGCTTCGCGCGTGAATGTAAAAAGAGTAACCAAACATAACAGAAAAGTCAGCGGTGAATAGATTCGAATAGATTCGATGTTTTCAATGCTTTAAGCTTCCAAATCTTCCAATTCTCGATACTTTGCGTTACCTGTCAAAGTTTAGACTTCCTAATATGTACTTTGAGTCCCTAGTGCTTTGAATTTCCAGAGCTACGAATTCTCGACACCTCGAATCTTTAAAGAGTCGAACTTTTGAAATGAAGGATTTCTAAAGTTTCAAATTCCCAATATACCGACTTTTTAGCGCTGCGAATTTTCAAAGGGCGGAATTCCTAATGCTTTTAATTTACAAAGCTTTCAATTCCGAATGCGTTGAATCCTCAAAACATAGAATTGCCAATATTTCAAACTTCCCAAGCTTAGAATTCCCAATGCTTTGAGTTCTCGAAACTTAGAATTACCAATACTTTAGATTCTCCAAGCTTAGAATTCCCAATGCTTTGAATTTCCAAAACGTGAAATTTTCGTCGCACGTGCAACACTCAAATAATACGAATGCTGTCATATATAATGCGAACACATCGATTATTCTCGATTCGGCAAACGTACCATATCAATAAAAGAAATCGTATCGCGTGAGCCGTTAAGGGGTTAATACACCCTCGCGGAATTTATACGTAGCAATCTCGAGGCAACCTCTAACTTATGTTGCAATAAAATTACGCGCATCTTTTTCCAAGAAACTGTTGAGAGCCTATTAGGAAAAGCTTACGTCGCAGCAGCTATGCGTACATAATCAAGGCTAATTCCTCGTAAACGTTAATTACAAAGCCTCTGGTGGTCGGTTGTTTGTTCAATTTTAATAGGCTGCGTCGATTTAGCGTTCGCGATAACGCGGCTAATGCGATGCCACGATAGGTGGTTACCAACCGGGGTGTATTTACATTTTCAGCTTGGCGCGATCGCTTTGACGCGTGACTGTTGTTAGACGCGAACGGATTTCCCCTCCCTCTTTCTTTCTCTCTCTCTCTTTTTCCCCTTTTTGTGCGCGCACATCTACCGTTAATTAATCTTTGAAATCAGACGTCGACTTATCTCTAGGCTATATCTAGCCTGCGAGAGCCTCCTGGTGGAAATACAGGAGGTTTGCAACAGACTCTAACAAAGAGAAGCAAAATGAGAGGAACGAAAGAGAAAAGAAGCTGTAGGGTAGCGGCGTTTGCAGAGCAAAGAAGTCATTATATTTTCTCGAAGCGTCGCAAGCAGCTTAATCAAGGTGGCAACCGAGCGGAATCAGCAAGGACCCCATTAGTTTTACGTTTCGTCCTTTTTTATCTATCATTCTGCTCTCTGCGCACACCCTTACCTTTCTTTCCCTTTACTCTCGCTGCTTCGAGCCGAGGGAGAACTCGTGGGACTCATTGTCCAACCTAATAACCGCAACTTTTAATTGAATTTGCGACCGGCACGAATCAACTTTCGCCTCGTTCAGCTTCGAACTGATTGGCGGCCGTCCTAACCGATTACTCACCTGCAGAATCGAAGGACCCTTGAATTTCCTACGATGCGACGTTCCTCTCGTAGGCCACCGCGAATGAATATCTCCGTGTTCGCGTTCATGGTAGGATTCTCTCGTATCTACATAAGCCTGTGAATTAAAGGAGAATATTGAATTTAATGTAAAAACACTTAGAAGCAGGGAGGGTGTTTATGTAATCGAGTGACTCAGAACGCGGCGGAAGTGCAGTAGACGTGAATAGAGTTTGTAATTGGGTTGATTTACCTTAGTAATGAATTTCCAGCGGCGCAGACCTTTCCCTACAGGCGTTATTTCTTTTATTTTTCTTCTTTTTTTTTTTGTACAATACCTATCGGCTAGCTGTTGAGCTCGATTTCTCGAACGGAATGTTTAATTAACCGGGGAGAATCGCGCTAGCAGAAATTGCGAAATTTTCCTCGGCGATTGAGAGCATATAAACAGGGGGAATTAGTATGCAAAGTTTAATTACTATGAGTTATAACTGGTTAGTTAGTTAGTTAGTTATTCGTTTCCTGATTTAGTTTGCCTTATGCTTTCAAGTGGTATATTACAAAAACAAATAGAAATATAATCTACAGCTGTACAGTTGGTTGAATTTAAGAGTTAATGCTTTTTTATTCCCCGTGCTCGCCATTATGAATTTTCTTTCCTGTTCGCCGTGAAGCTTCAAAGTTATGGATACTATGAATAAGGCATTAACAAATTTTAGGAATATTCACTCGGCGTTGTTATAAAATTTTTTAATCGCTATAATTCTAAATGTAAAGTATCCCCTCTGTATTAACATAACTTTGAATATCTTTCGTCTTACACCATTATTTGCAAAATAATTGTGGACTTTAAAATACAAATAATATTTATGAAAATGCATGAAGCGGTATTAATAAATTTAGGAAAACCCACTCCGCACCGCCAGATAATTATAGACCATTGTAACCTTAAATAATACACCCTACTTGATGCACGAACCATGGGAAATAAAAATCTAATAAATTTGGTAAATATTCATAAGGTGATATTAATAAATTTAGAAAAACTCGCAGCGCTGCACGGGGTGCGTATATCTCCGTGTAAAATAATCGTCGGAATTAAATGGTTAATAAATTCTATGAACACTGCTAAAGAATTATTCGCTCTGCGCCGCAGTAAAGTTATTAATCGCTGTAACTGTGAATTAAAGGGGCAACATTTTCCCTTTGCTTTCCAACGATAATCAGACGAATGTCGTAAACATCGTTGCGTCCCGTTCGATTCGTTAATTTGTTCGTCACGTTCGTGCAGTAGCCGCTAATTCGAGAGACTAATCGAGGAAGGTGTACGACAAAAGAAGAAGAAGAAGGGGATAAAGAAGGGGTGGGTGGGTGGGGGGGGGGGGTAGGGAAAATAAGAATACAACAACGAAGAGGACGAACGAATGCAATACGGTAAAAGAAGAGAAGAAGAAGAAGCAAGAGGAGAAGGTGGAGAACGGATTACGTCCACTCAGCTGAGCACGTTTGCACGCACCTGACGAGGAGGGAATCCGTCGGAAGAAGAGAATGGCCGTTAATTACAATACACGATTCGCTTAATTGCATTCTTTATGCAGTCCGAGGCCGATTTCTTTTTCGACTTGCGCGAAGAAGTTGCACGGCCAGTGTCGTCGTACGATCCGTGGGATCCGTTGTTCCAATCTTTCGACCCGTGAATTCTCTGCCTATACGTAGTACGCGTGTGTCTGTGTGTTTGCGTCGTTTGAAGTCTTGATCCAACATCGACGCAAAAATACAGAGAGAGTGGGAGAGAGAGAGAGATAGAGAGAGAGAGAGAGAGAGAGAGAGAGAGAGAGAGAGAGAGAGAAACAGAAGAAGCAATCAGGGCCGATTATTTTTATGCAGGATAAAAACGATGTTGAAGCTGAAGAACGAAGCAAAAAGATTGGCCTCTGTTCGTTATAACGTGAACGCGATTTCTTGAATAGTCATTACATTACAGTAGCGGATACGATCGTAGATCGTCTGATTCGCTCTTTCCATAAAGATACTGTTTCTGATTTAATCATATTCTCCACATTTGCTCATAAAAGTGGAACCGTATAAATTTCCCAGTCCGCTACTTCGTCGGGCTCATTGATTTTCAACCGTCACGGAACTCGCCCGGTTACGAGTGTTTTCCAGGAGATGGCAGGAAGGGTGCTTCCTCTCCGGTGCAACACGTGATACGTGTGCCGTTCAACCCCTTCGCCTTGTTTTCCAACTCGATATACAACCGTATTTCTTACCGCGATGATTTACATCGAATCGTAATTAAAGAATCACTGAAGCTGCAACTGGTTCATTTTTAAATATACACGGGGTGAGTCGATCGCCTTGAATAACTTGGGCATTATTTATCGTGGAAAAAAATGTCTTAAAAAAACAGCAAAGTAACAGAAAATTAATTACGGTACTGCATGTCTCTTTTGATGCCGTGCATCTTTTATTTCAAACGTGGTTTTCTATATAACCAAATTGTGCACAAGTCGTTTAAGCTGATCAAGTTGTGAGATTCAACCTGTACAATAGGTCATTAACTCATCTGACCACCTAATAAACCTGGCATACTTTATCCATTAATTGAACATTTGTTATATTACAAATTTATCGTAATACATTTGTGACCAACTGCATCTTCTATTCGTTCGAGTACAGTATTCCTTAGAAACATCTTCGTAAAATAGTATCAACAATTTTCTGCATGTTCCCCAGATTATACAGCCGTAGGACTGCAGTTTCCACTGTACAATGTTTGAATTAAGTATATTCCATTCTTGAAGAAAATCGAACCTCAAAAGATCGATTTCTCGAAGACTAATTCAACAAATCGCTCCAGAATTGCTCGAGATACTAACGATATCTCACATAAACATTAGATCTGCCTATTTATATTTAACACGTGACAAAGGAAAATATTAGCAAGAATTTGTTCAAAATCAGTATGACGGATTCGGCTAATCAATCTTAACTAGCCTAATCTGACTTCTTTTACTAAAAAAAAACATACTTCGTACAATCCTTCAAATCATTTCCGTTTCTTGTCTCAAGATTAAATTCACTGCAATACGTTTTATTCTAATCGTAAATTAAAAACGTATGACTGGTTGTAGTTAATAATTAATGCTTGAGTGAATGTAAAACACCGGATGAATCTAAGGTCGATTCGTGCCAGAATTTGGCATCCGAATATCGATTCGAAATCGAACGTCCCCAGTTTGAATGTATTTCTTTAGAAAATTGAAGTTTCTTTGTGAAATCCTTTAATAGGAAAATCTAGGTACGGTGAAGCGGGTATCGATCGGTTTGATTACGAACGGCGGCACGATCGTCAGGTATCGGGGACGTGCATTCCATCGTGCTCCGTGACACGGTGACGTCACTTCCTGTGGGAAGCGTGACACGTGGTACCGCCGACGTTGGTGGGCACCGTCAGAAGCACAACCGGGCCGCGTCACCTGGTTCACCCACTGCACAGGTGCACCGATGCCAAAGGATCCCGAATACCGATCTAACAAAGATAACTCGCTTCTAATCGGACGTATTGCCTATTTGCACACGGCTCGTGCCGCTATTTATCTCTCCCCCTTTTTCAATCTAAGTAACCTTTTATGTCGTCATGTAATATATATAAATTAAATGTCATATACAAAATATATATAATATATATATAAAAAATATCATATATAAAATCAATATATGTCATTTTTTTCAGAATTATTAGTAGAAAACTCTGTGCAATTTCTTCAGAATTATTGGTAGTAAACTCTGTTTAATTTCTTCAGAATTGTTAGTAGTAAACTCTGATTAATTTCTTCAGAATTGTTGGTAGAAAACTCTGATTAATTTCTTCAGAATTGTTGGTAGAAAACTCTGTTTAATTTTTTCAGAATTATTGGTAGAGAACTTTATTCAATTTTGGTCGCTGTTTATTGTAATTTCTTTTAACCCTTTGAGGCACAGGATTGTACTTTTCTTGTAATTTTAAAATTTGTAAGTAGGTTTAAAATAATCCCACCCAATGCAAGTTGGGTATGAGAAAAAGTGGGAAGAGTACTTCGAAGAGATAAATGTATAAATGTATAAATAGGTTCTATATACTTTAATACATCTACGTAGACTTTCGTGAAATTGCATTGCTGGTTTATGGTATATTTTCTATAAATAGATGGAATAAATGTAATCAATTTTTTAGAATCTATCCAATTTTAATCAACGGACAAATTGATGTTTTTGAAGTGGTCGAAATTGTTGTATTTTTTAAATATCTGAATTTTGTAACTTTTGCGAATTACTTAAATTAAATTAAATTCTCTATAAATTTGTACGACATTCTAGAACGACATTAGATGTCGGAAAAGTTCGCGCGGATATACAGTTTCAAATTCTTGACACATAACTTTATTTAACGCGGTAAAAAACTGATCAAAGCTTCCAATGATACCATCATCGTTACATTATATTTGCAAAATACTAACACTGCTAGAAACTACGAATTCGATTTGAATTTATATGTAACAGAAAAGCCGCGCGAATGTTTTGCTAGTATCGAATACGTAGTAAGAAATCTGATATCTTTCTCGCTGTTTACGATAATATTTCATTTTACTTTTAGGTATTAACTTTCATCGATGCCTATCGATAGTTGGATTTTCGGCGAATAAACGGAGGATCCCGAATAGAATATGAAATGACAATGGTACATAACTTTCGTGCAGTTGCGAGCAGCAGGTATAATTGCCTGATAATTATTCATTACGTTTATGTACCATGTTATTCAATAAGCCAGACCCTGTAATTTACTCACAATTGAGTATTTCACGCTTCGCAATGGATTACTCAATTACTTGCCACGCGGATGCTCGAACGCGTATGCCCGCCATTAACCGCGGAACTCGTGCATGCGTATTCCGTTTCGTTTGCCAGAACCCCGATCTCTTCGATCGAATCTTTCCACTATGCCTATGCCTGATGTGAATAAGTAATAGAATGAAAAAAAAAGGAGAAATTAACCGGAAAACGGAATCGTGGGATTCGATATGCAACACTGAATCATCGTGAAACGTAATCGCGATACGAACCACCACGCACGTTAAGTCTAAACTTATAGTAATTCGATTTACGGACTCGCGATCGTTATCGCGATTATAATGGTAGAAAGTGTTTCGAAGAATTCATATTTTCAGTAATTATTTCCTTTCTAAATAATGAAATTATTAATCCCGTCGTGCACAACGGGGGAAAGAGATCGCGAAGGAAATGCTTGTTAGCTTTTGCCATCGACGAAGCACAGGATAGTCATTCATTCTTATATAGAATCACCCTTAATATTTTAATGCAACACGCGACATTACTAGTTTAGACTAGGATAAGGCAGCGGCGTTTCTAAAACGATGGAAATTGTAATTGAATATTGCGATACGCACGTGTTTTCGACATAATTGATCCATGAAATCCAGGTCTATAATAATATGCATAGAAGCATATGTTCGTATGTATTGGAATTCTATCACTTAATTCTCTATAAACAAAATTTAATTTAATTTCACGGTAAACAAAATTATAATTAAATCAAAAATTTCATTTCAATTGAATATTCAGGAATTAATACGTACTGTACAAGTGACTGGCGTCGATATATCGATAAGGAACAAGAAATTGGAATAATACAGTGATATGCTAATGAGGTAAACGTCGACAAATATAAATACATGGATATGTAATTTTTAATCACTTGCGCTGCAATGACATATTATACACGTCGATTAGTAATTATTATATCTATTATACTAAAAATTGTGAAATTTTGCAAATTAATGAGCAATGAAGTAAGAATCGTCGCGAGTACGTTTTATGCATTAACTCTAAAAATCGGTCTGAAAATTTGATAGAAATAATTTTAAGTGTCAAGTCGCTGCAAATTACTATTACTGTGTATAAATTAGGTACTCGTTAAATAATTGCAAGCGCAAGTGGTTAAATAGCATTTAGAGGGTTAACTTTACCAACAGGTAAAATTTCCTTTACGAACAGGCAGGATTGATTCTTAAAATAACAATTCGAAACCGTTGCTGTTTTACACAATTGGAATTTCAGATTCAAATTTATGCTGTTTCCTATAACGTTCTTCTACTTACAATTAGTCAATGCTTTTACATTGAAATTACCAGCGACTAAAGTATATACCAATTTGTACTAAAGAAATAAAAATGATAGACACTTGAAAAAAACTATTATGCGTCGTTGATTATGAAGGTGGTGTAAGTGATATATATTTTCTTTCGAGATATTTGGATATTTTCGTTTGAGCGTGTTTAAAAATATTTTTCCATTACGAGGCGAAATATTGTATAAATTATGATCTTCTAACTTGAAGTTTGTATACGATTGAAAAAGTTTCTAGATAAGCTGCGTGGAAACATATCTTTTGAATAGTTAATTGACTTACGCCATTTTCAAAATCAGTGACTTATGGTAACGAAAAATACTGAATTTTATACATTCACCATTATTGTATGATATAATAAACGCAAATAGATTTATTTGCTCATGTTCTTCATTTCACATATTGCACATCTGTTTATGTATTGCATTTTCAAATACTTACGCTGCATACGTTTGAATTTTAACATATTTAGCGAAGTATACATTTTCATTCTCTATTATCCCTTGAATCTATTATTATTATACCTTGTACGGATAATCCTTGAATATTCTTAAAAAGGCACCGCAGCAAGTTTACATAATTATTTACGATGAATTGATAATTAGTCGACTGACCAACTTTGTAGTTTCGGCGTTAAATAAAATGGGAGCGGGGGGGGGGGGGGGAGAGGAGAGAACGCAGGCATTGCCGAAGTATTTACAGTTACGTCACCGCTCACGATAAAATTGCGCGTTTGCCACCGATTCCAAACAATCGCTATCTAATAAATCGCCCGTTCCCGTGTTTACCTCTCTTTACCTTTCGACACTTACCATTAAAAAAGATAAAAAGAAAGAGAATTATTTTCGAGGGAACGCCCTCGAAACTCGAGCACGTTCCTCGTTTAAAACCAAAAGAAAGAACGTGCCGGTGTGCGTTCGATTATTAGTCTGCAGGCCTTTGGCATTCCTGACAAACCACCTGCTTATGATCCGGATACGCAGGATTGTGCGACTTTGACGGTCGGGATATCTGGCACGCGGTTCTGGCATAGCTCTCCCACATTAGCGCAGTCCGGCCAGCCAATGACTGCAGCACTATCGACAGACTTTCGCAATGTTTGCCGTTGCAACATTGCAGCCGACAGATGTTTGCATTTCGTTTACATGTTGATCGTTTCATGGCTGTCGACATTTGTCGACTCCTGGTTTAATTGATTTACGCGGATGCAATTGCACTTAACCCATTCGCAATCGATGACGTACTGCTACGTCGAATTAGTACTGGTCCATTTCCGACAATGACGTACCGATACGTCAAAACCAAATTGGTTAATTTCCGCTGATGACGTATTGGTACATTGAAAGTTAAAACGGGTCGTTTTGGCTAATAAGGTGAGCGTATAATTGTTCGCACTCGAAATGTGATTATTTCAAAAGGGATTCTTCTTCTTCTTTAGTTATTTTTTACACGCTGATTTTGTTTAACTCAGACTAATGTATTTTTCGTTTTACGCGGTTGGCCGATAATACGATCGAATATTTCGTTTAATGTTTAGACGTGTTTATTTCATTTGACTGTTGTTTGTAATTATAGGTATTGCTAAACTACAAAGCAATGATACCTCATTTGAGACGAACACAATAATAGCTTACATCTCCACTGAGTGACTACTTAATTTGTTACGTTTATCTACTTTTTACGAATTCAGCCAGTTTAAGCGACACAGTTTTGAGATCACTTCGACACGAAGATTTAATAGTGTGTAAGATTCGAACAAATTAACGATGCAAATTCGATATGGTTGAAAGTTCAATGACATTGGAAGTCTTGTAAGGATTTTTAGCATGTTGCAATTAAGAAAAGGAAAATGATAGGCTGGGAAAAAACATTGGCGCAAGGATTAATGATCTCGGTCATTAGCCTAAGTTGCAGAATTTCAGCATCGATTTGTTTTGCGTCTAACGAGGATGACTTAACACGGTCAGCGAGAGAGCGATTGTTCGCGTAACTTTCTCCCGTTTCGCAACACAGTCACAGTTTGCATTCCGCGTATTTTGCCTAATGACGAACTTCCATTCATTTGTCATCTGGAATTGCGGTAGCTAATTAAGCTACAGGAGACTGTCGAGTTACCGCAATTTTACACGTACACCGTAGCTTTTATCAGTGACAGATATTCGTGCGAACATACGCGTAAACGCAACCTTATGAATAAAATAAAGAAAATTTCATCCGAATGATGCCTAACACTGTTGCAAAGTTGCTGACATATTATTAAGTTGATGCATGTGAAATGTCGGTTTGTCAAAATAGAAAGGTTATTAAATATTCTTGAAAATACAAAATACTAGAGGATTCAGACCAACTAGCAAAGGAATAGAGCCACGGTTACATTGTAACTAAACAGATGACGATTCCTTTCGATTCGTTCGTCAACCATTTGGTATCGATGTCACAACTACATGCATACGTCTGTAATTTCCGTATTTTTGTGAAATATAGTCAACAGACTGCAGATATTTATGCATTCATGGTAAATCTGAATATGCAAAACAGTGTGTAATACACGTAACGCGCAAAGATATACAAACTATCGAAAGCATAGCGCATTTTATAACGTTTAAAGAGTAAAAGCAATCACGGTATTTAGCTTCCACTTCTTTATTTGCGTTTGTGAAACTACGAATTTGCATAAAGATCCACAGTTTAATAATCAACGACGGTTGAACAAATGTACCTATCGTTTGTATCAACCCTACCGCCGGATGTTCTGGAAAAAGGAGCAGCTGCATTCAAATGAAAGCAAAATATTCCGAAACGAGTTACACGGGTAAAAAAAGCGAAAAATCAAGGTAGATAGGAGTAAATGGCTGGTAAAAAGTATCGAGTCTAATCTGCCGCGGTTATTTCTGCAACACCCCATGTACACAGAGTGTCTCACGCACGGGAGCGCGTGCTTACGCGGTATAATGCTTGGACGGGCGGCTGGTCGCGGCCATTTACGGCGATTTTAACCATTATATTACGATGCCGGTAGCATAATGAAGGTGAGTTTTTCTCGTAGCTAGCCTAGTCGAGAGAGCTCCTCTCGGCCCGTTGTCCCCGTGGCGCATACGCAGTTCCAATTCTCACGGTGTCCCTTATGGAACTCGCTTATGGGCTGACTCCCACCAGTCCCGTTTCAATCTTTCTCTTTCTTTCTCTGTTCGCTACGGCCGTTTTCTTTTTTCGCCTTTTTCTCTCTGTTTCCATTACGTTTTCCATCCCCACCGATGGAGTGGCCAACGGCGATCACCGCTGTGGCAAAAAACGCCTCGTTGCACCGAGGAACGGTTAAATAATTACTGTCGTTTGTAAGACGGTCGGGTTGTACTCATAAATGGGCGAGAGTCGCTGCTAGCTTGGAAAAATCTTTCGCCCTTTGCTTCGCCAACCTACTATGTTCTACTAATGTAGATATGCTTTACCGTCTGCTAGTTGCTGTTTAACCCTTTGCGGACGAGTATCTATATACAAATAGTCGCCTAATCGTTATTTAGGTTTTGCGTACGCACGTCGATCGTTGAAGCGGAACATTTTAATTAATATCGTTAATAAACGCTTCAGAGTTTCGGGAGTTTGGTGGTCTGGAGTTCAAAGCTTGGAAATTTAAGGGCTTGCAATTCAAAACCAAAATACTCTCTTAAGCGTTATTATTCGTCGTTCGCAAAGGGTTAAGCGTGGGTGGATTTGGGTTCCTCGTGTGAACGTGGTATAAGCATAGGAGAGACTATCCATTGTCATTTCAGTGTCACATGCGACATTGCTTGTTTGAACTAGAATAAAACAACAGCGTTTTTAAAACGATGGAAATTATAAATAAATACTGCGCGAATTAATTGTTTTCGATATACGCGATCTATTACAGCCGGATATATAATAACGTGTAGAGAAGTATATCTTCGTATGTATCGGACTACTATCGTTTAATCTTCTATAACACGAATTTAATTTACTTTTACGATTTATTAAGTGAAGCGCTTCATTTCAACTTGGAAATCAAGAATTAACACGTGCACTGTACAAGTGACTGGTGTGAATGTAACCTAAAAGGAAAGAAAATGGGAATCATACAGTGATATGTTAATGAGATACAATTCAACAAAGTTAAACACATGGATAGCGGGTTAACTTTGATGATCGGATTGAGTATTATTCTTATAATAACCATTCTAAATCGTAGGGGGCGTAAAAAATCTCTGCCTTTTCATCCAATCCGAATTTCAGTCCGAAATTTACGATGTTTTCTATAAACGAATGATCCACCCTGTCCGTACAATTAGTCAATGATTTTATATACTGGTATTCTCTGAAACGTCTCTCAATACGATTTTCCCCGCCGACGAAGCTCGGTTGCTGCACAATTTCCCTTCCATTCCCTCCCTCTTTTCACCCTCGTAGAAGTCCGAGATTCGCGGATTCTGCTACGTAAACCGCGCGACTAACGCTCGCCGAAGCTAGACGCCGGCCATTCCAGTCTTTTTCCTCGGCATTCTTATCCTTATTATTCCATGGGACATCTCCGGGTGAAATCCGGTGAAAGGTATAGCGGCCGCTAGAAGGAGGACATTACATTCTTTGTACTTAGTTGGCCCCTGCCTCCTTTCTTTCCACCGTACGTCCAGCTAACCCCCTCCAGTTCCCTAGCCTGCAGCCAGCCAACCCTATTCTCGCGTTGAGTGAAAAGTTTTACTCGGGATATTACGCCTCACCCTCCCGTTACGTCCGAGGATTCCACTCTCTCCTTATCCTCCACTCCGTCGACAAACTCTCTTCTCCCTCTCTGTTTCTCGTTATACACCACTCCGCCTCGTTCCTCTCGATCTAACCCCCATCCTTTGCCTCACCCTTAACGCGTTTTGCTCGTTTTCGCGTACGAGCAAGCCAGGCGACGACGCAAACATAATATCATTACTATTTCGAAGTCTCGTTTTCTTATGAGTTCGAGGGGATATAATGCACCTAGTCGGGCCAGTCTTTCGCTTGACGTTCTCATTGTTCCTCGGAGAGCCACGGCGGATGAAGGGCGGGGAAACTTTTCGCAGCTCGTTTTACTGCGATAATAGCGGAACGCGAGATCGAAACGATCAATTTATGGTCCCCGAGTTGAGGATTTTATCGACGTTTCCGTTCGACTGTCATTCTTGCAAAGTATTAGGAGTACGAATTCATTTAGAGCCTCTACGTTGAAACGCTTCATATCTATTGTCAATTAAAAATTGTTACCTTGTTATTTTTCAAGCGACAAATTTGCTTGCTAAACGTGAAAACGTTGAATATTAAAACTGCATTTGATTTGTCGCGTATAAATATTAAATTTTACGATATCCTAAAGGCTCGAAATTAATTTGCACGCTTAACTCTTCGAAGCACAGAGGTATGGAAAATGTCCCACCTTTCTTTTTATACCCAACTCGCATGGTGGGATTTCTTTAAATCCACCCACAAATTTTAATATGAACAACAAATGTTGTGCCTCAAAGGGTTAATGCATTCCGTGTCACTGACAAGTTTCACCTCTATTCTATCCCAAAACTTTACACACTTTCAATGTTTTCTTTTCCCTTATAACTACCCCCTCGCAAATATCTTCCGATTCGCTTCGAAAGGGTGCGAAGCGTTACGCGCGACCGAAGAGTTTACTCCTTATTCCGTGAACTCTGCTACTTTTGAATCTCAAATTCACCCCTTTTTGGTATCCTTTCGTATCATCAGCCTTTAGCAAATATTCCCCAACCCTCCGCACGGAGAGGGTGTAAACCGTCCGCCATTCTTTCATCGTGAAATGTAAAAAGATCCACCCTTAAGGATCGTCCTGCGAGAAGGAAGAAGAGCGATAGGTCGAGTTTCCAAGGCTTGGAGGGTTGAAATGGGGTTATGGTGGGGTAGCTTCCAGTGGATCTGCATACGGCCACGCGCACGCACCGCACGCGCGTGTAAATCACGTTCGCGGAATAAAGAGGAGAGACAGTGGCGCGAAAGGGAGAGGGAGCCGGAGAGAGAATCGTCGCGTTACTATCGACCAATCGTTGGCAGACCTGCGTACATCAGCGTGCCGCCTATAGACCACCCCTAACCTGCCACCCCCCGGCCATATTGTAAAATATGGATCGCGGAGGTGTACAACACCCCACCTCGACGATATTCCACCCTCTCGCGTTGCTACCCCCGCGACGTCATCCTTTGCTTCGAATGAGAAACGTCACGTTCTTGTACGCTTCTCCCTTTGGAAATTCATCAATTTTCGCAACATTTTTCTCGCTTGGTTTAGTCAAACGCGCAAGGTCTTAGCTCAGTGACAGTTAACTAGAGATGGGATCAAGTTCGATATGTATTTTACGAATCCAAGCGTCAATTTTGATAAGCATGTTTCGTTGCATGGATTTCAAATGCTACTCGCAAGCAATAATGTTTGTATAATTATACTTGAAATCTATTCATTCTATACAGATATCGTACCGTGAAATGAGTACTTGTAGGTTTCGAGAAAATACTTCGTATTATGGAGAACCGAACCTTTTACAAGTTGTACACGAACCTTCGAAATCAGAATTTTCCGAAGGATTTAAGTTACGCGTTCGATATAGATTATAGCTGATTATAATTGAATGTTATTCGTTGACGTTTGTTGTATGTACACATGTGTACATGTAGAATTGAATCGTGCAGTACGGAGCAACGCAGTTGCTTTTAATCGTGACTGAGAATTTTTTATATAATATTCGTCAAAGTTTCGAATCTATTCGATTAAGATTCGAGTATACTTGCGAGTATACTCTTCACGTTTGGTAACGAGACCGTAAAGATTCGTTAGACTAACAATTTTCAACGATCTTCAAACGAACCCGTGCAATTAATACTTTAATATTTGGCCAGTAATAATATTTTACAAAGATTACGATAAATAATAATGGCAGAATATCCTAGGCAACGATTATCAATTCTTGCTACCTCATTAGTGAAACATTAAGTTGTTTAATGTTGTCCAATGAAAAACGTTATCTTTGCTTTTAACTATGTCCTTCCCATTACGTATTGGATTTTAAGTACCTTAAATAGGAACAGTAGTCGTTCAGATGAATCCTTTATTATTTAACCAAAGTTCATATAAAATAATCTCCTTCCACTTCACCACGTGCACATCAGAAGTGAATATTATTAAAAGCGCCACGAGCTTTCCGAACAACCCAACATATTACGAAAGAAGATTGTAGTCCGATCCTTTGTCACGTCGTCGTAGATTTTTCATTGAAAATAAATCCTTTCTACATTTTTATTCATTGGAAGAAGAATAGATTCGACGAAAAGGAGGATCCTTAGTTAGAGTATCGCGAAACGATTCGTATTTTCGCGTTCCACGACAAATTACTGCCACTGGCGGCAGGAAGGACGATGAAAAATGAGCAAAATCCACTTCTCGAGTCATTAATGTCGCGATATCTGTTTTACGGTGCCGCGTCTGAAACATAACTTCGCATGGTCGACTTGTCCTCGTGCACGGTTCAGTAACTTTTCCTTTATCCTGCGAAACGCGGAAGTCGCCTCGAATTCCTCCGTTCCTATTAGCGACGACGATGCCTCCTCTTCTGGCCTCGTAAAGAGCGACGACTAGAAGCGGACCGTTTACCGGGAAATCCATGGAGTTTCCCTCCTTCGCGATATTTAATAAATACGACCTTGCCTTTCTAGCTCCTTTATCTCTTCGTATCGAGAAGATACGTACTGAAGTACAAATTAGCAGACGTAATTTTATAGTTAAACGCCACGCTTTCAATTAACCATCCACTGTCGTGATGTTTTTTAACCCTTTCGCTACGGCGAAGTTTGCCGTCGAAGTGTTAAACTTGCGCAGGACAATTCTGCCACCAGTATACAGTGTAGCATTCATTTGTGAATTGTTAGCTTTTTAAACAGTTAAGAAATTAACTACAAGCCTAGGAATTAAAATTAATTTAATACTATATTATTAGAAAATTATATTATACTTGTAACACTATATTATTAGCAAACTATATTATTAGATTTAAGCAGAATTTTTAACCAGTGCAAAATTTCGACGAACAACTCTAGTCGTCTTTAGTATCGAAAGGGTTAACCATCGCGTCCGGTAGTGTGAGTCTTTTATGTCCAAGTCTAATGTTTTAAAGAGCGGCTAAAAGTAAAAATAAGCTACGAGAAGTGATACAATTATTGTGAAAATAGATTCCATTTTCAGATTGCGGAAACCTCGTAATACGAATGCTACAACGCATCAAAGCTTTAGAAACTATTAGGTAATATAAGTATTAAGAGGAATATTGTCTATTTCCTAGTAGATTTACGTGAATGCAGAACGTATGCCGACCGAATACTGTCTCCTCGCTATCTTCTTTCTGATAATAAACGAACATTTTTATTCCTTCTCTTTTCCAACTCACATCACATTACATTTAATTAATATTTCCCTATGTTTTTAATCTGAAAAGTGCGTGTTTTATAGTTACTTCCACATGATCGTGTTTCACCGAAATCTTTTTGCCAAGGGGAGTAGTTAACGATCCCACCCTTATGAAACGTCTTCTAGGAATCTTACTCTCTAGCTATTTTACAGTTTACAAATTTCCACGTCATTCTTATTCCCTTAAAATTTCTCCTAAAATACGTAAATATTTAAGATTTAGAATACGTATGTAGACTTTAACGACCGACTGTACCTGAAATCGATCATTTTACATAGCTTATTATTATTGTTACGCATAAATTAATAATTTCAGCATCGCGTGGTCGATTATTTCTTGCGTATCGCTGTGTATTCTCGATTATCGAACGTTTTCGGACAGCGAACAGTCAGAGATAGGACACGTTAAACGACGAAAAGGAAAGGGGATGGTTCGCAGAGGGAGGAAGAGGAATTCACGCCATTTTCTCGCTTCGTGAAATTTACGACGGCTGGCGTTGCTCCAGACTCGTAATTCCGCCTTTGAAATAAACATCCGGATGAGATATCGCGATCTTATCGGATCGAAGAAGCTATCGGGCTGACATCGCCTCCGTACGTAATAAAGTTATTGCGGCTGGTTATGCATGCCCAGCATGGGAAACAGGTTTGCACGCCATATAATTCCACCTACGGCACAATGGGCGAATTACATTGTACCGTTTCGTTGCATAACTCTCGCTCAACGCTTTAGCAAATTCTCATCAATTAGTGGCGCATTTATAATGCGAACGCATTAGCCACTTCCTTCCTCTACGCGACCTCCTGTCTGCAGCGACTAATTTCATCCCCTCGATATTTCGCGCGTGAAACAGATCGTTTTTCGTCCCGATTCTTCGATCATAAAATGGAATCCAATGTAGAACAATCTTAAGAACAATCTCTTGAAAATTCGTAACGCAACGAGTTAATCTTGTTAAGTCCCATTTATCTATATTTAATCTATTTTTCTTTTTAATCTAGTTTCTAAAGAAGTTTCCAAATATTTCTAATCTTTCTTCTTTTTAAGCAAATTCCTGCTTAATCCTAATCGATTCCTAATTATTCTTACCCCAACAATTTCTCGATTATTAAATTAGAAAGTAGTCAACGTTCCAAAGAACAATCTCCTGAAAATTCGTAAGGCACCTTGTTAATCTTGTTCAATCCCATTTAATCGATCTATATTTTATCCAATCAAATTCTTGCTTAATCCTAATCGATTCCTAATTATACGTACCCCAAAAACTTCTCGATTATTAAATTAGAAAGTAGTCAACGTTCCAAAGAACGATCTCCTGAAAATTCGCAAGGCAACTGGTTAATCTTGTTAAATCCCATTTACTCGATCTATACTTAATCCAATCAAATTCCTGCTTAATCCCAATTGCTTCCTAATTATTCTTACCCAGAAAAATTCTCCCGTTCTTTTGGTCTTCGCGGAGAGATCTTTAGGTTTGATTGGAAAAAAAGGTCTACGTTTAGAAGTTAGCCTCCCGCTGCGTTTCTCACAGCCAGAAGAAAATTATAGATGTTGCGGTGGAAGAGAATCTTTCGATAGGAGCAGCGAAACGGCAAAAAGCGAATTGACTGTTTCGATTCCTGTTGCATCGGTTAGTAGTGGTCGTTGCGGAGTGATTACCGCTCGCCACCGTATAAACGCACGGGAGAGATGCACGTGCTGCGAATTACGCAGATGCACCGGGCAGGTCACTCAGCCGGGGGGCCCGATGCATACGAGCGCATCATCTTGCACGTAGTCTCACGCACGCCTGCGCTCATGCAACGACGACAATTTTCACGTTTGCACGCGGCGCACGTGCAGCCGCGTGCATTTATCTTTGGGCATCTTTTACCTCGAATTTCGATCGTAGATCTGCCGTACCTTCGACGTCATTTCCGCACGCCGCGTTATCTTATCGGCGAGCTTTTCTCCGAACGCTTGCAAATTTCACGAAAATGCACGATTAATCCTAAGCTTAACCATTTCACGGCGAAAATACCCCCTGTGAATTTTGTACGATACAACGTAGATTAATTTCTTTACTTATCACGTAACGATGTTTGAAGATTCATCTTAACAGATATGCAACGTTTAATTGTTTTAAACTTCGTGCTAATTTATTCGCAAATAACTAAGTTGGGTTCCCCAAACGCAAAAAAGTATGCTAAAATAATAAGTTCGGATCTAAATTAAGATACAAATTTTGTACGTACTTTCAGATGTAAGTACGCATACTCGCATACAAATAGAAGCATTTATTTTGTAGAAAAGAAGTATAACTATAATTATTCATATAGTGAAAAATAAACGCGACAAAAATTTTAGAATTGCTCAAAGACGACACCCGTTGTTGAATGATTAAACGTATAGAAATATGATAATATTGCTCGTTGATATAACGCTTAGAATCATTGGATGTTTAAAATTTGAAAATATTAAATATTAGAACCGCATTTTGAAGAAACTGATAAAGAATTAGTGACAGTATTACACTTGATTGAATTCATTAAATGTACTTTCTAGAGGCAAATTTAATGAATCTACTGCAACGTGAAACTTAATAACACTTTTATAGATCTATCTTTCGTTTCGTTTAGAGCAATGTCAGAAATGATTCCTGATACTTGAGAGCCCCTTCGCATTTTCTAGACTTCACCACGACCGGTTGATAATAAATACTACGATCCTCGTTCTTTTAATTGAGAACAACGAAAGCAGGTGTACGACGATTGGTTTATTTTCGAAAACCTGACGGTGAAATCCTGACAACGCGAAAAAGCTCCAACGCTCGGTCGAAAGAAGCCGACGTTGTTTATGCATCAACCCAATAACAGGTTGCCTAGTATGCGCTTAGTATTGTTAAGTACAGTAAGATTAATCTGCAGGTGCAAATCATCGACGATTGAAGCGATAGGTTCGAGTGCATAAGAGCATAATGCTACATGCGCGAGCACGTCCGCGTCCACTGATGCGTGTACGCGTGCATATGGTGCGGCGATCGAAGACGGTGGCATTTCTGCAAGGATTAGCCGCGCGTGGGGGCGTCTTTTGATCCTCGCCGCCGCTTCGATCTTTGATACAAACGTCTGCAGACGGGAACATCTTCCACCGTAAGTTCCTCAACGAACCCGACATTTGCTTTCTCACGATTCGAATTAACGCCCCGCGTCTTCCAATCGTGGTGTAACTTAATCCTCGATTATTCGTTATTCGTGAAACCGAACAGAAACGAAGCGGCGGTCACTTGAAAGAAACAGTTTTCAAATTTCGAACGGAATATTTTTAATTTAACCCTACGTTGAGTTCTGTTCCCGATTGGGAACTTAATTTTAAATATGAGAACAAGAGTGATAATCTTTTTTATACCTATATATGTACAGTCATAGAATTCGATAGGTAACGTTGTTGTTACTTATTTCATTGCCATATTAATATTTAAATGGAACAACAGACGTGTATATTTTTTTGCAACTCGTCGTTAAAATTCATGCGATACAGGGTTAATTTGCTGCAAGTCATCGAACGAATACCCCTTCGAATGTGCTGAAGTGACCTAAGTTTCGCACTTGGGATTTTAATCGTACAATTTAATAGTAATTTTATTTTCAATCTTAGAGTGGAAGAATTGGAACGGATTCTGTGAAGATGAAAACGTGAAACAGATCTAAGCTAACGAGTTATTTTACTATATATTATATTTGGATGAATTTCTGTAGATTTGTGAAACCTTCGTAAGAAATTGTTCACAGTGGGTATCGGCGAAAGTGCATATTGTTCCAGCTGATTTGCTGATTGATCTGCAGAAGAAAATTTACGCAACGCTGCCCCCGAAAAAAGGAGTTAATTAGCTTTACGTAGGTTTTTATTCCAGTGCAACAAATGAGGCAAATGTCAAACTTAAAATACGTAATTGCATAATCTGACAAATCGCAGAAGAATCCGGTACTTCCAACGGCGCTTTCTACCTCTCGCTTTCGCCTCTCGACTAACCCAATCACCGAAACCAACAAGAAATCGAGCTTCCTAAAATCGAACAAACAAACGTACAAAGAATCGTATGCTTCGAACGTTTTACAGTTCTGCGTTTGGTTTGAACAATTAGACAGTAGGCGAAGTAACGAGATAAATCTCGATTTTCAGAGGCTAAGTGACAGCGATGACCATTAATCTGCTCGATCGCCAGAATCGCGACACCGATCTCGCCACTCTAACGAGCAGGCATAACGCCAACCTCTTTCTCTCTTTCCTCCTGTCGCTTCTTCTTCGATCTTTCCATTCAACAAACTTCCCTGCGTTCAACATTATTCTCTAGGAATGACCGATGCTTATCGCGTCACCGAGTCGTGCCATCGAAAGAACATTTTCTGTACATTCGAATTCATATTTTTCTTAACGAGATTAAAGGAGTGGAATCTAAACGGAGAGTTGTTTACCCTTCCGAAATATACGAATACGGAGTTTAAATACTTTGCGTATTCTTGTATATCAAGAGCAGTCCGCACCTTTTTGCATGTTTAAATTTTTCTAAACATTTGCAACAGTTATACGCAGTTGATTTGATGTCGCGTCAGCACTAGTGTAATAATAATGAGAATCGAGAAATCGGAAATATTGCCCATAAATGCACAAAGATTCGCAGTTTACTTACGAGCGATGGTGTATTGAAATGTGCGAAAAAGTAGTTTATAGGGCAAATGATCCACGTACTGTCACTGTTCCTATAACTGTCACTTGAATTCGTTTATTTAACAGCGAAGTAATGTACAAAGAATCGTAAGTAAACAAATTTTTATACTAAATTTGAACTTCGGTTTACGTAACAACGCATAAACATTGTACATTCGTTTACACTTATTATTTATAAATAAATATTAAGACGTAAACGTGCTGTTGACCATTAAAACGCGACCAACATAATTATAAATTATGAAACGTGTCATAATTCAGTAAAGCGATACATTTACTATATATCTTATATCTGTTACACAAACTGACGTGTTAATATATATATAAAACGTGTTTCTATTTAAATAAGAAGTTTTCAAGTGACAGTACGAAGGACATTGGACTTTGTTGTAAATCTTCAATTACGTAGTAATGAATTTATTATATTGAACATATACAAAAAATGTTCATAAATAAAAGAGCGGTTGAACGATATTATTCTCCAAACTGAAACGATCTTTATGTTAAACACGTTCTGAGGTAGTTAAATAAAGTTACGCGCGAACCTTAAAGTGGCAGTAATTGGTACATCTAGCCTACATGTTGGAAGAAAGAAGTCCAGATACTGGTCAGTGTAAATCGTTGCAGAGTATTGGAAGGGGAGGACCAGGCTGGAGGGTGTTTGATATCTGCGAGAGGACCGGTGACCGACCACCCCTTTGCCCGTATAACTCCGATAACGGCCGACCGACCACCATAAACCCTCGGTCTTTCACTCCTCCAACTACCACCCCTGTGCGAGTATTCTTTGCTTCGCCTTTGAATTCCTCGTGATGGAGGATTCTCGTGAATTAGGGTCTCCTGCTTTGCTTATGGCAAGTTTTTTGGGGGGCAATAAACTACGAGCGAAGGTTGAGTCGGAGAAAAGTTAATATTGGTATTGCGAACTACCAATGGGTTCGTTAGCAATTAATGTTTGTAAATTTAACGCTAAAACTACCAACCACTGAATTATACTTCGTTGCACTAAAGAAATAAAAGCGATACACGCTTGAGAAAGATACACGTTGCGAGAGAAATAAATGTTTATCTATATTTTGTATAGAGAATCGTGGAATACTCTTAATAATGCATTGTTGCAAATTTATGTAACTTTTATGGTAAATTATTAACCGATCGATTTGACTTGGTGGTTTTAGTGTCGATCGAATTATTCCTACATTAGTAGATTCCTGGACTAATTTTTATTCCAACAATTGGAATCGGTACATTTTCTAAACGGAAAAGCAACCCTTAGATCTCAAACTACTAAACTTTGGCGTTTACAATAGAACCAGTTACTCAAATATCCGTTATTCGAACAAAGAATCAATCGTGTTGTTACGGAAATTTCGATTAACGATCCAAATTTTCTCTGTTCAATGCGCGCACGCACAATCGTTAACCCTTTAACTGCGAAATGCATATATATACGCTATAAATGTTTATCAACATCTACGAAAGGCGCATATATGCGTCGAGTAATTTTTGTATACTATAACAGTTACTAATTCCCTAACTTGTAATTATATAAGAAGATTTAAACATTTATCTTAACAGCAATATATTAATTTACACTTCGAATTAATTGATTCACAAGTAACCATTTTGCAGATGCAAGCTATTACCACATTTTTTATTATAATACACTAATGTTCCGCAGCGACGATCACGTGAATATCGTACCGCAAATGGTTAACACGATTTCGAGAGAGAACATAGCGACGGAGCGTTTCGAGATCGACTAGCGTTCGGTCGCCGGATTTCTGTGTTTATATTATCGCTCCTAGTTTAAAATTTCCATGAAACACGCAGACGTACTGGTCCACATCCAAATATTATCAAATACGTTGGAAAATTATAAATCATTCAATACTTCGCATATTTTTGCGTATTATGAGTATTTTGCAACCTATTGCACATTAAAATTTAACATAAATGCATAAAAATCTGCAACTTGAATGTAACGAAACGCACCAAATTAATACTTAACACTTTACCGACCGCTCGTGATCGAATCTAACCGGCTCAGTTTTGGCTATATCGTTCTAATCTCTCATATTTTTGGAACACTAATGTTTTATTATGATCCATACGTTTTTATAATACCATTACTCCATTTATTATATATATGGTTGCAAGGCAAAACTACATCAGTCACGTGTTTTCATCTTCCAGATACTGCCGTTTAAAGTATCCAATACACGTGTTAAATATTGGACTTCGATCAGCGGGCATTTATTTTTTGAACATAAGAAATTTATTTTCGTGTCGTTTCAATTAACGTGCATAAGATGCACGTTTATTGAAACGGTGATCTACATCGTTTTGCTTTGCGACTACAGATATTGACACTATTTTTAGACTAATATTTGCACACGACATTAAATATAATGATTTTCTTCAAATAGAAAAATATAATTCAAGAAAGAGCCGATTAATAGTCTTCCGGTCGGTAAAGTATTATGTACTACAGGTATTGGGTGTATTCTCCGAAACATTGCAGCTGGCACAAAAAAAGTAACAAACAGCATAAACAAACATTTGAGAAACTTTTCGCTCGGTGCTAAAAACCAAACCAGCAATTCTCCATTCGGATTCATTGTATCACAGAGAAAGCCAATCCCCTTGTAGCGATTCCAATCAGTAATACTTCGAAAACCACAAAATCCCTCGGAGCGATGCAAACCCAATTTCTGCTCCTTCTCGGCTCTGTACCGCCGTAAAGCCGGTGGATATTAGTAAATTGCACGTGGTCGTTACTTAATATCGCCCGTGGAGGCGGCATCGTTCTTCCTGCAACGAAATAAAGCGAAACCCCGTTTCATATCAGAGGAGAAAGGGGCTGCGAAAGATCCACGTCCTTCGTTTAACGCAAGTTTACGCAAGCCTGCGGTTTCTTTACGACCGCCCTGCACACGTCGATAGCGGTCGCGCGTAGCCCAAGAAAAATTCTCAGCTTCGTCGCGCTTTACGATCTCCTGCTCCTCGTATAAACGCGTCATGGATCCGGTGTGCTGCTGTAAGCGAGTAATTATTGCCTCCGCGACATATATGTAATTCTTGTATTGCCGGCAGCCGTAAATTTGGCTGCTCGAGGCTAACGCGCTGCAAACCTTCGGTGCTTTAGCGTAGTCTAGGATTATCGTAAGATGATAAGACGATTCTTGGATGATTCCGAGTATTGGTATTGTCTCTTTAAACTCGGAAGCCTTTTTGGGAGTGCAGCTAATTTTTGTTTCTATTTTATTTCATTTTACGTTATTTTATTTTTTATTCAAAGTTGAATTTATTATGACAAAATTACAGTTGCTTATTTATTATGAATGTTTAAACCTTTGAGGACGACTGTAGCACTGTTCAACGATCAGATGTTGGGCGGACTATCTGCTTACATCGTATTAACTATGCATTTAAACACAATAACATAAGCTACTCGCGTAAGTTTTCGTTTTCGTAAGCACCGTTTTCTCTGGATTATCGATACAAAATTGAACTACTAAAATGTTTCGGATGTTGTTTCATTTGTACGATTAAGGAAGCAGCGCGCCATTCTTTCATTGATCACAAAATATCCATTCGTATTGGTAAATCCTAATATATGCCGGAATGGTTTGATAAAAGTCCGAAATGAAAAGGTTTACAAAATGTTTCCGGACTTTTACCACTTCACAATGATAAGTGTTAGGATTGACCGGTAAAACCAAGTATTTCCTAATTTTCGGGCTTTTATAGTAACACATAAATCAACTTATTAATGTAAATTCAGTGTGACTTTAAGTTTCCCCACTTATTTGCCCATTCATCTTATACTTGTTCGCTGTCTGTTTCTTTATTTCTTTCATTCAATGCATAAATATAGAATTCTCAGAAGAGCTTCGGTTACATCTATTAAATGTTTTATATGGTTAATCTTGGCTATTTTAGTGTAAACTAGAGTGACTTTAGGATACCTTTTCTCATTGTCAAATGATTCTAAGATGCAAGTCTCATCGTGCATTCCATTTGTATAGCAATTCGTTAATCTCAACAATAAACGTTCTTCCAGTATCGCCACGGGCATCAATTACGAGCACGTTAAATATTCCATTGAATTTTGCCAAATTTTCCACGCTGTACAGCTCAATCCTTCCAAAAATATCAATTTCA
Organism: Eucera pruinosa; assembly: GCA_028830335.1. Lineage (NCBI taxonomy): Eukaryota > Metazoa > Arthropoda > Insecta > Hymenoptera > Apidae > Eucera > Eucera pruinosa. The sequence goes on from JAMYCR010000005.1 coordinate 14,956,907, forward strand.
ACGTAGAATCGTCCTTTCCTACAGCTGTTTCGTAGATAACCGATGTTGAATTTTCCCCGAACGTTTCCCTTTTTTTCCCCCACCGTTTTCGATTGGCAGCCGCATCCTTTTCGAAGCAAAGGCAGGCTACGTTTATTACGGATCCTTCAGAGCCGGGTTAATAATGTATTTTCAACCCGTCCTTACCTTTACGAGAATCCCTGTCACGTGATCGCAAGATGCCTTATAGCTGCTGTATACATACATGCGGGATAAGGGCTGGCAAGCGAGATCAATTCCGAATTATTATGCCGCTTTTTGCCATTAGTTTCCCTAAATGCGCGCTGCGTGTCCGTCGAGGGTGGAGATTTACGTCGACGATGCGGCGACTATTGCTCGCTTCCGTTCCGTCGTCGGCTAGCCACTGTCGGCCACTTTTCTATGGTAATGGAAAACCTCCGTGGAAAGTCAATGGTGAAACTTGAATCATTGCAAATGACGAATCGCGCCGCGATTCGTGCTGCGAATTCCAGTGTTTGCAACTTTCCGAGATTATCCCGAGTAAACTTTACGACTATGCAAATGCATGTTTCTAACGGCAAGATTAACCCTTTGCGGACGAGGACTAATAACACTTAAGAAAGCATTTTGCTTCTCAATTCCAAACCTTCAGATTCGAAGCCATCAAATTCCCAAAACTTCGAAGCGTTCATTGACAATGTTAATTGAAATATTTTGCTTTAAAGATCGACGTGCGGCCAGAAAAGGAAAAACACGATCAGGCAGCTACTTGCAGACACTCGTCCGCAAAGGGTTAACCCTTTCACTACGAAATTGTACAAATAAAGAAGCATCAATTAAAATTGGGTGGAAACTTGATTTTGCGAAGATGCTTAAGTTTATCCACTACAAACTCTTTGCATTTATAAAAATACGAATCTGCGTATTATTAGTATTTATATTTAGTTCATCTTACGCACAAGCAACTGGAAACACAATTAGTTAAATTTAAGAGCTAATTTACCTATTCATAACCTCGCCGCTACATTTGTATTATACTTTTCTTCCATTCTACCGCGAATATTTCTATTACTACACTCGCGCTTCATCGAAATCGTCTATATTTATTCCCATTTAAAGTAACTCCGAATCGTCCAATTTTTCCTGCTCCATTCTCCCCGGTTTTTATTTTCGTTCGCGTGGAAAAATTCCAAAAGTGAATGCAACGTAGAGGGTAGTGCAACTGGATGCACAGGGACACGAGATACGTATCTAGAAGTAGCGAAAGCCATTCGAGTGCAGGTAGTAAGTGCACGTAGAGATCTGTACCGTGCATTCAGGGATGGGCGGAGCACGTAAAGGACTTTGCATACTCGATGAGCACTCGAGGTGGAGGCGGTGATGCAGTTTGCATACGGTTACGGTGGTGCAGCCTCTCCATTGGTCCAGAAACATCTTGCTGCATCTCCCTACTTCGCTCTCCTCGCAACTCTTTCGCTCCCACTACCTCTCCTCCCCCTTTGATGCATCTCGCCGTCTTAGTCCAGCGCACTCGCGACTCGTCGTCTGACTAGTAAAAGGTTTAAGCTACTTTTGCGCGCCTCTCTGAAACGATACACCGCGTGTTGGAACATTGGACACGAAAAGCCGGACAAAACTCTTTCAATATTCACTCGATCTTGAAGTCCAGCGAACTCGCGACTCGTCGTCTGACTAGTAAAGGGTTTAAGCTACTTTTGCGCGCCTCTCTGAAACGTTACACCGCACGGTGGAACATTGGACAGGAAAAGCCGGACAAAACTCTTTTGATATTCACTCGATCTTAAAATTTATTCACTTGTTTATTTACGAGTATGGACCAATGATAAAATAATCTAAAATATGAATGAAAACTATTCTTTTTATCGAAAGTGGGTAAGAAAGCTATGAATGTTAGCAAGTTAATTCTTACTTCAGGAAATGATTATTAGAACAACGAAACAAATATACATGTGAAAACCTTTACGATCGCGAAATGCGTAACAACGACACTGTTTATGGCAGAATACGTTAATACAACAAACGGTGGTTACTATTTTTTCTGTACAACTTTGTTCGTTCTTTAGTTGTAGGTGTGCATCGTTTCTAACACAGGGTAGCACTTAATAAGCTCTAGATTTCAACTAGCTCATATTTAGCCCGACTCGTCTAATATTGTCGAATTGATTATGATCGAAGGCAGCATTAGCATCGTTTTTGTGTGCAGGATGTTCAAGCAATCGTTGCACAACCGAGAAAAGAGTAACTCTACACGCAAAAGCAAACCGAAGATGTAAAATAAAATTTTCTCATACGACGCAAGGCTCTTGAAAAAATTGAGTTGTAAGATTCATGGAGTACAGGCGTGCTTAACTATTTCCAATCTGTTCGTACTAATTACCAATGATCGATGATAATACCACGATTAGACTGCAGATCTTCGTGCAAATTTATTTCTCTACGAATCAAAATAAGGAAGTGGAATCTAGATACAGATTGCTTTCACTACTATAACTATAATATATTTATTAACTCATTGCACTCGAACTACTTCTCGCAGGCACTGCCAAAATTTATCATTATACACGAAGTGTGCCTCTCACCTTTACAAAATGTTCGCATTACGATAACAACAAAATGACGTTAAAAAGTATCTTGCCTTTTAAATTTTGCCTCCAAATAGATCACGCATTAAATAGAAAAGCTCTAGCCAAGAGAAAATTCGAGTGCAAAGGGTTAAATTAACTTGGCGCGATTGGACAAATTGTTAACGCGATTAAAGGCGTTAAAGAATTCTTTCTCTCGGAATATATGATATGCCTTGCTCGTGGTAGGTTCGAGTCCATCGCGTTTGCTGTTGGATAACATGTCATCGAAACGAGCGGAGCGTGGAGAAGGCGGGATACCGGGATAAATACGAAATCGATGATAAACTGGCTGGTCTGTAGGCGGGCTCGAGGTAGGGATAGAACGACACCTCCTTAGAGTCGGAATAGCCCCGTATATACACCGACCTATCGTAGCTCGTACGGGTTCTCAAGCTACTTTTTGCTTCCCACGGTTCTGGTCCTCTGGTCGTCGCAAGCTTCTGCGATTGTAGCGCATTCCGCCGCGCAAATCGCCACGCGTTTTCCGCGCGACAATCTTCGTCATTCCAGCTCGAACATACTAAACGAGCGCACATTTTGCGCTACGCAACTTGATACTTGCCCGGCAACATTTTGCATAGGGGACTTTAAGTTCTTTCTCAATCGAGTATACAGTGAAATAGTTGAGCTACGTACGTTGCATCCGTACGCTAGTTGAATTTCATCCCGTTTAAATAAATGAATGAATAAACGCTGGATAACTTGAAATAATCTAACGATAGTCGAGAAAATTAGAGCTGTTTCTAAGTGTTTTCATTTGCTTTTTAACCCTTTGCACTCGAAGGCCTTTCCACGGTGGAAAACTCTAGCAACTGGATGTGGATTTCCTAAGAAATTGTTAATTTTTTAAATTAATATACATATTGTTTCGATATGCAACATAAGGGATTATCGAGTCCAAATTAATTTTAATATTTCAATGTCCTATATTCAACACAGTACCAAAGTAATAAACAGCTAATGTTACAAGATACAGCTTCTGATAAATTCGTAGGGCAAAGGGTTAAAGGGTTAACAATAATACGAAACAAATTCATTATTTTGTATCATTTTTCAATATTCTCCGCGAACTTTCCCATCAACCTAACACACCTGTGAACAAATACTTTTTGCATCTACTCTACTTAATTTTCTAAATAAAGTGTTGTTTTCTTTTATTATTACGCTACTTAACCCCTTTCGGGATTAATAGCAGTATGCTAATAACTTCTGTGCATATTAACATTACAGAAGTATTTCCTTCTTCTATATCTTAAGTGTAAATCATAATTTTATTACGGTAGAAGATTGACTAATGCAGGCAGGATAACTTGGAATTATAGTTAAGTAATGTGTGCGGTTGTAAATACGATTTGCGATTTTTAAGGAACTTGTGTACGTTTAAAAGGGAGGGAATTTTAGGAGTTTGCCTAAAAGAACGTTTATCAAATATGGAGGATAGCATCCCTTATAGCAACGTTTGCGAATTAATTCGATTCCGTTATTATCGTATAGTGGACATTGCCATATTGGATGATTAAGTGCGTACCGCTTGTTTTCATCAATTACTCTACTGCTAATCTACTTGTTAGCATGGAGCTAAGTAATCCTAAGATATTATGTATCTATTTCTTTGCAAGCGAGCGAACGAAGTACGACTACGCGTCAGTTGCTCTTAAGTATACGTTGCGGACAGTATTCCGTGCTGGACACAGATGTATTAAGGACTTTAGAACCGCTTCCTGTAGTTTGTCATTCGCTCCTGGAATCTATCGCTTTCACCCGCGATAAAGCGGCGCTCGGCACCCCCCAGTGCGAAACGAAACACTGAAAATATCGCGATCCTGCTACCTCTATCCTCGTGGTGTGCGTTATACGCGCGTCAGGTGTGCGAGCCTTCTAAAGAGAACCTAACTAAACGACAAATTCGCGAAATCGATACACCCTTCGCGATAATAAACTTGTTACGAAGCTTCTAATCTAATGGAACATTACGACGCGGCGATTCGATGCAAAATACTTGGCTACGATAAATCATACAATTACGGGATTTTTATGCATTTATGGGAAATTTAGATACGGAATGCGCATCGCGTGCAAAAGTACATAAAACATTCAAAGTAATGCGCACGGTGTTATACTTGAAAGGCAAATTAAATCTCCGCCGAAGCCGCATTCCTTTAATAATTGCGCTTCCAGAAACACAAATTTGCATTAAAATTCGCTGTCTATTTATTAGTTTTTGTAATCAACTTTTGCTTCTTATTCGTACGATTAGTAATCTTTATACCTGGAGGATTGTCTTGATGTATCGATATTCCAAATCTCATTACAATTTGCAATAGAAAGGATTCATATCCGAACCAATCTTATTTAATCAAAATAATTTATATTGAATGAACTAAATTGTGATGCAGATTCGACAAATATGGATACCGTTCACGGTTGAAATTTACCTAGAACTTTAATTTCAATTTTGTATTACAATATCGGTAGCTATTAAATAAGAATCGCCTACAACATTCAAATAATCTGTTCGTAATAAAATCCGATAGCAGCGATTAGCTTAACGCTAGCATGCGTAGCTAATGAAATAATCGTACCCCAAAGGGGTTAACAATTATTTACATATCGCGCCTCATCGCGAGCAAAAGGAACATCCACGCAACAATTCCGTATGCGCGGGCCAAATAATTTGGCCACGGAAAAAAAAATGGTTAACGCTCAATATTCTTCGGCCACGTGCAGGTCCCAATAAATCCAACGAATCTCAACCAAAAATGTGATCCATTCTCCTTTTTCCGTCATTAAAATATTTGCATTCTGCCAATGTGGTGCCCCCGCGATGCTTATCTTCCTTCTGGAAGTTAAATTACGAGCGTATCATCGATTCGCATTATTCGATGGGTCAACGGCCTCTCTTTCTCTCTTTCCCTCTCTCTATATATATATCTCTTTCTCTCTTTCTCTCTGCCAACAGTCGAGCTTCGTAATTCTCCAGGAATAAGACGATGGAACGAAAAAAGAGACTCGAAGGTGGGACGAAGATGGCCGGTCAGAGGGTGCAGAGGAGAGAAGGATAGAAGCTAAAGGAACGGTGAAGCAGTGGGGCACCGCTAGGCGAAAAAACGACCCGGCTGCTTGGGGCCCCTTTGCCTTACAATTAGGGAGACCCACGAGTCTACGGGACATATTAAATAATTTATAATTGTTTTGCCCCGTTCGGTGATACACGTCGGCGAGTCGTTTACACAGCGAGCTACAGCCGGCCTTTTTGCGCGATCCTGCTCGCAGGGAGACCCTTGACAATGATAGATAGTCCGATTCGCGATTATGAAGTCACGATCGCGTTATCGCGAACGATGTACGTATACACTCGGTGGCTTGCGCGTTCTCCTTCGTCAATTCTCTTCGGCGATTCGAGGAAATTTCTACCGCGATACACGCCCCCCTTTTATCGTGATTGATCTCGGTAATGTTGCAGATCTTACGGAGTTCGTGATATGGTCCTTTAAAAGTCATTCAGAGATACTTCGACTGTTTGACAACTACTCGAAGTGGATTTGGAATTGTCAAGTTTTGGTGTAGGCTTTTTTGGTTAGTTTATGTGACTTGGATTAGGTGAGGGTTTATTTGAAAATTGTTTGAATGTTATTGGAAGATCCTCTGATTATTTGAAAACCATTTGAAGTGGGTTAAAAATTGTCAAGTTTCAGTCTAAGATTATTTGATTAATTCGCATAATCTTGGATTAGACTTGGATTTATTTGAAGATCGTTTGAAAATTACTGGAAGATCCTCGGATCATTTGAAAACCCTTTGAAGTGGATTAAGAATTGTCAAGTTTGAATCTAAGATTATTTGATTAATTCGCATAATCTTGGATTAGACTTGGATTTATTTGAAGATCGTTAGAAAATTAGTGGAAGATCCTCGGATCATTTGAAAACCCTTTGAAGTGGGTTAAAAATTGTCAAGTTTCAATCTAGGATTATTTGATTAATTCGCATAATCTTGGATTAGACTTGGATTTATTTGAAGATCGTTTGAAAATTACTGGATGATCACTTGATCATTTGAATACCCTTTGAAGTGAGTTAGGAATTATGAAATTTAGGAATAGTCAAGTTTCAGTATAGGCTTCTTTGGTCACCTTACAAGAGTTCGATTGGGTTCAGATTTATTTGAAAACCATTTAAAAATTGTTAGAAGATCCTTTCACCATTTAGAAACCCTTTGAAGTAAGTCAGGAATTGTGAAATTTAGGAATTGTCAAGTTGCGATATAGGATTCTTTGGTTAATTTACATAATTTCGATTAGATTCGCATAGCAGAAGTTTTGTCAATTTGTAATCCTTTGAAGGATGCTTCGAAGATTTTTCGAAGATTCTCCAGAGCTCATTGAAAGATTTTTTGAAGTTTAGTAGGCATCGTAAAGAACCAAGTTTAAGTATAAGAATTTTTGGTACTGAACGTAAATTTGTATTACGTTCAGCTGGTGAAAATCGCAGTGAATTGACCTACGATCCTTCGAACATCCTTCGAAGTGTGTTTAGAGTTGGCATGGTTCAAATTTATTGACATAAATTTATGAATTTTAAATATTACGATCCCTTAACCATTTCCATAACCTTAATCCATTTCATTGTAATTCTAAAGCTATTCAAATACGTTACATTGATTGCCTTTAATATTTGCAAGCATTTCAATTCCTTACAAAATAATCAACCCTTTCGTTACGAATGACGTATATATACGTCTTGAAAAATCGAGCTGTCATTTGCTAAAATATATCGATACTCTTTCTTAAAATCACAATAATATTCTTCATTACCATTTTAATTAACAACGCTAAACGTCTATTAAGCGAAATTTTGTAAATATTTAAAAACACTGTTCTTATTTTGCGGATCTGTGAACGGAAAACGGAGGCGCAAAGAATCCAAGCATAGGCTGCCTCCTTAACAATATGTTTGCCGCCACCAGAAAATGTTTGACGTAATAAAACGGCGAAACCGAGGCAACGGGTTAGGTTGAACAGTAAACGCTTCTGATTTATGAACCCGTGGCGTAGCTGTGATCCAACCTGAATATAATCTCCGTGGCACAACGGTTAGTGAAGTTGAACTACACCCTGGAACCCGGTTGTTTCGCCGCCAATTCAGAGGCATGTGTTTCCTATGACATTTAAAAGCTCCTGCACGCGAAAACTGTCTAAACTAGATCGTTATTTATGAACTTTCACTAATAAACGTTCGACGCCGTCGATAAAGGCCGCGAATATCTCCGGTCGTATCTAGAAGCCAGTTTCAAACTATGAATTAGGTGAATTTAATCGGTTCTTTGAGTAACCAGGAATATTTGTTTAACCCTTTTCGCCGCGGCGCACAGCGTATCGAGTATACGAACGGTTCGACCAAAATTACACCTAAACTACTTAATTTTCGACTCAAGACCCGTAATGCTTTCTTAAATGAAATGAAAGGATGCATTGATCGATGCGAAAAGATATACAATTTCATCGAGGACATTAAAGTGATCTTCATTTTTTATCGAATAAAATGTCGAACTATCGAGGGAAATGAGCTATGGTAACCCGTTTTTTTTCAGCGCTGAAGGCTTTGTATTGTTCTGTTTCGAGTGTTCCTATCCAAATAAAGATTCTAAATTACGTTCATGTTACGTATGATAGTAAAAAAAAGATGCTGAGTTTTAGATTCCTTTTCCATTTAGATTTCCCAATTCCCGATTCTATCTTCGCTAAATTATTCTAAACAAATCAACTCCAAATTTCTGCTGCCAAAAAAGCTGTCCGCTATCGATCCCACCGTAATCATAATCCGCCGATTAATAATCGCGCAAAGAAAGTTCACAAGGATTAAGATTACAACCATCGGAAGCGATTAAATTTGCAAAAAAAAGATGGTAAAGATGAAAAATTGCAAAGGGATCCTTCGTCCGTTTGGCATGGAGCACAGGCTAAAAACGATCCCGTAACCCTTGCACATCTACAAAGTGGAATAAATTCGCGATTAACCTTCGCGAGAATAATCGAAATGGTCTTGCGGCTTGGAGCCATTCATCGATCCTGTCGCTCTTATTTCACGTCGTCGTCGTCGTCGTCGTCCCGTCGATCTACTTATTTGTTTGTCGTGTACGTGTGAGTGGCTCGGGGAGAGGCGACACCAACTAAAATTCCACCGGCGTGTCCATCCATACATATCGATGAGAGAACGCGATTTCAGTGTCGGCCGAGAAGACGATGGTGTCGCCGCTACAAGCTAAAAGATGTGTCCAGCCGGGATGGGCAAGAAGGACCGATTTCTTCGCGCAAGAAGGACCACGGGGATTGCGGAGCAGCTGACTCCTTGCGTCAAGGATGACGTATGGCTACGCGATCGACCGCGAACCCTTCTCGCCCCCGTTTTGTCCCCTATGCTTCCGCAATCCACGCAAAAAAATCTCACTTTCTTACTTCTTCTCGCTTGCTAGAGCGTGTTATGTAAAGATTTTCTTTCGTACGGTGTGCACGAGGCTCGTTTGAAAAGTTCCCGGCTTCAAAATGAAAACGTAGTAGTATCCAGCGGCAAAATGTTTTCGGTAACTACTGAAAACGCCGAGGTTTCCGCGATGCAAAGCGTTCTTGCGTAATTTCTAAATTTAATAGAGAATTTGTAGAGAACGCGGAGCAAAATTGGTTAATAAAAATGTACCCACAAAGGTGAAAAACAGCTTAAAGGAAACAAGAGGAAAACAGAAAAGAGAAAAATGATGTTATTATTTAAAATTTCGGAGTATCGATGTTGCAGTATATAAAAATATATTGTATATACTTGCATGTCGAATATATATACATACATATATATAGAACTATTAGAAAATATTAGATAATATAAACATTAGGTAAAGTATCGTTTCATTATTAAGTAGATTTATTTCCCTTGCTGTTCTATTTGCAACAATGGAGGAATATTTTTATCCTTTCCCTTTTCTCATTTATTTCGTATTACGTTTACTTAATCTTCCCATGTTTCTCTATTTGTCAAGCAGCATTTCGCACCTCAAACATCTTCAATACTCTTAATTAATTCCACGCTCTCATGTTTGACCGAAAACTTTTTGCCAGGGGTAGTATTTCAAATTTCAAATCGCTTTAATTTTTCAATGTATAATAATCATTCTCCCTCTATTTAAATGCACTTCATCCGGCAATGATCTAATGCTCTTATGCCATCTCTGAAATCCGTTTGTCGAAAGTCGTTATCCAATAGTCAATCGTCGACCGCCAAGACATTTTTTTTCAATTTTCGGAACAGCTTTATGCGAGCATTGTAAATTGTTAACAATTCAATTGCGCAAACATGGAGTAGAGAAAAGTTCCACGAATCGATTGCACGATAAACTGCGGACGAGATTATTCTCGATCGACTAGCGCAGAATCCGCAGAGAAACACGGGGCACACGTATGTATTCGAACGCTGTAGAGAGGTTCCGAAGCGAACCTACACGAAGAGCGAGACTCGGCGGGATCGTAAAATTATGCAGCAGCTACCGTCGGCGGAGGGGACACCTGACAACCCGTTTAACCTCGCGGTCGCCTCTCATTTATGACAAAAAGAGAAGCTTAGCCAGCAGTATGGCGTTCACGGGTTATTAAAGATGGCGGCTACGCGACCGTGTACGCTCGCGAACTTCTTTCTTGCGATCGCCTTTCAGAGCTGGCGGTTACATTTGAATGCAACTTGATAAACGGACTTTCGTTATCTGAATATTTTTACATGCTAATGCAGATACTTTCGAAGATGCTATCGATGAGTTTGAAGCGATAAAAACAGCAGCTTCGGTAGGAAAAACTAGAGTAGTATCGTTTGACGATATCTGCTTGAATGTAATTCAGAAATCTTCCAGTTTCTTGGTTCCTCACCTTAACTTTCAAGCGTTCTTTCGTTTTACTGCGCCTTAATGGTTTTTGGGTGAAAAATGTTTCGAACGAATGAAAACCGAATCTTTATCTATATAACACAACGTCGAGGCGTGAAAGTATCCATTTTTATATGTATTTTAAAAATTCTAATCACAGAAAATGCCTATTAATTCACTCCTGGTAAGTAATATGTTAATTAAAAAAGGAGGAAGAATTCAATTACGAAAGGGTTCAAAAATACACCTAAGATCGCGGAGGATTATAGACGATTATCTTAAAAATTATCTATAGGATCGGAACACGTACTCGAGTAATAAACACCTCAATAGTTACTCTGAATTTAAAACAAATAATAATAATTGAATCACGAATGGAGTTAAATAATAAACCTTGTAATAATGAGTAGATCAACATCCTTTTCATTTATGAACATTTTGCTGTACGTTGAATACAATGAATTAGTTACCGATTAATTAACAATGTACAACAAAGCCAAATGTCCCTATTGCTGTCACTTATATAGAAATAATTTTTACGTTCATTAGTAATTCTACCTTGTTAGTAAAAAAACTTTCTACTTACATTAGTTGCCTCTTAATATTTCGTCTTTAGATATTAAATGCAACTACAAATATGTAACGTCTGTGTATTGGTTACGTAAATCGAAGTCCAAGTTTAGTATTACAATTTCTTTTACCAACGATTCTTTGTACATTACTTTGCTATGAAATAAAATAATTATAGTCATAGGGACACTCACAGTTATTTGGGCAACTATATTAGGTTTCATTTTTAATAATTCTGTTAACACGTTGACCGCCACGGCGATTTTACTTGTTTTAACGGGATACATTACAATTATACGCGTATTACATTTATTTGATTCAAAAATGTAGTTATCCAACTATCTATCTATTTATTTATTTGTTTAGTAACGGGTCAACAACCCAATACATAATCCACGTAATATACAACAGTTAACATTACGTACAACTAAACGTTACGATCATAATTACGTAGAATAAAATAATATATACATATATTTTTCTTTTATTCGTTTATTTTATTCGAACGCTTTAATAGTCGGTCACCGGTGGCGATTAACCTATTAACCATATTAAAGTAAAAATACGAATCTGCATAAAGATCCGCAAGTCTGCTAATCACCGAGCACTACTACTAGCTAGTGGAGACGGAGGCTTTCTAGAATTCAGTAGAAAGAGACCGTCCCTAATCAGACACCTCGGCGTGACCCAGGGGCGGCAATTAATTAGCGGCAAACAGAAAAATCGACGTCACCGCGGGGGCCTAGGGATTATCTCCAATCTGTGGATGCTTCTCTGTTGCTGGTGAATTAAGGTGCTTCGCGTGGGATATATCGGAGAAAGAAAGAGGAAGAGAGAGAGAGAGAGAGAGAGTGGCAGAGAAAAGGGAAGAGGAGGCGGTATTCGGTTGGCCTCGTGCCTCGCGTTCCATCCGACGTCTCGTCTCGTCGAAACGCATGCACGTCCGACGTCCGACGTCCGATGTATATAATTTATGAAGTATCTGCATTCCCGACAATGATAAATCAAGCCGCCACCCGGCAGGAACCGCGAGTATTTGAGGCGCTCCGACGCGGCCAGCAAATACTACGCGCCTTCTTCTTTCGAAACTTTCGGCCTTTGCTCTATTTAGTCTTTAAAGTTGGCTAGCTGCTACGCTCGATTTTATATCTCGCGAAAGGAAATGCATTATCATCGTGAAATGGCAATTAAGGGGAACTTATCCTATTGGAGAAACTGGTGCAAGGGTTCCGGAATATTTAAAGATTTATGAGGCTAGTTTTTAGCGGCGGCGCGCGCTTGAATGATTTTCGCGGAAACTTCCTGCTGCTTTGAATTTCTAGATCCAATTCGCTCGAGGATTGAACCAGTCGCCGGCTCCATAAATATCAGCAATTTGTCCCGTGGCGCGACCGGTCCGACGGTCCTTACATAATGAAGCTAGTCACGGAGCTGTCTATGGGGATTGTGAGGCGCGGCGAATTTTAAATAATCGTCCAAACTGAGAATATAACGCGTTCGATCGATCTGACCAAAAAAGCTAAATCTTTTAAATCACCTTACAAATGTTTATCGACGTTTAACTTTTTAACTTTATAAATGTTTATCAGTGGTTAGTAGGTTGATGGTTCTTATTGCGATACAATGTCATACGAACCTTGCAAAGACTCCCAAAAGCCTTGTAAAAACTCCCAAAAGCCTTGCAAAGACTCCCTTTACATTGCATATATTACAAGAAGACTCGTAGCTGGCAGTCGAGAGAGAAAATATCTCAAACTTTTACAAAAAGGAGAAACTTTTTTTTTTTATCACAATGTTATCAAACCCGATATTAGTTATTCATGCGTTAATTCACGGGAATACATCCTTTAATATAAAGAACGTAATATTAATAGTTATCGCGGGTAGACAAAGCGACGAGGCATTAAGCTTAAAGCCAAGAGTTACTCAACTCTAAGGTAACTAGTATAATAAAGTGCAATGTAGATAAACACCATAGGAAAAGTATTATCGATGGTAACAAGGAAAACAGACCAGAGTAATGACTGTGGAGTAATTAAATAGTAAATATCTTCAGACAGTGAATAGTAAATATTCGTCGAATATCCAAATTGGAGAAATAATCAATGCAATAAATTCCAGAATCCTAATCTTCAATCAAATGCCGAAACTCTACGTTTACAAATAATTCTATTGATACGTTGAGTGTCGCGTCGAATTTATTAACTTTCGTAACTTTCCGTTTACACTGCGTCAACTATCGATGCTTTACGTAACTGCGATTATTAAATGTTCGAAGATTGGGAAATTAAATATTTAAAGTATGTCTCGTAATATTAGTAAGACTACAAGAGTAAGTATTAGCAAGAAGACAAAAACATTATAGCAGAAGAAAACGATCCGAGCACAAAATTCAGCCTGCTACTCCTTTGCCTTATAATCCCGAGTTACACTATTATATTACTATACTCTAAATATATTAAAAATACCCCTTATTTGGAGTAAATTTTAATTTCAATTCTGCCGATAATTTCAGTTCACAAGACTATGGATTACCAAGTATAAGCCACGTATAATGTTTCAGTATCTAGTATTACGATAACAAATAGCTAAACCTGCAATACGCGATGTCTGAAAATTTCGTAAGGCAAAGTGTTAAACCCAACGAGCAGCACGAGTCCCCCTACGGTAATTCCAAAAGCCCCAAAGTCGAGTCGAAATTCGGGGCTCTCCTATTGCAAATAATCCTATCAAACCCGACAAACAACACGCGCCTCTCCAAAAAAGGCCCTGGCAATCAAAGGAGCGTGAGAGTGGATCGTCAAAGGCTCGTTCGAATTTCCAGGTAACGAGTGCACGGCGGATTCGCCGCGACTCTTCGTCACCGCTGAATCCATGACGAAAGAAACGATGTTCGTCATTCTGGCCTGGCCTCGTCCTCGTCGTCGTAGGCAGCTTCGTCGACGACAAAACTTCACAGAGGATGCTGTATCCGTCGCAATGGCTGGCGGTATAATTGAGCTACAAATTCCACGGTGATCAACCGGTCGCGCTGCGTCTCATACGAAATCAGACGAAACGATTCCGATGGCGGCCGGTAACAATCGGCCGGTCCACGATCGAGGGATACCCGCCGATTCAAACGAACCGCCGTTGCGGCATTCCACGGTAGCAAAAACCGGGCACATGCGTGGTCACGTACGGCCGCGCAACGCCGCGAAACAACGTGCACCTGATACGTATTCATACGCGCCGCTTCTCGATTCGGCTTTCGAAAGAACAGGGCAACTCGTCCGAGTAAGGGAGGGGCCGAGTGGACGTAGGCTTCCTTTGATTGTGCTTCTGATTTTGCAGAATTCTGCTAGGGCAAGGGGGTGAGATAAAGCAGCGGTGGTTGGTAGAAATGGAATCAAGTTCAATAAGATCTTCCCTTGCATTCCTACCGCGTTGGTATTTAACTAGATTCAGTTCCCTCTGATCCCGTAAACCGAATATGCGAAACCGCTAACGAGTATTGCTGCAAAATAGATTTCTTTCATTACTCTTTATACTCTTCTAGGATAAACATTTACAAGTTATGCTAAGTAAACATAAATATATGTCGATGAAACGTGTACAATTTTCGACCACTTCTTGTCCGCAGATTGTGTTCTTCTCTATCGCGTTGAAATTGTATCGCTGTTATTAATGGGGTTGTTTTTCCCGTATAAATAAATAAATATGTACGCTTACGAATCGAAGTTAGTTTCAATAACCATGTTTCGTTGCGCGGATTTCGAATACCAATCACGAGCAATAATATATCCATAATTATTCCTTCTATACAGAAATAGATATCAAACCGTGGAATAAGTACTTGTAGGTTTTAGAAAAGTAATTATAAGTGATTCGATATTATAAAGAATCGAATCTTTTATAAGTATTGGAAATTGGAATTTCGTAAAGATTTTAAATAACATGTTCGATATACCTTATAATCGATTATAATTGAATCTTATAGCATTATTAAGATAATGGTATTTGCGAATTATGGCGAGAATTATAAGAAGTAGAGGATACTTGAAAATTACGATGGTAATTATCCGACGCGAAAGTATCGTATCAGTTATTAGTAACTTGCATCAGCTGGTTCTCATTGAAAGTGAAATTTGAACATTACGAGTAGATTATGAAAATCGCGATAGAATCGTTGACGTTGACTTAAGCTAGCTAAACCTGAGCACCAGCTACTCTATGGTTCACTTTTTGTCCCATTCGTGACATTAAAAGATTATTAAAGAGCAAATATACCCGATACCCGATATTCGTATTCGAACAAAATGTTCTTAACCCTGTTACGATCTTTCAAATTTCCAGACTCAATTATCTTTCTGTTCCGTTAGGCATAAAAGCTCCCTAATTTTGGAAAAAGCAGATTTTCAGTGTAAAATTGGAATCGCAAATTGAACCTATGAATAAGTGTTTCGTCGTATTTCCATAGAAATTAGGAAATTTTTTGAAACAGATACAACACGACTGGGTCAATAGAAAATGTATAAAGTTGCAGGGTTAGTAGAAAATGTATATAGCTTGTCCAAATACAAATTATAATAGAACAAGACATACATAATAACGTCCTGGAACATTCTAATTAGACTGCGAATGTTTCTGTAATTATAAGAAATTTAAAGTTGCAAATAAATACAGAACGCATATCCTGGGTAAAATTACAATAGATATGCAAAAAGTAAGATGCAAAGTATAACAATTAGAGGGTGCGATTAATCTCCGTTTCGATTCCATTTCCTTAAACCTGTTTATCCTAATACTCGAATATACTTATCTGTTCGCATACCCAGCGCAAATCATCCACTCCATTCTCGAGAACCATTATAACTTCGAAGCGACTGAAAGTCGACTGCGCGGTGGAAACAGGATGATTGAATTTCGCAAACGCATCGAAAGTAATTCAAAATAAGTTGCACGGTAGAAACGGAAAGCTTTGACGAGGAGTAGAGTCTGCGGTGTGTAAAAGAAGAAGGCAACGTTGGGGGCAAAACCTACGCGACGCGAACCCGATACGGGCATTTCTGCCGCTACTGAATCAAAGACTTCTCGTGAAAATACCAGGCATAGCTACGAATCCATGGACGCGGTCGTCGAGGTCTGACCGTGAGCGTCCTGCTTGCACGGTAGCCGACGACGTCGTGGACTCTGTGTCCCAGGATGCAGCAGGAATCGTTCTGCAACTGCAACTCGCTCGGTTGGCCGCGTGCACCGGCCTGGACCGGCCAGCCATGAGTGAGTTGAGTTGATACGATTGTTTTTACGGGCGCACCCAGTAAGCAAGAAACTGTCCTTCGGCAGTGACACTCACCGCTCCCTTCGCCATTTAAATCGCCAAGTTTTAGGTGCAAATCGAAGATAGACGCGGGGCGAATACGTTCACTGGACCGCGGATTTTTATGCATTCATTCGACATGCCGGAAAGGACAAAGTTCACGTAGTACGCAAATATAATACACGGTAAAGTGGATTTTGAAATCCTTAGAGCGTAAAACAAATCTCTGCTCATGTTACGTTTCTTTAATCGTGTTTAGAAAATTTTATGTGTTCGCATGGGGATCCGCGGTATAGCAATCACTGATACTTGGCAAATAGTAGAATTAATCGATTCGTGGAATTTTATGAGATATTTAAGCGGTTTAAATGTTGCAAAGTGCAACGCTGAGTTGATTGGTATTTAGTATCGAGCGAGTGCGAAAGTTTCGATGAATTCGCAGTGTACGGAGCCATCGATATTTTGCACAATTTCAAGTCTTTATTCGTTGAATTAAGTAAACCATTTTTTAGCAAAGTATCACAGTCTATTTCGTTTACGAGCAAAACATCGACACTTTTGTACTCGCCTAACATATTTATAACTGTAACGAGTATGTATACCTCTAAGCGATTAAATTTGTAGATAACGTAGAAGGTGTGCGCATTATTTTCGAATCATTCAAAGATTTCCTCGTGAAAAGTTAAAATTCCTAATCAACGACATTTGTTATTTGGTCCATAACCAAACGTCAAAAATTAATTGCGAACAATTAAATGCATATCGTAGAAGGTTTAAGAAATTATTAAGTGTACCAATGAATAATCCATCTTTCCTAGTCAACTCAGCATTTATTTGGATCAAAATCAGGTACTCGTTCTACTTTATACGAAATTATTGTCCTTCTGTAATGCTTGGCGTCGTCTAATCGAGGAAATTATAGATGCCCACTTGAATTTTCGATAAAATAAATTCGTTAACTGGTTTAAAAATAATGGATTACTTATCGGTAAGCTTAATATTCGACGATGTATTTCAGGGTGTAGGATCGATGATGGGCGTCTCCCCCGACATTTGCAGCCATGTGAACCACTGTGATCGAGTTGGCGGGAACGCAGCTGCTCCGCCGCTGGACAACTTTGAGTGCTTCGTTGTCTTCTTGAATTGCATTCACATATTTATGCGCGCTACGTAATGCCCCTGCGCCTTTGATCCGGTTCCCGCGGCGTCTATTCCAAAATCGATCGATCCTCCGGTTAGGTACATCGTTGAATAGAAATCCTCCTATAAACCTGGCCGTGTCCTCGAGTCCACCACACCTATTGCAGCCTCCGTAACCTTCTTCCTTCCACTAACACTGTCATTCGCGATAACTCGGTGAATTATTCCGGTTCTCTACCTGCTAACGCCACTCCGCGATTTCGTTGATCCTCGATGACGTAAATCGTCGAAGAAACTTCCATCTTCCTCTGCCCTCCTATCCCTTCTGCCCTTGGCAATCTCCGAGTTTTCCTGGTGGAACCGCGACATCGCCTGCTTGAAATGTACATCAATTTCTTGTATCCGATCTCCGGAGGAGCGTTACGACTCTCGATCGATCGCGATACATTGCCCGGAAAGTTATAGGATAGGGCCGCTCGTAATTCCCGGACTGGTCGACAGCCTTCTCGATATATCTCGATATCGCGACCGGGGCGAATCGTCAGCACCTAGTTACGTACATAGACGCAAGCGACGAACCGCGCGGTGAACCGACCGGGAACCGACCGGGTACCGATCGAGGAGAGGCTGGTGTTCTTCTTTCTCCGTGGAAAGGGATGAACGAGAGGGACGCGGTCGGTGCGGAGCAAAAGAAGCGACGAGCCCAGAAACCCAGGTGCGAACGGAATGCAGTCCAATCCATTCGTGGAATCCGATCTTGCTTTAGTAAATCCCAGCCAGTGGAAAAAGCACGCGGAATAATGCGGGTCCGTAGCGTCGGCAAAGACCAGCGAGAACACGCCAAATTGTCCACGCAGGAACCGCTCGCTTTTCGGTTCGTTCGCCAACTCAACCTTGCCTCATCTTTCGAGCGTGGCCCTCGAACCGAGCCGAGAGACAGGCAGAGGATACGCACGCGGCGATAATGCGATTCCGCTCCCGGTGCGTAAGCCGCGTCCCTTTTTGTCCGCTCTCGGTGGAACCGCTTTCAGTTTTATTAATGACTTTCCGCAAATTAACACCGGAATACTGGAATTATGCTGCGCGTGGCTCTTTCCTCGTTTTACGCGAACTTAAAGGCTTTGGAATTTCGATAGAACGTCTCTAGGCGCTCGAGTGATTTAACCCTTTGACGTAGTGAGCTCGCGGTTACGAAAACATCGATACTCGGATCGAAGCGACTAATCGTGATGAGAAAATTGAAAGTTGTGCGATAGATTTGGATTCTCGTGTCGTGGATAGTTATCGTTGTTTATGTAAACAGACGAACGGTATAAAGAAACAACTGCATAGTTTCGTGTTTTGTAATAACGCGGCGACATGCGGAGAGTATAGAGTCCCTACGAAATACGCAAGCAGTCGTCAAAGGGTTAACTGATGAAGCTTTATTTAGTAGCAATGAAAATTGCTTTAATATTCTTGGAGCGATACGAGTGAACTATGCAAAAGGTACGGAATGGACAAGATGTGCAAAGGTACGCAAATTTCTATATATTTAACCCTTTCATTGCAGTTGGGACCTACGAGCAGTCAAAGAGTTCGCTTATAGATGCCTTATTGGAATTCAGTTTGGTTATTCATCTCTATTGACGTTTTTAGACACCTGAGAATTGCTGTTAGCACTTTAACCCTTTCACAGTGTAATCAAACGATATAAAGAATGTTTATTTTTTCTATTGCAACATTCTTTGTGCTTCGATTTCCGGACACAAAGAGTAAGCAATTTCACCTACCTATTCGTACGTAATACATCTTAATTATTGCGTTTCATATATCATAACTTGAGATCTTAAATTCATAGCGCCGTATTCGATAGCTTGCCCGAGTTTCATACTAAACTGCGAAGAGGCTAAACAATATAATTTCCTTAAAAGCGCTTTTTCAACGCAATGTATTTCGTATCCGAACAACTTCTTGACACTCTTTAGGTAAAAAATAAAGAAGTTTCGCGATCTATAAAGTCACACGCGTTTGGCATTCAAATTTGTCGCAATGAAAGGGTTAAATAGCGTAACCAATCCGTATTTAGATTCTATTTCTTCATTTGTGTTCCACGAACAATGAATATGCATACAAATTCACCGTTTAAAAATGATTAATCTCAAACCGGTGCTTCTTTAGCGCACCTTCTATTAGTTTGCTTGCTCTACCATACAAAGCTGGAAGCTGTCCCCTCTGTTCAACTATTTGTCCCTCGGAATGCGGTTCCATTCGATTTAATTATTAATAATTACCGTAATCTAACTGGAACCTAATCCGAATGTACCTCGAGCTGGCAAGGCACGCATCGAAACGCGAACCGAGCCAATAAAACACACCCTCGAGTTATCCAGACCTTAGCAACAACTTCCTTCAGCCTTACACAATTATTTCCAAACGTGGAATAAATAAGCGTCTCAAAAAGTAGTCTAGCAATTGGCTGCTACTTCAGCCAGTCGAGTAAGGGACGAAGAAGAATGCGAGGAATCGATCTAACGCAGGGGCAAGAATATAGGCCGCTGTTTATCGCAATCGCCACGCCTAAAACGTACATCGGAACGGAGACTGGAGTTCCATCGTCCGTATGGTAGACAGCCGGGCGTAGCCTGTGTCGCGACGATGGATTCATGACACCGGTCGGACAGGGCATTAAGATTTTTCCCGGAAGCGGTATAATCGCGGTTGGAATCAGTTCTACAGGCGAGAAGAAAAATAGCGCAGATTTTCCCTCGTCCATCACCATCTTCTCCGCACGTTCGTTGCTCCAGCCTATTATACACCGTACGGTGGAACCGCGGATGTGTGCACGGGCAACACACGTGAGTATGTTTCAGGTCTTTTAAGAGACACGCGCGTTCCGAGTCTTTTAAGACGCGCGAGTTCAAGTCTTCTAAGAGTCAGAGGGGACAGGCTTCCTCCGCATACCTACAACGCGAACAATTTGTAGCCGGGGCGAATAAAAAGGGACCAATTAAGAGAAACTGCGGGACAGGGCGGATCCGCCGTAGAACGGTCCTTCCTTTTTTCGACCTTAGAACTCGCAGAGCCGCGTTTTAATATACGAGCTCGCGTTTAGACAGGTGCGGGAATCGCAACGATCCACGAGGCCGAGTCTTGGGTACGCGAATTATACTGTCACGCCGCGTTAACATCACCCATTTTCTGCAGCCCCGGCCTGTACACGCTTGGTTACGAGCCGCTAATGAGCCGCGGCTCTCTCACCAGGCTTCGTTAAATTTCACGATCGTAAAAATGACGACTTCATGTCTCGGCCTTCGATTTTTTGCTCAGCTGCGACACAGCAACTTATGCGGTCCGTTGCTTTCTGTGCTTCGTTGGATCGTTCCCTTTGATATCCACTCTTTCCTTACTTTCTTGCAATCGAATACTGCGGATTTCGATCGAATCGATGGGGTAGCTTTAAATACAAAATGCAGATAATGTCGTGCAAGTGTGCAGTCACGCATCGACTATCAAATAGGGCTGAGCGTATGATCCGAAATTTTTGATTACTCGGATAATCCGGATATTCGAATATTCCAGGTAGTAATAAAATAATCTGGATAATTCGGATAATAATAAGGAATGTCATCTTTGTGTCAATCTTTATGTCAACGACGTTCTAAAATACTTAAATAAAGTTACGCGCGAACCTTAAAGTGGCAGCACGTTGTACATTTACCCTATATACGCCTTTAACCCGTTAGCTGTGGAATTCCTCAGTCAATACCTTCTTTATACGCAGAAATAAAAATAAATGAAAAGGAACCAATATTGTTCAGGGAAATTTTAATCGCTGCGAATATGAATGCAAATTAACGTGTTTCTAATACGAATATAAAGATACTTTGGAAAAGTATCTAATAAATTAAAATGGTATGTCCGTAACACTGATAATCCATAAGACGAGTCAACTCGTCGTCCCCAGTTAACAGGTTAACAGTGAAAGGATTAACTAGCCAACATCCTGCGTGGAACAACGCCTCGAAGTCAGTTGCGGGATTCAAAAGGCCGTGGGTTGCGGATAAGAATGGGCGAGGGTGCTAGGGTGCTCGAACGCTTGGGTGCTTGGGTGTCGTTCGACGACGTTTTATTTTGCCGTGGCGAGCGTGGCGGATGCGCGCACATTTGCATGGTGCAATATCGTACGTTCTTAGGCGGCCAATTACGCGAGTCGATTCTGGGACCGATAGGAAGCAAGCCAAGGGGCCCCACCAAACGAGACGCCGCACGAGCGGTTACGGGCCCTTCTCCACCTCTTTCTTCCACTTTCCTCGCCCTCCCGCCCCGTTTCATGATACATTGCAAACGCGCACGCTAGCCCACCGATGCTCCATATGTTCCCCCTTCGGTTTGCGCAACCGAGACGCTGCAAACAGCTTCGAGCCGAACCGGGGAAAGGTTAACATCGACGTGGAACAGGGATAGAGATCGGTTGCGTAGCTTCGTGGCGTTCGTATCGCATTAGCATAGAGAGGAAGCGCAATTTTCGAAGCGCACGCGAGCTCTTTAATGTCACGACGTGCTAACCTGCGTGTCCTCGAAAAATTCGTGTTCGATCGGGAGTGATTTGCGAGCGAGCATTGTTCCCATGCGTGCCCTCTGCCCGCTGAGCGTTGAGCCTTAGGTGCTGTTAGGCGCTGCAATATCTAACACGCTGTTTAATCTACCCGATTTCAGTTCCATAATTTAGTTTCTTCGTGGTCCAAGTGCATTTCGCGTGAAGTACGTAACGCAATGGAAATAGATCCTTATTCATCCCCTTTATCGATAGATAGATAATCTTTGCTTTCGGCTCCACGGCCAAGAAAAGTGGACTTGGTTTACATTTTCGTTTCTTCGACTCGTACATTCACTTCTCTCACCCTCTGTTACCTATGCTATATTGTATTTATTCTCTTAACATTTGCCCATAATCTTAGTTATTACCTATCCCACGATCTAATTGCCTAATGTAAAAGAACTATGACGTATTGGCATAATTTCTTTGGTACCGTTTTGTAACATACTTCCTTTATTAACCCTTTCACTATAGCAGGTTAAAATTTGAAAGTGTTTCTAATGCTCAGATGAGGATAGTTTTCATTGATTTAGGAATAGCGTAAGGGTAAGTACTTCGATACTTGGTATTATTGGTTGAATTGTAAAATAATACGAATAACAGATTAAATATTAATGCGATATGAAACAAAGTATAGTCGTGTTTTAACAAACGATCGCCCAGTCTTTCAGAACGTATACATACGTCCTTCGTTGCGAAAGGGTTAAAGTCTTGCGTCCCTGACTATTTTCCTTTCCCACTTTACCTTTCTTAGCCAATTCTCCACTTTCTCGTCCTGTCCACCGCTCAAAATATCCTGTACCCTTGCTTCTCTATCCGTCATTCTGCAGTCTTTCGCTATTCATCCTCTTTATATAAACTCACGACTTGCAAAAATGCATTGCCGTAAATTTATACAATTTCTACGAGAAACTGCAATCGAGTCATTTTGATCTCGTTGATAATTCTTCTAACTCAAAGTTTACAGTTCGAGGATGGAACACGGACAAGGGAGATATGATTCAACGTTTAAATGGCTGCCACGAGGATATATCACTTCACGGATAGAATACGTCCAGAACGATATTTGCCTAATAATCTGGCGAGCACACAATGGGCAAGTGGTAACGAGAAAAGTACGCAATCTACAGGCAGATCTTTAGCATAGCCAGGAAGCACGAATTTCGCGGCGCACGCGAGTACCGGAGCAATTATATGGATTGTATAAAAATATATATAATTATTTCACTTATCCGACCATCTCGATACGCTATCGCAGCGGACGATCCGCGAGATCTTTCGGCTTCAACGGCGATGGGCTCGGAACAAGGAACGTAGGAGGATGTTCGCCTTTGCCTGGTGCTTGGAATTAATTACACCTGCGACCCTCCGCAATTATAGGTAGCGATTAAAGCTACAATGTGCTGCGTGAAATTTCGAACGCTAGAACATTCTACGAAGCGAATAAAGCATCTTTCAGAATATAGAATACTGCTCGCGCACGCAAAGTTACAACGAAAGGAAAAATTCGTGGATGATTGGAGGAAGTGTGAAATGTGAGAAGATGAAAGATTCTACGTATTAACCAACATTAGATTTTCTTGAAACTTAGAAAACTGCTTGAATATTTACCCCTTGCATTCGAGATGCCAGTAATGTTGAATTCGTATCGCGAATCGTGATGAATATACGAACATTTTTGTATTCGTGAATTGTATTGGGTTGCAACATAATAAATTCGTCACTTTTTCATGGGACGCTTTTTAAGTCCCAGAAATTCTACGATACAGAAACGCTTCGCGTACCAGGAAATGGAAAAAGAAATCATTGATCAACGTGACTCGTACATATTTAATTAAATTTACAGATAAATGATTTTAAAGTCACTAATGAAACAGGATGAATCGTTACAAACCAATATTACTTATATGAGAACTTCAACATCAATCCCCGAAGATTTCGATCGCAATGCTAATTAGCAGGTGGTTTCAGACGAGTCGAGAATGTATCCGCAAAGCGATAAAGTGTTCTGTGGATCAAATACATATAGGACTCTTTTCACACCGTTTATTCGTTTTGTTTCGTTTTCACGTGTTGCTACCTTCTATACGATTTATTTAACACATTTTGGTTGTAGTTATGCAACTTTTCTAACACCTTCGATTCATATTTGCACGGTTCTCTTTACTCGTTACCTGGGTAATTTCTTAGCCGGAATCATCTTCGTGCACAGAACTCAAAATTAGTGAAAAGGAACTGCTACTGATTCAGGGGATTTTAATTGCAGCGAATGCAAGTATAAAGCAATTAGTTTTCGATGCAAATATAATGATGCTTTGGAAAGTAACGAATCACTGAGAAAATGGTGTAACGCGTCCAGAATATTGGTAATCCCCAGTTAACAGATTAATACGTTTTACTCACTTTTACACGAGAAGCCTAGAAGTCTGCTTCACTTTAACACAAGTGTTACATCTTCTTGCAAATCAATTATTTCACAACTATTTTTCACGCGATACGTATCCACCGTGTAAAGAAGAATTCTAGCTGCATTTGAATTCGCAGCGTGAACGCAAGTTTCCAGCCTCGCAAGTATTTCGAACGAACGAAAACATAGAGTCTTCTGGGAAAGAAGACGCGAATAAAAGAAAGATAAGAATAAAGAGTTAAAAAAGTGGCGAAGGTTTGAAGAACGTTGCAACGGTGTTGCATGCTGAAGGTGACACACAACAATGGGTGCTTCGGCGAAAGAAGCCACGAAAGAAGAAAAAAAAAAAGAAACAAAAAAAAACGAAACAAAGAAACGCGGCAAAAAAGAAAATTGAGAAGGAAAGGAAGGAGTCCTGTGAGATAATCAACGTCAGCGAAGCAGGAAGTGCAATTTTCGTGGCGCACGCGAGCCCTATAGGCATATTTAAACAGCGTACGCGAAAGGGTGCTCGGAATCGGTATCTCTCTCGGTTCTGCTTTATGAATAGAAATCGTATCTCCTTTTTCCCCTGCTTGTTCTCTTTCTCGATGTTAACTGCGCTCTACGAGCGGCCATCCTGGGTTAAGCTATACTTTACCTCGGCTACGCGAGCCTGCGCGAGCGCGCGCGCGGAAGCGTCGCTGTAATTATTTGTATGAACGCGTAAGTGTGCAATTATTTCGTATGAACGCGCTGTAAATATTTATAACGTATGCAGACGAACGTTCCCGTTGATGAGTGTAACTGTATGGCGTTCATTGCTTCGCCGCGGAATCGGATTCGAATGGGTCGAGAGAATTCCTCGAAGTGGCATAAACAGTAAGAAAGTTGCGTAGATTTATGCGAACTTTATTTTTAGACGATAGTTGCGGTTAACGTTACTATTACTGGGCTTGGAAAAAAAGTTGCCGGTCAAACGCGAGAAGGTGAAACCAGCTAAGGATATTAACATTTTTCAGATGCAAAATGCTGCTCGGCAAGTAGAAAAATTATACGGGAAGATCGAATAAATATAATATGAAATAAATGGGGAAAGAAAGAGAATAAAAATAATCGTTTAGTGTCAGAAAGAAAACAGCGAGGATACTAAATCTACTTAATAGTAAAACGATACTTTACCTAGTATTTATATCACCTAATAGTTTCGAGTATTTCTACGTCAACATATGATTACTTTCATGTGTTGTAACATTCGTACTACGAAATTTTCGCAACACGTAAATGGAATTTCTTTTTACAATAATTGTATCATTTATCGAAGCTGGTTTTTACCCTTCGGGGACATTTTTATTAACCAATTTCGTTTCGTGTTATATATAAATTCTCCATTAGGTTTTAAGGTTATACAATAGCACTTTGCATCACAAAAACATTAACATTTTTTATCTACGTTTATATTATCGCGTTTAACCGAAAACTTTTTGCCACGGTTGGTAGACCGCCGATTGTTACGCAAATTCGTATTTTTGCGTTCATCAATTGTAAAGTATTCTAATAATTATTTATCTCGCGCAGTTTAATGAAACTTAAATTTTATATAATACCCGTTGCACTGGATCCAGATTTTCAATTATAATTGATTATTAAAAAATCAGGTTAAACCATCCGTTAAACCATCGATATTTAACTCGTAATCTACCCCACTAATCGTCGCGAAATTCTCCCAACGGTCATAGTTTCTTGCGCCGTCGCATCCCCCGTGCAACGTTCCGTACACACCCGAGGATATCGCAGCTTTCGTTCGAATTCTCTACCCTGTATCGGTTCCGATCTCGTGCAAACCACGCACGACAATACCACCGAGGGGTACTTCACGTCTACCTGTCATTCCCGGCCCGCATTATACGTTCGCAGATACATCAGTTGGGAAACTCGCGCAAAGTTGCTCGGGGGTGCATGCACGAGCAGATCTAAAATCGGTATTGCAGTGAACGAGGTGCTTACCGTTTCGCAGCAGGAGTAAACGGTCTGCTTAAGGTACACGTACGACCTGCACGAGGAGCGAACGAGTAACGTAACGCGTAGATAAGATCCACCGCGAACAAGAATAAGAAAGGGACGAAGGAGTAGGATGATCGTTTAAGGGGAAAAGGGAACGCTTGGTAGGAAAAGGAAAGATACGGAGGAGAAGAGGTGGGTCACGGTGGAGGCGAAACGTATGCAGGAACAACGCAAGGCCCCTAACGTTAACCCAAGCAGCAGACTCGATTCCTCTCGATGCCTCCGCGGTCTGGCGGGTGTAATTGGCCGAGGCCAACGGAGATCCTATCAGGATCCTGAATCGAGATCCTCGCACCCGCGACTACACACTCGCAGGATCGCACGACCGCACCCGGTACGCGCGTTTCGCGGATAGATCGATCGCGCCACGGTCTATTCGATTCCCTGTCAAACGATCTTTTTCTTTCTCGCACGTTCCTGAAGATACAGATTCATAGTTCAACGGGTGGATGATTCACCAACGAAAAATGGGACCAGCGTTCTCTCCTCGAAGGATTCTTGTACGCGGGTAAGCGAACAATTATCCGCAACGTGTTTATAAAATTACTACTCTTGCCAAAGTTAATAACTTCTGTTATAAATTGTGAAAATTTTACGATTCAATCGGATGCAATTCTTGTAAACGCAGCAGCGATATGGTTGCATATAACATCCACGAAAATTCTACAGCGCTACGAATGTTTTGTTAATAAAAGCTTGGAACCTATTGAACGTAAATTAATAATACTAGAGTATTTCTTTATCATTTTGAGAAAGAGACAAACATTTATCTAAATTAACTGATTCGATTTGAATCTTGAAATTATTTTCAATTCCAAGAAATTACTGTTCTAGAATAAATATGTTCTAGAGGAAGGGCACGACTAAATCGCACCTGGTTTAAACGGAATGGATTTAGAGAAGTATTCGAGCCGGGGAAAGTCGTAACCGTCTCAGATTCCGATGCCACCCACTGGGTAAACCGATAGCATGCACCGTCGTGTAGACAATAGTAATACCGACCGTGCAATGGGTCAATGAGGTGCTTGTTATGGGGAACACGAAATACTTTGCATACCCCATAGATATTCATCGGCCGGCCTGGCGTGCGCTGCGAACGAGCGTGGCTGTGCCCACGACGACGCACACCACTGCGGTCCGGTGAAACTCAGGAAACGATCGCCTTTAGAAATGGAAACACCCAATCGATATGCGTGCAACCGTACACAACGCGACGCGTTCCTATAACCGTATAGGCATTATGAAATAGCTCGAAGTTTCTTCTTCTTCTTCTTCTTCTACTTTCCCACGTGGTTGCCTACTAGTATGGTCGTTTTAATAATGGGCGAAAACGAATTTGCAATCGTGTCAATGAAATATAGGGTAAATGTACCGATTACTGCCACTTTAAGGTTCGCGCGTAACTTTATTTAACTACCTCAGAACGTGTTTAACATAAAGATCGTTTCAGTTTGGAGCATAATATTGTTCAACGTCTCTTTGATTTATGAACATTTTTTTTATATGTTCAATATAATAAATTCATTACTACGTAATTGAAGATGTAGAACGAAGTCCAATGTTCTTCGTGCTGCCACTTGAAAACTTTTCATTTAAACAGAAACACGTTTTTGCATATATTAACGCGTCGGTTTGTGTAACAGATATAAGATGTATAGTAAACGTATCGCTTTACTGAATTCTGATACGTTACATACTTTATAATTGTATTGACCACGTTTTTAATGTTCAACAGCACATTTATCTCCTAATATTTATTTATAAATATTAAGCGTAAACGAATATACAATGTCTATGCGTTGTTACGTAAACCGAAGTCCAAATTTAGTATGAAAATTTGTTTACTTACGATTCTTTATACATTGCTTTGCTGTTAAATAAACGAATTCAAGTGGCAATTATAGGAACAGTGACAGTACGTGTGTCATTTACCCTAGTGGCTACAAAAAAGTATTCGCGTATCACTGTGTTTATTCTCATATTTAAGTATTAATTAATTTTGGACTACATAGGGTAGATGCACCAATGAACGAATACTTAAGGAGATACTCTTTAGGTTGAATTTCAGATATTAGTGACATTAATAAGTATTCCGATGATTCAAGCCCGATTGTTTAATGTCCGAACTTATATTTAAGATATATAGAAAGACTTAAAAGAAATAGGAAGTATAAGTAATTAAATTAGAAACGCTAAAAATACTGATTTCACCAATGAACGAACATTGTCAGCCAATGAATGAACAACACGTATTTTTGCATAGAAAACTTGTTTACCTCTCTCTTTTCTTTCTCTTCTTTTAATAACTTACTCTATCGATTTTCTATTTAATGTTTGCTGGTGCATCTACCCTAGACTAAATATTCAATCATTGAATAGTACTCTTATGCGACTATACAAATTTATCGTTTCACAATTAAAATATAGTATCTAGCGAAAGATTCTCTGGCTGAAAAATTGAACTACGTGCGAATACTTTTTGTAGCCGTTTCGTTGCGAAGAAAATAAAAAAGACGTAGTAATTTTTCAATAACGTTTGCATCTATATAATTAACCCCTTGTCCTATAATAACGCTTGTATCTCGTGAAACAAATTACGGCTTACATACGACAAATGCACGCTGCATTCCGAGTAAATTATAATATTAACTCCGAATTGTGTATTACGAAACTAAAAGATTAACATTTATGGAATGCAAATTACGCGTCATACATCAGAGTACTAAAACAGCATATGTTCAACTCCAACTTCTCAGCAATTGAAAAATGAATATGGCAAAAGGTTAATAACAAAATTAACGTTCTTAAAATGATCGAAGCTCTCGTATCTTTCTGAGTATTGAAAATTTAAAGGTGTACGCAGGCTTCTGCGATCTGGCTGTATGTATGTGCATAAATCGGCCAAAATCGATCAGTAGGTGAAACAATGAACGTTTCTGGCATCGGAAAAGAAATATTTCTCACGCACCGATGTGTCAGATGCGCGGTGTGCTTCCACGCAATAGACATTCCAGGAGTTCGTGCAGGTCCCACCGTAGGCGCAACCCCATATTACGAATGTTTGTCGATGCGCGATAAACGCACGCATCGTAATTATGCACGTAATTCACTTAATTTGACGTTTCTCCTTCGTTACACGGGGCCTGCGTGTTCCGAGGTAACGAACTTTATTGGTAAGAGAGCGATTTATCGTTCTCCCCGATCTCACACGATTTCTGCCCCTGCTACACAGCGCGAGCAGCCTGTTTATACGGGGACGATAGGCGCGCGCGCGCGCGAGCTCGAGCGCGCGCTTACTGTTCGGTTCACTCGATTCGGTTCACACCGATTTAAACAGGCGATTCGCGAATCCCGGAGCTCCATGGACACCGATGACGGCTCGTTTCAACCGCGTCGATTTACGATATCGAACTTTATCCCCAGCGTTGGAAATAAATGTCGCGGATCTCTCTCGGCTTGCCCCACGGATAGCGGATATCACACGCGATTCGAACCGAACCGGGTGAAGAGGAATCGCGACCTCGTATCTTCGAATTCGAAATTTTACAGCGCAGAAAATATGGGCTGTTCGTGGGCTAGCATCTAGCGATTGTTCTCCTCGACGAGATAAGTTTCGAATTAACGACGATCGAATCGCGAGACGAGACAGCGAAACGTGCGACGTACGCGAGGATATTCTTCAAATGCACGGATTGTTTCGGGATTTTTTCTCGCGAATTTTGTCGATATCTTTCGCGAACAAGAATGAGAAATATGGTGCCGTGCAAAAGTAAGACGTTGGAAGATTTATTGGAAAGTTGTAAGCAGATTGCGAATTTCTATGCAAATTTATAAGATTGAAATTAAAAATAGAGAAGGGGAACATGAGTCGTGGATTTTCCATCTTTCAAACATTGTAATTTCTACTATACATCTATTATAAAAAAACTTATATAAAAGAAAACATGAATCATCGTGTGAAAATAAAACGTACACCTATTCGTTTACTACTTACTGCTAAACATTTAAACGCTAGTGAACATAAATAAACTTATTCGATTTATAACATACTAGTGAATCTTTAAGATGGAAAACGAACACAAAGAAAGTAACAAATAACGCCTAGGTGTCTGAAACAACCTTGTTTCTTATTTACACTACGTAGCAATGTTTTGTAGAAAAAGAAACCTGCTACAGGCTGTATTTTCGAGAACGTTGACCTGGTTTAACGTTCTCGACGATGTATATTATGAATTATGAAAATTAAAATTTGAATTTGTAAATTAACAGCTCTTTTCTTCTCCGTGCGTTTTGTAATATTTCCTCCAAGCAGTAATGTTTATTAATGTATCGTTTATGGAAAAATAAGAAGCAGCGCGTACCTTTCGCTGTGTGAATTTCAATTTAAAGAGGAGCAGACGCGCGTCGAGCATCGAACCGATGCTATTACAATAACCTGGCGTTACTCCTTTAAGCAGGCTAAAGAGGATATCAAGATAGTCGCCTACTTATATGCGCCAGATGAACACCCGATAAATAACGCGTTAACGTGGTGCTAAGAGGAAGTGTTATGCACTCGAATGAACTTTAATTTGCGATGCACCTTCATGAACTTTAATGTTCGATGCACCGCTGGGTGCCTGTTAATTAATTTAATTTAATTTTACATGTATCATGTTTATTCGTATTCGTTCTTTATTAAACATACCCGATAAATTATCGCATTCGTTAGCCGATGCTCTTTCCGTTTAACGAGCTTCGCCACTCGACCAGCGAAAATAAATTTCCGCGTCGTGTTTACGCGAAAAATTGAACACACCAAGCCGAGCTCTCTGATTCGCTTTCACGCGGCAAACCGCCATTTCAAATGTATTCAAATTTATGGCGCGGACGTCACTACGTTTCGAGCAACAAAAGCCTACTAGGATAAATTCGCCTACGTATTCACCGCGTTTGACACAATAAAGTTCTTGATAGATCTTCTTTCCAGGCAAGCACAGCTGTTTGGTATACAAGCTTGCCACTAATCGATTCTATCTTGCCGCATTCGAGTCGTGCATCCACGATCTTCTCGCCCTTATGTTACATTCTTTCGCTTTACTAGCGTGCTGGCAAACGTTTTACAAGCACTTTTCATGAAGAGATACTAGGCATACGTGTCTCGGGCAACGAAATTTCAACCATAAAAGTTTTACGTCCCCGCGCGAAAGAAGATTACGAGGAATTATAAAAAGTTTAACTGATTTTCGTGGCGTACGAAGAATAGCGGATAGAAGAGAGAAGTACTTTGAATTTCTACGATGAACTTCTTAATCTTTTCGCTACGAAGAGCGTATATATCGAAATAGGCATAACTGTGAATCATGGGTCGATAATTAGGTCTACGACTCGTGTATGCTATCTGTGGCATCCGTTGATGTACAGTATAATTACCTCATTAACGTATTGTATTTCAATTTAATACACCGTACTGGAATATTCTAGAAATGAAATAATCATTGCGCTGTAACGACGTGCTTAATACACTGTTTATAACAGATCCTAAAACATTCATTTAATAAAATGAAATAACATCATATATACGCCTTTAAAAATTGGACGATCATTTGTTAAAAAGCGTACGTATTGTTTCTTTGTTCGATTTTAGTACGTAAACATCATGCTGTAATTGAAAAATATTCAGAGTGACAAGCTCGTAAATCATGCGAAAAGTAAAATAGGGATGAATGAGTAATTATTATTAACGGTCTCGCAGACCGACAATAGTAATTAGGGGTTAATATGACAATAAAATAGATATAAGTATTTAAATTGTGATCCTTAATTTCATTACACAGATGAAAATAGATACAATAATCTACTGTAGAGAAAAAATACGAACGCTCCTTGCAAATGATTGTCCAATTTTTGACGGCGGATATATATGTGCCCATAATTATGAAAGTAATCTAAATCAAAATTCAAAAAATGAGTTTATCAGTTATTTCACATCACATTATTTTAAACTAAATTAATTCAATGTAATTTTTACGATACTGTAAAAAATGAACCGTTAGTGCTTGTTCGTTCAACATTGTATGGAATTCATTTAACGCTAATCATGAAAGCGATCTAATATCTCGAAACAAGAAATATATGACTTAGACTACTTTCATAATTACGGGCACATATACGATCTTCGTAACCAAAGGGTTATATCCATATTCTTTTTCCAATTCTTTCCTATTCTTCGGCTAACAAAGAATTCCAATGGTTTCAAGACGCCAACAGAGTTTCAGCTATCAAAATTGATCGGCAAAGGTCAAGTCGAAGAATGATGCGCTACGCAGGAATTTCTCGAGTGCCTATAGGCGCCGATAGTAATGAAAGGGTTAAATTTACGACTGTTACTAAGTATAATAAAGTTTAAAGCACCGAACGCGCACCATTCGCGATTCCGCCACTTTTGCATCCGCTATTTGCGTGAGTATGCACATTTTCCTGCTCGTAATTTCGTCTGTTTGAGAAAGCTGCTCTGATTATGCAGATTCCGCCGGTGCTTTGGAATTGGATCGCGTGACAGGTGCGCTCGGATAGCACTCGGCCCGCTGGCGATCGCTGTAACAGCGATATTACGTAAACGGTCGGGATAAAAACAAAGTAGAGTGGCAGCAGTGTATCATTCCGCGGCGTAATTTCCGAACGAGGATGGACCCATAAAATTACCCGTACACGTGATAGCCGCATTAACATCCATCCTCCGTTATTTGCGTAAACGTTAATTCCACCCTTGGATTGTGTTTCGTCGTGCTCCGACAGCGTGAAATCGTTCCACGTTTCGGAGATCCTTTTTTCATGGTTTCTTTCAATTTTTCTGCGTACGCAATGTAAACGTTTGCAATACGGAACTCTCGATTTTAAAGTATTGCCAAACATCGTGGAAATTGTCAAAAAGACAAAATTTGCCCTTTTTTTAAATAAAATCAACGCGTTGGGACAAAGCAATCAATATATAATCATATTTAATTAATTAAGTGTTAAGCAAACGTGAAATTCGGCTGTTTGGTAAAGAGGTATATAATACGAAACACGTACAAGATTTCTAAAGAAAGCTCTTTCTAAAAAATGGTGAATTTAAGGTAAATTGCATTGGAAGTTCGAGTGCTTCGCGAATCGATAATAACTACTGTTCTAAATTTAATTGACAAAGGAAGTGGTCTAAATATGGGCTGCCACTTTTATTTTAGCGTTCATTGCCTAACCCGTTGAACATACCTAATCGTTCACTTTTACGTGATTTATAGTAAACTACGTTAGTAAAGTAGTCAGTGTACATTTAGAACACGTTAGCTTTCTGAGGTAGAATTGAAATACGTTTGTGGCGGCTCTCCTGTACCTACCACTACAGGGACATACGAAATAGGACTTTCTCGAAAACACTCGCTCCAAACCACCTCGTCCATATACATATCGCCTTTAACCCTTTGCGGACGAGTGTCTGCAAATAATCGCCACTTTTCTGGTTTCGTGGACGCACTGTTCACTGTTAAAGCAGAAAATTTAAATTCATATCGTTGATAAACGCTTCAAAGTTTTAAGAATTTGTTGACCCGGAATTCGAAAGCTTAGAAATTTAAAGGCTTGGAATTCAAAGTCAAAATACTCTTTTAAGTTTTACTATTCGTCGTCTGCAAAGGGTTAACCTTCCTTCCAATATCCCAACGTCTAAGGCAGGGCCTGCTAGATAGCCTTACTGATGAGTCCACTAGCAGGCCCCAAAACGAAACGCAACACCCTTCCTCTTTCATATCCTATCCCCCCCTCTACAGCTCCACACGATGAACAAAAGTAACGTTTGCTACAAATTACAAATTATAAAGTAACAGTGAAAATTTTCATTTTTAAAAGCGTGGTCCAAATATGGACCACAAAATGGGTAACAAATCGTGTCAATTAAAATGGGTCTGAGATCTAAACACAACCTCGCTTGGATCGTCATAATATAGTCGAATAAATTCAAATTGTGATTAATATTCTTCTCACGCGTCTAAATTTATTATTCGCCTAAGTTCCAAGAGTTTCGAAACGTAAAAGTAGCGCAAAATTTCGAACTCTTGAAACTGGAAACCTTCGAAATTTCGCAGCGTATCGAGGTTTTCCAGGCGTCCCATTCCTAATTCCCAGTACGATTTAAACGAAGAACGAAAAATGGATAATTAAATTAAGAGAAATTATTTTGGAAAATTGTACAGCGAATGATGAGCAACATAGGTTAAGAAAACGCTGCTATAGGCTACGATATGCATTTCGTACGCCATAGGGGGTCGGGATGAAACAAAAAAATTGCACCAGCTTGCTGTACAGGTGCACGCACACGCGGATCTACCTGGTCGGTTCACTGACAAGCCGCTCCCGCGGGCAAAGTTCAATGCTAGGAGCTCCTTCTTGTTTTATGTACCGGATTACGCTTCGCCTGCCTCGGAAGTAGCATCTCCCTGGAGGCTCTCGCGCGGCTCTCGCCAGGCAGGCGCAGGAAAAAATCGTAAAAAAAAACCGACACACCGATGTGTCCGCTTCGAGCTCTTCTTTAACGCGACTCATCGAACGAGTTGTGCTTTCTAATGCGGTTTAGATTGCAGCGACAGAGGAATTCAGATCAAAATTTAGATCGCTGCATATGAAACGTCGTTTTCTGCGACGTTCGCAATTAGCAGGTGAATTGCAGAGTTGAGGCATCATTCGAATAAATCTTGTACGAATAACTCGAATAACAGTAAATTATTCGAATAACATCTGGAACAAATTAGTCGAATAACGTCTCGACGAAATCTTTCGGATAACATTTTATTCGAATAATCTTCGAAGAGGAAGTATGAAACATATTTGAAGCAAGAAAGTAATCAAAGCTACGAAAAACGTAGCAAAATTGTCTTGTTTTTATAAGGCAGGGTTTGGTATATTTTAGTCGAATAACTTTCTTCGAGTGAAACTTTATTCTAAGAATTTATTCGAATAAAATATGCTCAAATACAGTGACTAGTGTCCTTTTAATTTTGTTCAATCGTTAATCGTATTATTTGTACAAATTAATTCGGAGCCTTTAGGATTTCATAAGATTTATCATTTAATTACAAGAAATCAAATACAGTTTTAACCCTTTGACGAGTACGGTGGTACGTGTACGGCCAAACATTGTTAAGCCCACAGAAATAAGTCCGTACATGTAGATCTTATGTCACGTAACTGCAGCAACGTTTTTGTGCTCCATTCGATGGGAACGAATTTTACAATGCTTCGTTATTATCTTTCGTATGTTTTATCATGTTCCATATCAAAACATGTAATAAAATATATATAGTATACGTATGTATATGCACACGAAAAACATAATTCTATACTAGTCAAAGGGTTAATATTCAAAACCTTCAGAGTTTCGAATGCCATTTTCGCATTTATCGAAGAAATTCACCACTTGATAAACAGAAAAGTGGCGATTTTTAATCCATAAAGATATCAAGAGTTTAAAGATAAAGGCACTGAATTAATTATTACACCCAACAGTAAATTAAATTGAGGATGAAGACAGTTTCTCTAATCCACGTGTGCAGAATACTAAAAATAATTATCGGTAGAGATGGGATCAAGTTCGATATGTATTTACGAATCCAAGTCAATTTCAATAACAATGTTTTGTTTCACGGATTTGGAACACTACTCGCGAGCAATAATACAGGGTGGTCACTGAAAGACTGAAGGGTTTGAACAAGTCATAACTTACTCATTTTCAAGCTTTCTTATTTCCTTTTTTTGTAGGTTATAAAGCATCCCTTGTAGATTAAAATGGATACGTGTGATGTCCAGTAACGAGTAAAGCTCATTGAAATTTTCTATTCCAGTGAAAGATTAATCGTTAAAACTCAAAATTTAACTCTACTCTTTTAGATATTGACGCATGGAGAATCCAAGGGAGTTACATCGGTAAAGTTATGGAAACTGCTGAGAAAAGAGTCTATATTTGCGAGCAGAAAGATGGTGGTGATTTGAGGGACGTTATTCTTCACGCATAATACTGAAAAATATCCCTTAACTATATTTCCAAATAAAATAATAAAAAATTTAAAAAACATATGTTTGCGAAAGTTATTTTTGTCTTATATCATTCAGCTATTCAGTGGCCACCCTGTATTTTCATAATTATACTTGATCCCATTTCAAATTACAGGCGTCGTTCTATGCTTAAACGTCCTTACAGTTCTAAGGATGCGATAGGAAGGGACGAAATTTTTACCCGAACGCATCATTCCACTCTTCAACTTTCCCCCATCACACGAAAGCAAATGGCGATAGTAGCGTGGCAAATGCGCAACCCATTACATTCATCGTCGCGTCGCGAGAAGGAAAGTGTCCGCGAGGATGCTGATTCTCCCAGCAGTCAGAATTCTCCCGAAGCTATCATAATCGCGTGGTGGACGTTAGCAAGCGGGTGTTAACGCAACAGAGGACGTTGTAACGAGGATCGAATGGATTACACGTGCGCGTAATGACGTCGAGTCTCCTGGCAGTAGCGACCGGTAGCCGACAGACGAGAGAATTGAAGCCTATCAGCCAAGAGGAACGCCTGAAAGTGGCTGCGACGCGACGCGGGGTTAATAGAGATCGCGTCAGCTTACCGCCTCTCTCTCCCACTCTCTCTACATGTATAATATTCCACGCCAACCTCGCAATACTTAGCAAAAATATCCTTTAACGCGCCGCGGTAACTCGAAGAATATTCATTTCGTTGATCGTTTATTTTGGATGGGAATATAATGCGAGTTGTTGGATTATTTATACATAAGCAATAATAAAAATGAATCTAACATTGAGAGACACTGCATTGCGGGACCGTACTTCCACTGTCAGGTTTAAGGGCCCCTGACTGTTTGTCACCGAAGGCCAGGACAATAAACACAGCGCAAGCATAGTTTCTCTTCTTTAAGTGGACGCTAAGATTTTCCATTCGAAGGCTGAGCGTCGCTTCACTTCTCCACCGTTTTTCAAACGGTAAAGAGGTTCTTCCAAGACGCGAAATAAAGTATACAAATTAAACCTAAGAACGAGACTATAATTTATTTATCCGATTGCCAATACGAGTGTTTTCGTATTCGTCGTCTCCACTGCGTCAATTATGACGGTCGAAGGTGCGTTTCCTCGCGAGATACGCATAATATCGAAGAACGAGAATTTTGAATCTTCAAAAAATATAAACGATACACGGTGTCCCAATAAATTATGGAGCAATTGGAAAAGCGGTGATTCTAATAAGCGAAAGATAATAAATCGACGATATGGAAATAAAATTATTTCATAAGAAGCTTAACCGAATTTAAAGATTCGTGAAATGCACTAATGATTGCTGATAATATCATGAGTAGACTGCGGATTTTTATGAGAATTCCTACTTTTACAAGCATAATTAAAAGAATGGGATTTTAGCGGGAATCTATTTCAACCTTCGACTCTTTGAAATCCGCGGTATGGAAAATGTCCCACCTTTTCTTATACACAACTTGCACGTATTTTTGTAAACCCACTTACAAATTTTAAAATTACAAGAAGGAAATCTTGTACCTCGAATAGTTAAACATTATAATTTGTAGATGTTTTGCATATTTTGTGCATATTGTATGCAGAATGTAGTTCTTTGACAGCTCAAATTTTACATAAATGCATAAAAATCCACAGTCCAATAATTATGGAAGAGGGTTACGTCGATAAGTAGACAAATTGTGAATTTTACAAAGCAAGCAGTATTGAAACAACAATTGTTTGTCTCTTTATTCATTGAATCATCTTCGTAGTATAGAATTTGAAAATAACCTCACAAATACATACGTATTACAATTCGAAGTTGGTTCTATGGACTGCTGTTTTAGACGAAAGACGAATTTCTATTCTAATTTCTGAGTTGCATTATTCCGCAGTGGAATAAACCGTGTAACGTGAAAATCGTCACCGATAAAGATTCTCAAGGGTGCGAAGAAATCGTTCGTTTCAAAATTACCGTGAAAGGGAAAGAAAGCGTGCGTGGCGTTAAAAATTTCATAAACCTGTTCTCCTGTAAGCTGCTTTGCCAGCGAAGAGAAAAGAAAAGAAAGGAAAAAAAACAGAAGAAAACTAGAAAAATGTCAAAAAAAAAAAAAACGTTCATATATCCACAGGAACTTTTACTCGGCTGGTAATTGAACGTTATCACGTTTTACGTTGGTTTTTATGAAAAGGAATTTCATCGTCGGAAAAAGAGGAAGAAGAAGATGCAATTTCGCTCGTCCACGGTCACCGATAGAAGGTTTGTAGGCGTAATAAAGGTTTTTTACCGAAATTAAACGGAGTTCGTTACGATCTGTTGTTGCACCGACGATCACCTATCTCGTTGCCCGGCCATCCCTCTTCTTTCAACTACCGTTCTACCCCCTTCTTCCCTCCTCTTTCTGCCTCTCGAGCATTGCTTCACTCCCGAGCTCCAGCTTATTATCATTATTTCGCGATAAAGGTATGAAATAATCGAGAGACGTTCTATACCACACTTATCGGCCCCGAAGAGGCGCATCAAGAGGAAGAGGGAGGGGAGGCGAGCAAAGAGAGAGTATATATCTAAGAGCCGGGTATACGATGTTGATGCTGATACCTAATCGATCGAGATCCAATCGAATATTATGGCTAACGAGCTGTCACGCCTGCCTGAACACGATGCTGGAATCATCCTTCTCCTCGACAACGAGATCCTTCACCTTAGATTCAACCAGACCAACCTCTAGATTTTCGCCTTTTCGCCTTATTTGACAAGGCCGAAAATTTATGCTACCAGAAACTTGAAACGATCACACGTCCTCTTATGAACATTATCGCGATTGCTTTCTTAATAATTAATCTAACGCGCGCGAGATTTCCGTGTGATAGGTAACATTGAAAGTGTAGCTGTACGAGCATAAATACCGGGGGTAAAGTACTCGAACGCGATAAACGTAAGATTGGATACATTGACTTAATGAAAATGGGCCATTCTATATAATTAATTAGCGCGAGTAATACCAATACGAGTTATTTGATTGACATCAGCTTCCTCGTATATCCTAACCGTTAAAGATTAACGTTGCATCGATGCAACTTTTCATTTGCAGTTTCTTCGAACTTTATAAAATCGTAGGACTTAGGTGAAAACGGAAATAACGACTAAAAAAAAAAAAACATAATGCAAATTCGATGAATACGTTTTCACGACCACGATATTAAACTCTTACGCTACAATAACGAGTCTCGCTCGTTCTATGAATTGTGACATAGACTCGACGAAAATCGATACGACTTACGATAAAATTTAATTAGAAATCTAATTTTAGCTTCGTACAGTCAACCACCGTATAACACGTTAGTTATGTATCTAAAAAATATTCCGTGCTATGCGAAATCTTGTTAAACTGAGCCAAATATTGCTACAAGAATAAGAAGCAAAACTCGATCTCAAAATCTAATAAACAAGCTGTAAATTTTTATGCAAATTCATATTTCTAGAAGCACGCGCAAAGAAATGTGCTTCGATAGAGATTATCGTATTTTTGTACACGATGTGCATTCTGTGCCATTTTGCTCGCCTAAATTTCCCAATTAACGTATAAAAACCATCAATCTACTAATAAAACTACTACCTTATTCCCGAATTATTTACTCCCGTTACAACGAATTCTTGTTTGCGAGAATTTCGCGTTACAGTGGTGGAATTCCTGCAACTTTTTAATCGCGTTACAGAAGTACCGTGTTATACGGGGGTTAACCGTATTACAATATCCTCCCAGCTCCTCCGTAGAAAGAAAGAGATGCGTAAACAAGCACCGCGGATGCTTGCGTATGTTTTGCGGATGCGAAACATTGGAAAACATCAGCAATACCACGCATTTCAACGCCATCGCGTGATGGTGGCACCGGCGTCTTTGGTACAGCATCCTCGGGAGGAAGATGCAAAAAAGTGGCAGGCTTACCTGAGAGTTTCCAGAAGCTGGGAGCGGAGGCGGGATGACCCGGTTGGTTAACGACGTGGGAATAGTCCTTGGCACCACCTCTTCTCGACCACTCCGCTCAATGCACCACTTTGGCCCGTTCTTTACGACTAACCGGCAGACTGGTCGAGGTGACATGATTGCATCGCTTATTGGCCACTGGATTCCATCGCGGCACTCATCCCTCGCACACGCGATACCCCTTGATTGGGTGTCTCTCGAGCCACGTCGGCCGAGGATGTTGATCTCGTCGAGGATGAACGTTTCGAAAGCGCGAGCCGATCGAAAAATAGAATCGTGATCGACGACGACGCTGCTCCGGACGAGGAACACGAGCTCAAATGGGAAGGACGATGTTTTGCCCGACGAGGTTTTGCCCTCGAATGTCACGAAGAAACTGGCCGCGTACGCTTCTTAGAGCCTCTACTTGCGCGACCTGCGACAAAAACAGTTGCCGAGAATTTATTTACGAGTCGATTTGGAAGTCCTTGGAAGAGAGTCGAGGAGACTCTGTTGGACAGTGTTTTGCGCCGCGAGATGCGCGCAGAACGAACCGGGGTGATTTGTATTCGACGCGTGTTACTTCGACGACCGATGAAAAAAACGGCTAACCTTTCGAGAGCAACGTCTTGTTACCGCGAATGAATTACGGGCATCGTTAAGGCAACTTTGAGACGTCTATTAGGGGACGACGGGCGTTATTCAAATATCCTTTATCGGTTATTGGCCAATTATTATCGGGCGTAGATTGCCGATTCTCTTCGAAGCTTGATACGAGGCGTCGAGGATGGGATGGGCAAACTCAACAGATACGTGTTTTGAGGAAAATAATTTTTACTAGCACCGCAAATCCTCTTACAACATTTTTTTCTGTAAATACTTAACCCTTTGCGAATAAGGAATAATGGCATTTAAGGAAGTATTTGAAATTTCAATTCCAAGCCTTCGAACGTCAAACTAGGGTAGATGTACCAATTACTTACCACTTTAAGGTTACTTACTGGTACTTAGTACTTACTGGTACTTAGTACTTACTGGTACTCAGTACTTACTGGTACTTAGTATTTACGTACCACTTTAAGGTTGTCGCATAACTTTATCTAACTATGTTAGAACGTATTTAACCTAAAAATCGTTTCAGTTTGGAGCATACGATTGTTCAACGTCTCTTCTATTTACGAACATTTTTTTATACGTTGAATATAATGAATTAATTACTACGCAATTGAAAATATACAACAAAGTCCAATGTGCCTCTTACTGTCACTTAAAAACTTGTCATTTAAATAGAAACACGTTTTAGATATATTAGCGTTTCAGTTTGTGTAACAGATATAAGATATATAGTAAGCGTATCGCTTTTACCGAATTATGACGCATCCCATAC
Organism: Eucera pruinosa; assembly: GCA_028830335.1. Taxonomy (NCBI): domain Eukaryota; kingdom Metazoa; phylum Arthropoda; class Insecta; order Hymenoptera; family Apidae; genus Eucera; species Eucera pruinosa. Next base: position 14,998,867 of record JAMYCR010000005.1, read on the forward strand.
TTTATAATCACATTGGTCACGTTTTAATATTCAACAGTAGATTTACTTCCTAACGTTCATTTCAAATATTAAGCATAAACGAATATAAAATGTCTATGCGTGGTCACGCGAACCGAACTCCAAATTTATGTAATTAATTACTTTGCTATTGAATAAGATAATTCAAATGATGATAGAGACACTGATAGTAATTAGGACATCTACCCCATCAAATTTCCAAAACTTCGAATCAACTTTGTTGACATTGTCAAATATTAATATAAATACTTTTCTTTAAAAATCGACGTGCGTCGAGAAAACGAAAAACGCGATTAGGTAGCTATTTACAGACACGCGTCCGCAAATGGTTAATCAATATTCTTCGAAGAAAATGGTTAACGATGGGTGTTGGCAAAATTACGCGAGAAGGTTTCCAGGAAGGTGGAAGATTCGCGCTAATTCTAAGATAGGAAGTTCTTGCGGTGGTCGGTTCCGGATGCTGTAAAAGCAGAAACGGTTCGCTATCCAGCGCACATACACGAACGTTTATATATAATAAGGCTTGTGTGACCGATGCCTGGGTCACCGTATACGGTGGAATATTACTGCCATTAATCAACGACAGAGCGTCGCGGAGGTGACGACAGTCTGACAGTTCTTTTCTGCTACACTCGCCTCTGGATTTTGCCTTGGATACCTCGCAGATCTCGGCTGGCGGCTGCACTTTGCAAGGAATGCCACGTGTTCCGTGAAAGAGGCGGATTCTTAAAAAAAAAAGGAAGCAGAGCAGAAGAAACCGCGTGGCATTGTGTCGCCACGGGATATCGCAACGTCGCGTCGCGAGAGCCGTTGGAAATAAAACTGTCACCCCGGCGCGTCGCCATGCTAAATCCATCGCGAAAGATCATTAATTTTCAGCTGATAAATTCTGTTCATCGATAGGCGGGGTATATGTACCGCGTGCTGCCACTTTAAGGTTCTCGCGTAACTTTATTTAACTATTTTAGAACGTATTTAATCTAAAAATCAATCCAGTTTGGAGCTCAACATTAGCTAACATCTCTTTTATTTATGATGGTTTTCTTTGTGTGTTAAATGTGATGTATTAATTACTAATTTAGTGAAAATATATAACAAAGTTCGATGTCCCTCTTACTGTCATTTGGAAAGTTCCCATTTAAATAGAAACACGTTTTACATATATTGGAAATTCACTTTGCGTAACAGATATAGGATGTATAGTAAACGTATCGCCTTACTGAATTATCACACGTTCCATACTTTATAATTACGTTGATCACGTTTTAATCATCAACAGCGCATTTACTTCCTAATATTTACTTATAAATATCGAGTGTAAACGAATATACAACGTCTATGCGTTGTTACGTAAACCGAAGTCAAAATTTAGTAGGAAAATTTGTTCACTTACGATTCTTCATACATCACTTTGCTATTAAATAAACGAATTAAAGTGCAGGTGTAGGAACAGTGACAGTACGTGGGTCGTTTACGCAAAAGAAACTTAAATATGCAAGAAACTGCAGAATGTATGTGACGCGTAAAAATGTGCGAACGATTCAAAATCAAGTACACCTTGTAATGTTTAAGGGATGAAACTAATCTCTATTTGCAGTCCATTTGTTTATTTTTGTTTGCAAAAAGCTAAATTTGCACAAAGATTCGCAGTCTTAGAAGATTTCTATCCTTGTGTTAATTAACCCCTTACCCTAGGATTATATTATTAGCTGATCACTATTTTCATATCAAGTCACGTAGAAATCATTCGAGTATTGTATAATAAGTTAATAACACGAAATTAAAATTAGAGTTCAAATGAAACTTCATCCTTAATAGTAGTCGTTTCGGTCGAATTCATGGCACAATTCGTAGCACAACTGTGACTCGTTATTACATATATTAATTATACATCGATTGTTTCATCGTCTCGAAAACTGGCCCCAAAAAGGAAATTCTAAAATAATACAAATAACAAATCCCTCACCGAAGCCAAGCGGAACAAAAATATCGAGAATTCTTTTCCAATTAAGAGCTCGCTCCTGCGTACCGAACGCCCGATAAAATGCTTCGAGAATCTATTTCTATTATTCGCAATCTGCAATCAGCCACACGTCGCTAGACGTCTCGTCCGCCCTTCTAATTACGCGTCACAATGGCGGTGTGGGGTTTCACGGGGGATGAAGGCGGGACGAGAGACAAAAAGGGATCGGCTGGTTCTTAGCCAGGCGAATGGCGGCGATTAATAAAAGCGGAAAAGCACGGCGCGAAACTACGAAGGATTTTCCAGTCACGTTCGCCACGGGCCGGAGTTAATTTACGAAATAAATAATATCTTCTTCTTGCGCCGCTTCCGTGCAGGGCGGCGGGGGTTGCAGCCGCCAACTGGAGAAGATACGACGGGAGGGTTGGTTGGACGTCCACGGGGAGGGGTGAGACTCATAAAGCTGCCTACGTGTCGAGCGTAATGAGAACCGGTGATTTTTCTTTCCGCGCCCGCGAATGTAAAAGAAAAATGAACGTGTTCCTTCCCTATGGCGTCTATCGCGACGTTGCCGTGGACACGGCGAACGCCCACTGGTTTATTAGCGAGTGGGTGCCGCCGTGGGTGCTCCAACTTGTCACCGACATCGGAGAATAATGATTCGGTTAATTACGTGTGTTTACCTTCTACGTGTTTTTACTTTATTTACGTTGTGCGTATTGTGCAATGTTTACGCGTTAATGAGAAATCTGAAGCTGGGAATAGAAACACGATGCACGTGGCGCGTAAAAATGAAGCAAATATTAAAACTAGAAAAGTTGGTATGATTAGAGGGTGGAAATTAATGGCCACTTTAATTCCATTCTTTTAGCGATGGTTACGAAGATTTGAATTTGATTCGACTTTTAACTGATTAGTAGACTGTGGTCCTTTATGCATTTATAGGGAATTTAAATATGTAAAAAGATAGGGACTGCAAATTGTGTTGAAAGATACAGAAAATGTTGAAAGTAATAATACAAATTGAAGTATTTAGGGAATAACACAGATCTCGTGTTCTTTAATTTCGTTTGTAAAGATGTGAATTCGCATAAAGATCCGCAGTTTACTAATCAGCAATGGAGAAGTCGATGAGAATTAATATCTAAAACTACTTAACGAGAGTAGAATCGCGCATCTTGTTTCCTTTCCACTCATTAATCCCAACGTACCTATAGCTGGATCACGCAGTGAATTTTCCAAACGAGCCACGAAACGACAATCGTCTTAGAGACAATCTTTCATGTAACTTCCAAGGGGCGACAAGTTCCCTATCGCTTTTATCGCTCCAATACACAGTTTTGTAAGAGAGTCACCGCACAATTTTGTCTATCGTTCACGGAACAATCGTTCCACATCCTAAACACATAATAAGAAGCAAGGATTACGATAGATGGGTGTAGAAGAGCGCGACAAAGCAGCCCGCGATATATCGGGAAATCAATTTTTATCAGAGGATACACGTTGCAGCGAACATTTCAGAATGCCAAAAGAGACGCGTATAGAAGCCGCCTTTCCGGCTACCTAATACCCGGGACATATACACGGGCATCATTTTTATAGCGGCAATTTCATTTGAGCCTCGCCTCATGCAGTGGTTTCTGATGAGCGAGCTAAAGCAACCCTCTCCCACTTTCCACCTCCTCCTCCCCCTCCCCCCCGCCCCCGAAAGTGGCAGCATCGGCATCCCTCTGCTCCGGCTTTCTTCCGTTCCACCCCCGCTGCGACGCCATCTTTTCATTAAAACGGTTCATCTGTGAGCCGCGTCGAGGCGCTGCCCTTCTTGCACGAAGGGAGAAGCAAAGGAAGAGGGTTGAAAAGAAGGAAAGAGACTCCAACACCCCGTAGGAGGAGGGGATGGCTTCGCTAAGTTTTCCTTCGTTTCATATCTCAACTCCAACGCCTCCCTCTCCGCCTTTCTTCTCTCACCCTTTCCCCTTTTTCCTTTTCTTTCTTCCACCCGTTCCCGTTCCCGTTCCCGAGCTACAGACTTGGCTAGGCGTGCTCTGATTAATGCCCCCGCTAATAACGTCTTCTCCCCGGGGAAAACCCCCCCAACCTGCAACCCCCGTCACGCTGGACCGCGCGGACTTATGCGGAATTAAAAACACATCTCGCAGCCGAGTTATTGCGCCGGGCATTGTCCACCGGCATTGTTCCACTGCAAGCCTTTTTCGATCCACTGCTCGGTGGATGATGATCTTCCGAGGGGAAACACGCGATAACATATGCGTTCGCACGGTTTTTAGTATCCGTGGTCAGTTCTGTTACTATGTTTATTATTCTAGCGGGGGTAACGATAGCATCAACATTTGCAAGGCTTGAGTATCGCTAGGGTAAATGACTCACGTATTGTCACTGTTTCTATAACTGCCACTTGAATTCTTTTATTTAATAGCAAAGTAACGTATATGAATCGTAAAAGAATTGTTTTTACTGCATTATAAAAATTTCCATACTTGCTACTTACTTTACATTAGTCACGTTTTTATGCTCGAACGACACAATTCACCGCCTAATATTTATTTCTAAATATCAAATATAAACGTATATGCCATGTCCATGTGTTGTTACATAAAAATAAAGTCCAAATTTAGTATTGAAATTCTTTTAGTCTTAAATCTTCATACATTCCTTCGCTATTAAATAAACGAATTCGAGTGACAAGTATTGGGACCCTGACAGTATTTGAGACATATATCCTACGTATCGCGAACAAAGACAATATAGTGTAGATGTCCCAATTACTTTCAGTGTTTCTATAACCGACGCTTGAATTCGTTTATTTAATAGCAAAGTAACGTATAAAGAATCGTAAGTAAAGAAATTGTTATACTAACTTTGGACTTCGGTTTGCGTAACAACGCATAGACATTGTATGTTCGTTTATACTTAATGTTTGTAAATAAATATTAGGAGGTAAATGTGCTGCTGAACATTAAAACGTGAGCGATATAATTATAAAGTATGGAACGTGTCATAATTCAGTAAGGTCTATACGTTTACTATATATCTTATATCTGTTACACAAACTGACGTGTTAATATGTGCGAAATCGTGTTTCTATTTAAATGAAAAGTATTCAAGTGACAGTACGAAGGACATTGGACTATGTTGTACATCTTCAATTACGTAGTAATGAATTTATTATATTGAACATTGAAAAAAAATGTTCACAAATAAAAGAGCGGTTGAACAATATTGTGCTCCAAACTGAAACGATCTTTATGTTAACGACGTTCTAAAATAATTAAATAAAGTTACGCGACAGCATTAAAGTGTCAATACGTGGTACATTTACCCTATTCAGTTTTTCTACGAGTTTATCGTTTCAGAATTTATCATCGGGAATTGCAATAATGTTTTTGTTTGCAAGTTTGGGGTATCGGTGTTCATTCTTGCTCTGAATTTATTGTAGTGGGTTGCAAAATACTCCTCCGTTCATAATTCATGGGACATCTCCATTTGCAAGGCTTGAGTATCGCTATTTTATAAGAATTCTCAACATATTCGTACTAAATGAATCTTTTCTTTAAAACTTACTTGTAACCGAAGCATACATTTTATCTTTTATATAAATGCCTCGCAAGAATGATTAGAAAATACATAAATAAAATAAAGGAGAAGCTAGAGAGACACGTTTATAGTACGTTGAGTGTTTTTAAAAAAGATAATATATTCAATAAACTATGTACAAACGTGATAAGTAGACTGTGGATGTCTACGCAAATTCGTATCTCCTTAAGCAAAATTGATAGAGTGGACTATAATAGAGATCCCCTTGATTCTCTAAATGTTATAATTTTTTTACTTCACTTCAAATATTTCCTATATTTTTATGTACCCTGTGAAAGGTGTTCTTTTTTAGAAATTTAAATTTGCCACAAACGCATAAAGATCCGCAGTTCAATCATAACTCTGTTTGCAATAAAATAAGCACAATAGTGAACACATTTTGTCCTCTGCCTGATATTATCAGCCGGTTATTCTTATTAAATATTTCCAATCCCAAAGCGTACGTAATAATTTGATGAAAGTGTTCCACTGTTTTTAATTCGTCGCGTTAGAAATTTCGCCAGGGATTGCAATTTTCGAGAACGCATGATTTGCTGCACGTTGCCTAATATTCCCATAATTAAGGCCGATTTCTCACTTGGCATAGGATCGCCGTGAGTCACGGTGCGTGCGTGACGCGCAAGCCAAGGATCGCCTACCACTGTCCCTCATTTATATTTCGCTGATTGCCGTTATTCCTTCCGATTCATTAAGTTCGGCCGCATCCGCCGACGTGCCCTTATCGGCCGCCCCCGGCAGGCGAGCCAAAGGGGCAGAGGAGGGCTGCAACGGGACAGAAACGAATAGCCACGAAGAAATAATGTACGTAACTTAATTACCGATAGAGGCGGCACAGGAATAAAGGAATAAATGATGGCGAAGAGATATGTGAGCGCTGTGCAACGGCAGCGAGCATTAATGCTGGAATTAATGCCATCGAATGTAAATAATGGCAACGATTTTGTAAATCAGGAGGCAAGTTTGCGCAGCTATAAATCCAAACACTTTCCAATAATTTATAGGAAACATTATTTATCAGCTACACCGATGAATAATTCGCTTATCTTGTTGAATTCAATCTTTGCTTTAAGGAAAGTCAAACACCTTATCTTAAATATAGTGGCTGTTATTCTGTAAGGTTTTGTGAAATTTTTCAAGCCACCTATGGATTTTCTGCTGGAAAGAATGCTTCGTCTTTTGGTCAATTAAATTCATCGATCCGTTTAAAAGTAGTCGATTACTTATTGGTACGCCTAATATTTATTTATTTATTAGGTGCATCGATATGTAATCCACTATTTTTAAATTGAGCGATGAATTTATTTCGTCTGAAGATGATGTTTTCAATCGCAAAGTTAGTACAAAACATATACAACGGAAGTTAGAACAACAATAATTATATTTAAAATAGGACAGATATTTGATTTCCTTAAATTTAACAAAGGAGTGGATCATTCATCGGTACACTTAATATTCGTTCAAACGGAATAAACCGATTAACGTTAACCGTAGAAGAAATACAATTAATATAAATATATGAGATTCTCTTGTTCTCTACATTGTCAGTGATAATTCAATCAGTAGATGAACTGATGCTTCAAATCTTTATTTTACTTCTTACGTTTCCGTAAGATTGAAACTGTTTTGGATAATAATTAATAGCCTACAACTTTCGATATGTAAGAGAAGGTAGTTTCGATAAATGTGAAACCTATGCCGATAACATTACGACCGCAGAGAGTTAAAAAAGGCGATACGAATTTTCCGAACCAAGCCAGTACCTATCTCGCAAAATCTGGCGCCAGGGAATGGCCGGTTAAGAGTGGATCTTCGGCACCGTAGCTCGGATTCCTCGGAATAAAATAATCCAGAGAGCATTTGGAGCTGGCAGAAGGTAGACAGAGGGGCAAAGGAGAAAAAGATAGAGGGCCCGCTTTGGCTCGATATAATCACGGGTCGCAATCGGGATCGGCTGTTATTACTGTCCGTCCGTGAAAAATGGTTTCCCCAAACAAATTTCTGAGAGAAAAGGGGAGGCCGATTAGGCGCGCTGCTTCACGTCGTTGTCTCGTCATAATTATCGTGTTACGTTGTACGCATCGCCGGCCAATTATGACAAACTGGCCGCTTCGAGCTGTTTCAAGAATCCTTTTTCTAACGATAGATCAACATCCGCTCTTCCATGTAGCCGCTCCAGTTTCACGGATATTTTGGAAAGCCCTGCGGAGCGTAGAAATCATTCAACGTATTCGGGGCCGTATACTTAAAACACGGCGTCGCCACGAGTATACAAATCATTTCACCGGCCTGTAGTTTTTTCAGAAGGGCCGCCAGGAAAACGATAAAAGTCGCCGGCTGCCTCGGAAGAGGAGTGGCTCGAGGTAGTAGTCTGTGGCCTCCCGATGCCAGCGAAGAGGACTTGTTATTAAGTCAAGACGTGTAGCAACTACAATGAGAGAGGAATTATGTTTGTTCCCCGGACAACGCTGCCAAGGGATTCGCCGTTCACTCGATTCGATCCTCGCGACGTAACTCAATCACCGTCAACTTTCCCATTTTTTTCATTTCTTAAGAATCTTCCACTACCATCGCTATTTTTATTTAATTATTCGATAATCCACGGACTACGCGGCGAAAGGAATTCAAAGGAAAGCAGTTCCTTGGAATTTTGCATTCGAACCGCGACAGAATGAATAAAATAAGTCTCGAGTGAAACAACGACGAGAAAGATTTTGTTGATACTTCGTGTTTCGTAAAAAATTAGTGGCTTATTGCCGAATGTTTCAATGAATTTCTTTGCATTTCTGTCGCCAGTAAGAGATGTAGTTTGTGGACAAAATGTGTTTGTAAATTGCTGTTAACTGGAAATGTTTTTCGAACGTTTAGCAACAAGGAGCAATTAAAAAGTTCCACATTGTTGCTACAGTGAGGACACAGCTTTACGTTTGAACATTCTACTCCTAGCCTTTATTTTCCACTATCGTTATTCGACCACTGTTAGGTTTGCGCATGTGAAATGTCGTCATTCGGAGTAACAACGTTAGGCATAAGTATCCAACATAAATCGTCGGACATAAAAAAACAGATTTATAACCTCGACAAATCACTAACTATATAATCACGTGAGATGCATATCATTGGACATATCATCTAACTTTGCATACTAAATACACTAAATAAGATTTGCTTATTGCTATTAATATAACAGATTGCAAATAAATCCCTCTCTCTCTATATATATAAATATTTATTCGCAAAATAGTGTATCATTTACATGTGTACACCGTATAGATTCCATTTCTTTCCCAACATCTGCAAAGGTACGAACTTGCATAAAACTCCGCAATCTACTCTTCATCCGTTACTCTATGATATCTCGTCCGCGATAGGATGATCGAAACGGAGACGCGTTCGCCGGAATCTTTCATTCCTAAATCCTTCTATGTTCTATCCAAAACCAATAATACCCCGTGGACGCGCGTACGTGGCGAATGGCGGAACGGTAACGACCCGTGCATCGGTGCAGAGGCGAGGGCTGCCGTGGTGATTCAGGACGATCCCGCTTATTAAGTGGAGGCGAGTCCATGGACGTGGAGGCCGGTGTATTATGGTCCCGCGGAGTGGCGGATGAGAAGATGGAGATAGGTGGGTACACGCCGGCCAAGCTCTGTGGCTCTCTCGAACGCTCCACAAACCGCTATTATTTATATTAAGTTTAATGCAACTACGTGACTGAATCCTCCCGGGCCGGCTGCCCCGCACCAGACCCCCGTGTATCATTAGTATACGCCTATTATTGCATTACTCCGTGCTCCGAACCGACGTATAGCCAACGTGCGGCCACGGTATTACAACAAGATGTGTGTATATATACCGAGTGGACGATGACCCTTGCCGTGCGCGAAAAACCGGAACCCCTTTCTCTGCCTTCCACCCAACGATAAGGGATGAGCGGTCGAGCGCGATCTGCTACGCGATCTTCAACTTTCCAGCCTCTCCTATCGAGATGCGACAGGAAATTGACCATTGCGTAAATCGAACGTTCGCGTTAACTGTTATTCCCATCTCTGCGCCGTTTTTTTTCTTTTACGTTGTGAACTGTGAAACCCTCTACGGAGTTGTTGGAAACATGTTTTAATAATATAAACACGCTGAGATTACTCTTCATATTGCTAGTCCGCTCTCGACTTGATTATTGTTCTTCGGTATGGGCGCCGTATCGAAACTATCTTTTCGATGAAATCGAAAACTTTTAACACCGATTTTTGCGACTCGCCGTGCCTAATAAAGTCTTCGGAGTAAGATTTGTTCGTATACCACGGCTTAGATCCGCTGCTATAAAACTATTTAAGAAAAGCCTGGTTCCCTTAGCTTTAGCATTGACGATGCATAGGATAAACTATTCATTTTTATACGAAATCATCAGGGGGCTACTTGGCCCCCTTACTAAAATAAAGTACAGCGTTTTTGAAACGATAGGAATTGTAAATAAATACTGCGCGAATTAATTGTTTCCGATAATAGCTAGATTTATAATAATGTGTATGAAAGTATATCTTCATATCTATTGAACTTCATTCACTTTTGTAATACGAACAGGCGTATAATTATATTTAATACATGGATAGAGAATTGACTTTCGTAACTTTGACCGTCGGATTGAATATAATTCTTAAACGAATCATTCTAAATCGCGAGGGGCATAAAAAACCTCTACCTTTTAACACAATCCCAATTTCAGTTTGAAATTTATGATGGTTAATCTATCCTATACTTAATCAATAGCTTTGGCTTCTCTAAGTAACTGCTTCTCTATATTCCCCCTAGATTGCTTCTCGAAGCTCTGCGTGTAATTTGAATAAAGATTTAAATTTTACGCGTAACCTCGAGTTGCTACTTTAACCAAAACGTCCACGTTTTCGTTGAACGAGATCCCGAATGTTTAACGGCTGGCATTTTATTAGGATAATATTCAGTTTCACCGTGCTTTTCTATATATAAATCTGACATAGCCGGGTGTAAATCGCGATGACGCGGTGAAAGAAGCGGGATTTCACGAGCGCGTTGCAAATTGCGCCAATAGCTACAATGTATACTCACGCTTCGCCGCTCGATTGCTTGTTATGGGCGTTCACGCATAGAAAATTGCGCGTGGCAAATATTCATCGCGTGTCGCCTAAACGGCTGTAGACGCACGTACTCGATGCATCGAAGAGGTTAGAGTTTCATCAACCGGAGGGTAATTTCCATGCAACCGAACGCGAAACACGCGAACAACACAAAGGCCGAATAGCCGGCGTGAATTCCACGGCGGTGCTGCTCCTTTTACGAATTAATTTCACGCTGCCTGTAAGAGGAGGCCGTGGAAACTCTTCGTGCACCCGAAAAGGGAAGCAATCAGCGGATCCTCGCCGCTTCCCCTCTTCCATCCTTCGACTGCTGTCCGCGCAAACAACGCTTTATTAGGTGCAAATTGCACGCTACTCGTCCACACGTACGTATACTCGAAACAGCTCGTTGCGCTCTCGTTTTGCCGGCGCGCGTTTCCGCTTCGCGCAATCATTTGAATTCGTGGATCATGCGAATTGGAGGTAATGGCGTGCGCGCGCGACTCCTGCTACACGTGTAACGGGGTACAGTTGGCGTTAAGATACGTATCTTTATGCAAATGCCCGGTGCCATCTCCCGATTCGATCTCTTCATAAAACCCAATGTCGAGGATGGTCAATGGAAAAGCGATTGTATGGAAAACGAAGTCGCACCGCCGTAACGAGCCAAGCGAATACTTCTACAAATAGTAGCGGCCACTATGCAAATTAACTCCCTTCAGCCGAGGGCGGCTTTTTCAATTTCCTGATCAGAAACCGTGGTTGATTTTTATTCGTAGATTGGAAAATTGAAGCGTAAGAGAAATGGAAAGATTTCGGTGATATTCTGTGTATAAGTTACGCGGGAAATGTGATTATCCCGTTCGTCAAACGATAACGTAATGCAAACGGGAGAACTATATGAATCGCGGAATGTTTCACTATTCGTTCTTATTCTAATCTTATTCTAATAATAGCTATTATTATATCTTGTTACTATTCGTCTTATGGTATGTTTCCTAACATCCTGCGAAGATTCTTCTTTTCAAAATTAGGCGAACGATTAACAAGCTTCTGATTGCCCCAATCTATTCAGATTTACATACATACACATATGCCTTAAATCGCTTCGCAGTTTATTCATGGAAATAAATTCTCTGATGTTTCAATATAAAATAAGCTTCGGTCGATAGGGGATATTGGGTACCAATGCTCGAATATCCCAGAAACTAGACACGATAATTGCGAGTCTCGTCGCTTTAAGGTCAATTTATATTACCCGTTCAGACATGAAACGTTTGCCTCAGACAAAAGTAAGTCATATTCATATTATCAGTGGTTAATCGTTCGTCATATATCTGAAACGCATCGTGCCTGAACCGATCCGTGACGCTATACACGTATAAACATCCACACCTATCTTCCTACAGTTTGCCTCAACCAAATCGTGCCGCAAACGTTTCGTGTCTAAACGGATACTATAAATCAGTTTTTAAACGAAATACTCTAGACGAGATTTCCACGAGCCTCGCGGCTGCAGAGTTAAGTGAGATGTGCCCCGCCGTTCTTCCACAAGTATAATTGTAAGGTAATCTTATCGCTAAAGAGCCGCGAAAGAGATCGGACGTACTTGGATTAGAAAAAAATTAACGCAGACATAAAGCGATAAAATCCGCGACGTAGTCTTGATTGTGAATATGTGGTTTTCTTTGCGTACATACATGACGCTTTTTTTTCGGTGTCTTGTTTGTATTTCCCGGGGAGGAGCATGGTAACAGGGTAGGTATACAGCGCGAGGTAACCGATGATACGTTATCTGGACACGAACACGTGGACGCGTGATTTTATCCGCGCATTTCAGCCCGATAATAGGTCTGGATCGGCTACGCCAGATTCAAGATATCACGCTCCCTTGGACAGGATCGCGATCAGATCGGTCATCGTCGTAATACCGACCCACGGTTGCATGTTCACCGCGGTGAACAATGCTTTCACGTCCTCTCGATTCCTCGAAACTGCTACGGTAACGCACAAACTGAACCTTGAGACCGCGACGTTTATCTTTCCATGCGTTCCTCAATTAAAGAGTCTACCTTCGAGTCACGGTATAACGTCTACGGTTGATCCAGGAACAAATACTCCGGTATCGGAATTCAACGGCGATCGTTGCTTCAAGCTACTTAAACGTATTTAAGTTCAATCCCGAAAAAGAAACGTTCCAACGTTAAGACGCAACGGTATATGTTGGCTGATAATTTTTCCATGCATTATGAGCTGTTAATGAACTCGCAGATTCCGTAGTCGAGGAATGACTAGCGACGAGGAACGGAAAAATAGGATGCGACATTATTGAGAATATAGCGAGTCAAGAGTGAATTTGTCCTCATCTAGAATAATTATGAACTTTATGATTAACTCCCCCGGCGATAATTACACGCTATCAGCTAAAACACAAGTTTTGCCGGATGAGTTTCTGTGAAGAATCTTTTGCGACAATCTTACCATAATTGTGATTGTTGCAGAATTTAAGCAGACGGGAGAACAGATACAACTGATTCCGAGCTTATCAGGAACCTCCCATTACCGAACAAGTGCAGCGATCAACTACGTTTTCTTTATCTATCACAACTTCGTTATCCCGGTACATTACTGATATTTAATATCTTAACAGTCAACTTAATTCATCGTATAGAGCTAATTAGTTTCTGAGCTTGCGAACAATTAAGCTAATTCGCGATACGTTTAATTAACAATTTGGCTATGCAGCATTTTGATCAAAGACTATGCAGAAGTCGTGAAAATGCTAAATTCCATCGCGTTAATTTCGTATTCCTCTTCCAATTCTCTCCTATTCTCCGGATAACACAGAATTTTCAGCATTTCAACGCGCCAAGTTACTATAGTTAAAGTAGTGAAAGGGTTAACGGAGAATCGATGTCTATGGCGAAACTTTAGGCTGTTGCTCAGTGTTGAAACGGTGCTCGAATGTTCCATTTTCGTCTTGACTAAACTCCACGTGAATCTCGTTAGAGCATCGCACGGCTTTCAGCGATATTTACGTGACCGAATCGTTTCCCCTGCAAACTGTTCCAGTTCGTGCACCGCCTGAAAAAACGCTGCTCGACCCCGTCCAGGTGTTCGTAGAACCTCCAGCGGCTTTTACGAGCCGCGTAAGTCATGGCGTGACCATTCTCTTCCAGAATCGCTGACACGGCATCATCTTATGAGATCTCTCTACTCCTCAGTAAAAGTATTTGGGTCAGAGAATCGATGCGGTGACCTAAGAATTCTCAAACTTCAAATCTCTTCGACCCTTACATTATATTCATCTTCTTTCCTACGAAAAGATATTGCCAAGAACGAACAGAGCCACGTTGTATCAGAAAGATAAAAGAGAAATATTTAAAAAATCGTAAAACAACCATCAAACTACCCAGAAAAGATAAAATAGCAATTAGCTAAATACGTATGATGCAAGCATTAGCTTGCAGGAATTTGCTTTCTTCTGTGACACTTCGCCAACTATTTAGTAGTTACGTAATTCCTTTTTTCAAACAATTTTTGTTAATATTTGTAACCAATTTCTATGATACTTTCTCTTCTGTCCAACCTATTCTATTTCTGACACCTACTAAAATTCCGCAATAGACGGTTAACCCTTCGCCTTATAATGACGAGTGTAGCTCGTGGAACAGATTTTCGACTAAATACAACAAATGCATGCTGCATTTCTAATAAATCATAATTTTACTTCTAAATGTGTTACGAACCTATAAGATTAACGTTCATTGAACGCAAATTACGTGCAACGTATCAACGTTTTATATCCGATACGTTGTTAAAGCGGTAAATGTTCAGCACAAACTTCACGACAATTGGAAAATTAATATGGCAAGGGGTTAAATCGGAACTCTAGACTAGACACCGCGAGTTCTTCGATCCTCATCGAAGCGCCCTTTTGTTTGCGAACTAAACGCGTGAGAAGGAGCTGCCCGACACGGTTCCATTGGGGCGCGTCGGTAATTTCGGCGTGTGTATGCTGACGAATTTATGAATGGCGGAACGCGTATTTGAATGTTGCCAGAAGGGACGGCTCGCGTCTAGCCATTTCTAACCGAGCAGCGATATTTAGGACGAGAGAGAGAGAAAGAGAGATTTAGAAGTGGACTAGGCCAGCCGGGCCTCGTCGGGATGTAAATCATTCGGAATTCCCTAACGCCACCCCTATAATCACTGGGACCAGTCTGTGCCGCTTCCTTAACCGGGAATCCTTCTGCGCGAGTAGAAATTTGCGCCGACAAACTGCTCCGACGATTTCGAGACCCCTGCTGCACACGTGTGGTCTCCGCATTGTTATTTCTATCTTTGCTCTTCTTCTTTCTTTCAATTACATAAATAACTTTCCTCTCCTACATCTATCGGCGATCTGTAGTTTGATGTTAGGTTGTTGCATGTGAAATGGCCGAATTTACGTACCTCTGATTGAAAGTAATATTAAATGACATCTACTGTGCACGCATATATATATATATATATATATATATATATATATATATATATATATATAGGGTGTCCCGTAACTGGTAGTACAAGCGCATAGGGGGTGATTCTACGTGAAAAATTGAATCGAAAATTTAGAATAAAATTTTTTCATATGACGCTTTATTTTCGACAAAAATAAGTTTGAAAATTTGTCGAGTACCTGTATACGACACCCTGTATATATATATAAAGCTTGTTGCTCGTTGAATTTAACACTATTAATGAATCGTTACGCGTTTTAAAATAGAATAGCAAATAATGCATTAAAATGAACTATGCGTACAAGTGAAATCCGAATGTTTCTCATAAAATGCTGTTCAAGATTGCACGCAAGAAGGGCGTGAGGTACAGTTTCAATTCCTACCGATAATTTAGCGTTTCCTTGCCGTTGTATCTTTTCCATTATCGAAACTAAAAAGTAGAAAGTGCATTCTCCTATTAACAGGAACAGTAGAAAGCGTGGATCATTAATATTTAAGTATTGCCACTTTTAATTCTTCGAACGTCGTTTTCTCGCAACCAGATTTTTACACTCAACGTCCGTCTCGCAACTAACGCCTCAATTTAATGTTTCAAGCTTTAAGAAACACGGGGAATAAGTTCAGCGATTGAGAAGGAATTAGAACGAAAAAACCAAGTATATCGAACGTATTAGTCGTTCGTATTACGGTACTCCAAGTATTCAGAAGCTGTTACCATTAATATTTCGCTTCGGGGCGCACGAATGAGGTACCAAAAACTATCCAAGTGTAACGGAGGGGGAGTAAACGCGACGATTCGTTGGCAGGGTGCGAAGGACGTCGGTAAAAGGGCGAAAAAAGGGCCTCGCAACGGGTTAGCCAAATTACAGCTTCCATGTCAGGTGGGGTGATTGATGCCTCCGCAAGCCAGAAACCGCCGCAGCGTTTTCCAGGAAATTAAATAGAGGCGGAAGATCGGGAGTCGCCCGGAGGAACGGTCAACTTACAGTAGAGGGATGCAGAATGTCAGAAATTCGAAGGTCGACCCACGGCTTTAGCGAGTCTTTAACGCAAAGTGATTACCTAACGCAAAGTGGCTCTCTAACCTGGTTAGGTATGCACGAACGCCGCGTTAAGAGCATCGTTCCTTCCATGGATCGCTTAACTAAATCTTGCGACTGACAGATTTTACGGCAACCTTTTGGAGAGGGCAGTTCGAGGAACGATACTCGAAACGAATGCGTGCACAGCGATTTAGGGGATGGTAAGGGAAGGGATATTTAAGTGACTTGGAAGACGACTTGAAAACTTGAATATGCAAAGGGACGCAGAATATAAAAATATATGAAGTATTTGGAGCGCATATTCATGTATTTTAAGGGTGCAGCAACCCTCCATTTACGTTTCCTTTCTTTAATACTAAAACTACCAAGGCAATCAAAATGACTAGCTACAAATTTACCATAAAAAATATATTAATTTGCAAGGGTGTACTTTGTAGGACAGTCCGTGCATTTCTGTACAAAATGGAAACGAAGATTTATTGCACTTGAATCACATGGACTTTGCAAATGTCTACTAAGTTTATTTCTTTGGTATAAATAAGTATACTTTAGTCGTCGGTAGTTCTAGCATTAGTAGCGTGTATTCTTTTGGAAGCTTTTGGGACGCCAACTTGTGGCGAATAATTTGAGGTGCGTTAAGTACTTTGAGATCTTGCCAAATATTCTTCAATGGTGCATTAAAAGTTTCTGTTACAAATACAAACGCTGCGATGTTCTTCCCTGTACTTTGGTGCACATTACTTAGGGAACGAATTATTTTGCAAATATTGTTAAAGTCTACTATCCCTGACAAAATGTTTTTGATCAGACATGGTAATATACAATCAGCTAAAAGACGCTAATGTTTTTTTTATGCAAAGTGTTAGAGAATAACTATAAAACCTAATAGAGAATTTATAGACAATACGAAGCAAAATTAGTTAATAAAAATGTCCCCAATAGTGAAAATCAGCTTCAAGAAATAATAAAATTATTGTAAAAAGAAACTATTTACGCGTCGTGAAAATCTCGTAGTATCAATGCTACAACATATGAAAGTAACCATATGTGGACGTAGAAATATTAGACAATATTAGGTAACACAAATACCAGGTAAAGTATCGTGTTATTATTAAGTAGATTTATTTTCCTCGCTGTTTCCTTTCTGATACTAAACGATTAGTTCTATTTCCCATTTCCCATTTATTTCACATCATATTTATATAATCTTCCCATATGTGTTTTCATTTGTGGAGCAGCATTTTGCACCTCAAGAATCGTAGCGTTCCTAGTTAATTCCTTATTCTCGCGTTTCACCGAAAACTCTTTGCCAGGGGTAGCGAATATGTTAAACATTCATCCGCCACTACTCCTCAACGAAAACGGTCGATCTGAACTCGCACCATCGGCAGCCCTAATTTAGTCGTGGAACTGAATGAATGCCACGGTGTACACCTTAAGTGGAAGGGGAACGCATCGAAAACACGAGGCCAGGGGCGCAGCAGAGAGAAGATTCACGAGCGTCTGTGAAAGTTCTGAAAGTGCATCGCCGCGGCGGTGCAACGGCGCGGAGTCCCCATTCGAGTCGTGATGCAATAAAATAGCGCCACCCACCGGGTCCGTCGCTATCTACCGAGGATCTCCGTAATGCCTCACTTCGGGCCGATCCTCGGCTAGCTTGCACGGTACGCTGAAAAGAAGAGGGCCCAGGCGGAGGGCAAGGGTGCATAATGAACTCGTTAATTAACTATCAGGAAGCTGGATCGAATCTGATAACGATCCCTGCCACACGACGCGCCTGTTGCTGTCCCCGCTGGGACACCAGCCGCGTGTACCTTCGTCCTAAAGGATCTGTCCTACCGCGTCGCCGCGCAGATGGTGCCCCATGGAATTCCCTTTTCGGCTCGTTGTCACCCATAGCGAAATTCTTCTTCGCTAAGATTACCTTTTACGAGAAAAGTTCTTTTCTCCGTATGTACATATGACTGTTTTAAGCAAACGTGCTTCGCGAAATTTATAGGAAACGGTGGCAGGGCTTTCTGGAAAATATTTGGGAAGATTTTAAGACCACGATAACATACATCTTTTAACAGTTTAATTATTATACGTATTCGTTGAGTACGAAGTAACGGTAAGACTGTCGATAAACTTTGATTAATGCACGTCTAATTAGGATATATTCGATTGAGAAATTATTTATGGCGTGTTTAAAAAGATATTATTATCATTAGAAGCAATAGAAGAATTCACTAAAGTATATGCTTCAATATTCATTTTATACAATCTTACGTGTTATATATCATAAGTCGGATTTATCCCAATTAGTTGGACGTACGTTTAATTACATTTTCATTTTATTCCTTTCTTCTATCGAAATATTTTCATCCTAAACGATGAATTCCAATTACTTGTACTACTTAAAATTGCAGCAGATAAATCTGAATTTAATATTATTTGACTGATATCTTGCGCAAACCTAGTTACGCTAATTATGCGATATCTGTACAATTACTATTGCCTACTGTAATCTGCAATGTTACAGAGTTTATTACGAATTTTTCTTAAAATTATAACATCTCGCGTTCAGATGTAAAGCCACCGGCGTAAAAATCTGACGCGTTGAATAAAATCTAGTTCTACCAAAAATCCACTGCGCTATAATTCTTTCTCTCCCCACTTTTCGACAGTATTAAAACTTACCTAACTCCTTTTAGCGGTCTGTGAGACCGCGTGCATTATCATTGATACAAACGTTGCGAATAAAAAGACAACGTCAATTGTTCTCGCTTTGCGCGTCGATAACGAAGGCAATTCGATAGCATTAAATTCGACAGCAGCAATTAAACGTTACAGTATAATTGGAAAGTGTCCAGAGCGATGAGCTTTGAAAATCGCACAGAAAGGAAACTAGAGACTTGCGCCACGGCTCGAGCAACAATTTCCGATGACAGCCGATGTCCAACGAAATATCGGTTTAGCAAACACGTCGGCTGCGTGGAAAGTTTGAAAAAAGAAACGATAATTAGTGGCTGCAGTTAATTACCGCGTTGCTCATGCAAACGACTTACTACACGATCGTTGACCGCGCAGCACTCGTGCTTTCGTGACGAGATGGTACGTGCACGATAGCTGGACGTCCGACCGATTGGGCAATTACACCTAACCGACTCTTATTTCCCTTTCATCGGTCTCCAAAATCTTTCAACCACCTCGTCCATCAATTGCTAACCTAGGCTTCGGTTCTACGTTCAAAGTTAAGTCTAACTTCAAGATTCCATGTGGTCAAGTTCTAAGGTACAAGTTACATTCTTGACTTGCGGACATTTTTTTTTTATTTCCACGTTGGACAAAGTTCAGGTTTCTTGGAAATCTTTGCAGGGTATTTCGATAGATTAGCACCCATTGCGCATACGTCGCACCCATGTCTCGTCTTCGCTATCTGTTACTTTTGCGTACGGGACATTCCACGCCAAATCGGTCACTTTTTTACTCGATGTACGCGATTTTGTTCAAATTGAAATGTGTCATAGTCTATGGGAGAATAGAGCGCGGTTTAAGTCATCATTTTGCTTGTTCCGAAATTGTTTAAAAAAAACAGACCCTCGAAGTTGACACGTTTGTTTTCAAAAATATTTTAGCATCTTTAGTTTTTGTTCAGTATATTTGAATTTTTGTATAAGAAGACATAATTCCTGTGAATGTTTTCAATTGAGTCGAGAAATCGTGAATCTAATGATTAAGATTGGTAATTTTTATAAGAATCCTTTTCGTTTTGAACCCGTTAATTCTTTTATTCCCCATATATAGGCTGCGGATTTTTTTTTGCATTTGTGGGAAATTTAATTGCGTAAAAATCTATAGGATGCGCGTAGTATGCAAACATATGAACCGTATCCAAAATGAAGCATAAGTTGTTGAATTTACAGGGTGAAAACAGTAAACAGTCTTTACTAAATCTCCGTTTCTTTATGTGTACATTCGAAAACCTGAGATCGCATAAAAATCCTTAGTCTACTTATACAGGGTGGCCACTGAAAGACTGAAGGGTTTGAACAAGTCATAACTTGTTCATTTTCAAGCTTTCTTACCTCCTTTTTTGTAGGTTATAAAGCAACCCTTGGAGATTAAAATGGATACGTATGGTGTTCAGCAACGAGTAAAACGTATTGAAATTGTCTATTCCAGTGAAAGATTAATCCTTAAAATTCTAGATTTAACTCTACTCTTTTAGATGTTGGGGTATTGAGAATCCAAGGGAGTTACATCGGTAAAGTCATGAAAAATGCTGAGGAAAGAGTCTATATTTGTGATCAGAAAGATGGTGGTGACTTAAGGGACGTTGTTCTTCACTCATAATACTGAAAAATATCCATTAACTATATTCCCAAATAAAGCACTAAAAAATGAAAGAAACATATGTTTACGAAAGCTATTATTGTTTTCCATCATTCAGCCATTCAATGGCCACCCTGTACATATCTTTAATAAACCATTATTGAATACGCGTTCGTATAAACCTTCGCCTATTCGATCCGCAGAATTCTCATACGTATCTATTTCTCTGGAAGCTATTAAAACACCCTACACATCAACCCACGCAACAAAGTAATAATTCGAGTTTTATCATAGTTTCGCTGGACATTTCCAAGGTTTCAGTGCTCGTTGCGAGAGGAATTAATGGAGCGATTTTGATGTCCAAGGACGTTGTCTGTGCACGAAATCGAAGGAAGAGGTTGATAAATCAACCTGGGCGCATTTAAAAGCGCATCAATGCTGCCTCTCTCTTTCACTTTCTCTCTCTCTCTCTCTTTTTCTCTCGCGCCATCTGATTGATATGCGTTTAATAACAGAGATCCGGCGCCGCGAGAGACGTTTCTCTAGGATGTTTATGGGGAGGGGAGCGTTAGAAATAGCGTTGCGGGAAAGGAAGATAGAAAAGGAAAGGGAGAGATACAAGGATGCGGATCTCGATTAATCGGAGTCCCTGGAAGCCGGTTGCGGGTGGTTCCCCGTTGCTCCATCGAGCTCTAATAATACGGTTTTATTCGTCGAGGCTTCCGACGCCGGTATCGCGACGCCTCCGGCCATTCTCGGCCACGTTGGTTCCTCAGCTTCCTATTCCACCCATCTCTTTATAATCCTAATCCCCCCTCCTGACCCTAACCGTGCCTTCGTTTCATGGAACCTCTCGTCTTAATCTCTGGGAAACTTGCCGGCGCGTTTTAAATAAAAATGAAACAACTCGCGGGTTAATTTATTCGTCTTAATATAATCAATGGCCCGTAGAACGCGTTACGTTTGCTAATTAGCAAAGTCAACATTTTTGGTCATAATTAGTTCGCGGATGTTTATGCAAATGAAGAAATTGAGAGATCTTAGGAGAGATTTCGTTCGATGGTGTAGGTGTTTCTCATCCAGGCATATTAATTATGGGAGATACTTGTATCAAAATATTGTAATCACCTTTCGCATACTTCTACGCGATATATGTATATATTTGCATATAAATTCGCAGTCTAGTCATAACAAATCCGTTCACCTAGGAATCCATTGAATTCTTAACGCGTGTTTACGATTACATTAAAATTAAGTGCCTCGGGTTAATTAGTTTCAGTCTGGATTCGCGTTTTCGCGGCTAAAGGTAGAAGCTGATCGGCAGACGGTCGAGTTAACAAGTTCAGTAAGGCGCCCGTGCGCGGTTGCGACGCGGAGAGGAGAAATTGTTAGGCAATTTTTGTTCCTGGAAGAAAGTTTCGCGGGCTCGATCGATTCGCTCGATAGGCAGGCACCGGCGCGTTTATTTTAGTCCTCGTTGAAACCGAACGTTGTGCATGCAAATCCGCCTAAATGTCTTCGCGGCGCCTGAATGGAAATGAGTCCTTTCGCTGGAAGCCGCGGCGCAAATATATTATTATGCATTCAAGGCGTAATTCGTTGAAAACCGGGAGGAGCGATCATCGACTGGTGACTGCAATCGACGGTCGCTCGATCGATCACGCATTCACGTACGATCGATGCTATCCTCTCCTTTCCTTCCCTCTTCTTCTCCCGTTCTCTTCTCTCTCTCTCTGTCCCTCTCTCTCTCTCTCTCTCTCTCTCCGTGATGCGTATTTTTGGCGCCGGCAGGAAATTTCAAATGCAATTTCAACCTTCGTCACATGTGTTAACGCGTGGATCTCATCCCTTCTCGCCTAATGAATTCGACGGGCTACGATTACCTCATCGGTGAATCATTACTGGATACGCTGTGGTGCATAAGTATTTCGAAGCTTGCACACATTATTGTAAAAATGTGGATTATCGGTATAATCGTTGACTAAGTACAGGCAGTGATGGCATTCGAATCGCTTCGAATCGATTCGAATCTGTAAACTGGCGAAATATTCGAATCACTTCGAATCCGATTCGAAGCCTTAAAACTCTTCAAAGTGTTGATTGTCTTGGACATATTGATAATCTTGATCTTATTGATCGTCTTGAAAGTCTTGAAAGTCTTGAAAGTCTTGGAAGTCTTGAAAGTCTTGAAAGTCTTGGAAGTCTTGAAAGTCTTGAAAGTCTTGGAAGTCTTGAAAGTCTTGAAAGTCTTGGAAGTCTTGAAAGTGTTTATATTTCATGCATGACAATAATATTGTTTAAACTAATCAAAATACTTACGAGTTGGTGAATAAAAAGTCATCGAAACAGTCAAGACTACTAAGAGTACCAAGACTATCAAAACTTTCAAGACTTCCAAGACTATCAAGACTTCCAAGGCTTCCAAGATTTTCAAGACTTGTAAGACATGCAATGCTATCAAAACCATCAAGACATTCAAGAGCTTTAAGGCTTCGAATCGGATTCGAAGTGATTCGAATCTTTGCAGTCTTGAAAAATTCGAATCTCCTTCGAAGTTCAGATTCGAACGTCCATCGTTAATTGTAAGTATAAGATACGCGATAAATTAATTTTCGCGAAAATATACGAGTACTCGTGGCAGTACGATATCTTTTACAACGTCGAACAAATAAATAGGAAAATCAACATACAACAGATGTAACAAGAACATGCGTACAAAAATGATAACATGATTTTTATAATTTCTTAATCTATGCGAAGAGCTACTTCAAGTGGTTTCTTACAGGAACAAATAGTGGCATAATTTAGAATGATGTAATCTGTTGAATTTATGAGCGTTTCCCTCTTCGTATGCTCGCCACTGTATAACATATTTTACAAAGCTAATTAACGTTAAAGTCGGAGTGACCAATTATAATTTATATTATCATAAACCTTGACTAATATACGTCTAATTAAAGCATATTCAATTAAGGAATTATTTATGGCGTATTTAAAAAGATATTATTATCATTAGAAGCAATAGAAGAATTCACTAAAATATATGTTTCAATATTCATTTTATACAATCTTACGCGTTATATATCATAAGTCGGATTTATCCCAATCCGTTAGACATACATCTAATTACTTTTTCACTTTATTCCTTTCATCTATCAAAACATTTTCATCCTAAACGATGAATTCCAATTACTTGTGCTACTTAAAATTGCAGCAGATAAATCTGGATTTAATATATTTTTCTTTTGCGAATAACTATGTATACTTTGATAGTCATCTAATTTTTTAATGCACAAAGAAACCAACTGTTTCCATTATTTTACGGATCGAATTGCACCCTAACCCATTACGCGTCTAATAAAATTGAAAGTATTATCCAAAAAAATTACATAAATTAGTTAGATAATTTATAGTACAGTGGCTACGGTAAGGGATAATAATAATGTGAAGTAAATACGAGGCGTTAAATGTAGCAAGTGCGAACTCAACAGACACGTGTTTCGAGAAACACGCTTTTTATCAGTTAGTATCGTAAACGATCTAAAACGTTTCGTTTCTATAAAAACTTAATATTTATACGGCAAAGAAGGACGAAATTCAGCAAACATCTTAACAAAAATGTGCGTTGTTTCTTAAATCAATTTGACAAAGTAGAACATATTTTTAAAAGTGTTGAGTTCGCCCTTAATACCTTCGATGCCTCGTATTAACGCTTTACCAAAAAAAAAATGCAAAAAGAATAAGTCTAGAATTATATACATCAAATTTAATTCACAATGTGCACTATGACAGTCCGTGACTAACACGACCTAAACAAGTAAAGAAGTTAATCTCATAATCAGTAATCGTACGAAAACATTAAAAACCTTTTCGAAGAACCTGTAAGAAAACTACAAACTATTTTAGACACCGAAAGAAACTCGGATCGAAAAAGGTAGTCGAGTGAAAATAGCTATTATGTAATAGGATTATCGAAAACCTCCGCTGCTCTACAAATCACTTTCAATTTTTCTGGGTCACAATCACGAAAACCAAACGAACCATACGTAGACGAAGGAATTAAAAAAAATTGGAGAAGAAACAGTAGCCACGGGTTATACGCAAATAGATGCAAAAGAGAACTTCCGCGAGAGGGAGAAAGAGGTTAGGTGGACGAAGGAGGAGAAGGCGAGACTTTCCCAAGCGGGGAAAGCGGCGGAAAAAATGAGAGTGCGTCGAAGAGGTGAGGTTTTTCCTCGTTCCCTCGAACGTGTTCATAGTGATGAGCCTAAGTCGGAATAAATAAATAAATTGACTTTTACATAGAGGCGCGAAAGTCTGGGCCGGTCTTACGTTGGCGAATTCACCGCGGACGTACGCGGAATCGTACACTTTGATGTGGCCGACCGCGATTTCGAGCTCGTCCTGCACTTTTTCTCGCGATTCTCGGTACCGTGCACCTGCTAGCGAATCGCGATTTTCACGCGGATAATAGCACGCCGCGAACTTGAGCATCCTAATCGCCGTAACGCCAACAATATGACGGCATCACCTCTCCGCTCATTGCTAATGCTGCCGGCGTTCCTTATGAGGTGCGTTTCATAAATGACGTCCATCAACGGTGAAGTTCCAGAACACGGTGGAAATAGTACTTATTATATAGAAAATACGCATTCTTTAACCATTCTTTAGATTTCACAAAGTTTTCACAAAATTCAATGCGTATTCGCTAAAGTCTAATAGAATTTTAATGCACGAAATAATCTCCATTATTTTGAATGATTCTTCCCCATTTGCCGAGCAACTGACGAGGTTTCTTTTTCAAACCGGGCAACGGCTTCATGTGCACGTAAAATACGGCAAGATTTGCAGAACAAAGGCATCGAATTAATGAACCATCGCATCAATAAACTTGAACTATTTTGCGTTGCTGCATTTATTAAATGTGCCAATATCCATTTTAATCCATTTTTCTTTGTCAAATTCAACGTTTAACTTTAACGCAATAAAATACTCGTCTTAAAAATTCCTACCGAATTGGAGGCTTGATTATTCGATAAAACAAATTCATTAACCTATTTTCATATCTTGGTAACATATTTTAAATCGAAGTTACATTTATTAAAAAAGATAGTGGATTACTTATTGGTGTACCTAAGAAATACTCGATAAGATGATAAAGTATTGAGTGCATTTTTACATAATTATACCAGTACAATCTATTGAAGTAATTAATTAATAATCTATTATATTTAACCCTTTTGCAGATTTAGCACGAGAGAAACTCGGACAGCGTTACAAAGTTCAAATCTCAAGTTGTACTATAAATAACAGAATTACTAAGATGTATCACGTAATTTTTGTACTCGGCAATGAAAATACAAAAAGCATTTCAATGCAAAGAATAAATATTCATTATACCGCCTTTTTCCTATTCGTCGTCGTTTAATTACACCTCGAAAGAGTTCAAATAACGCGAGGCTACTACTAAACAAGAGTTAACTCCTTTTTAAACCGATGAAACATTTGAAAGTGTTTGTGACTCAACTATCGTGACAAAATTTACCATTCACGTCTCAAGGTGGAGCTTGGCAATTTTTGAAAATTTTAGAAAAATAATTTGCGGAATATTCGTGGAGTAATCAAAGCCGCGGGTAACGATATGCACGAAGCGGACATGTCGTTAAGTTTAATAGGAACGAAGCCGTTGCCGCGTCGTGTGTCACATTATGCAAATGACGGATAAATGGATGTTTGCGTATCGTCCCGGAAAAGCGTAATTCATTATGCGACACGCAAACGCGCCGCGAACACGATTCTCCCCCTAAGAAATGTAATGGTTCACGCAAGAACGAACAACCGTTTGTCTTGTTCGGTTCATGCGGATAATGACGGTGCGAAAGTACGAAGAATCGGTACGATGGTAATACTAACGATAATAATAATAATTATCGTATGGATTCGCGCGATTCTCTCTCGACCGTTTCTTTCTTGATTATTCGCCTGCGATCCCAGCTGTGTGTGTACACAGAACCATCCACGTATCTTTTATTCTTCCCCTCTCTCTTTCTTTCTCCCAACGTGAAAGTCGAGGCGAGATTAAAATGTATATTTACTAATTTTATTCCATATCACGCGACCGGCGAACAGACGTACACACACGCGCGCGTACATCAACGTTTTCTTCGCACGGTTAATTTAGCAAATTGAATATATCTAGAACCCAACCGTGGAATGCCTTATTCTCCGTTGTATAACAACGTCGGACACCGATAATTAGATGTACAAGATTAGGGGGGAGGGGAGGAAAAAAGGACTAAGAGAATAGAAGATTAACGCGTACCTTATCCCGTTCTAAGCGGAGAATTTAAACGAGCACGGGATTAGAGACACGGTACGTATACGTTTTACCTCGACGAGTAATTACATCTTTGTTTATTAACGAGGACGTAATCATGTCCCCTTCTTGATTCTCTTTTGATTCCCTCGTTAGTTCAACGGAGTTCGCACAGATAAATCATTGCGTGGCACATTTAAAGGAAGGCGCGATACGCAATTCGAGTTACAAGGGATGGAAGAGAGGGAGGAAGGCAACGGCAAGCGTAATCGGTTTATTTTTCCCGAAGACGTTGACTTCCGCCTTTTTCACACTTAATAAGTCTTTCCGTTCGTTCGCGTTCTTCTCATGAAAATGGCGCACCGCGATATGCATCGGGGGGTTGCAACAAAATGACTGCCACTTAAGCGGCGTACGCGGCGTATAAGTCATACCTTGTTTCGTATACGCGTTTAATTGTATAATAACCTTTTCCCCGGGAATCGTGCCAACGAAGAAAGAATTATGCCGAAGATATTTTAATGAGCGCGCAGAATATCGTACGCTCGCACACGGGTGCGAGAGTATGCGGGCGCGTGTGTATGTACATACGCGGCAGCGTAGCATTCCTCGTTTCTCCGCTAATTTGTATTTATGAACAGAAATTATAGGAACACTTTTATTCATGAGCCCGCGGCTCTTATCTATCGTGATCTAATAGAGAAGAGTTATATTAATTATATTAATTATATCCTTCTTGGAAAATTAAATTTAAATGAACCACCAACCGACGAACGCCACGGCGTATAAGAACAACAGCCATATAGATAACAACAACAATAATCATTCCCGAACGAACAATCAGATCGTCGTCTATCTTCGCAAATTTATCTGCTTTCATAGATGTAATAAGAAATTTCTCTAGTAGAAAATATAATGGCTACAAAAAACGTTTGCTCGTACGATGGCTGCAAAAAGTATTCCTACTCTTATCGATGATTCTACCTGTGTCCGAGTAAATTAATTCTTGCTACTTTTGCAAAATATTTCCGCTGAAAGCTAGTTTCTTACAGATTATCATGCTAGAAGTAGGTTTTAATTACCACTTCAATGTAGAACGATATCTTTAACAGAAGTCACGAATTTGTGGCGTACAAATGTATTTTTCATTTACCGAAACTGCTCGATTAGGTTCTGTATTTACCCAACGCCAAATTCTTGTAGTTGCATATAAAATTACTATGAAATAGTACGGAATTTAATTTACTTGAATCCAATTACTTATTCATCCAAATCTCAGAGAAAAAGAAACCAATTTTATATCTGGAATTTTAGCTAATATTATTTAGTAATGTATAAGAAGAAATATGGAAATTGAAGGAACTTAATACTAGAAATATTGTCCAACTAAATAAATGGTCAATTGAAAAGATACAATTATAATGATTACGCATTCGTATACGAATAATCTCCGCACTTTCTATTGCAAATACGTAAAATTTACATACGATGTATATATTATACTACATGGTTATTTATGATAAAAGAGTGACGTAATTATTGCATCGTTAAAAGTATACGATCCGCAAACGTTTAAACAAATTGTCCATTTCCTTGTCTTTAAATGGGCGAAGTTTAGTATCAAAAAATTGATCGCTCTACCTATTATCCTCAAATTCCTTTACAATTAATCGAACATTTATATATCTCCCTGTTGCCGTACTCGACTCTACTAAAAGTCTAGTTCGACAAGCGTTCGATTGAAAGTTGATTTAGCAACACGAGTTTAGGCAATGGCGAAGCGATTTTGAGGAGCTCGTTTGAAAGAAAGCGTCAATAAGAAGGCTCGTATTCGATGCATCGAACGAGTGAACAGCTTGGTTGAACACGATTCGATTCCACCTTGAGAAATACCATCAGCGATTACCATACGCGATACCGTGTCCGTGCCTGGCATGCGATGGACATTAGGAAACGACTTTCAGCTTTCATTTGCATCATCCGTACGCCGGGTGGCATTTCTAGATCGGTTGGGAACGGTTTATTACGCATATTGATCGACCGATCGATGCAACACTCGCAACGCACGTATTCACCGTCGTTGTCGTCGTCGTGACCCATAGTGGGATCTGCATTTTTAGACCAATCGGCGCATTAGTACCTCCGGATGCGTTCCCAGGTGACACCAACTGGAATTCCGCCGTTTGTCAGCCGGTGTAAAAACTTTCTCGCGCAAAGTCGCGACACCGAACCGAGTCTTGCCTTCCTTTTTTTTTTTTTTCGAGAGAGAGAGAGGTACGATGCGTGCACGCGATAACGAAGCTTATCAGATTGTCCGGTGTCCGCTAGCGAGTCTCGCCGTAGACTTCCTGAATCGTGGTGAAACGTGTCCGCTTTGTTTGGGAATATTTCGGTCCAGAGGTATGAAATACAGAGTTGCATTTTTCAACGAAGAAATTGTTCTCGATGCGAGAGCAGATTAATGTAGGGTAGATGTACCAATTATTGTCAGTGTCCCTACAACCGACGCTTTAATTGTTTTACTTAACCATTTGCCCTGCAATAACGAGTTATACTCGTGATAGAAGTTACGCTCTGGTTGCGCGAAAATAACATTGTATTTCTTAATAAATTTCAACTCTAATTCTATCTGCAATTTCAAGTTGCAGATAGAATTTGTATCACGCGAATCTGTGCTAGAAGAATATTGTATACCGCAGTGTGCAGTTACTTGTCGAAAGAACTATTAAGTATACTGAAGAAATCTCTGATAAAAGAATCCGCAGCTCTCGAAGAGGAATAACATCGTACTCTAGTAGAAGTAAATGGTTTAACGAAAGTTGCAGAATTCCAGAAGACTGATGATACTTAAACGTGGCCATTTCATTTTCGAGCTTTTGGAACAGGTAAGAAACATTATTACCGTGCAGGCGCACTTTTAATGCAAACGTTGCACTTAATAATATGCAATTAGGTCGATTAGAAATTGCACAGGCGACGCGATGACCGAAATAGCGACGCTTCTTTTGAAAGATCGTCACTATTGCTACCGCAGAAAGTCCTATCGATCAGAGATATAATATATTGTTGCTTGAGAGTGCAAATTGCATAGCACAATATTGGATTGGAAATAGTAAGAAAGTTCGTGGCGTTTTCCACTTAGTGGTTTCGAAAGAATGATGCAAATTTCTCGATGGATGAAATCTTCGAGTTACCAAATAGATGGCAAAATGTAGTACAAGAAAATAGCAAATACATAGTATCGTAGTATAAAGTCATTTACAGTTATATGAATTTTATCATTCAATTTCGTTTAACGTGTTAACTCATCTCACGAATGGCCAATATTATCGACGTAATAATCCATTCATTCAAAAAGACATGTTTCCTATTTGTATAGAACACACCGGATTTTGTGTTTGTATTCGCAACAATTAAAATTCCCCTAATCAATATTAGTCCCGTTTCATTAATTTATAGTTCTGTTTATGAAGAGGATACCGACTAAGAAATTGCTCAGCTAGCAGGTTAAAAAACGCTACGAACTTTCTTTCCAATCCGATACATATGCATACATCAAAGTTGAAAGGAAGTGCGATGATTACGAGGCTATGCTTCCTTATACTGGATTATTACCATTGCTACCGTAGAAAGCCTGGTCTTCCTCGAATGCAACAATTCAAGTGAATTTTCCAAGAACCGCGCGCAAGTATCGCCTCGACAGATTACGCACTTTCCCTGCAAAACCGCAATTTGCAACCATGTTGTGGAACGATTCATCGAAAAGCGCGAGACATTGCCTTGGGTTAACAGAGTTCCAAGTGCAACCGGCAACGAAGAAGAGAATATAATTAAACTTTGAGTATCTCCCGTCTTGCATAATAAACGACGTTCTCGAGATAAAAGGTTTCAATCAGCTTGACTTGCTTCGCAATGAAAACTTTTCGCACGTAACGAGAGCCATCTGAATCAATACCTATTTCTTATTACAACGGAAGCTAATTATCGAATGTTTCGCGAGTTTGAAATTATGGAAAGCGACAATTGCAACAACCTAATACGTTCCCGTCCTAGAATCCTGCAATGTAAAATTTGCTTCCCGCTGCTCGAGTTTCATGGCGGATTTTCTTGCGCGAACGTATACACGCACCTGTTATCGTATTATCCTTCACGGTTTCTGAAATTGCAGCTCGTTAGGAGATCCATTTTGCAGATACCTTCGATTAACTGAGTGTTAACTACGCTTAATGTCTGTGGAAATCTAATTTACTTTGAACAACGCAATCAGCAGGTACGATTGCAAAAAAATAATCAAACTATCGGGCTTCAAAGACAATTCGTGGAAAGGAAGACTGGACAGTCCGCATCGCTGGATTTGCATTTTTCATTTGTACGAAATATAAGGTAGATGTACCACGTACTGCCACTTTAAGGTTATCGCTTTAAGTAACTTTACATAACTATTTTAGAACGTCGTTAACGTAAAGATCGTTCCAGTTTGGAGCATAATATTGTTTAACCGTTCTTTTATTTATAAACATTCTTTTTTACATGTTCAATGTAATAAATGCATGGCCACGTAATTGAAAATGTACAACAAAGTCCAATGTCCTTCGTACTGTCACTTGAAAACTTCTCACTTAAATAGGAACACGTTTTACATATATTAACACGTCAGTTTGTGTAACAGATACAAGGTGTACAGTAAACGTACCTCCTTAGTGAATTATTACACGTTCCATACTTTATAATTATATTGGTCACGTTTCAATATTCAACAGCACATTTACCACCTAATATGTATTTATAAATATTAAGTGTAAACGAATGTACAATGTCTATGCGTTGTTACGTAAACCGAAGTCCAAACTTCGTATGGAAATTTGTTTACTTACGATCCTTTATACGTTACTTTCCTATTAAATAAACGAATTAAAGTTGCAGTTATAGGGACGGTGACAGTAATAAGTACATCTACCATTGTAGTTACACGATGAAAAAAAAAACTGAAATGAGGGAAACGAGGTCGGAGTAGGGGACGGATTAAAAGTAGGGGGGGGGGGGCGAGATTTCCAAGAAAAGTCTGTTACTATCGGTGGGATCATAAGCAATGCTAATAGGCCGGCTTACAAGCGGCATACACTGGTTACACAAAGAATTGCCAGGCCGACATCGCGTGTTACCGTTTCGCTCATTTGCCTGATAACGAACGTCCACCGCGTCACGGCATACATTTATTTAAATAATTAAACACAAATTGGCTATCCTTTCTGCCGGCAACCGCCGACCATGCGAGGTACAACTTATTGCCCCCATTTTCGTGCAAACATCCCGACAAATTAAACGAATTGACTTAATTATATCGCTAATTGCAGCAATAATAAAAATACAAGCAAGGCCTGTTTTACAACTGCGCGGCCATTACCGATGTATACTCGTTACTTTGCTTATCGTTTTCTTTTTTTTTTTCTTTTCGCCTCCGTCGTATCGGAGTCAAATTGTGGACGAAATCGCGCGCTTCGTTCGATTAGGAGGAAGCATATATTGGTTCAGGGAAAATTAAGTTCTTTGGGGAAGGATACTTTAGAAGAATGATCTTGAAGTAATATTATCTCGTTGGTTCTGGCTTTGAGATTTTTTAGGAACGTTGCCAGACACCTGGACTGCGAGTATCCTAGACTGAGAGTCGAAGGAATTGCGAGAACTGGGCGATGCGCGTTTGCATGCGAGTGAGCATTCTGAGAATTTCTCGCATCGCGTTAGAACGGTGTGTAGGTTTGCATGTACGCTTGTATATCGGCAATGAAATCTCTCGGTGGTTTCCTACGAGAGACAGCTACACGCGTAGCTATAACAAAGTGTATTCACCTGACGGCGTCGTTATCTGACACGTACCTCCTACCTAATCACGGAATCGCCTACGCTACTGTGACTACCATAAACTAGATATCCGAACGATACAGAAGTACTTTATCTGAGCAATATAGAAATAATTCGCAAATAAATGGAAAGATTTAGATTCGTTACGTTCGGTCAGGCTGATGTCTTAACCCTTTTGCATCGTACGACAAAACGATAAATATATCCTTAATACCAATGTTTCCTTCGTTAACCCTGAACTACTATTATCGGTCTGTGAGATCGCTTATATAATTACTTATTCGTCTCGATTTCGTCATTTTGGATGCTTTTCAATTATGCCAATGACAACGCAATAAATATTAACAGTCTCGCAAATCGCTAATAGTGGTTACTTAAGTTTTACCAGGCGTAACAGTTAAGGGTTAAATATAAATAGAATCATATTTCAAGAGTTGATTCGTAAACGATAAAAATGAAGAAAGAATACTTTACGAAAAATCCAGAGCTCTGTAGTAAAAAGAAAAAAAGCCAAAAACAAAGAAACAATTACGCGAGATGAAAGAAATCTTGAAAACGTTACGTACACGTATATACAGACACGTTGACAAACGTTCTATCTAGTAAAATTTGTACTACTTTTATTTACACTACCAACAGCTTAGATTCATCATTTCGTGCTCCCACTCGATACGTATTAATTACTTCTGATGTATCGAATTGAAAGACAATTTGTAACGCGATATAATGGCGCGATGAGTCTATTTGAATTTCGCGGGATAAATTTGTTTGATCCTACTTTCGTGTGGGTGGCACGTTCGCGAGGGTGCACGTTTTAAGGAAAGACGCGCACAAACGTTTTGCAGAATCAGAGTGCAGCCTGGACCAGGCATAGAATAGGGTAATTTGGGGTTTGCTACATCCACGGAATGTGAAACGAGGCCAGCTGGCCGCGTATTTCTTTGCCTTTGCTTCTACACTAGTTCCGCACGGGCAATTTCACCATCGCAAAAGGACACAATACCTCGGTGGCTGCTCCTGTCCGTTGTTATCGGAAGGCAACGTGACTTCCTTGCATCTTCATGCATCTACCAAACCAATCGTGGTTGCAGCTCACCTTCTCTGATTCAATATTTAACCCCTTGCCTTAAAACCACGAGTCACCACTCGAGACGGAAATTATGGGCAAAGCGAAACAAATATTCGCAATATTTTGAATTCAGTTTGTTCAGAATTCTTACGATTACCACGGCAAATATAAATCTAGTGTAATATTTTAATATTTCATACTTGGCACAGCGTTGAAGCAGGTAACAGTTTTTGCTAAACACATGCAGCTACTAAAGTATTCATAGGGCAATGGGTTAATCAGGTTGATGCATGGTTCGTGTCGTTGCAATAAATATACAGTCAGTCGGAAAAGTCTATATACACTTCTAAATCTCGAGTGTTTAAAACGTTACAAGAGCTTCGATAATTTCGGGAACGCTACTTATTCGTTAATTGACATTAAGAAACGTTTTGCACAAAAGAAAATGTTAAGTACAACGATTGAGAAATTATATTTCTGTTAAAACACCCCCACGTGAATTCGTTTACGTCTGGTAACTCGAATGGTGATCGGACTTCGATAGAATTTGTTTCCAGAATTTTACCTAACTCGAATTTACTTCAGGAGACTATTTCTGATACTATTAACCCTTTGCTGTGCGAGCTACTTAATTAGGTTTAATCTCTATTGTGTGATGTGAAATAGTTTCCCTTTATTTCAATATCTCAGTAGCTTACTAATACAACAATATATTTATATTACTGTATCTTACTCGAAATGAAACTAACTTTAAAGAAATGTAATGTCGAGTTAAATTCCATTCGTTAAGACTACCCTTATTATATTCTACAGCTCCGTAGAATTTGCTTCAAGAGTTTTACTTCGTCGAACGCCAATTTCTCCGACACTTCGCAGGCGTAAAGGAGAATAATAAAAATGCATACGACGCTTCGAAACTAGTTTAACCAGAGAAACAACGGATACGTCGGCAAGCCTCCTTTTTCCATCTGCTGTTACGAGAACGTGTCATATAAATGCGTATTGAGCAGTACGCTTAATGGCGAGTGTCGCGCTGAATATATGGCATCGCGGCCCACACAGCGAGCCACAACACACTTGCCGCAATTTTATTGTCGGCAAAGAAGCCACTGTGCATAAACGATTGGCCGCTGCTCACTGACCTCGCACACCTGGCTGGCCATCACGCTAGACTCACTTGTCAGCTTTCCATGCGTATTGCTTCCTCCTGTTCCTTCCTCTTTGCGAAGTTACGACTACTTCGCAGAGGGTCGAGCAACCGTCCGCCATTCAGCGGCATCGCAACCAACGGGGCTTATTAACAAGCTTATTCGCGATCGTCATCGATAAATTTAAGGGTTCCTCGCTGTAATAAGCATAGGGATCTGATAATCGTGGCAACGTATCAGCGAAGGTAACGAACCACGGTATTAAAGACAGAACGGTTTAAAGAGTATCCCCTTAGCGACGGCGTGGTTTTCTGTTCCGCTCACGCGACTACAAGAGATTTCCGTATTTCAACAAATTTACTCCATTACGCTAGTAATGGGGTATACTGTTACATTTAACGAAGCATAGACGTGAAAATTTGTTAACCCTTAACTACTACACCTATGAAAACTTTCGTCTGTAAGGCTGCTAATACGCGCTCGTTTATCTCTATTTTCCAGGTTCGATTTCAATACGTGAACGTTATAATGTAATTTGTAAGTGGCCACATTGACAAGCTCGTAAATCACGCGGAAAGTGAAATAGAGATGAATAAGTAATTGTTATTAGCGATTAGCAGTTCATTAAACCATGACGAAAAGGTAACGTTTTGTCTTCTATTAGGGAAATATAGTACGGTATCGAATCTATCATTTCTATGTTTGAAACTTTGTTGGTATTGGATACTAACCACTTGCCTTACGCATTTTTCATTAACTGCACGCGATAGCAAAATGTATCACCTATTTCAACACTGCGCCAGATCGATACGAGATACTAAAATATTACACAGTATTCGTATTTGCTGTACTAATTCTAAAAATCCCGAGGAAAATTAAAGGACGGAAATCAATGTTATTACAAATATCGCGAGTATTTGTTCCGTTTCGTCTACAATTTTTTGAAACAAAATCCTCCGATCGTTCGTTGTCTCTTCCCTCAAAGATCATTGATACAATCGAGACGGGATAACCGTTGAAAGGGTTAATTTTCAATTTAAGTGCAAAGTTCTGGCACGGTTAATGAGATGTAGTTCACGCGAATGCTAATAATCTTCGGCTCGCGATGCACGAGTGCCATATCCGTCACTGTGGCCAGCCACGTTAGCGGGAAGTTCAGCTAAGAGAGCAGGCGCGTGCAAGCGTGCATGTGCACGGGCAATTTCGACGGATGTTCGTTCGTATGCGTGCTTCTTCTGCGTATCGAAGAAGGATACGAGGGAAGGCTGCCGGTGTGTTTCTTCCTGTCACATCTCATTACCATAATACGGGTCCGTAATTACGACAATTAGCATGGTAATTAAGAAAATTGCCATTCGTCTTGTTTCCGTGAGTAGATAGGCCCGATCGTGAGCGGTTCTGTACCGGCTGCGTGCAACCGAACTCATTCCTCTACCTTCTCTACTCTTTCCTTTTTCATTCCTCCACGTTTCTCTGTCTATCGAGCTCGGTGGTTTCCTTTGGTTGCGCCACTCCGCGGCTTTGCATTCAATTAAAGCTTAATTAGTCAAGTCGACTTCCTAATGACGCTCTCTTTCCTCGGTCACGGAGACATACAACTGAACGATACCGCGCCTCGATCCACGCTATTGTTTCGCCTCGAGAAGCGGCCTTCTCCTCCGCTCCGATTCGCTCCGCAATATTCCGACCCGCTGTATTATTTGCTCCAAATGTGATTCTCCGTTTGAACTTCCACTGTTTTTCTTTTTTTTTTTTTTTATGTCTGACTCGAGGAAAAAAGAATTTGATCCTTTTCTGACGTAAAAGGTGAATGATTCACTAGTATCGTCGGTGGTGTCCTTGCATAGTCATTGGTGCATTGGATGCATAGTTCGATACGAATGAGTAAGATCGAAGAAGTTTCTATTCTCTGCTACGATAGACCTTGACCTGATACTCTAAATACACCTACACGCGCACAATTGCAATCGAA
Organism: Eucera pruinosa; assembly: GCA_028830335.1. Taxonomy (NCBI): domain Eukaryota; kingdom Metazoa; phylum Arthropoda; class Insecta; order Hymenoptera; family Apidae; genus Eucera; species Eucera pruinosa. The sequence continues at coordinate 15,035,773 of JAMYCR010000005.1, forward strand.
CGGCGAGCGATAGATATTTTCAGGCGAGCACAGTTTAACCCTTTCGGTGATGGGTAACGTTTGACAGGCTGATGCCTTAGAATGTATTGGGAAGCACGATGTAAGCACGAAAGCGATAATTTCGCACAGGAAAGTAAGTCGAAGTCGAGGAATAAAGTTTTCGCGTACAATACGTTTGCGCTAAATGTAGAACTGATCCTGAAAGCAAATAAATTAATTCACAGACTACCGTACGCCGTGCGCCAACACGTGTAACAATAAAATCAGTCCTGAGAAGTAATAAGTAGTAGTCTTACTCTCATCTACGAAACCTTAGTGTACGCGCACCCTTAATGGATTTCCAAGCCATAAAAACTTCATTCTTCAATTTTAACTTGTTCTTTCGTTAAGGATTATCCCTTTCCCTGCTACTTCACCATTACCGAGACACTCCGTATAAAATATTTGTTCAATATTAATACCATCACTTTTGCTCATTACTACAGTATTTTCACGCTTATATTTCTTTGGTATTGTTTATCGTTTGGACAGATCGGAATTTACATACTTTATGAAGCTCACTCGAGTTCGTACACATGAACCTTTAGAAACCTTCATAAGTAAATTAGAGTTTGGAAAATTTGACGCGATCGAGTGATCGGAACTTGACTAAAAATTCGAGATGATCGGTTTAACTTCTACGAGGCCACAGCAGCGAGGGGTTTAATAATTCCTCGCGGGAGTTCTTCGTAAAGAAAATTCTAATTAACCTTCACACCACTTTTTACCCTATTTTTACCCGATCTCGCCAAATAACAAACATTGAGCGTACATTGGTATCAAATATTGGACGGATCAGGCATTATCATCGAATTATCCGCGATTAATTCGGGAATGAGGAACAGATCGAGGGGCGAGTCGTTAAATGGCAGGTGATCGACTTCCAAACGCCGATACCTGATTCGCGTTGCCTTCTTTCGTCACGGCCTCGAGGATAAAGAGAAAAGAGAGGGGGGGGAAGAGTGGAGAAATGAAAAAGAAAAAGGTTGTTCTGGCGAAGCGGTGAGAAAAAGAGAGAGAGAGAGAGAGAGGGACAATTTTCGAGGGAGCTCGCAATTAAAAGCACCGCTGGCAATAAAGAACAGTGGCTAAACTCGTTGCACGATCGACTACCGAGTATCGCGTTAGTCCCTTTTAGTCACGGTTCGTGGTATGGCGGCGCTAATAAAACCCGCAGCCAGTATAACTTGCAAATTCGTCCGCTATTAGTCGAGCATAAGCGGTCCCACGCGTCCATTTTTGCACTCCTCGTTGTTGAAACGATTTCAAGCTTGTGTTCCGTAGCAAAATTATTCAGAGATGGGGTGGATGTACCACGTACTGCCACTTTAAGGTTATCGCTTTAAGTAACTTTATTTAACTATTTTAGAACGTCGTTAACGTAAAGATCGTACCAGTTTGGAGAATAATATTGTTCAACGTCTCTTTTATTTATGAACATTTATTCGATATGTTCAATATAATATATTCATTACTACGTAATTGAAAATGTACAACAATGTCCAATATCCTTCGTACTGTCACTTGATAACTTCTCATTTAAATAGAAACACGTTTTACTTATACTAACACGTCGGTTTGTGTAACAGATATAAGGTGTACAGTAAACGTGTCGCCTTTACTGAATTATGACACGTTCCATACTTTATAATTATATTGGTCACGTCTTAATGTTCAACAGCATATTTATCTCCTAATATTTACTTATAAATATTAAGTGTAAACGAATGTACAATGTCTATGCGTCGTTACGTAAACCGAAGTCCAAATTTAGTATGTAAATTTGTTTACTTACGATTCCTGACACATTACTTTGCTATTAAGTAAACGAATTAAAGTGGCATTATAGGAACAGTGACAGTACGTGGGTCATTTACCCTACCTGGGTACACTTTGGAATTCATGTATTCTAGGGGTAGTTGTAGAGATTGGTAAGGGCTGATCAAAGACAGTGGCATGCATCCCCGTTCATAAATATTTGGACACTGAATTACATAAATTTTGTTAGTTTCACGATATTTTTATGTATTCAAAATATATATTATACCGTGTGTTTGCTACTTATATAATTAGTTAGACCTAGATACACGTGGTTACAATAATTAGACCTAGATGCACGTGGTTAAAATATCCGAGAAATCTTTTCGAAGTCTAAATCCGACTTGTAGAATTATTTACAACACGCATGGAATCAAATATTAGACACGATACAAAGATTATCAACATGATTGTAAAAATTGATTAGAGATCGAAAAAAGCGGCGAATAAAAGAGAAATTCAATTAATTTTATGTTACATAATTAGTGAGATGTTCCTAGTACCATTGGACATATAAATTTTGTATAGTCGAACTTCTTTAAAATCCTAAAGCAGATGATAATTCTTAAAGATTGTCATAATTTCTAAATGATCTTTTACTTTAATTCTTTTAAACTTTCGAACGGGAGTGCATAAACAAGATACCTTCAGAAATCATCTTCAGACAATAATGGACCGTCGTTACATTATTATAATGCAGTGGGTTAATATTCAATTGCCATCTTCTACAACCAGACGTCTCGACTTACATTCAAAGGGGGTTGATTCTTTTTAGCATTTATTACGCGCGGTTCAGTTGCACGTTAATTATAAGCTTCCATGGTGGTTCAATAACAATTACGCGGTAACGATCAGCACTAGGTAACAAAGGAATTAAAGAGGTTCAGCTTATTACCGCGATCATGCTTCCTTATTAACAACGTGCCGATTTCCACAACAAAGTAAACTCTGCCACTTATTATTAGGGATACAAATCGCGAGTATGAATTCATTAACCGCACGCAGCAAAAGGAAGATACAGCAGACACGATGGTAAAGCTACCGATCGAATTATTCGATACTAAAATACCGAATAGAACGTATCGAAAGGTATCAATATTTTAGGTACTCTGTATCAATTTTCGATACTGATACTTCTTGAAACGATACTATGCCGAATCAATACATGTTTGATACTTTATGATGGTATCGATACCAGTTTGATACTTAATAAAACTGTCGATACTCATTTGATAATTTATCAAAAGATCGATAGTTGTCTAATATTATTTCGTAAGTATCGATATACGGGGTCTGCAAATAATATGGGCCTTCAGAATTGTGCATTGAAATAATATAAGAAGTAGATGAATATGCATAAAGGGAAAGCGATGAATACGTAAAACGCTGATTCAGTAAAATTTAATGACAAAAGCGATAAAATATCGATAATTTCTTGTAGGTATGAAATAGGTATCAATACTTCCCTGTAAGTCTGATTTCAATGAAAGTTTGCATGCATGTAGAGCATAAAATAGTGCACGTATGGAGAAACTATTTTGTTCACAGGGAATTTCTTTAACAAAGTGAAATCAAGTCTCAGGCGTTTTCAACGTATTTTTTTATTTTTTTAATACAATTTTTCATGGGACTTTTTCCTGCAACAGAATCAAAGAGTATTAACAAAAGCTGAACTTTTTTATATGAAAAGTTTCGCTCTATTTCGTACCATTACGAAGTTGTAACACTGTAAAAGCTGATTTCAGCTGATTTTATGCGATTAGAGAGCTTGTAACGACTTTCGTTTTCTTTGTAACTTCGCAATGGCGCGAGATGGAACGAAAATTTTCCTACAAAAAAATATTCAATTTTTAGTACCTACTCTATCACTCTACTGTGAAAAAAGTCTCCAAAAAATTCCATTAAAAAAATAAGAACAAGTTAAAACCTTTGAGACTTGATTTCACCTTGTTAAAGAAATTTCCGGTGGACAAAAACAATTGCTTCGTATATTTTGTGCTCAACATGCACGCAAACTTTTATTAAAATCAGACTCATAGGCCAGGGAAATTTCCTTTTAATATAACGCCCGAATACTTTCGCGCGCCACAATGCATACGTCCTTTGATATTCCTCGATGCGAGATCGAAATTTAGAGATTGTCATCGATGGTATCGATACGGCATCGCGTGGCCGTAGTCGAATGCAAAACGTGGTCAATCTTATCTCATCGTGAATAGCCTGGCCACCAATAAATGCCTTCCTCTCATCCTTGCCTTCCGTGCTATATGGGCGCCTCGTAACCATAGCTCATTTCATACCTGAAGAGGGAGGCAAAAGAGAGGAGGGGGGGATACAGAAGAAGAGGCGCGAGTTCGCTGGTCGAACTCGATGCGTGGCAGATTCGGTTCTCCAATCTTCGGGCCCCGAGCACTTTCGGCTCTCTTCAGACGTTTGCCGCCGCGCATCGAACTGTCCGTGCAAATTTCAATTTTAACTGCTAATCTGCCAGCTAATAGCCCCTTGCTTCGCCGTCGTCCTGCTGCTGCCGCCGCCTCGTCTTTTCTCCATCAACGACCACCGTTCTCAATACCCGACCTTCCTCGCTCCGCGAGTTTTTCTCTTTGCCCGATCGCCGTTGTTATACTGTGTCTCACGAAAAGCTCCGCTGTGTCGCTCTTTTGTGCCTCGAACTTTCTCACACGATCCATTTTACGCTACAATTTCTATTTGTCTTGTTTTTGGGTATTCAAGGGTTAAGAGTTACTTTAAACGTTTGTTCTTTTGCAGGGGGAAATTAGAGGAATTCATACATAGTCTGTTAAACCGAAAGAGATCATAAATCTTCATCTAGCTACCATTTATTTTCTCGTATATATTATATATATACGTTTGCCCACGGTGTGCATAAATACCGAAAGTGCTTTTCCCAAGATTAATATTCCCATGTTCGAGAAAGAACGTCGACACCGGCGTGTGTCCATCGGTCTCTTAACTTACTGCAGAATCGCGTTTCCCTTACCCCCTTGCCACCCCCCCCCCCCCTGGGGCCACTCTTATTCGTCGCTAGTACGATGATTTATTGCAATATTTTGACGTGAAATATATATAGGAAAGATGAATTGACAGGCGAGTCTTTATGGGCGAAAGTTTGCCACCCTCCGGCGACCAATCCCCACCCGATTGCACTTCGCCCCGTGCGTCCACACCCTACACCAGAGTTCACGGATCGAACGACTATTTTTTTCCTAATTTAGGCGTTAATCATACGGCGAAAGTTATCGAAAGCAGAAAAGTAAACGAAAGACGACGAGCAATAATATTATATAAGGGTTCGAAAAGATTTGTTTCTCGAAGAAATTAAGCTCTGGAAGACCAATGGAATTGATCTCTGTAATTCTACCATTTTCTACCGAAGTATCCTATCTACCAGTTATTCATTCTTTTGGGGGGATTCTTTAAAATGTTTGCAATCCCACGTGTCTTTCAATTTTTCAGTGAAGTTACAATATTCTACGGGCTTTGTGGTGTTGTAGAGTCAATTTCGTTTACTATTCTCAGCTATTTCGTAGAAAATTGTACTATTAGGCGTACCAATGAATAATCCACTTCCTTTATTTGATTTAACATTTATTTTAAACAAAATTATATACCTACGTGATCGTGAATCTAGTTTCTGTTGTTTACTATATTGTTTGGGCAAACTGTAAATTCCTATTTGAGAGAAAATTCATTCCGTCGATAAAATAAATTCATCAACCCATTTCAAAATAGTGGATTACTTAATTCTACACCTAATAGTTTGAAACTTAGTTCTACGAGTTATCCAAGATGTTTCTTAGGATGATTATTATTAACCATAAGATCGTAACCCATCCAACTAACCCAATTCTACAACCAATGACTTACGAATTCTCCGGTAGAACCAAATCAATTCCAGAAAAAATGTCCACCTTTCCAAGAAGCCATTAAGTTAATGGTATTAACACGACCAACCTGAGAGTTAATCGATACAAGCAACGCACAATGCATCCCATTAGAGGCGTTGCAGAAAAACTGCAATTGATCGATGCACTAGCTCGGATGCATTACGCAAAGCATGCCGCGCGACCCGCCCACGCATCTCGTCAACTAATTATCTAATAAAACGACGCTGGCTCCGCATTACGACTGTTCCTTCGTTCCTCTATACGTGCAGGACGTTCGCGCGTGTTCGTGGACACAAAGCTAGAGGAAGGCTCTTTCACAAGCTCGAAACGTTTCTGCACAGAGGTCGCGAGGAGTCGCAATACCATTAAGAGGAATGCATTATGCCCGGCCAGCTCATTGTATTCAGATACCTGGTCTCGACAGTTAGACAACCGTCCCGCCAGGCTAAGGGCTGCCGATGCCAAGGCCCTTATTTGCCATTCATAGAACCGCGAGAACGCGGTCGTGCTCGCATGTTACACCCACGAACTGATTTTTACCGTTTCGACCACTTCCTCGACCTTTAGTGGACGTTTAAATACCGTTCCTTCTACAATTTACCCACTATCGCTCGGCGATTATTAGGCTAAAGAAAGTGGTATGAAGGTACCCATTTTATTTTTTAACCTAGAAGACTCTCGGAATAGCAAAAATTAACAAATTTCGATGAATAAATTTGGAGAGTTTCACGTGTAACAAAGCTGCACAAGTATAAATATTGTGCACCTTAAAAGACCTACGAATTTTCCGCTTTTTCTAAATCGATGCAATATCGGATATCCAGAAAATGGGGTGGTGATATGAGACAGCATTACTTTTGTGGGAGATAAGTTCTGTAATTGTGTTAAAGGGTTTATAGATATGTTTTAATTACGTACAAGTCTAAAATGTGGCAATACAATTATAGTTTATGCAGTTTTACTATAATCTCTGAGCCTGCACAATTGTCATGGGCCCATAATTGACAGGAAAAACATTGAATTCATAGCTCACCCTTAGAAAAGTGTTGCAAAATATGCAGACTGTATCATTCGATCCTGATTGAAGCTGTCTAGATTTACTAATATTATCAGGGTCTCGTATTGCTATCGTCTCCCGATTTTACACTTTTCTCATTTTATTGTAATCACACGCACACTAACTTTAAAACCCCATTGATATTATGAAACGAATAAATTTACTACTAAAATCCCATTGATATTATGAAACTAATAAATATACTACTCCTTTATAAATATTAAGTGTAAACGAATATACAACGTCTGTGTGTTGTTACGTAAACCGAAGTTCAAGTTTGGTATAAAAATTTCTTTATTTACAATTCCTCAGACATTAACTTCGCTATTAAATAAAAGAATTCAAGTGGCAGTTATAGGAACAGTGACAGTACGTGGGTCATTTACCCTACGTCATCATTTAGTTATTTAGTTAAAAAAATAAAAATTTTCAATTTTTCTAGAGTGTCTCATACTTCTACCCTATCTCATAATCCAACCTTCTCTGCATTATACTAGGGATATTCGATTCTTTCAAGAAGAATCTATTCGCGAATCGATCCTGAATCGAAACAGTTACGAATCGATGCGCCAAGAAATCACTCTTTTCTCCCCTGGTTTTAATAACCGCCTCTTCATTGGGACATCACGAGATTTCTCTGTAGTCGTTAATTCAATGGACGTTTAACGATCCAAGTAAGACAAAGTTACGACCGTCGCAAAGTGGATGAGAAACCTACCGAACAATCATCCTCCCGTTTTCCACAAAGGAAAACAGGATTCGAATGAAAGTCAGCCGGCGGTATCGAGATAACGAAGGGAAAAGCGCGATAAGGTGACGCACCCGGTGCAATTTCAATTCCACGGGAAATCGGGGCGTATATAAGGTCTCCGCCAACAGCGGCTCTATCTTGTTTAGCTTTTTTGGAAATTACAGGGCCAAATGCGTCATTGGCCAACTGTCGCATTTTACTGGTGTAACGGAGAGGGTATAAACGGGGGTCAAGCGAAAAAAGAAAAGTTCTTTGTGTCTTTGTGCTCTGAATAATGGACGATTTTTTGCCCGCCTCGATACATTCGGGGATCGATATTTGCATAAGCGTTGGTCAAGAATCCGTGACGAATCGTGGGCATGATCGTTGCGATTCGTTTGCATTCGATGATCTTCCTACGAAAAAGGGGGGCTAGCGTCGTTCCTTTTTCACGGAGTATTTAGCAACCCCCTTTGATATATGGCGCGTCAATTTTTTTCTGACACGTTTACGTGTGTATATATAGCTCCAGGCTTCGTTGAGTTTGAGATAAATTGTTATTATAAATACTACCTATTTATAGCAAACATCCTTTGCGCGATGGAAATACAGTGATTCGTGAAATTGTTCAAATAGCTTCATCTACATCCGGTTCAATTAACGTTGTCTACATAAATTCGACAATTCGGTCGGACGCTGGTTGGTTTACCATACAATGATTTAAACTATTGTACAAAGGAAAAAAGAAACTGATTCTGAATCAGTGAAATTGATATACAATTTGAGGCATGGTAAGAATGTAATTACTCTACGAAAAGCAAACACGTAAAACCAGTTCGTAATCGTATAAAAATCTTACCATTCCATCAATTTCATGAAACACCGTACATAAGAAAAGGATCAATGTTCAAGGTCCCAGATTCTGTTTCGTTATATTGTACAATATTATTATCGCAAGCCCCTCGTGAATTTTCTTCACGTGTTCCTTTCGCGTTTGCATCACCTTGCAATAATTTCGAAGCCGAAATCACCCCTGGTTTCGGTTCGAGCCTAAAGAGAACGCGATTCCTATTTAACTCGGATCGCAAACGCAGAGAATCAGCCATATCTTGACAACGACGGTTTATATCTCGCTCTTAATGCGTACGCGACACGCAAAGCTCAAGGGCCGTCCGTAATCGTTGCGTTCCTTTTCAGTATGGATCTTGTTTCGTAGAAATTGCAACACCCTACGTGAACTCATTCTTGTACACCAGCCTTCGCAAATTCAGCAAAGGATAACCATAAAACACCTCATCTGAATCTCCTCGATCCTGTATTATCCTCTAAATTCGCACCGCGTTTAACCATTTTTCAGATACACCTATTTAAGTTTTTGCAGCCAAGGGAACATCTCTCAAAGCCATGACTGAATCACGATAACGATAACAAGCGGATCACAAAAAGATAACCTTCACCTTCAAACCCTTCCCTCATCCGTTATGCAAAGCTGCACGCGCGCACGCGCTATCACAGAAACTTTCGCGAACGTATCGCGATTTCTCGAACGCCTCCTACCCCTTCTACGGTCTCCTCTCTTCGCTCTGGTCGACTATCAGTCGGTCTTTTGCCTCGCTAATGTGAAAACTCGAGGACGTTAAGTGGCTCAACTAGCCAACGTGTCTTTGATGTTTACCGCCCACCAGTGCGTACACACTCACGCGACGCAACTGCGTAACGCAACCATGCGATTCCACCGCGGTCGACGAGTATTATCATGCCTCCGACCGACAACAACGAATCGTCCCTCTCGTATACTCGCACGACCCCTCCCACCCTCCTTCTCTACCCTCTGTGCTTCTCGTATGCACGCAATGGAGTTCGTGGCAGGGATCATTTCTTCTGCTCTGTTTTATTCTTTTCGCTCTTGTTCTTGTTCTTCTACGTCGTGGCCACTTAGCATCTCTTCCACGAACCTTTTTACCATGACGAACAACCGCGCGCGAGGTTGCTTAATTACCTCTACTTTGTTAGGAAAGAGGTAGATCGCTTTAGATCTCACACAGAAAATTTATTCTTCTGTTGAGTTTTTAAGAGCGCGAGAAAATTGGAGAATAAACTCTGCTTTTTTTTCGCGATACGAATTTGAAGCCGTCCCCTGCTTATTACAAGATTAAGGATTCTGATATGTTTATGGAACATTTAAGTTCGAAATAAGCTGCAAAATACGCGGACCGCGCGGAAGTATGCAAATGAACTGAAGTAAAATGCAGGTTGCAATGTTTAGAGGGTGAAATAGATTTCTATTAAAGTCACATTCAATTAGTTGCGCTCGTAAACATGCGGAATTGCGTAAGATCCTCAGTATATCAACGAGTAACAGAAAAATTCAAAACATTATCAATTGCACGGGCTTAACAGATTTTCCTCGTATGAAAAATTTAGAGCAGAAACACGTAACATCGATGTAAAGGCATATAGGGTCGATTAGACTAACCACCTTTGTGACGCGTCGCTTTGCCACGATTATTAGGGCCACCGTGACTACGCAGAACTTCCATGCAACGTGTAGAATATAGGGTAAATGTACCACGTATTGCCACTTTAAGGTTCACGCGTAACTTTATTTAACTATTTTAGAACGTGGTTAACCCAAAAATCGTTCCAATTTGGAGCATAACATTGTTCAACCGCTCTTTTATTTACGAACATTCTTTTTTATATGTTCAATATAATGAATTAATTACTACGCAATTGAAAATGTACAACAAACTCCAGTGTCCCTATTACTATCACTTGAAAAGCTGTCATTTAAATAGACATAATTTTTACAAATATATTAGTACGTCAGTTTGTCTAACAGATACAAGATATACGGTAAACGTCGCGCCTTAACTGAATTATGACACGTCCCATACTTTATAATTACATTGACCACGTTTTAATGTTCATCGGGCACATTTACCTCCTACGTTTATTTTTAAACATTAAGCGTAGACGAATATACAATGTGTTACGTAAACGGAAGTCCAAATTTGGTATGAAAATTTGTTTACTTACAATTCTTCGTACGTTACTTTGCTATTACGTAAAACAATTAAAGTGTCAGCTATAGTGACAGTGACAGTAATTGGTACATCTGCCCTATAGCAGGTTGGATCTAAGGTGGACTTGGATTTCGATGGATCGCACGGTACACCTGATTTCCGAACGCAATGGAGCAAGTTTTGGCGGACGAATTAATCCTTCCGGTCGTTAAAGTGTAACTCGTTAAGTGTGACAGTGGCTGGCAGCTGGATTGAATTGAGGCGCGTGCTATATTACGCTTGATATCGCTGTGAAACCCAACACCGCCGGCTTAGACCTCGAGCCCATGAGCCGCTACCACTGCAGGCGCTATGCTGCCACTGCCTCCATTACCACCAACGAAACAGTATATCCTACCACCAAATACCGGTATTACGCCACGTCAACGTGTTCCACAGATTTTCGACTAGAAACGTGAATTTTTGCGTGGCGTCGAATTCCCCGTTCCTCGGCAACTCGCGAAACTCTTGCCACTTTGACCCGTGAATGATAATTTTGGATTTCCACACCCTTGATGTATCAAGCGTTTGGATTTCCAAGCGTTTCAATTGTCTAGCTTTTGGAATTCCAAGCCTTCGAAATTGCTAGGTGTTTGAGTTATGGAAGCTTTAAATTTCTGTGCCTTTGAGTGATCAAGTCTTTGGATTTCCACACCCTTGGTGTATCAAGCGTTTGGACTTCCAAGAGTTTGAATTGTCTAGCTTTTGGAATTCCAAGCCTTGGAAATTGCTAGGTCTTTGAATTATAGTAGCTTTAGATTTCTGTGCCTTTGAATTATCAAGTCTTTGGATTTCCACACCCTTGGTGTATTAAGCGTTTGGACTTCCAAGAGTTTGAATTGTCTAGCTTTTGGAATTCCAAGCCTTGGAAATTGCTAGGTGTTTGAATTATGGTAGCTTTAGATTTCTGTGCCTTTGAATTATCAAGTCTTTGGATTTCCAAGATTTTTAATTGTCTAGCTTTTAGAATTCCAAGCCTTGAAAATTGCTAGGTCTTTGAGTTATGGTAGTTTTAGATTTCTGTGCCTTTGAATTATCAAGTCTTTGGATTTCCAAGATTTTGAATTCTCTAGCTTTTAGAATTCCAAGCCTTGGAAATTGCTAGGTCTTTGAGTTATGGAAGCTTTAAATTTCTGTGCCTTTGAATTATCAAGTCTTTGAATTTCCAAGATTTTGAATTGTCTAGCTTTTAGAATTCCAAGCCTTGGAAATTGCTAGGTGTTTGAATTATGGTAGCTTTAGATTTCTGTGCCTTTGAATTATCAAATACTTGGGGTTCCAAGCGTTCGAATCGTCTAGCTTTTGCAATTCCAAGCCTTCGAAATTGCCAAGTGTTTGAATTATGGTAGCTTTAGATTTCTGTGCCTTTGAATTATCAAGTCTTTGGATTTCCAAACGTTCCAATTGTCTAGCTTTTGCAATTCCAAGCCGTCTTATTAATTGCAATTGAATAACTAACAACCTTCTATTGTGATGTTAACCCTTTGCACTCTGTTGGCGCTGCTACGGAGACACGCATAAATTTCCTCAAACGTAAAGATTTAAGATTTTTATTTATTTTCGCCAGTTCGATTCTCATTTCTTTCAAAAGAAAAAAATTAAAGACAACTTGTCCCCTTTCCGACAAACGAAACACTAAATTCTAACAAGAGCCACAAAAATGTGTTATCGTTGGATCATACTACTGAAAAAGTTTTGAAGTACAAAAGGTTAATAAACGAGTACTTTGAAGCATTGACATCGCAATGAACAGTATGGTACTTCTTCGAAATTGTCTGAAATCGCTCGCGCGAGAACGCTCATTTGTCGGAAACGCTTCTCCGTAAACTACGTTTCACTCGACGATTCACGACTCAAGGTCGCTATTTAAACAAGTGCAGCCGTTTTACGTGTCAATAAGTTCAGTTTTCGCGATTACGTTGCGACAACAGAAGCTTCCTTCATCTTTCAGCTAACGTACAAACTGAACCCTTTGCTTCCCTCGCACGATGCCTGTGTAATGCAAAAAGACTGCGCTAAAATTGCGGATTGTAACTTCGGTACGTTCCGTCGTATGAAGATTAATGAACCGCGAAAATTAAATGAATCAACAACCCTTTAACATATTTAACACGCTTATCTCCAATCATCTTTCGCTAACAGACGACAATGAAGCCTACTAAATTGCCAAACATCTTTCATTTTACAAATTCCATTCCACAAGATTTTAGATTTCAGATTTATATTTACTTATTTCACTGGCAAAATAATCCTTAGCATGCTGGACGTGACAAAAGATTACAATATTATGAGAATAAAATAATATAGCTAAAATATATAATAAAAGAATCGCCTTACTGAATTACGACACGTTCCATAATTAATAATTACATTGCTCACATTTCAATGTTCAACAACACATTTACCTCCTAATATTTATTTACAAATATTAAGTGTAAAGGAATATAGAACGTCTATGCGTTGTTACGTAAATTTAGTATGAAAATTTGTTTACTTACGATCCTTTATACGTTACTTTGCCATTACATAAACGAATCAAAGTGGCGGTTATAAGAACAGTGACAGTAATCGGGTGATTTGCCTTATACCGTTCCAAGTCCAGCGGACTTAGCCGCAAAATTTTGAATTGTCCCACAAACTCTCGCGTGCCTTTGTGCTTGCAGATAACAAAACAGTGTTATATAACGAAGTCAATCGGTCTCACGCCTGCACGGACGCTGTTGCACGCGTGTATGCACGCGGCCCACGCGGAATGCGCGCGAGCCGGCGCTTACGCTAGCTTGCGAGCAATTACCTTAATCCGGTGAATATTCCGCGGAATAAAAGGGGCGAGCGTGGAAGAAAAAGAGGGACCACGGCCACTAGAAACGGTCTCCGTTGGATGGAATGCCAACAGAGAATGGAGGGAGTCCGCATTAGACAATTGGCAAATCGCGAAGCGGCAACGTCAACGAGGAGAGGTCGTACTCGTGCCTGCGAAATATCGCGAACGCTAAGAATGCGCCCACTTTTTATTGCCTAATCCCGAAGCCTAAGTAGTAGCAAGCGACTAAGATTGCCGTGAGATACTCCGCGTTGCTTCGACTTTTCGAAACGCTTCGGAGAAGTGGTAGAAAAGTATTGTTAACACGTTCGCTGCCACGTCGAGGATAAGAACCCTACCACACAAGCTTTGCTTTTCGAATTTTTAGTAGAGATGGATCGGAACCTAATTTTTAGACGGGCGAAACTCGAATACGAAACTTTGTGAGGATTCGAAACCCTCGAAACTCTAGAAACTCTAAATATCTACTTACGTATTATCTTCCGTTTGTTTCCAAGGTGTAATTATTTTTTCAGAAAGTAAAACCTTAATAAATCCTTTTTAGATAATCGAATTAAATGAAATTTACACTTACTTGTAATCTAAATAAATAAATAAGCGGAGAGAGTTTGCGAGATATTATTAATTTCTGTATGCTCTACTTTTTCTTGCCATTGTAATGAATCGATGAAAGTGTTTCAATTAAAATAAATCTAAAATGTAAACAGAAACTCAATTGGATTGTTTACCGAGTAAATTTGTATCGCGATAGTGTCCTCGTTATTTATGCAAATGATTATTTACTTAGGTTTCGAGAGTTTCGAAGCATGCCATTTCTGAAAACTGCGTAGCAATAAAATTGCGTTTATAATGTACAAAGATCAGAGAAAACTTAACGGTACGAAATGTAAATGATAGAATCAATTCCAAGTTGTGTAATAAAGAGTTCATCATTATTCAACTGTAATAACTTCGCACAGTGATTTTAATTGTATTATTACCTAAAAACGTGTGATCACGTCACTGATCAATAACGCGTTAACAAAGAAGATACAATCAATAAATAATTTGAAAACAGAAATAAACGAGCTCCTAGTTTCTCATGGAGAAATTTGAAAATCGTTGAGATCAAATACGGTATGTATACAGTTAGGTAGTAAAAAATATTTTCTTTCAAACTTCCCTATCCGAAACGGCAATTTTATCTGCGCCAACTTAATATAATGAGAGTATTTTTGGAAAAAAAAACTTGTACTGTTTTGCAGACGTACAAGAAGCGGATCAATATTTTGAAAAAATTTGTTAATTATGCGAATGTTTCGTGTAGGTTGCGGAGGTGCAGCTACAATAACGTCGTTCTCCCGAATTCGTTCGTGGCTGGCCTTGATCCGTTAATTACCACAAAAGGAACCGCTTATTTTATAATCACGCGTTACGCTCCCTCACATGCGTAATGCCAGGAAAATTACCGAGCTTGCTCGCGCTCTGTCACGCGTGCCATATCGCGAGTGCACGACCGGTCGACTCCGTTGGGAATTGAGAGTTCCGTTTCTTTTAATTCAAAACTTCCGCGAAACCGAGCTGCCTCAACAGTGACAAGAACGCGCCGTTACCGCACCAAATTACGCGCAATTTGCGTATGTATACGTATGGGCAAACAGAGTGCCAATTACCGTTCAACAGTACTCCATAAATTAGAATTAAAAACCTTCTTAGTATAAAGATAACCGTCTGAACATTTTAACATCTTTCAAAACAAGTTTATTTCATTCTTGTAACATTAACAAAGTATTCTTCTGCAATTTTATTAGCATAATAAGCTACCTCACCTTAATAAAACGAAGGAAAAGTTTATATATTTTCTCTTTTAGGATTACAAAAATATTTTTCTACCTTGAAAAAGAGCCATCCTAAGAAAATGAATAGAACGTTTTGTTTCAGTCTTGAAAGATGGGATAATAAAAGTTTTCTCGTACTAATTGTAAGCAAGTAAAAGAAATTGATTTACTTAAAAAAATTTAATGGAGAATTTTTCTTTAACACTAAAAATTGAAATATACTGTAACCCTTTGCACTCTGAAATACTTTATGAACTTTACTTAAATAATAGCATTCTTAATCTGAACAGATTAAGACACAATCAACGATTATAATCAATTACAACGTATAACGAATATCTTACTTGAAATCTTTACAAAATCCCAATTTTCAAGATTCAGGTGCTACTAGTAAAAGGTTCGATTCATCATAATATCGAAGCACTTATTTAAAACCTACAAGTATTAATTCCAGGATTCAATATCTATAAGTATAATAATTATTATGAAAACATTGTTGCTCGTGAGTTGCATTTGAAACCCGCGGAACGAAGCATGGCTATTGAAATTGACTTGGATTCGTAAGTACACATCGAACTTGATCCCATCGCTAGATTCAACCCACAGAAGTTAGATCAAAACGATGCATTCCGCAAACGAGTTTGCTTATCGTCCCTCAGCGTCGTATGGTAAAGGAGGCTCTTTCTATCCGTAGAAGGGTAGCACGAGGAGGGAACGGCCCGGAAAATGGAAGCCGACGCTGAAGGTGTCCGAGAAAGGTCTCGAAATTGCGAAAGACGATATAGGGAGGCTACGGGTCGGCTCTCTTTGATCCATAGACGCTGGTTTGCGTTGTTCCGAAAAACCCAAACCTCATTATTATCCCCGCGGTTCGAAAATCCGGTACCCCGAATCGAGCTTTCGATTTCACGCCCCTGGCGCTCCACAAATTAATCGCTTTTCGAAAAACGCCCTTTCAATCCTCCCTCCCTCGGTAGTTTTCCAGTGACTCCACGAAATTTCCTTTCCAGTCTTTCAATCTTCCGATTCTATGTCTTCCGTGTCTTTCATTCTTTGGAGGCTCAGGTGCGTCGGGGTGGATGATTTGCGTAACTAATTGTCTTAATTGTTCGGGTTGTATATTTCTGAAGGTAGCCCTGACGGTGGTCCAAAATTTTAGGATCCATTTTCCGAGAAACGTTTTATGAACAGCTATTATCGGCACGGCTTTTCCCCCGTCATTGGATAGATAACGCTAAATGATTTTATAATAGTATTATTCTGAAGGATCGCTAAAAAGGTGCACTATAATAAGCTTATAGCGTCGTAGAGCCCCCAGAAAAGGACATCGTAAAAAGGTGTAAAAAAAATCGCGTCTCTGGCAAGTCTCACTGCTTTTTCCCCCCGTGAATGTTGTAAAGCAATTAGTGGAATAATAAGTGATGCGCATGAATCGACGCCTACTACCTGAGACCCGACGACGAGGGTGAAAGAAGGCGAAGATTTCGTTGCGTTGTAAATGGAGGATTGGATAGTAAAACGGTCCCGGGAAACTGTAAAATGCTTCTTTCCGATGGTCCGCACCGAGTTCCGTTTATTTGCTTTTTTTTATATTTCATTCTCTCTTTTCTTTTTTTTTTGTAAAAATTACCGACTCGAACTGTTCGGCCTGAATTAGAGAGGGCGAAGGAAGATGAGAGAAAGAGAAAAAAAGCTCCGTTTTCGGGGAGAATGGAGGGCCAGTAAAGTTCGGCCAGCCTCTTAAGAACTTTTCCGCGCGAAAAAGTGTGCAGCACAATTGCCGGTGAATGCGTCTCGAGTTTCCGTAAGTGGATAAAAAATTCAGAAAAAAAAAGGAGATGAACAAAGAGGAGCAACCGTGGAAAAATTTCTATCGACGGAAGTAAAAAAATACACTCGATAAACACGCGAATAGAATTGTTTGGGAGTAAATAAAAAGTATGAAACCTTAGGGAGGAAGGTATAAGTACCTGGTATTAAGTACAATTAAACAAAAAAATATTCACACCGCGTAAGGATCTTGAGAATTGTACATTTTTAGGACAGGCTCGAAGATCTTATATATATATATATTTTTTTCTATGTAGGTACGTGTAACGTATGTCGTGAGTTGTAAAGATTGCAGGGAACGCTCTAAAGGGCGATTTGATTTACAAGTCTCCTAGAAATCCTATCGAGATTGGCCCAGTTTCCGTGTCCCAACAAATCATCTAAGGAAAATAATGTTTTCGCGCACCTGGCCTCCTGAGACCTCCGACAAGTGATGGTTAAAACGTTCCCGGATAGAAATAAACGCTTTTCTTGCTGCTTCACGTATACACCGTAGAATCAAAACCTCTAATTTGAAGCCTAATGGGGAGTCTTTATAATTCTCCGAGGGTGGCGATTCACAGAGAGGCTAAAAAAGTTTCTCCTTGGGGGGTGAAGCGATTTTCGCAGGGGGTGCGCTAGGAGAATCTCGCGTGTCGCGTTTCTTTTTTCTTTCGTTTGGTGAAAAATTGGGCATAACGGTAAGACCCAGAAATAGGGAAGGTTCACTTGAATCGTTTGATACGCAGCATTTTCAATGGCTCGAATTTCACCATTGATTCCAATTTCTTTGGAAACTTTGTAAAAAACCTTTCCTTAGAGGAATCGATTAACGAATGGTACAGTTAGGGAATGTAGATTGTAAACCGGATGGAAACCCATTTGATTGAATTCTGAGTATAATAATTGAAAAGTTTCCTACAGTTTAGTCTCTAATACAGTGCTTCTTAACCGGGATTCCGCGAAATTATAAAAAGTCACAGAAATTCCATAAAAAAGCCAGTAAATAGATACGATTTGTTATTGGTTTACATTGTAGATGCACATTTCTGGTCTTAGCGATTCCAGTGTTTCACAAAATTTTCCTACAATCAAGTCAGTGTTCCGTGACTTTGAAAAGGTTAAGCACCAACGCTCTAATACAACGAATGCAATTTTTGCTTTCTCAATGAAGTGCTAAGAAGAATTGCAATACGTAGAGGAACGGGTGAAAGAATGAAAGTAGACGTTGGGGAAGCAATCAACGTCGAGAGATTGACTGGTTCTTTACGATTTTGACGATGTTGTGACTTGTTGCGTGGAGGACACAAAGCGCGCGCGCTTGCAAACAGGTTTTGAGGAAACCCGAGGGCGAGGGATAATGCACCTTTGTCAAAGAGTGTGTTCGCGCGTGCAAAGAGAGGTGTTCGCCCGGTCACTACCAACGCTGCTTGAGATGTCAGAAGCCGCAGGTGGCCGAATGGTAGCCTGCAATTCACGTATACATCGTATAGACAGGTCGTCGGGTTTGTGAGAGGGTCATGAGGTCAGGAGGCACCGGCTCGCCGCTCTCTACCGGGTGTCCTAACAGGACACGTGCCTAACTCGTACAAGATGAGAGAAGCGAAACTTGAAACGGCGATGATGAACTTCGGCCAACATTCTCGGAAGCTACTTTCAATGGAACAGTTTTAGCATACAAAGAAGCGAGGGATAATTTTACGAGCGCAAATTATCGGCCACGAAACGCGAGTCAAGGGCAGGTTTATACCGAAAGGGATTAAACAGGAATGATTTCACCTGTTCGAGGGTTTTACATTCAGGTGCACCTTTTCACCGAATTAACATATGACGAGGCGTTAAGGATCTATTACCTGCCTCGAAATGGTACACCATCACGCAGCCACCTTGCTATTTCCATATAGGTACATCATACCCCTTTGCCCTCGCAGGTTCCATTCAAACACGAAAGAGGGGAGTGGGTCATGCAAATACCTGCACGCGATGAATAAAAAAAAGGGCACCTGGGGAGAAAGGGTTCACTTTATTCAGATTAGGGTCCCGGGTATGGGTATTTGAACACCCTTCCGTGTAGTGGCACTCGGGCCGATTTTCGGCAAGTGCCTTTACCCTCTGCCACGCGTGTCGTACATAAATATAACCAGCCTCCTTTTTAACCTTTTATTCATCCGCAATCAGATACGGTATGGAAATAAAAATGCTTGCCACTTAAGGCGGAAGAATTGAATTCACACCTCGAATCACCGTAATCGTATGCTTCTTTAGGAATCGCGTAAAAAGGAAGACAACAACAAAGAATTAATGTAAAAGCGTGTAGGTGTCTTTGATAACTAGGAGTCGTAATTAGACTAAGGATTTTTATGCGAATTACGACTTCTCCTGTCAAAATTAAAGCAATCGGATTTAAATGGAGGGTTATTTCACCTTCTAAATACAATCATCTTTATTTTACTTTGAATATTGTGTATCTTAATGTATATTAAATGCATCATGTGCCTTTTTGCTTCATCATTTATAAGTGCATAAAAATCCACAGTCTCAAAAAATTGATGTCTTAAATATGGCTCGAAGGAATGTAACCGTGCATCCTCGTAAAACTCCGATTAGTTCCGACTCCCGGAATCAGAGTACAACAGTAGAGAACATTCGAGCCTCTTTGATGAATTCGCGTCGGTAGGAACGTCGTTAGGTGACGCATAAATAGAAGACAGCAACGAAAAATTTATATAAAGTTGTTTAGGTGTCTCTGATAACTAGAAGTCATAGTAATTCAAATATGTAACTATGAGTCCGAAAAAATTGGGGCCTTAGATAAGGCTCGAAGGAATGCGTCCATGCATCCCCATAAAGCTTCGCTTGGCCTCGACTCCCGGAATCAGAGCGCGTAGATATTATTCGCGCCTCTTTCGTGAATTCGCGTCGGTAGGGGCGTCATTAAAATCAATACCGGCTCGCTCCGTCTCCCTCGAGCCACCCCCGCCCTCCCCTATTCCGTTTTCATCTTCATCCCTCGACGCTATTCATCCTCGTCGCACTTCTCTGTATATATACGCAGGTCTACGTCTGTGTCACGGGGGTGGAATTGAGGGTGTAAGGGGATGTACAGGTTTCTAGCTGGTGGGGTGATCGAAGGGGAAGCAGGAACCAGAGAGAGAAAGAGAGAGAGAGGGAAAACGCGAAAAAAAGGAACGCAGAAGAGGAGGAAGCGCGATAAGAGGAAGGGTGCCCGTTCGCAAGGTTAGGTAGCCGGTACATGCGATAAGGAGTGGGGGTGGAGTTCCCATGGCCAATAAGAACCTCTTTAAAGCGCCCTTTTTGCGCGCGGAACTGCGCATGCCGAATTCAAATCTGGGCGAGCTTGGTATCGAGTGGTGGTGGCGGCGGTGGTGGTGGCCGGTGGCTGTATGGAAATATGATAGCGCGATAAAAAGAGGAAGAATGGCAGGGATGCTTGTGTACGCGAGGGAAAAAGGCAGGCTGGTGGGGATAGTGCACGGTTGCTACGACCAATAAAGGCCCAGTTTAAAGCGCCTCATTTTTTTGCACCGGCACTGCGCATGCCGCATTCAAATGTTGGGAGTGGTGGGATCCGATGTGTGTGCATGGAAATATGATAGGTGAGACTTCGCTTCGAGAGGAATGGCGGCCGAGATAGGGTTCCTGAATATTTTTATACCTCTACCGAGTTATCACCAGGTTACAGACGTTTTAGAGAAGAATCACGCTTCGGATAGATTTATGAACGAATTTTTATTTTATAACGTATGGAAATTCGTGTATTTTACGAAAATTCCTTGAATATCGATTGATATTCAAATTCAACCCTTAAGTGGAATTTTACTTTTAGCCTAATACAAATACTTTTGTCGTAATTGTTTATTAACAACTTAATGTTTCCGTTTAGGGAAATGATGAATTTTACTTTGCAGAATTGGAAAGTTAATGAAACAGTAAAAGATTACATACCTAAGTTTCCAAATGATTACAGCAACATATAGTAAACAATATCTAATTTAAAGTTGCATAGCACCTGAATAATTCCCTTAAAGATTAAACTGAATTCAAATTAACGCCATATCGATGGATCGATACGTTCGATTCGATATTCAAACATGTCCGCCCACCACCATATTCTATCTAATAATTTTGGCGCCAACAATTATTTTTCGCAATATGCTTCAGCATTATTAAATATTATTCGTCAAATTCGAGTAGACTCGACAATAGATAGATTAAACGCACAGAGACTCTATTGTTCGAGAGATCGTTGAACCAAGTGGTTTTAACCTGCAGAAGTACCCACCTGCTGTTAGCCGGAGATTCATCGGACCGCATAGAGCATCGCCAGGTATCTTGTTCTCCAGGCCACGCCAAAAGTGTATCAATATATCAGGTGGAAGCTTGAGATTGCATCTTCCATTAAAGACTTCTAGACACCGTAAATTTGACACGCAACACTAAACGCACTATTTCCCGCCAATCGAGTGTTCTAATCCGTACGATTAAAGAAAAGTGTCTGATATAGATAACCTAACCCGCGAGGCGTCTTGTAAACACTTTCTTGATTCTAACAGTTCTTTGGCATTCATTTCTCCAATTAGATACACTACACCAATAAATCGTTCAAGCAGACTCTCTTCAATTAATGACAACGCCACTTATTGAATTTCGACAATTTCGCACCACAACGTCGCGCGCGCGTCTTGAATAACGTTCCTCTGCAGTTCGAAAAAACGCCACCTGTGATGGTCATTCGAATTAATCGTATGCATTAGGGTGTATTTACGTTGTCCGATTTTCGTTATCCGGTTGGAAACAAGTACTGCGATTTTTGTTCTTTTAATTAAAAACAACAGAAACAGTTATACGACGTTAGATTTCTTTTCGACAAATGGACGATGAAATTCGAACAATGTAAAAAGTCTATTAAGCGACGTATTCAAATGAAACTGCCGGCACAAGAGCGCCCCCATACGAATCATATTTGCATTGTGCGCGCCTGTTTGAGGAGCATTTTTACCTTTTCGATTGCATAAGATCTATATAACTTTTAAGCTTGTTTTTACATTCTCGTTCCGATAGTAAAAAGGAAGACATTCTCGCGAAACTTCTGACAAGAAGTCCCATAAAGTGATAGATCTATTCTCTATCTCGTTTGTGATATCACCACTAATTTGTCATAGCGTTTTAATCGAGAGTGGCAATCGGTGTCGCAATATCGACAGAGGGGGCAACGTGCACCGCGATTGGCCGCTTTTCTCGCATATGCAAATGCACTCACCTTCTCTCTCTCTAACTGTGGTTTGGTTGCAGCAGTAGTAGCCGGTACACGCGTGGTAAAAAGGCGCGCTCGCGCTCGCGTCCAGAGAACTCGCCTTTCCTTGCCGGGCGGAGCCGCGTGTGATCCGCGTTCCTTTGCGATTGGAGCTTCATTCCCCACCGACGCTGCTCGTTTCCCCACCAGCTTAAGCGTCCAGGCGTTCGTCCGCTGCTTTCCGTTCCAGCCTTAACCTCTTCGTCGCACTTTCAGCCCGTGGAGCCGAGGTACGAGTCGCTCCGTCTCGTTCCTTCTTCCAACAACTCCCCCACTTTGCTGTTCCACGGTTCGCGTACGCGTCCGCGTTCCCCGTGGCCGGTAGGCGGCCGACCGGGCGTACGTGGGCCCTCTAGTGTAGCTGCACACATGCACGCGACAGCATCTGACCGCCGTACCAGCCGTCGCAGCCGTAGCTGCCACCGTCGTAGCTCGTCGCGGATGCTCGTGTGCCTGCGATAACGATATTTTGCTCTCACCACGATCCTTCAACGCGATTTCGATTCCAAAGGGAAGCTAAACGCACCGCGTGTGTGTGAACATATGACGAAACAATACCGCAGGTGTCGCACGCGGAAGGGATAATACTAATCAAGTTGAAAGTGAGACAGTGATATAATATATCGTGACAGTTGTCCATTTAGAAGGATTCTCAGATATTCGAACATGTTCACTTGCGTTGCGTTAAGGAGCATTGAGATTGTTCGCGAGTTCACCGATGGGTGACGCTGCATCTGACGCGTCGCTGACAGGTGAGAGAGACACTCATAGGATTTTCAAACATTCGCGGGCTCCGAGGGGCACGGTCGCGGTCACACGCGAGTGAAACGTCGAAAGAACAGCTGACAGTTCGCGTCGCGTCGGTGGTTAATCAGAAATTTTACGGTGCGTCTGTTCGTGTTCGGTAATCGTAACCATTGACAGGTGAATTCCACGGGAAACGGAGCCAGGAACTATGCGATAGTAGCGACGATACGCGCTTATCACGCTGTTCCATCTAATAACTATATATACCTACGCGTCAAGGAGTGTTCGTTTAATGCACGCCAAGGGTAAATCCGTGTGACTACAAAGCTGGTGAACGAGACTGCAGTTATTTCGTAGCGTGAACATATCTGTGCGCGTTTATTTAGTGTAGTGTTTCCGTAGGAATATACGTACTGTGATATCGGAAGATGATAGTCACCCCCAAGATCTTTTGTATCTGCAAGTAAAGACGTTCGCTCTTTGCGACAACATCAACGAACCCCAACGACATCGACTGCCGTAATTCTTTCGTGAATTGGAGTCACAAGTGCGCATACAACGCCAGTGTCTTCGCTCCAAGCTTCTCGTACGCGCGAAAAGGGCATTTTATTTGTGTATTTGGGAGTCGCTGAACAGCGAAGCTTATTCGACAAGGGGAGCCAGCAGGTGACCACGTTGGATCTCGCGGCGTTGGCTGCTTACGGGGGCGTTTCGGGACCCAGGGTCGCGGTGGCGGGCACCGGGGTCCTCGCGCTACCCGGCCTGATACCCGATAAGGGTTTATCATCGCCCGGAGGTCAGTCGAAAGCAAAGTCCGCAGGGCTGGCGGGCCTCGACAGCGAGGCGGTGCGCCGGTGGGTCGCCGAGGCCGCGCGGACCGTCCGGCAAATTCCGCCTCCGGTTGTCGTACCATCTAGTTCCCAACAACAGCAACAGCAACAACAACAACATCAACACCAACCAGGGCAACAGCACAGGCAGCAGCAACATCATTCCAGCCATCGGCAGAGGCAAGAGTCGAGCCCACCTTTGGTGGGCACCCTTAGTTCCCCTTTCATTTTGCCGTCGTCGATGACGCAGACCCCCAGCATGCATCTGCTGGAGAACAACAACCTAGTAGAGGTTGCAATGGCTCAACAGCAACAGTCTCAACAGCAGATGCAGATGCAGCAACAGAAGCAGAAACAAACTAGCCCTACGAATAATAATACCATCGAGGCTTGGAGATCCATTCAGGGTGGACACCAATGGTGGAGTCCTCCTAGTAGTGTCCATCAAGAGCAGCCACAGCAGCCACAAGTATCGCCTATCGGACAACAAGTTACTCAGCAAAGTTTGGTCTCCGTATGCGGACAAAGACAGTCGCAGATTCAATCGGAAATCGACCAGCCTTTGGACTTCTCTGTTGGTTCTCTCCAGCAGCAAAGGCTGCATTCTCGCGTAAGGACTATACACGAGAGACTGCAGGGTAGAATGCACGATAATAATAACGGTACAGCTGGCGGACAGAAGATCGTCAGAGGAACTGGAAGCAGAAGAAGTTACAGTCCCAGTGAGGGTAGCTCGAGCAGTAGCGAGGACGAAGGAGTTTCCACTGGTGGCAGCCCTTCCGGTCCCCTTCGAGGCACCGAAAACGGTGAGTCTAACATGTAAATTCATTCTTGTATTTATCGCGTTGCATTGCTCATTTCCATCGAAATGATAGTGTCACGTTTGGCGAGAAAACGACGATAAGTTATATACGATGACGCAATGAATGACACGATATATCGTGTGTAGATTTGGATGGGATAATGAACAGGAATTCAGCGGTTTCAATTTTTGCGTTCGCTTGCGTAACGCGTTACTCATTTGAATCTTAGAATTTCGTCTCATTTGTGCAAATATCGGCTTAGGTGGATGATTTCATTGTTAATCGAAGTAGCACCTTGATCAAGTCTAAGAATTGTAACTTCTTTCGAGTATCGTGATAAGTACATTTTGGAAACAAGAACTTTCGGAATGATTCATGTTAGAATTTTTTGGATTATTGTACACCAGATCAATTCTATTTAGCTCAGTAGGAGAAAAACCATTTGGGAGTTAAATTTTAGATAGATTTTAGTAGTAGTTGCAAAATTTTATTAAATATAGATATGATTCCTTGCAGCTGTTAAATTTTAAAGAAATTTTAAAGCACAGTAGTGGATTAGTCTTCGTTGACCATTTCTTAAGTATGAAAGGGGTAACGAAGAGTTCGATGCATTGCAATGTTCAAACTATTGCTAAATTTTAATCGCAAGAAATTTGTGCTTCTTACATTAACTTGGAATAAGATTAATGATAGTTCCTGCATATGCAGAGTCAAAATAATTTGAGCGCTACATGTAAGTGTGAGAAATTATTGTTACATAAACGGTACGTTAAGGGGTTACAGATCTTCGTAGTTTCTTTTATTTATACATTACTAGTCTTTGTATTATCGTAGTTTTTTTGGTACAACTTTCTCATTGAATTTGATAGGAATTTGGGGAGAATATCATTGAGAATTGAGTATTTATTGAAACACACATTTCATTTTGTAATTCTTATTCCTTCTAATTGTCTATTTATCGAAAATTCGTGGCTAGCTATCAGTAGGTTTACAAATAAGTCCTTATTGTGGTAAATTCCGAGATATTCAGCATAATGCATACGTCGGAGGTTAACAGAACGATTAAGCGATCTCTTCTCTTTCTTTCTTTCATTTCCCAAAGAGTTGGTTCAGAAACCGGAGATTTCCGAGACAAACGAACGTGTGCGTCATGCCAGCCGCTATTTGTTCGCGTACGAAACATGAAACGATGCATTTGGGGGAAAACGTGGCGAGAGTTCGATCCGTCAGCTGTCAATGGAACCACCCTCGCATTCGATCCACCCCCGCAGAACCTTGGCGCAAGGCTTTGTTGCGACCCCCGTGTTAGAATGCTTCGATGCATTGTGCATTCGTTCCATTGTAGGAATAAGCGAGAAGTTCTACCTGAAACGTTGAAATTTCGTTGCGTTTCCATACGCAAAACACACGACGACGGCAAGTTCGCCAATTGTGGCGGTACGGTTTTACGATGGGAAGGCGAATTCCCTTTTAGAAGATGTTCCTTTCGTTCTGCGTTCCTCGCTGCTTCGTGCGTGCAATCTGCCAACGATTCCCTCCCGCGATAAGCGAATTCTTGCCGGATAAATTCGTGTAACGTTTCGTTCGAAGGAACGTATGCATGTACATAATTGAAATTCGCGCTTGGAAGAACAATTGGCCTGGAAACAAAAAAAGTTTTCGTTCTTATGGTGGCTTTAAGCGTTACATCATGCGAGTAAAGAGTGGCGCGAGTAGATTTTCCATTGAAATGTACTGTGTAACGTATTCTTATCGGTAACTAGAACAAGATAATCTTCGTTATTTAGTGGAAAGGAAATAGTGGTTATTCGTTTATTGAGCGCCACTTGTCTATAATCGTTTATCTAAAAAATCAGTTTCTATCGTATCTTGTTGATTAAACTGTGTCAATAATTTACGCCTTATTAATCATTACCGTGAATATGACTCATAACACGAAAGTAGATTTCGAGTAGAGACTCATGCAGCCAACACCTGCAGTATTTGGAATTCGTCGGTGGTAGTATCAAATATTTTTAATAGTGTCATCGTATCTATCCAATGTTTCTCTTGAAACTTATGCTACGTATTAGGTCTAACTTACGTCTATTTTGCTCCAAGTTCCGTAGCTTGAGTTCTATCTTCTTCTATCGGCACGTGTATGAAATACTGGACACATGGACATCCGCGCATCAGATAAAACTAGCACAGAAAAATTCTTCGCCTCGATTTCGACGCATTCACTGATAACGGCTAGATCAAGTAGCTATAAGAGAGACGAAGAAATATTAGAAAAATCCGCCGTATCGATTACACTCGATTTGTCGCCGATAAACTGGCTGATTATTCCATAAAAACTAAATATTATTGTATTTATACCTGGCTGTGTAATGAGTTATCTTTCGTGTTTATTATCGCGGCGTAATGTGTCGGCGTTGCGAGCTCCGCGATACCGCGAAAATAAGAATGATCGTAATTAAAATGATACGAGGCGAGGCGAGCATTATCTGATTCTAAACAACTTGGATCTTTATTAGTTTCAATAAAATGCAATGTAAACAGCGCTATGATAAGCGTCTATTGCGGGTCGCGTTGTTGCAAACGAGGAAAGAGGAGAAAGAAAGAAAGAAAGAACGAAAAAAAGCAATAATAATCGTGGTGCGCGTGCAGGGATACGTGTGAAAAATTGAGCAACTAAGTATTATTCATTTCGATAAACCGATAGCGTTCAATAATCGTTAATATTGCCGAGTAATCGTAACTCAAAGAAAAAAAAAGGAAATAAAATGAGAAGTTGTAGGGAAAAGTGTAGAGTTATCTTCGATTTCGCATTATCGATAAGAACGTGAGTATATTACGATTAATCCGTGGGCAATTATCGTGGCTGTGTTCGAATGTAATTGTATATGTATGGGTGTCTACATAATTGCACTAATATTCAAAAATGCATCGGCAAACAAACGGCGTGGCCGATGCCGGTGAGAAAAAGTTGCCCGATATCGTATCTGTCGATAAGGTCTTAGCTCTAAGGCTTGTTTGAATAAATATTCCACGCAAGAGCGCGTGATCGCGCGGTTATTTTCGATGAGCAACGCGATACGTCGAAAAATCCATTTTCGAAGTGAAATCATAAAGTGCTTCAGATAATGCTCTCCTTATATAATCCATTAATGCCTGACTTTATAGAAGTTTCATGCAACGATCGGTCCTTTCGTAGATTATATTAGGCGACTGCAAAAGTTTCCACCGGATCCTATTACAAACCAATGGGCTATGTTTCTTTACCAAAAATGGCTTATTTAATCACGTAGATAGCCTTTATTTTATTCCAATCGGACGATTTATTGGGTTGCAAGGAAAGTTTTTTTTAGAGTCTCTTAAACAAAATTTAATAATAAGATTCATTGTAATAGTACATAATTTTATTCCGTGTATTTGCATTTTTTCATCTACTTGCTAACCTAAAGATTCCATCCTTCCAGAAATTGACATATTTTTAAAAAGAGAAACATTAGCAACTTACTTTCTAACCCAATATAAAGCTTCAAAGTTACCGTATCCAATTTCTTCGGTTGAAATTTCAGAACTTGCATCCGCTAAATAATTGTGCCGTAAATTCATCGGAAACTTTAACATTCGTCCACTATTTACAAAAGCTGACACTCTAATTCTGCAATCCAATTTTATCTCCTTCTCTTTTCACCCTGTATTCACTTCGTTTTCAATTTTCACGCGCGAGAAGAAAAATGTGCCAACGTTGGTTGCACGGATCACTCCGAAAAGTGTAATTACTCGGTATATACGTGCCTCCTTTTTGTCGTGCTAATTTATATTCGATAGGGGAGAATATAATTAATCCTGGCAAGGAACACGCGCAGGGCCAAGTACCTTATATATCGAAGATAGCCGATTGCAGTCCGCCGGGGTCCAGGGACCTGTTCTTCTCCCGGGGCCCTCGTGTATTACGGTGTAACGTGATACGTGTTTGATTCTATGTTATTTACGAGCAGGTGTGCCGCGCAACAATGTTTATCACATAATTAGATTCTATGCCCGAGCAATCTCTATCGCCGGTAAGCCGTGAGTCCCAACAACTGAAAATGACGTTTCACGCTGCGGATGGCCCTGCGTCTTGATAACAATAATTTTCTTCGATACGCTTCTCCATATTGATTTCATCCCTATGTCCTGTGTACGTGCCTGTCTTCCTCTTATTTTAAACTCGTCGCTTTGCCATCTACGCTTACTTTTTCTTCTTAAATCTTCGGCATCGCTATCATTGTTGGCCGTCTCTACGACACATCCTTTTAATAAGCCATTCGGAGATGTTAACTTTTTTCTCATTTCGATTATCGACCAATTCGTACTTTTTTTGTTCTTATTCTCCTTCGGTATACACGCTGTAAAACTTCAAATGAGATAATGATCGCCGATCGATCAGCAATCTTGTGATTTCTGATAATTATATACCACACCGGTCCAGCCATGTGTAATTAATTATGATAATATTTGACGGTAAGTAAATCACGGCGAACGCTTGAAGTTATTATATGCCCTTTAACAGTTTAATTACCGACCACCGGATGTTTATTGTCGGCGAGTCGTTGCTAATCTGTACCTTAATAAATTTGCGATCGATGCTTCCGGTTCGCAACGAGGAGACGCTTGTCATCGACTTCCAACGAGGACCATACGATCGTCCTTAAAATTCCCATTTCTTTTTTTTCTCCTCGCATTTGTATTCCGCTCGTGGATACGTCGAATTTAATTCCCCTTGCGAAACGTTCTGTTAGAATGGAGTAATTATTAGAAAATGGGCGTGTCGTAGAAGTTGCGTTAGTGAAATGTTGGCAAGAAAGGGGTTTCGAGATCTCTCCAGTGCCGTCGGATCACTCGCGTGCGGAAAATTAGTCGGCACCTTTCCGATTCGTGAGAGTGTACGGTTCATCGTTCTTTTTCCCCTACTTTCGTTCATGATCTTCACTGATCTTCGAGTTTCATGTGTCCACGATAGTTCCCCGAAGTCGTTTCTCCATCGCAACTTTCCTTCTTTCTTTCCTTTACTTTTATATTTTCAACTCGAGTTACAGATACTTATTGTACCCATGAAATTGTCTTCTTACAATAACAAAGATAGGAAACGATAGGGGATTTTGGTAGAAGTGATTAGGAAATTTGTTTTCTATACGGAGCAACGTAAGATTCATCCAAAGACAGATTTTCTCTGGCTCAAAATTCGTTCTTCAAAGGTTTTCTAATTTTTACTTAAAAGCTGATAAATGGACTGCGGATTTTTATGCATTCATAGGAAATTTGTATATGAAGATAGACACGGAACGCATGCGATATGCAAAAATATACATACGAAATGTTTTAAATGAAGTAGGCACATATTATTGTATATCTGGAGTGAATCAACCCTCTATTTAACTTTTACTTCTTTCATTTTGTTAATCAAAATATGAATTTGCATAACGATCCGGAGTCTACTGGTGAACATTGAAATCTGGAAAAATTTGTCCATTTTTTATTATCTTCTGATTTCTATGCCATCCCATAAAGAAAAGAGAGTAGTTTTGAGTGATTGAGAAAGGAAGTAAGTGTTTCAAAAATAGGTTTACAGGAAATAGGATAGTAATTCGATACGTCCACCTGAATTCTAATTTAACATGTCAAATGACAAACATAAAGGCAAGGTAACAACCGAAGGATAATTATTCGAGAGAAAAAAAACTGCAAAGTTCCCAAAACTGTGTAAAATTTAAGGACAATTATATTTTGTACAATTTTCAAGATGAATGTTTCTCCTCGGAAGTCAAACATGAACACAGGTTTATTAATACGAGGTTTGAACTTTTGAACGTTCAAATTTAAAGGATTGCAGCTACAAGAAGTCAGTTTCACTTTCCGGTAATTTAAGTAAATTTAAATAGAAATCAAGTTCTTCTTCAAAATCATAAATTTATAGTCAACCAATATTTACGGTAATAAATTTTTTCATCGAACATTAAACCCACACGATTTTTCCTTTACGATAAATACCTATAATTTGAATATTGAAGTTGCCAGTAAAAAAAACGCGTAAAAGGTAGAGCTGTCTCTTAACTGTTGCAATTTCTACATTTGCTAGCCTGTTGAAAAGTGGAAAGTTGACCTATCGGGTTTTCCCTGTGGTTTTCATTGGTTTTAAGTAGTTAACTCCGAGCACCGTAAACACGTGTGCGTACTCGTAAATAGTATGCAAAGATTCTTGATTAGTTCAAACACACGTGTAGTTACAGGTTCTCGCGATCGCAAACATAGGATAAATGACCCAATTACTGCCACTGTGCCTACACTGCCACTTGAATTCGTTTATTTAACAGCAAAGTAATGCGTAAAGGATCGTAAGTAAACAAATTTTCATACTAAATTTGGACTTCGATTTACGTAACAACGCGTAGACATTGTATATTCCTTTACGCTTAATATTTATAAACAAATATTAGGTGATAAATGTGCTGTTGAACATTGAAACGTGACCAATATAATTATAAATTATGGAACGTGTCATAATTCAGTGAGGCGCGACGTTTACTATATATCTTATATCTGTTACACAAACCGACGTGTTAATATATGTAAAACGTGTTTCTATTTAAATGAACAGTTTTCAAGTGACAGCACGAAGGACATTGGATTTTGTTGTACATTTCCAATTACGTATTAACGAATTTATTATATTGAACATACAAAAAAGATGTTCATAAATAAAAGAGCGATTGAGCAATATTATACTCCAAACTGGAACGATCTTTACGTTAACGTCGTTCTAAGATAGTTAAATAAAGTTACTCGCGAACCTTAAAGTGGCAGTACGTGGTACATTTACCCTAGTCCACAGGCCATGATCTCCCTTCAAATTAAGTACTCTCGTCCGAATGCAACTACTCGTCCCCAGTTTACCTTGATCAACATAATAGATAGCAATGCAATCGACAGTTTAATCCACATTCTTAACATCTCTGTTGCCGCGTAACTCGACCACGATTGCGCAAGGATTCAAGGATCCGATCAAAATCGAGACAGTCGAATTCTGTTGGTCGCTATCGCGAAGATCGCATGCACTTTGCACATGTATGCCTCCGAAGCAAAAAGAAATTGCATTTGTTGACGCATTGCACGGTGTACAATTAATCCTGCCTGAATAATATATTTATTCTTGTGATTTGCGTCGTTATCGAGTCGGGTGAAACGGCCTTTTATCGATCGGCAATCTCGCGCGCGCGTCACTTGAGAAATGAAGGCTTGGCTCTGGGGGCCTCGAGATAAAAAGACGACGTGGCTTCGCTCTCTGGATGTAAGAAAGAGAGAAGACCGGAAACGCGCGCCCCGTCTCGGCTAACACGTATTTCACGTTCGTGTAAATTTCGTAGGCTAACGCAAACTTGAATGAATAATGTGACCGCGGCCCCCTTTTTTTTCGACGTTTCCGGGCCGTGAAACGTTCTGGTCGTTGAAAATCGTGAAAATTCCAATAGCCACGGTGATCCCGCGGTCGCGCGATCTCATCGAGCGAGTGTGCGAGCGAACGAGGCGCGAATTCCTCTGATTAATTGAATCAAGATTACGAAGGTAAATATGCTTTTGCCTTTTCCTCGGAGTAATGAAGAGTTTTTACCTGTTCCACCGTTTTCTCCATTTTTTCTTTATGTTCCCTTTTTTTTTTTTTTTTTTCCCCGCCTGCATATCTCACTCTGGTACGAATCGAATCAAGATAATCAGACGCGATAGCAGCGATGCATCTCGCTCGCGCCACGCTTTTAGCCAGCTTTGTTTTCCTAATAAAGGTACCCTTAATTTATTTCATTTAAAACATTTGTTCATTGAGATTCTACTAATTAATATAACAGGGAATTAGCATCGTTACTCGTTCATTTCCCCGCTAATTATCGCTCGTTTTAGATCGCCTTCGAAATGCCTGAACGCCGTTAATGAGACTTTAATGAAAATACTTCGTTTCGGTGCCGGAAACGCAGCCTTGCCATTTCTCTATTACATCACTCGTAGCAGAAGCGAAGGGATGTAACGGAGAAGGAAGAGGGTTAGATAGGTAGATTAGGCCAGCTCCGGAACGCCTCAATGCTGTTAATGAGATTTTAATGAAAATCTTCGGTTTCGGCTGTTGAAGCGGTAGCGGATGCTCACTAATTTTTCTGTTACATCACGCTCAGAATCGGAGGGGTTAAGGGTAGAGGGGGGATGGAAATATAATAACACTGTCGTGGTCCACCATTTTGCATTGTCCAGCGGCTTTCCGATTATAGCCTACTCGGCTTTCGTATTAAGGACGCCCGGAACCTGCTCCGAACGCTTCAGGCTAGCTCCAAATCCCGTCTATTATGTCGGTTCTCGTATGTTGGTTTCTCTGAACACGTGGGCACGTGAGCCGTAGGTGGAGAACGGTAGGTTTTACGAAAACCGCCACCGAACACACGAAAGATGAAACTGATTTGCATGCGGAGATTGAACTTTGTCGCGTAGCACGTGTCACCGGTTAAAGAAAACAATGTGAAATTAACGCGGTGCAAGATCGTTGGGCGTTTTTATCGGTGTATGGCGAAGGGGGTTGTTTCTACGCGTGAAAATAAATTGAAAGCGTGAACTTAATGGTTTTCACAAGTAACTCGGCTTTTAAGGAGATAGAATTTAAAGATCCGTCGGATTGCAAAGCGTTTGGAATGTCGTGCAAATCATTCTACACGCGCAAATAAACGGGAAATATCGAATAGAATTTGTTCATAAAGAGCATAGTTTCCGAGAAAATTGAATTTAACGATTCCCCGAGTATGCTTATTCGTGCGTTGTTCGTAAATCGAACTATTCTGACGCGGTAATTATTTATCGATTATTCTTTCAGAAATGTAAATATCGGTTATTGACATTGACGCCGTTTATTATTACAAATATAAAGATCGAAGATAGTCAAACACGCACGTGACTAACTGATCTTTAAATTTAATTTCCTCCAAACCGAAGCTTCCTACGAAACGAGTTTATTCCAGATAACCGCTTTGTTCTTGTACACGTACGCGTCGTTCCTTTTTTGGTTTTAAAGGTATGAATAATTTTTCAACGTTTCGTCATTCCGGTTACTCTGATAAGGCAGCATATCAATCAGATGCGTATTATTCACCGCTGCGGTATTATTCCTTTACACTCAATTGTTACCGCTACGGAAACACACATTCGTGCCCTCAAAAGCAAAAATTTAAATTATCTTATTTATTTTCGTTAACCCAATTTTCATTTCCTTCACAACTCTTATCCTTTCCTGAACACGGAATAACACTTTAAATTCCCGCAAGGGTTAGAAAGCGGCGTTGAAGTTACCGGTACGTTGTATTATTAAAATAGTTCTGAAGCGGAAGGGGTTAATATTTATCAATGATCAGAATTGTCATCGGTTGTCCGAATCAACGAGTTACGATAGTCCTAAGTGACTCGTACGGAATACAAAAGGCGTCCGAAAGAACCGTGGAGCCTGAGCAGGAAATCTCACCTGTTACGTTGCCAGGACACGATCGGTACGAAAAGGCCTAGGATACGTGACCCGGAGCAGTGGGTGGACGGGAGGCCAGTTCACGAGTATGGGGAATGGGGAATGAGAATGGGAATGCGGGGATTCCCGGTAGGTAGGCACAGACAGCAAGGAAGGTACCAAGGTGCCTATATAGCTGGTGGCAGGTAAAGCCGCCGGATAAATCTCACCTTGGATAGGTCAGGTTGGGCCAGGAGGATTCCAATAAGGAATGGAGGACCGTGCAGGGGTCACGTGGCGGTTCTCTTTTCTCTTTCTCCGCCTTGCGTCTTTTTTTCTCCCCCTTCTTTATCTTCCCGTGTACTTCTTTCTTCCTGGGAGTCCCGCACGACCAGGCATAACCCTTCTGCCCTAACACGGCCACCTTTTCGCTACCTATAGGCATTGTGTGTGTTTGTGTGTGTGTGTGTGTGTGTGTGAGTTGAAAGTGACGGTGTTAACACACGAACAACGGGACAAATCACCGCGACACGCGACCAACTTTCCTTTCTTTAAACATTCAGACAAGGGTTGGCCACGTGCCTGTGGAAGAGGGTTTTCACGCCTCTTCTATACAGGTAAGGGACCCATCTTGCGGCTTCTTTTGGATTCTTATTCGTCGATGCAATTTCTTGATACTAACATCCGACGAAGCATTGGATAGAGTATACATTCTTGTATGAAATCATCAGGGAGCTACCTGGACCTCTTACTAAAATAAAACAACGTTTTAACAGCGTTTTTAAAACGATGAAAATTGTAAATGAATACCGCGCGAATTTATTGTTTCCGATATACGCGATTTATAATAGCTAGATTTATAGTAACGCGTATAGAAGTATATCTTTTTATTTATTGGATTTCTATCGTTTCATCTTCTACAACCCGAAATTCATTTACTTTTATAATATGAACAAGCGTATAATTATATTTAATACATGGATAGGGGGTTAACTTTCGCAATTTTGATAGCCGGATTGAATATAATTTTTAAACGAGCTATTTTAAATTGCAAGGGGCGTAAGAAACCTATGCTTTTGTGCAAAATCGGAATTTCAGTTTGAAATTTATGATGTTTCCTGTAATTGGATAGTCTATCTTGTACTTAGTCAATGATACTAACTTCGAGGATAAACAATTCCAATAAGTAACGTACAATTGGCATTACACAAGTGGTATCTTTAACCCTTTCATTGCTATTGGCTCCTATAGGCGCTCAAGTAAAAGACGTAACGCGTTATTCACCCCTTGCTTTACGAAATTTAGAAATTTTTCTTATAAAAACAGAAATAATGGAATCGAATTTTTAATTCAGTTTGGTTTCAAGTTTCAAGCTTTAAGAAAATATCTATTCACATTTGCACATTTCACTTTCCCATAAATGCCTAATCTCTTCCAATCTAAGTTAAATTGATCCGTTTTGCCGCGTATGTACATCTGTTAACTATATTTGTCAAAATATTAATTTTTCTTTCTTGGAATTTTAACGTATGTAAGTCTGAACTCTATCGTTTTCTTTTTACGTTAAACAATCTTTGCTCGCTCACTGTACTCTCTTTGTGTTATCTTTCTTTATATGAAATGGGTTTTTGCCCGTAGAAATAAATACAATAATGATCCGCAGTTTAGCAGTTTCTCTGAATTCGACTACTTTTCCAATATTCTTCAAGTAGCCACCCTCTGCATAGGAGATTTGTCTAGATACCGTCGAAGCTTGCATTCGAGTCAAATTCCACTTTGTCGATAAGCAATCTACAGAATCCTCGAATATTTTTCCGCCGGTGAAAAATTCTGACTCTTCATAACTCTTCGTTACTCGTGGCATTAGTCGAGACATGCAAATTATGAACGCTGTGGTTCCCCTGTCCCATGACTCGTCCGCGATACAATCTCTATCGCGTTGACGACGAACGCGTCGATGCTGGACGAATGATTCGCACTGCAAGGTACACGGACGACCTTGCAGAGGAGATCGGAAAAGGAAATGCACTTCTTGTAATGAAACCTATAATGCCGCGTACCGATGACGATGCTAGAGACTCACTGCTACAGGCTTTATACATATTATTTCTTTTTCTTTCCAACTTCCGATCAAATAATCTCTCGATTTTTAAAGGGAAACGAAAATGACGTAAAGCGTATTCAAAGATGTATATAATGTATATTGTAATAAGTGATCTGGGCATTTTTATGCATTTATGGGAATTTAAATGCGCAGAAAAGGAACGGAGTGCATAAAATTTCGAAAAGTGTACGAAATATTTAAAGTAACGTACGCTTTATAATATTCAGGGGCTGCAACCAATTTGTATTTACGCTTGTTGACAAAGAGTTAAGAAACCAAGCTCTCGTTAGCGGATTTTTGTATGTTCTTCACCTTTTGAGATATATACACGAATTAGAATTAAAAATGGAATTAACTAATTGCTTATTTATGTATGTAGTGATATCTCTTCGTGCTAGTTTTAATTATAAGCTACGTGCCTTGAAAGATAGAGAATATACCGAAATTTGCAAGTGATCTTTTCGTTTTTTAACCTTTGTTAGCAAGCGTAGCTTCTACTTCTTTATTCGTGTCTATAATGATACGAATTTGCATAAAGATCCGCAATCTAATAACGAGAATGAGTTTCTTCAGTCAAACAGTCTTATCACTAGACTACAGGTGTTTATGCAAATTCGTATTTCTACAAACACGAGCAAAGAAATAATCGTAAAATTCCGACTGATTTGACTGTTTAAACATGATAAAATACCTTCTACTTTTCATGTTGTGTATATTTCTGCGTATCATTCGCGTTCCGTGACTTTTTGCCCATTTAAATTTCCCATAAATGCATAATAAAGGCTTGAAAAGTACGACAGGATGAGCGAAGAGAAGACTTCGAAAATTGGACGATGTAATTTTTAAAAACAATATGCTCGGCTGAAGAAGTAAAGTGGTAAACATTGCCTCTTCTGATTATACAACCGCATCCTTCATTTCTCTCTCAAAAGCGGAACATTATTCCGCCGCGATTTCGTATTCTTTAGATTTTTATACAATTCAGCGAAGTGTGCGTATTATAATACAGTACGAGGTACTTTTTGCATGCGATTCGACGTAATATTTCACGGGTACGCCGCGTTCAACGGATGCGATCGGTAGGGTTAGATGTAGCGCGCACTGCCACTTCAAGGTCCGCGCGTAACTTTATTTAACTATTTTAGAACGTCGTTAACGTTAAGATCGTTCCAGTTTGGAGCATAATATTGTTCAACCGCTCTTCTATTTATGATCATCTTTTTTATATGTTCAACATAATAAATTCATTGATACGTAACTGAAAATGTACAACAAAGTTCAATGTCTTTCGCACTGTCACTTGAAAACTTTTCATTTAAATAGAAACATGTTTTACATATATTAACACGTCGGTTTGTGTAACAGATACAAGATATACTAGCAATCGTCGCGCCTCACTGAATTATGACACGTTCCATACTTTATAATTATATTGGTCACGTTTCAATGTTCAACAGCACATTTACCTCCTAATATTTATTTATAAATATCAAGTATAAACGAATATACAATGTCTATGCGTTGTTACGTAAATCGAAGCCCAAATTTCGTATGAAAATTTCTTTACTTACGATTCGTTATACGTTACTTTCCCATTAAATAAAACGAATTAAAGTGGCAGTTATAGGAACAGTGATAGTAGTTGGGTCATTTACTTTACGCTATGCGCTCACGAACGCAGACTTTACTTCGTTCGCGCTGTTCCTCTATTTTTTCTTTTCCCCCCCTCGTAACTTTTTTTTTTCAGTTTCTCGAAGAATGCAACATAGTGTATCTACACATTGTGATAAAATACAGACCGCAATATGTATCTTTCCGCGCGCGATTCGCGGTAACATTTCGCGAGTAGCCTATCTGGTTCTGCACGTGAGAGTGCAGCTTCGATAGCCATAACGCGACTACGCGCCATGCATATTCATCTGGCCGTTGGTTGATCTGCTTGATAATCGGTCGGGATATTTTTAGAGAACGTTTTCCAGCATTTTAATGTTAATTTTTCATCCCGCGGCTCGTTTCCTCCCGCTCGTTCCATATTCATCGGCGGAATTACCGCGTTCGCGATAGACCGTGCCATCGCACCGAAAACAGAACGTTAACAGTCCTGCAAAATTCATTTATTCCTCGCTGTTGCGTTTTATTGCATACTCATCAGTAACATGAATTTATTAATTTCTCTCTATTCATATTTTTTTTTCATTCCCGTACTTTTCCATATCTTCTTTCTTTTAAATTCACGTTCACGTCGCATCGACGGCTTGGCTATTATCGACGGTCACGTTTAATCAACAGCGTTATTACATTATTAGATCATTGATCTAATAAATCTTTGACGAGATGAAAAATTGAATTAACTTTTTTTTTTAATTAATAACCGCGTAAGTATGAACGTGTTAATACGTGGCGTTCGGTACGGACGGCGCGAGCTGACGCGGCGCATCTCGCCTCAAGGACCGGGGAACGTTTGCGCCTAGCCAGCCGGATAAATGATGGAAATCACCATATTCATCGCATTTGTCGGCACCGAGAGCGCAGCTGAGCTCTCGCCGTATTTGGCGCTCGCGTATGCTAATTCCTCGGATTGGCAGGCTAGGCCGTGCATATTCGCGTCTAGTTGAAAGGACGAGTGTAATACTCCGCTCCTGCGTGTCCGAGTCGCCGTGAATTATTCCGCGGAACGAGGTAAACGTTGTCGTTGCAAGGCTGTTTTGCTTCTGCTGGCATCCTCTATTAGACTCCTATTGAAAGTTATTGAAAGTTGTTAGCTTGCTTCGATGTAATGAAGGCTATTCAATATCTTCTTAAGGTAGGAAACACAGCTAAAAAGAAGTTTACGTAATCCTTCATTTTTTGGTTAATTTTGTTTTGCGGGGTATTATTCATATACGCGCGATATTTTGTGTAATATCGTAGGCAATATAATTTTACAGAGATTCAAATATTATTAGTAGATTATGGATTTCTAGGCAATTAGGAGAAATTTCGGTGAGCCGAAAAGAAGAAAGTTCACTTGATGGTAAAAATATGCAAAGTACGCAAAGTAAAGTGTATTTTGAAGAAATTAGAGGGTGAAATAAACCTCTGCTTATGTTCTAACCTTTCAATTATACTTAGAAAGTTATAAATTTGCGTAGAGGTCCGCAGTCTAATTACGAGATAATTCTAATGTATTACCTTGTATTTTCAACGGTCAGTATCGATCTTTTTTAGTTAGCTCCTCAAAAGAGGAAGAAAATTACTCAAGATCTTCGTAGGAGACAATTATAAGAAAAAGAAAATTTAATATCATCTTTGTCTCTTCAATGTAGAATTTGCTTACATTTATAGACGATTTTACACAAATTAACGCCTTGCTTTAAAAATTTCTCAGTAGCTTCACGTACCAGCGAAATCTTCAACCGTCAGTCAGACACGAAATATTAAAATATTATGCAGTATTCGTATTCGCTATAGTAATTACAAAAATCCCAAAGAAAATTAAAGAAGGTACATTAAATTTTGTAACAAACATCGCAAGTATTCGTTCCGTTTCGTCTATAATCTGCGTAACAATTCTAACTCGTGTTAAGGCAAGAGGTTAAAATATTGTAATCCCAGCTATTCAATGTATTAGCGCGTATCTTTAACATCCCAATTAATTCTTAATTGGAAAGCCCACAACGCGAATTATGCGTTAAAGGGTTAATGGTCTACGAGACGCAACTCCGCTACAGCAACTCGTATTCATAGATACCAATTTAACCGATAGTTGGCCTATGGAAAATGGAAATGAGTAGGAATAATGCTCGGTATCTGACTGCGATTCAATAGGCCGATTGTAACGGGCGACCGTCGCATTGCGCCAGACAAATGTATTTTTGATTAGTCCCCAGCCACCAGCACGATTACACCAAAGAACTTGCAAGCGATTTAAATAAGCGGGGCAATTTACCAGTGGAAAGTAGAATTCGCCATCGGATGCTTGTTAATCGATCTCGTAACCGTACGAAGACAATATTCAATAGAATATTCGCGGTATAGAGACGGCACGCAGAAGTTTCTCACGCTTACCGATGACTCGGATTTTCCGTCGCGTTACCTCTCTCGTTAGCGTCATTCGAGGATCGATAAACGGGTGAATCAGAGTATTAGCTTCGCGTACTCGCCTACGGATCTCGCGGATCCGGTGGATAGCTGGATAATAGATCCCGTGGGAAGCGGCTCGATTTTGGATCATCGGCGTGGAATGGAAGGACGAGGTACAGAGACACAGGAAACAGGAATTGACGGATTCCGCGGGAGTTGCGAAACCTCGCGATTATCATCCGGCGGAATTCGTTTGTAATCCTTATGGAGAACGAAGGCCGCCGGTCGTCAGGCGATTCCTGGAAATTTCCCTGGCGTTTATTAATTTCGCGCGGTTACGTAACTCGAAAACGAGCTGACACTCGCGGAAATACGCGAACGAACACGAATACGTGTACGCACGTTGTGACACGCGTCTTTTATGTCTTCTCGTTCCTCACTTACAACCTGACGCTCTGCAATTTGGCAAGTTTATACGTTTAATGACGCAATGTACACGAGTAGGGTAAACGTTGGTAATGTGGAACAGCTGATTTTAAAAGCTCGCCGAAAATAGAGGAATTTATCTAATTTTTCCTATCAACGCGACGCGACGAAGAAATTAACACGTGATCATATTTGATTACCTAAGCGTGATACGATTCGTATGGCTTCGCGTTATAGTGAGATAAGTAACAAACGTGGAATTCGGCAGGTGGAAAAGGGGATGCTTAACCCTTACCACTACAACGTAACCACATTAGCAATCCGTAAAACGGTTAATGTTTATTGCGTTATCATTGAACGTAACAGTGGCAAAGAAAAAATCAAAATCAATTGTTCTTGCTTCGCAATTTTCCGATTGAACATTATACTATAATTGTAAAGTATCCACATAGACAAGCTGGTAAATCGTGCAGAGACAAGTAGAGATGAATAAGTAATTATTAGCAGTCTCACAGACCGACAATAGTAGTTAAAGGTTAATATGAAACACATACAAAATTTATTACAATTAAAGATTAATCATACAAAAGTAATACCCTTTAACTTACCGTCGCTAAAATATTTAACCATTTTCTAACTCGCCTTTTCACTTGTGTACACCGCGAAAGAGGAAAACGTTTCCTTTTCGATAATGGATGTTCGACTGATGCTCAATTGTCAATGTGATCCATGATTATTAATAAGGAACTTCGTTTTTTAATTATCGAGATTTTACAAAGATCTATAATACCTATATTTACCCTACGTTATTTCGTTGCAATGCCGCAAGTAACGTAGAAATGCTTCGATTCGTTCGCTGCGTCAACGGTGCAAGATCTCGACGACGAGACGTCGGCATGCATCGGGTCTCAACCGCTTAAGTATCGAATTTGTAGTTACTCGCTTCATTGCGCCCAACTATAAATCATAATTAAATTCTATAATCTAAAAATTACAGCGCGCAACCGCGCGAAGACAGAATAGAATTGAAAAAATTAATATACACGTTTCGCAAATGAACGAAACCAACGACGTAGGCCTGAATTAACTCGGCACAAAAGAAGTTGCGTATTATAGTCAAGTTTCGCTTAATACCGGTGCTTTATCCTCGCTACATCGAAACCGAATTAACTACGGTTACGTGTTCCCGAGCAGTCTTCTTTTACTCTCGTCCCTAATGAAAATCATTCCGGACAAAGAAAAATGACTCTTCCGTTGATAGAAAAAGGTAACGATTTACATATAGCGATAAGCAGAAGGAAGTCAGCACCTCGGAGAAAATCGCGTGCTACCGATTACACGGCGTAAAATCACAGACTTGTGACGATAATTACGCGACCATTCTCAGGTGATAGATCGTTGTCCGCGAGTATTTATCCCTCGCGATCGCGAATGAAATATCGACGAGCGTCGACCGACGCGTTTACCATGCGATTTAATTAAAATCTCTCGCAACGGTAGCCGGTCGATCGCGAGATAGCGGTGCGCTTTTTGCTCGCCGATGGATATGCTCGCGGAAAAATGGCGGGCTTTTTTTGCCGTGATAATCGCTCCGATGGGGGCTTAGAGAAATCGACGATGTTGGACGATTTTGCTTTTAAAAAGTAGCGGCAAACGACGAACGAGTTACTGACTTTCATTGGCCTGCCTCGATGATTGCGGTCGCCGCATCCTGTTGCGGATTCTTTCGCCGCTCCAAGTTTCACGTGATTCACGCGCCGTATGCAAATTCTCTTTCTAGCAACGATACTCCGGTAATGAGTAATCAATTATTCGCGACATCTGGCAGAGATGTGATTAAGCCCCGAAGAGTAAAAATCGGACAGGACAAACGATCAATCATTCGCGTGTTTGTCTTAAAGGTACGCGTCTCAATAATTGTATTCGGTGTACGAATTAATCGCATGCTATTTTCTGGAAAATTTCAACGTATGGTGATTACAGAAAATGCGTGTCCGTAATTTTCAATAAGACACTCCTCAATCAGGTTCCACGTTTAATTGTGCAGTCGCACAGCAGTGCTAATATTAGACTTGCGGATTTTATGCGAATACATATTTTTGTTAATCCTTTATAACACGAATTTTATTTACCTTTATGACGAAAGAAATTATAAATGAATCGAAATTTTCATTTCAATCCGACAGTCAGAGATTGGTAATGATATTATGACAGCTTACGATCAATACGATGATAAAAAAGTAAAGTGCAGTGGTATAGTACGATGCAAGTAAGATAAAATTTAACAAATTTAAATATATGAGTGTGTAACTTTTAAGTCGCGCGGCGTTATAGAGGATTAA
Organism: Eucera pruinosa; assembly: GCA_028830335.1. Taxonomy (NCBI): domain Eukaryota; kingdom Metazoa; phylum Arthropoda; class Insecta; order Hymenoptera; family Apidae; genus Eucera; species Eucera pruinosa. The sequence continues at coordinate 15,078,967 of JAMYCR010000005.1, forward strand.
TAAAATTAAAGAAATGGAAGGTAAATAGAGAATCGTTTTACCTTCTAAATATTATAATTTTCAATATACTTCGTATATTTCGTACAGTTTTTGCATATTATGTACATTCCGTGTGTTTTTATAAACATAAATTTCCCTGAAATGCGTAAAAATTCGCAGTCTACTAATAAATGAAAAGAAATTTAGTACAGTTGAATCTACCTAATTAATAGCTACTCGTTGAAGTAAGCACAGTAATGTACAAGAACCGTTTGCAATCACTTATGCGCCAAAACCGATCATAATTTCAATTTTCAATAGTAATCTACTTTATTTCGAATGACTTTAACCCATTCGTTAGAGTATCGCGTAACTGATTCCTTTCTTAAAAAAGTACACACCTTAAGTCGATAAAATTATTAAAACTTCAAAGATTAATGGAATTAAGGTGTGCGTCTAATATTATACGCGCGAAGTAAGTTTGAAGTGAATAAAATAGTCGCGTGTGTCTGTTCGCGATGCAATGATAATATCTGGGTTTCAAACGGCTCGAAACTTTATTATACATGGCCGGTTTTATTATTCTCTCGCCTGTTTGAGGCCCCGTTGATGATTACCGCGTTGATGCGGATTTAATTATATTGTTTCGTGTAAAGCCGGATTCAGATCGTCCGCGTTAATGAGCGATTCCAATCGAAAAGGACGCCTCGCGACTCTTCGATGCTCCGCGAGGTGCTAATTAAAAGAGGAATGGCAATCTACAAAAGTGCTCTACTATATTAATCGTTTGTTATCTGTCATGGCACCCGTGGGACCACTTGTAATTATCTCAAACGGTGAAATAATTTCAGAAACTGTTCATACCATAAAGCAAAGTGAAGTACACGTTATGATATTTAGAAGCTGAAACAAATTGCTACAGGAGATATTCCAGTTATTTCCATTTCATTTTATTCAGTTTGGTCTGTGCATACCTAAGCAATCGCGCCTACTATTTTTTTACGCAAAATGCTACATACGCGACTTTTGTACTTATGATTAATAGAGCGTGGATGTTTATGCATTTGTGACAACTTCAAATAGTTTTAGACAAGTTCGTAGGTTGCGTATAATGCGGGAGAATATAGGAAATATTCAAAGCAAGGTACAAATTACAATGTTTAAAGAAACCATTCAAGATCCACTCTTTTAGTTTTACCATCGACGAAGCATAGGATAGACAGACTATTAATTCTCATATAGAATCAATCAATCAACTATTTTAGCGTCACGTATGACGTTATTAATTTTGAGTAGAATAAAACAACAACGATTTTAAGAGGATGGAAATTGTAACTAAATATTGCGATAATCGATTGTTTTCGATATACGTGATCGCTAAAATCCAAATCTACAGTAACGCGTGTATTATAAGACGCCTTGAACATTTCTGGGATGAGGATTTAATTTTATATTTATATTAAAGTGTCACGTGTGAAATGTGTTGTTAACCAATACCTTCGTAAATTAAACAAATGTCCACGTGAAATCAAACGAATACAATTTCACTTGGACAAAATTGTAAGACGCTATCTTTGGTAATCAAAAAAGTATGCATAATTACTCATCTCCGAATGTTAACAATTAATAGACCCCTTTTTATATTATACTACTTTAATCATTCGATTTGGTAAACTTTGGTAAAATCTTTTTCCATAACTTTGCTCCAAGTCTGACCAGGCACGGACGTTGTAACATTTCCAATAAATAATTGGTCTATCCTCTACATAATCAATATTTCAACTTAAAAACCTGCGAACTTGCATAAACATCCTCAGTCTAACGAATAACATTGCACTTTCCGTGGTTCTATTAGTATGTAGGAAGTCTCACTAACCGAAGGTCGCGTCGAATTTCTCGGCGCCATTACGATCCTAACGAACCGCACGATATCAACCGATAGTTTCTGTAATCGGCAAAAAACAGCCACGTCGGTGGTCGTTTCGAATTTCGCGGCATTATGTGAGTCAGCAGAGAGCTTGGGTGGAAAATGGCGGCCAAGAAGGGGAAACGTACTTACATACGATCGTTTTAAGCAAAGATAATGCGGGATGCAGAGAAACACGCGTGGCTAATGCCCAAGCGTTGCTTCCTGCCTCATGTATTCAAATTAAAGCACGTAACACCGTCATGGAGACGGGTATGATGGTAATGATGATGGTAAACGAGACCTATAGACGCCTTCTTCCACTGTCACTGGCCTGGTGCTGGCCGTGCCGCGGCGTCATCTGAGAGCTCGATGACGGTGCAACAGTTGGCCCAATGGCGTGATGCTTCGTCGGGCTAATGCGAAATTTGCTCGCAATTTGTAGCCTGTTACCTCGGCCGGCGCACGGTGTAATTATGCCGTTATACGTGCTGGTGTTTAGCGAGCCTGCGTGCATAAATTGTCGCGATAATTGTCTTCGGTCGGATCGTGACCGGGAAGCAAATGGGCTGCAGGGTTAGAGGAAATCAATCGCCACCGAGAATGATTGATAAGACGTAGTTAAACGATAGGAGAGTCGGGATAACATCTTTATGATTTTACGCGATACCTCTTGGGTAAACGATTCCTATCAAATAGTTAAATATGAGCCATTCGCAGCTCAAAATATTTAACTCTGGTTTTAGATTTTAGCGTCGAATAACTTAATCGAAGCTTAACTTTTTGTAATTAAAATTAATGTATTTAACAGTTGGAGTTGACGCTACGAAATTGATCGTGGAGCAATAAACAATTTATAAAAATAATAGCAATTAATGTAATGATATATCTAGGGATATATTAATCGATGCATTTTATATGTCGTTAAATAAAAGCTACGTCTGTAATAATACATTGTAATAATACAGTGTTTGCTTGAACTTAAATCTTAAAAGGAATTTTAAAAAAAGACTGTATATTCATTTTATCATATTCTCCACTTTTTGTTTTGTGGAGTTGATCAATTTCGCAAATAATCAACTCATATATTCGATCGGTGGAAAAGTATTGGATGGTTCGGCGTGTACAAAAACATAGAAAATATTCAAAGTAAACTACAAACAATTGTATATATTTTGTGGGTGAAACGATTCTCCATTTAGCTTCTAGTCCTTTAATTTTGTCGGCAAGAATGTAAATTTGTATAAAAATCGGCAATCCACTTATCACAATACTTCTATTCTATTTAATCGATATTCCTTATACTTTACAATACAACTTGTCCAGCGTTTTAGTAGCTTTTTAATATAACTCCGAACATCGAAACTCGAGCAACTTCGGAATTCTCGAGCTGAAGTTACGTTTCTACCACTCCAATAAATAAACCTTAGCTTTTATCCGGTAACGTGCGCGTGTCTGTGCGAAACTTTTGGAAAAGTTAGCCCGGTCTAACGGTAAACAATCTGCAAGGCTTTCCTAACGTTATCGAGACGCGAAATAAGAATGAAAACGTTTCCGTTTGAATTCATTTGCCTGCCACTGTACGTGGGATGATTAATGGAAGTAGGTTATTGAAGTACTCGTTGGCTTTGAATCTTTTGAGGATATGGTCCATAGGATCCAGCATCCACCTGGCCTAACGACTTCGGTGAATTTCTCTTTTCTCTCTCAAAAAAAAAAGAAACGAAAGATTTCGCTTGGCGGCAAAATGGGTCATCGCGAGCACTGTTACCAACTTGGTGACAGTTCTGTTTCGCTCGGATTGCGCAATTCTCGGTTTGATTCGCCGATATTAAGGAAAGGTGAATAAGACCCGAAGCCGGGATCGTTGACCTGCAAACTTAATCTGTCCTCAGAATCATTCCGTAACAAGCTCGATCCTTCGCGATCAACGAGCGGGACTCTCTATCTATCCGTCTCTTTCCTCTCTTTTCTTTTCTTTTTCTCTCTCTTTGTTTTTTTCTTTTTTTTCTTTTTCTTTTTTTTTTGTTTCGTTCTCCGCCTGAAGTTTTGCTTCAGCCTTTGTATAGCGTTGGTATACCGGTACGATTCCTTCCGGAATTACAGGTCTTCGGGGCCGAGGACGTTCCCCGAGCGACATAATTAAGAACGACCCCTTAATGTAATTTTAATAACTGGTTAAATAAACATAAGCGTAAGCGAGGCGTAATTTGAATCCGGATGTGCCACGATGAGCGGTTTCGATAAAGCACAATGTTAATGCCTCGGCTTAGGAGAATTGCAGCGTCTCGCCGTTTCTTCCTCTCCTGCCCTCTTTGCGAATTTTTTTCTTCCACCACCAACACAACCTCCTTTTCCTCTTCCACTTCTTTCCTCTCGTCTTTCTCTTTTGCACTTCGAATAGGTGCGAGCTCGCGGTTGTGTGCGCGCGATGCGTGCATGCGTGCACGAGCATGCTGTTTCGCAGTTTATGCCAGGTATGCTAATCCGACGAGACCATAAGCGCATCGAGCATTCCCCAAATCATGAATAATCACTCGAGCACTCTTGCTCTTATCTCATTTCTTCCACTTTCTTTTCTTTCAACCTTTTTCTTTTTTTCTTTTGGCCTAATTGCACATTGGATAGACGTACCGCGTACTGACACTTTGAGATTCGCGCGTAACCTTACCTCAACTATATTTTAGAACGTTCTTAACCTAACGATCGTTCCAGTTTCGAGCGTAATATTGTTCAACAGATCTCTTTTATTTATGAACATCTTTTTTATATTTCGAATGGAACGAATTATCTACTAATTAATTGAAGATGTATAACAAAGTCCAATGTCTCTATTACTGTCGCTTGAAAAGTTGTCATTTAAATAGAAACACGTTTTTGTATATATTAGCACGTCAGTTTGTGTAACAGATATAAGATGTACAGTAAACGTGTCGCCTTTACCGAATTATGACACGTTCCATACTTCATAATTACATTGATCACGTTCTAATGTTCGGCAGCACATTTATCTCCAAATATTTCTTTTACATATTAAGTGTAAACGAATACACAATATCTGTGCGTTGTTACGTAAACCGAAATCCAAATTTAGTGTGAAAATTTGTTCATTATTGCTTCGTACATTATTTTTTGCCATTAAACAAAATAATTAAAGTGTCGGTTATAGGGACACTGACAGTTATTGGGATATCTACTCTTTTCTTTTTGCATTTCCCTTCTTTTCTCTTTTTTAGGGACATTTGGGGTAGCTAGAGCATGAAAAGAATATCGAGGATTGTTCGCGATGGATAACCCGGGGAGTTATTTATTTTTACGCGACTGTTTCCGAATCGAATGCCGTAATTAAGAGAATGAGGGGGAGAACGATAATTGCTTTTTACTCCTGCCAAGTAACAGTTAATGCCGCGTCGATTACGCGTCAATTAGTACATATCGTAGATTCCTCGGACCCCTTTCGAGATTTTACAACGTCGGTGATACTCGAATCTTTCAGATTCTTTGCATACAGGATTATTTAGAGAGTATACCTTTGGAAGACCTTCGCTTTTTGCTCAGGCGACATTACTAAATAAAAAAAATTCCTAGACGTGGTATCTTCCATTCAAGGATGGAACATTCTCGGATTGGAATTCTCTGTGCTCTGTCACCAAGTCGATAAATACTCACTCAAAGGAATGCCAATTTTTCTTCTCCTCGTACAATCCGTACCTTTTCCTTTCTTCTTCGAATTTCGATTTCTTGACGAATCTTGCCGAGTCTCTTAGTCACTTCCTCGTACGATAAATCATTTTTGCCACTTATTTCTATATCTTCGTCTACTCCAAAATTGTATATAGGATAAATCACCCACGTACTGTCATTGTTCCTATAACTGCCACATTAATTCGTTTATTTAATAGGAAAGTAACGTATAAAGAATCGTAAGTAAAGAAATTTTCATACGAAATTTGGACTTCGGTTTATATAACAACGCATAGACATTGTGTATTCGTTTACACTTAGTATTTGTAAATAAATATTAGGAGATAAATGTGCTGTTGAACGTTGAAACGTGACCAATATACTTATAAAGTATGGAACGTGTCATAATTCAGTAAGGCGATACCTTTACTATATATCTTATATCTATTACACAAACCGACGTGTTAATATATGTAAAAGGTGTGTTTCTATTTAAATGAAAATTTTTCAAGTGACAGTACGAAGGACATTCGATTTTGTTGTACATTTTTAATTACGTATTAATGAATTTATTAGATTGAACATATAAAAAAGATGTTCATAAATGAAAGAGCGGTTAAACAATATTATGCTCCAAACTGGAACGATCTTTATGTTAACAACGTTCTAAAATAGTTAAATAAAGTTGCGCGCGAATTATAATGTGGCAGTATGTGGTACATCTACCCTATAAAAATTGAGCAATGGAATTAAAAAAGGTTGAATGTGCCACTTCTTCAGAAAAATATTTTATTCCGCGAAAACGATGTTTATATGCGGTGCAGCATTAATAGATAAAGAGGAAAGTGTTATCAGAGTAATTAATACAGTTCTTAGAATTTCGTATCTGGCATTACACGATTAGTTTCCTAAATTAGGCTGAATGTGCCAACGAACACAATCACGTCTCGCCTAAATGACGAGGATAATTGGGAAACCATCAACGTTTACAAGAAAGGAATAAATACAGACAAAATAAGGTGAAAGGCTTTTAGATTAACAACCGAATATCGAATGAAAAAGCTGATGGCATTAAAAATATGTTGGTTTGTTTGGACAACGATGAGCGTCATCGATTCTTTATCGATATTCTAGATAAATCTGCCTAGATTATTAATCGTAACCAAGAAAATCTATCGTGGCACGTTCAGCGTTTTTCAGTAAATTATATAATGGAATTATAGCCATCCTTGAAATATAAAAATCGTTCCATTATTAATTAACAGAACTTTAAAATATTAAACCAGAGATATTGTTAAGTCATAAATAATAATATGATAAGCTGAAACAAACGAGTTTTAGTATATTCTGTTAATAAATGTCACTGTGGCAAGCGAAAAATTGTTGCCTTCGAAACTTGAATCTTTGCACTTTCAGCCATTTCTATTTCCACTCTTCAATGGATGTTTGCACCTTCGCAAGATGCTATCGAGGTGAAAATGTTAATTTTTGCAGGCTACAGGCTTATTAATTAGCGATAAACGCAGCGTCATCTACGGTGGTCCAACCGTTTTTGCCTTTTTTATGTAACGTACCCCGACGATTACAATAGAAACGTGTACACAGACAAATGACGCCACTGTTATTATATCAAGTACGCTTGTAGGCTCGCGTATCGTGCATAAACATCGGTTTAATGATCTAGATGGTCGCTGATTATGCAGCCGCGTTCGTGCATTAACCTACAACACAGGCATGTGTATCCCGTTTACCTGTTCGTGTGTTCGCTCAGGAGTGCGACATTTAATATTTCATTTCATTCGAAAAATATTTCCAACTGCACTTTGGAATGCGCTTCAAAATTCGGATAGGATTACGCGTCTTATAGATTTCGTTGTTAATTGTACCGGTAATTACGAAAGTGGTGCAAGCGAGAAGAAAATGACAAGGAAAGAAAGCTTCTACATATTTGCGATATAAATGAACGTAGCAAAAAACGAATGATAAGCTAAAATTTGTTAGCTTCTTGAGTTACACCAATTTCATAATCACTGGCAAAATTAGTATCATTATTTAGATTCGGAAGCATCGAATTTATGTAAATGAATATAAATCGACTGAGTTCTCTGCAATGAAACGAATAAAGGAATTCTTGACGTTGCTTTATCAATTTTCGCTCTTTTCGAATAGAATCACGTTTAATTTCCCAAGAAATTTATACTGATTGTAATCTCACTTTATGTGGTATGGAATGCAAAGTAGCAATAAATCAGCGAAACCAAAATTAGCTCGTTTAGTTTTTACTCGAGCTCTTTTACGTAATTAAGAGTCTATTTTCTGTTTCTGCTGTTTAATTTTATTTTATCCTACACAGTTTACGTAACATGTGTAATTTATACTGTATTTAACTCGTTTGTATCGTGAGGTAGCTACGTGAACCAAGTCCGACTTTTCTAACATACGGTAAAAAAAAAAAAATGAATAAAACTATACGCTATATAATCCCACTTTATTCGATGGTTTGATGCCATTTGTCGAAAACTAACAATGCAGAGTAATCCTGTAAGCTTATTTTCCTCGTCACGATGCGCATCAGTTTATACGGATACCGTTATATAATGATTTTCTTGCAACAAACATTGTGACATTCTATTGAATAATAAATACAAACATGCACTTGCGCGTACGTGTGCGTAGAATTCGAGGAACGTGGATTCATAGTTTTCCCGAAAGAAAGAAAAAGTTCCAAAGCTATCGTATTATTCGAAGCGCTAAAGTAGAAAGATCCCTTAACTGACTCTAAGTGCTGTTTTTTAACTGCACTTAAGCGGCCGAACCGTGAACGGTGTTTGTTCAAATTAAGGATAGCAGCCATTATTTAATCAAAGTTTTGTAAAAAACTAATCCTGTCTAATTCGATCGATTACGCAACGGAACGTAATAATAACGCCGAAAAAAAAAAAAAAACGCAACGAACTTTCCGAACAATCCAATAGTTCTGTTTCGTAATGGTTATTGCGGGTGATGGGCTTGTAAAGCACATGTATCATCCATAAACATAAGTCTAACGATGTAGATGGCAACTGATTAGTCGGCCGTGTTCGTGCATTACCTTACAGACCGCGCATAATGCGGCAGCTGGATTACGCATTGCACACACCTACATAAACATATCCCGGATTTTTCTGACGTACCGATGCTGACTCCCCTATGTCCGCCATTGTTTACGCTGCTTTAATTAGCCCGTTAATGCGACCGGGATATAGCCGCGGGCCCTTATCTGATACGTTTCCGGCGAATCATGGGAATTATTTCCGCGCATGCAAATGCCAACGAAAAGGCGAATCGAGTTATGCTTCCGGCACTGATCCCGCCCGACGATAAACGCGAGCACGCGTGACTCAGGACGCATATGTTTCCACTCTTATAGAAATCTTCCTCCACCTATAACACGTAATTTCTTTTAGCTTCTACAATATTGACTTACACGGCTTATTAATCAGATTTCACGATGCTCTATGGTTACCGACAAAACCACAACCCGTTCCTTTAATATATAAATTAAACAATTCCAGTTTCAGCGTCCGAATTTCAGATTGACGCGTCACGAAATTAATTAGGCGAGTAGTTTATGCTACGACACATCGAGGTTACAGCCTCGAGGGTTCAAAAAATTCGCAAACATTTGTACTTGTTCCCAAACCTAACCGAAATATAATTAGTCTTTTTGAATTTAACTTGTACTTAACCCAAATTTGAATCGTCCTTTTGAACAGGGTTCGATAGAATAATCGCAACGAATAGCGATCTCCTGTTAGGATCGCGGCATTAGGAAAGTCTAGGCAGAGAAGAATGAATTCGGTCTTCTTATTCTGTATAGTTTATTATGATGGCGCGCGCGTTAATGACTGGATCAAGATTAAGAATCGAGCACGTATTCGCCTGGACAATCGAAGCCCACTTTCACGCACCGTACACTGGGACGCGTTCAAAGAGATAGGCTTCTATTTACGCTGCTCCGTGTTTCAACGATTGCGTTTTAAAGACTAGTTACGACAAAAAGGAGACGGCAATTAGAGCCGCACTCCTCCTCCGTTTGCTGTGATCATCTTTTGGATAATATCGCCCGTACACACTGGCCACGTATTAGGTGACTTAACGAGTTAAGCGTGCTTAACGGTGCGTTGAGCAGTTCCTTGGGATTAACTGGCCGTGCCTAAACGCGCTAATACATTACTGTACCCGGCCGTTCAGAAAGACAGAGGTAATTAACCCCGGTGCCGTCGCAAGTGGCCATATTTTAAGGCCCACTTGCACGTGTCTCGTGACTGCTTAATCAATTCAACCGCTTCGTTTCGTTCATCTAGATTTTTTTTCCCCGCCGTTTCAGCCGGGCTTTTCAATTTTATAGGAATGTTTGCATTCATCCCCGCACTCTTCGGTATCGTTCCATATGCATGATTCATCGTCTAGCATCGCTCTACCGAGAGCAAAGGCCAGAGAACTCGATGCTCCGCTGCGGAGCTCGATGTTTGCGGGGAATTTTCGGTGAAACGTTGGTGGATCGATACCAAACAGCCCAAATTGCTTCGAATGGTTCAGGATATGCAGCTGGAAGGTGGGATTTCCTATTAGCGCCTGGCGCGTGCGACTGGGCGCGTAGCATTCGCTTTTTTTTTTAACTGGAACAAACATAGGGTAGATGTACCACGTACTGCCACTTTAAGGTTCGCGCGTAACTTTACTTAACTAATTTTAGAACGTAGTTAACATAAAGATCGTTTCAGTTTGGAGCATAATATTGTTCAACCGCTCTTTTATTTATAAACATCTTTTGTATATGTTCAATATAATCAATTCATTGTTGCGTAATTAAAAATGTACAACAAAGTCGAATGTCCTTCGTACTGTCACTTGAAAACTTTTCATTTGAATAAACGCACGTTTTACATATATTAACACGTCAGTTTGTGTAACAGATACAAGATATATAGTAAACGTCTCGCTTTACCGAATTATAGCACGTTCCATACTTTATAATTATATTGGTCACGTTTCAATGTTCAACAGCGCATTTACCTCCCAATATTTATTTATAAATATCGAGTGTAAACGAATATACAACGTCTATGTGTTGTTACGTTAACCGAAGTCCAAGTTTGGTATGGAAATTTCTTTACTTACGATTCTTCATACGTTACTTTGCTATTAAATAAACGAATTGAAGTGGCAGTTATAGGAACAGCGACTGTACGCGAGTCATTTACCATTTACAGAGATTCTTCTGTGTACAGTGGAACATTTATTAGGTTGCGAAATATATTCGTCCCGTTTTTATATTGTTCCTCTAATCATTTAGGATTAGTTGTAAATTCGCAAAGAAGTTTAGTCGATCATCTATGTATCATTTTGATCGATGAACTTCTCTCAATCTTTTTATGGTAGCCGAAGGATTTCTCTTTTGCAGAATCCTTGAGATTTGAAACGCGACACGATAAAACGAGTATTGCAACCTAATATATGAAAACCAGGGCACAAGTAGGTCACATATAATTAGGTCGTCCACGTAATAGGAGTCCACCGATTTCCCCTACTACTTATGACTTCTTCTTCAAATAATATGGAAGTTCACGTTCAAATAAGTGGATTCAACCAAACGTCTAGCTTATTTTTCAAATTATAGCTATATTTCAGTGCTCTTTCAATTTATTCGCGATTCCAATTTTTCCGAATAGAATAAGCACAATTCTCTTGCGACCTGAACCGTCGTTAGAGAGCCATATTCCTAAAATACAAATGCAGCATAATTATTACTCGATGCTATTGGATTTGGGTTTTCAATCAGATTCAGTATAAGTTTCAGAATCAAGTTCAGTATAAGTTACGAACAGACCGCGGATTTTACTACATTTATGGGAAATTTAAGTTCGCGAACAATTGCATAATATACACAGTATGCAAAGATGTGCACATTGTTACATTCAGGGGATGAAATAAATCTTTGCTAAAGTCCCATTTCTTTAATCGTGTTTGTAAAGATACGAATTTGCATAAAAATTCATAGTCTAGTTACGAACGTTAAATTACATTTCTTATTCAGACGAATGAACACATCTTCGTATTTCTCTACAGCCACTTAATTGCATCCAAATTTGGAGGAGACGTAACGCTCCGATCGTAAAACGAAGCGCGGTTGTATTTCGCAAAATTGTTAACATTAAGTAGTTTCCATCTGATCGTTGAATACGACTTTGTTCAGATCGTTTTAACCGCTACGAAATATTTGGGTATAGAATTTAGCCGTCGACGTATTTTTAGGCTAATAATCTCGTATTCCTATTCGAGGCACGATATTTTCAATCGTAGTCCTACTTATCGAATGGCATTTTAGCTGTTACGACCACCGTAATTATTCAGAAGGGCTGATACCAATTATTTCCGCAAACAACCGCGAATTTGACCATTTAAACCGTAGCGGAAGCAACATTAATCTTTAGTTACCCGGTCATTAGCGATACCGACAAGGAGGCCGGTTTTTCCTTGGATTCGTCTTCATTACCGCAGAAATTACAGACGTTTCGCGCGTAATAGACAGAAAATTAATCCCGAGAATCCGTCGCATTTTTTCTCTTTTTTTTTCTTTCTTTTTTTTTCTCCTTGCCCCGAACGGAACACACTCGCTTCGAGCACGAACATGTTCGAACTGGCGCGTAATTTGCATCACTTAGGTATGTTAATATTGCACTTAACCACTAGAAAATACCCGGGGAACGCGAGTAGTTTGCGGGTACGGGAAAACCGTGTAGACTGCTTTGCATTTTGCATAAATGTTCCATTCGGACTCATCGAACTAGAACCATGCGATTCGCGTTGTAAAATAGACTAACAAATGTCTAAATGAAAATGTGCATGGTAATGTTAAAGGGGAAAATTATACTTTGCAAATTACCTTTTTGCGTTTCTGCCCGTTTCTCTTGTTTACTTTTGCGCGCCTATAAAAACGGTCAGACCTGGCGCATTTGCGGGTGCAAAGCAATGGAACCATCAACCCACCATCATAACCCACGTTGTTCACCACCATTGCGGCGATCTCGAATGGCGCGCCGATTCTTTGGTTGGCACGCGAAACGCAGTCGAGATATTCCCGGCGGAAGATCGATCTCTGTCCCACGACGTAGCAGACGATGGTCCCCGAGTAAGTTTACTCCTATTGTCGAGTCGCGTTCTCCAAACTCCCGACTGGCACGAAATGCGTGCCTACCACCGGGGTCGTTTACTTTTTTGCCCCGGCGTAACTCTCATTTTGATCAATTTGAGTTTTTTGCCGGTCAACTTTAGTAGCAGGCCTCATCTCTGCCACCTCCTGCGCTACCTTTCCCTCCCCCCCTTTCTTTCCCTTTCTCTTCGGATCGTCACCCTTTGCTTGTTATATCCGTTCGCCAAAGAATTCATCCTTCTTCTTCCCTCTTGTACGGTGTAACGCGTACGCGTACGTCCCACGTAGCTGCTTCTTCCATAGTGACTCATTCCATTCGGTTTGAGCTTCCGTGACGTCCAGAACTCGTCACTCGACAGAAGACTTCCAGGTGACGGATTGTTAGCCGGGGGCGGGTGTTCATAAAGTTAGAAGAAATGGCTTTTTCACTCGCGATTTTATACCGTCCCAACGGGAATGTTCCGTGATTTCGATTGGGTGAAATTTGTCACACTATCTTCTTTCGCTTCGACGGCGAACAGGTGCACAATTAGAGCATCTTGCTATGTGCCGCTTTGACGCTTCGAAATTCTAAAGATTCCGTAACGCGAAATACGTTCGGTACAAAAGAATTAGAAACAGTTTTGGACGTTGAAGCGCTTAAGTTAGGATGGCGAATTCTCCTTTGAGCGAGACGGGATTCGAAGGATGATCGCACACGAAGAACGAAAGGCCGAGCAATCCGTGTACGCACGAAAGATGGATATAAAATCGTCTGTCCCGGTAATTAGCGGTCGTCAACCACGCTACGGAGCCTTTCACTGCGCGAGAAAAGAAGTTACGATCTCTTGATTACTAAATATCCACAACGAGCCTCTCGGCTCTGATTAACTGGCGCGTCGACTCATCCGGACCACCTGAGCTCTGACAAGCCAATGAATCGCCATTGGTACCTCGGCGAAAGTTTCTTCTATTCATCGATAGAATCTTTTACGTTTCAAATGCCTACGGTGATAAACGTGATAACTGCGCTGCGGATTTTTATGCATTTATGGGAAATTGGAATTTTTAAGAATCCACGTTTTGCACGCAATGTGCAGAAATATCCAAGATATTTAAAGTAAAACACGCGTTGCAATATTTAAATAGCGAAGCAGATCGTTATTAAAGTCCTATTATTTTAATTCTTTTAACAATATCGCGTTATTTCGCGCAACAAAGTTTTTAATCCTTTGATGGGCATCTCGGTGTGTGTCCCTCTTCTTCGGTTCGTAAATTATCGTAATTCTATAGCAAGTTGCGATTGTGTATCTTCTGATAAATTTAGTTAAACATCCATTTGCACCTTTCATCGCATACAGGAAGTTTGATTTTAGTAGACTTCAAAGTAAAACATTGATCTGAAGACACGTTTGTTTTACACAGACCCGTACGCAGTTACAGAGTTAATTACTTTTGCACGTAATTATAGAATTAATTACTTTCGTGTCTCAACAATCCAAAATTTAGGTATTCAACCTATGATCTTGGATACTGTTTCGTCCATATTTTCTACGCAAACAAATGGTGACAATAAAACCTTGATCTGCAACTGCCAATTCCAAAGAGCCAAATTTGCATAGCAGCGTAAGAAATTTAATATACTTGGACCAAATTAATTAATACCTCGATGTAAAAATAAACACGGCGACACGTTTAACTTCGTTAACTTAACGTTAGAACCACTGTCTGTACGGTAGTGTAAATACTCTTCCACGTTTTTCGCGGTTACTTACCAAATTTATCAACCTACATTCGGCAAAGCGCTGTTAATTACGATACGTACTCACGTGAAGCCTTGAGTGCTCGTTGCTTAGCGTTAGACTCCTCAGAACTTGCGTAGCTAATCGTAGAATCGTACGTGACCGATCGTCCATGTTGCCCGGTGAATTCGCACCGCAAACACCGTGAAGGGAATCGTCCGCGACACGGAGCACGTTGTCGCGTGTAACTCGCGCGTCGTCAGCCAGGCTGCACGTAGCAGCTCGTTCCTGATACGTGTCTGTCGATCGATTAGCTAGCGAACGTTTGTTATCCGGCGTGAACAAGCGGTCACGGTTCGTTGACGGTCGTGGGATACGCGCTAATTTACGGGGCCGTGAATGGCGAACGATGTGTGCGTAAAGAAACGCCGAGGGAAGCAGCAGCGTCGCCTTTACGAGGAGCAAAAGCCTTCGGTGTCTGTGCACCCAAGTGTCCGTAGATTCAAGTCTGTTTATTCACGAGCCTTCGGCGTCTGTGCACCCAAGTCTCTACACCTCGTTACAAAATAGTCGGCGTGTATATATACATATATGTGCGCAGACGGAGATGGAATCTTTTGTTTGCATATGTTGGGAGCGATTTGGTATTCCAGGTTGATGAATGAGTGATAGATTGTACGCGATAGATTGCGCGTAGTTTGTGTGATTTTGAAAGAGGGGTAATTATGGTTAACATAGAATTAGATGGAAGAAGGTATTAAAGATTGTTGTCTGAATAGATTTCTTTTTTCTTCTTTATGTTACTTCCCGACGTGTCGCTCTGAGAATGAATTAGATGGAAGAACAGTGGATGTAAGTAAGATCCCGGAAGCGGGATCGTAAAATAACGAATGAACAACGCGAACTATTATTTAACTCTAATTGATGACGGTTTGTTGGCTGTTCCACATTGATGCTCATCGATAATCCCTAATGATTCCAATCTCCGCCGCTGTGGGGCACGAAATCGAACATCGATAGCCGATCGTCTTTTAGGAATACAAACGCTGGGTAAACGGATTAATCGAATGATTATTACTCAAACAGTACCGAACTGTCGAGTCATCGATAAACTTCCGCTTCTCCAAATAACGCTCCTCGACCTCTTACTTTTCTACCATCCAATCATTCCTAATAATTCCGCTCTAATAAATCATTCAACTCTGCATAAGCTTCAACTATACACAAGCTTAGGAATAATTTATCTCATACCCGATTGCATATTCGCACGAAACGTACCAACGATAAGGTTGCAGTTACGAACGTTTACAAAGTAGACACAGTAGCGTTGCACGCGCAAAAGAGGAAAAAGTGTAAACTTCACGAGCGTGTCTACGTAACAAAGCGTGGAATTCATGGGCAAAAAATGAATCGAATCGCGATCGTTCGCGACAATTAGGGTAAATGGCCCACTGTTCCTATAACTGCCACTTGATTTAATAACAAAGTAATGTACAAAGAATCGTAAGTAAACAAATTTTCATACTAAATTTGGACTTCGGTTTACGTAACAACGCATAGACATTGTATATTCGTTTACACTTAATATTTATAAATAAATATTGGGAGGTAAACGTGCTGTTGAACATAGAAACGCGACTAATATAAAGTATGGAACGTGTGACAATTCAGTAAGACGATACGTTTACTATACATCGTATATTTGTGACCAAAACTGACGTGTTAATACACGTAAAACGTGTTTCTATTTAAACGAAAAGTTTTCAAGTGACAGTACGAAGGACATCGCACTTATTCGTACATTTTCAATTACCCAGTAATGAATTTACTACATTGAGCATATAAAAAAGATGTTCGTAAACAAAAGAGACGTTGAACACTATTATGCTCCAAACTGGAACGATCTTTCCGTTAACTACTTTCTAAAACAGTCAAATAAAGTGAGGCGCGAACCTTACAGTGGCAGTACGTGGTACATTTACCCTGTACTTTACACGTTGCATGGAAGTTCTCCGTAGTCACGGTGGCCCTGATATTCGCGGCGAAGCGACGCGTCACAAAGGTGGTTAGTCCTGACTGAAAGATCCTTAAGGCGAATCGTACACGCCGGCTTCGATCAGTGCTGTTTTCCTTCTTCTTCGTCCTCTACGTCCTCTTCTCTCGCGCGTCTGAAAAAGAAGGCAAAGTACAAACGCACCCGCGCTCCGATGATTAACAACCAGTCCCGGCGCATATCTCCGGGGCCCGAAGCGGAGCTGGCTAATCGATTAATATACGATATCGAGCGCGCGCGTCCCACGGCCATTGTTTGTTGTTAATTACACTGATACATCTATTCGAGCGGAGATCGCCGGCTTCGCCGCGATTCCCGACCGCCCGTCGTCCACCATTCTACAGCCCCGGCAGGATTTGAATCTAGCTTTTGACACGTATCAACCGGCCACTCTTTTCTCTTTCCACTCTCTCCAATTACGCTCTCGAAAACGAAGCGATAAAAAGGAAGAAGAATGGTATATTGAATTGAGGGTATCGTACATCATCGTTTGTTACCAGTTATCCCGCTGTCGCTCTGTTTGCTACGCTAATCGGATGTCAGGTTGCTTCCTTTGACAGCATTATTTGAAATCGTTCCTACAATATTCGCGTTTATACCGTGGGTGTTCGGAATCGATGCTATGGTAATGGCAGGCTTGCGAGAGCGTAAGGAATCAGGAAGACGATGCGAACGGGATTGGTTTAACCCTTTCCCTACGAGAGACAAGTATCATTTACATGGCTTTAAAAAATTGTACAATCTTTCATTCGAAGCCAACGTATATTTTTTCCATAGTACGATACGGTATTTTGGAAATTCGTACGACGATACTGCATTGCAATTAATAATACGTAACATGCAAATACTTACATCTACGCTGTTTTCGTATTAATTAAAGGAGTCTCTCCTCTATGCTTCGAGTTGTAAATTTCAAGCCACCGCGGCGAAAGGGTTAAAGGAACTGGTGACTCCGAAGTAATACCGAACGGAAAGTAAAAGGCGTCGAGGAGGTAGGCAACGTTTCAGCGTCGAAGCGTTTTCAAATGTAGCGTTGGTCGGGTGATCGATCGCTCGAAAATACAGTTAGTCCCGCGAAAGCGAAGGCACACGACTTCCGGGGGACTCGTGTCGAGGGTCAGACACGCTTAAATTCCGTTTCACTTTCCAACAGCCGGGGTTAACAGCTAAATCGACGGCTAATTGCCAGCAAAAAGGAGGGAACGCGAGGGAGGAAGAGGCTTATTCGATGATGCGTGGCTGCGGCGCGGCGTCGCGTTAATTACCGAGCGTTAGGCCAAGCTCCTCCCTCTTTGCACGCGCTAGGTGGATGGATTGCTTAACACTTGTCACGCCTCGCTAATTAACATTCAGTCATCTCCCTCTCGGAAGTCCTCCCTTCCCTTCACCGCTGTCGAAAGAGGCGACGGCAGGTGGAAAGTCGTTTAATATTTATCGACTATCGCGTGCGACCCCGTTGGCACCTCCAGGGCCCAGGACAACCGGCGACTGAATTAGAATTCGTGATGGCGCGCTGCGGTTCACGGGAAGTATTAGAATATACCGTCACTGCCGCGATTGCTATACCAAACAAAATATCCTACCCACGGAATGATCTTTTTTTTCCCCCTCGCTTTCGAGTGGGGACGATGAACTTCTGGTTTTGGAAAATGATCCTGATAGTAGGGTAATCAAGGGTGTCGACGCAGAGGTACGGGATAGACCTAACAACAAATTTATTTTTTTTTGTCGCATGGTTTCGGGGCATTTTTACCTTTTCGATAGCGTAAAGTTTATAGTTTTACTTCTACATTTTGCATATAAAAACGGCAAGTAATTAGAAGTTAGAACGTGCTACGCATGTTTGTGGAAAATCAAATACAATTTTAATGCTGAAAATAGTTACTTCGTTCGTTCTCCAGAGTACGCGTTTTATAAATACCATTTGAACAAAAGAGATGCCGGTTTTAAACCAAGAAAACCTTTGAAACTTTACAAGTAAATTAATTAATTTGTGCGCCTAATAAACTACTCGTCTAATTAATTTTTATGTATGTTAATGTAAAATTGAGATACTGAAATATTTCATATATTTACTATTCCATTTATGTACTTGCAATTAGGGAAACAAGTTCAAACTATTCATGCAATGGAATTTACGGTTCTACTTGAAATTTTTCTGGAACCGAAAGGTTAGCGACGAATAACGTAGAAGGAACGAATGCGAAAAATGTAGGGACTTCGATATTACAATGATTCGCTGAATAGTGTTTGGAGACTACTGTAGTAGGACCTCGGATAGTTCGTCAACATTATCTGCATCGCTTTTGTCGTGGTCGATGTCGCTGTACCGTTGACGACAGGTCCGACGGAATACCAGATGCAGAATGTTTTGTCCTGTCGAATCTAATCTGTACTTTCGATCGCGCTGCCAACCGGACGACCCTGTCCATTATTATACGCCCCTTACGCGGATGACTGGCTTCGCCATGCTGCGTTCTCTCTATTCCAAGATCCAACTGAACCCTGCACAAAAATTATCCAATCATCCTTAACCTTTTACTCTTCACTATTTTTTTTTTTTCTATGGTATAAATTCTGGATTACTTTCTTACCTTTCACTTCAACTTTATCACGTTATTACGTATGAGGATAAGGTTTCGTTTCAGTCGTTTTAAAAGCTTAAAACGTTTGCAAATTTGCTCGCATTGGAATGACAAAAATGTATGGATTCAGATGATTCTTATTTTGGCTAAAAATTTTCGTTTTAACAAATGTTGTTCGTATTGAAACGTTTTATCATCGAAACGATATTTATTTAGGTAATAATTTAATAGAGTTAGGCTACTTGTAGGTCGTAGATCATTTTGATGACAGTAGGAGGAAGTGTTTGATTAAATTTTGGAATTCTTATGCACGTCTTATTAACCCGTTAAAGACCAATGTTACGTTAATACACTTTATTTACGGTTTTCTCAGATTTTACAAAATTGCGAAGTTAAAAAATTGTCACGCAAATCGATGAAATACCATTCATAACCACAATATTAAGAAATGGAAGTCAACAATTTAAACTGATTGCAAAAACGTCTAACGAAAACGTCGATTATAATATGCTTAAATATTCCATCGTTTTCTCTACTTCAACCCTTTCAGATCCGACGTTGCATACGTGCAACTTTGTATTTTGTTTCCTTAAAAGAAAACGATAGATGTTTTCCTATTCAACAAACTTAACTGGTAAATCCGGGTATTAAATCTTCTTTAGCCAAACAGAAGAAGATGCATTTTCTTTGTTTCGCAAAACGCAATTAAATTTGTCTTGTACAGAACCCGTTTCTCACGAGATGAAAACGTTTGGTACTGAAAGGGTTAAACTATAAAAACTGTGCACTCTTGCTTCAATTTTGTTGAAAATAGGACAGAGTATATTTCGTTAAATTTAGGAATTCCCCTTTAGGAATAGAAGTTCCATTAATCCAGGCCATAAATTCCTTAAACTTTTATTTCCAAACGTACCTTAGTTTTTCTTCCTTTAAACACGTTTTGGACCGTGGTCCACGATTAATCGTATACGTCACTGAGCCGCGATATCTAATGAGGCTATTAACACGCGCTGCACCACCAAAGGAACTTCGTCGAGCGTTTATGACATCCGATGACCTACCTAGCGGTTCCTATTAGAATCTTACGATCGCCTTGAGTGAGACATTTACAAGCTCTCAGCTCGAGTCGATCTCACAATCCTAGCATCTGCCGTCCGTGATTGCCCGTATCGTTAAAGGTTCTCACTTTTTGCGCGATTTCCCTTAACAGCATCGCGCGTTTCGATCGCGGATTCGCAATTAGATCGGCGCGCTTCGATTCCGCGAATCGCTGAATATTTCGCGAACCTTTGAAATTTAAAACGTTCGAACGTTGCAGGGAAACATTACTTCCTCGATCATATTCGCGTGTTCTCGAAAAGATTCGCCGTTTAAGGAGAATATTTTGCACGATCTCGAAATACGTCTGCTATCCGAATGGTAGATAAAATTCTATCGTAGCCGCATTGCATCGAACGAAGATATTACGCGTCCTAATCGATGAAATCGTTGCCGGGATCGTTCACGCGCATATTACGAGCAATCCCCGTTTTGAGATTACTTAACGGAGAGGACAGAGAAGCATCGTTACTCGAAGGCCTTTATTAGCACGCGCGATGCCTCTCTTGAAAGCAAATAATCGCGTCGACGTGTGTATGCAAATTGAAAAAGATAATGGCCGAGTGTCGCTTCTATCGTCCGACGATTATAGAAGTTATTACCAACCGGAGGGGATCACGGTCGTTTTCAAATTGTTGCGAATACACGATTCGAATGGCTGCGTAATGATACCTCCGAGGCAGGAACGTGATTATCGAATGCGAGTCATTAATATTCTTCAACGGTGTGCACCGTTCTAAAATTTTCATCAACGAGAGAAGACGCGGTGGCTACAAAAAGTATTCGCACGCTGCTGAGTTTATTTTACACATCCGAATGCTATTTAATTAGGTCTGAGCACGTCGAGCCTTTTACTTCGTAGCAGTGCCTTTATGCGAGTGTAAAAATTTGCAATTGCTCAAATGAAATATTGAACCTACTCAAAAATCGCTGCGCTGAAAAATGTGAGTGTGCTCGAATACTTTTTGTAACCATCGTGTATAGCGTAACGTTAGGTATGCAAACTAATTCAGAGCCTTTATTTTTAATCTCTTGGTATCTTTATCAATTCGAAATGGCTACTTTTCTATTTCTCAATCGCAAATTTGTTTCGCAAACGTGAAAATGTTAAAATTCCATTTGACTTTTTTCGCTAATAAATACACCTATTAAATCTTACGAAACGCCGAAGGATCAGAATTAATTTGTCCGCCTAATAACTGAATTTAATCGCGCTACGAGAGAATATTGAAACGAATCGTCTCAGATTTAACGTCACAGAAGGATTTATACTTCGGCGCCCGTGAAACGGTACGAATCGTACTTCTGTGACTCACGGTATATATTTGGAACGTCGAGTTCCTTTGCTTCCCGTTGAGTTCCAACGAGAATTTTGCGTTTCTTTAATTGCTCGCGATAGATAGAAGAATTCGGCGCACGCTGGTCATTCCCAGAGCATTCCTTTGATCAAACTTTTGGTTTTACTGTTGCAGACTCGTGCGAGCAACCGGTTGCGGATCGACCTTACGGTGAGTGACTCACGATCTCTCGTAGAAATTGCAACAGTGGTAGCTACGTGTTCGAAGGAGAAGAAAAGGAAAAAAGAAAAAAAAAATATTGCGGAACTACTTTTACACAGTACGGTGTGGTATCTTCCGCGGTGAAAAAATTGCTTCCATTGAGCTGAACGTTGAGAGAGCCGCCGCGGCGTTTCATACGACGATTGCGAAATCGTTGAGTTCGCGATGTAACGCCTCCAGCCTCCCACCTTTGCCTCGGTTTCCCTTTTTCTCTTTATTACCTGGAAACCGCGGCGCGGTTTATGCAAACGCGTAAATTAGATCGGATTCCCGGAACGACCGTTTCAGATAGAAAGCGCGACCGGTGATTTATTTTACGTCCTCTCGTTTTCCAGGACTGTGACCGCATGATTCGAATTGATTCGCGGTTCCCTTCGAAGGCATCCGTGCAAAAATGGCGAATTTTTAAGCCTTTCGACACGGCATCGGCGCAACTGAAAGTGCAACGCGCACTTAAGACAGGATGATTTTTATTGGCCGTGGAAATAATACGCGTACGGTTATTCAAATGCTTCGCGATTTGGGAATTATTCCGTGAGAAACGGTAACCATTTTGTTTAAAACGTGGAAGATAATGGATGAAGTAGCGACGTTCTTTAACTACGCGTTGAAGTATCGCCATTCAGAGTATGCACATGTTTTACAAGTTACAGGTAGTATTTTCTTCGCGAATTAATTTTATAATTAATCCTTTCGTTATGGGCTCCTTAAATTAAAAGCATTCCCGATACTTAGATGAGGCTCATTTTCATTAATATACAAACAGTATGAACACAAATATTCAGACGCTCTGTATAATTGCAGTATAATATATTGAACTGCAACATTAATTTGTCTCGTATTCATTGCATATTTTTTAAGTCGCAGAAATTCTACAAGAAAGAAAAATTAGCGCTTCGGCTAATCAGAAAAACAGGAAGATCGTTGATTAAAATAGCTCGTGTAGAAGTGATTAAATTTGTTTCTGAATTAACAACTATATAATGTTCGAAGCATTAATAAAACGAGGCGAATATACGTTGCAATCTAATATATAAATGAGGAATAAATATAACACTGCACTGTGAAGAAATTGTACGTATGCTTTTAGCAAACGATTGGTTAATTTTCGAAGGTGCATAGACAAGTCCATGGTAGCGAAAGAGTTAATTATAGTTTAATATTTGCAAATGGTAATTGAAACGATACCATACTGTATTATATAGTAAATGTATGTGCATTCCAATTTCTGCGGGCATATGCAGTAGCTCAAAGTAAAACTCCGATACTTACATCATCGCGTTTTAAGGCGGGATTAATAAGCGTTTGAATTTCTAAGCTTTTGGATTTCCAAGTGTTTACATTTCTAAGCTTCTGGATTCTCAAGCGTTTACATTTCCAAGCTCCTGGATTCTCAAGCATTCGAATTTCGAAGCCTTTGGATTCCCAAGCTTTTGTATTTCCAAGTGTTTAGATTTCTAAGCTTTTGGATTTCCAAGCTTTTGGATTCTCAAGCATTGGAATTTCCAAGCTTTTGAATTTCGAAGCCTTTGGATTTCCAAACTCTTAGATTTCAACACGTTTGACTTTCCAAGCTTTTGTATGTTCAAGTGTTTAGATTTCTTAGCTTCTGGATTTCCATGCTTTTGGATTCTCAAGCATTCGAATTTCCAAGCTTTTGAATTTCGAAGCCTTTGGATTCCCATGCTCTTGGATTTCGAAACGTTTGAGTTTCCAAGCTGTTGTATTTCCAAGTGTTTAGATTTCTTAGCTTTCGAACTCCCAGGCTTTTGGATTCTCAAGCATTCGAATTTCCAAGCTTTTGAATTTCGAAGCCATTGGATTCCCAAGCTTTTGGATTTCGAAACGTTTGAGCTTCCAAGTTTTTGTATTTCCAAGTGTTCAGATTTCTTAGCTTTCGAATTTCCAAAGACTTGAGCACCCAAGCCATTGGATCTCGAAACTTTCCAATTTCAAGCTTTCACATTAATATGAGCGTCTACGAACTTTTGAAATCGTTCGAATAATCACGAACGGCACTGTAAGTATCCGAGTTTTAATACTTCGAGCCGCTATATATTGCGCGCAAAAAAATAGTTAATATTGCTTCGCGGATAGTTACTTACACCTAACATAAGAATTTATTCCCGCAATGATTTATCCTCGAAAAGGGTATGTTTTTCGACTACCAATTCGATTCAAGACATCGACTTCTTCTCGAAGTTGGGGGGGTGTTGATTTCCAAGAGGTACCTTCTTGTTGACATCAACCGGCAACGTTAGAGGGCGGTAAAAAGTCACGTTGCATCCGGTCGCCTGTCCTCTATGCCAGAAGTCGTAAAATTCAGCGTTATGCGATTCGGGGCCTGTGTTTTGTCCCTCTTTCGAGATTATGATTACTCTGGCAGCCACCGTGGCTAATATCACGCAATAAGCACGCTGCAGACGAGAAAGCCGTCTCTCTTTTCTTCTTCCACCTTTCCTCCTCTTCTTCTTTTTCAACCTCCTCCCTCGGTTTCTACCTCCTTTCCGCAGGTATATAATATGTGCCACCAAACTCGACTCGGTGTAAACGGGTATCCGGTGGAAATGCGTGAACGGGATAAGGGGAATGGAAGGGTTAGGGGAAGGGAGAAAGGGAGAAAAAGAAGGGAGAGGTCCATCAAACGAGCCGCAGGACCCTGCGAGGTCATCCTAACTTTCCTGGAGCGACTTCATCTTCACGGTCTATTCCGAGTTCGAGGACTCTGCTGGAATTTCAGCCGGTATCGCGGCTCGCGGCGATAATTTTTATTATGCGCTTTATTCCTCCCGGTTTCAACCGGGTTGCCGCGGATTATTTATTGGTCGATAGGGGGATTTTACTCGCCTCTTATCTGGGAGGACCGTAAACGGAAGGGGTAGCGATGTTAATGTAACAAATTTCACAATCGCCGGCCAGCGAGGCCCGTATGGGCGCAACGATGATATCCAATTTTCGTGAACGCCTATTAAAAAAAATGTGTAATCGTCCGCTGCTGATACTTACGTTGAACGTCGACCGGTCGATTAAACGCGGTTTATAAAATTTCCAAGCCAACGTTCGCCTTTGGTGAAGACATTAACCAGTCAAAAACGGCGGGGAATCGTTTGGAGAAATCCAACAGAGACGTTCCACGAATTTATCGCCCACTAAAACGTCGTTTCGAGGTCATCACGGTCCTATCTTCGTGGAAGAGGAAGGGTAGGCCAGGCTATTGGACTCGGAGTCAATCACACGATGACGAAGCACGTGGTAAAACATTTTTTCGAGTATGCCGAGGGGTTGAACGGCACAGGATCAACAGGTCTCGGTTATGAGAGTGTAAAGCGTTTTGAATCCAACCCCTCGAGGGGGTTGATTCCTCCGCGCGAATCTCGTCGCACAAAAGGGGCGAATCTCGGTCCGCGGGGGGTCTCCGTGTTGGTGGATCTCCTTGCTCTTTCCTCGTCTCTGTCACGTAGCACATGTACGAGCAAAGCGTCAGCCTGGGGGTGGCCTACGACCCCAGCCACGGGGGTGGCTGACAGCCGATTAGGACAAGATGGGAGGGCCCCCACGGAAAACTTAAAATAACATCGCTCGATCATCCGGGTGTCTTCGTCGACAACCAGGCTACTCTTGTATTCAGCTTGTCCCCTCTACGTCCTTCGTTTAGCCGCGACCTTCTCAGCGGGTACCTTCGGAATCGAGGTCGTGGCGAGCGATCTGTCTTTAGGACCACTTCCGGTTGACCCTTTCTACATGTTGCTTGCGACCGAGACGTGAATCGCTTATTCGCTATTCTTACGCGAGTGAAATATTCAGACGGCGGCAGCGTAAGCTTCTTCGAATGTGGTGTATCAAAATAGCAGACGTTAACCCTTTAAGCGGAGAGAGAATTTGTGCGTATTCCGGTGCGTTCAGAATGAGATTTAACCCTTTCACTGTGGGATGATCGTTACTGTGGAACATGGATATGATAAGAAGTGTCTACATCGTTTACAGTAAATTAACTTGAAGCGTAGAACAATAAAATGTTACGTTGCTGTTAAAATGGACCTTCGGATATTGCTTCACCGTGTCGAGTTAGGAAATTAGCGTATGTTGTGTCGCGCATAATCTGCTGGGCGTATGCATATGCCTTTCGTAGCCAAAGGGTTAACAGTCAAAATTTGGTGGGGCAATAAGCATACGACAAGGTAAAATTCAATTTATCGTATAACAAGCTGAAACGTTTCACAAACGTATAAACTCAAACCAAATTGTATATTTGGAGTCATCATAAATAGTTGCCACGCATCCATCTTCCCCATTCAACCCTTAACGTTCAAATTCTTCTTCGATTTGCCAACCAAATCGAGATAGCTAACCCAAGATATCGCGTCATACTTTCTTCAGTGTTAATATCGTACCACTAAAATAGTCTAAATTATAAAAGAAGCAAGCCACGAATGCAAATTATTGATAACAATAATTCACCTACAATTCGCGCAAACAAATAAAATCCAATCGTCCCATTCACTTGAACGTTAAAGGGTTAGATGGTTAAATAGGTCCGTTGATTGACTTTAAAATCGCTTCATCGATTACGTACCGATTAGTAACACAATGTTCCGAATTATTTGCCGGTGACAAGGGGTGAATACCACCGGAACAGCCTAATGGGTGTTCTTCTACAAACTTATCCCTTTCCATTTCCTGAAATTCGAAGGGGAAAACTGTTGCAGTGGAAGTTGAGCACCTCTTCGATGCTCATTACAGTGTGTCCCGCCCCCGGCTGCGGGTAATCAGGGTGTGCGGGGGAGTGAGAGGGCGGGGGCGGTGGGTGACCTCGCCCGAAGCCTTTACTCTCCTCCTCTTCGATAGCCTTTCTCCGTTCCTCCCCTGGTCCGGTGGCTGCTTGCTTTCCTACTTCTCTTCTTCTCTCCTTTCATCTGTCCGTAGTCCTCCTCTCGTTCGACTCCTCTTTCGACTACCTGCGAAGGTGACGGGGCAACAGCAACTCTCTCGGTTCATTCGGAATCGCGACCTTGCCGGGTGCTTTGCATTCGCCGTGCATCCTGCAACCACGTCGACCACCACCCCACTTTCTCTCTTCCCTTGCGTAGCTCGCTCAACGGTAATTGGCGGAAGTTGCATGCGGGCGACGCGTGTAACGCCTGGAATGTCGCTTGACGGTTTAATCTTCGGCGAGAACCGTCGAATATTCGGGCTAAGGGGTAAGAGAATTCGGGATTCGATGAACACGTTTCGCGTTGTAGGCACTTACGCGTTGAACATTACATTCGGGCCACGCGTATCGCTGATGGTACGCGGTACCACTTAACTCTTTGGATTTGGTGGATTTTAATCAGAAAATATGGCGAAGTTGTCAAAATATCGATTTGCGAATTTTGCATTATGAGATTTAAGTAGATATTTCAATTTGCCATAAACGCATAAAGATTCGCAGTTCAATGATAATACATCGATCTTCAGTCAAAGCATCGAATAGCTTGAATGGAAAATCAAGGGAAAAGCATTTCGATATTATTGGTTACAAGTGAGTCGCAATACTCGAATGCGAATACTTCTGTGGTATTTCGTTTCAATTTTCTATCGCAGTAGCTCGAATATTGATTACTCCAACGTACGGGATGGTTCGCGTAATTGTTACAAGTCGTAACTCTTTTCTCAATGTAATTAGACAGAAATGTTAGGGAAATGAACTGAATAGTTGAAAATGTAGCGCATCGAATCGTATACTTTCTGCATGCGCAGTATTGCTCGCGCTAATAACAATTGCATTACGTTTGCGGATGCAAATGTATACATTTTCACATAGACCTAATCCTTCTCGTTGTTCCGTCTAAACAATTATTGCGGTAAAGTAGATTAAAGCGCACAACCGGGGACGGATAATCATAGCTGTGGAAAATATTAGATTGTTGCGCATGAAATGGCGGTGTTCACACGGTGGCAAATTCGATATTGTTTTCATCAATTAGAGCTGCTGTTTTGCTACGTATTGTGGTATACTAAATAGCAGCCTATTGTTTACTGCTTTAAATGCAAAAGTGTTCTGCTTAGAAGCAAAGGAGAGATTCTAATCAAATTTAAATAATTTAGTTTGCACGTATTCAAGCCCGGCATACGAAGCAGCAGTTCTTTCTTAACTTTATTTCATCCACAAGAATGTACACGTGTTACCTAACGCACAAAGAAGATTGAATTGTGCGACGTATTTCAAGTGCAACGTTGCCTTATATAGTTTTAATCTTTCTCTTCGATCTGCTGTAAATTTACAGTACAAGACTTAGGTCAGTCTGGCTCTGTGGCACGGAAATATTTCTATCGCCTGCTGTATTCGTTTCGAATACCTCTATTTTCTCCAGATGTAACGACGCGATGCCTCCGAACGCGTCGCATATCGAACGGATATTATTTTTAACCATCGCGCTGTTCGGTTTAACAATTGTTGCTGATTGCGGAATTTCGTGAAATGCGCAATGCACGTAGACCATCGAACAATGCGAACGCAGACGGTTAACCCCGAGAGCGCAGTGAACGAGCTTTAATGCGCCGGTATGGCTCCGGAGAATTGGTATTTTCGAGATAGGGAGGCCAATCAGTGCCGAGGAAGAGAGAGCCACCGGCTATTTGGCCGCGAATAATAATGATTACGGGAGGCACTCTCCGAGCAGGAAATGGCGCTGCCAGATGGTAGGGGGTAGCAAGCGAAATTTTTCGGTTGGTGGTAACTATCTATAGTTACCTTCCCTTCGATTCTTACGCAATTCAAGTGCACGTAAAAAGAATCAGGATTTCTTCCAGAAAATTCGAGCATCCCTTACCTCTTTAACCCTTTGCTCTCGAGAGTTAGAAAAACTGGTTGATCTTATTTATTTATTGGACGGTTAATGGAAATACCCAATTTCATATTAAGTTCAACAGTAAAAGTAAAAGGACGAAATTTATAAGTAGCAATAGAAGATGAAATTCTATTACGATATTAATGAACCATGGAGACAGAGAATAGTTTTGGTGACTGGGAATTGCCTTTCGAGTGCAAATGGTTAACCCTGCTGGTCTCTTTGGGTCTATGTGACCATATATGAAGATTATGTTTTATTTCGTACTACGTTTCTATATATTGCTTCTTGATATTCAATGTACTTTAATTTTTTCATCAGCTTCGTACCAACGATAATATTCCCGAAGTGTGTCGTATATTCATTCGTTGTTTCGGTGTAAATCGAATAAGCACAAATATGGAAAGTAGCTAAGAAGAATTTACATTTTAACATTAACAAATTTCTGCTTACATTCTATTCCTTCAATAACGTTTATAAAATTATGAATTTGCATAAAGATCCGCAAACATTAGAAACGGTCTTCGCAAATTCATAGTATAAAATTCAAATAAGGAATAAAGCCACAATTTTTAAATAATCTTCGCGAAAACTATACGAAATTCTATTTGAATTTATCCCCGTCTCTTAAATTCCAAATTTCCCATTGTCACCTTGTCTAATTTAACTCGTTGTTCCTTCGACGACTTTGAAAAGGTGAGAAATACAACTGTACGCGTATCTATATCCGCAAACGCATCTCTCAGGCGAGATGCAAGGATTTTACTGCTTCCACGAAGGTGGGTTCCGCGAATAGACAGAGACCCGGCCAGTTGAAATTACTCGAATTTTATATGCACGTTACCCGATGGTTTCCAGGAATTTTTTTATACCCACGCCGGTTGCGTACGATCGTATGCCGTACGTCCGTGGAACGATATACACACTTTTCTCCGTTACGTATCGGAATGTGCTGTACGATCGCTCGTTTATCCCGTTAGCGGACTCTTTCTTTCCTCGACTAACACACCGACCCGGGACCCCGGTTTCAACCCGTTTGATAGGTGGTGGGCAAGAAAAACGCGGCCGACATGTCGTCCCGGGAGCATCTCGCGAGTCCTTTGACTATTCCGGGATTCTCGACCGGGTTCAACTGGTCTCGATGCTACCGCGTCGTTGTTCCAATCCATCTTTACGAGCTTCCTCGTTCAGCGACAAATAACACCGTGGAATGTCGCCGCGAAAATCTTATTTACTTTCCATTTACAGAGGGGACGCATAATTTTGCGCGCTCCATCGATCGCAAGCTCGAAAATAGAGATCTCCGGATAGATCGCGTGCTAATCTCGAGAAGGGAATCGAATTGGTAAAAGGAGACTGCGGAAAGGGGATAAAGAGGAAATTTTCCTGCTGTTAACACTCCGTGCGGAAATGAGAAACGTCTGTGTTCGCCTTATCTGGAAGATCTCTGGGTTAAGAGGCCCCAATATCCGTGTTCACCTTCGTCACCTAATGTCAGAAGCGTATCTGGGCTACCTGGTCTTCGTCCCGTCGTTTTAGTAGCGCAGCTAGGAGACTATAGCGTCATTCGGGCAGCCTTATTGAAGGACTCTAGGAGAGACCCAGCGCCCTTCCAAAGAAGGCGGAGAAAAAGACCACTACAGTTCGGTTCGTCGGAAGATCCCAGTCATAATAATTTCCGATGTCCTACGCAAATTCGTGGGCTTCGTTGAGAACAGGTATCCGCATCCGGCAGTCGCCACTCGGGATGGAAGAAAGACATAAAACCACTGAGCTAAACGCGTCTTAATCGCTTGCCTTGGCAATTGTTTAGTCGACGTCTGTGACAAACTCATCCCGAGTGCTTAGCTGAGGTATTCGAAATCGTTACTGTAAAATTTGTCGGAGCAGACTTTTATGTTCAAGCTTAGAAGTTTTTAGATTTTTGCGTTGCTTAGGCTGTGAAATTGGCGAGTTAACTTTTTAGCCACTATGCACCACTATAACGACTCACTTGTTTATCTCGTCTAAATAGGCGGGTTTATTTTTTCTGTGATATGCAAATGTGTTTATACGTTGGCAATTTGGATTTCTTTTCTAATGGCGTTACAATTTATTCGGTTGTAAATTTATATTAAAGTGAGCACGACTAGAAAGGCATAGTAGAGATTAGCAAACATTGATTGCGATGCTAATGTCTACAGCTCCACGATTAGCATCGCTGTGGCTTAAAAATTGGACGACAATACATACTTTTTCGAATTTCTAAGTTTTTGCTTAAAGATGTTTGGTATTAGGTTGGAAGGAAAGTTCGTAACGTTTTTAAAACAAAATTTAATAGTAAAACCCCAATATGATTGTACATAATCTTATCCTATTATGTATTCGCCACCTTGTTGCGCTACTTTAGGTTATCTATTAAAATTCATCCTTCCAAAAATTTGCATCTCTTGTAAGCGGTAAACTTGTCCATCCGGTTTTCTCAAGCTAGCACAATCTCTTATCGCGCGATAAAATCAGTGAAAAACGCTACGAATCTTTTTCTCGAACCCAATACTAATACAATTTTCGTGCGGCAAATTCATATTCGAGATAATCGTCGATCAACGAGTATAGCAATCGATAAAATCGCTATATTTATAAAACGAAACCATCCACCGATTTCTGTCGACGCAAACACGTGAAATTTTCGATGCTAATCGCAACGCACGATTCTAATCAAATTCACCGATTATTATTCGCTTGTATAGCAGCTTGTTAATATTGATAGACAAGAAGGGAACGGAAAGGTTTAGATCAGAATTTCTTCTTCCGTGCACGGCACGGTTTTTCAACCGTCGATATCCGCGCGTAGATGGCTGATCGCAGACCTGGTCGCCACTAAAGGTACACTGAATCCGGATTCATGAATGAACTATGCGAGGAGAGGCGAGCAACGAACGGACGGGAGGACTATTATTTAGCATAGCCACTTTTTCTGCCGGTCGTGCAGCTCTCGGCGGCGTTGTCTTTGTATCGGGACGAACGACGATGACGATGCACAGCGAAGCCTGGTCCAGACTATCTGGAGCAGGTTCGCTCCTCGGAGAGATCTCCCAATGTAACTAATGGACGCCGCTCTTTTCCGCTGGCACGCTTTATTATCGTTATTGGACCTCTACCGCGCCACAGACTTCTGAATGTTCATCTAATTAAATTGGACGAACCCGGGATGGCCATGCGGGTGAATTCCTGGAAGAATATTCTAATTTTACGAAGCGAAGATTCACAGTTTAATGCAACAGTTCGCCGATGGGACAGTCGTATTTTTTATTGCTAAACGGAGAAGATTGGAGAAGGTTGAATTCGATTCTCGGTGCCTTCTGAGGTTAAGAAACTTTCCGTCGATGTACCCGGCAAGTTTGTACGGCAAATTTTAATCGTTCAACCGATCGATCGAAAAAAGACTCTAATCGATGACTAGACTACGGATCTTTGCTTAATTATGGAAAACTTAAACGTGCAAAATCGTGCAGAATGAGTAGAATATACAAAAGTATAGGAAATGTTCAAAGTTAAATGGATCTCGTAATATTTGCAAGATGAAACCGATCTGTATCTATGATCATTTTTACAAAAATGTGAATTTGTATATCAACATCAAATTGCTCGTGATGGGAGTTGGATGCACGGTGATATCGGGGTGTCACTTGATTCTCAAAGAAGTTAGCTGAAATATATTGCGATTAGGAGCAGAGATTATACGTAGAAATTGTATACAGTAACGACTGGATATCTAAAAACCCTATTTGCTTCGGATTCAAATATCATTCGCTCCACTTCGACTGTTTCTAGTTGCACCATGTCCCGAACCAAATGCGTTCAATAAACGCTGCACAGTTACTTTCGTCGATCTTAACGAAAGAACGTTTCGTGCGTCGATGTTCGATTCGGGGCCTAGGGTTTCCTATCGAGGCCCGTAACGATCCGGTCACGCAGTTGCACGGTGGTTGATCGTAGCCGGCTCCCCTCGCGTGGACCTCGTACAGCGAGGCTAATCGACGACTAATAAAAGGCGGGCCGAGTGTGAGCGGCCAGGAGCTGGCCAGGGGCAATCAAACGAACAATGACACCGTCACGAGAGCTCTTCGCGCGTCTTGCCACGGTGGACATTGTGCGTGGGATTGGCCGCCTCTCCGGTTTCTTCAGGTGTACGCATCAAACGAGAAAAGGGGAAAGACGAAAGCGAGAAGCGGCACATACGCGAAGGTCGTTAGACGAGTAGCCTACACTCGCGTCAAAAGTCGCGCTCTCGCTGGTTTTGCCCCCTTATTGCACAGTCGTATTTACGACTGTGACGCTGGAAACGCCATCAAAAAGGGAACCCGGTTGCTTCTGCTGGGCCCCCACACGTGGGAACGCTCGTAGATCCTTCGCTCTTCCGTTTTGATGGATTTTTCTCTCGCTTTGTTCTCCCTTGTCCCGCTTATTCGCCGCGGCTTTTTTTGCCAGCGGCCTCTTTTGACTCCGTATCGGACGAACTGCTCGAAATGGAGCCGCTGCCGCACTCGGGGCAATTACAACCCGTGGATCGTCCGCTGCGAATGCTCCAGCGTAAGGAAACGTGTAGTCGACACTTCGCGGAATTGAATAAATGCGCGTAAACGGTTATTACAGTCGTAGCGTACGCGTTACGCGGAATTAAGGATTTGGACGGATTTTTGGAGAAGTTGACGCCTCGTTTCGCGCTTCATACGATGCAGTTGGGGACAATGCGGTTTACGACGAGTTAACATTCGAATTGAAAATGTGACGGTTTTAAGAATTTGGGAAAAGTTGGGGGATGATAGGAGCGGATGAGTTTGGAAGGTTACGATTTCAAGGTGACTTCAGGTTTGTAGAGCAAACGTGGCGCAGGTTAACCAATTCGATACAGCTTCATCTTTTGATGCTAGGTCTCCACTTTACGGATGGTGAAAACGCGAATAGGCCTTTTTGGACAGCTATGCCACGAACGTCATTTCATCGGTGAAAGAGTGTAGCAGTTAAATTTTGCCGCGTAATTTTTCCTATTTATCCCATCTTCGTATCGATAAAAAATGTTGCTCGTTTGTGGCTTTGGTTACGAGTTTCAAGAAGTCGTAGCGAGTAAAATTAGCATTAAAAGTATCTGTCTATATACGAGGGAAAATTAGCGTACGGAGGAAACGATATTTATGGGAATACATGGTATTTATAAAGCGTACGTAATTATTCACCAGCGAATAAATTCTCAATTGAAAACGAAGGATATTCCGCGTGGAATTGTTATCTATGAAATCATAGATAGGTCGATTTACCGGATTAGAATCGGTGTCGGTTGTCGATTAAAGCTGCCTGCCGGCAACGATTGTTTCGCGGGAATTTATGTATCCACGAGGGTGTTGCCAGTGTAACTTCGTACTTGCCATGCCGGAGTTCATGAACATAAATTACGAGTCGAAAGGGGGCTGCCGCGGCAGCAGTATAGTCCGACGTGTTGTGGTTTTCGGCCGATCCGATCTTGAACCGCAGAAGGGACGATTACCGGGCTCGGTCATCCGGCAAACGACTATTAATGATATTTTGTGTCGGATCTGCATGCTCGGACCCCGGCAAAGGGAGCCGACCGTGCCGAACTTTCGTGTTTTACCAGCGAAATTTTTAAATGTACTTCAGATGAGCCAGAAACCGGGGGTGAGATATAAAGGCTTACGCAGAGTCTTGATATAAGCTGGTAATAACGCAATAGACTATCGAACAGAGCCCTTGCCACCTCAAAGCGATCTCTTGACGAGGCTCCACCTCCGCGCCGATCCTTCGATCTACCGACTGTTTATTGGATCAGGGATTCTCAAACTTTATCGACGGCCCGATATCGAATCGTGCAGCAATTTGTGTCCGATCTTCCGGGTAAAATTTAAGTCACCGGAATTTTCGAAAGAGATTTGAGACACGTGTCTAATTACAAACGCGATACCCAATAATAAACAAAGAATTTAATCGGAAGTTCTGCTCGAAATGTTGTAGATATTAATGAGGAATACAAGAAATTATGCGAAGTAATTATGCACCGACATAATAATGTACTTAGGAATGAGAATATTAGTCAGAAAGTGAATAAAATAGAAATGGAAATTAGATTACGGAGTAGAGATCAATAGAATTTTATACTGCACTCTAAAGGACATCGGTACCATTTCTCATTGACAACGTTTGGAGAATATTATGGGGCCATGGATTCTCAAACCTGACTGAGAACCTAAAATACACTCAGAAATTAAGACACGAACTGAAAATTGAACGAAATAAATACGAATGAATACTTGATTGCAAAGTAAACACCATAGAAATTCTAACAACTAGATAATGCAAAGGACGTCGTCTATTTTTCACTGGAGAACGCTTGGAAAATAATTCCAACCCAGACGATCTATCCCCTCACGGAATTTCCCGTTGCTCGATTAATTCGTACGAAATGAAATTTGATTACAAGACAGCGATCGACAAAATCATAAGATAATCCTTCGGATTAGATGATTTCGGTAGGATTTTCTGCTGGAGAACCCTTGGAGACCAATTTGGAGGCAGAGGGTCGACAACGATTTGCTGTTGCGTGCTCGGCTAATTCGTACACACGGATGGCCACGACACGCGCAATAAAACGTAGAGCAACGAGGTGGGTGGATTGCGTAATGCCGCTTAAATAATGGTGAGATCGGATGCACCGGCAGGCATGCGTTCCAGGGCCGAGGATTAAAAATCGGGCCTCGAAGTTTAACGGCGGATCGCACGAACGGCAGATACACAAATCAGGCCGTAAAGCCGATCAATTAAACGGCAGGCCGCCGATCTGCCGCGCATTATAACCGGTAATTATCTGTAATTAAATATTGGCCAGCCGCCAGGCCGCTGGGCCCAGCTTCACCGAGCGTTTTGAGGGGTGTGTTCTTCGTCGACCTTGTCGTGATCCTCCTTTTTTCCCTTTCATTCTTTTATTTCCACTCGAATACATCACACACTGCTCAGGGCTAACATCAATAGACTCCTAATCAGTTTTAGAACTTATGTTTTAGGTTAGAATTTGAATTAGTTGGTTGGCAAAGTGATGTAGCGATATTTCAGAGACAATCGAAAGCGATACAGAGCAATGGATATATTTTACGTTATCGTGCGATGTTGTATATGACATTGACGACGAGTAGCTTCGTAAGCTATTTTTTTTTTAATCATTTCATCGAGACATAGGACGAAGCAATGTCTCGTTAGCAATTTTAGCCTTTTACCAATTCCAGATGTTTCTCTTTAATTATTGCACTTAAGATCCCCGTTAAAATACGACATTTATTTGAATTAAGAGTGCTACTAGCTCCGTTCGCATATTTCGTGACTTGTACCGATTGGCTCCTGAGCTGTATAAATATTACATTATACGCGTGACGTTATATTAATTTTTCACAGTCGGATTAAGTTGTTGAACCTTGAAAGCTTACCATAAATAGAAACGAATACTGGCAATCAGAATTTGTGGGATTTCGCCTTGGAACTAAGAAGCTGCCGTACTTTAACACGAAAACCACCGAAATGGTCTAAACGATCCATTGGCAATTTCTCATGAAGATTGTAAAAATTTGCACGAATGTATTCTTGCAAATTTCCCACGTTTTCCTATAAAGGGAACGCGTAAAGATTTATTTTTATCGTATTTCTGGCGTTAACGCGAATCGAGAAGTAGAGAAACCTTCCCTACGTTATAACGCGCATTACCACTTTCGTTTAATCCGAAAAACAGATAACCTTGAAAGTATTTCAACGCGATGGCTCGCGAAATTAATCGCGTGTACTACGCGGTATCTTAAACAGGCCAGTAATGCAGCGCAATTTCGCTGCGGTAATTGCAAGAACGTTTCAATATTCGTCGATCGATTGATCGACGAGTAATCGGGTATCCTGGAATCGCGCGCAATTAGGTTGTCCCGTAATCGCCGGTTATTCCATCCCGATTCTTATGTAAAACCAGATCAACTCGCGAGAAGAATGCGCTGATTTCAGCACGAGTTTAGGTTACGCGGTTAGGTGTGCAGAGGGGTGGCATTCCATCGTTGCAGTTGGCGAGGGAGACGCAGACTCCGTTTAGGCATCGCATGACGTTCGTCTATTTATCAAGCGGTATCATCATTCGCCTTTCTCCACCGTGATGCCGCTCCCTACGGCGATTTAATCTAATTTGTATCGCCCTTTGTTAATCGCGGCCGCGCCGAGGCCCTTGCAAAATTCTCGGCCCCAAATAAACTACCGTGCGTCCACGCTGCGTCCCAACTCGTCATAATAAACGCCCTGCATGGCTACGCATGTCCCTCTAGAAAATTTAACACCGTACCTCTGCCTAGGATAAATAATTGCGGCTTAGAGTAAGGATGAGAGCAAGTTCGATACACGTATCCTACGAATTTGAATCACGTTCAATAACTCGGGTAGTTGCGCCAATGAACGAGCGAAGTCAACGTTAGATTTACGGATTTCGTCAATTTGACGAATTTCAGGTTCACGCTTAAAGTTACACGGATCGTAAATATTATTTTTCAGCGATTTACGTTGGTTTCAATCGATGTAATAGCACGAATACGTGTTCCAATTCACCCTCTCCGCAGACGAGCTTTTAATTTCGAACAATTAGATACGGTATACCTATTTTTCCGGAAACCTGTTGAATTATACAATAGATGTCCGTAATTCTACAGTTAAGGAAAACGTTGATAACTCTTTAGATCGAATTTCAAAGATTGATATCATTAAGAAGTATTTTGATAATTCAAGATAGATTCTATCACGTCTAAACTTTAATACAAGACATACGAAACGGTTTAAAAGAATTGAGAAGTGCGATGAATTAAATTAAAAATCCAAAAGTAATAGTTTCACTACTGAACGGACGGCATGAAAATGCAGCAGCATCCTTCTAACTTGAAATTGAATACAACAAACTTTAGGTTAAATCGATGCATGTTTCGATTTCGTTACATTGAGTATTAGAAGGCTGTTAACTTATCTTGTAACAAACGTTAAACAAACGCCTATTCCATGGTACGTTACCGGTTTCATTTGAGTTCATAATTATTTTCGTACCATTGATCATCGTATACGGTTAGAAGCTGTAAAATACTAATTAGAGAATTAGTACGAATAAAAATTCAAAGCCTTGCTTCTTTTCCGGGATCGCCGCGACATTCTAATCCGAAGAAGGTTCAAAACCATTTCCCGTGTCCGCGTATTCATCGAAGTACTCTGCTTCGCCGAACGCGATAGCGTTCTATCGCCTAATATTGTTCCATCACCGGGCGTAGACGCTGAATCCCGCCGGAGCACAGTTAAACCACAGTATCAAAGAAGAATCTACCCTCCTAGTTCGCCATAAATCAGCCGCCGGTCTGGCCGCAAATCAGGCTCAATCACTCGGACTCGATAGCTCGATCGGGCACTGACAAGCCGCTGTGCGCCGACAGACCGGGGCAAGATACCCGGCGATCGATCGATGGATCAATAAACCACATGGATGGAAACGCGTGTACTCTCACTCCCATTGCCCGTGCTCTTCGCCTAACCATCCCCGTTGCACGTGGGTGTAATGTACACGAAGAGCCGCGGCAGGGAGCAGAGAATTCGAGGCACATATTAAGCAGGATTATTTATCGGCACGGCGTGCAAGCCCTTGATTTGATTTAACAAACAGCGCTCGCTAACAAATTGATAAGCGGTCGCGGGCGGCGAACATCAGAAGAGTCGGAGTACCGATCGTATAGGCGTGTGCTCATGAGGGGAGATGGGGATGTACTTGGCGAGGTAGAGGGCCCAGGTCAGGGTCGGACGACCGTGTGCCGTAGCGGTGTAGCGGCGTAGTGGCGTTCTCTCGCGTCTCTCTATCTGCGTTCCGCGTCAGCCCTTGCGCTTCGTGAGAGGGCGCCATTAGCATAGGGGGACCCCCCACGGCGAGTGCAGGGCCCGCTGGGGTACTCCGCCGGTACGCTATATAGGTGAGGCCTGATATATAAACCGACCTCATTGATTTATGGCTCCAACGATTCCTTTAATTATAATACGATATTTATTCAGATGAGCCGCGGACGCGAGTCCACGGAGTCACGCTGCTATATGGTAATACGCGGTCTTGCTTCTTTGCCTCCCACTATCTTCGCCGATTATTTTTATCGGGTACTCCTCCGCCCTGGGGTACTTGGTTAACTTTGTATTACTCGCTTCTCGCTACGGCTTTCCGTAGATAGCTCTCAGCCCAGGCAAGGTACCGGCTATCGTCCGAGGTATTTCTTTTTTTGTCACACGGTTTTGGATCTCGAGATCCTATTAGCATTTTCAATTTTATAGTTTCGACGGTGCAAAATCTATGGTTTTACGTTCGCTCCTACATTTTGTATATTAATATAATTCAGAAGGGTTTACAATAGTTTTCGAGCAATAAAAAGAAAGATATTCATTCGGAAATACTGATTTTCTGCACGCCGAATCATATGACCAGTTTTGAAATATCTTACTTAGCCTTGGTGTTCTTTTCGCTTCCTTTTCATGTTTATATCTACCCGATTTTACAGTGGAACGATAAACGAATAGATTACGCTTTACGAATATTATCGTTCGTATGGTATTTATGAGAACTTCAAGTGTTTGGGTTACTCGGAAAATTCGTAGAATCTTTGATAACATTCGTTTCTGTTGCGTAGTTAGTAAACTGCAAGGGGATTATTTGCAACTAGAAAATCTCGAGTATCCTCACCAACAATTCTCTCAGATTTAAACCTCGCCAGTAAAACTACAGGACAGCATCTACGCGTTAAGTATGGACTAACAAAATTTTCTCTGCACGCTTTAACACCATAACTATCGAAAATTAAGGTGTACTTATTTGCACCAAAGAAATGACAGTAACAGATACTCCAAGAAATATACTGTTATCCATCCCCTCTACATAAAATCTCGACAAGCTTGCAAGGATACATCGGTATAAGTTTACACAATTTCCCTAAGAAATTGCAAACAAGTCGTTTCGACCACTTCGGTAGCGTCAATTATCTTTTCAAAAATAACCCTTCGATCGTTCCGTTAAAGGACTGCAAGCATACGCGTAAACCGCGAGAAAGCATCACGAAGAAGATTCTAAAAGCTTTCCATTACCGAAACGCGTACTCCGACTCGAATCATTCAACGGCAGTGTCCCCCCGCTCGGACTCAATTTACTTAACAAAGGAAAGATCCGACATTCCCGCTGAATATTCACAAACGATTTCTCTCGTCCAAGAACGAAGCACGTTCCCGACGATCATCACGGTAATCAGCCCGCGAGAATGGTAGCAGCTTGGCGTTGCAGGCGGATGAAGTTGTAGCCGTGGAGCGGGTAACAATGAGTGCAGTGATAATGCGTCTCGCGCGGTGAATGGATGAAGAAGACGTGAAAAGAAGTGGAAGCAGAGGAGGAGGTGGAAGACGGAGGAAAGACGAGGATGCTCGAAGCTTGCCCAAGGAGATCATTAGTCCACCTGGCTGTGGCCCCGGGTAACGCTTAACCACTTGACAAGCGTTGCGGGCCGTTATCGGTTTGTCCCTAATTATGCACACGTGACCACAGCTACGCGAAGCCTCGTGGGTATCTGGAGAATACTTTTTTTTTCTTCTTTCTCTCTTCTCGTTCTTCTCTCGTGGCAGGACAGGACGGCCGCGGCGGTGCTGTTTAAAATTAATCGCATTGTCTTCGCTGACTTGTTCGATCAAACGCGAGACACCAATGAATGGGCCAGCTGCATCCCTCTATGGTCGCCACCTGTGCGTCTCATTCCAATTTTTCTTCCTTTCTTAATGATATCTAACTATATCGCCTTAGGAAATTGGAGTAGGAACGAGACATTTTTACCGACGGGAATTGGACTCGATTTTTCTTCTCCGGCAAAAGTGATAAACTTAGGGAATAACAGTGGGAAGAAGGTTACGACCAAGAGACTCTTCGACGTAGAAGAAAGTTATAAATCGGCGCGACGCTGATAGAAGCCGCGACATCCATTCGGAAGTCGAACGGTCTAGTTCGAATAGGACTAGACTAACTAGCAACAGTCCCGTCCACGAGAGTCTTCAATCCAAAGTTAGAAATTGTTTAGGAGTTTCTTTTTCAGCCTTTCCTAGGCTTCCTCTCATATGTTAGAACAATATACCTACCGTGAACGGCTGTGTTTTTGAAAAGAAAAAAAAGAGAGGAAACGATGTTAGGAATGATTCCGCGTAGCAGCCGAAACGACGGCGGAGGGCGAAAAAACGAAATAGTGCGACAAAATGGCGGAACGGAGAACGGCCGCGGGGCCCGTGACGAGCCATGAATGTTTAGGCGGCACGATTAAAACGTCTCTCATCGTGGGCCTCTGAGAATTGTATCGCGGAACGAATGCCGATCGATCCACCGACACGATGGGAATGCGGGGGTACCGCGTTTGATTTATACCGCGCGCAACTTTTACGTGTGTGCACGCGTACCCCTCGGACCACGAGATTGGCCACGGAATTAAAATGTTCTCCGTGAATTGTGGCAATAGCAACACCGCGCGACACGATCTAGATATACGGACACTTTTGTAAACCCATCTACGCGATCTCTCTTAACAGTTTTGGCGTTAAGGGTTATTGGACGAGTCTTGTCGAAAAATGACGCTTCTATTCCGTGTCAAAGATAAAGACAAACGTGACTGGTTATACGATTTTCATTTTCGTTTAGGTGCCAAAATAAGATGCAGCTGGCGAGCTTCCACTCGTTGCTGCATTGCATTTTAAATTGGAAAACATATAGTTTCAAATTCTACTTGTTGTATTACATTCGGGTAAATTCAATTTATTATATCTGAGTAAATTGAATTTCGTTTAAGTCTAAGTTTGCATAAAGTTGCGGACTTTGTATCGCGCGTTAATATTTAATTTCAATTCGGTAAGTTATTTCTTCGTTATTCAAGCAGCTGTGGATTTTGATTAGAAGTTAGGTTACTCTGTATAATTTAATGATTTACATGGACAGTAGGTAACAAGTAACAAGTATAGATAACAAGTATCGAGTAACAAGTGTCAGTAAAATTGATGAGGTAGACTTGGACAGAATCTACTTAGAGATCAGTAGCTTGAGCGCGTCTGATTACGCACGGTTTGATACTACTTCCTCTTTAATATCTCGAAAGCAGAGAAGAATCAACCAAACATTTTTTCCTCAAAACTACCTCCGAAACATGTTGGCAAAATTTGTCGGGTTGTATCTGGTCTTAGATCGTTTATGAATGAATAAACAAATAAATTTTATTATTTCACTCTTCAAATTAATCGATTCCCAGCTAACTACATTGCACGCGTAAAAATGCGTATTTCTAATTCTACTAATATTCCGCAATAGCCGCAGTCAAAGGATTGACTCGTTAACCTTGATTAACGGGTAATTTGTTAGCCAATTAAAAATCGATAAAAGGGGATTAATATTGGTTAGGAGAATTTCAACTGTTGCGAATGCAAGTATAAAATAAAGTGCTTTTGATGCAAGCATAATGATGCTTTGAGAAGTAAGAAATCTTTGAAGAATTTAGGTATTATGCCCAAAACATTGGCATGCCATAGGCCATTATTTATGCGCTTAAATTTATACGTATTACTTGTACGCTTAAACTTTTCTTCAATTTATCCACCAAAATGTTCTACATTCATAATTTGGAGAATGTTGCGTCATATTTCTTTGAATTTTAATACCGTGTCACCAAAATAGAAACAGTTAAGAAGAAGACACGACAGAAACATAAATTATCAATAACGATAGCGAAGAATTGTACATACAAAGAAGAAGAAGAATTCAAGCCAGCCCGTGTGACACTCACAAGTTTCAGCGTTAAAAGGTTAACGATTTACAGAAAATTTGAATAAGGAGGCAAAGCCAGCTAAGGATCGAGAAAAAGAACATCGTGGATGATACTCGGAAACGGCGGGGTACTTCGAAATCTTCTTAATCGTGATTAATATCACGGGCTCATACGGCATGTCGGTAATTATCTACACGTGTTTTACCGAGTCGAACGATCGGCGATCTCGCGGGGGCCGTGTGGGAACAAGCTCCAAACTGTACCCGTTCGCTACCATCGATGTCTTTCTCCTCTCTTTCCACCTACGCGATTCTTTCGTCTCTTCGTTCGATCTCTGGCGATCCGCATCGAGATGATCCCGGCGCAACGAATCCCTTCGATGTTATCGCTGATAAACGCTTGCAGGATGACTCGAGAGCGCATAGCTGCCTCTGTTTAGAACGTACGGGCTAATCGTGACCGCACGATCCAGCCACGGCTTCATTGTACGCTCCAATATGCTCGATCCCCCCCCTCGCAATATAAATGCCTCGCTCTGAATTGCAAAGATCGCCGACAGGTCGCGATGAGAACGTAGTGGTGGGAATTGTAGAAGATTGTTCTTTAGAATTTTTATCTATTACAATTGGAAGTATTTATTTTTCTTGCGCTTATAGTCAGTATAAAGACTGCTGCGTGAAGTTACAGGGTACTTAAAATATTGAACAAATTTTGATCCCTCGAATCCCTTTTCGGAGCAATGATTTATTTAGGATCGTAGTAATTTAGTAGAACGGTAACAATATATAATTAATTTTTGCCAATATAATAATATGCGCGATATTTAAAATTAATAGCCAATATGCGACCGTAGCATTGAAAGGGTTAAAATCTATCGCAACGAAATGGTTAATAATTTACCGTTCTAATAAGATCGAAGTACCGCGAACGATTGTATAAAAATTGTAAGGACATCGAAAGGTGTGGATGCTTGTGTGAGCTTTATGATTTTTCGAGGCACTCGGTGTCTTGTTGCTTTTACACGGGGAGCGCCCATCGACCGGTTTGATTGCGTTTACGCCAATAAACGCCGCAGCCAATAAGAAGATCGACGGGACGCGGCTCCATTGGCGGCGATTGATATTTCGCGCTAACGCGAGGGGAATTGGAAAACGCTACAAATTATTTTTACTCCTTTATTTAAGGTTGGCGAGGGGAATTAACCGAGCGCACGCGATCGCGCCGCGTCACAATCGTCCGTGTTCTCCATCGGATGGGCGCAACATCGGTATTGCGTGCGTCTCGGTTCGCTCGTTGCCTATTTCTTCATTGTTTGCTCCTTGCATCGTGCCTTGTTTCATGCTCTCGAATTCTCTCTCTATATCACGAATCCCACCATCGTTTCGTTCTTCTTTTTCGAACCGCCCTCCTTGCCCCCCCTCAACAGTCATTCCTTTTAGAATGTTGTTTAAAACGTGAAAACGACGTAAGAATAACAGTTACCAACCTTCAGTCGACCGGTAATTGCATACGGATTATAATGGAATGGATTCACG
This sequence comes from Eucera pruinosa, assembly GCA_028830335.1. NCBI lineage: Eukaryota > Metazoa > Arthropoda > Insecta > Hymenoptera > Apidae > Eucera > Eucera pruinosa. Next base: position 15,122,968 of record JAMYCR010000005.1, read on the forward strand.
CGATGGAACTTCGATTATCATATGCAAACACGCGAGAGAACGCATCTGACGCCGCGTACGTTGTCCTGATTGATATGTTTACGGAATGGTTAACCTGGTTAGACGAAGCAGCCACCATATCCACTCTTACCACGATGATTTAGGGGCCATATATTACCGACCCTTGGCTTCACTCGAGTACCACTCGCGCCTTGGTACCTGTACGTATTGAGACGTTCGTTTGCCTAGCAAGGCACAACAGCGCTGAACTAAGGTAGATCCTTCACGAGAAGATTTCTGTGCTCGAAAGAAAGTACTGTCTCTCGCTGGACCAAGTTCAGCGAAAAATATTCTTGTCGTAAAGGGTTATACAAAATAGACTATAGCAACACCAACCTTCACTTTTTTTCTTTCCCTTTCTGCTTTACCCTTTTCTAATCTGTTTTTTGTTTCTATTATCTTCGTTCGTTCTCGTTTTCTATTTTTATTTTTCTCACCTCTATTTTACTAACAAACACGGCGTTTGACAGATATTCTCATTCAACATCCTAAAGGTACTTTTGGATAATCCTATAGTTTAATTCTTTGTATTCGAGGACTCCGAAACGGTAGCATTTAAAATTGTTTGCAAACTCGAGAAATTCGCTATGGGGCAATTACTATTTACATGTAGAAATTTTCAATTCCTAAGGCAAAGAGAGCAATAAATCGTAGTAACTTTGCTCATTTTCTTAACCCTTTTTATTCGAAACAAAATTCGAGAGAGAAGGTTAAAATTTAACTCTTTGCACTCGAAAGGTTAAATGTGATGTGGTATGTAAAATGTGATGTCTTAATTACTAATTCGTCTTAAATATATGACAAAATCCAATGTCCATCGTGCTGTCGTTTGAAAAGTTGTCACTTAAATGGAAATGACCCTTACACGTATTAGCAATTAAATTTGTATGTCGGATAGAAGATGAATCGTAAAAGAATTGCTTTTACTGCATTATAAAAATTTCCATACTTGCTACTTACTTTACATTAGACACGTTTTTATGCTCGAACGACACGATTCACCTCCTAATATTTATTTCTAAATATTAAATATAAACGTATATGCAATGTCCATGTGTTGTTACATAAAAATAAAGTCCAAATTTAGTATTGAAATTCTTTTAGTCTTTAATCTTCATACATTCGTTCGCTATTAAATTAACGAATTCGAGTGACAAGTATTGGGACCCTGACAGTATTTGAGACATGTATCCTACGTATCGCGAACAAAGACAATATAGTGTAGATGTCTCAATTACTTTCAGTGTTCCTATAACCGATGCTTGAATTCGTTTATTTAATAGCAATGTAATGTACGAAGAATCGTAAATAAACAAATTTCTATACTAAATTTGGACTTCGGTTTACGGAACAACGCATAGACATTGTGTATTCGTTTACACTTAATATTTAAAACGAAATATTAGCAGGTAAACATACTGTTGAACATTAATGCGTGACCAATGTAATTATAAAGTATAGAACGTGTCATAACTCAATAAAGACGATACGTTTACCGTATATCTTATATCTGTTACGCCAACTGACGTGCTAATATATGTAAAACCGTGTTTCTATTTAAATGACAACTTTTCAAGTGACAGTAATATGGACAATGGACTTTATTGTACATATTCAATTACGTATAAATTAATTCATTACATTCACCATATAAAAAAATGTTCATAAATAAAAGAAATCTGTCGAACTCTATTATGCTCCAAACTGTAACGATTTTTAAGTTAACGACCTTCTAAAATAATTAAATAAAGTTACGCGCGAACCTAAAACCCTTTGCGGACGAGAAGTAGTAACACTTGTGAGAGTACTTTAGTTTTTAATACCACGACTTTCAGTTTTCACGCTTTTGAGTTCGAAACCATTTAATTTCCAACGATTTCAAATGTTTATTATTACGTTAAGTATCCATTGCATTAAGTTTTGTGCTTTAATAGTCGACATGGGTTCGGAAAGCCAAAAAATGATTGGGCGATTATTTGTCGACGCTCGTCCGCAAAGGGTTAAAAGCGGCGGTACGTGGTACGTCTACCCTAAGAATCGAAACTGCGTGCTAAAATCGAGCGCAGCGTGCTCGTCGAATATCGTGAAACACAGTGACGAACGGAGGGTAGTTGGGAGCTATTTGGAGCACGAAATAACGTACGAGCCCAGGTTCCCGCGGAGACATCGACGTCGACGAGAGGTCGTGGCGCTCACGAAGGTTATGACACTCGTAGGAGGACAGACGAGGTCGAGAACAGAGGTTGCTCTCTCCCGTGGGTTGATGGATGGTCCTGCGGAGATATGACGCCGCGATTGGCCGACCGTAAAGCAGCGCGAGAAGCACCCATACGGACCCATGGATCCATTCTCCCAATGCTGCATCCGCCACTAATCCGTCCTCTTCCGCGAGTCTTCTCGATCCCGCTTCGCTTTATCGTTTCACCGAATGCGAGCTGATCTCCTGGTCATTCCTCGCCCGACCGTGTTTCTTACGAGCCTCTGCCGAGTGAACCGAGTAGCATTCGCAGACAGCTGCGCTACGTACTTACATTCGTGGCAAACATTCTCCGTTCCGGCGAATTCGAAGCTTAGGCGACGATGAGATCCGATGCTGGAGGATGGATCCATCCACGCTTCGTTTTTACGTAACGCAAGTGTAACGTAATGTTGGATTCCGGGAGAATCGACAACACGTTTAAGATAACTCTTAGAGGGGTTATTAATACGGCTACTGCACTCGACTAGCGAATACGGAAATCTGACGGTTCTATGGTTTGCCGGGTTTTTAAGTACTGTTGTTGGGGATGACTAATGCTAAGGACAATGATAGAGGAAGAGACGTGCTAAGGAACGATACGAAGTACAGGATGACTAGGAATTGAGATTAGGGTGTTTGGAAGATGAGTTTGGTTTAGGATGAGTTAATGGTGTTTACAGAGTGTGAGTAGTCGTGTTGGTCATACAACAGTATGTTAACCCTTTGTAGTCCCATGTCGAGATTATTTAAAGTCAGTTTTATTTCGAGGCCACTCACAATCAGTAATAATTTTATACTTGATAAAGGTACATCAACATAAATATTTTGTTGTGCCTTTAGAATAAGCTACTGAAATATTGAAATAAAGGAAAACTGTTTGATAGCATACAATAGTGGCTAAGCAATTATATTGTAGATTATCTAGAAGGAATCAACGATAGTGATTCAGACTGCAAATGGTTAAAGATTCGAGGTATAAATGTTGTTCGGATGGGGAACAGGGAATATCATTTCTATAACTAAATAAACATCTTTGATTTGTTTATAGAAAGTTACTCGGGTGACTGTTTAGTAATGTAGTAGGTGTAAACTTTGCAGAAAATGGAGATTAAACCTTCGAAGATGGAATTCGTAAACTGTACGAACCTTGGTATCGTTCTTAAGGTTCCAAGTAAATGTACGAATTCATTTTATAGATTCTTAGGCCACCAAATTATGTGTCGAATTATTGTAAAAATCGAAATATATAATATCTATGTCCATATTCAGTTGAGTGGCGCTTGCATCGGTATTTACATTGTTTTCTACAAAAAACGACGATTGACATACCGGTGATACAATCCATTACCATTATTTATAATTATTTATAAAGAGATACGGTACTTAACCCTTAACTACTATTGCCTAATAATAACAATTACTTATTCAACTCGTTTTTACTTTCTGCATGATTTACGGGCTTGTCGCTCTGAATACTTTTCAATTACAGTACAATGTTCGATTACCGAAATCGAACCTGAAGAATTTTAGATAAATTAGTAATTATTATCGTCCTTGCAGACGCAAGTTTCAATAGGTGTAATAGTTAAGGGTTAAATTGTATGCTACCGTATTTCCTCGCACAGGCAAATAGAATATTTTAAGGTTTAGAAACCAACTCAACATCAAACCTACTCTAAAAGCCAATCTAAAGGACAGTGGAACAGTATCAAGACTCCTACAGTATCTAAAGCAATCCATGCTCTACAACGACCTATAAATCTCCCCCCTCTATTGTCGCTAATAACCCAAGAGGTTGATGCGACACAAAACAACGGACAAAAAAAAAATATTTTAAGTAGAAGAAACAAATGTTGTCAATTGCGGCGCTTACATTGTTCTTTACACAATTTCCTCGCTCGAGTGCGAAGGGGTTAAACGAAGTTTGCAGCGAGTGCTTCGAAACGGTTGTTAGAAAGTGTAAAGATGGAAAACGCGAGTTACTGGACAGTGATGTTGAGGGTCTTGTGGTTTCTCGGGTCGTAGGCGTGCTCACGTGCGTGTGCCGGGACGAATTGCTGCACGTGGGTGGGCAAAGTCGCCCCTAGATCGACGACGTCCCCGTGATCCAAGCGTAGTGGCGCACGATCGCGTGTTTTATTTATCGGTAGATCGTGATACTACATCTCGGTACGGGAAGCATTACTTTCGAAGGAAATACGCCGACACGATCGGCGAAAGTAAATCAGGCGATGTCCTGCGGTTCGACTGTCCCTTGCAAAAATATCATCCGGATTATTAATGCTTTTCCGGATCAACGTTTTGCTTTTGTTCTACCGTGGACCCTTTCGTCGACCTCTCAATCCAAATGTCGTATTTCAGTAGCCTTTCGATCTCTGCCCATTCGCGCAGAATCTTTTTCATACCATGAACAAGCGGCGTTCAAGTATTTCTTGCGATGATAAAATTATATGGGAACAATTCATGCTTAGGCACGCGTGAAATTATTTCGTTGTTTGCGTAGAACTGTAATGAGTAATAATAAAAGATGTATAGCTAAACTCGATCGCTATGCACGCGGCACGAATGAATTTGCCAACTGATATGCAAAAGATTTGCAACTTTGTCACGAGTTTGACACGTAAAACGTAAAAATAGATTTTGACTTTGGCGATGCATGGCGAGTCCAGCTCATTTGTGTACCGACTCCTTGTTTTTTTTTCTTTACAATATTATCCAACAACACGAATTTGTTATCAATCTATACTATTTCTCCCTTGTTTCGCTTAGGTTACGCAACAGAATCGTTCAAAGGTGCGATACCTTAATTATCTTGATCAGTTTTCGCTTCAAAATTCTGTTAGGTGTATAAATTAATTCACAGCCTTTATCTATAGACTCTTGGTTTCTTTATCAATTAAAAATCGCTACTTTTACTATTCTTCAAGTGACGAATTTGCTTTATAGGCGCGAAAATTGTGCAAATTTTGACTATTAAAGCTGTACTTGATTTTCTGCAAAATAACCATTGAACCTTGTGACATCCTGAAGGCTCGAAATTAATTTGTACACCTAATTATTGTCCTTTTATATCGAGTTTTTTCACCTCTTTGACGTATGAATTATTGCGCAAGATTGAATATTTAATATCGTTTGGAGGTGCGTGAGAGTTTTCACGCAATAGAAATGAACGATAGCTCATAGGAAAGTTGGAAACTCTGAATATTTCCTGGTTTTTAGAGTCGTGCAGTCGCGGCGTGGTAATTATCCGTAGATAATTAACACCTCTGCCGGTGGTACGTTTGACGCACGCGGCGAGTGCGCAAGCACGATGCACACAAATCGTTGCGCAACGTCGTTACGTTGATCGTCTGGCTGGTAGCCGCATGCTAATTAGCAGAGGAAGTCGTGTAATACGTTGCGTGTGATAAATTAGTGCAGCGATAAACCGAATCATGAAACCATCGATCGTAAATTAATTAGATTAATGGGTCGTCAAGCGTTGCGTATGCTAAATAATCGCGGCGAAAGTAAACTCTCAAGTCTTATCAATTGCGACCGTTTCAATTTTTGTCGAATATTCAAAAAATACTCTTGCAATTTTAATACGATACATATTGTTTGAAAATTGGTTCATCACTGACTTCGTATCGTGTTACGTACACGAATTTCGTTTGAATATTATAAGCAACATTCGTTTAACCCTTATCTACTGTTCGAATAAGTTGCACGTTGAAACCGTCGAGATTAGTATTGAAATAATACACATTTTTCATTATAATTTAATTGCACGATATGTTTTTACACACGGAATTTATTCTACAAATAATCCTTAGGAAAATTCGTGAATTTTACATCTATCATATTTTTGGATTGTAATAAAGTACATAATGAAGTAATAAAATAGCGAATAATGACAAAAATGTTTCTTTACTTTACTGTAATACGTTCCACGTTTTGATTATCAGCTACGAAGAATACATAATCTCAGCTATTTATGTGTAACACTCTTTTAATAAGAACATTATGCATAATATAGCTTCAAATATTAGTATTTGCTATATTGCTATATTGGCCACATAATTTAATATTACTAAGTTGGACAATTTACCCAAGCCTTTATTAATATTAAACTGTGAAAGGGTTAATTTTTCATTTCGTGTCAAATTGATCTATAACAATATAAGGATTAACAATTACCAATCTTATACCACAAAACCAAAATTAGGATTCAGTTAAACACTCTCAATACTAGGGTAGATGTACCACGTACTGTCACTTTAAGGTTCGAGCGTAACTTTATTTAACTATTTTTGATCGTCGTTAACATAATGATCGTTCCGATTTGGAGCACACGATTGTTTAATCGCTCTATTATTTATGAACATCTCTTTTACACGTCCAATATAATAAATTCATTACTACGTAACTGATAATGTACAACAAAGTCCAATGTCCTTCGCACTGTCACTTGAAAACTTTTCATTTAAATAGAAACACGTTTTACATATATTAACACGTCAGTTTGCGTAACAGATATAAGATATATAGTAAACGTCTCGCCTTACTGAATTATCACACGTTCCACACTTTATAATTATATTCGTCACGTTTCAATGTTCAACAGCGCGTTCACCTTCCAATATTTATTTACAAATATCAAGTGTAAACGAATACACGATGCCTATGCGTTGTTACGTAAACCAAAGTCCAAATTTCGTATGAAAATTTCTTTACTTACGATTCTTTACACGTTACTTTCCTATTAAATAAAACGAATTAAAGTGGCAGTTATAGAAACAGTGACAATACGTGTGTCATTTACCCTACGTGTTTCCGTCGAGTCTGCGTCGTAATCTATGGCACGAATTCGACTCGTTTGGGGACAATGGTTCAATCTTAGAATACACCGATACGCGATCCTCTTCGCAGAAGTGTTGATATTCGAAGGCCGGCACCAGTGTTTCCCCCCACCTATGCTAATTCCTTCACCTTAAACAGACGCGCGGCTACGGATCGCCGAGACACAAGTATTCGAGCCTTCGAAATGAACGGAAGTTTGCGAGGTGTCCCGATTTCTCGGGCGTGTGATAAAATAACTAAAACAAACAGCGGGCGGAGGCGGTACCGGAAAAAGGAGAAGGACGCCGGACGGGACCGGAAAGGACGTCACGTGCGGAACCTTTGCCAGTTACTTTCTCCCTTCGTCGAATTCATTTTCCCTCTCTTGGCCACGCATCCCACCCGTGCCGTTGCACAGACGCGAGCAAACAACCTCGGAATTCGTTGCCTGATGAAGAGCACTCGTTTGTTTAGTCCCCTTTTCTTCGATCGTACCTTTCCCGCTTGCGAGTTCCATAGATTTGTCTTTCTTCGTGTTCTCCTTTAGAATTCTCATTTATAACATAGAGTAGCGCTTGCAATCTTTCGTTTGAAAACTTTCCTTTTCTTTTTCTTTTTCTTTTTCCTTTTTTTTTGGAAAATTATGCTACGTGTCCGGTGAATTTTTAAATGACGATTCTACTACATTTCACGCGGAATTTTCGCGTACGAATTGGACTAAAGTTTGTTCTAATGCAGAGAACAGTTTTGTTGGATTTAGTTGATAGGGTAAACGTAGGAGGCACTGTGGAACTTTGTGAAATCTTGATAATTAAATAGGAAATTGTTATACGACAATCGTGTACACGAATTCCTGATAAATAATTACGGATCATACTGACAATTAAGAGTAAGTCGAATATCCATTATTGAACGAGAAACATTCATCTCTTTCGCGGTGTACACGAATTTCTTCAATGCCAACCGAACCATAATTTCTATCACGACTGTAACTCGTTACTGTAGCGCAAAGGGTTGAAATGATCGATACGCAGTGGTGCATCGAAAACATCGATAATATCAATATCGGCCATCGTACGCGGTTGCAAATGGATTAATAACTCTCTAAATTGCGTCTCGGTCCATTGTAAAGATCATCGAGGTAGCTGAATTTCCTACCGAATGGTAGAATCGTAGAAAATTTCGAGCAGAGATGAGAGAAGAATCGAAAGAGGAGGAGCTGCCACGAGCAAAAGGTCGCGTTATTTTCCATCTGAGCTGCTGCCCGCTTCGAATAATCTGCCAAGAGAGAAAGTCGGAACGAAGCGAAATTTTCCCTTTAAAATGCGGAATGGCCGAATGGAGCTGGTCGATATAGCGGTGTTCAGGGGCGGAATTAGGGGTAGCGGTCGGCTTGCCCCCTTCGAGGACCCTCTTCCATTCAGTCTCCTAAATAGCAGCCGTTTCTAAAAGACCTCCTCCTCTCCTGTCTTTCTTCTTTCTCGGTTTTTTTCTTCTTCTATTTTTTTTTTTTTTTTCGTCCACGTACGCGAACACCGGTATTCACCTTGCGAAAATTTTCTCGCTTCACCGAGCCAATTGAAACAGCGGCGTAAACTTGACCATAGAAAATCCGACCTATTATGTCAGGTTAATCATTGCCTACTCGACGATTGCTTTTCAATTTCCGTAATGTTCAAGTGCAACTTTGAATTCTTTCCTTGGACCTCTTCTCGGATCATTGGAAGGGAAAGTTATGGATGGGGAGAACGATAGAGGGAAGTGTTGGGCATTATTTGAATCGTTTAGAATAAAACTTTAGAATTTAACTTGGATAATTATTCGGATAAATTCCGTTTGGTCGGATATTTTATCAATAGAATATAATTTGTTATTCGTTGGAAATTATTTGTTATTTATTCGGATGAATCAGTCGAATAAATAACGATGATCTGTTCGAATAATCTTGCGCTTGTTATTCGAATAAATCTACGTGAAAGAAATACATTTTTCAATTCAACGTTTGAGGAAAAGTTGATTGTGAAAACCAATATGGTTGAAAAACTGTTTAAATCTGCAATATAATATAATGCAAAATACATAATCTCTTATCCAAGTAAATCTTCAGATGAATTTTAATCGAATGGATATATAGTCTACAATGGCGAATGAAATTACCGAATTAAATTTTGCCCATCCCTGTTGCGGGAAACGTTCCGTTGGAAAAATAAATTCAATTGCATATTGTGGTTGAATGTTAGAGGTTGAGAGACTTTTGAGGTTTGTAGAATTCTCTGGCAACAGTCGGTGATTGGACTCAAGCAACACGTTCGAAACGCTGCCAATATTCAGTGGATGCTATGCCAAAAGAGACATTTTAAAGAAGCAAGCAAGTGTTTCATGATATTGGAGGCAAAGCTTGAGGGTGCGCTTCTTAACCCTTTCGTTTCCGAATTATATACAGTCAGTCGTAAAAGTCTACGTACACCTTTAAATTTCAAGTACCTATTTTTAAAAAATGCAAGAGTTTCGATCATTTTAGGAACATTAATTTAGTTATTCGACTGCAGAGCTTGAGGCAAATTTAATCTTTTATAGATGAAAATAAAGAGGAAGAATCTAAATAGGATAGCAAAATTCGTTAACTCTTTTGCACTCGCCTAATGCAACATGCGTATCTTACATAACGATTAAGCGATTAATTTAAAACGTGTGTGTGTGTGTGTTTTTTCGATACGAACGAAAGTTACTTTTAACATTATGTAATTAGCTACTAACGATGGTAATATTTTACTTTCTGATTCTGAATAGGTAATTAGTGCGTACGGTATGCAGTCATATGATAATTATCATGCATAGTAATTAGTATGTAATTATATCCATATATAATAATTAGCGTGTAACCATATGACTGCATTGAGAATGAGAAGATTAATCCAACCACTTTTACATTACCTTATAAAAATTTCACGGTCTCATCAGTTTACAATCTTACGAACATAATGCAAGATATATCGCTTCACCTGTGCATAATATCAAAGTATTATTCTGCCCTCCTAAGTTAAAATATTCTATCTGGCGCTCCAAAATATCCGGCAAAATTGAAGTTTAATTATTTTCTTGGCGCTGTTCTTCGTTCTTCTTCTTTCAATTAAAAAATTGAATCGTTATTTCGTATGAATTGAAATCATTTTTTGATGCATGTATCGTGCAGAGATATTGCATTATTAGCGTAGCAATTAATTGGATATATTACATAGGACATTTTAACATTGTAGAAAAATTAAGACAGGAAGTTTTAATGTAGCAAGCATTCGGAATCGTACTTATCGCGTACTTTTAAATATACAACTAAAACAAATGTTGCTGATGTGAACTAAATTGTACACTTAGGACTATTTAGCTTTCAATTAGTAAAGGATACATAGGATATTTTAAATTAGTTTCGTCACCTGAAATGCAGGAAGGGCAGTTATGTTGATTCTAGTTCTCCACAAAGTATCTAGGACTTCCTAACTTTGCTTAACAGGTGAGAAAAGGTATTGAACATCAAATATTTCCATATATGTATCTTGAAAAATGCGAGATAGGTTATTTCAACTTAGGAAGGGAGAGACAGATATAAACTGTAGATATAATATTGATACGAAATTTAAATATGCAAAATAGTAAAGAAAATCTATAAAATCTAACAAAATGTTTGTATAAAAAATTCTAAGTTAGTACTTGGGTTTTTTTTTAACTTCGCTTAACACTAGAACTATCGACAATTAAATTGTACTTATTTGTACCAAAGAAATAACAATCGTAGACGTTTGCAAAGTCCGCGTGACAAATCTTCATTTACATTTTTTGCAGAAAAGCACGATGCACGGTTACAAATTTGTACAACGTTCATAGTAAATTTGTAAGCAGTCATTTTGACTGTCTTGGTAATTCTAGCGTTAACAAGGTAAAATGGATGAACTTCAAATACTTCCACATCTCATAAAAAAATAAAAAAAAATAAATATGCGAGCTAGGATATTTCAACTTGAGACAGTCCCAAAGTACTATTCTACGAGGAAGTAGATTCTTCGGTTTTCGTGGGAGTAAGTTTAAGAAGCAGAAATTGGCCATTTTCCGTGGCTGGTGGAAATCTTTTCGGGTAATATTTACCTTCGAATCATCGAAAGGGGCGCGCAGGAAAAGACGTCGAAGAAATAAGAAGAATGCGAGTGGGAGGGGGCGAAAAAAGCGGAGGCAACCCCTTTATTAGATTACCGGACGAGTGTCGCAGCATGGCCACTCTTTGAGTTCTCGCAGAGAGGACCCTCCGGGCTTATTGTCTCGTTTCCACAGCGTCGCCCTCGCTCCACGTCCGAATCTATTTATTTACGCACTTTTAAGGCGCCAGTCGACGAATACCGCTCAAAGACACTGCAAATTGCCTTGGAATTGATTTCGCCAGCGTCGAATTCCCTTCGCGGTTCGTCCCGTATGCGAATGACAGTTTCGATTCGTTGCGCGGTGATAAACGGTTGCGACTTTATGCTTTATTGTTTATACTTTATTTAACTTTATAGGGTATAGGGTAAATTATCCACGCACTGTCACTGCTCCTATAATTGCCACTTTAAGTCGTTTATTTAATAGCAACGTGATGTATAACGAATCGTAAGTAAAGACATTTTCATACTAAATTTCGACTTCGGTTTACGTAATAACGAATAAACTGTGGTGCTGTGGAGAGGGGATAGAATAGGAAAACGAAGGGTGTTGGCGTTTCGTCCTGGGCCTGCTAGTGGACTCATCAGTAAGGCTACCTAGCAGGCCCTGCCTTAGACTTGGGATATTGGAACGAAGGTTAAAGGCGGTATATATATGGACGAGGTGTAGTTGGAGCGAGTACTTTCGAGAAAGCCTATTTCGTATGTCCCTGTAGTGGTGGGTGCAGGAGAGCCGCCACAAAACGTTGCATGTTCGTTTATACTTAATATTTAGAACGAAATATTAGGAGGTAAACGTGCTGTTGAACATTAAAGCGTGATTTCGGTCGTTTCAAAAATGATAATTAATAGACTGCGGATTTTTATGCAGATTCATACTTCTATAAACACAATTAAGGGATATAAGGAATATAACTAGAAAATTGTTTCACCGTTTAAATATTCTAACGCGTATTTTACTATAGTTATTTTGTACATTTTTATACATCAGATGCATTTTGTAAATGTTTGCATATTTCAATTTCCTCATAAACGCATAAAAATCCGCAGTCCAATGATTAGAATTCATTTTATTGACATCGAATTCTATTCGCATTTGATTCCTTCTTTTTAAACTCGTGTGTGTCGTAAATTAGGACACATTAATAGATTTCTTCGCAGTGAACAGGCGTCGATAAATTTAAAAGAAAATCTATTTTATTCGCGATCGAAGGCGAACGAAAATCGGGAAGAAAAAGAAGATAGGTGAAGTATAGATAAATGAAGAGTAGGAAAATTGTTGTGATGTTAATTTGGAGCCGTACGATGATTCAGACGATTGGATTAGAAACGGAGGATTCGGTTGCAGCCATTTTATTTGAGTACGTCGCAAGCTGTAAGAGTTATGGTGACGAGGCTGGTAATGATGGGACAGCTGCACAGTGCGCAGTATTGTTCGTTTTCAATTCACCCTAGCTGAATTTTGAAAAGTCACATTTACGTTGGCCGCTTGCATGCACGTGCTATGTCGATTTTAGGGAGAACCTTTGCTTATTATCAATTCCGCGTTCGAATCGTTTTTCATATCCATAGCAGAATCTCTTCCCACATGTCAATTCGGAAATTTCGCTACCTATTAACGTGATACATTACTAAATGTATTCATAGTTCATACGTATAATTTCCCTTTAACCCGAATTGAAGATTGAAATGCGAAAAAATGAAAATTTCAAGATTTGAGAATTTGGAACAGCGCTGATTCGAATCTCTTAGAATTCGAAGATTTAGGGATTCAAAGCTTTTAAGAATTCGTAGCTTTGTGAATTCGACAATTTGAGAACTCGAAGCTTTACGAATTTAAAGGTTTGAGAATTCTGAGCTTTAAGGATTTTCAAAGCTTTGCAAATTCGAAGATTTCAAGATTCAATGCTCCGAGGATTTGAAGCTATGCAAATTTGAAGCTTTGAGGATTCAAAGCTTTGCAAAATTTAAGCTTCGAGGATTCTTCAAAGCATGCTTTAAAGATTCAAAGTTTTGCGAATTCGAGACTTTGCGAGTTCGAGAAGCCTTGAAAATTTGATGGTTCGAGAACTGGTAGCTATGTGAATTCGACGACTCGAGAACTGCAAGAATTAAAAACACGGAGTCTCGAGAATTCGGATATTACTGTTCTTATAAGAAAACTATAGAATTCTACCTGCTGTCCGCAACATCGTCGAGTAATCCCCCAGCCTGTAAATCTAAAACTGTAACGATAAACGATGCATCCTTAGATCGCCCGTTTGAAACCCATCTTTAATCCCTTTGTACGGCGAACGCAACAGTTTCGCGTAAAACGGAGAAGAAACGATCCTCCGAGAGGGCAAATCTAGCGGATCGTTGATCCTAGCTTAGGACCGCGGCATTTCACGTAATCGTGAGGGAGGGAAACGTGAATTAGGGGTGGTTTATTTTTCTTCCTCCTACGTGTACACACGCACGAGGAAAATAGGCGGAGGATGACGAGTGAATGACAGGACAATGAGCCCGGTCTGATGCACGCGAGCTCTTTATGATGATTCAATATGAGTCCGTATGAAGCGGGCCGCACGGTTGCATTCTCAATGCATCCACGTTTCACATCTCGAATTTCTTCTATGCTTTCCCCTTTAAGGGGAGATTCATTTACATTCGGAAATGATCGCTTATGATCTCTGATTGAGAACGCCGAACGTAGCCAGATCGGTTATTCCGGAAACTCCATCAGGGGGATATCGTTTCCGTGAACTACGATCGTCCTTATTTGATTCGATCAATTATCGGGGCAACTTGCAGCGGTAAGCGTAATTTCTTCTGGAGAAATTTGATTATATTAGAACGTAATCATATTTCTTCGAAAACATACTGGTATATATTAGATACTTCTTCAGAATCGAGGGATGCTCGAGAAGAAACGTCAAGTAAAAGATTATTTTATTTTATGTATTTCTACGAGCAAAAACCGATTTCGTATAAACAAGGATAACATAAAGAGCGTACAGTGTGAGCGAGCACAGATCGTTTAACGTAAAAAAAACAATAAAGTTCAGATTTAAATATATTAATATTACGAGAAAGAAAGTTAATATTTTGACAAATATAGTTAGCAGATGTACAGTTACTTAGAAAATTGAGCGTACACTTATGTTGCCGATGAAAAATAACTAAAAAGTAAATATACACACACATATTGAAAAGTAGAAACTCAATATATTTCGCATATTCTGACAGACAGTACGTAAACAATTTTTGAGATAAAATTATATGTACTTAATAAGAAACGTAAAAGTATAACTTTTTTGCTGACACAAAATTGTTATTATACATATGATACGTGTGGATTACTATTTTGTTAACCACCTTTCATATTCATGGCATAGAATTAATTAATTTTCCATAAAGAAGGTGAAATATTGTCCTATTCTTCTTTTAATTTCATTTTGAAATCTTCCCTATACGTAAAAGTATAATTTATCATTTTAGATTTCAATTTTTCCAATATATGTTCAATCAGGTTAATAGTTTGAGTACATGGAAAATTAACCATTTTTTAGCCATCTTTTTCATTGAGTTTGAAGGTGTATGCTCAATTTTGTGAGCAACTGTACATACGCGGCAAAACGGATCACGTTGTTTTAAATTGGAAGAGTAGAAGGAAGGGTGAAACAGTAACAGATTTTTAGTGAATCTAGAAGGACATTGAAATTAATATACAAGATGTAACCAGTGAATTATTCACAAGATCATGAATAACCTTATAAAGGAAACAGATCTGCTATGGTTTTCCTAGTATCTAAAGAAATAATATTTAGCGAGTTCATTATTGGTTCATAATTATGGTCATTACACAGTGATTCGTAAATGTATTTTAGCGACGCTTATCGTAGAGAATTTTTATGAATACAACATGTAAGTAGAGTCACTCGTGCAAGTCTCGATACGCATTCTAAACTTTGAATATTTACATAGTTCCGGACGTACTTTAATCCCTTGCTTTACAATAACGAGTTACACTCGTTCTATAAATTCTGGCGTAGATTCAACAAAAATGAGTATCATCGAATGTGAAATTTAATTTGAACTCTAATTTTGGCATTGTTTGATACGGTTAGGGATTATTAAATACAAAAATCCTTTAACATTCAAATGATTTGAACGTGTCACGATATGAAAGCAATGATCAATTAACGGTAGTACACGTAGGTAATAAAATAATCGTAGGGCAAGGGGTTAAGAAAATGAAAATAACACGAATATATTCGTGAAATATAAAATCACAGTCCTAGAAGTTATTAGGTTGGTTCAAAAATTCTTTTTGCTATTTCGCTGCATACTAAATGCGTTAAATGCGCAAAATTGTGTAAACAATACAATTTATTGAAATTTTGCCATCCTTTTCCTACTGATGCCTATAAATACTCAATCGGATTCGTTTCAACTTTCGTAACATAACGATGGTGATATTATTACGCTGCTAATGAATTATCCAAAAGCTTTATACAATAATATATTCATTAACTCTTTCTCCAGTAAAGGATCGAATAATTTCGCAAGCTATTGCAAATAAGTTATACTTACGTTACTTAATTTTGGTTACCTCGTTTCCTTCGAAGGTCTCCATCCCTATTAAGAATTTCCGTCGCAAAATACTTGAAAAATTTCCCTGCCGTTTGCCCCTTTTTACTCTTCAACGGCAACAGTGGAACTAACAAACGATCGAAGGAAGCTCGCGCAGGAATAAAATTCCGTGAGGAGGCGCATCGTCGAGTTCGATCAAAAGGAAGGGAAAGAGAGAAAAAAAAAATCAGTTTTCCAAGTTCGCGGTAACGCAGTGGCGGCATTGATGGCCGTCTACCTTCCCATGACCCAGAAATCGGGAATTTCTAAGGAACGACGGATTTGCGTTAAAAAAGCAGACGGTTTCACCCCGTTGCGATCCTCCTTAGCATTCAACCCCCTCCATCTGCGGCTTTTTTCTACCCTGAATCGCTTCTTCTCCGCCACTTTTCATTTTTTTCTTTCACCTTTTTCTCTTCTCCCTCCCTCGAAAGGCCACCCCAAGTTTTAGAGAAATCCGGTGAATATGCAGGATATGCATCATCCGCGTCCCCCCTTTGATTTTCATCCCTGTGCCGGGCTTCGTGTGCGAGATGATCTTCCGAAATCGGGAAAAAATTTACCTGCCTACCCCGCCATTTTCCTACCACCGCCTTTCCGTCTCTTTCTGTTTCGGCCGGTTTAAAGAGAATCGTTATGGGAGGGGTGGGGGGGAAAAAAAGCGGAGTCGGATTTCACCCCGAAATAACGCTTTTTCACACAGTTTTTACGCGTTTTCGCCGAAACGGGGACCACGTAGCGGCACACGGGGGTCGTTGCACGATTTTAAAGCAGACACCAGCTTATGGCCGCTTTCTAACGAACGTTCTCATGCCTCGGGGACCCAGTTGCAACGCTTCGCTGTATTCGGGAATAATAAATCATGGTGAAAAAGCAGATCCACGCAGTCGAGTTGATTTCACGTGACGTACGAGTTTATAAGACGAGCTAAAACGAATTACTGAAACGGTACACGCGGAAATATTCAGTTGTAACAGATATATATATATATATATATATATATATATATATATATATATATTCGTCCTGTTGCTTAATGTTTTTAAAATCATTCATCATTCGTTTGGAAATTTAGAAGTAGGGTGAATTGTCCCAATTACTGCCACTAAGCTTATCGCGCGACTTCGTTTATTATTTTGGAAGTTATCCAACCTAACGATCGTTCCGGTTTAGAGCACAATATTAGTTAACAACTCTTACACTTATGATGATTTTTTTCTACGTTAAGCGTGATGTGTTAATTACTAATTCATTGAAAATATATAACAAAGTCCAATGTCTCTCCTACTGTCATTTGAAATGTTGTCACTTAAATAGAAATGATCCTTACGTATATTAGCACGTCAGTTTGTATGACAGATGGAATATAAATCGTAAATGCATCGCCTTTACTGCATTATAAATATTTCCATACCTTCTACTTACAGTGCATTAGTCGCGTTTTTATGCTCAAACGACACATTCACCTCCTAATATTTATTTTTAAATATTAAGTATAAACATATATGCAATGTCCATATGTGTCGTTGCATAATAATGAAATCCAAATTTCGTATTGAAATTTTTGTTAGTCTCCATTCTTCATACGTTCGTTCGCTATTAAATAAAATAATTAAAGTGACAATTATAGCGACATCTACCCTAATTGTTGGAGAAACATGTGTAGAATCTTATATAAATTATTTTAAATATACGTATATCATTTCGAAGGATTCGTTTATATTTAACCTTTTCAATTTGAGAAACTAACATTTCATGTGCATCAACCTAACAGTTTTTAGAATAAATCTTGTACTATTCTATTTATCGGCGTTCTGCGGGTTAAAGAATATATATATATATATATATGAAAGAGATCGTAACAAAAGGAGGAACTCGAAAAAAGCTTATTGTGGAGTTGAAACAGAAAAGTTATACACGTTTTGAGTCAGGTAGAACGCATCTCCCCAGAGACGTTCCTCCGCTTCCTTTGTGGCGAACAAAACTTTGGTTCGATGAAACCACCCTTCGATTAATCGGTAATCGGCATATACCCACGCGAGAAGAATAGCGGACAAAAAGGAAAAGCTACGATATTCATCTGGCATCTAGAATCGCGACAAAGAGACGAATCATTGGATGGAGCAGGGATCGCTTGAAAAATTGATTGGCATCGACCGACTGCGGTTTTCAACGATGCCTCGGTTGCATGGAATTAGCAATTCGATTGAAATTCGAGAATCGAAGATCCCTCGATCGCCATGGATGATCCCCGGCGCCTGATAAGGCTATTAAACGATCGTTCCACGATCAAGGGATTACGAAACGCAACCATGTTGAAATTGAACCCCGCAGCTATGGGATACATCCGATTAATTGCGTTAGCAGACGAAATTCAAATAGGAAATTAATTGACGTTAATTTAACCCGTTGAATAGCGTGGTCGCTCGTTTATGGCCAATTTCAAATGCTCTTTACAGGGTGACTCATTCAAGATTGGAAGTTGAAATAACTAAATAGTTATTATTTAGTTGAAATATTTACTAAAGTTTTTAAGTTCCACATGTTGAATTTAGTAACACGAATTTAATTCTTTACACTCCAAACTTCTTTAATAGTCTATGTATAGATATATATTAAATGTATAAACTTTAATCGTCTGTATATTATTATATTACTATTAATTAGTGGTTATAGTAGTATAGCAGAGCCAGCAGAGTGCAAAGGGTTAACTGTGGGTTCACATAAAATTGCCTAAAGTAATTCGTCCGATTTTCTCGTTTGCAATTATTCTAACACTTCCTATGTTAAAAAATAAAATACCTATCTTATATTCATACCCCCTTCCACTGTAAACTAAACCCGTGCACGAAGATTCAAATTGAACAATTCGAGTTTAACTTTCGGACTGTTCGTAGCACGCATATTCTCGTTTATAAAATCTCGCCGCTGGAGAGCAAATTACATTACAGTGCAACGAATGAACAAAGGTGGCGGGCAAGTTCCATTTCTTCGAAGCTCACGTGCCATTCCAAACACAATTCCGAAGACTATTACGATGATTCGAAGATTTATTTCTAAGGAATACTCGGGCCGTGTATTAGCGTCGTTTCGAAAGCAGAGCAAACAGCAATCGGGCCAGGTTATTGAGTCGGAGCGCGGCTAGGCGGCGTTCGCTTTCCACGTCTACGTTCGTTCATCGAGGTTATCGATACGCGAGAGTTTGCCCGCGCACCGGTGTTTGATTTATTCGACATTGCTCAGCGATAATCTTATTGACTGTTAAAACATGTAAAACCGAGGTGCGCCCACGACACGCCGACATCGTTCCCCAACGCACACGTATAACAAGTTTATCAGCTATCCATTGTAAAGCGTCAATACACCGATTGCAGGTTACACGGACCCTTTCAGTCTTTCGCTTCGAATAGCTCTTTGGAATTTCGGGAACACCGCGTTAAACGAACCATTTCTGAAGCTACGGCGGAATCGTTTTATCGGTGCGTTCGGTTCGAAGGAATGTCTCTGATAAGAATTCAAATCGTTCCAGGAAGTTAGGCTGTTCTACGAGATTGTAGCTTTGACGGTTTTTGGAAAAATCTTGGCGATTTATACACGCTCGTAGTAAGACAATACAGTTCGTCCCGTAGAAATACGAGTTTACGTTGTTTTGTTGTATTTATGGTCGCTGCAAGTTTAGAGAATTACAAAAAATTATAAGAAATACGCTACAGTCTTTTAAGCGTTTGTAGGGAATTTAGATGCTTGAGAAATTGGAAGCAAAAATATATAAAATATTAAAAAATCAGCGTGTTTCATGATATCTGGAGGGTGAGAAACGTTCAATTTATGCTACGTTTTGGTATTTATTTACCTGAAGCTTGCTTCCTCGATTTTTATCAAATTGAACTGTGTTGTAGAATTCAATATTTTAAAGTTCTAGGAGTTCTTGAGTAACACTTTTATTTTCATAATATACATATTTTGTTCTAAAATATACAGTGACTACAAAGAATATTCGTACACCATCGTATCTTTATATTTAAGTATTGCTTAATCGGATTTAATCGTGGTAAATTTTCTATTGTTTAATGGTACCTTAAGTGAATACATTAATGATCAACGATAAAAATATTGTTACAGTTACATCTGACTGTAAGTGATATTTAAACGCAAAGATACAGTGGTGTACGAATATTTTTTGTAGCCACTGTAATATATATTTCTATTATATTTTAGTATATACATGACACATAGTTAAAGTTTCCAGTCAACAGTATGCAATTGTATCTGTAATATACAAGTTTGTG
The DNA here is from genome assembly GCA_028830335.1 of Eucera pruinosa. Taxonomy (NCBI): domain Eukaryota; kingdom Metazoa; phylum Arthropoda; class Insecta; order Hymenoptera; family Apidae; genus Eucera; species Eucera pruinosa. The sequence continues at coordinate 15,143,157 of JAMYCR010000005.1, forward strand.
GTAGCAGTGGGAAGGGGTAAAATCCTCAAAATTATGCGGATTTTCAATTACGCGGTACGTTAATATCTGATTCTCGAATGCATCTTAAATTGCATAACAAAGACATACGATTCTTGGTTTAAAAAAGTTGCGTTCATATCGAAACATCTGTAAATAACAATTCAAAAAAAGCATTCAAATATTCCATTAAGTGTGCTGCAACAAGTGGAACAATTTTCCCCAATGAAACATTTTGGCTATTTAATAATTTCAGTTGCTAGAGAAATATTAGCGTTGCCTCGTGTTGTTATTTGGTCCAGACATCTTCTAGAAACTTTGCTTTTGTCCGGACGAAGATACAGACGAGTTTGTTAGATGTATTTTGAGGTAGACGCAAGGGGGAAATTGATGGAGGCGTATCTGAGAAGCTTCTATTTTCCGTGACATAATGCGACGTCACGCCAATTACCTCGGGAGGAGACCAGAGACTCGCTAGGACGATAAAGAGCTCGCGTGTTGAAAACTCTTGCTCCTGGATGGTAATTAACGATGTAGCAGGAGCCACTGTCGACCAGCAGATTGATTTCCATCAGAAGTTTGTCGTCTCCGTCGCTATTCCTACGTAACGCATTAATTAATCCTCCGACGCGGATTTTAGTTTTCGTTGCATTGGGTAATTACACTTTTCCCGCTTTCCAACTAAATAGTCGTTTCGGTGTAAATCATACGGTATCGATACAAGTAGCAATTAATATTCGTTTAGAGTGCAGATTAACGGGAGCGTCCATCAACTTTTGAAATCGTTCGAATAATTATGAACGGTACTGTAACTGTCCTAGTTTTACTTCGAGCTACTGTACCTATATATGCGTTCAGCAAATCAGTCTATACACTTCAGTTTATACTCTCGACAAAGGTAAAAATGATTGGTATTCGAGATTCACGCGTATGTTCAACTCTTTGTACACGAGAAGCGATTTTAAGTTCTCAAAATGAACCAACGTTAAAAGTTCTCGAGAGCAAAGGGTTAATATGTTAATATGTAAATTACCGCCTCAACTGCAATAAACAGGACTTTTAGCGATCGCAATCGCGAACAGCGTGCCGCGTACAGAGAACCTCTGAATCCTAAAAGCTTCGCACCTAAAGGGTTAACGAAATGAAATCGAGAATATTCACGACTTTTGCATATCCTTTGATTAAAATTCGCCGCAGTGAAGCCGAGCAACGTTAAGAAACCAAAGAAAGTGCTCCTGTAGTATCTACTGAATCTAACAAGCAATCGATCGAAGGAGAATCAAACGTAACACAAGTTACCAATTCGATGGAAGACAGGATCGATGCGCCGGCATCTCTCGAGCGATTCCTTGGAGCGGCGTCTTGGAGTCGTTCCACGGGCAGCTTCTTCTTTCTCCCTGTCGTTCCGTGAGAAAAGTCCTCCCTCGATCGTCCAGTATTACCTCCCCCTCTTCCGTCGTTGCAGAAGCGCAACAGAACGATCAAGAGAAGTCGCGTCGGCAGAGGAGCAGCCCGCAATGGCAATACGGGCGACCGGTCCACGGGCCTACCAGTTTTTGTCCCTGTCCTACGGGGTTTCTCGCACACGCACACACACGCCTCTCTGTTCTTGTGCATCACGCGCGCGAACGCGGCCCTCTCGATGCACCTACGCTTCCAAGATAGACTCGTCTGTCTTCTCGAATCGGTAACTGGACCGTTCTGTTGCGCTTCTGCCTTTAAACTTACGAATCGTAACGCCGCGATATTCCAAAGTTCGAGTTTCACATAGGAACATAGAGATTTGCCCGTTTACGCAGTGGGTAAATTATTAGAGGTATGCTAAAGTCTCCATCGTTTCAATATCGACGTTCTTTATTAACTGGACTATGCTGTTGCGCCTTTGCCTTTAAACTTACGAATCGTTGCGCCGCGATATTACAAAGTTTTCGTTTCACAGAGGAACATAGAGATTTGCCCGTTTACGCAGTGGGTAAATTATTAGAGGTATGCTAAAGTCTCCATCGTTTCAATATCAACGTTCTTTATTAACTGGACTATGCTGTTGCGCCTTTGCCTTTAAACTTACGAATCGTAACGCCGCGATATTCCAAAGTTCGAGTTTCACATAGGAACATAGAGATTTGCCCGTTTACGCAGTGGGTAAATTATTAGAGGTATGCTAAAGTCTCCATCGTTTCAATACCGACGTTCTTTATTAACTGGACTATTCTGTTGCGCCTTTGCCTTTAAACTTACGAATCGTAGCTCCGCGATATTCCAAAGTTCGAGTTTCACAGAGGAACATAGAGATTTGCCCGTTTATGCAGTGAGTAAATTATTAGAGGTATGCTAAAGTCTCCATCGTTTCAATACCGACGTTCTTTATTAACTGGACTATGCTGTTGCGCTGTTGCCTTTAAACTTACGAATCGTAGCTCCGCGATATTCCAAAGTTCGAGTTTCACAGAGGAACATAGAGATTTGCCCGTTTACGCAATAGGTAAATTATTAGGGGTATGCTAAAGTCTCCATTATTTCAATATCAACGTTCTTTATTAACCCTTTCGGCACCAGCACCTTGGAAGTGAAAAGTATAAAGGTAGCATTTATTAATATGGAAATAATGGAGGAACAAATATTCGGATACTCTACGTAACTGCGTGTACCTTAATATTGATGTACGAATGTTACCAAAAATTATATTGTGTAACGGGAAAAGTATAAGTATAGTTTGAACAAATGTTAGACCAATTCTTGAAGACGTATATATACGCTCATGGTAGCGAAAGGGTTAATCGACGACACTAGTAATTTTTCTATTGCTGGAAAGTTTAAGTTGGCTATTTATTGTTTTAGCATAGGTTAGTGTTGACCCCCAATGTTATAATTTGTTAATGTAGTTAGGGTTAAAATTACATTTCATTACAAATACAGTGTGTAGTTATCGTATTGAAACCATAATTCGCATATCGAGTTATATTTGTCGTTACATCGCAACGAGCGAATACCTCATAGATTACCTAAACAATTTTTCGTTAATGAATATTTTGCAGAGAAAGGATTCGTATTTGTATGAATTTGGTAACGAAAAATAATTAATGATCCTACTGATAATAATTTTCTGCAACAGTTCACGCAGATCTGATTTTCCCACTTCGCGTAACCATTAAATTACGGTACTCTTTTTAATCCACGTTATCTTGGCAACCTGTGTATTTAACCGAATCAGGTTTTGCTCTAAGAATTCGTTCAAATCTATGTAAAAAACGATGGAAACTTTTCCATACACCTAATAACCCTTTCGCTGTGGGGAATTTTAATCACGGAAAATGCAGAAATCGCCTAAAGACTGAATTGCATTACGTTAAATGCATATTTTTCTTCCAATCCTTTCCTAAAAACTTTCGAGTGTTTCAAGACGCCAGTAGAGTTTTAGTTACCAAAATTAATCGTCAGAAGTCAATTTCTTGAGTGCCTACGAGCGCCGATAGAAATGAAAGGGTTAAATTAAACTAAACTTTAACCCCTTGCCAAGGAGTGAAAGAAAATACCCATCCAAGCATTTTTGTCTTTCTGTATGTATATATATATATATATATTAATTGACTTCTGACGATTAATTTTGGTAACTAAAACTCTACTGGCGTCTTGAAACACTCGAAAGTTTTTAGGAAAGGATTGGAAGAAGAGTATGCATTTAACGTAATGCAATTCAGTCTTTAGGCGATTTCTGCATTTTCCGTGATTAAAATTCCCCATTATATATATCGCTTTTTAAAGTAAAACATTGAAATTAGTATCAAAGAGGCCAACACGAGAAATCTATCTACAGAGAAGATAGAATTAAAATAGTCTCAAGTTTCTCGATGGAGCGTCTTCGTTTACGCATTCCAGTAGGAATGAACTATGCGTAATGTTGCTTACTATTTCAAACACGCAGACTAAATCCGCTATTGATCCGCGAGACTCCAGTGTTTTTATATTAAGCTTATAATTGTGGCGCGGTAAAAATATGATAGTCTAGAGCAGCAAAAACATAAATCCGCCACTACTCGTTAGACACACTGTCTATCGATGTTTTCCCATTCTTCTACCATCCCAAGAACTGTGAACCTAACCCAAACTTAACTCATTCCAAGAACTGTGACCGGTTTTTGCGCCGAGCCCTTCATATTTTTTGCGACAGATCGATTTGACTTTTTTCGAAGCTTCTTCTTAGCAACCTCGAATCTTCCTTCACTCATACGTTAGAATTTGCACGAGCATCGGCTCGAACGCGAGTTGCATTACGCATGCACCGAGATCGGATGCACGCAGTGGAGCACGCATCCACGCAGAAGTGCATCAGCGGATTGCATTCGCGGAGAACGCGGTTGCATTGGCGGCGAGGCCAGCCAATCGGGTTATCGGGCGACGAATTCACCCCTCCAGGCCCAGCTGAGCCTCGGCTTCGAGGCGGGCAGTTTGCTTTAAGGATCTCTTCGTTTCTTTCTTTTTTTTTTCCCTTCTTTCTTTCTTTTTTCTTTTTTTTTTTTTTTTTTTTTTATTCCTTGTACAGCTTCTTTTTGCCCTCTTCTTCCACCGTTTCTTCTCCTCCTTCTTTCTTCATCTGATCTGTGGCTATATCGAGTAGCACAGATCGCGAAGTTCGAACGCGAGATCGAGCGATTCACGTGTCGCTATACCATCGGGTTGTTTGGAAAATTCGAAACGTTTTCTTTATAACAGGGACGAGAATTACTGTTCGCGAATTTTGATAGAATAATCATTGTTCGGATGGGAAAACGTGACGTGGGCAGCTTTCGAATGTTACAATGTAGCAATTTGAATGATCGTTTAGATAGAAGATGTTAGAATATTCTTGTATGTACGATTTGTACTTATTGGTGTTTACAAAGATTTGTTACTTATTCAGGTTTAATCGACTCATTTATACGGTTTAAGTATAATTCACACTAAGAGAAGAGCACGTATCTAAAGTTTGATAGAAGTCGGACATATCGCATTTTGCCATTTGATTACAGAACTAGATTGCGAATTATTATCTATTTGTGGGAAATTGAAATGTACGATAAGAAATGCGTCATAGAAATGTCCATACTTTCTACTTACAATACATTCGTCGCGTTTCTATGCTCAAACGTCACAATTCACCTGCTAATATCCATTTTTAAATATTCAATATAAGCATACATGAAACGTCCATGTGTGTTGTTACATAAGAATCAAGTCCAAATTTACTATTGAAATTCTGTTAGTCTCGTTCGCTATTGAATAAATTAATTTAAGCTCCGATTATAAGGACACCGATAGTAATTGGGAAAATCTATCCTACACATATTTTTCCAGAAGCATCTCAAATAGTACAGCCAACGTCCGTAAACCTAGCGTTAATGAAACCTACTACCTTAGATAAAATCGTAAACTTCGTCGACTTCATTAAAGCATATCGAAACATCTTGCCCGCGTAATCTTCGGAATCAATCGAAGTGGAAAAGCGCCCAGCTGCCGCGATTATCTAGCGTTTGCCCGGAACATTAACCTTTCATTGTTTATAGAATTTATCTGGAACTCGTTGCTACATCCTTTTCGTCGCACCATTCAAACGTCATGGGAATCGTTGCTAGCCGTGACGCGTTTTTTCAAGCAACCCAACGACGCGAATGCAAAAAGGTTATTAACATTCCTCATTTGAATATAAATGCGCGTATGCAAGCGCGCGTTATGTTTCCCCGGAATCTCGCATTCGTTTTCAACCAGGAAAAGAGTCGTATCAAAAGCGAAATGCTATGCGAAGCCGCCAGCAGCAACAATAATAACGCCTTAATTAACCTAACAAACGCCTCTCCGATGAAATAAGATGCGCTAGCTATATTTACGAGCAGAAAGTAAGAGGCTAGAAAGCCTCGCCGGTTTGAATAGGAAATCATTTTCTGCCACGTTTCAATCCCTTTCGCATTCTTTATTCACGGATCCGTGCATAAAGCAAAACCGTAACGCTTGTCTAACCTGGTCTCTAGTTGATGGTTTAATTTATCCTTTAAGGAGCGCCTCTGTTATGCACAGCTGCATCCACGGGGGAACCCCGATTAATCTAAATAAAGACATATAATCATTGCGAGCAGCGCCCGTCAAAGTTTGCGTATAATTGCTGCCCGTTCGCCTCGTCGATTCCCCTGGCCAATTATGCCAGATACTTATTTTTGATATCTTTTCAATCGAAGGGTAATCAGAGCGGCATAAAAAATGAAACTTATAATTGAGAGGAAGGAAACTTTAACCCGCGCGTTTAAACCTTATTATAATCGCAAGCTTTGCAACTTTTTATCGCTTCCCGAGATTGGGACGGTTGCTCGGTGAAAATGAAGGGAAATTTAGTTGCTCCATTCGATGGCTTCAAGTGTCCGGAGTAAGCACCTGTGATATTTCTTCCGGATTCGCGCAATTGTACGAAATACGCCCGTTTAACGTGTTTCGAAGTTTATATTCGTTCTTCTCGGTTTGGTATTTTGCGATCCGGCAACTTGTGGATAGCTCGAGAAGACGCTAATTGAATCGCTTGAAATTTTGCGCACATCTCTAACATGAATCCGAATAACAGTTGCACCTTCGTTACTTTGCTTAGATAGTCCAGAAATTGTCGGAGTAATCAAAGCAAGAATCAAAGAAAATGAAGAATTCCAACGCTGGATTCAATACTTGATAAGCGGCTTATTGCAATGATTATTAGTAGACTGCGGATTTTTATGCACATTCCTATTCTTATTAACGAAATTAAAGCAACGGAACCTGGATGAAGGGTTGTTTCACCCTCTTAATAAAACAATACAGATTTTAGTTTGAACTTCTCGTATATTCTCCATTTTTGTATTCCTCTATAATCACTTGCATATTTAAATATCCCACAAATGCATAAAAATCCGCAGTCTAACTACAGATATAAATAGGGATAATTTTCCGAGTGTCCATTATATCAACCCGGCTATAATACCTACATTTTCATAGCACAAAACTAGCAAACTTATTCATTCATTTATTCGTCTATTTCAACATACGGGTAAATACTCACTTTACAAAAAGAACGTATTAACAGATAGATAGATAGATAGATGTTCATCGATTTCCAAAAAGGATTACAATGAGCACCGTTCCTATACGCGTATACATATACTTTATGCTTAACTTGCTGCACTTGCCAAGAACGTATTAATAATAGTAATAGATTGTCCTATCCGCGTCAATCGAATGCATTATTCCCGTAACGTTCGATCGAAAAGTATGAGATCGACTCGAGAGTATCCGAACAAAGTGACACCTACGGCAATCCTACTAAATATTCGATCGCTAATCAATCGATTTCGCTATCGATCAACGCTCGATCGGCGACCATCGACACCGTGAGAATCGGCGGACACAAGACGTAACCGTCGGATGATGAATAGACGAGCACGCGAGAGCGATAGGAGCGAAGGAAACGTCGTCGGAAAAGTAACGAGGTGCGAGGTGCGCGCGGCCACTGGGAGATTAATTATGTAGTAAGTGAAAAAGAGAAACTGGGAGGTACGAGATGATTACCTGCGATTGGCCAAGGAAGCCAGCAGGAATTTAATAAGCCGTCCGCCACCCGCCTTATCGCCGGTTCCCACGTGCATCCGCGCCGTGGAACTCGCATAAATGCATCGCGAATTCGATCTCGTCGCTGTAGTCTGCTCGTGTTCGCGCAACGGTGCGATACCGAACGCCCGGCTGATTGTGAGTTTCGCCGTGAATGCGAATCGGCCGGCCCGCCACGCTCAAATTATCATAATTAATCGTCAGATCATCTATCTTTCTTCATCCTGTTTTCGAGAGTTCGTCATTAAACGATCATTTTCTGGTGCATCGTGCCGAGAGAATCCGCTGGCTGAACGCCAATTAATCGCTAGGCGGTCGTGAGTTTCTAGAAACTCGATTATCCGTGTTTTTGCCGTGGAACGAAGGCAGTGGGGAGACGATCGGAATGTAAGATGGTAGATTCGAATGCTACCGTGGTTTGTGTGCCTGCTCGTCCCTCATATTCCTTATGGAATACCGATGTACGTACGTAACGTTCTATACGTTAACGTGCGCGCGTATATCGGTTAACCGGAGCAACCGTGCAACATCTCCGAATACGAGCTAAAATTCGGAGCGAGAAAATTCACCGCATCGGTCTCTCCTCCCTCCATAAGGCAGAGGTGAATAAAAAATCGCGCGTAACGGCACCCCGTTGCGACCCTTTGCAAAGTCGTGCGTCGTTACACTGTAGCGCGCCACCGCCGGAGAGAAGGGTGCTCGAGAAAGAAAAAAAAAAAAGTTTAAAATGTTTGAGGAAGGGGTGGCGGCCACCCTGGTGCCTCCGAGGTGCCGGCAGGGGTTGTATTCCTGCGGAATCCATCGAAACGCGTGCTGGGTTCGTGCCACGCACCTTTGCACACACGTTCGCCTGTTTGTGCTGCTCCGCGTCGCATCGACGCGATGCTCACGATTGTGTGCGTTGATACGCAGGAGGAAGCGTTTAGGAGAGGAACAGACGCAGATGCTTCGACGGGGAACGGAACAGACGGAACCAGCCGGCCTTTTTGGGGCTAGGAGGGGCGGATGGTTTAGATGCTGCGGACGTGTGTCTGCCATTGTGATTTTAAAATCACCTCTCCCCTTTTCTCCCTCTTTCGCGTCGCCGTCTCTCCCTGCAGTTTCCACCCCTTTGAAGTTGCCACGCTGGTATTACCCGGGTATCTCGAGTATGCGCTGCTGGGGAATCTTTGATCTTAATGGAAAATGTTTGCTCCTCCTCGATTGTTCTTACAGCGGTCGACCTTTTTCAGCATCGGCGTAGGAAGCTGTTCTTCCGGACACGGGGGAAGCTTACGTATTCGCGGAGATTCGGGTAATGGCGAGTTATGTGGGGTAAAAGTAGGAAATACGGAACTTTGTCAAATCTTAGTAATTAAGTCATAATTAACCCGCAACGGGTGTTTCAGTTCCGGTACTAATTTTTTGCTGTTGCAGGCTTTACAAAAATCTGAAAAAGTTTTGAGATATTTATTAGAGTTTTTGGTTTTATGCGTAAGTCTTACTTAAGTGAATTTTATCGCATTTAACTAATTAAATATAATTATGTATTAGTTTCTTTGTCCCATTGCGTTGATTTTATTAAAAGAAATAGATTGATCTACTTTTGGCAAGGCTTTAAAGTTAGGTGTTTCATACTACCATTACCAACGTTTACCAAATAATAAAGGAATAGAGTACAAGCCGAAAGGAAGTGAATCTACGTGAAAAAATCAATCGAAAATGTTAAGGTTCTTCTAAAAACATAAAGATTGGAACTTGTTCTTTTTGCGTTTTACATATTGCTTTGCAACTGTAATACACATTCGTCCCGTTTCTCTACTGTATCTTCTACTATTTGTTCGCAAATTCAGGAATAAGTTTAATCAATCGTTTGCGTATGATTTTGATCGATGATTCTCTTCTATCCGTGTGGCAGCTGAAAAATTCCTCCCTTATGTAGAATTTCTAGAATTTGTCAACGAATCGCATTGTAAAGATTCTAACGCCTCTGCAATCATCAGTTAAAGTGTAACAGTAATGTCTCTCCCCATAAGAGGATCGTATTTTACAATTTTGTTCAATCTAGTTTGCGCAATTCGGAACACTTTCAAACCACGGTTAAGGAAATCGTGGATACGTACAGTTTCACTGTACTGTAAATCATGATTCTAAGGGTCTATTAATTCCCTTTGTTTTTGCCAACGGGCACACGAAACGGATGTGTATCTAGTTTCTGCTGAAATTCAACTTTTCCACGTCCATTCGTAACATTTGAACCCGGGGGGTGCTCGACACGCTACGTCGACCACGAGCCGCAGGCATAAACATTCAGCTGTACTCACAAGAGAATCAACCGTAACCCCTGTATCATCCGCTCCGAAACTGGCTATATAGCATTGTCGTGTCGCAACCTCGATATTCGTTTCGAAAGACGTACTTCCCTCTAGAAGCGTCGCACGGTATCCTCGGCAGTGTAGAATTTGAAATCGTTACGATTCTCCAGTGCTCCATTTGGTATTCCGCAGGGAGAAAGGGGTTGGAACCTTCCCTTTGGCTTTAAAGCGATGGCAAAATGGCGTCGGGAGCCGCGGGTTTCATGCAGATTGGCTAGGTGTCGGTCGAAAGGAGTTATGTCGAAGGGTGGTATCTCGGCAGCCCGCGGAGGGCGGTTTCGCGCTTGCGCTTACAACCCTTGCTCTCTCCGTTTCATCCCCTCTGGTCTAACCCCTACCTCGTTATTATTCACGTTTTTTTCTTTTGATTGGTCCAAGCTCAGGTAGTCCGTAGGCATTTACATAATGGCGAATCGTCGCAGCAGCGATTCCATTAAATCTCTTTTTGAAATATCCGAGTAATTCGATTGGCAGGGTTCTTCAATATGGCTAGGTGTAAGCAGTTTTGCAAATTCCTAGAAGATTCTCAGACGCGAACGAGATTGCAGTGAATCGCAATTGATTTACTGATGCATCGAGGGGAATAGTGGGAAAGCAGCGGATCGTGGACGAAGAGGGAAAGTGCATTTCGAGGTTCAAAGCGTTTTGGACGCATGGAAAAGTGTACATAAGGGGTGGAGGAGAGTTAAGGTGGCCAGGCGAGGAGGGGGTTGGCTTTATCGATCGGTGCTCTGACAAGGGCAACCGGCAAGAAATAGGGAAACCGTTCTCTCGCGATGAATGCCGATCCTTTGTCTTTCTCTTGCCATCGAAATGAGTTTCTCGGATTCTTCGTTTAAGGGGGAATCAGGGATGCTATGGAGATGACGGGGTGGAATTAATCTGGTTAATATGATTTCCGTGTTTCGCACAGAATTCGGCCCGAAAATATTCACCCCAGCGGAAACTAGGAAACGTTTACGTCAAGTTTATTTATTTATTTAATAAACGGGGATAAATAGAGAGAACCCTTTGGTGTACAATTGTATTTAGTCGTTGGCAGACGAATCGCGAATCAATCGACGCTCAAGACAATTGAACGATGAAAACATGTCTGATGCTTCACAATGTAGGTTAACATTAATAATCACGCGATTTATACGATTAAATTCGTCATGTTTCGTGCGTTGAAATTGCCGTCTAAGAAGGATGTTATTTCTAGTGGACGCCGGTGAGAAGTTTATGTGAAATAGTGACAAGACTTCAGGACGTATAAGTTATGATAGATCAAATTTTGTATTATTATTAGACTGTGGAAGTTTGTGGATGTATAGCGTGCAGCGAATATGCCAAATATATCCAAGACATATGCGAAGCAAATATTTATAATACACACTTTTTAGGGATGAACAAATTCGTGCAATCGTGTTTCATTACTACATTTTATTATATATTTTCATTAATGGTAGAAATGCTGCGAAAATAACCGACGTTACAAAATCGGCATCGACATTTGATAGTGTAGCAATTTGTAGAAAAAAAAAAAATACATTGTAGTTGTTATAGCCCACGATGATGACATTTTAAACAGAAAGATAAACTAGTTAGATTGTTGCCAGCCTGAATCTCCACGTATCGTTAAGAAACGATAAGTTAAAAAATGAATCTAGCAGTCAAAGGGTTAATTATAATTTTGTATAAATTCTTTCAATTATTCTGGAAGAGTTCCAATTAAGTTCACGTTTTGTTGTACTTATAGCTTATAGGCTTATAGGATATCGTGGAATGTATTTCGCTCGACAACGGATGACGCGCAAGTTAGATTTTTCGATCGTAATCAAGTACACATATCATCGATCGATATTTTTAAATCCTAAACGTATCTCGCTGACGATTATAGAACGTAACACAATCGTTCGCAGGTGTGTGTTTACGAGTCGTACGCTCGTGTCTCGCCTTTTTTCTTCTTCCCGTTTTCTAATAATCCCGTAAAAAGTGGCGCGCGCGCGCGTATTAGTATCATTATCTGGCAGTAGCATAAGCAAGTAGTAAGGCTTGATAATCGGATACTTTTTCAAGATAAAACCACTTTATTAGTTCCAGAGTAAACAGCATAAATTTTCCACTATAATGCGTCATCCTAATGAATCTCTCGAAGTAATTTAATTACCCCGATGCAATTAACTTACATCGTTATCGATAAAAAAAGAAAAGAATCCCATCGTCGGATCGCGCATTGACTTTACCTTTATCCTCCTCTTTTTCTTTCCCTCGCCTGTATCCCGGTTTCATCGTTCGATCCCCACTCCTCGAGTCCGCGCAATACGTATATTTCGTTTGAATGAAAAGGCAATTAACGCGATGAACGCGTGTTTCGGGCGAAATCCGATGCTCTAGATAACGATAACAGTTTTACGCGACGGTACGCCTGTCTTCGTTCCTTTTTCGTCGATCTCTCGATTCTCCTATTAATAATTAATTATCATCGAATATTTCGGATTTCGTACGGTCGCGGCCATATGTAACGATCGATCCCGGCCGCGATTACGCGGCTCGAACGCTACGTGACGCGATCGCCGACATTTTTTTTTATCTCCGATCAAACGGAACGTTGTACGTTACATTATTGAAATTACGAAAGATTAAACGAAGATCCGAGATACGGTTACGTTTTGGTAGCGATAACTCATCTGCTCCGAGTATCCGTAGATCCACATCAGGAAAGCGTCGACCGATTAAAGGTCGTTCACACGTGCACCAAGGTGTTCTATGGCGCGTGCATCGCGAACAAGCTTCCACGTAAGTAGATGCTCGTTATCTGTGCGCGCACCTTCGTGACCCTTTTACCAGGGTTTCGGTCCGACTGGCACGTGGCTGGACTTATCAGTCGGCGCGACGAGTGGTGAAGAAATTTGATTATCGAAAGATACTCTACAACAATCTGGTTATAATATTTCGCACGTCCAATTTGCCTGACACAGACGACGATAAACGAAAAGACCCGCAGTAGTTGTGGAACTAGTTTAAACCGATAAAAAAAAATATATCAACGGGATCGCGTGATCTTTGCTATTACAATAGGGAATTAGGAACTTTGTACTTTGCACGGTTTCACGAAACCGATTTAATCGCTAGGTCGCTAGAATTTTACCTACTAAAAAAGTAGCACGCACAATAGGAATCCCAGCCCCGCGATGGCTGCTATAAGATAGGACAATTTTAATTCGCCGCAGCAGCGTGGAGCAATTTATTTATTGGAGAAAGTGCCCGAGGGCCCGAGCTCCCTTCTTGGCCCTATCCTAAGCAGGATTCAATTTGGCCACTGCCCACGATTCCACCTTCAAAGAGGAATCACCGTCCTCCTATATAGGCGCACCACCCTCTCGTCGACGTGCACTGCCTCGGCCTCGGTCACCGGCCTCCGCTATTAATCTTATATCGGACGCTTTATCCGCGTCCTCCCTGAACGTTTCCTCCTCGTGCACCCTTCCTCCATACTTTGCTCTCTTCAACCGGCGGACGAGCAGGAATTTTCAATTCTTTCGAGTACCGCGGGAAAGCAGATTGCCCCGGGGCTCCTCGGCTCGCGACGACGAAATTTCACGTCCACCTGCTACCTTCCTTGGATGCGTTCAGTGAAATTGCGCGGTACGTGACGCCGCTAATGTCGTTGAATTCTTCCATGGAAAAAGCGGAAGTCGCAGTCGGTGCTGGGAATTCGCAAGTGTAGGGAAGGTGAATTGAGATTGGAAGGGTGGAACGCATTCTAGGAGACTTTAAAAGGAATTTTTACGGCAGTTTTCGGGTATTATTTCCCGGTAGCGATCGCATTCACGCGTCGAGGGATTCTTAATGTAGTCTAGTGAATTGTTTGTAAGAAAATTGTATGGGTAAAGTATTAGTTGTTGACCGTAAAGCGTTGGATTTAGACTTTGATGGTATGCGCGAGAATAAGAAATTTAATTTACACCTGTATTCTTCGATACACCCTTTATACGTTGCGCAACCTAAGGTAGATGTCCGAATTACTATCAGTAATTTAGTTACTTTAATTCGTTTATTTAATGGCAAAGCAATGTACGAAGTATCGTGAGTAAACAAATTTTTATACTAAATTTGGACTTCGGTTTACGTAACAACACATAGACACTGTATATTTTACGCTTACACTTGCTACTTAAACTTGATATTTAAAACGAAATATTAGGAGTTAAATGCGCCGTTGAACGTGAATCGTGACAAATGTAATTATAAAGTATAGGACGTGTCATAATTCGGTAAAAGCGATACGTTTACTATAAATCTTATATCTGTCACGCAAATTGACGTGCTAATACACGGTAAAACGTGTTCCTATTTAAATAACAACTTTTTAAATGACAGTACGAGGGACATTGGACTTTGTTGTACATTTTCAATTACCTAGTAATTAATTCATTATATTCAACATACAAAAAAATGTTCATAAATAATCTCGACGTTGAGCAATATTATACTCCAAACTGGAACTGGATTTTCAAGTTAAATATCTTCTAAAGTAGTTCAATAAAGTTACGCGCGAACCTTAAAGTGTAATTGGTACATCTACCCTATATCTTAAAAAATAAAAACCCCATACCAATTCATGCCGCATTGAAACAAGAAACGTCTTTAGCTGTCACTTTTTTTAATTTTCATAAGAAAGATATGGATTTAAGTAAAACGTCGAAGCCTGCTAATTACGCTTGCAAATTTGAACCATGCGAGTTTCCCATCGTACGAAGAACAGCGCGGACGAGAAGATGGTGGATTGAAGCGACGGGACGCGGCGGCGGTCCGCGCGATTAATCGCGCACGGAAATGGAAGAACGTGGAAACGAGCGGCGGTCGCTTCTGGCAGGACATTGGCCAGGACGAATAAGTAATGTAGAGGTCCATTATGCTGAAACGGTGAAGGGTCTTCGAGCAGGGTCAGCCAATCCCCCGGAGGGCCGTTAAAGTGAAATACTTCTGAATGCAAGGTGGCTGACCGCCTCTCACCCTTCCTCCAACCTCTTTTTTTTCCCCCCTTTCCTCTCCTTTTCTTTCCGAGTGCCCGTCGAACCCTTGGTCCTACTAGTCCATAGGTAAATCGTTGTTATCTGGACAGTGATAAACCCGTGAATGGAGTTCGCGCCTGCTGGACGAATGAACGAGGGGAATGCAAAGGGGGGAAACCACTCCACGGGGGTGACAGCGACCGCCAAATGGATCGCTCTGTTTATGCGAACTCGCTTCGGATTTCGGCAATCCATCTTTCGGATCTGTAAAAGTAAAGCTCGTAGACGTTGATTCGCTAAACGTGCGACGAAAATTGAATTAAGCCTTTGCACTTGGGAGTACCCAGAAGTGGTTCGTTTCGACGATTGAGGCTATTCTGTTGAATACAAAGGGTTGAAAAGATAATGCTACGTTTATATGGAGCGACTCGTGGTAGAATAGTCGAGTGGATTGAAATGAAATTGATCAAAATTATTCGTTTAATCGGGATTTCAATCGAGTTGAAACGACTTTTAACTCGATTGTTGAATAAAAAATTGGATAATGTAAACGCAGGTTAAGCACCATTTCAATTAGATAGATTGAAACGATTCTTGACATACGACTTTAATTAGAAATTGCACATGCGTCTATTTCTGCGTAATTCGACCTTATTACTTTCTTGTCGCATTTTCTAAATTCCAGGGGATAAAACACACGAATAGAACTACGAATCGCGCTTATAATAATCGTTAGGGAGGCGGAATTATTAAGTTGGCGCATTTGAAATGTCGTTTCTTCGAAGTAGCAACGTTAAGCATAAATAGATTGTTCGAAATATTACACGTCTATATTTGATTAAAATAATTTGTACATAATTTTATGCACTTCTTCCCAACGCGTAATTAGTTTTATTATTATATAATTATAAAAACCACCACGTTCTGGATTCTCTTATTTTCATCCTAATTTACTATCCAGTGAAAAACTGTGAATCCTAAATTTTGCAAATCAATGTTGAACTATTCTACTGTTTATATAGTCTTCTCCAAATCTAAGTTTTGATAGCTTTATTTGCCAAATTTATACGTCCATAGAGAATTGTAGAAATATTCCCGTTATTCATCGCGTCAAACACCGAAGTTTCCATAATTTCAATACAACACACACAGTACATAAAATCTCCTCTTTCTCTTTTCTTCATTTTTAACGTGACTCGCTACAATCGACCACTTTACGAAATCGAGAGAGCCATCATTATATTCATCCCTTAATCTTGAACTTTGGAAAAAAACCACATTTCCCATGCACGAAGCTAACAACTCGGAATATCGTGGCTCGCAAGTCTACCCCTATAATAAGTTGAACAGCGCCGCGGTGTAAGAGAATGTGAGATTAATTGGCACGAGTAAAATTTCTGATGCAGAAAATGTTGCTTTCACTGTCGGGAGTAATGGCTCGCGTTTGATCTGCAGTAACTTTCCATGCAAACATGTTTCGATAATAACCAGTCGGGTTTCTTTTATTAATATTACGAGATTAAAGATAGGAACGAGAGAAGGTATGGCTGTGAATCGATCAGCGAGCAGCCGCGATTCTCGCGAGCGGAAGCGTAATTGAATTTTCCAGGGCGTGCACGCGAAGGCGCGCCGATCTCGCCGCCCCCTTGGGGTGGCTCCGTTTGTCTCCGTGGACTGGTGGGGAACGAAGGGAGCATGCAAACACCGCGCGAGATTAAAGGGACCGACGTTCCATGCCGTTGGTTCATTCGAATCGTGGCCTGGAGACACGCCGCCAGCTAGCAGCCTCCGTTCATATTAAATCCGCCATACGATATTAACGCTAGCTTTACGAACATTTATTGTACAACTCGACAGGTTTCCGGAAAAATACGTATGCTGTGTTCAAATACTCGAAATTAGAAGACGAAGGGCGGAGAGGGGGAGGGGGGGTGAACTACAATACATATCAAATAAAGTCAACAATACTACAAACGTGAAATTTTACTACACTTTACACTTTATCCACCTCGTGCGAATAAAATGCATGAGCACCATCGATTTGTTCGAACGCGGAGAATTGGTAGCACGTGTAGACCGTGGCCTGAACAACGTTATTTATTCGCGTTATCTGCACCCATTTCAGGCAATAATAGCGTAAGATTTTTCGGAAACGAAGTGGATGTAAGAAATAGAATATAGTCAATATATAGGCTATCCATAAAAGTCGAGTAATAAGCTCTAAATAAAGTGTTGAGATCCGAAACTCCAACATCTTTCAAAGCTATAATTACGATCGTTGCAGTTGTAATTAAACTATAGTTGCAACATTTTGTAGTAGATATCTACAATGTTTCGTTTCGTCGAAGGTTCATCGATGATCGAGTCTTCCCGTGGACGAGTTCGATAATTACCAAAGGCGATTATTGCGCAACCACGTGGACCATAATTAATACAATATATTATTTAGAGGCGAGCTGTACGTTCGATGTTACAGATACTTTCATCCGGCAGTTTAAGCAGAACTATCCAATTACCGGCATTATTACCATTACTATTAATTATGGAGAAAATAAAGATAACTCCAAGTTGTTCCGACCGATTCTGAATAATTATCTTCCCCGGGTTCGAATTCCATCTTTCCTGTTAATTATTTCTTGCCTGTTACGTACACCTGCACCGCGCATGCTAATTAACATGTAATATGTAAATCGATGCTCCCGGAAATTCCGCCACAAATTTACGACGATTCATACTCCTACGCCGAAGGAAAGGAAAGTTTCAGTCCGATCATTCTTTGCGTGGAAGTTGGCATAAGAATGGAGAAGAATGGAGGGTCCAGCAGTCGGCTCGAGGTCAGCGGCCATTCTCTGATGATATTGATTAGCCGACGCCCTTAGTTAGCGCCAGCTACACTTTCTTTCCTCTTCTCTGCATCTCTCCGCGAACGCTTTCTCTCCGAATCACCCTCTTCGTACTTCCGAAGAGGGTGGTTCGCAGAAAATCGCCACGAAAGAAGTTTCCACCTTTTTTTCTTTCCCTTTCCTCCATCTTTCTTTCGCGTTCGTCGGCTTCCTGGAAGTCTGCTTTCTCGCCCTCGTTAAGGGGCGCGAGAGTGGAAAGAGACAGGCCGAGACTAAATCATTCATCAAACAAATAACGCTGGGGGCTGACTCACGTCTCACGCATGCGGGATTATATTTGCGTGCGGACCTCGTCACGTACGGAAATCCCGATTTCTACTGATGAGATTTCGGCTTCGAGGGTTGATGAAACCCTCCGACGCATCGGTGCTTCTTATTAATGTTACAGTTTCGTGGTTGCGTTGGCGAAGCTTCGAATAGACTGTTCGTTTTCCCGTAGGATCGTCAGAGGCTTACCTGAACCATTTATCAGTTCAGTGTCACGTGCGGGATTACCGATTTAGGGTAGATGATTTTAAAACGATGGGAATTGTAACTAAATGTTGCGATAATTAATATACAAATCTATGATAATATGTAAGTGTATGTATTGGTGGACAAAATTTTGAGGCACCTTGGAAATTTCTAGGATGAGGGCTTACCTTTGTATTTATATTAAACTGCGTCACGTGTGGGAAATAAAACTATTCATTGTGTTAACCACAGTGTCTTGGTAAATTAAACACAAATAGTACAAGAAATATTCGCGTTGTGTCAAACGAATACAATTTCACTTAACAATACAAAATTATAAGACGTTATCTTTGGTAATTAAAAAAGTATGCATAACTAATCAAAGGTATCACCTTTTTCCGAATGTTAATAATGCGTGAACCCCCCTTTGTTTTATACTACTTCAATCATTCGTTTTGGTAAACTTTTGTACAATTATTTTACACAAGTTTAGTCCAAGTTTGAATAGGCATGTAACTTACGATGTTTCCGAACAACTTAATAATTGTACAACAGATACCGTTGGTCAGCAAATACACATGCTTTTAGCCAATAAAGTATGTTGTTCTCGGCTTGAAACAATTTTATTATTTACTTACAAACTGCTAATACCGTTCAGAAGATTCCCGAGTACTTTGCAATGTTTGTTAGTCGTTCGTTAAAAATACTGCCAACATGACGCAAGAAAAGACGAAAAATACTAGCCAAATGTGTGGCAACGATAATTGTATAGAATTAGAGTTTCTACGTCGAGGAAAATTCGATACAATCCGTAGAGGAAATGTGGGGGCTGGAAGCGTAGCTGGGGTGTAATTAGACACTGTAGGAACAACATCCAGAGGTCGGCATCGTTCCCAGAAATTAAGGGAAACGAGGGAAAGCCGGGAAAACTGGCAGGAATAAGGGATCCGGAGGGTTGCTAATTACGCGAGCTCGTGAAGGGGGAGAAGCCATTTTCTGCGAAGACACAAAGACCCTCGCGTTATATTAATACACGAACGAGAGAGGGATGGAAAATTTGTTTCGGGAATTTCTTTTGTAACTCGATCCCTACGTTCGATAGCATTACTTCGTTGGAATAATTTCTAGATACGATAGATATACAACGTACTGCCACTTTAAGGTTATTGTGCAACTTTATTTCACCATTTTTGAACGTATTTAACGTAAGAATCCGGTTCCAGTTTGGAGCATACGACTGTTCAACCGCTCCTCTATTTATGAACATTTTTTTATACGTTCAATATAATAAATTCATTACTGTTTCAGGGTTCCATTTATTTTTTATATCTTTCTCGATAAACGTATCAAATTAACCCTGCTCTAATCTTCGAGACTCTGTTTAATTCACTCGCACCCACACCTTACTTTAGAAAAATTGCACGATTCCGATGAAAAGAATTTAAATATCAAAATCGAAGCTTAAATTTGCGGGCAGTATTAACGAATCGTTTATATTTACCTCGAAACTAGATACTGTTTTAGAAAAATAAGTTTAGTATGCAAGTATTAAGTAGGTTTAATTTCTACGTCTACTACTTGTCAACGACACTTGGATGTTGGATGACTTGGATATTTGGTTTATTGTACAGTACATTAACGTTGATTTCGTTTGATTGCAGGTAAAGTTTGGTTAGGCGATAACGAGGTCGCGTGGCGAACGGAACAGTCTTTCAAGAGGAGCTCTCCCCTAAATCCCTGCACCACCACGACTACCACGACGACGACAGGTGGCGGAGCACCGGCACATCCCCACCTGTCGCCACCCATTGCCGCCCCCGTGACCACTCCCGATCACAGAAGCCCCAGCAGCCTTCACGTGAAACTCGGCATCTCTCCCGGTGAGTACCAATCGCAATCCCTTTAAAAATTGAACGCCACAAGCTTCCCAGTGCAGTCACGCATCGTCGACTATCGTCGAACGCCATCCACCGATCACCAAGATTAACCCTTTGCACCCGAAACCGTGACAAAATTAATCTCACCCTCCATTTTGTATACACCCGTTGTAAATTAATTTTATCTTCTATTGCTATTTGTAAATTTCGTCTTGCTACCTTAGTTGTTTCGCACGAAATCGAATTCAACCCTGTCGGAGTAAATAAATAAATAAAATGAAGCAGTTTTGATAACTCTCGAGTGCAAAGGGTTAACACACGTGGTCACTGTGCGTGGAACGGTGAATGTCATTCGTACGAGAAATATAGCTCAGCTGCAATTATTAAGATTCTACTTTTGCTGTGTTCGCGCATAGCGCTTGACATTTAACGCGTTCATCGTTCTATGCATCGTATGTGATACGACAATCGATACTAAATGAATTTTATTCAATTGAAGTTCGCTGGAACTTATTATTGACAGCTTATTCGATAGCTGAGCAAATTACGATGAAGACATTACGATAAATTGTATTTGTATAGCGAATGAAAAGTAGGATATTTTCATGTTGTACATTTTGTTACTTTACCGAACATACGAATAGCGATTATGCTACATGCCTGGGCAAGTGTTAATGGCTATTTTGAAAGTAATGGAAAAGCATCGATTATAAACGCGTACTCGTTAAGTATAAATATGTGAAACAGATAACAGATACATTAATAACAAAATCCGGCGGATGTTATGTGTTACCACATTTGTCATTAGGCATCTATGAAGGTAAACGTGGTAACACTGATTTATAAACCGGTCATAAATGATTACTAGTAGAGGACGGTCGCAACGTTACTGCAGCTGCTTCATATCAAAATGTATTAACATGTATTTATCTTAAATACGTAAATTTTACATTCGTGTTAACGAAAAGAAAAGAAAGTACATAACAGTTTTGTAAATTAACTATACGGTGATTTATGTATTACACAGTTATAGCGTGGTATTGAATCTGTCGTTTCTATGTTCGAAACTTGGTTGGTGGCTGTCGATGGTAGTCGGTGAATGGCTCCAATATTTAAACATTATTTAACTCTATTCGAAGACGAGTCGGATTACTTGAATTTACGCGAGAGCAAATATTGAGACGAATACGGATAATTTATGCTTACGAGTACGCGATAAGATATTGGCTATGCGATGGCCGGAAAGAGTGACTCTGGCCGAGAACAGCGGCAGCACTCCGAAAAACCGAAGGGTCAGCGGCTTAAAGCGGCCTTAAAGCGGGGCTCTTTAAATAATGCAATAAACTTGATGTCATTTGGCGGACAATGGGAGGGGGGAGTTCCTTTTAGAGAAAGGTCCAGCGAAATTGCCCATCGCAGGTGCTCGTTTCTGACCCTCAGACCGCTCCGCCAATCACGATTCCCCGATTCGCGATGCTCGTCCGGTTTTCACTTGCGCCGATAATTGCCCACGATAACTGTTAGCGTTTTTATTTATCGCTATGCCGTTTTTTCTCGGCAGATTAAGTTAGCTTCGCATTTTCTTCGTTTTATACGAGGAGCAAGCTTTTTCAAGATTTTCGGGGTCGACGTATTCGTAACGGTCGGTTTCTAATTACTCGAATATTCTCAATTTCCTCGGTGATACTTGTCGAGAAAGAGATGGTATCCAAATTTGTAAATGGTGCTTGCAATACTTTGTCACCGAATGATATTTGAACACTGATTTTCGCCAACGAATTAATTAGATTTTTACGTACGTCAGTGTTAAATATTGCAAGCAATTTTTATCGAATAACCCTCGGTATTATAAGACGAAGCTAGAAGTTTAAAGTTCAAATTAAATTTCATCCTCGATAGCATTAGCTTTTGTTGAATCTGTGTCATAATTTATAGAACCAGTGTGACTCCTTATTGTAGAGCAAAGGGTTAAATTCCCAGTCGACGAGCGTTATCGTCGAAAAGTTTCCTAATAACCTTCCTATAGGTAAAATGTTACTAGCTTAAACCTTCCCACATATAGGGTAAATGTACCACGTACTGCCACTTCAAGGTTCGCGCGTAACTTTATTTAACTACTTCAGAAGCTATTTAACATAAAGATCGTTCCAGTTTGGAGCACAATATTGTTCAACGTCTCCTTTATTTATGAACATTTTCTTTTATATGTTCAATATAATAAATTCATTAATACGTAGTTGAAAATGTACAACAAAGTTCAATGTCCTTCGTACTGTCACTTGAAACTTTCCATTTAAATAAACACACGTTTCCCATATATTAACACGTCAGTTTGTGTAACAGATATAAGCTATATAGTAAACATCGCGCCTTGCCGAATTATGACACGTTCCATACTTTATAATTATATCGGTCACGTTTTAACACGTCGACTGCCATGGGGTTCACCTGTGATCGGCTACACTATGATTAACTAAAGCATTGTAATCAAATAAACAATCGCATTTCTAGTAATTTCACTGATTTCGATGTGTTACACCAGCAATATATCGGAAAGTATCATAGAAAAGTTAAGTAACAACAGTTCTTAATAAAATGATTGTAATACATGCATAGTTATAATGTACCCTACTGAAACAAATAAAATCGCCATGACAGTCAACGTGTCAATATTCAGCAGCACATTTACCTCCTAATATTTATTTATAAATATTAAGTGCAAACGAATATACAATGTCTACGTGTTGTTACGTAAACCGATGTCCAAATTTAATATAAAAATTTCTTTATTTACTATTCTTTACGCGTTACTTTGCCATTAAATGAACGAATTCAAGTGACAGTTACAGAAACAGTGACAGTACGTGGACCATTTATCTTAGAGTAATTAAAACCGCGCATCGCAGCAGAGCATCTGGAAACAAACAATCGGGAAATAGCCGGAGGCGTTGCGCTAGAAGTGCGGCATCTCGTCGCTATCGATCCGAACCGGAAGCCGGTCCAAGAGCCGTGGAGTTTCCTCCACGCTCCAACCAACTCACTCCGCTGAAACGGTGGCTCTCCTTTCGTTTGCTTAAGTAAACATTGCTCGAACAATAGCACGGGGGGCCCGATCGGGGGCCTCTTTGGCCGTGGATACCTCGTGCGGGGCAAAGAGGGAAACAGGGATGATTCTTCTTCCCTGTTCCCGTGGAAAAGAGAGGAAGCGGCATGTTTAATGCATCGTTCAACATTTCCATGTCAAACATCGCTTTGACTCGCGGAATTTAAAACCGTCTGGCCGGCGCACACATAAGTAGCGAGCAAGGGGGGTGCGTGTGTGCAAGCTGATGGGAAAACCGGCCATCTTTATTTACCGTCGAGCCGCCACTGGACAAGGTGCGCCAAGGCTCGATAACGGTGCCGATCGATAAGGGTCGAAAGTTGAAAGCCGCGCGGTTGTAACGCGAGACGGTTTTCCTTCGATTATGGGGCTGTTTTGAGGGCGGGGATGCGTTTAGTGGGTTGTGCTTTAGATCAATTCAGTTCTTAATTCTAAGGGGTAGGTTTTTAGCGGTATACTATCGATCGCCGCATCTATCGTAATTGGACTGTCTTATTTGTACTTACGATTAGTGTTTGTAAGGACATTGTTCTTGTGTTACTCTCTCATTAGCAGACGAAACAGTAACACGTGCGTTTTCGGTGTATCCAGCTTTGTGAAATGTGATGTATTGTAACGAGCATTGATATTCTTTTCTCTTCCACCGAACGAAACTCCGACACTCTTCTTATTTAATCCTGAAGATAAAAGTTAGGGATGGGAACCTCGAAACCTCTCGAAACTCGAAACGTATCTCGAGAATTCTCCAGACCCGAAACTTTGTGCTACTCTAATAAAAAATAAAAGATATTTTAACACTCGAACAATAAAACTACCCTCGATTTAACTTCCGCTTCTTTGCTGCTTTCGTAACGGAATAAATCTGTATAAGAGTCTGCAATTTAATAATAATTATTCGTGTCATTATATCAATCAAAGTAAACCATAACGTGCTCGAAAATAACATATATGATTTGTGTAACTTTGAACGTGAAATCTGAAATCCGACGAACGTGTTAAGGTGGAAGATCGGGGCAGACATTTTTTTTAGGTTAACGTCTACGGGTGTTAAAGAAAGAAAATACTGTGTATAAGTAGTATTCGGATCGTAGTTTCCACTTTAAGGGAGGATACAGGGTCCTTCGGAGTCTATTTGCCTCGCAAAGCTATCCCACCTAGCTGCCAAGTGTGTTTATTCGGTATATCAATAAGGACGAAGTGGAGGAAAGCGAGGATGAGGTTCCCCAAGGGTTTCGTCCTCTACGGTGCTCGCCTCTCTGCCGGACAGCTTGATAACATTATGTTTCTTGCGCCGACATATGCACTGGCCGGTTTTTGAAGAATGAGGGATAGCACCCTAAAATGTTCTACGAACCCACGACATGTGTCCAAACGATGATCCTTTCGCCTCGGAAAATGAACCCTTGAATAGACCGGTGGAAAACTATAAATCATACGAATAATTAAAGGGGGGGGGGGATAGGTACTCCCTAAATTTATGTAAATTCGAGATTTCTTGCAATTTGGGAATGACGCTATTGCAAACATAGCTAAGATTAGTTGCTTCGTTTATTTATTTATACTTAGGATATACGACAGATATTTATACGGATTACTTATGGGAGACGAGTGCTATAAGCTTCATTTAAAAGTGGGTGGAGAACAAAAGAAATTAAGAGAGGAACCAAGCTTATTAGCATCGTTAAAAGGTTAAGATGATCGTGAAAAGTGTTCCGATGTACTTCGCGTAGAATTAATCGGTGCTTATCAGAAGGGTGAGATGTACTAAAGCTAAATCTAAACAGAATTTCAGGGCAAGAAATAATTCCGTTCGAAACTTTCTAAGGAAATAATAGATCGTGCACAAGCTTGTGACTTCGAAGAGTCTTGAGATTAAAGCGGGATAATTTTAAAAATAAGCGGGCTCAAAATGAGTAGGTATCATTCTTATCTCTCAACAATGAAATTTTTATAAAAATAATTACAAAACATTAGGGATTAATCGTCAAACTAATATGTATACTGCGGATCTTTGTACATTTATAGAAAATTTAAATGTGTAAAATGGTATAGAATGCAAATGTTATTAAAAACAACAGAAAGTATTAAAAGTGAAATGCAAATTATAGTTTTCGGAGGATGAAACAATCCCCTATTTAGATCTCGTTTCTTTAGCTTTAGCTATAAAAATCTGAATTTGCATAGGTGCAATGACTGCCCCCAAAATTTATATACAATCAGGATTCTTATTTCAAATGCAATTCGTAGATTTTTGCGGACATGCAAGACGTTTAAAGCATAATCCTCGATAAAGGTACCTTGATTCGAATGTATAGGAAGATGGGGAGGTAAAAGGAGATGGTACGAAGAAGAATTGCGGACAAGTGCCTCTTAAAAAGTAATCTTTGAAGTCAGTGAACTGTGTAACGTAGTCTCGTCGCGTGTAAATTACGCTGTCCGGTTACGGAAGGATCCTTTCTTGTTGTTCTGGGATGTATCTCTCCCCTGGGACTATCATTCGTCTCTTCGGGATCACCCTCTTCCCTCCGAGGTATTTAAATTCCGTTTATTCGTCCAACCCCGAGCAAATTATTTCGCGTGCCTACTTCTTTCAACGTGTCCAGCGGTTAAATAAAAAAGGAACACGAGAAGCAACCCTCTTGGTTATTAAAAAATGTCAGAAATCACACCCTTTCTCACCCTTAGAACACTTTCACATTGGCCGGATTTCAAATACAGGGTGGCCACTGAACGGCTGAATGATACAAAACAAAAATAACTTTCGCAAACACGTGTTTCTTTAATTTTTTATTATTTCATTTGGAAATATTATTAATGGATATTTTTCAGTATTACGCATGAAAAACATCCCTTAAATCACCACCATTTTCCTGCTCACAAATACGGGCTCCTTTCACAGAATTTTCCATGACCTTACCGATTTGATTCCTTGAGATTCTTAGTACCCCGAAATCTAAAAGAGTAGAATTAAATCTAAAGTTTTAACGCGTAATCTCTCACTGAAATAAGAAAGCTCGATGAGTTTTACTCGTTGCTGGACACCATACGTATCCATTTTAATCACCAAGGGATGCTTCGTAACCCACAAAAAAAAAAGAAATGATTGAAGATGAAAAATGAACAAGTTATGACATTTTATCTTAAGATTAAAGAAAGTCGTCCATATTTCCATCCCTATTTAAACTATGCTTTATATGTCTTAGAGGGTGTTAATATAATTACTTGAAAAATTACGCAACCTCCCATTATCTCGTCAAATTTTCAATGCTACGAAGCAACTAGTTCGCGCTTATTAACTTTGTGGTAGAATTAAAAATCTGTTGTTGAACTATGGAACTAAAACTGAAACCCCAAAGAAAAGTTAAATTAATACCAATTTTTATGCGATAGTTTTGCAACCAATCTAATATCGTATAGAACATTAGATTTGTAATATTCTCTAACATTTCTCTAACTCTTTATTTATTTTTCCATATTTATATCCGAAGGGGCGGTTTTCATTGGAGGCGGTCCGTATTTCCATTTTACCGTGCAGCTTGAAATATCGAGCAGCGGCCATATGCGAGCCAATAACCCGGTCTACGCGCCGCTGCTGTACACGAACCTTTCATATAGGGAGCAGGGGACGCGAGAAAGGGTGGTCCATGAAATATTGGCTACATAGATTTCGACCATTATTGCCGTGTGTAAAACACGGCGACATTTGGCGCTAAATCGATCAGCCTAGCGCCGCGTCGCAGCTTCATTCGCGAGGGACTATGTTCGTGGACCGCGAGAATACTCTTCCGTCGATTAAGTCGAAGATAGGGTCTTTGACAACAGTATAGAAGCTTAGATCTATTTATTAACTTCCTATATATATATATTATAGATCGATGCAAAATTCCACTCAACCCTCCCATTTAACCGTTCCTACAACAATTTTTGGTCGACGGTTTCGATCGGTGATAATATCTCGAAATTTTCTGGAATGAAAGGAGATGAAAAGCACTTCTACAGAGAATTTTTTCTCATTTTACACGGGAAAAGATTCCGTTGTTACTGGGAATATCAACACCCGTCGATCGAAGCGCGCCACTCGGCGTTTAATTGAATTTTCCAACGCGTTCATAGCCCACCGAATCGAAGGAGACAGCTTTCAGCACAGTTCGAAACAATTCGACCGGTCATAAAACTCGAACGCGAGTTCGGTCACTATAAATCCGGACTCTTAACTGCGTGACGATAAATCACACAACTTATATGAGAAAAAGACAGGGAATTGTAGTAGGGGTGGGGATGGAAAGACTGCGAAACTAGCGGCGTAGATCTTTCCCTTCGATTCTCGTCTCGAACGAAATTCCTACGTAAAGGATCGATCCCCTAGACCCATCGTCTCCTCTTCCTCTTTTCCTTCTCTCGCGATGAAAGCGACGCCAGCGCGAGCGAGGTATATTTCTGTGCTGGCAAGACGCGGCCAGTTAAATCAGAATTCAATTTGAACGACGTTCGAGCTGGGAGATCCCCATAGAAGATACGAAATATTCATGGCGAGAATACTTTATCCGTTGTTATTCTTAGGCCGCGGCCACACGGCCTTCCATAAATACATTGCTCTCCGCGACGAACATTTACACCGTTTCATCGCCGTCTTTGCTCGCTGATATTTCATCTTCAACCCTTTCGCTGCCAACGTCACGGATACAGGGTAGATGTGCCAATTGCTTGCCACTTTAAGCTTGTCGCTTTAAGCAACTTCATTTCGTTATTTTGGAAGTTATTTCACCTACGAATCGTTCCGGTTTCGAGCACAACATCAATTAACCGCTCTTTTGTTTACGATGATTTTCTTCGTATGTTAAATACGATGTATTAATCACTAATTCGTTGAAAATGTGTAACGAAGTTGAATATCCCTCGTGCTGTTATTTGAAAAGTTGTCACTCGAAGGGAGATGATCCTTACATGTATTAACACGTCAGTTTGTATGACAGATAAAAGATAAACCGTTGAATCATCGTCTTTACTGCGTTATAAAAATTTTCATACTTTCTACTTGCAGTGCATTAGTAGCGTTTTACTGTCCTGTTACGAGTTAACTCTTCGTCCCCATGTCCCACCGTGGCTTTTTATACCCAACTTGCATGGTGGGCTTTCTTTAAACCCCCTTACTTTGAAATAAAAAAAAAAGGAAAATCTTGTGGCTCAAGGAATTAACTCGTGTTTGCATTTTCATTACTCTCTGTAACTCTTAAGTCTGAATGCAATTTCGCGTAAAGTGTTCCAAAGTGTATCCTTAGTTTCCATATTTTAGGAAACATAATAACCAGAGGGGACCAAAACTAGCAAATAATGTGTATCGACGTTTATTGAGATGCTTTCATTCGACATTCAATTGTGAAAAAATAATCTACGCGAAATAGTTTTGGCTCGAAGTTGCCGTTAATTGCGATCATCCAACGCTATTGGCATCTTGAAACGTTTTCAATCTTTTGCCAACTGAATAATATGAAGGAACACGGAAAGGAAGAATATAAATTAAGCGCGATGCAATTCAATATTCTTATTTCGCGAACATAATCCGGCGTAGCGAAAGGGTTAATAACAGAAGGCACCCTTTCGAATGTTTAGAAGCAGCAGCCCTTAGAGTGCTTGCAACTTTATGATTTACAACGTAAGAAGACCTAATTACGTCGACTAAATCAGCGTTTTATGCACGTTGGTCCCGGAACAGTGATGGTGCGAGATGATGAGCAAAAATGAGATGCACGGTGGTAATTGATGACCCGCTTTAATAAGCCGAAAGACGTTGCACCCGCAAAAAGCTCGAGGCGGTCGCGTGGATTCGAGGCGGGGGAAGCAGCTGCTCGCGCAAATTAGCATCGAGCTATAAACGATAACATTTTCGATAATGCCCCACCGAATTGTGCGCGCGGATCGGCAGCATAATTGAAAACGTAATTAAACTAGGAGTTGCCGAAGTTATCTCGTTGGCTCGAAAATTTATCCGTGCATCGTTGCCCCAATTTTCTATCTCGTCCTTGTGCTCTTTCATAGTAAAATGTTCGCGCATCGACGAAACGTTCGCATTGTTTGCATTCCGACGAAGCAATCCAGGTTACAACTGCGCATTAAACGTTGATAAGTAGGCTGCGAATTTTTATGCAAATTCGTTCATTTATAAATAGAAGTTTGATAATGGGTCAGAAGTTGGACTTAAATCGAGGGTTGCTTCACCTTCTGTATATCATAATTTCTATTACGCTTCATCTGCTATACTTTACTACACTGTAATCTCTGGTTAAATTTCGAACAAATGAATAAAAGTCCGCAGTCTATTATCACATTTCTATTTCTGACATTTTCGAACCATAATTTGCATATAATTTTAGGATATAAGTGAAATACGGGTGCAACTACTTAATCTTTGAGTGATGACATTTTTAATATCACTAGTAGTAACGTGACGTCAAATCGACGTGACTGTATTAATTCAACGACGATAAGAGAATTAAAAGAAATACACGTAAAATATGCTCGATATTTGCAGTTAATTAGAAATACAATTAAAATACGAGAAACTCAGTAAGTAGTAAAGAATATGTAAATCTTTACAATAATTATGCGAAGTTAATTTGACGTACGTCATCGCTATTGTAGTGATACAAAGTCAACTTGTACGTCGCCACTAGTATAAGGAGTCAATTTGACGCACGTCACCAATTGAAGGTTAATGATTTATTTTATTTTGTATTAAAATTGATCGCTACAATGATACTAATACTGTCCTCGACGCTGAAGAAATGAAAAGCTCGTATCCGCGTCTCTCGTTGAGAATGTGTTTAACCCTTTGAGTGCTATGAACGCGTATGAATCAATATCGAGTTTACAAATTCGGCTCGTTGAAAACAACGAAGGATTAATACTAAATATTGTCTAAACGTGAATTACGATATTAACATTAACCCCTTGACTTGTAAGCTGATTTTGACCTAAATTAAATGCATACGACAAATGCACGTTGCATTTCTAATAAATTACAATTTTACTTCTAAATGTGTTACGAAACTATAAGATTAATGTCTACGGAATGCAAATTACGTGTAATACACCCATACTGTGTTAAAACAGTAAATATGTAACTCAAACTTCTCAGCAATTGGAAAATGATCAAGTCAAGGGGTTGAAAAACTTATGTACTCGTCATTCGAATAAAATAATTGCAAAATTACTTAGCACCGAAAGGGTTAACAAGTAACCGATTGGAAAATACCGTTACGGATGAATCGTGACATTTATGCGGGTTCGCGTGATTTGATTTATCACGGTTCGCCCACAATTTCGTACGCTCCTCGATGAGGATACCAATTACCCCAAAAATTTATAATAAAGCGCGATTTACCATAATTAATCGATTATACCGGCGGGACGTGCGGACTCGCGGGGCACCACGCTAGCCGAGGGGATTTTTTTTAGATCATAATTTTAGATAGGCCGCTCGCCGTTCCCGCTGACGCAAATGGCGGCGTGTAGGCAAATTGAGGTGAGATTGGAGGTCAGCGCGATCCGCCGACCGTTGCGCGGCTCACCGCCTTCTCTACCGGGCGATGCAAAAGCAATTTGTAACTTTGCTGCCCTTATCTTTTAGTCCTTTAACAAAATCCACTCAACGGGAGAACCCGATAATACACGGTAAAAACTGCAACGCAGAAGAAACCGAACGGATAACTTTCAGGCTACACCTGAATTACTCGAATCTCATTTTGAGATCGATGACATTTTACTATAAGATGTTCGTATTGAAATCATCTGTGGATTATAAAGAGAAAATTAGTGCAGGGTAAAGCGTACGTTTATGCTTGCCAACAACGTTCGTATATATGCTAATCTTTTCGATGATTCGTCTTGCCTGCTCAAATCTTCGCCACGAAATATTTCTACTTAAGCTTAGTCTATCATTGTTATATGTATTCGTTAACTAATCGGTTTCTCTTACCCGTAAGTAAATAAATGGATAAATAAAATGACAACCACCGAATGCGTCAATTCTTCGTCCAAGCTTTCTGAATCGAAGGGTGCAAAGAAAACAGTGAAGCATATTTCGTCATAGTTGGATTACTTGGATTTGATCATCGAAAGGCAATTTGCGGAATCGTGTGCGATTAATAAGAAGAAAATCGGGCTGCAGTGAGGGAGGAAATAATAACGACGGATCGTATAAATTTTGCCGCAGCGATTTTAGGATTCAGAGATGCAGATCAGCGAAAGACGCAAGAAACTCGCGACCACTGAACGGGCTATTAGCATCAGATCGTCGAGGCCTCTATTAATAGCGAAGAAAAAGGCTTGGCGGAGGATCAATTATTTTCTTGCCTCGGTTAATGCCACCGTTAGTTCACCGGGATACTTCTCCTAACATCGTACACACGCGTGATGACTCTATTTCCTCAAGGTCGCACTTTTTTCCCCTCTCCGCGTAATCTGCATCTCCTCCAAAACACTTGGAAGCTAATAAAACGTATGAAAAGTACGGAAGAAACGTACGGAAAGTTTGAAGAAGAAGCAGCCAGGTGATTATGTTAAAATGCCAAGCAATTGCACTGCGCGTGTACGCAAAAAGAATATGGAAGAATAAGTGGATCTTGTAACGCTGTCCATCTAGTTTCCTGCAATCCAGGATACGCGTGAATACGTAACGATCCGAACCTTACTCTCACGTGTTTCCACCACGTCTGACAGCCTCTGTCCAAAGAGAAGAGGATAAACCGAACTACTAATTAACGGAGACCGGTAGAGGAACCCTGGACTCACCTATCCCCGCGACCCTCTATGCGTTCGCGTCGAAGCTGAGCTAATACGTTGCCCTATCACTGGATCAATCGTGTCCGGGATTCAAAGGGTTCCTGAAACTTGCCTTTGCCAAATCGAGTAACGCAATTTCGCGATCGGGCCCACGGACAGCGTTAATATTAATGATCCCGACCAAGTATTCCGGGATTCGTTTTCTTTCCAAGCGTTGATTTATGGCAGTCTAGGTTTTGCGCTGATCGTCGGTAGTCAGAAGAAGATATTCACTGATCAAGATTTATCGATATGCTGCGAATATTTCCGTGCAAATACTGAATGTATCTACGCGATACGTTTAAGGATGGAGGATTCATTAGGGCGAGATTTTAGCAGATTTCCTATAGAAACAGGATTTGGAGTATCTATGTTTCTATGTGATTTTTAAACTACGGTAGAGATTCCCGTATTCGAAGTAATAGGAAAACAATAGTGGCTGGACAAGAGGAGTTTCGGATAATTGAAGAATCCCGTAAAAATGAATAAAATTGATGATGTATTTCAATGTTTAACCCTTTGACTACGAAGCACTGAAAGTTTAAACTCTAGCTGTGGTCGAAATACCTATTAATGTACCACGTACTCTTAAATAACTATACAACGTGCACGTAAGTCACTATTTAGCTTTCTCTTTCCGTGTCCATTTCAAGCCCTGATAATTTTCATCGGTGGATGATACAATCTTCTTGTTTAACTTAGTTCTCTAAGTTCTCGCGTGTGGTACAATCCTCAGACGTATACAACAGCCAAATGGTTAAGGATCCCATATCTTTTTGGCTACGATTGTAGATTTCCCGACGTCATGAATTCTTGCCAATTTCGTCACACTTTTATCACTTTTAGATCTTGAATTGTTTTGGAATTTGCTTCAACAGTTAGAATCACGCGTTTTCGTTTCCTTGCCGTTGCGATACGTACTCTGCTAGCTTCATACTGAATCGTAGTGATTAGAATTTGGTCGGTCTAGCACATGGAAGTATGTATACGTGAAACGCTATTCGGATAACAGATTATCCGGGTAATATACTCTAGTTCTAAATTAGTTCCTTTTCAATAATTTACCAATTACTACATTTGTGTCGCGGGCTAAATCGAGATCAATTTTTGGGTACTTTAAACTAGTACCACATAATCTCGAAACGGTTAATCCGTGAAAAACCAAGATTCCTACAGTTTACAGTTCACATACTCAAATGTTGTTCCTCGCATTCGAAGTCTTAGTTGCAAATAAATTCATCTCACGTATCTTCGTGCGACCGAACTTTGCATTACACTCGACCCGCAAGAATTTCCCGATCCACCGCGTGGAATTAGCTCGCATTACGGTTAAAATAACACGCGGTTACGGCACACGCAATCGAACGCAGCGAAATAAAAGCTCGCATCGTGGCTGAAATTAAGTTAATCCAATCTCCGGATTTCTCATTTTCCACCGTGGTGAACGCGGAGGATGAAGAAGGAATCACCCGGTACGTGAATCGGCGCGAAGCACCGCGTAATACCAAGGGATCACGGTGGACCGGCTAACGTGATTATTATAAAGTCAATACGTTGCTAACTCATCAGCCGGCTCCGCCCTCTAACAGCCCGGTAATATGCACCGGCCAAGAAGTCAGTTACGCTCTATCAGTACTCTCTTTCTCTTTCCCTTTCTCGCTTCCTTCTTCCTCTTCTTCGCTCTTCTTTCTCCCTCGATTTGACCCTTTTCCTCTCTTCCATCGTACATACCATCGTCCGTCTCTGTTCTCGTTGCTCGTACCTTTCCTCGTCGGTTGGACGCGATGCGGCTCGGTCTCGCTTCATCGAGAAACGCCGAGTGTCTACGTCGGATAGGCACGTAAGTACCTACCTACGCGTGTAACCTACCGTACGTACCTTCCTTCAGCCTCCTGCTGCTCTTTCTTCTTCTTTTCCCTACTCTTTCTCTTTCCATCGTTCGTGTTTGCACGTGCAATACACGCTCCGCGGTACAGCACGACGTATCTGGCGGATCTCGAACGAGCCGCACGAAATCGCTGCCTGCAATTACCCCCGAGAAATATATTACTTAAGGATTGCTCGCTAAGAACGCAGACGATAAGGATGCTTCCACGTCCGGCGATCACGGTCCCCCGCGTGAACTCCGTTCGCCTCTTGCTGGGCTTCCAGCATCTATGTGCGTAGCGGCTGTAATGGGATTCGATTTTGTGCAAATCCTCAACTTACTTGGGTGGTATCTTTGATTAGGAATCGCAATATCTGGGTGTGCGGCTAGCCAATTATGATAGGAATTCTTTTCGAATATCCTCGAATTCTTGATAACATTCAAATCTAACGAACTTTAGAATTCCAAGCTTTCGAGTTCTCGAGTGTCCGAATTTCCGAGCATTTGGTTTCCTGAGATTTTGGATTATGAAGCGGTTCGATTACCAAGCTTTTTGATTCCCAAGCGTTTCAATTTCTAAACCATTGGATTTTCATACTTTTCGATTTCAAGCGTTTGTATCGACGGAAGTGTCCATCAAATTTTGTAGTCGTTCGAGTAATTATGAGCAGCACTGTATGTGTCCGAATTTTACTTCGAGCCACTGCAGTCACCAGTTACCCAAAAAACAGAGGTGAATCATCGAGTCATCCCTTACTTAAGGTCCAAACTACTGTCCATCGGAGCATTTTATCGTCGAAAACTCTGTCAGCACGCTTCAGAACGTAATCCTTTGACTTGTTTAATCCATAGATCGCCAATATCACCCGCAAACCAATAAACTCTTCTCTCTACAAAATTCACGCGCAACATCCACCATTCTCCCATTATCGCTTCTCTTCGCAATTAAAGTACTCCAAAGTATCCAGTTCCCAGTTTTAACAAGAATTCGTGTTAAAATCAGAAGTTACTCAACTTTCACCTCAATTCCGTATCGAGTCCTAAAATCTACCGTATCCGAGATTTAACATCTTTAACATCTGCCGATCTCCGAGCGTGATCTACGAAAACGATCGATGCTTATCGAGGAAGTCGAGGTGATAAATGCACGCGCAGCGGCGTGCAGCCGATAACGTAATACGGGAAAAGGGAAAAATAAGAGAGGCGAGAGGGCTCAAGTATCTGTTACACGCCTTACGGACAGCCAGGAACGCGTTATTACAGCTACGGTGGTGCAGTGCGAGGGGAGCCGCGACTTTTTTCCCCAGCAACGCGAAGTTCAAGGTCCGGCTTGGGCTGGGTCGTTTCATTCATGTGTGCCTCGTCGAACACGGGCGAGGAACTCGTGCTCGCACTTTACGAAGCAACGTATCGACGTGGCACCACTTTTTGCCAAAACCATTCCACCACTGTTGCCTTTACACGCTTGGAATATTTATTTATGCAGAGTGTCAAGTTATGGAGTAGATTTTAACCCTTTCACGAGTACGGCGAAAAATTGTTGGGCCCAAAGGTGTTACCTCGTACGTATGTAGCTTATAGTACGTAACTGCAGCTATGTTTTCGTGCTCTATTTGATGGAAACGGATTTCACAATGTTCCGTTATATTATCTTTAATGTGTTCTTTCATCCTTCGTATCGATGCATTATGTTTGAAACTTGTGTAAGAAACGGAGAAATATAGAAAATCGCTAAACTTGTTTACCGTTAAAAATATACGATTGAGTTAGTCAATTTGGCCGTAAAGTGTCCTATGGTTCTGAACCCTAGTAAAAAAGGACGATGCCTAAACGCAATCGATGATGCATTTAATGTAAATTTCATATTAGACGTCGAATCATTTGAGACTGTACGAGCGAATAGTAAATCAGTTATCCAGCGACGATGTTCGAGAGTGAAAATATTAATTCTAGAGAGAATAACGATATAACCCACGGTCAAGGAAGGACATCGAACACCCCAACTTCCACGAAGCCAGAACGCAGAAACTTGTGTTTAGAGAATGTAAGATTACCTTCTGATTAAATGCAAGGCGCCGCCGCGCTGCGAGAAAGCGCGACGGAGTGTTCACACCCAAGGAGCAGCCAAGCGGACAGGTTTTCATGGCTAATTTCGCGAACACCGGGGCCCTCCGCCAAGATGCACACCACGATCATGATGCAACATCCTCTTACACACCCATCGATTCTCCCATATACAGTCTCCACGTGAAGTCCGCTGCTACGAGATGAATTGAACGAAGTGCGTGTCGGTGTTGGTGTACGCGTGTGTGCCCGGCCGGACTACAGGGTCAGAGGTTAAGCGGCGTGATTGAGTCTTGCTTACAAGGAGCCGCCCTTCGTTGCTGCTCTCGGTTCCTACCTTCTTCGTGGGGAAGGAAACCATAATGCAATTTAAGCCATAATGCTTGACTTTAAATTGAAAAGATTGCCTGGGGGATGCGAGGGAGCCCGGACTATCGCTGCGACCACAGAGGCGGTGGTGCTGATGCCGTGTTGCGGTTCCGCAGGATCAAAAGGGCCAATCCCTCACCTCTCTGTCCATCTACAATGTTTCATGCGCTCAAGTACGAGTTGGAAAATGCAGAATCTTACATAGGAGAACTGACACAAGAAGAGGAGTCTATCTTCGGAGATTGCTGATCAAGAGTGGAAAGGGGAAACGAAGAAACGGTTGGGGAAGTTGATCTAAACCTTTACATTGTTACGAAGCTCGATTTCATTGTGACATTCGTTATAGGGACGTGTTATATGGGCGTATATTTAACCCTTCCTCTACGAAGAGTGTACATATACGCTCTCATAAGTGAGCTACCATTTACTAAAAGCATACGCGTACCTTTTTTGTAACTTACAATTAATACTATCTTTATTATTGTTCCTAAATATTGTACTGTAATTATTCGGAATATTCGGATACTTATGCTCATACCGTTTGCGTATTAATAGAAATTGCCTTCGTCTAATCGAGATTTTTGACAGATTAAATGAGACAGTAAGTCGAACGCAAATCTTCATAGATTTTGGAATGGATTCTTAAACTGGAGCTTCTTCGTAACAAGGTAAACTTTTTAATAATAGCGAAGACGAGTTTGCTTGGAAATAACGTTGACAATATCATAAGTGAAGTATTTGAGCGCAGTGAAATAGGCAACAGCACTGGAGACAGTAATCGAATGATCGATTAAAGAGTTGGAAAATTATAGTAATAAATATTAGAAGTTAAATTGATTCTGTTACTACGGTGGAACATTATAAAACTCGAAATATCTATATTCAATTATGTGCAATACAAAACACATTAGATTGATTAGATATCGAAATACAAGTTACATTCGTTGCTACACGTATGTTAGTTTAAAAAAACTATCAACTTCCTCCCGTTGCCAGAGTTTTTTGCAGCAAAGAGACCTTCGAGTGCAAAGGGTTAACGCGTATTCTAATTAACCTTTGCACCTTTTTTAGGGTTGGATGACGTCGATCAGGGAGAAACGCTAGCTTCGTAAGGAATACTAGCCGCTTGGGTGCATAGCAGATGGTCAATTTCCGTGTTTAGGAATTTTCGAGATCGAATGCCGGAGATAGACTTCGTTATTCTAGGATGAATCCTCCCGCAGATGCGACTAACGTTGCGAACGAGACACTTCCCGACGGATGGACGTGAAAATGGTTGGTTTAATTCCGCTGGAAGGGAGGCTGATTATTCTCGGTGAAATTGCAACATCGACAGGTGTCGAGGGAAAGGAATTCCCGGCTGAAAGTTCGGGAGATCTAATAATTTCGAGCACGAAGTCGAAGTTGTTCCCTCGATTGGCAAACTTCGCCACGCGGTCCCGTTGACCAATGGCCATCTGTCGGGTCGTTGCTGTACTGGTTCCTCCCTGTTCCCCCCTCGAGCCGGTCTGCCACGCTCCAGCTTACATTTCCAATCAATAACCGATTGAACAACCCCCTCTCAACCCCCATCTGCCGTTCGCATTCCTCAAAACTAACAATCCTGCGTTCCGTGGCTTCGCGTTGCTCTTTTCTTTGCTGCTCCTCCAAAGATGGATAATTGTCCGGTTGTAAGGAACTTTCGTAGCTGATGGTTCAGGATGATAAGCTAACATTTTGATAAATTTTTCACAGCTAGCGATTGGACAATTCGTGTCGAAAATGGGATAATGCTTGTAAAGAAATTGTGGAATATAATGCTACCCCTGGCGAAAAGTTTTCGGCCAAACGCGATAATAGCAGGCGAAACCAATAATGTTTTCGTAGTGCAAAGTGCTGTTGGATAACTATAAAATTTAATAGAAAATTCGTAGACAACGCGGAGCAACGTTAGTCAATGAAAGTAGGGTTTGCAAACGTTCCACCGATATTGCATACGATTAGAAACGTTGATTCATAGAAACCCCTAAAACCCCTGCAAGTCGAAATAAAACTTACTTTAACTCGAATCATTCGCCAAATATTTAGACGCATTCTTTTATCTCTGTAGCTAAAATTTAGAATAATCAGATTTTAGAGATACTTTAGAGTAACTAAATTTTATACATTAAACTTTTATCATTGTCTCTGTAACTCAATCTTATAGCTATGTACGTCATACTTTGTCGAACAAATGAACACTGTAAACCACAAGATGTCTGAATCTCTCCTAAATCGAATTTTCATAAGTTCAACCCCTGTTATTCGACAATTTCCACAAGACCTCTTAACTCGATTTCAAGCCACCCCTTGAGATTCGAGTTATCCACCTTCGACTGTATGTTTAATAATCCACCATATGATTAGCCGCCAAGTTTTCGAATACATAGAAGAGATCTATCGATAGATCTATTTTCTCGAAAGCTAAGAGGCAGGGGTGAGGGTGGGTGAGGGGGGATGAGATGATAAATCAGATAGGTGGCAGCAGCTGGTGCTCGGGAAATTGCCTGACCATTGTATCGGGACGTGTTATTTTGGAAAATCATCTCTCGGCTCTTTGCCTGCTAATTTCGGTGAGCCTTATGCCCGAAATTACTACCTACTTCCTGGGTCGCGGACCTGTCGGTGGCCGGCAACCCTCGGCCCGGGCATATGGAATGCGGTTATGGACAGCCTATCGGGTTCCCTCGGACCGACTTCGCTTTGCCTTTAATTGCGACTCTGCTTCCCTTCGTTTCCCTCTTCCGGCAATATTTTCTACACTCTTTTTTTCAACTGAATAATGAAATCAGATCGATACGCCATTGTTTTGTTGAAGGAATTTCAAATATTGCGCGCGATGCACGAAAAAGCACAGGAGAGATGAAGTTGATATTACCTCCATTAGAATTGGGCACAAAAAACCTTCTCATTCCTGCATACTTGATAAAGAGTCGGTCCCGATGTGTGAATTATGTCAAATACTAACTTTAATGGACCATTTGATTCGTGTCCTGAATTCAATGTCTATCGTAACGAATACAGAATTGGGACCACAATTAAAGTTAACATAGAAATAAAAAAGAAATACAAAAATATATATTGTTATAGAAAAGAATACGGAAATGTAAGGAATATGGAAAGAATTTATTATATGGAAAGGGCGATTATCCCGTTCATTGAAAAATATAGGAAAATTTTACTCGCAACGATAACGTGACGCAAACATGAAACAGAAATGGAACACGGATTGTTTTATCGCTGATTTCATTTGTATGAAATATGTATTACACTAACATACTGCTATGATTCTTCTTTCTAAAACGGAACAATGCTCGACATAATTCGGATCACGTTTACTTCTATACAAACTTCTGGTTCTCCCAATCAATTCAGGTTTACATACAGAAGCACTTGCGTATGTTTTAGACGGAATACGCCAGACGTGATTTCCACTGGCGCCACGATTAAAGAGTTAAAGTTAAGGGTTGAAACAACTCGCGAAAAGTGACAAGAATAATTTCTACGAATGCAAATCTTTGTTTACCAAAAAAATGAACGTGTTGACGCAAAGTTTCAGCAATTCCCTCAACAACTAAAGAGACGATTAACAAGTTTTTACGGTATTCTTTTCGCTTTGCACGGTTCCGTAAAAGGTGCCGCAACCATGGTTGCCTAAAGATTCACCGAAACTTTCCGCAACATCAAAGCTAGCCGCGGGTGAATATTAAAAACGTCAGTGAATATCCAACAGGTTTACCTGACCTTTTCCCTTCATAGAGGCGTCTCCCTTGGTTGGCCAAGTGCATAGATATGTAAATGCACTTTTTGCCTTTGCCGAACGAAGAGAAATTTCGGGGAAAAGAGGCTCGTGCAAAGATGATAGCAGCCGACACGTAACGAGAACGTGAGCCTGACGGTAATGAGAGTCTTAAAGCTCCTCCGGACATCCTTTTGCATTAGCATGTCGAAAGATGCGCCGATCAGGCTACACCGTTTCCGAATGGAAGATCGGAATCACCCCGGCCTTCCCTCAGGTAGCCTTATGAACTCATTAAGGCGCCTTTGTGGTCGAGTTCGCTTTCCTGCGATCTGTGCAGCTGATGGACTGACGTTGTTGCTTTTAAGATCCTCGAGATTTTTGTGAGGGCTGCAATTTGCTTCCCCAACCTTCCGCGTACCACGTGGGACTAAATTAACCCTAACGATTTTAAAACTGTTGTCATGTTTTCAAAGTGTTGTGGGTTTTCGTGTGGCCGGGGTTGAAACGTTGCCGTTTCGTGTTATAGACATTTTACGATAATTACAATACACATATATATACTTTACTATAATTATTTTAATTCGATGATTCTATTAATCACTTGCGCTGGAGTGACGTGCTATACACGTCGATCAGATCTACTGAAACCTGTGATATTTTCGAGGTTGAAAAGTATGCAGAATTAAGAAGGATTGCGACTAGTACGTTTCACGCATTGACGTTAAAAATTGGTCTGAAAATTGTATAGAAATTAAATTGCCGTGGATAAGTGTATCACAGGTACTCGTTAAATAATTGGGCTAAAAGTAAATTTTTTTACTTTTTATTATAAAATGCCACCCCTTTGATAAACCACCCCTGCGCTGTGAACAATCTGCCTACCATTAGGCAGCGGCCCTAATGTCAGATCGTTGTTCTCGATGAATTTGGAAATATAGATAACTGCGACAGCAACGAATTAAGCTTGCCACGTTTATTCTGTTCCTCCCGTTTGATGGGAAACATGGACGTGACCCTTGCTGTGTTTGGGTCATAATACGAGTATGAACCACCCCGTACGAGTCGTCGAAAATGTGCTCCGTGACCCCTGGCCTGGACACGAGTGTCATACGAGCAATGCTGTTATACAATGACGCAGTTCACTGGACCTTTGATCCCTCTCCATACGGGACAATGCGAGAATCGCGGTAGAAAATTCGTATAATCGTACCTGCAGTGCTTCCATCAGTCGTGGATCTTGAAAACGTTTCATTTTCATGTTACCAATCGTTTAAAGATACAGGGTGACTCGCAGCCTAACGACAGATAAAAAGAATTAATATTTGGAGTAATTTTTAATTAGCGATTATTAATCTTACGAATTGAAACTAAAGATCAAGTTAACATTCAACTTTGTTGCAAGTAGAATCCCTTTATTCTTAGTATAACTCGATTATTGTATGCCAAGGGATTAACAAACTTCCAAAGCGGAAGTATCATTTATTTGTTTGTAATAAATAACATATAAATAACAGTCAAGAATTACAACCAATTGAAATCTGTCAACACCTTGTGATACACCCTAATAATAAAACCACAGCACGGTCTATTTATTTCATTATTCAGTTTAAAATGTAAGAAGAATTGTTGCTACTTTGCCACAGTTCGGTTTAATTTCCATCGTCCTACCATTTCTCTTCCCATCATCCCCGACAAACGAGTTTAATGAATTCAGCCGCAACAAATGTCCAGCTATCCGCCCCGATCAACCTCTCTCCCTTTACGAGTCGCACGAATTTCACGGCAACGTTTCCAGTTTCAAGTGAAGCAACGTTAGCCACGCGACCGTTTTCCAGCGGCAATCTGCCAGCTTCCCGCCCGGAAATTTGTCCCAGGCCATTATCGTAGGCACAATTAAAGCCAATAATTCACCAGGCCATGGGGTAGCCGTGCACGAGAGCAACGTATGAAAGGGCGAAGTGTCCACGCTCCAGATTTTCGAGTGTGTCCGTTTTTCCCTCCCCCGAGTGGCGGCGCGCACACACTGGACTAACAATAATGGCCACTGACCATCGGCCATCCCTGAATATTCTCAGCCGATGATTCAATCCGACAATGGATCGTTCGGTCGGACAATGCTCTGGTCAAATGCACTATCGACGGCAAACGGTGGACACGGGGGTGGTTGCAAAATAGGGGCGGCGAATGGACCCTTACGTTGATCTCTCCCCCCTTCAACGTTGAAAGCGTGGGTGGCTGGAACGTGGCCTTTCACGCGCGGGACCTCGTAGCATTTTCTTCCCAGAATCTCTCTGAAAATTTACTCGATTCTGATCGATCTTCAAGTAAGGGAGAATGACAGAGGAATGATATATATATATATATATATATACACACTTAGTGACAGAAGTGAAGAAACAAAGTAGTCACTTACGAATTTTTATGTATCCTTTCGTTTCTAAAATTCACAGTTTAGAATTTACAGTAGCATAAAGATATGGTATTACATACATCAATAAACAACATGTTCTTCTACTTTTACTTCAAATCCATGTAACTCGAAAGATAGCGACGACATAAAGTTTCGCAAATACGTACTATGTTTCTTAACTTTTGTCAATAAGTGTATATCAAGGATCGGACAATTAGATTTTCATGCTCTAATTCCACTATTTTCATAGAATTTTGCTAAACCAATCCGAGTATTTCAACCCCCGCAATGTGCACGTTCCCTAAATCCAGAGCTCAGCTGTGAGTCGGATAGAAAAATAGAATTTCCAAGCTTTCGGATTGCCATGCGCCTGAATTTTCAAGCTTTCGAATTTCATGCGTTTCAATTCTTAATTTTTTAAAGTCCACAGCGTTTAAGTTTCCAAGTTTTTATATTTCTAAGCATTTGATTATCCAAGCTTTTGGATTTCTTTATATTTCTAAGCAGTTGATTAGAGAAACTCTTCAGAATTGTGTCGCTACGAATTTCTATCGCATTTATACAAAATTGCGAATAAGCTATTTCAAGCACCTTGATAATTCTAACGTTACTTATCTCAAAGTAAAATAGGACGTACAATAACGTTATCGAAGGAACTGTTAATGAGGTGCTTGATTGTTTGATTAGAACCCCTCCAGACGTTGGCCCATTTCATTGCCGGCGATTAATTAAGCCAATGGACTAATTAACCGAATTAGATAATTTGCAGATCGATCCGGGTGTAAAAATAATTGAGACTCAACGTTATCCGGCTATAGTTTTTCTGGCCAACGGGTGTATTTATATCGGCGAACCGTGGGAAGGCCAATTCCATCGCAATTGCTCAATCAACATTTACAATAATGATCAGCGATGGCTGGCAGCTGGTAGATTAATCCAATTCACGACCGAAGAAGCTTCGTACCATATTTTCACTTCCTCTTCTCTGCGCGCATTTTCCTGCGTTCCCTTATTTAACGGTCGAAAGCCTCGACATGGGCCTCGCGAAGATTTACAAGCGGTCGGCCGATGGAAATGTAGATTTTTGCAAAACACGCAAAGCCCATTTGGAATTTTCGTAGGCGTAAAAAAGAAAAAGTTTACAACACCCCTGGTCCTCGAACCAGGGACGCAAATGTGTTTTTTTCGTTCCTTTTTTTTTCCGCCTCATTTCAGGAGAGGTTACTCTCTAGTTTTACGACTTAATGACTCTAACCGGCGAGGCATTCCGAAATTCCGATGAACTGCAGCGCAGTTGTTCCTTCTTCTTTTCTTTTTTTTTCTCTTCTGCCTCCTCCGCAACACCCTTCGTTTCAACGAAAGGGCTGAGGAAATAACCAGCAATGGAATTTACTGCGTTCGACGTTACGCTGATGGGCTGTTCTACGATTCGTAGAATATTCTGTGCTCAACGTTCGACATTCAAATCCATCACCTCCGTTGGAACGTGAAAAGATTAGAATGAAATCATACGACGTTTGTATCAGGTTTGCGCAAGAATTCTTTTTTTTGGCTCGAAGATTTCATCGTTTTCGAACCGATTTCATTATTTCGCGACGGAATTCGAAAG
Organism: Eucera pruinosa; assembly: GCA_028830335.1. Classification (NCBI taxonomy): domain Eukaryota; kingdom Metazoa; phylum Arthropoda; class Insecta; order Hymenoptera; family Apidae; genus Eucera; species Eucera pruinosa. The sequence goes on from JAMYCR010000005.1 coordinate 15,187,336, forward strand.
TTGGCGAGAAGGTGGCTAAAAGTTGTACAAAATAAGGGAAGGTATAACACGAACAATATAATATAATATATAGTAACATGTTTGGAATGACTATTATCATATCAACCCTTGTTTTCTATATTTTGCAAATAGGACATACAGGAATTAAAGTTTTTAGTTGGCTAGCAACTTACCGTGGATCAAAGTTAAATTTTAATAACTCTATTACGCGATCAATTGGAAGTTACGCGTTTAACATGGATTATACTCTCTAATTCTTCTACTGATATTATTTTACATGATACGTATTACGTAGTTGGACATTTTCATTGTACATTCTATGTTTTTACTGATTCCTTAAACCTTCTTTTAGCAGTGATGCTCGCATCGTTACGTTAACAGTAACCGTATTAAAAAAAAAATTAACAAACTTACAAAAGTACAAAAATAGTAATGTTGCGTTCAACTGAAACAAATTTAATTTCCGAGTACCGGAGATTCCCCTTCTTTTATTATGTAACGCGATCCACGAGGATTCGTATTGCCTCGAAGCGATAGGGTAGATGTACCAGTTTCTGCCACCTTAAGGTTCGCGCGCAACTTTTTTTAACTATTTTAGAACGTCGTAAACATAAAGCTCGTTTCAGTTTGCAGCATAATATTGTTCAACCGTTCTTTTATTTATAAACACTTTTTTTATATGTTCAACATAATAAATTCATTGCTACGTAATTGAAAATGTACAACAAAGTCCAATGTTCTTCGTACTGTCACTTGAAAACTTTTCATTTAAATAGAAACACACGTTTTACATATATTAACGCGTCGATTTGTGTAATAGATATAAGATATATAGTAAACCTATCTCCTTACTCAATTATAACACGTTCCATACTTTATAATTAAATTGGTCACGTTCTAATATTCATCAGCACATTTGCCTCCCAATATTTATCTATAAATATCAAGTATAAACGTATATACAACGTCTATGCGTTGTTACGTAAACCGAGGTGCAAATTTAGTATAAAAATTTCATTACTTACGATACTTTACACGTCACTTTGCCATTAAACAAAACGAATTAAATTGGCAGCAATAGGAACAGTGACAGTACGTGGGTCATCTACCCTAATCGCGATATCATCCGCGCGTTATAAGAGCTCGCATTACACGCGTGTCTACTGTGCGCGAAACATCATCCATCATTCGCTTGCGGATCATAATCCGCTGCAGCCTTCCGCAATCGAAGATGACGCGGACTCGGCGCAATCCGCGCAGCATCGAGAATTCCGAAATTAAAAGGTAGAGAGACGCGTGGCTTGGAAAACACGAAGGGGGGGGGGGTGTGCAAAAGGGGAGAAGAAGCGTTTCTATAATTCAGTGCGGTAGCTAGCGAGACGTCGATCGTTCGGGATCGAGGATCAGGGGCGGATAATGTATGTACCCTCTGTTGAGAGAGAAGAGAGTTTCGGAGAGGCACGTACCAGACTCTGTCTCTTCGCCGGTCTCTTTCCCGTTCGTGTTGGCCTTGCGGAGGGTTTGCGGGGGTGCACCCCCACGGGCCAGCTGAGAAGAGGGGCAGCGCTGACCAACGCGAACGGACAGCTCTTGGCTCACCAGTAGACAAGTTGCCCCCGGCTAGCCAACTTGGGGCACCCCCGGTTTTTCCAAATCTATCAACTATCCCAGCCGCGAAATTTACTAACAGACCAGCAATCAAGTTTCCTACGGACGCCGATCTTTCGATTTTTTTTTTCTGCGATGGTGAATGGGCGAGGGTGAAGCCCGTGGACCACCTTGTTCCTCTTATGTTTGGTGAAGATTGAGTGATCCACGTTGCGCTCTAGTTTGGACCACGGTGCGCGATACGGGGACAATTGCGATCGAAGGGACAGGTTGCGGTTAACGACACGAGACGTCGACGTCGAATCGAATTATTAAAGGTGTTAAGTGAGTAGTAGTGTGGAGGGGGGGAATTAGTATTGTTGTTTGGGACTGTTTCAAAGGCCTTCTAATGGTTGTCGGGATCTGTCAGTTTGGGATCAGGAGGAAGATGCATGTGGATGCGAAGCCGACCTTTCGGATACGTAAGCAGAATTATTATGAAGGATATCTCGGTTAACCCTTTCGCGGTTTAGCGCGAGGAATACTCGGGCAAGCTACCGAATGCGGCAGCGTAATCTTAGTATTTTAATTTGCATTGTACGTATATAACGTGATTATTAAAATGAACAGTAGAACCTCGATTATCCGGATTCTTTATTATATAAACATTCTGGTATTCGAACATATTTTATATTTACACCGTTCAATTTTAGGTGGGATCCTGTATTTTTTATTTATTTGTTTATTTATTAGGTGTACCAATGAATAATTCACTTTTTCTCTGATTTACCAACTTTGTTACTGCAGTATCGATTAATTTTCCAGGTTAAAATCAATCAGATTCCATTTTGAATGACGCGAAGTTGCTGCTAATAAACAAAACATACACTTATTTTACATTCCAAGAATAAACTATAGTTTTTACCTTTTTCCTATTAAGATAGTAGTTGACTATTAATTGGTACACTTAATATAATCTTTAGTAATGAGAATTTTGTTGCCTTTTATGTATGTCCAATTAGATAATTCGATGAGGGTTTAATCCTATTGTAATACATTCGTAGAAATATTTTATTGCAGTAGTATTAAGTTTTTTTTTTTTCTACGTCGATTTAGACAATTCAATAAGGGTTCGATTTTATTATAATTCGTCAGTAGGTACATTTTATTTGCAGCAATTGGAAGGTTAACTGTACGTATTCATTCGGATAACTCGATGAGAGTTCGATTTTGTTATAATCCGCGAGCAGAAATACTTATTTTTACAGCAGTGGAAAGGTTATTTTTTATATATATTCAATTGGATACTCCAATGGGGGTCTGATTTTCTTATAACTCAGTTAATAAAATCCCTTTCTTTGGGGGTTTCCAGTTAGACCCATATAATAAAGATCGGTGAACAGTAATACCAGCATATTCTGTAGAATTTTTATGGAAAACAGCGTAGTCCCGCATGGGGCAACGTGTTCTCTTAAATTGTGTCTGCTTTTAAATACGATGCCTTCGGTATTCCGGCATATTTTTATAGCATCGCTATTATTCATCCCTGTACCCTCGTCACGTGTCAAAATTATACACACATGAATAATCCACTTTTCCTGTTAAAATCTGCATTTAGTTTTAACAATGCATTTATTCTATCTTAAACGCAATTTCATTTACTCTGTAACATTTAACGTTACTTCTAACGCAAGCTGTGGACTCCTGCTTGAAAAAAATGTTCATCATTCGATCCAATAAATTCATCCATACGTTTAACCGTTCCTTGGAGTTCCAATTTTAGGTCCATTATTTATCTTTCGTTTCAATTCCACCGCTATGTTAATAAGTGCAAACTAATTGCTTTGGGATATTAAAAATTTGGTGAGATAATACAAGTAATTACATCAACACTAGATTCACAGACATTAATAGCATAATTTGAGAGGTTCCCAAAAACTAAGGTAAATTATACATAAATGCTTGAAATTGTAGAATCGAGGAGGAAGCAGAATAAATCTCGATATCTATTTATATCATTGCATCAATCGTCGTTAACATACGTTGTTAAAAAATAATATTATATATCAAATTAGTATCTTTATTAATAGTATATTATATATACTATATATTGTATAAAATACTATTATAAACTAAGCGTGCTTAGTTTGAATTTTCCCGGACCTTTGCAATTCCCATAATTCTAAAAAGCGTTAAAAATAGCGAACACCAAATGCTTAACTGTACGTGTCCTATGTCAATCATAGAATATCTTATTCGATAAAACATTTGGCATGGCGATAATCATTTCGAACGTGTTACTTTAGATCGTGCGCATTATACGAGAAAAATTCCCCGTGCAGCACGATTTCCTGTAACGCGAATTCCTACAACACGCTACGCATTAACCGCGTTAAACGAGTGCCTATTGTAAATCGTTCACGAGTCCGTCAGTTAACGTTTCGTGCATCGAAATGTGGAAAGAAACGTATGGAATGACGCGATAGCGCGGCTTTTGTTGGGGTATGAAATGCAAAACCAACCCCCTTTCTGTGATTAGAGCAGCGTGCAACGATTGGGGTTGCTTTTAGGTCGAGGAGGGATGCTCCCGCCATTTTAAAGTCCCCACCCTCTGCGTTTGTAGTGTGTGTAGCTTCTGCTCGCCCCATACGCTTCAGATTATCTGTAGACGCACTCGAATTCCATTCTGTTCTCCCTTCGTGCCCGTTGTATCCTTTTCCCCGATATTCTCACCCCCTTCAGCTACTCCGATTCTATTTGCAGATTGTTCCTTTTCTCCGTTTTCGATTATTCATCGTCGGAGAAGTGACTTGAAGAATTAAAGTTTGTCATTTATACACAGTCTCGTCTATAAGTGTCTGGACACTTGTTAATCTTCAACCGAACATTTTATTGAATTCAATGTTGTACGGATTAATTCATCGGTGGAAATAATTGAGCCGTTCGTTGACCAAAGTGACTAACTCCACTTTTTTTTTGATTTTGTAACATTTTAGTGCCAAAGCACTTGATTGAAGCTTAACTTTTTATTGTTAAAATAAATTTCTTTAAAAGTTGGGCTGCACACCACAAAATGAGAAAAATGTGTGTGTGTTTTTTTTTTTGGTGATGGAGTAATAAAGAATTTATTAAAATAATACCGCGTATTGCAAGGATATATTATTCCATGCATTTTATATATCGTTAGATAAATGCTACACGTGTAATAATATATTCCACGGTGTTTGTTTCAATTTCAATTTTAAAGGGAATCTTAAAAAAAGTCTGTATATTTATTTTATCAGTTCCCCTACTTTTTGTTCTATGGAGTTAATCGATTTGGCTTCATTTTGTAACTGTAACATAGATTGGCTACAAAAAGTATTCGCACATCGCTGTATTTATACTCGCGTCTAAGGATTAATTAATTTAGGCTAAATACGCTGAATTTCCAATCTTCGAATAATACCCTTACTCGACTACGTAAATTTATCGTTTAGCAATTAAAATATATAGTACCTAATAAAAAAATCCTCTGGTTGAAAAATTAAAGTATATCCGAATACTTTTTGTAGCCACTGTAAATTTTACTTTACGCTAAATTTGTTAAGGGTTCGATGATTTACAGACGAAAGTGTACGTATCGTAGTTTGGATCAATAATTATATAGTTTTCTGGGGTAAAGCGTATATGATCGGCACACATGCTAATGAGGCTGCTAATTCATAAATTTTCATGAAATATCGGCGAACACTTGCGGTGATTCTAAGCCTATAATGATAGTTTAATAGGATTATATAGCGATAAGTCGAATGTCAGTCACGCTTTGCATTATTGGCGGATTTCTCGCGCGCCAGCATCGATTCTTCGCAAACGGGGTGCACGCTTGAACCATCGCTCCACTGTCCTACTAATACAAAATATTAAAATCGAATCGAATTAAGTGAAAATCATTTAATTAATAGATTACGAATTTGTATGCATTTATTGGAAATTTCAGTGAACAAAAGAGAACAAAATCCACGTAGTACGTAGAAATATACAAACTATGCAAAGTAAAGTACATTTTACAATACTTAGGGGGTGAAATAAATCTCTACTAGAGTTCTTTTCGTTAAGTTGTTTTTACAAAAATTATGAATTTGCACAAAGATCCGTGGTCTATTAATTAATACAGAACAAGTAGTACTTTTGATTTAGTAACGATATTACGATGAAGCGGAACGATTATTAGGTTAACCCTTTCCCTATTATGGACGTGTATATACGTCTTCAAGAATTGGACTGGCATTTGTTAAAAGCATACGTATAATTTCTCTATAACGCAATATAATTTCTGGAATCATTCGTACATCAATATTACAGTACAATTAGTTACGTGGAGTATCTAAATATCACTTTTATATTAATAAACGTTATCGTTACCTACGCTTTTAGTCTTCAGTTCCAATGTGCCGATAGCGAAAGGGTTAAATAACTTCTAAAATAATTAAATGAAGTTACGTAGTAAGCTTAAAGTGGCAATAATTGAGACATCATCAACCGTAGCGTAGAAAAACTAGTGGACGCATACATACGCTTTTCGTAGATATTGATAAACGTTTAGAACGTATATATATATACGCTTTACGCAATCAAAGGGTTAAGCAAAGGAACGCCAACGACAAACGGCGGCTATTGTGACCGAATGCCACTATAATCTTCCTAATTTTTCATTTTCAACCACCATTGAAAATGCCAATACTATATATATGTACATAAAAACTGTGATATATCTCATACTTCTACCCTATTTCATATTCACACTTTCTGCTGTATAACAAAAAAGTATCGGATACCTACTGAAATTTCACGATTTTTAAATAGACAAAGTTAAAAGAAGAATTATGGGCGGGTGTTGATGAATCCCATAGGAAATCTAATTAAATGAAGCTGGCAGAAAAGCAGCTTTTAACGGCGTGGAGGTACGAACTCGGCTCGTAATCTTGGGAGGGCACCTTATCAGATCGTTATCAGGCGATCTGACCGCGTTCCTGCTTCTGGGTTGGTCACGATCGCAGGGCCCAATGGCCCTCATACCTTCCCACCCCTTTGCCTCTCCCCTCGATGCGGGCCTTACTTCGTACAGTACCTTAATTAAGCGTTATGACTCGAATTCCTTGTTAAGCGAACACGTAGCCTCTCGTTGCGGCGCACTCGACCAGATCCTCCTCGAGTTTCGTACAAATTTGTGGCCGTGTTACTCGAACGGTTCCCTTACCCCGTGAACCAGTCCTCCGCGTTTTTCAGCGTACGTACTCGTAACCGTGCAATTATATACTTTTATGAGAAAATTAACACATTTTTCGGCGTTGCTTCTTCGCGGAAGTAAAAATCGAAGAAGAGAGGTGATGTTATTACTCTTCGAACGAAGAATATCGGTGAAACGAGAGGAGTTTCGGCGCTCTGGTGCTCCGTTAACGCGAACAGAAAATAATATTTCTTTCGTACGTCGGTAGCAAAATGGCGCTCGAATTAATTAATTACACGTTCGGCGGAGCTTCGTAGGTAACTCGATTTCGCGCAATTGAGTTGTTCGTTCGGAGGCGGGCCCCCTCGGCGTACCTTCGTTTCCTCTCGCCTGTTTCCCGACATCCAAGTCCTCGTATTATCGATATTTGCACGCTACGATAATTATCGAGCCTCGAGATCTCCTCTCGCCTCGGCGGCGTTTTAATTCGCCCTCTTGTTTCACTGGCCGTGACCAAGGCCTCTGTTGGTGTTTTTGAAAAATTACCGGTATTCATCATTGAGGCAGTCCTGTTCGCAATAATTTACTTGTAACAAATGTGGACGGCGCACGCTGTTAAACTCTTGAGTAAAATAAATTCTTGATTTATTTATACCAGTTTTAGACGTTTAAATTAAATTGCACTGTGATATCTCAATAGTGTAAAATCCATCCTTAGTAGATTTCGCTGCGAAAGATTACAAGAAGAAGAAATTAATTTCGTTGGAAATTTTGAAGAACAGCAGCGACTGATAACGACAAAAAGTTGAAAATGATGTGCTTTTTATTTCTTCATTCGGTATACCAAATTAATTTCGTCGGATAATCCCGAGAATCATCCCTACGTTCACTAGATACAATAATTGCAATTGATTAAACAAACTGCTGTTAATAATGCAAAAATTAACACGCTTCTATCTTTTACATTGATTATATTTCCCTCTAGAGTTCAAAAACAAATCTCACCAATTCATTCCAAAAACATCCCCTTTGCAACTCGTATAGAGTTACTATATATTAATAGTTATTATATATATTAATAGTTATTAATAAAACTGTTCTTTTTTTAAAATAATTCGCCATAGATATCGATACCCTTAAATTCGACAAGCCTCAAGCTTTACGGTTTACGTACAGCAAGTCTCCTTTAACGTTACTTTTAGTTAATTAATGGCCAAGTAGCTTTGAGCTACACAAAATTGGCCATTTCGTATGCAACAACCTCCCGTCTAAATTCGGACACCAGAAGCTACGCGTTTTCATCTTGTTGCTCCTTATTTGTTGGACTTTTTGTTCACTCATTTCCCCTACCTTTGCTCGTGAGTATATATGTATACAGCTGGCTCGGCAATGCCAGAAGCACTCTCGTTGGATATAATATATCGTCCGGATTAGCGGAGCCCTCTTATTGTTTTCCACTCTTGCCAGGATCCGCTTCACCCCCCTCCCCTGGCCCACCCCCAGCTTCGAAGCGTATCCTCGCGTTTCTTTCGCCTCCCCCTTGCTTCCCTGGCTGGCGTTCGCATCCTTAGTTATAACTTAATTACAAGAAAAGCTGCTCGTAGCCCGGCTGCCTCCAAGCGATATATATTAGATTTTCCATCATTAGAAACTTTTTACGCGAAGAAATTATATCCTTGGGGGGTGATAATGGAGAGGATGGCGAGAGACTCGTTGCTGCTAGACGTGGTGGACATTGTAACTTCTATTAAATCAACTGTCTTCGATCGTTTCCGTTGCTAAAAAATATTTCTAGCACTAAATGTATCGTGGAATAGGGTAGACGTCCGAATTACCGAATTACACTTCAAGCTTATCGCTTTAAGCAACTTCGTTTAATTATTTTAGAAGCTTTGTAACCTAATCATCAACATTAGTTAACATCTGCTTTATTTACGATGATTTCTTTTGTTGGTTAAATATGATGTATTAGTTACTGGTTCATTGAAGATATAGAACAATGTTCAATGTCCCTCGAACTGTGATTTGAAAAGTTGTCACTTAAATAGAAATGATCTTTACATATATTGGTTAGTCAGTTTGTTTAATAAATGAGCGATTTTAGCATATAGTCGCCTAATTTCTGAGGGTGCACATATGTGTCTTCCATAGCGAAAGGGTTAAACACAGTGGTTTAACTAGAGCTAATTTTTTTTAATATAAAACAGTGAAGTTATCATTGATCGGTAGACCACGAATTTGCATACACTTATAGTAAACTTAAATATGTAAAAAAGATACGGAATGCAAATGGTATGAAAAGATACTGAAATCAAGATACAAATTATAGTATTTAACGGATGGAACAGCTCCCTATTTGCATCTCCTTTCTTCAACTTTGTTGTTTTGAAAATCTTAATCTGCGCGAAGATCAGCGATCTATTTATTATACACATTGATTGCTAGATATCAATCTTAACAAAGTATAATTCGCGATAATTCCTCCCGTACTTAAGTTGTTAACGTTTGCGCGGCCACTTGGCGCATAATTCTACCAATTAATTTTCCATTTCGGGTGGATATGGAACGTAAAATTACAATTCCATGTTGTTCGAATGGAAGGTTGGATGTTTGATATTCAAGATGTTCGCTATCGACAAACCTCTGTAATTACCGCGTAATTATGAGCATCAGCATGAGCGTACGTTGCTTGTGGGTAGCTTGTAACGTGCAGGAGGATCGTGTCGTAATCGTCAGGACTAGGGAGAGCCGAGCATGTCGCTATTCTGCCAATTAAGGCGAATTTCTGTCGTTATTATTTTTCAATGGTTTATACACGCGTCCCCGCGCATTTGCATTCGATGAATATTTCATTTACCACGGGCTACACAGCGGGTCGGAAGATGGCTGTTAATTAATCGAACGATTGTGTATACTAAAGCTCGTTTAATGGAGCACACTTGCTAGATGGCAGATAACCACTGCGTGTGTTTTGGAAACACATCGATACGTTGCACTGGACAGTCGATTCTGAAATCGAGTTCAAGGTGCAAGAATTAATTAGCCACCAGCTGCAACGTTCCAAACATTACCTCTTTAATTCTCTGAATTTTTACATTTTTCCGACTTATATTATTACAATCACGGATAGCATTAACGCGCGGCTATTGTTGTTACAATCAGTCGGTTCAGTGGTCAATAATAAGTTTCAATTTAATAAAATTCATTTACCATCGATTGAAACATGATACATGGGCTATTGAACGTGTTAATAATATTAGGCGTACCAACGAATAAATTCACCTTTCGCGTTAAAAGCAGTACCTATTTTTAACAAACCCAAACAGTAACTGCTTTAAACTATAATATTTCACGTTACTTTATCAGCAAACCATAGCGATTCCTTTTCGAATGAAAGTATCAACAAGTAATCAACCCCGTCAAAGTTTTAGATTACTAACCGCTGCATCTAATAGAAAAAGAAGCATCAATCGATCCGTTACCTCGTTAATCGCACGAATCTCCATGTTCTCACACATTTCAGCCCTAATTTACGCGCAAGTATGGAGCTTTTACTGTACGCTGAAACAAGTTCCGAAAAAGGGTGCCATTTATTTCACAAATTAAGACTAAGAAACCCTTTATTGCCTTGATTCCCGCCGCAGTTCTGCGTGTAAACACTCTGCGATCTTCTCCTCTAATCAAAAGCTCATTAGTCAACATCCAGCGACGAATCCTGTACACGCGAGTGTCGTCTCCAGTCACGGTTATTTCCTCTTCTGCTCGCACGTAAGTACGGTGGCTTCGTTCTCGATTGCTCCCGGCCGAGGCGTTTCCCTGACGAATAAGTCGACTCCATTACCTCGCCGCGTGAAGCACTTACGCTCTCCTTTTTTTTCCCTTCTTCTTCGTCGCGCCGGACGCTTCCTCCTGGTGGTTGGCCACGGAGTCGCCTGGAAAACCACCCCCTCGGGCGAAAGGTTCGCGTACGCGTCCCTACGTGGCCGTTAATGGCCCCTCGTTCTCTTCTACGTGCAACGAAACGTCGTCGCGCTACGACCTACCGTACGTGTCTGCACAGTTTCACGGTAATTCGAACGAAAATACCGTAATAAGGGACGTGTGAAGGTGCGCGGCTTGCGGGGGAGGGGCGACGATTTTCCTCATTGTGATACGCGGCGCTGATAACGAAGTAATCGTTACTAATTTATAGTGTACATACACTTACCGACGAAAGTTAAGAAACAAAGTAATCATTTGCAACGTTCTGTATATTCTTCAGCTTTTGAACGAAATAGTTTGGAATAAAAAAAAGAACATAGAAAGGTAACATTACATATGGCAATAAACAATAAATTATCCTATTTTTAATTCTAATTTATATAACTCAGAAAATCAAGAGTACGCAAAAATATGGAAAGGATTACTTTGTTTCTTAACTTTTGTCGGTAAGTGTATACATATAATATGTCATAGTATACTATAGTATATTGTTAACAATATACTTTACTATTATATAGTACGTATCGACGCTATGTGGCCTACTGTTATTAATTGACAATAATGAATACGAAATAGCTGCATTTTATTTATCATTATTATTAGACTGCGGATTTTTATGCATTTATGGAAAAATTAAATAGGTAAAAATGTACGGAATATGATCCAGTATTTTTACCTATTTAATCCACTAAATATATTTTATACGTACAGTGTATGAAAATATATAAAATAGTCAAATTACGGGAGAGATATTTTAATACTTAGAGAATGAAACTACCCTTTAACTTCCACTTCGTTATCTTTCTTTATAAATGAATGAATTTGCGTAAAGATCTGTGGATTGTTATAAGCTTTCAATTTCGTGTACACAATTTAATTTCCTTTAACCACCCTAAACTTTTATCATCGATGGAAATGATAACGATACTAGCATAAAATTCCACCATCGAAATGTATCTTTGTAATTTCTTAGCAGAAATACGTCTAATAGATATAAATCTCCGCGGGGCGATATCCATTCTCCATCATACAAACGGAATGCAAAGTGTATATTATATAAATGGTATCGAATTAACTCGCCGTAAATTACGGCGCCATTTTCAAATTGCCACGAGCTGGCAAGGCGGATACTGGAGGATCTCCGGCGCATGGAAGGGAAGATTCGCGTGTCGCCGAATGGAGAGCAATAAAAAAAGGGGGTTGAAACTCTTTTATGCATCGGATATGCGCCACGCGACCCCAACCCTTCCCCGACGTTCTCATCAATTTCAAATAATTTCTCTACGTCGCGACCATTTCGTTTCTTTGTCCCCCTCCCCATCCTCCCTTTAACAGCGTGTCTATCGATGTCTGTAGTTTTTAACTCCCACCCTCCGATGCATCTCGTTCGTTTGTCACACTTCTACACGGGGACGCGAGGACGGAACGGTTCACCCCCATCGAATCACGACTCCCGAGCAATTATATTTGGGGATCCATCAGTTTCGTCGCGGGATTAGGCGTTTCGAGGACGATTATCGGCCGATGATCGATCGATCGACGCGTGAAAGGCGTGTATAGGCAACGAGACAGTCTAATTGGATGAAACGCAGTTGGGACCGTTTTTGCACCCGTATAACGCTCGTTACGCTTCGTAGAATCAGAGAGGGGAAATGTTTACGGGTCCAGTAGGAGTCTCGATGAAACATCGTGGATTCCTGGAAATTTCCGGCCTGAGGAAACGATCTGGTTAGCCTTTATACCTTGAAATTATCGCGATCACACGGGAAACTCTGGTAGTTGTTATTTGTGCTTCGTTGCTTGATTCTCCAACCAGAGAAAATGTTACGAAGTTACAAATTCCGACGATTTTGCTTTAATACTCGATAATAATCTTCGCTTATTTGCTATTTCAATTCTTGTACAGAATGGATAATTTCCATTTGTAGTACCGCTTACAATTATTCGAACGATAGAAACTTTATACGAAGTGCTGTGTTTAAACGAGTCATACGACTACATGGCGATAGTTTGCATATACGATACTATTCACATTTATTTAGGCTACAGAAACTTTATTCTAAATGCTTCATCTGAAACAGGCCACCCGATTATTCTGTATATCGTATAATTACGCGCGTTGCGAAGAATTTGAAGAAACAATTTCCGACTACAAATGTTCCTTACTACGTGTTCATTTTTTAATCCTATATCAATTACTTTCTGAATTATCGCTGCGAAAAAAGATAATTACATAGCTTGTTCGAATCCCACTTGATCATCGTGCAAATGTACAATTTTACCATCGAAATCAAAGGAAATAGAATCGTAACGGAGATTTCTTCCACCCTCTAAATACGACAATTTGTAGTACTTCATATCGACGCTTGAACATTAAAATTTCCTATTTTACTTCAACATTGTTACGATAAATTCTCCCGTTCCTAGTCGAGTAAAGTTGCACGACGACGAGGCGCCACACGGCTTGTGTATTTCTTGCCGCACGAATCTTCGGTCGCGACGTTTTTCGAAGTGATCGGAGGCCGCGTGAGCGCAGAATGTCTGGGGACGGGGTTGCAACCCTTTCGCGGGTGGAGCAAGTCTCATAATAAGAGAGAATGTTCGCAACCACCCCGGGTGCGAGCGGGGGACCGTTGGACAAGGCGGTCGCCATGGAGACGTGAGATCAAGTGGGCAGAGGGGCGGCGTGGCGGTGAGACGCGAGGGTGGGTTGATTTCTTCATAACGGCCGCCATTATCGCGCCCTCCGACCGTGCTTCCCTCCTCCTCCTCATTATGTCCCGGGGCGGAAGGGAATATTCTTGTTTTAAAAATAATCGCCGCCAGCCGGCTCGCGAATGGCGCCGTTTGTAATTGGAAAAAAGTCTCAGCTCACGTGCAAGAACGCTGTGTATTTCTACCAGTGGCATTTCTTCTCCGTCTCCCTTTCTATACTTTTCCCCTTCCTTTCGGAAGCTTTTCGCGCTGTTTCCGTTTCGTACGGATTAGGATTTGCGACAGGGGAAGCTCTTGTTCGTTGTGTGATCTTGGCAAAGGTTCTGGATTCTGGTAGGGCGAATAGAATGCGAAAATTTGAGGAATTTTTGTTTCGATAAATCGGTAGGTGTGTCGATTAGTGAGTACAGTATTTTTAGTTTTATCGCGTGATTAATAGACTGTGAATTTTTGGATGTAGCAATTTGCGAATGATCAACTCAACGCGTTAGCTTGACAAAGAGAAATTGTATACTGAAAATATAAACCTTGAACCCACCCTAAAAAAAACGATTAACAATGATACTCTAAAAATTTTACTCCGATAAAGTCTGATACTATAAAATCTGATATTCTGATACTTATCAATGTCTTCGAACCATTTTACAGAAATTAGAAACGCATTTTTCAATTAATTAACGAGTAGAGCAGTTTTGTCTACATAAAGTCGGCTATTTCATATGCAGTCACCTAATGCAATATTTATCGCGCGTTTGCGCGAGAAACAAAAATGATCGAAGATTTGCCTATAGGTCACCGAAGAGTGGCTCGCGTAATCTGTGCTCCGCTATATCGCAAACCCCTGTTTGAAGGATTCAGCAGCGATTTCTCATCCCCTTTTATTCAGCTGCTCCGGCACCCGGCACGATTTTCCTCGCTGTATTCACGCCGGGAACGTGGTTTCCATATCCAACACCGGTGCATACGTATTACAAGCTGGTTCTTAAAAATTGATGAGAGGATACTCCACGCAAACTAGATGTATCCAGATCCCGCATCTGGTATTCATGGTGCTTCTTCGACGAGCGAGAAAGAGGGTAGGTTGGCGTGACCTGAAGAAGAAGAAGAAGAAGAAAAAAAAGAGGCACGGAGAAGTGGAGAAAACGCGTGCGCTAGCAGCGAATTCAGCGCGATTAGAATATATCGCGACGGGAATGGTCGACTGCAATATCGTTCTGTGGAAACCGCAGCCTTGAAAGCCTTAGCAAATGGGGGTGGAGGTGCGGTTAAAGTACCGCAAAGCAACGAAATGTCAGCATTAATATTTGAACCTTCTCTTGTGCGCCGGCCAACGGGTCGCCTCTATGCTTATTACACTTATTGTATCGTGGCTTGCTTTAAATATTAAAATCTCGTTTTCCTTGCCGCTGGACGGAAGAACGCGGACACGACGCCACGGAAACCATTCGATTTCTGCAGTTGACAACATTGTCACGATATCCTTTGTATTATAGACCTGTCGAGAGACACGTTACGATGAAGATTGGAAAACTTCTTAGGTCTCGAACTGTTCGTTGCCTTTGTTTCATCAAGGATAATGCTTCACGGTTCTTTAGCCTCCTATTAAGGTTTCCTTCTCTTTCGAAGCCTTTTCTCTGAGTTTGTTCAAGGGCACTTTAACCCTCGTCCGCGTCAAATTTTCGCAACTTAATTTGCCTTTTGTACGATGAATCGAGACAATAGTACTATCCGTGAGAAAAAGCTTTCGATCAAACCGCGATCATGTAAAATTAAGTGAAAATGTTAAGGTCTTCGTACTAAGTGACAGTACGAAGGACATTGAACTTTGTTGTACATTTTCAATTACGCAGTAACGAATTCATTATATTGAACATATAAAAATAATGTTCATAAATAAAAGGGACATTGAACAATATTATTCCCCAAACTGGAATGATCTTTATATTAACAACGTTTTAAAATAGTTGAATAAAGTAACGCGCGAACCTTAAAGCGTAACCATGTACCAAGTAATTGGTACATCTACCCTATGCCAAAAAGAAATGTCAAAGCATTCAATTTCCACCCATCAATCGAACGCGTTACACGAACATCGAAACGTCGCTGTTCGACCCGGATCAACCTCGTCGAAGCAATCAAATCCGGTGTACATACATACATACATCCTAAAATCAATTTTTCCGCCGCATTATTTTGCGGCGGCCGTTGACTGGACGCCAGATCGTGTGTCTCGATAGCCGCAATAATCGCGTTGTTCCGATAGAGCTTCTGGCCGCGGGCGTTCTTCGACAGCCGGTGGAAGTCCGTCGAGTTCACCTGTCCGCGGCTAGCTCGTCGGCTAGCTGTACAGGTGTCTCGTCCACGTAACGTGAATGGGGGGAATACGTGCACGAGAGGTGGCACTCCGCGAGTGCCTGACCTTTATGAATACTAAGGGAGGAGGGGTTGCGGCCGCAGACACGCGATTCCTAACTGTCAGAAGCCGGTTGCGTCGAATTAATAAGTGACTCGCTGGCAGTCTACGGCGAACACAGAGAAATCTCGATGGGCAAATGTCGAGTTTCTTCCTACGAAAGGTTCACGATTATGTGGATGCACGATTCGGGTGGAATATGTGCACGTAATTATGAAAGTGGTCTAAGTTAAAATTTAAAAGAAAAATTAGTTTATCAGTTATTTCGCATCGCATTATTTTAAAGTAGATTAATTCAATGCAATTTTTACGATACTGTCAAAAATGAACCGTTAGATGGTGCTTGTTCGTTGAACATTATATGGAATTCATTTAGTGTTAATTATGAAAATGATCTATAATTATATAAGAATTATATTATATAATAATCATTTCTTGAAACAAGAAATATATGACTTAGACCACTTTCATAATTATGGGCGCATATTACAATTGGAGTTCGTATTGGAAACAACCCTTGCCGAAATTATTACGATCTTATTGTTAGTCGTAAGATCTGTAGTGGTGTAATTTAATTGGATATACGTGGTGCCGATTCCAATGTATTAGGTGCGCCAATAAGTAGTCCATTATTCTTTTAATAATCGAATAATTATTTTTCCGCCGCTGTTTTGTCGATTAAGGCTAATTTATGGGTTGATTAAGCATATAAACAGATCGATCTTCGATATTGTGGCAAAATGCAACAGAATAGCAACAACAAATTTCGCATTCAAACTTCCAAAAAAGTGTGCGAATAGGAAACTCCGATGACAGTTTAAAATGGTCGCTACTCGAGCATAAAGAAGAATTCAAAAGCAATATGAACGTGTCTAAATCCCAATTAGTAACAACGATATATGACCATGATTAAACACTGCAATGTTGACGTGAGTAAGGAAAGAAGCAGAGGGATGATTGTCGAAAGAATTAAATGATACGCGATTTGAAGTACTCTTTTCGGCGCCTATCAAGATATTTCTTAAACGACGGGGTATACAGTTCTTGCAAATGGTCACTTTTGCGTTTACGTACGTTTAAACGATCCGACAAGAATTCGAAGGCAAGATGAACGTGTTTAGAGCCAAATTCATGGCTCGTATCGTGAATACTGCATAGAGATGCATGTGCAAAAGGAAGGCAGCTTTACGAGGCCCTTGAGACCTTTTCCACGGTGCAAAGGTGTGGATCGTATTTATCCAAGTTTCTGGTATTTATTCATTCCGTTCTAAACTCTTCACGCATTCGTGCATCGGATAATACGGTGGAAACATTTCAGGTCAATTCCCATTGATCGATTTTCTCGGTTATTCGAGCGACAGTGATGGAAGCCGTCGATCGCCGCGTATTTATGGATCATATAGATCGGTTTAATCGACTTTTTCCTTTTGAATCGATAAGGGATCGCCAGGGGGACTGTTGCGCTCTTTGTGACTAACGCGCCGTTGGAAAAAGTCGATGGACACACGAACGAGGTCGCCGTTCATATTTAATGTAAGCGTGTGCCAGTTTCCAGAGGCAGTCCTTCGTTTAATAATGAAAACAAGCGCATCAAGGACCTCGCATTGTTCGTTTTTCAGAGGCGCGCCGATGATCGTTAGACCGAGGCGCTCGCATTCCCCAAGCAGTTTCCTTTTTCAGTTCAGTGCCAGGCAAATATGGCAGACTTTTGTAATTCTAACGATTGCACCCAGTCCTGTGTCCGTTTCATATTAATCTACGTTTATCGTATACGTATCTTGTATATATATATATTAGATTCTTTCCTTGAAACGCGTGTTGGTTGCTGCTGAAGCCATTTGCCACGAACCAAAATACTCGCACATTATAGATGAAAGTTATCGAAAACAGTAGCGATCATGTAATTTCTTAACCCTTTGATGACCAAAGTTACAGGTTCAAAAACTTTGTTGTAAGAACAAAAACAACTAACTTATATGAAAAGAGTTAAAAGTTAGGTGGTAGGATTCGATTACTGCGTCGTAAATGAGTATCGTTGTTTATGCGAATAGAATTCTATAGCATTCTATATTAATCCTTTGAGTACTATGGACGCATATAAGCGGCCAATTTTAAATATGACACATAGAGTTTACAAATTCGAGTCTCTCAACGCAATGAATGATTAGTAGAAAATATCCACCAAATATGAAGTTATAAGTATCCTAATGATTAATAAAGATCACAATATTCGTATTAAATATCATGTATACGCGTAATCCATGAAAATAAATCTAGAAACGCGAATATTTCCTAAAATTGCTTAGCATTCAAAGGGTTAAGTCGACCACGTGTGAAAACTTCAAAGTCCGTACAAGATACGGAGCTGGTGATCAAGGGGTTAAATAAAGTATTTTTAGTAAAATAAAAAAAGTATGAATACAGTTATAGCAATCAATTTTCCATACTTTAACCCTTTGCGGACGAGAAGTAATGGCACTTCTGAGAGTACTTTAAGCTTTGAATTCCACGACATTGAGTTTTCACGCTTTTCAGTTCGAAACAATTTAATTTCCAACGATTTCAAATGTTTATTATTACATTAAGTATTCATTGCATTAAGTTCTGTGCTTTAAAAGTCGACATGGGTTCGGAAAGCCAAAAAATGATTAGGCGACTATTTGTCGACGCTCGTCCGCAAAGGGTTAATATACATACATAGATTCGTATGAAGTCGAGTTTCTATTTTATACACGTTTTGTTCTAAACAGTTGCAAAAAGCATTACCATTTTTTGATAACGTGTCCAATTTCAATTAATAAATAAATTAGTGTTCCTGAAGTGATGAAAACTCTCATAACTTTTCAAATACTTGGTATTTAGAAGCGTGTACAGACTTTTGTGGCTGACTATAAGTACAACGACGCCTTTTCTAAAACGTCCCATAAATCGTCCGAAAATTCAATCTAAGATATCGAGTTACTTATTCACTAAGAAATTTCCGAAATACAGAAATCAGCGGGATAGTGTTCGCCCCATTCCGTCGATATGTCATCGTTAGAGCCTCCGTTATTTTCCAAGCCGGAGGACGCGTAGATCCGCTCGTATTTGCGCCGGGTTATCCAGCGGTCGTCGTATTGAAATGTCGCGTGTGTCCCGGCTAAAGGAGGGAGAGGAAAGGTGGGATTATCTGAATACAGTCGTTTTCAGGGGTGAGTTGCGAGCCCCCAGGGGGTAGTAGGTGGCCGGCCACGGCGTCCCTGAAACGATCTCTTCCCTTAAAGGGGCCAGTGATCTATGGTGGTCATCTTCTTTGCGAATTACCACCATCTCGCTTCCACCAGTTCTTTCCATCAGGGACGAATAGATTATTTGAATATCGATCCACGGATTCGTCCTGTTTCACGGAATCGTAGAATGGGGCGGTGTTCCGTGACATGTGTCGCGTTGATTGGTCGCGTTTTAGCATAATTCGGCTGATTGATAACGACGCTATTTTCGAGGCACTCCGTATATTTACGCGTCCCCCGGCTTAATCAGCCCCAATGTGGACGACGAATGGAGCGGAGTTGAAATTATAGGGGCTGGATGCGATGGGCTCGGATGTTAGGATTCGGAGAACTTCTGGTGAGATCCAGCGACTGATTAACGAACTGGTATTTTAATCTTTATTGCTCATCTTATTCGCATCGAAATTTTGTTTAATATTTTAACGAGTATCGTACGTTTGTTTTTAATTGCTGAAAAATGGTTTTCTTTATTTCTTTCGATTTGGTTGAAGAAAAGGTTGGAAGGTTTCATGTATTGTCACCTGAGGCGCGAAAAGTAAGATTCAGGTGTGCCACTCAAAAATCTCTACATTTCTACGTTTCAAAAGCTCTACATTTCTATTTTTAATCCACGAATATTTCAATTAACCCTTCTATCGTCTAACGTATTTCAAATGCTCGCTACGTCACACGAGGACCAAAGTAACGAATAAGCTAACGCTATCGCGCGTGCCTCGGTAGAACTCGATAACGACATAATAAATACCGCGCTGGAAACAAAAAAGTTTCACGACTTTATTTAGCGATAACAATAAAAACTTCAACGGAGAATCTCCACGAGGCTGCTGCTATTATACGATTCTTCTTAAGAGCTGCATCCGATGGCCCGACCAGCGACTTTTGACTTACAAATGATTGGTAAAGCCCGTCGTTTATTAATTGCCGTTGCGAACCGTCGATCTTTATGGTCAGAGGCGGCAGGGGCCGGGCAGTAGCTTGCGTGGAAATTCTTTTTGGAGTCGCATCTATCATTTTTACGAGAAAAAGGCGAAGTTTCCCCGGCGGCTTTATAACGCGACGTCACTAACGAGGCCCCGTTGCACTTTTTGTTGCAGCCAGCGACGCGCTCGGCCGAATCGATAAGGAGCCAGCCTCGCCGGAATCCATACAAGGTGAGTTTGCACAGAGTTTCATCGTCCGTCTGTCGTCCGCTTCCCTCTTCTTCCTCACTCCTTCTCCCTTTCTCGCGATACCTCTATCTTTATCCACCTTTCCTTCAATCCTCCCCCTCTTCGTCCAATCGCGATACGATTAACGTACCGAAGGGTTTAACCTTCGCCGATGGCAGGAACATAAATTTCGCAAACGAATAATACGACACGGCGGAGTCTGAGCGAAAGGCTCAAGTATCGGCATTATAAATCCGCGTCGTTATTTCTTAGCCGGCTTTTTGCCCCGCGCGGCTGATCGGGGCAACATCGTTTAATTGCAACGATGAGAGGCTTTTACATTGTGCGAGCCAGCGCCTTGGCAGAAAATCCCGTAGCGGTAAAGGAAACCGGGAGACGCTGATTGAGAAATTTTCAGACACCGCAAAGAAATCAGACGAGCCGCCAGCGTTGCACAAACGGGGATTTTATTAATCGGCCGTGGAACGGGTTCGGAATCGCCAAACCAGTCGCTAAACGATGCATCATCGTCCTCCTAACTTTTTTTCTTCGCTTTGTTTTTCTTTCCTTTTTCGCGGGTTCGTTGCATATACGATTACGTTCGTTTATATACTAGGACACCATTGATACTTTTTAGTCCTCTTTAACTTCTTGCTCTACAATTAGTTTTCCACCCACGTATGCTAGCGTTCGTTGATCGTTGCTTTTTTATCGTATCGTGTACGAATCATTTGAATATTATAGTTGAATATTGTATTTTATATTGAATAACCTCCAATCTTGTAATGACAAGAGCTTAAATTATATTTTACTTTTAACCCCTTGCCGTATAACGACGAGTTATACTCGCGAGGCAAATTTTTAATCTAATTCCAATAGAAGCACACTGTACCGTTTAGTTAACTTTAATTTGAATTCTAATTATAATTTTAGTTTGTAAGATTGAGGATTATCAAGTAAAAATTAAGTATAGTAGGGACTATTTAAAATTCTCGTAAGTCGTATGCAGACAATAATATTGCCAAAAAGTGGTATTTTTGTTTGTTCTTTTACTGTAAATCGTTAAGAGTATAAATGTGGAAAATAAATGAGCAGAATAACAGGGTTAAAGTAGAAAATAACCAACGTCCCAATGAATCGTCTTGGAGTACGACAAGGGATTAATAGCGCCCGTTTTTGTTGAATATTTGCTAGAATTATAAAGACTGTGACTCGTTATTGTAAGGCATGGGGTTAATTTAAGATATCAGTGGTCTAGACTCGAAATGGCGAATCTATAACACGAATTTATGCATTTATTGAGCTTTAAAACATAAAATCTATGTGTTTATTATGTGTTTACTGTGTGTTTATTAAAATGCAAGAAATTACATCTTTTACGCTGAAAAAAATGACCTCAAGTTCGATATTTGGCAATTGTATTCGAAATTGTAAGCGATGATACCTCGAAACTGAATATAATTTGGTTCATCGAAGATTACTTTAAAAAAAAAACGACATAAATACTGTTAAACAAAGTCACACTTCGTCGAATCGACAAAAATTTCACGAACTTTTTCATCGAACCCCGAAAGTGGTGTGAAGCGCCGAAAGCATAAAAAATATTCATCACTCAAAGGATTAAACTCGTCTCCTCCGACTGAATCATTAATTATACTACTTGAAATAATGATGCGCACCGCCGCATTCCAAGAATTCCTCCCCCAAAATTAAGCTTAACAAAGTGTTTCGCGGAACATTCCGCCGAAGGTCCAAATATTCCGTCGTAAAGCGCATTTACCGAAATGGAATCGCTGTCGCGGCTGTATCCTAAGGCTAATCCATTTCCACGTAAAATATGTCATAAAAACAATTACACTCTAGCCGCCTACAAAAGGCAGCCTTTGTCATTTGAAGAATTCCATCGCGGCCTTTTAACTCGGACCATCGTTCGCCTCGAGACGTTGTCCCATCCCGAACGGAAAGCCTCTGTCGTAAAAGGGGGAAACCCCCCCCCCCCCCCCCCGAAACCGAACACGTCATCGAACAACCCCGGAGGCTGAAACTTTTTTTTCCCCCGATAAAATTCCACGATCTTTTCGAAGATTCGAGGATTCGGCAACAGATTCGTGGAATTTGTCGCAGAATTTTATCCGCTGGTGGAAGGAAGCGGCGTTTATTTTCACGCGACAGCGAAAAGGGAGCGAAGGAGGATTCCATCGGATAATTTAGGCTCGCGTGAAAGACGTCCCTGTGTGTTTCTACGCGCGCAATTCTGCTGACCGTCGCGTCGTCGGTTAGTCTGGAAAACGCAGCTCCTCGAGGCTGTCACGTGTCGCGAAACGTAACACGTCGGGGATCGCGCCTTCCAGAGAAAACGCGGCTCCTGTAATGACGAAGCCCGGATCTTTAACGAGCCAGATCAGCGGCACGTTTCGCCTCTCTCCGTGTACATTACAATCGGCCTGTCTTCGGGACGTCAAACGAACATCCACCGGGGTCCCTCCTTCGTGTGTTTAATACTTAATCTGTCGCAGGTTCTTTTTTTTTTTTCTTCGCTATAGAACCGTGGCCTTCTTAATTTCTTTTTAACTCCTTATACAAAGTCGCGTTCACGGTACGGGGTTAAGGTACGCGACTGCTTTTATTTTAACACTTATTTCGGTCTCAATTTATAGGGATTGAGAATTCTCTTCTTTCGCTTATGGGAGCATGCGAGTTTAAATTAACCCTTTTACATACAAAGAGGTTTGAGATACGTTGTGTCTTTGTTACGTCATGGGTAAACCGTGCCGTTTCTAGGACCACAGAAGAATTTAAAAGTATTGAGAATTCGAGACTATTAAGCCTTGTGTGTAAAACCAAAATATTCGTAATTGCTTTAAGCTTCAATACCACAGATTGTTACTTTGAAAGCGTGAATCGTCGGAGAAATAAGCAAACATCGGGAATATAGAACGATGTTGACGTGTCCTCGTAAGAACATAAGGAATAGATCGAGAAAATTATAAAAATAATCTTAAATATTCTCGAACGGTTGCTCGCACAATGATTAAATAAAATAATCGAAGGATTCGAAGAGTTCGCGATGCGATATCTTTATTATTAACACGTCTCTCGCCTAAGAACGCCCAGAACGAGCAACCTGTGAACTGCAATCGCTTTGATTCACAGCCCCGCAATAATCTCCGCAGTAGATCGGGAACATCCCGCCGAAAAATAAGTATTAAGAGCGCGAGATGCTAACAAAGCTCCGAAGTGGCAAAAAATCGGCCAGGTTGGCCCGGACTCTCGGAAACGGTGAACCGGTCGTTACTATAGAACAGAGAGACCGAAAAGATCTCGAAGATTCTCGAACGGTGCCACCGTGAGCTCACCACGGTTCACCCGTGGATTCGTGCGCACCACGGGGCGAAAGAAGGGCGGAACGAAAGGGGGCGGAAAGTTGAGAAAGAGCGAACGATCGCTGAAAATCGTAAAGGAAAAGAAGGAACGTCGAGGGACACCATTGACAACCTGTGGTTTACTTTATAGCATTTAGCCCCCATTGTTTGTCTTATTGCTATTAGCCTCCGTCAATTAGCAATTGTATTTTTAATGCCGATTCCGTGAATCGGTTGCGAGGAATAGCCGGCCACCGCCAACCTTGGTGGCTGAAACCTTCTTGGGAAGAAGGTAGGAGGAAATCAGGCGACGAAGAAGGGGTACCAACGGTCAGGTGGGGAAAGGACCCACGGGTAGAAGGGGGGCATGTCATTAGGAGTCATTAATATCCCGGACCTCTGTAATTTGACACACTTCCGATCGCCTAGCGCCACCGTCACCCGCTCCATTTCTCTTGCCTTCTCCTTAAACCCGTCTATTCACCCTTTACTCGCCCCATAGATTCCTATGCTTCGTTCTTCACATTTTGAGTACCGTCTCTTTTCCTTTCCTCCATTTCATCTTTGACCCCTTAACCCGTTGCCGTAAAACCAACTCGTGATGCAGATTGTAGATAAAATAGGGCAAGTACTTGCTATATTTATAATAGAATTTAATTCACCCTATTTAACCCTTTGCCTTACCAATAACGAGACACGCTCGTTTTGTAAATTATGGTATAGGTTCGACAAAGACAAGTGGTGTCGATAGTGAAATTTAATTTTAACTTTTGCTTTGGCTTCCATTCGTGAGATTAGAGTTTATTAAATGCGGATTACCTCTAATATTTAAACGATTTGTACGCAATATAATATAGAAGCAATGATCAGTTAATACTAACATTCGTAGATAGAAAAATATTTCTATGGCAAGGGGTTAATTGTCTTTGAAATTTTTATAATTAGTATAGCAAATATAATTATTTTATGATATTTTAATATTTCGTATGCGACACAGTGGTGAAGTGGGTAATAGCTTTTGCTAACGCGTGCAGTTATCGAAATATTCGGAAGACAACTTTTGAAGCCAAATCGTTTAAAAGTGCATCGCGTCGTCATTTTAATCAACACTGAACGGGTTAAAATACGTCGATTTTAATAGAATTTCACGTATAGCTAGACAAAAGCTATTAATTAGAGTAGTTGGAAAAGGAATTGGGATACAGATAAGTATTTCATACGAATGTAGATCGGTTCTCTGCGAAGAATAACTTGAAACCAACAAAATTTCCACGAAATCACAGATGATATCACCATCGCTGAAAGTATTATGCTTTTGTAAGTATTAGGTGTACAAATTAATTCTGGGCCTTTAGGATTTCACAAGATTTAATATTCATTCGCAGCGAAACAAATGCAGCATTAATATTCAAAGCGTCAAGTGTTTATCCATTTGCGAAGCGAATTCGTCACTCGAAAAATAGTAATGCAGTGATTTTGAATCGATAAAGATACCAAGATAGATAAAGGTTCCGAATTAATTTCTACGCCTAATATTTACCGCACGCTGTAACATTTCTTCACAAATTCATTAGCACGTATCGCAAAACGAAATCTCACGAATACGTAACACTGTTTCCGAATCGTTAGCGCTTGAAACCAGTCGTCGATAATTGCTCATTTGACGAATCATCCCCTCCCCTTATCCTTATTACTTTTATTTTCATTCCTCGCGGACCTCGATAAACTCCAAGAATGAAATCGTTCCTCCGATCGCGAGGATTACAGTATAAAGCTGATACCGAACTCGCTTAAATTGAAACGAGAATCGCCAAACATGGAGCCGAGAACGGCCCTAAACGAGAACTAAACCATAGAAGGCGAAGTGACGCGTGCTTTTCAATTTTCAATCGAATCTTTTTGCGCGACACAGGCGTGACGCAGCGCGAGTTGTTAATTAACGTGTTCTCCTGTCCTCGGTAACGAATTGTCGATAATTAACTCGGCCGTCAAGCCGTGCACGGTACAGAGATACGCAGCTTCTTCGTAGAGGACACGCGAGTTGCGAAATCGGCCTGCAAAAGAACGAAGGTATCATTGGGAATGCAAGTAGCCGCGATCGATATGATCCACGGATGCTAATCGAATCGCTAATCGTTTATTCCTGCGTCGTACAGGCACACCTGTTCGACCGATATGGTCAGACCAGAGATTCTTTTAACGCGGGCTTCATGGAGATCTCTCGAACGGAGAACGGCCGGAGTCCTCCTCATCATACTTTGTAATGAAAGTAAACTCCCGACGATATTTTCTTCGTTCTTTGTCTTTTTCCAATGCTCCTTGCCTTTTTTCCCTCCCCCTCTCTCTCTCTCTCTTTCGTCCAGGTTTAATCACGATTAACGTTACGTCCTGGTTGAGAATCGCGAAAAAATCCCGACTCTTCTATTTGCAAGTCGAAGAGTAAGGGTGTTTAGCGTTATAATGTACGTCGTCAGGTCGATACGTAATTTATGCACTGATTCTCTTCCACCTGTCGACCCGTCTACCGATATTGTTCCTCTTGCTGCACACCTTCGCGAGATTCCCTGTGGTTAGTTTATTCAATTACGAACAGGGTTAACTTATTTGGTTATTTATTTTAGAGAAATAGGGAGGTGGTCTTCAGCAGCGGCACGGGTTTCTGTTCCACTCAGTGCAAGTAGAAGAGATTTCTGTATTTCGATAAGCTTGATACGTTATGCTACCAGTTAGCTGTACTTTAGTGCGTTAGTACTATTTATCCTGTTAGTTCACTGTCTATTCTATAGAAACCTGCTCTACGTGTTCTCATAGTTGCCAATAAACGGTTCCTTCTGTTCTAAACAATAAATTAATCGTTGCCATAAAAAGAAACTAGAGTCCATATGTGGTATAAAGGTTTTGTCTGAAGGGTTAAATGAAATTTCACGTGTTGTTACATAAAAAATGAAATCCAAATTTTGTTCAGTCCCAATTCTTCATACATTCGTCTTTCGCTATTAAATAAAATAATTCAAGCGACGGTTATAGGGACACTGACACAATTGGGACCTTGGTCTATTCCATAGCTCTTCTGCAATCTTTCCATTCATAGTCATCGATCACACTCCGCCAGTCGTCCTCAGAGATCCATCCTAACGCGACCAAACCAACTAATCCATTCCCCGAAGTCTCCCCGGATACGACATGCAAATGACGTTAAGTGGTCTATTCGCGGAATCGGATCGTCGTGCGTGTTTTTCGTCGTGTATTCCGCGGAACGGATAAGATTCAGGATCGCTGGGGACGAGGATGGAAACGGCGAGGAGTCGGGAAGATCGGTTTCGCTTGGAATGCAAACTAGTCACGGCGATAAACTCGCGACGGACGGTCGCACGGCCGCGAGGACGATAATACGTCTTCCTGGTGATTTTGTTATTCAAATGGAAGCGAGGACCGACCGAGGTGACCGTGGAAAACCGCTATTGAATGCCGAAACGGCTTCCCGATCCTCCCGCAAGAAGCTTCCATTCACGCCCGCCAATCCAGAACGTCCGGTTCTTGCGGCATCCCTGGAAAAGCCGCTCGCTTAGTCGCAAAAAGCTTTACCGCGTATCGCTCGATTCCCGTTAAGCTTGCTCGGAGATCTGGCGACCACGGGAGGATGGCAGTTTGCTGAATTTTACTCGAACAGGAAATCGTACGCTCCGTCTATTAACCCTTTCGCCGCTGCGCGCGGTGCGTTGCTTGATGGAAAAAATCTAGAGGTCAGCATTTTCTTTTACTGCGAACGCAATGTAGAGTGTTTATTTGCGTAGGGACACTTGGAAGAAAACGATACAAAGTCTTTCAACACCGAAAAAACAGGTTACCATAGCTCATTTTCCTTTATATTTCAACATTTTATCGAATAAAAAATGAAGGTCACGTTAATGTCTTCGATGTCTTTTTGCATCAATGCTGGAAAAAGCATGCAATGCTTTTTCGATATTTTCTTGCGTCGATCATCCTTTTATTCTGCTCAAGAAAGTATCACGGGTCTTAGGTAGAAAATGTAAGTAGCTTAGGAGTCATGAATTTTGTCCCAAACGTTCGTATACTCGACGCACTGTGCGGCACTCTAAAATTAAAAACATTCTCAATGCACATGTGGGGATTATTTTTATTATTACAAAAGCGGTACGGCTATAAATATTTGCATATTTAGCATAATTAATTGTGATAGAATAAGAACAGATTATAGTAAAAATGGTATCGTGTTATTAAAAATTATGAAGTATTTTCAAATCGAACAGGATACGATTGAATCGATATTACTATTATCGATATACGATTTAATTGAAATATTTATATATCGATAATCGAATAAACGGCAAAAACTTTCGTACAATCGAACTCAATTAAGTGTTAAATTGTATACGATCATTGATACGCAATTTAATCGATATATCGATAATTACAATCCATATATCGATAATTGAATAAACGTTGAAAGCTTCGATACATTAACCCCTTGCCTTCTAATAACGAGTCACACTCGTATGTGTACATTATTTCCTAAACACAATCAACGTGCTCCGCATTTGTAATAGACCTTAACTTCAATCGTAACAACGATTTTAGTTCACGAGTTTTTAAATTCCGTATAACATTTCAATATTTTGCAAATTGCAACATTTCAATACCGTGACACGGTGTTATAATAGTAAATAGCTAACGCTGCGAAGTATAATTCAAAAGAAATTCGTAAGGCAAAGGGTTAATTAAGCCTAATTAACCGTGCATCAACGTCAAAATAGCCGCAATATTAATATCCTGCAATAT
This sequence comes from Eucera pruinosa, assembly GCA_028830335.1. Classification (NCBI taxonomy): domain Eukaryota; kingdom Metazoa; phylum Arthropoda; class Insecta; order Hymenoptera; family Apidae; genus Eucera; species Eucera pruinosa. The sequence goes on from JAMYCR010000005.1 coordinate 15,215,820, forward strand.
CGATACTTTTTACAGCCACCGTACCAAGTTTGCCTCTAAAATCGTGACCCTAATCGAGTCCACAGGTTGGAGCATAAATTGCGCGCGAAATGATCGATAAGAGATTAATTCGAAGAAGATCGATCGGTCCGTTTGAGGGCAAAAAAAGGAAATACGAGAGGCGGGAACGTTCGCAGCCCGTTAACGAGCGTTTGCGCCGGAGCGCACTTTGTTATTCGAATGAAGGGTGACGGGGAGGACTCGTTTTGAATGTCGACGAGCGCGATTCACACATGCTGGGAGCCGAAGCAAATTCAAATTCCGTGCCGCGGCTTTCCCGGGGATTTTCAGATTTTTATCGTCCTCCCTCCGATGGCGAACGTCCCGTAAACGGAATATGCTGATTCCGCCGACTGCTGACCGCGGCGTTTACTTCTTTTGCTTGCATAGTCTATTCGTGAGTGGATAAAGGGTATCAATTCCTTCGCCATGAATTTCAATCGAAGCTTCTTAAATCGCGCAGTTCCTTTTTTTATAGATGGTAATTCTTTCGCGTGGAAATTTGGAAATGGGGGAATTAGTTCGTGAAACGGAGACATTAAATATTGATATACACATCTGTTCGTAATTCATGGAACACTTGATAAATTTAGAATGTAGAAAAATTGACGTTATGGATAGAAACTAGAATTATTAATTTGCCACCGATTTACTTCAGGAAGTGTCTTAAATAATGCGGTATTTTTAAGATGCTACTGCAAGTCTATACGTAACAGTATTATACTATCATTCATTTTAGTTTAAATTCTTGTTTAAATTCTCACGGGAACAAAATTTATCAAAGCATTTACGATGATGCTGAAACTCGTTTTTCTCTAACCAATTAAAACGATTAACGCAATAATCGAATTCTGAAATATTGTTAACGAAAATTTCTGAAATATTCTAATTCTGAACGTGGCTTAGAAACTATCGATATCTGCCGATCGTTGCTATTCAAATAAATTCCTCGAAGAATAACCTCTCCTATATTTAATAAGGGTTGCAATTAACCCTCCGTTTCCCATCTCGTTTTACGCGTGACTACGAGATTAATCTCGACGAGCATATTCGAATAGAAAACTCGCTGTACTCGACGATACCGAATGCGTCTTGCGTCGTTGCGGTGGGGAAAAAAAAAGGACGAACGTTTCCCTGGTTTGCACGCGAGCCGGTCGCGCGTGCAGAAGACACCGCACGGGCCGGCAAATCGCGTAAGGGGAAATGAAAACGAGTACAGCGAGCGTTTCTCGGAATGATGGAGGGAACGAGCGGCAGCGAAGAAAACGAGGAGCGTCAAGGGAACGTAGCAACTCGGAACGAGCTCCAAGACGTTTTCTTTCTTCGACATATTTCTCACGGATCGAGGACGACTTCCTCTTTCTTTCTTGTCTCAACCCCCCCCCCCCCCCCCCCCGCTTTCTGCTCTCGTTGCGTAAAGTGGATGAAAACAGCGGAGATCGCTTGGTTTCGTTGAATGAAATTAATTCTTCGCTCGCGAAAATTGAAATGATCGAACCGGTCGAAAAGCAGAGGAAGATTGTTTATGAAAATGGCATCCATGAAGTAGTGGGTGTCAGCGCCATTGATGCTGATGGCGGAGCGAGCAATAAGGAGACTAGCAATTAGCAATTAAACCAATAAGTGTGCAATTGGTGATTCCATTAATGGGACGGACGTTCCCACAGAAGGCGAACGTCGTTTTTCGCTGTTCGTCTTTCTGTCGACAGTTCCTACTCGCGCCATGATCCCCAATTGCTTGCAGAACGTATAATTAGTAGACGTAGAACCCCTCTTCTACCCGTTCCCCGTCTCCTCGATCCTTTGACACGATAGCGTTACCGAGAAACCGCGAATTAGAGCAACAATTTGCGGAAGAGCTATTCCTTGCCTGATAAATAGCGTAAAGTGATTTTTATCTAAAAAGAGGGAAACGCTTCGGAGAGAATTGCTAATAAAACTTACGAGCATTACAGTGGAGATACCAATTATTGCTGTAATTTATAAAATTAGTGTTTTACGAAAGTAAATCGAAGGATTCTTTAAATGTTTGTTATCGATTGTTAATAAGTAGACTACGGATGTTTGTGCAAATTCGTATCTTTGCTAATAGAATTAAAGAAGTGGAAGCTGAATAGAGGGTTGTTTCTCTTCTAAAATGCAATAATTTGTACTTGACTTTGTGTATCGTATATATTTTCGCGTCTAACGTGTAATCCGTGGCTATTTGCACATTTAAATATCCCGTAAATACATAAAGATCCGTAGTCGAGTAATAAGAGATAAGTAACAGCATCATTCTCATGTAGAATCGATCAATCACCCGTTCGAGTGTCACATGTGACGTTACTAGTTTAGAGTAGAATAAAACAGCGGCGCTTTTGGGAATAATAACTAAATATTGCGATACGCACGTGTTTTCGACGCAAGTGAGCACTAAAATCCAAATCTATAATAATGTGTATACACTCTGGCGGACAAAATTATAAAACTTTCGTAAACGTTTCTCTATATTACATTATTTAACAAAATTCGTACTTTCACAGAGATCCTATGTTTCGAGGGACTATATGTAAACGTAACTAGTTTAGAGTAGAATAAAACAGCGGCGCTTTTGGGAATAGTAACTAAATATTGCGATACGCACGTGTTTTCGAAATAAGTGAGCTCTAAAATCCAAATCTATAGTAATGTGTATACACTCTGGCGGACAAAATTATAAAACTTTCATAAACGTTTCTCTATATTACATTATTTAACAAAATTCGTACTTTCACAGAGATCCTATGTTTCGAGGGACTATATGTAAACGTAACTAGTTTAGAGTAGAATAAAACAGCGGCGCTTTTGGGAATAGTAACTAAATATTGCGATACGCACGTGTTTTCGAAATAAGTGAGCTCTAAAATCCAAATCTATAGTAATGTGTATACACTCTGGCGGACAAAATTATAAAACTTTCGTAAACGTTTCTCTATATTACATTATTTAACAAAATTCGTACTTTCACAGAGATCCTGTATTTCGAGGGACTGTAGGTAAATGTAGTCCAAGTTAAAGAATGATACAGTGCAAGTTGTTAATTTATTCGCGTAAAGATTTTATTTCCCCTGTCAAAGTTCGCCATCGTTGGAAAAAGCGCAGCGATAGCCACGCTTACCCTATAAACGGAATATTCGATGAAACATTGCGTATAATGGAAGTATCGGAGTTGCAGGTAAATATTGGAAGCGAACGTTTAATAAATTCGTATCGATGTGGGCGATCGTATGGACTGCCGATAGTGCACAGTGTCCCACGCGCCGCTTCCACATTAATTAAACAATCAATATTTATTAAGCTTATTACGGGACACGGCGGCACAAGCCCGCTATTAATTCGATTCCGCATCCACGGTGGGGCCCGTATTTCGCTTAATAGGCGCCATATTGTTCCTGACGACGCAATAAATATGGACAGGGCCAAATGAAGACGATAAATTGTCGAACGCCCCCGCTGTTGCGTCCCTTTATTTCCTTCTCCCTCTCCCCCCCCCCCCCTATCTTTGTATTATTCTTCTCTTTAATTTTTTACCTTTTTCTTCCAATTTAACCATTCTATTAACGGGAAGCTTTGAAGCTAGTTAAAAATCGACCAATATTCATCTCTCCCTCTCTCTCTCTCTCTCTCTCTCTCGCACAGTCGTAATTTATCGTACTCAAATTCAGTGGTTTTTAATTTACGTTCTTCTGAAAGCTAGGCAATTGTTTAGAAAAATAGAAGCACGTTTTAAATCATTCGAGGTGATAAAGATGTAGGACTAATCCTGCGTTTAACATTACAGAATAATATTAAACGCGTGCATTGTTCTCGAGAATCGCTAATATTTTGATCGCTTAATTGTCCTTCGTTAAAATTAGTTTAATCGTTTCGGCCGATCAAAGAGATAAGATGTCACAACGGCGATAGGGCTGCTTTTTTTTGTACGGTCCCATTAGGAAAATATCGTTTTATCGTTTGAATCATTGCTATTCGACAACCCCTGCAGACCCGTTTCCGGTTCCACTTCCCGCTCGCTTATTATAATCAATTAGCAACCGGTTTATCTGCCATCGACTGCACGAAACGTATTCCTGTTATATTGTAGGGGTGCAACCCTCCTGATTTTTTATACACCAGCCTATAGGCAACGAGGGGGTGGCTCCGCAACAGGCTGATGAGTAGTCAGATCCTTTCGCTGCTTTTTTATCCTACCACCCCTCTGTCGTTACCCTCTATAAACGTTTCACCATTTTTTCTTTCTAATCTAACACCTTTTTTATTCTTTAAATTGGTTACAACAGACTTTGATACATACCGGTGCGCACGATGAAATTTCGCGTCGATACGAATCGTTTAAAAAGTATATTGAAGTCGTCGTCGACACGTGTTGAGTTAGAACTCGCCTAAGTCTGATAGAAGCAAGAAGCTTTGATATAACTTTGAGTAGATTTACCGAGTTTCCATTGACGCTAATGATTAGTTTCCAGTAATGTTAAATGGCCGCCTATAGGTGCCAACATTATATTCAAAGGTGTGGAAATCCTGTTTCGAATGGCAGTGGAAATTTTAGTATCTTCTGTTTCTCGGTTTTACTGATATATTCGGCATAATATGAAACCACACGCGATGATAAAATCCAAATCTTAATATTTTAATAAACGCTACACTGCGATAGGTGGACGCGATTATGCTTATCGATTTTCTCACAAAAGGGTCGAAGGTTTCCGTGGCGTAGCAATTTTTACGTACAAACGACGTTTTCGTCAATATTAGGGGTTGTTTCGAATTTTTTCACGGCGTTCTTTACACATTTGTATACTGAAAGGAAGGTTGACGAAGGGCAAGAAGGTGAAAGCTTTATCTTTCTTTTCGTGCCCTTCCACGAAGATCTTTTACGCTTCTGCAGAAACCCGATAGCCACGTCAGCCATTAAGCCAGGAGTTGTGAAAGGGAGAGCAGAAGGGAGAGCAAGAAAGAGTAACAATGGACGGAGAGAGAATCTTTCGCGCGCACGTCGAAGGAAAAGGGTGCTACCACGAATACTTGTAGACGAGGGAAACGCTAGGAAGCTGAGAGCAGAAGAAAGTTTTCTAATTCGCTGTTACGAATAACTTCAACTACTAGGGGCGCCGAATTAACCCTTTAATTATTATCGTCGACTATATGCGTTCGAGAAATTCGCGCGCAGCGAGTTATTGATAACTTTTGGTAATTAACCCCTTGGCTTACAATGACGAGTCACACTCGTGGCACGAATTATAGATAGACTTATTTAAGATAAATTCTGCTTGCGATACGATGTTCCACTTATTTTAGCCTTACTTCCTCTTCAGAAGATTAAGAATCGCTAAATATAAATTATGCAGAATATTTTAATAGTTTGAACAAATGTAAGAACTGTAAACTGATAATGATAGCTCACATAAGTGCAATAATAACAAATTTGTAGGACAAGGGGTTAATAGTCTGTGGATCTTTATGCAAATTCGATGACAGTTATTGAACGATGCGTGACTATAGCCTATTTGTTTTTATTTATTTATTTACTGTCACATCCCTCGTTAGGGTATTAGTGACCACGTTTACAGTTAACAATTATCGCGCATACAGTTGTATGATTAAAAGATATAATACGAACAATATATATAAACAATGGTTGTGTACATGTACGGTAGATATATCTCTGCGATGATTTTATATTTGGTCAAGGAGGTTCATTTCTTTTAAGAAACTTAAGGTCTTGTTACACTGCTCCTTGTTGTCAAGAAGTTGTTCGATACTGTCAGATATATTTCATTTCTTTTTCGTGCTTTCGAGAATGATTAGATGACTATGTGTTCAGCGGTGATGATGACGTTACAACAATGACAGTTTATTGGTTCTTATTTCTCAATAAGATAGAAGTATGCAAATCTTGTATATCCTATTCGAAGTCTATTTAATTGTACTTGCCCTTTCCTTCGCTGTATCCTGATTCATTTCATTTTACCGGAAGAAAAATAAGTCGATTTCGGATCGTTTTAGAAGCTTGACTATAGACAGTGTTCGCTTAAGAAGGAGTTCTTAGCAGAGGCGTTCCTCTATAGAGGAGGATGAGGACAACCGGATCGTTTCTTCCCTCGAAACGGCCGACGAGAGGCGATCCCGGCGCTATGTAATTGTCATTTCGCGAAGAAACGGAGGCCGCGTCTAGACGACGGTAATTGTGGCAAAAGGACAAAGGACGACAGGCCAGGTAAATGGCGCCGTTACGCGGCAACAACACAGACCGAGCGCTACGCTATCTCTCTGAATGGAGACTAGTCGTCTGAAGGGAGTAATTAAATGTATTATCGGGCTCCACCTCGATCCTTTCCAAGGCGCGTTGAAATTCACCATTAATTTACCTTCTCGCGTGATATCTCCATCGTAAAACTTACCACTAACAATAATTTCTAATTTCACCAAACGCTCAAAATCTGTTTCTCTTCCCCTTCAAATTGAACTCTTCCTCTTAACATTCTCCTAATTGTAATTTTCTACGGGACGCCTTACACGACTTTTCTTGCTTCGTTTTGTGTCTTGAAACAATTGACGCTTCTATTTCATTAGCGCAAGCAACTGCAGCGTTAAATAACGAGAATAGAAAGAGGGAAATAAGGGTAGGTAAATCTACCATACTTCCCTTGTCGCGAAAAGAATTCCAAGCTCGATTAAACGCGTTCTACCATGAAAAATATGGCTTCCGATGTACGAGAAAATTTCGTTTTCGCGAAAAGTCGGTGGTCGAAGCACGACCAGCCGGAAGCTAATAAAAAAAGCTCTGCGGCGGACTGATAAGCCTGAGGGTATTTCACACTCGGACAGCCCTTGTATCGTCGGAGGACGCTAATGTAGCGTTATTTAACTCGGTTAGGTGTCCTCCCCATGCTCGACTCGCGAACAGACCCCAGTAAAAATCCGGGGGTGCTCGCCGTCCCGTGAAAACACTGTGGGGGCGGCGACACGCATAAAATAGCGGGCCAAACCCTATTTAGAACGTCAGGTGCTCGTCATCTTTTACAGGGGGAGCCTTTGCATGACTTGCACTCTGTAATCACACCTTTTACCCCCTGGTTAATGAAATTCCTCCGAAGACTATTTCAAATTTACCAACGACAGAGATTGCGCAAAGATTTCCGCATTACACTCTCTGCAGTCATATTTTAATCCTTTGAGGGTCGAATAATTTTAGGAATTCGGTGCATCCTTGGATTTGATTTGTAAATCACACGTATACGTCTATGGTTTTTAGTATGAATATCGTGGTATTTATTAATCATTACGATGCTCCTAAATTCATGATTGGCGAATGTTTTGTATTCGTTCTTCGCCGTTTTAAGTAAGCTGGATTTGTAAATATTACAGTATTATATTCGAAATCGATCGCACCATATGCGATTAAGTCGAAGAGTTGATTATTACACCTCGGATTTTTAGGCGTTTATGGAACCGCGGAAGAAATATAAGGTGCGCGTAATAAGGAAAGATGAATAAAACAATGTAAATCAAAGCACGCTTTATTACGTTTAGAAGTATGTCTTCATACGTACCGTCATTCCATCGTTTAATCCTCCCTCCAACTCGAATTCAACTTACTTTCGCGATAGCATTATACAAGGTTAACTATACAATCTTCGATGCTACCTAATTGAATATAATTCTTAGAGTGACCATTCGAAATCGTAAGAGGCGTGAAAAGACCTCTGACCTTTTACACGACCGGAATTTCAGTTTTCATGAAGTTTCCTATAAATGAGTGGTTTATCCTGTCCTTCGGTCAATGGTAATACGATCGGTGCCTCTTTAAGAAACTCTGGAAATCATTGTCGCTCGGAGGATGAATATCGATCAGACGGGGGTACACGTGCCAGCAGGCAATATCTGGCGAATACGTTAAGAAAGTCGCATACATCAGGGTCAGTACAGCGTGAAAATAGAATGTAAAGTGTTCGCAGCGCTGGCCGCTGGCCTTAGGCGCAATAGGGGTGACTTCCATCGGGGGTTGGTTTGACGTGTATGACGTGCCGGCCACGTGCCCGGCCTGCCAACTCGGCAATCACTGCCCCGTACTACGCCGGACGAATCTTAAATATGGGATATTCAAATAATCTCGCCACTTCCCCCCTCCCCCTTCCCTTTCACCTCAGTCGACCGTTTTTCTTCCAACCCCGTGCGGTTTTTGGCTTCGCGATGGACCGAGGCGTGGATTGCGACCTTACCGTTAGAAAATTTCGTAACATCTTTCAGATTATTTCATAGGTAAAGTCATTAAAAATAACGGTAATAGTTGTTTCATATGTGTGTCGTCCATTGGCGTTTGTGGGTGCTACGACCGCTCGACTAGTTTTATTTATTTGATATTATCCTTTAGGATGGCTTCCAATTACGCTACACCTTCCTTACGATACTTAATTGCACTGATATTGCTTACTATACACTTATGTTACGCCTATATTATTTGTACTCTGACGATAGTAAACTATAATATAAGGAATTAATATCTTAACTGTGGATAAATTAACGTAATACGCGATTTTTATTAACAATCGAATGAAAATTCTGTGGATTATAATCTATATCTGTAATATTCTATATCTGTAATATTGTTGCAATTTAGTTCAACGGTATGCGATGCATAACTGCAATTAATTACGTAATAATTAAAATTACAGAAAATGTCATTAGAAATAGTAATGGAAGTAGTTTTATTTACGTGTGTCATCTAAATATTATTTTTGACCGTTCTTCCAAAATTCGCGACGAGTTAATTCCATTGAAAATATTGTAATATCCGTAAAACAAGGTTGTCGAAAGGATCATTAAAAATAGTGCCCGCCATTTTATTTAAGTAAATGTTACCCTACCTTTGGGTGTCCAATAGTATGTTCAGAAGGTACAATCCTCGAATTAACATTTCTCAAGATTAACCTTCGATTCGAACCGTTGGCTTCTTTGATTAATAACAGTACACAAACTTTGCAGAGTACGACCTACATCTGCGACATTCATGCAGTTCCATAGCTGCATAGTGCGCATCGTCACAACGTTGATATCCATCACGCTGATGTTCCAATTAACACACATTCCCCACAATTACCACGCTGATACGAATAGTAAGTTCTTTCTTAGAACGGCGTACAATTCCACGCTACCTTTAAATCGACCAGCAAAGAAGGATACAGAAACGAAGCGTTGTGCGAAGTCGAAGAAAACACAGACGATCGTCGATAGTGGTCAGCATTGCAGGTCTACGGTTCCATACATCACTGCCAGTATTCAGCGGGGGTGCCGGCAACAAATAGGGCCGAAGCAATGTGAAACTCCATCGCGAAAACCTCCTCTTTTATATGCATAGTCTCATTTCCTTATCGGAAATTTACGGGCAACGTGGCTGCACGCCTTTCTCACCCGCTGACCATTTCTCTTATCGCTGAATTCGATGGAGTTTCAAACGCTTCATTCCTTTCCTCTCCCGTAATTATCTTTTCAAGATTCTCCCTTTCCGTCGCGACTTTACATCTCTTTCCATCTTCATTCGGTTCATTGATTTGCCTATCGACTTTGGATTAGGATTTGGATTAGGTTACACGAAAATAAATTGCGGCTCTCACGTGTGGACTATTTTTGTTAGATTCTGTAAAAAATGTTGGGGAAAGAGGTGAGATTGTACGGTACCTTCTATGAAAGCTTACGAAAGATTGTTAATATCAAAGTTAGCTGTGCATCTTAAACCACAAAAGCAAATTGAGGTAGTGACGTTAGATATATAGAATCTTTACTTCCGCTATTTCTCTTAAGTGATTAGTGGCTACTATTTCACTTATACCTAGTCTCTATGCAAGTTCTGTAACGCAAACCGACTTCTACGAATCTTTTGATTCTGTTATTGTTAATCCCTTGCCTTGCAATAATGAGTTACACTCGTTCCACGAATTATGATGCTCTTATTTTCTCATCTTTCCCCATAGACGCATCAAAATCCACTATTTAATTATGACTTACTTAATGCCTTCGTTTCTAGGTGACCCTTGCAAAATCTGTTAAATTTGAAAGATGCTCGATGCTTTCGTGCTTTCGCCAAATTCGAAAGGTACAACACCCCCCAATCGTTTCACGTATGTACTTCTGTTTCGTATACTCTTTTCCAAGATGATAGGCTTTTTTTTTCATTCTTCAGCCATCTGCGACTGCAGACCTTGGTGCACCGTTATGCACCATAGCAGACGTATGCACGTAGTATCGAAAAACATGGCGAGGATCGTGTTTGTTTCAGGAGCACGTGCCAAGGGGATCTGTGTCTCGGTTTCATTATAACGGTAGCTGTCGATGACGACGATCAGCATCGACTGTCTGCTATCCGGTCGACTATTTACCGATCCTGCATCTGTCCCGGCCCGCGTTCCTCCTCCAATATCTCGTTTTCGCCACGGCTAATGGCGCCATGTGCCCGAGAATCTCGCTCTCGTTGCTTACCTGCCGCTTAATTTTGCCCCGACCGTCGAGTTTCCGAGATCGATCCCTTCGTGGTTTGGGCGGAATAAATTCACTTAAATTAGAAAAAATAGCAGCGATCTCAGCTATTAAGCGTGTACACACAACTCTCGACGTGCTTCTTTCGAAACGTAATTAGCTGAGAATTTTTTTCCGGAACACCTGTTCCGGGTTGCGGGAAAATTAATAGCGAAGCTTCGCTATCGTTGGGCGCTGAATTGTGGAACAATTTTTGATAAACTTAATACTACCTATGGCGAAACGTTTTCGGTCAAACGTGAAAACGTGGAAGTAACTGAGAATATTAAAATTTTGGAGCTGCAAAATGCTGTTCCATAAATAAAAAAACATATGGGAAGATTAGATAAATATAATATGAAGGAAATGGGGAAAGGAAAAGAATAAAAGTAATCGTTTACTATTCAAGAAGAAAACAGCGAGTGAAATAAATCTACTTAATAATAATACGATACTTTAATATTTTCTAATGTTTCTACGTCCACATATGATTCCTTTTCTGATTTACACTTTCCGGGACATTTTTATTGACTAATATCACTCCCTCTTGTTTATAAATACTGCATTAACTTTTACAGTTACACAACATCACTTTGCATCACAAAAACTGTATCTTAGAAATCTCTGTCTCTTCGTCGAGTAATATCTCTTCGAATCGAGATCCCTCTTTCGAAACTAATTAAACTTCTCATTAATCGCCGGCATTATCGCAAGGGGTTGAAACCCCATCGCGAAATCTTAAACTGCTCCACAAGCAAGAATCTTCCAAACTATTCTTTTCCCTGTTAACAATTTCTTTGTTGTTAAAATCAAGTTCCATGAAAATTGTTACACGAAACGGGGAACCATTTCATGTTTACACGGAAGATCGAAACAAGATTCACGCGTGTGCGTGCGCGTGCGTAGACGAGATGCAAGGAGCGAGAGGAGAAGAGAAGAGAGAAAGGCCACGTGCCTCTTGGTAGCACGCGACCAACCTAACGGTTTTAGACTCACCCCACACGCTGCTCGAAAACCAGTCCACCCCTTCTCTCGTCACCCTTGCCGAACCGCCGGCACCGCTGCTTCAAAACACGCCAGAGGAAACTGTTATTCCATTGGCTCGTGGATCTAGCCCCCTTGTGCCTTGCCCCTTTTACAACGTGAATCCTCTGCCGCAGTCAGATTCGCCTTAACTGCTTTGAATCATGGCTGTGGGACAATTCTTTCGCCACGCAAGAAACGGGCAAATCAAAATTACCAGAGTCAAATTAACCCTTTGCACTACGAACAATTTTAGGGACGGCATCCGTACGATGTACAGAGCTTAGCTTCTTCTTACGGTTAGTATAAAAGGATTAATATTTGTTTAAAATAGAGACAACTATTTATTGGCGATTATGGGATACGTAGTTTAGTTTACATGTTTTATAAATAGTAAACTATAGTAGTAGTATAACGGGGTGAATTTGTTGACATATAAAATGTTCTATGTTGTGCGTGAGAAGAACAGAGAAAGTCGTCCCTGAAGGGTTAACCGATTGTCAATCAATGACGTATCGGTACGTCAATCTCTGTCAATTACGTACTGATATGTTAAAAGTTAAATTGGTCCTTTTAGCTGATTGTGTATGATTACAATTACATACGTTTACATTTGGAATACGATTGTTTGAAACACGATTGTTTTACACGGTTAGTCGACAATGCGATAAGACATTACTTTAACCATTTGCCGTACAAACTTCCGGAAGACTATTTATCGGGACGTTTGCTATTTTCTATTTTAACGTTGCGTCGAATGCAAAACACTAGAATATTATACGTCATTTTTATTTGATAGCCTTCAATCTTCGAAATTGACGTTGCAATTGAATGCAAAAGAATTCGAAGTAAAGTTCATTAAAAACGTCAGTGTACTATTATTGTGATCGAACCATAGCTTGCACCACGAGTGTAACTCGCCATTACACGGCAAGGTCTTAATATTCAAAATTCTTTACTTGCGAACACACGAAGTAAATTAAATTTCCCAATTTTCAATTCCCCTCACCCGTCGACGACTGGAGACATTCAAACTCGCCTTTCATTTCGGAAGCGTTGAGAATCGGAGACGTTTTCCAATATTTAGTCGCTAGTAACGGAAAACCTCGATTTACGTTTTCCAAGTACACTCCACGTTCGTCGATCGACGAACGAAACGAAAGCGAAGCTTTAACGATAAGATCGTACGCGAACCGGTAAGGCTGCGATCATTTCTTTTCGATCGCGATGATCGTTGAGGCCGTCATGCATGAAAACGTACGATGCAGCCATAATCGAATGATGTAAGGCCCTAATAAAATCGTAAGTCGGTTGACAGGCGGTGCACGTAGCGCGGAATAATGGGCCAGACATTCCTCCCCCGTAAAACTGGGGGTTGGTTCGCATTGTCACTCGATTCCCTTACGTAAGAATGGCGACGAAGAAACGACGTCGAGGAGGCAGATGCTGTGTAGACATTCTACCGCCTCGTGTGATACGCAAGAAGAGGATGGAAAGAGACTTAATGCGATCTTAGCTGGCTGTGACGCAGCCAGGTAAATCGGGAGCAGATCTCTTTGCTGACGTTTCACTTCGATGCGCGGTGGGAACTTTCTTCGAATCGCTACGAAATCTTCCCCTTTAAATATATTTCCTTTTCGTTGGTATTAATAGGGAAACGTTAGTCGTACGTCATTTCAAAGTCGTTAACTGAATACAGGTAGCGTAGTTCTACGATATTTGAAAGTTTCGTTTATCGATATATTTTGTATTTCAAGATCGTAATGAATACGACGCAAATTGTTCCGCAAAATGAATACGTAAAAATGTTACTGCAAGTTGACGTCAATTTTATATACTTGTAAATTCGTCATATTTATTTTATTAGAAAAATATTTTCTCGATACGCATTTGTAACGTGTTTCAACGAGGATTCGATTAAACGTTGATTCCCGATGGCAAGATTTTTATATTACAAAGATATAGAGATATAACGACAAACGTGTGCAAAAAATATAATAATTGAATACATGAAAAGACTATGTAACCAAAATTATACCGATTTATGCAGAGATCCTTAAAACGATGTAATGCTACTAACACTTATGTCTCCCTATTAATTCGAATACGAAAGATTCTACCGCATTACGAAACCCAGAAGAGGCCTCTAAAAAAAAAAGAATATACAAAGCAGCGAAAAAGAGAACAGAGAAGAAGATGAAAGAAAGGTTTAGAGTAAATTGAGCGAAAGGAGGGCGAATTTGAGGGCGGAGTCGCGGGAACGCGCGAGGAACAACGGATGCAACTGCGAAATCGGCTAGAACCGTGAAAATAACGATTTCTCCTTTGTGGTGCCGTGTTCGTTAAACCGAACAGAGACGGTTTCACGAGCAGCGAGCAAAGAAAGAAAAAGACAGCAACAACGAAGCGTCTAGATCACAGTTGAAGGATGGAAGAGGAAAAAGAAAGGAAGGTTCCGTGCATGGGTGTTCGTGACTCGTCGATATTTTTCCTGAACGCCGAAGGAATCGATATTTTATGTAGATCGCGAGAAAAGGGCAACGTGCCCTTCGTCGTCGCTATTCTCACCTGGACGAACAAAAACATCGGCTGATCCCACGCAACAGAAACGAACGAAAAGGAGAAAGAGAGAGAGAGAGAATGAAAGGTGGACAGGGATGGCGAAAGCTTTGTTGCACGGCAGAATTCATCGAGAAAATGGAACTTCTTCGTGGCGATTGTTGCGTCGCGGGTGGAGAAATCTGACGCTATTCAGCTACCGCATTCCCTTGAATTAAATAGAAATATGTATTCGGCAAAACTGAATGCAAGCTATGTGCCGCTGTTTTGCGTTACCGTAACGCTGAATTATCTGCATCGTTATTGGAATTTAAGTACAGATAGGTTGGATTATGCGTAGGTTAGTCATCTTTACTTTGAAAAGAGTCGCTTGGAACTGAACTAAATTATTAACATTGAAACTACCAACTTATCGTTAGTCTTACCAAAAAGAACAAGAGAAATAGGCAACTCCTAGATTAAATTAAAACGAAAAGTAACGTTTTTTATTGAAGCAACGCTAGATCTCCTATTTTAGTACAGAAGTAGCAGAAGAAGCTAAAACTTAACTTTATAAACGTTAACCTTTTGCACTCCGTTGGCTTTTCTACGTGGACATACGCACCTTGTACCTATACTTAATATTTGTTATTCCAGCAATCTTGAGTGCAAATTATAATTCGGTTTCTTCTTCAAGGATGAAAGATAAGAAACGCAGAAAATTAGTACGAAAATTTGGAAGTGTACGAAAGCCAAGAAGAGTCTAATTTTGAATGATACGAGATCAATTTAAGCTTCACTGTAAAAGTGTGCCGAAGTTACTAATAGGTAGTATCAAAAAATGTTCGGAGCGCAAAGGGTTAATAACAATTACGTTGTATTCGTTTCAAGACCGTGAAACGTGTTAGAAAATGAAGAATATGATTCAGAATATGGAAAATGACTCGAAGACTGCGGCAAGGTTGAAAATTCTATCATTTAGAATTGTCCATCTCAGGTGTCTCATTGTGCATTTTATCACCTGACGTACGTGACGCATTCGATGTTTTTCCGGATCTGGACTTTACGACAAGGTCAGGTCGGCGCCCAGTTTCTCTTCGCCCCTCGAAAAAAAAAAAGATGAAGAAAGAGAGAATCCATGACTACGTCGAAGGGCGATGCGAGCGTCCAGCTGCAACCCCTCAGAATGGATTCTGTTGCGTTGTAGGCCGATCCGCGTGGAAATGTGGGTGGGTGATGGATAGACGGTCACCGTGTCACTCGTGCGAACATTAAACGGGCCTCAATAGTTGGAAATTGCATGGGCGATGGCATTGTCACCGGTCCCATTTCCAACGACACGTCGGTGTATGCAGATGTGGGACAAAGAAGCGTCCAGAATGAAACTCCGGATAGAATCTCGCTCCCAGAATTGAAATTTTCTGAACTGTTGCAAAGAAAAAAAGAAAAAAAATTCAGCTGGAAGATCGTTAATTTATTATTAGATATTATAGAGGGAGGGGGGTGAAATTTTGTTTGGAAAAGGTTTTCGTTTAGTTGCAACTAGAGTAAGCATCGATTAACCGAATTAAACGAATAGTATCGATGTTTCGGATAATCAGTCTGAAAGAATCAAATTTTTTATTAGATCGTAAATCGACTAGAAGTTAAACAATTTTCAAAGGTGAATGATTTTTATGGAGAACTTATAGTATTTTCATTTGTATTAGGTGTACCAATGAATAATTCATCCTTCTTATTCAAATCAGCATTTATTTTAAGCAAAATCCAATACTTATTCTATTTTATATGTAATTGTTGCCATTTTGTAACGCTTGACTTCATCTGAATTTTCGATAAAATAAATTTGTTAACTCGTTCAAAATAGTGGATTACTTATTATTAGCATTTGTATTACTACTCGCGCGAAGCATTGATGAAATAATATAATCGCTCATAATTTTACACGTTGGATCATTTTTATCTTTCATTCATTCGTAAATATCATCGCTACGGTAAACTTCGAATCCAAATAAATGTAATTTTCTAAATTAAACAGTTTTTATAAAACTCCAAAGCTGTCACGTGGTTTTCATTCGCAAATAGCAAACGCCATAATAAATCTCTTCGAGTGCAAGTCCCGAAATACAAGCGTTAATAGATACATAATTTAACTACGCACATACATATATCACTTATCCTATATTCGAGTAACCAAAATGCAGATAATTAACGTTTTAGATAATCGACGCTGTCCTGTACACTCTTTTCGAATCCTACATATTCAAATATCCAAATGAAATCACTTTCAAACATTCGGTTAATTTTGAACGCGTGATTTGGATTTCTTTTACAGCACAAATATTCTCCAAAAGCAATTGGAATCGTTTGGTTAACCCTCGTCACAGTATTCGTGAAGATTCTTCGCGAAGATCCGTTGAAAAACCGTTGCTTTCAACGTTTTTTTTTTCCATCGATACCTCTCTTCTTCTCAGTTCCATCCACTTCTCTCTCTCTTATTAATAGAAGCTTCCTAAAACGTTCGTTGCACTTTTTCGAATCGCAGACCAGCGGAATCAATCGAGAAAGCACGAATGGAGTAACAGAAGTCGCGATAGCGGGGTAAAAAGGCTGCGGAAAGAAAGAAGAAAACGTCGGTTGCCTTATCTAACGAGTAAAAACGTCCGTTGGTGGATGAGTTCACACCTGGTGCCTCGGGTAGTCGTCGATAAACGTTATTTTTTCCAAACGAACCTCGAACAGCGGAGCTAAAAAAGGGTAGAAAAATAGGAACCGACGGAATTCACCCCAAAAAATCCTTCTTTTCCTCGGCTGCTGGAACCTTCTCACGGGGAGAGAAAAAAAAAGCATAATTTTGTGTGAAAAGAGGGGAATCGACGATGCAAATTCATGGGTGAAAAGGGAAACCCACGTGTTTGTGTGCGTGTACGCGACGTGTACCTGCTTTTTGCGTCTTACAGAGGGGTGGAAAGATCGAAGGCTGAGTGTAATCGGCCGCGCGAGAAACGAGGACGAGTAACTGAAATTTTATAGGGAATCCACCAATAGCGAAGCCAGAAAGCTGTCTAAGCTTCTACCTGACCTGTCGCCGTTCTTCTCCCGTTTTTTTCTCCACCGTTTTAGGGGAATCCAGCGTCAGGTAGGAAGGGGAGGTACAGATGCGGAGGAGCGAAAATCGGGGCGAATCTCGGGGAGAGAAACTTTCGCGTCGAATTCACTGGGATTCACAGGATTTTGAACAGATTTTTTTTTTTTTTTCTTTCGTTACTATTCCCAGACTAGGAGCAACTTTTCGTCCCACAGTGGCGAGCACATCCCCACCTGCGATCTTGGACTTTTTATGAACGTTTCGCGAGCGTTTATCTCTTCTTCGCTGCCTCTTCTAGCCCTTTGTCCCGTCAACGATGGGAAAGTTCGATGGACCAAGTGGCTAAGCGACTTTCTTTCTTCCATTGGTTCGTTGACCTTTCACCTTGTACTCGGACTACCCCTATCAGAATTCACCCCCGCGATACAAAAAATTAGCAACGAGAGCTTATAACGAGTCGAATTCGAGCTTTCGTCGAATATTTAACCGTTAACTTGTTTTAAGGATTTTCCCGTGGATATGCACGTTGACGAAAACAATTTGCTGTTTGAACGTTGAGCCAGATGCGCGATATTAACCCCTTGCCCTACTATTATTTTATTACATACTTAGGCTACCCATTAGTTGACTACTATTTTGGTATCATGTCGCATACAAATCGTTTGACTATTGTACACAATTTTTCTTTAATAACATCCAATCTTATAATACAGAATTAAAGTTAGTGTTCACATTAAATTTTATCCTTATTAATAGGCATTTTTCTTTAACATGTGTCATAATTCAGAGAACGAGTGTAACTCGTTATTGTAGGGCAAAGGATTAAAATATTATAGCTTATGCGCATTTGTTACAATTGTTAAAGATTCAAAAGAAGTTAAAGAAGTTAAGTCGAACTTTGTTGCAAATGTTGCGTACATTTGTTTCTATTTAAATTGTAATTTACGCCAACAAATGTGACTCGTTGTAATAACGCAAATGGTTAATGCATTACCTGAGTTTCTTTTCATTGTAGTTTCCAAACGAAAAAGGTTATTGGTGGAAATACGTGGCTGAATTTATAATTGTAAAGCTGGAATTGATTGTAAATTACTCGGACTTCACTTTATTTAGTAGTCGAGGTAAAAAAAAATACGGCAACGTTTTCTCCAGCAGCTAAAGATTGCAATTTGTTCCAAGTAAAAACGGTAACAGAAACCGAGAATTCTAAAATTTGTTAAGCAACAAAAACTATGAGAATGCAGCTGTGGAATAATGTTAATCCCTTGACCTATTAATTTTTCGATTCCTGATCAGTTTCACTTAAATATTTACCGCTTTAACACCGTGTCAACATCAAAATCTCTATACGTTACACATAATTTGCATTCCATAAACCTTAATTTTAGTTTTACAATTAGACTGCGAATTTGTATGCCTTTACACTAAATTTAAGTCTGCGAAAAGTGGCAAAATGCACGTCAGATACAAAAATACATAAAATATTCAAAGTAACGTACAAAGGGTGAAGCAAGCTTCCATTCAAATTTAATTTCCTTACCTTTAAATTTGCATACAGATTCGCAGTCTACTTAACAACACATTAAACGTTGAAATTAGCATTTATTAAAACGGCATCGTGCATTTATTCGCCATTGTATTCGTCGCCACTGCAAACGCAAAAGGGGTTAAACGACAAGCTCGAATCTGTGAAAAACTTCCTACCGAAGAATCGCCGTGCCGCAAATCCCCTTCGTAGCAGAAAAAAAAAAGCAAACGACCCGATACCCCAGCGTATCGAAGTAATTATTATTAAAAACCGTTATGCCAGCAGCGTCAGTGTTACCAATGGCGGTAAGCTCGTTTTCTCGAACCGAACGAATCGGTTCCGTGCCATTATCCAACGCGTACCCCTTTCCAGGGGGCGCGTACCAACGAAAGAAGAAGGAAAGGGTGGCGAGGGAGGCCAGTCATAAGATACGATGATAGATGCGCGAAGGGTTGTTTCGCGCGGGTAGAGGGAGAATAAGGACCAAAGGGTTTCCGCGCGGTGACCAATCGTACGCGAAGCTCGAATACCAACGACCAATCATCGAGGCCCTTCGAGCCACGTGGTAGTGGGGAGGGCTGGTTCGCCCTTTTGAGGCACGATTTCGTTGCGTCATTCTGACATTCGTTGTGTATCGGTCCTTCGATGAGGATCGCTTTCGCGTGACCTTCGGAATCCCTGCTGCCTGCCCTTGAACGCTACATAGTAACATATTCTTAGCTCGATTAGTTAGCCACGGTGAAGCGTGTTAATTATTCACGTGGTTAATTTGTCGCTCCATTAAAATTAGTCGAATATTGTACCTCGATTGGTTACGCGACAGTGAAGCGTGTTAATTATTCGCGTCGTTAATTTGTTTCCCCTATTAATATTAATCGAATATTAGAATCATCGTTGTGAGTTGTAATCGAATTCGATTGATGCTTATTATTCGATCGGTGAGGTGAATTTTCGTCGCGATGCGGAAGAAGGATATTCGGGAAAAGGGTTCGGAAGATAGTTGATCGATTGGGAAGTTGACTTGTCGATGAATATCACGGTCATCGACCGTCGTGCTGGATCTTCTGAACAGCCTCGATGTGAGCTACCGGTCACGGGGACCCTCTAGGAGAAACGGGGCTAAGATGGTCTTCCTGGAGTACCACAGGATGATCTTTGCGGATATGCGACTTCATGCGACCAGCACGCCAACTTCCACCCCCACGCGTTACCATCATCCGAAGTATAGGCCGCAGAATAACAACGACTGTACGATCTATCGATTCACATCTACCAAAATCGAAATTAACCCTATGCACTCCATTGGCGTTGCTACGTTGACTCGCATAAATTTCCTTAAAAGTCGAAATTCAACATTTTTATTTGGTTTCGCCAATTCAACTTTCATCCATTTCAAAGCAAAGCAAATTAAAAACAGTTTTTCCCCTTTAAATTTTCACAAGAATCACAAAAACGTGGTAAAATAATCGTTAGATCATCCCATCGGAAACGTTTTGCAACGAGAAGGGTTGAAGTACAATGTTTTCACTGGATTTTTATTAGTAGTCGCCATTTGTATACCTAACAAAGCAACAGAACACGATTAGCTTAAAAACTCGGGTTTTCATTTCTAAATACAATGAATTTTGATTGTTTTCTTTAACTATAGAATAGCAGTCAGTAATAAGTTTTACTAAGCTTTATTTTACATATTCCTTAACCTCTTGAGGAATTCTGATCCATAAATATACGTTTACACATAGTAACGTTAATGCAAAATGGCCACATTACGTCTACATTATATTTTTCAAACATGTTACAATATCTTCACTCATTATTAGTTGTTTCAACACGTTTTACATAAATACATTTGGAACATCAAGTAACATAATTTTTGCTCGGCTTAGTCCTTCAAAAATTAATCCTTCAAGAGGTTAATAAAATTTATTTAACACCGAGTATGCATCACGTATGGATGCACAAACTGTAAACGTGTTAAATTAGCAAATGGTACAAAATAACAGGAAGTAACGTTGAATTTCTTTGATCTTCTTGCAGATGCAGACCTTCACGGCGAAGTGGATGGACCAGAACTCAGTGGCGATGATAGAAGTATCACCAGTGACATTCAAGATGCCACTGAGGCGAACCTCGACCATGATTCCATGGACTCGGACAGGGAAGCCCTTAATCTGGTTAGCATATTTTCTGTTTTCTCCTTATTTTCCTTCGTTATCAGTAGATTGCGGATTTATACTCATACGAGCGCATTTAAACAAATTCGACATTAATACGGATCTCTTTCAGCCCCCAAATGTTAACACGCACCTTATTTTACATTTTTCGTATAATTTTGCGTATTTCCATAAGGCTACGTGCAATTTTGCCTAAAGTGATAAAGAATTTTGCGATGCTAATATTCTTAAACTGTACTCCGCAATAAATCTATTTACTATTGCCATAATTTTACGTATTACGCGCGTTTTTGTACCTTTCTACAAATTTAACTTTCCCATAAATGCGTAAAGATACGCAGTCTAATTATCAGATGTGTAATTTAATTCGCTGCTCCTTCTAACTTTATTTATGGTCCACGTGATACAAACGTAACTTCTATTATTTTCTGTAGCGATGGTGCTATACTTTTTGCTATACAATAAGACAGGAAAATGTTCGATTGTAATACGATTGTTAGAAATGGGCAAATCTGTGGACGCCGAATTAATTTACACACCTAATATTATTTGAACGGAAAGAAAACCTTTATTTCCTTTATTTGGAAGCGACAAAGGGGGGCTTGGTTTTTTTTTTTACAATCACTGACCTATAGCGCAAAAAATGTCACCGTTCAATATTTGGCAAATAAATAAAGGAAGCCACTGGGAGATGGACGACGGGAAAGGACGGGACACGCAGGGGCGTAGGTTTTATAAAACACAAAAGCTCAGGATGGACCGTAGTGACCAATATCCTGACCTGGTCGAGTGTAAACACGGCTTTGTTCGACGCCGTTTACTCTGTAATATTAGGGAGGGTCTCACGCGATTCTTCCGATTTCTGCTCCCACGCGATTCCGTGAAAATCGATTTCTCTTCCAAATGTGATCACTAGCCTGCGGATTTTTATGCGCTTATGGAAGATTCGAGTATGCAAAGAATCAAAGAACGCTCGTAATATGCAACAATATACAAAACAACCAAAGTAACATACGCACTGTTTTATTTAGAGGGTGAAACAATAGCTCAAATACCATTTCTTTAATTTTGTTAATAAAGATGCGAGTGTGCATCAAAATACGCAGTGTAGTAATCACCATTGATCATTTTCAATATTGCAATCTTTAATGCATAAATGTTTATATTTCTTAGATGTATGCAAATATTTTAGTCTTTATTTTTAGTACAAATATACGTATTAAAGTATTAACTTATGCAATGGTAATTAATAGGGATGGGGCACTCGAAACTTCGAAACTCCTCGAAACTCAAAACTTTGTGCTACCTTTATGAATCGAAGCTTTCGAAACTTGGGTAAATAATAGTTTGCAAAAATGACAAGAATATTGCGACAATATAAATTTATTTAATTAACCATTTAATAAATTTTGTGTTCAAACTTTAGACTCACTTTAATCGATACACAAATATGCGAAATAGTTACTTGTCAACAATAAACTAATCTGAATGTTTAAAATAATAAAGTGTTAGATGTCTATTAAAATACTGTTATGTAATAATAAGTTACGAAATTAATCTATGCTATTACTATATACGAGTTAGAAAAGCGCTTTGGTATAAGCATAAATTAATACAACGATTAATCGTAGGAAGCTAAGAGTTGTTGCACGCTTCGTCTAAAAGTAGTACGTTGTATTGTACAAATACACGCCTTTCGTAGTCAAAGGGTTAATGGCTTATTACCCGTAGAAGAGTAAATAAATAAATAAATAATAAACGAGCCTTAAATAAATATTTTTCAGGTCACGGATGTGTCGCACCGCAACAGTAGTAGCGGTACCAGCGGCAGCGCTTCGTCGCCGAGTTCCGGGGTAAGCAGCCAGATAACCGGAAGTCATCAGCAACAGCAACACACGGCTGGCCAGCAGAACAACAGCAACTCGCAAGCTGCTCTCGCCGCACAGTTGGTCAGCCAGCAATTGCTGATGCACGGTTCTCTTGGTGCCCTCGGACCGCAGGAGATCCAGGCATTGGCTTCCACGTTTCAACAGCAGCAACAATCCCTGCAACAACAATTACAGCAACTAGCAATGTTCCAACAAGCCAACTCTGCCGCGGCGGGGCAACTTCCGGCTCAAGCACAGTTCTTCCTGCAGAACCAGGTTCGTAACATTTTAAATAATTCTTTCGGTAGAATTTTCTCTTCGGTCAATTGTAAAAAGATGGTTTTATTGCTGGTGGAATATTGATAGGTTCGTTTTGTCCTAGTAAATTTTTACCTACTCGAAACCTTTTCTAATAATATAATATAATAGTAAGTCCAATACACTATTCTGTTCCTTGTGAGAGCTGAATATATATTACGTATTTCAAAAAGAAGAAATTTCCTTTGATTTCGAAGGAACGAAAATTGCATTGGCGAAAATGGAATTAAAGAAATTTAAGCCTTACTATTCGATCAAATTTACGCGTGTCTTCATAACGAGTGTAAAAGGTCACGGTTAAAATAATAGCTTCTAATTAGGATCTTTATCGACAAAGTAGCTAATCTGACCCTAACTTTGATCACCCTCACGATTGAATACGCCAAGGATCGATCTTCTCGCGTCCAGCAACAAAATTCCCTTTTCCCTTAAAAGAATTCGAACTGTTCCGGACGCGAGTCGTATCTCTGGTCAAAGAAATTACACCAGCATCGCGAACACACGTGCATCCCGTGCACTCGAATCCGCCGTTGTTCTCCGGGCACCGGGTACTCCGCCGAATTACCTACTCGATGCGAATTCGATTCGAATCGCAACGGGACGAGGGATGGAGGAGGTGGATGAGCGCGAGTCCAAAGACGACGTTCCTCGCGGTATCTGATCGACCGGCCGAAAAGAAGTAGACGTCTTATTCTTCGGGGACGGTTCGCTCGATTTGACGCGGAGATAGCTGCCTGGAGATGTCACAAAGGAATCGGGTTTCTACTCGCTTAGCCCCGCGTTTCCTACCCGCGACTCTGAAAAGCTTGCGTGCAATCATCGATGCTTGGAATTTTCCTATTACGGCAGTGTTTCAGCGGACTATCAATGAACCACGTTGAACTTTCTGTTCGGACCATTCTATTTTTTTCAAGTCTTTTGTTTCCCTTCTAATACTTGCTTTTTTTAGTTTTGTTAATGTTGTAAAGCATCTTTCAAACGAATATAACAGCTACAGTAACGTGGATCATTAGTTGTTTGTGCGGAGTGAATTGAAAGCCACGGAAACGAATAAAGTTAAGAATTCGCCGCGGCAGTAAACGTGTTAATTTTGAATATTTTGGGGGGAGTTGGAGAATTCTGTAGCATTCGTCAGCTTCGTCGCTAAAAAAAAGAAAACAGGCGCAAAAATTATTTTATTGCGCAAAATGAACGTAACATGCAGGAACATACAGAATACTTAAAAAAAAAAGTACAAATTATTGTACTTTGAGGGTGAAGCGATTCTGTACTTAGTTTCCATTTCTTTAGTTTTGTTAATAAAAATCCGCAGCCTATTCGTCGCGGTTATTCTTCAAAATTTCTTTAGAGATTTATAATTCTCCAAGAATTCCTTCATAAGTTAATCAAAATTTTGTAGCTTTCCAAGAACTTTTACAAGAATTAATAAGGGTTTATAATCTTCTACGAATTAGTTAAGAATCAATAAGAATTTACATTTTTCCATACATTTTCGTTAAGGATTAACCAGGTTTCGCAGGCTTCGAAGAATTTCTATAAAGTTTAATAAGGTATCGCACGTTTCCAAGGCCACGTATAATGATTTTTAAAAACGTTCCGCATACTAATATAAATACGGAAATCGGATATTAGGTCTTGCCGAGCAAATACATTTATCACCTGCGCCTTCGTAAAGACTTTCCCTTGAATATATCGTTTTATGCTTTTTGTCCTGCGAGATGGGCCGAAAAATCGAAGCAAGAAAAATCGATATATCCGGAGGACACGATGAAAAACGATCCTCCCTTCCTGGATCCCGAATTTCCATCTCCTCCCCGAAGCGAAACATTCAATGGATCTCTCCGAACATCGAGGCCTGCGCGTTTACGAAGAAATTTTCTATAGATTCCGTCACGTGGAGCGCGTGCACGTTCTACGCAACCTCCTGGAAAAACTAACAAAACGACTTCGAACTTGAGCTGATTTAATGGCCGCGGTACGTAGCAGCATTAAGCCGGGTCTTCCGTGTCTCCATTGAAAGGTGCAACAAGGAGATCCGTGAGTCCCTTCGGCACCTTGCCACGGCGTGTACCTTTTGTTACCTCACACGTGGCCAGGCTGTTTCTTTTCTCCTTTCTCCCTCTTCGCTTTCCATCCTTTTCTCGCGTCGTCGTTTCTTTCTTCGTCTATATCGAACCCCTTTGGTTTCTCTTCTTTTTAAGAACAGACACACGACCGTGGCCGATCTCGCGACCCTTCCTCGAGTGGGTTGCAACCTGCCCTGCAACCCTTTTGAAAGGTTACACGCATGGCGTAAGAGGAATCGTCGGTAACAGTGATTTAATTCCATTGAAGTCTGTTTTGGGCGACCAGCTGACATACGTAACATCTTAACCCTTCAGATCGGTGTTTCTTAACCCTCTTTTGGAACATATCCCATCTCAACCCCTTAAAAATTTCCTATGTCCCCCTAAAAATATCCTGAAAAGGAAAAAATGTCTTCTAGCGTAAAAAGAAATAGGATTTCTTTTTTTTTTATTACAGTAAGGCATTTTATGACGAATTAATTTTGAATATTGGTGGCGGACATTTTATTTTTGCACGTTTCTCGTTCCCATAAATGCATACAAATATGCAGTCTGATAATGAAAATGGCGAATGCAACAGAATTCTCCAATTGTCCCTGAAATATTTCAAATTGCTGATACGTAATAATTAGACTGCGGATTTTGCGTTTCATAAAATTGCATTTTTCATCATTTTCCTAACGATACATTTTTTTAAAGATTTAAGGTATGCGTTTGTTATATTAAGGTATATTAGCAGGCTATTAGTTTACTATTCGAATATATAATAACGAATGCATTGTTTACATTTGTACAATATACGTAACTATGGAAAAATTACGCATCACTGCGGAGTGCATTTTCAGTAATGAACTTAACGTTCAAGGGATTGATACGCGTCAAATGTAACAATTATCACTATAAAAATGGTTCTAAAAAAGCTGAGTCTAAAAGAAATCGCAGTATTAGCCGAATGCATTAATGTAACGATGAATAATCCATTTGTTTCATTAAATTTGGCATTAATTTTTAGAGAAACCGAATGCTTATTCCGTCTTGAACACGATTGCCGTTGCATTCTACGATGCTTTATGCTACCTTTCAATCAAACCGCAGATAATAGACATATAATAAATACATCAACCAACTTGAAATGGTGTAATTAAAAGTAGTAAAAATAATTGATCCGCCGATTACACGCAGGCGCGCCTAATTCTGCGAAGATTAGGGAAGAAAGCGCCAGTTTCCTGGATTAAAGTCACTCCAACGCCGCTTTCCAAAACAGCTTATCACCCTTTGCAATCGACTAGATTAGTATTGCATCGCAATGATGGATTCGTGTCACTTTCACTAACGTTGGTTTCGCAAAATCCGCGATACACATTACACACACACACACACTGTTCCCTGGAGATACAGGAAATAAAGCCTTAGCCAAGTTATGCTTTCTAGTTTTCATATTCCAAAGCATACGAAACTAATTCTCCTGTTGTAAAGAAACGAAATCACCTGATACACGTTGTAAATACAAGGCGCAGAGTACAGGTGATTCTTAATTCATTCGGGCCGTGAATTGGCCACGTGGCGGTATTCTAAGCACCCTTCGCAGGGTGTCTTCGCGGTTCCGCACGGTAAGCATAAATAGTTTCGACACGCGACCGCTGCCAAACCCTTTTGCTCCCCAGGCTTTTCGTACGAGCCCCTTATTCTCGTAATCGAGCATCTGGTTAAGAAAAGGGTGAAGATAATCGATCGGTCCGGCCTCGAGCGACTCCTCGCGCATATACCTGTCCACGAGTGCAACACGTGTCGTCATTCGAATAGAAACCGCTTAATCCTTCGTTTAACTAACGCCATTTATCTTGGGGAGGGTTAACAGATCCCTGCAACCGATAATTGGCGTGACGGTTTAACCAATTCGCAACCGCGGCTGTGTCAACTCGTAAACAGTTGACGAACGTGACAAATTAAGTCACTCGGTAAAGTAAGGAGATGTAAATTATTTGTTATCACTGCATTCGACTAGAATATATCTTTACTTCGTCGTTCAGTGACGTATATTAATCGCAAAATACAGTGAAATGGAATTGAACAGTTTTTGAATATAAAAGTAATATTTTCTTCACATTATTATCGAGACAATCATATTCCAAGTGTGAATATAATTATAATCTTATACTATTAGACTAAAATTTAAACGCAAAGTATATTAGATTATTAGTTGAATAAATTCGTATCACGGTAATGTTTTTGTTGTTTATACAAACTATTGTTTACCTAAGTTTCGAGAATTTCGAATCATAAAAGTAGAGGAAAGTTTCGTGTTTCGGGAATTCGAAATTTTTGGAATTTCGAAGGGTTTCGAGGTTTTCGTGATCATTTTACGCGTGATCGCAAAACATCGTGCTACGACGTGCGATAAAAATATTACAAATTTTCTACAGTTAAACGCGTTTTACTTGCAAAACAAATTCCTGGAAGCTCTCATTGAAAGCATCGATCATTTCTATTTCTTTCGTACGAGGAAGTATACTTCAGCCGTTGGTAATTTTAATGTCGAAAAGAGATCAAAGCATTTGAAGAATTTCGCGAAATTTAGCGCTCCTTTTATTTTGTTTAATTAGAAGAGACTGTTTCTTTGTGTTCCGGGTATGAGTCATATCGGTTGAGGAAACACAGAAACGATTGTAGGAAAGTGGAATATTTTACAGTTACGTGTTAGAGCTATCTTATACAATAATAAGTGTAATTGTTAGTATTCGATCCAATGGTCGTGAACGTCTTGCAGGGGCTGTTGCAGAGCGGTGGCTACTCCTCAAGATCCAGTCATCCGCGCTCACAGTCCATGCAGGTACGATCGACCGCCAGATACATTTAATAACTTGAGGAGAAAGAAATCTTTTAGATGAAGGGCCCAATGGAAATGCACTTCAACAAGTTTCCCATCTTAATTGACCGTTTGAATAAATAATTTTGCTCGAAAAGCCGAAGATCGCTAATTCAGTTGTACAATTTAATAGCAGAGTTGGGCACATTTTATTCGAATAACATTTCGAATAAATTATGTTGCATTCCTTTGTAGTTTTGGTTATTTTCTTACTCCAAATATATTTCATTAATACTTCCTCTTGCATCTTAAAGATTCACTAGTAAGTTATAAATGGATAGGTATAAGTTTATTCGTGTTCACTTGCGCCTTAAATGTTTAGCAGTAAGTAATAAACGAATAGGTGTATGTTTCGTTTTGCACGAGATAATTCCTGTTTTGTTTTATATAAGTATTTTGAAAATAGTTCCTTTTTCATTGTACTTTATGTAAGCGATTGCGTTTTATTTTACCGAATATTTTACGTCCGAATGTAAACCGAAAGCCATGGGAAATCGAAAGGTACGGATTAAGTTAAATAAATAAAAATAAATAATACTTCCTCCTCGAGAGATTAGGTATTCGAATAAAGTATTATTCGAAGAATTTATTCGAAATGTTGTTCGAATAAATGCCCAATTCTGTTTAACAGTAATTTACGAAAAACAACGAGTTTCGGAATGAAATGTTGCAATAGTCACTCGGTGGTACCAAAAACCAACAAATTTACATAGATATGACGCGTCCCCTTTTTCCACTGGGTTCTTCGCGTATATATATATTTCTCTGGTTAATGAATAACGAAAACTATTTACTGTTTTATCGTTAGGTGCAGCAAGCAGTGGCGCAGGCAGCCCAGCAACTGCAAGCTCTGCAGAAGCAGCAGGCTCTTCAAAGCAGTGGAGGTCTAGTTGGTCGAAGTTTGACTCAACAAAGGTCACCACCACCTCCTGGCACACCCCCAGCAGTGAAACCGCCACCTCCAAGATTGGAACCGTCGCCGGAAGAGACCACAGACCTTGAAGAATTAGAACAATTTGCCAAGACCTTTAAACAGAGGCGGATCAAGCTTGGTTTCACCCAAGGCGACGTTGGTCTCGCCATGGGCAAACTTTATGGCAACGATTTCTCTCAAACGACGATCTCCAGGTGAATATCTTTTATAATTACAGGACAAACAAAGAATTTTATCGATTTTATCTTTAACCTCGTCGCGTATCGTCGTTTAATTATTTAAGAAGTAGAGCTGAATCGAAATCCAAATTCCAAATTCGCGAAATTTTAATTTGTAACTTTGCAAGGTCTTAAAACCGTCGAAAGTCTCAAAGCGTGAAACTTTCGAAACCCTGGATGCTTATTTCTTCCCTTTGGTTTTAAGGAGTTTGTCAGGAATTAAAATCTTAACAAATATCTCGTAGAAAATTGAATTATTGAACGCAATTAAGTGAAGCTTAAATGAAGTTTGTAGGTGTAGAGAAATAAGAAATATAAGTATAAACAATACCATGAGAAATCGTTTTGCTTTGTGTGTATTAGGTTCGAAGCGCTGAATCTGTCGTTCAAAAACATGTGCAAACTGAAGCCCCTCCTTCAAAAATGGTTGGAGGATGCAGATAACTCGTTGAACAACCCAAACTCCTTATCGAACCCGCTCACCACACCGGAAGCCATCGGAAGGCGGCGGAAAAAGAGAACTTCAATAGAAACCAGCGTACGGGTAGCTTTAGAGAAGGCTTTCTGTCAGAATCCAAAACCCACTTCGGAAGAAATCACTATATTAGCAGACAGCTTAGCCATGGAAAAGGAAGTCGTTCGAGTATGGTTTTGCAATAGGTGAGTCTCAAATATCAATCTTATTTTCAAAATTTAGAAAATATACATAATAAAATCACGTATGATAGAATTTCAGTTTACATTCCAATAGAATTTAATATTAATTTATGGTATTAGGTTGTTCGGAAATAAATTGAGGTTTTCTATGGTCTCGTATTTAGATCCTTACGTGCTGCAAAAATTGAATTCGTACTTATCATGCGGCATACTATTTTAAAGCGAAACAGCAAAAGCTGCTAGAAATATCAATTATGTATTTGGTAAAGATACAATCGTCGAAAGTACAATGCAACGTTGATTTCAACAATTTCGCAATGGTAACTAAATCACCTTAAAACTTAATTACGTACGATAATATATCGATGTGCGAAATTAATTCGACGCCTTTTGCAACGCATTTTAATGTTCATTTTATCCAAACATCGAACGCAATTTTAGTATTTAAAAGTCTCCAATACTTTGCGTAACATCTTTCCATTTATTCGGCATCTGACGAATTCTGTCTTTCGAAAGAGATTGCACGTTTAACCTTTCGCAGTCTAAAAGTTAACTTTAACTCGTGTGACTTTTATACGTCTAATAGTTTCACAGACGCCAAGATAATAATCGTATATATTTTCCTTTGTTACAGACGACAAAAAGAGAAAAGGATCAACCCGCCAACAGCAGCTATGGGCAGCCCCACAATGGCGTCCCCAGCACCCTCTGTTTTCGCATCCCTCGCGAGTTCCATGTCCGCGAGTCCTCTAGCGCTCACCACGCATTCTTCAGGCATGGGCCACTCTCACCCTCATCCTACGCCCCTTGGTTCACCTTTACCGTTGGCCTTGGTGGCGTCAGCAGGCGGAAACTACCATCCGCTAAGCGGGAAATCCCACGAGTGACACCAACAACCCACCCATCAAGGGGACGCTCTTTTTCATCAACATCATCAGCAACCACCGCATCAACAGCCACAGCAACGACGTTTGTGCAATCTACCCGAGTTCTATCACTAATCCGCCGGCTGGTCCGTCGCTCACGATGGCTCAGTGACGGTTTGGCGAGTGTCCGTCGGTGGATTTCGTTGCCAAAGGGAATTTGGCGCGACAGGGTCAAGCAATATACGGCCATGAAGGTGGAGAATAGACTGAGGACACTTAACCGAAGACACGATACGATTCGAAACATATCCTAGTATCGGGAGGACGTTTTGCTTCGAGGATAGAAGAATTTCTACCGATAATAGAAGAGGAATATTCGTTGCACTAATGAATATCATCGGTTTCTTCTGTACGCAACTATCTTACGAAGAGTATACGAATTTGCGAGAAGAGGTGAAGGTGACGTGAACGCATGAAACGCCGACGAGAGACTCTTAGATAATAAAGATGCAGTTAGAAAATGCGATATCGCCCAAAGACAAAGCGGACAGAGGTTTGTTGCAGGATTTTTTTCATTTTGTGTTTCGTTAATGTTTCGCGTTTTTCGCAGTATTATATTCATCTTCGGTTCGAAACGTTAGAACTATTAAGCGTGGAAAGAGGTTCTCAAAGCTTCGGGAAACTTTCCGTATTTCCATTCTATGTTCCTTCGTTTCTCAAACATTCGGTTGCTTTTGGAAACAAACAAAAAAATGTAAGAATAAATTATCCACGAAAGGAGAACTTTGAGGTCCTCATTCCCGCATAGTAAACGAGATCGTTGTCGCCTTTCAGTATTTACCTACAAGATGCAATTAACGACACGAATGCAACCGGCCGCGAACCGCTATAAAAACAGACCCTTAATCGGTTTCAGCAGCTCGTCATTCGTATTATCATGAAATATTTATCAAGAGGGGAACCGTTCGACGATACGACGCGTAATTATCGATTGGTTTCCCTCCGCGTCCTTCGATTTCTTTTTGCCCAGCAACTTAGTATCGCTTCGATCAACCATCGATTACTTCTTCGTATCTTCTCTTTCATACTCTCGAAAAAAAAAGTTTGATCTTTTTCGAAATTGTGAAACGAGTATCGAATTTCGATCGTTTGCGAATTTTGCTGGAGCATTCGTGTAACGAATCGCGGCGAAATAAACGATCCAGACAACGAACAACGAAAGAACACGTTGAAGGAACGATAAACCTTCCAGAGAAGTTTCGCTGAATTCGTGTCGCGATCGAGACGGTTCCTTCGAAGAAGGCGAACGTTCTTCAGAGGCCGCCTCTCCGTGGTAAGCAGGGTTTACTCGCCACTTACAAGGGATCTCTCCTTCCTTCAACATCCGAAGCTTGTCTACCGATCCAAATAGAAATTTTAGGGAGCTTGTGAAAGCTTGAATATTCACTGCCACCTAAAGAGTGCTTAAACTTCGGCAACTTAACGACTTCGAATGAGAATTGGAAGTCTCTAATTTCTTCCGATGAAAATGGATGATCGCGATCGATGGTCGAACAAAGTTTTAGACTTTATGGAAAGATTTTGATATTTTTAGCATCTTTCGATGAAAAATGAACGCGTAACCAATGGTAGTAGAAACTAAATTCTTCTCAATTTGATGAATTGTCCTTCTTGTAAAAAGCTAGACAAGCTTCGCGGATGTTCGAGTGCTAAGCTCCCCTGTCGGTGGCGAACATGCGGCGAGGTCCGACAATACGTTTGTACATAGTTGCGCCTACCTTTATGTGTCTGTCGTCATACATATCCCTTGTCCTGAGTTTGTACATACTGAAGAAAAAGGCGTACGAATAATAAATGTAAGAAGAGAATCGGCGAGAATACGAGGAGTGGCTCGTTCATCCTCGTCGATGAAGTCTTCGTCCGAATCGCGGACGATCGATTTTCAAACGGATCGTAGTTACTCAAAGCCAAAGGTATCGTCGCGTCTAATCGTCGAATACACGTGACACTTAATTAAAATAGAAGAGAGAAAGAAGAAGTAGGATTCCAAGAGGATGAACAGGATTGTACTACGCTCGTATTCTTGATACTTCTTGGACAGACACGAGGATTAGCAGTTGTAGATACTGTACGTGTACATACCATATATTTATATATATATATATATATATATACATATACACAGGTTACCCGCGAATTATTCCACGCATAACTCGTATACGTTTACACGAGTCGATTGGGTGCACTCTTGGGTGCAGTTCGTGCTGCAGCCATCATTACCGTCGCAGCATGCGAAGCCGTCGTTCGTTGCGAGGCTGATTGTATTAGGGACACGTTTATTAAAAGTGCGAACCTTTATCTGGGAGTGCATAGATTGATTCTTCGAGGTGGTGAACTCCCGGTGACTAACTAAAGGCTATGAAAAAAAAAAGGGGGAAATGGTGATTATACGTTGATAAAACTCGTGAAAAGAATTTACCCGTAGAAGTTTTTCGTAATTGTAACCGCCGTACGCTAAGAATCGTCGATATACGTATAAATATATTGCGTTATACATATATTCGTGTGTGTGTGCATCTGTATGCGTGTATACGCACATACGCGACGAGAGAAGGCATCGGGAAATATACATATGCATGTATAAATATACATACTATACATAAATGTATAAAGTAAACGTGTTGTAAATAATAGGGAGAATCGACGGAGTGCGATTAACGAATATCCGCGGCGGATTTATTCACCGTGACTATCGTTTCTTATTATTGCGACGATCATTGATAAGTAATCCTTAATTGTAGAATATCATTGGGCAACGCTGTCATCGTAAAAGTACAGTGATCGTAAGCACGAGAGGTCTACGCGTGTGTCAAGCGTACTATACAACGTCATAGGATAAACACAATTCGATTCGCAAGCATTTCTTTTTCCATTCAAGCAGCGTTCATCGATAATGAAACGATATTACGGAGATATATACTACGATAAGGAGCTAAAAACTTTTAAGTGCTGATAATTAACGATAATCGTTACACACGACATTGATTGCTAAACGTGATACATATTCTTGGCATTAACTTGTCTTTTATTCTTTTCGGTAAAGTTTCAACGCAACTTCTCAATCTCTCCTTCTTACGATCAACGTCGGCGTATCCGTGTGTACATTTGTTGCAACATTTTTTCATGTTATACATATAAATGGCGTCGAGCGCGCGTTAGCCGGAAGTGCATATGTACACCACTGACACGATGTATGTATGTATGTATGTATGTATGTATATACATATATATATATATATATATATTTGGTATTATATTGTATGTAATTTTTTACTTGGGGAACCACGTCGACGCGACGCGATGTACTGAAATGCATTTGCGATATTCCGGTATAACGCGGACGCGCGATTATATATAATATAATATAACATGTATGTATGTATGTATGTATGTATGTATGTACGTAAACGCGTACGAGACCAGAGATCTCATATCGATCACGCGCGTCCTTTCCGTTTTTACATCACAATCATCTCCCATTCCATTTTCTCATCGTAACCGCCTCTCTCCCCACATAATTCTATAGTTTTCAGTTCCCCCATCCCCTCAGTCGATCCTTTCCTGTATTTTAATTCGAACCATTATCTTCCAGAGTCGTGGACCAAGCTGTAGCTAACAAAACAAAACAAACGAAAAAAAAAAGGTGCGAATGAGAGCGAGAGAGAATTCCGCGAGGAAAGATACGAGATACAAAAGAGTTCCTAGAGCGCCCGTTTCGTGTGCGTTGTAATAAACGTTTTATAAATTAAACGAACGGGCGCGTAAACGATAGAAACGGGAGGAAAATCGATAGACAGCGAGGAGAACGTGATTCGAATAGTAGAAGAGCGAGAAAATAACGTGAGAGCGAGAGTGTGAGAGAAGGACACTTCTGCGTTTTCCTTATTCGCTTTCTTTTTTCCTTCTTCTTTTTTTTTTTTCGATGTCGGAAGTGTGTACAGTGTTCTTTTTTCCCCTGTAGATAGAAGAGAAAAAAATTAGAATCGAATCCCTCATCCCCTCTGATCAACGTGTCATTGGTTCATTATTTTTCGTGGGCCTCGATGAGCGCATTCCGCGAGCGATAGACACATTATTACAGTGATTATTATTATTATTATTAATAATTAATTAATTAATTATTATTAATTATTATTATTATATTATTATTATTATTATTATTATATTATTATTTCATTATATTTTAACTTTTATTATTTTAAAATAAAAGTGCTAGACAGACTTTAGTTATTTTTGGTTTTTTGATTTCTTTCTGTCTACCCACCGTTTCCTATTTCTAATTTTTGTACGACTTCTAAACAATTTTACGATTTTTTTGGGGGGGCGGGGGGGGGATGTCTGTAATCTTCAACTGGTAGCGTAACGATGAAGTAGATAATTGCATCGCTGCAATCAGCAACATCGTTGGAATATTTCTCGACAAATTCTTTCATCGATTTTTTTAAAATCTCCAGAAGATACCGCGCGCGTTTACCAGTTGAGGATTACAGAACGCACAAGTATCGTTTGCAGTTAACGCGTTGAGTGCCATGTAAGTTACTGATAAGCGATAATGTTCTACGAGCAACAATCTGGCGAGCCTTTTCGTTTCCAAATTCTTACCGGCAACCTTTCGAAATTTCATCCGACTCAAAAGTTAATCGGACTTTAAGTAGATTCGAACTTGGTTTTTCTCCGACATTCGAAACACAGATTCGTCAGACTTAACATGGAAACGCGTAAGGTTTGCTTCTACCGTCCCATCGCGCTCTTTTTGTAAATACGCGCGCGGAAATATTTAAAAGAAAAAGAAAAAAAAAAAAAAAGAAAGAATCGCGCAATTTTAAATACAGATACGCAATATACATGTTACTTTGGGGATGGCAGCACTTCGAAAGAACGAAGTGAAAACAGTTGGTATACCGAGAGCTAGCGGACTAATCTGAATCAGTAGCGGTGTATAATTGTCCTCTGAGAGAATCCTAGAGTTATAGTCTATTCAACGATTCGATGTGTAACCCGCAAATATTGGGACGCGCGCGTCGTTCGATGCCTAGGAGTAACGTTAACTATAAGAGCGGAGTACCATTAAACGGTAACAATATAAAAAGCGAAACAAAAAAAGTAAACGTTTAGGAGGTAACTAATTAAAATGATAAATAAATAAGAGCACGGTATGACAGTTCTTAAAGGAGTAAAAGAAGAAAAAAAAAAGAAACGAAATATTAGTAGAATCACAATGGGGAATCCCTCGTTCGATGACAAAGTCGTCTAAACTATTTTGTACCGAGAATTAGAGACGTGTGTTCGCGAGATACGCGATCTTTTTAAGACGTTCGCGCGTGTCCGCGACCATGATCACGGAACGCACTACGATTAGGAATTAATTCATTAATTAATTGCGACGAGTGTTTCTGTCGTCCGCCCTCGATGTTCCGCGTTGGTCACGCGGCGATCTAACCGGATGTTTGAAAGGAAGAATGAAAGGGAAAGAATGAGTGGCAATGGAAATGTATAAATAAAGTCATATCAATCTGGAATAGTTCATGTTATCTAGGGTATACTATTACTACGATCATTATCACAATATGATTAGTAAGAGTATTGTAATTGTATAATAAACTGCGTCATAGATACCTCACGCGTTGCTTCTGCCGTTAAATGCAACCTCATCTTAAAAACAATGTTGAATCATTTATTTCAGTTACGTTCTCAGTCGTATATGATAGAATTTTAGTTTACATTCAGACAGAATTTAGTATTAGTTTACGATATTAGGTTGTTCGGAAATGAATTGCTGTTTTCGGTGGTCTCATGCTTAGAGCCTTTCGAAACGTATGATTATACTTAATACACGGATAGAGGGTTAATTTTCGCAACTTTGATGGTTGAATTGAGTATAATTTTTAAACGAACCATCCTAAATTGCAAGAGGCGTAAAGAACCTCTGCCTTTTTTACATAATCCGAATTTCAGTTTAAAATTTATGACGTTTCTTGACCAGATTTACACACTGTTCGAGCTTCGAGTACAAGTTTTAAATCGAGATCTCTAGCAGAGACGTGTACCCGTGTAGTTAAATTACACAGATTTTTCAGTCTTTAATATACGTTTGCGACTGGATCTCTAATTTCTATTCATCTCTAATGAAGACAAAAGTTTGAAAGTGGACGGCAATCATAAAACCCGCCACAAAGTTCATATATAAACGTGCTTCCAATCACGTGACAGCAGTAGTGTTCCCGTTCTCGTACCGCGCACATTGAGTGTCGTGTCCTGTGGTAAGTTTTCAATTTTATCCAACTATTTCGCATAATTTGACGAGTTTCTACGCAAATTTCGTTACCCGAATATCCAATAAGCTATAGATTGCATAAGTTTCAATTATTCTCGAATATAAACTAACTTTTACAAGTTTTTCCTATCGTTTATTCACTTTCAATTTGAATGCCATATTATCGAGCACCATCTTGCATTTGCGCGACAACTACGCCGTTGTCAATCAATAATCTAACCTCAATTTAAGCCCGACACTTTTAACAATCACGTGCAACAACCGAGTAAACAAATATCGTTAGTTTCATTCGAACGTATCGACAAAATACAATATCGTTTTATTAAAATCTTCAATTTTACTCTCGTAAAGTGAACATAACCTATCAAGCGCTTCTCCACGCGAGGTTATAGTGTAGATTAAGTGCTCGTTGTGATGATAGTACAGTAAAGTATTGCACATAAAATGAGTGATTCGGAAAACGAGGACGGTCCCAACACAACGAAGCCAGTGGACAATGCCTGGTCGTTAAAAATCCCGTCTTTTAAACCGGAGCATAATCCCAATCGTCTACTGGAAGAAAGTTCGTTCGCGACTTTGTTTCCCAAGTACAGGGAGCAATATTTGAAAGAACACTGGCCGTTAGTTCAAAAAGCTTTAGACGAGCACGCGATCAAGGCGGAATTGGACCTCGTCGAAGGTAGCATGACGGTGAAAACCACTAGGAAAACATGGGACCCTTACATTATAATTAAAGCTCGCGACATGATCAAACTCATGTCTCGATCCGTTCCCTTCGAACAAGCAGTCAGAGTACTTCAAGACGACATCAGTGCAGACATTATAAAGATCTCCTCCTTTCTAAGAAACAGAGAGAAGTTTGTTAAAAGACGTCAGAGGCTCATTGGTCCCAAAGGATGCACTTTGAAGTCCATTGAACTGCTGACAAATTGTTACGTGCTTGTGCAAGGACAAACAGTGGCTGCACTGGGTCCTTATAAAGGTCTTCAACAAGTCAGGCGCATAGTCGAAGATACCATGAAGAATGTTCATCCGATTTATAATATCAAAGCACTGATGATCAAGAGAGAACTGGCTAAAGATTCTAAATTAAAGAATGAGAATTGGGAAAGGTTTTTGCCTAAATTCAGTAGCAAGAATGTTAGCAAGAGGAAGCAACCCAAACATAAGAAGGAAAAGAAACCTTATACTCCTTTCCCGCCGCCGCAGCAAGAAAGCAAGATAGACAAAATGATAGCTTCTGGAGAATATTTCTTGAAGGAGGAGCACAAGAGGGCGAAACAGAAGAAGGAATTGGATGCAAAGCACCAGGAGGCTGAGAAGAAGAGGCAGGAACGCAGAGCACAAGCTTTCATTCCTCCTGAGGAGAAACCAAAAGAAAAGGAGAATCAAAAGAATGATATAGATTTGGAAGAACTTAAAAAGAAAGTGAAAAAGGGACTAAAAAAACGAGCTGCAAAGTCATAGTACTTGCTTACAAATGATCAGGCTCTGAAAATTTGATTAAGGATTATGTTTATACATGATGTTTTTAATAAATGAAAATGTTGGTAAATTTTTATGCGTAAGAGGAAGGACTTGAAAAACTCGGAAAATAACTGTTTCAAACTGTTGTATAATGACTCTGTTCGAAATAGTTATGAAGAGCTTTTATTTTAAATAATTGTTATATAGGATGAACGAAAATTTCTAAGTATACCGACTTCTATTTTTCTGCTTCTAGAATCGATTCTTGTAGCGATTTATTCGTAACCGAAATTACTAACTATCACACCTGTAAACTAATGTATATATGCATACGTTTTACAAAATCGTAGAAAACGAGAAATAATTGTACAATATTATTTAGTAAAACGAAAAATGATCGATAATACATTTCTTGTTCTGCTTCATTTATTTCAACGCCTCGTTAATATTTCACCTTCTTCCATATAATTTTGTAAGAAATACCTCGTCGAAATGGGAACGAGAATGTTTTTCGGGATCGGCACGAGATCTTAAAATAATCAGATTTCCCGAGAATGTTCGGGATTTCTGAAAATGTCGCGATTCAAGATGTCTTTAAATGT
This sequence comes from Eucera pruinosa, assembly GCA_028830335.1. Lineage (NCBI taxonomy): Eukaryota > Metazoa > Arthropoda > Insecta > Hymenoptera > Apidae > Eucera > Eucera pruinosa. Next base: position 15,254,936 of record JAMYCR010000005.1, read on the forward strand.
CTTGTTTTCTTGAATATGACCATAGTTTTAGATTTTCTATTTGCGTTGTTGAGTTTCACTTTATAAAACTTTCTGCTTCATTTAGCTTGATAATTCGCAACATATTCCGAACAATAAAATTAACACAGTAGGCTTTTTTACCATAGATAAAGACAGAAAAGTAAGAATATGGTACTAGAAATACTAATATTACAGATCGATGGAAAAGAAGTATTAAAATATTCCGTACAGTATCAGAAATTTCGAAGATTTTTGGGAAACCCGAATACTCGTAGGAATCCCGAGATTTTCGGGATCCCGCACACCTCTAATATATACGCTAAATTACGATTGTGATATGTAGCGATTTCAATTACGAAAAGAATCGGTAAGAAAATCGATTCTAGATATTGAAACGAAAAAATATCAATTATGAAACCGATGTACACTAATAAATTTTGATTCCTCGTAACAGTTATTCAAAATAAAAATTCTCCATAACAGTTTTACGAACCGGAACCGATATTTCAACTATTTTCAACCCTGGGTGAGAAACAGTCTTAGGCAATGGTTTCTGGAATAATTCCATTGTTTTATTAGAAAACCTTGTTCCTATATGTACTATAATATCGCGCGTCCGTACGAGTGTAAATATATATAAGCATATACCAGGCGTATATATTTATACATATTTCGTTCAGGTTTTTAGTATGATACACTTGCAAAATACAACGTAGAAATACAACGTTTACACATCTCGAAGACAGGTATACCTCGACGTAAACGAACGTTCATATAGTTTTCCCAGCATTATTTTTACTCGCGCGAACTGTAAAATTCGTTACAATTTTGATATAGCGTCGACATTCATTCGTAAATGAAATTATTGGCAAAGAAACAATTTATCTTTTCGTAGGTAGCTTTAAATATTATACAAACGTTAGTTTCACATATACCCAAGTCTTCGGTAAGTAATAAAAAGTAACCGGTATTTAACAGGATTAATCTCTTAACAAACACGAGGCTAATGAATTCATAAATTCAACGTATCGTACTTACATACATTAGAGAAATCGCAGATATTCTTGTCAATGTACAGAGTGGTTTGTTTCCTTTTTTTTTTTTTTTTTATTGTTAGTGGAGCACCGAGTGCTCTGGTTAATCTTAAACGTTAAGTCGCTCGTTTATCTTACAAATCGTTAGCTTACAGATTCATGGAAGTACGACGTTTTAGCTTATATCGTAGACAAGTTATGTACAAAGTTCAGCACGCGATTATGGTTGCCTCGTTACTCGCGAAACGCGCTACGAAAAATTGACGAACGATATCGTGTGTTCGCTTCGAATTCAGAGACGCCTTAGGACGGGAACCAGACGATTAATCGATCACGTCGAAGTATTTACAACGCGTCGATTCGCGAGTCGTGGGGAAGCGAAAAGTTTCAAAGGAACGTACTCGTTTCCTTCTACGCATTTTAGTATCTTTTTCATATTTCCTTCGTTCGATTATAAACCCGAGGGATTCGAGGATTGGGAAAAGGCGTAGGCTTAGGTAAATATATTATCATTTGCGGCGTTTGATTTGGCGTTCGAATAAAAAGAGATTGAATCGAAGTATGTGAAATGTAATAAAGTTAGGAAATTATTCGTTAGAGAAGTGCGCAATACAGTGACTCACGAAACTGATCGAATAACAATGTAAGATTATTTCGAGTACGGTTTTCTTAGAACAATAATTAAATTTCGAATAAGAATTAGAAGATTCGATATAAAAATTGAAGTTCAAAGTTCTGTGGCTACCGACAACACATTTTGATTAAGTGAGAAATATTAGAAAGGCGTCGAAAGCCTCGAAACTCGAAATAATTTGAAACCTCAAATACTCATTTTCTTCCATTTAGTCAGGAATTAAGATCCTAACAAGTTTTTTTTCCTGGAAAATCAAATTATCTATTGAATCTAATTAAATGAAACTTAAATTTACTTATAATCTAAGTAAATGAATAAGCGGCAAAATTTCGCGAGGTATTATAAATTTTCGTATGTTTCATTTTATTTCACGATTGTAATGAGTTGACGAAAACGCATTAAACTCGACTGGATTATTAAATAGCTTAATAGATTCCTATTATAGTAATATTCTCGTTATTTATGCAACTACTTGTTTGCTTAAGTTTCGAGAGTTTCGAATCGTAACTCAAGAATCGTAGCACGAAGAGAAACTTTTCAAGTTGCGAGATTTCAAGCCTTCGAAGGTCCCACACCAAAAAAACAAAAATAATAAACGAAAGTATTCGCGATCAATTTCATGAATTGCTGTAAGTGCACGTTTCAAGCAATACAGTATTCTAAATACATAGAATACACCCACGATTAGAATATTAAGCCAAATCAGTGGCGTGGAATCGGGGATTTTCCAGTTAAAGAAACCTTCAAACCTATGTTATATACATTGCACCAGTTTCAATTATTCGATAGTTCATTTTCAACTCGGATGATGTCTTAACGCTCAAAGTGGCGGCAGTTGGCCAAATCGGTGCCGCTATTAACGCGGCACCGCGAGCGGTCGAAACCTTTCCGATTTTGTTCGATCGAAAAACACTCGAGCTGAAAGGGTTAACGTGTGTAATAGTAAAAACAATGTTTCTCCGAATATACACAAGTTCTCTTAATATTACGAAGATGCGTAGGCGATTAAGGGCGTTCTTATGATACAAAAGCTTATAATAAGTCTGTAGCGTAAGTTCTGTGTACATATATACGTATGTTAGAGCTTGAATGCGAGATGACGGCAGTCGGATCATTGTCGTCGTGAAACAGTGTACAAAAGACCATTCTCGCGCTTAATATTGCTGTATTATAGTAGTTGCACCATTTATCCCCTTTCATTAACTCGACGCGTCGTAGACTATAAGTACAAACCAAAAGTATGCTTTCAACGAGACGAACTTTGTTATCAGGAATACCAGAGATTGAACGAAAATTGAGAATTATCCAGCAGAGTAGCATTGTAACGAACAAAACGTAATTATTGGTGTTCTACGATACGCAGAGTCATGGGGCGAACACACCGCAATTCCCAGCTATTCGCACAACCAAGTAAGTGTACCATTTTCTTATAGAAAAATAAATCTCTTTGTGAAAATCGTAGCGTATGTGGCTCGAGAAGCACCCGATTCACAAATCGGTATCAACGCTACGTTTACCGCGCGCGCGCGCGTTTGCGTGTGTGTGTTTAGTATTCGGCTAATTGTAAGAAACAATAGTCAATTCGGAAATAGGGTTTTTGCCTTTTTTATCATTCATTTAAGGCCGTGAAAATAGGGGAATTGATACCAGAGTTGGGCATTATTCGAATCGTTTCGAATAAATATTTATCTAACGTGGTTATCCAAATAAATTCCGTTTAATCGGATATTTTATTCGCGGAATAATTATTTATTATCTATAACAAATTGTTCTCTATTTATTCGAATAATTCATTCGAATAATTTTACATTAACCATTCGAATAAATCTACCTAAAAGCAATCAGTTTATTAATTCAACGTTTGAACAAAAGTTAATTGGAGAAACCAATATGATGAGGTTACAAGAAAAAATGTTTCGCGTTTGGTATTGTCTACACATTCTTACTTCACCCAATTCTGCAATATAATATAATGTAATGAATTTCTTAGATAAGTTTTCCGATGAATTTTATCCGAATAACCTTTTATTCGGATAATTTCTTACTCGAATAGATATTTATTTCACAATGACGAACGAAATGTTATTCCACATGTTTATTCGTCATGCGATTTTCGAATAAAATTTTGCCCATCTCTGATCGATATTTAAAACGATATTGTTTGTATTTTTGTTAATGCTCGTGAAACGATTACGTTATTTAATAATAACGAAACGCACGTTGTACGATTAAATAAGAACTGGTAAACATTTCGATATCGATTAAACGATATTCGAACTGCTTAAAATTATGACGGCAGAATATTTTCGTTTCTTCGCTCGTTTGCAAAATGATACCTGTTTGAGATCATCCAAATAAATGCACCAAAATGAAAGCAGCCCATTAAATTAACCCTTTGCCGGCTAGGATATCGACATTTTAATCTTACAAACGTACTTGTATATCACTGACCGATATAAATAAAGGAAAAAAACAAAAGAAAACAAGAAGCGTAGATGCATTCTCCACAGTCATCAATTCCGTCCGCAAAGGGTGAAGTTCTTCGATTCTTCTCAAACATCCTTATAATCACTTACTTAAAATAGAAAGAAAAAAGACAACCTATTCTTCCTCCACTACAAAACTCTTAAACAAAAAACGGAGGAATTCAATTCCAAGTTCTCCTTTTAAACAGTCTCGTTAAATCTATCAGCAATGAGTACGTCACCCTTCTAATTAGAACGTTTCTCGGTTCACGCCTCTTTAAGAAGGTCCCTCTTTTATCGTGAAACGATGAACCCTAACGAGTTAGGGTTAAACCCGATGAGACGATGGCTCATCGGCGAGCCCGATTGAGAAGCTTTGATCTGGGATCGATCAGATTGCTTTCCCTGATTAGATCAACCCGCCTTCTTCTGATCAGATACAGCACTCCTTCAGTTCTACGCGAGTGACGACGGCATCGCGATCTTCACGAGCCACCAGTCGTTCTCAGAAGCTAGTGATTGTGGTTGTATAGATGCCACCTTTGCGTCTCGGCATTCGAATCACATTTCTCGGCTGTGATTCCCCGTTGCGCGTGGTGTCTCGAATCTACGCATACGGGGATCCTGGAATGACGGATTAAACCACCCTCGAGGTGCCTCCACTTTTGATTTTCGCTGCCGTCGCAGATCTGCATCAATAAAGTTGTGCCCTTCGCGTACACTGGCAGAGTCAGGCACAGGTCGTGGTGCTTAATGAGACCGTCTTTTGTCAGCCCCCATTCCTGTAAACAATTATTTTTGGCGGAGTTAATGGTAGCTGGGTAGAGTAAATAGATTATGAAGTTTTATTAGCATAGATTGGCTAAAATACAACGTGCAAAGGTATATCGAATAACTCGAGTAAACTGTAGAAATTATTGTGTAGTCGAACACGCAGCGATATCTCGAATCTCAAAGGAATAGCTAAAATAGAAGTTTTCGAATTGGAAAAGGTTTAACGTAACAAAATTTCGCTTACGAAAGGTATAGACACAGCAAGTTTCGTGTGATGTTTTCTAGAGTTCGAATTATTACGTCAAAGCGTAAGTTCGTAAAATTAAGTGGCAAAATTTGCAATTAAATATCTGCGACAAACTCGTTTCCATAGGATTTATCCCTTTAAATCTTGTATATATTAAAAATCTTCTAAAAGGAGCTCAAACGGAATTTCCCAAGTCGACTGTTTTTCTTGCTCTGGAACTTCTCAACAAAAAGCACTCAGCCTCCAGGGGAGAATCCGTTAATCCACCGCTGGGGAACGAAATATCCCGGGCGCGATAATTGAAACGTAAAATTGAATACACGGATTAATAATAGCACGGAGGCGAGGAGTTATTTCTACGGTAAAGCGTCCCTGTCGAGTTTACTTAGAATACAACAGCGGGGGATGAATAACGAGCGATCGTACTTACTTGGTTGCCGCCGGTGTCGTGACACGGGTAAAGTCCCACGTTTCCATCGAGAAGATGGCCCATGCTGTCCAGGCACGCTGTGCCCTGTTTTAACGATCCTCCAGGACCACCTTCGCTGGTCGGTATAACCAGCTCTGGATACACGTTTTTCAGATACCAGCTGAAAGGCTTGCAATGCAATTTCCGCTTCAGCTCCATCCTGTCTTGAATACTGAAACAAGGGAAACGACGCCGGGCTTTTTATTAATACCGCTCACGTGCGCTAACGTGTTTTAATGAAATCGACTATCGGTATTTGGGTCCCGTTCCGCGAACTCGTAAATTGAACTTCCTTCTTCTTCTTCTTCGTTGCCGCGCGACGGCACAGAAATTAGCCCGTGATAAACGATCCACCACGGTAGAGGAAAGAAACTTCTCGCGAAACTCCAATGAATAGATTGGGTGTACTTCGCACCCAAGTGTCGTTGAGATTGTTTCGAGTATCGATGTTGTTCTTCGGGGGCGGGGTGGGAATTGGTACGGGGTAATTTATGTTCTTTGAGTAAGAAGGCATTTTTGTTCGTTTCTTCTTCTTCGCCGCTTCGATGTTTGCAAGCTTTACACGTTCGCTATTCATGGACCTCTGTGCAAGCCTTTGGAGAGTATTATTTAACTCCTTGATTTATCGAGTGGTGGCTTCAATTATGCCCATACAAACAAGGCAGAGATAAATTATATTTGCTGTAAACTTTCGTTTTATCTTTGATCGTCGATATAATTTAGAAATTAAATCACCCTTGGGCAACTTTCGTTCTAAATAAGGAATAAAGAGCGACGAATAAGTTTGATTTAGTTGTCATTTGTAATAAACGAGTTATTAGTTATTCACGAATAATAAATAAATCGAAGTTATTCGTTATTTAAAATTCACGTCTGTTTATATTTCATATTCCGTAAAGATTTAGAAACTTTTACGATAAACAAATAAAAAATGACGATTGATAAATAGCGAATAAAAGTTCTCCAAACGAATAACAAATAATTCGAATAATAAATAATCCACAAACTATTCATTATTCATGCGTCATTTTTATTCGAATAAAATTTGATCTGAACGATGTTCAACGTTGAATAAAACTAAGTAGAATTCAAATATTGCCAGATAAAATCTATCGTACTAAAACAAAATATAATAAAAAAGCGAGTCAGTGAATACGTTTATTCTTTCGTAATCAAAATATTTCCTTCTTAAGAATTTGTTTCTGCGATCTGCTAATCGAAAAGTAAAATAGAAACGAATAAGTAATTATTATTACCGCTCTTATAGTCCGACAATTAAGGGTTAATAAAGCGATTTTTGAGATTGCAAATCCGTGTTAACATGGCAATACTTTTACATCTACGATTGCGGGCTAAAATAAGCGTACTCACTTTCCGTACGGGATGTTACGCGCCAAAGGAACCGCGTTGTAATAGAACTGCTTGTAGTCGTCCATCCACACCTCGGCAGCCCTTCTTGTATTCCTGGCGAAGACGTTACCGCTGCCCCCGGGGAACGAGTAAGGGTGACGTTTTCGAAACACGTGGCCGACTCGCGAGCACGGAATAATCTCCAGGCTGCCGCCACATTGCCACACTCGGAACGAAATCTCTGAAAGCCGCGTGGTCGAGAACTCGAATCACGTTCGGCAAATTTCTGCGGACGACAGACAGATCGAGCATTCTCACCGAGATTCTCGCCGCCCCACACGTCCATCTGAGTGTCGTACTTGCCCAGTTTCTCGAAGTACGCCTTGTTGATCACGAACAGACCGCCGGCGATCATAGGTGTCCTAATTGCTTGCGTGGGATCCTTTTGTCTCGCCTGTCTTTCGATTTGACTCAAGTATTCCCATTTGAACACTAGGCTCCAGTCAAAGCCACCCCTTAAATCAGCCGATGCGCCTGAAAAATGTAAATATTTCAGTCAATAACTCGGTTAGAAAAGTAGATAATTATTAGGCGTACACATTAATTCCAGAGGCTTTATCTTTAAACGCTTGACATCTTTAACAACTTGAAATTGCTACTTTACACGTCTTTCAAGCGACGAATCTGCTTCATGAATGTGGATATGCTGAAACTGTTGAATATTAAAACTGTATTCCATTTTCTGCGACTAAATGTTAAATCTTATGAAATCTTGATGCCTCAAAATTAATTTGCACATCTCGTATAATAAGTAATCCGCTATACTTGAACGAGTTAATCAATTGGAAATTTTGCGGCAGATTAAAAGAATAATTTTTGTTCGATGAAGAGTAAACATTTTATCCTATGCATAATGTCATCAATCGGTTATTCTTATAAAAAATTGTAAGTCCCAAAGCGATGATAATAAGCGGATTCCACTGTACGTATAAGACGAGGTTGATACAGCAAAGAGATAGTAGTACCGATATATTGGAAGGTGTCCATGCTTATGACATCGATGACGGGACACACGACTCTTGTGGGGTCTTCAGCTACCCTCTCTAAAAGGGGTTCCAGCCAGTCGGCGTTGCATTCGCAATGCGAATCGAGGAATGTTAACACGCTTGCGGTGGCTGCATCCGCGCCTCGCACTCTCGATCTCATCAAACCCTCCCTCTTTTCGTTGCGTATCACTCGCACTTTGTGTATCCTCGATAGCTCTTCGCCATCCTCCGCTGCAAACAAAAAAGGACTAGGTGAATTCGATGCACTCGAACTTGCAAGCTTTGTGAAAATTCAAGCGAAGTTAGAGACGCGATCTTCGACGAAGGAATATTCTACATGGTTATACGTTTTTTTTTAAAATGCAGAAGAAAAGATGTAGAACTGCTTACGGTGATCGCTAAAGTCATCCACTAGGATAATTTCTTTAATCAAGTGCTCTGGACTTCTATTCAGCACACTGTAACCAAACACAAGTATTTTCGTATTAATTTCATTCCCGCATTGCTGCAATATTCGTTACATTGCATTTTAGTGGTACAAAAAAGTAACAAACGCGTGTAATATTGAACAATATAGCAAATATCCAAAATAAGATACAAGCTATAATATTTAAGGGGTGAGATTCTATTTAATTAATAATCGTATAATAATCAGAATAAATTATTTTTTATTACAATTTATCGTAGTCTTGGGTTCGTGATGGATTCTAAATTGTGATCCATTTGTGAGAGCTGAAGTGAAACATTCGAGTTCCATTAGTCACGAAACAGTTAACTTTTATTTAAGTTCAATTCCTTAGCTGGTCTTATAAAAACATAAATTTGTATAAACATCCGCGATCTGCAGTCAATCGCAAAAGTCTACATGTACAATAAATTTCAAATATTTAAAATAATACAGGATCTCCGATCGTGTCGAGAATATTCATTTATTTACCGATTGAAACTAGGCACATTATTAAAGAGTAGTGTTTCTTCCATTTGTTAACAATAAAAATATACGTGAACCGAAAACACGATTTCACGAGAATCTTCGTACATCTATTAAAGTACACAAAATTATATTTACACTTTGTTAGACCTTCTGGTATATCTTTAACGTTTTATAATTTGTTTACCATAATTAATATAATATTAGATTAAATTTAGGAGCAATTTTGTTCGTGCAATCAATAATTCACCTTTTATAAATCACCTTCTAGAAATCTTTCTCACTTGTAATTTTATATTTTACCAATTTTCACGTCATTATTATTCTTTTAAAGCGTGTCCTAAAGTTCCGTGGCGAGCATATCGATAGCGACAATCAGTTGCTTATTAAATTCATTAGAAAATGACACGTTTACAGATTTTAAATCATGAAGAAGGTACTTTTTAATGATATATTAGGGAAGGAAATAGGAACGAAATTTAGAACGCTATAACCAGTTGAATTTACGAGTGTTCCCCTATTTATATGATCACCACTGTATATAAACATCTGAAACGTAAAATGTGTACGTAGACTTGCGTATTCATTACTAAGTGAAAAATACGCCGTGCGATTGCGATGAGAAAAATTGCGACGTAGAAATTGAACGTTTCCAATCGAGTGGTATAATCGGGTCTTAAGAGGTAGCTTGACTGTGGCAACAATCCTCCTTTAAATAAGTTTCCCTAAGTAAATTTTCCCGTTGCCCTCTTTTTTCTCCCGCCGAGAAACTCTTTTACTCAGAAGAAAAAGATTCCTTTCGTTGCGAAAGTAATCTCCTTCGAGTCGTGTGACGTTACGCCGCCGTGGAGAAATGTTTCAATTAAGTTGGCTGCCTTTCGCGAGGCAAATCTTTGATTCGAGTGTCCGAGAAAATGGAGCAGTTCTTTAAATTACTTCAAAATACCGATGATGTCGCAATACTGCAAAAGCTGTAATTGTTTATCGTACTAACAAAGTACCGTTTAATCAAAGATACGATCAAATTATATAAGAAGACTTTTAAATCTCTTTCGCGAACAAAAATGGCTATGATCGCCGCTTTCAAAGTTTTACGGCATTTCGTGTCCCACAGTATGGCAGAGACAACTTGAAAAAATTTAAGAGAAAGGCGGGACAAAGTTTAAAAAAGAAAGGTTTATCGAACCATTCTTTGCAACCATACCGTGAGATATCAAATGTTATAAAATTTTGAATTTAACTTTTCTTACATATTTAAAGATATTCACGATAATATGAAAACATATATTTTCTCTATGGCGTGTTTTCACCCCTAAAATCGCTTTTTTGACAATCGCAAATATTTCTTCTGCTCATTAGCCAAAGAAGACGCGTTACAAGTAATCTAGATGAAGGTTCAGTATAAAGGTGAAAATACAAAAAGGGGAATGTTGCAACAATTTCAATGTAACATTCACTTGGTTGGATAAATACATGCTACCTATTTTAAAAATGTCTTCGTCACGGTCCGCAGCGAAACTTTTAATAATGCGTTGCTGAAGGATGTTTGACATTCGCGAATAAATCGCCGGATGATGCCGAGAGAACCGGTGACGCCATTAATAATTAATTCCCCCCGTTTCCTGTTACTACTTTGTATTGAAGCGAAAGAATTTTAAAGGTAAAATTGAGGATCGGATATTTTTTTCCACTCCACCGGCTCTTGGAACTTCACGCGTGATTCATCATAGGACGGGGTAATGGGCGTTGAACGATGGAATGACGATTAGAAAATTCCATTGGCCTGTGGACCCGAGTTGAGAGTTTTCTCGCGTTTCGCGCGAAACTGCATCCCGTTGCACGTACGCGATCGCTGTACGCGAGAGAATTTAGTTCGCCATCAACGAGAAAATATTAATCTCGTTCGATTGGATTCCGCCTCTATTTTCTCTTTTTTCCGCCGTGTTTCTGTCGTGTGAATATTAATGGGAAATATAGAAATATGTTTGAAAAGTACCTCACTACGGTCCTGAGCAGAGTCGATCGAGCTTCGTTGTGAAAAGTAATTATTACCGAGGTCGGAGGCAGGTCTCTTCTCCATTGCTTCATTCGACACCTGAAACAAAAGAATAATTCCCCTTTTATAAATGCGACGGAAATATAATTCGAGAAAGATCCCTATCTCGCATTATTATTTAGCTTAAATGAATGGGTTACAGAGAGCGAAAAATTTATGAGCTTAATATTAAACCTACCACGATCAGTCGAATAACTGATTTCAAACTTTCGTGTACAGTTTCCTATATGCAACGTTATCACACGGGCATTTAACGTTACGACTTTTCTTGTACACGTTGTTTCAAAACACGTGGCCATGACTTTAGAAATGAATCGATGAATCAAGTGTACGTACATATTTAAAAAAAAACATCGTGAAGTACAATATAAATATAACACGTCACGAATTTTTCATTTAACCCGATACATTTTGAAATACAAGTCTATTATTATTTCGGGCATTTCAAGTTGCGAAATCTATTTTATTATTTTGTAAACATTGTTTTAGGTATTATTTAATCGAATACCAAAGCGATTACTTTTGCATTCAATTGTAAAATATATAAACCTTTTTCTTTAAGACCGGTGAAATGACGAGGTTAGAAATAGGTATACGTGAAATGTTGATAGGTTTAGCGTTAATTGGGTAAGGGAAGTCAGGAACGAGATTGCCTGACTAGCTTTTATACGAAACATTATATGCGCTGTATAGTTAGATCATCAAATCGCCACGGAGAGGATCGATAGTTTCCTCATCGGGTTTCTTCCTAACGTTACCTGTCGTAACGTCCGTTAATATGCTTATCGGTTCATCCCAAGAGGATTCTCAGCTCCGGTACGTTCTAAACCATCTCCAGGTAGAGGATTTCTCTGCTAATGATTAAATATTGCTTTCCGGATTATTGGCACGGTTCATTCACGGCTAATCTCTGGCAATCTGCAGTGTACTCCACTCATCCATACTGTATTCTACTCATAAATCCACTGAATTCACCCGAGAAATGTTTTCACACATTTTTTAACACTTCTACTATTCGCGTTCAGGAAAATTATACAAGAATTCTTTAAAATCCTGCAGTCCATTTATATAGGTAACCGATTCAAGAATACAAAATTTAAATAATCTATAATTATTTAACCCTTTGCGGACGAGAAGTAATGACACTTGCGAGAGTACTTTAGTTTCTAATTCAACGACTTTGAGTTTTCACGCTTTTGGGTTCCAAATTATTTAATTTCCAACGATTTCAAATGTTTATTATTACGTTAAGTATTCATTGCATTAAGTTTTGTTCTCTAATAGTCGACGTGGATTCGGAAAGCCAAAAAATGATTAGGCGACTATTTGTCGACGCTCGTCCGCAAAGGGTTAAAATGTATTAACTTTAATGCCCCGTTTAGATTCACTAAAAATCCGTTACTGTTTCACCCTTCCTTCTACTCTTCAAATCTAAGACAAATAGATACATTTTGACGCGTATGCACATCTGCCAATAATATTTCTCAAAATATTAACTTTTTTTCTCGGAACATTAATGTATTTAAGTCCGAACTCTATCGTTTTTTTATTTGTTTACGTTAATGTTTTGTGCTCGCTCTCTGCACACTCTTTGTATTACATTAGTTTATACGAAATGGGTTTTTGCCCGCAGAAATAAATAAATAAATAAATAAAATTTAATTCTATTAAGTTTGCCTAAAATTCTTGTCGTCATTGCATCTTTCGTTAAACTACTCTCCGATAAAATACAAACTTCCCCGTTTCATAAAATCGTGCAACATCTATATTCCTGGCATCGAACGTAAAAAGACACCAAAGGAGTCGAATTTCGTTTCATTCGTACCTTCGAATCCTTCTACCATCCATTCTCGACAAAGAATTCTACGATAAAGAAGCGCGGCCTTTTTTTCTTGCAAAAAAATCGACCAGTCTACGTTTATTCCGTAACGTGAAAGACCCAGAAACGACACGTCGAATTTTGTTCGGTGCTCGCGTTTGCCGCGAATTGCCGCTGAAGGATGAAAAAGCGAGGCCCGGCTCGGGGCGCGTCGGGAAGCAAATAAAAGGGGAGCAAGAAAAAGGAGGACGATCATTTTGGCGCGGCACGCCGACACGGAGGGTACATAAATGCGACTAGACGGCCAGAACGATCCCAATATGTCAGTCCCACTTTTCCGAGATAAACTCAAGGAACGTGTACGGAATTCGCCCACGTGTAGCGTTGCGCTTTCAACCGTCCACAATGCCCGCCCATTTTCTACACGCCCATCTATTCGCATTCACCCGCGCCATCAACGAGATTGTAAAAAAGTTCACTGATGAGATTATTGATCGTGAGAATTATTACGGGCCTCGCGGGGAACGCGCAGCAGTTTGGAAAATTCACCGCTTTATTTCACCGTTTTACCACCGTTTCATCCTCGTTCCTTGCTACGACGACATTAGTAACCGATTCGTGTTCCTTTAAGGGAGAGCTTTATCGACGGAAATTACCGAATTAAAGCCCGTGCCGAGACGACGTTAAATTAATAACGCCAAGAACAAAGAAGCAAAGAGCCGCTAGAGGATGAGAAACGGGGGTTGGGGGGGAATTACTTTGAAACGCAATAAAACGTCGCGTTTATGCTTCGTGGAGGATAGAAAGGTGTGCTTAATGCAGTGGGTGGGACTTTTTCTTGCCTAGGTGATTTCGTTGGAATATATATAAAGAGGGAAGGAACCGTTTTTATGCATCTTTTTCCCATCGTAATGGAAAATATGGGTTTTTAGTAGTTGAAGTTGGTAGATGTTGGAATTTGCAATTACTTTAACTCTTACGCTGTTGAATCAGTAAATTCATATATGTAAAGACTATTAATTCAATGATCACTAGACTGCGGATTTGTATGCATTTATGAGAATCTTGGACGAGTCAAAATGAACAAAATCCGCGTGGTACGTAAAAATATACTGAAGTGCATTTTAAAGTACTTAGGGGGTGAAACGAGTCTCCACTTATGCTCTGTTTCTTCAATTATGTTTATAAAATTATGATTTCGCGTAAATATCCGCAGTCTAATGACACACAAGCAACGGGATTCGTTCGGACTTTAAGAGACGAATTTCAGAAGGGTTTATGCTTTGTTTATTTTTCATGAAATTGTATAACATTCGTAAACGTTGTTTTCAAAGTTTTATTCACAAAAAATTTCGCCAAGTTTTTATCATAAAGTGTTGCGATCTTTCGACCAGATCTTTATACGTATGGATTCTCCAGTGAAATGTGAACAAAAATAAAAGAGAATCATTTGTATCCCATGTATATTAAATGTTACGTGAAAACGCGCACCTAATCGATCCACAAATAAAACGTTAATCAACAGCGGAAGGGTTAATGCCAGCTTATTGGTCTACTACTGAGAGAATATAAGAATATCTTGAGAAATAGTAAAGTAAGGAAAATAGACACATGCTATATAGAAGAACGAATTTTATCAGATAGTATTGCACGAACTGTAATACTAGAAGATACCAAAAATAAAAACTATATATATTGGTGTAGCACACAGGTTTACTCAGTGAACACTGCTGACCATCGCCATCTTTATAGATACTGAATGGTCGCTATTGGTACGGCGCCATATGGCTATATCAACCGTTTATGATGCCAGCTTTACGCACTGGTAAATTGTTCAATAACTTCCAACAACCACGGAACTTGTACAATTATTTTAAACATCTGCAGAGGAAGTGGTCCAAATATATGGAAGTGGGCTGGGGCCTAAATATGGACTAATTAAAGTATAGGGATTATTAAGTGCGCCCATGTGTCAGGAATAGTGCAAAACTACGATTAAAGAATAAATAAAGTTGTACAGAAGAAATAGTAACCATCGCTTGTTCTATTAACGATTTTCCATTGAAAACAGTGCCATTGTTACGAATTTGTAGCGAACGTTACTTTCGTTCGGCATACTTTAATTCTACATCATAAAGTTACCATGTTATAGATATACGCAGATGTGTAAACGATTAGGTATCTTCAACAGGTTAGGCAACAAACGTTAAAACAAAAGTAGTAGCCCACTTCCTCTATTATTGCCTGCTGGAAGGAACTCTAAACTTCGCTTAATTATTATTATTACGTTTATTCACCATCCATACTTTACAGTCTTTGGATATAAATACATTCATCTCGTAACTTATTTATCAACGTATATGTACAGTATTATTATTATTATTATTAACGGGCAAAAGCCCAATAAGTACAAGTAAGTACAAGTATTATATCTCTCTTATATGGTACTTCTACTTTTAACTCCAAACCTTAAACCTTAAGCCCTAAATTCTATCTTTAAACTCAACACCTAAGCGTAAACGTAAACTTAAACAGCAGCCTAAACACGTTCTTTGAACTTCGCTTAATTATCATATTTGGATACCGATTACCACTTTATACCGCAGTTTATCCACATTCACTCTGTATCAGACACTCGGAGAAGAGGGTTATATCCGACGCAAGAGAGCATAATTTGGTAAGCAAGGTAACGAACAGAGTGGACTGTCGGGAACATATTTGCCGACAACGAAATTTGCAAACGAGCCTTAAAGCGAGCTAAACGGGACGGATCATCCGGACGGTTTAATTCGAAGCTGCAATTCGTGCTTTGGTCCTGACGTTAAAGTGGATAACGCGGAACCCGGCGATCCCATCGAATTCTCAGGACACGTGCAACCCAGCGTGTACCAGTCGCGTTTACACGCGACAATGCTCGTCCCCAACAAAATTGTACGGCGAATCGCGCAACAGGAACACGGGCATTCGCGCTTGTACAACCCCTATATGCTATCCAGAATTTCACGGTAGAATCGATCGACTTTCGCGTCGGTAGAATTGTCGAGGATGGTTGCGAGTTCACAGTTCTTAAGAAGGTTGCGAAGACTAGAGATGGGATCAAGTAGAGTAAATGGTACCGCGTATTGCCTCTTCAAGGTTCGCACGTAACTTTATTTAACTATTTTAGAACGTCGTTAACCTAAAGATGGTTCCTGTTTGGAGCATAATATTATTCAACATCTCTCTCTTAATCACATCGATTAAAAGCAATAAAATTGAATTTTATTCGTCGACGTTTGTTATACGTACATATGTGTACATGTAGAATTGAATTATGCATTACGGAGTAACGTAATTGTTTCTAATCGCGACAGAAATAGTAATTAGGGAGATCAGAAAATTTCTGATATATTCGCGAATGTTTCGAATCTATTCGATCAATATTCGAAGTTTCCTTTCGTCAAAGTGCTTATAAGGGTTTCGAACCTATCTCGCGGAGGTTCGAATATACTTATAATATACTAGATCCCATCTCTAGTATCACGCTTTTCGCGTATTCAAATCCTTCCTCCCCGCCTACGTCAAAGCTGCCCGAATTATTCCGTCCATTTGCCTTCTCCGCAACTTCCAAACCATTATTCAAAATTTCAAATATAATATGGATAACTATTACGTAACACCCAAAACACGCGCGATAATTATCGCGTATTACTTGAGAGCATTTTGCTCGGGCGATAAAAGACGAAAAAGCGGAATCCGCATTGAAGAGCAGAGAGGGAATAAAGGAGAATAAAGCAAATTCTGGGAACGATGTATAAATTTACGCAAGCCCGGCAGAATTGCCGGGGATACGGGGATGAAGTGCCGTACCCACACACGCTCGCGATCCGAACGAGTTTCGGATTAATCCGGCGCGGAACCTGCATCCGATCTCACATCGAAATGCACTCGTGGATACGGCCAAGTGGTTACAACGGATCAACTCGGCACCGGGAGAAAACTGGATTCACTCGTGACACGGGAAATAAATTTGCAAATAAATAAAGCGAGCCGATGCACTGGTCATTCCACGCCAAATCGATCACTTTTTTCCCCTCGATGTCTGCGATTTTGTTCAAATTGAAATATGTTGTAGCCTATGCGAAATTATGCGAGTTTTATGTCATCATTTTGCCAATACTGGAATTGTTCGAAAATTGCAGATCACCGAAGATTGCAAACTTTCAGCGCGTTTCGCGAAAACTACCTTCGTAAAAGTATTTTTATCTCGGAAACTATTGAAGATACGAACTTAATTTTTCTGGTTTCTTTAATGGTAAAGGTACGGCTTATTAAAGTAAATTTTTCTTAAGTTGTAGAAGTTTGTTTATAATACTGCAAATTATAAACAAACTCTTACGTTGCGAATTGAGGTTCAAGATCACGAGTTTAAAAATCCGAAAAAAATACTACGGTATTTCTTGAAGTTTTCTCTATAAAATAAGCTTTCATCTACTTTGATACGATTATCTCATAACGTATGCTATAATCCCCTATAATTTCGCATAAACTACAACATATTTCAATTTGTACAAAATCCCAGACATCGAGGGAAAAAAGTGATCGATATGGCGTGGAACGACCCGCACACGATTTTTTAATTATCGTTACACCGGAACGGTATCTGCTGGATAATATGTAAATGATTATATCATAATATACAATAATATGTATGTTGATAATATGTAATTCGCAAATGTACTTTTATTTCATTAATAATTTCGAAGCAGAATGATTTAAGAATCTCTGCGGATATTTTAACGCACTGCAATTGCACTTGGTGTTAAGAGTTTTTCAGTTGCACTAGCGTAGATAGATTTTTATTGCCACACAAAATTACTATTCGAAATTACTTGCAATAATCAAAGCAAAAGATAATGTTACACATTTGTACATTAAATAAACTTAGAATAGATATTACCCCTTTTCTTAATTAGTATACTAATCTTTAAAATGATGGATACATAGTGGCATATCACAACTATCGATATTATCAATATCAATTATCGTACGCGAAATTATTCCGCTCGTGGATGCAACTGGATTAAAATACACGTGAATAATACTATTGATCGATACTACTGATGAGGCATCATCCACGTCTTTTCGCGATCATTAATGTCCATATTATCACGCATGGCCATTCGAAACCTGCCTGCTAGTAGCCGGCGGCGTTGCAAATTCCAGCTGAGCGGATTTTTTTCGCAATCCAGCCGTTGCGCGTCCACAGAAACTCGCGTTCGGAGTTAAAAATAATTTCGCCCCGGCGATTTTAATGCCCGCCGCTTCAACGTATTAGCGTGCGTCGCGCTCCGTCAACGGGGAGAATCCACCAGGGCAGAAAAACAAAAAAAAAAAAGAAAGAAAGAGCAAACAGAAAAGCGGAGAACAAAAAAAAAACAAGAGCGTTCAAAAAGCCGCGAAATTTTGTCCGCATCGCTTGCAATGTGAAACGCGTGCCACGGCGTGCGGACAACCGCGTTGTGCACCGCAGAAATGCGTCCTTTATGAGAAAAACCAGGTTTCGTAGGCGTTTGATCCGCGAAGAAGGTCGAAAAAAGTCGCGCGCTACCCCTTTGTTCGAGCCCTTGCTCGACGAATCCGATTTCCTCGCCGATCTTTCGACTTTCCCAGACGTATAAATTCCACTCTGTCTGTAACACGCTCGTAACGTTGTAAATGAGGATTTAGGATTGTACTACGCGAGGACCACGAAGCTGTAAAAATGGGAAGAGATTAAGGGATATTTTAGGGTGTAAATTAGGACAGGTTGAAGTGATTTACGTGATTTACGGGAGTTAGGGTAGTTGAAGAGGGTGAATGATTTTAATGCGACGCGTATTCAATTCGCTGTGTCGCTAAACTTGCTTAGATACACAACCTGTTTGCTATAGAAACTCTCTAAACTCTCATTCGCAGCATGCCGCTCACCCTTAAGACACTCCTGAATACACTAACTCGCTCTATTCCACTCGTATGGTGTACAGAGTCACTTCCGGTATCCTAATTCGTGGATACAATGTGGGTATTTTATTATTAAAAAGCCTCTTGCTGAGTTTGTGTTGTGCTATGGCGTATGAGTTAAATTATATTGTTGCTCTATTCCGTTTACTTTATTTTGTTTCTCTTCTTTTAACCACTTGCGCTGGAATAACGTATTATACATGTCGATTAGTACGTATTGTATCTACTAAAAACTGTGAAATTTCGCAAATTAAAAAATATGCAGTGAATTAAGAATTGTCACGAGTACGTTTTATGCATTGACAATAGAATTGAAAATTTTATAGAAATAATTTCAAGTATCAGATTGCTGCAAATTGCTATAGATGGGCTTATAACAAGTTCTCACTAAATAATTGCCAGCGCAAGTGGTTAATGCGAAAGTTTATTAAAAGAAAATGTTTTGTTTAGTATGTAATACACCTTATATATTTGTCAGTAAGTGTGTGTGTGTGTTTAATTAGCAATTAGCATAATTAGCCGTAGTCAGTGACATGACAAGTCCCCAAACTTAGAGAGAAAAAAAACATTGGTATACGGAAAGATGGAAAAGTTTATCTCATCAATGTGTTAAATTTTGTGTACGTGCAAATTGATATACTTTTTTTTAATCCTTTGACTGCTAAGCAATTTTAGGAGACGGATGGATTTTTAGATTTAATTTTACGGATTTTATTGATATCGCTATCTTTATCTTATTAATTATTACACGTTTCTGAACTCATACTTGGTAAATGTTTCGTACTGATTATTCATGGTTTTAACAGATCCGAACTTGTAAACTCTATGTATCGCATTCAAAATTAACCGCACATATGTGGCCATAGCACTGACAGGGTTAAATATGACTATAAGTAGTATAACCACGTACTTGGTCAGCCATCAACCCGCCGATGCAAGTACGTAAAACTTTGCCAATATATTCTTCTTCCAAAATGTGCGAAAGGTACTAAAACCAAATTCTAACCACATATATTCTACACCCTCTTGTGCATAACTGTACCTCATAAATTGGACGCGTTATTTGAACCCGGAGATACAATTTTTCAAAGAATGCTTAATTTTCTTCTTGCGTTGTTTCTGTTTTCTTAAAAAGATGTTGTTACTAATGAACGGAACAAGATACGGCAAAATCCTCGTACCAAGTTTTATACATACTTGCACAGAAGGCATAATTAAAATGTAGTTTCAGTATCTCTTTCGACTTCTGAGAAAAAATTCGCGAAGTTGATGGATTTATCATTGGTGGATTAACCATTCTTCTCTTAAATTGTACATTGACTTGCTATCAGTTGCATTAGTATTATAATTTTTTTCTCTTATCAATAATATCTATCTAACGTCGTAGTTGAAAATGGTATTTATTGTATATTCGTGTATTTTGCTCCACAGACGATTAATCAAACGAATTCTGTACGAAAGACGCAACTGTAAGTAGTATAACTCGGTAATTGGTCAGACGTCGAGGAAATAACGCGAGCAAGTTTATGTACCTTTTTCTCAAAAACCGTAGGGGATATTGACACCAAATTTTAACCGCGTATTTTTTGGATCATCTAATATATGTTCACCTATTATGAACTAAACAAATTGCTTCGAACTGGAGATATAATTTTTTAAAGTTTTTTTTGTTAGCAACTCACTCACACATCTATCTAATGACATTTAAAATGCCACAAACTTTCATTCGTAAGGGAAATCTTTAACGATACTCACAAGAATCAGAAGAATTAGTGAAATATCGAAGAAAACAAGCAAGAGGGAACCTGTCTCTCCCAAAATATTAGTTGGTGGATTTGTATTATTGAATTCATAGCATCATTTTTTTCCCGTCATTTTCAATTGAAGGACGTTGATACCAACGAAGAAAATAAATAAGATGGACCGAATCTCACAAATCAGACAGCACGTGTACACTCGGGAAATATATTAACTCCTCTATTGCATTCTGTTGCCGATTGGGAACTTAATTGCAAATGTCGTGTAACGAGTTAAGAACCATTCATAGTGTAACGAGCTAAGAATCACTGAAAATTGAATACGTAGGAAGTTCACATTTGGGAACAGTCATAAAATTCAATAAATAACATTGTTCATCATATATTTTCTTATTTATTTCATTACCATATTAACATTTAAATAGGATAACAAATAAATAATCATATATATATTTTTTAACTCGTCATAAAAATTCGTGCAGTAGAGGGTTTAAAATGAATCTTCCTCGACAAATTGCACCGTAAAATCCATTAGAATTCTATTCTTTTATTATTCAATGGACTGAGAGTTTTTTTCGAGTTACAGTTTAAAACGAAACGAAACAGAATTAATCCTGTAATTGTTGGTGCGTTCGTCGAACAGACTGATTTTTAACAAACTTTGATCATCCTCGACCAACTATTTCGTAAAATCCATTAAAATTCTATTCTTTTGTTATTCGGATATGTTGAGAGTTTTTTTCGAGTTACAGTTTCAAACGAAACAAAACAGAGTTAACCCTGTAATTGTTGGTGCTTTCGTCAAACAGAGTAATTCGCTAAGTGTCTTAACGATTTTATGATCGTAGCTACGGAAATGCTTCGAAAGTTGAGCCAATTGGAACATAAACGTTATTTCATCAAGAACCCAGAGCGTACGGAACGCGTCGCCCGAGACTTTCTATTGATTTTTCACTTCCGTCCTCCGGGAACGAAAGTTCGTCTCGTAGTTTTAAATTGCCCATCGTTGTTCTTCATCAACCACCTTGCATCCTTTTGCAAGTAGACGGCAAAGAACTCTGCCGATGAACTTTTTTGTTTTCTTTTTTAACCACTGCATTACATCTGCAACTATATTTCGCTGGAGTTTGATGAATTTAAGATAGAGTATGTAGAGACAGGGGTTTTAAGAACGGTCAGGGTTAAATAAATGAACCTTTATTTCATGCTTTCTGTTTCAAGCGCAGCGTCGAACTGTGTTGCTCGCTGGGTCCTCGGGCCTCAAGCGGTTTCAAAGCGGGGAGTGTGTATGGGTTTTCCTCTGGTAGTAAATCTTTAGAAAAGGATACCGGCCCATGACGCGGTTACGTGACACCACGCAACGATGCCAAACAAACTGACAGAGGACCCGATGACTGCTCGCCTACAAGTAAATGTCCCGATTACTGTTAGTGTCCTAATTGTGGAGCTGTGGAGAGGGGATAGGATAGGAAAAAGGAAGGGTGTTGCGTTTCGTCCTGGGCCTGCTAGTGGACTCATCAGTAAGGCTACCTAGCAGATCCTGCCTTAGACGTTGGGATATTGGAAGGTTTTTTTTTTTTTTTTTTCATCGAGATACTATTGATGGTGGGGGGGTGTACCGTGTCTGGTAGCTAATGCCACCTTACCGGAGGTACGTGATGGGTTGGGTTGGTATTACCTGCGTGGGGTATGAACCGCTTGGCGGTAGTGGAGTTAATCTAGGATAAAATTTGCAAAAAACCTAGAACATGAATCAAAGGGGTGAGATAGAGAGTGTATGAGAGGGGTGAGGGGTTTGACGAATTGAAGGGGGGAGTGTGAATGAAGGGGAGTCAACGTGACATTGGGAATTGGATTCTGATTTTGTAGGGGATGCGGCGGTTGCGATCATAGAGACCGGTTTGCCTGATACTTGGGATATTGGAAGGAAAGTTAAAGGCGGTATATATATGGACGAGGTAGTTGGAGCGAGTACTTTCGAGAAAGCCTATTTCGTATGTCCCTCTAGTGGTGGGTGCAGGAGAGCCGCCACAAGAGAAAGATGTGTGGAGCTGTAGAGAGGGGATAGAATAGGGAAAAGGAAGGGTGTTGCGTTTCGTCCTGGGCCTGCTAGTGGACTCATCAGTAAGGCTACCTAGCAGGCCCTGCCTTAGACGTTGGGATATTGGAAGGAAGGTTAATGGCGGTATATATATGGACGAGGTAGTTGGAGCGAGTACTTTCGAGAAAGCCTATTTCGTATGTCCCTCTAGTGGTGGGTGCAGGAGAGCCGCCACATAATAATCGTTACTATAATTATTTTGTTTAATAGCGAACGAATGTATGAAGAGTCGAGGGTAAAAAGAATTTCAATACTAAATACGAACTTCATTTTAATGTTACGACACATATGGGCATTGCATATATTATGTTTATATTCGATATTTAAAATTAAATGTTTGCCAGCAATAGGGACATATACACTTGCTGACAAAAGTTAAGAAACAAAGTAGTCACTTACGAATTTTTGTGTTTCTCCTAAGATTTCTAAGTTTCTTCTTGCGCTTCTAACATTCACAGCTTAGAATTTACAATAGCGTAAAAATATAGTATTACATACAATCAATAAACAATAAGTTCTTCTACTTTTATTTCAAATCCATGTATCTCAAAAGATAGCGACGACATAAAGCTTCGCAAATACGTACCATGTTTCTTAACTTTTACCGATAAGTGTATTATCAATGCAAGGTTACTGCGTACAGCTACGAAAAGAAGAAAAACAAAACGATAAGGTTACACTTTTCTACTCTCGTCTAAATTCTGACAGACATCGTGCATCTTAGAAATTCCGTATCTCTTTGAAACTCGACAAAATTTGTCGCTATCACGAATGAAATTGGTATCTGTTGACAAATTTATATATACATTCTTCGGGAATTCCTTTTGGAAAGAGAAACACGGCAACTTTGTTCCACGTTCGAAGAGACGCAAAGATCAAAGATGAGTGAAATATTCTTATTTCCATGGTTGCCTGCATTTCTGCGAGACTTCAGTTTCAATGGAGAATCATCTGTCGATCGAAAAAGGTGGGTAGGTTCGAAGGAGAAAGAATTTCAGCAAGTACAATGCTTCTTTCGAGGGAAACGAAATAATACCATCGTTCCGTGTTTCGAGTGGCTCCAGAAGGCGGCCGATTGAAATGTTATTGCGCCCTATTGGATCCATACGAATTTATCGCGACGAAATTCGCGACTCGCGATATTCGAGGCAAATAATCGAGCCGGAAAAGTGTAATTCAGATCGTGTAGTCCGTTCGATTTCAATGAACAAATGCGGTCGCCTCCGACCATGAACGTTTAATTAATTACGTGGATACGTACGAGGGAATCGGTAAATTCAGGAATAATCGGCGATATTTAACTGATTACGAAAAATTCCAATTACCCGGCTGATCGAATAAACACAGTGTATGGGAACAACATTGTTCTCAATTTCCATCATTAGTAGATGGCCGTTACATTAACTTGAAAAACACATCCACGGGTAATCCGTTAACTGGTGGGAAACGAATTCGTCGCGCGAATTACAAACATTTGAACGCGTTCGGCTAAATACAGGAAAGAATTGTAGCGTAGATAATCCTAATTATTTGTCATTGTCCCTATAATTGTCACTTTAACTCGTTTATTTAACAGCGAACGAACGTACAAAGAATCGAGACTAAAACGATTTCAATACTAAATTTGGATTTGATTTTTATGCAACGACACATATGGACGTTGTATGTTTATATTTAATATTTAAAAATAAATATTAGCAGGTGAATTGCGTTGTTCGAGCATAAAAACGCGATTAATGTACTGCAAGTAGAAAGTATGGAAATTTTTCTAATGCTGTAATGACGATTTATCTTGTATTCGTCATACAAACTGACGTGGTAATATATGTAAAGATCATTTTCATTTATGTGACAAGTTTTCAAGTGACAATACGAGGGACATTTGATTTTGTTATATATAGATTTTCAATGAATTATTTTATTTCGTTACCTCGTTATTTCAAATTCGACGATAGATTTTGTTGCTCGAAATAACACGTAGAATTACATGGAATTACTTGGTAATTAGGTCGCGCATAATTTTGAACATTTTGGACAATTTTACAATCATTTCGGATAACCATGAAACGAAATAGCATGTTACTTGAAATTACATTTGAAATAATGTTGTTTCAAAGATAATTAAAGGCTTGAAAAGATTTAATTATGAAATAAAACACGTATGTTGTTCGAAATAATATTTCGAATAACGTCGTTTCATAAGTGCCTATGAAATTGTATAGTTCTAAGTAGTAAATTGAAGTGTGTATAATAAATCATTGGGCAACGCCTCGTGAAATATCTACCGAATACAATAAATAAATAGTCTTCGTATCCTTGAATTGTCCAGAAGCATCGAACTGCGTGTCACGCAGAAGTTCGACCATTTATGGTAATTTCCTCATTTGCATTTACCTATACCTTCTGGAAATCGGTTTCACGAACACCGAAATCGGTAATCGCGAAACATAACGGACATTATGAATCGTTGGCACGGAAACAGCGAATAAATGCAACTAATCGCGTACCATTCGATCGCTATTAACCCTTTGCCATATAACGACGAGCCACACTCTCGCGACGAATATTATAATCCAAATAGAACGGAGACACGCTGTATTCGTAATAAAATTTAGTTTCAATTGCAATTTCTCCTTTAATATGCAAGATAGAAGATTATCTTAGATAGGAGATTATATGGTCAATGCAATTATAGTAGTTATAGTATTCTTATAACTGCTAATTACCATTGCAAAACGGTCGATTTCTTCTGCTCGCGATGCGTCTTCAAACGTGAGAACTTCACCAGCATGTAATCCTACATTTAGTACTTTCTTGTAATAATGCTACTCTATAATTTATTAAGATATCTAAATAATGCATTAATATTAAATAGTGCACAAATTTAGTATAAACATTTCTTTACTTACGATTCTTTATACTTTACTTCGCTATTAAATGAACGAATTCAAGTGGCAGTTATAGGAACAGTGACAGTAATCAGACAATGCGTAATTTACCCTAGTTCCAGTGTTAAGAATCAAGATTCACGATCAGTTTAATCGATCCTTTATTATTTTGTATCATCATATGTGTGGAAGACAGAATGTCGTGTGAATGTTTGGACCAGAGCGATTGCTGAGCGAACGGTGTTGTATTTGGGTAAGATTGGCTGAGGCGTGAATGAGAAGTGTTTGGGATAGAGCGATTGAGTTGACGCGTGGTCGAAGAGTGCGTGGTCGCGCTAGGTTTCGTGTGAACGTGACTGTGTTTGGGTTCTACGAATGTCTGAGACGAGTGAGAGAAGCAGAGAGAGAGATAAGGAGAAAGAATGAATGCGTGCAAGGGTAGAGAATGCGTGGGTGAGGGAGTCGAGAAAAAGAGTCGAGTGCGAGAGGACGTTGCGAGTGCAGAGCGAGAGTTTTTCCTGTGAGATTGTGCGAACTCAGTATTAGTAATAAACTAGCAATTATTGCAAAGGCTGAGTTTTCTTTTCTTCTTTCCCTTCTCGCACCTTACAACAACACACGAGGGATTTACTTTAAAATAATCCCTACATATGTTAAATAATCTCTTTTCTACCTCTGACCTCAAGTGAAGCAAATATGTATTGTAATTGGTATCTCCAGTAAATTAAATAAACTAAATTAAAATCGATAATCCCTTGGGAAAAAATCGATTCGATGTCATCCATTCCTAATTTTGCCCGATCTGCACAAGGTGGGAATTCAGGGTGGTTTAGGAACGAATGGGAAGCATAGAAGGGTTAGAACGAAACGAGGCCGACTCGCGGGTAAAATCGAGGGTAAATTTCCAGGGATTGGAATCGATGTCTTCTTAATAACGCCGCGCAACGGATGAGGCCGTCGTCGAATCGTGCGACAACAATACCGAAACAGTTCGATACCGTGACCGACATCGTTCCACTCTCGATGATTATTTCTCGTCGAATCGACTACTCTCTTCTACCGTCGATAGAAACTCCTCTTCACCCGCTATTATGCGCTCCAGAAGCTGGAAGGAATTTGAATTTCCATTTCTGTAAATCGATTTTGCGGAAGAAAGTCACAAGGCGAGCGCGTGCGACTCGCGCTACGTTGTGACTTGCGAATCTTTCCGGAGAATTTATGGATGGCGCTTGTTGGATTCCGGATTGAGGAATTAAACGCAACTTCTTAGAGAGGCTCGAAGGTTTTTATTCGTAAGCGGTAAGTTCCGCACGCAAGTACGAACTACAGAGAATTGACCCGCGCTGGTTAAAAATGGTGATATATATACTATTGGAAATGGTCGGCATAAGGGCAGAGTGCAAAAGGGGCAAGATGAGTAATCGGGTGCGGGAAGCTAGCTGGTTAGGAATTTGGAATCTATGAGTCAAGATGTTTTTCGCAGGATGATTTGTCGTGTTTGTCGCGGGGCGATACAATATCTATGGTATCGGTGGGCTAGTCATGCAACACGTTGCGCGATTAGTTCTAATGCGTCGCGAATGCAGAAACGTTTTACCGAGATGTTTCTTTTGCATGTTCTTCGAATGATCATTTTGGTGTTCTCCCGTCAATTAACCCCTTGGCCTATTAATTTTTCAACTGTTGAGAAGTTTCAAGTTCGACGTTTACTGCTTCAATACCGTATCGTATATAAAACATTGACATACAGTCCCTGGCCATCGAATTAGGACCACGTACGAAAATTTCACTTTTATGCCTATAACGGTATGTTATATATGGAAAATTGTCTTAGGTCATTCAAATTATTACAAACGACGTTGATAATAATGTAAATATAACAATCGATTTGTTACTATCGTGGTAATAATGAAATTGTGTGGGTGATGAGCGATTGAGGGCCGCACCAGTGTTTACGTTAGGCTCAAGTGTCGATAGCGCGTGAGGTCAGATTTGGAGAATGCAAGATTTGTTTGTACATACATGATGAGAATGTGTTGCACATATGCAGGAGAGATCTGTAGAAGTTCAAATGATGAAGAAGGGAATCAGTTGTGACTGAATCGTTGAAGCGTTCATAAGAAGTCTGCGTTAAAAGTTTGGAAGTGCATTTTATGAAATATGGGAAAACGACAAGGCATAACTTGTGAGAAAAGGGCCTATATATGTGGTCTTCTGAAAAGTGGCAACCTTTCGCAGCGTCAAATCGCGAAAAATACGAATGTTTCGCATCAAACAGTGATGAGAATCGCGAAATGTATGAAGGAGAATGTGCCGCAGATTTTGTAGTGGTCCTAATTCGATGGCCAGGGACTGTATTACTCGTAATTTCCATTTCGTAAACGTTAACCTTATAATACCATAATATACTTGGAGTTGAAATTATAATTTATTGAAAATTCGACGTGCATTTGTTGCATTTAGGCCATAATCTGTTTCACGAGCTACACTCGTCATTGTACGGCAAGGGGTTAATTAACCCTTTCGCTGGTATATACATTTTCAAGGATTGCACTGGCATTTGTTAAAAGCATACGTATATTTTTTTTCCGTAACGCAGTATAATATGTGGAATCATTCGTACGTCGATATCATCCTACAATTAGTTACGCGAGTGGAAAGAAGGCAACACCGCCATCGGTTCATCGATATTAGAACTCTTCATGTATATATAATATTACAAGGTTTGGACAAATGACAATCGATTGCGAGCTTACCTAGTGACAACTCACATGTATAAGCTAATGAAGTACGTTGTAGGAACAGTAAGGTATACTACAATTTCTAGCCACCTTCCACATCCATCGCTTCCAACAACGCGAAGTATCCAAATATTTATACTTGTATCATTTTTGTATTAATAAACGTTACCATTACCTGTGTTTTTGGTCTTTAGTTCTGTGGCGGCTCTCCTGCACCCACCACTAGAGGGACATACGAAATAGGCTTTCTCGAAAGTACTCGCTCCAACTACCTCGTCCGTATATATACCGCCTTTAACCTTCCTTCCAATATCCCAACGTCTAAGGCAGGGCCTGCTAGGTAGCCGCACTGATGAGTCCACTAGCAGGCCCAGCACGAAACGCAACACCCTTCCTTTTCCTATTCTATCCCCTCTCTACAGCTCTACAGTTCCAATGCGCCAGTAGCGAAAGGGTTAATAAATTCTTACGTTTACTTGTATAATAATTACCTATCAAATTATTCTTTTTTGTAACAAAAGGCCTTTCCCGTAAAATAAGTAAACAGATACTTTTATTATTATTATTACTATTATTAACACGTCTGTTGCGCTTTTTGAACTCAATATTGCAGCGTGTGCATGTGTTTTACCGTTTTGTAGACTTGGAAAATGAACGTGTAAACACGAATCCATGTATTTATTGTCTACTCTACGTTAACGTGAACTTCGTATGCAAACACCTCGTTCGAAAGCTTAACCCTATTACGGACGAGTGTCGCAAATAGCTGCCTAATCATTTTTAATTTTTTGGATACGCGTCAATTTCTGAAACAAGAAATTCCAATTAATATCACTAAATGACAATGCGGCTAATAATTGGACAAGAATTCGTTGAGGCTCGTCTTCAAAGGGTTGGTAATTGAAAGAAACTTCCTGGAATATTATTTTCTTCCGTCCGTAAAGGGTTAATAAAAAAGAATGTCGAAAATTAAGAAACTTTTCATCGAACGCGACGTAAGAATTACTGCCTACTTTAAGCTTATCGCGCAACTTTATTTAATTATTATAAAAGTTATTTAACTTAAAATATCGTTTCGGTTTCGAGCACAATATTAGTCAACATCTCTTTTATTTATGAACATTTTTTTATACGTTGAATATAATGTACTAATTAATAATCAATTGAAAATATACAACCATGTCCAATGTCCCCATTACTGTCACTTGAAATGTTATCGCTTAAATAGAAACACGTTATTACATTGTACACCAGCGATTCAGTTTGTGTAACAGATATAAGATGTATAGTAAACGTATCGCTTTTACCAAATTTACCACGTCCCATACTTTATAATTACATTGGTTACATTCCAATGTTCAACACCACATTTACCTCCTAGTATTTATATTTAAATATTAAGTGTAAACGAATGTACAACGCCTAAGTCCATATTTTACTCTCCATACTTCATACATTCGTTCGCTATTAAATAAAATAATTATAGCGACAATTATACGGACACTGACAGTAATTGGGACGTCTACTCTATACTATATTTCTCGATAGTTTTCATCGATTCGCCGCATTGGCCGGAGACGCTGCGGAATAAGAGTGTGGCAGGTGCTTTAGCCCCGGCTCGGTGGTAAATTTCCTGGATTTTATCGGCGAAAATTTAGAGACACCATAAAACCGCACGTCGAACGGAGACGCATGTTTATGTGTATGGATATTTCCGGATATTCTACGCGACGAGATAAAATATGCGAGCACCGCCATTGTTGTTAGCTGAAGATTTTATGGTGTACATAAAACCGTGTAAATCGCGAATAATTCGTCCCATTCCCAAACGCGTAAATTTGATCGCGGTGGTATCTATTAAACGCTGTATCTTAATTCATACCGTAACGATTCAATTAACAATCAAATTAATGCTAGAACTTTACACACTGCACCGCGTGCTTCTTAATTATGATGAGTGGAAAAGTCGTCCAAGTGACGAAATGGTGATTTTGTGGAAACAGTGCGTAAAGTTACACTTCTTGTTAATGTAAATAAATAATTGTTAACTTATTGCTACTATTATATACGGGTGAAAAAACCATTAGGTATATACATAAATTAATACAATGATTAGTCGTAGGAAACTAAGAGTTGTTGGACGCTTTATGTAAAAGTAGAAATGGATCTAAAGAAACCTAAACCGGTATCGTTATTGTTGACATTAATAATAATTCTATTTATACAGCTACGTTGACCATATCGAGTGATATATTCTTCTTCGGGTAGAAATAAAACGGTGATAATAATATTTCTGAGAAACTCAACGAATTACTAAGCATAATCAGGAATAGTTTAAAAATATAACCATGTATCTTTCCTCTATCTATACTTTAACCAACAATATCTGTTTTCTTTCAACCTTACATTATACTGCAGCAAAATTCGCAATAGAAATAAAATATACCTACTTACGTTATGTTTCGTATATATATATATATATAAATAAAAGTATATAATTTTCCACGGTTTAGGGGCGTCGCAAAGTTTCACCATCGAATTTCGCGAATCTAAAAATTAGCTTTCGACCCACCTCCAAAAAAAAGGAACCGCTAATTAAGTTTCTCGCTTTCGATAAAACCCAATACGGAGAAACCGAGGTAATTCCGTTGTTGGGATTCTGCTGCCTTAAAGCCGCGATCTGCAATTAAGATGGTGAGTTGGCCACTGTAAAATCAACGAGACCCGTATGCGGCTCCCCTTGAAAACCAATCCACTCAGGCATCATCAAAAATTCATCGCCGGTATCGATATTTCCGCAGTCTTGGCCCAGTGAAAGCCGCGAATCGATGGCTCGCCGAATTCAGAGGCAACCACCGTGTGTTCCGGCCGGGGGCAACACGCGGGGGTTGCTTTAATTAATTTCCCCTTTGCGTCGCCGGCCGAACGTAAACGACACTGATGTGACTATTTCAATTTACAGCGGTCAGCCCGTAATTATTTCATCAGGGCGCGGTGCAATTGACGATTCCGAACCCGAAACCGTTGCCCGTGCTCTACTCGATTGCAACCATTTCGATCCTGGACAAACCGAAGTCCCTCCTACGGAATATCGACTCGATGAAATTTCGTTAAGATCCAGCTGACCGTGGATCTTTATGCAAATTCACGTTTAACGAGCCGCGTCTTGTTGCGCGCGATCAGCGTAACGGAAATTATTGTAAAATAAAACGTTTAAGTCTCGGAGTGGAAAGTTCAGATCTGAGACTCGTCCGATGGATTAAATTGGCGATTGCGATAAGAAATAAATAGAATCTTGTTTAGTGCTGTTGCTGTAGTAATTGTAGAAACATATTAAGTACACGCGACTGTTAATTAAAGGCTTTATTTGTTATAGGAAATGTAAACGTATATTTATTTTGTTGTTGATACAGTATTGCTTGTTTCTTTTATATTTGGCTTTCTAGGCACGTTTTTACGTAACTTCTTGCTTCTATTACTCAACCATCATGTTGCATACTGTTAAGATTTGCAGTTAAGCCAGGTTTATGACACGCTCAGGCAAACGCTATTTTTGAGTGAGGACTTCTTTGTAACTTGTACGTGACTTTCTACGTCCTGGCGAAGGGGCAATTAAACAATTCACTCAGAAATTTTAGCTGTGCCTTCGCCCTCAATAGCATAAAGACGTGACATAAACCCGGAATTTCCGAAGGGTACATCCGGTTATAACGGTTCTTTGACCGGCGAGTCAACTTGGAGGAAATTCCGCATCGTTGCCACACTCAGTACCGCTGGCACTACCCCCCACCCTCCTTGGCAAGGGCGTGCTAAGGGCACATAGGAAAGGGTGGGTGGTAGGAATTAGACTTAGTGAATGGCCATCAAAACTTAACGAATTCCCCCACCAATACATCGTCCAAAGGCTCGCCAGGATGATTCTGGCAGGACGAACTCCACCGGGCAGAAAGAAACAAATTGTCGTCGAAACAAGTAAACTCTCCACGCGCGCGGTCACCGAACCCTCTTGTTATCCCTGTACAGGGTGGTCCTTCGAATTACGTCAGTCATTTTGTCGGCACTTCACGTGCAAATTCAACCTAACCCGCAACGATAACACAAATCGACCACGGGATCAAACACATACATTCTCATTCTTTTCTTCGCTTCGTAGATCCTCTCTTCCTTACTAGATGTCACCATGAAAGCGCAATTATAAATGTACCAATATCATAATAACCACCACCCTAAACACTGGAAATTTCTACTTTTGTCGGGAATATAAACTGATTTGCCAAACGAATATACGCGTCCGTAGCATTCAAAGAGTTAAAAACTTGTAGAAACGAAACAAAATAGCATACGATTTACTTATGGAGATCTAGCTGCTCGCAGAACTTATCAATATTAATTATAACACGATTTATGCAGTTGAATAGATCAAATGCAGCGAAGTAAAACTACTTTATTAACAAGATTAAGGAAGTGGAACTGGAACGAAGAGTCGGAAATTCAATCCAAAGGAATTAATTGAAGTTGGTCTGAACGAAGTCATTAATTTTGCAGAATCATTTGTGATTTTTGCAAAATTTACAGCGACCGTCGTTTTACCACTAAATTGCAACTCCTTTGACTTTGGTTAAATTACAATCTTGCCTCTACAATTTCAATCCAAGAGAGTTAATTAAAATTACTACGAATTAGTATAATTTAGCTGAATCTTTCGTAATTCGTGCAAATTTCATGCCAGTCGCCGTTTCTCTACTAAATTAGAACCCCTTTGATCTTAGTTAAATTAACATGTTACGCCTTTGGAATATCTAGCCACAAAAATCAATTAAAACCACCTAAAGATATAAATTGATCTACCACCGCTGGCAAAATGTTTTCAGATAAACGTAACAACGTGGAATTAAGTAAGAACACTGATGTTTTCGAGATGAGAAATGTTGCTTCACAAGTAAAAAAAACATATAGGAAATTTAAGTAAATGTGGTACGAAATAAATGGGAAATGGAAAAGAATAACAATGTTTCTTTATTATCAAAAAGAAAAATAAATTTACAGATAGATAAACGATATTCTACTTAATATTTACTAATATTTCTTGGTGCATTGTAGCATTAATAAAACGAGATTTCCACAATATGCAGATGGAATTTCTTTCCATGATAATTCTATCACTTCTCGACTCGTACTGTCTATAAATTCTCTATTAAGTTTAGCATTAGGTCGAATGAAAAGTTAGTACTGTTTTCTTCATTTAGGAAACTGAGAAGTTTTACACGAATAAATCCATGAACTTATTTAAAAGATGATTTAAAGATATCGAGGAAAATGTAGCGAATAAAGTTACATCTCAATATAAAAATCTTCATTCAATTATATTAAAGAAACAGCGCGAACTTTCTGTTCAACCTAATAGTTACGGAATAGCACTTTGCACCGTAAAAACCTTAGCATTTTTAGTTAATTTCATGTTATCGCGTTTAACCGAAAACTTGTTGCCAGGGGTAGTAATAATTCCATAGAATTTTTCACGATTTTTGCAAATTTCTGATCAAGATATCCTATATTTATGAGGTTTCAATCTTTCCCCGCGCAAAACCACTACGGGATACATAACTGCTTCGCTTATCAGAGTTCCAATAAAGCAATAATCAGTCCATAATTGAGCTCTCGGGATGAAACCAGACACGGGGACACGACCCAATGATCCCATCGATCCGACGACGCAATTTTCGAGGGCAGGAGCACTCTGCTGCATAAAACAGCCTCGACGAGCATTGTACTCGAGCTGATGACTAATTAACGAAGGGGTTCGACTCCCCCAGGGTCGGTTAATGAACCCGCGGCGAGACTCGTCGAGTTCCTCCAATTGCCTGCCGGTATATCGCGAGTCATCCCTAAAGCTGTCCATCCAGACCCTCTGGAATCATTATTCAACTCCTCTTGCTTACACCGCGAAAGATCCGTCAAGTAACAGCTCGTTCACGCGATAAGGTTCTTCGATCGATTCGGTACAATGATCGAATCCGTTGGTAATAATATTATTATTATTATTTATTAGGAAAAGGAGATTATCCCTTTTTGTACAGTATCGATTCGCAAGCTAATTGTATCGAAATAAGCAGAATTGAAAGTATAGCTGAGCCAACAGATAATGATTTAGCGAGGAACTATGTTAATACGTCGTACTAGGATGTCACAACAAGTCGTATGTTAATAATTGATAGCAACGATTGCATCATATGTGACAGCATTCGTATGTTTAACAGCTGGACGTGTGAGGAAAGTTTAAAGTTTTGGAAATTCAAAATAGTGGGAATTCTAAGGTTTGGGAATTCAAATCACTGAGAATTGGAAAGCTTGGAAACTCAAAGTATTGGAAATTCTAAGCTTCGAGAATTGCAAAGTTCGAAAATTCAAAGCATTGGGAATTCTAAGCTTTGAGAATTGAAATCACTGAGAATTGTAAGATTTGGAAATTCAAAGCATTGGGAATTCTAAGCTTTGAGAATTGAAATCACTGAGAATTGGAAAGCTTGGAAATTCAAAGTATTGGGAATTCTAAGCTTTGAGAATTGCAAAGTTTGGAAATTCAAAGCATTGGGAATTCTAAGCTTTAAGAATTGAAATCACTGAGAATTGCGAAGTTTGGAAATTCAAAGCATTGGGAATTCTAAGCTTTAAGAATTGAAATCACTGAGAATTGCGAAGTTTGGAAATTCAAAGCATTGGGAATTCTAAGCTTTGAGAGTTCAAATCACTGAGAATTGGAACAGTTGGAAATTTAGAGCAGTCGTAATTCTAAGCTTTGAGAGTTCAAATCATTGATAATTCGAAAGCTTGGAAATTCAGAGCAGTGGGAATTCTAAGCTTTGATAATTGAAATCATTGAGAATAAGAAAGTTTGAAAATTCTAAGCTTTGATAGTTCAAGTCATTGAAAATTCGGTGCTTTGAGAATTTGAGGCGTTTGATATTCGAAGATTTGAACGACGCGATTTGGGATGAAAATAAAGAAGCCACATGAATGTTACCTTTGGTCATTATCGACTCGGTTAAATTACTTAATCGGTCAAAAACCATTATCGCGTGAATGAGCTGAAATACTGTTTTGACATTGTCCAGTTTGCGTCATCCGATTGACAATGAATATTACGATACTTGTTCGTTTACTTAAAAACAACGAAAGCAAGTATCTATACAACATTTCATGTATTTTCCTCAATCGTATGGCGAAAACAGGATAATGGGACGAGGCTTTAAGAGCGTAATATTATTGGAGTGGACGACACGAAATGAAGAACGAAACAAGAGTGCAGGAGAGCGTGAGCGGGAAATTGCGGAAGGAGATGAATGGAGGAATGAAAATGAGATAGGAAGAGGGTGGAAGGAGAAATGACAGAAATAGATGGATCTTTATTACGCGGTGCAATGTGGTATTGTGTGTGTGTGTGTGTGCTTGTGTGGTGCAGCTTAGCCGCGATGAAAGTAAATCGAGGATGCCACGATATCGAAGCCGGGAATAAAAGCGAAGGAATGAAGCAGAGGTGGATGAAACGGTGCTGGAAAAGTGAAACAACTTCTCTGCTGATGCTCGTCAATGAAACCGATTATGATTCGTATTTCAATGGAACGAATGGTGGAATGGGAGGTATTGTCCAATTGGCGGAAATTGATAGACTGTATTCTTTTATATTGTCATTATATTAAGTGTACCAATAAGTGGTCCGCTATTCTTTTAATAAGAGAGAAGTATAGTTTACATTCGGATTATTATTTCACCTGTTTTGTATTCATTAACCCTTAATCACTCGCACCTCGTTTTTCATTTTGTTTTCTATCAAATGGTGCGAATATTTCATTGCAAATTAAACGTTGATTAACATAACTGAGGTCTCTGTTAATATTTTTAAACGGAGAATGTAAATAATGCTGGTAAAAGATACGCAAAACGAGAAACGTTTACGTTTAATAGTAATCATCTATAAATTCAAAGAGAAACAGAAAACGCCGAATACGAAAAGTGTAAAGATTCTCAACAGGGTTAACATGAACATAAGTCCTAATTAAAAAAGAAAAAAAAGAAAATTTCGTGGATAACAGGAACTAGCATTTATAGAAATAATCAAGGAACAAGAGGCAAGAGAAGCTCTGAAATTGCAATGATCTCGTATGAGTAATTAAAAGACTTCATTTAGAATATAAACTGATCCATTCCAGTTCTTTGTCCTACAAATTTGTCGAACACTGTGCATTGAGACGTTACTGTGTCAAATGGAAAACACTAAAATATCATACATAATTAGTACTTGGTAGTTTTCAATCTTACAAATTTGAACTACAGTTGCAATTTAAATCAAACTTTGGAAACCGATACACCGTGTTTTTATCGCAATTAGACTATAGTCTGTACCACGAGTGCAACTCGTTGTTTTAAGTCAACGAGTTAACCCGAAAAGTTATTCGACATCGTGGCGATGCAGGGGCAGCAAAATCACAACGAAAAAGGAAACGATCAAGTTTGGATTTTAACCACGTTCCGTTCGTTACAACCAAACGCTTCGCCAATAAAATAAGAGAAGAAGAATCGCCAAGAAATACACATGAAATATTTACGAGGGGAATCAGGGAAGCAGCTAAAAATCAACGGGAATAATCAACACCGATATCAGAAATGTTGCATCGGGTATGAAATATTCATCAAAGACGCGACGTGAAAAACTGAAAACTCCCGGGTTATAATCAGCAAGCGTAGATTCAGAAGTTGCGGGCAAACTTGTCTTCGCCTTCGTTGAATGGATCGAAACGAAGAAAAGCGGGAAGACGAGGGGTCAAATGGGAAACGAAATAAGGAAGGCAGATGATCTGGAGTTTGGGAACAGGCGGGATGGCACGCTTGTTGGACACGGCAGAGGCGTTCTCCATTTGTTCTCGAAACGAACTCGGAAGTTTCCTCGTTCCGGTCGTCCCGGAAGCAGCCACTTAAGCTAACGCCGGGGCTCAAGCATACGATCCAGCTAGGATCAACGCGATTCAACTTTCCAAACAGGCCTCTGAATACACTCCGCGACGTTGTACGGCCACGTTTCTTGCGGTCATCGTCGCGACGCGTCGATACCCACTGTTCTCCGCGTCTCGAGGACCTTTGCGGTACGAGTCTAACTTTGTCCATTCCGGCAAATATCACGAATTTTCTTTCCGAATTTTATCTCGAGGATGTCGAAGGATAAGTAAGCTTCTCTTCAAAGTTGAGTTCTCGTACTTCGCAATCAGTCGGGAATGTCTACGCGCACGGTTTGATTTTTGAAGTATTTACATATGTACGTGTTTTAGGAGATGTGTACTTTGGAAGAATAAAAGTAATGTGAAAATATGTGGAATATAACATAGAATTATAACCGAGAAAGATTCCTAGATGATTTATAAAGGGAGGATCGTTGGTTGCGTGAACAAAATTGATCCTAAAATTAATTGAATATTGTTTTATTTATGTTAAATAAGTAATAGAACGTCGCAGATATACTGAAAGCTCTAACAGAGTATAAATATAGTTTAGTTTACCTTACAGAATGGAATTCACTTATTATAATCACTTTAGGACCTACAATTTGTTATAAGAATAATTGGCTGATAAGATTACGCCGAGGATACCGAATTTTTATTATTGAACTCATTTTATTACAAACAAATATAGCTAGACTTTACGCAGTTATGGGAAATTTAAATTGGCAAAAGGAACGGATTCCATATGATATATAAAGATATATGTTACAAAATATTTGAAGTAAAATACAAATTGCAACATTTAGAGGATGAAACAAATCTCTATTAAAGTCCATTCTTTTAATTATACTTAATTTGCATAAATACAAATTTGCATAAATATCCACAATCCTGATTATTACATGTGTACATAGCTTAATGGGTATACTATTTTTGATAAGAACATTCAAGTTGTCATAAGCTTGTCTCTCTAGCTTCTCCTTTATTTTATTTACGTATTTTCTAATCCTTACGATACACTCATATAAACGATAAAAGTTATGCTTGGATTAAAAGCAATCTTCAAAGGAAAGGTTCATTTAGTACGAATTCGCTAAGAATTCTTATCGTTTGTCTCCAAACGTAATCGTCAAACGTGATACCGATAACCGAAGTTTGCTTATAACAACCGGATTCCACTGTACCAGACTAGGATAACAAACTTAGCGATAGAGAGTGTTTGGAATACAAACAATCGAAGATCGATCTTCGCTTTCGCCGATGAAACCATAAAAGATTCATTAGACTAACAATTTTCACCATCAGAATACCGGTATTTAGATAATAATGAATTCTGCTATTACACCGGCATCGCTTTAATTTTCAACTAATACCAATGTCAAAATTATACCGGTATTAAGTCCCCGATCTGAAGAAACACTGCGTGCTTTCGTCTGAAACGAATACTTGGCCCTTCGTATTATTATTTCAAGTGAACATCGGCTCAGCGGTTTGGAAATCATTTTTCTCCAATCGCTTCTTAATGGACCGTAACGGTTGTTCATAAAAAGGAAGTAGCAACGAGAAAAGGGAGAAAAGAAATGCAACAAAGAGGTACGGTGACGTATTGCCGAAGGTAAACGTAGTTTCGCGTTTGGTGCCGGACTCGTTCCTTTCTCGAAGGTCAAGGAACCGCCATTCGTATTTCCTGTCTGGGTCGGAGAGTCGAAGTCAAGGCATTAGCGACAGGACAAATCGATGGATTAAGGTCGACTCGTGCGGTGCAAACCTTGCTCGAGTCTTCGTTTCCTTTTGGTCCGAACACGCTACCCTCCCTTTTTCTTCTTTTTCCTCCGCTCCTGTCTCTAATTGTCGTGTCTTTGTGATTCACCGTCGGGCTACGTATTAAGTTGGCCGCTCGTGAAGCTGAAATTCCTGGCCGTCGTTGCGTCAATTAAAGTTTTCTTTTAATTACGAGGGGAACGCGGCTCGCTGAAAGCGATGAGTAATTGCGCGTGGACAGGCGCGATGGGTCGAGTAAGACAGGATCGCCGTCGTTTTCTGTGCTAACTCGCGCTATTTCCTGTCTTCGTGTCTATTAATTATCGCGCAGAGTCAATACGAGAAAGAATGGCGGACGAAAGAGAAGTAGGACGAGTACTACGAAGGAGAACGAAATTAAGTGTCACGGAACTGTTTTGATCGCGAAGATTTCATTACACAGATTCTTCAACCGCAGTGGACTGTTCTATAATTACCGCGAGCATGTTGCGGGAAGGAAAATAGGAGAGAAATTTAGGTACCGAACTTCCGTATCATCGCAAATTTCCTTGAATTTTTCAGCTCTTACTGTATGAATATAAAAATACGAATAGATCTTCTCTATTATGGTTCCAGTATCAATTGGAAGACATTTTACATTTGTACAAATCATAGACGGGTTATCCTGAATCTATTTTTTTTTCGAAGCGATTTTACGATTTCTTTTTAATCGATTCTTGGATATTCGATTCTAATACGAATCGATTAATTTTAGATACGAATCGATCTTCGATTCAAAGTCGTCGTAATGTACATCACCGGATCGTTTACAATATTTATAACACGTTCAAAATAAATAAATACATACACGAATCTAATGTAAAAGTTTACGTGCAATATCTTATCATGAGATATTATTGGTATCTCGATAGCGTTATTAAATGTTGTACGCTTAGTATTGAGTTATTTTTTTATTGAGGAACTTGATTCTGTACAAAATTCAATGTAGCGTCGCAAAAATAGAGGCCTGGCCTTTAAAAGCGAGCAAACGTGCATCTGTGTACGCTTCATTTTCACAAAGTTACAGCATTTCAAAGATCGACAATCTTTCGGCACAAAATTAGTGATTCTTTAATTGCTGCTATCTCAATAATATGAAAGGGGTATTTAAGAGAATTGCTTACGATGATTGAAGAAAAATATAGGAATGCACGTTTTAATGAATTTCTCCCATCAGACAAGGAACATCGTGGTTAAATGCTGGAAGAATTAATTGGATGTTTATTTATCAAATAATGCTTTCGTATAAATTGCTAGCAATTCTATCTACGTTATATTCGTATTTTCGTTACACAGACGTATTTCCCTGTAACAAAATTATTAACGACGCACAGGGAAACGTATAGGAATGTTTGTTTCCACGAATCGCTAGCAAACTCGTGGTTAGACGTTAAGAGAGAATTTATTCGCTAAATGGAGTTTCGCCATAAATTCTTCGAATTGACGTTATATTTGTACTCGTTACGGAGCTGCTCCCATGCAAGAGAATCTGTAATGATGCGCGAGGAAAGATGTAGGAATGTCTGTCTGCTCGATGAATTCCCTGCCAGTAGATAAGGAACATCGTAGTCAAACGCAGAGAAAGAGAGAGTTGAGAGTAAGTTTATTTTATTAAACGAAGTTTCTCTATAAATTCTGGATATCGAGGTAATGTTCGTACACGTGTACTAGCTTCTTAACCCCGTCAAATTCTCCGTGGTAAGTGTTCCTCAAAAGTTTGGCTACGGTATCTAAATCCTACGTAATCCTAATCTTTCGTCGCCGAATCGCACCACTGGCAGAAAATCTTAAGCTTCTTCGTCTCTTTCGTATCACTCCAAATCCGCTCTAAAAAGGTACTTCTAGGATATTCGCTGTATATATACTTTCTGCAACGGCATTTGTACGTATTAACGCGGTCACATTTGCACTTATTAACACGTTCACGACTGGCTGTTGTTGGGCGAGATGCTTAGCTGAACGCTCCGTACAGAATCGAGTAAAATGTGCAGGAAAAATATTTCAAACACTATTTTAGCTAATAAATTCTCTACGGTTCGAATAAAATAGTATATCGAGTAAGTAGTCAAATTTAGGAGAATGAAATATTTATATTTTTGCATGTGGAATTTATAATGTGAATTAAAGTATCTTGTTTTGGTAACCTAAAACATATAATGAAATACTTTATTTTTTTTTGTTATAAGTGCGCGTTTAAAAGAGCTTTTCATTCGATAATAAATTGTGAATAATATAGGAAATAGACGTGACATTATTTGAAATATTATTCTATTGCATGATTATTTTCAAGCCCTATTATTTCACATAACATATTATCTTATTAAATAATTATTCGAAATAATTGCTAAGTTGTTCTAAGTCTTCAAAATTATGAATGATTTAATTACCAAGTCCGACTCTAGTTTATACCAATACTCTTTTGTTTACTATGACTGTTTATTCCACTTAATTCCGCGTGTTATTATTCTTTTTATCAAATTTGAGGTAAAGAAATAGCGGAACAATCCATTACTCAAAATACCTTTGCGTCAAACGCATCGATATTATTTTCATTTCCAAATAACAGTACTGAAGATAACGGTCTGAGATAAATTATCGCAAATAGTTATTTCTTGTTTTCATTTCAGATATAATTTGCCTAGGCTTGATAATAATTTAAAAATATATAGATACATATATGCAACAAAGAGTAATCAAGTTCTAGTCATTGTAAAATTCATATAAATCGTTGTGAATATGGAAAAATATGGGGCTACATAATCGTAATCGAACGTGTTAATTTAGCGATCATTTAACGGAAGAATAGAAACTTATTTAGCTTGTCGAAATGGAAGAAATGGTCAGTTGGACGTAATTGAATCACACTTTGGACTTAATTAAAACGACAATTGCGTTTCGAAATTAATTAACGTAGCTGTCACCGTGTTTATTTTTACGTCTTTGTTGCATGGGCCGTGGAACGCGCAGGAAAATAATGAGGAACGAACAAAAGACCGGCGTGGCCGCATTGTTGGTCGCGAACGTCTGCGGTGAAGCGGCGGATGCATAAAGGAAGACCGGAAGCGATGTCGATACCGCGTGCCACACCATTCCACGCGCTTCCGTACGATTTTTCATCGCCTATCCACAGAATATCATCTTCCAAAAAATATTACAATCATCGGTCCATAGAACAAAATATTCAAAAGTACTTAACCCTTTCAATTATTTAAATACTCATATCACTCAACCCTTTAATAATTTAAATATTCACAATATTTACCCCTTTATATAATTAACCCTTCAATTATTTAAATACTCATATCACTCAACCCTTTAATAATTTAAATATTCACAATATTTACCCTTTTATGTAATTAACCCTTCAATTATTTAAATACTCATATCACTCAACCCTTTAATTATTTCAATATTCACAATATTTACCCCTTTATATATTTAACCCTTCAATTATTTAAATACTCATATCACTCAACCCTTCAATTATTTCAATATTCACAATATTTACTCCTTTATATATTTAACCCTTCAATTACTCAAGTATTCATAATACTCAACCCTTTAATTATTTCAATATTCACAATATTTACCCCTTTATATATTTAACCCTTCAATTATTTAAATACTCATACCACTCAACCCTTCAATTATTTCAATATTCACAATATTTACCCCTTTATGTAATTAACCCTTCACTTATTTAAATACTCATATCACTCAACCCTTCAATTATTTCAATATTCACAATATTTACCCCTTTATATATTTAACCCTTCAATTACTCAAGTATTCATAATACTTAACCCTTTAATTATTTCAATATTCACAATATTTACCCCTTTATATATTTAACCCTTCAATTATTTAAATACTCATATCACTCAACCCTTTAATTATTTCAATATTCACAATATTTACCCCTTTATATATTTAACCCTTCAATTATTTAAATACTCATATCACTCAACCCTTTAATTATTTCAATATTCATAATATTTACCCTCTTTACATATTTAACACTTCAATTACTTAAGTATCCATAATACTTAACCCTTTAATTATTTAAATTATTCATAATACGTAGCCCTTTACATATTTAACCCTTCAATTATTTAAATACCCATATCACTCAACCCTTTAATTATTTCAATATTCACAATATTTAACCCTTTATATATTTAACCCTTCAATTACTCAAGTATTCATAATACTTAACCCTTTAATTATTTAAATTATTCATAATACGTAGCCCTTTACAAATTTAACCCTTCAATTATTTCAATATTCATAATATTTACCCTCTTTATATATTTAACCCTTCAATTACTCAAGTATCCGTAATACTTAACCCTTTAATTATTTAAATTATTCATAATACGTAGCCCTTTACATATTTAGCCCTTCGATTATTTAAGTATTTATAATACTTAAGCCCTCGTGTATTTAACTCTTCAATTATTTAAATATTCCAAGTCCTTAGCCTTTAATTATTTCAATATTGATTGTTATTGATGAATACTAAATATTTCATACCGTACACTGTTAAACGTCACTTTTGTTCGACATATTTCAATTCTACATTAGGAAGCTAACATGTTATAAATATACATTAATACGGTAAATGAAAAAAGTATTCGTACACTGCAAACATGTCATTTCTATCGAGAACATTTTCTTCTTTCTATGGAATGTAAAAATTAGGCGATTCATACTTAAACACATTTGAATCGAGAGCTATATCTTTAAAAATTATCGCGCCACGAATCAGTTTTAACTTGACGTTGCTCTGGAAAATATATTTCGAATAAAAGTCAAGAATTCACAGCGTACGAATACTTTCTTCATTCACTATACGCAAACCATTAGGTATCTTCAACAGGTTAGCCAATAAACGCTAAAATAAAAATCGTAGCCCATATTTGGATCACTTTCTACAGCGAAAGGGTTACTTTAATTAACGGTTACGTTAATTCTACCAAAATCAAGCGAATTTTTTCTACGACGCTTCTCTCCGCCGTACCCAAAGCAAAGAGATTACCAGTTCGCGGCTTTCTTTCATAGTTCTTGCAAAGTTCACCCGTGCATCAGGACCGTGGAAACTTTTCTCTTATGTCTCGCGCAGGTTGCACCGGAAACGCGTCCCCCATACAGGTGCACCATGGACGTACATCGATAAACGCCGCAGAAACAAGAAAGTTCCAGTAAGTGCACCTTTCAGCCTTCAAAAACGAATTAGATATTCGTAGCATTCTTCGCCCATCTGCAAACTTCCCTTTTCCTCGCACTGCTTCGAGGTGAAAACAAATCCATTATCCGGTTACTCGCCTCTTTGCACGACAAAATTTGGATTACGGAAAAAGTTCCGGAAGTTTTTTGCTAGTTTCTCGTCTCGCCGCTGTATTCTTCCCTTCTCGTTCTTCGTTTCCAAATGTTCCCGAATTAAGTTGCTGAATTCTAAAATAATCCGCCGCATGGCGGGGACGACTTTATTCTCGGTTAGGAGTTCGATAGATTTATCGATGGTAGTTTGTTCTGTGAACTGGTTAGCATCGAAGGCCTTGCTGCGGAAAGAAGGCGGCTACATAATTTACAGATGACACTGAATCTTAAAAAAAAAAAAAGATAAATGGAAGAAGACGAATGAATGAAAACGAGAGAAGGATGAATGTAAAAATTCTTCCGCGGTTCCTGATATTGCAGTAATTTACCGCAGCATTTCTCAACCTTTTAACAGAGAAACTTAACATACTTGTTTCTGTATTATAATATAATTATAACGTAAGAT
The DNA here is from genome assembly GCA_028830335.1 of Eucera pruinosa. Taxonomy (NCBI): domain Eukaryota; kingdom Metazoa; phylum Arthropoda; class Insecta; order Hymenoptera; family Apidae; genus Eucera; species Eucera pruinosa. Next base: position 15,299,805 of record JAMYCR010000005.1, read on the forward strand.
TAATTTGTGATATAGAAATTTGGAAAATTTTATTCACTGGGATCATATTCTATGAATAAAGAAAATTACACATATTTAATAGTATTTAATATTCCTATATATTTAATAGTATTTAATATTCCTATATATTTAATACTGTTTAATATTTCTATATATTTAATAGTATTTAATATTCCTATATATTTAATACTGTTTAATATTCCTATATATTTAATACTGTTTAATATTTCTATATAAGAGAAGAGTAATATTCGGTATATTTATACTATTTCCATCAATTCGGTACGAATTACGATTTGTAAGAAATATATACCTCAATTTCATATACGGCTATAATAATCTTCAATAACAGAAGCAGTTTCAAAGTTATAATAGTTATTAAACTAGTTTAAGTGATATTTGAACACTAAACTTATTCAAATAGGTATTGAATTAAAACAAATATTGGGTTGCAACGTATATTCATCCCGTTTCCTTATTGTTTCTAATTTGTAAGTTAACTTATTTGCACGTTAAAATAATGAATTTAATCGATAAAATCCGTATACCATTTTAATCAATAATCTTATTCATTTCTGGTAACTGAAGGATTCTTCTCTAATAAAATTCTTGGGATTTGAAAAAATGTTAGAAGAGAACTGAACGAATATATGTTACAACCTCATACTTAGAATTCACTAAAATACTTATTAAATTAAGATAAACAGAATTTACTAAAAGCACACTAGAATTCATGACTAAAAACACTAGAATTCACTGAAACATTTATCGAATGAAAGAAGATCATTAGAATTTACTAAAATAATTATTGAGTCCGTGGCGGCTCTCCTGCACCCACCACTAGAGGGACATACGAAATAGGCTTTCTCGAAAGTACTCGCTCCAACTACCTCGTCCATATATATACCGCCTTTAACCTTCCTTCCAATATCCCAAGTCTAAGGCAGGGTCTGCTAGATAGCCGCACTGATGAGTCCACTAGCAGGCCCAGGATGAAACGCAACACCCTTCCTTTTTCCTATTCTATCCCCTCTCCACAGCTCCACAGAGCCATATTCGAATAAAATAATACCAGTTAATATTTAACTGCAGCTTCGAGCAACTATTATTACGCGGTATATTAAAAATTGAACGCGGGCCATAGATAGAGAAACGCTGATTTGGCACGCGAACTTTGATATTATTTCGCGACGCGGTAAACATATCGCTTGCATGGGTAGATATAATTTTCCAAAATTGCACGGCAAAGCTGCGCTTTTTCTAAAGCCTTGGAGCAAAGAAAAATGACCTTTGCGAGGAGCATTAAGTTTCTATAATTCTTTCAAGGGCGACGCTAATGCGTCGGGAACCCCCGCGGGAATTATTTTCCCATCAACATCCACGCTAAGAGAGCAAACTGTCTTATCGCGTTGTTACCCAGCGATAAGCAGAACGCTTTAAGGGAGAAGTTATCGCGGATTATCCTCTATATATTCGCGATGTTATGCAAATTACCGAACCCTCTCGGCGAACTAACTTGCAAGCCTGTGTACACTTCTATTTACCCGAGTTTGCACGTGTATATATCCCTGTTAGGGTTGCAGCTTCTTCTCCTTTCACTCGGAGGCTAACTAACGAACGATGCAACTTTTGTTTTTGCCAAGCTGCAAAATATTCGCGCACCTTCCGCTAGATTCGTAGCAATTTTTGTAGGAAAAAGGAATTTCGTATCGTCGTGGCAAATACCTGATCCGCGTTATTCTTTGTTCTTCTTCAAATCCCGTCTTTCGTTTTTAGCAGCGACGGAGAAAAGTATCCGGAACTACATACTGCAGCGTTTAATTAATCCTCGAAAAGAACGAAACTAGAATTCCTCGCACTTCGTAAGAGTATGAAATTAAAGAGCGTTGAAGAATTTTCTGCTTACCGATTAACCAATTTAACTCCATATTTCAGAGGCTCTTTTCGAAGCGATCGAAACGTAAATTTTCCGATCGCTATAGAAAAGATTAAATTAACCCTTTGATTGCAGCGCGATGTATGCGTGACTGTTATTATAAAGTATTGACATAATTAGAAATGCACGCATGGTTTACGTACGCAAAATAGTTACCTGTGAATAAATTTGATTTAAAGAGTAGAATAATCAAATGTCACATTATCGTTACAAGTGTTCTATACTTTAGCCTTCCGGCTATGAAAGGAACTTGGCTTTACATGGTATATGTTTACTATCTTTAAAATTTACATCTCGGCATTCCTCTCTCATTCGGCATTCTCTTTTTATTACTTGTCGTTCCTACCGCTATCTATTCTATTTAACTTAAATTAACATAAACTATTTTAAATTATAAGTCCTACAATTTCTTTGGTTTACAAAGTTCCAGTTTATTTTTCTTTCCTATCTTTTAATTCGTCTATACCGTTATTGCATTGCTGTTACAATACACATCCAAATATTGATATACAATATTTGAAAGAAAATTAGGAAATTAATGTATTTTGTATCATGCGAAATTTACTCAGCGTATACGTACGCCTTTCGCAAATATTTATAAGCATTTAGAGCGTGTGTATACGTGCGCATTTCTCAGGTTATCAAAGGGTTAACGGATAAATAAAACTTGTCTACCGATTGACTCGTTAATTTAATTTAACAACGGCTCGATATCCGAGCAGTTCTCGATCTATGAGGATATTTCCATCGAGGATGAGTTCTATCGCGATTTATAGTCTCCCACCGAAAGGGGAAACAATCTAAAGCCATCCATAGCGTGCAGAAAAAGCGGAAAGTTGTGGACGGGGAAGAAAATGGAGAAGATCGAAGGCAGCCCGTTGTCGTTGCACACGAGGATAAACAAAAGAATCGGTCCAGCGGTAGGAAATATACGCGTAAAATAAAGAGAAAAGGGGGTGGGACGCGAAGGGAGGAAAAAGCTCGGCTCCTGGCGCGCTTCTGTCGCGGAAATAATGCGCCTATAACTTATGCTCTCCGACTAGCGATTCGCATTCATGACGCGGCCTTGGATATCGTCGAAATCGGCCTTTTCTTTCTCCCCTTTTTCGACTTCCTTTTATCCACGCGTTCCTCCATATACTCCCCGAATCTTTTCACACGGATTCAACGCGGAAATCTCTTCCGCGAATTCGTAGATTTTTTGTTTTTTTTTGTTTTTTTTTGTTTTTTTTTCATATCCCCTATCTCGCGTATTATAAATAAATCCTATGAGGAATGGTTTTAATCTACGATAAAAGTCTCCGCGTTTCGCGTTTCGTTGGAACAATAAAACTCGCGCGAGTATTCGCGTCTGTGCGTATAGAAATTTGTTGATTACACATATGGATCGCAATGGTTTTCGCAACCCCCTTTGATCTTACACAGCGCACTCTTAATTAACCCTTTCGCTGCGAAGGACGTCTATGTATATACGCTTTCAAAAATTGTACAGTCATTTGTTAAAAGCATACGTATGTTGTCTCTATATTACAATACTGTTTCTTCCTCGATTTATGCAACAATATTCCTCCATAATTAATCGTATACAGCCTTCAAACGTTTATATTTATACTATTCTCATATTAATAAAGGCGATCCTTATTTATGCTTTGAGTTCTCAATTTTAAGATAGCGTAGGGAAAGGGTTAAAGATACAATCTTCCTTCGTTTGATATCTAACGCAATTTTACTGGTTTTCGCGCATTCTTATCGGTAAAGCCAATCAGTTAGTGAAGTTGTGGAGCTGTGGAGAGGGGATAGGATAGGAAAAAAGAAGGGTGTTACGTTTCGTCCTGGGCCTGATAGTGGACTCATCAGTAAGACTACCTAGCAGGCCCTGCCTTAGACGTTGGGATATTGGAAGGAAGGTTAAAGTCCTATTTCGTATGTCCCTCTAATGGTAGGTGCAGGAGAGGCGCCACAAAGTTATCAAGTGACTATGTTTTTACGTTTTTATAGTTACACTGGAAGCGTTCCGATACCTCGAATGCTCTTCTTAAATTGATCTTGAATAGCTAAATTAAGTTAAGTACATTGGGCACTACGCGTTGGATATTTCAAAAATACCGTGAAATACAATGGAAACATATCGCGATACGAACTTAATAAAATGGACGACATAATAAAATCGATTAGCCAAGACAGAACTTCGCAAAACTCAACAAAGGACTGTGGTATCTTATCCATTATGAGTTCTTCGATATTCCAACAAGAATACTCGCGTCTGCGTGTAATGTATCAGATTTTTTTCGGCTGCATTCGAACGGGGGGAAAAAAGGGGGTAAAAAAGGTTGGATTGCGTCGCTAACTGGGAATGCGGATAAGGAAGAAGAGAGGCCGAATATCGCGTCGAATTCATCGGAATTCCAGAGGAAGCGTTCCGGATTCGAGTGTCAGAGATTTAATCTCGCCACTGTTCGGTAAACGGCCTTGTCGGGAATGCCGTAAAACCGCTTCGTCAAAACGACAAGCAAGATTAGGATCCTAGGCCAACTGACCCGCGTAATTTATGCGCGCAACTTTCGTGCGACGAATCATCGTGAGCTAACAAAAAAAAAAGAAAGAAAAGACGGAGACAGAAATTAGCCGAACGTGTCCGAAATGCTTCGAATCTACCTGAACGATGCGATGTATAAATCATGACGTAGTGGTACGTCAAAACCGAATTAGTCCATTTCCGCTGACGACGTATCAATACGCTTAAAATTAAATTGGTTTTTCGGCTAATAATGTAAGCGTATAATTCTTCACACTTGAAATGTGATTAATTCTAGCAACATTCTTCTTTATTTATTTTTTACACGATGATTTTCTTTAAATAGAAAACACTTGATGTGTTTTCCGTTTTTCGCGATTGGGCGATAATGCGATCAATTATTCCTTTTAACGTTCATACGTGTTTATTTCGTTTGACTGTATTTTGCAATTAATAGGTATCGCTAAACGATAATGCAATGAGATACTCGAAGCGAACGCAGCAATAGCTTACATCTCGACTGATCGTGAGCGACTACTTAATTTGTTACGTTTATCCACTTTTTACGAATTCAGCCAGTTTAAGGGACACAGACGCGGTTACGAATGGGTTAATTGGAAACGTTCTTTTCGGTGTTCCGTGAAATTATCGTTGATCGCTCCATTAATCACGTGGAAGAACGTTTATGCGGTTAACGGTGGAACGCTCATCGGTCTGTGATTTGTCTCGACTGCACATTTTGCTTTCTCACGCAAATTATGCTACCGGCTGTCTCGTAATGTCTGACTTATACGGCCATTTCTCTTGCTCGCGGCGGCAATAAAAATACCGAAAGTCGCGCGCATAAATCCGTGGAGGTATATCAATATTATGACTCGGGGAAGTAACCACGGTATGACAGTGTAATTTCCCGATTCCCACCTCGGCTTAACGATCACGAGCCCACTTTTGTATCGCTGTGCTTCGAAAACATAATTTTCCAATGGTTTAAACGTTTACGTGTAACTTCTTTCGGCGACTATTTGCTCCGACATGTGGCTGGTTTGTTTATATCCGGTGTCTCGTCTTGTTACGATATACAATATTACGCGTACAGTTGCACTTTGCTTCGAATATTTTCCGTGTGATGTAAATTATGTAAACGGCACTGCGGAACGCTGAAACATTTAGTAGAAGAATGCGAGAAGGTAGAAAATGTGTCTATAGTTTGGAACAAGTAGTCGAGAACACAGAAGACAAGGGGAAAGTGAAATGTTTTGAAAGTGTAAAGAAAAGAAAAAAACGATGTATAATATGTGAACGAGTGTTATAATCGTTAACCAAGTTCATTTCTCGCTCTTAAATGCTGAAATTAATAGGCTATCTATTTTCTATGCGTTGTTTGTTTCGTTGCACATTTAAATCTCTCATAAGTCTATGGAAATTCACGTTCAGTCTAAAGAATTTATGGTAAATTCTAATTGGAATCCGATTGGAAATGGCCGAAAATCATTTCGAATAAACGTTCGTCGTACAATCGTGCAAGCTTTTTAATAGAAATTCAGGGAATAGAGCAATCCACAGAGAGGATCATAAGCGTAATCCGTTTGAAGACAGTGTTACGTTAACTAATCACCAGGGGGTTGAATTAATTGGGTTGAATCGGTCGTTAGAGCGGGGAAGCAAACGATGTTTCGCGTTGTCAGCGTCGCGCGCGATTGCGGTTTGGTTTACGACGTGACTGGTACGACTGGTAACATTTCATAGGGCGAAGGGATGGACCTTGTTCATGGCACTGGCCCCAGGTGGCAAACATTTGAGTTGGCAACGTCGACTCGACCGTAGAACAGGTCAGGGACTTTTGTTTGTTCGGAACAATCTGCTTCGGTCCGTTTTATCGCGAACGTCCGTGCAAGATAGCCTCCGGAAACGGGCATAATTCGCCGCGAGTTTTGCGCGAAACAAGCGAACACCCCTTGGGCGAGTTTCAATATTTGACGGTCGTAGATAAACGAACGTAAACTGGCTACCAACGGCGAATAATATCGCGTATGCTGCGATTCCCCACGCTAGAATTGGCGAAGAATAATACAAGATGTTGAGACAGGCTGAAAATATCGGGGAAAAAAACGGACGTCTAAAAAAGTACGAGGATACTCGCAGACTGTTGAATACGTTTGGAGAAAGTTTGAAAAAGATAGGAAATCTTTAACCCTTTGACTACGGCTGCTTTGTAACCAATTGCGCTGGCAATTATTTATCGAGTGCCTATGATAAATCCATCGATAGCAATTTGCAGCGATTCGACACTTTGAAATTATTTCTAGAAAATGTTCAGAACGACCTTTAGCAGTTGATGCATAAAACGTACTCGTGACAATTCTTAGTTCACTGCATGTTTATTAGTTTGCCAAATTTCACAGTTTTTAGTAGATCGAATAATTACTAATCGACGTGTATGACACGTTATACCAGCGTCAAAATACTGAATTGCATCGCATTGAATTCATATTTGCCTTCCAATTCTTTCCTATTCTCCAGATAGTAAAGAATATCAAGTGCTTTGAAACATCAATAGTGTTTTTAACTACCAAAATTAATCGGCAGAAGTGATCAATAACGATCACGAAGTTATCAAACTGAACTAATTTATGTCAAGGAAACCGGATAATCACATTTTTCGAACGATCGAATGATTGAAATCGTGCTGCGTTTCATCTGAAAACTAACAATTGATTGCGTTACAATTTATCGCGTTACTATATATCGTATGTTCGTTTTAATTATCTTTTTCTTGATCTTGTGACCTATCTTCCTAATCTTTGCATTGTTTCTTTTACTTGGGAGGGGCATCAAAATCTTTAAGGGGTTGAGGTGAATCATGATCCAAAAAAGGTTGAGAAACTCTCGTTTAGAACTTCATAGGCGAATAGTAATTTGCGCAAAGATCCTTGGTCTAATTATAATTGATAAGAAGAAAGTATATCCGACTACGCTACGATGCTAATACATTAATACAATACAATATTATTTAATACAAAGACAATACTATTCAATACAATACAATACTAATACATTAATTAACACATACTCATGCAGTGTACGGAAACTTTAACGATCCAGTGCATTAGGTAATTCGTCACTGCCAAGCATGCCGGATTATCGGAATTCTACTGCACCTTCTTCTTCCAAATACTTTTTTCCTATTCTCCTCGCTAACAGTCGCAGAAACAGAGAGTACTACACTTTGGTCCTTAAGTTTCAACCCTCTCGCCGGCCTTTACGCCGGAGATTTACCTCCAAACTTTTATTGCACCGTTTGATTTACGCCGACGATAACTCTGCTCTATCCTTCGTGCCTTTTCCATTCCCTCAGGAATTCTATCTTCTCAATTCTACCCAAAAACTTCGGAAAAGGTCCTCGAAAAAGGGGGGAGGGGTGGGGGAGACCAAGCTGGTGTTCGCGTTAACCGCGAATCGTATTTGCGAATCTTTTCCATTCGTCGCATAAATTCCACGGCTGCCTGTAATTCAACCTGTTCCCGGAGAAACTGCCGGTGCACGCATAATTCCACGGGACGTATCGGTGAACCGGGGAACCGGCTAGCCGTGGAATGGAGTGTGTAACACAGTAGCATTCGCTCGTGTAAATTATGCAAATCAGAGGCAAACGATTTCGTCGAGGGCGCACGTGGTTTCGCGGCCGCGCGCATTACGGACGTTCCTCTGTGTCTGGTAGCGACAATTATGGCCCGTTTGCACGTGAACCCGTCGCGTGTGCACCCCTCCCCCCTGTTCGCCTAATCGTTCGCGTCCGGCTCGGAACTCGAAAATTTCGTTTTTCCAGAACTGCGCGTTTTACGCCGCTGCCCCCCCCCCCCCCCCGGTGGACACGCGAATTTGTACTGGCCGATAATCTCGTTAAGCCGGATTCACAGAGCCCACGCTCGAATTCGCGAAATTGCGCGCGATTCCAACCCCCTTCGCCGCTTTTCCGCCCTTCTGGTTTGTAGTTGGACCGGTTACGAAACAAATTGGATCGCACCCGGCCGAGCCGATGTCTAATTTGCAGCTTCGACGCATTATCGTCGCTGCCCACACACCTGGAACGTTGACTATATCGTTCTGAAATAGCTATTGCAGGGTGCACACGCGTGTGTTAGGGGTAGATGGATGCGGCGGCGCCCTTTGCGTAATCGTCGATTGCTCGATTAAGTACGGCACGGGCGTTAATCGTGCCAGTGTGACGTTTTATCAGCCGCTCGGTGATTACTGGAATTTTCTGCTACTCTTTTTTTTTGAGTTGGTTTTGGAGGGCGGCTTTTTTTATCCACACGTTAGTTAACACCTCACCGGTGTTAGTTAACACCTAACCGGGGTTATTCGCAATATGCACCTTTTGCGCATACTAACATTACAGAAGTATTTATTCCTTATTCTAGATCTTAAGTCTAAATCATAATTTCATGACTGGTAGAAGATTGACTAATACAGGCTGGTTAATATGGAATTATAGTTAAGTAGTGTGTGAGGTTATAAATACAAGATTGTGATTTTTAAGGAACTGGTGTATGTTTAGATGAGGGGGAAAAAAGGTTTGCCTACAAAAACGTCTATCGAATTATAGAGGATTGTACCCCTCATAGCAAAGTTTGCGAATTAATTCGATTCCAGAATCGATAGTATCAGTAATATACGATAGTAACAGTACTATCGTATAATGGACATTGCACTTTGTTTCTCTAATGCTGTATTGAAAGTCGATATCAAATTTTATCAACGTACGACACGTGCACGTGTTACCTTCAACAACTTTAATCAGTTATTTTTAACTTAATAATACCGATTCGAAGGAGAACCTGTCCGGAGATATTCAAATGGCGGACTTGAATTCTTCGAGAAATCTCTATTTTATTCCGTGAAATCCTTCGCCTGATCGACGAGCACCGAATCATTTCCACCCCCCTGCTGATTTCTATTTGCAAGCATTAGGAGGATAACACGCGGAAATCGACGAATATCCTTGAAATAAAGTCGAGGGGCCACGGTCGATTTGCTTCTTTCACTCCGATTCTTTCCCCCGCCGATCTCTTCCTTCCTCTTCTTTTCTCACCCTCTACACGGGCTGCCATAACGCCGCGCCTCGGAGAATTGCATCTGCTCAAGGCTCACCACGGCTTGGCTTTCTATTTTCTGTGTAATTCGGGCGGCGGATGCGGCCAACGTGGGCTGCTGGGGAATTTAAAATCTAATTTCGCATAAGTTTTTAGAAGATCACGGCCGCCCCTCTTCGACGTCATCGCCTCCCCTTTAGACTATAATTTCTTGCAAGCTGCCGCAATTGCCGTCCTTTCTTCCATTTTCTACTTGGGTATCTTCTTGGCATCATTGTGCTCTTCTGCTTCTATGATTTCTCCTTTCCGTACTGCGCACTTTCTTAGAGCTGCAGCTTTTATTACGATACAAAATTGCGCGGATAATTTTACCACCTCGTTGAAAAAGTTCCCGTAAAGATTCGCTTACGAAACACTGTAAAACGTTATTTCGTTGACAAACTGTAGGAATAGATTTATTCATTTATAGGAAACATAACGTGCGTGCCTGGCCAGAGTCGATAAACAGAATTGTACAAAAGCTTGCCAAATTCAATGATTAAAGTAGTGTAAAATTAATATGTTCGAAATATTGTATGCACAGGAATTATAAGTACTATGCAGAGATGACTTGTTGGCGAAGGTGCTACAAGCTGAACGGCACAGGGACAAGGGGAGCAGTTCGCTCGCACTTCCCATTAGCCAGTAGAAAATCTTTCTTCCGGATTCTTAGATGCTACATGCATAGTAGTAGGTCTTTCATATTCGCTAAGGATTCGCGAGTGCGGACTTCAAGATTTCCCCACATCCTTGCGAGAAAAAAAATTAGGTTTACGCCAATGCGATTCAGTTGTAGTTCCAAGTCGTTCTATCTCACTCCACTCGACGTCTTTTGTTTCGCGTTCTTTGTCACGTAGTAGACTTATAGTCGTGACAGATTCATCCAATGACGACAATACGCGTGACTGAAGGTGTTGCTAATATGCGACAGCCAATCAGTTTGCCTCGTCAACAAGTCATCTCTGCACAGTACATATGTTAATTAATTGGTAACCGAAACATCTTAAGCTACATAAAATCATATGCATTTCATATGCAACTACCTAATACGTCCACGAGCTACGTGAACCCTATGAGGATTTTTCCAGCGGAGGCAAACGCGGACTCTTTAATATCTCGAAACGGAAGAAAATACAATAGAATATCGCGCTTCTTCTATCCTTGCACCGTGTAAGTTTGTAATTTAGCAGCTAAAGCCAGGAATAAAGCACGACTGTCGCGGAAAAGTGCAAGAAATAAGGGACGCGTAGCGAGAAGGGAGGAGACCAAAGAAGCATCTGCAACCAGAAAGAGATTGGGTCACGTTTCGAGATCGAAATAAACGAGCCTTCGCAAGAAACGAGCGCATGAGAACCGGACACGACATTAGCGAGCAAGGAAGAACTTTCCCCGACGGATCTGCACGGAATCCTTCGCTTCTTAATTGGTCCACGAGGAATCCTCACCATTACGATGACGCACGAGCTATGAAACGCGAGCGAGCCAGCAACGGCGCGGCGGTTGATCGATTAACGCAAACTTTCTCCACGTTTCGGTGCTTGTCATCGTTGATGACTCGAGACGAACCGGTAGTCCCTCATTTTCATGGATTGTAAATTACTACGCGATGAATATCGAGTGATTCCCTAATGGCTATCCTCGGAAGAGCACTATGGACGTTTATGATAATTTCACAGCACGTTGCGCCGCGCGGAATTAATTCCGAACGGAACGGAATTAATGAGTGGCAAACTGAAATAATTATTATAATCGTGTGACAAATTAGGAATAGTACCGAGAACTAACGCGCATAGTTTCGGAGGAACGTATACAGGGTGTTTTCCCTACTTTAACGGCCAAATCGTGGCAGCATAAACTACAAATGAAAATAAGAAAAAAATGTTACACGAAGATTATTTATAAACGCTTCGTTGCAAAGTTATTCCTTCTTATTAAAGGTAAATTTCAATGTCACGGTTTACTTTTGTTAATACTATGTAACTTTAAAAATGCCAGTTAATTAATGGTATTATTTGTTTAGTGTACGTTAAATGTCAAAGTTTATCGGTTCAAGTTGGAACTCCAAAGTAGAGCTTTAGTTTATTATTCGGATTAAAATATATCGTATCAGAATTGCCATTAGATACAATTATTATTTTATTTATTTCTACGGGCAAAAAGTACATTTCATATAAACAAAGATAACATAAAGAGCATACGGTGAGCGAGCACGGATCGTTTAACATAAAAAAAAGAACGATAAAGTTCAGACTTAAATACATTAACCCCTTGCCATGTAATTATTTTATTACCCACGTATGCTAACGTTAGTTGATCACTGTTTTCACACCGTATAAAATACAAACCATATGGATACTGTGGACAATTTTTATTTTACGATTCCTAATCTTTTAAAGCAAAGCCAAGATTAAAGTTCAAATTGAATTTTACCCCCAATACTATTCGTTTTTATTGAACGTGTGCAACAATTCACAGCACCAATGTGACTCGTTATTGTAGGCCAAGGGGTTATAATATTCCGAGAAAGATAGTTAATATTTTCGCAAATATATTCGAAAACGCAACGTTGTAATTTTATCCACGCCTGCTTAAAGTGCTCAAACAGGCCAGTATTGTTTTTGCCGAGTTAAAAGATGATGCTCGGAGAGAATAAACTCGAAGCAATTGGGTTAACGCGACGGGGGATAGCTAAAGAGAATAACAGGTCTCGTTACGGGAAACTGGCAGGAAAAGTGGAAAAACGCGAGGTGTCCTGGAAGAGGTGGATGCGTTATAGTATGAAAGCGACAGCTGCGCGCGTTTTAAGTATTCACACGAGTCGTGTAGGGGAGGGGCGAAAAAAGCGGGCAGGAAAGAGATAGACAGGGAAGCGGGTCGCGTGCAACTTTTTGATTTTAAAAAGCGGTTTATGTATTATTCAGCGGAAACTAAAAACTGTCCTCACCCAGTGTGGATTAGCCGCCAGTTCAGCGGAGAAACGGCCTCTGTTTCGTGTACTTTTAAAGAGAGGAAAACGCTGCTAGCGTTCTACGCGGAAACAATTAGTTAACGCTAACCGCCCCGCCGATTTTCCCGCGCCGTTTCATTTTTCCTGCCATTAGTCTGAAGAGGTTTAGTTATGTTAAATTTCAATAGAGTTTTTCGCTAACTTTTAACCGAGACCTTTTACTACACTCGCCGCGAAACAGAATTAACCCTTTGTAACTCGATTTTTATTCCCCTTTACGACGAAAGATATTATAATTAGCTTGAAATTCTTACTTCGATCTGAACACCGAGGATTAGCAATTATTGTATCGTTGCTTGTCATCTATGTAACAGTGTTATACATTACATACACGTATATTATATATATATATACACGTCTATATATTATTTGAACTTTTTTTAATTAGTATTTAGACATTATATAAATCAATATATATTTATATGAATAATTTATGAATACATATAGATTAATATTTTACTTGCAATTAATTATTGCAATTGGCAAGCAATTATAGTTTACGTAAGCAATATTATGCTCGAAATTCGAACGATTCTAGAATAGTTGAATAAAGTTACGCGCGAACGTTATAGTGGCAATTAATTAGTACATCTACCATGGGTTAAAGTTACACAAGCTAGATCCACGATCGTGTTTTATATACGATTGATAGGTGCTCGAATACCGACGAACGAACGTGTAAATAATGGATATCGCGAAAGGAGCGTCGAATTAACTTGCACACACCTAACACTGTATATTTCGCCGGATACCCAATACGTCTATTGAATAATTAGAGTGAAGCGTAGAGTTGAAGCGGGGCGGAAGAATATTACCCGTAAATCGCTATAACAGTGTCGTATTGCATCCTGCAACGCTGTTACGTTGCAGCGCGTTATGATTAATGGATGCAACGAGTTTGCAGCGTTTCCAATGATCAGCCGTCGTCGTTGGCCGTGCACCACAATGTGCCACGGCAGCGATCCCATCGAAACAACCGATACATTCGTCGATTAAATAGCTGGCGCGAGCCCGCTGCGATATACACGGAGACGATTTCCGCGTGTCATCATTGAGGAAATACACACAGTACGCGGGCCACGTTTATGCTATTTCCAATTTCCATCGCGCTCCACCCCAGTCATTGCTAGCAGGAAATGCCCCATAAAAGGGAGGAGGGGAGGCGGAGCATTCTCGTGTTTCCCAATTTGCTTTCGGTCAACAATTTGTGCACCTAATCCAACGGCAATCGATCGCATTTTCCCGACGCACAATATCCCTCTAAATCAATCACCGAAGACTCCGCGTGTGTGTATTTTATATAGGGTAGATGTCGTAATTACTGTCAGTGCACCTATAATCGACACTTTTATTGTTTCATTTAATAGCAAAGTTAACGTGTAAAGAATCGTGGGTAAAGAAATTTTCATACTAAATTTGGACCCCGGTTTACGTAACAAAATATATTCGTTTACGTTTAACATTTGAAAATGAATATTAGAAGGTAAATGTGCTATTGAACATTGAAACGTGATCAGTGTAATTAGAAAGTATGGGACGTGTGATAATTCGGTAAAAGCGATACGTTTACTGTACATCTTATACACCTGTTACACGAACCGAATTGCTAATACGCGTAAAAATTGTTTCCATTTAAATGAGAAGTATTCAAGTGACAGTAATAGGGACATTGGACTTTGTTGTACATCTTCAATTAATTAGTAAATAATTCATTCCATTCGAAATATAAAAATGTGCTCTTAATTTAAAGAGTCGAACAATATTATGCTCCAAGTTGGAACGATAGGTTAAATACGTTCTAAAGTAATTAAATAATGTTACGAGCGAAGCTTAAAGTGGCAGTAACCGGTACATCTGCTCTATCATCTTCCATGAGATATAAGGCGGGGATAAAGAGAAATTGCAATTACTGTAATTTCCGTTATTGGTTTATGGGAGGCGGAAGTTTAGTTTCGTTTTCTAACCATGTTCTCACAGCCTCTTCCCGAAGTCACTAGTGACGATATTGCATCGGCGAAAGTGATCGATCGCAGTGTTCAAGGCGATCGGAGAGTGAAGAGGAAAGTTTGCCCGCAAAACCCGTTTGCAATGCACTTACGTGTACTTTAGAATGGACCTAGAGTGCACCCACGATATCGTAATTTATTTTCCTACCTCGCGGTTAGTTACTTTTCTGATTAACGCTAAATTTACGGATATCGATTGCTCAATTTAACGAGTTATCCGAAAAATAGGTATTGCGGGGTTGAAGGAAATCGGATGGTGAATTATAGTAACTGTTCGTGTGATTATATAAATCGAAGTCAATTTAAATTGTTTAAAAATAGAAAGCCAAAGGTCGTTTATAGAAGAGTAGATTAAGATGAGTTATAGCGTATTCAGTGCCAAGTGGGAAAAGGTAACGAGTGAGTGATAACGTAAAATCTATGGTGGCCGAATATCGCAGAAAAGTGTAATAAAACAGACAATTGTGTGCAATCAAAACTAGGGTGAAATGAATAGCAATATATATTACATATAGACAGTGGTTAAGCAGGTTAAGTTTAAAGGTTTAAGAACATATAAAGTTTTGTATCCCGGAAGTCATCCAATATCGAAGGATATGGATTACAATAAGTATATAATAAAAATAATAATTGCTCAGAAATAATATTTATGATTTCGTCGAGCTGATGGGTTAATCCTTTTATTAATTTCTAATAAATGCTAATTCCATTTCTAGATATAGTTAAAACTATACGATTGGAGTATATGGAATGCAAATTGCGTATAATATATCAACTTATTGTACCCGACGCAGCGTTAAAACAGTAAATATTCGAGTTGAACTTCTGAGCAACTGAAAAATGAATAGAGCAAAAGGTTAACACGATAAACCAAGTGTTAACTGTGTTTTCCTGCGAATCTCGGTCGTATTTCGAGTACACGTTTGCGAATCATAGACGAACGTTACCTGAAAATTACCTGGCAAATATTTGCGGCGATAATTGTGAAACGCGAGAGTTTAAAGGAATCGCGAGGCCGATGAGACGTGCGAAACTCGATCGCGTAATTAACCCCAGTCGCGTTATTTCTCGATTCAAGGAAGGGTGAAAAACGGGATGCGACGAGGTTTACGCGAAGACAAAGAGGAGTTAGCGAAGAATGGAGAAGCAGCTGGCAACTAAGCGACGGAAAGTTGAGCTCGCAGATGCGTCTTGCTGCGGAGTACAGGCGATGGGGTAAACAGAAGTGCAAACAACTTAAATGGAAAGCAAACACAATTATACCGTCGCCAGGAAGCTGCAGGATTAGTTTTCCAGGTGCAAACCACTGCATTTGTGTATACATTTATTTAAAAAGAAAAAAGAAGAAAGATGATATGTACTATTTTGCAAAACAGTTTGAATCCGATTATTATAATCACGGATAATTTTATGACGCGGCTATTGTTATTACGATCAGTGGATCCCAACACGCTCTGTATAAAAGTAGTTAAAAATAATCCGCCTATTATAATGAAACTTCGGCTATTCTTCGCTTGTGATCATTTTCGTATCGCTTGTAATATTCGTGTGATAATTACAATATTAAGTTATTGCATATGAAATGGACGATTTTATGTAGCTCAAATATTTATAGTCATTAATTAATTAAGAGTAACGTTAAATAACATTCAACGTGTACAAAATATAAAGCTTGGGGATTGTTGAATTTAACACTGTTAACAGATCGTTAATTGTTTTAAAAGGGAATGGCAAATAATGAAACAAAATTCGAATGCTTTTGTCATAATATGCTGTTTAAGATTAAAATTACGCTAGAGCGCAATAGAAGTTCTCCTATTATTATTATTATTTAACCATGGATAGATATAATTGATATGTTGATTAATATAACAGATATAACGATGAGCAAGTCAACGTTAGTTTGACAAATTTTATACCGAAAATATAAACATAACCAAAATCTACAATAATTTATATGAACTCTAAAAATAAACAATAAGAACGAAATATAGCTACTAATAGATTTTACCAAGATCTGATTATACTTAAACTTACTCTTTGGTTGTACGTTCTTAATTAAATACATAATGCATAACAATATTGTAACAATGACAAGTGAAAAATGAATGTTATAACTAGAGATTCTTGTGATTACAAACATGTCCCGTTTTCTTTTCCTTGTCCGTTCTCCACAAACTGTTTACACCCAATTCATCTTCACTTTCCTTCTTTTTTCTTCTCTCTCTCTCTCTTTACTATTCAACATAGTCACGTTCTTATTAGACAAACTATTAGACAACGAATCTTTGCCTTTTCGTAGCTCGTACATACTTTTCCACTGAAACTGATTTTCCCCTGTAAATGAATAAAAACGCGACACGCGCCGTGTTCTGCGTGCACGGGGCAACGATAATCCATCTACCTCGTTCGAAAAAGCTAAAAAGTCACGCCGAAAATTGGACAGGTTTCGCAACAATGACGTCTATTTAAAATGTAGATTTTCGTAGAGCGACAAATTAATTGCCTTTCGTGCATTTTCCACGAGAAATTGTCGCATTCTGCATGTGTGCCCCATGTGAATTCACGCGCACACACACACACACACACACGCGGCGGCGTGTGGTGTTCGCTCGCGTTCTCATTAATATTTTTCCTCGTTCCGCCGTTCGGTGTAAACGCGTTGAAATATACAGAGGCGCATTTCGCCAACCGCGTGTACACGGTAATATCAATTCATACAGTCGGCGTACGTGCATGTAACCGTGCGAAAGGCTCAATTTACGATGCTCGTTCCCGTTTTATCAGCGTCTCCTCGCATTATTTGCGCTAGCTAGCGTCTCGAACGGAACGGAACGGTGAACGACATTTTTCAATTTTCACCGGTACCGGTAAAATGCGCAAAGAAACGAGAGAAAGGGAATAAAACGGCTCTGTCGGCTTGTCCATTGCCTGGATGGTAGAACAGGAACTTGCTGGTAGAAGCACATTTGCACGGCGCGGGCTTCAAAGCCAGAGAGAACTCTGCCAAGCAAGGGTGCTTACACTCGTCACTTAGAATGCATTCTAGCTTACGTGGAAATTGTAAAAACTGCGCAAGCAGTTCCGCGTATCTTCCGTGATATCGTTTCTGTATGTGGGACAGATGTTCCAGTTACTGTCGGTGTCCCTGTAATCGTCACTTCAATTCGTTTATTTAATTGCAAACGAATTGTACGAAGAATCGTAGATAATGAAATTTTCGCAGCTACTATATATCAAAGCAATATTTACGAAAATATCCGCGTAATATTTAGTTAATCGTAATAGTAATAAATAGTTACGAAATATTTTGCATCCATTGTCAACGAAAAGAAATGCAGTCGGGAGTAAACAAAATTTCAATAGCAAATTTTGATTTAATTTTTATGTAACAACACGTGGACGTTGCGTGATATTGTGGAAGACAGAATGTCGTGTGAATGTTTGGACCAGAGCGATTGCTGAGCGAACGGTGTTGTATTTGGGTAAGATTGGCTGAGGCGTGAATGAGAAGTGTTTGGGATAGAGCGATTGAGTTGACGCGTGGTCGAAGAGTGCGTGGTCGCGCTAGGTTTCGTGTGAACGTGACTGTTTGGGTTCTACGAATGTCTGAGACGAGTGAGAGAAGCAGAGAGAGATAAGGAGAAAGAATGAATGCGTGCAAGGGTAGAGAATGCGTGAGTGAGGGAGTCGAGAAAAGGAGTCGAGTGCGAGAGGACGTTGCGAGTGCAGAGCGAGAATTTTTCCTGTGAGATTGTGCGAACTCAGTATTAGTAATAAACTAGTAATTATTGCAAAGGCCGAGTTTCTTTTTCCTTTCCCTTCTCGCACCTTACAAAAACGCACGAGGGATTTACTTTAAAATACTCCCTACAATATGTTTATATTTTATATTCGAAAATAAATATTAGAAGGTGAATGTGTCGTTTGAGCATAAAATCGCGATTAATGCACTGTAAGTAGAAAGTATGGTAATTTTTCTAATGCAATTAAAGGCGATGCATTTACGGTTTATCTTGTATCTCGTAGAAACTGACGTGTTAATACGTGTAAGGTTCATTTCCACTTAAGCGACAACTTTTCAAACGACAGCACGAGGGACATTGGACTTTGTTATATATTTTCAATGAATTAGTAATTAATACATCGTATTATGGGACGTGTCACAATTTAGTAAACGCGATGCGTTTTACTGTATGTAAAAACGTGTTTCTATTTAAATGAGAGCTTCTCAAGTGGCAGTAATAGAGACATTGGATTTTGTTATATATTTTCAATTATGCAGTGATGAATTTATTACATCGAACATACGAAAAAAATGTTCATAAATAAAAGAGATGTTAACTAATGTTGTGCTCCAAATCGGAACGATTCGAACGTTAAATACATTCTAAAATAGCAGTTGAATAAAGTTACGCGCGAATCTTAAAGTGGCAATAATTGGAACATCTATCGTGCGTTGTTTTTGACAGAGGTAGTAGTATTTTACTTTCTCGAAATTTCGTTATTTTCTTGAGCATCTTTAGATTCGTATCAGAAGCACGTTATTTTACATTTATATTCTCGACCATTAAAATTCCCCTAAACAATATTAATTAGTTTTTATTTCGTCGTATAAAGAAGATTGCGAATAAAAAATGGCTCGTGTAACAATTTAACGAATAACGATAGCGTACTTTTGTACGAATCAACTAAATATGAATTTTATTCGTATTGTAAAGGATTTGCTATTTAAAATAGCATTTGGAATATTTTTTCTGTAATTTTTCCGCAACCTTGCGTTTCACCGAAGTTCGAATTAGTTGAATTTCATTTAATTAATCCGCCCGAAATTTTGCCTAACCTAATACTTCGCGAGATAGCTGATTTCTTCGAATATAACGCAGCCGAGCTTTCGTTTGTAAAAAGTGGATTTGGTATCTTCGTGTTCTTCATACAGCAGTGGTTAACCATGTTTCCAGACGTTAAATTGTAGATGCAGCTCGGATTGCGAGCTGGAAATCTTGTAAAATCTCCCTCGCATGCACTCGAAGTACCTAAGTGCTTAGTGTCGCAGAAATTCGCAAAAACTCGGCCGCCTCGCGTCTTATCTCGAGTCTCGAGCCGCTCGAAGATGCCACGTCCACGGAAGTCTTCGAGGAAAGAGCCTCTCGAATCGGATAAAAAAAGAAATGGAAGAATAACACACTTGTGCAGTTCGAATACTCCGAGTATTCAAACAACGATTTTCTACTTTCTACTTTTTCTTATCCTTTGCCTGACCAGAACACAATTATTTCCGCGCAATTCTCTAATTACCCGCAGCTTGCAACGGCAACAACTCAAATCCTAACGACTGGAACTTCTACTTCTATCAGGTTTTTCGACTAGCCGAGTTTTGTTCGAATTTATCTTCCACGCAAACGGTTTAATTGTTGCGTAAGAATGGATAACAGATACAAATGCAAATTAACAGCGATTATTCGATGCTTACGATTCGCGGTGCTTTTTATTAATTATGTACATGGTCCATTAAACGAGGAATCAGTTGTATAACGAACGATCGTTAATAATTCGGAATTATATGGGGTTGGATTGTTCGTCGTCCATCGGTTTATCTGCACAGTGAACCGTAGCAGAAGTACAGAGTATTTCAAATACCAATTTGTTTAAGATGAATAAAAAAGCTAGGGCGGAGGATGGAAACACAAATAAAACTATATAATGCTACAGAGGAATGGGCCAATTTTTATACGGTATTTCAAGCTCCCGGTAAGAACGAAAAACGGAGAGTACGTGAAATTTTGGTCTAACTGAAGGATGACGTAATGTAACGATCCACTATCAGCGAGAATGTTTATCGCGACTATTGTAGGATATGAACCTACGATGTGGGATTTGTGCGAAGGTTGTGTTAAATAAATCAGCTCTCTCTAATATGGATAGATATATATTTACTCTTAATACTCTGTCTCTTCGCTTGCAACTCGCTCGAACTCTGTCCTCTGACTGTCGCTTTCCATCCGTTCAACCCTCATTCTCACGCGGTCACTCTCTCGCTGAGGCTCTCTTTGTCACTCCACTAACACTCTTCATGCATCCTAAGGAAAACATTCGTCGACAGGCACTCAAGACTTTCCAATCATTCCAAAACTCTAACACACAGACCCTCGACATTCGTACCTAGCAGTCGTACCTTATTCATACCTGAACCCCAGGGGGCCCGGACCCAGGTCTGGACGTCGACCCCCTACACTATCATTGACGCAAAAGTAGCGAATAAAAAATGGAAATGAATTGTTCTTAGTTTGCACAACAGTAATAAAATGTCTAATTTCTATGAAAATCCATTAAAGAAGTATCGATATCTGTTGGATTAAAATCTATCAAGAGAAAATCGACTTCTACTCCACTAAAATCTTTCGACAAATCTACTCCTACTTCTTCATCAAAATCCTTCTTTGTATGTTACGTGTATTAACACTTTATTGACCGCTTTAACCGACGCGAAAAACTAGAACATGATCTAATGGAAATTATTCGTTTGCACCACTTCGAACATAATTTAAACAAAATATTTGAAGTCATTTCAGAGGATAACGGTGTAAGATTTTCTGGAATTTACATGCTTCTAAAAAAAAAGAAGAAGATTAATAGGCTTCCAGTAGGTAAAGTGTTAAAAGCTTTTATCCCGTGCACCGCTAACGAAATAGACCTGCTGCAAGTGTCGAAATACTTTTTGACCAGGAATCTATACAAAAACCCATGCAGCGTGAACGCAAAAAGATTCAGCTGCTTTAAAAAGCAAAACCTACCTCAACACCGATCGCCGGTGTTTCGCATGCAACGAGCGTCGGTGTTATTTTTACACGTGCCTTTTACAGTCGATTATGCATCCCCCTTTTTCTTCTCTCCGCTCAGTTCCACGCTGCTACGCTCGCAGCGAATAGATCGTTCGATCGTAAACTAGAGCAAAAGTTGATCAGCCCCCTAAGTTTCATCCTAGTCCCATCATTCTGCGTAAAACGCCGAAGATCCACAAAACAAGTGACCGGAGAAAATATCCGGAGAGCAAAGAGGGAGAAGCGGAAAAATCAAAACAGCAATCCGGAAGCGAATAGAATAATGGAAGGCGAAGGACGGAGTTCTCGTAAAGTTTATTAACCAGCAAAAGGGGATTTCGGTGTACACCCGCAGTACTCCGCTTCTTTGGCTCGATCCTTTTTTATCGTTCCACCTGCTGACGCGAAATTGCGCTCTTTTATCCTGGGAGGACTTCTTCGGAGCACGCTGGAAAGTTAATTTCGTTCACCAGGATGAACGGTTTCCATTGTTTCGCCCGTCGTTATTATATTCGTATCGACTTCTAGCTAATAAAATTTACGACCGAACGCGTGATGTTTCATATCGACGAACACGAGCAAACGCTCACTATCACAGCCTTTCGTTCCATCCTCTCTTTCGCTTTTTGCGTAGATCGACCCCCCCCCCCTTTTTTTTTCTTCGCGAGCAGAATAATCATGCGGAATTTTAAGTGCCCGGGAATGGTTGTTTCTTCGAAATGGGAATGTTGAAATATTTCGTGTACGTTCGACATTTTCCGTTGCATTGTTTGCAAGTAGACCGTGGATGTTTGGGGAAATTCATATATATATATATATATATATATATATATATATATATTTACGAACACGAGGAAACGAAACCTAAATAGGGATTTGTTTTACTCTGTAGATCAACGATGAGCAATTCGCAGTTATACTTTTATTTAGCTCGACGATGAGCAACCTTTGTTCTTTCGTGGGACAAAATTGAAGATGTAATATTCTATATGGACCGCAGCGAGCGAAACGCTAAATATTTAAATGAAATCTTAATTTTGTGAAGTCGAATCATTGAAGATTATTATCACAGTAATTGAATCTCTAACTGAGTCGTGAGTAATTGAATCTCAACACTGTCTCTTTTAGTAAAATTAACGCGATTAAACGAAGAAACTACGAACGATGAAACTATCATAGTAAAGAAATTATCAGAAGTGAAATTCGGCAGTGCGAAAAAGTGGTATCTAATATCGAACACCTAAAGAGTTTATAAAGAAAACCAAAAGCACTGTATGCTTATTATGAAAAATGAATATTTATTTAAGCCAAAGATAGAAAGGAAAAAAACAAATATCTTTTAGGTACTCCATATTTTGTCCATATAGTTAATCTTCATTAAAATATTTAACTATTTAACTCGCCTTTCAACAATTTTTCCACGTCGCAAAAAAAATGAAACGTTCCTTTCTCAATAATGGACCTTCAACTTACGCTTAATCGTCGATATGTTTCGATACGGTTTATAAGGAACTCGTGTACACGATCGCCGGTTCAATTCGCTATTTAATACTCGAGATTTTACAAAAGTTCCATATTATCCAAGCTTACCTTATCTTACGTTCACTCCACCTGCTTATCGAAGCTAAATTCGTAAAAGAAATATTTTCCAAGCATCTGCATGCATCCACGCGTCTCTAATTTTCCCCAATTAAGGCCCGCCCATGTTCGAATTTCCATTGGCCCTCGAATCATCGATCAGCTTCCAATTCGATATCCTAAATTCACGCCACTCGAACCGTCAACAATCGCTGCGAATTTGCGACCGTATTGCGGCAGCATTGTGCCCATTATATTTCGCAATAACCGCGCGCATTATTCCTCTTTCCTGTTCCTCGGAATAGTGGGATGGGAGAAAATAATGGCCTCGCGTATACGAAACGAGACAGAAGCACAGGAGAGAACTGAGAAATCCCGCGGGACTGGAGAAATTCGAGGATTCGCTACGAGTGAATCGCCGTTGGAAGCCGTTCCAATGGCCGATATCACGGAACGACCAGCTTCCACGCGGCGTCTCTCACGTTTTCCGACCGAGAAATCAGTTTTCCCGCGATCCTGGCCTTATCGAACAGCGTAGCAGCGTATTCGGTTCCTTTCTGGTGGCAAAAGTACGGCTATTCCGTCGACATTTTCTATTGGAGGATCCGCAGACGTGTGCCGATGGTTAGTAACGTTTGCGAGGCAACTTTATTGCCACCGCCGTGTGTACCGGCAGAAGATACTATCTTTTACGACCGGGACCTTCTCCGCGGTGTCTCCGATCTCGTTTCGTAATCAACCCTTAACTGCTCAACGTCGCTGCGTGAAATTGCTAATAATAATTACTTATTTATCTCTGTTTTACTTTCTGCACGATCCGCGAGCTTGTCATTCAAATTAACACGTTTATATTGTTAATGAACTTTATTTGCGCACTACACCAATGCATTAGGTACTCTATATGGGGAAAATTCGTGTGGTTTTTCTATTAGAAATGTATTCGAATTGAATTTTTCATTGAATTTTGCGAAATTATTGTAACTATAATAATAATGGCATTGCAAAAAAATTATCGTACAAAATTGTATTTAGAAGTAGCTTAAGCTTAATACTTAACCTTTAACTGCTACACCTATTAAAACTTACGTCTGTAAAATCGCTAATACGTTGTCATTTATCTCTATCTTCCAGGTTCGATTCTGGTACGTGAACATTATACTACAATTAAAAAGTATCCACGGCGACAAGTTTTGTAAATCGCGCAGAAATGAAACTGAATCTAAATAAGTAATTATTATTAACGTTCTCACAGTCCGACAATAGTAGATAATGGTTAAAGTGATGAAGAAACGAGGCTCGGCCTGTATAATAAATTATTTAGCGGTAATGTTTGAAACGAACATAACATTGACGTACGTTGTAACATAAAGATGCTTCTAAAGTGAGCGTGCTATTCAAATGGAACACAAGTGGAAGCGTAATTGAGGCAGGGAACAAGCACGGTACATACGAGCAAACACGTAGCAAGTATGCAAGTAGTACGAGCCGAGTTTTCTCAGACGGAAGCAAATGTGACTGATCGATCAAGCTTTCCCGATCGAAGGATCAATATCTTCAAAGGTTGCCGATGCGACCTCGCCCGTAAAAGGAAAAGGAAAGACGAGAATCAATCCTCAAAGGAAAGAGTCGAGGCGGAACGACTGCAAGAGGAATGGAACACGAGTCCTAGCGAAATGAAAATCCAGGCCCTTCGATGTTTTATGTAACAAAGAACACCTCCGTGAAGCTGGAAAAGTTTTGGTTCGAATATTGATTTACCGGCGAACGAAAGTTCTTGCTTCTCGAAAAAATATTCCAGTTTCCTTTTACGGGTTATTCTTCCGGCTTGTCGCCGGGTATAACTTTTTATCGGCGCTTGAATATTTCATCGCGTTACAGTGGATTACCGCGATACCGTAAGACAAACGAGAAGAAACGAGCGGAAACAAGGAATATAATAACTCGTCTGAGAAAAAATTCTCCGTGCTTCTGATACCAGTTTTGCCTCTGTGTTTCAAGTGTTCGTTATCCTTGCCGTTTGCATTTTTTATTGCTAGAATTTTGCGTCTCTTCTCTTTTGCGTCTTCCTTGCGTTGAATTTTTCATTTTCGCGAAATTCTGCCCAGCTTTCGAGCAGTTCGAGTACACCCAAATGAATCATTTAAACGAGACGCGGACTTAAGTTTTTGCTGCTTTAGGATATTATATTTTTGCCGCCCCATGATTAAATATTCGCGTTAATTGAAATAGTGCAGTACCTAAATAGGAAGTAATTGAGGCGTTGCATGGAAAAAGGGTACATATGCCGGAATGTCATTTCGAGAAAATCAATGTCAATGTTTTCATTCGGGCATTATTTAATGCAAAGTAATACAATAATAAAGATCGAGTTTTCTTAAGATATAGTAACATTACTTACAGTGTAATACAATGATAAAGATCGATCGAATATAGTAATACAATAATAAAGATCTAGTTTCTTTTAAGATATAGTGATATTACTTTTTATTAAATAATGTCTCAATGAAAACTTTGAAACTGATTTCCTTTCTAGAAAAATATGCAATTCCATTAATATCCGTAGTCCAGTCATGATAAATACCAATAAATACTACGTTTACCAATGATCTTATTACTTTACATTTACATAAGCACACGAATTTTTTAAATCCAGTCTTTTTTCAAATATACTATAAATTCACAGGCAGTTAATATTGATTGTAAGAAACTTTTCCATCGAATGTTAAACTTTACACACCTCTTTTTCGTTTCCATTGAATACAACTTGAATATTTTAATTGCCGATGAAAAGTGTATGAAAAAAGGAGCTCCTTATTGTTGAAATCTGTAAAATACGATCTCATGATCTTCTCATTCATTGTAATATCCTTTTTATCCTTGAATTTCTACGTTTTGCTGCCCTTACGTTGCATTTTGTAGTTCCGGAATTTCATTTCGCGGTATCTTTTGTACCGTTCTTTTTACTGCTAGAATTTCCTCTCCTTTGATGTCCTTTTGATGTTAAAATTTCCCATAGAACGCTACTATCGTATCTGTGGTTGTCCGACTAACAATAAGTATTACTGCTTACAGTTTTAAATAGCATTATTATTGTTATTATTATTAAACGTTGGTTTCCAAGTCAACTGCGTTATATTTTTGAACACGAGAAAATTTCATTCTGATAAACACATAGATTTTACCCTCCGTTTCATATTTATAACTCGTTTATAAATTTACATTTATTTCTAATTGCAGTTGAAATGAAATTTATTTTCACAAATTTTTCATTCGGTTTAAATCGGATTGCGTAACTTTTCAAGCACGAGAACGTTGTTTGTTTGCGATATTTCTGACAAACACACAAATTTTATATTTCAGGGCTCGATTAACGCGTCAATTAAATTTTGTTTAAATTATTAGGTGTACGATATAATTCCGAGCCTTTGTTTTCAAGCATTTGGCATCTTTATCAATTCGAAATCGCTACTTCTGTGCTTTTCAAGCGATGATGATTTTTGGTGAACAAGTATTAAACTTTATGAAATCCCGAAGACTCAAAAATAATGTGTACCTACGCTTAGTATAATTTCTATCGTATTGCTTTGCAACTACAAATATTAGGATTGCTTCCGCTTTCCTTAAATTTTGTTCTTCCTGACAATAATACTCGAATATCTCCTACTATTGTTTGCAACTGGATACAAATATTGCTGCAATCTCACAGTTTAACTCACATTATTAAATATTGGACTGCAATCGGATTATATTATATTTCCAACACGAAATATTTCTTTATATACAATTCTTCTGATAAACGCATCAATTTTACATTTTAGAGTTCGATTAAACGCATCGATTAAATTTCGTTTAAATTATTAGATGTACAATATAATTCGGAGCCTTTATTTTCAAACACTTGGTATCTTTCTCAATTCGAGATCGCTACTTTTATACTTTTCAAGCGACGAATTATTAATTCAATTTTTTAATTAAATTTAATCATTAAAACTGTATCCAATTTTTTGCCAGTAAGTACGTATTAAACTTCACGAAATCCTGAAGACTCCGAATTAATTTCTACATCTAGTATAATTTCTATCGTCTCGCCTTAGAACTACAAATTTTAGGATTCCTTCCGCTTCCATTAAAGCCTGATCACGCCGGCAATAATACTCGAATATCTTCTACTATTGTTTCGAACTGTGTACAAATATTACTACAATCTGACGGTTCAGCTCGCAGCGTGAAAGTTGTACTATCATTTCTCGCGAGAATCCAAGGGGAATCTTTCTATCGTTACGAGTGGAAGCCAGACGCGAGGTGGAAGGAGTTTTCTCCCACGACTTCCGGCCACGATGCCTGCGGGTCGCGTTGACATGTTTAATGCAACGGCTGGTGTGCATTGGGGCGCACCGAGGCTGCCGCATAAATATTTAAGTTCCCCGCGTCGCGTATAAGTGATACAACTATTCCATTATCGGAAACAGCCGGTCGCGGGCTAAGGAACATCCGAACAAGAATCGCGGGCCGAGATGAAACGGCCCCCGTGAATAATTCATGAGAAAGCCACGTACTTTTTGACGTACTCGCTACTTATAACACCGTTCCTTCTTTAATTATATTCAGAACGAGGATGGGGACGGTAACAGGAAAAGCACGACGTTAAAGTAGCAAGCGAAATGTAGGAAAGAAGGGAAATACTGCGAAGAATATTATCTCGATACGGAAGATCAATAGGAATTCGATTAACTCGAGGAAAGAGGACGGATGCTTGGAATCAAAATCAGACCAATGGTTGTCTTAACTTTTTTGGTCTGCGATCATTTTTAAAAACTGAAATTTTTGGGGCACCTGTTCGATTCTAATATCTGTACTTGAGAGCCAAACTAAGCAAACTCCATTTCTGTGATTCGAGTTAAGTGTACCATTTTATCGCATTTTCATTGCTTTAAACATATTAATAGAAATCCATTAACGTCACGTGTTAACCCTTTATGATACAAGATATTCTTTTTGTTGTAATTTTAAAATTTGTAAGTGGATTCGAAGAAAATTCCACCATACAAGTTGGGTATAAAAAAGAAGAGTAATGAAAAGTTGACGGTGAAATCCGGACAATGTAAAAATGTTCTTATTTTCAATTAATTATTGTGGCGGCTCTCCTGCACCCACCACTAGAGGGACATACGAAATAGGCTTTCTCGAAAGTACTCGCTCCAACTACCTCGTCCATATATATACCGCCTTTAACCTTCCTTCCAATATCCCAACGTCTAAGGCAGGACCTGCTAGGTAGCCTTACTGATGAGTCCACTAGCAGGCCCAGGACGAAACGCAACACCCTTCCTTTTCCTATCCTATCCCCTCTCTACAGCTCCACAATTATAATTAACTTATTTACTCGCTACTCTCCTCGTTGCTTCACTATAATCGTGTACTTAACCCGTTAACTGAGGATGACGAGTTAACTCGTCTTATGGATTATCAATAGTTTGGACACAGTATTTCACTTTCTCAATGATTTCTCATTTTCTTAAGCTTCTTTGTACTCGTATCAGAGACACGTTATTTTACATTTCTATTCTCAGCGGTTAAAATTCCCCTAAACAATATCAATTCATTTCTATTCTCTTTTATTTCTGCGTAAAGAGAGAAGAGTACGAATGCAAAATTATTCGATTTGCGCATAAATTGTACAGATCAACGAATATCGTTGAAACAGGGCAACTTGTTAGATTCTGGTGAAAGTAATTTACGACACTTTGCCTTTTCGCAAGATTGCATAAAGGCGGAAGATCGGATAACGGAAACCGTAGAAATCCATAGGGTCCACTTCGTAGCCACTCTCGATGGAGTCCCGCAACATTTACATAACATTCGAGCTATCGGGTTTTCGGCAATCGACGTTTGTTAAACGTTCTATACGGCGCCGCGATGCAAATCAAATTTGAACAACAATTCACATTTCAATACGTGTACATCGAATATTAACGAGTTGGCAATTTCGCACTCTGCGTTTGACATTCTTTGCGATCTAATTTCCCTCCCCCTCTAATGCTTAGTTTACCGTGATTACATAAACGTATTCTTTTACGCGTAACTTATCGACGTTTAATTTTAACGCGTACAAACCGGTTAACGGCAGAGCGAAATTACAGAAGAGAATAGCAGCGAACGATTTGTCAAAGTGAGGCAAAATGTCGATTAATAATTCTGCAGCTGACGCTAAAGCGGGAAACGTTGAAGCTGCAATAATTGGAAAGGAAAGGGTTAATCAAACGTTCCACTTAGATCATTTCCACGCGACCGAAAGATTTTATTTCATCAATTTAAAGCACGTAGAAAAATAGCCGCAGTAATTGGCAATGAAAGGGTTAAGCGAAAATTTTACGTACAGTATTATATTTCCACGTAATCCAAAGATTTGATTTGATAATTTAAAATACGCAGAAAAGTAGCTGCAATAGGTGGGAATAAATGGGTTAATCAAACGGTTTAATCATGACATTTTCACGCAATTCAAAGATTTTATTTCATAATTTGAAATACGTAGAAAAAAGCAGCGATGATTAAGAATAAAAGGGTTCAGCAAGAGTTTTACTTATGGCATTTCCACGCGATTCAAAAGATTTCATTTCATACTTTAAAATACATAAATAGACTGCGGATGTTTATGCAAATTCATAACTTCATAAATAAAACTAAAATAAAAAAAAAACGAGATCTAAATATAAGGTTACTTTGCCCTGCAAATGTAATAACGTGTATTTTACCTCGTCCATCTCGGATATTTTAATATATCATTCATATTCTGTACCTTTTTGGACGTATACCTAATTTAGGCTATACATAAACAACTAGCAGAAACAATTGAAAATAAAAGGGTTAAGCAAAAGTTTTACTTGTAGCATTTCCACGCGTTCCAAAGATTTGATTTCATAATTTAAAATAGCTGATATAGTTGGGAACAAAAGGATTAATAAAAAATGTTACTCAACGTAAATAGTGTTATACACGAGCTCAAAGGTTTCTAAATAAATTTCTCGCATACTTTTACCACATTTGGAAGGGTTCCTTTCTTAAATTGCCCGCAGCTTTGTCCCGCAGCTTTTCTCAAAGCTTTCTCAAGAAAGAATGCGCAACAAATTTGCGAAAATTTAGAAATCCCCCAGTTGCTCGCTTTGTGAGTCACCGGGAGGGATACTTGTTGAACGCGTCTCGGTTCTGAAGGAGCAGGATACGATGGAGCGTAGGTGGAGCTAGCAGGAAATTAGATCAACGTGGAGGATTGAAGGGTCCTTCGGCGAAGACAGTCGGAAAGGCGGTGCCGGCGGAAAATGCATTCCGAACAGACGGAGAGAGGGGGAGAAAGAGAAAGAGAGGGAGGGAGAGAGAGAGAGAGAGAGAGAGAGAGAGAGAGAGAGAGGGAGCCTTTCGATTTCAAAGCGCCATCGATCGCGACGACGGCGGCGCGACGTCTCCTCTAAAGAGCCTCTCGTTCCCCGTGTTCTGCTTCTTCCTTTCAAATCTCGTCGAAGCCATTTCCCAGCGTTTCAATTAATAAAATGCATCGTAAATTCAGCCTCTGGTACAGACGACACGATGGAAGGAAGCTTTATTCCCGCGCAAACAGCGAATAAATTACGAGTCCATGAAAGTAGCCGGGCCACCGAAATTAGATTGCTTCCATTAACCATTGATTACCTAGCGGCTGAATGGACACCGAGCTGCCTCTGAATTTATTTCCAACGTCGCTCGATAATTAATTCGTTCCGAGCGAAATTTCGCGAACGACCTGCCGAGCTGCCGCGCGCTTTTTCGGTTATTCCGCAATAGGAATCCTGTTCAGAGCGCCGCAGCGCTGGTTCAGATCGCCATTTTCCACGCGAAAGAAAAGAAAGATGCTAGATAGGTTTTTACACGCGTTGCAAGGGCAACGAGCCCTGGAAAGCGGTACCATTAAACCTGAGGCGAAGCCCTAAACTTCGCGAACTTAATTTCCATGGCTGGCATCGCAATTTCTAGGCCTGTTTGCGCGGTCCGATCTATCTGCAACTCTAGCAGTTGGGGAAAAAATAGAAAAGGAAACGTTCGTTTCTTCCGTAGCAGCGAGAAAATAAATACGGGAACGGTTTATTTTTCATCCTTCTTGCTTCGTTCCGAGTCCATTTAACCCGAAACGAAACCGGAATGTTTAATACGTTCTTCTTGAAAACGTAGAATGTCTAAAATTTACTGATTTTCTTAGAATTCCGTTCGAACACATTCAAAAGCACATACAGTTATTCGCAAAATTGAGTGTATACCATCGAACGCAATGAAATAATGCTAAATAATGATTACTATTATCCTTCCTCCCCCCTTCAGTTACTCGTTCTAAATTTGATAGAACATATGCTGGAAAAATTGAGATACAAAATGATGAAGTATACGTTTATAAACAGAGAAGATTTCGAAATGAAATTACATGAAGAATGGGACAATATTATCATCTTCTTTTTATACAAGATTAATTAATTCTATGCCACGAAGATTAAAGGTGGTTAACACGGTATTTCTCAGTATTCCTTCCGATGAATCTTTAATTCATGAATCGATGATACACGTGCGAAGCCCAAAAGCGTTCGCATTCGATCGAAAAGGCGAATCGTTTCAAAGAAGCCCAAAATTATCCCATTCGTGGACGCTTCCGCGAAGATGGAAGCCAAAAATGCGCTACGAATAATAATAACACTCGGGGTATAGAAATTCGATTTATACGTTCACGATACATTGTACAATATACGAAAGAAAATATGAAATGCTACAGGAAGGTACGATGAATTATATCCGAAAATAATTCGTTTCCTTTTCGTTCGTCAGTCTTCGATTAATCTTCGCAATTTTGTTCTTCGTTGGCAGGAATATTTTTCCAGTGGAGACTTTCCAAAGATTGAAGATACGTTACATTTTCTTTATCGATGCAAAACTCGTCGCAAAGATGTACAAACTTCTAATTTATTCCAATGGTTCCAATTCTTCAAGAGAATCTATATATATAATAATAATAAAATATTATTACTTACTTAACATACTGAAATAATATGGCGAATAAAAATAACATATTGAAATAATACGATGAAACAAAATGATGAACATAGTGAATCATTCTAAACGTGAAAAGTAGGTAGAAAAGAAATGAGGAATGTCTACTTTTATTCTTCTGCGTACAACTTGAAGAATAGTTAAGATAATGTAAAACAATTAAGGTTCCGTTCATTCCTATTTTCTTCTTTTCTCTACGTCTATTTCTCAGAGCTTCTCAACTATAAATTGCTTACTATCCCATAACCAAGAACATTTTTCTCGTTTCGTGGCGTCAAGTCCAATTGTTAAGAAAATTTATTTTAAATATAAAACATTCAGCATCGATCAAATATTTTGGCGCTAAAACAAACTATTCAAAAAGTCGAGTTAATCGAGTGACGTTCGCTATAACCCATAAAATAACGCATCCTTTAAACGCGCATAACTTTTGATCCCGTGCATTCCTAACGTTACAATTGTCACGCGTCACATTTTACCGGATTGTGCAAAAAAAATCATAATCACGTTTCTTGGAGTAAAATACAGTTCAGCACTATTTTGTTCTCCTTATTATTTCCACGGTCGTTCTGATTAATTGTAAATTGCAATATGTTGGATATCT
Source organism: Eucera pruinosa (assembly GCA_028830335.1). Taxonomy (NCBI): domain Eukaryota; kingdom Metazoa; phylum Arthropoda; class Insecta; order Hymenoptera; family Apidae; genus Eucera; species Eucera pruinosa. The sequence continues at coordinate 15,332,470 of JAMYCR010000005.1, forward strand.
TGAGGTATGCAGCAAGCGCAACGGGCAAAAATGAAGCGACACGTTGAGAGGGGATAGCCTAAACAAGATAAGAGTTTAGAAAGAAAAGAAAGATCCTTTTCTGTTTGGGACTGTTGGGCGCCGAGTGCCTTTTCGTTTTGTTGGAATATAAGTTCAACAAAATCAATCGACATTCGATAGGCAGGATGCGAGAGAGCGCGTTCAGATAAACAGTTTCTAAACAAGTTAAAGGACAGAGATCTGTTTCTCTGTCCTTTAGCGCCTCGTGACTAATTTGGGGTCTGGTCCTTGAGACCCGATTTTCTTTACACACAGTTCCTTGTTGGTCTTCAAAGCGATAGTATCTTCCTCGTATAGAACAGAATAAAGAAAAGTAAAAGTAAATCCACTGCGCTTAATATTTATTTCAAACACCCATTTCCAATACGTTTTGCTATTCATTACCTTTCTGTGTCTCTACAAGTCAAGACGTATTTTTACTAAACTCTCTCTCTCTCTTTTAAATAAAGAGAATTTATAAAGATAAATGGGACATATTTTATTTAAACCCGCTACATAAACTAACGCAATAAAACCGGCAAACTCGATCTCATATGGATACGCGGAAATTAAATTTCAAGCTTCGTAATATAAGGAAATGATCAGGTGGAACCTATTTTTTCTTGAAGAGGGCCCCGGATCGTCGTTTCCGCTGAGTATTCGCAGCTCGGATGTACGGCCGCTTCCTGGTAATATCCATGTATTCCCAGTGCTGGGCCGCGATTTTCGCGATCACCTGCGACGGATAATCCTTGTCGAGTTGTTCCCGAAGGCCCCAGTAGTAGTGTATGAACGGATTGATCGACCGGCAAGGCAACTTCCGCTTCCTCTTATTTCTCTTCGACGCGGGATCGCTCGTCGCGATTTCCATCAAACGACTCGGTTCGATTAACTGCATCGCTTCGATTTGTAACGACCGGTCCGTGGATATTCACCGTGAAATTTTCTCGCGTTTGCTTTTACGGACATTGACGTGTGTATGTACGTTCTCCCTGTTGTCAGTTCATCGACTTGAAGATCGCCCCTCCGATAGGCGGATGACACTCGATCGATATTACGCTGATGCCTCGCTTTTGTTTTATTACGAAAGTTCTTTTTACACGCTCCCTTCTCTATTGCGAATTATTTTAGATTCCGGGGAATGGTAGTATTTATAGAAATTTATATTCTACTTATATTATTATTTATATATTTTTGTATATATATACAATTTTATTTTTATAGAGAGGTATATCGATTTGTAATATTGTCCATTTTTAGCAAGCACCCATTTATTGTTGAATGTTACACATCAAGTATTATTATTTAATGTTGGGTGTAAAGATTCATTCAGCGTCCTTCATCAATCTACGCGATATTAAAATCTATTTATAAAGAATAGACCATATCTATACAGAGACACATTACGCTTCAAGCAATTAAAAAGATTAAATCTTCCTTGTTTTTTACGTAACGTAAGGAGATCTTTATGTAACCGATAAAATAAAGGAAGTGCGATAAGATGTGTATGTACACAGAATTTCGTTTAGAGAGGAGCAAAAATGTTAGATTAAAATGAACTTTGATTCTGTGTTAACCATTTATCTCTTTATGCAATGCGGGATATTTAAACGAAATGTTTTGTAACATTTAAACGATATTCGCGTCACACTCTTTTATATCACATTTAAAAAAAATGTAGGTTAAAATTAATCTTCCAAAAAGCTCAGCGAATCTTGGCAAAATGTTTGTTTCAAAATTCGTTAGCCACGAGTTAGTCGCAACTGCATGCTCGTATAATTATAATAAATTTCGAAGAAATTGCACTTGAATTAGTCCACTTCTAAATATAATCGTTTGCACGATTTTCTGAAAGATTCTTGTATCAATACGTCGTTCAACGCAAACGAAGCCAGAGATAGAAACTAAGTATGATGTAATCAGCGTTATATCCTGCATTTAATTTTAACATTTCCTACAACTTTGCCGTTGCTCCTCAATGAGAGGCACCTGTTACGTCTTCAATTTCTTAAGACGCGCGCAGAATTAGTCTATGAATGCATCCTTCAATTCCAACTTTTTGCAAGATACTTGCGACCCCTTAACCCACAAGCTCACTTTATCCGTGCCCTGTTCCATAATCGTACGCTATTATTATTAATACTTTGCGTGTCTGACGTATTTCTTCCTTGGCCCTGTTTATTTTAATGGTACATCATTAACCCATCTTCGAACTTCGAAATTTAATTCACAATTTACTCTTCCCTTGAATTTTCTTACCATATTAATAAGTGCAAGCTAAACGCGTAACGGTATTCAAAATTTGGTGATATAATACAGAATTAAGTAAACTTTCAAATAATTATATCAACCCCCTTTAAATCGTGCTGAATTAGGCACTGCTTTTCATTATATATACTTTCCTTCATATTAAATTTTTATATATATATATTCTATATTTTATATACAATTTTGTTTATAATTTCACAATTTTGTACTTTATAGTTACTCTATTTGTCAAATAACTGAATAAATAAGTAAATCGAAGGATGATTAGAATCAGAAAAGGCAGAAAATATGATACAATATTCCTAAATTATTCATTTATGCCAACTTGCTCGCGTTGGTCTACGCATCGCAGTACAATTTGAACCTTAAGAGATAAAAAATTTCAGAAAACAATTTACTTACATTGCACTGCGCGTATCAGGAATATCTCGATTGCTTGGAAGTCCATCAGAAGCTTCCTGATTGAATTTGTTCCTAGCATAAGGATCCTCTCCAGCTCGCAATCCTCCTCGCGAGACGTACCTAGCGTACGATACAAATTATTCCAAATTTCTCGTTCATATGAAATAGTATATAGAGTAGACGTACCAATAACTACCACATAAAGCTTACCGCGTAACTTTATTCAACTATTTTAGAAATTCATTAACCTATAAATCGTTCCAGTTCGGAGCACAGTATTGTTCAACGCCTCTTTTATTTATGAACATTTTTTTTACACGTTGAAAATAATGAATGAATTACTACGTAATTGAAAATATACAACAAAGTCCAATATCCTTTGTACTGTCATTTGAAAACTTCTCATTTAAATAGAAACACACGTTTTTACATATATTAACACGTCAGTTTGTGTAACAGATATAAGATGTATAGTGAACGCATCGCTTTTATTGAATTATGACACGTTCCATACTTTCTAATAATATTCGTCACGTTTTAACGTTCAACAGCACGTTTGCCTCCAAATATTTCGTTTCAAATATTAACTGTAAGCGAGTACACAATGCCTCTGTGTTATTACGTAAACCGAATTGTAAAATTTAGTATAAACGATTTGTTTATTTACCATTCTTCGTGCATCACTTCGCTATGAAATAAAATAATTCAAGTATCGGTTACAGGGACAGTGGCAGTTATTGGGACATCTAACCCTAGCTGATATCAGAACGAAGTGGAAACATCGCGTGACAGAAGGAATTTTACGTAAAAGCCGGCGCATTTAGCAGCTTCCGTCGCGAGTGACACGTTGTTCCCGCGAGCCAGCGAAATAATTAATATTAATGTGCCAAGCTGAGAGAGCTAGGCGCGCAATCCCACTGCGGATACATTAATAGTGGATCTTGCAATGCTTTTTCGGACGTTTAACAATGCATACGGCAGGCACGAAGGCCGATTAGTATTCAGTTCTTGCGTCCCGAAGCGAGATTGCATTCCGACCGCTTTCCAAATACTTTCTATTACGTTGCATCGTCCGGCTCGTAGCTTAGAGTGAATTAGAATCACGCAGTGGAGAGCCGGTTCCCATGGTGAAATTGAATTTTTGCTTCGCAAGCTTTATAAATATTCATCATCCCCGTGCAAAATCGAGCTACAGTCAATCTATTTTCATTTTAAAAAAAGCGAAAGAAGGAAACTGTAGAGTCTGTCGAGTTTTTCGATAAATCCTTTAATCTTTTCAGCTACTATACGCCGCTATAGTGGACCTTATAGCTAGCTATTTTTTTTAGAACGATATTTTGCTACTATTTCGCCTGCAAAGCCTTGCAAATAAATGGCAAATCACTATTGTATACAAGATGGTTCTAGAAACTGGAATCAACTATAACTTTGTTCTTATTAATGGTAGACAAATAATTGTGGAAGAAAATGTTTAACAAGCTTTATCATACTACTGTAAAGTTTTTCTTTCTTTCAAAAAAATAGTGCAACTGCACTCTGATGCATCTGCTAAAAAAATTTACCATAGCGTGATGGAGTCTATTAAATAGTGCAATATTTTCCTCCAGAATTTCTTTCTGTCTTTAATAAAAACAGAATTATACCGCATCCCAGTTACTAGAACAATCTTGTACAATTAATTACGCGTCCATATACATGACCAATACCGAAGATAGTTCTCAGCTATAGCGATGCGTATACTTTCGCTGAACGATTGCTCATTTGCACCTCTCGCGATTTGTTATTAGAGAAAGGGTTGAATTAGCAATTAGCGACGATTAACGGAGTGAAAGAGAGCAACGGATCTTACCCCTGCTCGTCGAAGTAGTTCCACGTCACCCTTGGGTCTGGAGTGGGTGCAGGTAGCAACTCAGACGACATCACAATGGGGGTACCATCCGGGTCCACGTAGTTGCCGGAATTTCCGGCGGTGAGGGTCAACGAACCTGGTTCCTTCAATCTTAGGGCTCTGTTCTCGTTCTGTAACGGAACAAAAGTTTTCATCGAGCGGCTACTTTATATTACAGATAGATAGATAGATGATCTTTATTTTCGGCTCCGCAGCCAGGAAAAGTGGACTTGGTTTACATTTTTTTGTTGTTGTTTTTTTTTTTTGCTTAACACTAGGTTTACAGAACTCTTCACGTCGACGCATTTCAGATTTCACACCTAAAATTATAGAGACCATAAATATTATTTTTCAGTACTTTATGGTAACTTTAATTAATACGATGGTTAGAATATGTATTCTAATTGATTCTCTTCATCCTCAACCTTCTGATTTCGAATATTTATACGCAGTATACGTATTTTTCCGGAAACCTGTCAAATTATACACGTAACGTCCGTGAACCTAGTGTTAACATCGCTCACTCTACTTTTCTCATTCTTGCACGTCATTCTTTATACTCTTTTGTAATTTTTACCTAATAATTGATTATTAATAATCTTAATTGCATAAACTCTATCCACCTTATATGATAAAATTGTTCGTGGTCATATGTAACTGATCCAAACTTATAAAAGCCAGCGGACGTAGTCCCATTCATTTTGGTTAATTCAAATAGTCATTGACTAAGTACAGGATGAACCATTCATTTATAGGAAATATCATAAATTTCAAAGTGGAATTCCACGCGTGTAAAACGGCAAACGGTTCGAATGGTTATTTTAGGAATTATATTAAACCCGACCATCAAAATTGACAATGTTAACCCATGCCACTTAAAATTACATTGTCCATGTGGTTAAATTTGTTGAAGTTTATCTCATTAGCATATCACTGTATTATTCTATCTTTTTTTTCATTATCGCTATCTGGTGCCAGTCACTTGTACAGTACGTATTAATTCCTGATTTCCAGATTGAAATGAAAATTTCGACCTAATTACAATTTTGTTCACCGTCATTAAAATTAAATTAAATTCAATTCTGGCTACGGAGTAAATGATAGAATTCAAATACATATGACGATACATTTCTATGCACATTATTATGGACCTGGTTTTCACGGATCAATTATGTCGAAAACAGTTGCGTATCGCAGTATTTATTTATAAATCTCATCGTTTTCGTAACGCTGTTGTCTTATTTTACTCTAAACTAGTAAAGCCACGTGTTACATTAAAAATAGGAAGAATGATTCTATATAAGAATAAATATTCTATTCTATGCTTCGTCGATGCTATAATTTCAAAATATCGAAACAAAATATTGCAAGATCACATAGAGCAACACGGTAGTCAAGTTCTGCATGCACTTTGTTACCAAATAATATTTTACCGATTCTAACGCACAGTTCTTTACAATCCTTTGACATTTTTATTATTCTGCTACATAGAACCCCTTTTTATATCCAATCCCCGATGACTAACTATTTCAGTGTTGATTAAAATAACGACTCGCTGCGATTGCAGACCAGGTAGCATAAAATTTAGAAACAAGATTTATGAATAGGAGAAAGTATAAACAATTTTAAAATCTGCCTCTTAATATCTAAAAACAGTTTTCCGTGTCCGTGCTTAACAATTCATATTTTTCGACGTGCCCGCACAACAAAACGAACTTCTCTTTGAAAGGGTTAACGAAACTTTCTCGATATGATCAGCAGTCCTACCAATATTTAACCATCCACCAACTTGCTCAAGACCGTAAAACTCGAGCCGGACTTTGACCGATTCCCATAGATGGACATTAAAATATTCGATTGGCAAACTCATCGAGCCATTCGCAGCTATAGCAAGCTCGCCGCGGGTAGTTTTGCACGTCAGGAAATCGATGCAAGAACCGTCGGCCTTCGCAGCTTCCAGGGGCCTTTAGTTGGCTTCGGTACAAGAACCAATTGTAAGGTTGGCAGGGCTTGCTGCAAGCTCGAGGCTCTTTGTATTGACATATCATCGAGATACGCCGTATTGATTTTGAATCGATAGGAGAGTCACGGGGCATTTCGTATCTCCCCCGTATGCCCTTTGTGCCCCGCGGATGCATTGTGCATCCGATATATAGGTCATCGAATTTTCCTCATCGGCCTCCATCGCCGATCTCGGCCTGTCTGTGTTCGTCTAGAATACGCGCCAGCGACCTGCATCGCGAAGTCTTGACGGAACTAAGACACTGGTGTGTCGATGAACCGTTGATTTCCAATATAATCACTGTCGCGACGAGAATTCACGCGTAAAGCTGCTTACAGACGCTGATACATGCATCGATGCAGGCGATGGGTTCACGTCGTTGGCTCTTACGTCGCTGGAAAATTCAACCGAGGTTGCAGCATTTCTGCGAGCCATTAACTTATAGTCATCGCTTGCATGGATGCCTGCATCAGTGTCTTCGTGAAACTCACGCTAAGACCAAGGGAAATTTGGTGTCTTGACTACGTGCGATGGGAAAAAGGGGTTACGCTTTGTCGAAGTCAAATATTTCGTTGTAATGCGTAGAGAACTCCCCATCTTAAAATATTGGAAGAAGCGAGTTCTTTTAGAGCTCGTCCGTGGAACGTTGGCTAATTAGGGTTTGGGGATGCCTGCGAACACACCAGGTATGAATGTACAAACTGTCGCCACGTTTCGTAGGCAGTTTTAACCGTGAGCCCGTCTTGAGAACATCACCGATACTTCTTCCACCGTATTAAATATAATTATTTACCCACTTTATTCCGCGCGAGTCAGTTATTTAATATAACCCTTCAACACTTTTACGTTACTCGTAAACGGTATTTTTTTAGTAGTTTAAATCAGAAACTCTGTCTGCCATCTTCACTACTTTGCATACTTCCTTTCTACCCTAATACATCTCGCTAGCCATCCGATCGACACTTGAGACGCACCCACCAAAAACATGCAAATTCACCAATAAAAAACAGTCTCATCATCGAACACAGCATACATCTGAAAATTCCATCGAAAACTCGAATCTTCATACGGTCGTTCGCTATGAAATAAAATAATTCCAAGTGACGATTATAGGGACACTGATCTACCCTATATACGCTTGGTAGATTTTGTGTAACGCGTATTAGTTTCCTAATTCGTTATGTCTGTAATATTTAGAGGTTCATCTTAACAACAGTGTAGCATTTTATTATTCTCAACTTTAGGTTATTTTATTTGCAAGTAATTTCTTTTCACACTTAAATTGGGCACATATTTTTTTATTCTACGCCATGGAAATATTGCGGGGCAGTGAAATGATTAAGATACAGGTTCTCCGCGAGCGGAAGTTGCTCGGTCGTCAATCGATCCTGGCCTTCCCTATTAACGGTAAGAAAATCGACACCCCCAACGCAATGAAACAATGAAAAGATTTCCATTCACCCAACCGAAGCCAATTAAGATCCATTCGGAGTCCATCAACTTCAAGGACTTGGAATGTCCCCTTTAACGTTCCACCCGAGGATCTCTTCTTCGTCAACGAGGGATTGAATTTTATCGTTAACGGGGCTACAAACGCAAAAGGCTTCAGTCGAATTGCACGGAGCAACGGCGAGCTGCATTAAGATCGGAATGGCGGGGAATCCGAGATCGTTGATCGATCGTTGGAAACAAAAGGGGTAGCGCAAACAATCCCGGCGTCCCGGGAGTGAGCTGTAAATAGCGATACTTTCTACGAGAGTGGTAAATGGCGTGGCTCGGATTCACGGTCAGAGATGCAAAGGAAAGTAAATGACTCGAACGGGAACAAAAGAGGGGGGAGGGGGGCGAACAGAGCAGTCGATGGAAAACGAACCGTGAAAGGTGAGAGGAAAAGAGAGACAGGGAATGGAGAAATGCGACAAAATGCAGCCACGATGAAATATTAATTCACGGGTCAGGGGTTACATTAAACCGGAAGTGCAGTCGGCTAGCCGACGTGCGGCAAGCTGTTGCATCCGGTTGCCTTGCGGACCACGTGACGGCGGATGCCTACGCTCTGCTACGAATGAAACTTGACAGAACTTTGCAAATTTACTTGATAAATTTGTGATACCTCTTAGGGAGCAGTTGTGATTCTCTAGTATTTTTTGATAATCTAGTTCAATGCCCAGAGATATTGTTTCACACTTTACATTGTATGCGTCTCTTCGTAGTTTGCGTAATCGCACCTTACTTATGCTGGTATTCCATTGTACTGTATATGGTGAAAAAAATTGTACTGATCGCGTACGTATTCGCGTTAACGAGTTTCCGGCGTCGTTAGACTTTTTCTCTTCACTTTTAACATTCACACAGCAACTACATCGGATTTTATAGTCGTGCCTGCTATTATGTAATGCTAATGTTTACGAAATTTACTACTGCTCAACTAATTTCAATTTGTATTTTTATATTTCCCCATTATTCTTATGTCTTTATGCTTTTATACTTTGTTTCTGTTTCGCGTACTTCTTGTCGAATGCTGTACTTGCAAATGATCTTTTATATTGTTATACTAAAGAGCGTCAGTCCATTCAATGAATTAATAGTAATAATAATTTTTATTAACCTTTTTTAATGGTTAACTATTTTTAGTAACTATTATGCTCGGTTCATGCCTATAAAATGTCGCTTTTTCAAAGTAAAGGCACTTGTTAAATACAACAAGTGAGTTTTTGAAAATGTAGGTATATTTAATTAGAGTATTAACCCATTCGCAACCGCGGTTGTGTCGCGTAAGCTAGCTCAATTCGTAAAAAAGTTATAGCCTTCAGCAAATTGTTTTGAATTAAGAACAGTAATATCAGCGTGCTCTAAAACTCTTCGACGAATGTGTACGTTTAATTACTTTGACCGCGTATTCAATTCTTACGAATTGCAATGGCAGAAACAAATCTTGACTAACTTATTATAAATAAATTAAACGAATGTCAACCAACTTATTATAAATAAGTTAAACAGATTTCAACTAACTTATTATAAATAAGTTAAACAGATTTCAACTAGCTTATTATAAATAAGATAAACGAATTTCAACTAATTTGTTTCAATTAAGTATCGCTGTGAAAAGAAAAACAAACTTTTAATAGAAACCGAATTATAGTCATTTTATAGTGCGCCAACATTTTTCCAACCTCTGCATTTCATTGTTACCGATGTGCAAATGGATCACGTGCATTCCAACGGACAGTTCAAAGGAAGAATATTTTGCCCCCCCCCCCCCCCGTATAGAGGCGAGATTTAGAAACAAGCATTGCATAGATAGCCATATTCTATGGATGGAAGCTTTCCTTTTCATCTTTTTCCCCTCCGCGTGTATAAACGCATCGAGAAAAATATATTTGCACGCGTCTGGCTGGCGATCGATAGCGGCAGTTGCATCGAGTAATCCACGACACGATCGCGGGCTCGTCGCATTATCTCTTTTCGCTTGACAAATTCGCCGCACGTATCCGTCATAAAATTCATTGCGCGTGCAACGATTACACGAAGTCCCCCCCCCACGGAAATGCAGCGGCGCTGGCTTATCGCGATAGACTTGAACAATGACCGTGGCTACGGCCGGGGAACCGTGCACACGAAAACGGAAGCGCGAAAAAAAGGCGTTGCCGGTCGAACAGGAACCACGTACGATCGCGTGCAAACCTGATATTCCTTTGTCTCCCTTTTCATTCGCCAAACGATTCGAATGCTCGGAGGAATCGAGGAGTTGAAACTGGGAACGATGCCACTGCCAAAAGCGAACATTTTCGACGGAAATAAAGGACTTCTATCCGTTCATTTAGGCCCTTAACATCGCTGGCCAAAAATTTGGAAGCAGCATTTCGGGGACAGTAACGATGCAAAGAGGAAAGGATTTAGAAATGTGTTAGCTTGGACAATTTTTCAAAAGAAATTGGTTCAAATTTATAAGTCCTAACGAAATGGATATTCCTTAGAAATAGAAGAAGAAAATATGTAGACATTTAAGTTTTCGAATGTTTCGAATTTTAAATTAGCGAATCTATAAATCAGCTTTCGAGCAACTTTAAGATAACTGTAAAATGATATTTCAATTATGGATACGCGTTTTCTATCAATAATTCGAGATGAGTTGCTTCAATTCGAATTAAATTGGCACGATTTAATCATCAGTAAATCGACTTCTTCTCTGAATCGTATAAGTACACTTTCCGCAATTATATTCTACAGCAATTAAATTACAGTGAGATTGTAATTTTCTTGTTACTAGAATTCCAGGTGGGATATTTTTATCCGGATGAAATTTATCATTATCATTGGGAAACTTTTCTCCCGCTTACATCGATGATATTTAACGAACCGTTATTCTCTCGCGTCTCGTTAATTGCGTAGTAACGCGTCGTAGAATTCAGCGAACCGTCATTAATTATCGATAAGCAATGTTCACAGCCGAAGGAACGATTCCACGTATGCGATCCCCATTAAATATCATCCCGTCATCGAATATAATAAGCGAAAATATGCGCCGATCATTACGAAAGTGGCCCAAGTCAGGAAACCAACAAAATTTGAGCTTTCGATTTGTGTTAGGGTAAATGTCTCAATTCCTGCCACTTTAAGCATATAGCGCAACTTTATTTAACTATTTTAGAAGTTATTTAACCTAATAATAATTCCAGTTTGGAGCACAACATTAGTTAACATCTCTTTTATTTATGATGATTTCATTTGTCTGTTAAATACGATGAATTAACTACTAATTCATTGAAAGTATATAACAAAGTTCAATGTCCCTCGTGCTGTCATTTGAAAGGTTGTCACTTAAATGAAAATGATCCTTACATATATTAGCACGTCAGTTTGTATGACAATTTCTAAATTTCAACCTTTAAAAGTTCAATATAAAAGTACGATAAAAACCATCATCTACTTAATACGTTAACTTTCCCTTTGATAGTAGAACAGTCGTCGTTCTCCCTCTTTTAACCGACACGCAATCTTTTATCGTTTCATATAAAAGAATGATAAAGATCGTGAAACGTTGCTGTATTTTATTACATTCGATGCTCTTACAATTCAATGTTAAATTTTTTTCATATATAACACGTTAGGGTTTCGTTGACAATTTATACAAAACAGCTTACAGTGGCAGTGATTGAGTAAGCGACAGTAATTGGCTCGGTTTACCGTATATAAATAAAAAAAAAGAAGAAAAAATGAAAAGCATCGATGGAATAGAATTAATCGAACGTGTGAAAGCAGGTATAATTCTGTATCTCTAGATTTCACGCGTGGCTAACCAAAATCGAGCGTCCCGATATTGGCGTGGTACGTGATTCCGCGATTATTATCGACAAGGGTCGCATTATTAATCTCGTTATTGCCGCTCGACAATGCGCGCGCAAACGTAAGCGAATTAGAGTTAACGATATTGGCCTGTTTCGATATTGCCGCGCGAGAATACATTTTCCCCGAGTAAATTATGATGACGCCGCCATCCGTCACCGGGAACGTTATGTCACGAGGTAAACCGTAATCGTCACGTACATTGTGTCGCCGCTAATACGATCCTCGATTGTCCCCCTATGCAAACGTGCACGCTTCGGTCCGGTGTCTTAAGCCGAATTTCAATACGGAGGTGATCAAACACGATTATTCTATTTTCGAATAAAAAAATCCCGTAACAAAAATTATTGGCCGCTTTAAACTCTTGCTTTGTAACAACGAGGTAGACGTAACTTGATTTACTTGGTTTACTTGACGTAAATTGTGGCGCAGTTGCAATAAAGCACCCTGCAGTTATTGTACCTTTTGCACTCGAGAGCTCCAAAGCGAAGCCATTTAAAATTTGTCTTGAAACTCGAAAGGTCATTATTATTTAACAGCGAAAAATGTACAACTCATAACACGACGACAAAAACAAATCGTGATAACTTCACTTAGCCTTCTAACCCTTTGCACTCGAAAGGAAATTCCCAATTGCCAACGTGAACCAGCTTTATCAACTCCCGAATGCAAAAGGTTGATGAACTTTAATTTCGATTGTGATTGTAACTTCAGCTCGCGTGATTGAGAAATTTCAAGTATAAATTCTTTATAATATTTCAATGTTTCGCATTTTGAACGGTGCAAAATAGTAAATAGTTAGCGTTACATTGAATAATTTTTTGAAAATTCCTTTGGAAAGAATAAAGGATAATAAGGTAAATTTTCAATTCTTAGATTTGGAACATTGGGCTCTTATTCAACCCTTAAAATGGAGCAAAATTTGTTAAAATAAAAGAAACCAATGTTAACATAAATATATTTTAAAATAAATATAGTGTAGGCTAAAATCAGGAAAGGGAGATAAACATTACGGGGGTTTATAACAGCCGGCATGGGTAACGGTCGAGCCGACGGAACGTTGACCAGGTTTATGAGGGGGTCGAATCCTTAGCGACTTGAGGAAGGAAATTTTGGCCACCTCATAGATCCTGGCACCTACGGAAAATTACGGGGGAACGGCTCCTAGGGGAGGGTGCCCCACCATAGTTCGAGGCCGTAGGCGGGTTAAAAAAGTCCACTGATTGGTGGAGAGGAAGAACGTCCGCCTTGCGAAGGACGCTTTAAAAAGCCGGATACGCGAAAAATAAGTTAGTGGTAAGACAGATGTAAGATAGAAGCAGGACAGCTGTAAACCAGACGAATAGCGTTAAATAGATATAATTCTTTTATTTAGAGACTGTGTAGATCTGCCTTGTGTAAAACTCACGATCATCTCCGAATCCTACACGCCCATCCGCATCCTTTGGCCATTATCTTCCTACAATAGATTAAATGGTACAATATAATTCTGAAAGATGCTAAAATACCAGAAAATTTAAATTACACATTGTGTACATTCCTGAATTTTTACTGGGGAAACCTTAGTGACTTCAATCCATAGTTTACCTTTCTAAAATAGGCTCCGTTCTTTAAGGGTTAAGCAGATCTGCTAACGGAAAGTCTTAAGTTTACTGAATGGATGCGTAATAATAAAGAATTTAAAGCGGCATCGGGTACATTGAATTATTGAAATTGTCGTGGTTACCAGATTATTAAACTCGAGATTAGCTGGACTATCAGTGTAGCGAAGTTATCAGGCGATCGGGATTACGAGACAATTGGGATTATCGGGACATCAAGTCAATCAGCGAACTATTACAGCTACCGGATCGGTAGGATCGTCACATTATCCAAACTATCGGCACAATTAAACCCCGAGGGTTATCTAGTGATGCAAACACCAATCTGGTACCATAAACTTGATATCAAAATATTGAAACCCATCCGCAACAATGTTCTATACCCTAATCAATCATTAAACAGAGATCACGTTCAAAGCTCGTTTTCGTTGATTTGCTGATTCTAGCAACGTCTTATAGTAAACAGGGAAAATCCATCCAAAAAGTTGGATAACAATTTTACATTAACTTGAAGTCTATTTAAAAAGAAATGACTACTAATACCAGAATTACCAAGGCAGTTAAAATGACCGGTTATTAGATTGCTAATTTGCAATAAAAATTATATTAACTAGCAGCAGTGCATCTTAAACCCCTTGCCGTATAATAACGAGTCACACTCGTGATATATATTGTGCTCTGAACGCAATGAACGCGCATCGTATTCGCAATAAACTTTAATTTTGACTGCAACAATAATTTTAGTAAATTCATGAGGTTAATGATTATTAAGTACAACTTGCGCAAAGCAGTTCAGTGTTTTGCATTCAGTAGAATATTAGAATAATAAACAGCTTACGCTATAAAGTATGATTCTTACAAAATTCGTAAGCCAAGGCGTTAAGAACATTTCGCGTTTTTCCGTGCAACTTAAGAATAAAGATTTACTTCAGTTGCACCATACATTCGTTTTAATCGTCCGTTATTTTTACTTCTTTAATGCAAATAAGTATATTTCAGTCGTCGGTAGTTCTAACGTTAATGGTCTCCTAAAAAACAAGCACATATAAGTCCATGCAAATACGTAGAACGACAGAAACGTAACCAACGTAACGAGAATTAACTTTTTTAGAGTTCCACAAAGAAAAGCACTTATCCTATCTCAGCAGCGGATAAAAGCATATTTTTGGTGATACGAAAATGGGGCGCTTTGAACTCGAAAATTCCTCTCTTGTAAAAAGCGGAAAATACGATTTATTACGTTTCTCTCTCCTCGGCCTTCGAATGTAACTTTTGCACAATAAAACACAATTTCCTCGCAGGGCGAGTCAACCGCAACAAGGATCCTACAAGATTCTGAATCTCAACGGTGGCTGAAGAGGCATAACCCCTGTTTTTGCAACCCTCGCGGTACTTCGACCCTTCTCTCACAATTTACATTTGAAGAAGAGGACAGAGAGGGATGCTGCGTTCCACCCGTGCGGTCCGTCCGATACGTTCTTGGTGAGTTATGAGTAGATTTGCATATAGAAACTGCACGCCGCGGATTTGCCTGGATACGCTCGTATAAAGCAGACAGCTGACACTTGGACAAAGCTTAAATTCGCGCCCCTGCTCTGCTCGGATTAAATTTACCCCGAAGATTTTGCACCGGTCCACAATCTTCTCGAATCAATTTCGCTTAACCACCGACTAGCCCATTTATAGAAAACATCGTAAACTGCGTGCCCGGCCAGACTACAACCAAATTTATATAAGAAAAATTGTACAAAAGTTTATCAAATCTAATGCGTGAAATAGTATAAAATAAAGGGGGACGGGGGGTCTACTCGTTATTAACATTCGGAAAAAAGTGAAACCTACTTCGGATTAGTTATATATATTTCTTTTCTTTATATTCGGATTATTATATATATTCCTTTTTAATCACCAAAAATTGCGTGTTATAATTTCATCCAAGCGAAGGTGTATTCGTTTGATTGCACGTGGATATTTGT
Source organism: Eucera pruinosa (assembly GCA_028830335.1). Lineage (NCBI taxonomy): Eukaryota > Metazoa > Arthropoda > Insecta > Hymenoptera > Apidae > Eucera > Eucera pruinosa. Next base: position 15,347,992 of record JAMYCR010000005.1, read on the forward strand.
TGCAATATTTGTTTAGTTTACGTATTACAAAGTGTGGTAAAAATTAGGATACTTAGAGGATAAAGCAACCCCCAATTTAGATCCTATCTTTTCAAACATTTATAAACATACGAATTTGCATAAAAATTCGCGGTCTACTAATTATACTCCTACATAGTACGCAATTTTTCTTTAACAAGAAATCTTCCAAATACGAAGCGTTTCGAGACACGTATTATTTTTATCTTCGATTTCCATCTTGCTCCCGTCCGTCACAACCCTTAAAATGTCTACCATGTACAGTTGATCGCGTTGTATATTTTGAACGAGGCAGAAAACGGGCCCACGAATCTTTGCCTGCCTCGGCGAGAAAAATAAGCGTCGCACGTATCACCGGAAGCGAAGGTAAAAGGGCTTTCAGCCGGCATAAAGCTTATCCCGAAAAATCGACGCGACGTCTGGCGAAGAGCGGAGAGGGAAAATCGAGACGTTCAGCAAAAGCGCCTTATACTCACTCGAATAAATCTCTCTAGATTTATCTATCTTCATCGGTTATCATTTTTTTCTCCCGCGCGAATCCCTAACGTGAATCTGCCGCTTTGCTTCTCGAATATCATCATCCGGACCGTGACTTTTTCACGTCCCTGGTTAATACTTCGATAGTAACCCGAAAGCGGAGCGAGTAATTTCTAATTTATCTGCAGGAGAAATTTCAAATTATCGGTCTATTTGGAGGAGCCCGATTTCATGGCGCGAAGTAGCGCGAGCAATCAGCGTCCATAGCTCCAATTAACCGTGAAATTACACCGGGAATAACCGACAGCGAAACGAAACGTTTATTACATTCTGCCGCGGCGTAATTAACGCGGTCCCCGTACGAATTACGAAACTCGACGCAAATTAATGGTATATTTTCGTGATCCCCCGCCATCCTTTATCCCCACCGACCCGATTCCGCGCGCAATTACTAACCTGAAACAATCCGTGGGATTGTAAAAGCCGGAAACGAACGAAATTACAACGTTAGCTCCGCGGAACGGTCTCGTTCGTTGGTTAATTAAACAGAAACACCATTGACGACCATTGTCGTTTCGCGTAGGATTAATCGTACCGGTAATTCCAGCTGATCCGCGAACCGAATGGACCTCCTCCAGCTGCCCCTCGGCCTCGTGTACACAAGATTGTTGCGGTTAATGGGTAGCGCGTTAACCACCGCGGTTTCGGACGATTGCGAGCCGAACTAGCAGCAGGTCCGAGGTAATTTAATGCTTCCACGGCAATCCACTTAGCATCCTAATGCAGAACCCTTAGCCACACTTCCAAGTATCTTTCGAGAGCGTAGCTCAACTACTTCTGCGTTTATGGCCTCCAGCTAGCAACGTAATTGCCGCGGTCGTTGCGATGGAATTGCTGCCCGCGTGCGGTTTCATCCACGACGTGGATTAATGCCGTAATGGACGGGATTTGATGATTCAATTCCCTGCTTAGGGGTCGCTAAAGTTAACTTAAACGCGCAACGAATTTTCGGAGGAAAGAGTCGGTTCGTTTAGAAGATCAGGTCCGTTGGATGCACTAAAATGTGTCTTGCAAGAAGAGGATGGTTCGGTACTTTTGACGGTGACTTAACCCTTTGATTGCGATAGGGTTAAGATGTTTAAGCGTTCCACATTTCTATTGATCTCTAGGAGAAGCGTATATGTATATGCGCCGAGTTGTTTTTGTACAATATAACAAATATTCATTTTCTAACTTATCATTGAGTAAAAACGTTTGGAGGTTTATTTAAACGGCGATGTAACATTTTATTATTTTAAAGTTCGGATTAATTTATTCGCGGATGCATGTCTGGATTTTTTGTTACACTAATGCTCTGCAGCGATGATCAGCGAATACCGTGCTGCAGTCAAATGGTTAAAGGGTTAAAAATTGGGGAAGGAAACGACTACTTGGTAAAATAGTAATAAAACATTTTAGCCACGTTTCGTTTTGCGCGTACTACGTACGAACCACGCACTCGAACGGTTAAAAGGTGAACCTACCCCACATTTACTGATTTCGGTTCGTAAAATAACAAATATGGATAAAGATCCGCGGTCTGCCAGCAATCTTCAGCAGGAGAAATCGATACTCGTCCGACATTTCCAAATTCAAAATCACAGCGCTGCTAGCTCGGTCCAGAAGAGGAAAAGAAGAATATAAATTCGATCGAGCGTAACGGAGCCATTTCCCGGAGTCAGCTAAACAAGATTAATTCCTCCGACTCAATTAACTCGCATCGATGGAAGGAAAGAAGGAAAAAGGCAGCAGGAAGATGGGGGGGGGGGTGGGAAGGAAAAAAAAGCAAACAAATCAGGTGGATGAGCGAAATACCCGTTGCCAGCATGAGAGGCGAAAGTTTGTTCCCCCGGCGCTTGCTCATCTTCCTGAAGACGACCAGCCGGTAATTAATTATCGGAAGACGAGAATCTGTACGCGACTCGACGATAGGACGATGAAATTTTTATCCCGAGATCACCGTAGCTGCCTCGATGGCTCTCCAAGCGAGTTTCCAATCTATCTCTACCGAGAACGTTCCTCTCCTTCTCCTCTTTCTCTTCCCGTGTACATACACGAGGTTCGACGAAGATTGGCAAGACTATACACGTACATAGTTGTACAAAGGAACAGAAGGGTGGATATCTGAGGCACAATACGTCGTCGATCGAGTTCGAGGTACTCTGCTCCTTAGAAGACTATTGGGATGTATGTCGAATGGCGAACGACGGCGAACTCCTTAATCTTTCATCAATCCCCTTAATTAACCGGCAACAATAGACGATGCTCTCGCGTTCGATGCTGCCGAGGGACTATTCCAGTGGCAGAGAAGGCTCTCCTTCGGGACGTATTGCTGCCGTTGAAATCGGACGTCGCGGCCAGAGTCAGCTACGTGAAAGAACACTTCCGGAGATGTTTCCAGGACAGATGCAGGCGACTGCTGCTGCTTCTCTTTGTAGCTACGGAAGCATACTTCGCTAGGGAATCTGTCGAAGATGGCCTCTGTCCACCGAGCATCACGCGAAGTAAATAAAAGCTGAATGTTTGCCGAGCTTTCGTGTTCGAATCGCACTTCCCCACGCACAGGCTGCGAGTGAAACACTTTTTTTAAAACTACTTTTCTTTACATTTTATTACATTTATGTTACATTTTACAAGTAATGCTTTGTTTACTTGTTTTGTTCACGATTGCAATAATAATATGCTTTAGTTCAGTTAGTTTAGTTTAGTTTAGTTTAGTTAATTATTTAACAGTAATATGCTAAGTTTCGAAACAAATAAGTCGAAACATATCAGTGAATAGATAGAGGGTTTTTAGGCAGATAAAACGTGTTAAAATATTTAATCAATATGTAAGAAATATGCGAAGTCATGTAGAATATATGTACACGATACATACACATTATATACTAATGTATTTATGTATTTATATGTATGTAATATGTATATGTATATATGTTTACGTAAATATATTGTATTACATTTATATTAAATATATATATAGCTACGAACTATTAGTCGTGTCATTAAGTATATTTATTTATACGTGCATTCATTGTTATAATATATAAAATATGTACTCACATAAAAATCCATGAATTGTACGCGTTTATTCTACATAATTTGGTATACATATTTCTTACACATTAATGAAATATTTTAATACGTTTTAGCTGCATAAAGATCCTCTATCTACCGACAAGTATTCCAGATTCGAGAGCCTCACGCCAGGTGAGCAAAAGCCATCGAGAAGTACAGAATCTTAAATGTGATAGGATTTTGAAAATCAGCTGAGTGGAGCATTATGAAACCTACAGCTCTAGATGCTGAGTCTTTTATGCGAGCGAAATGTTCCGCTCTTAGATATTTTATACAGTTTCCAGAGACAGCCCCTTTAATTTTTCCTCGTATTTTTCCGCAGAGATTTTACTCGATTATTGCCGGCAGTTTGGAGACGAAAAATGATAGAGAATTATACATTTGTCGCTTCGGTAATTTGCATAGATTATCGATAAGATTGGGGCCACTTTTGAACTTCCACTTCCACCGGGCGCTCGACCTATTTCGCACGGTGATTCCGCTCGTTACCTTTATGGCTGTCCCTTTCATCGAGTCGTATAGTCGAGTGGGCATCAAGAATGGTTGAAAGTGGCTGAACGGATTTTTCCGCCGCGAAAGAATCGATTTTAAGACCGGTTTTATCCTAATGTAACTTTGCGAAGATCTCTCGTGCTTCCTATTAAAAATCGATCTTCAAACTTTCCAACCCTTTTCTTTCTCTTTCTCTTTTTTTTTTACACTCTTTTAGAATAGGGAAGGTTTACGAGCATTAGTTAATTATTCCCACGACAAGCTTATCCGCTCGAAGTTCTCTCATCCTTTCGCGGAGCAGCTTTTAAAAAACATCGCGAGTGTCAATATATTAAGTTCTCCAGCAGGGGTTGAAGTTCATTTTGTAACTTACGCGGCTTAATGGAATTTCACCGCGTTATCGGCGCGAAGATTGCGCCCCCAGATCAGCCAACTTCCCTTCGTCGAGACCGTGAGGCTACCAGAATTTCGTTCACGGAGAACCCTTAAATTTCTTTTAAAGCGCCGGTCCACGAAAACCCTTGGCGTTGAGCCAAGTTAACCTTTTCGAATGCGAGACGCGAACGCGATAAAAAAGCTTGACAATTAAACGAGCGACTTTATTAAAACGCGTGGCACCTGCGCGCCCGCAAAAACGTCGTTATTTTTCTCGCCAGGATCACTTGCCCGGGGGAAAAAAAAGGATCGTTGTGTGATCAGTTTGTTCGGTTTCGATCTGGTTTCGCTGGGAAAAAAACTCGTTCCGTTTCGCTGGGGCTTGCAGCGTTTTATTCGTTTATTCCCTGTCAAAAATTCGCAGCGATTGACAGCGGAAAAGTATTTCCACGCGGGACAGACATCTCCAATCAATCGGTGCTTCTTTCCTATAATCGTTTCATTCGATCGCGTAAGCCGATTCCGAAGAGAATGCTTCGCGACGCGAATTATTGTGGCTTCGGGTAACGCGGCAACTCGTATTAATAGACTACAGATTTCCATGCAAATTCATATTTTTGGAATAATAATAATAATAATTTTATTCAATAAACGGGTGAAGCCCGTTAGCGTGCAAGAATTAATTAATACGTCGATACAGTTCGGACTCAGGTGGGTCAAGTTACGCAATTACGGTTGATACAGTATAATTATAAAGAATAAGAGAAATAAATTACAGAATGTATAAGAATTTAGTTCTTGAAATCGTGTAGAAGTATTCCGAAAAAATTCCAAGGGAGTACGATAAATATTACCTACAAGACTTATTCTATTCAATGAATAGAATCTCGAACGTAACGCATAAATGTTGGGTAAAAATGTTTGTACAGGTCTTAGACTTTAATGGAAATTTATGTGTTCGATTAGAACGTGACTAGAAATTATGTTGGTTATAATTTTGTGTAGCTATAATAGGTCAGCTATTGATTAATAGATATAATATTTTTGTAATTAACGCTAGAGCTATCGAGCTATTAAACTAGGCAACTTTTATAGATCATGAACTAGTACGTTAAAAGTTAAATCGATCCTCCTGGCTAATAATGTGAGACTATAATAATTATGTTCACTCTTGGAATATTTGTTTCACTTGCCTCATTTGTTAAGTTATAATTGTTTCACGCGGTTAGTCGAAAATGTGATGATCTGCGGATTTTTATGCATTTATGGCGAATTTGATTACGTGAAAATCAACAATATCGGCGTTATACGCAAAAATATATGGAATATCCAAAATAAAGTATGTATCTATTGTTGTATTTAAAGAATGAGAGTAGTCTCTACTAAGATACCATATTTTAGAGGTGCCTTTAACAATATGATGTTGCATAAAAATCAGCAGTCTAGTAATAAAATGTTACATTTATATTCAACACTTTTTATTTTATTGTACTGTATTTTGTAATGTAATATATCACTAAACGACAAAACAATAAGCTATTCGAGGCGAACAGAGTAATAACTGGACTACGGATGTTTACGCAAATTCAGATCTTTACAGATAGAATAGAAACGAGATCTAAATAGAGGGTTGTTTTCCATCCCAAATACCATAATTTATATTTTGCTTTCAATATTTTCTGTACTTTCCAATACCTCGAAAAGTTGTATTCTCTAACCTTATACATATGTAAATTTCCTACAAATGCGTGCAAATACTTTGTATTTTACTTTCAACATTTTCTATATTTCTCAATACCTCGAAAAGATGCATTCTCCAACTTTGTACATATTTAAATTTCCTATAAACGCGTAAAGTTCCGTAGTCTAATATAATAACAACTCACATCTCGATCTTAGTCGTAAGCGACTCGATTCGTTACATTCGTCCACTTTTTACAAATTCAGCCACTTCACGCGACACAGTGACGGTTGCCAAGTTACCTCGTGTCCCCAGTAGCAGCGAAAGCCGTTTTCCAATTCACATTGACCACGTCTCACGTTACATTTAAATTCATCTCCCTGCATATTTTCTCCATCTGTACAACGACACCACGCATAGCTACGACCTTCAAAACATTCTCTCACGGATATCCTTGCTCGCAACCATTCTTCTTGCGCTTTCCGCGTGGCTGATCGCAAACTCGCGAACGGAATGCTAAAACTTCCGAGTTCCGCGTCGTCTCGCGGCGAATAATGGTCCTCCAGCGCGGGACATACGATGCAAGGATATATCGCAATGTAAGTCAATACCGTGAGCTTGGAAACCGAGAAGAGAGCTTTCCTGTGTCCCCCATCTCCCTTAATGTAAATTTACCGTCTCGTAGCTTTTCCCGAACTGTATCCACCTCCGCGCGGTGTCCTTTTCGCGGCCACAGGGTAGTATCTCGAATCTTATCGCGGCGGGGTAACTTTACGGGTGAGCTGATAGTCGAGGAAGAAGTTTCGTTGAAGTATCCAAGAGAGGATATATTTGCGTAACGCGATTGTTGCACGTAACAGAAGAGAGGTTGGAGAGATCGGTGCAAAAGTTACATCGAGGATAATGCAGATGTTGCCGGACAAAATTGTAGACAATAAACGTTTACAGCACGCGAGGCGCTCGAGGTGCACAATGGGGAGGAGCTTGTAACAAGCTGCGAAACGTCGCCCTCACTGCGGGCATCGAGGCTTTCTTTGAAAGTGGAATTTAATATTCCGCTGCTCCGCGTACACTTTAATCGTCAATTGCGGTAACGTTGGAAATGATGCCCGGAATATTGTGCACGGGAAACTGTATACCGGTGTCCTATCGGCGAAACAATTCAAAGAAACAGCTCGTACGAAGAATTTTAAATTGGGAGAAATTCATCGCAGGAATACCAAAAATTTGTAATGTAAGTGCAAGTGTAAGAGAGAGACGTGTTAATTTAATGCATACTGAGTAACGTAATTTACGTTTTAAAATGCAGCAATAAGTTACATATTTGCAGTCCTAAACTGTTTTGTATTTGCTCTCTTTATATGGGACTTTTGTTACTTTCGTTTTATTTAAAACGCAGCGCGCGTTGTAAAAGAAGCTGGTAAAAAGATTGCAAGGATGGACCAGATGATTTCATTCGTTACTATTTATCGATTAACAGATATAAACTCTTTGATACGTAAAATTAATTAAATACCATAGGCGAGCATTAACTCGATTCATTCGAATCAAGATTTACTGAACGTTGATCTAATAACAATTGCTTATCTATGTAACTCTACTTCTTAAAGAGCCAATCACTATACCATTTACCCCCATCACTTCGAATATAACTTGAAATCCATTCCAAATAAGAGTTGTTTTTCGAATACTTTTACACGCCACTGTACTACTCCAGTCATTTCGTTGCCCCGAACCTAGCGACCAGCGAATATATCTTGCAGAAAATTCCTCATCCTATTTTACCATGTGATCCTCCAATTATTTCGAACAGAACAGCGCGCAAGAAAAAGAAGTCTCGCGCAGGAAACTGCTCCGAAGACCCCAAGAGATGCTTCTCCCATCGAATCGAAGGATTCACCTAATCCAGGATCTCGAATTAATCGAACTGTCGGATTATCAGAAATAAGAGCCAGCGTTGCGTTGAAACCACTGTCGTGCTACAAGCTTGGAAGCCTTGCAACTTTAATGGTACCGCTTCCGCGCTTCGCAGGATGACTGATCAGGCTTGTGCTCCGCGAGAAGAGAAGTATCGACGAACGTGCAGGCGAGCGCACTCGCCGGTTAGATTGATTTTGATGGATGAAGAACGCCTGAACGCGGTTTTACTTCAGCTACTTCCGCGCTTCCAATGCTTCCCCCCACCCCCCCAACCCCTTTTTAATTTCTTCGATGATCCGCGCCAGCTGCCCTCCGACTGTTTCAGAGTCGATCAGAGGAGGGTTTAGGTCAATGAGATGTGCATAGTCAAGGAAGGCTCCGGGGAACTTTTGTTGGATATTCCAAGGCGCTTTTACGGTGCTGTTAGACGCGTCGGGAAATGATCAATGGAAGAGCGATTGCGGATTTCGTTGGCGTGATAAGGAAAACATGATGGAATGTTTGCAGATTGGAAAGAGAAATTTTAATGCTTGGTTTATGGACATCGATAGCATAGTTTCGCAGATTTCATGGAAAATAGGAAATAATACATATTTATATTATATATATTTATATTGTATATATTCATATTATATATATTTATATTGCATATATTCATATTATATATATTTATATTGTATATATTCATATTATATATATATATATATATATATATATATATATATTTATAGGAAATCCTCCTTTGTATAGTTATTTAGTTATTCAGTTGTTCAGTTATTTATACAATTAAATAAGTAATAAAACATTAATTCGAAACTTTGGAAAAAACATTTCATATGCATCAAGCTAATAGATTGATGACTGCATATATTTTGTCATCCAACCACAGATATAAGCTAGGCAATAGAACACTCTTGCCTCTCGTTATCAAGAAATTTCGCTATTCCTCTGCAGAGATTTCCAAATGCCGATGAATTTATTTATTAACGAGGGAATCTCGTAGAACGACAGCAGACTATCCGCGAAAATTTATGAACGCTTTACGCCCTCGTAAAACGAGCAGGATGAAATTGTAAATTGGGAAAAAAGCATTCTGGCCGGCGGCGAACGAACAGCGATACGTTTCCACGTGTGGTAGAAAAAACCACGCCGTTCCGCGCGCGGGTCTCGTGAAATTTTCATGGGGAAATATCGCCTCCGTCGAAAGTACGTCGCGATACGGCGATACATGCTCGTTGTTTCTTTTTTCCATTAATTAAAACCGACGTGACTCTCCATCGAGAACGCCGAGGAAATAAAAACGTAGGGAAGCATAGCTGTGGTGTTTTTCGCGTCCCTGAAATATTCTCTGGCACCATGCCGTGACTTTATATCAAACATAATTTTCATTTTTATTCCACGTTCCTCCACTTACGTGAAAACATATTTTATTGCGCCGTTCTTTGATAAATTTTGGTTTTTGAAATTAAAATGCAACGTCGTGTGTTCATTCAATAATAATAATCAATTATTGATTAATAATAATCATTAATAATAAATTTCAAGTTCACAAGAGGGAGTAATGAAAATTTAAATATCCTCGAACCTTTTATCTATCGCGATTAAGCAAGAAAACGAGTTTACGTTTTGTGACTTCGAATTTGATTAAATATCTCTTAAAACGTATTATTTGAAAATGGATTTCGTTGGATTCGCATGGCATTCTCGTCGTAAGTTCTCGGATTCCGGATGATGTATCGGCGGGACGTCACACAGGTTCGAGCCAAGTCCCTCTTGAAACCGGTGGAAAACAAACCGTCATCGACGAGGTGGTTTACGGATAAACGAGACCTGGTGACAGATAAACCGGACGAGTGGGGAGGACGAGGAACATTAATAGATTCATACTGGTTGGCCGCGTGAATCGCGGGCGCAGCCCTGTTTTCGGGCATTTTATCTCTATTTTCCGAGCGCGTGAATACACCGGACGACGCATTGAAATATGTGCATTTCATATTTCTCGGAAAACGCGCCACTGATTTCCGAACGAACGCGCCAACATCCCGATACACGCTGGAATACACGGCTAAATAATAAAATAGAAAACATTGAAACGACTACAGAGTCCGGGAGCCTCGGTCACTGAAAAATCCATGCCCTTTTATTGACACGGGAAACATGATTTCGCATTCGTTAGCATATTTGAAGAGGCAGCCGGGGAAAAATACATGGGCAGCAGGCTGTAAAAGAAAATATTTGAACAGGCGGAAAGGCAAGAATACGTTTGTTAGAATCGGAGAACGAACAACGGAATAATTTGAGGTTTAAGTATTTGTATCGGTGTTTTCTTCCATATTATTCTGATGTACCAGCTATATGGTAAATCGGTAAATATGTGTAAATATGTAAATATATTAATAATATATATTTAATATAATTAATAATATATATATATGTACAATACTGGTATTGTTGTAACTAATATACTCTTCATTTTCAAGTTATACATAAGAGTAATATATCATGGAATCAGTGTTAGAAATAATTAAGAATAATTTAGAAATGTGGAAACAATTGAAAATGACCACATAGAAGAAGCTGAATGTGAAATTAATGCTAAACTTAATTTAACGAATTCAATTCGAAAATCTATGGAAACCTGTAATTACAGTGATTGCCTGCGAACGTAATTAGCCTCTAAATGTTGTTCGATACTGAAGTGTGACGATAAACCATAGTTTGTATATATTTATAATTCGTAGCAGAATTTTCGCAACGAAGTCTACATATGCATATAAATAGGATAAAGTGATACACGAAATTTAATTTCACTTATATTTGTAGATAACGAGCGGCAATAATGTATGTAGCATTTTAACCTATGAAACAAGTGCTTTGAAATGAAATAAAATGGGATCGCAATGTATAATTGTACGATTGGTTGAATTTAAGAACGTTTCGTTAACGTTAATTAAACGTTGTCGCTTACTATTGGCAACCCAATAAGAATTCACAATTTGTGATTCCCTTTCCTTTCTTATCAAGTATTTTCCGGTTTCATACAGCTAATAAACCGAAATACGTCATTAGAGTTAACAATTTAGAATAGCTACTTAAAAATAGCGGTATTATACCGGTATTTGTAATACCGATTCAGTCTTTTATTAGGATTCGCATTGCGTTGGATTTTCATCAAATGAAGCTATCCAGATTTAAGTCAAATTCGAGTACAATTCATGGCATTTGGAATTATCCAAATTCGAGAAGATTGTTTCGCGCAATTATAGCGAGGAACGCGAACGCTAAGTACTCGTGGAAACAGGATTGCAAGGAATTAGAAAATGTGGTCGATAAGTGGCTTCGACAGTGTCAGGTTGAACAACGTGAGTACCGATTACGCCGGCCGTTCGAGGAAATGCCTTCCATTAGAGAAATAATGGCACGGCACCGAAGGATTTTCATGGAGGATTAGAATCCCCGGTAACTCGAGTACCTCGATGGATCCGGACGCTCGAACCGTTGAATTTTTCGTCGAGAAGCGTTACCTTCTTTAGCCCAAACTTTAATGCGTTAAACAACAGCACTGCGCTTACCATGTTAAAAGTTCACCAGCGAAATGCGGAATTATTCATGAAACGGGTGGGCGGAGTGTACTTTGTTATGTGGGTGAAAAAATACGAAAAACAGCGTTAGAGCGGCGCAAGATACCTGCGAGTTTAAAGAATTAAAGAGAGAACCGTGCTTACGCAGCTGTGTCTGACCGCACACGCTCCTATTCTACTGCGGCCGCTCGCCGCACTGCGAGAGTTTGCAAGTAGTATAAGTCTGTCAAACGTCAGCCGTTAGAATACTAAACGGAATACAGTTGACCCTCGAAGTGCGCGCGGTTTTTCGGCGGTCTTCGGAACTTCAAAAATTACTATAGACTCTCGTGAAGAGTATTAGGTGTAGGAATAAATAATTCACTTTGTTTATCAAACTCAGCACTTACTTTTAACCCTACTGTTCGCTTTACTTATTTTTCACATATATACTTCTTCGATTTACACTGAAACACTTTACTTACACGATTTACACTCTCGAAGTACAATAATTTGCAGGTATTTCATTAGGAATAGCTTCTATATTTTTGCATATTCCGTGCATTTGGTGCATTTTTGTTCATTTAAATTTTCCATAAACGCATACAAATTCGCAGTCTACTTATAATACTTAAAGATCGAAAACTATTCTATTTAGGTTACATTTGGATATTCATTCGCCTCAGGGTTGCTTATTTGATTATTTCATTGAATTGAAATATATTGTAAATACTGCGTGTAACTAAAAAAAAGACAAGCACGTGGTTGTATTAATATTCCACTAAATATATTCCAACTAAAATATTCCCCGGAAAGAAGTCTCACGTGATGAATGCAAATACGATTGAATACAAATTCATCTTCACCGACCCAATTATAGAAACAGATCATTCTTATTATTGGCGAAAACGGTACGATGCGAAAAAAGCTAAAGAGACATACGTCCTATTCGTCCGCGACAAGAAGAAGAAGGCACGCAAGTATTTACATTCCCGTTCTAATTATAATCTATTAACCTCCATACACGCACATGCATTGTTGACTATTAACCGAAGACGTTAAAGATCGACAGTGGTTTAATAAAGATTATATAAAGATCGACAGTGGTTTAATAAAGATTATATAAAGATCGACAGTGGTTTAATAAAGATTATATAAAGATCGACAGTGGTTTAATAAAGATTATATAAAGATCGACAGTGGTTTAATAACGAAGACGGCGTGTTGTGATAGAGAAGACAGTAGACCATATTTACAGTAAGGATGTAAAGACTCGTCTGCCTTCTTTTCGTGGACGGACAGTAGACATACAGGCACACATTTTTCTTACACCAGTGTCGTTCCAAGAGACTTCTCTTAAGCGCTGCACAGTACTGTCCGTCTACGAAGAGAAGACAGACGAGTCTTTACATCCTCACCGTAGATACTCTCTTCCCCATCGCTACACGCCGTCTTCGTTATTAAACCACTGTCAATCTTTATATAATCTTTGTACAACCACTGTCGATCTTTAACGTGTTCGGTTAACAGTGAACAATGCATATGGTCGTAGGGAGGCTAGTAGATTGTAATTAGAACGGGAACGCAAATACTTGCGTGCTCTTCTTGTCGCGAACGAATAGCAGTACTTCACCCCTAAATTGCGAACCTCGAAACGTTTAATCGCCCAGACACCGATATCTGCATCCCGCCATATGTGCCTATTCCCGGAAGCCAGTTTCAGTTGCTCGTTGTACGCGTGCCTATGCATCTGCCGCTTGCTAAACGGACGCGTCTCGTCCTCCCCGTTGAATCCGTGCATTTATCAGGCTCCAAGGAGCCGAATGCTACACAACCCCGAGCCATGCAATTGGCCGTTGCGTTGGTTCTCAGGTTGCGGCCACCAACTGCATATCGTTCGACTGATCGAGCATACGAGTCCTCGTAGCCCGCTTTCTCCATTGTTGCCCGCTGCCACTGTCACCGGTGACACCTATGCGAAGGGTTGTCTTGTCGACGCCTCGCGAGGCTATGATGCGAGGCGTTGTTCCGAGAAAAGCCCAAGGGAACACCACCGGCATTGTTCACGGTAACATTCTGGGACGATTCAAGCACCTATCGATGGCCAACGATGCGCTATTCCCGTTGTCATTTCCGTAGAATTCGGTGTCTTTTGGAATGGGGAACTTCATGTACGATTCTCGTGGAAGTTTTGTCGTGGAATTTTCATCAATGGGGTCATTCCGCGCCAAATCGATCATTCTTTTCCTTTCGGTGTCTGGGATTTTCTTCGAATTGAAATACGTTGCGGTCTACGCGAAATTACGAGGGGTTTAAGCCGTCGTTTTGCCAATAATGAACGTGTTTAAAAATTGCAGGCCATTGAAGTTTGCAAATTTCAACGCGTTTCGCTAAAAGTATCTTTATAAAGGTATTTTTATCTCCGAAACTATTAACGATACGAATTCTATTTTTTGTTTAAATTTGAATCCTAAAGGTACGGTCTGTTCAGATAAATTTTTCTTGAGTCGTAGAAGTATGTTTTTAATACTACAAATTATAAAAGAACTTTTATGTCGCGAATCGAGGTTCAAGGTCTATGTTTGAATCTTTTCTTGTTGGCTGTCGATGGTAGCTGATAAACGGTGCGTGACTGCACTGTTAGAGTATAAGTTATTAGAGTAGTTACTATATAAGTTATTTAGAAAACTTCGGTGGTGTCATCAGTACGACTTCGAATAGCTTCTCTTTTTAAAGGAAAAGTGATTCAGCCGTTTGCGGCAATGAAAGAGTCGAGCATTTTCGTCCAATTGCTCCCTAACGGAAACGGGAGTCCCTGCCTGCGGTGGTTTCCACTTAAACTTACCAGAAGTGTCACATAGCTGTCTATCCTGGCTATCTCTCGCGGTGTTAATTAGAAAATAATTATGCGGCGCAATTTCCTGTATCCTTAATTAGTGGAATGCGTAATTAAGAAGCAGGAGCAACGAGTCTATGACGACACTTCGATAAGAATGGACCTCGATGGACGAACTTTCGTTTCTTCGTCCTATTTATACATATACACAAAGGGTGTCCCGTAACTGGTGGTACAAGCGAGTACGGGATGATTCTACGTGAAAAATTGAATCGAAAATTTAGAATAAAACTTTTTCATATGACGCTTTATTTTCGAAAAAAAAAAATAAGTTTGAAAATTTGTCGAGTGCGCGTGCACTTGGATCAGATTCAGCTCGACGGATTTCATTGTAGATCACCTCCATTCTTGTTCGTAAACGTTGTCAATGTTTGTGTTACACCCAATGGATCGATAAACAGATTTCCAGAATTCGTCTAATTTGTGAACTGTTGGAAGTGATGTCCACGCTGTTGCAAACATAACTGTGCTCTCCTTATTAAATTGCATCGAACGTTTTCTAATGTGTCGTTGTGCATATATATATATCTTTATTAGTTTCCTGTTAGGATTACAATGGTTTCGTTGTCTTAACAAAAATAACTTGAATACATTATCTATTGTCTATATTTGTAGGAGTGAGAACGGACGAAAGGACGTAGTTTTAGTTTAGACTTTCGTTCCTTACGATTTATGACAGAACCCCTTGAGCCGACGCTGTGCAGACGCGCCCCGATGTGACCGTGCAGGACAGTTTTCCCTTACCCCCCTAGGTTTAAGTTTAGTTTTAAGGATTGCCATACCGAAGGAGATGGGCTCGGAGATGGAGAGAGCATCGTGAGACGCCGAGAAGGCAGGTCGTAAAGTGTAGCGTAGAAAATAGCGTGGAAACTTCAATTTAGCGTAGTAGCGATATCACGATCTCCTTTATAATAGTTTTTGTCATTCAATAATTATATTATTTAATCCATACGCCGACTCGTACATCGCCCGTGAATTTCCCATCCTACAAATTTAATCTACGTATTATTTTCTCCGTAGCATTTTCGACCTCCTGCTATCAGCTAGCAACGGAAACGAATCGTTGGAAACGCGGCGACTTTCGCCGAGCTAGTTAAAGACAGAGACGCCGATAGGAACGGGGAAACGAGCCCGGAGATTCGTAACTTTCGATCTGATTCCAAGTTACGACCGCTTCCTGCAAACGTTTCTAACTCGGATTTGTGTACATCCACCTTCGCCGTCCTCCCACGTACAATTACGCGAAATTCGCTGGATGCTCTGTCGCTAATAATTTCGCAAAGAGTCATCGGGGAATGGAGGGAGGGGGGAGAGATAGTTCGACGAAGGTATTTCCTGCAGGAAGAATCTCGTCGGAGACGGAGTTCGATTTGAATTGACGCAGATAGCGGGAGTTGGGAAGTACGGAACCCTCGGATAATTGATGCGCTATAAGATTTGTATGTGCAGCTCTCGGTTTGGAAATTCGCCGAATTGCAATCTCGTTTCGAATTTTTATTAACCCTTTCGCTAAGGTAGATTTTTATCGTGCAGTCTTCGGAACAATTTTAACGACTCACAGTAGCGTCCTTGTTTATCGAAAGGCTAATATAATTATGGACGAAATTAGGATGAAGTTCATTATTAATATGTTTGTTCCTCTCTCCGCAATACGATGTTAAAAGTTCGTTTAGAAATCAGTATGATATGTTGGCAATAAAATTTGTTGCGCTAACGGTCCTCGGGTCTTTTCTGATCTCTCACACGGCAACGTTATAAAATGACGGAAATTAATTGTATTTAAACTCTATAAGGTAAATGCGAATACAATATGGCGAGGTAAATATATTCGTAATATAAGATACGTAAGGTGCACGATATTTACGTTTCTACAGCACATTTCACGCGAAATTCTCTAAAGTTATTCGTCCGATTTTCTCCTTCACAACTATTCTGAGACTTCTCAGCTTAAAAAATAAAATGGGTATCTCTGTTACAAAAATTCGGATAATATTCCAAGCTTTAGACTTAGAAACAAATCTCCATTCGGGTGAATATTCACGGTTCACCGATTCCTGAGACGCAGTGTCCAATCCGCGTCGACGTTCAAGCGTTCGCGAGTTATTCAGAAATGGAAGAGCGAGCTTGTAAAGCCGGTAAGGCGCGAAAGTTCCACGAGTCGGGCTACTTTATCGCGGCATCGATAAACGCTACACATCCACCGGGGTAAAAGAATTCGGAAGTTCCAGCGAGGAGCCAACAAACCGTTCCGAGCTGACGGCAGTCGAGTTGGCAACTAGTTTTTCGCCAGCTCCAGACAGCAAGTTCCTCCGCGGAACTTTTCTTCCTCGTATCGCACTCGAACGTATTCCGTTCCCAGTTTTCCTGCACTCTTCCAAGGGCTTCCCGCGTCGCTTAATGAGAAGTCAATGCGGCCCCGTTCCCTGCGAGAGATTCGATTTCTTTTCGAATTTAATCTACCGGAGAATCTATTCGGAATCGATTCGGAAATTGAAAAATTGAAAATCAGTTTTGTTAGACAGGCTCGGGTTAAGTTCCCTTGGGGAGAGCACTATTACATACTCAAAAGGAGAATTCTGTTTTGTCGCTTTTTATACGGGTAGTCGTGAAGATCTGCATAGAGTAGATGTCCTAATTACTGCACTTTAAGTTCATCGCGCAACTTCGTTTAATTATTTTAGAAGTTATTTATTTATTTATTTAACTCCTTGCACTACAGTAACGTGTCACACACGTTCCACTAATTATGGCGAAGATTCGATAAAAGTGGTTACTATTGACGGTGAAATTTAACTTGAATTCCAATTTCAGCTTTGCGTTATAACGATGAATATTATGAAATAAAAGCCGGCCGCAATATTCAACTAATTTGTCCGTAACATGATATGAGAAAAGTGATTAGCCAACCCTAGCATACGTAAGTAGTAAAATAATCGTAGCGCAAGGGGTTAATAAACGGGGAAAAAGAGAACCATTTGGTGTACAATAGTATTTAGTCGCCGGAACAGAAATCGCGTATCAATTGACGTTTAAAACGATTGAACGATGAAAGCATATCTAATGCTCCACAATGTAGATTAACATTAATAGTTACACGATTTATACGATTAAATTCGTCATGTTTCGTGCGGTGAAATTGCTGTCTAAGAAGGATGTTATTTCTAGTGGACGCCGATGAGAAGTTTATACGAAATAGAGCCAAGATTCCAGGACATATAATAATGCATATAGGACTTTATATGCAAATACAATGTCAAGCATTATACGTCTCTTATCAAGGGTTAGTTAACTATTTAACCTAATAATCGTTTCAGTTTGGAGGACAGCATTAGTGAACATCTCTTCTATTTACGAAGATTTATATTCTGTATCGAATACGACGTACTACTTACTAATTCATTGAAAATATACAACAAATCCAAATATCCCTTTTACTGTCGCTTGAACAGTTATCATTTGATTGGAAATGATTTTAACAAATTGGTTCGTGTGACAGATAAAGGATAAATAGTAAACGTACTTGTGCTCCCTACTTCAACTCGTAGACATTCGAAAGATTCTCCTGAACGACGTTTAACGGTTCGAACAACTTCCGGAAGCAGGACACCGGAAGCGTTACTTATTCAAAGTGGTTCGGAAATGAATGCAAACGAAATGCATTCGACGGCACTTTGCGAATTCATCGATATACAAGACGCCGTGTTGCGGGATTCGAGTCCAGGGGAAATCTTCGCCCTCCTCTTCGACGTCTATCCGCAGCTGGCTCCAGGCACTTCGAAATGAATGGATCCACCGCAGAGTCCAAGATGGCCAACTAAGACGAGCGATTCGAGAGGTTGATCGAGAATTATAGTCGTCGCCTCGAATCCCAACGCTGTCGTTTATATCAGTTACCCGGAGCAAAGAATCTTCCCGGGGGTTCCTGCTTCCCGGCTTATCGTCCCTTCGACGTTGAATCGATCCTCCGGAAATTGACGTTGACGCGCTAAGCGAGTCTCCATGGAACGAAGAAAGCAGCGAAGTAATCAGATTTGCCTGCTACGGAGAATGATTCAGGCGGATGTTTGCAAAAAGGGAAGAAGCAAAGGTAAATAGAGCTGTGGATGTTTACGCGTATTTAACCGGTGTTACTGTTGAGGCTTTCGAGTGCGCAAATCGTGTCCATTAACGCATTCGCAAGTAGGGATGGACGATTCTGAATCACGGCGACGTAGATCGATTCGTTAGGAAATGGAGCCTTGAAAAAATCGATTTAAAGAGGATCGATCGAATTACTATTTGTATCCGTATACACGATGCATTGGTTACGTGCTTTATCGCGGAACTCGATTTTCTAAATCGGACGTAGAATGCGATGTTCTGATTCTTACGGAGCTTTAGAGCAGATTTACTAAATCAAGTTCTTCGCTGAAGAAAGATACGTCGATACTAAATGTGTATAACACGTATAACATTATCGAGATACCAATAGTATCTCGTGGCAAACGCATATGGAATTAGTTTGATTCAATTTCAAAGCAGCTATCATCTACTAGGTTCAATCTGATAATAGCGCGCTGTTAAATGTTCAAATGTTCGACGGGGAAATTCAAGTTCGGGCGAATGCCGAGATTTTCCAACCGCTAAACCGTGAAACGCAACTGTTCCAAAACTCGGGGAAACTTTAAGATTCCACGAATCGGTAGGATTTAGGGTCAAGGATTGTAAGAGTCGCGCCGTTGGAAGATTTATAGCCGCCTAAGTTTGAAGTCGAATCGTGAAACTTTAGAGATGGAGACCCATAGATCAAGGCCTCAATCCGAAACATTAAACCCTTGCTATCGCGAACGTACACATTACCATCCCTCTAACTGTCTATCAGATTATCAGGCGTACGCGAAAGTTTTAATCTAGGCTTGACGACTTCGTCGCAACCGAACCAGTTTTATTTCCCCGCAATGGTATCCGAAAACACCGAATGTCGTACGAATTGGGGGAAAATACTTCGAAGATTAATTTGCGATACGATAGTCCTGCGATTATCCGATCTAATAGAGGTGAGGATAATCTAGGCGTCCGAAAAATGGCAGAATTTCTTTCTCAGGCCAAGGCAAATATAAATACATATGTGTATATATTATCAAAAAAGGATACTTAATTTTGTAGCTTTCGCACGTGATAATAACAGTGGAAATATGTACATGTTTTAAACGCACATTCACGTTGAAAAGTATTAGGACACTTATCGAAATAGTTCTCAAAATTACTTGGAAATTATTGAAATCTTTAATCATCATCCGTATCATCTGCTTTAGAGTTCAAAACAACTTAGATTACAAAGTTTCCAATTTCAAGGAAAGTTGCAAGACAGTTCAAATTCGCGATTCGTCTGTTCGAGTCGTGTCGCTATTGCAGCTAATGAGTTTTTTGCTTTACGATCAACGAGTCGAATAATCTGGGACTAGTTTACTTAAAAGAAGTCGTCCAATTGTCTTCTTTATCCAACGAATATTTCATACAGAATTGAAACTATATTAAATAATGAATTTCATATGGAAAGAACTTTTATTCCAAGACCTATTCTACGAGCACATAATATAAAAGATAGTTAGGTGGCCTGTTTTAAGTGGGACATCCTATATTACGTATATATACACTTACTGACAACAGTTCAGAATCAAAGTAATCATTTGCAACGTTCCGTATATTCTTCATCCTTTGAAATAAATAGCTTAGAATAAAAAGGAGCATAAAAAGTTAACATTACATGTGCCAATGAACAATAAATTATCCTATTTTTAATTCTAATCTACATACGTACCTCGGAAGATAAAGAGTACACAAAAATATGGGAATGATTACTTTGTTTCTTAACTTTTGTCAGTAAGCGTGCATATAGATATATATAAATAAGAGATAATCGAAAACTTTTACATACGCAGCTAACAAATATTTAGCCCGCCTAGACAAACGAAAATGAAATGTTCCGTCGTTTATTAACATCACCGAGGGATAAAATATATAGTATTCCGTCATATTTCCCCGAGGTATATTCACGCAAGCTGACAGAAAGATTCATACATCTGCGTTCGCGTTTCCGCGAAGAATCGATGAAAAGAAGAGCGAAGCGGGGGATATAGTGGAGCCTCGCGCAGCAGATAACCGAGTTCCGTCCTTTATCTTTGCTCGCGGTGAGCACGCGATAAATTACCTAGATGAGATTGTTATGTCGAGGCACTTTATTCCGCGCCGCTATAACAAGTGGCTCGGTACACTCTTCGTTTCTTTGAGGCGGGGCGCAACGCTGAAGAACCTAACGCTCTATACGACGCGGTATAATGAATTCCAGTAACCCGGTCTTCGTTCAGCCTCTTCCCTTTTCATCCCTCTTTCATCGGCCTCTCTCTCTCTCTCTCTCTCTCTCTCCCGTTCGTTGGCTGCATTAATAACGCGCCGCTACTACGAGGACGTACTAATCGGGGCAGAGAGATGAATATTCAGTCGTCGCAAAGAATGTCGGTGGATTCGGACCCAGAGGGTGGCTTCCGGTGTTGAAAGCTCGTTTAGCTTGCTGTCGCATGAGCGTTTCCCTTGACCGATCTTACGTATGTTTTTCTTTTTCTTATTAACCATTTCTATATAGAGGATTATGGTGAAACTATTTGGTTATCCGGAAAATTCGTGCAGCAATTATATTTATATAATTTATGTGCAATATAATAATTTATATTGCACATATTTCGTAATGTTTTTCGCATAAGCAACGATTAGATCTGAGCTGTTCAAGTTCAGTTTCGAAAAGGCCTTTGGAATAGCAAAATATGCTTCTATTATAATTATAAAACTAACTATAAAAATATAAACACAGTCACGTAATAACTTCCATGAACCGTTGGCTCTTGGGAATTTTTTAAACGTCGCTTCTGCGGTTAAGAAATCTGAGACAATTTCAAGATATATATAAAACTGGCGAAAGCATCTCTGATTTTTCTTACAATTTTTTACGTTCGAGATCAAAGAGAATTGAGCTTGAAACTGTAACGCACGTTTCCGCTTGTAACTTCTCTAATAATACGGTGGGGGGTTTGAAACTTACCCGACAATGTTTTACTTGAAAGACCTATTTATGAACGCTGATAGTAATGGAAGGGTTAAGCTGTATGGAAAACGAAAGACATAAAGACGTTCGTTTGACTGTAGCCTTAAATCGATGGTTTCTGTTGCTTTCGGTGCCAATTACTCGAACAATATCACTGTAATGTACAGTAAAACACTGTGGTTTGATGAAACACGTAAGAAGTTTACAGTATAAGCTAGAATACTCTGCTGGAGAAATATTTTATTATCGAATTTTTGGCGGATCGAGTGATTTGGGCGACGAATTGGTGCTGTACAGAAACATCATCTTTGTTCGCGTGAATTTCCGCAAAGAAGTCTTTGATTAGACGACGACTGGCACAGTTCGTTACGTTGATTCTGATACCGAGACAGCTTTTTTTATCGGATTTGGCGACAAAGAAGACAGGGAAGGGTGTCGAATTCAGTTTCTCTATTAGCACGGCAATCTCTTGATTCGCGCGGCTCGTGCGAAAGGGAACGTCTGAATCGCAGAGTGAATTTTTAAAATTCAATTTCTCTTAAGCTTCTGCCGGCAGTCGCCTTTAAGCAGATGCCGCGGCTGCCTGCACCTGATGCATTCCGCAGCCCTCGTTTCTCATTCGTTCTTCGAAAAGTTGCTTTTTCAGCTTGCGGTTGCGTTCAAAGAATAATACACGTGATATAACGACTGCCTGTGAGTAAAATATAAATATTCCGATCATTCAACGGCTGTATTCCCTTTGTAACACGATTGTCTGCGTTGCATAATGGTAAAGAGCAGCGAATAAAGTCGGAGTTAGAAGAGTTTCCATCGCGAATTCTTTCGCGAGAATTGTATCGCGATCCACAAAAATGGAACATTTATGGTACGGCCATAATTGAACTTTGCATACTTGATATATTAGATTGTTGCGTAATAAATGTGGCTTTAGCGATGAAAGATTTCATCGACGTACAATTTGTTTGTAATAAAAATTTCCAATCAAACTGTGGATCCTCTGAATCAATAAACTCTTGTGTTATCGTGATTCAAGTCAAGTATTAAATGTTTTCCAGTTTTCAAGTGGCTGAACAAAAGACTTCATCCAAAAGCAATGTTTATTCTGCAACACCTTAGTAACGGGTTATTGCTGTTACAAAGAGATTCGTTCGTTTATTATCTGTTCTTTTGTGTATCGAACACAAAATCTGGATTATAAAAATATCTTTGTCAGTTTCGTTTCTTAGCGGATTGATTTTGTCTTGCGAAACGTGATGCATGCAAATTTGAAATTATGCAAGGGGAAACCAGTTCACGTTCTTTTATCAAACGTAACGAATACTGTGAAATAAATTACTTTGAAGTCATTATTTTCGGTTTCATTTTTGAGCGAACTGGTTCCTTTCCGCGTAACGCCATTCAATTATAGTCTATCCTTTTGCACCTCGTCCCAATTAGAGTAACTTTAAATGTATAAAATTTGCAATAAGCGAAGCGAATCTTTTCACGGTTTGCAATCTACTTTTCCTTCAAATGTGTACGACGCAACCTTCTCTTTTCAATCCTCTACAAGTTTTTGCAATACCTTTCTTCAACCTTGCGGATTTTTGCAATTTTTTGTAATCCGTTTCAATCTTAAAGAATGTTAACATGTACTGTAAATCCATCGATTTCTTTTCTACTCCTGCCAGCTTTAAATCTCAATTAATGCGTTGTTTAAACTCTTACGATTAATCTTAATATTTCTTTGTACTCTAAAGGATTTACCTCGGTTAATAAATAAATAAATAAATCGTCCGAATTTTGTAGCACGTTTTCCAACCCTCTGCATTTCTGCAATTTTTTGCAACCCTTTTTCAATGCTTTGCATTTCAGCAATAAATTTTCCAGCCCCCTGACATTTTCGCAATTTTTTGCAACCCTTTGCATTTCAGCAACTCACTTCTCCAACCCTCCGCATTTTTTGTAACACATTTTCCTATCCTCAGCATTTTTGCAATTTTTTCGCAATCCTTTTTCAACCCTTTGCATTTCAGCAACATATTTTCCAACCTGCTGCATTCTTTGCAACGCCTTCTCCAATCTTCTGCATATCTTCAATTATTTGCAATCCTGCTGCAACCTTCTGTATGTTTACAACCCTTCCAACTTTTTGCAATCCTTTTTCTAACCCTTCGCATTTTTGCAGCTCCTCTTTTATCCCCGTGTATTTTTCAAACCCGTTGCATCTTTGCAGCAGCCTTTTTAACCCCATGCCTTTTTTACACCCTTTCATACTCTTTATATTTTTGCAACCCCTTTTTTAACCACGTGTATTTTTTAAACCCATCGTATTTTTGCAGCTTCCTTTCAACTCCGTGTATTTTTTCAACTATTTACATTTTGGCAGCCCCTTTTTTAATCTCGTGCATTTTTGCAGCTCTTTTTTAACTCCGTGTATTTGTTCAACTATTTACATTTTTGCAACCCCTTTTCTAACCTCGTGTATTTTTTAAACCCATCGCACTTTTGCAGCTTCCTTTCAACTCCATGTATTATATCAACTATTTACATTTTGGCAACCCTTTCTTTAACCTCGTGCATTTTTGCAGCTCCTTTTTAACTCCGTGTATTTTTTCAACTATTTACATTTTTGCAAACCCCTTTCTAAGCACGTGCATTTTTTAAACCCTTCGCATTTTTTGCAGCCCCTTTTTTAACTGCATGTATTTTTCAAACCTCGCATTTTTGCAGCCCCATTTTAACTCCGCGTATTTTTTCAACTATTTACATTTTTGCAAACCCCTTTTCTAACCTCGTGCATTTTTAAACCCTTCGCATTTTTGCAACCCCCTTTTAACTCCGTGTATTTTATCAACTATTTACATTTTTGCAACCCCCTTTTTAACCTCGTGCATTTCTGCAGCTCCTTTTTAACTCCGTGTATTTTTTCAACTATTTACGTTTTTGCAACCCCCTTTCTAAGCTCGTGCATTTTTTAAACCCTTCGCATTTTTGCAACCCCCTTTTAACTCCGTGTATTTTTTCAACTACTTACATTTTTGCAACCCCTTTTTTAACCTCGTGCATTTCTGCAGCTCCTTTTTAATTCCGTGTATTTTTTCAACTATTTACATTTTTGCAAACCCCTTTCTAAGCACGTGCATTTTTTAAACCCTTCGCATTTTTTGCAGCCCCTTTTTTAACTGCATGTATTTTTCAAACCTCTCGCATTTTTGCAGCCCCATTTTAACTCCGCGTATTTTTTCAACTATTTACATTTTTGCAACCTCTTTTCTAACCTCGTGCATTTTTCAAACGCTTCGCATTTTTTGCAACCCCTTTTTGAACTGCATGTATTTTTTAAACCTCTCGCATTTTTGCAGCCCCATTTTAACTCCGCGTATTTTTTCAACTATTTACATTTTTGCAACCTCTTTTCTAACCTCGTGCATTTTTCAAACGCTTCGCATTTTTTGCAACCCCTTTTTGAACTACCTGTATTTTTTAAACCTTTCGCATTTTTGCAACTCCTCTTTAACTCCGCGTATCTTTCAAACTACCTATTTTGGCAGTCCCTTTTTAACTCCCCGTATTCTTCAAACTATCCACATTCTTGCAGCCCCTTTTTCAACCCCGAGAACTTGCCAAACCCTCGGCGAAATTTTAAACCTTGAAACTGTCGAATTCTCCGCAACCCTATCCCTCCGTTGTAGCAATATCTGACTAGATTGTAGCGCGCAGAAGACGTCGAGGGGTTTCTCGGCATAACTGTAGCCAGAGGGTTGGATTAATTAGTATTCCGATCGCGCGTGATTTCAGTCGAAATGTCTTGTCCCTCGTAGGCAGGCTCTCTACCCCCTTCGGGACACGTACGCCGCATCTGGATGCGCATCACGGCGCATACGCGCGTATCATCGTTGGTCGATGTAGACAGCACCACCCGATACCTATCTGCCCGTATGCGCTGATATGGAGTGCACTTCCGGCATGCAGGACGTTATCAAATATTCAACAAGCGACGGAGGTCGGCCGGTGACGTTGCTGGGACGAGTTGTAGAGGGTTCGATCAGTGGCGTTCGCCTGAAGCTACTCGAATTCTCCCACTTTCCAATGGAATTTATATCGCTGTTTGATTTTTCACCTCCTTCTCCTATTCCGTAGCCGCTTGCGAAACCGACGACGCAACGATCCACGAGTGGCTTTTCAAAGGCGGCGTTTCTCTTTGCTAATAAACGAGAGACTAACGAATAAAGATCGCCTATACTAAAGCGACCGAGATGCTTCGATTCGAAGTACGTGAGAAAGTCGACAATTATGTAGTAATATTAAGTTGTTGCATGTGAAATGGCCGATTTTATGCGGTTTCAATTTTTGCAGTGGTTAATTAAATAAAAGAAGCATTGAATGACGTTTTACCGTGCGCAAATATGAAGCTAGAAGCTTGCTGAATTTAACACTATCGATGGATCGTTACGCGTTTTAAAAGGGAATAGTGAAATTCGAATGTTTCTCATAAGACGCTGTTTAAGATTAATGTCAAGCTAGAATGCCGTAAAAGTTCTCTTACTATTAATATTATTTGCGCATAGACAGATATAATTTGTGAATGAACACCTCAGCGTTAGTTAATTCGGTTAACGCAAGTTTCTTCGAACTTTACACAATTGTGGAAACTGCATAAGCGTAAGATAAAACAGTGACGAAGAAATAATTATCTAATTAGCCGCGCACGATGCATTAGACGGTGAACAGGTTAATCTTGAACTCAAAACTCTAAACTTCTACCTTCTCAACTTCTCAGTACACCGAACTCCTCTCCGTTCTGGTCTTAAACCTTGAATTATCAACTCTTCTCCCTCTTAACGTCGTGCACCGAATATCGTACACGGAACTTCAAACCCTTCGATTCCGATATCAAACCATCGGCTCACATCCCTTTCCAATCTAGACCCCCCCAAATTCTTCTCACCTTTCTCATCTCGAAATCCTTAACATCACCAGCTGCGCGTAACTTAAATTTCTCTAGTAAGCTGTCTAATACGGCAGTCTCTCGTACCTCAACCCTCCGAGCTGCTGCAAGCGAAACTTGCAGTAGAAATTCTTGAAGCTAATAGGCGGCTTGGGACGCGCTATGAAGACAGTAGTGGGAAGTCTACAGTGGAACCGGAAGCCGTCGCCTCCTCGTTCGCAGTTCCTAAGGACGAATATCACGGCGTGTCACCTGTCCGACGTCTTATTTGCTCGGAAGAATGAATTCATCCTCAACCCATAGCAGCGAGGAGTCCGTGCAATAATCGGGATTTGGAAGATCGCCACGGTTCTGTCGCGGCCGTCCTTAATTCTCTCAGCCTAATGTTGTCCATGATTAATGGACCGGAGAAACGTTGACGCGTGATACCAGCCATTTTTGTATTGTTAACGCTCGACAGTGACAAAGTTTGCCGCCTAAACTGCAAACATCTGTCGCGTTTTCAGCTTAAAGGCTTTTTAATTTACGAGTAACCGTGTGCTTTACGCACGCGCACAGAAACACAGAGAATATTTCGTAATAGTAATTGCTGAGGAAGAGAAAGTTGCGAATTCGTTGTTGGGAGAGAATAATGGCGAGCGAGTAGAATAGCGAGGGCTGTTTAAGAAAATGGGACTAGTTTGAGAAGTTGATCTAGAACGGCTACGATGCGTTTAATGGACCGCTCTGGTTCGATTGAAACTCGCGTTTTTTTCGGTGTGATTAAAGAGAACGATCGATCATTCGTAGTCAGCACTTTAAACCGAATGCTTGAAAGCCGGAAGAAATTCGTGCGAACTCGTTTACGCGTGTATGTTTCGTTGTTTTGGAAATTGTTCCTGGCAAATGCAAGAAATCTCTGCCTTCTTTCAAAATATTAAGTCATGCCGTAAGTTCGTGCAACAATATAGTAATATTACGTCTCGCGATATTTTTGATGTATTTAACGATTAACCCTTTGACGAGTACGGAATTTTATTTTCCAATATAACAATGGTTTTCATGTATATATATATATATATATATATATATATATATATATATATATATATATATTATTACATGTGTTGATATGGAAGATGAAAAAAAACATAATAAAGATAATAACAGAATATTGCAAACAGCCATTTCCATCGACGAGAGCACAAAACCATAGGTCAAAGGATAAGGGTAAATGACATCAAATGTAATGCGTATATACGTTTCGTTCGCGAAATTTAATTAAAAAATCCACCAATTTTTGCTTATCACTCAAACGGTTCAAATTTGATTACTCGTATAAATTGCTGCGAATATCAGCGCGCAACCATGCGACAATTTTTTCCTTTCCTTCGTCTGGTATTTCACCCCTAAAACTCACCCCAGACTCAACGCGATTAACCCCTCCAGCGATATATTAAACTCTTCGCTCGCCTCGCAATATTTCTGTCGCGTTTCTTCGAGCTCGCCTCTGATATATAGCTTCAAGATATAGCATCGAGAGTACGGATACAGGGGGGGGGGGGGCAAAGAGGGAAGCTTAGAAGAGGCGTCAGAAAGGATGCCTTTTCTAATTTCCTCGGGGAAGATAAATTCGGTACCGCGAAACGAAAACTCCTCCGTCTGTTTCTCTACGCGAGAGGATTCTTTAAGTCTACGTGTGTTCGTGTCGTGGGAGGAGTCGAAGAAACGAGGACCGGATTCGATTCATGGGCCACACGCCTCGGCATTTCCTTAATACACAACCGACGCGTGACGTACTGCGACGCGGCCAGAGGAATAATTGAAACTGCAGCCCCTGTAAATATGCGCGCCGCCTTCTAGCAGAATTGCGCTGCCGGCTTCTAGGCAATTTCTAACCTTCCATCCCCTTCTTTCGCCCTTCTTATTACTTTCCGCTTCTTTCTTCGATTCTAATTCCGTAGTTCCCGCAGCGGCGAGAGATCGATGACCCAATTGGAGAATTCAGCTGCTGTTTTACTACGCGATCGCTGAGATCTATCTTCCGCAATTGAGTGGAATTCTTCGAAATCGTTGGAAGAATTGTTCGTCGCTAGACTGCGGATCTTTGCGCAAATTCAGCGATGTTATCGTCGGAAATAAAGGAATAGTATCGAAGTACAAATCGGTTGTACCCTTTAAATATTATAAGGTGCACTTTACTTTACATATTTCATTGTTTCGCACACATTTAACACGTTCGCCGGCGTGAATGCTATAGCATTCATTTTCATTGCGATGCAAAATCGGATGTATGCCATAACATTCAAATTTATAAGCCACATTATCGTGCATTTAATTTACCACGAATTTTTTGAAGTTATTAAGCGCTTCGTTGTAATGGCGAACCGGTCAACCACCTGTCTATCTTTGCAGCTTATTAAAATTTTATTATTGCATATGCATCTATAATTGCATAAGGATCCGCAGTCTAGTTATGACAAATGCAGCATAGTAAGTAACAAATCGCGATTAGTTTGCGAGTAGAAACGAGACTCTTCTAAATATCTATAGATTTAACGGGTCACAGTTCGAGTTTAGACCGCAGTACGCTCGTAGATATGTCTGACCAGCGACAGGGGCTATACCACTGTCGCCACGAATCCAACCCAGGCGATCCGCAAGAGGATAGTTCCCCCCCCCCCCCAAACCTCTGTTGCACCGTCCTCCGTGACACTAGTTTAAACTACCTTTAAAGTTTCAGTCTGACACTTCCAAAGATATTCCCTTTCTTATATGCGGCTTCTCTATTCATACGATATGCGGTTACTTTGAAATTCAAAAGTGTTCAACGTAAATTAAAACTATACTCATTATTACATCTCTGTTTCTATATCTCGCCGAAAAAATTGTAACTATGTTTCACATTGTGATTTACCTATTTTGTAAAATATCCGAGCCATTGTTTAATAATCAGAATGTTTCAGTCGTATAGTAAAACAAAATTCGGGTGGTTAATTGTCGGTATTTTTATAAACTTGCGGTATTCGAATGCGAACAATGTTCAATGATAAATATTACGATTTACCGAATAGAAATTGGTTCATTTTTACCGGAGGAATTGGAACGATCGAACATCGTTGAAGCTTTATACGTGAATAATACGTGGACTGTAATAATATCTAGTTAAAGTTAAAGTAATTGAGTTTATTCGCATTAAGGATTGTAATACTGGTAAATTTCGAAAAATAGCATACAAATTTACCGGTGATAATTTGTCTCTTTAATACCGATAATTATATGAAGTAAATATAATAATAGAGTGCATATATAGTGTATGAGTTTTACAAGTTCGGTTATTGCGAATTTAGACGCATTTCTTTAACTCTGCCATATCGCAATAACAAAGTTGAAGTTTCAACGAGAAATACAAATAAGATCATTTATCTTTTCTTCTCCTTCCAATTGAAACATTGCGATTTGTACTTCCTTAGAGTTCCCTTTCTATTTCATACACTGAAAAGTTGATCAAAAATCTGCCTAAACCATATATATAACTATATATATAGTACTGATACGCACTTAATAATACTTAATAATAGGTGCACATTTCATCGTTATTAACATTATATATAACTATTATATATATTATAATTATATAATTATATATAATAGTTATGTATAATACTAATAACGATGAAATTTGCATCCATTATTAAGTACTATTAAATGCGTATCAGTTCCATAAACGTTCTTTTCATCTGTACACAATTTCCTGCGAAAATAGTTAATTTTCATAAAGATATCGCGCCAGCCGCTATCCTTTCACGGTAACCTTTGGATTTGTAGCAAACATCGAAACTCCTAGCGCATACCCAATATTTCTGCGTTACATCCGAAAATTGTAACTGGTTTTCTTTTAATAAAATTTCGTAAGGAAGTTGGTAAGGAAGAATAGTGGTCGCGTTTACGAAGAAGAACGTTCACGGTGGCCCGGGAAAAAATGATCAGAGCAACGCTCGGAGCGTAGAACGAGGCAAGCCGTAATTCCTCTTCCGGCGAACATCGCGGCACCTTTGCAACCGGCAGAATTCTTCTCAGTTGGCGTGTGCTTCTCCGCGTGGAATTTCCGCAAGACGCATGACTATTGCGGCTAGGAAAATAATTGAAGCTCTACCTCTTCCGTTGGTAAATATAGGCTGCGCCATCCCCCGAGGAAGTCGCGACAGTAAATTTCAAACCCGTTGCATTTTCTCTCTTTTTCCCACCCCAACTCTCAGGCTTCTTTATGCCGTCTGAATCCTTGCGTCGCATCGTTCAAATATACTATTAACATTGACTGACAATAAGCACAGGATAGACCATCCATTTATAAGGAACATCATAAATTTCAAGCTGAAATTCGGATCGCGTAAAAAAGCAGAGGCTTCTTTACGCCCCTCGCGAGTTGGAATGATTCTCGTTTAAGAATTATATTCAATCCAACTGTCAAAGTTGCGAAAGTTAACCCTCTATTTTAAAATTAGGGATGACAGTATTGACTCGGTCGTTGTTATCGTTAAATTATTGAATTCGTAAACAAAAACAGGCGTTTGAAGAGTCTTATTATTTTGTTTCTTACAGTAGACACGCTGGATCGTAACAGATAAGAAAATAGACGCGTGATTTTGATAAATAAATAATAAAAATAGTGCAACGAAGTCGTAGTTGATTATTCAGCCGGCAGTAGTTTAGTCATTTACTTTATTGTATATATTCTCTTATTATTAACAATTGATCTTATTGAATTCCTTCCGATTTCCTGAAACAGCTACTCATTTCGCGATGACACCAGCGCAGTTAACGCTTTTGCTCACGAGTCAAGCACGTACGAGCTTTCAGACGAAAGGCGACACCTAAAAGCTCCCCGTAAAATCTATAGACAGACCTTGTCGCTGTCTCCTCTTAGATGCCAGCATTTCCCCTTGGCGAAGACCTTTTTGTGCACTTAGCCGGTCCAACTCGATGGCTGGATTTGGTCGAGCTTAGCAAATGCTCGGCCGTAAAACGATTCGTCAATGAATGTCCACTGGTTGCTAGTTTAGAGTTGCTTCGGAAACGTACGACGGATTTCGCCAGGAACACGTCTCGTGTGTTTTGCAGTGCTACGATTACTTTATTAACCCCCTTGTCCTTACAATCCTTTCGAACATTATGCAACGGGAGGTTAGCTTTTCTTTTTAACCTTAATGCTGTGTCGAATGCAAAACGGTAAAATATTCCAGGTAATTTGTACTTGGTAACGTTCAATCTTACAAATTGGAATTACAGTTATAATTTAAATTGAACTTTGGAAACGATACACTATGCTTTCATTGCAATTGGACTATAGTTTTTGCACCACGAGTGTAACTCGTTGTTAGAAGGCAAAGGGATTAAGTGGAATCATATCGACGGAAAGGTACAATAATTAAAAGTTCGTAGCTATTTCATTTTTATAATTCTCCTATTTTTTATTTCTCATAAAATATTCTCTTTATAATTCTCATTTATCAAACATACGTTGCGCTATGAAATTTATACTTCCGGTGGATTCGTAAAACGGAACACAATTATACTTGTTACAAAGAATTGTTATTAACTCTTTAAGAACAGAATAGAAGGTTTAGTTATCAAATTCAGGAGATAGCGGTTAGATTTATCCTCCACGCGTTTTGTTAAAATTATACACGTATCACAAATTATAGCTAACTCCGCAAGAAACACGATTTCGCCCATTCGTTGTCGCTAATTTCCCGCGGCACGCGATCTACAAACTTTCCGCCCGAGATTCTTCCTTTTTTCGCTCCCGTTGCCCGCAATTTTTTTCTCCGCATCGCAGCAAGCGAAAAACGAGGATTTTCAGAGTACCGCGCGTGTGCAATCGTCTAACAAATGAGTGGAAACCGCGAGAAAGAAAAGCTTGAACAGTTGCAGGGCGTTACGTGTATCTTTGCACGGGATTTATGGTGGTCGAAAACCTCGGTTAGGCGAATTTACGCGATGGCAAAACTTTAAACAACGTCAAATTCGTCGCCTCGAAATGTTTGGATTTTTCTAGTATTCACGCTGCGACTAACCGGAAGTAGAAAACGAATATGCTGGCCATTCGAATCGTAAGCGATTTCTACTACAATAAGAAGAAATCGTGGTCTTCGGTTCATTGCAGAATTGCTACGCCTAAATTTATCGAGCGAGTGAGAAACTTCTGCCATCTGTTGTGTTACAAACAGTTTCACAAGCAATTATAAATTAATCCTTATAGACAAACAAATTACAATAGAATTATAGAATATCTTTAAAATATTCTACTTCAACAAACCACTAATAACGATAAATAAACAAATGGTATATAAAGTACTAAAATCTCTAATGCTTCTGTTACTTAACACTAAAATTATTCGGGTGATCAAAATGACCGATTGCAAGTTTACCACCAAAAATTACATAAGCTTGCAACGGTGCATTTTTTAAAGTATCCAAAATATTAGAATATTTTTAGTATATCACGATCTTGGAAACCTGCATACTTATTCTGTATCAATGCACATTCAACCAAAACGCCTAATATCGAGGTTGAAATTTAATTTAAACCATAATTTTCGCTTCGTATCATAATATTGGAGGTTATCGAATAAATATTGCTTATAACATTTAAATGATACGTATTTACGTGACACGATAAGAAAGCAGTGATCAGCAAACTCTATTACAAGTACATAATAAAATAATCGTAAGGCAACGGGGTTAAAAGGCCCAAAAACTTCCCCGGAATGTTTATGGCGCGAATTCGCATCGTGGAAAGCGTCACTCGATAAAAGAACCCGCCTCGAGAAGCCGTGAAAAGAAAAAAGAAAAGAAAAAAAAATAAAGGTGAAGCATCGTGGAATATTCCTCGACGGCTGGTTCGAAAACGTCCGGCAAGCCGACGGAATGTTCGGGAATAAATTCTCGCATTCCACGGAACGGTGGAAAGGGGTTGGGTGATCCAATCGAACAGACGTAGCACACCGCACCGTTCGCCTTTGGCCCGTGGAGTGGCGGCCGGAGAATCAGAGGGTGGTTGCAATAAGGGATGACATTCTCTTACGTCTGGAACAAAGGACGAGCACACGGTGGTCCTGGCCGAATGTCGGGAAGTTCCATTATGCCTTCCAAACAATCCCGCCTTCGTTCGAAGACGCTCACGAACAAGGCGCGTGCACACGTTCGCGATACACCGGAGGGTCTGGCAAACGTTGTTATTCGGCGGTCGAGCGGCTCGAATGTTTGTTCGCGCCGTGAAGTTGCTTATGAGGCCAAACGCCGCGACGCCTGGGGAGCTTCAACGAATCGGATCCGCGAGGATCGATAGTCCAACTGCCTTTGATCGCCTATGGAAACGTTCGGTTGGAATACCAGCGGTTGCTTCTTGGTGGCGAGAGAATAGAAATCGAGAATACTGATACAGTATTGTTGATTGGTTTAGACACACATAGATGTTGCTAGATATCGCGGAGTCGAGGCAATTAAAAATCGCATAGCATCGATATATCTGTTCTAATATAATTGACTCTTTGATTGGGGAGCACTCCAGGTTTAACATTATACCTGGTGAAAGTATGTTATCAGTATTTTTTTAATGTCTTTTATTCGCCATTCATTTCGAGTTGATATGAATATATCATCATAACAATACATCAATATATAGGGTTATCCACAAGTACCTTTAGAATGTTGAATGAGAATATCTGTCAAACGCAATGTTCGTTAGTAAAATAGAGGTGAAAGAAATAAAAATTGAAACGAGAACGAACGAAGATAATAGAAATAAAAAACAGATTAGAAATGGGTAAAGCAGAAAGGGAAAGAAAAAAAGCGAAGGGAGGTGTTCCTATAGTTTATTTTGGATAATCCTTTATAATATATCAGTGTATTAACCCTTTGCGGACGAGTGTCGGCAGATAGCCGCCGAAACTCTCAATTTTCCGGGTAAATGTCGATTTTCAAAAGAAGAAATTTGTGACACTAATAGAAATGACATAATAAATATAAGAAACTAGTGATACTAATAAGCACTTTTGATAATAATTCGGCAAAAATTGGTTAAGTATTATTAAATTCTGCCTGTGATTAATTCATCACTGAATGAAAATTTGTTAAGTGTTATTTTTTTCTCGTCCGCAAAAGGTTAATATATCAATGCAACAATATAACAACATATCAATAGATCAATATATAAATATCTCAATATATCAATATAACAATATCTCAATATATCAATACCTCAATCTATCAATATATTAATGTATCAATATATCAATACCTCAATCTATCAATATATTAATGTATCAATATATCAATACCTCAATATATCAATGTATCAATATATCAGTATATCAATATACCAATACATCAATATAGCATTTCGACTGAGAAACAGAAATATACACATATATGTACATATTCATATATATTTTTGCATTTCAATGCATAGGTATAACTGTTCTTTCTTTTATAAATTTCTATTTCACACTTTTATCATGTTCGTTTTGCACGATCTTAATTTTACAGTAGCTCATATTTTCTTTCTAGACTATATACGTGGTAAAGAAAGAAAAATACCATATAGAAGAATCTCCTAATAAATAATCATTTTTTTCCAGTTAAAAGTCGCGGTTATTAATGGTATTCTCGTAATGTTTATAATATAACAATATTCTAACGATGACGAATGAGAAAAGAACGAATGAATTCCATTAAACAATATTAATTTTTATTGCCGCGTATAAAGAAGATTCTCGCTGAAACGTTGCCAAGTTAACAGGTTACTTTAATTTAGAAAACTTCTGTCAGAGTTAAGTCGAAGGTTCGCCACGATGATATACTAGAAGGAGACACGAAAAGAGGATCAAGTTGACCGGGGAAAGCTTCTGGGGGAACGAAATTTCAGTTTCGGATTTCCTCAATCTTGGCGATTACGCTTCCCTCCCTCGGTGGACGAATTAAGATTCATTTTATCAGGAACGTGCGACGGAATTTATGCGCCAATTATTTGTCAGAGAGAGCACGACCGTAAAATTCAAGCAGAATTAAAGTCTCCTCCTCCGAGTTCCGGATTTCCACGCGTTTTTTCCTTTATAATTACGATAGCCGTGGTCTGATTAACAAAAATATTGCCGCCTTGCAATTAAAATGCTCCTAAAACGCATTTATAAGAAATATCCATATAACATTCATCAAAAATAGTTACAGCCTGTGTTTCCAATTTATAGTGTATTTTATTTTACGTTACAATAATTGTTCATTTCAGAGATATTGCTCGAAACGAGTGGTCAAGTGTCTTTCATTCACGCTTACGATTAGTCCTTATTTCTGCTAAACTAAAATTGTATTCTACACCCTTCAAGTTTGAAAGTAATGAATGGTTAAATTTTCCTTCTTCTCCTTTACAAAGCTATTCATAGCAACATACGCGTACCAAATTGGCTATAGCATTCTTCACGTATACCACGTCGATGTACATGGTAGAAAAAGTGTTAAGAAAAACATTTAAGAAAGAACGATGCTGTAGACATTTTATCATGCCTATAAAAAGGCTGTTTGTTTTCGGATCTGCACGAAATTTGCATCGAACGACGTGGAATATTTTCTTACACATTTTAACTAAAAAAAAAAAACTGTTGCTATTTGCTGCATTGTTTGGACAAGCTGTAAATTCCTATTCGAGAAGAAGTGTCTTCTTTTGATCGAATAAATTGATCGGTTAAAAATAGTGGATTACTTATTGCGCCTAACAATATCGAAATTAAAACAGTAACGCCAAATGTTTATGTTTCTCCGTGCACCACGCGTGAATCATTTTTATTCGAAATTTGCCTCGTTGCGCAAGCTTAATCGCGAGTTTCCGCGAGTAGGTGAAAATTTCACCTCGATAATTCGTCGGAGCGTAAGGAAAAGGCTCATGGGAGTATTTATTGCGATCGGGAGAGCGTAAATACCGCAAAGGGACACGCGCGGCGAGTAAAAGTTAATACGATCGACTCAGTCGCGAATTTACGAGGTGTTCGATCGCGGCAGCCGGCATAAAACGTCCAATTAATCATTAATATCGTCGGTGCAGCGCTGCGTGCGCGCCATTCCGCCTTTCTCGCTCCGAACAACAACATAATTTTGCAGCTGCATAAACAAGGCTTAGTATGATTTAGTCGCGCGACCGAGCTGCGCTCGCGACTTCGCGTGCAAGCATAGCCGCTTCGCCGTCTGCTTTCCCCAACAGTAAAACGCGTAAGCCCCTCTTAATTCCGCGCCAACAAAACTGAAGCTTCGCGTGTTCCAATTCCCCTTCGAAGCCACCGGTTCTATTTGTTACGCGATCCCAGTTCTACACAGTTTGCTATCGAAAAGTTTAATATTGACAAATTACGGGACGTTGCGTTAATACTGGGGATACTCTTGGCGAGAAAGTTTTCATAATACGATTGTTGCGAGATGACGTTTCATCGAACATATCGTTGTATAAATTGCACAGCGCATCAAAGCAATCGTACGTGGACGTAGAAACATTAGGAAATATTAAGCAAAGTATCGGTTAATTATTAAGTAATCTTATTATATTCGATGCATCTTATTACAATTTACTTATTGTAATGTTTGCAAAAACTTATGAAGGAAGAAAGTTGCTCGAAAGAATTACGTCGCGAAAAAGATGAAAGCTTTTATGGAATAAGGAATTATGAAACCTTCTAATCGTCAGAGAATCATCAAAAATATGCAGAATTATTCAATAAAATGATACGTGCTTGCACAGTGACTTTGAATGATTCTCAAATATCGCTGCAAATTTTCCGAAACAACCTAATGACATTGACTAATAGACCATCCATATAGAGGAAAAATCATAAATTTCAAACTGAAATTTCGATTGTGTAAAAACGTAGAGATTTTTTTACGCCTCCTGCGATTTTGAATGGTTCGTTTAAGAATTATATATTCAACCCGACCATCGAAGTTGATAAAGTTAACCCTCTATAATGCCATGCGACTTAAAAATTACATATCCGTGTATTTAACTTTGTTCACGTTTATCTCGTTAGCATATCGCTGTATTATTCCATTTCTTCCCCTTTTAGTTGCATTAAAACTGGCCACTTATACAGTACGCGGTAATTCCTGACTTCTAGGTTGAAATGAAACGTTCGACTTAATTAAAATTGACTTAATCAAACATAATGACAGAAATCCAATGTACTCCAATCAAATTCATTACTACAGATCCGGCTGTTAAATCTGATCACGTACATCGGAAACAATTAATTGTCGCAGTATTTACTCATAATTCCCATCGTTTTAAAAACGCCGTTGTCTCATTCCAGTCTAAACTAATAATGTCGCATGTGGCCATTAAAATGGAAACTGGGCCAAGTAGCCCCCGGATGATTCTATACGAGAATAAATAGTCTATCCCACGCTTCGTCGGTTCTGATACTTTGCTGAATTCTCTCTTATTCAAACTTTTACCCGAATAAAATTCGCGAAATTCGTGGCGCGGAAAAAATCACAGCGTCGCGGCGCGATGACGAATCGCAGGAAAAAGAAAAAGGAAATCGTAGGAACCCGAGTATAGTAAGACTTTTTCTAACGTCCTGCGTCGCAGGCAACCAGATTCGGCAATTCGTTCCGCGGCGGACACTAACGAGCGCCAATATTTGTATCCGTAAATCACATGCCAATATTTGCCTAGTCGCCGGCAACATTTACCTTCGCGGAAAGTTTCCCGGCTGCCGAATCTCCTTCGTCGTGTGGCATGGCTCAGCCAATTACAGACGCCCCCTCGTAAACGTAGCAGCCGTACGCGCCGATCACCCCTTTCTAACATCCTGCAAAATCCTTTTACAAGACTTTGCAGACTCCTCGGAATGAGTCGCGACTTCGCGAACGGAAGAAAAGCCGGAAGAAACTTAAGAAACCGCGTACGTTCCAACGGGGAAAGTTGAAGAGAGAGGATTATTAATTATTCGCGGAGGAACCATCTTTCACTCGTTTCAACCCCTTTAAAGTTCCACGGTTTTCTTTCTATCGTTGCCAAGCTTAATTAACCTCGAATCGAGGAACTGGAAACGGGGAGGGAGGGAGGGCAGAGTAAAGTTATGAAATCTCGATGACACCGCACCGTCGTCGTCTCTCCGCTAGAAATTCTTCGTTTCTTTCCGCCGTCTTCGCTCTTGTTCCTTTTCTACAATTTTCGCGGAGCTTTTATCGGGTCCGATGGTGGAATAATGGTCGATTAAACGGAGGACGGTACTCGATCTTGGGAAAGGGTTGTTCGGAGGTCGGAAGTCTTCGAACCGGATAGGAGGTGTCGAATCGAAGCCTCTTTATCTAACAGGCGCTGTGGAAATCGACCTTAATCCCCCGGGGGCGATAATGATAACCCTTCGCGATAACGTTTCGATAATTAGTTACTTACGTGCCACGGGAATTCCGGTATTAACGCGTCGGATTAGATCGGCAATCGGCGCGAATGCGCACACAGGCTTACCTATAACAGACAAAACACGTCGATTCGTTATTTTCTTGCTGTCGAAGCTTCGTCGTTTCGCAGAGAAACGTTTCCTCCCCCACACTCCGTCGACGATGAAACTTTTCTCGCGTAAACGCTTGGAGATTAATTAACAACGTATAACAATCTACTAATACACGAGACAATCCTGAAACCGGTTATGGACATATGTCAAGTATAAATATATTAATAACGTTTTAATGCATGAAATGGTTTAAAATGTTCTATACATAATGGTTACACGTGTGTCGCATTACCACGCGGTTTCTCATTATTCTTTTTTCTTTTGAACACGCGAAACAACGTTTCGCAATCTTTGAACATTTCGCAAGCCGTCTTTGAACTTTATTTTATTTCAAAGAATTTTTAAGTAATTCCTCGGTTAAATTTCGTTTGAAAAACTAAAATCACAATACAAGTTAGTATATAAGGCTAAGGACAAATGAATGTTTCCAACTGCATTGCAAGAAATGATCGATAAAGCATGCGGCGTACCAGTACGCTTACTATTGTCAGTGGATTGATCGATTTAAGCAAACGAGCGGCTCAAATATCAACATCGACAGATTTTACTTATGCAGGAACTAAAATAGGACGAAAAAAAAAAACAAAAAAACGTAGAGATAATCAGAGCCTCGGTGGTGCTCGAACGATAAAGTCTTTTTCATCGAGAAAGCATCGTGGACGGTTCCAGTATCTCGCTCCAAATACTCCCTCGATTTTTCCAAACTTTCCTTCCAACTTCTTCCTTCCGTTCGAGTATCTTCCAGCTCACCGAGAGACACGAAGTTTTCGCGACGACGACTGGTACTCTCGAAATTACACTGCAAGCCGATCGTACTCGTGCCGAGGTAATTCACTTCCGGGTTTTAGATTCTCCACGGAATCGGCGCCGTAACTCTCGACGCAAACGTAACACGCTTGAACGCAGATTCCAACGGCGGTACAATGCTCCCGGCTCTGGGTATGTTTAAAGGGAACACAGGAGAACAAGGAGACTAGTTTCGCCGTCGTACTCGACCGAGCAATGTCACAGTGCTGCTCAAATTTGAGGAACTGCGAGAGCACGCTGTGTATATGTGTATGTGTTCGCAATAATACCGCGTTGCGGGGTTTAATTAACCCCGGAGCGTCCGTGGCTTAATTCCTCGTGTACCGCCGCGGAATAATTACTGCAAGGATATTAAAAAGCCCGCGGAAGCGAGAATCCTTCTCTCTTTTTCGCCGGGATCGCTTTTCGCCGCGACTCCACAACGGGAAATAAATACGAGTAACGTACACAGTTTGAGCTTCGGTGAATTTTCAGAGAGCTAGAACTGACATCCGGCTACCGAATCGAATTAATTACGCACACTCGTCCGTCTCTCGAACTTCTCCTAGATCGTGCAACTCCACGTACCGAGTGAAAATTTCGCTAATACGTTCTCTCAATTTGTGAAATTCGCTCTCTGTTTTCGAACGAGGACTTTTTTTCTTTTTTTATATGGCATAGAGGAATTTAAAGCCTTTTTTTCGCGTTGCTTGATTTAGGACGTTTTTAATATTAATATTGATTACTTTTTAAGATGGGGAAACATGACTCATCGAGTTCTTCACCTGTGGTCTTCAGATCAATCCTTAACTATTATTGTCGGACTGTGAGACCCCTAATAATAATTACTTATTCATCTCTACTTTACTTTCTGCATGATTTACGAACTTTGGATACATTTGAATTATAGCATAATGTTCACGTATTGAAATCGAACTTGGAAAGATTTAAGATAAATAAGCGGTCTTAAAGACGTAAATTTTAATAGGTGTGTAAGTAGTTAAGGGTTAAATGACGTATACCAGTCTTCGTTATTTTTCTATTAACCCTTTCGCTACGAGATTTTAAAATAGAAAAGCGTTTCTGATG
The DNA here is from genome assembly GCA_028830335.1 of Eucera pruinosa. Taxonomy (NCBI): domain Eukaryota; kingdom Metazoa; phylum Arthropoda; class Insecta; order Hymenoptera; family Apidae; genus Eucera; species Eucera pruinosa. Next base: position 15,388,953 of record JAMYCR010000005.1, read on the forward strand.
CAAAGATGAGAGTAATTTTTATTAATTTAACAATAATTTGGGTGCAAATATTTAGATGTTTAGTGTCATTAATATGTACCAATGATGAAAGTATTATTGTGATGTTTAAAAAGTATAGATGTATTTTAGCAAATGATGGCTCAATTATTCAGGACGTATATATACGCCCTTCGTAGTGAAAGGGTTAAGAACTCAACATCATCTTCTTTCTTTCTTATACTACATCTTAACCTCTTGACTTGCAATATCGAGACAAAATAGTTCTACGAATTGTGCTACAGATTCGATAAAGACAGATGCTATGAAGGATGAAATGGAATTTAAATTCTAGCTTTAGCTTTGCTTTATAAGATTGAAGACTATTAAATAAAAATTGCTTGCAATATTCAAACTACTTATACGCGATGTAATACGAAAGCAGTGATCAATTAACGCTAGCATAGTAGCATAATTAAATGTGTCTGTAATTAATGAAAGTGGTAAAAAAATAACCTCCCATTTACTTCGCGTTATATTAATTAATATAAAAAAAAAATATGGAATCTTGCTTTCCTTTTTCTCTTTTAAATTCCTGCACCTAATTCTCCCAATACGAACTCTCCACTTTACACATAATATTACCCGACAGCCTTAATTGTTACGTTAAATCGAACACGTGCAAATTACTCGTGCAATTATTTTCGCAACGTAAAAATTCTAATTATCGACTGCGCGATGAAATTGAATGATGCATGTATCCTACATTTGATAATGAATTCCACCTGCTTAATGGCCGATGCTCCATCCCTGAGATGCAAATGCCATTCATGCCATTCTTTCTCTGTACATTATGAATTTTCTGCGTGGGATCAAAAGCCAAGAGCAATAGAATGGAATAATGGCACGCAGCCGCTTGTATCGCGAACGGCGGCCAAGAAGATCCGCTAATTCGAAACCGATGGCCAGGAGGCAGAGTTTTGAAGTCTTAACGAAGCCCCAAGATTTTCACCAGCCATCGAATCCCCGATTTTCGTCGACCCTGCGAAGATTCTGCACGGAAAGAAAAGCTGAAAAGGATTCTCCTTTTCAAATTAGCCGAATGTCGTCCGTGCTTCGAGTTTCGATTCCCATCCCCGATTATTTGCCTCCCTATAGAAACAAGATGTCAAACAAACCTTTATTCTATTCTCGCTGTTTCTGTATTTAATCCGTGAATAGCTTCCTAATCGTTCTTTGGTTTACCGGACGCGCGTCGACTTTTAAATAAAAACGGGTTCAATTAATATTGTTAATGAACGCTCCAAAGTTTTGCGAATTTCGATGGCTTTGAATTCAGAAGCTTGGCGTTTGAAAGCTTAGAATTTGACAGGATGAGATATTGGAATGCGAAAGCTTGGTATTTGAAATAACCTGTGGGCTGTAGAGAGGGGATAGAATAGGAAAAAGGAAGGGTGTTGCGTTTCGTCCTGGGCCTGCTAGTGGACTCATCAGTAAGGCTACCTAGCAGGCCCTGCCTTAGACTTGGGATATTGGAAGGAAGGTTAAAGGCGGTATATATATGGACGAGGTAGTTGGAGCGAGTACTTTCGAGAAAGCCTATTTCGTATGTCCCTCTAGTGGTGGGTGCAGGAGAGCCGCCACAAACCTAATGATTTAAAATAAGAAATCAACAGCTACAATAATTAAATATTGATGCATCATATACGCGTATATACATTACATAGAAATACCGCATTTTTATGCTAACATGCGAAAAGTGATTGGTTAATATAGTTAGATCTAGACAGTTTAAGATGAACGCTGCAACCAGAAGCCATCCTAAACCGAAAGGTAAGGATTACGCGCGATAAATAAAATAAATAATAAAATTAAATATCGAAGCAACGAATAAATTGCGGATCTTTACACGAATTTATATTTCTATTAACAAAATCAAAAAAGCGAATCCAAGATGGAAAGTTGTTTTCCATTACGAGACGAAATATCATATAAATTATGCGATCTACTCACTTGAAATTTGTATACGATTGTAAACTTTTCTGAATAAGCTACACGGTAACACATCTTTTAAACACTTAATTAACTTACACCATTTCCAAAATCAGCCACTTATAATGACAACAGTCAATTCTTACATCGAACTTTTCAATTGTTCTACATTTATTTCCGTCTACTTTTTTACTATATTTTTACAGGCGACAGCGGTTTGACAGCAACGTTAATACCGCGTTTCCTCTTCCCTCCCGCGGTCTAAGTTTTCGCAGGCTGAAATAGCGCTCCGAGGCCACCCCGATCGCATAACAGCTCGACTGCCTGCGCCGCGTCGTACGATCGAAAAAAATACGCCAGCGAATCGTAAAACGCGCGCCGTGCTATTTTACGACCGGAAAGACTTCCTTCGAGTCTTCTCTTTGATGCCGCGTTGTTCCTTCGCGTTTGCAGCATTTCTCTTTCGACTCCCATCCATCGCCTTGAACTCAAGCTCAAAGCCTCGGATCTTTCTGCCAAAAGTGAAGGGAAAAATAAGGGAGGGGAGGGTGAAAGAAGGCAGGCAACGCCCTAACCACGTGCTGTATCGAGTATTCCGTTAGCGGCCTAGGCAACGGTTTCGCCCTTTGTGCGCGATTTCTGCTTGCATACGCGTCGCAAAGCGTCGCAAAGAGCAAGAATATCCGAAGGACCACTTCCGAGTTCCCTTGGTTTCTCCAGACGTTAAATTGCTACGGGAACAAGTGGCGATGTCTCTGCTTTTCCTCGCTTATCCGTGCTCTGCTCGTCCCGCAATCCGCACTCGCGTTGCCAGTTCCTTCCTTTGACCCTCGGCTAGTGTTAACAAAAATCTCCAGCACCGCCGGAGCACTTCATAGGGAACCAGGTTCAAGGCTTCTTTCTATGCGTTCCTCTGTAGATTTCATTATTTTGTTTATGGTAGAAGATGGAACGCGTTTCTCATAATATTTGAAGCGAAGAAGAAGTGTTTTAGATTATTCTGTGTGATTAGTGCGCTATGATTGGATCTTCAAAAATATAGCCGGTGAATTCTTTTAACAGTAAAAAAAATCTTCTTAACGGTTCTCTTTAATACTCAAAGAAGAATTTGATATTCCATAATATTTTAATACTCGAAAATATCCTTCTCTTTCTACCTATACTTCGAATATTTTAGATCTCCCGTGATTTAATCCGGGAGAACTAAATCTTCTCTATCCGGTAGTAGGGATAAATCTTTAAAGGTTGTAAAATACTGCAACAATTTGCAGCTTCCTTTTCAAAGCCGGGATATTCTACGTTACCTTTTCAGTTCTATCGCGCTTTGATTTCCGAGGGAATCTTCCAGTTTCTGCCATAGCAGTTTCTTAAGGGTTGATTCCAAGGTACTCGAGTATTCTGCACTCTCGTACTTAACATTCAATGAAGAAACTGCAAGATCTTATCCCCCCCCCCCCCGCTTTCTTTTTTTTTCAATTTTCGCCCGTGAGAATCGGCGTTCGCGCTCGAATGGAGATTAACAAATGTTTGAGAAAATACCACCGATAGGATTTACCTCTCAGGATAAAATCCTACCGGTGGTGGCTTTCACGATCGTGCGCCGGCTAAATTTAAAACGGTCGCGGCACCAGTGGAAACGTAAACGTGATTGGATTATCCGCCTTTCTTTTGCGCGCGACTTTCCTCCCGGCAAAATCCATGGCGACATTAATGTTTCCAGTTGCGTTCCCTCCTCGAATTAGCATCGTATAGATCTATTTAATTAATATACCGACGTGGCGAGATTAACGCGAACGAGGCCAGCAAGTAGAAGAAACGAATGCACGAGGAACAAGAACATAGAAAGTGTAAATTGGTTTCCTGGACTTTATTGCTTTCAGAGATCTCTTCTCGTTCTCTTGTTTCTGCAACACGCGAAGATATTCAGAGCCTTCCGGAGTTAAGCTGCCATATAAAAATCGTTTAATCGATTTAATTTGCATTGCACGCGCTGCGATAGAGCAACCGACTGTTTATGTTAATTGCAAGAAATCTAAATTACTATAAGAAATTCAACGATCTCCCCCATCTGGTATTCGTAAAAAAGCAGTCGGTTCTTTTCAACTACAGTGACTTAAAGTAAAACTTGGACACTTATAGTACCGTTCATAATTATTTGAATTATTTAACATGGTAATATAAAAGCTTGAAATTGAAAAGCTTGGAAATTGAAACGCTTGGAAATCCAAAAGTTTAGAAATCTAGACACTTAGAAATCCGAAAGCTTAGGATTTCAAATGCTTAGGAAACCAAAAGCTTAGAATTTTAAACGCTTAGAAATTCAAAAGTTTAGAAACCTAAACACTTAGAAATCCAAAAGCATAGAATTTCAAACGCTCAGAAATACTAAAGCTTGGAAATTCAAGCGCTTAGAAATCCAAAAGCTTAGGATTTCAAACGCTTAGGAATCCAAAAGCTTAGAATTTCAAACGCTGAGAAATACAAAAGCTTGGAAATGCAAACGCTTAGAAATCCAAAAGCTTAGAATCTCAAACGCTGAGAAATCCAAAAGCTTAGGATTTCAAATGTTTAGGAATCCAAAAGCTTAGAATGTCAAACGCTGAGAAATACAAAAGCTTGGAAATGCAAACGCATAGGAATCCGAAAGCTTAGAATCTCAAACACTGAGAAATACAAAAGCTTGAAAATTCAAACGCTTAGAAATACAAAAGCTTAGAAATCTAAACACTTAGAAATCCAAAAGCTTAGAATCTCAAACGCTGAGAAATATAAAAGCTTGGAAATTCAAACGCTTAGGAGTTCCAAAAGCTCAGAAATCTAAACACTTAGAAATCCAAAAGCTTAGGATTTCAAACGCTTAGGAATCCAAAAGCTTAGAATCTCAAACGCTGAGAAATACAAAAGCTTGGAAATGCAAACGCTTAGAAATCCAAAAGCTTAGAATCTCAAACGCTGAGAAATCCAAAAGCTTAGGATTTCAAATGTTTAGGAATCCAAAAAGCTTAGAATGTCAAACGCTGAGAAATACAAAAGCTTGGAAATGCAAACGCTTAGGAATCCGAAAGCTTAGAATCTCAAACGCTGAGAAATACAAAAGCTTGGAAATTCAAACGCTTAGAAATACAAAAGCTTAGAAATCTAAACACTTAGAAATCCAAAAGCTTAGAATCTCAAACGCTGAGAAATATAAAAGCTTGGAAATTCAAACGCTTAGGCGTTCCAAAAGCTCAGAAATCTAAACACTTAAAAATCCAAAAGCTTGGAAATTCGAACGCCTATCAATCGTTTCTTGAACCGTGGAAATGTAAGCGTGCAAGTTTTACTTTCAGCCACTGTGTCACACTATCCTTACCATAACTAGCCCCGTAAAAGGATGAAACTGACCAGTTTTTAGACTAGCAAAATGGAACGTGTAGCCGTTTCGAAAGCGTAGAATCGAGTCATCAGCTTAAAGAGAACAGCCGCAAGAAAGTTCGGAAAAGTCTCGCGGGAGATTTACCGCTAACTAATTCGCTGGCTCGGTTTCCGTGCCGACCGTGGTTAATCGTCGGAATGCTCGCCGCTTAGAGGCCGAGACTGCATGGAAAAACAGACGACCTTGCTTCTTGTGGTGTCCCGTCGCGCTCGTTTCACCCAGGATATAAAGTCGCCTCTTTAATCTCTGTTACACCGCCAACCGAGAGGGTGAAGTTCGCGGAAGGCGTTTATTGTCGGTGACTTGGCTCTCCTTTCTCTGTAAACGCGTCGCTGGTTTTCACCCTCTCTCTCTCTCTTTTTATTACTATCACTTCTAGCAAATTACACATATTTTTCCATAATAATGTTCATCATTCGCGAGACACGTATGCTTGCAGTTAATATAATTTCTATTGTAAAACGAACGTCTTCAAAGAGTTTGTTACGAAAGATTGCACGATTTGTAAAAGAAGAGCGCGGACGCGATATCTTTATAAAAATGAACACATTTTTGCGAAGAATTGTATATAAATGAAAAGTACATTTAAAAGACTAATATAAGCACTTACTTAATCATTTTGCTACTACGGACGTATACGTACGATTTCAAGAATTGAATTGAAGAAACAAGTTAAAGGAAAAGATTGCAGAAGTTATTTGACGGTATCAAAATTAAAAGCGTGTCCTTTCTCCGTTCAGCCTCGTAATTTTGCGATCAACGTTTCGCTTCTCGTTTTTAAAGACGCTGGAAGAAAAATTGCGGCAATGAATAGTCTTTCTCTAATAATAAATTCCGATTTTCATTATGCAGAATATACGATGCTCGAGATTACGATGGCGAGAAGAATTCGGCCATATTTTTTAGTTGCGCCTAAAGTGGGGGGGCGAGAATAAACGAGAGGATTCTTATTGGAGATGCTTGGCCTTTTATGCCGCAGGCGCTCCTTTATGTCTTGTCCAACGTGATACGATTTCGAACGCCGTAATTCAATTTTTCAAGAGCCTCTCCACACGTTCCGCCAATTTCACTGCCGCCAGAGAGTCGAAAGAGGCGGAGACAATCGTTAAAATGTAGCCTCGAAAGCCTTTTGCCACCGTCACACAGCGAGCTTTTGTTCCGATGAATAATCGAAGCGATTTTAATAAATTTCAGAATTAAAAGTGCTCGAGTTCCGCGTTATCCCCGCGATGATGCAAATCAGGGGTTAAATTATTATTTTTAATCAAATGCAAAGAATCGCCATCCTTTAGAACGTTTGTAATAATTTAACCGTGCAACGGCTATTAAAAGTTTTCAGCTAGATTCATTTTATTATATTACCGAAAGATGAAAAATATTTGACAATGAGATCAGAAGTAGAATGAATTATGCTCTTTTTCGTTTTGTTTTTGTTGTGTAAATTCATTCGTTTTTAAATAGATATAAAGGTATGCAACTTAAACGGAAGATTATTTTACATTTTAAATATTACAATGTTTTTTTTAATTTCAACATTTTATACATTTTTTCGTATTATGAATATCGTGTACTTTTTGGCACGTTTAAATTCCTCATAAATTCGTAAACATTCGCAGTTCGATTACTAATTGTAATTTATGCAATTTTAACTTACTGAATTGTTCGTAGACAATGGTGCAAATTATATGCTTCAAATTAAAGTAGAATTATACAGATTGATATTTCAAGAGAAACTTATCGCAATGCTAAGACTGTTTTCAAGAAAAATATAGTTTGTCAATGAACAATTCAATGTTCGTTTGGAAGATTTTATGCAGTACATATAAACCTTGAAAATGAATCATTTCAATTCTAAAGAAGACGCGTGACAACGTCCAACTACCAATTCGTAAAATTGTTAATTAAATCTGATATTTGTGCAAGTTTACAAGACACCGTACACGAATTAGAAGTACACTATTTAATGAATTAATGCCTGGCAGACTTTAATCCCTTGCACTAGAACGAGTCACACTCGTTCTACGAATTATAACGTAGATTCGACAAAAATCGATACCGCTGACGAGGAAATTTAATTTCAACGATAATTCCACCTCTACGTTACAATATTGGTATTTCCTAAATAAAAATTGCCCACGATATTCAACCAACTTGTACGTAACCTAATAAGAAAGCATTGATTATCTAAAACACTAGCATACGCCAGTAATAAAATAACCGTAGCAGTTTATAATCGGCCAATTTCATTTGCAACAACCTAGAAAAGCTTCGAGGCGAATGAACGGCCAATCATGCGAACATCCATCGCAACTATAGGTTCCGGATCCCGTGTATTGCCATCGTGAGCATGTTCGAGAGCGGCGATCAGCCCTCCGTTAATTAAAGGGCGCCGGTGCGTGTGCGGCTGCGAGCCCCGTGTCACGTCAATCCCGGTTGGAAACTTTTCACGCCGCAACCCTTCTTCGCGATGTCGCGGTGGACGATGTCAAACGACGGTTCAGCCAGTCCACGGCCGTTTAGTGGTCGTGCTGAGGCTTCCGTCCGTCCGCGTGAAACACGCGCCCACCCCAGATGCGAGAGTTGTCGTTTCGGGCTGGATGGAACGGACAACGGCTGTCCATTGTGTCCGAACAACGAACGGATACACACCGCGTGCGGGGGCGTTTTATTCGACCTACGGGTGTTGGTTAATCATACGTTTCAACCCTCGACCTTGTAGAACTTGATCGCCGCGTATTGTCGGCGAAGAAATGGTTTTTATTCGAGAGACGGTTTTTTCTTTGTCGTTGTTTGAAGTAAATGGAACACGCGCGTTTAAGAAAGAAACGAGTGAACGAGAAAACCATTATTATACACCGATTCGATGTCCACAATCGACGCAAAAGGAAACATACGTAACAAGAAGGAACACATGAAATCGTGGAAAACATCCTAGGGATTCACATAGAGCTTAATGATAGAAAGAAACGTATAATATTCGCATGGATACCTTCTCATCGAGGAATAACAGGGAACGAAAAAGTAGACAAGGTAGCAAAGGAGGTAACATTCCTCCCATTGAACGAAATTAATAAAGCCATGCCTTGCCATAATTTTGCTCGCGTATTACGCATAGCGCGGAGAAAGGATTGGAACGAAACATGGACCATGACAGGGAAAATGAAAATACACGTCATACAAGTATTCTACCAACAAATGTCCACGTGTAACGTGACTAGGGAAGAAAAAGTAACCATGACAAGACTAAGAGCAGGCCACTGTAAAATAACATATGAAAATCTTCTAAAAAAGAGAGAACCACCAATCTGCAATTCTTGCGATATAAAAGTGACAATTAACATGTTATAGGGTAACTGTTAATCTTTATGTCAGATATGTATATATACGTATATATGTACGTGTGTATTATCGATAATATAGATACAGATATGTAGGTGAACAATGAGTAATGCGTATAATCTTAACGACATCTAGTGATAAATTAGGTATCGATAATTGTAACAGCCTCCAATCTAACCAAAGCAATCTAACAGTAAACACGTGTATCGCTATTATATAAAATAAAACAGATCAAAAGGTAAAATCCACTGCTCTGTTTACTCCGCCAAAAATCATCGTAACCACCTCTTGAAATTTCAATGCTTAGAATTCTAAAGTCTTGGAAATTCGAAAGCTTGAGAATCGAGAAGCTTGGAAATTCGAACACTTTGGTACTCATCGATATATGAAACCGCTAATAATTACTTACTCATTATAGTATAATGTTCTTTTATTACTAAAATCAAAGTAGAACTTATTACAGATGCGCAAAGCAAGAGCAATTAATTGCCAATCTTTATTCGCCACTTTTATTCGTCAACGATAACGCGACAAACATTAACGATCTCGCGGACCACTAATAACGGTTGCATAACCTTTAATACGCGTAGCAGTTAACAGTTACATAGTGCCAAAGTTTGTGAAATATTTAACTTTCAACAAAAAAAAAAAAAAAGACCCAGTCCCTTTGTTCTCTTTTCGTACTAAAACATCTCCAAACACCAGTAAAATTCCACACGCAGTATCGCGAAACGTTCAGGGCGTATTAATAAATCGGTCAATGTCGGGATTCGGCTTTTTGCAAATCCCGAATTGGGAGAAGCTGGGATAATCCGGGTTGGACACGCGTGGCAACAAAGAAAAACGGGAGCAACCGGGTGAAGGATGAATGAAGAGGGATGGAGGGGGTGTGCACGAGCATCGACGTTGCACGAAACTTTTCAATGGGCCCGGACAGGTCGAGCCGCGTCCCTTTTTCCACTCCCTTGTTTTTTCTTCCCTTTCACCAGCGGCGTACCCTTCCTTTTTTTATTTTTCACGAAAGGTAGAAAGGGCGAGAAGGGTGAACGTGATAGAGGAAGCGAGCTTTTAACCTACATGTTGGCCGTTGCTCGTTCAATCGGCTATTCGAATTACGCCACCGGCACAATCGACTTTGTTGCTGCACCCTGACGAGCTCGACCCTGGTCCCGGGTTTCCGCGATTTTCAACTGCAATGTTTTCACGACTGAACCCTCGTCGATGCCTCAGCGAGAGTCGGTCGAAAACTGGCAACGGAGAATGGCAAGTTTAATTTGCAATTGGCTCTCGATTCAAGATTTATAGCTTTTCCGGGCGATTCAATCTTAACCCTTTAAAACCTTAAAAATAGATACGTTTTCGATGCACAGACGGGGGATTAGGTATTTGAAGTAAATACAGGCAACGTGGAACAGCACGTAATGAAATCGCAATAATTAAACAGCGAACGTACGCTGGTAAAGATTGGACATTTGTTTACCAAAAGCATCGATGGTTTGGTACGATTTCTGTTTTCATTCGTGCAAAAATATCACACCATAATCGATAACATAGAGCATCTAAATATTTCTATTTGTCCGAGTTTTATATTAATGAAAATCATTTCCCATCTTTGGTTTCAGTTCTCGCTACCGAGATGCCGTAGCAATAGGGTTAATCAAATACAATATTTGAAATTATATTACAATATAATAATTGTATATATTATAATATATTATATATTTCAATATAATAATCATATATATATTATAATATATTATATATTACAATATAATAATTATATATATATATATTATAATATAATAATTATACACGCGTGTAATATTTTGAAGAATCTACATACGCTCAACGTTGTTGCTTCGACAGACATTTCGTAAAACATTTCACCAACCTACCGTCAAATTTCGTACAATAGAGCTGTTGACCGTTTTGTGCAACCAGTCCTTCAATTGTGTCCGCGATAAAAATAAGCACAGCAACGTGGGAATCTTCGCCCATGCTTTCCCAAGCAGTTTCATGTTCTCCGTTAATTCTCCCACGTCTATTTACGCGAATTAAAGAATTACCAGCTAGTTCGCTGCGCGATCGTTCGCACAGCGAAAGGATAAAAGAGATTTTGTGTACCCGATCGTTCGAAAACGTTCCGGATCGCTTCATCGAGCTGTCACGCGCGTCCATTGGTCGGGATACACGCGCGTGCATCACGATGCATGTTTACGATGTCAACGGCTTATCCGTTCGCGTGTTATTGACACCATGCAAGTGCAGCCGTAAAATTGCTGCATGCTGGTTTCGTGCGGTGGTATTTGGAACGCAATCGTGACTACTAGTGTCGCCTGATTTGTCATTATTATCTTTAATCAATTACACAATGAAGCTTTTGCGTATCGTAAACCTTCTGCCGTAATGGTTAACGAAGCTACTGGTAGAATATGGGTTAGGACTGCAAATAGGATTGGTAAAATACGATTAATCGTCAAAACGCAGATTTTTGTGCAAATTAATATTTTTGTACCACGACATTCGAATTACCCTTTGTTCAATTAAAACCAGCAGGAATAGGCAAAAATATAAGCTATAACATAGACTGTGAAATCAAATGTCATATTTGTAATTGAAATAAAGAGGAAACGTTAAATCACATTTAAAAAAATTTGCTCTATGTATGCACAATTTCGAGATAAATTTATAGCAACGATTCGTTATCATTCCTATTATCATGCAGCGAAGTCGAACATCTAAGAAAGGTATTTTACTTTTTAGTCCAATTCTTGAAGGCGTATGCATACGTCCATGGTAGCGAAAGGAATGAAAATTCGTAAAACATAATATCGCCAAGTATACAACGGAATGAAAAGCTACTAAAAATTCTCTAATCTCGCATAATCTCAAAAGACGTCCTCTCGGTTCCCATTAATATCTTTTACGGTTGCCAGTATTTGCCACTGGTTATAATCTTCTCTTTCCCTTTTTCGACGTCGATCGATAAAAAAAGAATCACCACCGCTCAAATCCTCGTCTATACTACAAGCGATACACGGTTATTCGGGAACACATCGCAACTGCATTCGATGAATAGTAAAAATTGATTGCTTTGATGGTTGCAGGTGAAAGGGAGTACGAAATACCGTTAAATGCGAGGCACGATAATTTGTCGTCGAAGGAGCGACCAGGAATTCAGATGCACAGCATTACCGAAGCACGCAGGAGTCGTCTTCGATCAACAGGTACGACAGTGAAAGTATCAATTACGATCCGACTCCGAGGCACTCATCCTCTTCGCCTTCAGACTCCATGAATAACGATAGACAACTTTACAGCCGCTCGTAAAATTACCATCAATTCAAGACGCATCGGCAATTACTGCTCGATTATTAATAACACGTTTAATCGTCGACCGCATCATTCGAACGGCTCTTGAACGAAAGTCAGCTTTTATCGTTGCACGATCTTCGTGACATTCGATAGAAAGGATCTGAAGATCCTTAATTTAATCTTGTGATTGGTAAATTATCATTCGTAGACGCGTACAGTATCGCGCGAAATCAATGTGAACACAGCTTAAATAGAAATACAGTATGTGGTGTTGAGTTTTTAATAAGGAATATGTTTCCTTTTAACACCGAATAAAGTTTTAACGTTAATTCCCAATGCTTTAAATTTTTCAGAGCGATCAATGCTTTGAATTTCTAAAGCTTACGATTCCTAACGCTTTAAATTTCCAAAAGTTAAAGATTTCAATGCTTCGAATTCGCAAAGCTTTGAATTCTCGAACCTTAAGATTTCTAACGCTTTGAATTTTCAAATCACTGAATTCCCAAGCTTTAGGCTCCCAATGATGTCAATTTCCAAAGCGTCCAATTCTCAGTGCTTTGAGTTCTCAAAGCTTAGGATTCCTAAGGCTTTAAATTTCCAAAGTTTAGAATTTCCAACGCTTCCAATTCTCAATGCTTTGAATTCCCAATGCTTCAAATTTCCAAACTTTAGAATTTCCAATGCTTCCAATTCTCAATGCCTTGAATTCCCAATGCTTCAAATTCCTAAAGCTTCCAATTCTCAAAACTTTGAATTCCCAAACCTTAGGATTTCCAAAGCTTCGAAAAACCAATCTTTGGGATTCCCAAAGCTTTGAATTCCCAAACCTTAAGATTTCCAATGCTTCGAATTTTCAAATTATTGAATTCCCAAATTTTAGGCACCCAATGCGTTCAATTTCCAAAGCGTCCAATTCTCAATGCTTTGAGTTCTCAAAGCTTAGGATTCCTAAGGCTTTAAATTTCCAAAGTTTAGAATTTCCAACGCTTCCAATTCTCAATGCTTTGAATTCCCAATGCTTCAAATTTCCAAAGTTTAGAATTTCCAACGCTTCCAATTCTCAATGCTTTGAATTCCCAATGCTTCAAATTCCTAAAGCTTCCAATTCTCAAAACTTTGAATTCCCAAACCTTAGGATTTCCAAAGCTTCGAAAAACCAATCTTTGGGATTCCCAAAGCTTTGAATTCCCAAACCTTAGGATTTCCAATTCTTCGAATTTTCAAATCATTGAATTCCCAAACTTTAGGCACCCAAAGCTTTCAATTTCCAAAGCGTCCAATTCTCAATGCTTTGAGTCCTCAAAGCTTAGGATTCCTAAGGCTTTAAATTTCCAAAGTTTAGAATTTCCAACGCTTCCAATTATCAATGCTTTGAATTCCCAATGCCGCAAATTCCTAATGCTTTAAACTTCCAAAGTTTAGAATTTCCAACGTTTCCAATTTTCAGTGCTTTGAATTCCCAATGCTTCAAATTTCCAAAGCTTCAAATTTCTAAAGCTTCCAATTCTCAAAGCTTCGAAAAACCAATCTTTGGGATCCCCAAAGCTTTGAGAATTCCCAAACCTTAGAATTTCCAATGCTTCGAATTTTCAAATATATTTAATTTCCATCGTACTTCCAACTCTGAAATGTACGAACGCTGGCCACGTTATAAGCGACCAGCACGCCAGCTGTTTCATTTTTCGATTTCCTTTATCCCCTCCCAGATATAGACAGCGAGTCTATTGATGAGTACGCGAGGATTATCCACAAATTGCGTTCGAACGGAGAATCTTTTATGCGACGGTAAGCCGATGCAAATGGAGATAGATCAAAAGTAGAGTGGGGCTGGACGGCGGGGGATGTATAGGAAGCGAAAGCCTGACTCTGGCACGGATTTCGATCGGTTTCATCCGCGTGCGGATCATCTGCCTTCCAATTTCAGATCCAATCGGTCAGAAGGATGACAGGGCAATGATACATACGCTCGATGCTCGTTCCTAATGCTGTTTACCGGTTGACGACAACGGAATTGCGAACATTCCCATCGCGCTGATTACTCGTTCCCATTCGTTCCCATGATGGATCGGTGAATATTAATCGGTGACGTGTTTTGCGACACGTTACCAACCATCTTGCCAATCTAAATCTTCTCATTAGAAATTTATTGCTCGCCTAAGCAAAAAGGAAGCCTCTAAACGCAGCCGTGCTCAATCTGCATTAGCTTCTTTCGACATTAAATATTAGTGATAAAGTAATTTTTAAATGAATGCTCGGTTAAATTTGCTGGCGGATCTTTATGACATTGTAGTGATAATTTAAGTGTGCAGAAATGTATAGAATGCGTACAATATACGAAATTAAACGAAAAGTATGATGCATTTTGTAATATTTGGAAGATGAAATCAATTGGAAATTTATGTTCCATTTTTTTATTTATATTTATGAAGGTATAGATTTGTATAAAGATCAGCAGTTCACGAGTAAGAAAATTCTGTTTATCTTTCTCATTGTTAAATAAAATTACATTCGACGGAATTTTAGTTTGCCTAAATTTTGTATGAAAATAAGAAATATCTATTGAAAATCGTTTATTTCGGACATTGAAAATAAAAATAATATCGACTCATGCGACGCAAAACCTATTTCAAATAGGGGGTTAAAATGCAGAAGCAAAACTTGCCAGAAATACGAAGAAACAAAATTATTAGAGAAGCTCACCACTTCTGGCTTTTAGAGTTCGCGATTATTAGAACGCAGCACCTTGAAAGTAACAAATTTCAAGTGAAAAGATCCACTTAACCCCGTTCTTCCATCTAAATCTCTTTTTAACGTCTAAAGAGTTTACCCTGCATTTTTAATTACAACCGTTCTCCATTACGCCTCTATCCTTGCACCGAAACTCGACCCAGCTGTGTTAGTAATTCCTTCTACAATGACACCAAAAGACAAAGGGCGTGGAAAACCTTGCATTTTGGTCGCCGTACTGTGTTCAAACCTTTAAATACTAATAGTCGTTCGTCGAAATCTCGCGTTAGTTAAGAATTCTGGCTAAATCAAATAATATAGTTTGACATTCCTATGCTTGCAATTAATTCAACATTCGTTACGGTTTCTTGAAACTCAAAACCGAAACCATAGATAAAGTACAGCTTTCATTAATACGAGAACCGGACAAATATAAATATTTAGATGCCTTATATCGTCAATTATGATTCCAATTTTATTGTACTGTGGCGGCTCTCCTGCACCCACCACTAGAGGGACATACGAAATAGGCTTTCTCGAAAGTACACTCGCTCCAACTACCTCGTCCATATATATACCGCCTTTAACCTTCCTTCCAATATCCCAACGTCTAAGGCAGGGCCTGCTAGGTAGCCTTACTGATGAGTCCACTAGCAGGCCCAGGACGAAACGCAACACCCTTCCTTTTTCCTATTCTATCCCCTCTCGACAGCTCCACAATTGGTGACCGCGACAAGGAACACAACAACCAGCAGCCTTCCACGGAGGAACAACGAACCAGCCACCACAGAGCATAAGGCAGGGCCTGCTAGGTAGCCTTACTGATGAGTCCACTAGCAGGCCCAGGACGAAACGCAACACCCTTCCTTTTCCTATTCTATCCCCTCTCCACAGCTCCACAATTGGTGACCGCGACAAGGAACACAACAACCAGCAGCCTACCACGGAGGAACAACGAACCAGCCACCACAGAGCATAAGGCAGGGCCTGCTAGGTAGCCTTACTGATGAGTCCACTAGCAGGCCCAGGACGAAACGCAACACCCTTCTTTTCCTATTCTATCCTCTTTCTACAGCTCCACATGTACTTTAGAGAAGCAATACGTATAAATGATATAAATTTTGATATATATAAATGATACAAATTTTTCTTTTTACGATCGTTTAATTACAATCGATTCCGATACGGGATCGTAAGTAATTCCCCGTCGACGTGAGTACAATGAGATGCAGTGTAATATAGATTACTTTCGATTCACTTATCCGATTAGTCCAATTCTTGAACGCGTATATATACGTCCTTCGTAGCGAAATGGTTCAATACGAATCGATTAAAAAACCAACGATTCGCAAACGAACGCTTCGCTATAAATTCGCGGCAGAATTTTCCCGTACGACTTCAATTTTTCCACGACAAACTTCGCCGTAGCGAAAGGGTTAAAGGGACCAACGAGATTGATTACCTTCGTCAAAATCCGCCCCTTCGTTCTCCAGCGAGAGGTTACCGATGACATACGTGTTCGAACGAAACCTTGTCTTCGGTGCACGACGAAAACGACGTTTCAGATCGGCTGACACTGGTCACGCTTCCTTTTTTTTCTCGTCTCCCGCTTTTAACGGGATCCCGACAGAGGCTTTAAGCACGGCTATTGTCTCGTGTCGAGGGTTACAAGGTGCAGGCGAAGGAAAGAGATGAGAGAAAAAAGGGAGAAAAGGCCGAAGAAACGGTAGAAGAAAAGCTAGTAGTCGGAAGGTAGAATAACTTTGTTAAGCTGACCGCTCGACTGTATTAACGCGAAGGTAACTTTTGTAAAGATAAGGCGGCAAGTCGGTGGAAAAACCGCCGACACAAAGTCGTTCCTTCTTTTCCGATTCGGTTTTTGCATCGAATTGCTTGAATTTTACGCTTCTTATTTAAGGACCGTTGAGAGTGTTAGATATTTGCTTGGGAAGCGCGAAAAGATGTTGGGTAAGAGTTAAGGGAAGTTTCGAAACGCTTCTTTGAGTTTCTGCTGCATTGCTGCCAAGAGAAGATCGAGCAAGTTTCTTAAGTCACAATAGTTGTCTAATTTACAGGCAACTTTGGTCTTTCGCTTTTGCTGTCCAAGTAGAAAAAGCTTCGCGCCTTTACTTGATCATTAAATAAAGATTTTCAACGTAACACAGTCGTTTCGATAAATTAAGGAAGTTTCTGTGAAATTTGTTAGAGAAAGACGAAAAATGTTCTGGCATCGTTTGAAGGAAAAACAAACCTGTGGAAGCTAAGGAGGAATTGTGAAAATATTAGGCACACTTTTCCGAGGCGTAGCTTTCGCAAGATTTACGTTTTTACCGTTTCGTATATTTTTATATCCCCAGTGTTTTCCGTACCATTTTACCTACTTCATTTTCTCACGAACGCACGAAAGTGCACAAGTATAGTAATTAATTTAAGTAAGGTAGCAAGATTTCAGCTGTCGACATTTTCGTATTCCAACAAAAGGAAAGTAAATATTCTAATACATTCTAAAACATCGTAATAATTAAAAGCAAACAAGAGTTAACGCGTAGTAATTAATTTGCAACTAAAATTGAATGTGATAAAGCTGATTTCAATGATTGACTGAGAACTTCTCAAACTGGTAAAGAAAATCAATTTTCCCCACTTTGCAACGATGCGACTAATTAGCAACCAACACGATTTATTCACAGCTGCACGATTATTCTTTTCTCGCTTCGTTGCACCTATTATACGTATTATGTTAATTCAATCATGCACGCATACTTCATCAGGGCGAGGCTCGTAACTCGATCACCTCAAATAACTTGTGCGTTATTTGTTGAAGTGAAAAATATTTCAAGTAAAAGTTGCTTGCATTGTATTAAGCGAAATAATGCATGAAGAATCGAGATTGAAAAAAATTCAATACTAAGTTTGCGCTTCATTTTTATGTAACAACACATGGACATTGCATATATGTTTATATTTAATCTGTAAAAATAAATTGTAGGAGGTGAATGTGTCGCTCGAGTATAACAACGCGACAACTTTTCGAATGACAGCACAAGTGACATTGGACTTTGTTATATATTTTCAACGAAAAGTAATTAACACGTCATATTTAACATACAAAAAAAATCATTACAAATAAAAGAGATGTTAACTAATGTTGTGTTCCAAACCGGAACGATTCGTAGGTTAAATAACTTCCAAAATAATTAAATGAAGTTGCATAAATCGATAAGCTTAAAGTGGCAATAATTGAGACATCTACTTTAGATTGCGGATCTTTACGCAAATTCAGATCTTTACAAGTAACATATCTTCTGTATTTTCCAGTACCATTCGCACTCTGTATCTTTTTACATACTTAATTATTATTACAGGTGGACGAATACTTATGTTTCTGTATTTATACGGAACACAGCGAAAAGCGCGAAAAGTGCAAAGTAGAAATAGCATAATAGTTCAGGAAGACATAAGGGCCAGAAGAACGAAGTCGAAAGCAAGGGGACGAGAACGTGTCAGCCAACAGAGAACGGCTGGAATTCCGTTAATTGAATACCCAGCGGATCCCCGACGGATGTGAACGGTTGCATCCGACGCTCGGATAACTCTGGATCCAACTTTAATCAAATTACATCCGTGACTCGGTGTTTTCGCTACGCCAGAACCTTTCTGACTGTCGGCAACCACTTGGGTGCCGCGCCAAGACAAGTGGGCGCTGCAAGATGTCGGGCTTTTTAATTAAAAATTCTACCCCGATCGAAAGATAGCTAGATTTCCCCATTTTCCTATTTCAATATTTGGCGCATAGTTTCTTGTTTCAGAATGTTGGAACACTCTTGGGTGTTGCGCGATTCCAAGCTTCGTAATCAACCCTTTTGCTACGGCACCCATAGAATTGAAAACATTTTCATGCACAGAGATTCAGTTAGATTCATTTTTTTATTATGAACGTTAGTATAATTTTCATTGTGTTTCTTTTTATGTGATATTTGTTTGATAATGGCACTTTCTTTCCCGTAAACGAATAAATAAATTCTGGTAACGTATACTTCGTAGCGGAAGGGTGAAAAGTTTGATTTCGATTGGAAGATAGATCACCTATTCTTTCTTTTTCATTCCTCAGATTTCTCGAAATGCGCCACTGTTTTTTTTTTTATATCTGCAGTGCACTTTATCCAATGGAGTGTTCGCAAATGCAGAACCCTTCACGCATCCTCCGCGAATTGTCTTTTACCTTTGTGAATTCTCCGAATTCCGTGTCATGCATTCTTCCCCTTTGGCTTCTCCGAACAGAAAATTTTCGCCCGGTATTCGGTGTCACTTGGAATTAAAATACTTCACCAGTGTTATTTTTTCCCTCGCGGCACGATTCGTTACACCGAACTCGATTCCATCGAGCCACTCTCTCGCAGTAACAAATCGGAGGAGCATTCTTCGCAGCTCGCGTCTGCGACTAATTAATCGCGAATCCATCAACTGAATGAAATCGCATTGCGTCAGATTAGAAAGTAAGTGGATCACGTGCAATGCAAAATCTCGCGTAATTAATTACGGGGCAAGGTAGGAGGGGATTATTATTCAGATAATCCGATTAGCTGCACACCTAACAATCAGACACTGAATATTTTACGAGCTCGATCTGGTTCGATGTTTCAACGTGAACATAGTATAGATGTACCAATTACTGTTATTTCAAGGTTCCCAGTTCGTCCCAATTTGGGGCATAATATCGTTCAACATCTCCTTTATTTATAAACATTGTTTTATATGTGTTCAATATAATGAATTGATTGCTACGCAACTGACGCGTCAATTCGGTTTTCGTTTCTTTCGAAACAAGGCAACTTTCCCACTTTTCGAAAAACATAACACTTTAAATTCTCGCATCAACCAGAATTGCCATTTTCGTCTGGCGTACAAAGGGTTAACGTTTACGAGACTTTTATTCGGTTTTCGTTTCTTTCGAAACAAGGCAACTTTCCCACTTTTCGAAAAACATAACACTTTAAAGTCTCACACCAACCAGAATTGCCATTTTCGTCTGGCGCACAAAGGGTTAACGTTTACGAGACTTTTATTCGGTTTTCGTTTCTTTCGAAACAAGGCAACTTTCCCACTTTTCGAAAAACATAACATTTTAAAGTCTCAGACCAACCAGAATTGCCATTATTTTCTGGCGTACAAAGGGTTAACGTTTACGAGACTTTTATTCGGTTTTCGTTTCTTTCGAAACAAGGCAACTTTCCCACTTTTCGAAAAAGATAACACTTTAAAGTCTCACACCAACCAGAATTGCCATTTTCGTCTGACGTACGAAGGGTTATCGTTTACGAGACTTTTATTCGGTTTTTACTTCTTTCGAAACAAGGCAACTTTCCCACTTTTCGAAAAACATAACACTTTAAAGTCTCGCACCAACCAGAATTGCCATTATTTTCTGGCGCACAAAGGGTTAACGTTTACGAGACTCTTATTCGGTTTTCGTTTCTTTCGAAACAAGACAACTTTCCCACTTTTCGAAAAACGTAACATTTTAAAGTTTCACACCAACCAGAATTGCTATTATTTTCTGGCGTACAAAGGGTTAACGTTTACGAGACTTATGAGACGATGTCATGTTGGATAACTTAGAGGAGCCATGGGGGTAGTTATGCGTGTCGTAACAGGACGGCATCGATCATCGGCTGCGATACAATTAGACATCGCCGATGATTATGGTCCCTAATGACTGCGCGCATCCGCTGGAACATTAAACGCGACGCACGCGACATGTTCGGACGTCCCGGGACGTGGGTCGAAACCGAGTCTGGACATTGTTCGGAAGGCAGCAAGCGGTTCCAAGGGGTGACAAGTCTCGAACCTCGTCGAATAGTTTCGTAGCTCGGTAATGAACGCTACAAACCCCCGCCAGACGCTGCATTGTTCACCGAGATTTATTACGCCTCTACGGCGCTTAATTATTTCGACAAACACTTGATTATTCGATGGTCATATACTAGCTTCATTCTGGTTAATTATTAAAAGTTTATACCGGCATGGCAGCAATTTTTTCGCGGCTGGCGTACATATATCTGAGTTAACTCTCTTCGTTGAGTTAAGTACGGCTCTCAATGAAAATTTAAATCCGTCTTTTAATCTTTATTATTAAAATTGTAAAATAATTGGTTTGTATTCTCTTTCCCTTAATTATACTTTATATATGTGTGTACTTTGCATAGCATTTAAGACTTGTGGAGAATATGTGGCCATGTTAATTAAATTAAATTCGAATTTGTATATTTAACACTATGTAACTATGGCGTGGTAACTATATAATATCATATATTATAATATATGAAAAAGAGGAGCGCGGCTCTCATTGAACTCATACGTGCACATCCTTGGTATATAAGGTAAATGTTGATAATATGGAACGCCTGATTTTAAAATCTTACCAATAATACAGAGAAATTTATATACGAAGAAACGAAGAAACTAATATATAATCGTACTTAAATTGCTAAGTGTAAAACAATTGAAAAGGGTTAATAGTAGATCACACGATTCGAGAAGTTCGGCATGCAAAGGTTTAAAAAAGGGCCAAAGTTACAAAGTCGTTCAACAGCCCAAGTCAAATTAACGCCAATAAAGAAATGATCGCCAGATACCGTTGCCCTCGGGAGATCCATATACAGAATTAATCCCCAATCGTATTTAGGTATCTAGGTTTTACGTTGCTATGCGCAATCTTATGGATAAAGCCAGGAAACTTGAGAAACTTCGTGCCAGTAATTGCGTTCCAACCTCGCCTTATAATATACACATATTTCTGACACCGCCCACGCAATATTAAGTCAGCTTACGTTAAGGTAAATCATCTCAACCTACACCCAGTATTTCGCAACTTTTATAGAGTCGCACACGTTCCAACGCCTTCATTCACCTTTTTCCAACAACTCAATTTTCTTTACTCTCTTGCATTACAATTTTACACACTCTCCCACGCACGCGTACGCATACACGTGCGTAGAATTTACCTTCTTCTTTCATTTTATTACACACAAAATTCATTCCCAGCTGACAAGGAACACTGGCACTTGCAGAAGTTCCAATGGAAAAATTACTCGACGGGCCAAGTCGGAAACGCGATGCGGGTAAATAGAATATTTCTTTCTTCGCGAGCTCCTTCGCGGTAGCTCTATAAATCCAACTCGATGGACGGCCCTGGCTGAAACGTGCTATTGCATTATGTCGGCGTCTCCCGGTGCAATAAAACGTCGCTCTTCCAAACACGGGGGGGGGGGGGGGAAGAACGTGGAACGATCTCGCGAACATAAATTACCGTTGGAACGTTGACACCCGAGGCCCGTAATATTGGCCGCGCCTCTCTTATCCGTTAGGTAGAAACGCTCCCCGTGGATCGCTGCTTACGCAAATACAGGCCAGATGTACCAGTTACTGCCACTTTAAGGTTATCGCATTAAGTAACTTTATTCAACTATCTTAGAACGTCGTTGACATAAAGATCGTTCCAGTTTGGAGCATATTATTGTTCAACCCCTCTTTCATTTATAAACATTTCTTTTTCTTACATTTTTTACTTCGCACGGTATAAAAGCAGTGATCAACTTACGCCAGCCTGTGCGGGTAATCAAATAATTGTACGGCAAGGGGTTAATCATATATTGCGTCGTGTAAGTTACGAGTTACATACATATCCACGTTTTGAAAATTCTAGGAATCGGAAACTTTAAGAAAGCTTACGTTATTGACGAGATAGCAAAGAAGTACGGTAGCACGGTTTTAAGATTGTCACCTATGGAAGATTCGTACGTTACATTACGTTTATAGCGCGGAGAAACATTTCTTGGTAGAGGGAAATGTTTTGGTACTGGAATTTTCTACGTCTAGGCGTTGATGCGCGCGCGCGTGGAAAAGAGGATAAGCAAGGTTTTGTTGTTCGCAGTTTAATAAAATCGCGAGCGATCTTTTTGCGCGTTGGCTGTAAATTTATGAAACTGCATCCGCGTGCCTTTCTCGGTGATACGAGACGGCGAGGACACGTTAGCGAAATTCCACGTGGAAATTCTAAATTTGCACGGCGACGCTCGATGATTTATGCGGCCTCGGTAATTTAGATTTCCTATGCAGACCTCCATAAAATCGATCATGAATAAGAATCCCGTAATCCTTCAAGTGGAGGGAATAATCCGAAGGAATTAAATTATCAAAGAAACACAAGGGATCGAGTTATTAGAGAAACCCGCTGAAGCCAGTGAAATAATGGCAGGATTTTGTTATCCAAAAACTCGAGCGCAAACTTTCGAAAGCCAACCCGTGAACTTCCCCCGTTTCGCTCGCCTTTAAAAGCTTCCATCTTCTCGAGGAATAATCTTCGGTAAAGATTAAGAGATGAATTTTAAAGAAAATGAACTTGAACTTTCCGCGATCGATATTTCTCGTATCGTGGATATAATAGGATAGATATCCCAATTTTGTCTCTTTCACTGTTTTATTTAATAACGGAATAACGTATGAAGAATCGTGAGCAACAAAATTTCAACACGTTAGTAACAACATACGAACATTGCGTATTTGCTTATATCTAATATTTAAAAGTATGTATTAGAAGGTGAATGCACCGTTCGAGCATTAAACACGCGACTAATGTAAGTAGAAAGTATGGAGATACTTGTAATGCAATAAAAGCGATAGATTTACTATTTATCCTTTATCTGTTACACAAACTAATTTGCTAATATATGTAAAAACCATTTCTATCCAAGTGATAATATTTCAAGGGACAGTAATAGGGATATTGGACTTTGTTGTACATTTTCAATTAATTAGTACCTAATACATCATATCCAATATATAAACGAAAGATCTTCGTAAATAAAAGTGACGTTAACTAACGTTATGCTCAGAATTGGAACGATTTTTAGATTCAATAATTTCTAAAATAGTTAAATGAAGTTACGCGATGAGTTTAAAGTGGCAGTAATTGGAACATCTACCCCATCAGTTCTTAAACAAAAAAATTGCAATTAGTAATCGTTGAGCTGGTCGATTGTTCTATCAGAAATGCACACGAATTTAATAAAACTATTGTAATAAGTAGCAAACGTAGTAACAGTAGCGTTGTAAGAAATTTCTGTCCATCCTTTTATTGGATCGTTCGAAATGTCGTAGCGCTTGTCACGGTGTCGACATTCAATTTTTTTATGCGTTGTGAGCGTTGTAAATCGAATCAAAAGTTGACAGCGCGACAACCGTCGAATCTAAACATATTTTTAACACGGATAGAAAGTTCTGAATGAAACTTTCGAATGGTCTACTTTTGGTCCCAAAATCTTCCTATATAAAGACGAAAAATCGCAACACCCCGTAACCTGTATTTTTCTCCTAATTTTATCGGTATCGTCAACTCTCTTTCGCGTCGCGCGGCCGAGAAATCGAGTAACTGAATTTCAATTCACATCGGATTGAATAGAATTCGTTCAAGTCGTTCCAGAAGCGAGTGCTCGCGATTAGATGACTAAATCACACGATTAACATTGCAAATCGCGCGAAGAGTGAAACTGGTTTCCTCTTTCGTAATTGTCAGCAATTATCCTGCCTGGTCCCGAACGATCTTATTGCGATTTCCCCGACACGGAGAGAAATGCGAGACCGCTTTCTCCACGTGCAGCTCCAAATTATCGTCTAGCCACGTGGGATCGATTCGACTTGCCAAGGGGGGAGAAAAAAAAAGTAGCGGCGAACTGGCGTTATTACCTTTCACCGGAGATGCTCGGTTACATTGTGGCCGAGCTTTCGGCCAGATCGCCGTGTTAGATCCTTTCACTGCGGACGAGCCTCTCGCGAACCGTCACCGCATCGATTAACCATTGCACAATGTCGCCCGTGGCAGATTCCCCACCGTCGGTATCCGTTTCTGGAGCTGCGGAGAAACGTGCTCTCCCTAGAAGCGATCAAATTTCAATTTTCGTTCGAATGATAATCGTGTTTTATTACGATTACAACGTTCGATGAACTTCTGCTCCGCTTCCTTTTATAGTGGTATTTTAATTTTCTTTCTTTTAAACATTCCATCTCCATTCTCTTTCCATCTTTTCTTTACGAAAGGACTCGTGAAATAATTCTTCCACATTGTCTCGATTCTTTGGTTTCGTCGAACGATTTATTCTGTTGCGTTATACAGTTTTAATTTTTGACAGCTTTTTTCATCTACTTCTACTTTTATTATGTTTCATTAAATATTAACAGGTTTCAATATTTTCCCTGTAAAAGAACGTACCAAATAAGATCATTGTTTTAGTTTTACTTACAGAGATACGAATTTGCATGGACGATTATTATAAATTGTGTTTCCGTTTCTTCGTCCGATGTATCATTTAAACGTACGAAATAAACTAAATGGAAAGATTAAGAACGAAACACTTGAATGATAAGAATTTAGAATAACTAAACTGATGCATCAATTTTCTTCATTTATTCTTCATTTCTTCGCGAAATTAATTTCAATATTTGATGAATCTTTGCTCAATTTTCTCGTACTATATTACTCTTCTTCTTTGAAACAATTGTATTCCAATCTTCTCGCCATTTAAAGGAACTGTCGGGTCTTTTCCTTCTCTAAAAATTATTAAAAAATTCTACATTTTTAGTCTTACTTCTTTCTCAATCTTGTACTCTTCGTTAACCTTTTCCTTTTTCGATTTGAATTGTCTTCCTTCCGTTATTTTGTCTCCTTTTCGTTCCGTCGAATAGTTATAAGAAAGTTGCCAATAATAATAGTAATTACATTCGTCTAATAAACATTTCTCAATCCGACAATTTGTGTGATCCACTTTTAATAATTACTTCTTGAAGAGGAACGCGAACGGCATTTGGACCTTTGCCAAATTTCGCTTCTCTTCAACGAACGAAGTTTGAACTTCGATCTGTTCGTCCAGAATGTCGATAATGACGACGTGACGGTTTTACCAAACCGTCAAATCGCTACTGTTTCCGGAAATCGGCCACCAAGCTCACTCAAAATGTTCGAAACTGCCAGTACAGCTTAGGAATCATTTCACTTAAGCCAAAAGTACGAATACGTGAATTTCTCTTCCTCTGTTAAAATTACAATAGACCACCTAAAGGGTATCAATATGTGCTATCAAATATAATACTCCACGATGCAGTGTAAGAAAAACTTTCAAACAAAGCATAAGAAAATTGTTCAATAAATCGACGATTAACCCTTTGACTGCGGCGCGATATTTGCACGATTCGCTAATCAAAAATATGCACACAGTTTACGTATGCAAATCGGTTACTTGTGAACGAATTAATCCGAAATTTAAGATAATACATTGTTAAATTTTTGTTAGCTTGAAGTTCGAAATATCGTTGTGAAATAATGAGTCAGGAAATTAATCTACGTACGATGTATTATGCAAAATTTATGGAGCGCATATGTACACTCCATTCGTAGTCAAAGGGTTAAAAACAAATGTAAGTATCAGTAGTTTGCGTTTAAAATTAAGTAACGAAACGACGTTACTTATGGGACGACTTATTATTCGACAGGTGAAGCTAATCTCAATTTAAATAATTTTTTATTGAATTTTGATCTCTCCCATATCTCTGCTTAGGTTTTTTGTTTCTGTTTGTATTTTTAAAGAGACGAATTTGCATGGATCTTCACAGTGCACAATAGAACCTCGATAAACAATAGGATAATAGAAGAACTCCGTTTCCTATACTAAATTTCACGTATTTCCATACTATTAAACGCGATGAACAAATAATATGACACGATGGTAATAATAATATAATATAAACCAATAATAGTGATATAAACAAACTTTTGCAAGTTCCAATCATTCTTGGGTTTCATTAACGTGCAATGAACCAACATTCTGTAAATAATTTTCAACTGATCGCAATTTAACATCAGATATACTAATCGTAGAACCCAACATACCAACTTGTTCATGTATTCCCACTTTTTTTAAAGACTGCAACCTTTAAATTTATAGTAACATAACTTAGTATAATAATAACTATAATATAAGTTTTATACAATCATTGTAGATATTTGTACAGCAGCAATAAACCTCAAACGAGGTTTCGAATTCTTCATAAAAATAATAATAAAAAAAAAATAGGTGTTCTGATAATCGAATTTTTACTGTATTAATAAGTGAAATTGTTAATGCCGAGATAGCCAAGTGTTATTCGTAGCAGGTTGATTGATTATGATTCATCGTATTGAAAGAGATCGAAGTAATTAAGTGGCCGGGGTTTGCTTAGCAGCGTATTATAAATGGGTTCATTATACACGCGTTCTGTGTAATAGCGCTTGAAAACAGGTTAGAAAAAGCAGCCAGGTAAATGTAATTACAAAAGATTATATCTAAGCCCGCCTAATCTCGCTACTCTGTGCAATGTTTGCTGAGACAGGCAGAATTGCAACACCGGAGTGGCGTAATTAACTGCCAGTTGTTTACCGAATTGCTAGCATTATGGGGTACGTTGCTCGTGTCTAATGAATCACAAAATTCATACACTCTTTACGGCAATTTTTCCTTTTGCTTTGCAAAATATTGCACACTCGTTATATCAAGAATTCTTTCGCGCAAAAAAGCAAACCCACCGATGGAAAGAGAAAATAAAGACGTAAAGATAAATTTGAAAGTGGAAACGTATAAAACGAAATTTCTCGTAGGTTTAAATTCCGAATCGAACGAACGAAAAAAACAAACCTTGTAGAGTAGCGGAGCAACGTTTTCCGCGTTTAATAAACCGCAATATTCATACTCGTTTCGCAGAATTCTCTTTCGATTCCCGAAACATTGCTCCCGTTGTGTATAAAAAGGCATACCTAAAAATAGGGGGAGAAAATAAACGCGCGAAGCTACGTTTGAAAGAGAGGGAAAGATGCGAAACTCTGTTTCGAATCGTACGAGATAAACAATGAATACGAGAAAAAAATTCATACGATATTTAGTTTTTCGTATTGATCATAACGCTAGGGGCGATTTATCGAGCACAGGGTGAATCGATTAATCACTGGAGGGGTTTTGCTTCGAAAACCCCTAACGCAAATAAACAACGTTGCACAATAGCGTTTCGACAGGATTCGCCGGTGAACCGAGCGGCGAAATGTTTTGGCGGCAACGTTCGAACGTTGATCTATAATCGACTATCGGTTGCCTGTTTTCAAGGGGATGCGAAGTTATGGCGAACAGGGTTGATAACGACGGACGGCGTGACGGGGGTCGACTGAATGGAGAGGTCGTTAGTATTTCCATGAATTCGCAAGTTTGACGAAACTCGCTAATTCCGGCGGCTAGAATTTCCAAGTAGCGTAATGCGATGTCTGACGTGGCCTGTGCTAATGGCGGCCCCGCGTAACACGATAAGCACCTCGTTCGAGTTGGAGAAGAATAATATTGTAATTTGCGCGGGCAAATTGCCGAATAGAATTAATATTAGGCGTAGAGGAAGAAAGGATCCAAATACGGGTTACCGTCCTTTTATTTCAACGTTCGTTGCGTAACCTGTTAAAGACACCCAATCGTTTATATACACTTACTGACAGAAGTTAAGAAACAAAGTAATCCGTTCCATATTTTCGTGTACTCTTTAGTTTCAGAGGTATATAAATTGGAATTGAAAATAGGATAACTGATTGTTTATTCACATTTGTAATGTTACATTGTTATGCTCGTTTTTTATTCTAAGCTATTTATTTCAAAAGATGAAGAATATAAGAAACGATGCAAATGATTACTTTGTTTCTTAACTTTTGTCATTAAGTGTATCAATGTATATCTATACCTTGTTAATTTTCTGGCGTGGAATTGAAATACGTTTGTTACAAATTACGAATTTTTAAACAGCAGAGAATATTTTCATTTTATGTTATATTATATTTTACGTATGTCAAAATAAGAATGAAAACTATTGTTTTTATTGAAAGTGGGTAGAAAAGATCTGAATGTTAACAATATAGTGTTCTTAGCAAGTTAATTTTTACTTCAACGGATAATTATTAGAACAATGGAACAAATGTACATATGGAAACTTCTACGATCGCGAAATTCGTGACAATGACACTGTTGTTAATACAACGCGTTAATGCAACAAACGATGGTTACTGTTTCTTCTGTAGAACTTCATTTGTTCTTTAAATAAAAATTTAAATTCTCTTAATAAACCCTATACACTAACTAGACCACTTCCTCTACCAATAAGTAATCCATTATTTTCAAATGGCTGGGTGAATTTATTTACAAAATTATAATACGTGCTTATGGCTTCGAACCAAAGGATATACTGTGAAATGTGTAGCGATAGATAATAAATCGGATTTAAAATGATAGAATTGTAAGAAAGGGAAACGGAACACACTTTTAATCCAGCGGAAAAATAATAAAGAATATAAAAGAATATAAAATGTGTGCTTATGAAATGTTTGTGTGGCTACTGAGCATCGAACCAATTCTTTAAATTGCAAGATCATTAAGCTAGATTAATAAAGGGAAA
The DNA here is from genome assembly GCA_028830335.1 of Eucera pruinosa. Taxonomy (NCBI): domain Eukaryota; kingdom Metazoa; phylum Arthropoda; class Insecta; order Hymenoptera; family Apidae; genus Eucera; species Eucera pruinosa. Next base: position 15,418,225 of record JAMYCR010000005.1, read on the forward strand.
GAGGGAAATTTTTAATGAAACTTGATTTCGTATAATTTATGAAATTTGAACCGTATTTACTTTCTAGCAAAACTAGTAAGAAAATTAAAGTACGAAACGTATAATGCTTCTCGATATCTTTTGATGATTACGTACACTTGTTTAGAGATTCGAAGAAGATCTAACGACTGTCTTAAAGTTCGTGAGCGGAAATCCTTTAATAAAGAACTTTTATACCCACTGAAAATTCAATTTAAAACTATTCTTCAATCATAAGCTCGATTTTAATTCAGCATACCATCCGCTTGATACCTTCCTTACATCAGAGTTCTATACTCATCAATTCTTCATTAGAGTGATTTCAATTAAAGTGGTGATCTTTTATTCATTACGAATTATACGCAGTATAGATGGATTTTCCTTAATTGCTATTTAATAGCGGTTCCGCTTACCCCAAAAATAACCAGAGCGCTATTAAGTATCGCGATCTTCTCTATTGCAAAGATTACATTTTTATTCCCCGCAAAAAATTCCACACCGACCATAAATTATCCAAGACAAAAAAAGGCTCTGAAAAAAAAAAAACGATTTCTAAAAGTACTCTAATATAAAAAGCAAACAGAAAGTATGAAAAAGGTGGGAGAAAGTGTCGGTCTAAAAACTGTTGATTCGAAATCTCGTTGCCGGATTTATATTCGGGTATCAGAACTCGGTCGACGATCGTTCCGTGAGATCCGTGAACCCGTTTCTCAACCGCATTCCCGGATTCCTTCGCAGTTGCAGCGTAATCGCGGTTTCGAGAGCGAACGGGAACGAGCGAGGATGATTCGTGAAAGGTGACCGTCGATTCGCTCTACCCGTTCTCTTTTCAGGTTACTTAACGAGCCGTGCATTGCAACACACGCATCGAATGGACATTTCCAATCGCTCGTCTCTCGGTGAACCGTTCACCGTACACGTTACGTCCCGAAGAAACCGGGAAATTCCCCACCAAACACGCGTTTGATTGATAATCTACCTGTTACGCTTAATGTACTCCGATTCGTAGTCTAGGTACTGATTTGATGTAAAGTGAGATATTCTGTAATTAGTGGCGGGACAAATTCAGAGATATATCTGAAAATCTGAACCGCGAGCTCTCCGTTCGGATAGAAAGAGAATGAACACAGGTAAACCGTGAACGAATACCTGAAAATTTGAATCGCGAGCTCTCCGTTCGGATAGAAAGAGAATGAAGAGGTTAACCGTGAACGAATACATGAAAATTTCAATCGTCAGATCTCAGTTCGGATAGAAAGAGAATGAACAGGTAAACCATGAACGAATACCTGAAAATTTGAATCATCAGATCTCCGATCGGATAGAAAGAGTATGAACAGGTAAACCGTGAACTAATACTTGAAAATTTGAATCGCGAGCTCTCCGTTCGGATAGAAAGAGAATAAACACAGGTAAACCGTGAACGAATACCTGAAAATTTGAATCGTCAGATCTTCGTTCGGATAGAAAGAGAATGAAGAGGTAAACCGTGAATGAATTCATGAAAATTTGAATCGTCAGATCTTCGTTCGGATAGAAAGAGAATGAAAAGGTAAAGAATGGTAGTTGGGAAGTATTCGCGAATTAGAAATAATATAGCGGTCAACGATACTCGTGCGAGAGTCGTCCAGAAAGTAATACCCATTTTGAAATATGTGACGACGATGTAAATGCATTACAAAAAGTTCTTTTTCTTTATAATTATAGTATGATAACTTATTTGCTTTCCAATAGAGTCGCCAGCTTTATTTAAACGCCTATCGTAACGCGAGACAAGTTTTTATACGAGCTACTCATCCGCTAAAACGACTAACTGAACGAAATAAAAAGTAGAGAAATCGATGAAAAAATACGCAGTCTCTAGTAAGATTCCTTTTAAAATAAACACATTAGAATCTATTATTACTTATCTAGCAACATATAAAGTGGGTAGAGTAATATATCTTTAGAATACTTGTTACTATTTTTATAACTTATTTATTATTCCGCGACCAAAAACATTTTTCTTATTTCGCGGTTTTAATTGCTGCAACTATTTAACTTTCTTTTATTTCAGTAGTCAAAATAAAAGAATTTTCTCATCCACAGCAACGCGAATCTACGAGTTAATTTTCGAGAAGATCGAAAGATTTCGTTATAAATAATAAGCACGATAGAAACGATATAATCTACGGTAGAGAATGAAACATTGATTAACGTTTGTTACACGAGAGTGCACCGTAAAATAGAAGGGTTCAAAATGCAGTGAAAAATTTGAAACGAACGTCACATTTGGGATCACATCTTCTGAAACTTATTACTTTACATAATAGCTGCCACAAAGTTGGGAAACCAATAACCGTCCAATGAATTCCGCCTCAAACAACAGAAATTTCTCATCAAGAGCCGGATCGACGTGGCAAAGAGAAGCCCCAGATATCATTTTAATAAATCACCAGTCCGACATTGTTAAATGTCAAAATTGAAACGAAGACGATGAGGGGGAGGGAGGGCTCTTTCAGCAGCGAGTCCAGCAAGTAAAACTCATTAACGTAGCGAACGACGTGGAGGCAATAATATCATCGTTCCAAGACCGAGTGTAACACGGCGTTTAATTAAACTCTCCGAATCTTGAACGCGTCTTTCTACTCCGGCGTAAGCTCGCGATCGCGGGCTACGAATTCTTTGCCAAACATAGAAACCCAGCCAATTAATTCCCTTCTCGCCGAGGGAATTTCAACGAGAGCGCACGTTCCCAAGTCGCTGATTCGATTAGACGAACATTAACATGGAAAATCAGCCTTGAACGCGTCGCGGATTTCCTCTGTGGATGCAATTAACGACACGAGGCGCCTGCAGCTACGGCTGACGCCTTTTAGGGCCTTCCGCAACTGATAAGAGGCACCAAGTGTAAACGTTAAGGGTTCCTGTAAATGTTCACGCCGCTGATGGGAAAGTTCTTAGACGATGTTGCAGCTCCTGGCATTCGCTGCGGCGCTTTAGGGAAGCCTCGTTTCTTTGGCAACCACGAATGTGGAACTTCGTACGTGGGGAATTCGTGTGCTCGAATTAAATCGTGGCACGTTTCGTCCGCGATAGCAACGAAGAAAGAAGCATCTCGAATTGCGTGCATGCTTCTGTATGCATATTTCGTATTCCTCGGATTACAGTGGGCGATCAAGTTATTACGATCGTTTCGGAATTTTCACTTATTTGAAGGGCTGAAGGGAAAATACGGTTAACGTGGTTAACTGCTCTATTACAAAAAGTAGAGGAACTGGTACAAATACAGTGGAACCTCCGTTATCCGAATTCTCCATTATCTTGAATATTCTGCTACTCGAATACTTTATTATCCGAAACACATTTTACACGTACACCGTTCAATGTAATTGTCAATTTAGTTTTGTAACTAGTTGTAATGTTGCATAATATCGTTGGGGCGATAATGTATGACGCTAATGATACTATGAGAGCGAATTACAATATAATTAAAACATTTCAGAAAGGCGAAAATGGAGCCACATTAGCGCGATAGTACGGTAATACAGTTAACATGATGTAACGCATAAAAAGAACGTAACATTGCTGAAATTGAATCTCTTTAAATGATTACATCACTTAGTATCGAAAAAGATTCGGGAAAGGAATATATAAATCGTTAATCAAATCATGTTTAATTATTACTTTTATCCTTTTCCTTTCTCCATTTACATAATCTTCCCATATGCTCCTTTATTTGTGGAGCACCTAAAAAAAATTCCAGTGTTCTTACTTAGTACCACGTCCTCGCGTTTCACCGCAAACTGTTTGCTAGAGGTAGTATTAAGAACCACTGTTCTCGATTTATATTTCACGAAGATCCCATAAGGCGTTTGCATCGTCAGTTTGCCTATCTTTCTATCTCCGAGCCGGGATATAGAAACGCAAGTGTAACCCAGTAGTTTCACGGCGGCTTAGCGTTTAATAATTTGCATGACGCATTACATACGTAAAGATGCGTTCCGCGAGCCGCTCTGATGTATAATGCATGTCCTCTTTAGCATTTTATCGCGCCGCTACTTCTGACGACGATTTACGTTCAAAGGCTCGCGGCAAAAGGACAAATCCTCTCGGGAGTCGTTCATCTACATACCGGCTAATTAAATTTCGTACACGTACGAGAAGCAAGGGTTGCGACGGTCGATCGAATCTCCCCTTGAAAAAAGGACGAAACGTGAAACACCTAGCGTTGAAAGGACTAAAATTTAAATTCACTGCAAAGAGGGTAGAGTAGAGTAACCTTTCACAATTTTTTCTCCGCTACTCGAGAGAAGAAAAAAAAAAGAACGATTCTTCGTCGATAAGATTACGCGTCTCCGTTTGGCTTCACCCTTTCTTTCCCTTTCAGGATAATAGAGAGCGTACCTTTCTTCTCCATCCCGTAGAAAAAAACTTCGTGTCCTTTTTACACTTTATTAAAAGTTTCTCCCTCGCAACCATCATAATCGGGTACCATCGTTTCATCTTTCTTTCCTCCTTTTCTCGGACAACTTTCGAGGATCCTTTCGCTTGGGTTCGGCTAAAGATCCCGAGTACAGGTTCTCGAGAATGTAAAGACGAAACACGAGGATGCTACTACGTCTGTATAGACAGCGGTAACACTTGAGTAGAAGATAAATCTTGTAGGAAGATAACGTGGGTACGATGGAGCTGACTGAAAGCGTAGAATTACCAGTTCAAGTGTTTCGAGATATCGACAGCGTTTCTGATAATAACCGAAGTTAATCGGCAGAAGACACGAAAAACACTTTGTGCGCGAAATTTCTTCGGCAACCTGTAGATGGTAATAATCATCAAAGGGTTAAGGAACACGTAAGGATATGTTTAACTAATGTCAGCGAATAGTCGTTCGATCATTTTTAGTGTTACGGACACGTAACTTAACCCTTTGCACTCGAAACTATTTTTAATATCACGTAACAGCAGCCCCAACACACTTTTCTGCTTCTTCCGAGAACTTACTGCGTTACGTGCTTTGAAAAGGAGAAATTTCCTTCGATCTCAAAGAAATGAACGTCGATTTGTTTAATATGGAATTAGAGAAAGTTAAACCTTAACGTTTGACGCAATTTACAAACGGTTACAATGATTAGAAAGAAGAAATATTCGCGTGAACGCGTGTTTAGAGTTTGGGCAACGAGTAGGTATGGGAATGGAGTGAATTTCGCAGTTTTTTTTTCGGCCGACGAAAAACGCAGCAGCGCCAGGATCGCCGAAATGGCCGATTAGCGCGTTTGTTCGCGAAAACTCGCAGCGAAAACAGACGGTCATGTTCAGCCGTAGCGGAATCGGACGATCGCGCGCACGTTTGCGTTCCGTGGCCGTTGACAAATCATTACCGAAACTCGGTTGCGCTGTATACATTGGAGTTTGCTGTTGTTGGACCACTGAAACTCATATTTTCAGAGCGAACCCGGATCGCTGTCCTGAGGGAAACGCAGAAGCCCCGCATATGGCAAAGACGAGAGGTATTATTTGCTTGCCAAATTCGTAAGTTGGAATTTTTTCAATTTCGATTCCGCAGATGAAAAAGCCGCAAAAATTCTCCGATACGTTTCGGAGCGAGCAAAGTATTTGCAATTGTTTCGCGCCACGGAATATATTTTCAAACTATTCCCGAGTATGCTTGGTCATTCGTTTCATTCTTTAGAAATGTGGGGATCGTTTAAAACGAAGTGTAACTTTATGCACTGTTTCCACGAAATGAACATTTTATACTTAGACCATTTTTCCACTTGGCCGCTCAATTAATTTAATCGTAGTAAAAAAATACACGGTTCACGTAATATGCAAATTTACGTGAAATATTTTGAATAAAATACGCGTTACTAATCCTGCAAGGCGAAAATTATTTCCGTTTAGGATCTATTCTGCTGGTCATGGAGTAGCAAATATGAATTTGCATAAAAATCTGCAGTCTACCGATGAATATACGAATGTATTCTTTTGAACCAATTACTACGCTCTTCGTACCCGTTGAAATATTACAAAATATTGTGTAATATAAATATTAGGTAAAGTACCGTTTTATTATTAAGCAGATTTATTTCCCTCGCTGTTCTCCTTTTCATAGTAAACGATTACCTCTATTATTTTCCTTTCTCCATTTACATCACATTAGATTTATTTAATCTTCCTATATGCTTTCTTTATTTGCGAAGCAGCATTTCGCATCCTAAAAATTTCATTGTCCCTGGTTAGTTCCACGTTCTCGCGTTTAACCGAAAACTTTTTGCCTGGGTTACTGTTTCGACTAGACAAACCGCAACGAATTTTGTCCGTCACCAAACAACGTCACGATTTCTTTACTCCATCTCGCAACTCTTCTCGCGTATTTCAATTTCACTCGAGTTAGATGTAACTCTCTTCGGTGAATTTATTCCCAAAGAAAATTTCACGCCATAGATGCTTAACTCCGAATGACAGTACATACCACAAGCAGGCAACGACCTTTTCATTCTTCCCAAGTACAAAGAAGAAATTTTCTCGCCTGTAAGACAAGTTGTAAAAGCTTGCACCAGCACAATGCGTAGCATCTCGAATTTTACACTCGTCGTAAAATTCCTTCTCACCGTACCGTCTCCGAATAAACTTTTTGTCGTCTGAGACTAAAAATAGAAGCTTCTCTCTATCAACCCAGCAATGGTAATAGAATGTTGACTACGTAGAACTGTAGCATCGTCATTATCCGTATACTAATCGCGACATCTTGTGTTACTGTACGTTAAAGTGGTGCATTATACCTATATGTTGATTGTTTGATTGATCTTTCGTTAGATTCCGTTATCGTATCGTCTATCGCTGTGTTTCTCAACCTTTTTTTGTGCCATGCCCTACCTAAACCTTTCTAAAATTCTTATGCCCCCTATGTAACATATACATGCGTTTTAATTTTCAAAAATTGTATTGCTCACCGAAGAAACTTAAAGGATAGGTTTTAAGAAGAAATCACTAGGAAATTGTTGATTTTATATTATCTATAATCCTATTATCTATAATCCAACGTTTATCGAGCTCGAGTAGCGACTGAGAATCGCCGTACGGTTAACTTAACCCTTTGCGGACGAGAAGTAATGACACTTGCGAGAGTACTTTAGTTTTGAATTCCACGACTTTGAGTTCCCACGCTTAGAGTTCGAAACCATTTAATTTCCAACGATTTCAAATGTTTATTATTACATTAAGTATTCATTGCATTAAGTTCTGTGCTTTAAAAGTCGAGATGGGTTCGGAAAGCTAAAAAATGATTAGGCGATTATTTGTCGACGCTCGTCCGCAATGGATTAAACTCTGGACGAGTCGATTTTCGAATTGCCCTTCTTAAAAATCAAAGTGCCCCCCTGTGTGACGTGGGCCCCACGTTGGGAAACAGTGGTCTAACGCGTCCTCGGTGTGTTCGAGTCAATCGCCACAATTCTATATAGTAGAATCGTATGCGACCTCGTTACGAAAGAGAAAGAAAATCTTTTAGGGAACAGAAGGAGAGAACGGCGCGTGAAAGGAATCGTTGGAGAAGCCTTGTGGAATCTTTAAATTCAACAACTGGTTCATTTTGTCGCTCGCCGGATGGGATTAAGAGAACCGAGTGAAAGGAGAACCTCCTATTCAGCGGCCGTGTTTCGGTATTATTTAACGTTGACTCGTGGCCTGCAATCTGATGTCGCAATTTTTTTTAATGCACTCTTAAGATTCCACGGATGCGACGCGATGATTTAATCCTTTGCGGACAGGAGTTGCAAATAGCCGTCCAATTCTTTGTTCATTTGTAGAACATACATCAATTTGTTAAAGCGAGAAATTGAAATCGAAATCGTTAATAGACAATGCTGTTAACAATTAGACAAGAACTTGTTAAGTCAAAGGGTTGACAAATGAACGAGAATTAATTAAATATTATTTTGTTCCGTCCGCAAAGCGCGATTCGATATTGCATTAAATAATAGGAGTATTTTACTATTTCACACGTGTAAGCGAATAACGAAGAAGAGGAGAAAAAGTATCTATTTTCTTTATTGTAACAGTTTTTGCACTTTGGCTTTTCAAAGTGTACTCGTGAACTTTGTTGTTTGGAGTATGTTTAAGTTTTAATTACAGTGGTTCAAAGTAAAACTCGGATACTTACATTTTCACGGTTAAGAAGAGATTGGCAAGCGTTTGAAGTTTCAAGTTTTTGGACTCCCAAGCGTTCGAATTTCCTAGCTTTTGGATTTTCACACGTTTGAATATCCAAACGTTTGGATTCCTAAGCTTTTTTTATTCCCAAGCGTCTGAATTTCCAGGCTTTTGAATTACTAAGCTTTTTGAATTCTGAAGCGCTCAAGTTTCGAAGATTTTATATTCCTAAGCATTTGAATTTCCTAGCTTTTGGATTTTCACACGTATCAATATCCAAACGTTTGGATTCCTAAGCTTTTTTTATTCCCAAGCGTCTGAATTTCCAAGAGTTTGGATTACTATGCTTTTTTAATTCCGAAGCGCTCAAGTTTTCAAGATTTTATATTTCTAAGCATTTGAATTTCCTAGCTTTTGGATTTTCACACGTTTCAATATCCAAACGTTTGGATTCCTAACCTTCTCTTTATTCCCAAGCGTCTGAATTTCCAAGAGTTTGGAGTACTAAGCATTTGAATTCCGAACTTTTATATTTCTAAGCATTTGAATTTCCTAGTTTTTGGATTTTCAAACGTTTGGATTCCTAAGCTTTTTTTATTCCCAAGCGTCTAAATTTCCAAAAGTGTGGATTACTATGCTTTTGAATTCCAAAGCGCTCAAGTTTCCAAGATTTTATATTTCTAAGCATTTTCATTCCCAAGCTGTTGCATTTCCAAACATTTCAATCACAAGTTTTTTTTATTCACCGGAGTGTACATCGATCCTTCAAGCCGTTCGAATAATTACGAACAGCGCTGTAAGCGTTCGAGTTTTACTTTGTGCCATTGCAATTTCAATGGCGACGTTGGTGTTAAGAGTTGGATTTGTGGATCTGATAAGAATCGAATGAAGATTCGAAATTACGAGAGTGCACGCGAAAGGAGTATCCATCGCTCGTTGGTGAAAGTTGGTGGAGAAAAAGCGATTGCAATTTATTCGCAGAATGCAGCCATGAGGGAATGTCGGGCGTGCGTTGCTTCCTTTCCTCTTACAATCGAATGCGCTCCCGCGATCGAAAAGAAAGTGAAACTCGTCGATAATGCTTGGCTACGGTTACGTAATTCGAAAGAGGATCCCATTCGAAAAGTATTTACCCTACTTCGTTGCATTGAAATTATTTCAGAACTGCCAAACGGGGCGAATTTCATTTTCAACGTGGCATAAATTAGCGAATAATTTCTGGAATATTAGTTTTAATAAAGCAGAAAAAAGACTCTGATGAATATAATAGAGGCACAAAGAGCACGGAATATAAAACCTAATTGACTTTTCAATTATCTTTTGCGCCGGTACGAAAATATAATTAAATTCATCTCCCGTGTACCAGGTATTATCTAATGAATAGCTTTGGATAATTTTGAAGTCGCAGTAATGCGTAAAGAGCATTATTGAAATATAGGATAAATGTACCGCGTACTGCCACTTTAAAGCTATCGCGTAACTTCATTTAGCTATTTTAGAACGTAGTTAAGATAAAGATCGTTCCAATTTGCAGCATAATATCGTTCAATCGCTCTTCTATTTATGAACATTTTTTTTTTACATGATCGATATAATAAATTCATTACTACGCAATTGAAGATGTACAACAAAGTCCAATGTCCTTCGTACCGTCACTTGGAAACTTTTCATTTAAATAGAAACACGTTTTACATATATTAACACGTCACTTTGTGTATATATAGTAAACATATCGCCTTACTGAATTATCACACGTTCCATACTTTACAATTATATTGGTCACATTTTAATGTTAAACAGCACGTTTATCTCCTCATAATTATTCATAAATATCAAGCGTAAACGAATATAAAATGTCCATGCGTTGTTACGTAAACCGAAGTCCAATATGAAAATTTCATTACTTACGATTCTTTATACGTTACTTTGCTATTAAATAAACGAATTCAAGTGGCAATTATAGGAACAGTGAGAGTACGTGGGTCATTTAACCTAGTCGAATCAAGTAATATAGTAGACGTAAGTACCGATTACTGCTACCAGAGAACCGCTCTACGGTATAATAGAATAATTCCACGGTAGCTTTCAAGAAGAAATAAATTCTAATTTCGCAAGTATGCGCGATCTAACTCTATCGTACGAAGCTGTGTCGAGATTGATCTGTACAGCGAAACAATTAGAAGCTATCGCGAGGCGAGTTGAGCTGTTGCAAAGTTTATCTGGCGCCGACACGACCCGGACTGCTCTCGATAGAGTTCTGGCACGCCAACATTGTCTCGTTCGGTCGTGGCGCTCGTCAGAGTGATACCGATAGGAGAATCGCGTTCCTCGTCATAATTTTTCATTCTTCCTACCCACCTATCTACCTACCTACCTACCGTGTTCCAATCTTCATCAAGGAGATTGAAGGAATTCAGCCAAGAACTTGTCTATTGATTAGTCAAAGGATGGCATCGTTGGCGAATAGCTGGCCGCGTTTTAATAGAGATTAATCAAGCTTCCCTGCAATTAACGCCGTCGCCTCGTTTAATTAAATTTCAATCGTGCGTACGCACGCGTTCGATCCTTTGACCTCCCTTCTGGCTTTATCGTTGTTAATTGACATTGTAAATAATTTATACATTCGAAACTTCGATCTTACTGATATATATATATATATATATATATATATATATATATATATATATATATATAATTCTATTCTAGTATTAAAATGTTGGATTCCGGGAGAATTGACAACACGTAGAAGATAACTCTTAGAGGCTCTGTTAATACGGCTACTGCACTCGACTAGTGAATACGGAAATTTGACGGTTCTATGATTTTGGTGGATTTTAAGTACTGTTGTTGGGGGTGACTAATGGTAAGGACAATGATCGAGGAAGAGGGTGACTAAGGAAAGGTACGGAGTACAGGATAACTAGGAAAGGTACGGAGTAGAGGATAACTAGGAAAGGTAAGGAGTACAGGATGACTAGCAAAGGTACGGAGTACAGGATGACTAGGAAAGGTAAGGAGTACAGGATAACTAGGAAAGGTACGGAGTACAGGATGACTAGGGAAGGTGCGGAGTACAGGATAACTAGGAAAGGTAAGGAGTACAGGATGACTAGGAAAGGTAAGGAGTACAGGATGACTAGGAAAGGTACGGAGTACAGGATAACTAGGAAAGGTAAGGAGTACAGGATAACTAGGAAAGGTACGGAGTACAGGATAACTAGGAAAGGTACGGAGTACAGGATGACTAGGGAAGGTGCGGAGTACAGGATAACTAGGAAAGGTAAGGAGTACAGGATGACTAGGAAAGGTAAGGAGTACAGGATGACTAGGAAAGGTAAGGAGTACAGGATAACTAGGAAAGGTACGGAGTACAGGATAACTAGGGAAGGTGCGGAGTACAGGATAACTAGGAAAGGTACGGAGTACAGGATGACTAGGGAAGGTACGGAGTACAGGATAACTAGGAAAGGTACGGAGTACAGGATAACTAGGAAAGGTACGGAATACAGGATAACTAGGAAAGGTACGGAGTACAGGATGACTAGGGAAGGTACGTAGTACAGGATAACTAGGAAAGGTACGGAGTACAGGATAACTAGAAAAGGTAAGGAGTTCAGGGTGACTAGGAACTGAGGTTAGGGTGTTTCTCAGATGCATTTGGTTTAGCACGAGTCTATGGCGTTTACAGTGTGAGTAGTCGTGTTGGTCACCCAACAAAACATTGGTAACGCGACGTTTCGTTTACACGATGTTAGGACTCCCACGCCACTTGAACAACCCTTGCAGCTCCTGGAGCTCCAGGAGGCCACGACATCTTGGCGCCTACCAAGAGATAAGGATGCATATGGCACCTAGCCTCAAAATCGGTGGGCCTTTCCCGCCATATTTTCCAGCGTCGTGAGAAATGCCATTATGTGGTAATTCAGGGATGGAATGCCACACCTTGATTTCACTGTATAAACTTCATACCTGTTACGTCTCGCGCATCACAATTTGACGTGTGAATTTCGCGAGGTCGTAAATCCTGTTGCACTTTGATCGCGACGATGCACGAAGACGTCGACTCCTTTGACGTTATCAATTGAGCCTGCTTGAAATCGGTTTAGTTGAACGCGCTACAATGTAAGTCCGTGATTCTATGCTTGACGTGACGTGGTTTCTGTTTGTCGTGTTCCATCTTGTGCGTTTTCGGCGAATGTGTCCGTCCCCGTGGCCCGCGGCCGGTTTTCTACACTTTGGAAGCAGGGGTGGGGAAAGCGCAAAATATTTGAAACTACAGTAGTTCGGGGACTGTTCTAAGACGGGTTCTATGCGTGTTCGGCGCTTGGTCGGCACGTGGGCTGATTCGGAGAGAACCGGTCATAAAACAGTTTGATAGCCATCGGTTCGTTCGGTCCTTGCGACCGAACAATGCCTTAGGGCCCGCGAGACGATTATAACAGCGACTAGCGTGGCAGTAACTTACAATTAGTGACAACTTGCGAGCGACCATAGTGTACGCGATACCATATTCCTTCGCGACTGTAAAAGTCTATTCCGAATAAAACGTTTTGTGGTAGAAATGCTCGACAGTTCTCTTCACTTCATAACAACGAACCTAATATAATATCGATGGAATCGTTTACTCTAGAAACTTGCTAGCAATTCTCGGCAAAAGTCGCTAGAATTTTTTTTAGCAAGCGATGAATCGCGATGTCGCGACAATCGCGAACAGTTTATCCCTTTCGAAATCGCGATCTTTCGAGGCCAAAAAGACTAACCCGAAGTCTCGAATATGAATCGTTTCATGGTTAAGGAACAACCGCGACTCAATGCACGAGGATTCAATGCGCTCCCATTAAACGCGCAACGTTCAATTGAGGATTCGCCGTTTTCAAAAATTCGCTGAATACCGTTGAATGGGAAAGATTCAGACGTTACAATGGCGGCGTTGTCGGAATAACGAGGAGCGGCGATTGTTGCTAGTTCTCGCGAATCCAGCCGCGTATCCTTTTCCCGAAAGTTAAATGGACCCCGTGCTTAATTCGACACAATAGCCCACGCGTATTGTTGGATATCGCTCCTAGATAGTAAGCAATTTTATGTATCACGTCTAGTTAGATAAGTTGTCTCCAAATTCTGTCTCATCCTCTGTACACAATTACGCATCCGACCCTTGAATCCGTTACTCATTACCCCTGAATCACGCCTGACCCCTAGTCCTAGAATTCTCACCATTCCTTCTACCTATCCTCACCATCTTTGAAACGAACCTTTAAAAGGAACAACAACTCATTTTTGACGAGCATTATTATATCAGAAATAGTACAGAGTCGAAGTTTCGCAACGAGTTTAGAATCTAAGTGCCTAGTATAAGATTTCTCAATAAACAGTAAATTAGGAATCTAACAGTATACACACTTACTGGCAATAGTTAAGAAACGAAGTAATCATTTGCAACGTTCTGTATATTCTTCATCTTTCGAGATAAATAGCTTAGAATAAAAAAACGAACATAAAAAGGTAACATTACATATGCCAATAAACAGTAAGTTATCCTATTTTTAAAATTTAATCTATATACCTCGGAAAATAAATAGTACACAATGTTGGAATGCAACGATGATGCAAAATGTGTCGAGCATCGACGGTCTATGGTTCTCATCTTTTAGGCATCTTAAATCGTGCCTTGTGAAGGGGTTGTCCGTGGTGCGGACAAGGGTTTTGGCTTTTTTCGCCCTTGTGTTCAGTTAATAGCCGAGAGTCGAAAGACACGCTTGTCATTGTCGTTGCGCGCAAGGCAGAAAGTTCAAGTTTCTTATAGTTTTTACTTTGTAGCGTCTTGCATCGCAACGGAGTTTGTTTACTGGCGACCGTTGAGCGGCCTACGCGTTGCTAGGGAATAGGTCGCCCGCGATTCGCCCGCGACTCGCCTGATCACAGTCAGGCGATGGATACGCGAAAGTATTTATCCGTTGCTAAGGAGCGATTGCCGCGCAATTCGCGGAACTGTGATCAGGCGATGGGTAAACAGCCATCGCGTTGCCAGGAAACGAGCGACCCTTAAATAGAGGCCGCAAACCCGAGGCGGCCCCTCACTTGTGAAAGTTCGACAGAACGATACGATACGAGTCCACTGGCGAACAACCAATAAAACACCACGAAAAAGCATACCGCGTTGTGTCAATTAACCTTGCCCACAACTTATTCTTATATCATTATAGACTGTATACGCGAATCCCTAGTTATTTAATGCGTTAATGTATTATATAATAAACTGATTTTACAACACGCAAAAATATGGAAATGATTATTTTGTTTCTTAACTATAGTCGGTAAGCGTCTATTCAGTGGAAATAAGGGCGACACTTGGAGCAAGACGTGTTCGACCGCTCGGAAAAGCCGCGTCGAGCCGCGCGGATCGACCGAATTTATTAAAAAGGATTTATCCGATCGACCCCCCCCCCCCCCCTTTGTTCGCTGCATTGTAACAAACCCTTCCGCGCTATTTCATTGACTCGTTCCATAGGAAATTACGTAATTGCTTTTTCACCCGCGATCGCGTTCAATTATACGCGCGGCTTTTGCTGGAAAAGGAAGCGATTACGCGCGCGCGGGCTAAAAGAGGACACAGCGATCGTTGCTTTCGATTTTTCTGTTCAATTGCAACTGGGGATGGCACGAAATGGGGAAATATCGATACATCGATGGTCATTGATACATTGTTAGACGTATCTGCTTTTTATTAACGTTTAAAGTAGGGGAGTTTTTGATGAATTTAATAAAATGTTGATTTTAGAGTTGAATTTTAATGTTTCGTTAATTTATTCTAATCAAATCAGTTAATTTTGGATATTTAGGTGTTTATGGGGAATTCAAATGTGAGAACAAGTGTACAATACGCGTAACATTCGGAAATATATGAAATATAAAAAGTAAATCGTACTTTCTAATACTTAGAGGGTGAAGCCAATTAATATTTGACGTCTACTTCTTTATTTCTTATTAACGTCGATATATCGAAAGAAAACATCGATATTCTCAAAGCATCTATGTATCGCAGCCATTCTTAATTGCAATTGTACTAATTGGTAAGCATTAGGTCCCCCCATAAGTTCATTCTGAATTTCATACTGAAAAAATGCAAACCAAATAAAAATGGTAAAATGATTTACTTTCAAATTAAATTGAATTGGGGATCTATTAACCCTTTGGTTTACAACAACGAGCTACACTCGTGGTTTAGTCTATGGACCAATTACAATAAAAACACGCTGTAGTTTCTAATAAATATTATTTCGTTTCATTTCAATTTGCAGGATTGAGAGATTGAAGATCACTGGGTACGAATTAAGAACGAATTAAAATAATTTAGTGCTTTGCGTTCGATATAGTGTTACAACAATAAGTAGTCAAAATTCCAGTGAATCATCTTTGAAAAATTCGTAAGCCAAGGGGTTAATCGAACAAATACCCTTTCTGCTAAGCTTCAACCCGACATCCTCATCGTTAGAGTGGTTTTAGACCACAACGTAATTTATAATTTAAGTTCGTTATACTTCATTCCGTCTCACGAAATGTTATGGAAAAAACATATATAAATATATGCAAAATATAAACAAATTTTAATAATACACGTCGTACAAGTGATGTACAAGTTTCTCGAATCTAAAAAAATTTGATTTCAACCCATCACTGCTAATTACGACTTTTAGAAGCTGCCTCATAAACGTGACTTTTATTATTAAGTATAATTCTTTTGAAAAACTTCGGTATATTGTCGAGAATGCTGGAAGAATTCCGCTTTATCCGAGTACATTGTTCCTGGGAACAATCGCCAGTGGAAGCATTCGAGACGAGTTGGTCGTTCTTTTACGAACACCAGAGAGGGAAACATTTCTCTGTCGGTGGTGGAATGTTTCGAGGGAGGGCAGCGACAGCGATACATAACGGTTTCCCGGCTGAATGTGTTTAATAGTCGCCGCGATTGCGCTCGTGGCCTTGTTCCGGACCCGTCGTCCTTGAGCTGCAACCTGCACACGCCCGATCCAACAACCCACTGGGAGAAATGCTCGTAAAATTAACATAACGAACATGTGCGTAATTGTTGCCTACCCGGCTGCCCTTTTACCGCAACCAGCTCCGCGATATTGCGCGGCAGAAAAAGCATATTCGTGATCACGAGAGGAGATTAACGACGAAACTCGCGAACTTCCATCTGGTTAAAGGCTGAAGAAGAACGGAGAAGCTTAGCCGTTTCTATTCGATACTCGGGAGCTCTTTCTATTCGGATTTTAGTTACTTTTCCATTAGGATTGAATAGTACCTTTAGTATGTTTAATGAGAATATCTGTCAAACGTCATGTTTGCTAGTAAAATAGAGGTGAAGAAAAGTAAAAATTGAAAGTAGAACGAACGACGATAATAGAAATAAAAAAACAGATTAGAAAAAGGTGAAGCAGAAAGGGAAAGAAAAAAAAGTGAAGGTAGGTGTTCCTATAGTCTATTTTGGATAACCCTTTACTATGCCAGGGATAGCTACATATCGATTTTGAAAGCTGTGTACGGCGATTTTGAGAATTGGGACGTACAATGTGTTCCAGCGGAGTGAAAGATGAATAAACGCACTCGATCATCTATCAGTGACTTATGCATACATATCACAACATTGTAATACGGAATTATCAGGATGACCTATGATATTTGGCGAAGAACATTTTGCAGAATAGAATATTAGAACTCATACAAATTGTTTCTGTTTTATTTCGAGTATCAGAATCAGTTTAACGTTTGTATCGCAATAAAATTACTAACTACCATTGCTCTTTCTTGTATCGAAATCTAGACGCTGTTTCTTAATTATCGAATTTAACTGGCCTAACTGTGAACAGTATTCGTTTAAATTAATAACGTTATCATTCACCAAAGGCTCGTTAAAATAATTCATATCCAATCCTACCAACTACGCAACGGAATTTAGTATTGCAAAAAACGCTACGAACTTTCCGAACAACCAAATATATTTCTTAATTTTACACGACTTTCCATCATCTGTCCGTCACGTTTCAGATTTCATCACAAGAGAAAGAGATTTATTTGAAGGCAATGAAATCGTCAAATCAAGACTAACGATTTTGCACACCTCTAATGAACGCTAATATGGTAATTAACTTTCTATTAACGAGACGTGACCGCCATCGAATAATTCTCGCGAGGCTGTAAAATTAAGTAGCAGTGATTTGTTGCGCCGCGTTCGAAGCTTTCGTTCGAAAAGCCTGCAAATACGAAGACATCGGTGAATTTATTCGCTTCTCAACGCAACAATATGCAAATCGCGTGTCCCGCAGGACGTTTCGCTTTCAGCTTGCGACATCTTCCCTCCTCCGTGTTGTTTTGCGGGAAGAATTATGGCGTCGCTCATCTCTCGGTTAAAACGTGCAGTAGTCGGGAGATAAGGCGAATCCTTGCGGAACTGTACCGTTGGGAAAGTAACGGTAACCGTGGAAATTTATTGCGCGATTCGATTGCTGTTTCGCCAATAAAATCCGCCGTACTTCTGCCAGAAAATTAAATGATAAACGTATCGTTAAATGTTCCGCGTTGTTATATTTAGAGCACTATCATTCGCGCACAAAGAGAGACGGGATTTTTTAATAAAAAAAAAAAAAAGAAAAAAAGAAAAATCGCATTAGCGATATTAATATCGTGCAGAGGATTAGAATCAGCGATGAAAAGATACGTCGTTATTAATTCCAACCCTCGCCTAGCTCAATCTGCAATTATAATGTGCGTTCGTATGCAACGCGAATTATTTTAAAATGTCATACAAACATAGCTACGCAAGGTGTTCTATTTTAATCTATTATTGCAGATATTAGGTGGACAAATGAATATTTTAACCCTCTGCACTTTGAAACATTTTTTTACTCGTATTAAAGGCGTTGAATTTGAGGAAGAAAGTGGGTTATTCGTTGATACAGCTAATAAATAGATTGGAAATTTGTATGCAAATTTATGTTTTTGGCCAGAAGGTTAAAGAAATGGAACGCGATTAAAGGAATATTTCATTCTTAAAATGTAACAGCTAGACTGCGGATTTTTATGCGAATTCATAACTTTGCAAACACGGATAAAGGAACGAAACATAAGCTGAGATTTGTTTCACCCCCTAAGTATAATAAAATGCATTTTGCTTTATGCATGTTGTGCATTTTTACGTATTATATGAATTTTTCCCTCTCGACGCATCAAAATTTCCTACAAATGCATAAAAATTCGCAGTCAAACAATAACATTTACTTTGGTTTGGATTTGTTTATATTTTTACACGTTGCGTTCATTCTGTATATTTTAGTGCCCTTAAATCTTTCATTTATGCATCAAAATCCGCAGTATAACAATAAATATTTCAAAATTGCCGACTAGAAGAAAACGAATCCCTCCAATTTTAAAGTTTCACCAAAATCAAAGTATTTTAATAAATCGACAACGAAAGCAATATCTAAAGCTTACTCTGTAATTCGCTGTACTTATTTTTCAACTCCGTCGACTTTCTCCGTCAAGTTTTTGAGAAATTTTCGAAAGTCGCCGACAAAAAGATTAACCATCTCGTGCTAATAGCTGAAACTTGGCCCCACTTAACAAAATAGTCGATGACACGTAGCGTTCAATCCTTTCCTGCCAACATTTCATTCCATCCGACATTTAAATAGACAAACGTAATTACCATACCGCGGATTTTCCTGCGTTCCCAGGAAATTGAAACGTACAAAAAGTCCCCCCCACGCGCAATATGCAAAATGTACAAACTGAAGTACACGTTATTATATTCGGAGTCTTCAAACAACCCCTATTCGAATACCGCATCCGCGTACTTTTATTTGTAAAGAAAAACGAAAAGAAAAATTATGAGAGTTCGCATAAAAATCCGCAGTCTGGTAATTACAATGTCCTTATTACATAAATCAACAGAAACTTCCGCTTTTAACCGTAACCCGCAACGAAATGTCTTTCAATATATTCCACGCCGGACTTTTCTCATTAAAATTATGCGCGCGGAAAAATGTGCAGAGTACAAACAGTAATGCGGCGGACTTCTATGCCGAAACAGCACGAAACAAAATCCCGGTTCGCGACAAAGCTACAGGATTACACGGCGAAACGAATAGCCAGGAGTTAACAGCGTTCGCTTCGGTTCTTGTCTCTGCTCGCGCGTCCGAACTTCGTCGTGGTGAACGCATAATTATCGTTCACCGTCACCTTTTTATCCCCCCCCTTTCTTCCTGCTAATGGCTGCGGGACCATTAATCAAAAACCGGGGAAATATGTTACACTTAAGGCGCGGCTTGATACGCGCAAGGTTACACGAGTTACGCGCATAAATATGCGCCACGGCTCGACACACGCGCGCGTGTCACGCACGACCGCGAAATGTCGACGGGACATGGGTATTACTACACGAAGAATGCCAGTAATTGCGTGCTATTATCGGCCCGTTGTTATAGTTTGTAAATTTGACGGCTGGATTATTTAGAATTTAAGTAGAGTTTCGTGAGAGGCTTTCTTTTTTTTTCTATTTATCACCGCGAGAGATTAGTTAATTACGATTTTATTAGGTATAATTCGGGACGAATTATGCGCTAGTGGATCGTGATTCTAAACTACGGCACAATTACATTGTATTTGAAAGGGAATATAGATTAACGCGAATGGTAACGATATAAATGTTCGCAACTCGTGACTCGTTATTGCTCGATATTCTCTAATTTCTCTTTATACACATCTGCTCTCTTACTCTCGATTATTGGTATCGAAGGTACGCAGACGTTTCGAACAGTGACAGTAACATATATCTAATAATGTACGCATCGTGTGCATTTGTGCATTACGCTAGCCTCAGATTTTTTTTTAGAAGAACCTTGCGCTTGCTACGTTGCGAAATTAATTATGCACTTTTGAAATTGTGTTACATGCGTTCGCGTGTATACCACACGTTACGCTGCGATGTAGAATTTTCATGTTTGTTATTATTTCTTTTTTATCAACGGACTCTCGTCCGTTAATAAAGGAAACGATAATAATTATTATATGTTACGATGAAAAAATTCACGCCGCTTTGTAAAGCACTTCGAATAATAAATCATAAAGTTCAAAGGGTTAACTTTACGAGTGAGCGAAATAATGACTTACTAAATTATCGTGAAATTACCCAAATTTCGGTGTCCTACCTCGCTTTTTCGTGGAATCCCCAGGGGAGCAGTTTAAAGAGCTAATCGAGGGTGGAATAATTAAGGCTCTCAATTATACACGGACCGTTCACGAGATCTCTCCACGTGTAACTTCTAATTAATTATGCGTTTCGTCGCGCCAATCTATGCACGTATTTAGGCCACCATCGATTCACGGATGGAATTTATTTTCTCCCCCCTCTCCTCAAGCAACAAAACACGTTCCATCGCTCGTGAAATTTTCAATATCTGCACAAACGATCGTCGATTTTCGCAGTACAGTGGCAACGAGCGGAAAAACGAGGGACGATCAACCGGCTACACGAAGACAAATCGTCATCAACGTGTTCGTTTCGAGTGCATCGCGCGTTAAAACGCTGGAAATTGTCCTGTCCAACGAGAAACGTGTTGCACCGGCCGTAAATACGCGTGGTATAGGGTATATGTCCCGATTATTGTCCACTTTAAGCTTATCGCTTCAAGCAACTTCATTTAATTATTTTGGAAGTTATTCAACCTAACAATCGTTCCGGTTTCGAGCATAACATTCGTTAACATCTCCTTTATTTGTGATGATTCTTTGTATATCAAATATTATGTATTAATTATTAATTCATTGAAAATATATAACAAAGTCTATTGTCCCTATTACTGTCACTTGAAATATTTTCGCTTAAATGGTAATTAACCTTACATATATTAGCACGTCAGTTCGTAAGGCAGATAGAAAATAAATCGTAAAATTATCGTCTTTATTACATTATCAAAATTTCCACACATTCTACTTACGGTATATTACTCGCGTTTTTATGCTCAAACGACACGTTCACCTCCTAATATTTATTTTTAATTATTAAATATAAACATATATGTAATGTCCATTTGTTGTTACAGGAAAATGAAATCCAAATTTGGTATTGAAGTTTTTGTTAGTCTCGATTCTTCGTACAATCATTGGCTATTAAATAATCGAATTCAAGTGACGATTATAGGGACACTGACAGTAATTTGGACATCTAGCCTAGATCGCCGTTTGTACAATTCACGAGTTAATCTTTGGCTTCTGTGACCGTTGCTCTGTTTTATCGCCGATTAAAGATGCTCTATTGTTGCGTGCAACTGCATTGCATTATGTTTCTGTTATTATTAACGTAGTACTTAGCCCGCCTTTGTTGACGGATCAATGCGAAACGAAGATATAATGGGTGTAGAGGCTAAACTCGCGAAATAGCAGCTTTTGTTGCCGAAAACAGGTAAGAAACGATTATTTAGTGTCCTCCTCAAATCTTTTCAATCGCCTGCTTATCCTCTTCACAACGATGTCAAGATTTTCATTGTACTTTCTTTTTCTTTTTCGGCTTGCTAATATGACATTAGGTCGTCCTAAAGTTCTTCTCGTCGTGTTGCTAAATATTAAGTACAGAATATTTGATGCTTCATGCAATTTGAAGAACGTGAAATTGTGCTTTTATTTTCTTCTACTTTTATTTTATTTTTATAATGATCTCGATGCCACTTTTTCGTAGCCTCGTAATAAGGAATAATCGATTCTTGAATCGAGTCTGTATCGAAGCGATTAGAATCGATGCATCAGAAAATCGAACTCTGAAGAATTGGTTTCTTGAAAATCAATCGGAGAAATCGATGGAAATACTTATGTCGATACTACGATATCTATCCATCACTATCGAAATAACTACTGAAAGTATCTCGTGTAAACTTTCAAATCTTCAGACCAGATCTGCATATTTGTATTTAAGACACGACAAACGAAACAATTCATTAGAATTCGTTCAAGATCAACACGGTGACTGAGGTTAATCAACCTTAACTAGCATACTCTTATTTAACTTACAAAAATAATGCCCTTGCTCGAAACTTTGAAACGAGTTAAAGTGAATTATTTAATAAAAATCACTTCGATCGTTTTTGGCAAAGTTAGACAAAAAGAAAACAAAAACAAATAAATAGTGGCAAAATGGCAATGTAAGGCAATGGTTGGGGATTGAAACGAAGTGAACTGCGTCCTCGACGATATCCGCAGTGCAGCTTCGAGGTCTCGGAATCCCACTGGAAGCTCACGCAGCCGTTAGTTATCGGTGATCGTGGTTTCGTGTGTGCTAACGTGGTCGCGTGGAAATATTTTCTGGGACAATGCGCCGTTTAACCTTCGGATTATTCCACGGTTGCGATTAATCGTCACCTTTACTCGGTCGCCTTCGAGTCCTCGAGTCTCGGCCACTGGCCGGCATCCCGCAATTACCGGCGCAATTTGGCTGCAAATGGCCGTGCACCATGTTAAACCGCATAATGCTTCGCAAAATAGTGGCGAATTATGCGACGCGTTATGCCTGCGTAAAAATTCTCTCTCTCTCTCTCTTCCTCTTTCTCTCTCTGTCTCTGCGCACATGTTGAAACTCCAACGAGCTTAAACGGGCACCCTCTGTGTTGCAATTTCGTCTGGGTGCTCGTGTTTCAACCTTTTCGCTACGAAGAACGTACAGTTGTTCACGAAATTCAGCGTATACCTTGAAACTCGACTAAAGAGATGGCTGAAAAATGATAAATTATTAAACTCAGTCATCCGTTCTAAATCTGAATGAACATCGTTTGTGAAAAATTGAAATCCAAAATGATAAATTATACGTTTACGAATGGAGAACATTTCAAAATGAAATTACAAGAAGAAGGACAATATTTCACCTTCTTTATACAAAATTACGCACGTCTATGCCACGAAGATCAAAGGTGGTTAACAAAAATAGTAATCTACATGTATCGTATGTGAACAGTAACGAAAATATCGATGTTATAATTCACGTAGTAATAGTGTTATAGTTCACGAGTAAGTACGTTCACGTTTGTGTCAGCAAAAAAGTAATACCTTCACGTTTTTCTATTAAATACGTATAAATAATTTATTTGGTCTCAGGAATTTTGTACGTAGTGTCTGTTAGAATATGCGAATGAAATACATACATATATTGTTTCTACTTTTGAATATGTCTATGTATATTCTCTTTCTAGCTATTTTTCATTCGCAACATAGGCATACGCTCAATTTTGTGAGCAACTGTATATATAATATACATTTTCGTTCGCAAGTATTGGAACAACTGTTAGGTGCGTATAAAAATGACAGTTGATCTGAATTATATAATTTGAGCTAATTTTACGACATTGTGACGACGCCCGTTATCACCCTTAGTCACCGATCATCCACCAAAGTGCGTCTCCTGGTCAATCATCGTCTGGGCATGCGAAGTTGTGCGAACTAACCGCGAATAATAAAAACAAGATAAGGCGTTTCCTCGAGAACCCCCACTCTGCGACCGGGGTTCTCTTTGTTACCGATTCATATAAAAGACCCTCCCAAAAACCCGAGCGTTAGTCAATAAGCCATATTCGAGAGTTACCGGTTCTGTAATTGTGAGTGTCAATAAAGGTGTCAAAGGATTATTAAAGAGTCTTTCTTCCTTTGTGCACAGTAAATTGTTCTTTATTTGACATTTTATAAAACCTTTACACGTTTTCCGTGACAACATCGTGATACAAAAATAGAGTAGAAGTCGTAATTATTGTCAGCGTTCCTATAATCGACGCTTGAATTATTTTATCCAATAGCAAATTAATGTATAAAGAACCATAGGTACTAAATTTGGACTTCGGTTTGGTCAATCGCCTTCGACGAATCTTTCATTCGCCGTCATCAAAAATTGCTGCAGAAAAGCGAAAGTTCCCTTCGAAGATCGTCGCCTGGTTACGGAGATTATTGCCGAGAAAGGGATATTCAAACCGCGTAAAGAATTGTGGGAATCGCTTCGCGCATGACCATTCCAGCGTAAAACGATTTTACACGGAGTGACGATTAAGTGAAACGAGGTGGGTTCAGCTCTGATTCCCGGGCTGGAAAAGCGGTTTCCTTCGATTCTTTTCGTTTCCGATGATTTCGAAACGGACAGGGTTGTGTCGCGGATTGGGATAATAGATCCAAATCAGGCTGTTTAAATTCTAAGCCCGGGGCAAGAAGTCCGGATTGCATTAGGTTCACAAATTAAGAGGCCGCCTGCTGCTGCGGCTAACAAAATTCTCGCTGGAACGTTTAATGAATTCTTACGAGGCGTCGCGATGCCCCCTCGAGTAAATTAAAATTAAACGCCGCGGCTGCGCGCGCTCCGCTGGACATAATTCCCATCAGCATGCGGGTGGCAATCTCTTTAACTTTCAAGGAAATTCCCCCCCCCCCCCCCCGCGTTTATTCCTTCGTCCTTGCGAAATTGTAAAAATGATATTATTGTGGGGGAAAAAAATGAGGGGCTTAGGGAGAAACAGGCGCACGCGACAATTTCATTATTTTTAAATTAAAGCGCATTGAAGAGAATTTCATTTTCGTGGAAAATCGCGACAACGGAACGATATTCATTTTAAGCCGTACACAAATTAAACGGCAAATGACGACTGCCATTAGATTTTTACCCGCAACATTCGTCTGGTTGTTGCACTTTTTATTACGTTGTAATTTTACATTTCGCGGTATGTTAATAACCACGTTTCGTAATAATTTTGAAATGTTTTACGATTAAAGGCGAACGGCTCTTTCAAGCTCGTTTAATCGTTTAACGAGGGTACAGTTTCTCTTTCCACTTATGCAAATAGAGGAGATCTACGCATTCGATAAGATTTATTATACTAGTTTAATCATTTAATTCAGTATAATGGAATGTAAAATATGAAGATTGACGTCGCGTTTTCATAATTAGCAATCAGTGGCTTTTCTGTCCTAAATAATTATGGGTACATTGGTTCCCATGCAAAGAAATGAGTGTCCATATAACGTATGAAGGGTTGAAAACTCTGTCGTTCTTGCTCGTAATTTTTCTTTCTGTCTCTGTTCACACAAACATATGCATTTAAACTATGTTTCATTATTTCATTATGGCCTGTTTCTTTATACTATTACAACTACTGCTATTATTACCATTATTATTGCTATTATTATGTTTATTACTATACGTGCTGCTTGTGTAATAAAGGATTTAACCCGTTGATATTCAATAAATATTATGTTATAATACAATATAATATAGGAATTAAAGTTGACTTTAAACAAAGAATTTCAGATAGCAGGATGCCAATGTAAACATAGTCGCTCGGAAACTTCAATAAAATGTCGACGTGTATGAATTTTTTAAAGATTCATTCCGCTGTCAAAAAATTTGAAAAAAATTCCCCGACGTGTATTCCACTGATTAAAGTAATCCCAGTTTTTTTCGACAACTTTTCATGCGACAGAATAAAAGATATCGAACTCAAAGTACGCGTATACATCACGGTTCGATTCAAAGAGAGGCAAATTATTGTGAGGATACAGGATTGAAGCTTGACAAAAAAAGATTTTTCCTTTAATGATCTATCGCTGAATAGATGATATATTTAATTTAAGTTAGACGTACCGTTGCTATTCTTATTTATCTGTATATTATTGGTATAAAATTCGGCACGAATTGATGAAACTTGTGCACCTATCAAACAAAGATTTCTTTCCGCTTCTGTTGCTTGCTAATGGTTCGATTTTTGGCGGAACCTTTTGTAAACGTAGCTCGTTTTAAGGCTCGCTTGGATAACTTGACAAGATGGCAACGCTTTCTCTAATTATCGCAATTCATTCGTAACGTCTCGTAACAAGGATCACGCGAGACGAGGCGCGATAATTACGCTAGAAGCGATAATTGGTCGCAGCTGTGGAGTATCGTGTCTGCCTACTGTTTCGAGGAAAGAAGGCGGAAACACCGGATTCCAACTTCCTGTCGTTTCACGCGATAAAATTACCCTGAACTTCTATCCTTACCCTTTACTTTATTCTTGATTGCGTTTGGAGATCTTCGAAGTATCCAATAACCTTCGAAGTTGGATGTAATAACGAACGCCGTGCAAATAACCCCAGTCGAGACCAGTTAAATCTCTTTTATGAAAAATCCGGACGATAACATTACATTGAAACTATCTTCTTATAATATCTTTCCTTATCCTTTATTTTTTATTCTTGATTGCATTTGGAATTCTTCAAAAGCATCCAATAATCTTCAGAGACAAAATGAAGTGAATGTAAGTTGATACAATTATAATTAAAATCATCACGGAAGTAATTATATTCGTCAGCGATCGAATTTCCTTTGCGAATGATCCTAGCATTAAAATTGCTTTGAAATCCTCTTCATATAATAATATCTTTCCTTATCCTTTATTTTTTATTCTTGATTGCATTTGGAGATCTTCAAAAGCACCTAATAATCTTCGAAGACGAAACGAAGTGAATGTAAGTTGATACAATTATAATTAAATCATCACGGAAGTAATTATATTCGTCAGCGATCGAATTTCCTTTGCGAATGATCCTAGCATCAAAATTGCTTTGAAATCCTCTTCATATAATAATATCTTTCCTTATCCTTTATTTTTTATTCTTGATTGCGTTTGGAAATCTTCAAAAGCATCCAATAATCTTCAAAAACAAAATGAAGTGAATGTAAGTTGATACAATTATAATTAAAATCATCACGGAAGTAATTATATTCGTCAGCGATCGAATTTCCTTTGCGAATGATCCTAGCATTAAAATTGATTTGAAATCCTCTTCATATAATAATATCTTTCCTTATCCTTTATTTTTTATTCTTGATTGCGTTTGGAAATCTTCAAAGGCGGAACGAAAGGACGTAATATAACCATCGCCAGGAAAATAATCACATTCGCCGCCGGTTAAATCTTCTTTGTGAAAGATCCTGTTTACGGATCATTAGCCACCACGAAAGGGAAATAAGGTGGATGAAATTGACGTGGGCGGAATGGAACTGTCCCAGCGAATGGCGTCCAGGTTTAATCAACTCCTTTACTTATAGACGCTCCGATAATGCCAATAGTTATCGTAGAATCGATTGCATACGAACCATCGATAGTATATACGTATATCAAATTTCCAAGATTAGCTCTTTGCTTGGCGTTACTTGGCTAGTATTTCTCTAAAAAAAATTGCACACTACGTTTCAGAATGGTTTTATAGAAATTCATTGCATAGCAATAATTGTGCGAAGGTAGAATACTAAAATTGCAAGCGCAGACTTTTGTTCACACTGCAATTCTTAGGCAACTATTTTCAAATTTTAATATTTTCTAATATTTCTTTAAAAACTTGCAGGTTATGTTTCAGAAAGTTTTTGGAGACATTCATTGCATAGCAATAATTGTGTAAAGGTAGAATACTAAAATTGCAAACGTGAAGTTTTGTTTATACTGCAATTCTTAGGGAACAGACTTTAAGCCCTATATTTTCTAATATTTCTCTAAAAAATTACAGAGTAAGTTTCAGAGAGCCTTTAGAAGAATTCACTATACAAAAATTATGCAAAAGGTAGAATACCAAAATTGCAAGCGTCGACTTTTATTTGTACTGAACTTCTTATGGAACTATTACTAAATTTTACTATTTTCTAGTATTTCTCTAAACAATCGCAGGCTATGTTTCAGAGAGCTTCCAAAGAAATTCATTGCACAGCAATAATTGTGCAAAATAGTAGAATACCAAAATTGCAAGCATCGAGCAATTTTTACGGACTAATTTTCGAATATTTTAATATTTTCTAGTATTCTTAAAAAAAAAAAAGAAAAAAAATCGTCCAGTACGTTTTACGAAAAAGTGTGCAGGGATTCTCATTTCCCCACAATTATACGAACGCCGAACGCTAAATTTGACGAACTTTTAACAAATACGTTTGCCTGTTCGATTCCGCTAATGCACCCCGAAGTGTTGAACCAGCTGAATCAACTCCGCCGTTCGAAATCAATTGAATCAACCGAATTAATTTAATCTCTGTCGCGTTCGGCTTGACCATCGCTCTGACATAGTCGACCCCTCGTTGAGGAAAAATCGTCGCAGGCTACTTTAAAACGAATTATCGAGAATAAAATATTTAATGTAACACGTCGACGCTGGCGTTGCAATTTACGTTTTTCGTTCTCATTAAACCTTTCACTGCGAAGGACGTATTATGTAAGTCCTAAAAATATGAATAATCATTTGTTAAAATACGCCGATATTTTCTTTTTAATCATAGTAGAATTTCTATTATTATTGGTATATAACACACTTTAATTAACGATACCAGATAGGTAAATATTTGCACGCATGTTATTTTTAAATGTATAAAAACTACTATAATTAGCGTATACGAAACGCGTTTAAATTTTAAGGTGCCGTAGCGAAAGGGTTAACAGTGCTTTGCTTTGATTTGAAGAAAGCTATCTAAAAAAACTAATGACGTTTTTTCCGTTCTAAATGTTTTGAAAAATTGCAGCTTACATCTTTTCAATAAAACATTTTCAGACCTAAGTTTATACGAACTTCTTTCATCCACTTGGCCTCATTATCACGTAGTATAATGTGGCGTCCCGCTACCGCAATTCCTTGTTTGAATTTTCACGGAGTCGTAAATTCCGCTAGCGCTCGATCGCGACGGTAAAACATAGGATGCCGACTTAGTTAAAATTAATTTCCTAAGCCTGGTTGATATGCAATGAATGAAGACCGAGAATTGTAACAACTAGTATATTTAACAGGTTCGTGTGATGTGAGTTACAAGTCGTATACGTTCGCGTTTTCGCGTCCCTTTGGTTTTCGTGTTGTCTAGTCTCGTCAAATCTTTAATCGAATCTGTCGGTGGAGTGGTGTGTTGGTCTTCTTAAACGTTCGGGATTGTCGTGATTGGTGGAATTTGATTTTTTTGGGGTAGTTAACGTGGACTTGGATTGGTTGAACTATTGTGAGGGTGTGACGTTAAAAAGGAATGGAAGTGGCAGTGTTGGTGGTAGGAGATTGTTGCGAAAAATCGTATAGCTATTGTTCCAAAAGGGACCGAACAATTCTATTGTTGCGTCTCTGCAGACGCTCGGGACCGGCAATGTGGTGTCCAGACGTTCGGACCTGGAGTCCCCGTGGTTCTTGGGGTAAATTGCCCGGCTGTAACGAAGACGGTTGGCATCGCAATAAACTAATTCGGTCTTAGGGACCGAACATATAAATTTAGCCCTGTTTTTTTGCACATTTTCTAATCTTTTCGCATCAATAGTGTAACAAATATTTTTACCGTAACAACATTGTTGCGTCCTACATTAGGTTTGGATTCTTAGAGTCATACCTCGCAACCAAAGATACCTATTTGCAACCCAACCACCGTGATTCAGGTTATACCTGCACCGCCCGCGCACCCTCGGTAGAAGGGAAGCGCTGACCAGCTCCCCTTCCTACAATATTCTAAATGATTCTGATTGGTCACTAAATGGCTGCAGCTTGTGTATAAATAGCGTGACAATTCTGCAAATAAAGCATTAACCAACAAGACATTAACGCTGTCGCTCAAGCGCTTGACACCTGAGACAAGCTGTTACAACAACTTCTTCACCCAAATTCCAACCCTCGCTGCGCAAGGCGAATTATCAAAAAAAGAACGGGAAGGTATCAAGAGCGACACACCGATCTCGCACCTAGACCACCTCAAACAAACATCGTGAAGCTAATCGAGTTCACGTAACCCAGCGTCGAAATATTTATAATCAAAGGTACATCTCCCCTCTTTTACCTTGTTCGAAACTCTTTCCCACTCCTCCGTTTTAATAAAAATTTCACCTTCGGGCTAGAATGAAAAATTCTCCCCGAGTAGAACTTCTTACGGAACAATACTTCGGTGCGTTTGACGCCGAACGACTCGGCAATTTCGAAGTTTCCACTAATTAATGCGATTTTCCGTGCACCGCCAACTTCTTCGACCCACTGACATTAATCAGTATTAAATTGTACGATACCGCACGATGCCGGGGACGGACGCGCGATAAATATTAATTATAACTTGCCCCGGGAGTTCCGTAATTAGTTGGAGCACTTACCACCGCGCTGCAAGACGCGCGAACATCGCGTTGAACGAAGAAATCGTTGCTTCCTCGCGATTATTCGCGCCACGCGTTCCTCTTCAACTTAAACAACGCCTTCGCAATGTTTCAACCATCCTTCCGATTAGTCGACGGTCCAACGCGTGCGGCTTCCGTCGTACGATTCAAAAGTTAAGACTGTCAAAGATTGCGGAGTTTGAAGCACGAGCAACGGATGTGTACACGGAAGTTTCCAGCGCGGAAATGCTTCAAGGTTTGTTTGCGTGGTTTTGACTCGGAAAGCTCGAGTATACGAATGTCTCTCAAACGGAAAGATGTAAACTCTAACTTATCCAGGATGTTATATTTTTATTTTTTGTTTTTTTTTTATTTCCTTTCTTTGAATTTGTTCTCATAGATTAAAAGAAATCTAATGGAAAATTTATTTGTTGGATCTAATTAAGAGGGATTCATCAAATTGAAAATGTTTAGTCTAGACTGGAATACGTGAATATTAATAACTTTTAAAATATTGTTCGTAATTTAGTAGAAAAAATTGTGCAGATAGCTAAGATATTGGCAAACATGTATGCGTCACGCTAATTTTGTAGCGCGATTCCTTTTCTATAAATAAATTCATGAAGGCGGCCTTACAATCGTTTCTTTAGATCACTGTAAACCAAAATTTGGGGATACTAATAACTTTCGAAATATTGTCAACAGCGCAAGAAAACAATTTGCGTAGATAGCTGCCATATTAACAAATATGTGTGCATTACGCCAATTTTGTAGCATAATTTTTTTCCTTAAAATAAATTCATAAAAGTGGCCTTAAAATTGCTTGTACAGACCATTCTAGTCCAGTGCACGCAAATGTTAATAACATATTAAATATTGTAAATAGTACATTAAAAAAAATTGTATAGATACCTGTAACATTAATAAACACGAATTCGGGCCACGAATATTTTAGCATTATCCATTTGTTCAAAATAAATTATCCAAAAAAAAAAAAAAAAAAAAATACGTATAAAATCTATAAAACGCTAAAAATAGATACTTGTAAAATTGATCTCTTGCCACTTTCATCTTCCTTCAATTTATCCCTTTGGACGAGCGAATGAAAAAGCCCGTGTAACTGATCAAAGTTTTCGTCTTTTAGTGTAGAAACTTGTAGCGGATCGAACAATAAGAATCAGAAGCCTTTGATAGCAACTGAATCTTGGAAAGATCAAAGAAGTTCCCTTTTTTCTAAAGGGAAAAGTAGATTCGTAGAACGTGATAATTCGTCGGCCACAGCGAGTTCAAACGTCCGGGGTTAATTTTGAACAGAAGAAGGAATCCTGTTTACGCAGACGTGCACAAAGAGACCAATCCAAAGCGAAACTACGGCGCAAAGAGACAGGAGGCTTTTGTTTCTCGGACAGGGTGAATTGAATTCCGCGAACGAATCCAATGGCTTCTCTTTCCTCCAAAGAGTGTAGATTCGTACGTTTAACACGGCGGGAAAAAGAATTGACGATTGGATTGCGTTCTACGCGCGGCTGATTTAAACAATTAAACTGTCTGAAAACCTGAACGCGGTATTCTATCCACTTAACCCTTTGACTGTGGCCGCGATATGCGTGGCCATTACCGCGAAGCATTAATATAGCCAGAAATTCTCGCGTAGTTTACGCGTTCAAAATAGTTGCTCACGTATGAATCAACCTAAAGTGTAGAATCATAATAAGGTATTATATCGCTCTTAACACATTGTACATTTGTATACCACTACCGCTGGCAAAAAGTTTTCGGTCAAACGTGAGAACGTCTGAACTAATTAAGGACACCAACATTTTCGTGTTTTTTTTTACATTGGATTATTAATACTTTGTTAATAGTTTCACACTGTTACATTAAACAGTGACAAATATTTATCGAGATGGACGTATCGATGTGCGATTACTTCTAAAAATTTATTCTTGCTGGTTGACACGATTACATACGTTGCGATCATCGAAAATAAAAAGAATTGTAATTATTCGAGTCGGTAAACTAGTCTATCGCAGGTTTTATATTTCATTTCCATAACAGTGATTTTTTATAAGTGCATTTTAGTAGTGTTATTAAACGATAGGAAAGTTAATATATTCGGTCCTAGTAAATCAGCATTTAAATACTAAAATAAATACAATGGTGTTCAAATACTTTTTGTAGCCACTGTATTTATTCTGTTCCCCTCTCTATAAATGCACCGTCTATTTTAAAAGCGATGTAAGTCCATTTCCTTCTGTCTTCAGATATTGAAGGGTTTTCCATTTGCCTCTATTGTAAATCTCGATAAAGTTTATCTACCCTGTGGACATTTTTGTAAGCTTCAATACACTGTGGACACTTTTGTAAGCTTAAGCGTGTAAGTTAATTAATCGAATTGTTCTTCTGACAATTAACTAGGTCAATATCTTTTTTCGTAGACTCGAATGGAGTTACACCACTTTCGAAATGAACGGTTCGAGTAGTGGGATTCGTTTCATCGTCGTCTCTCGAAAGCGATGGAGAATTTTCGCGGAATTATTGGCTTATGCACTAGCCATTGCCCAATCGGTGCAGACGGCAACCTTTTATCGGGTACGTCGCATCCAGCCGATGGCCAAGCTCAGATAGAACCTAATCAGTAGGCATTACGTTGCATCGGCGTCTTAACAATTTCCGATAAGATTTACTTTGGCTTTAGGGTAGTCGAGAGGGTTGGAGGGATGTACGATGTGCCTCGACGGGACGTGTTGGTATTTTAAATGGCTGTTGCTTTCGACCTACACGTACTACCTTTCTCTTAACCCTTTCGCTACGAAAGAAGTACACAAATGACCACTAAATTTAGTATTGACATTTTTCCAGTCTCGATTCTTCGTACATTATTTCGCTATCAAATAAAGTAATTAACGTGACAATTATAACACTGAGAGTAATCGGGACATTTACCCTATGCTTCAACAAATTGGAATTTGCATAAAGATCAGCGGTTTAGTTATAATTGTAAACGTTATAAGCAAAAAGGCTTTAGTCCGTTTATAAATAAATAAATAAATAATATTTAGGGTGTGAAAATGATCTCTATGTTCCATACCTTTAATCACGCTTGAAAAGATACGTATTTGCATAAAGATCGAAAGTCAGAGAGAATTAAGACAAGGGGTTAAGTACCGTGGTAAATCATTTGTGAAAGCACTCATCGCCACTCTATCAGTTCCATCGTGGCACATCGATTACGTATATTTCATTCACAGCTCCATCAATCTGTCTCGCGAGAACAACGGCGTTAGATAACGATCCGTAAGAGATTTAAGTCCGAAAGATATCAATTATTACGAGTGTCCTCGTCCTCGATATTTCACCGCCAAAACCACGTGTCAGTGATACGGCTACTTCACGATGAAATATCGCCGTGGGGAAATTATGCAAGTACAGTATAGTCTCCCGATTATCCGACCCCACTTTAACCGGTCTCCGTTTTAACTGCAGGTAAAAATGCTTCTTAATCGACGTACATACTTTCAACATTTCGAAGATCAAAAATCATAATAATGAAAAACAGAAACAGGGGATTGTGGAATGAGAACGACTTGAAAAATACACGCGATAAAATCATGGCAAGCATAATTTGCACCCCGATACGCAAAACAAGGAAACGACCCGCGCAGGTTGTTCGATATCTTTGAACGAAGGCTTGATACAATGGGATCGCGAAGCGTGCGCAGATATACCGGAGTGTTCAGAGGACTACATATGTGATCGTTGCAAATTCGTTCAAACTTTTCATAAGTTATATCAAGGAATCTTTCTCGTGTCCGGTAATATATTCCTTCACAATTTTAAACCAAAGTTTAAGGTTAATCGAAGTTAACATCGTAACAATGTTGCTTCGTTTGTTTACTTTATTTCAAGTTCTAATAACGTTAATTCAAAGTTAATGAGTAACGCGTCATCTTTTCGTATTAATTTGGAGAAAACCATACGTGTCCGGCAATAGGCGAACTCCCCCTGCATAGCAATCTATAAAACATGATGTTGGATCATTGACTAAGGACAGGATAGACCACTTATCCAATGCTTTTCTTCGTCACCCAGATTTGGGGCTCATGAGCCCCAATTTTTTACCGTTTTCATTTTTACCTTTACGATTGTCCAAAATGTATAACTTTTGCGATTGTCCTCACATTTTGTACATTAAAATACTTTAGAAGTGTTTACATTCTTTGTCAGATAATAAAACGAAAGATATTCTTCCGAAAAGTTTGAATTTTTAGGTTATTCGTATTTCAGAGCACGTGATACGAAGTCTCATAAGATGATCGGTCTATCCTGTATCTCGTCTGTGGTTGGATTAACCGGCCGTTCGTTTATCCGGTCGAAGATCCCGCAGGGACCGGATAATCGGGAGTGTACTGTAATTCTAGGCAACGTTCACTTGATAGATTATAGTGATTTTCAAAGTTTAACGCACTCGAAGATGGCATAGGTCAGGCTGGTCGCGATACCCTCTCGAAAGTGAAATGAGGATCGCGACTTTCGCGAGGGAAATGGAACATGCAGCGCTTACGTAAAACGTGCAACGTCCTCTCAACGCCTTTTCCCAGGCGAATGTACCGTGTGAATGTTGGCTGAGTTTACTTGGGTTATTAGATGAGATAGTTGAGGCTTCAGACGAGACTCGGAGTGGTTACATTAGAGATAGTTTACACGAATCCTTTCAGAAATCTTTCTTCTGGAATTTCAGTTGCCGGAGTTGAGATTTTTCCGCGTTACTCGCGCCTAGCTTTCCGTATTTTTTCTTTATATTTAGTAGTTTATACCTCGCTCAATGAATGGAGCTTGGAAAGTTGAAAAGCTCTATAGGGCTTGGGAAATGTGTTATATTTGAAAGTTGCGGTGCTTGAAAATACCAATACTTGAGAATTCTTGTATTTAAAAATTCCGCTGCGCGAAAATTCGAATATTCGACTATTTGAGCGCGCGAAAATTTGAATACTCGGACACTACGGTATCTAAAAATGTCTGTATTTCAAAATTGTATTGCTTGAAAATACTACTACTTGAATGTTCTGGTGCTTGATAGTTTCTATATTTGAAAATTCTACCACTCGAAAATATCAGTGCTTAAAATCACCAATACACTTCAACGCTCGAGTATAAGAGTTCAAAGGTCTCGCCCCTCGATAATCCCATCACTCAAAACCACCACCATTTGAACCAACAACTGTAATTAAAAGCTTCGCACCTAAACTTCATTTCCATCCCCAAAAATAGCCTATTCTCATTTCCGAACCAATAAAAGGTAATCCCGTTTACAACTCTTACCCCATTCTTTACATCGAAACATCGATACTCGTCGTCGAGATACAATAAATTCAACGCCAAACAAATACCTTTCCGATTCGCTGGACACAGGTGGGCAGTTAACCGAAGCGGAAGTACGGCAGAATTTTCCATAGGGTTGAAATGTTTTGGTTCCGAACGGAAATTGGAATAAATTCCCCGAAACAAACGCAAGAGGCTTTCAAAGGTGCAAAGGGAGGGGGTTCGGATGCTTGGACGATGACGCAAAAAAAAAAAAAAAAGAAAGAAATTTGGTAAAAAATTCCTGTCCGTTAGGTGTGACGCGGAAAGAATATATCGACGGTTCTTTCACGGGAAGTGGAGTGCACAAAGGGGTCTGCGAACGATGGGATCCAGACGCGGCGCTCGCGGAATTTCGGGACCGAGCAGGCGAAACAAAAACCTGCTCCCGTTGGCTTGGAGCCGCTCTTCTCCGCGCGCAGTCTCGTAATTGCCTGGTTGGGAACAAAAAGCTGGTCGCGCAGGTGAAAAATATACGTTGGGATGGAAAAACTGGCGCGTCTCCAATTCGCGGCCCGATACACCGCCCCACTCACCCCCTGGGCACGCCGGTGTAACGAGATGGGTCGTCCTCGAGCGACGCGAAGCTTCCTTTGTGCTACTTTTCTTCCAGTGGGCTTGAAACGGCTTTGTTTCGATGGCGACGTCGATTCGAATTATGGTTACGCGCGATACGATTTCTTTTTTGTTTACAGGGTAAACATAGGGCAAATGTAATCGAATCTAAATGGGGTCAAGAGGAATTGCCCTGTAATTAGTAAGTCTACTTATTGACAAATGTTATGAAACAAAATAATCAAATTTGCAACGTTCCGTATGTTCTCCATCTTTTGAAGTAAATAGCTTAGAATAAAAACGAGCATAAAAAGGTAACATTACATATGCGAATACACAATGAGTTATCCTATTTTTTAATTGTAATCTATATACCTTGGAAAATAAAGAGTACACAGAAATATGGAACGGATTACTTTGTTTTTTAACTTTTATCAGTAAGTGTATCCATGTATCAACATCACGGATATCGCGATAAGTATCCTTAATTTTGTAACCTTATAAGTATCCTTAATTTTGTAACCTTATAAGTATCCTTAATTTTGTAACCTTATAAGTATCCTTAATTTCGTAACCTTATAAGTATCCTTAATACGTTCTAACGTATTTGTAATTGTCGCCGATTTCTGACGTACAGTAGAATTGCTTCCAATTCATGGCGTGTCTTTCTACATGGCGTCCAATGGTAAAGAAGATGAAGTTACGAAAGAAGAAACCGGTATCGGCGGACGTTGACGTATTATATCTGTCTAAATGTTACGAAAACAAAAGGGGGATTGGAAGGCTCGCGTAATTGTCACACGCAACAAAGCTAGCGGGGAGGGTAAAAATTGGCACGATTCCAGCATCGATGTTTCCACGGCGCCGCGTTGACAAGACGGAGAATGCGCACGTGCGCGTAATTACGCCGGGAAAATCGGCATTCCGATTGGTGGGTGACCCTTTTTGTTTGCACAGCTTTTAACCGTCGCGTCATATAAATCCTGGTATTAACGAGTACGCCATTAAGCGCGTAAATAAAATCAGTTGCAGGTAAACGGTATGACTGCCGCGCGCGGCGGTAATAATTAATGAATTATCGTACGAATTTCATGGAGTCACTTACGGTCACGCTGGTTGTCGAACGACCGGGAAATTCTCGAATCACTGACTGAGTGTAATCGACTCACCTGTAAATAAAATAGGTCACCGTTTAATGTACATTGGCAATTTCAATATCTGCGTTTGTGTTCTAATTATAGGGATATAATATTTAAATTTTACCCTTTCGGTAATTTTACTCCGCGGGAAATCGGTTTTATTTCCCCGTTTATATTTTTAAACCTTTTGTTAATCTTTCTATGGCGTTCGTAAAAGCTTACGAGAATTTTCTAGAATGAATTTTGCGTTTCATTTTTCCATTCGTATCTTTAATCTTTTATTCATTCTCCTATTGTGCTCGTAAAAGCTTGCAATAATTTTGTAACGAACTATGGATTGTATACTATCGGATAAATCTAAAAAAATGTTTATGTTGTGGGTAATGGAACGATGACACGACGTCGGTAGAATTCATTTATTTATTCGTTCGTCGAGAATTGTTTCAATAGTTCTACTTGTACCACGCGATAGCGTGAATCGCTACAATCTAAATGTTCGAAAATATGTATAAATAATAGAGTAGTATAAACCATAGTAGAATGGATTTTATAATAATTTTCATGATAACACCTCCTCGTGGTGAGACCTGCTAATTGGTATCGTTTTCCAAAGACGTTTCATTCTTTGAAAAAAACGATATCAAGCTAGGAACTACGCATTAACGTGTAACACTTATATTTTAGTTTACATTTTACCTTAGACTTTCGTTTACTTGCTTCGATCTTAGATTATATTTTACAGCTACCAGTTTCGAAGAGTGATCGACTTAAATTTCCAAATGCACGTTACGCGTACCTTTGGTCGTGTTAATATTTTGCACGCTGCGCGTTTCTACTTTAATATTGTATTAACATAAATTAGTAAACTATTAATTAGTATTATATAAACTGTTACGAATATGATCTACGTTGAAGGTTTGTTAGTTTCGTGCAGGTGTGACTTACAAGTTTGGAGTACGTGTAAAGTATCACGCGTGATATTTCTGTGTATTTTTAACATGGTTTGTGGAAAGAAACGTTTATTGTAACTACATATTACGACATGGCAATACGCATTGTATAACAATGCACTTGTATATACAATCCCGAAAGATTGCTAAACGTTTGTAGAACCTACGTGTTTTTGTTTTTACTGCTCTTTTACCCGTTTCTTTTGTGTTTCGGTCGCATTTACGAATGATATTATTCCAAAAGTATCTGAAGAAAGATATTATTTTCACAGCTTTTGGACATCCAGTTTCGATGCCTCTTGCCTTAAATTAAAGGGGAAAATAATGCTCAATAGTAGATCTAAATATGTGCCCACGTTTGAGAATTTTGGATTTGTGGTTCTCTTTCAAATAATTCCAATAGTTCACCACGTCTTCGTAGCGTAGTTTTTTAACCACATAATTTATATCTGACTGTACGAACGCCATCGTACTTCGAATTTCCTTACGAAAAATTTCTCAAATACTCTTCAATGGCAGCGTCAATCACGCGCCAAGCTTGGAGACGTTTCGATTTATACTTTCCCTCCAAAAAATTCCCAAACTTCACCATCCTTACACACCGTCCTTTTTCCAATAGCGAAACGCAGACGCTATCGTTCTTCGAATTTCCTCGCGCAAAAATTCCCAACGTTTCTTCAACTACAGATTCAACCTCTCACTAAGTTTCAAGAATTTTGGATTCGTAGTTTCCTCAAAAAAAATTCCTACTTCCCCCGTATTCTTCGTTCCGTAACTACGCTTGCGATCGTGAAAAACAGAGGACGGCTGACTCTGGAGTTAGAGAAAAATGTGCACTTTAATTTGCTTTTTGTTTCACGTCGATATCTAAACTCGTTCGCGAGATATGACCGTTTAAAGTTTACCCTTACGGTTGGCACGCGCGGACTTATGAATGACATAGTAAACATAGTAAAACTGACCTGCGCAATACTACGAATGTTGAGGTGGTCAAGGTAGGTCAGTTCGCGGAGGCCGAGAAATGCAGAAAAAATTAAACTTGTCTGGTTTGGGGAATAGTAAAAAACTACTCTTCTCTTCAGACGATGATATCTCGGCAACCGAAAGTAGGATTTAGGTGAACCAAAAAGGATTTTAAAAGGGAAGGTTCACCGATTATGGTCGTGCAGGGATTTTGAAAACGTTCGATCCTTTTCAAAATGGCGGCGAGGTAAAGTTGGAGACGTTTTAATAGAAGTTTTGGTGTAGCTTAGGGAATGATAAAAACGTACTCTTGTCTTTAAACGATGATATCTCGGCAACCGAAAGTCGGATTTAGATGAACCAAAAAGTGTTTTAAAGGGGAAGGTCCACCGATTATGGAACTGCAAGGGTTTTGAAAACGTTCAATCAGTTTCTAAATGGTGGCGAGTTAAAATTTGAGACGTTTTAATAGATGTTGTCGCATTGGTTAGGAAATAGTAAAACGTACTCTTGTCTTTCGACAATCATATTTTTCCAACAAAAAATAGCATTTAGATGAAACAAAAAAGGATTTTAAAGAGAAAGCTTCCTTATCTTTTATACGCTAAGGTAAATGCAAGAATTTTAAACCGTCTCAAAATAGCGCCGATCTAAAAATTGAGTTACTTTAATAGGTGTTCAAGCGTAGTTTAAAAAATAATCAAACGTATTCTTCTCCTTAGACACGTATATTTTTGCAATAATAAATAGGATATAGATGAAACAGTTTCACGTAATTAGGATAGGTTATTATGAAGAAACTATAGGATTATTTGGATATCCATGTTCCATTCGGTGAGAGATAGTTGATCTTGTACCTCGTCTATGTTCGAACATCTCCTATAACAAACGTTCTCGGCTTCTAGTGGACCGATTTCGATGCTTCTTGGCTTAAATTAAAGGGGAAGGTCCAGAGAATATTATCCTACAGAGTTATTCCACGTCAAATCGATCACTTTTTTCACCTCGATGTCTGGGATTTTGTTCGAATTGAAATATACTGCAGTCTATGCGAAATTATGGGGGGTTTAAGACATCGTTCTAACAATAATGAACGTGTTTAAAAATTGCAGATTGTGGAGCTGTAGAGAGGGGATAGAATAGGAAAAGGAAGGGTGTTGCGTTTCGTCCTGGGCCTGCTAGTGGACTCATCAGTAAGGCTACCTAGCAGGCCCTGCCTTAGACGTAGGGATATTGGAAGGAAAGTTAAAGGCGGTATATATGGACGAGGTAGTTGGAGCGAGTACTTTCGAGAAAGCCTATTTCGTATGTCCCTCTAGTGGTGTGTGCAGGAGAGCCGCCACACAGTTGAACGAAGTTTGCAAATTTCAGCGCGTTTCTACGAAAAGTACCTTCATACAAGTAAACGTTAATGTTTTCTCGGTCAAAGGGTTAAAGGCTAGCATCATCAGGAGCTTTCGATCTTAATACCGGCTTAAGACACCTAACATCGGGGCTTCGACCTGCTCGTCATAAAACCAAAATCCACCCTATGACGTCATCGTAATCTTGAAGCTAAGAGTCACGCCAGAAGGGCACGGAATCGAAACAGCGACGGCGAAGAAGAATGGCAGGGGTTAACGCCGTGGAGGGTAAGACATCGAAGGGTGACACGGAGTGGTTCCCTCGACGTCTCTCGATTAATCGTCGCTTCCATCCGAACGGGCCTTCAGGAGCAACGTTCAGCGTCTAGATCCCCCTTGACGCGTCTGCGATTGAGACGTCTCCGCCCTCGATCCTACGTTAAACCGATCTAATCCACCCTCTTCTGGAAACGTAAGGGGTAACGGTGCCTACTGTTCTAGCAGAGAAACTTTGCACGACAATCTTTGCACTTCTGTTACACCGGCGTCTCGTCTGTATATCTCAAGAGTGTCGCTCGAGAATTTCATTAAACACTCGTGGTAAGCATGTTCAATATTTTTAGAAACACGACTCGTGTTCTAGTAATCGATATCGGTTACTCGCAGAGCGTTGCCTTTATCGATACTACATCTATTGATTGCATCAATAGATCTATACTTGATTGCATCTAGTGCAGAGATTCCTTGTGTGGCGGCTCTCCTGCACGCACCACTAGAGGGACATACGAAATAGGCTTTCTCGAAAGTACTCGCTCCAACTACCTCGTCCATATATATACCGCCTTTAACCTTCCAATATCCCAAGTCTAAGGCAGGGCCTGCTAGGTAGCTTTACTGATGAGTCCATTAGCAGGCCCAGCACGAAACGCAACACCCTTCCTTTTCCTATCCTACCCCCTCTTTACAGCTCCACACCTTGTAATAATTATAACGTGTCGCAAAGGTCTTAAGTAGCTTAAAAAAAGTATCGCTTGAAGTAGCTTATTGTTAGCGTAGCTGCATCGAAAAATGTTGGGAAGATTGTGTACGATTTCAGTGGAGGAAGGAATAATAGCGAACAAAATTCTAGATACATCTCTGATAAACAACAGAATTCTGCGACGTGAATTGGTTAGAGAGAAACTGAGAATGAAATGTTGCGTCAAAACGCGTTGCTTCTTAATGGGGGTTAAGAGTGGGGGTTGCAGTAGATACGCTAAGGTATTTCTTTTCCTTTTGCGGTCTTTTTTTTTTGGAAGCAAACGGTTTACTGGAGGGTTCTATGAGAGGAATAAGGCGCCGAGATAATTGTGCCAAGAAGCTTCTTGCCTCTTGGGATAGAGAGTCGAGGGTGCGAATATTAAACAGCTCTGAACTACCCCTTCAACCGTTCGGGAAGATGCTTGAAAATTTATTTAGAATAACTGATAAGTGTTGCTGAGAGTATTTTTAACAACATCGATAGATTGTGGAAGCTTACGAAATGAATATGCAAATTATATGCAATATGCAGGATAGATTTGATGAACATGTATTCGTTTTGGGACTGGAAAATTTCTATAACCGTGTTTAATCGATGTATTTAATATTACATGCAACGTGTAATACTTCGAAATGTATTTAGTATTACGCAAACTGCTACGGCAAATAAATTGTGTTACACAGATGATATCATATCGGGTATCATTAGATTATTAAACTTCGCAATATAATAAACAGAATTTAATATTAATATTGAACTCTTGAACGTGTTTACAGGTAAATTATTGAACTCTGTTAACTTTTCAATTATTAAACTACTTAAGTATTGCACTATGTGTACAGTGGTTATTTTTGCAACCATAATTAAAGGAATACGACTAAAATAGAGACCAATTGCACCCTTTAAGTATTGTAACGTGTACGTTACTTTAAATATTTGATAGCTGTTTTTGCACATCATGTGCATTGGTTACCTTTTTGCATATCTAAAATGCATAAAAGCGACATTCTCTATAAATGCATAATATGTGAATGTGTTATGTATAATACAACTTCAGATATGAAATTTACAATGCAGTATTTGACATATTACCCGAGTCTTTCTTCTACCAAATTACGAAAGGGTTAAATATCGTCAACAGTTATTGCTAAAAATGATTTCAAAATATAAGTTTCCAGCGCGTATAATTTAATTTATTAACGGGCAAAAACCTTTCAGCGTACAAGCGAGAAAAATTATAATCGGTTACAAAAATTCACTGGTAAGGTACAATTCTGATGGATAAGGACATTACGTTCGAAACTCAAAATTATAGAGTATCGCTAAATTTGTTTGCCGTTAAAAATATAACGCGAAGAACGCGTGTAACGAGAAAAAGGATGAAAAGTCGTTGCATAAATGCAAGCAGCCTCTTTGTCCCAGCGAATAGAGATGAAATTAATTTGCCCCGGTGTTTAAATTACAAACCTTGATTAGATATAAAATATCCCGGGGGCTTCTGTCTGTGGTTTTCACGCGTCTCAGCGACTGGGTAAGCGGAAAGAACTTTTATTTAAACGAGTAACCTTGGCGAGAGTCGGAACTTTTGTCGGTGGGCGGAAAAATCCTGAAGAATAAAGTTTCGTCTCCTAAATCTCGTCCCTCTGGGGTGTCATTTAATCGATTCCACTGATGTCTGGAACGTACTCGAGTTCCTTCCACGAGGCACTCGCCGTCTACTTTTCTCCGGCGTATTCTCGCCACGGTGATTGTAAGACACTCGAGCGGCGGCAGAAGTAAACGTAAAAGCGGCCCGACTTCCGGCTGGAATTAAACGCCACGGCTTCCGCCCGTTGGAACGTCGTGCCTCGGAGATTAAATCCAGCCGAAAAGGCTGACGTTCTCTGTGGAATTACCGAGTGTCCTCGTATAATTTCTATCGCGAAGAGTGTACGACTCGTGTCACGAAAATGATTCGCTTTAGATAGATCGTTAGAATCCGAGTAATCCACTACGGACAGTTTCATTCGAAACAGTATTAAATTGTACTTGTTAAATTATATACAAATGCGATAACTAGCCTGAGAATGTTTATACGAAATTCGTATCTCCTTAAGTAAAACTGAAAGCGTGGATTTTAATACAGATCTGTATTAATTTCGAGTCTCTAAATGTTGCAAGTTTCTCTGTACTTTAAATATTCGGTATATTTTTATATACCATATGAAATCTGTCCTTTCCTGCAAA
This sequence comes from Eucera pruinosa, assembly GCA_028830335.1. NCBI lineage: Eukaryota > Metazoa > Arthropoda > Insecta > Hymenoptera > Apidae > Eucera > Eucera pruinosa. The sequence goes on from JAMYCR010000005.1 coordinate 15,462,076, forward strand.
TATACATTTCCCATAAACGCATAAAGATCCGCAGTCTAGTCATAAGAAATCCATTCACCCCTGAATCACCTTCACCCTCCCCCCCTTCAAAAAAAGGAAGAAGAAATCCAACCCCTAACTGTCAGAAGGGACGACAAAAGGAATTCGCGTCCCTCGAAGACTAATCTTCAGAAAATACCACGTAATCGATGAAGCAGTCGAATAAAACGAATCGGGGCATTACCTGTGCCTTCAGACAGTTGGTTGAGTTGCTCGCGAAAGAGTTTCATCCTTTTCCTCATCGCCGAGGAAATCCGTCGTACGCGGAGTAAACGAAGAGAACGAAACCGTCTCTGCGTCTCGCAACTCGATCGGGCCAAAGGGAAGAAACACCGGACCGGTTAAGCCTCGGAAAATTGAGTGGGCGCCTCTCGAAAGACTCGCAATGCGCTCTCCCGTTCCTACCACTGGCTTCGTCCGCCCACATTTCCCATCCCTCGTGCTTTTCCACCGATCCCATTGCAGTTTCCGACGCGAAAAGTCTTGGAAAACTTTCGTTGCTGCAGTCGAGTTCCGTTGCCCCCGCGTTTGGATTAGGCACTTTCGAAATGGACGACGCGACGAGCCGGCGCTGTTCCCTTTGAGATGAAGCATCCTGATGCTGATTAAGAAATCGTTTACCGGATAGTTGGCTGAGGATTTAACCTGGCTACTTTGCTGCTCTGTTGCTTATGGGCTAAGGTTCTTATCTTCTTAGCGATTATTGGATAGAGCAGTTAAAACGAGGATTTCTTTTTTCAGAATAAGAAGTTTCGGGATTTCACGAGCTCGAGGAAATGTTTGGGAAATGTTGGTCGAAGTTGCTGAATCGATAACGAATTAAGGAATCGTTTATAGTATACGTGACAGTATTTATATTTATGAGAATTCAATGTTTCGGATGTTCTATGTTTTGGAAATTCGGAGCATTGGAAAATCTAAGCATGGGCAATTCGAAGCTTTGAGAATTCGAAGATTTGGAAATTCAGCGTGTTGGGGATTCTAAGGTTTGAGAATTCGAAGCATTGAGAATTGGAAGCTTTGAGAATTCAAAGCATTGGGAATTCTAAGCTTCGAGAATTCAAAGCATTGGGAATTCTAAGCTTCGAGAATTCAAAGCATTGGGAATTCTAAGCTTCGAGAATTCAATGCATTGGAAATCCTAAACTATACAAAATGAAAGCATTGAGAATTGGAAGCTTCGAGAATTCAAAGCATTGGGAATTCTAAGCTTCGAGAATTCAAAGCATTGGGAATTCTAAGCTTCGAGAATTCAAAGCATTGGGAATTTTAAGCTTCGAGAGTTGAATGCATTGGAAATCCTAAACATTATAAAATCGAAGCATTGATAATTTTAAGCTTCGAGGATTCAAAGCATTGGGAATTCTAAGCTTCGAGAATTCAAAGCATTGGGAATTCTAAGCTTCGAGAATTCAAAGCATTGAGAATTCAATGTATTGGAAATCCTAAACATTATAAAATCGAAGCATTGATAATTTTAAGCTTCGAGGATTCAAAGCATTGGGAATTCTAAGCTTCGAGAATTCAAAGCATTGAGAATTCTAAGCTTCGAGAGTTGAATGCATTGGAAATCCTAAACTTTACAAAATCAAAGCATTGATCATTTTTAGCTTCGAGAATTCAAAGCTTTGAGAATTCAAAGTCTTGGGAATTTTAAGCATCGAGAATTCAATGCATTGGAAATCCTAAACTTTACAAAATCGAAGCATTGATAATTTTAAGCTTCGAGAATTCAAAGCATTGGGAATTCTAAGCTTCGAGAATTCAAAGCATTAGGAATTTTAAGCTTCGAGAATTCAATGCATTGGAAATCCTAAACTTTACAAAATCAAAGCATTGATAATTTCAAGCTTCGAGAATTCAAAGCAATGAGAATCGTAAAATTTGAAAGCTCGGAGCATCGGGAATTCTAATCATTCAGAATTCACGACGTACGGACAAAAAGCACTTAACCCTTTCGCTACTATTGACGTATATATACGTCGTCAAGAATTCGACCAGCATTTACAAAAAGCATACGTATATCGTTTCTATAACGAAATATAATTTCTGGAATCATTCGTACGTCGATATCACGGTACGCGTAGTTATGTAGACTATTCAAATATTTATACCTATATCATAATTTTAGAGTAATAAACGTTATCATTATCTACGCTTTTAGTCTTTGTTTAGTTTTTAAGTTTAGTTTAAGGGAGTAACCGCAAAATTTCCTTTCATCCCCAATTTTCATTCCCTAAATTGGATTCTAACTCCGCCATGAGAAGCGTGAGAAATTAAATATCGACGTACACCGAGTTGTTCTTAATTTCAATAATAATCCTACACACCCGCGCCCAAGAGATTATGCATTTGGATGAAGCTTTTAAATCGCGATCCAAACGCACTCTCAGAAGCGTCACTAAGATGCCTGCAGAGGTTCGCTTAAAATGGCGAGACAAAGGATGCGGCAAACGTTGATGCATCGCGACGCTGAATACGCCGCTTATTTTAAATTGATGCATGCTAATGTATTCACCGCGGGAGCCTCGCTAATTATTCCCTATCCAGCCCATTCGTTACGACGCCTCTCTGCGTCGGCACAGAGGCCGATGAAACGAGCGAAAAATGAGAACGAACACGCGCATCGATTACGATATTCTCGCGCGCAGTCGAAAAACCTAGCGGAAATTCGAATAGAAGTTACCGAAAAAATTGTTAGAGCTAGAAGCTTGGCTAACGTAATTAGGAAATGATCAATTCTCGCGACGCAGCCGCCATTATGCTAATTTCACCCCCCAGGGCACTGTAACGGCGCTGCTCGATACTGATGATGCAAGTTCCCTGTGCACGCGAGTTGCAACAATGTATCTTCATCAACTATACATCTGAGGGAGATGCATTGCGAATGGTGTTAAACTAGGGGTGCGTTTTATACCGCGCCAGTTTCACAATTCTAACAACCATTATACAGCTTGTAGACGCAAGCGTTAATAAGGAATTACGTGTAATTCGCGAGGTTCGAAAAAATCGATGTTTCGACCCTTTCGCTACGAAGAATTAAGCTATCTTGTGTATATTATTGGTAATATACGCATACAGTGTTGTCTTGGATATTGGCCGAGGTTTAGGACCGAATCTGGCCAAAGTTGAAGGGAGGTAGTTCTTTCAGGAAATCCTGAGTGTCTCCTTGTTAATAGAGAGCGAGTGAGATAGAGATACACAGCAGGGCTCATCGACATTTCACGGTTGGTGTAAAAACATATGTACAGTACTGCCTTGGATATTGGCCGGGGTTTTGCCTTGGATATTGGCTTGTCGCTATCCCCACCAGTTCTTGGAATTGGCTTAGGAACTGTTCCGGTGGCCAAATACATATGTTTTTACACCTATCGTGAAATGTCGATGAGCCCTGATGGTTATCTCTATCTCACTCGCTCTCTATGAACAAGGAGACACTCAGGATTTCCTGAAAGACCAACCTCCCTTCAATTTTGGCCAGATTCGGTCCCGAACCTCGGCCAATATCCAAGGCAACACTGTACGTGGCCAACGGGACATTTCCGAAGCCAGTTCCAAGAACTGGTGGAGATAGCGACCAGCCAATATCCAAGGCAAAACGTCGGCCAATATCCAAGGCAGTACTGTAATTGTATAATGAGTGAAATTACAGAAAACTAGTCTATTTCTTAACCCTTTGCGAACCGGATTTAACGAATTCTTGTCCAATTATTTACAGCAGCGACTATCAACCATCCGCCTTACTAATTTTTCGACATTTATTCCTGGTTTAACATCACGTCGAATGCAAAGCGCTAAAAAACACCGTACGTAATTTGTATCTCGTAGTCCGGAAATTTTACAATCTCACAAATAGCAACGAGCTAAAATAAAGCGTATTAAAAAGTGCAGCGTGCTTTTATTCTAATTAGCCCATAAATTACACCAGGAGGCAAAAGTTGATGAATTTCTTGCTTTAAAAATTGGCGTGTACCTGTCCAAAAAATTAGCCGGCTATTTGTCGACATCACCGTCCACGAAGAATTCCTCTGCTTTCACCTTCAATATTTCCAATAATCCCTCCGGCTTTGCAACCCTTTCCCCAAGACTACTTAAACTTTGTCAATCGCAAACCTTCGTCAAAGTTTTGGTAAAACCTATCCACGAGGAAAGCAGTAGCCACCCCGAGAGACTGGTCCCTTTCATTAATTATTCTCCTCATTTGCAGCGGGAACTTCGATCGAAACAGAAGATCGTCACGAATCGTTTGATCTTTGGCCGGATGAATCTTTGTGGAAGTCTCGGCGTAGAAAACGGGCACCGGCCGTCTGTACAAACATCCATTACAGCTATCTCACCGGCAAACCGTGATCCTTGGGTAAAAGGTCCTCTAGGTACTTCCGAAAGGACTGTAACTGGAGGCGCACTCGTTAGACAGCAAAGCCTCTGTACATAAGATCAAGGCGAATAACTCCGCCCTTCCCCTTTCCGATCCTCCGGTTTGCTTCCACGGAAAGCAAAGCTACTTTCACGAGCGGGAAAGCTTTGAGGTGTCACGGAGGAAGCCTTGTCTCTCGGCTGCCGAGAGCCGAAACTTCCGATAGTCCTCGAGAGGAAATCAGGCATCGCTTCGTGTACCAAGTTGTGCTCCGATGCGACAGGATGGCTAACATTCTTAAACCCTTTCAATGAAATTAGCGCCATTGTCGTCGAATACGTGTTCCCCTTCGTGAACTCTTCGACTTTCGGAACATTGGGAGAAGCCGGTCGTGTACAGTTTTATGACTTTTGGTCGCCCACAGTGTGTATCTCGCCTTTTATTGTTGTTTTATCGTGGCGAGATTGGTTCGGAAATACTCGTAAAAAGTTTTCAACCTGTTCACCGGGCAGGATGAAGTCAATCTGGTTACCAGTTACGAGTTAAGAGTATCTTATAAGTGATAATTTGATTTATGAACGCCGGGTACTTTTTAACGTATCGTTGTACTTGGAATGCATTAGCGCGTTTCTCGAGAACGAAACTAATTGGAAGCAACCCATTCACGGTGTAATAAAATAATGAGTTCTGAGTACGTTCTGAGTAGATTGAATTCTTTGTGCAAATTTAAATCTTTAGAACTACAACTGGGAAAATAGAACCGTAATAGACATTACCAGTTTGTCCTTTTAAATATTATAGCTAGTTCTCTAGTTTTAATATTCGGTGCATCTTTGCATCGTGCTTCTTTTTCCAACTTTAGATAAAAAATGATTGTTTTCCTTATTGCAACATTATCACTATTTAAATTGCCAAATGCAAGAAATACTTAATATAAATATATTTTAATAGCTATCTAAGGTATAGTATTGGCTTGAATGGAAAGTTCGCGCGTTTTTATTTTACATTTACATATGCTATTATATTTTATACTTAACCAATGGTATAATTTGCATTAATATTTATCATTCTCCAAATCCTAAACGACAACGTGAATGCAACTATTAATGAATCACGGAGCAGAATAATACAGATCAACCGAACTTAATTTAATACATCGAATTTAAAGTGTCACATAAAAGTTAATCGCAACGGAAAGTAAATCAGCTGACTTGCCATATATAAAACTAACTCTTGCACAATCGTGATTTCCATCGGACATAGTTTCGCCCAATTTATATGCTATAAGCATCTCGCGTTGGCCGAGTTCGAGTCGATCGATTTGTCTCTGAATTACCGATGCCCAAATTATAGAGGCGTATCCTCGAGCATAGATCGATCAAGCGATACGTAAAGATGTTTCTCTTCACGTTGAATTTGCACGGTTCCTTGCTCGGTCATTGATCGGAAGATTAGGCAGGGGTATTTCTTCGATTCCTCGCACGTATCGCGAGGATCGTTTGATCTTTTTAGAAAGTTAATGGCACGCAAAAGGAACGGGAGATCGCGTAACATTAAGGTCGCCGCGCGATCGGCCCACTTTCGGCCCAGACTCGACCGTTCTCCGAGAAGAGAAATCGACGTGCACGTTCCGAGTGCAGCACGCCGTATATACAAACCATGCGGAATGCTGGACGCGGCAACTTCTGCCCATCTAAAGTTAGATTACTTTCGCCCGGCTTACGATACTCCAACTCCTCTAATACGCCCGGAGAAAAGAAGATCATGCCGAAGAACGATCGCAAGAGTAGCTTATTCTACATACCTCTGCAATATGTACCGCGATCACGATGGTACTTTCAAACATTTACAAGACACGTTCTACGGGGAAAATTCGAGAAGCTCAACGGATGATCGGAAGCGTATAATCGTATAGGAAGTCCGTCAAGTTTAACGCCTCGCAGCATAGAAAGTAGTGGTTTTACGTTATTGGAATACGTACAGTCTGTAAAAGAAGGCCATCGATGCGATATCTTTATAAAATGAAAATCCTTTTCGTAAAATAAATCGTATACGGATCAAAAGTACATTTGAAAGACTGACAGGCGCTTAATAATAGGTCCGATTTCCATCGTTATTAATTATAGCTTGGCAAGGTTTATGCGGATGTTTCATCAACTGTTCAGTGTATGAAACAGAAAGGGAACTCTATAATTTTCTAACATGGCGGATTAGAACTTTGAACGTTAAAACACGCTTTTCTCGAAGCGTATACTTTATAATGGACGAAACATTTTTGATGGAATTGGCATCAGCTGATTGGAATGGCCGATCCAACGCATCGACACGGTTTCAAATCATTTTACGCGCGTAGTGCTCACCTTGAGAAGGTCTGCGGTTTTCGACGATGCAAACGATACTGAGAGGCTTTAAGCAAACACGTATCAGAGACGACTAAATATGTTTATGTCAACACAATCCCCCTCTCGTTGTGTACCACAATTTTCGTAAATATTGCATTCAAGCTCTTCGTTTAAAGACTGTATAATCACTGCGATGGTATTTTCATATATTTACAAGATACGTTTTGTAAGGAAAATTTGGAAAGATTCTTCGATGCACCAAATACTCGAAGTTACGGGTATTCATATGATTTTGACGGCGCATCGCGTGCAAAAGGGTCATTTTATTTTCTTAGAAGATGTACTGCGGTCACGTTAATATTTTCAGATATTTATAAGACACGTTCTACGGGAAAAATTCGAAATGTTTAATGGATGATTGGAAACACGTAATAGTATAGGAAGCCCGTCGATTTTAACGCCTCGCAGCATAGAAAGTAGCCGTTTCGCGTTATTGGAATACGTACCATCACCGCGATGGTATTTTTAGGTATTTGGCAAGATACGTTTTGTAAGGAAAATTTGGAAAGCTGCTTCGATGCGCGAAATATTCGATGGTACATGTATTGATAACGATTTTGACGCCACATCGCGTGGAAAAGGGTCGTTTCATTTTCTCGAAACACGTTCCACGATCACGATAATATTTTCAAATGTTTACAAGATAGTTTCCAAGGGGAAAATTCGAAATGCTCAATGGATTATTGGAAACACACAATAGTATAGAAATTGCGTCTATTTTAACGCCACGCAGCAGAGATGGCGGCCATTCTATATTATTGGAGTACGTATTATGAATACGATGGCATTTTCAGACATTTGCAGGATATACAGTCTATAGAGAAAATTTGAAAAGTTGCATCGATGCACGAAACGCTCTATAGTATAGTGATTCCGTCGATTTGAACGCCACATTGCGTAGAAAGGAGTTTCCCATCTTGAGATACACTCTCATTCAATAATCTTATCTTTCAATAAAATTCGAGTCGACGAAGATTACGAATCTTGAACCACATTCACCATTTAGTAAAATTATTATTGAAAATTGAAGAGCTTGCGTGGAAAACAATGTAATTAACACTGCATTGTAGCTTAACTTGAACCTTAAGGACATTCGAATTTGACTTGTAAGAATGGTTCATTTTACTTCATTACTTATAACGATCTAATAAAATAGTGTTCAGTTCAGCAGTACAATAAATGTCATTTAATGTTACTTCTAATTAATTGACGACTACAAAATTTTGAGCTACATAAAATCAGCCGTTTCGTATGCAACAACCTAATAAGAAATAAGGAAATTTTGTTACGTCTTTAAGGTTACACCAAACGATAAAAATAAATCAAGCATTGTTAATACTCCAAAGCCAGCGATGTTTCGTCTTCCTCCTAACAAATTCGATTTTTACAACTTACTCCATTGTTCTGTACAAAACCTATTCGATCGTTTCCAACCTTACAGTAAGCATAATAATCGTTCTACGAGTATTTGGGCGAGAGTATTTTCAGACGTTTGCAAGATTCTATAACGAAAATTTCCAAAGTTCCATCGATGGTCGAAGCGCACACGAGGAGTATCCACCTAAAGAAATTCCGTCGATTTGAACGCCGCATCGCGTAGAAACGGGCCATTTTCCATTCGTGAAATACGTAGCACGATGATATTTTCGGACATTTACAAGATTCCACGTGGGAGATACGAAAAGTTACCCATCGACGAACGAAGCACGCACACGAGTGTACGGGGATTCTGTCGATTTTAACGACACGGCGGAGAAAATGGTCGGTTCAGTAATTGAACGAGCTCGTGACCGTCGGTTTCCGGTCCGACGAGCACGGTTATGATGACTGCCACTTACTCGAACGTTTCAGCTCGAAACAGCTCGTAAGGCACACACGATACCGTTTTTGTCGTGTGCTGCAGCACGTGGGCGGAACGGCACTGGTGCACGAAGAATCGTAAACTTTCATAAGCTCGGGATAAAGTCGTTTCCGTTGAACGCATACTACGACACCGGAAGCGGGAGAAGGGGTTTTGTCGCCGTTTTGAAATGTAATCGCGACGTTTAACCGTGTCCCCGAACTTTCGAATAATTATTTCATCGACTCTCGCCGATACAGAGTTTCCCTTCACTTCGTTGATTAAACTTCTAATTTTCTAATATTTCCTTTCCTTTTCCTTCGCCAATTTCGTCGACAGTCGCGTGAATTCTCGGTCGAGCGATGCGATAAAATAGGAAGAAATAGACTTACTTCGATAGATAATCATTAGAAGAATGAGACAAAGTTTACCTGTGAATATCTTTACGATTGCGTAATTCGTAACGGTGGCACTGATCGCGATAGAACACGTTAATACGACAAACGATGCTTACTGTTTCTTCTATACAACTTTATTTGTTTTCTTTTTAAATCGTCGATTACAATAAAAGCACATTATTAGTACAATGCGGATTTCTATGCAAATTCGTGTTTTTATCAACGCAATTAAAGAAATAAATTTGTAACAACCTCTAAATGTAACGTGTGCTTTGCTCTGAATAATTTACATATTTCCGCACGTTACATGTTACCTGTATTTTTGCTACAAATGCATCAAAATCCGCAGTCTAATTCGTAGCAAAAAAGCCCAGTTCAACTTTTAACGTGCTAGTAAATCATCGTCGTCGAAAATGGCCCACTTGATTTCAACGTACCGGTACGTTATCGATCGCGAATCGTTTAATAAGTCCTACACTTTAACTAGGTCGTATTTAGACCCTAGCCCATATTTAGACAAACTCGTCTACCTTGCAAACCAAAAGCTTCGCTGCGAATGCTATTCATACTCTGGTATCCTAATCACGGAGTTAAATCCATGTTTTCCAAGATCCAGCAAGAGAGGATTCCATTCTCCCGGTGAAATCGCGATTGCCCGGAGTATTTTCAATCAGTCACGTAGAGGAAGCTGGAGAGAATCATCGCGATCGAAGATACAGGGAACCCGGTTCGAGGTTGAATCTTGTTACTGCCGTGATTTTCCCCGGCATTCGACCCGGAGATTCATGGCACGGATGATCACCACGGAACCAATCAGCGCTACTTGCCTCGTCCGTAAGCCAACACGGCATTAACGAGGACTGGTTCTCGAATTTGGATCGCTTCTCTTACGCGCGCTAAGGAAAGCGACTCCGAACACGCTTCTCAACGAGTTGCTCTTCGCATTCGAGATGAAACGCAACGCGGGGAAATTTTATTAGGTTGCTCGAAAACTTCGTAGCATTTCTTATTGTGTCGATCTTAAACTATATTTACCGCTCGCGAATTAACCCTTTGCGGACGACGAATAATAAAACTTAAAAGAGTATTTTGACCTTGAATTCCAAGCCTTACGAATTTCTAAGCTTACGAATTGCAGGTGAACAAATTCCCAAAACTTTGAAGCGTTTATCAACGATATTAATTTAAACTTTCTGCTTTAACAGTAAACGTGCGTCCACGAAAACCAGGAAAGTGGCGATTATTTGCAGACACTCGTCCGCAAAGGGTTAATGTTATACAATATCTATACCTACGTAAATCTGGTGTTAAGGTTTGTCGTGTAATTGATTAGACCGCAAGGGAATAATTGTTGGCGAATTCTCGTTAAACAATATTCTTAGTTTCAACAACGACAGCTTATGATTGGGTTATTTAGATGCAATCATTTTATTTTCTTGTTATATATACCTTTCTTATAATTTGCAATTCGTTTTGCAACATTTGGCAAATTCGATTACTCTTCATTGCTTACTATTAGCACGTTGGTATTATTTTCCAGTGGTACATACCGTTTGTTAGCACGTTAGATCAATGGGATGCTTGTTAATTAATCTTCTGAAAATAGGTTACGTGTAATGATTGTTACTCAGTGTCTTAGGATAATTAGTCAGTCTCGATTCGTAATTTTTAACACGACTATAGGGTTATCCAAAATAGACTATAGTGTTGGATTCCGGGTAAAGGAATCGAGTACAACTATTAGCTGAGAAGAAGTTTATTCGAGATCTCTACAACGGTTTTGTTGATCGCTGGACAGAATGTCGTCGAGACGGTTTTTACTTGACGTAGTTGCTAACTAGACTCGTTTTGTGGGCTGTTGGGGAAATATATATAAGGTAGGAGTATTTGTAAGGGAGCCGGAGAAGGGATAGCGTGGAAAAATGTAAGAGATTATGGGTCTAAGGATGATGCGTAGGATGACTGACTGTATTTGTGAAGGGACATTGCGCTAGGTGATATCGGGTTATCAACTATACATATTTTCTTAATACGATAATCGGGTGAGTATCCAACAATAGAAACACCTACCTTCACTTTTTTTCTTTCCCTTTCTGCTTTACCCTTTCCTAATCTGTTTTTTATTTCTATTATCTTCGTTCGTTCTCGTTTCAATTTTTATTTTCTTCACCTCTATTTTACTAACAAACATGGCGCGTTTGACAGATATTCTCATTGAACATCCTAAAGATACTTTTGGATAATCCTTTACAATTACTTCTTCTACTAATTCGATTTCCAGATCTCTTCTAGATCTTCGTTTCTTAGTAGATGCAATAATTAACACTTGGAACTACAGTCAATTAAGATATACTTATCTGTACCAAAGAAACCGCTTTTGTAATAATGAAAATAATTCCCATCTGTGCATCGATAAAGTTTCTCATTTTTACAGCCCCGTAGCGAAAGGGTTAAAGAAAATCTTAAGAGAATTCAGCCTAATTCAGTTAGAAGTTTGCGACCGTTTTTGTCTTACGACTACGAGCTTACGTGTTCTTTTAGTTTCCAAGGGCAACACGGCGTGGGAACGATTCGCCGGAAAAGTTGGCATGCAAACAAACGAAACGCTGAGAATTGGCTCGCGACTTTTTATACGGCTAGCTATAACCCGGCTCCTCCACGAATTTTCCCAAGTATCGTTAAATTATTCGTTTAGCGCAGTCCACGCACGTTCCTACAATTTTCTCTTTGCGTCTATTGCATTTGCGAATATTCCAATTAATACCGAAACATACAACTATGGAATAATAATTCTCACAATTCTTTGCATCGCCCCTTAAGCTTTCACTCTTATTATTTTCTTTATATTTTTAACGATAAAAGGAGAAGAATGTTGCAAGTTGACTGCGAATGTTTCGTGTAAAAGATAATGAAAATATCGGTAATAATAAATGTCTCATAACAAATGCAGACAGGGAAAACGAATGTACTAAATTCAGTGTATTTATTTAAAGTAGAAGAACGAATATGCAAATATTCCTATCAACGCCTTTCCATCTAATCCCTGACACAAGTGAAACGATTGCTCGCTGATTCGACGAGTCGACGCGAATTTTACAAGTATTGTATCATGTTCGCTAACCTTTCGATCTCCTTATCAATCTTTTATCAATTTCACGCGAGCAAGAAGGAATTGCAAATGAGGCGTCTTAAATCGAATATCTCCCGGAACTCGCGTCTTCTATCTTTGTCTCCTGTATCACTTGCTCTCCAATTTTACGCGTCATTCGCGAGCAAAAAGATCGATAAGCATCCAAGTGAACGCGTCTCCGTACTTCTATGCGTTCGACGGTTTGGCACGGCAAAGAAAAAAGAGAGAGAGAGAAGGAGGCCACGTAATTTGTCCTTTTGAAAATTACCCAGGGATTCCTGGAAGTCGGCGCACAGCGGCTAGAAGGATTAAGGACTCTCTGGTCAGAGGCAAACCGTGCAGCTGTACAAGATCCCACTTTATGACGTAATTCCACATTGCTGAGGTCATCATAGCCTTATATCCTTAATCCAACGACCATCCGGGCCACCGGGAATTCTCTGAAACTCCGGCGAACCTTGTGTAACCATCGCGAATTTCATAACGCAAACTTTTCTACACCCCCCCTCCCGCCAACCTTCTCATAGATAGAATTCAAGCCATCGTAGCGTTATTGTGTAACTTACCTCTTCGCTGTACCAATTTGACCAGATGTCGCCGCGAGTTTTTACAACTGTTCCGCGACGAGAAGCTTTAACGCGAAACTGTTGAATTCCCTTCAGCAGAATCCGTTCAAAGGTGCTATGCAAGAGACACGTATTCTAATTATACGTAATGGGATATGGGGTTAATTTTAAATTAAAATACGGTTTATTCTATATACTATGATTTTTTTTAGCAACGAGAAAGGACGTCGTAACGTTAGGAAGATCGAACTGAAAGTGAGGGCTTTTCTCAAGCACGTAGAAAATGTGGCGCCCAATTCAGGAGAAAAATAACGGCCTGGGTCTGCAATGTGACTGTCACACAGGCCCTTAGACACGTGGGTCAGAGGCCCATGACTCTGGTAACAGAGTTAAGGCTTTCCTTTATTACAGACCCAGTATCACTCAACACAAAGTTTATTTTTGCTTTGGATTTAAAATGATAATCCAACAATACGGAAAATATTAATAGGAATAGTAAACAGTGAAACAAAATGAACTATGCGTAGAACTACGAAGATCGTAAAATACTCTTTCAGATTAAAGTAAAGCTACAATGCAGTAAAAGTTTGTTTATTATTAATGTCATTTATGCATGGACAGATATCATTTGTAAATAAACAATTCAACGTTAGTTTGCCTAATTTTATACAGGAAATACAAACCTTGTAAATATATCTTATAGTTGCTTAAAAAGAAACGCGTGGCAATGATAAACTAAAGATTTTACTTCAATCAGACATTCATTAATATTTTCGAACCATTGTCCAGAAATTAGAAACGCACTTTTTAATTAATTAATGAGTAGAGTATTTTTGGCTGCATAAAATCGGCCGTTTCATATGCAATAACCTAATAGAATTAGATTAATAGGTTGCTTTTTAACCCTACTGTTCTCCTTGGATCTATGTATATGACCCAATACGAAGATTATGTTTTACATATTTGATATTATATTTCATATTTAATGGGATTAGGATTAGAACATCCAACAAATTATCAAACAGGGGTGTCAATTACTAGATCTTGACAAATATAGTAATATTCTCGTTTCCCACGTTTCATATTTAACGTAAAGAGAACAACAAGGGTTAAACAAAAGTGTCCCATTCACGGCACCTTTGCACTAAAATCGACTGCCGGAACGTTTGCTGCCTCGACGAAACCGAAATAGGTCAAGGATCATCCCTCGTTTCGAGATAGAGAATCCGAATTTCCCGTTGAAGTAGCTCAAGGAGAACTGAAATTTCTCCTTCTGATCGTCCGTCGAATTTTCGACTTCCTCTGCGAACTCGGATAAATCCGAAGAACGGTTAATCGGACGAACGGTGGTTTTCAATTCGCGTTAAGCGCCGGCTCGTTCGTATAATCGTACTTGCGGGCTCGATTTCTTCCCGGAGAAACTTTCTTGGGAAACGAACCTTCGAGGTACGCAATCGAAATCAATGGGATTCTAATCAAATTTCCTTCGAATCGATTCAGAGTAACCTGGTTGCTTCACTTTTCTCGTCGATTCCAAAATAAAGTTCGTATTGTTGAAGTAAAACAGCTCATCTGTAGAAAAACTCCCTATGCAAAAATATTAGAGTGTCGCTTCTACAGGCGTAATAAAGTAATAGGAAAAATCCCAAGACTTCGGAGTCGCAGCGTCTAGTCTTGTCGAAGGTCAAGCGTACCTGAAAAGGTTCACCATTGTTCTGTAAAACTGTAAGTGTCGAAGGTTGTCGTTTTCTCGACAGTTCGACGTGAAGAGTCGGTGCGGACAGGACATAGAAAGTCCTGGTACATTACATTTTCACATATAATCAAATATATATCAGTTACCTTTTTTCCTAAACCCGTGTCTTTTTATTTAAAAACCGAAATAAGAAGAACCTGCTTCCATCAAAGAATAACCCCTTAACACGTATTAATTCTTTAATTCTCTTGAGTGCTGTGCACGCATATTTTATAACTTCGACATGAATCGGCATACGAAACAAAGTATGGCGTAAGCGGTGCTCAATTAACCGCACTGCATTTGCTAATACTATCGTGAACCGTATAAATTTCTGCTCATATTCCTTGGACCACTTCGAACGCCGCTTGCGTATTGCTATAAGAACCTACAGTTTATTTAATTTGCCCAACTTTCTTTTTATCTGTATTTTTTTCTTTTTCCGAATGTATCACTCGTGTACTGTTGCAATCCGATGTATGCCTTGCGTTCATTTATTTCTGTATCCAAACGGCTATCTGGCTTGTGTACTAATAAATAATAACAATAATTCTTATGGTAAACTCGACCGCCTTGGTAATTCTAGCGTTAACCTTTTGCGGACGAGTATCGACAAATAGTCGCCGAAACCATTTCGATTTTCTGGCTAAATGTCGATTTTCAAAGCAAGAAATTTGAATTAGTATAAGCACTTTCGATAACAATTGAGCGAAAATTCGTTGAGTGTTATTAAATTCTATCCGTAGTGAACTCATAATTGAGTGGAAATTTGTTAAGTCTTATTTTTTCTCGTCCGCAAAGGGTTAACGAGTACCAAGTGTTTTTACTGTAATTAGACCACACGTCATTGTAATGCAAGGGATTAATAAAGTAAAATGTTCCATTTAAATGGATCGTTGAAAAAATAGATTTCGATTTCTTTGCCTTCAATTTTTAGAATACGACGTAGTCCTCTTTTCTCAAGACAAGTTATTTCAGATAGCAGTTATATAGATATAATAGATAAGCAACAAGTTATTTCTGCATTGTATATCCAACGCAAAGTACGCATTGCTACACGAGTTTAATTTTGCAATCAGTTTATATTAATTTCCATAAATGCTCGCGATTGAATTGTTCCTTTTTTTCGTCAATCGCCTCTATTTCGACATTTCTATTCCACTTCTATTCAATTAACGTTACGCAAGCTATCATCGGATTATAAATGTACGCAATAAGAATAAAACTTTAATCATTGCTGATTGGTAATCGGAAGAAAAGCTTGAGCATGAAAGGAATAAGAAAAAAAAAAAAAAAAGGAAAAAAGAAGGTGGAAGTCTATTGGAGAACACGAAATTCCAATTAGACTCTACCATTAATCACTAGGCAGGCAAGCTTGCGAGCCCTCTCTGTCCGAAGTAATCCCTCGGAAACCCAAACGTCTCGCGTCATCAGAATTCCCCCAGTCAGCCTCTCTCGCAGAATCGCGATTATCTCGAGATGCAGCGAAATAAGGAGTCCATTAAGGGATAAGTAAGGACAATGACTGTCAACTGCGAGGCGTGCGGCGAAAGGACGTCCTTTCGCGACTTTCCTTCCCCAACGGTTGGAAGAAGCTGCGGGATACGCGGCCCCTTTTCCCCGACGTGGCCGGAACACGCCATTATCGTTAAATCGCGTCGCGTCGCGTCGTTCTCTCGGCGCGATAAGTGCTAACCGCTTACGAGCCTTCTAACCTAAGAGAAGATCGTCTCCATCTTGCAGTGATTATAACCAGTCGTTGTCTTTTTCGAATTTTATTTATTGCGATTCGCACATTTCGGTATTGGATGACTTTCCGGATACTATACTGTAGGGATTATTTTAATTAAATCCCACGTGGAGTTGTTTAGGGAACGGGAAGATAAAAAATGTCCTTTAAGGGCAAATAATAGTTTACTAAATGTAAGTAATAATAATCGCACTACGTCTTTCGCTCACACAACTCTCTCGGCTCGCAACGTCTTGTCTCTCTGAACTCTCTCATTTAACTACCGCACCCACGCTTTCCACGCATTCTCTACCCTTGCACGCATTCATTCTCTCTAATTCTGTCTCTCGGTTTCTCTCACTCATCTCCGACATTCGTAAGGCCCAGTCAGTTACGTTCACCCGAAATCTTGCGCGACCACACACCCTTCGTTCACACGCCAAACCCCAATAACTCAGTCCCAAACACTCTTCAGTCAGGCGCCAGTTTATAAACATTCACGCGTCGTTCTGTCTCCCACAATACTTTATATTTGTGTTCTTTTAAACGACTAAAATTAACCTACTTAACCATTGTCTAAGTCTAATATATACATATATATTGCTATTGATTTTATCCTTATTTTGATTGCACACAATTCGTCTGTTATATTCAACTTTTCTGTGCTATACCATAGTTTTTACGTTATCACCGTACGAGCACGGTGTTCGACGAGTATACTCGTCCGTAAGGAAATTATCATCGTTGGATTAATAACGAGTGTACTCGTCGCGTAGATAGAAATGTTTAAAATAAGTATCCACCGTTTAAAGATTAAAAGCTTCGCGACTTTGACACTACTCAGATAAGTAATTTTGTGTACAAATTCTATTATTTCTTTATTTTATATATTTACACAAATGAATAGAAAATTTTCCAAACCAAATTCCAACGTTCAAAGATAATAATGTTAAAGAGATTAATATACAAATCTATGAAGATGAAAGATACTGTTACAAATATTCAGAATATTGTTTTTTTTACATTAATCCTTAATTGTTATAGTAGAATGCGAATACGTTGTACTGAACTATTTCCTTTGAAATTTCCAATTTAACCTTTTGGCACCATGAGCTATCGTATTTTTCCCATCCCAACAATGAAATGCTCATTTTAATTAAAATAACACACGATGCACGAAACGATGACGATTTGTTCAATTCGTGAAGATCGATCGTAAAATGAATTAAAATCGCACGATTTTCCACCGCGTATAGAATTATCCTAAAGCGAAAAAATCTTGTTTCCACCAAAACTGAGCACTCCGTAAAAAATCTGCCGCCTTAGGCTGTATTCTAAACGCACCTCCGATCATTATTATAGCTTCAGCTAAACATAGTGGCAACTCCAACCTCCGTTTCTCTAACGTTTAATCTTTAATTTGTATCGAAAGTAAATTAATCATCTTGCATACCTGAACTTTCCAAGACAGCTAATCCCTCCAGGAGTTGAAACTTAAACGCGTTTCGCAGACTCTGCAAGTTATTTCGAAACACTGCTCACTGCATATTTCAGACGAATCTATACGTACAACTAAAGTTCCACGCAACGCTGTACGAGCAAACTCCTTTAATCCCCCCTCCCAACATTAAACGAGATGGATGTTAGGCTCTAATGCGATCACGAGAAATTGCCCTGTAATTAAGAAGCGTAAGCTTCGCCCTGTTTTAGACGCATGATTTAGCACGAACGCAGACCTTTATCAGACTGGCAGGATAAAATTGACCTCCGATTATCGAAAGCACGGTTATAGAGACACGTGGAAGCTTCGTATACTTATAAATAATGCGAGCATCGTCTTTATTACGTCTATTCTACTTTAGATATAAAGGAAATGCCATTGCTGGACTTGACACTATTTTTACCAAGAGATTACTGGACTTAACACTATTTTTACCAAGATGCTCAAATAACCATCGTAACTTTAGCACTAGAGCTACTTAAGTCTTAAGTATACTTGTCTGTATCAGAGAAATAACATTCAATAGAAAGGAGCAGTAGTGATCATAAAATTTAATTTCTACTCTAATACTTAGCTTTGTCTTACAAGATTGGATTTTAATTGAAAATCGTCTACAATATTCGTATGATTTGTGCTTGACATATTACGAAAGCAATGATCAACTGATGCTAGCTTATCTAGGTAACGAAATAATCGAAATAATAAACAAAGGGTTAACATGGTTGACGCTGAAAAGATCTTCTCAATTTCAAATGAAAAAACGTATTACTTCCTACATTATTTTATAAATATTCAAGCTATTAAAACTCATATTGAAACTATTCAAGATTATACGAGCAATATAACTCGAAACATGGAGTAACGCATTCACCATAGTATCTTGCAATAATCTCAGCAAAATAAAACTTGCCTTTCCCTTTCTTCCATTTTCATGGTTCACCAAATGTCTAACACCAATATAAACGATATTTACATATGAAAAACTTGAATAAATCTATAACGTGTAAGTACAAAATAAATAAATAAATAAATCAACTCGTACGTCCTCCTATTTGTAACGTAACTCTTTCGCGTCGAGTTGCTTTCTATTTTATACACAAATATCGTTTCTATTTAACTTTCTACGATTCAAAAGATATAGTTTCAGAGCAAGAATCATGGTCATAACAAAAAGGTTTCTCCTTCGAAGGCGGATTTATTTTATTGGAATTCCATCAAATCTCGAACCGCGCTTTTAACTACGCGGCTAACGTTATTTCCATAGAATTTATCACGTACCGCCGCTTTATCTCGGATCTGAATAGCGATAACATCTCGCCAGTCAGGCACAACTTATTTCACCCGTCGCGTCGAGGCGTTACAGCCCAGAAGAAAATAACGAATCCGTTTCACGACCCATTTTTCCTCTCGTTCCCACCGCTCTCTTCATCCTTTTTTCTCCGACGCTTTTTCTCACCGTTCTGTCTCCCGACTGTTGGCTCTGTCTATTCTCCTGGCACTCGACCTAGCGCGTGCCAAAGAAGATTCAAGGGAATCTCCACGGTTTTGCCGTTCTCACCTTGGAATTCTTCTCGAAAGAAAAGGAGAAAAGGTGAGACAAACGGGAAAAGAAATCAACTTGTAGACTGCAGAGGGTTGAAAATAGAAGTACACAGTCCGTCGAAGTGAAATTCGCCTTCGGAGATCGAGATTTCGATTTCTATTCCAGATTTAGTTCATTTCATTTTTTGCGCAACGGCGAATTTAGACGTTTCGCTTCGGTGGATCATCGCGCGTGATTCATCCGCAGTGAAACGTGTAAATACTGTTTAATAAAGTTAACGAAGTTACGCGATAAGATCAAAGTGGCAATACGTGGGACATCTATCCTATCAGACAAGAGTGACAAGCGTGAACATAGAATAGATGTACCACTTATTGCCACTTTAAGGTTCGCGCGTAACTTTATTTAACTATTTTGGAACGTCGTTAACATAAATATCGTTCCAGTTTGCAGCACAATATTGTTCCACAGATCTCCTTTATTCATCAACATTTTTTGTACACGTTCAATATAATAAATTCATTACTACGTAATCGATAATGTACAACAAAGTCCAATGTCCTTCGTACCGTCACTTGAAAACTTTTCATTTAAATGGAAACACGTTTTTCCATATATTAACACGTGAGTTTGTGCAACAGATATAAAATGTATATTGAGATACTTAGCCTTTATTTAGTTAATAAACATTCTTTACTGTCAACCTGGGTTTCTCTTCCTTTCTCGTGTCTTTGACCCATCCACTTGGGATTTACCGAAAGTAATCCCTACACTATTAAATAAAATAATTCAAGTGGTAGTTGCAGGAACAGTGAGTTTACCGTATTCGTCAGAATGCAATTCGTAGGAAAACGCATTCACTAGAATCGCAGCGTTAAGATTCACCGCGCCGTGTTGCGGTACGATGTCTGATCAATCGCCGACCTATTCTACTGCCGCGGAGGAGCGTACACTGGTAGTTCTTAACGTCTTCAAAGACACGGAACCCTTTCTATTTTAGGACAATTTTGCGGAACACTAGAATCGTTATAAGCGTATAAATTAAGCAACAATAATAAGCATGTGCAATGTAAATCGATAACAAACTATACTATACTAATCTGTAAATCTGATTTTAATGAAAGTTTGCGCGCATCTGGTGCACAATAGTGCATATGTGAAGCAATTTTCTTCGTTCACCGGAAATTATAAGAAGGGAAAATGAAGTTTCGAAGGTTTCAACGTGTTTATTATTTCAATGCAATTTTTCCTGGGACCTTTACCACGATAGAGTGATAGAACACTAAAAACTGAACATTTCTTTTCCACTTGCACTTTCATTTAAGTATTTAGTACATATTTGTGTATTCGATGCGTTCTGTGCCCTTTTTTCATATCGAAATTTCCTACAAACGCGAATAAATCCGCATTCTATTAATTAGTTACACTTTTAATAGGATACACTAATCCTATCTAAAATACTATACAAATTTTACAACCTCTACTACCATTAACGAAACGTTTGCTTCGCAATGGCCGGCGTGAAGGGGGCAAGGAACATTTCATTGCAAACTAGAAGTATACGATAATGTCCTTTTATAGCCACCGTAAAATCCTTTCAGCTTATATTTATGAGAAGAATACAGCAGCCAAATACTGCTATATAACCCATTCTCTCTCTCTCTCTCTGCAGAAACTCTTTTCATATTTTAAGAACGGATCGGTGAATGTTAAAAATGGACTGGCAACGGAGAGAATATTCGGTCGTTCGCGTGGAGATCCACGGAAGTTTCGCATAGTTGTTGAGGCGCGAAAGTCACGTAGCCGATGGCGGGCGTTTGTTTCGCGGGAACTTCGAATCGCGAGGCGGGTCGGTGAACCGCGATTATAAATCAGCTGTAACTTCGGCGATGTCCGGCCAGACGCTGGTGCACGCCTGCACGCCGAATATGCAATTCGACACGTACCAACCGGCGACGCACGTACGCGACAGCCTGCTAACTGTTCTAAACAGCACTCGAAGGCGAGTCGCACGATCGCGTTATCTAATAGCTTCACGCGTGAACTGAACGCCTAACCCTTAACTGCTATTGTCGGTTTGCGCGATCGCTAGTATCTCGCGAGATAGATTCGAACCTTTTTACAAGTACTTCGACGGAAGAGAAGAAAATAGTTCGAAGCGTAATCGAATCTTGATCGAATAGATTCGATACTTTTATGAAATTCTCTAACCCTCCCGATCATTTGTTTTGTTAATTGCGTTGCTCTGCAATGTACAATTGGATTCTACATGTACGCATATGTACAAATATAATAAACATCAACGAATAAAATTCGATTACAATGTATATCGAATACGTTACTTAAAACCTTTCGTAGAATTCTGATTTCCTACGTTCGAGTACAATGCCTCTATTCGCTATGTGTACAAATTAATTCGAAGCCTTTATTTTTAACCCTTTCGATACCGGCACATTGGAACTAAAGACGAAAAGCATGGGTAATTATAACGTTTATTAATATAAAAATGATACAAGTGTAGGGGATAATAATCGGAGGGTATTTGTAACGGTGAAATTGGTAACTATTTATTGAATACAGGATGACTAATACTAAACACCGCACGATGTGCTACGCTATTGTCTTTCGCTGCGACTTTTCACGTCCAAACTCTCTACTAGACTAACCTCACGCGTCGCATTCATCCTTTTAGACCCTTGCACACGCGTTCACGCACTCTCGCGCTTCGGGGACGACCACCCGCGCTTTCACTCAAATCTGGAAAACACGCGCAGGCACGTAGACCCTTTCCGCAGGGTCCCAGACATCTCACACCGCGCATCGTTCATTGGCGCCAGGCATACTTCATACATTAACACGCGCACTCGCCTTCCCACATAAATATAAATATCTGGATACTCTTGCGGCGGCTCTCCTGCACCCACCACTAGAGGGACATACGAAATAGGCTTTCTCGAAAGTACTCGCTCCAACTACCTCGTCCATATATATACCGCCTTTAACCTTCCTTCCAATATCTCAAGTCTAAGGCAAGGCCTGCTAGGTAGCCTTACTGATGAGTCCACTAGCAGGCCCAGGACGAAACGCAACACACCCTTCCTTTTCCTATTCTATCCCCTCTCTACAGCTCCACACTCTATATAATTATGTGTACCGTAATATTGACCTACGAATGATTTCAGACATTATACAGCATTATAAGAAAAATATAGATATGCTTTTTAGAAACGTCAGTACAATTCTTGAAGACGTATATATACGTCTATAGTAGCGAAAGGGTTAAACTATTGGTATATTTCGCAATTAAAAATCGCTGGTTCACTATTTTTCCAGCGACCGTTAATAGTAAATATTCTAAGTATTTTGAATATTAAAATTGTATTTGATTCTTCGCGAATAAATAATAAATCTTACAAAACCCTGAAGACTCAAAATTAATTTTTCACGCCTAATAGCTTTCCTTTCTTTTAACTTCTTTGATAAATATTTGAAGTTGCGCGAAAATTCGTAGCAGTCTAGTAATAATTGAACAATTTTTGGACAAAATTGGAGCAATGGATTCTTCAACCACTTAATCGCAAAAGCTAGCGGAAGGTCATGGAAAAATTGACTAAAGACTGCAGAATTCTTTTTCACTTTTTATCGAAAACGTAGCTTGGCTCGGTGGGCTAGAAAATTCGTTCGTTTTCTGTTAGCGAAGCGCCAAGGGAGGAAGACTTCAACTTCATCGCGAGGGTCTCAGGGGACCGCGACAAAGTGCCAACTTGCTTCTATCGTGGATATTCTTGAAGGTGCCGTAAATTTCTAACGCTTAATTTACACGCGGCGAATGCAACGTTCGCCGTTACAAAAATTCTACCAATTTTAGCGATTCCACCGGGTTATATCCGAAAGACAAACGTTTCCCCCGAGAGGGGTTGCAAAAACCTCGAGCAACTTTCGAGCGCGAAGTTGATAAATCGCGCACGATTGTCGGGGAACCGTTATAAATTGTTTAGAGTCGGTCGGGGGAAAAAAAAAAGCCGCGTAAAGGAAGAAGCATCGTGTTTACGCGCGATGTGTATTTGAATTCGTGTGCAACGAAAGGCGATATCGCGTGAGTAGTCTCCAGAGTGCTCGCGGCGAATCCCGGTGAAAAGGAGAAGACGGGACACTCGCGAAATGAAAGCTGGGAATCAAGAACGAGTGTATCGGAAACGCTACACCACGCTAGGCGAGATCATCTCGTCGACGGATGGAGCCTCGCGTTTCCTTTCGCCCAGTCTGTGAAATGCGTCAAATACGTTTCCATAATCTTGCGACGGCGTTTGCTTTCGCGAATGCTGACAAAAGCACAACTGGAAGCTAATTATTCGAGTCAAAAGTTAGTAATTATTTTGAAACCTTCGATGTCTTATTGGTACGTTTAACTGGCTTTCGGAATTCTTGTTGTTTTCCAACGTGGCTTGCCGCCAGGACTGAGTAGAATTTATAGGGAATGCTGATCAGAATAATTGATGTTTCGATTCGTTTTATTTTATATCGTCATACCACCTGGCAAAATTTACATATCTATTAACCCTTTCGCTACCGGCGCTTTGGAACTAAAGAGTAAATGCGTAGATAATGATAACGTTTGTTAGTATAAAAATGACGTGGGTGTAAATATTTGAATAACTCTACATAACTAATTGACGTTCGAATGATTACAGAAATTACATTGCGTTATAGAAAAATGGGCTGTGGTGGACGTTTTTCCCAGGAGACTCTGGTAGCGAACGAGTTAAGACGAAGAGCTTAAAGTGGCATCGGAACACCTATAGTACGTAACAATTAAACAGACGATCGCAGTGAACGATGCAATCGCTATTAGGAAGTGTTTGAAATCCAACAAGTGCGAAACGTAAGTAATCTGACACGAGGCATTCTTTGTAGAAGGTGGATCAAAGAGGGGCAGAAGAGCTGCCTTCGAGTTAAAAGAATTTGAAGTAACTGCTGAAGAGGCAATGAGAGAGAGAGAGAGAAAAAAAACAGGAAACAGAGAAAGCTACTAACACGGGAACATCTTCTCGAAGTTGTCCGTAACTTTGCTAAACTCTATTCCGCTACAGGAATATCAAATTTTTCGGATTCACGTACAAATCTAACGAATGCAATGAAAGTTAAGCTTTCCGGATTAACGAAAAAGTCGCAAACACGGAATTCGATACGAACGCGAAACATTTTAGCTCGCGGAAGTTTCGGAGCCAGAAATTTAGCCGAGATCTTAGAAAGCGCGGAGAAGAGTTGCAGAGAGAAGTTTCCAGAGAAGCGTTACATTACATCATTCGTAGGCAGTTTGCTTACAAATGTTGCATGGGGTTTCCGCGTTGGAAGGCGGAAGTGGCGGCGCGGTGCCAGAAAATCTCGAAATACGGGGCTGCGGAAGTCGAACGGTCGAAACTCCCGAGTTCGACGGCCAGAAAGCAGCGCGATAAATAATTTATCGGCCGGTGAACGTCGCGCGATTCCCCCTTTCGTACTTAAATAATTTATCGAGCCGCGGCAAAAATCACTTCGCTCATGGCTATCTGCAGCGAACTTCGACTCGTGAATATTCGGCCAGTGCACTTACGATTTTCCGAGGCTATTTATATCGATGCCTGCAGCGCGATTCGCATTAATCCAGTTTTATCGTTGATAATCGGATTCCTCTGGATTTTAATGAATTTACGTTGGAACGATAAACTGTTGTGAAAAGTTCTTTGTTAGGAGCGCCGGGCTATTTTTTAACAATTTTGATACCAGTTTTAGCAGATAGATTCGCGCGTTGATGGTTTTAAAATATTCTGCTCGTATTACTTTATTACAGTTCGAAAGCAATCGATATTCGCGGGTTGAACAATTTTAGAAATTTCAGTTTTGCGAAGTGATGAGTTTTTCTTGAATTTTTGTCGATTAGATATGAAAGTGTTTGTTAAATATTCTTGCACTTTGTTACAAATCTGTTCATTTGTAGCTTTATACTATTCTTCAGGTATTGTTTTATTGAAGTTCGAAAGCAATCGCCATTCACTGGCTTTACAAAATTTATGTTTGAAACGATAATTACGTGTATGGTTCAGAAGATTCGACGATACAATGTTTACAAATATTTTGTAAAAATTCCACCATTCTGTTGTAAATCTATTCGTTCACAATTTGTTATTATTCTTCTACTATCGTTTTGTCAAAGTTCAAAAGCAAATGCCAATTCATTTTTTCGGAAACATTATATTTCCAATTTCCAAAGACGATTAACTAGCTTCGAGAATATAACAAGAAAGCATCGCGAATATTTCTTAAAAATTCCTTCATGTCATTGTACACCTGTCCATCTCTAATCTTCTACCATTCCTCCGATATCGTTCTATCACAGTTGAAAAGCAATTTCCATTCGGTGCCTCCGAAACTTCAAATTTTAAAAACCGATTTCGCATTTTAATATAATGATGTTCCACAGGATTACAACAAAACCGAGCGTGCAACGATGTCACCTATTCAACAAAAAAAAAAGAACAAAAAGATAGAATCATTTTACAGAATTGCTGGAATAATGGAGGCGCGTTAAAATTGATGGGATTTTAAAAATTTAATTGCCAGGATAAATGGAAAGTGACGAACGAACCGCGCAGCCGTTCGGACCCAATTGACCAGCGTGTACGGACACGCGGAAAATTCGCGTACTCATCGGTTTCGATCGTTTGTTCGCGATTATTTAACTACCAGGGGCCCGCGTAGAGACTCGTTTTTCCATTGTCGAATATCCGTAGCGAGGGGATGGGACGGAGCCGAGGGCGAGAGGGTGATCGACGCGCATCCTGGAGAATTTATCGCTAATTAATTTCAATTCGAGCGGAATTCCGCGCACCGGGAAACGAATCCCTCCTCTATCGGTAGAAACGATCGTTCGCTGGACGAGGAAACGAAAGCGCGACAGAGCGCGAGTGTACAAAAACGGAGGAAGAAAAAAATGGCGAAAAAATGCGAATTAAAGACAGAGAAAATTGAAACGCGTCGCTTCGGATTTCGAAGCGATTATTAATCCTTACGAAGAGTCTCTAGTTTGGAATGGATTGAAGTTATCGCTCGTCAGAGATACCAACGATTATCAACTTCATTAGGTCGTTGCATACGTGAAATTGTCAATTTTATGTATTAGGTTGTAACATAATATATTCATCCCGATTTTTAGTATTTTTAAAGTCATTTATTTGTAAACTCAAAACTGAATTTAATCAATTATATATGCATCGTTTAGTCGGTGATCTTTTTATTACTTTTTTTGTTAATTAAAACATTCTTCTCCTGCAAAATTCTTGCAAATTGTTAGTGAAAAACTGATCCAAACGAGACGAATATATGTTACAACCTAATAGCTTACATGAAATGGAGAATAGTTTACAGGAAAAACCATGGATGATATTGTGGCGGCTCTCCTGCACCTACTACTAGAGGGACATACGAAATAGGACTTTCTCGAAAGCACTTGCTCCAACTACGTCGTCCATACATATACAGTACTGCCTTGGATATTGGCCGGGATTTTGCCTTCGATATTGGCCGGTTGTTATCCCCACCAGTTCTTGGAACTGGCTTCGGAAATGTCCCGGTGGCCACGTACAGTGTTGCCTTGGATATTGGCCGAGATTCGGGACCGAATCTGGCCAAAATTGAAGGGAGGTAGGTCTTTCAGGAAATCCTGAATGTCTCCTTCTTCACAGAGAGCGAGTGAGATAGAAATAAACACAGCAGTTCTCATCGAGATTTGACGATAGGTGTAAAAACATATGTATTTGGCCACCGGAACAGTTCCGAAGCCAATTCCAAGAACTGGTGGGGATAGCAACAAGCCAATATCCAAGGCAAAACCCCGGCCAATATCCAAGGCAGTACTGTACATATGTTTTAACACCTACCGTGAAATGTCGATGAGCCCTGCTGTGTGTATCTCTATCTCACTCGCTCTCTGTGAACAAGGAGACACTCGGGATTTCCTGAAAGATCTACCTCCCTTCAACTTTAGCCAAACTTGGTCCCGAACCTCGGCCAATATCCAAGGCAACACTGTACCGCCTTTAACCTTGCTTCCAATATCCCAACGTCTAAGGCAGGACCTGCTAGGTAGCCTTACTGATGAGTCCACTAGCAGGCTCAGAACGAAACGCAACACCCTTCCTTTTTCCAATCCTATCTCCTCTCTACAGCTCCACAATATTAATCGTAATGTAGAACCTTAATTTCCAATTAAACTCATACGAAATTGTCGATGTCTGGCTCGGTGTCGATTACTGGGTACTTTACTCTACTTGTAATAATTGCTGAGATAAATAATAAAGTGATCGTAGGTGAAATTTTCATCAAAACGAAGCACTCCGTTTCCAGCGATTAATTCGACGTTCAATGGTAGATGCTTCGCCTCGAGATAATAGCTTTTTACTAAAAAGAATTCCAAGTTTTACGCCCCCTATTCCGAACGGAAAAGGGAGCAATACTAAATTCCACATAATAAACCGCGATTTTTTTCTCTCGGAAACGACTTCCACTTCCGCGACTGCGATTTAGAAGCCCCAGCAGCGTATCGTAAACCGCGGCAATGGTGCTAACAGACGCAACCCTAGTCATTATTCTCTCGTTGCGCAACCAGATCGTTCTTCGACACGATTTTAACCAACGATATCATTTTTATCGTCCGTTGCAACGGACGAGGATCGAGGACGGGAAACGAAGATCGCGGAGAAATTATTCTGCCTCTCGTTCGGCGCCTCGAATCTACGCGGACGTCTCGAATCTCGATCCACCGGGAAAACGAAAGAAGATATCGCTCGTTAAGCTGACCTATTTCTCGAATGTAATATTACGAATTAAAATAAAACTACACCCAGCGAATTAAAGCGACTCGGATTGCGGTAGGATATTTCTTAATATAAATTACGTACGATAAAAGGAAAGTTGAAGATTAATTTCACTATTTTGGTAAACGTGTTTCGCACGTAATTGGAAACACGGTATTTTCAAATCGTGCATGCTTGCAATGCAAATCTTGTCACCTTTCGCCAATAAACCGAAGTATAATTTAAGCGTTAACCCATTTAGAAGCGAAACTATTTTAGTCAGAAATAAATGGAATTTTACACTGCTACACAATACTTCAAAGTAACAAAATACAAAAGCACTACAAAGATTGATAACGATATGTGTGGTGGCTCTCCTGCACCCACCACTAGAAGGACATACGAAATAGGACTTTTTCGAAAGCATTCGCTCGAAACCACCTCGTCCATATATATACCGCCTTTAACCTTCCTTTCAATATACCAGTGTCTTATTCTTGAATTTGTAAATAAACATTACATGCTAAAACCCTATTAAAGTAGCAAATCCTATCCCTATTTTGCCCTCCCACTGCTCCCCTGTACATCCGAGCATTGTGTATATAGTTTTTTTGCCATTTTTCTATATAAATATAAGAGCTATTGTATAAACAATGAAATTTAGTATAAGTTGTACATAATGTAGCATTAAGTGCCATAGATAAGTATATATCATTGTATTGATTGCGCGTACCCCATGTAGGGGCCTTTAATCACATATTGTAATATTTGTTTTCATTGTTAACCGTTGTACGTTAGGTTTATTGCATTTTGTATATATTATTTATTGGCAATAAACGTATGTTACAAAAAAAAAAAAGAAAAAAAGTGTCTTATTCTAGGTTCTTTGCAAATCTTATCCTAGATTAACTCCACCACCGCCAAATGATTCACACTTCACGCAGGTAATACCAACCCAACCCATCACGTTCCTCCGGTAGGGTGGCATTAGCTACCAGGCACGGTACAATCCCCTTTCTCAATAGTATCTCGACAAAAAAAAAAAGAAAACCTTTCAATATCCCAGTGTCTAAGGCAGAGCCTGCTAGGTAGCCTAACTGATGAGTCCACTAGCAGGCCCAGAACGAAACGCAACACCCTTCCTTTTCCCATTCTTCTCCATCTCCACAGCTCCACGGATAAATTATCAAAATGATCAGAAGGTTCATTCGCTAGTTTATTCCAGAGTAAAAATAAAATAGTTAGAAAACTGAAACACTGTGGATGTTAAACGTTAACGGTAGACTCTAACTTCCGGTAGTGAAGGTATTGATAATTTCCCAAAGAATTGCCAACAATAATTCCGCACTTAACGGTCGTATTAATCGATACCCGGCCACCTTATGCATAAAGATTATGCCAGCGAAGGCGGAACGGTCTCGTAACTATGCAAAATAATGCGGAATTTAAAATTTTCCCTTCAGATTGCGGCTGCCTGTCGGGCGCCCGTATTTTTCAAACCCACGGCCGACAGATACCCGGAAAGCAGGGCCGAAAAGCTTTCCGCGACTTTGCACGAAAACGAAAACGAAAACTTCGATTCTATACCGCCTCGCTTCATGTTCCCATCGATTCTTCGCCGCTCGATATACGATGCGAGTTCCGCCCGCTTGCATATTAAATTTTTCGATAATTTCCCTCTACTTGCTTCGGCAATTAACGCGTCTACGGTTAATCGCTGCTCTCGTGCTTCTGTTAATGTAATCATTAATAGTCACGTCTCTAAGGTAGACTATGATAATTTAAAGAAAGCACGAACTAAAGATTATTCGAATTCAAGAACCACTTTTTTGTAGAGGTTGTGGTTGAAATACGGGCTTCCATTTTGTTTATTTTATCGTTCACTGCTTAAAATGTCGAAGATTCTTAATCGTTTGCATTTCAATGTATATCCAGGATAGAAATCGTATTTAAGATTATCACGCAACTTCATTTAATTATTTTAGAAGCTACTTAGCCTAACAATTGTTCTTGTTTGAAGTACAACATTAATTAATACCTCTTTTATTTATGATTATTCTTTTCGTACGATAAATATGATGTTAATTATCAATTCATTGAAAATGTATACCAAAGACCAATGTCTCTCGTACGGTCATTTGAAAAGTTGTCGCTTCAATGGAAACAAATTGAAAGGGTTAAATAAAATGGCATTTAAAGGAATTTCGTTTCAACAATACCGCGCGAAAGCTTTATCCACCGGCTAATAGAAACTTTTGGGAAACCAATTGAAAGGCAAGTTGTGTGCACGCGAAAAGAATGTGTAACTGAAAAAGCGTTGGCAGCAACAAGTTGCAAGCATTTCTGCGGAGAAGAATTGCCGTGAAAATGGCGGCGGTGAGTTAATGGACGACGAAGAAGCTATTTACCGGACTGTCGACGAAGAGAAGAGGGATTCGTCATGGCGACAATTTCACCGGTGACTAGACGAATCTGTCTTTCCTCCGGGCCAATAAAACCTGACTCAGCTTAACGAATACGGTGACTAATAGCCGTCGCCCGCAGAAATGAGTTACTCCGCGAGTGAACCACGTTTATTGAAGATTCCCAACCCGCTGAAGGCAATTCGTCTTCTTAACGACGTACCCATCGAACCTGCCCGCGAAAGATCTCCGGGAAACAGATCTACCGATCGATCTTGCTACGAACGATCAGTGGAAACATTAAGGAAAGATCGAGTAGCCGAGTCTTGATGAAAATCCGATATTCATAAATTTAGGAAATCGCTGCAACTCTTCCGGTCGGATTTAATTAATCCATTTGCGGTGGCCGAAGATTTATCAACTTTTTTTCTTCCTTTCAGAAGAAACTCGTTCTCGAATAGCTCTAGCTATTAAGAGTTTAACTTTTGATCTTTAAACTTCTCGCACGAAAGAGACTCGAAAAGGAAACGAACGATTGCGAATTTATTTCTTTATTTTTGCTGTTACTGGTGGACCTTGATTATCGGGACTAGGATAGATGTACGAATTACTGACACTTTAAGGTTATCGCGTAACTCTGTTTAACTATTTTGGAACGTATTTATCTTAAATATCCAGTTCCAGTTTGGAGCATAATATTGTTCAACGTCTCTTTTATTTATGAACATTTTCTTATATGTTGAATATAATGAATTAATTATTAAGTAATTGAAAATGGACAACAAAGTCCAATGTCCCTATTACTGTCACTTGAACATTTGTAATTTAAATAGAAACACGTTTTACGTATATTAGCGCGTCAGTTTGTGTAACAGACATAAGATGTATAGTAAACGTATCGCCTTCACTGAATTATGTCACGTCTTATACTTTATAATTACTTTGGTCACGTTATAATGTTTAACAGCGCATTTACCTTCTAATATTTCGTTTTCAATACTAAGTGTAAACCAATATACAACTGTTTGTGCGTTGTTACATAAACCGATGTCCAAATTTAGTATCAAAATTTGTTTATTTACGATTCTACATACGTTACCACGTCCGCAAATAAAAGAGATATTGAACAATGTTATGGTCGAAACGGGACTATTTTTAGGTTAAATGATTTCTAAAATAATTAAATAAAGTTCTTAAAGTGGCAGTACGTGGTACATCTACCTTACTTTGTTTTCACTGTTTTTATTTTGTAATAATTCTCTCACTATTGGATGTATGCCCGTAAATAAATATATAAATAAATACCGCTTTTTTCCTATTGTTAGTGATTTTATTACCCTACGAAAGGGTTAAGTATTTTCTTAATTTCAGAATACATATATTTCTCCCACTTTAAAGATGAGAGCATAAATGCAAAAACTACCGTTAAAAATTCCTTACAATTGTAACATCCGATGAATATTCCGTAGAATCCGTTTTATGCATCATTTGTATAGTATGAAAATTGCCCACCTTTCGGAATAGGGTTCCGTTAAACGGATTTTAATTCCCGTGCCGGAAGTAAGCGTCAGCTCCAGCTGAGGCGGCGAAAATCTCGGCGCAACTTGAACGCGTTGGAAACTTCAGGCCTTGAAGTTGCAACCGAGAATTGGAAACTGTAACACGCGAACCGGTTTGCAGTCACCTAATTGCAGAATGCACGCGAAACCGGCAACTTTCGCGACGTTACAATGCGCGATTCACTGGAACTATGGCATCGTTTCGGTTATTGCTTGCACCCCATAGAACTCGCTTAATTATTAACCACTTTCCTGTCTCCGTCTCGTAAATGCCGTCTAACACTTGTATTAATTATTAACCCTTTGCGGACGCGTGTCTGCAAATAATCGCCACTTCCCTGGTTTTCGTCGACGCACGTTTACTGTTAAAGCAAAAAGTTTAAATTAATATCGTTGATAAACGCTTCAAAGTTTTGGGAATTTGTTCACCTGCAATTCGTAAGCTTAGAAATTCGTAAGGCTTGGAATTCAAAGTCAAAATACTCTTTTAAGGTTTATTATTCGTCGTCCACAAAGGGTTAAGCAACTTCGTGCTTAGCAATCGTACTGAAGATTCTGTTAGATTGTTGCATGGTGTGGCGGCTCTCCTGCACCAACCACTAGAGGGACATACGAAATAGGCTTTCTCGAAAGTACTCGCTCCAACTACCTCGTCCATATATATATACCGCCTTTAACCTTCCTTCCAATATCCCAACGTTTAAGGCAGGGCCTGCTAGGTAGCCTTACTGATGAGTCCACTAGCAGGCCCAGGACGAAACGCAACACCCTTCCCTTTTCCTATCATAACCCCTCTCCACAGCTTCGCACATGGGAAATAGCCGATTTTACATGGCCCAAAGTATTCTAGCCACCAGTTAATCAAAAGTGATACCAAATGGTGCTTATTTTGCACATAAGGTAGATGTCTCAATTACTGTCAGTGTCCCTATCTTTGGGACACTGTGGTTACATTGTTAATAACCGACACTTTGGTTATTTTATTTAATAGCAAAATAATGTACGAAGAATCGTAGATAAAGAAATTTTCATACTAAATTTGGACTTCGCTTTACGTAACAACGCATAGACATTGCACATTCGTTTGCACTTGATATTCAAAAATAAATATTGCGAGGTAAATGTGCTGTCGAACGTTAAAACGTGATGAATGTAATTGTGAAGTATGGGACGTATTTCAATATTTTCGCATATTATGCGCTTCTGCGCATTCGATTTTCCCCCGGAAATGAGACTGTATTTAGTCTAGTAGAAATTGTGTGGTTGCTTTTATCGAGCGTGCGTGAGTGAGGATGCGAATGTTTGTATAGATGGATGGAAGAATGACAAAGGTTAATTATTTTAGTTGGTAGCGTTGCGTGGGACATGTGAGGTTGAAAGAATGGTGTGACTGGAAAAAAACAAGTGAGTGTCGGGGAGCTGTGTAAAAGAAAACGTGTATTCGAGCGAAATGAAATATCAACCTTATATTCTTAACATTATATAAACATTAGTTTATAAAGAAAACAAGCATATATATATAATATATTGGTATCAGTAAATTGGATATTGTTACTAAATGTATAAATTTATGTATAGCATATAAAAGTATACCAATTAAAATACTAAATTAATAATTTAGTATTATTATAGATTCCTATCTTTGGGCTCATTTGGGAAAATGTATTAAAAAACACAACATAACGAATAGACAACAATTGAAAGAAATATTGATGATGGAATGGAATAAAATAAGCCCCGAAATTACAAAAACAAATTAGTGCATTCCATGCCAGACAGATTGAGAGTAGTTATAAACAATAAGGGATTACACGCTAAATATTAATTATATAAAATTCCTAATAATATACGATAAACTTGTAAGCGCGCCAATACTTTTGTTTCATTGAAAACTGCCGTTAATGTGTATTTTATAATTCTTTTTTGGTTTGTAATTAATCAGTATAAATATATCTGTAATATTCTTAAACTATAGACCCAATAGTTCTGGTTAATAAAAGAAATTAACCTAATATTGTGTTTTTTCGTTGATTTATATGCGTTTCTATAATTAAGAGCCAGGTGTGCAAATACTTTTGTTCCTAATTGTTTTCTTCCTAACTACAAAAGTATTGGCACACCTGGCTCTTAATTACACATATATATATATATATATATATATACATATCACCTTCCACTTCCCCCGTCAAAGAAATGACAATATTTAGGCACGATAAAATGTACCGAGATTTTTCAAAAAGTAATCTATTGTAGTATTAGCAGTATTGTACGAATAGTAACGTAATACTTTACAATAGGATTACATGTCGTAACGTTTATAGGATTACACGTCTCACGTTTGTATTTGGAAAGTATTGTCGGGTCAGTGTTGAAAGGGTTAAAGCGAATAGTTCGAAATCCCGGAAGTCTTCAAGACGATCGAATAATTTCTACACTAAAAGATCTTTATTGGACCGAATACTGCTAGCGTTGAAAGTTACAAATATATTGGATTTGGAATCGAATAAATATTATGGTTCGAAGCTTTTGCAGAATATAAAAAGGGAAAATCGATTGGAAGGCCAGGGAGCTTCCTATATTCGCTCGGTTCCCTAGCGTCTGACCATAGACGGACTTATTCTACTGCGGCTGACTGGAAACTCGCCGTGCTTTATATTTATATAAGAAGTTCGCAAACACAGATCGATCACAAAGCAAACACCCATTGTTGCAAACCAACAATAGACGCCGTAACCAAGTATAGATTCTATTTTTTAAACCTCTGCAATGCAATGTAATTTAATATTTAAACTTACTTGCATATAACTGTATCGTTCCATTTTATTTCTTTTCTACGAAGCATTCGTATGATAATTACACTAACTCTTGATTTTCGGATTGAAATGAAAATCTGCACTCGATTACAATTTCCTTCGTTCTCTTATTTTTATACAAGGCGTTGAAAAAACTGTTTGAGAACTTTAAGAACTTGTAATACTAACAGAAATGTAATCATAAAATAAATTCCATACAATTTTATACACTTCTTTCCAACAATTAGTCAGCCTTATTGTTATCCAATTATAAAAATCAACCACGTACAGGATTCTCTGATTATCCTCCAAATTTATCGTCCAGTGAAAAATGACAAGTCTCTTCAATTTTGCAAACTACGTTTTACGTTAAATAAGCTAAAATTATGACGTTCGCTTTATACTTCTACAATATTGGCGATTCTCCAATTGCGTTCAACAATTAATCAAATTAAACAGCTTTCCGTCGGTCGTTAATCGGGAAAGGGTTACGAGAATGATGAACTGGCCCAGTTTATCCGCTTTGCATGCGGGATAAACGTATTTCGCGTCGGGAAGTTACGGGACGCGGTTTACGCGAAAAAGTCGCGCGTCCCCGAGCGGATTGGAAAGTTTATTCATTGGCTCGCGGAGCTGCCGGCGGCAACTTTTAATTGAACCGTACACCCGGCTCCGCGTAAAGTAGATTCACTAAGGTGCACGCACGGAGGGGTGGGAGGAGGAGGGGCGGCAATATGCATCCGGAGTTTGTAATGGGGCGGAAGCATGTCGAGGGCTTAAGCGGTGGTTACGAACTATCTAATTTGTCGATATAACTCGATAATTCGATGCCTCCTATAATTTCCTTCCCCGTCACTTACACTTTACGGTGCAACCTGAACGCTTAACGTTCCCAAGATTAATCGAAAATTGCCACTTTAAGATCCGAGCTTTTGTTTCTGTAGACCGAAACTGGGGGAGGCGAGGAAGATACAATCAATTCGTTTTAACGTTGCTTTATTCGTTCGACGGGCGATAGACACGGACAGACCTTTCGTTGACCGGCGTACCATTTTATATTTTCTATTTTCGAATGGTGGTGAAGAGTCCCGATGGAGAGAGCTAAGGGGTATGTTACCCCTTAGAATTTCCCACTTCCTCGTCAACTGTCATTTGGTCTTTCCCGTTACCTACCCGGAACTCGGCAGCCAGCAATAAAAACCAAGGATCGCCTCGACTTTGAAATCACACGCGGAAATAGCGAAATTAAAACTATCCCAAATCTTGGGTTCACGTGCTGACCAGCTGAAAAATTAACAAGTACTGGTTCCTTGGGCTTTATTGTTGCTACGGCAGGCTCTCACCCTCTAACATTCGCTACGCGACCATATAATTAACCCTTTGCGGACGAGCGTCGACAAATAGTCGCCTAATCATTTTTTGGCTTTCCGAACCCATGTCGACTTTTAAAGCACAGAACTTAATGCAATGAATACTTAACGTAATAATAAACATTTGAAATCGTTGGGAATTAAATGGTTTGGAACTAAAAAGCGTGAAAACTCAAAGTCGTGGAATTCAAAACTAAAGTTACTCTCACAAGTGTTATTACTTCTCGTCCGCAAAGGTTTAAGCCTACGGGTCTATATTTCGTACGGGGAAAAAGGGGGAACATTCGATTGGACGAATTTTGCCGGGAAATTAAACGTCGCTCTGAATAATATCAATTTTTGCTGAATCTACAACACAATTTATAAGAGTGTGACTTGTTATTGCATGGCAAGGGATTGACAAAGATTATTCTTGTGACGAAGCCTTTGACCGATAGGCAAGCTTGACAATCTCATAAACGGCGAATCCTTCACACGTTAAACGAGTTAGCAACGTAAAAGTGAACCCGAAAAGGCCTAATTGATCAAATTCTCTAGCGCCGGCTCACCGAGCAGAGAAATTTCCGTCTTTGAAGCAGCCGACGCCGTGTAAAACGCCTAGTTGGAAACTGCATTCCCTCATCTGCATCGAAGAAGCTCGTGGAGTAGCGAGTTGTTCATAAATCAATATACACGGGCTGCTTCTTAACAGGCTGCTACATAGAGTGTAACCTCAATGGATTCGTAGCTCGACGACGGCAAGGGAAAGGGACAGAGAGTGGTGCAAATGTATGCTAGACGGGCGTATTCTCAGATTACGGATTTTCCGCCTCTGTTCCGTCTCTTTGGTTACGCGCTCCTCGCAATAGGAAGTGAACGAGTTGAATGCGAACAATGTTCCCCGATCAAACGAACTCGGCGAGTGCTTCGGGACAGGTGTAGGAAAGTTTGATACGTTCGTAGCTATCGGAACGTCGATATCGTTGTTGCTACTGGCGAATTTTATGAGAAACTTTGATACCACCTCGCCTAGCTACTATTTTGGAAGCAGCGTTTGAATTACCGCGTCGCGAAATCGCGTTCAGTTACAGGAATTCAATCAGCAATCCGGCGACGGTATTCGTGATTTGATTCAATCGCACACTGTTCGCTTTACAAGTATTTAAGGAGAAGAGACCACTGTAGAAACTGAAACTTAAGATTGGAGGAAGCGATTCGAATATAGGCTAGTTAAAGTATAGGGCTTATTAACCCTTTGACGTACCATTTTTATTTTTATTATTATTATTAATGTCACGTAAATTATTCGTTAGTTTTGTACAATGTTACACGCAAAGTATTCAAATGTTAGGTATACGTATTTCTATAATAATTAACGATTCTCAATCTTAAGAACCGAAACTAAAAATTAAGTTGAAATTTAACTTGGTTGCAAGTAGAATTCGTTTCTATTGAACCAACGCCATAATTCGTGTCACGAGTGTGACTCAAGGGGTTAAGAACTACGAGTAAAGCATAAATAAAGTACAGAGGAAATGGCAACCATAGTTTCTTATATTAACGTGTTCTGTTGCAAACAGTGTGTCACTGTTACAAATTTCACAATGATGCGAAGGTTTGCACGAGTAGATTTGTTTCATTCTTCTAATAATCATCTGTCGAAGTAAGAATTAATTTGCTAAGAGCACTATAATGCTAACATCGACAGTTCCTTTTACCTACTATCAATGAAAAGAACAGTTTTCTTTAAAAAAAAAGAAGAAACAGTAGTTTTCATTTTTATTTTAGATTACTTTATGAATGGCCCATATTTGGACCACACATTCAAAAATGAAAATCGTCACTGTTCCTTTAAACATTGTAATTTGTAGCAAACGTTACTTTTGTTCAATATACTTCAATTCTTTTGTGTGATCCTTTTTTTTATATTTCACTTTGGATACTTCATACAATTTTACGTATCATATGGAATCTGTTTCTTTCGCAAATTTATATTTGCCACAAAATCCACAGTTTAGTCAACCACTTGTAATAAACCGAGTACGATAATAAAGATTCGGTGGTATCCTCCGCGTAATGTTAAAAACTGTAATCCCCAAAGTGATTCATAATAAGCGGTCACCACTGTAATTACCATCTTCGCTTACAAAGGGCCGAGTTTCTAATAAAGATCCGCAATCCGCGGCTATTGCAAAGCACGTGAGTCCGTCGGTACAGCAACGGCCAGCGCAACTCCAATTCCCACGTACAACGAACACTTTGTGTACCCTCCGCGCAACGCTAATTTGTTTTCCTTCGTCGAAACGAACGCGCGGCGCAACGGTCGATCGTGCCTTGAAATATTTGTTAATTTCATGGCACAGATTGCAGCTTTACGCGTGACGAATCGCCGATAAAGTGTTACAAACGGGATTGAACGAAGAGGGATCGTTCGAGGGAGGTTCGAGATCGTTGAATTGAACGAGCGCACACGCTTGGCCACGCGAGAGGCGCCGAGGCCACAGCTTGGACGTGTTATTTTTGTCGCGGAATGCTCGTCATTAGTCACCGGTAAATAAGTAATTTAGCGAGGAAAAAAAACTGCAGCTGGCTGCCATTGCTCTCAGTCGGTCACAGACCTCCTCGAAGCGAGATTCCATAAAACACACTCGATGATCGACCGCCATGGAAAAGTGCCATCCAGTGCAGCGGAGAAAATATCCCCGATACACATTCAATGGCTTTTCTCAGAAACTGATTTTCCATCCAACTTCGTTGGGGAAAATATTGTCTTACAATCGGCCACGCAAGCGTTTATTCACCTCTTTTACTTGTCATGTGTAATGATAAGTAAAAATACGTACAGTATATTGTAGAATTAAAATCAATTGTTTCTAGGAATATTAGAGTGCGGATATTTCGGCAAATTTATATTTTCAGCAACGAAATCGAAGAAATAGGACTTCAGTAAGCATCAGTTTCAACCTCTAAATATTAAAACGTTTGCGTGACTTTGTTTATTATCGTATATTTCTCAACATATATTTCTAAATGCTTTAAAATTTGAAAAACCTGGGAATGCAAATTTTAAAAATGAGCGCACTTAACGATTTAAAGATTCAAGTATCCGAAGGCTTAGAAACTGAAACGTTGAAAAATTCGAACGCCTGGAAATTCACCGATTTAGAAATCTAGAAGATGTAAAAATTCGAAGGCTTGAAAGCCCATATGTTTAAAAATTCCGTCGCTTTAATTAATAAACTCTTCCTTCGCAGGTTTCTTCCGTTTATCTCGCGCGACACGCGTACGATTCGCATATTGCAGCGAATAAAAACGCAAACGGCACAAAGGCGCCAGTATTCCGATAAATATGGCCAGGCGAGCTCTCTTTATAAACCACATGTACATACATAGCGCGTACGCCTCATCGATGCACATAACATCGCACACGAGCTGGTCGAAGCGGCCGAACGCTGCACGGGTTCTGGCCAGTAAATACCCATTATGGAATAACTCACTCAATATTGCAGTTTACCGAGTGCCTTAACTACGGCCATTCTGCGCTCGCCTTCAGAACACGTGTTCGAGCAGCTGCATTAGTCCCTAATGATCCGCACACGACTCACTACAGGATCCAGCAAATTCCAGGCATTTTTCGCGTGTCTCGACGACCCTTTCTCGGTGTGCAATTTGCGGAAGTCTCTGCTGATGGCGGTGCAAGCGGTGAATTTCGGACAAAAGGTGGAGATACCTACGGTGGAGAAAATCTTTCTTCTAAGCAGAAATTTAGCAGGCAAATTGTTTCGTGGACGAGGCAAGGGGAAATAGATAATGGGAAGGTAAAGGGGAAAATTCGGGTCGGAACGTCGAAAACGACGTCAGGTCGAAATCTAGGAAGAATAGTTCCGAGATCAATTTTCGGATTAAAGAACGAAATTCGAAATATATTCGGAATGATGAAATGAAAAGTTGGAAAGACTAAGAAAATTGCGAAAGTAGAAGGTCAGTGCTGTATACCGATTACTTTTGGATTAAGTTTGGGTTAAATGGAGGAAAAGATGGAAAATCCTAAGATAAAAGTGTTAGGTTCGGGTTAGATTTGGATTAACCGAATGAGAAGATGTAAAATGGAAAAATAAAAGATGCGAAATGCGAAAATATACAAAGGTTCTTGCAAAGTTCACGTTCAATAAATGAAAGTACAGGAAATCCAGCAAAAATCCTAAGTCTAAAGGGTTAAATTTAGATTAAGTAAATAAAAAGTTACAAAATTCAAAAATAAAATTACTCCTCTTGAATTTGATTTAGTTTCCGATTAGTTTTGAGTTCAATGAACAAAAAACATGCAAATAAACCAAGAAAAATCTCAAAGCTAAAATACGAAACACTAATTAGATTCACAAACACTAGTTAGGTGAATGTAAAGTTGGAAAATTTCAGAAAAATTCCAAAATAAAAGGGTTAGGTTCGAATTAATTTCGAATTACACGATTGAAAAAATGGAATGTCCAAAAGTGGAAAAATCCAAAAATCTAAGAAAACTTCAAAGATAAAAGAGTCCGGGGTTCAAGTGAAACGGAATAAAGAATGTAAACCCAAAAACGATCCAAGAGAATGGTAAAAAAAAAAAAAAAAAAAACGGTTACACATTGGAATTCATTGAGATTCGTCGAAGAAGTCCAGATTCACTTCTTCCCCTTTCCGTGGAACGTCAAATGGTTTCTCAATTCCGATTTCTTTGGCCGCGATACGAGACTGCACTCGGGACGCGTTTTTCGGGCGCGTCGAATGCGAAACTTAGGTCGCCGACGGAAATGGCGAAGTTCGCGCGTCTCGCTGTCGCGAGCCGGACGAAATAGTGGAGTGTAAAAATTGGTATAAAGTTTTCAAATACATCGGTAACCTCTCCCTCTCTTTGGCTCGGAAGTTCTGCGATATTTTCTGCCCGATTACGCTTCTGTACGGCGGCGGGAGTCAGCTGGATGGGCAAACGCGTTCCAGAGAAACGCCGATGATGGGAGCATTTCGCCGATACCGAAACGGCAAACTTCAATTTTTGCCCTCGGGAACCCCATAATATTTTCAGCGGTTCACGAAAGAATGTATACACGGTGCGGCGAGAAAGTAACGAAACCGGGCAAAAATGAAACATCTGAGTGCACACGGTAGAAATTCTTCCCGTCTATTTACTTTGAAATAATCTCCGAAGAATTTAAAATATCCGTATGATGATTCGGAAATTCCTTACTATCCGTTTACTGTATATAAATTTTCTTTCTTCTATCCCGATTTGTCTCTCTCGTTGCTTATACAACAATGGACAGTATTTGCTCCAACTAAAAATATTAGTAGACAAGAATTCGTAAACGATAACTCTCTCTCAATTCTATCATTTACACAGCGGAACTTAATATTATGAAAAACGCAAGGAACTTTCCCAACAATTTGATACTTAGTATTTACGTTAATCTTTTCTACTTCTTTTCGAATCTTTCTTAAGGTTCATTCAACCTTGGAAGGTGATTAGCAATCACAATTACGATTTACACCTATATAAATTCCAAAATTATTAAATACAATTTAGTAAATTAATATGCTTCGAAAAGTGAACTACATTAGAATATGACTCTTCATTCTTGAGGGCTTCTTCAAGGCATTTATTTGATACAAGTTCCTTTCTCGTTGATATGTCTTGCGTAACGCGACGACACCAATTGTCTCAACGTAAAAACATTGAATTTATCCTTCGTACACAGGGAGAATGTTTGATCTGACTCCTTTCATCCGTTGGTCCCCCTCTTTGCCGGGAATCGATTATGTCAGGCTGACAGGTGCAATTAGCCGCAACGCTGGTTAGGAAGTGAGCCTGTGCGTGCTTGGAGCTGTGTTCCCGGTAAACAGCGGCACGTACATGCGAACGTTACACATAATGCGGATCATAGAGGAATATATGTAGGTGGACAGCAAGCAAACTACGATAACACGATTAAACACTCGACTCCGCGTTGAGCGTCGTTCAATCCTTCATCGTGATACTTTCTGGCTGCCAACTAGCTTCTTCCAACGACCGACTAGAAATACTTTCTTTCAACTTCTCGCGGAGTCCGTTTACACAGTCTTCTGCTCGTTTCGGATCTTATCTCTTTATATACAATAGTAGCTAAACTTTCGTGGAGCTGTGGATAGGATGGGAAAAAGGAAGGGTGTTGCGTTTCGTCCTGCGCCTGCTAGTGACTCATCAGTAAGGCTACCTAGCAGGCCCTTGCCTTAGACACTGGGATATTGTGGGATTTTACTTTAGATGGTGGAGGGAAACGATTCGGGGTTTGATTGAATTAGTGAATGTTGCAGTAAAAACTATACTTAATATAATGGATACTTAAGCTACAACGACGAGGCTACGACAAAACAAAAAGGACAACTTTCTCCGATCGACGACGTACAACGACAGCCCTTCGCTCGGGTCTCCCTCACCCCTCTCGCCTTCCTAGCCTTCGTCGCCTTCTCCTCTTTTCCGGGCTTTTCTCAAGAGGACTTTTCGTCGCTGGGCCCGAGAGGGGAAGCGCGTTACAACTTTCGCTTCGCTAGGCCTGCAGGCCCTTGACGCATCGCCGTGACCCTACCCTAAAGCACCTCATCCTAACTACACACACACACACACACACAATCATGCATACCACTGTTTTCACTATTCTACAATATTGGAAGGTTTTTTTTTGTCGAGATACTATTGAGGGAGGGGGGGTGTACCGTACCTGGTAGCTAATGCCACGATACCGGAGGAACGCGATGGGTTGGGTTGGTATTATCTGCGTGAAGTGTGAACCGCTTGGCGGTAGTGGAGTTAATCTAGGATAAAATTTGCAAAAAACCTAGAACAGACATCGAGATATTGGAAGTAAGGTTAACCCTTTGCACTCCAAAACTATTTTAATAATATAATCTACCGGTAACTTGAATACTCGTTTTCTGCCTCTAATGAGAATTTAGTGTTATTCCGTACTTCGGAAATAGGAAGAGTAGTCCTTTAATTTGGTTTGTTTCGAAAGAAATAGAAATTGAGTTAGTGAAAATGAATAAAAAATCTTAAATCTTGAATTACGAGACAATTTATGTATGTCGCCGTAGGGGCGCCAATAGAGTGCAAAGGGTTAAAGGCGATATATATATATATATATGGACGAGGTGGTTTGGAGCGAGTGCTTTCGAGAAAGTCCTATTTCGTAAGTCCCTCTAGTGATGGGTGCAAGAGAGCCGCCACACTTTGATCCTTCCAACTTTTCGTAATTATATCGTTTCTATAAGTGACGTCGTATTATCTTCATTCGTGTCCAAATATGTGGTCCTATAACGCGACATTTGTTGTTTGCGTTAAATCGAAAGCTAGGAGCGATATTAGAATAAAGTGTCTACTCTTTAAATGCGACACATTTGCCAACTGGTGATATTCAAACGACGAACTCCGCCGCGCCTCGCTCGTTTGTAATTTACTTTCCGATAATAAATCGATGGAGCGGTGGCTGGCAGGGCTGGAAAGGTGCAAATGACGATTTAATGAGCAACGATTTTCAAACTCCAAACCGATACAGTGCCCCTTCCTTTCAACTTCCAGTTTTCCATTACATTTGCATCAAGCGCGTCGCTAAACTTTCCGTCTCCCTTATTCCCAGCGTCTCCCGAAAATGTTCCATCGAACTCTATCGTCATCTAATTTCTCCTTCCACGAAAATAAAGAATAAGAACACGCGTCTTATGGAGCGGATGTTCCAATCAGTGTCAGTGTCCTTATAACCGATGCTTGATATTATTTTATTTAATAGCAAAGTGATGTATGAAGAATAAGTAAACGAATTTTCGTACTAAATTTGGACTTCGGTTTACGTAACCACGCATAGACATTCTATATTCGTTTACACTTAATATTTGAAACGAAATACTAGGTGGCAAACGTGCTGTTGAACATTAACCCTTTGCACTCGAGAGGCGATTTATGGTCGCCAAAAAGAACCAATTTACAAAACTCACGAGTGCAATGAGTTAAAACGTGGTCAATGTAATTACAAAGTATGGAACGTGTGATAATTCAGTAAAAGCGATACGTTAACTATACATCTTACATCTGTTACGCAAACTAAATTACCAATATATGTAAAACGTGTTTCTATTTAAACGAGATGTTTTCAAGTGACAGTAATAGTCAGACAGTTGTATATTGGTTTACACTTAATATTGAAAACGAAATATTAGAAGGTAAATGCGCTGTTGAACATTATAACGTGACCAAAGTAATTATAAAGTATAAGACGTGACATAATTCATTGAAGACGATACGTTTACTATACATCTTATGTCTGTTACACAAACTGACGTGCTAATATACGTAAAAATTGTTTCTATTTAAATTACAAATGTTCAAGTGACAGTAATAGGGACATTGGACTTTATTGTACATTTTCAATTACGTGGTAATTAATTCCTTATACTCAACATAGAAAAAGATGTTCATAAATAAATTCCATGCTGAACAATATTATGCTCCAAACTGGAACTAGAATTTTTAAGTTGAATACGTTCTAAAATAGTTAAATAAAGTTATACGCGGTAACTTTAAAGTGGCAGCAATTGGTAACATCTACCCTACTTCGAACGAAAGGAAAGAAAGGAAAATGAGGTATCATCTGAGCGAAATAGAGGAAACGTTTGTTAGCGTCAACCCGTGTGCAAGGGTGATGCGCGCGTCAGGGTCATTGTACCCTCGGGCTTCGATTT
This sequence comes from Eucera pruinosa, assembly GCA_028830335.1. NCBI lineage: Eukaryota > Metazoa > Arthropoda > Insecta > Hymenoptera > Apidae > Eucera > Eucera pruinosa. The sequence continues at coordinate 15,506,997 of JAMYCR010000005.1, forward strand.
ATGCTTTAAGGGTCTTAAGCGGCCGATGTCGAAAATCTATGTCTGTCATCGGGTAAAGGATCGGTGGTAACCGATAGCTAGGACCGCGACGAATTCTAAGAGTCGCGGATGTTATGGTTAGAGTTCGATGCCCTTCTTTTGAGGATCGTCGAAGAAACCGTGCCTCGTGGCCGATGACCTGACGTCATGGTGCTTCGTGGCGCGTGCAGAGCGATAAGGGTGTTCTCGAAGGATCTGGCCACGGAGTGGGGAAGGTGACGTACCTTCTGGTAAGAGGAGCGTGATGAAACCCACGGCACTTACCCCAGAACCTCTGAACGAGAGTGTTTACCATCTTGGATTCTAACACGTTCTTTCTTGCCTCGCCGGGGGATCGTTTTACCGGTTACCCCGATTCTGCCCATTTTTCAGCGCCACTCGCGTGTTTCTACGAGCAATCGGGTTTAACGCCGCTCGGGGGAAACCGATTAGATGGGACCAGTTATGGTTTCAATTCGTGGCAGATTCGAAATTGCCCAGCATCTCCGGGGATGCTGATAATTCTGCTAGAATCAACAGCCATTGATTCGTGTTTCTCCGATGGATCTCGTTAGCCAATAGGGAGTAAACGCGACCGACAGCAGCTTTCCTCGAAAATCGTGTCCACTGTTTATCGACCGTCGACAAATTGCGGCAAGGTTGCAGGATTGCGAATTGTTACTTCGCCAACAGGCTGGAATCTTGTTGCTTTTCAACTGAGTTGTATCGTAAATTACGGAATTCGAATTTCCTTGGCAACGTTGCGAATGGATCGTTCACGAATTCGATTGTTATTGCCATTCGCGAAGGCTATGCGTTGTCGAATCTTGAAATGTAATTTAAGTTTACGGCAGAACATCAATTATCCGACTTAACTGCAGGCGAATCTGTTCCAATAAACCATTTCTCGAATAATCCGATTGGAAGAATCGGATTTTTAGTTACGTCTTTAAATCGTCTTGAAATTAAGCAATTTTTCAAATGCGAATAATTAATTAAAATTGCTTCCGAATTTATAAACAAATGATGTTACGAACGATAGAAAAGCGAGACGAATATATGTCGGAACACAATATATTAATTTTCCTATTTTACTTCGTCCTTTTGATACTTTTAGTCGTATTAATATTGTTCTATATTCTACTTGTATTATAGTTAAATTAATTTGATCTACGATACGCTGACTCGATTATGTTAATTAAGTTTCAAAAGATCCTTTTGCCCTTAATTGAATCGAATTAAATTAAATTACAATGCTAGCGAAAAAGAAACTGATGTGAAATTTATTTCTAACATTTATGAGAGGAATATTTTAACAAAATTGAGTTCCGCTAGTTTAAAATATACATTACAATATGAATGAATAATAAATGGGCGAAATTCCTCAAGCGTGATCAGGCGGGCGAATACTTTCCGGTTGAATGCGTGTAAAAAAAGTCAAACAGAAAATGCATCTCTATTTTTCACTTTAAACGCCCAGCTCAAAATGCGGATGAAACAAATTTCATATCGAAGTTAAACATAATGAAACGTGAAATTATTCGCACACAGGCAAAAAGCTAACAGAGATGATACGAAACATATAAAAATAATATTAGACTTTTTAGTATTGTTTTATTGATCAATACTTTTAATAGACTTTTAATTAATAGACTTTTAATTAATAACTTGACAATATGAGACAAAACAATATTGAAATTTATATTTCTTTTTATTTTATATACTATATTATCTCTTATGGCGTGCCAATAATTTTGTGACTCGCTGTATACAATTACGGGAATATCCCAGAAATTTCTTCTCGCATTGGAATAAAAAAAAACATGCAAGTGAATAATGCAAAGAGAGCGTTGTATTCACAATAATTTCACCTAAAAGTACTTGCCTCGTATTATTCGCCTCCGCGTTATTGTTTCTGGTTCCAATTAAAAAAAGAAAAGCAACAAAGTGGCGGTGAATAATGCAAAACAAACGTCGCATCAACTGCGACACGAAAAGTTTATTTTTTTAGAATTCGGGTCGATTGTGGTAAGTAAAAACAAGCCGTGCAAAAAGAGAATGAAATTTTGTTCTGGCCCGTGTTAAATCAAAATCGCGTAAAAACGGAAAACTATAAAACCTAATAGAAAATTTACGAACAACGCGGAGCAAAAATAGTTAATAAAAATGTCCGTAAAAGTGAAAATCAGCTTCGAGGAATAATCAAATTACTGTAAAGTAATTATACATAGACGTAAAAATATTAGAAAATATTAGATAATATAAATACTAAAGAGTAAAGTATCGTTTTATCGTTGAGTAGATTTATTTCCCTCGCTGTTTTCTTTTTCACATTAAACTATTATTTTCATTCCTTTCCTTTCCCCGTTTATTTCACGTTATATTTATCCCATCTTCACCTAAGTTTTTTATTTGCGTAGCAACATTTCGAACCTCAGAAATGTTACTATTCTCAATTAGTCCCACGTTCTCACTTTTCGCCAGACGTAGTAGGTCTTCCAATAAGCAATCCGCTATTTTTAACTAACGAATTTATTCGATCAAAAGTATAAGCTTCTCGTGAAGTAGGAAGCCAGGTAGTAGATTAAGCCCCACTGTAATTGAATCGAATGGAATCTTGAAGACCGCAGGAGGGTTAACAATGATCGCAAACCCATGCATATCCACAATTCCCAGCAGGCCACACTCAACCGTACCCACTTCATCCCTGTGTTCATTTAGCCGTGTCGCGGGTCGGTCAAGATACGCTCAGAGCTCTGCATTTGCATGAGGGCATGCATGGAACTATGCACCGGTTCGCGTAGTTGCTGGCGGTGTATGTGTACACAGCGTCCAGCTGAATATATTTCAACGGCCACTCTCGATAGCCTCGTTTGTCACTTTCATTTTACCTGCTCGCAGGCCGCTGGCTAGAGATAGCCGGCGCGAAATTCTCTCGTTGTATCTTAACGCGTTTACTACCACGGCGATTTTACTCGTCTCAACGAGGATATATCATAATTATGCACGTTCTCACATTTATCCGATTAAAAGTGCGACGCTTATTTCTAGGTTGAGTTATCATTTTACGATACTCTCGATAGTATATACGTTGGATAACAATCCTTCTGTTAGCTTTAAGTCGATACTAGGCGCAGTACTGTTCAATTTTATAATCAAAGTTACAAACTTTTAAACAGTTATAGTTGTATATATTACATAAGTTGACAAAGTTATAAACAAAGTTAGAGGAAAAGTCGTAAAGTTGATAGAAGAAAAGCGATTAAACATAAACCGACAATTTTAAGCCGAAATTTTAAAAAGTGTCACTTGATTTCATTGATAACGAACGACGTTCGCTTATAGGACGACTCGATGCTGAATTGAAAACGATTCATTTGAAACGAAGAGTATCTCTGATCATCCTCGCCTCCCGTATATGTACCTCTAAAATCTCCTTGTTTCATTTTCCAATTAGTCCGTTAGACAAGTCCGTGGAACTTGAAACTCCATTACGGAAGGGGAACTTACCGACTCGCTAATTACGGGAATTAATTTAACGATTAATTCCCCATATTCCCAGGGCCGAGAGAAGTTACCCCTTCGTTTGCATATTGTACGCTGCACCGGTTCCGTCGACTTTCCAATAGCTCGATGCATTGCTGAATTTACGCCTGCGAGACGCTCGTATTTAGCCGCTCTACCCCATCCGGGATATCGCGAAATCCGCGACCAAAGCAGCGTTAAATATTTGCAGGCGAACGTCATAACGCCAAACCAATTTTTACTCAATTATTAACTTACATATCGTGGTATCGGAAATGTAATATCACCGTTGTGGGAATTGTACACGGAGGGATGGTCAGTCGTTTTTACGAGGGAAAAGGGAAAACAGTGTTGAACATTGATGAGAGAGGTTGTCGAGAAAAAGTTGTAGAGTGTTGTAACTGAACGCTAGTTGTTGCAATGTAATTGTAGTTATCGTAATTGTAATATTAAGCATAGTATAACGCGCACCAGCAATTTGTACATAAACCCTTATTCAAACTTATTCGATCAATTAATTAATAAATATTGGGTTGTAACGTAAATCCGGCCTGCTTTTTATTGGGCGTTTTGTTTTCAAATTGCAAACATTCTACGAGAAAGGGATTCTTTAGCTACAAGAAAAGTAGAAGTAAATTGGTAAAAAATTACTTGTGCACTATTGGGTAAACTTATTTCTGAATTTGCAAATAAGCGATCTTAGAAAGCCTAATGAAACGGGATGAATATATGTTACAACCTAATATATTCTCTATAATATATAAAATAATATATTCTCTATAATATATAAAATAATATATTCTCTATAATATATAAAATAATATATTCTCTATAATATATAAAATAATATATTCTCTATAATATATAAAATAATATATTCTCTATAATATATAAAATAATATATTCTCTATAATATATATATATCTCTAAAACTTCTTCCCCGACCAATTCTCGGCGACTTCTATTTTGCAGAACGCAGGGCCGGCATAGCGAACACGTGATTTAAGAAGCTTGTACGAGGCTGTCAACATGCACGGCAAAGTTTGTTAACAGTTTTCGCGACGTACGAGTGCGCTTGTTTGTTCTGCCTCGTGCTCGGCTACTACGTCACCTTGAACCCTCGTCTATTTGATCTTGCAGCTGAGCAATTATTTATTCTGACTCGCAGAGAGTAGCTCGTGGCGCGTGTTCGAGCCACTAGCGGGAAAACTACGCCGGTACCAAGTCGTACTTCCTTCGCCTCGGACATTAACTTCCGGGATAAACGGTAGTCGCTCGTGAGAACCGACTCGAGGACAATTACCGTGCTCCTCTTCGCGAGTTTCCTTCAGCACGCGCCCTTTTTGTTGCGGAAACCTTTCCGCGAGAAGATTTCTCCCACGCGAAATTGCATAGCCCTATCTAAACGCGCTACCATTGCGAACGCCTGTAAGTTTCATTTGCTGACATTTGAAAGCTTTGAACGACTGAAATATGTATTTCTAGGTATGTTCTTTCAGAGACCTTTCACATTGGCCGGTTTTCGTAATCCGATCGAACATGAATATCGCGATCCTCGTTCTTTAGATATATAAGATTTCATTTATTTTTGAAAACCGAACAATGTGAAAAGGCTCTTGGAAATAAACGCGAAGATAAAGCGGCGCGAACGTTTTCATTGCTTCAACATATTTAGATTTTGTATCTGTGCTTTAGAGTCAAACTGAGCCAAGTGCTGTATTGGAAATTCACAATAAAGCGAAAAGAAAAATTAAAACTGCATAAGACAACGTTGTGTTTGAAGTAGTTCACTAAATTCAATTTATATATATAAACTTATATCGCGTCCCACATTCGTTACACTATATTTGTTCCTTGCAATCATTCCGATTTAATCAACAAACCGTTCGTTATAAGACTGTATCTGCGTGCAATCTATCATTCCTCCATTCTCGATAAATCCCATAGCTATTCGATCACAGATAAGCCTGAAAAGTTTCGGAATATTCCAACCGCGATTAATTTCTCCCGAAAGTCCAAACACTCATCGCGTGTATCGAACGGTGTAAATTAAAATGTTCGAGCGTCTTAAGAAGAGCCGAGGTCTTTCCCGCGTGCAAATAATAAAGTTCGGTGTTTCTGGTTAGCAATAGAAGGGGTAGGGGTAGGGGGGCAAGCACGAAACTCGAAGCGGGCTCGTTAAGGCTTTTAAAAGAAAGCAGCGTAGAGAAACTTTGCAGACCTCTCGGTTAGGAGGAAAGACGACGACGAAGAGGATGGTCCAGCGAGCTTCCTTCGCTTCACGGACCTCGTTATGATATTATGAGGGAAACGTGCATTTAAAGAGGCAAAGTAAGGTGGGGGTTGAATACGAGGGGTTGCGTAGGGCTGAGAAAGATGGAAAGGAGGAGGGAGAAGAGTCGGAGGACCCTCGAGCGAGCACCTTACGGTCTAAGTGGCGCCCGCTGCGAGGCGAGCGAAATAAAGATTTTTATCGCGGCGTCAGTCGTCGAACTTTAGGGGTGCGCTTCGATTAGACGTCGCCCTTTTTCCCTCTACGTTATTGCGTCGCCTTGGGAAATTTATCCCCGAAGCTGAAGAAAATTCTTCGACGTCTGGAAAATACGCGAAGAGAACCGAATCTAAATTTTATGCCACGGCTTCGATTAGACGCTGTCCGATTCTTTTTCTGCTATTCCATTGCCCCGCAGAAAGATATTTTTAGAGTTGGTAGGAATTTTCGACGTACGAGAAATTCACCGGGGCAACTTACGGATTTTAACGCGTCGGTTTAATCATCGGCGAAGCATAGCATAGACTATCCGTATAATGTACCATTGACTAAGTACAGGATAGATCATCCATTTATAGGAAACATCATAAATTTCAAAGTGAAATTCGGATTATGGAAAAAGCAGAGGTTTATTACGACCCTTGCGATGTAGAATGGTTATCATAAGAATTATATTCAAACCGACCATTAAAGTTGATAAAGTTAACCCGTTATCCACGTAGTTAACGTTGTTGAATTTTATCTCATTGCCATATCATTATATGATTCCCATTTTTTTCTCCTTTCCGGTTATACTATTAACACTGGTCACTTATACAGTACTGATTTCCATGTTGAACCGAAACGTTTCACATAACCATACGTTTGTTCATATCGTAAAAGTAAATTAAATTCTGATTATAGATGATTAAATTATAATAGTGCAATACGTATAAAGATACACTTCTATGCACGTTATATTATAGATTTCACTGTTATAGATCACGTACATATCGGAAACAATTAATTCGCGCAGTATTCATTTATAATTCCAATGATTTTAACAACGTTGTTGTTTTATTCTAGTTTAAATTAATAATGTTGAATTATTACTAATGCTAAGCTAGCAAAAGCAATAATGCCCATCGTTCCTATATCTGATAGACTAAACTAAGGCGATAGGAAGATGTGTCTGGATTTCGTTACACGAAGTCAAGAGACTTCGTCGCCAGGCAAAGCCATAAAAACAGTCTCGTCAAGAAAAGCGGACCCCAACCACTTTTGGGTGTTCGCCCCATTTGGTTTCGAGAACTAGAAACAGCCAGACGTGTTTTTTTTAAAGCCGTATTAATAAAGTGAGGCTAAAAGATATAAACTGCTTCATTATTTAATAACCCATTTCCAATAAATAACGTCGCATGCATGACACTAAAATGATAAGGGGACCGAGGTGTTCCTCGCATGATCCTATATAAGAACATAAGTGTACGATGCACAATACACCGTACAACTTAGTGTCACGGTACCGAGGGGCTCGTAAACCCTCAAAATCAAAAAGGCAATCAGCCACGACAGTTAGTCTTCTAATCCATCGTAAACCTCCATTTAAACCATCCCTTAAAACTCCAGTCCGCGGCACGTTGCGGGCCCCTCATAAAATTTTGGGGAAAAACCCGAGAAAATACCGCTTACCTCGCCATCCCTACTGCCAGTTTCCCTCCACCACCTCCTTCCTCCACCCTTGCCAATTTCCAGAATTCCTAATCCAATCATCACGAAAAATTTCCCTCTTTTTGCATAGTTCCTCCTACATCCCCACCGATCCACCATAGACTCCTCCTGAGTGAAGTTTACCTTTTTTGGCGCAGAACTCCAGGACGACAGATTTAAGAAAGACACCATACAACACACACACACCGTTTAAGCATCATCTGTCGAACAGTTAACTTTAAATAAATAAGTGTTGAGTTATAATATTGTGTACATCCATCACATCACCTACTAAACGCGTCCTCGCGACATTAATTTGCCGTCGAGCACACCGGTCAAAGATTCGTTAATTCCTTTCCGCGAAACGCGAGTTCTAAGACCGTACAATAAGGATAGTTTAACCTATGCTTCGTCGATAATACCCACATTTGCCCTACGCCTATCGTATTTAACGGGAGAGCATCTTCTGATATTTTTGTAAAACGATATTAAATCGGTAGAAGGCGCGCGCGTTATTCAATGAACTCCGACCTTTTGGCACGTGTACTTCCCACGTACAGGTAAATATGTGAAATGCACAAACGCTTGCCCCGAAGACCGTTCGTCTACGGTACACATTTTTCACCGGCGAGGCGTGACAAGTTTCCCAGATGCCATCCGCAAGAATTCGCGCCAGATTCACACAGAGGCGCGCAGCCTCTGTATACTTTAATCTTTTATTATGCGCATATTCGATGCATGTTTGCGCCCAGGAACGGTGATTTAAAATCGGCATTTCGAGTTGTTAGCCATTTTGCCAGACGGAAACGGTGACTTTTGTATACTCTGCAAGCAAATCTGTGTTGATCCTTCATCTCTGCTGCGCTAACGTTGGATCCACCGAACCTTTCAAACGTACCTGTTTCGCCGTTTTTTACAATCGTTACTCGCTTTCAGTGCAACTAATATGTTAATGTTTTCTGTGACTTATACCGAAATATCCAAATGATTGATTACGTTAAGTTTGCCTATTTCTTGTTTTACATTTCACAACGCATTTAACGTAACGAAAATGTATACCTGATTATATTATTGCGATTGTTATCGTTATACTGTTATTATCATTGTTATTAAGTCGGTTAATTTATTAAGTCTCTTAATTTTCGACGAACGAAACAGAAAAAAATAAAAGAATACATGTTTCTTATTGAATAAATTGTTTTTTTTTCACGAACAAGTCATTTTTATCCCTCCGGTAAAAGTAAACATTAAGGATGTTCGACTCTTGCAAGTAAAATCAATTCGTGAATCGATCCTGAATAGAAACAATGTTCACTAACCTAATCTGACTTTACTTGCTAAAAAATTTCCTCGTTCAAACTTCCAAATCATTTCCGCCTTTCTTTAACTGAAATATCCTTTATTCTAAATTAAAAACGTATGACTGATTGCAGTTAATTAATGACTGAACCAGTTCGAGACACTCGATGAATCGAAGATCGATTCGTGACCAAAGAAAATCGATTCTTCCCAAGACATCTAAGAATCGATTATAAAAGGATCGAGAAACGCTCCGAAAAGATCGATTCTTGAGAAAATCGATATAAAATCAATAATTCCTGGTAGGTATACGTCAAACGTAATATTAAGAATCTCTCGGGCCATTGCTGCCGTTTATGGAACCGCATGCAACTTTAATTCGCGTCTGACGATCTACGATAAAGGTTACTGAACGATTACTCCTTAAGCTGCGCATGCAAATTCGAACAGCCTTTCCAGGAATTGGAAATCCCCCACGAGGGAACACAAGATTAGCACACAGGGCTTCGAGATGAAGCATCCAGGAATCGGCAACAGATCAGAACCGATGGGAAAACGTACAAGTTTCATCCCATTAGGTGCAACGCACGCCATCATATCGTGGCTTTCCGGAGAAAACCGACGCGATTCAAGATACGCGTCTGATCCACCGGATCGATGCACGTCGTCTACAATCGTTTCCACGTCGCGGAGGGAAAACAGGATTGATACGATTCAATCTGCGCCGGGGTAGACGTGGACGATGAATCTATAAAATTGGAAGCCGCGGAGAAACTGCGACATCGACGTGGCCATAAAGTTAACGTCAATGTTACAATTCTCCCCGTGACAAGGACCCATTTCCTCCTTTTACGGTGTCCCATCAGCGGCCGATCCGCTGCAAGAGACGGGGGAAAATTACTTTGCTCATCGTCCTCGGAAAAGACCCGCAGCATCGTAAAACCAGTTAATAAAACGCCGAGGTTATGTGTAATTGAATGTCGGGTAATTAAAGCGCCGAGTGTATCGTGCTTTTTACTACCGGCGGATAGTGTGTGCTCCAAGCTACGAGCGCGCACGGTTCGTTCGCTAGAAGGACGCGAAAAAAAATTGGTACCTGTCAAGATTTATAAGCCGCTCCGTTTACTCTAAACGTGCAAACGGGAAATAATTACGCAGCCGAAAGGAATTGGGGTGCGCAGTGGAAAACAGACACGCGTCGCAATATCATAATTTTGGTGGAAAACGTTTCGAAGAATATTTCATTCCGATGGAAACTGCGATACAGGATTATACGTTCATTTTAAGCGATGTACAAATTACTCCGTTTTGTTTGCTCGTAATTCACTTTTTAAGTAACTTCATGGTTTCGCCGTCACCATAACGCGTATCTGTTTCATAAATATAACATCGTACGTGCGACGATAAACGCGTATATTCGATTATAAAATATCGCCAAACCTTTGAACCCGTTTTTCTCGAAATCGTTCAAAGTGTACGTAAAACATGTGTCCGTTAAGCGATCGAAATACTTCGCTCTCGTCGAATAAAGTAATTCCAGAGTTTCCGTGCAATATAACTTGTCGGAACATTATTATGCCGGTATTATAGTTAGGTCCATAGCGAAAGGGTTAACCAAGTTGTTACCTCGCATCCATAAAGATAATTCTAATCAATTCAGGTGCTTGGAGTCTAGTGCCATCAATCTCGAGGCGACGTCGCCATTAACGTGCACACAACGGTGCGGCTCGAAACGGTCGAACAATCGTCGAACGGCACGAACATCGCTGCTGTGTACACAGTCGATTAGCTAGCCGGAGTTTGCCAAGAGTGATTAGAGTTAAACACACGTCTTTCATTCACGCTGCCAAAGGCGTTTCGTTTTACTACTATTAGCGCCGTTTCCACGCGCCCGTTCCCCATTGTACCGCGAGCGCGGCAGCGGTGTTAACCGGCGGGGTCACACCTGCAACTGGGCTTTATGAATGGACACACCGACGCGACGGGCCGCGTGTAAATTTATCCGCGAGACCGGATAGTCACGCGACACCGACACGTTACGCGTCGCTTTATCAGCGTATCGCGATGGGATGCTCCGCTACGCGGATTGCGATACTACGCGATTGCGACGGGAAAAACTACGCGAGTCACACTTTCAACGAAATCGTGTTCGCGTTTTGATCGGTTGTTGGGGAAACGTGCGATTTACGCGTTCGCAAATGCGAAAGGAATGAAAACTTCGCATACAAGTGTTAAGAAAAGTTATGCGATTCGATCGAAGTCCAGTATTTGATTCGTATGAATTTGGCAAAATTGAAGTCCACAAAATGAGTGGAATAAATACGAGAAATTTCGACGCATTGAAAAGAGCAAACTCCGCGATTGATGTATTTATTATAGTTGAATTGATTAAGCAGCGCGTGCGAATATTTGCACTCATACTATTCTGGAATTAATCAAAGTTAACCTGCTCCAAGAATCGAGAGTGCTTTTAATTTACGTAGTACGTAGCAAAAGGGTTAAAGTACGGGACAGTGTAACTATATTAGCGAACCAAATGCACAAAGATCGGCGAATGAATGGGAGAATCGCTAATCTGTCGTGTGGCAACTGGCAGCTGCGGCCGCGGGGCGCGAAACCGCAAGTCGGAGCAAAATCGATCACGATTACAATTGGTGGCACGATAACGAGGCGCGGCCGCAAAACACGCACAGTGCTTTGAGTTATCGCGCGTCCGCTATTACGTTTCCATTTCCCCGATTCTCCCGCTATTCCGCGCGGCGTAATAATTCTAACGACCCATTAAAACACCGCCGCGTATTTCCAACAATTCGACACTTTCTCTTCTTCCCTTTTTGTTTCGTTTCGGTATTCGGAAAAGACACACGCAGGTTTTCTTAAAAAAAAAAAAAAAAATTCGTCGAGAAGAGGGAAAGAGAAGACGTTACGAAACTGCATCCGAGAAAGTCTCTAGACGATGGTCCCCCCGTTACGCAAAGTTTACCACTGATCTCGTTAAAACTTAAAGTCGACCGGAACTAACCACCGAAGCGACTTCCGCAATGGGAATGAACGCGATAAATTTTTCGCCGGCAACTCCACGGAAAATGAATTCGATTTTCACGGGAGTATTCTTCGAATACTTCGAAATTTCAGTGATCTTCGAAAAAAACTGATAACTAGGCTGGCGGATTTTTAAGCGTGCGCGTAACCGTAGAAGCCTGTAAAGCTGAAAATTGGTAAATCCTACGTTTCACCGGTGAATCCTACAATTTACCATAGCGAAGCGTTAAAAGTCCAAAAACCTCTTGTAAATCCTTTCATTTGGGACTTTTATCAACTTTACTTCGCAATACAATACTACCCTAATTACCAATTCCACGTATATAGTTTTCAAATAAGCAATCATGATTAAAAATATGGATCCAGTACAGCAAGTATTATATAAAATTACATACATATTAGTTTTGTTATTCCATCGCCTGGATTTCATAAAAAAAAGAAGGATAAATTTCTCGACGTTCGGCAAAGATTCTAAAATCAGCTATTACATATTATCAGCGTTCACTTTACATACCAGCTTTTCAATTCCTCGCAAGTTAATTTCTCTGCCGCGAAGCGACGTGCTTGCGTCCAGACTTCCTAAAAATGCGCGTCCCGCATAGATAAGCGGAGACACGCGATATATAACCAGTGGCACGTTGACAAAACCAAACACGCGAGCAGAGAGAGGATTGACGGGAAGATAGCGGCACGAGCAGGCAGACAGACAGATAGATAGCGAGGCGAAGAAAAATGGCTGCACGTTCCCGTAATACGGTCCTGGCGTCGATGTTCAACATGATCAATCGCCTACTCTTGGCCGAGTAGAAAACGTGATCTAGGAACAATATTGCGGCGATGTTCCCCTTTTGAGCTGGCAATTTCCACCGAGAATCTGACACGCCACCCTTTTGCTCATCGGCCACTCCACGCACCCTTTGCTACCTCCGTACCACTTCGTTTCGCCGTGGAAATGAAATCCTTATGAAAAATCACCGGCGAACTTGACAGTGACTCGTGGTAGAAGGGTAGAAAAAGGGAAACGTCTCGGGGTAGGTAATTTCAAGTGCGTCGAAGAATTTCATCCCTTCGGTTGGGAAATCTAAGAAGAATCCAGGAACGTTAATACCTTGCTATAAAAACACGAGTCACACTCGTGACGCGTATTAACCCTTTCGCTGCTAAAGACGTATATATATACGTGCTGAAAAATTCGGCACGCGTTAGGTGAAAATATACGTGTATTCGTTTTCTGTAACACGATACTGATTTCATTACCATTTATACGTAGTCTGTTAGATTTATATACTATAGTTAGCGAAAAGTAACAAAAATTAAATCTAAAGCTCTACTGAGAAGTATGCGTTGCTTTTGCTTACGTTCGTAGAAATGCGTTTTCTCTTTTAACATCAGGTTAGTTTCAGACCTGAATATTTACGACACGCGATAGAAGGGCCTTCGGTCACAAGTGGTGTCGCAGTCAATTTTTGTGCGTTGCCTTCGACAGTTAGTTGCAGTATAGTTTCCGTGCTAGTAACACAGCAGAGCGAGCCTTCCTTGTGCTGAATAAAGCATACATTTCAAATAAAGAAAAATATCTTGTTATTTCTAATCCCTGAAACCTTCCATAATCTAATATAGTCTACCATAATTAATTATCTGAAATATGCAAATGTTTATAGCAATATTGATTTTGTAATAATGAAAATAATCCCCGTCTGTGCGTCGAAAATGTTTTCAATTTTAGAGCGCGGAAGCGAAAGGGTTAAAGACAAAATATCGTAGAACAAGTACTTGGGATATTTAGAACCAGGCCAAAGATGGCAGAGCAGTAGAGGAAGTAGGAAGTAAGAAGGATACCAAAGACGGAAAGCGGAAATTTGTTACTATATTTTTAAAATAGGAAATTAGATGAATAAGTTAGGAATCATACGTGCAACTAGGATTAGGATAATGTTTATTCAATTAAGGTTACTAATAGTTAATTGTTAGGTAAAAGGTACAAATGAGCGAGAATGGGAAAAACGGAATGAGTGAGGTTAAGCAAAGAAATGTAAACCAAGTACACTTTTCTTGGCTGTGGAGCCGAAAATAAAGATTGTCTATTTACTTAGGATATTTGTAACAAATTTAATTTCTTCCCCCTTTAATTTCCTTTAGAATTGTTATAACTACTATAACAAATACGAATACTGTACAATATTTTAATATTTCTTGTATGGCATAGTATTGAAGTAGGTAATAACTTTTGGTTAGTACGCGCACATATTAAAAAAAATCGTTTGGCCAGGGATTAATGTATAGTAGGGTGATCAACTCCCCCATCTTTCCCGGCAACTCCCGTATTTTATGCTAATTTTTGTACATTCTCCCGTCTCTCGTATCGATCTTTCACTTCTCCCGTAATTTCCATTAACCATTGAAAACCGCGATTTTTTAAGCATAATAAAGTGTTTAAAGCATTGAAATCGACCACAGCATGGTAAAAATATAAGCAGATTGTAAAGGTACAGAAGAAAGTTGGATTCATATTTTTAATGATTTAAAGAGCAAAGAGATAAATGTGCCGATTCTTCAAAAACTCCTACGTTTCCAGAAAGAGTTTTTTCCATTACCGAATAATAAATAGATTGTCGAGAGAACAAAAAGCAGCTTACAATTAATCAAATCACAGCTCCTGATAGCAATAAACTATGATTATAATTGCAAGGAATTTTCAACCTTGCACAACAAAATAAACACTTACTTCGACGATAGAATAGAATATACAGACGCACGTACGAATCCAGAAATTGGATTTCGACCCATGTATCTTGCAATAGTCCAGCAGCAGACTGTAACAATTTACAAATGGCTACTAAACACGATATAGCACGTTGCAAATGTCTCCAAGCACCGTGCACCAAGTTTTTACGGTAACCGAGATCGAATTCGTCTCTTTCTAAGTTTGCAGGAGCTTCGAATGTTACCGTGGGAGCATAATTCATCTCTTTGGAAGATCCCACAGTCTCTGCCACCGACCCTCGCTGTTTCCTTTTCCTAGAGTTGACGATCTGCCGCTACTGTCACTCGATAATGCATTCAACGTCTCGTCAATAGCAGCCAATCTGACAATGTTCGGTCTCCCTTTCCGTATATCCATCTACATGCATATGGGGGCTCCGACGTGCCTGTATAATCATTTATATGCGGACAAGACCGGCAGCAGTCACACAGTGTACGTGAATGGTCTGTTATTAATCATATCAGTCTAGACAGGGCGTTAAAGCCGACGGGACTGGTTGCACCCACTTTTGTCCACCCATCGTATCACCGCAGAAAGAAGATATTCTTTCACCATCTGTCGATACCAACAATAATCGCCTTTGTGCCGTGAATTATGAGAAAATTTCACCACAAAATGTAACTTCATTCCGAACATAGAAAAGCGATCCGTACGTTCTCGCGTGGACTGGAAAAACTTCGAAGACTCATCGAACACATATGGCAAACGTCAAGGCAACCTTCAGTCCAAAGATTCGAGCGATTCCCGGCGAACGTGATGGGAACGCGAAAAACGACAACGAAGGCTATATCGTGATGGAAGCGAAAATCTTGGACGATTTCTTGGAGAATTTGTCCGGTCCGAGGGACTGGAACCTCGGTTGGGCGTGACATGACGAGTTTTAAATTTCCCTTGTCGTTTCGCGGTCGGGTATCAGCTGGAGGGTCATAATGTCGGCAAAAATCCAATATCGCATTCAATAAGCTGCTCCGTTCGAGAGATTCTACCCCTTACGCCACCCTCCGAGAACCTCGCTTACCATGAACATCTCCACCCCTGTGCACCACTTGATCACTACCCCCATCATCCCCCTTGCTGCGAGCCAAGATTTTTTTCCGCCTCTTTATTTACTTGGATCGCAGCTATCCCTTCGATCGATTTATATACCATTCATCCGTGCACCCTGTGTACCGATGAAACCCTATTCGGATTACAGGTACTCGAGTTACGCGATTTTCGAGTCACGCGGACAAAAATTGCGGTATCGCCTCGAGTTACGCGGCACTCGAGTTACACGGTTTTGTAGCAATTTTTATCAGAAAGAACAAATTGGGTTTGCACTCGTTAGCTATCCGCAGAATCCTTTTACTTCCTGCTTTCGAAGAATGGAAATTTTTGGGGCACTAACCTTAACCCTTTGCACTCCGTTGGCGCCTTTACGACGACATACATAATTTTCTTCGTAATTCAAGATTGAAGGTTTTGTATTTATTTCTATTAATTCAATCTCTATTTCTTCCGAAGCAAAGCAAATTAAAGGCCACCCTTCCCATTTCTCAAGTACGGAATAACACTTCAAATTCTCGGAAGCGCCCAAAAAAGTAGTATTCACGTTACCAGTAGATTATATTATTGAAATTGTTTTCGAGTGCAAGGGGTTAATATTATCTGTGTACCTGTAGTAAAATTGTGTCTCGATTTACGCGGAAACAATTAATAGTGTAACTCAAGGGATACCTTTAATGCGGCTTAAAGGAAAATTAGGATACTTATAGTACTGCTCAGAATTATTTTAACCAGTTCAAAGTTCGCGGCTGTTTTTGTTAATACAGAGACTTGGAATTGGAAAGTTTGGAAATTTAGAAGCTTGGAAATTTGAATGCTTGAGAATGCAAGAGCTTGGAAAGTCAAATGGTTTGGAGTTTAAAAGCGTGGGGATTGAAATGCTTGGAAATTTGTAAGTTTAGGAATCCAAAGGCTTTGGAACCCAAAAACATAGAAATTCAAATGCTTAGGAATCCAAAAGCTTAGAAATTCAAATGCTTAGGAATCCAAAAGCTTGGAATTTCAAACGCTTAAAATTACAAAAGCTTGGAAACTAATACGCTTCGGAATTTAAAAGTTTGGATATTCGAACATTCGCGAATCAAAAAGCTTAGAAATTCAAACGTTTCGAAATATAAAAGTTTAAGAATCCAAAAACTTAGAACTTCAAACGCTTAAGAATCTAGAAGCTTGGAAATTCGAACGTATAGATATACAAAAGCTTGGAAACTAAAACGCTTCCGAATTTAAAAGTTTGGATATTCGAACATTCGCTAATCAAAAATCTTGGAAATTCAAACGTTTCGAAATATAAAAGTTTAAGAATCCAAAAGCTTAGAAATTCAAATGCTTAGGAATCCAAAAGCTTGGAATTTCAAACGCTTAAAATTACAAAAGTTTGGAAACTAAAACGCTTCGGAATTTAAAAGCTTGGATATTCGAACATTCGCGAATCAAAAAGCTTGGAAATTCAAACGTTTCGAAATATAAAAGTTTAAGAATCCAGAAACTTAGAACTTCAAACGCTTAAGAATCTAGAAGCTTGGAAATTCGAACGTATAGAAATACAAAAGCTTGGAAACTAAAACGCTTCCGAATTTAAAAGTTTGGATATTCGAACATTCGCGAATCAAAAAGCTTGGAAATTCAAACGTTTCGAAATATAAAAGTTTAAGAATCCAAAAACTTAGAACTTCAAACGCTTAAGAATCTAGAAGCTTGGAAATTCGAACGTATAGAAATACAAAAGCTTGGAAACTGAAACGCTACGGAATTTAAAAGCTTGGAAATTCATATGCTTCAGAATCAGAAAGTTTGGAAATTCGAACGGTTATTAATCGCATCTCGAATTACGAAAATACACCTATCCGAGTTTCACTTTTAGCCACCGGCCAGCTGTCCGTCTTCGCATGAATTTTTTCCGCGCAACGAATAATCCAATTCAACTTTAACAAACTTACCGCACGCGCGCCCAGTGTTCGAATAAAATTTCGCAATAATGTTAATATAAATTCTTGATGCTACACGGCTCTGTTTAAAAATGGTAAAAAATATCCGCCAGTTATAATGGGATGGAACACAGAGCAGCCAATAACGTTTCACCGCGGACGATGTACGCCGGAATAATGAAAAATCGAAAACGGCAGCGGCATAATATTTCCGGGGCAAAATTTCCCGGCGATTTCGGCCTCGAGAGGGCCGAATAATTTCGCCCGCGGAATTTATTGAAAGCGTGTTTTCCACCGGTGCTCTCTATGGAAGGATTAAACAGAATGGGAAAGAAAAAAAAAAAAAAAAAAAAAAAAAAGAACCAAGGAAAGAGAAATAAACCAATGGAATAACTGCGCCCAATGAATTTACAACGGTTTATCGAACTCCCCGAAGCGTCCGGATGGTTAATTCACTGGCGGATAATTCGCGTGTTTCGTTGTTGATGCCGAAAGTATGAAACGATTAGACAATTTGTACACGAGCTCGTGGATCGATCGTGCGCGGATCAATTGACCGTGAATCAAACCGTTGTAGCTAGCGATGGAACTGAGACGTGTTTGATACTGTGCGAAAGGAGGTGAGAGATATGACAAACTTTATTGATCGCCGCTCGCTGTTGTCGCATGCTCGCTTCGGGATCGACTGACTCTCGATTTTCCGTCTTCGCCACCGTCGCGTATCCTGTTCCCTACTCATCATCAAACGAAACAAAAACAAACAATAGAAAAACGAAACAAAAAATAGGAATCACGGAAAGACAAATTGCGATAGCAACGTCGTTTACGGCTTCGTGGTCAACTTAGCCGTCAATGAATGAGTAGAGCATTTTGGGCTACGTATAATCGGCCATTTCGTATGCAACGACCTAATATATCTCTGAATTTGCCCTATCACTGGTTTTAGTTCACACAGGGATGGAAAAATTTACACTCGAAAATAACGAGCGCCGCGTTCTCCTTCGAGAGAATAACGAGTATCGCTGTCTGACTAGTAGTAGAACGTTTCTACTGCAACTGGCCATATTTTTGCGTAAAATTGTCCCGTTTGCCTCGCTGCCAGTAGACAAGTGGTCGAAACTGCGGTGAAACTTGGGCAAGAAAAGATGATAATTTTTAAGAACGCGAAGAAGAGTGTTAAGACCAGGGAAATAATTTTCTTTTCACAGGCTTTGTTTTCGAGATGTACGGGCGGAGATAAAATGTGCGTTCCAAAAAGAACTTGCTTTGCTATCTCGACGTTGGCATGCTAGACGTACAAAATTTATGCGTCCCGTAGCTTCAAAGTTTGTAAACGTGTCGACGAATGTTGAGAATTACAAGCAACTCAACACGCGATTAACTTAACGCATTAATTACTGGTTAGGAATTGAATGGGTGCACGTAAAATATCGTTCAATTAGAATTTAGATTCTTCGGTAATATCGGCTGGTTTTCATTGTGGAATAGAAATGTATGAAATGAAATAAGAATTTGAAACGTTATTTTGTTTGCTGGTTGAATTGTCGTTAATCTTAGATAACTAACCATTAAGATTAATATCGTTACTAAACGTTTTTAAGCCTTGAAAGTTTGACAACTTAGAATTCGAAAGGTTGGAAGTTTGATAACTTAGAATGCTAAAGCTTGAAAGTTTGATAAATTAAAGATTGAAAGCTTGCAAATTTGATAACTTAGAGATCGAAAGCTTGGAAATTTGATAACTTAGAATTCGAAAACTTTGGAAGTTTGACAACTTAGAGTTCGAAAGCTTGAAAGTTTGATAACTTAGAATTCGAAAGGTTGGAAGTTTGATAACTTAGAATTCGGAAGCTTGAAAGTTTGATAACTTAGAATTCGAAAGCTTGGAAATTTGATAACATAGAATTTGAAAACTTTGGAAGTTTGACAACTTAGAATTTGAAAACTTTGGAAGTTTGACAACTTAGAATTCGAAAGCTCGGGAGTTTGATAACTTAGAATTCGAAAGCTTGAAGTTTGATAAATTAAAGATCGAAAGCTTGGAAATTTGATAAGTTAGAGATCGAAAGCTTGGAAATTTGATAACTTAGAATTCGAAAACTTTGGTAGTTTGACAACTTAGAATTCGAAAGCTTGAAAGTTTGATAAATTAAAGATCGAAAGCTTGGAAATTTGATAACTTAGAATTCGAAAACTTTGGAGATTTGACAACTTAGAGTTCGAAAGCTTGGAAATTTGATAACTTAGAATTCGAAAGCTTGAAAGTTTGAGAAATTAAAGATCGAAAGCTTGGAAATTTGATAACTTAGAATTCGAAAACTTTGGAAATTTGATAACTTAGAATTCGAAAGCTTGAAAGTTTGATAACTTAGAATTCGAAAGCTTGAAAGTTTGATATCTTAAAGATCGAAAGCATGGAAGTTTAATAACTCAGAATTAGAAAGCTTGAAAACTTAACGATTCTCTAATGATTCCCTTAAGCGTTGAGATTCTTCGTCCATGAAGAGTTAATTCGCAGCTGATTCCTGCGAAATAGTACGTTAAGTATTACATAATACTATATAATACCCCTGCCGTTTCGATCAAGCAAAATCAAGAAGAGACTACAGAGTTACGTTCCAGAAAAAAATGCGTTTCACTCTATTGACCCCGCATCGTCTCCCAAGCGAGGACTCTAGAAACGCCTAAATTATAGGTTGCGTGACACCGAGTTATCCCAGAACACAGGAAGCAACGGTACACGCGTAATCATTGTATTTTTCGAGTAAACGGTGTTCCAGATTGTTGGAGCCGCGTATTCTGGCACGCGTAACTGTATCGTCTAATTCCTGTGATTGAATGTTTCGCATGTGGGGCGCGTCTTCCTCGCGACGAAAGAAGAAGAAAAGAAGAAACGAAGAAAGCGAATGAAAGAAGAATTACTTCGTCCAGTCGATGGGATCGATTTGATTCGATTTTCGCGATTCGCGTGATTCTTCTCGCCTGGACGGCTACGAATGAAGCTTTGTCGTATTTCACGCGACCTCCCGTTTCCCGGCTTCCGATATCAAGGGCATAAAAGGCAAAAAAAAGGAACGGGATAAAGTTTTACGACGCTGGATAGAAGCACAAAGGAGCTTTTGTGCTTCTGTGCACACTGTGTCTCGCGGGGGTGGATTCGAACCGCGATCGATGCGAAATTAGGACTCCTGGAGACTTCAACCATCTTCTTTTTTTTTTCTTTATCAACGATACGGGGTAAATAACCCACGTACTGTCGCTGTTCCTATAACTGCCACTTGAATTCGTTTATTTAATATCAACGTAACGTATAAAGAATCGTAAGTAAAGAAATTTGCATACCAAATTCGGACTTCGGTTCACGTAACAACACATGGATATTTTATATTTGTTTACATTTAATATTTATAAAGAAATATTAGGAGGTGAATGCGCCGTTGAACATTGAAACCGCGAGCAATATAATTATAAAGTATGGAACGTGTCATAATTCAGTAAAGGCAATACGTTTACTTTATATCTTGTACCTGTTACACAAACTGACTAAAATATGTAAAACGTGTTTCTATTTAAATGAAAAGTTTTCAAGTGACAGTACGAAGGACATTTGACTTTGTTGTACATCTTCAATTACGTAGTAATGAATTTATTGTATTGAACATATAAAAACAATGTTCATAAATAACAGAGATCTGTTGAACAATATTATACTCCAAACTGGAACGATCTTTATGTTAAATATGTTCTAAAATAGTTAAAGTTACGAACCTTAAAGTGGCAGTATGTGGTACATTTACCCTGGATAAATAAAATTGATAAAGTCGAGAGGACAAAAAATTGCCATGGAAAATGACTGCGAGGTGAATCATTTATAATTAATCGAAAAGCCAAAACCATTCCGGTAACCAGCAATCCTGTTACTGAATTCTTAATAAATCTGATATATACGTTCCACGTTGCGTCACGCATATCATTTCTACAGGACTCTCTGAATTATGCAACTCTCCCGGGCTCTCGATTAATTAATATTTCGCGCATCGATATAACGTGTTACGTTGTTTCGCGCGGAAATATTTATTTATCTATTTATTCGTCTGCGGGTAATAGCCCATTAATGTAGAAAGAAATTAATAGATTTATAATGGCGAACGCCGCTCTCTAAGTGGAAAAGATAAAGCAATAGAAACGTTTCGTAACATTACACTTGCGAGAAACGGTTGAGTACGAATTTGTTAACCCTTTCGCTACCGGCACATTGGAACTAGAAACTAAAAGCGTGGGTAATGACAACGTTTAAACGCAGTAGTTTAGGGGTTCGGTATTAATAATTATGTTACATGAACGAGACGAAACTTTTCCCTAATTGCCAGGCCAAGTAATTTATTAGCGGAATCAGTTTAAATCCTGGGCTTAAATATTGACACGCGTTGATAGTTTCAAAAATTAGCGTAGCTATTTGCCGCTACCCGTTCGGAAAGGGTTAACCCTTTCGCTACGAAGGACGTATATATACGCCTTCAAAAATTGGACACTCATTTGTTAAGAGCACACGTATTGTTTCTCTAAAGTACATTATTGCATCTATTTGCATTTGCACGATAAAGTTAGAATAATAATTGACAATATAAGGCTTCTAAATATTTACATTTATCACGTTCTCGTATTAATAAAAGCTGTCCTTTATCTATGGTTTCAGTTTTGAATTGCAAGAAGCCGTAGCGAAAGGGTTAATATAAAAATGATAGAGGTATAAATATTTGGAAACTCTACGTAATTACGTGTACCGCAATATTGACGTACGAATGATTCCAGAAATCATATTGCATTATTGAAAAAAATATACGTATGCTTTTTAACAAATGCCAGCCCAATTCTCGAAGACGTACATATACGTCAATAGTAGCGAAGGGGTTGAAAATTCGTATCGTTTGTCCCCAAGCGTAATTATCATACGTGATACCACGAACCGACGTTTCATTATATTAGTTGATTTATTTCTAATCAATTTTGTATAGAATGTTTTAGGACCTACTGATTATGATAACAATAGCAGAATGATAACATAATCCGTGATTATAATAACCGAATTGCACTGTATATTCGTTGACCAAGCTAATAATCCTCATTTTTACGAGTGCCCATTGCCGCGATAACTTTTCCAGCGAAGCGCACAGGGAAAAAGATCCGAGTAGAGGAAAATTTAATGACTAAAGCCTCGGTGGAAAGATCCGAAAGCTCTTCCGTGTCAACTTAACTCTATCTCTACGCTGTTATCTATCCATTCTATCAGAGGAATATTCTCTCGCGTCTCAGCGAATTCCACGGATCCCCGAACCTTCGTTTGTCCTTTCTATCGTGCAACTTTTCCCCTACGGCAATCACCAGCAAAAGGACAGTAAAAGAAAGAAAAAAAAAAAAAGGAAAAGCGAAACGTTTGTATTTTCAGGAGCATACGTGATCCGCCATATGGCGCTCGTTGTGTCCACGAGTTACGCTCGAAATTTCCTGCTTGCTTCCAATTTTTGCCGGGGCAAGTGGAGAGTAGCGGAAAAAGGGAAACGGCACGGTAATGGACAAGATTCGGCTGGTCGACGCGAAATAAGGCGATCACTATGCATTCGACGCCCGTATTCCGTGCTAGCAGTAAGGGGCGCAGCTACCAATAAAAGGAACCCTAGGAGATTTCTCTTTATTTCGGCATCAGCGATCACTCGATGCTCGCCAGCCCGGAGAATCGTGCCAGGAGGCTGCCGCGACAGCCCAGATGCCGTCTCATGGCTCGTTTCGAACCAGCGATTTCCTTCAGCCGACTGACGACGCCCCGGCAACGAATCAAACGCTTCAGATACGATATTGGTCATTGCTAATATTGCACGGCCAGAGCACACCTGCTTCATACTTCGTCATTATACTCTATTTAGGCCTGCTCGTGGATGAACCTAGGCTTACCTGGGAAACACATAGGCAAAGCAGAAAACAACAGGGTTGATGTTCGAATTATTATAGACTGACGACTGTGGTCGACTATTTCTTGAGAAATACTAGGGTAATTGTACCACTTACTGCCACTTCAAGGTTCGCGCGTAACTTTATTTAACTATTTTAGAACGTATGTAACATAAAGATCGTTCCAGTTTGGAGCATAATATTGTTCGACGTCTACTTTATTTATTTAAGAACAACTTTTTTATATGTTCAATATAATAAATTTGTTACCACGTAATTGAAAATGTAGAACAGAGTCGAATGTCCTTTGTACTGTCACTCGAAAACTTTCCATTTAAATAGAAACACGTTTTACATATATTAACAATTCAGTTCGTACGACGGATAGAAGATAAATAGTAACAATCATTGCCTTTACTGTGTCATAAAAGTTTCCATACTTTCTCACTTACATTGGTCACGTTTTAATGTTCAACAGCATATTTACCTCCTTTTATTTATTTTTAAATGTTACACATAAACATATTTGCAACGTTCACGCGTGGTTACATAAAAACGAAGTTGAAATTTTGTATTGAAATTATTTTAGTCTCGATTCTTCGTACACTCGTTCGTTATTAAATAAACGAATTCAAGTGACAATTATAGTGACACCGACAGTAATTGGAACATCTACCCCATTATTTTTTAGCAATTCAAGTTGACTGTGATTGATGCAATAATACGAATACCTATCACGGTATAATCGCCCCTTCTCCAACTCCACGATTTCGAGTATTTACATAAAGCACAAGTCATATTCGGGAAACTCGTGAAAATACACTATCAACGTCCGTAAATCAAACGTCAATCCCCAATTCCCTAAAACTAAATATTTTTTCAATTAAACAAGAAACCGCGAATACGATCAAATATAATTCGAAAAGTTCGGAGGGAATATTAAATTACCGCGCTCCGCAAACTGTATAAATTACATCAAACTACGTACACGTGTAAAATAACCAAAATTTGTATTTCGAAATTGTAATTGCTTGAAGTTATACCATCCATTCACTTCCGGCGCCGCGCAGAGTATTCCATACGCGTGAACTAAAACCCCGTGGAATAATTCGATAGGTTTTCCATGTCCACCTGGAATAACAATTTATTAAACCGAAGCTCGACGGAGTACAAACTTCACCCGTCATTTCGATGGAAATGAGCGGTTCAATTTTAAATGAACCGAGTACACGCGAGTTTTCGGTCCCCCGTTGAGTTTCTGGTACGTTCTACTAGGCAGCCAGTAGAGCAGCGACAGAAACTCATTAGAAGCGATAGGCGGTCAGCTCGAAGGCGTGCGAGATGAATTTTGCGGACAGATATATTCGACCAGGTATACACATCGGGTCGTTGGTAATCGTTGCTACGTTAATTCAAGTTAGTCGACTGTAAGGGCCAGTCGGCTGCCTGTGAAAACGCATTAAGTTCGAGTCGGCGAATCCATTTTCCGCGCGTCGGTTTCCGCCGCGCCGCGGTATACGGCCAGCCGCATTCACCCACGCCAAACTATGCCGAACGGTGTCAGGAAATAGGAAATAGTTTTGCTCTAAATAATACGGCAAACAGTAGCCTGCAAGGGTTTTCAACGGGCCTCGAAAACTGCTATAATATACAAACAATTCAGAACTTTTACTATGCATAATAAAGTGTTTAATATATGTTTCACTTTTAACACTTTGCGGACGAGCGTCGACAAATAGTCGCCTAATCATTTTTGGTTTTCTGAACCCGTGTTGACATTTAAAGCAAAAAAACTTAACGCAACGAATACTTAATACATTAATAAACATTTAAAATCGTTGGGCATTAAATAGTTGGGAACTCAAGAACTTCAAAACTGAGAAAACATAAAATTGAAAAGTAAAGTATTCCCATAGGTGTCGTTACTTCTCGTCCGCAAAGGGTTAACGGTTCATAGCTGTTTCGCGTTACAGCATTTAGAATGCGTGGTTTTGTACACGCGTAGCGAATATCCTAGAAAATATGTACCTAGCACTAATTAGTCAGTATCCCTGTAACCGACGAATTAATTATTTAATTTAATAGCAAAGTAATGTACTAAGAATCGTAAGTGAACAAATTTTAATAATAAATTTGGATTACGATTTACGTAACAACACACAGACATTGTATATTCGTTTACACTTAATATTTAACAAAAAATATATTAGGAGGCAAATGTGCTGCTGTTGAACATTAAAACGTGACCAAAGTAATTAGAAAGTATGGGACGTGTTATAATCCAGTAAAGAGGATACGTTTACTACATATCTTATATCTGTTACATAAACTGACCTGCTAATATACGTAAAAATTGTTTCTATTTAAATGAGACCTATTCAAGTAACAGTAATAGGGACATTGAATTTTCTTATACATTTTCAACTTATTAGTAATTAATTCATTATATTCAACCTATAGAAAAATGTTCATAAATAAAAGAGACGTTGAACAATATTATGCTCGTAACTAGAACTAGATTTTCAAGTTAAATACGTTCCAAAATAGTTAAACAAAGTTACGCGATAGGTTTAAAGTGGCAGCAA
The DNA here is from genome assembly GCA_028830335.1 of Eucera pruinosa. NCBI lineage: Eukaryota > Metazoa > Arthropoda > Insecta > Hymenoptera > Apidae > Eucera > Eucera pruinosa. The sequence continues at coordinate 15,533,109 of JAMYCR010000005.1, forward strand.
TTATTACAATCTACCCCATTAATATTCACAAGTATGTCTCCGAATTTGTCCAATCGCTGAACGCGACTAATAAAAAATTATATCCCAGCTGCAAATCCAGCGTGTTCTAATCGTCTAATCCCGGCCGATGCCAATGCAGGTTTTCGCAAGGTCCCGAGAAGTTCGTAATTCCCATGGAAGAGAGAGAGCTTTAATCGTCCCGGTACGAGTCATTAATTACGCGATCGCGACACGCTATATATAATCGATCTTTCCGCTGTCCGCGCGGATCGATGGGCCGGCATCGCGGCCCGGTTAATTGATTCTGTCGGACGTTCGAAACTGTTCGCCGGCGATAATTATCGCGCGCTCGAGTTGCGCTGTCGCAGCACGGAAACACTGCGGAGGAACACCGCTGTCGAGCGGTTTTTCCGCCGGACGACTACCTTCCGCCCGTTGAAAAATGATGGATCCTCGCGTCGCGACGCGTTCCGCTTTTAATCGCCACCGATCAATTTCCCTCGCGCTTTAATTGGACGCGGCCAACGAGCCCCGCTGACTAAACGGATCTTCCAACGATCATTCTTCCTGTTTTATTCGCTTCCGTTTGGTTCATCCTACCTCCAACGTCTTCGTTCTTGCTTTCGAATTGAGATTTTTCGATACTCTCGAGCAACGTCGTATCTGTGTTACTTTTTAACGCATTATTCGCCGAAGACGTGATCAGATGTTTTTAGGGAGGAGCGCAATATAAATCTGTGTGTGTGTGTGTGTGTGTGTGTGTGTGTGTGAAGTTATTAGTTTTCTCTGTAAAATAAGCTTTCCTCTACTTTCGTACAACTATCTAATAACGTATAGTATAATAATTTGGATATCCATGTTGCACCCGTTGATGGATAGTTGATCCTGTACCTCGTCTGTGTTGGAACATCTTTTCTCGGCTTCCAGTGGGCCGATTTCGATGCTTCTTGGCTTAAATTAAAGGGGAAAGTCCCGAGAATATTATCCTACAGTATTTTCCAACTACACCTTGGTGTTCATTTGTTATAAACAAATATATCGCGCCATGGTAGATTACTCGGAAAGTATCTGAAGAAAAATATTAATTTCTCAGCTCCTAGAAGTCCGATTTCAATGTTCCTTGGCACGAATTAAACTAGAAGGTCCGAAGAATATTATCCTACAGCCTTTTGCAACTTGCCCTTGCACTTCATTTGTTATAAACAAATATATCGTGCCATGGTAGATTACTCAGTCAGTATTCGAAGAGAAATATTAATTTCTCAGCTCCTAGAAGTCCGATTTCAATGTTCCTTGGCACGAATTAAACTAGAAGGTCCGAAGAATATTATCCTACAGCCTTTTGCAACTTGCCCTTGCACTTCATTTGTTATAAACAAATATATCGTGCCATGGTAGATTACTCAGTCAGTATTCGAAGAAAAATATGAATATCTCAGCTCCTAGAAGTCCGATTTCAATGTTCCTTGGCACGAATTAAACTAGAAGGTCCGAAGAATATTATCCTACAGCCTTTTGCAACTTGCCCTCGCACTTCATTTGTTATAAACAAATATATCGCGCCATGGTAGATTACTCACAACAGAAAGTATCTGAAGAAAAATATTAATTTCTCAGCTCCTAGACGTCCGATTTCAATGCACCCTGGATTCAATTAAAGGTGGAGGTCCCATGAATATTACCCTGTAGCCTTTTGCAACTAGCCCTCGTAGTTCACTTGTTATAAACAAATATATATCGCGTTATCGTAGATTACTCAGAAAGTAAGTTCTTCAACTCAAGAAAAATTTATCTAAATAGGCCGTACCTATCCGATTAAAACGAAAAAGAATGAAGTTCGTATCTTCAATAGTTTCGAAGATTAAAATACTTTTACGAAGGCACTTGTCGTGAAACGCGCTGAGATTTGCAAACTTCAATGGCCTGCGATTTTCAAACACATTCATTATTGGCAAAACGATAGCTTAAACCCCCCATAATTTCGCAATATTATAATGATAACGTTATCACGCGATTATTATTATCATAATCAATTGGTCCGAAAACACTGTACACAAGATTGATTAAAAAGAATCCGCCTATTACAATCAAACTTCCATTGTTGGTATCACGTTTGACAATTACATTTACCCTCTCCGCCAATAGCGTTCGCAGTACGATTCCAGACCAACGCAATTAAGCGAGCAGCGCCGTATTCTTTTTTTACAGAAACTCAGATCGCAATCAAACGAAGCTTCGGTGCACTTGTGGCCCAACAGAAGCATCGAGGCAAGTTTAGAGAGTAAAATATGCAAAATATCGGCAAAGAGATCTGCCCAAGGGAAGGAAAGCTTCTCTGGGAAGTGTCAGTCAAAAGAGGACACGCTTGGATAATTCACTGAATGCCTATCAGCAGTGTTCCGACTTCGCGAAGCGTCTTAATTGTCTGCTTCTTCGTGGAAGTTGGCGATGCCAGAGAAGAGAGGATGGTTCGCCTCGTAAAGATGGTAATTCGATGAAAGCATCCGCCGATATTTTAGTTTTTCTTCGCGAGAAAGTTCCCGTTTAAAGGGTACAGTCGGTGCGTTTCAATTTACAGACGGAAGGAGTATTTCATACTAGATTGACGAAACGGTATACACAGCGAGGAGGAAACTCGCGTTTCCTGTCCTCGATATTTGCATGCAATTACCGCGATACAGTTCCACAAGGCTCGCCTTCTCTTCCGCTCCCCCTCCCGTAACGCGATATTTTACTTTACGGTACCGAATAACGGTTTAATAAGCTCGGTCTGCCCTTCTTTATGCTCGGCATAAAGTTAGCGCCGACGTTGCTTCTACGATCGTTTCGTAAAACGGACTTCGTAATTTCACCGTAAATCGCTCGAGATTAAAATAATATCGAGCAGCAAAGCGTAAACACACGAGTCCCCGACGGGAACCACAATGTTGTACCTAGATCCTTCAAGTAAATGTACTCGAGACCCGATACAGGATTATTGTGGCCACATTTAAGCTTCTAAACTTTCGCGTGGTCCGTCCTGTGCAACTTTAAGAAGCTTTCGAGGGACCTTTTGACTTTGCAACTTTTTTACGTCTACGCTGTTCATAGTTTCTCTGTTAAACATCGTTTAACAAGAGTTACAAGTGTATTTCGTATTACAGAGTAAACGAACCGATTACTGTCAGTTCGAGGTTCGCGACGAAACTTTATTCAACTATTTTAGAACGTATTTAATTTAAATATCGTTCCAGTTTGAAGCATAATATTGTTCAACGCCTCGTTTATTTATAAAACATTTTTCTATACGTCGACTACAACGAATCGATTACTAATTCGTTGAAAATTTTAAAAAACCTTTTTAAAATCATTCTTGGTTAACTAAAAATATTGCAATCCTATTAATTATATTTATATTTAATTTACTTTAATCAATAAATTGGATAACCCATTAATTTAAATTAGTTTACGTTAGTGTATATGATGCGAGGTCTTTACAGTCTTTAGAGACTATATTATTATTCTTTCTCCATCTTTATTATTCCTTTCTCTACCTGAGACGTATTTCGGAAGAAAAATTTCCCAGCAATATTTCAGTATTCAAAGTTCGAGTAAACAGGCCGACTCGACGCGTCTAAAATCGAATTATCCTCAAAGCAATATTCAAATCATTGCGCGAGCACACAGAAAAAGCATCAACCCCTCCGACTACGATTCCATCGAGTGTCTCCCTCGTCTCGTGATGCTTTCGCGAAGGAGGATCGATCAAAGCCAGTACCTCGGCTTCTTTATGATCCAAAGGCTGATCCAGCGGAACCTTCTTACCCTCGGTACAACCTCTACGCGACTCGAGTTCAATTTCCTGAAATCAAAGAATCTCGGAACAAATTCGAGCAGCCGTTCGAAGCAGCCAATAGAAGAGCCCAGTTATCGATTCCGCATACAGAGGATAGTATTATAGATCTAGCAGCCAATCTACTTTTTGTCACAGCAAAATCCTTCTCAATGGTTCAGGGTAGAACCATCGTTTCATCGTTTCGTTTAATGGCCAAATAACGTACGATGAATCGTGAACAACAAACATTTCGATGGTAATGTTGAACACTTGATTTTTACGCAACAACAAATGGACATTATATATTTGTTTATAGGGTAAATGTATAATACCACGTACTGCCACTTTAAAGTTCGCGCGTAACTTTATTTAACTGTTTTAAAACGTCGTTAACATAAAAATTCAGTTCCAGTTTGGAGCATAATATTGTTCAACATCGAGGTTATTTATGAACATTTTTCTATATGTTGAATGTTATGAATCAGTTACTACGTAATTGAAAATGTACAACAAAGTCCAGTGTCCTTCGTACTGTCACTTGAAAGCTTTTCATTTAAATAAAAATACGTTTTACATATATTAACACGTCAGTTTGTGTAACAGATTTAAGATATATAGTAAACGTCGCGCTTTACCGAATTATAACACGTTTCATACTTTATAATATACATTCGTCACGTTTTTGATGTTCAACAGCACATTCACCCCCTAATATTTAATTATAAATATTTAGTGTAAATGATTATACGACGTCTATGTGTTGTCACGTAAACCGATGTCCGAATTTAGTATGAAAATTTCTTTACTTACTGTGGCGGCTATCCTGCACCTACCACTAGAGGGACATACGAAATAGGACTTTCTCGAAAGTAGTCGCTCCAACTACCTCGTCCATATATATACCGCCTTTAACCTTCCTTCCAATATCCCAACGTCTAAGGCAGGGCCTGCTAGGTAGCCTTACTGATGGAGTCCACTATCAGGCCCAGGACGAAACGCAACACCCTTCCTTTTTCCCATCATATCCCCTCTCCACAGCTCCACACTTACGATTCTTTGTTACATTACTTTGCTATCAAATAAACGAATTCAAGTGAGTTATAGGAACAGTGTTCATTTACCCTATTTAATATTTAAAAGTAAACATTAAAAGGTGAATGCGCCGTTTGCGCGTTAAACACGCGACTAATATAAGTAGAAAGTATGGAGATTCCTCCAATAATTCAATAAAGTTTATCCGTTACACAAACCGGTACTAAATGAACTTTGTTTAAAACGAAAGTTCGTAAAAATGTATTACTGTTTACTATCTTATAACTACGACGAATGAATTACGATAAATTGTATTTGTATAGCAAACGAAAGACGAGATATTTATGCCAAGTATTTGCTTGTTGCCTTGCTGTAACATACTAATAGCGACTACGCAACATTTGGACAGTGAACGTGTTAAAGTATATTCGGATCTAATAGTTGGATATTTGAGAAGAAGAAACATTGTGTAATACGATCTAAATATAATGCGGCACGAACTTTCCTCCGTTGAATCCAATATTTTCAGTCGACAAACAGGAAGAGTCGACGATCTGCGAACGGTTCTTCGCGTTCTCGTTTCGCGTGGCCCCGATTGCCAGCGATTGAATTCTATATACGCGTGACCGTGTTACTGGGCCGTTAAATTCCCACTCGTTCTCGCGATTAAATCGACTAATTCGCACATAGTGCAGCATCCAATTCCTCCAATTAAAATAACGACCATTAAAAAAGATAGTTTCAATCTCTCGATGTCATCAACTGTGTCGGCTCTCCTGCACCTACCACTAAAGGGACATACGAAATAGGACTTTCTCGAAAGCACTCGCTCCAACTACCTCGTCCATATGTATACCGCCTTTAACCTTCCTTCCAATATCCCAACGTCTAAGGCAGGGCCTGCTAGGTAGCCTTACTGATGAGTCCACTAGCAGGCCCAGGACGAAACGCCAACACCCTTTCCTATCCTATCCTATCCCCTCTCTACAGCTCCACATCAACGAATCCACAAAGTTTTAAGGAAATCAGAACTTTCAAGTTACCTAATGTCCCTTGTCAAATTAAGCGGCTCTCAAAGTGCCAATTTTTGCTCCACTTTAAAATGCTCATATTATTATTTATCAACGTAATCCGATTAAACAATGACCAGAGCTGCGTTGAACCCTTCCCCTTCGAATGAGCTATCTTTCGACTGAAAATCTTATATAAGGACGAAAAGTCGCGCCACGTAACAAACTGTAACCTGTATTCACAGACGAGGTACAGAATAGACCTATCATCCAATGTATTTTTACCTGTCGTATGATTCGGTTGTCTCGAGACACCTTTACTATTTTTATTTTTACCCTTTCGATTGTCTAAAATGTATAACTTTTGCGTTTGCACTTACATTTTGTATATTAAAATACTTTAGACGTGTTTTCAGTCCTCGTAACATATTCTTCCGAAAACTCTGATTTCTTAGATTATCCGTATTTCAGACTACGTAACACGACGTCAAATAAGATGACAATTCTATCATTGCATAAGAACAGGATAAGCTACTCGTTTATAAGAAGCATCGTAAATTTCCAGTCGTGTAAAGTAGCAGAGGTTTTTTTCTACACCTCTTACAATTTAAAATTATTCGTTTAAGAATTATATATCCAATCCCACCATCAAATTCGATAAAGTTAATCCTTTATAAACCCACTGTAAAAGTAAATTAACTTCGGGTTACAGAGGATTAAATGATACGCGTGCAATACGTACAAAGATATATGTTCGGTCCCAAGTACCGATGCTAGTTTATGACCCAACCACGCCGATCCGATGAACGCCACGTGGGCCAGCAAGGGATGGTCACGGTCCCCAGCCATACTACCAAGTTTCAATACTTCTCCACCCCCACTCTCGGTACAACCCATAATATAAATACGGTCGAATTTCACCCCAAGGGACTTCTAGAAAAAACACGGTAAAAGACACTACGCTCGGCTAAGCTACGACACTCGGTCATCTCGAACGCACATACGCATTTTTATACAAATAAATAGTTAGTAAAAAAAGGGTAGTTAAAACGCATTAGAAGAATCACCTATACATCACATCCTATCAAATTACGACTCCCCTGCCGCGAGTCAACGTCACAAGCAACGGCACAATCGTGTAACTGGGCTTTACAACCCCGGAAAATTCGAAAGGACGAATTCCGGTGCTTTGGGACGTTACAATATACTTCTATCTACATTATTATAGACTTAGATTTCACACTGCTTCGCGCAGTATTTATTTATAATTCCCATCGATTTCAAAACTCCGTTCTCTTATTCTAGTCTAAATTACTAATGTCGCATGTGACATTGAAATGATAATGAGTCCATGTAGCTGCCTAATGATTCTATATAACAATGGATCCTATCCTATCCTATGCTTCGTTGACGGTTCTGATTCTGTGCCTGCGTTTTTTTCTCCTAACTTTGTCGGTGATTTCAACTCTCTATAGCAACGCGCCGCCATTAGAGTCCAGACTCTTAATCGCTTTTTATTACAATGTTGCAATTTACGCTCAGGTAAGAGTCTCCACCGGTGAGAAATTTCAAGCACGATGACACGCGTTAGGGAAGTTGAAGCGGGTTTCCACGCATCTGCCGTGTGCAACTCCGGAGTAGCATGCGGTTTCTCGGCGTTTGCATTCCGGTTAACTTCGCTGCTGTTTCCATTCGCGCGATTCCATATACGCGCCGCGGGACGATCGATAGTTGTACGTTTAATTAAAGCGGCCCGGAGTCGTGAACGGCGACGTGAAATCGCGGCAAAAAGAGCCGAGCCACTTGGTGCAGACTCTTTGAAGCGTAGTGACTTCATCGATCACGCTGTAATTGGAAGATAGCTCTCGAAACTTTTTACTCCCGGTGAGTACGGCCACGTTATTTCCAATTATTTATGGTTCTTTTTCTTTTTGTTTTGTTACCTAGTTCCTACCTTGGAATTCCCTTACATTAGCTAGAAACGAAGGCGCATTAGTCATAGTCCTTAACTACTTTCTCTTCCTACTCGAACGTCACGGTGCAAAGTAATGCAATTCGTTTGATATGAAAATTACCGGTACGCGGAATAAACTACTTTTATCGTTCGTAACGTAATATTTGCGCAATGTTCGAATTTATAGAATTACTCTGTTTTTGTTCGCTCGTTTGTCGCAATAATGACGTAACTTAAAAGTAAGTAATATAATCGGTCAGAGAAATCTACGTACATATTTTGAGTTTCAAATATTCACATATTTTTAGGATACATTTTAGAATCCTAAAAGTGGTACGAATTAAAAGTGGCAGTTATAGGAACAGTGACAGTTACCCTATATTGCGTTTGAATTGAGAAAACGAGACGTATAATTTGTGGGAAGAAACGTACGCGTCCTAAGAGTCCTCGAAAGAGCACACGAATATTGGTACGTCATCAGCGGAAGTTTCCTAATTTGATTTTGACGTATCAGTTCGTTATTGGCAGAAATTAACCGGTACCAATTTTTGACGTACCAATACTTCATAGATTGCGAAAGGGTTAAGCAGAGCTTTCTGCGCAAGGAACATTCCGAAGCCTGGTGACCCTGAAACAGCTCAACTACACGACCCTGAACCGGAACCGAGAACGAAAGTGATTCGGCGTTTGCAATCTTAAGTCGCGTTCCCGTCGACGCTCACCGTTGCGCAATCGTGCCCGCGAAAGCACGCGAATAGAATATTCATAGGTTAGCTCGACAAGAGGAGAACTCCGACAGCCACCTTGCAACGTGGATAAAGAAAAGCGTCGCAGCCATTCAACGCGCTTCGTTGCCTTAACATTCAAACGTCGGAAATTTTAGTGACGTCAATGATTCGAGAGAGTGGAATCAATCGAACGGAAGCACGTATTTTAATCAATTACCACGGACTCGAACGATTGATAGTTTTTGATGCTTGGAAATTCAGTTGGCGTGAATTCCAATGCTTGACGAGATTTCAGTGTTTGCTAGTTCGAATGTCTTGGGAAATTTAAAAATTGAGAATTCTAACGTTTGGGAATTGAAATCATTAGGAATTTCAACGCTTGAAAATTCCAAATCTTGACAATTGAAATCCTCAGGAATTTTGAAATTTGAGAACATCGAAACTTATAAAATTTCAACGCCTAAAATTGCAATGCAGGAGAATTTGACAATTGCAGCGCTTGAAAATATCGAAGCTTGAGAATATGGCGATGTTTGAAAATTTGAATAACAGAGAACTTCAATGTGTATACTTGCAAAACATTTGGCAGAAAATACCGCGAGGGAACAGAAGCAGCGAAATTAGTAGAAATCGTATTCCTTTGGATCGTTTGTCACGTCGGAGTTTCGTATAATTGTTTTCACACGTTCCCGGTCGAATAGAAAGTAAATCGGTATTCGCGTTCCTGCGTGACAACGTTCCACGTGAAACAAAGTGTCGTTAACGGCGGGGGAGTAGAAATCGTGAGAGATACCCGCCGCCTTAATTAACTGCCAACTTACGTGACTACTATGAAACGCTATCTCGACTGCGAACACGAGAACGATCGCTTTCGAACGTTCCACCTTTTCAGCCTTTCCTTCGACACGTTTTGCCAGGAACTAAAACAACCTTACTGCTTTACAACCTTAGTATTACCTCGCAACGTTTCGTTCGCGACTCCGTGTTAATTATTATCCGTTTATTCTTAATTAGTCGGTAACTTCGCGAACGGATAGACCTACAAACATCCCGCAGCTAATGAACTTTTACATTTTTACGAATACTTCTGAAACGCGTTGAAAATTTTCCGCGTTGTTAAAAGTTTACGCTGCAAGAGATTCTAATTTCTCGCGCGTTCACGTGGCGACTGCTTGTAACCATCGAATGAACGGTAAAAATATTTGATTACTAGAAAAGTTCTATATAGAAGCTATCATCGAAAGAAAAACAAATACAGTTACAAATTTTAACCAACGCTTAAGTGGATGATGCGTCGGAATCATGGAAACTATCCTTATCTAATTATCGAGAACGTTATCAGCATTGAGATACCGTAGCAAAAGGTTTGATAAACTTTAACTACTTTCTTCAGCACTCTATCACGTCAACACCTAAGGCTACAAAGATTTGCAAAAGCTCACGATTGCGATCTAAATAACCGAAAAGCTGCGCTACGCGATTTCTCGATTACTCGCCGCAGCTTGCCATTAAAAGCAAAAAAAAAAACAACAACAGGAAACTAGAAATGGCAACAAAAAAGTGTTGTCCAGAGACAAAAACTTGGATCGGTTTCGAGCGCTATCCGGCCAGCGTGGTACCATTATTCACAGGAGAAAGAAAGTAAATCGTCGTAGCGTGAAACGCGAAACTATGCGACTGTTCCGGCGCGTCGCGATGAATTTCACGGCGAATATAGTAACGTTGAAAAAGGAGAAAGACTAAAATGCGGAAGAAAACTACGGTAGATAAGGTCGCCGGGCCGATAGAGACTCGAGCAAGTCGCTAGAGCACTTCTGCTCGCGTTTCCGGTCGCTCGAACGCACACAGGAAATTGGGGCGATTCGTCATTTCGTTAAGCACCGTCTCCACTATGATGTCGACCACGAGGTAGGACACAAAGCATCATGCTGTTAGAGAGCAATGAAGGTCGAAAGCTTTCTTAACGCTAGAGCAATGGGTGTTGCTCTTTTTGTTGGAACATTTGGCGTTTCCGCTGTTATAGCATTGAATGTTCCTGTTACTACAACACTTTGTGGTCTTCGCGATAGAGCATTGGGTGCTCCAGTTGCTGAAACATTGGGTGCTCTTCAGTTTGCTATATTCTGTATTATTTTTGGTATTGGTGGGAGCGTTGGGTGCTTTTGCTTTTGCAACACAATATATTTTTCTCGATGGAGAATTAAGCGCTATTGTTATTGGCGCGTTAGACGCTATTATTATTACCAAACATTGAATGCTCCTGTTTATCGAATTTCAGTACTATTATTGTTGAAACGTTGAATGTTCTTAGCTTTGTAGCGTTGTGTAGCTTTTGTTGTGAAGCATTGGGTCGTCCTCTTGCTTTTGCAACATTCTGTATTCTTGTTGGTATTGGTGCTTTGCCTTTGCAACATTGTATATTCTTTTTGACATTGGTAGAAGCATCAGAGGCTTTATGAGGTTTATGTAGCATTGTGTCCTCTTTTAATGAACAATCGCGTGCTGTTGTTATTTACGCATTGGGTGCTGTTGTTATTAAAGCATTGGGTGCTCCTGTTGTTGAAACATTGAGTGTTGCTACTTCTGCAACATTGTGTACTTTTCTTAATGTAACATTTGCTGCTCTTGTTGTTAAATCATTGGGTGCTCCTGTTTCACGAATATTGTGCGTCCATGTTGCTACAACATTGGCTGCTCTTGTTATTGAAGCATTTATTGTTGTAACACTGAATGGTCTTATTTCTTACTTATGCAGCATTGCATGTTCTTCGTAGTTAAACATTGGACGCCTCCTGCTTCTACAGCAAGAATACAGAAGTATTCTTCGTGATGGGACAATTCATGCTATTGTTGCTGAAGCATTGGGTTCTCTTCGTGGTGAAGCATTGGGTTCCCTTCCTTTTGCAGTATTCTATATTTTGCTTGACGCGGCATTGGGTGCCCTTGTTATTGGAACATTACGTGCCCTTGTTCTTTGAGCACTGGGTGCTCCTGTTTCACGAATATTGTGCGTCCATGTTGCTACAACATTGGCTACTCTTGTTATTGAAGCATTTATTGTTGTAACACTGAATGGTCTTATTTCTTACTTATGCAGCATTAATTTATATTATGCAGCATAGTTAAACATTGGACGCCTCCTGCTTTTACAGCATTTCGTATTCTGTGTGATGAGACAATTCATGATATTGTTGCTGGCTGAAGCATTGGGTGCTCTTCGTGGTGAAGCATTGGGTTTCCTTCCTTTCGCAGTATTCTATATTTTGCTTGACGCGGCATTGGGTGCCCTTGTTATTGGAAGCATTAGGTGCCCTTGTTCTTTGAGCACTGGGTGCTCCTGTTTCTCGAAGATTGGGTGCCCCCGTTGTTGAAGCATTATGTGCTCTTGTTGTCGGAGAATTAGGTTCTCCTATCTTTCAGGCGTTACTGGTGCATCGAGTGCTCTTGTCGGATGCTTTAACTTCTTAATGGGCCATAATTAACGCGGGAAAGCGTTTAGTATAAATTATAGCAGATCCAAGTATAATGTACTTGTAAGACTAAGTAGTTGCACTTATCAATACGGATGAATTAGCAGATCAAGTGGGGAATTTTAAGAGAAATACACAAATGAAATGAAACAAAAGATCAACGTGTTAAGTATAAATGTGTACCGTTCGAACACAATGGGCAGAATATAACAAGGTAATAAGACTATAGCGTAACAATTCAACGATTATTCGATTATAGGATTTATCGCAATGCTACTGTTACAATTTTCATAATGAAATTAAGCATCTGCTACAACCTGATCCTTTATATCAAAACACCAGCTTAAAATCGCATCGGTTCTTTGGTTGCTTAATAATGTAACCCCCGATTGACGAATATTTTCCAAGCATACCAAGTGATTCGACCTAAATGAATCATTATTCCATAATCTATGAATCTCGATCGATAAAAGATACCAAATAGTAGTACAATCGGATTTCGAGCTCAAAATTCGCTAACTCCTTTCCATCCTTAATTAAAACAATTTTCAATTCGTTCAACTATTCACTCGGCGAACTATGAATCACAGTAAAAGACACGAACGCGCTAAATGCCGATGCAATGGAAATGCTAGTTCGAATATTGGATTGCTCCCTTATTCGTTTAATCTGTCAGTCCCCCAGCAGTTGTAAAGCTACTTCCCATGTAAGCCGAGCGTGAAAAGATAGGGCAACGGACGATGTTATGATTTAGAGGACGTAGATGACACTTGTAAAGCGGCCATTATTCGACCCTTTTTACAACGCGTGTGTCCAGGCCGACCGTGTGATCCCGCGAACGCGTGCGGCGCATCCTATTGTGCAAACACCACGGCAACGACTGGAAATCAACGAAATAGGGCCACAGCGAGCATAGGCGAGTGATTTACCGCATCCTGTTGGCCAGGAGATGCATCACCTGCGGCGGAATATCCAACCGAATGGAACTGAATTTCCTTCGTTTGCGTAACTTACAACTTACACCGTACCTGAATTTTTTTAACACGTACAATGGGATATCTTATAACGAACGCTATAGAGAATATCGAGTTTCTCTTGTTAGGATAAACGTACGTAATGTGGAACAACACGTAATTTTCCCTTGCTGATTTATTATTACTGTTATCAATAATACTATCTTATTATTCATATTTTGCTGTTTTGTTATCTATATTTTATTTCACTCTATACTCTATTTTATTAGTACCCCCTCCATGCTTCATTATTGCTGTTATTATTAGTATTATCTTGTTATTGTCATTGTTAATATCGACGTTAGAATATCCGCTTGTTTGTTATTTTCGTTTGATTTTACTCTATCTTATTATTATTCCCTTCATGTTTTATTATTACTCTCATTATTAATATTGCTGTTACAACTCTTACTGTTTTGTTATCTATATTTTATCTCACTCTATACTCTATCTTATTATTAATCCCTCCATGCTTCATTATTGCTGTTATTATTAGTATTATCTTGTTATTGTCATTGTTAATATCGACGTTAGAACATTCGCTGTTTTGTTATTTTCATTTGATTTTACTCTATCTTATTATTATTCCCTCCATGTTTTATAATTACTCTCATTATTAATATTGCTGTTACAACTCTTGCTGTTTTGTTATTTATGTTTTATTTCATTCTACACTCTATCTTATTTATTATTCCCTTCCTGTTTTATTATTGCTATTACCTTATTATTATTATTATTATTATTATAATACGGAACTTAGTAAAATCTCGACAATTAAACGGCAAAGTTTATCGACAACCGTTAGTAGAACATTTTCGAACACCTGATTTTAGAACCTCGCCAAAACTACAGGAATTTATCTATTTTAATAAAATCAACGCGATGGAACAAAGAAGCTACTGTAATCACGTTTAATTACTTAAGTGTGATACAATTCAAATAATTAGCAAACGTAAAATTGGACAGATCGAAGAAGGAGTATCTAATATGGAGCATTTAAAAAATTTGTAAAGGCTCGATAAATTTTATTTTCCTTATCAAAAAGGGATATATATTTAAATTATTTTTGTAAAGTCGTAATTAACGATGAATCGTACGAACGCAATACTTTTTAACTAGTCAGTTTCACCAAAATATTCAACTACTTGTGTCAACTTTCGGAAATTTTTCCACACCGTGAAAGAGAAGAATTATCCATTATTTTTTCAATAATAGACGACCGACGATATAACCCATTATTGTTCGTAAAAAATTTAATACACGTGGTTATCGATAAAATTCTCTATTTAATTATCGAGATTTTACAAAGTTCCATGTTACCCTATATACCGAAAAATGTTGGCATCGAATTAGCATATATTTAACTAACGTCAATTTCTTGATACAAAAGATAAAATGAATATATCTCGTGTGGGCGGAAAAATTAGCGAGAAACTCATGGTGGCCAGCCAACCGACCAACCGGGCCAGCTTTAATTAAACAAAATCCGACGCGAGCAACTTCCGGCCATTCGGCGTTCGTTCACATTTTTAAATTTCACCGAAACTCATGCTCCGGTCGCCGCCGTGCCGTTAGTTGGCTTAATGCTTGCATGACGCCGCGAAACAAAGAATAAAAAAGGTGAATATCATCCGCTTCCGAATCGCAAGGAACGCTTGGAGTGAATGACCCCATTAGTAAACTTATAAAAATGTGCTCGTTCCGAGATAAGTATCCCTTTATTAACATACAGAGGCTCAAAGTAAAACCTCGGAACTTCCGTTTTCATGCTCAGCGAAACGATTGTTAATATAAGGAAAGTATTTACGTACAAGATAAAGTTGTTATTTTTACTCAGCTTTATTTAGGGCCATGCAAATTTATAAAAAAGTAGTGGATTCTTTTTAGGATAAGTCGTGTAAACGAACATTACGAGCCCTTGTTTCGATAAAAATTGAAACAATCGACGGTATCCAATTTTTGTAGAGCATCTTTTAAATTTTCTATCGGAATCGGTAAATGTTTATCATGGACCTGATGATCTCGTGAATAATTCGGGAAACGTGCTCACTAATGGGAACATTTACCCTACGATTGCTTTACAATTTACAATAAACTTTGAGAAAAAAGTCACAGCGATTGAGAATTGTAAAGCTATAGAATTCTAGCGTTAGGAAGTCGCAAAGCTTGAGAATTTCAGCGGTTTAAAATTCCAATGTTTGAGAACTTTAGTGACTAAAAATTCCAAGGCTTGAAAATTCCAATGCTAGTGAATTCCAAAACTTGAAAACTATAGTACTTGAAAATTCTAAAACTTGAAAATTCCAATGCTTTAAAATTCGGAAGCTTGAAATTCCGATGCTTTAAAATTCGGAAGCTTGAAATTCCGATGCTTGAAACTTCCAATGCTTTAAAATTCGGAAGCTTGAAATTCCGATGCTTGAAACTTCCAATGCTTTAAAATTCGGAAGCTTGAAATTCCGATGCTTGAAAATTCCAATGCTTTAAAATTCCGATGCTTCAAACTTCCAATGCTTTAAAATTCGGAAGCTTGAAATTCCGATGCTTTAAAATTCGGAAGCTTGAAATTCCGATGCTTGAAACTTCCAATGCTTTAAAATTCGGAAGCTTGAAATTCCGATGCTTGAAACTTCCAATGCTTTAAAATTCGGAAGCTTGAAATTCCGATGCTTGAAAATTCCAATGCTTTAAAATTCCGATGCTTCAAACTTCCAATGCTTTAAAATTCGGAAGCTTGAAATTCCGATGCTTGAAACTTCCAATGCATTAAAATTCGGAAGCTTGAAATTCCGATGCTTTAAAATTCGGAAGCTTGAAATTCCGATGCTTGAAACTTCCAATGCATTAAAATTCGGAAGCTTGAAATTCCGATGCTTGAAAATTCCAATACTTTAAAATTCGGAAGCTTGAAATTCCGGTGCTTGAAAATTCCAATGCTTAAAATTCGGAAGCTTGAAATTTCGATGCTTGAAAATTCCAATGCTTTAAAATTCGGAAGCTTGAAATTCCGATGCTTGAAAATTCCAATGCTTTAAAATTCCGATGCTTGAAACTTCCAATGCTTTAAAATTCGGAAGCTTGAAATTCCGATGCTTGAAACTTCCAATGCATTAAAATTCGGAAGCTTGAAATTCCGATGCTTGAAAATTCCGATGCTTGAAAATTCCAATACTTTAAAATTCGGAAGCTTGAAATTCCGGTGCTTGAAACTTCCAATGCTTTAAAATTCGGAAGCTTGAAATTTCGATGCTTCAAAATTTCAATGCTTTAAAATTCGGAAGCTTGAAATTCCGATGCTTAAAAATTCGAAAGTTTAAGAACTCCAGTGCCTAAAAATACGAAGACTCGAGAATTCCCAAGCTTCAAACTTCAACTACTTGAAAATTCCAAGCCTTAAAATTACGTTGCTTAAAAATTTGTATATTTCATAATCCCAGAACTTAACGTTTTTATTTAGACATTACGGCGAACGTGTGCCGTTGTATCTATCAATTTCAACAAAACGAAACAATGCGAACAGCGTGTGGAATCCAACGAAAACATTTATCTAACAATTGTTTTACAATCCGACTAAAAATATGAGCAAAAAACAAAAAAAGAAAATGAAGAGTAACGAAAACGCGGAACTACAAATAACCGGGCGATAAATGTTTTCAACTTGCCAACGGTGTTGAAAGAGTACGCAGCAACGGCAAGATAACAATCGTTCAATTTGCGAGATCGAATGCCAGCGTAAGCTGCACTGGGGGTTCGGATAAAGGGGCTTTCCATGGAAATACAGCGACTTTTTCCGGTACGCAGCACGCACACCCTTCACATGTGTACGCCGCTCAGCTTAACAAAAGGGCAGCACGCGATAAATCTCCTCGCTCTACCGAGGGGGTTAAAAATTAACCCGGTTGATGCCGCCAGGCCTGCGTATCCCGCTTATTTATTACCATCTGCAGTTTATTGTTCCTGCAAAACTTTCTGTACCTTTCTTATCTTTTCTTTTATTTCACAATTGCTCCCTAATTCGGCCTAAGATACGCGTACTCGGTTACAAAGAAGCGTAGACGAATAAAACAGAAGCAAACAGAACGTTTTTAATGCTAGGTTTACGGGCCTTGATTGTATAATTTGATGATTAGGTTTTTGGATAAAATTCGAATAGAAACTGTATGTCAATATTCGAAATTAGAAGGTGGAAAAGGGAGGAGGTAAATTAGGATATGTATTGATATACTTGCACCAATTAAAGTCGATACAAATTGCTGAAAAATAATATTTATGATCCTTGTAACCTTAATTAAATTGACGAGCTCCGTAAATCTAACGTCAATCATTCTGGTATCGAAATAAATTCTTTCCAAGTAACAGTTACTACAATCTGTAGATTATATGTCCAGTTTAATTATTTCCATTATCAACAGATTACGTACAGTTCGCTCAACGTGTTCCCAAAGCTCGGAAATGTCTCAGTGCGCCAAAAGAAAGTTAATAGTAAATCGTTCGAGTAAATTGGAACGCATGCGTTCAAACAATAAAATGTCGTACAACAATAAAACGAATAAAACGATTTCTAGAGATTCATATGCAATTGAACCAAATTCTCCTCGATGTAAATCTAACAAACAACAATATAACATATAAATATAAATCCAGAAACGTGCCAATCCCCCAATACTACTTAAGCCCCCAAAGGGTTAGAAGACGACAAAGATCCTAGGATAATAATTCAAATTTCCGTCCGAATTGTACGAAGAAGGAAGAGTAACTAGGATGAAGAGGAAAAAAGTGGTCGGTACTCGGCCGTTCTCTGTTTTCCTTCATGGCTCAGACGCCGGCGAGCAACGCGGAGGGGGGATAGCTATTTAATTGTGATTAACGCGCAACGGAGGAGGCTACAGCCGTTGAAATAAAATTAAAACGTATAAATAGTGCGCACTGCGGTATTCGCCGCGTTCCCAGAGGTGGTTGCACACACGCCACCCCGTGTTCCGCACTTCAAACCACTCCGCGCACCTCCGAACACCGCCCCCTTTTCTCTGCGTGTGTACGTTCGTCCCTTTTTTCAACCGCCGTCTCCTAACCCTTTCTGTCGCGCCTGTTCGAATCCGCGTACAATGACGGAAAGCTCTATTCGTATTTTCATCCGACGAAACACGACGACGCGTTTCTTCATCTGGTCGCCGTCGTCGTAGTGGTCGTCTACGGTCACGGGGATGATATCGGGCATTTCACGGAGGCAAAATATTTCTCCACCGGGATCCCGCTAATGATATAAATCCCCGAAAGCCCGGCTACGCGCTGTTAAATCTTCGTAACTAGTTTCCCGTGGCCAAGATGCACCGTGCTTTACGAGTTAGTGTTAATCGCGTAACAACGATGCCGCGTGTCGCGTTGTCGCGTCGCTGTTGCACGGAGGAAAGCAATTAGAGTTTACGGTTCCTCTTATTACAACCCTTCGTCCTCAAAAGTTGAACCGTCGTTCGTTAAAACACTACCGTACTTCGTTTCGCGTCGCAATAATATTTAAATTGTTATTCGTATCGTATTACAATTCAATCGATAGAGTGGAGGTTTCAATTTATTGCCAGCGTACCATGTAATCGTCGGTTGAATTAGTTTATTTAATAGCGAACGAATGTACGAAGAATCGAGACGAATAATAAGAAAATTTCAATACTAAATGAACAATGACCTAGGGTGAATAATATCGAACGAAGTAATTAGTTTATTTAGGAATATCAAGTTTCTCAATCGCATCGTTGCATTTGTATTGACGTTTGTCAAAGACGGGGGAAATAATTCGTCTGAATTAACTCCGCGTAAAAGCTTCCTGTTCTCGGAAAATTTGTGATTAAAGATAGGGGTTCGGTGAACAAGCCGGTTGAGCTGCTCGAACATCTCGAGGAAACTTCGAGTTCCTTGATCAATCAGAAGTGGATCGATAGTTTAAGGGGGTCTTCCAAGCAACTCCTAATTCCCTGTAGCCATTTTCGTCGAAAGACAGCCGTTTCCGCGAAACTATCGGCAACCGGAAGCGAGCGTCGCGTGCACGAAACGCTGCGGAATCGTTAAAAATTTTCTAAGACACCCTGCAATCGTTCTCAGAACTGCACCTCGTTTGACGGAGGTAAAACTGCGCGAAAACCTCGAACGCCAGTCGGTTTACATTCGCGTAAACGCGAAAATGTAACTTTATAATAGTAGGGGAGACCAGAGCTAGAAGTTCCGATTTTTGAGAAAACGCAATAAATGACTAGGAAATGGTGCGGTTACCTTTTTTTCACTCCAGAGTAATTTGTTATACTTTAAGATTTTCAACTCAAAATTAATATATTCCAATAAGTTTTTCTATTGCAATGTGATATAATATATTATTTATTGCATATTATTTATTATATATTGCATTAAGTTTCTCTATTATATAATATACTTATTGCAATGAGTTGACAGCGTAGCGTGATCGACTTATGCACGGCAAATCGATGAAAATAATTGAAAGCGCAACACTATTATTTCTCATCTTGAAGATATAACCATCGGAACAACTTACCCCGGGAATTTCTAGCCCCGATCTCCCCTAGGTGTACTCTACTCTTTGAGAAAAGCACTGTTCGGGTTTGTAAGACCCTCGCAGGTCAGCGGCGACCGCGATGGCCCTCGCGTCGGTGCGCTCATTTAGCGAAGAACATTTTATTACCCAACACCGGCATTGCCGAATTGTTTTATTGGCTGCCAGATGTCAGGGAACCGAAGGTACTGGAAAAACAAATTAATCGCTAACGGTACTCTCTGACTCTGGCCGTCCTCAAACCATACAACCAGATAATACACACACACACACACACACACACACACACACACAGTCAAGCCCATCCACCCTCAGCGGACCCAAAGCCATCATCAGTCCCACTCCTCGGCATCCACCTCCACTACCTTCCATCCCTTCCTGCTTTTCCTAGCACCCTCTCAGTCATCCAATCAAACGACAATCTTACCCTCCACGAATTTTCCACCAACCAATAGAAACAATACATAGTTTACATCGACGATCACAGCACCCAAGGCAGTCACTTTGTAACAAGACAACACACCATCTATTGGAACACGCTCCGCCGACCGTAACTTGTCGAACGAGCACCGGTACAGCGAGACTAAAATTAGTTCGAATCAGCCATCGAAATTCTTTAAAAAGTGTCCTGACCCGTAACAAGCACCAATGTACGATTCTACGCAATTCTCGGTCATGTTCTACGGGTCAATTACGTGGAAACGTTGCCGCACAATACTATTCGACGAAACCTGCAGGCTGGAACCTATTATGAGCCAAATTATGCCAGGTACCGACTACATTAGGAAGCTATTGTCGCGTGCTAGAATCGAATGTCCGCGTAACCGGTTCGTTGTCGGACTTGCTTCGACTAAATATCGATAATTAACCGCATCCAATCGATCCTACTCCATAAATTCAACGATTTACAGCTTGCGTCAACTACGCGAGACGTAGCTGCAAATGTAAATAGCTATTTTATTGATCAACGAAAATATATCGAGTTCCTTGAGGAACGCGGGTATTCTGTAGAGATGTAACATTCGAAACTTCGAAACCTCGAAACTTTGCGCTACTTTTACGACTCGAAACTCTGGGAACCTAGGTAAATAGTAATTCGTATAAATAGAGAGAATAGGGTAGATGTAATGATTAGTGTCGGTATCCCTATAATCGTCACTTGAATTCGTTTTATTTGAATAGCGAACGAATGTATGAAGAATCGAGACTAACAAAATTTCAATAGTAAATTTCGACTTCATTTCTATGTAACACATGGACGTTGCATATACGTTCATATTTAATATTTAAAAATATCGTACGGCAAGATAGAATATTTCCAATATAATGAGCAACAAAAATCAATAACTATTATCTCACAAAGTTTGTCCGCTTACAGATTCATTTAAATAGTAACTAAATTTAAGTTTCATTTAATCAGACTCAATCTTAATTCCTAACAAAACTTCTTACGAGCAAAAGAATTCAGGGTTTCGAAAATTTCGAGGGTTTCGAAACGTTTCAGATTCGAGCCTCACGAATTTAAAATCTGATTTCGATCCGTCTAACAGCATTTTGAAAGGCGATGTCTCCGAATCATTTCTGGAAGTTTAGTTGCGACAAAGTCGACGCGAATCGGCTTCGAAAGGATGTTTCGAATGATCGCCTTTCGTGGAATATTTTCGTTTCACGGCCTCGCGATCTCGTGTACAACGTAACGAACCTTTTAAGCCGACTCTACGATAGCCGGAAGAGCTTTCAAAAACCTGAAACTGCAGAATTCGAGTGAATTCAACGGGAAAGGAGAGAAACACGAATTTTACGAGTCGACGCGGGAACGCGCGAGCGACAGCTCGAAAACGAGAGACAGAAAACGTTTGACGCTAACTGCGTGAACTCTTCGGAATACACAATTTGCAAACTAATGCAACTACATGCACTGTTTTACGTCGCTGTCCAGTACGGAGCGCGAACGCGTCTATCGTGCTTCATCTGAACACCGAAAGCTCTCAGCAACGCTGCTGGACGTCGCAGCATTTGCATTCGTTAATTAGCTCAGCCGTGGTCATTAAAGCGACTCCATTTCGACTAGCTAGTTCCGATTCAGCTCTCCTGCAACCATTCTACTCGAAACTACGGCGGTAGAATTAAAGATTCGAAGCTAAGAACGTGTGGTTGGTGGAACGAACGTAGCGAGTTTGCAACAGTTGCTAGAAGATTCCGCGATTTCGCATACCAAACGTATAAAATAGGGTAGATACCCTAATTACTATCAGTGTACCTATAATTATCACGTGAATTGTTTTATTCAACGGTGAACGAATGTACGAAGAATCGAGACCGAACAAAATTTATTGGATAAATTAATTTGAACTTAATAAGATAATTGTTTTTAATACAAAAATTCATCCCTCGAGAATTTGAGTTCTGTACGAAACTTCGAATGTCGCATGCAGTTTTTTTTCTTACAGTCGACGGGAAACGTATGACGCACGTTAAGAGAGAAAAGCAGGGCACGGAGGGTGCTCCAGTTGCTTCGAAGGCCTGCAAAGAGTTGTCGCAGAGAAGATAGAAGTGGAGGGGTAAAAGGTGCGTCGACTTTCCAGCCTCGGAGTTGAACTTCAAAGCGAGCCTAACCTGCTGCCGGGAGAGTAACGATTCGCGAAACCGGAGAGCTGATCAACCAACATACCGGATTCATGCGAACACTAGCGAACAAAAACAAACGGATGGAAACGCGGAATCATATTTTGCCCGTAGTATTCTCTTCCCCTTTCCAAGTCTCGTTCGCAGCGCTGCGCTTCGGAATGAAAAACGTTCGCGACGATCCACGTTAATTACACTTAATTAGAGCCTCTTCAGCCGCGATCGAGCGGCAGTATTCTACGATTTCCTCTCCCTTTCTCTTCCATTTTTTTTTTTGCCCCTTTCGTTCGCGTGGAGCGCGGAGAGAACGATTTTCAAGCCGTATTCGTAGAAGAGAACTGTTACGTTCATGGATTCCAGCGGGAGAATTAACGAGTGCCAGCCGATTCATATACGCAGCCACGAAAGAATTAACGCCATTAACACCGGGAACACTGGCAGAACGATAGATGGCCAAGGGAGAAAAGTACGATTTAATTCTGCACGACGAACACGTTGGCACCTTAATTAGTCCTGATTTCTCTCGGAGAAGAACACCGAAACTCGACCTTTCCTTTATGTCCTCCGACATAATAAAGTCCAAGCCACGTCCATCCTCCCCGAATCTATCTCTTTACCCCGTTAAATCCATCCACTGGTCGATCTTTATTCCGTAGATCCGCTGAATCGGTCGAACGAATCTGCCTTCGAACGAAAAACGACGTGCACGGATCTTCCTAAAAACTTCTACACCTTGTTTCGTTTCCTTTCGCCGATAATACTCGCGAAGCTTCTATTGAAAGCACCGACCGATTCGTTTTCTTTTTACCTACTCGTGTACGTGTACTCGTAGCAGCGGAATAAAACACTTTAGAAGAAGTGGAATTCACCACGCGATTGCTACGCGCGATCTTTTTGCATCTTCGCGGAGAATTTTTCGCCGTCGCGTCTGGTGGAAGATTCGGCGTCTCGTTTGTTAATTGAAGAGTTCCAGGGCAAAGTTCGCCGGTTCCCGTTGTAGAATGCAACGAGATTCCAGGGGAACCTATCAGAAACGGTGCAAATGGAACAAAGGTTAAGTACCCCGGTGTCCCGGTTCTTTCTGGCGGCCGCGGCGCAGTAAAACACGCGAGACTGATAATTGGCACCGATCCTGCAGCATGCAAGTCACACGGGATCTACTATGGCCGCTGCATCAAAATGCTCTCCTGTTTTAGCTCCCGCGAAATCCTGTTACGCGCTAGGATAACCTTATCAAGATGATTATATTACCAGAAATGAAACGAGGACGCGACCCACTCGTTGGAAAATTGTGTGCATCTACGGAAAACCGAGGGCCAAGGTTCAACCACTGACTAAACACAGGATAGACCATCCCATTTATAGGAGATATCATAAATTTCGAACTGAAATTCGGATTGCGTAGAAAAGCGGAGGTCTGTTACGCCCCTTGCGATTTAGAATCGGTTACTGTAAGAATTGTATTCAATCCGACCACCAAAGTTGCGAAAGTTAACCCTCTATTCATGTATTAAATATAATTATACTGTGGCGGCTCTCCTGCACCCACCACTAGAGGGACATACGAAATAGGCTTTCTCGAAAGTACTCGCTCCAACTACCTCGTCCATATATATACCGCCTTTAACCTTCCTTCCAATATCCCAACGTCTAAGGCAGGGCCTGCTAGGTAGCCTTACTGATGAGTCCACTAGCAGGCCCAGGACGAAACGCAACACCCTTCCTTTTCCTATTCTATCCCCTCTCCACAGCGCCACAATACGTTTGTTCGTATCATAAAGGTAAATGAAATTCGAGTTGTAGAAAATTGAATGATAAAAGATATACTTCTGTACGCGTTATTATAAATCTAGCTATTATAGATCGATTATATCGGAAACAATTAATTCGCGCAGTATTTGTTGACAATTCCTGTGGTTTTAAAAACGATGTTGTTTTATTTTAGTAAGAGGGCCAGATAGCCCCCTGATGATTTTATATAAGAACGGATAGTCCATGATTAACCCTTTGCGGACGAGAAAAAATAATACGTAACAAATTTCCACTCAATTACAAATCTATCACGGACATATTTAATAACGCTAAACGAATTTTCGCTGAATTATTATCGAAAGTGCATATTAGTGTTACTAATCCAAATTTGCTGCTTTGAAAACCGACATTTATCCATAGAATCGAAAAAGTTTCGGCGGCTATTTGTCGACGCTCGTCCGCAAAGGGTTAAACCATCGACGAAGCATATGATAGACTACTTATTCTCATACAGAATCATCTGGGGACTACCTGGTCCCCTTACCATTTTCGTGTCACATTGTGACATTATTAATTTAAAGTAGAATAAGACAGCTCCGCTTTTAAAACGATGGGAATTGTAACTAGGGTAGGTGTCCCGATTACTGTCAGTGTCTCTATAACCGACACCTGAATTATTTTATTTAATAGCAAAGTAATGCACGAAGAATCGTAAATAAACAAATTTTGATATTAAATTTGGACGTGGGTTTACATAACAACGCATAGACATTGAATACTGGTTTACACTTAATGTTTAGAAAGAAATATTAGGATGTAAATGTGGAGATGAACATTAAAACGTGACCAATAAAATTATAAAGTACGGAACGTGTCATAATTCAGTAAAGGTGATACGTTTACTATACACCTTATATATGTTACACAAACTGACGTGCTAATATATGTAAAACGTGTTTCTATTCAAAAGAAAAGTTTTCAAGTGACAGTAATAGGTACATTGGACTTTGATGAACATATTCAATTACGTAGTAATTCATTCATTATATTCAACATATAAAATAATGTTTATAAATAAAACAGACGTTGAACAATATTATGCTCGAAAACTGAAATGATTTTTAGGTTGAACACGTTCTAAAATAGTTATACAAAGTAACGTGATAAACTTAAAGTGGCAGTAATTGGTGCATCTACTTTTAAATGTTGTTCCTAGGAATAGAATTCCTCGCAACGTTTCGTTGCTCGTAATGGGTGAGACTCTTTGCGAAATGATAGAGAAGCAAGGTAGAGCTATTTAGCAAGGGATAAAAACAATGTAATTTACACGTAGACATTTCCGCAAGGGAAAAGTTTCGCCGAGTATTTTGTTTTCTTTTACACCTTCTCTGGTGTCCCTTTGTCTGTTATTTCTGCGAATAATCCACTGCGGAAAGACGGCGACCGGATATAAAGAGCAAAGGCGCGAGACGGGAATCCGCGAACCCAATTTCCGTAACGCCGTTTGCAAACGCGTTAAAAGATGCCTCGAAGACGGGATCTCGTTCTCCGGGACGTTCCCATGCGCTATTATCGAACCTTCGAACGAATCGCCAGCGTTTCCGCTCGCGCGGCGGGCTTTATTCCACGGAACATCATTTCCCGTATTCGTGGAGCTGTTTGCTCGTAATGTAACGATGAAATTACGTATAGAATCTCTTGTGAAATAAAGACTACCTTTTCTCATAACAGGCTCTACAGATGCTAGAGACAGTATTCACTGAAGGGGATAAAATAAGAGAAACCGATCGCTAGCTTTAAAAATTCCTCGACAACGCGGATTAAAGTAGGTTGCACTTTGCTTATTTTAACCTTAAGCGAACTAGGGTAGTTGTACTAATTACTGTCGGTGTCCCTATAACCGACACTTGAATTATTTTATTTAATAGCGAAGTAATGTACGAAGCAACGTAAATATACAAATTCTGATAATAAATTTCGACTTCGGTTTACGTAACAACAAGTAAACATTGTATATTCGTTTACGCTTAATATTTGAAAGTAAATATGCTATTGAATATTAAAACGTGATCAACGTAATTATAAAGTGTGGGACGTGTCATAATTCCGTAAACGCGATACGTTTACTATATATCTTATCAGTTACGCACATTGAATTTTTAATATACGTAAAAATTGTTTCTATTTAAATGACAACTTTTCGAATGGCAGTAATCGGTACATCTACCCTATATCTTAACCCTTGCGTAATCAAAAAGTCGCGCTCGATTCATTATTGCGTTACTATCTCGGTAATCAATAATTCCTTCGTCTTCGAAGGGATTAACGGAACAATGAGTAATTCTGCTGGGACAATTTACTTTGGAACTTCGTTTAAAAGTTTCATCGAAGTGAATACGAAGTTCAAAGACAAAGAAGCGCAGAAATTCGATTGAATGGCAGCGCAGCATTGCCGCAAAATTTCTAATTAGGAGGGAAATTAATCAACCAGTCGCTTCAAGGATCGAAGGGGGATCGCTAATGAACTGACACGCGATTTCAGTGTTGGTACGCTCGGAAATCAGTTGCGTGGCGTCAGATTCTACGCGGGAAAATCCTATTTCGCTCGGTGATTCCCGATGAACGGGAGCAATTTCATCAGGGCCGTGTCTCGTCCAGGAACGCGAATACGTTCCAGGGCCGACCGAAATGCAACCATGCTTCGTGTAAACACACGTGCGAGCATGTAAACGTGTCTAGCGGTAAGCTATTACTTATTACCAGGTCGGGCTGTGATATTAATCACGGTTATTCTTGCGGAGTCAGCGCTCCGCGTCTGAGCGTTTTGCATAAAGGCGAAACACACTGGAACGGATGTTTAAGGATGGTGAAATGGAAACAGCAATTTGTTTAACTTTAGAGACAATGGAAAACAGGTACGCGGCCGCGATGTTATATATTTACAGAAGAATAAGTTGCGGGGAAAAAGGGCTGGAAAATATTCTAGAAACAAACAATTACGTAGGATCGAGAAAAATGTGAAATTTAGAATACAATTTGTTTCCCGATGGATAATCTTTTATTCGGTGGCGTACGAGCATAATTTACGTCAATTTACAATTACCAGTTGAATGAAGTAGACGATAATTAAGGCATGACTTCAAACTTCATATGTTTTAAATTCGACAAATGTGTTGCGATAAAATAGAAGAATTATACAAATGTGGCACATTTCCCTTTTGCATTGAGTCGTTCAATTGTGGTGCATTTTTCTTACCCCTTTCAAACCTCGGAATTGTTGGGTGTATCAATGAGCAATCCACTTCTTTATCAAATTCAGCATTTCTTTTTAACACAACGAAATATCTGCCTTAGAATGTTTCTACTAAAATGGAGGCTTGATTATTCGATAGAATAAATTCATTAACCTATGTTTATATCTGAGTAGCATATTTTAAGTTTAAATTATATTTAGTTGAAAAATAGTGGATTACTTACTGGTACACCTAATAATTCATCCATATTTCTCAAACGTGTTCTTTTAAACGTTCTATCACTTTTTACTTTTAGAAAGATTATCGACCGTCTTGAAAAGAAATCATAGAAATAACGGAACAATTAGCAAAGTTCATCGAAACAATTTTACGCAATGAAAATTTGTCAATAAACGACAAAGTACATCGAATCAAATGCACTGCTGCTTAGTTGTAATATTTTGCACCTTATTTTCAACCAGCAATATTAAATCATCCCTGTTTTGAATCTTAATTATTGGATAAACCAAATTCATCGACTCACTTAAAAATAATTAAGTACTTGCTGGTACGCCTAATACATTTCAGCCCTAGAAATCTCAAAGGAATTACAATTCTCCATAATTTCGACGTGGAGTAATTTTTAATGATATATAATGTGTCACTAAACCGCAATAAAAACTTTTTTGTTAGAAATTTACAATTCAAAAACGATCACGGCAAGAGATATCATTAATTCCGGATAGAACGCGAGCGTTGCCTCCGTAGTTCTTTCGAGCATGCGGAAATTAAAGCGCGTAAAAACGCGTCTATATACGTACGTACGTACGAACGTGAAGAGGTTGGGAAAAAAGCGGCTCGTGGTTCATTTGCAGCAACGCGAAGATGAGTCGACGCGCGACACTATTGTCTCGTAACCGCGTGTTGCACTTCCTGCACTCGTGTCCGCGATTACATCCATCTACGCTACTTTATCCCTAAAAGGATCCCATACGCTCTTAAAATTGTTATTTCGAAAATTACACGCTGCTCGCCAGTGAAACGTCGATCGTTTTCAATATTGCTTCCGGATAAAGGTCGTTGTTGCAATTCAATCCTCGCCGAGCAAACACAACGGTGCAAAACAAAATGCGCGAGTCGATCAAATATTTTTCGTACGAAAATTCGCGTAAGAGACACGCGCGTCCCTCTGACACCATTTTTTTACTCTTGTCGAGAATAGAACCCGATTCGACGGACGCGTGCATTGCGTCCGTAGCACTTTAAAGGAATTAACTATCGACATTTTACAAAGTTCCATATTACGCGCCGTTCGATATTACCCAAGTACGTTTAACCGATGCAAATTCGCGCGACGCCTGGATACCCGGATCGAAAGATTAAATATTTACGCGAAAGGGTGGTCGAAGAAGTGGCGGTGAGTTCGATCGAGATAAATCTTGATCGTGTTTACCATGTCCCGGACAAACTAACAAATAAACCGATTAACTGTTTATCGAAACTTAACTTTTCTCGAGGCTAATGCAGCCGGAAGACTATTAACGTTATGAAAGGGACGCGGCTCTGTTCGTATAGAGGGAAGTTTCAAGTTTCTGCCAGATAAGGACATGCAAACTGATGGAGCAACTAATCGATACGAAGGTGCACCGGATGCCGACGTTTATCACTAAAATTGCAAACATCTACGCCGGAAGCTGCTATTAATACACAACGAAAATTGGGATCACTTCGCTATCTGCCTTAATATTTAACTCAACCTGTTCTTTCTCTCTTGCAAAAACAGAATCGGGTAAATCGGACGCTCGACAGGTGTTTCCGGCAATGCTCCAATTCGGTAACAAAGTGGCCGTTAGAAAATTCACAAGGTAAATCGATCCAATCATGTTTAACGCGACTGTTCGATTCGTAGTAAACGGATCCACGCGGAAATGGTCCCGAATTTAAACGACCTCCGCGTGTCTCTGTCGCATTGGTTACAAATAATACACAGAGGCTGCGTTTGGATCGCGGGCAAACGCGTTCAATGGCAATTACACGTGGCCAATTATGCAAGCTGCGTCCCGGTTATTTAACACGACCTGTGCACACGCCCCCAAGTAACATGTCGCATTTAATTGCGACGCATCTTCGAAACTACGGTGGCTCAATGTAAAATTCGGCCACTTACATTTTCAAGTTTAAGAAGCGATTGATAAAAGGTCGAATTTCCAAGCTTTTCGATACTCAAGCTTTTGAATTCCCAAGCGTTTACATTTCTATACTTTTGAATTCCTAAGCGTTTATTACATTTCTATACTTTTGAATACCCAAGAGTTTACATTTCTATACTTTTTAATTCCCAAGCGTTTATTACATTTCTATACTTTTGAATTCCCAAGCTTTTACATTTCTATACTTCTGAATTCCCAAGCTTTTACATTTCTATACTTTTGACTTCCCACACGTTTATTACATTTCTATACTTTTGAATTCCCAAGCTTTTACATTTCTATACTTTTGAATTCCCAAGCGTTTATAACATTTCTATACTTTTGAATTCCTAAGCGTTTATTACATTTCTACACTTTTGAATTCCCAAGCTTTTACATTTCTATACTTTTGAATTCCCAAGCTTTTACATTTCTATACTTCTGAATTCCCAAGCTTTTACATTTCTATACTTTTGACTTCCCACACGTTTATTACATTTCTATACTTTTGAATTCCCAAGCTTTTACATTTCTATACTTTTGAATTTCCAAGCGTTTATTACATTTCTATACTTTTTAATTCCCAAGCTTTTACATTTCTATACTTTTGAATTTCCAAGCGTTTATTACATTTCTATACTTTTGAATTCCCAAGCGTTTACATTTCTATACTTTTGAATTCCGAAGCGTTTACAGTTTCATACTTTTGAATTCCCAAGCGTTTACAGTTTCATACTTTTGAATTCCCAAGCGTTTATTACATTTCTATACTTTTGTATTCCCAAGCGTTTACATTTCTATACTTTTGAATACCCAAGCATTGACATGTCTATACTTTTGAATTCCCAAGCGTTTACATTTCTAAGCTTTTATATTAATTTTCATTAATGTTCAAGCTTTTGATTTTCTACGTATCTGAATTTCCAAGTTTTTTAATTTTGAAGCGTATGGATTCCCAAGCTTTTGAATTCCGTAGCGCTGAAGTCTCCAAGCTTTTGAATTACTAAGCGTTTACATTTCCAAGCTTTTGTATTAACGCTAGCGTCCATCAAATTTGAAAAGTTCCGTTTTATAGTCTTGAACGCTGGTCAAAGACACGTAAAACGAGAAACGTTCATAACGATAATAAGCGCCAATAAATTGAAATAGAAACAACGAACATCTAATACGAAAAGTGTAAAAACCCACAACAGAGTTAACGTGAAATAAGTTACGATTAAAAAGAACACAAACTTTTGAAATCGTTCGAATAATTATGAGCTGTACTATAAATATCCAAGTATTTACTTCGAGCCACTGTACACCATATCCGCGACGCGTTCGCAGCGAAAAGCATTACATTAGGTCAAAGCTAATTCACCGAAAATAGAGCAATACACGGTGAATTTTCTGAACGCCATAAATTCACCGGGAACTCCTCTTTTGCCAAACCATTGTTATTCCACTGGCAGCTCAATAAATAGAAAAAGAAGTGGAACGAAACTCGAACACATAGAGAGGACTATTATCCTTGTCTCTATGAAGTTTCCCCTGAAATTTACGAGCGAGCTAATTGATAGACACACGGTAGCAAACGCGGTTTATTTTCACCTTTGTTTTTTCCCTTTCTTCTTTCTTTTTTTCGCCCCCTCCCCGCGTTTCTGTCACAGGCCACGCATGAATGTCGCTGCATCGAATAACTATCATAGCCGACGACGGGGATGGCATGCACGCATACCAGAGGCACGCACACGCGTGCGTGGGTGGGGCAAAATCGGGTCACCGAAACGGGGAACCGGTCCTCCAATGATCAACCCTATTTTCCAGATTCCGAACGCACGCATATAACCCGTCCCTATGCAGATCGACGAATCCGACATCGGGGAACGCGCTAACTTGTGCGTGCACAGGCACGCTGATGAGTTTGCGTTGCTTTCTAATGGTTTCGCCGATTAATGAACAACGAGACGCGACGGTGGAGCGCGAAAAGCGCGCGCGCGGTTAATGCGTGTGCGACGGATTGGCAAATTGCTTTTGGAAATTTGCTCGAAACGCGTGTGGCCACCGACGAATATTGTACAAGGTGTCGTGGTTAGAATGAATCATCTAATTATCTTGTACATATGTACAGCGGTACCTCAAAGTACTCGGAGGTTCGGGATATGGACGTACACGGTCGCTGAAATTGATATTCGGACGCCGATTACAGGGAAATTTATCAAACATCAAAGTCCTGATTTTAACCACTCGACATATTAGCGACGAATTACACTCGTCATGAATATTATAATTTTAGTAGAATGAAAACACACCGTGTGTATAATAAAGTTCAGTTTCAATAGGAATTTCTGTTCCAATACGCAAGATAGGCGATTATCGAGTCCAAATTAATCATAATATTTGACAAAGTATTAAAGTAACAAGTAGCTAACGTTACAAGATATAGTCTCTGAAAAATTCGTAGGTCAAGGGGTTAATGAAAGCTTACGCACGATTTTAGAGCATAATTATTGGAAATATAGGTGGTGGAATTTTATGAAATAGAAAAATTCAGATACTTTTGATTCTAAACTTTGTCTTTATTTAAACACGTGGAAGGGCACGTCTTTACAGCACGAAAGAAACTGTTGGAATGACGAGAGGTCAGTGAGTCAGTGAAGAAGGATTCGTCACGTACCCATAGACCATATCGGTCCCAAACTTCGTCTAAACAATTCAAGACGGGACACAGCTGCACCCTCTTCAGCTGTGTCTCGTAAAGAAACGCAACACGCGCAGAGATGGTTTTTGTAAATGAAAAACTTTCTCTTCTTAAAAGAGAAAAAGCAACAATAATGGACCGTCATGTAGATCATAATGTACGTGGTGCAATTTTTTGTAGGTAGAAAATCCCTTTAAGGGGTTGAAATCAGATCCCTAAAATTTCAGTATTTTTTTATTGCCTAAATGCAACGTTGCCCTGAACTTTTTTGCAATAAAATGATAGGGCACTAAAAACTGAACACTTTTTGTATGAAAAGTTCAGATACATACTGAAATATAACTGTTGGATGACCAACACGACCACTCACACTGTAAACACCATAGACGCATCCTAAACCAAATTCATCCGACAAACACCCTAATCGCAGTTCCTAGTCATCCTTTACTCCGTACCTTTCCTTAGTCACCCTCTCCCTTGACCGCTGTCCTTACCATTACTCATCCTTCAAAACACAACATAAAAGCTCGGAAATACTTCCGAACGAGACAGAATTGAGTATTCACTGCCAGAGTGCAGACCATAGTTGCACGAATAAAAACCTTTAAGAATTTCTCTAAAAACGGTGTTGTCAATTCCCTTCGCTCGGAATCCAACATAACAGAAATATATATTATAATTTAGAATGGAAGAATTTCAAAGCACGCGTGGATTACGTTTGAATACCTAGCAACTGAATTAGAATAGTGAACAGTGTGCGTAGGTTTGCCGAAGGGCAAACGTATTTTTAAATCCAACAGAAGGGACACGAGGTAAGATTTTAAATAGAAATCACAGTAGACGGGTTTTTAAGATCGAACAAAAGATGGCGGAACGTGTTTTTCTTACTCCGTTTCGCAACGATGGAGATTAAAAGATCCTGGGCGAAGGTTTCCTTTGAAAATTCGCTTTACCGCATATTGAATCCCCGTCGGATAGATAATATTGAAAAGCCAATTGCTCGCTTTGCGTCCAATAAGGGGTATTCTTTAAAAAGAAATACTTACAATCGTTCGATAACATGGGTTAGATGGAATCGATGAACGGAAATTAAAGTCCGCGGAGGACACAACGGAACCGATAAAAACGATACACGGGCAACGGAACAGGACAACCGCTTTCATTATTTACCTTTTTTCGTACGCTTTTATATCTGCATCGCCTTTTTCTATTGTCCTTCTATTAAAACGTTTATGAACGCCCAGAGCGATACATTCAAACCGACAAATTTATAAATTCTCGATAAATCGTTCGAACGTGCGAAGCATTACTCTCAAAGTAAAAGAGAAATAATATGGTACAGTTGTACCGCGAAGTACGCGGAGCTGTTGGATCATCGACGTACCGCATAACACTAGAACTACTGAGGCAGTAAAAATCACTGATTACAAGTTTACATATAATTGTACAAATTTACAACGACGCATTTGTTAGGGTATTACACGCTTTTCTGTACAAAGTATAAACAAAGATTTATTGTGCTTTAATCACATGGGTTTTGCAATTGTCTACCATTTTTATTTCTTTGGTACAAATAAATACACTTTAGTCGTCGGTAGTTCTAGTGTTAATTTTAAGACTACCCTTCTCACTCTTACCACTAATTTGTATTACATTTCTAGGGTCTGTCAGTGTCCCTATAACCGACACTTGAACTATATTATTTGATGTACGAAGAATCGTAGATAAAGAAATTTTCATACTAAATTTGCACTTCGGTTTACGTAACAACACACAGACATTGTGTATTCGTTTACGCTTAATATTTCAAACGAAATATTAGGAGGTAAACGTGCTGTTGAACATTAGAACGTGACCAATGTAATTATAAAGTGTGGGACGTGTTATAATTGTAAGATATAAACACCTTATATCTGTTACACAAACCTACCATATGGAAAAACGTGTTTCTATTTAAATGTGTGGAGCTGTAGAGAGGGGGTAGGATAGGAAAAGGAAGGGTGTTTGCGTTTTGTCCTGGGCCTGCTAGTGGACTCATCAGTAAGGCTACCTAGCAGGCCCTGCCTTAGACTTGGGATATTGGAAGAAAGGTTAAAGGCGGTATATATATGGACGAGGTAGTTGGAGCGAGTACTTTCGAGAAAGCCTATTTCGTATGTCCCTCTAGTGGTGGGTGCAGGAGAGCCGCCACAAATGGAATTTTCTTTTCAAGTGACAGTAATAGAGACATCGGACTTTGTTGTATATTTTCAATTACGTAGTAATTAATCCGTCATATTTAACACGCTAAAGAATTATCATAAATAAAAGAGATGTTAACTAATGCGTACCGAATTGGAATGATTATTATGTTACGTGACTTCCGAAATAATTCCACGAAGTTGCACGATAAGCTTATAGTGGCAGTAATCGGGACGTTTACCCTAAATATAATGGTGCACGAACTTTCCGTTCAACTCGATAACAGCGAATAAGTGAATGAAGTACTGCGCGAAGCTAGTGAAGGACGAGGTATATATCGTAAAACACGATCTTGTTGTAAAGTATCCGAGGCGAAATTCGCGGCGATTTACGCCGAAGCGAATAAACATCAGCGGCGAGGGCCGTTTAGCGAGCTGGACAACGCGAAAATATCGCCGAGCCATTTGTTAACAACGAGTATTTTGCACCGTGACGCTACAACGCTGTTCCGCAACGCCGCGTCACGTTCTCATTTTTATCGGACATTTTGCCCGGCCATTGCAAAAGAACCCGCTCAGAAATTTTAACCGATCGCCGATGTCGCTTGTACCATCAACTTGTCCACTATTTTACGATCGCCCGGTGCGTTGCGCCGATATCTCGCCGTAAAACATGCCTTACCTTTTCGTATATTTGCCAAAATATTAACCTACTCTCTTTTAATATTTTTACCCAGCTTAAAATCGCCGCCGTATCTTTTATTTCATTCGTTATTTATCTCGGTGAAAAGTGAAGAATTGAATTGTATAAAAGGGAAACTCTGCAACATGGAAAATACCAAAAAAGCAACGATTCGGAATTCTTCTGGATAGCGGAAGGTAACAAAAAGTATTTTACGAATCTACGAATCTTCGAGGATCTACTGTCCCGAATGCTCGATCATGCAATCATCGTAACTCGACAGCGACGCCCGGAAACGCTTCGATCGCGGCTTTCTGGTTTAATGGCCGAATCGTTTCCTGCAGGATCGCGCGATTAGTTCGCTCCATTAGAGCGTCAGCGATTAACGCCGCGCCACCGACGACGGAAAATCGCGGTCGTGCGCGAGGAATCGTTCTTCGCGTGCATCCGGATCCATAGGGCGGTTTCCAACGCAGAAGCAGCGGGGGAAAAAAAAGACTTTATACCTGGTCGTAAAAGTGGATCAGTCGCGATTTCGTTTCCTGCTCGAGGTATAGACGCCAGAAGGTTCGATTTGAACCGAGCAGGAATCAAATCGTTGTTCGTTAGGCGCAGAAATTAAACAATTAAATTTCGCTGCTTCTTTTATGCAACATTTTTTGCTCATTTGGAACAGAAAAACAGTCACGATTATTTTAATATTCAACCCTTTGCACTCGAAGGTTCTTTTTATTGTGGAAATGTTCAACAGCTGGAAGTAGATTTACCAGAAAATTGATACGTATTGAAACAAACGTATGTATCTACATATATTAAGGAATATAATTGTTTTATTTCAATATGGAATGCATTTTGTATTGCACAAAATGTAACATTGAATTTCAAGTTTTGTACTGTTCCACGATACTATCGGAAATCAATTTCACGTTTAACTACCACAATTCTAATTTCACGACTTTCTGAAACCAATCATTTGATCACCGTCTCCATTACCGTTGCTCGTTTCGCTGCGCTCAAGGATACTTCATTTATAACATTATCAACTTTGTTTCCAAGCGAACTCGTCTTCGCTGCTATCGGTAAAGTTATCTTATTGCGTAGAAGCTTTACCAAATAGTCAATTTCTCTACTGAAAGTTCAACAACTCTTCTTTCTAATCAATGAGGATTTGTATTCGACTCGATGTTTGATTCAATTCTTGAGAAATCTCGATTATTCCGCGTGGAACAAAATAACGAGTGAGAGTTGCCTTTCGAGTGCAAAGGATTAAAATAAGTTCAATTATCTCGGATAATCATTTTCTATTTATAGAATATATAGCTGAATTTCTAATCAGGAAAATAATGACGGTTTTCAATGGAAGTGTGTAAACATTTATCGCAAAGTATTGTGTAATTATATTATACGTGGTACACGAAATTTTTTGGAACAACCAATATATAAGTTTCATTTTTTCAATTTTAATTATCAAAATATGAATTTACATAAAAATTCGCAGTCTATTAATACTTTCGCGAGTCAATGTAGATGTTAAGTTCGATCTGAAAGTATCGAATTCATTTTGACACCTAACAATTCCATTTTGAAAGCTATCACTAATGCTTCATCGATTTATGAAACTACAACCACGTTTATCGATGATAATTTTTTAACCAAGCTTTATCTACAAGATTATTGTGAGAACTACTATCATAATGACTAAAAAATATTATGAAACTCCTTTGATTGCTATTTCAATAGCTAAGTAAATGCACAAATAGCAATTATGATAAAAACAGATTAACACTAGAACTTCCAAAGTCGTCACAATGACAAGTCACTGATTTACCATAAAAATTGTATAAATTAACAAGAACACATTTTCTAGGACATTCCGTGATTTTTCGTACGATATATAAATAACAATTTACGTCAGTGGCATCACATACTTTTTTAAATTCTCTGTTATCTTTATTTCTTTAGTATAAATAAGTATAATTTTAGTCACCGATAGTTCTAGTGTTAAATAATATTCAACAAACAACTCCCTGATAAAAGAATTCGATTACTATAATTGTTACAATTAATAGCGCAGAGATTCGAGCTTCGATAACTTTGTGTAACTAATAACATCAACAAATGGAAGCAAATTCGCGTAACTTCAACAAATGGAAGCAAATTCGCGTAACTTCGAATTTAAATAGGAATATCGCGTTCCAATTGGAACAGTAATATCACCACGATCAAACTGATCACGATTTAACCAACCATTAAATCAGTTACATTATTTCGTATTCAATAATAATAGCTTTAATTTCGAGTAGAAACGGAATTGAATTGGTTAACCGCTTTTGAAATTCCGACATTGCTTTAAACATGCAATAACTAATAGCTCTTCTTGAGCTACTTGCATAGCACATTTCAGCTCTTCTTGAGCTATTATTTATTGCAAAAGTTAAATTCAAAGTTTTATGGCATTTGAGGTCCTGCGGTATAGTAGATAAAACTTAAAAACATTTACAGAGGAGTAGGAACAAATTTTGAAAAAAGATGGTTCTTTGAAAATCCTTTGTAGCCATACTACAAGACATCAAATGTCATAAAACATTGAATTTAACTTTTTTTCCATACTATATGTATATAGTTTCGAAGATATTGACAATAATATGAAATCTCATATTTTCTTTAAGGTGGTGTTTTCACTCTTACGATTGCTGCCTTACCAAAGCAAAAAATGGATCCATTAACGCTTTCGCGAGCGATAAGCGGTCAAAACGTTTAGCTGAATACGGGATATAATTTCCAAAAAACTGTAGCTAAGTACAGGAAAGTTCTGCTATTTGTAGATGATATGTAAATATAAGAAATTATACATCTCACGGTATCATGCTTATATAGCCACTTATTGTCCAAAGTTCTACAATAATAAACACTACAAATGCTTATTGAAAAAGTATATTTTGAATAAAATGAATGTTACGAATTTCTAGGTACATAAAATTTACAGTAACATTTTTACATAACAATTTGTGCCGTATTTATTAAGAACTTGAAGTATAAAATACGTTAATAAATGAAATGTTCAAATGACGTAGAACTGCGTTGCCCGTATTCAGCTAAACAATTTCAAACGACGTACGATTACTTACGTTTCCCGTGGCGAAATGGTTAACAGAATCACTTGAACAACGTTTCTGCAAAGTTTCAGATTTCTTTGCAATCTTCGAGTTGCCAAACGTTCCTTGTGAATCTTATTCTGTTAGCAGCGTCTCGCGGGGAAAATTGAAAAGCAACCTGTCGGAGAGCGAGCAGAAATTATCTAGCGTTACGTGCTGCTCCCGTTAACGACACTCGCTATTACGGAAGCAAACAGCGTTCCACAAACTTGTTCGTTCATTCGTGACCGGCGGATCGAAACATCGTCCCGATAACGGTCACTCTAATTCAGAGATCCCTGAATAGCTTTCACTTCGCTGTCCAACGCGTAACGGATCGGCGATCACGCTCGTTTCTGGCTCTGGCGACTAACGGTAGATTCTTCGATCGGAATCTGGATCGAGATGACGCGAGTCGACAGAAGGCGGCATTGAAAAGTGAAATTATAGTAAAACGCGAGGATACCGACGTTACCGTCGATAAATAAAGCTGACTAATCCCTTTATGCAATTCCTCCAACGCGATAAACTTTTCTTTTCTTCTTTTACTTTACATTTCATTGGTTAGCGAAATGTCGCGAGTCCTGCAGATTCCACGGGGGAAAAGAAGAAACGAAAACGCGCAAAAACACGTAGGGCCGTTCGTTGCAAAAAATAATCAAACATCTGCGGCGACATACGAGTAGATGTGGATGGATTGAGGTTTACGCGACGCTGCAATAACGCGGCGATATTTTATTAGAAGAAAGGACGCAGAAATATCCGGGATGCAGTCACAGCAGAGGCCGCATTCCGGTTACGAACGAAAGCAGAAAATTACGAGAGTATAAATCAGAAAAAACTTGCGGTATATGAAACGCTGGTCGTCGATACATAAAGCCGTTTTAATATTGCGGCAAAAATACGCGGCTATCGACTTTCTTGTTTCCCGTTTTGTTTCGTTAACCAAAAAAAAAAAAAAAGGAAACGAATAAAAGCTTTGGAGCGTTGGTTATTCAAAGTTTCCCTGTGTTCCCTTGCGCGGAGATCTTTCCTAACTAATTTTAAACGCGGGACGTTGAACTTGCGCCCACTCAAAAAATTCGTGTAACATCCGCGTTAATTTTTCGAGATATCGCGTGCGAATAATATGGAGCTGTAACATAAATTACGGAGTTTACCGGTCGCGAGTTTCAAGTTTCTAAGCTGGAATATTCGGAATCTATCGAATTTTTGATCGAAATTTGTAAATTGCCCTCGCAAATCATACCAAATTCCAACCCACTCCGCACTCAATTATTATAATTACAGTTGGTGTAGAAAATTATCCGATGCATAATAACGCTGAAAATTACACGTACAGTTTGTCTAAGAAGAACGTGTGTCCGAAATGCATTGTATAAAATAGAAAAAGCAAGTGTTTGAAAGTATTCTTAACACTATTCATACCACGCCCGGTCAAATGACCGGTTTTAAAATATTCGCTTTAAAATTCTACATTCATTGTTATCCCTTTCGTCTATTTAACTTCATGACAATTCTTTTATTGTTTGCTTAATCAGTTTCACACATTTTGTTTTCCCTTTTCCTTTTTCGTTTAATTAGAATGATCTATTGAATAAATACGTGTAAAACGCCGGTACGAATAGTGTTAAAAAGGCTAATAATGACTCGAATAAATGCAACGAAATACCTAAATACACCACTGGACAAAAATCATAGGCGAACTATTAACAAATATATTTTGTTATTTTATAAGTACTTTTAAGGATGACTACTGTAGGGATTATTTTAAAGTAAACCCCACGTGGATGGTTTAAAGGTGCGAGAAGGGAGGAAAACTCAGTTTGAAAATAAGTATTGGGATATGGGGTTAAATTAATTAAAATACGGTTTATTCTATATGATATGATTTTATTTAGTAACGAGAAAGGACGTCTTAACGTTACGAAGATCAAACTAAAAGTGAGGGCTTTTCTCAAGCACGTAGAAAATGTGGCGCCCAATTCAGAAAGAAAATAACGGCCTGGGTCTGCAACGTGTCTGTCACACAGGCCCTTAGACACATGGGCCAGAGGCCCATAACTCTGGTAATAGAGTTAAGGTTTTCCTTTATTACAGACCCAGTGTCTCTCAACACAAAGTTTATTTTTGCGTTAGAATAAAATAATAATCCAACAATAAGTAATGGTGGTTTATTAATAATAAAACTAACGCACAATCTCATATAAAAAAACTCTCGCTCTGCACTCGCGTCGAGAAAAAGAGTCGAATGCGAGAGGACGTTGCGAGTGCAGAGCGAGAGTTTTTTTATATGAGATTGTGCGTTAGTTTTATTATTAATAAACCACCATTACTTATTTTCAAACTGAGTTTTCTTCCCTTCTCGCACCTTTAAACCATCCACGTGGGGTTTACTTTAAAATAATCCCTACACTACTATTACTGTGGTTGTTTAATTAACTTTTACGAAGCATTTGACGCAAGAAGTACGAATAACGTTAAAAGGTTATTGATTAATTTGAAATTGAGATTGGATATTGGAAATTGTATTAAGCTATATGCAACGATGATGCATTTTAGACTCGCTATTAAATTAGTGGGCCATAACATTTTACGTATACTTTCGAAACGTATATTGATCATTGGGCAAAAGACAATCTTATTAGACAGACTGTAACGTAACGAAAATATTGGAAGAGCAGGCGTTAATGGATCATGAATAACTTTTATAAGTACACATGACTTAAGTTTGCGAATGAGTATGCACATACGATAATACAGCAGCAATTGATTATCTCTTGTATAAATTTCGCAATATGAATTATTTATCACCGGATTGCGAATCTTTATACATTTATGGTAAATTTCAATGTGCAAAAACAGTACGGAATGCAGGATGCGTAAGATCTGCAAAAGTACGCAAAATATTCACAATAAAATGCATATCGCAACATTTAAAGAGCGAAACCAAACCTTATTTAGATCCCATTTATTTATTCTTATTTATGGAAGCATAAATTTGCATACGAATTTGCAGTCCACTAATTGCTGTTCGAATACGTTTCCTACTGACTAATTCTACTAACTACGTAAACTGATTTCATAGTTTCTTTCTATGATTACTATACTGCGCATTTACGAGAAAATGAAACGTGCAAGAAACTACAGAATGCAAATAATACGCAAAAATACGCGAAACGTTAAAAGTGACGTACAAATTATTAAATGTATCAATGAATAATCCACTTTTTTTGTTTAATTCGTCATTTATTTTTTAGCAAACTTAGATACTTGATCTTAACCTGTTAACTGGGTTATTTCTTAGTCAGCATTTTTCTATACACGCAGAATTTAAAATCAACGAAATGAAATTGATATTGGTTAGGGAAATTTTAATCGTTACGATCACAAGTATAAATCAACGCATTTCTTATACAAATATCACGATGCTTTAAAAATTTATGAGTTCCTAAGAAAATAAAATATTGCTTCTAAACGATTGATAATTTATAAAAAGATCATTTGAACTTAATTATTATTTTTGCCAGCAGCGCATAATATAACGCCAAAATTATAACCCGTCATCCCCAGTTAAACATAATTGCTGTTATTTATTACATTCTTTCGGCAAGTTATAAATTCCTATTCGGATGGAAAAACTTATTCTTTTAATAAAGTAAATTCATCGACCTATTTAAAAATAGTGGATTACTTATCGCTACAATTAATATAATATTCGTTGGGTAAATCAAGGCTCCATTTGTAGTCCATTTTCTTAATTTTATTTACAAAGATACGAATTTGCATAAACGTCCGCGGTCTAGTAATTGCGATTGAATTGACAGATTGCAAGAAACGCTCGGACTCCACGTGGTACGACCAGTAGTCGGAAATAAGTTGACGCGAGATTTCCATGCTTTAGTCACCAGTTGCTTGGAAGCAGCATACAGAAATACGACGCGTGCACGTGTCACGGTCCATTCAAGAGACCGTAAACACGTCCGTCAATCTTTCGAGCCTCGATTCGCATTAATGCATGCAGAGTAAACGGCCTGTGTGGGAAGCAATTCGAATTTTCCGCTAGCGCTTCATCAATTCGCGTCCTACGCATTGAGAAAACCTTTCATACGTTA
Source organism: Eucera pruinosa (assembly GCA_028830335.1). NCBI lineage: Eukaryota > Metazoa > Arthropoda > Insecta > Hymenoptera > Apidae > Eucera > Eucera pruinosa. Next base: position 15,575,279 of record JAMYCR010000005.1, read on the forward strand.
CAAGTATAAGAAATTCTCGAGTTCACGCGTTTACAAATTGCGCGATATCGTAGAAACTTTCTCGCCAATTCGATTCCATGCATTTGAGAAAATTGCGAAACATTTTTTGCGAATTTTTAACGAATCTTTTAGAGACCGAAGTACAGCCAGTCACATAGGTTTAAATTTGGAATATTTACGTATTTTAGGACATACACTTGCCAGTCACTCCTTTTACAGGGTGAACAAAAATCGTGTAAAAAAACAAACAAAAAATCAAAGAAATATCGATTGGCAACAAAGTATAGAGGTTGTGTTAAAAAACACAAACTATACAAGAACTAATTTAAAACATAGAAATTCAGTCACCGAAGCGTTTCATTTAATAAATATAGTACGTATAATACGTTACTGAATAAACAAAATATGTATAAGTACAATAAGGTAAAGGAAAAATTTGTAAATGGTAAAACGATGTGTAAAAAGTTACTAAATTGAAGCAAAATGATAAGAGAATACATAATGTGCCGCTGCGAATAAATCGTGTTAATGGAAACCGTGTAACTTTGAAATCGTGTGAAAGAAAAAGTACCTTGTAAAAGGAGTCCCAGGTGTATTTTAAAATAATAAAAATGACGTGAAAATTCACGAGAATTTAAAAGTAATTTACTTAAGTAATTATTATCAATGAAATTGGTTCTATTAAACGTATCAATTGTCCGTCAAATACATTATAGATCAAATGTTCTATCATTAATCTATGAACATATTCCATTAATATTTACATACGCGATGTCAATGCAAACGAACCAATGTAATCATTTACCCATGAAAGGAAATCTGCGGAGTAATTAAGTGTTGAAGAAGCTCCGTATGGCCTTCCTATTAAGAGATAATTTGTAACTCTTCTGAAGCATCGCGCCTAATGACTCGTGGAAATCATTGGAGCGCGAGGCACTGCTTTGCGATTTACCCACAATGTAAGACAAATATCTGTTTTACGGAACGACTGAACAGCATTAAGAGTCACTTTCACTCACATGAGCTCCTTGCCACGCTGTCTAATTAACGTGTTTACGGGAAGAAGTAAGAAGAACTGAGAACAAGCTACGGAAACGAGTCGAATTGCGCGGTTTTCAATCCGTAAACTCGTCACAGAAAAGGAATTCACAGTGAGGCAGGCAAAAGTTTATTTTCATCCGTGTCGAAAGGGAACTTCCGCAAGCTTCAGGATCAAAGGATCCTTGCTACGAACTTTCCATCATTTACGTGGCATTGTACGCTAATTAGTACTGTACGTGGATTACTTCACTATATGCAGTATTTATATACCTCATATATACTACGTGTAATTAGTGTATACTTTGGTATATACAGTGAAAGCCGCTTGTTACGACCATTTTGGGACTTGCACGTTTTAAGAAGAATAACTGGCTGATACCGTTACGCGGAGGACCAAAAATGTTCATTATTGAACTGATTTTGTTACAAATAGATATAACTAGACTGCGGATATAACTATATGCGCTTATGGCAAATTTAAACTTATATAAGTACTTGATATTGTTAAAAAAAAAGGCGGAAAACTTAGCAAAAAAGGTGGACTTTTTATTGATCCACCTAACAGTTACAACAATAAGTTTTGCATACTTAAATACACACACGTAGACTTTTGCCAAGCGGTATGTTCGATTTATGTACATATATTCTCTGCAAGAAAAATCTGTGCTGACCATAATTGAAATTCAAGTTACTACTAACCCACTCGTTATGCGATTCGTGTTAAACTAATGAAGATTTATAAATATCTTACAAAAGTTTTGAAACGACTTCACGGAAGCATTTTTCCAGAATTTCAATTTCGTCACTCGAATGCCTCTTGCATCCACCAAGATGTACGATTCTACATATTTTCAAACAAAATGTACTAACATCTGCTTTATTATTTATCTACGATTTATATCTCCGATAATTTTCTGCGAGTGCCAATAATTTTGTGACTCGCTGCGCGTAAAAATGTTATAGTAAAATATTCGCATGCATTCTACCGTATCTAACGGAGCACGTTGCAGTGGAGTAGCTGGCACGGGCCATTGGAATTGTTTACAAAGCCGCGCCGGCGATCGCTGGCATCGTAGCCTGTTAATAAGGGCAATAACGCGGACAAGAATCCGCCTGCAAACACCGCCGTTATTCACCGCGTGTTAACCGTTCGCGATAGTATTTCGCGTTACATTTACCGTAAACTCGTTCAATTTCCAACAGCCTCCGCGTGGCACGTGAACACGGGTCACGTGACCGTTCCGGATTCAAACGTGGGATAGTTGCATGCCACGGATAGAGAAAACTTGTTTTTATTACATTGTAATTGAATGGAATGTACATTGTCGATGCACGCCTATAGATATCGGCTCGGCGTTTAACACGAACGCTACAGAAAAATATTCAAACGGAAAATACTATCGATATCGACGAGGAAACTTTCTTCTCCTACGTTATCAAAATTTCGGGGTCTACATCACACAAACACAAGCAACGTACACAACGCGAGGCTGTGCACTATGCAAAAAAACTAGCTATCGTCCGGAATTGTAAACACTAGACGATCGTGTTTAGAGGAATGTTACGAATGCTTCCACTCGCGTACAGCAAGGTCGCGCGAATCGGAGTGACGCGTGTACGTGCATCGTATAAGGGAGGTTTCGCATGTTTTTCGCGTGGGGCTGCGCTCCGATCGACGCACATGGCGACCACGATCACGGTAGCGAAATTAAAGCTATATTAAATGATGATTCACTAATATACCTTGGTGTCCCGCGACGTGTGGTAGTAGTAAACAAAGGCGAACATCCACGCGCATGACAGCAGCAACACAATTTTCACATTTCGTCGCATCTCTGCCGTGTATCTTGTCCGTCTCGCCCCTCGGCCTTGCGTCCCCTCGACGATCACGTCCCAGTTTCCTCCCTCGCACGTCCACGTTTCACGAGCGGTATTTCGTTCGCAAAAAACGGAGCACGCACACCCGCGGCCGACTACGCACCGTAACACCGTGGAAGAACACCACCAACGCGAACGAACCGGCAGCCGAAGCCATACTGTCCGGCTTCGACGAGAACGGCGGCTATGCAATCTCTCAGAACGCGGCTTAGCTTCTCGATCCCCGCACCAGGGATCGCTGCGAGCGCAATAGAGACGCCCACTGGACTCACTGGCGCCGAATTTTAAATCGTTCGATGAACCGCGAATATTTGTATCGGTATTACACGAAGCATAAGATAAACTGTTCATTGTTTCATGAAGTATTTCATACGAAAGCGGAACTAACGATTCATTTGTCACTTCGCGAAATAAATTATTTGTTATACTATACGATTAGTGGTTATTTTTGGGTTTGTAGTAAATAGTTCTTCGACGCGTTATTTCTCTCGTATTTTTCGAATTTGTACATAACATTCTGCAGATGTTTACTCGTATGCGATTAAAATCGAGTAAACGTGAATGTGTTAGAATAAAATAGAATGGCCTTCCAATCTGTCATATGTGCTTGATACGTTTATAGCCAATGCGTTAATATGTAATACACCTCTCTTTATATTATTATTGTTTCTTACTAACATTATTGCACACTATTGTATTATTATTTTTTATTATACTTCGTAGATCCGCTGTTATTTAGAAAAACAAATTTCTAGTTAGCAAATAAATGTTACTTTCTCAAATAATAATCAGTTCAATTTCAAATTACTATGTAACTCCTTATTCTGTTCATTCTTCAATTGTTAAAAAGTTGAAGTTGGATATTTACTTACTATTTTAACACGGTGTCGGATAGAAAATGCTATATTACGCGTAATTTGTATTCGATGAAAGTTAACTTTGTAATTTGATAATATAGTTACAGCTAAAATTACAATTTATTAAAAATACGCGAAGTTCTTTAAATTCCAGACGAATTATAACGCATAAAGTATGATACAATATTGAAATGTTGTAAAGAGAAAAGTTAATAAAACAGTTTCGCGATGTTCCATTAGAACCGTTTCATTTAACGCATGAATTCATTAATTTATTACACACCTTGCGCCACAATCCCCCTATTATAATTAATCCTACCGTAATTAATGCAACATTCGTTAAAATTATACTTTCACCGTAGATGGTGCTTTAAAAGCATATTAAAAGTTCGTTACGCAATTAGAAACGTTTACAGAACGTTTTAAAGCGGAGGAAATTCTGAATCAAAGACCGACAGAAGAAAAGAATTATCTTAAAGATGAGTTAAAAACCCATTACTAGATTTGAATCGAACGATCTAATTTCCAATATTAGATATCGAGTTTCAATTAGAAGATTCCTACTATGGTACATTTATTTTGGAAAACGGATTAAACGTAGCAGCATCGCGTTAGAATGGATGTGTAACCGATACTGGGTGGATTTCGATAAGTTTCTCAAATACGCCCACTTTTGGTCGCGAGATACGTTCCGTTTCCGATCATTCGATGCAGTTCACAACGAATTTCCCGACGAGAACGATCGTGTGTGGCATCCGGCAGGAGATGCTGCAGTAAACTTCGATCATGTCAACGAAATCGCAATGGTTGCTCTTAACTTGCTTGGGATTTTGCACGGCATGGATGGACGAAAGGTTTGGAGAACGCAATTTCCGGCAGATGCGATCTTTCCTAGAAAAAAAGAGAGAGAGAGAGAGAGAGAAAAAAAAGAAACTTTCAGCGAGCAACCTCTGCATAAACGTAATTTTTAACGCGTTGCAGGCCTGTGCTGGAGTCTCGGGACGGAAATCTGTTCATTTCCGCCGCCAAGGACAGGAACATCACCCTGAAGATCCTCGGGGATGGTTACGTGAACGTGAACGAAATTAATTTGCTTCACGTCGCAAATGCGGTACCCGGCAATATTCTTGAGAATCGAAAAATGGATGATTTTCTCGTTGATCGCATTGGTAACGTCTTCTTTTCAGGCGGAAAGCGCGACGCGTCTGATCGAGAGATGGAAAACTGGATATTTGGCAGAGGTGGAGTCTAATGTACGCAGATTAACGCAGATTATAGAAGGGCCGGATGGTTTAGAGAAAAGGATGGCCATGATGAGAGCATTCGGAGACGGGAACAATACGATGCAACCGTTCGTATCATTGAGAAATCAGGTAAGTATGGAAGAAAATTTCCTGCAGGAAGATCCATTCTGATTTAATTTATCATTTGCAGTCTGGCACAGGGGTGAACATAAAGATTCGCATGCTGGTGCATCGAGTACGTATGCAAATTTAGCTGAGAGTTGACGGATGATACGGTACCCTTTCCTTTAAATGTAATGAAATTTTGTTTAGGTACGACGAATGGAAGAGAAAGTGAAATCGATAGAGGCGAAGTTGAAGTTAAACGAGTGCAGTAGCAACCCTTGTTTGAATGGCGGCACGTGTCAGGATCTTTACGACGGATACCAGTGCAATTGTCCATCAAATTGGGAGGTAAGTAACGAAATAATTACCCTTGTACTTATTACTACCTTTATATACATAATTCTATATAATTACACTTATTACAACCTTTCATCCCGAAGAAAACATACATTAACACTGAAACTACCGAGCCTCTCAAAATGACCGGTCAATAACTTACTATAAAAGTTATATAAACTTGTAGCAGTGCATTTTTGAGAATATTCCACGATTTTCTGGACAAAGGTTCGTTTCACTTGCGACATATATTTTTTTCAAGTGTCCATCAATTTCATTTCTTTGATACAAGTATACTTCAGCCATTTCTAGTTTTAATGTTAAGCAGCGACCAAATAATATTTCAATATAATTGTTCCGATAGTTTCTTTATGAGCAACAACTCCTAAATTATCTTCTACTAATAAAATCTTTGGAAACAGGATTTGTCCACGATATGGACCTTGATATAGTTAGTATCAATGTCATTTATAAAAAAATAAAGGTGGCATTGACTTTATATAGAAGTTTCGTTGAAGGTCGATTTTCTTCCGAAATATTTTTTCGTCAGATTATTGGAGGCGTCTAAAAAAAAACATAGCTCCAGTCATGTGCCACAGCCTGTAGAATCGGATGCGTGGAAAAGTATCGTCGTCCCTGAAGGATTAAACCAAAGATCTATTTTTTTCTCCTTTCCCTTAATGAGAACTTCTCGTGCTGATATTGCAGGGTCCAAATTGTATGGTGGACGTAAACGAATGCATTCGATTACTAGGAACGGACCTTGGATGTCAAAATGGGGCCACCTGTCACAATCTTCCGGGATCATACAGGTACCCCTCCCACCTTACCGCTTTACAATTGTTCCACATTCGCACGCTCTGCTTCGTTTTGCCTATTCCACATTTCAGGTGCGACTGTACTACAGGATGGTTCGGCTTGCATTGCACAAAGAAGACTTCTATCTGCAATACGCAAAATTCTGAAGAACTCTGTGGCCACGGCGTTTGCGTGAGCAAAACCGGCTCTCCACTCGGTTACACTTGCATTTGCGACCAAGTACATACAATTCGATACTTAATTTCACCTCTGTGCCAGGTTCGACACGAGAAAGAACGAGACATTTCCCGTAACTCTTTTTATTTAAAAAAATTGTAGAAAATTGTTCTCTAAATCTTGTACATCATCTTTCACAGCCGCTTCTTAGTTTTTCGCTTTCCAATCTTGGTCACCGAGCTACAGAGATAGTCTCGTTTTTTTCAGTGTCAGACGTGGTATGTGATTAGTTCCTGCGTGCTATGAAAATGTTCCGTTTTTGCAGGGTTGGCAAGCCGATGGCACCAATCCAGCTTGTATCAAGGACGTGGATGAATGCGCCGGAAACCACAGACCTTGTTCCGTGAACCCTTGGGTTGCCTGTCGAAATGCTCCTGGAACATTCTTCTGCGATTCTTGTCCTCGTGGTTACACGGGGAATGGTTATTACTGCACCGATATCGACGAGTGTCAGCAGGATAATGGTGGCTGTAGCACGTCTCCCAGAGTTCAGTGCATTAATACAATGGTAATTCGCGAAATTTATAAGTCCCTAATAGTAGATCACTTAAACATCGATCGTTTATTAACCACTCCTTCGGGTCAAGGTGGCAGCAAAGGTCCCACATAAATTTAAACTTAGCATGCTTCAATGTGTATCGATACGATTATAGTGGAACCTAGTTTAAACGAGACTCCGTATTATCCGAAGTACTTTGATATATACGACGATGTCCCGTTTATTCGAATCGGTCGTGCATTATCCGAGATGGGAATCAAATTACGTATATTCGGATCAGCCGATTACACGAATTCGCAGGTACTTTTCTTTCAAAGAACGCTGCCTTGTTATTTGCTTTTAAAGTTGTCGCGAGTTTCAAACAAAAATGGAATGACAATAGTTAAGAAAGAAATATGTTATCTGGCTGTCATATGAACAGCTTACCAGTTATGACTTATTATTCATTACTGTACGTAACGATTTATGTGTTACCAATCGGTCTCTCCGTATTATCCGAGTTTACAATTATCCAATGTTGTTTAAGTCCGCATTACCTCGAATAATCGACATTATACTGTGTCTAAAAATTCACTTAATCCTATATCTATTTATTGATTTCGAAGAATGGTTAAATAACGTATTCGTAGAAGGTACCGTAGCACATTTATACATAGTAGTTTGTTACATTGACACTTCAATGCTATGGAACTTTGGTATCATCGAAGTTTCGTATATTGGGCCGCGTTGCTGTGTTGGAACATTGAAAGCTCATAATAAAATTGTGTACTTCGATTGCTAACAGGGTTCGAGGATGTGCGGCCCCTGTCCCACGGGGTACCGTGGCGACGGTGTAACCTGTATCTACGTTGGTAGTTGCGCAATTAACAACGGTGGATGTCATCCATTAGCCACGTGTGTAGAGAATCCAGCACTCACGAGCGCCTACGTGATCTGTCGTTGTCCAGCCGGCACGGTGGGTGATGGAATCGGTCCGAACGGTTGTCAATCATCTCCCGCGGTGTCAGGTAGTTCACCATGCTCCAGTAATCCCTGCGCGCACGGCAGGTGCGTCGCCACTGCAAACGGACACACTTGCGTGTGCTACAGTGGATATACTGGTAAGAATCTTCTTGTTACGATTGCTTTAGGATTTTATCGGTGGCATTAGCTACTCGCTCGCTTTAACGTTGGATCAAACACGAGATACAGGATAGATCTATCATACGATGTATTTACTCGTCGCTAGACTGAGAATGTTTATGCATTTGCAGCAAATCCAAAAATGCGAAAAAAGCAGCACGATGCACGCGACGCGTAAAATGCAGAAAATAATTGAAAGTAGGGAACTCGTTGTGATACTTAAAGGGTAAAATTAATGTCTAGTTTGATTCTATTCTTCCTCAGCTGTTGGTACAAAGATTTGAATTTGCGTAAAGATCCACAGATTATTTATCATACTGTCCGGGGATAATTTGGATATAATATTCACCAGTGGTGGGATTCTATCAGGAATAATGTATTACACATGATTCATCCATACGCAATTGTTTCAGGAATTGACTGTAACATTTTAATTGATCCTTGTAACCCAAATCCCTGCAAGAACACTGGTCGCTGCGTGATTTCCAATGGCCAGCCGACATGTGATTGTCCTTCGACGCACACCGGAATCAGATGCGAAACGCTACGACAAACCTGCGGCGGTGTTTCCCGAAATCCCGTGGGACATCTCGAGTTCCCGATCGGCGGCAACGTGTATCAACACGGACTGAGTTGCGCCTGGGTCTTGGTCACTAACAGCTCGCTAGTGTTGAACGTTACATTTACTCGTTTCAACGTTGAGCCATCGATCGACTGCAAGTATGACTTTCTACAGGTAAGATTTTTCATCGCGTCTCTATTTCTACTCCTTTTCACCGTGTATCGCTCATAATCTCATAGCACGCTTTATGGCCGATAGAACACCTTGAATCGTATTTTCATCGGTGTTAATAATCTTAAAGATTTCATGGATTTTTCTACTTCATTTGCATGTTCGAGACAGAATCTTATTATGTGTTTTGCATAATTGTGAGATCTCTCACGTCCAGTCTTAAGTTTTTCTTTGTTAAACCAAGGACTCACACCCGTTAATTAATCAATAAATATATAAATAAGAAAGTTTAATAGATTGCCTACAGGTTCAGGTTTGAACCTAAAACAATAAGATGCCGTTACAGCATTGCGTCGTTATGAAACTAGATTGAATATTCTGTCGTTTGTACCTTTTGTTCTAAAGCCAAACTCTCTAATGTCCAAAGCTTGAAAAGATTCCAAAATTAACTGTTTCAAACCGTTATATAAAAGTTCTGATTGAAACAGTTATGAAGCACTTTTATCACGAATAACTGTTACGAAGAACCTAATATATCGGCTTAAGTTAAGTCCTTGCATCAACCCTCATATAGATCCTTACTTTACATTCATAATCCTTTGACTGGTACAATTAAATTGACCATAAATTAATAGTCATGCAATAAAAGAGCATGACGAAGTAGTTTGCTTCGTACGTATAACGAAAACAGTCCTATAATTGCATAGCAATTATAACAGTTAGGTATTCGGAACAAAAGTTCTTCTCAATCGTTTCAAGAAATGTTCTCAACATCAGTTTTCGAACTCTGCTAATGTCGCGCTCTTGCATCCGTTACTTATACCATCCTTACATTCTCGCAAGAATTCGCGGTATCGATTAAACCGTTAATTGCACGACACGTTTCAGATACACGATGGTAGAAACGCGGGTAGCCAGATGATCGGCAGATTTTGCAATAACACTTTGCCGAACGGAAATGGAAGTATCGTGTCTTCCCACAATTCTTTGTACTTCTGGTTCCACTCCGATGGCAGCATATCTCACGACGGATTCGCGTTCCATTGGAACAGTATCGAACCCATTTGCGGCGGTACGTTATCAGACGATTACGGCACGATCAGCTCGCCAGGATCACCCGGCAGGTATCCGCCGAATAGAGACTGTTATTGGCAAATCAATGTTAAACCCACCAAGAGAATCCAGATTCATTTCGGACAGCTGATGCTTGAAGCGCATCCCACGTGCGAAGCTGATTTCCTTCAGGTAACGAGTCCTTAATATCTTACTTGTAATTTTAATAAAATATATGTAGTTACGTATTAATACTTCTTTATTTTTTTTTGTATCGAGTTGGAAAGAAAATTCGTGGCGTTTCTTAAACAAAATTGAATGATAAAATTCACGCAATTGTGCTTAATTTTATTCTACTACGTATTTGCCTTTTTATTGCGTTAGTTGTTGCGATATATTTGGTAACTTAAAGATTTCATCCTTCTTTTATTCTACTGGCGCCTATAGGCGCCGATCGTGATGAAAGGGTTAAATTTTATTGTTTCCTATCTCGAATTTATATGTGCACAGATCAGTACAATACACAACGAACAATTAGGACTTTACTGTAATCATACCCGTCCGCCACCACTGGTGGTACCAGCTTCGGAAGCTGTGATTTATTTCCACTCCGACAGCGCTGGTCAAGATGCTGGCTTTCAAATTCACTACTCGGTTATCGAAGGTAATTCAAATTTCGCGGAGATAAGATATAAATTATTGAATTTAATGGAAAATTTCTAGATTTATTACTAGATAATACTGTAACATTCCGGTAAATAATCCTCTAGTAGGTATTTTTTTTTATTTTTACACTTCCATTCGGTATTTCGCAGATAATAGATATTAATTGATATTAATTTCTGCAAACAGTTTCTACAGAAACGAAATAAATGAGCGAAATGCATGTGTATATACGCCGAGTAACTTTTGCATAACATAACAAACATTAATTTTCTAACTTATCATTATATCAAAACACTTGAAGCTTTATTTCAACAACAACATGACATTTTATTATTATACACTTCGGATTAATTTACCCGCGAGTAACTATTTTGCAAGTATCATTTATTATTATGCTAATCCTCCACATCGCGCCACAGTCAAAGAATTCAAGATATTAACGTTTACAAAATTGTCTGATAATAGTTGTGACGTATATTTTTCAGGCATTCCTGGCTGCAATGACGTGTACACTGCTCCTTCCGGTACAATTCGCAGCCCTTCAGACGCAGACAGTAACGCAGAGCTGGAGTGCGAATGGAGAATTCAGATGCCTGCTGGGCAACGCGTACAAATCACCTGGTCCAATTTCGATCTAGCGAAAGAATGTCGTCTTGAAAACATCGCGGTACGTATTCTCCAATTGCGCTTTCTTCTCCAAACTCAAACATATTCGCTAAAGATGTGCAAGAATCCGAAAATATCTAAGCTTTTACTACGTTCAATTCACGATCACTAATGAAATTTTACGAACGTTAGAATAAATAATAATTAGGCTGGCGATATATAAATTTGGTTACCTTTCTTTTTTATTAAGCATTTGAAACCTCATTTGAGGTTTACTTCTGGTGTAAACATATCTACAATGTTTTATATTATAGACATAAATAACTAATATATTTATATTAGTGTTCAATATTATAGTTATTCACTAAGTTATGTTACTTTAAATTTGAAGATTACAGTTTCTCGAAAAAGTGAGAATACGCGAATATATGCATTGTGATACAATGTGATTTGCATATTGGACTGTTGTTACTGCAATTACAGTTTGTATCATTTATGATACCAATGCGGGAGAGAAATGAAGCGAATTTGTATTGATCAACTCTGCACCGATTCATTTTTAGCGTTGTCAAATGGAAAAAGTCGCCGTTTCAGTAGTGCTTAATCAGATTTAATTGTGGCTAATTTTGCATTGTTTAATAATACCCTATGTGATCACGTTTACATCCACTAGTAAAAAAATTTGGTATACTTAAATCTAACCAAGTGACATTGAAATGCAAATATACAATGGTGTATGAATACTGTTCGTAGCCACTGTTACTTTTCGATTCCTTCCGGAAGCGACACAATCATTATCGGCTTCTTGCACGCCTCTAATATTTACGCACACATTTTGACACGATTTCTACATCAGGTTTACGACGGTGCAACAAGTACATCTCCACTACTCGGCCGATATTGCAACGACGTTATTCCTCCGCCCGTCAGATCCAATTCTAACGTAGTGTTGATTATCTTCAACTCGTTCTTGTATCATAAAGGCTCCTTCAGCCTCTCCTACAGCGTTCTCTGCGGAGGTACGTTCACCGAAGGAGGAGGAATCATTCAATCTCCCAGATATCCGGAAGTGACACGCGGTTCCGTCACGTGTGTTTACGAGATCAGGCAGCCGTTGAAAAAGAGGATTGTTCTGAATTTGCTGGACGTCGACATTGACGTACCGTACTCATCTGCTTGCCTAGAAAATAGCTTGCAAATATTTAATGGCGCTGATGAGAACGCGGAGAGACTTGCCAATCTTTGTGGCACCGACGCTGCTACGACCACGGATTCGTTGACTTATTATTCAACCCACAATGTTATGTTCATCAAGTTCTCGAGTATGCAACGGGAACACGGGCGCGGCTTCAAAGCGAATTACACGGTTATCGAGAACAGTAAGTAGAATTTTGTGATTGTAAAATAATAGAACATACAGTGGTTCACGAAAGTGTTCGAACGTTATATTGTAAAGAAGTTCTGTTCGCTTATGAGTCTTCACTCTAGTAGCTTAGCAAAATAACGTTAGAAGGCTTAACGGAATTAAACCAAATGATTTAGAAAAAGTTCGTAGACGTCAATTAACTCAGTACCAGAGTTAAGGAAACTCCAATGGAAATTTCCTTGTCACATGTTTATATTCGTTGATCACAACTGCTGATAGATTTTTATGAAATAAAAAGAAGGAGAGAAAATCTTATAAGTCTGATTTTATGTATGTAAAGTATAATGAGTTGCATATGAAACAATTTTTTGTCGACGAAAAACGTCTTTGAGGGGATGAAACCAAGCCCCGAAAATACAACATTTTTCCATTAATACAATACAATTTTTCCTGGGACCTTTTTTGCTATAGAGTGATCGAGCACTAAATCCTGAACATGTTTTGTAGGAAAATATTTACTCTGCTTCGAATCATTGCGAACTTACAAGGAAAATGAAATTCATTGCAATTGCAGGCTCTCTAATGGTTTGAAATAATCTGAGACCATCTAAAATTTACAGCGCTATCTTCTCTTTTGTTTTTCAAATACCGCCACTTAATCTACCCTATCACTGTATGACACAAAATAAACTATACGATGGATAAATTGTACGATACAGAACTATACGCTGTCCGTAACAATCCATAATATAAAATAAAATATACGTATATATATATATACTTTTACAACATTACATAAATCAATACTAGTAGTCAATGCTATTGCTCCTAACACCTTCTAGATTCCCTACACTATCCTCTTTCATATTTGGCACCGAACCAAGTAATTGATTGAAACGTGCTTGTAATTTCTTTGACGTTACGAAGAATCGAATCTTGTGAATCGAAAGTAGATCAGTTTATTTCCCAGAGTTAACGAACTAACCAGGTGATTTGTTTTGAAGGATGCGGAGGGTTGCTGACTGAACCCAGTGGAACTATTCAAACACCGACATCCAATGCGTTCTATCATAACAACGAGGAATGCATCTGGACGATACAAGCTCCTGTAGGACATTCAGTGATGCTCACATGGCTGTCTTTCGACTTGGAGACGAGTATTCGCTGCAGGCACGACAACGTCAAAGTTTACGAAAAATACATGACGGCGTCCAAAGATCTGATAGGAACGTGCGTATGAAATATATAAATATACACTTGCGCAGCGTAACTATAGCGCCACTATAATTTTGGAAAATTTCCGAATGTTTATCAACGACTTCTAATACTAGAAAACCTTGGAAATTGTTGCCTTTTATTCGCTCGAACAATCATATCTCTCGAATAAAACGACAAGATAACGCCACGATACATAAAAATCGAACGACAATGTTTGAAACAGGGTTTGAAACATTTAACGTTATTGAAATGGACAGCACGTTAGTCAGATCAAAATCGGATAATTGCGCAGCTAAAGAAAGCCGTGATTGTATCGTGAAATGAAACCACCGAAGAAATTTTGGAAACAAAACTAGCAGCGTTTGTCAGTTAATAGAGAGCAAAGGAGGTCCCGTTCATTATTACAATTTCCCACCCTATTCACTCGAATTATAATTGATCCGTGTCGTTAGAAATAATTATCGTAATTACGTTCTAATTTCTGCGCTGCTATAGTTATGCAGTACCTGTAAAATGTATACGTTACTGTTAAATTTTGCCTTAAATGAATGTTATATTCGTCTTATCGTCATTACTATCGTTTCTCTTTAGTAGCCTTTTTCTATTTAATAGTCTTAATTTTTAAACAATAATACTAAAAACCCTGAAACGTTAAAGAATTGTAGTGATGCTACAATTATGCTCCGCAGTGAAACACGCTTATTATAATCACTTTAAGGCTTACAATTTTTATAAGAATCAGGGCTTGAAAACTGTTATAATATCAATCCTGGTTCTTAAAACAGATACGAGGAACCTTTATTTCGAACAACTGTTACGAATAACCAAAATTTCTTAGTATATCTAGACACAATCGAATCATCGATGTTAAACGAAGCCTAAATCAACGTTAAACGTTTCAGTTTCTGTGGCTCAAAGATACCACCGGTGGTCTTGACGCAAGGGAATACGATGACGGTGGTTTTCTTCACGGACTCGTCGATAACTCGCGAAGGTTTTATCGCATCGTACATTTTCGTGGACGCCAGCAAAGTTTGCGGTGGCCATTTTATTAAAAGCACCGGCGTGATAAAGTCGCCGAATTATCCCGACCTGTATCCGAATAAAAAGGAGTGCGTGTGGGTTATCGAAGCTCCGAGCAAACAGAGAGTTATTCTTAACATAAAGCATTTCGAACTGGAGCATCATTGGAGTTGCATCTTCGATTATCTGGAGATCAGGTAAACTTCACCTTTCGCTATCTAAAACGGTATGCCGAAAAATGCAATCGCCGATACAGTGATAATTTAATTGCTTCTTAGAAATGGCGGATACGCCACTTCTCCGCTGGTGGGCAAATACTGTGGAACGAACATTCCTACGGAGATCATAAGTCAGACAAACCAAATCTTCTTGAGGTTCGTGTCAGACCAGTCGAGAGACTTCAGTGGATTCAGCTTGGAATGGGACACTACAGAAGGTAAAGGAAGAATTATTTCAGATACCATTTGAACAATTCGTAACCAGACTGCGGATATTTATTTGTTTATGATTAAACGGGTAATCTCTTTGGTATAACGATAGAATATCCACCTCGGCCTCTTTTTACGCGCTTTCTTTACACATTCTACTCACTTCTACGCGATTCTTCTATATATTTTATTTACCCATGTGGTTTTCTAAGGCACGACAGTTTATGTGAAATTAGAGGAGGGGGGTAATTATGTCATCGTTTTAACGAAGTGTTCGAAAAATACAGGCTTACGAAATTTGCAAGTTTCGACGATTTTTACACTGCAAACGGTTAACAATTATGTTAACCCTGCAAAAGGTTAAAACTCCGAAGCTTGAGAAGGATTATTTTTCTTACAAACTTGGCGATTTAAGCGAGTTCACTGTTGTTCATAATATCGATGGCGGTTTTGTTGCATATTACAGGCTGTGGTGGAACAATGACCGCCGCAAGTGGCGATATCATATCGCCGAATTATCCGCAACAGTACGTGCAGCTAGCAGACTGTTATTGGAAGATCGCGGTAGCAGCAGGCAGTTTGGTGCGATTGGTAATAGTCGACCTGCAATTGGAGACTCATGAGATGTGTAAATTCGACTACATCGAGATATCCGAGGGGATCGATCGCCGGAACAGCCAGAGATACTGTAACAGCCCTTATCCGAAAGTGATCGAGACAAAGTCTAACACGATGAACATTCGGTTCCGCAGCGATTTCACGAATTCCGGGCGCGGTTTCCATCTCAAGTATGAAACACGTGAGTCGATTCTCTCAGCAAGCCGTATTAAACTTTGCTCCCTGAATGAAGTCGGTATTGACCCGTCTACGAAAAGTGCCTTGTGCACAACAGCCATTCTTGTCGTGTACCGTAATTACTTATATTCGTCTCTGTTTTACTTTCTGCGCGATTTACGAGCTTGTCATTGTGGATACTTTCAAAATATAGTATAGTATTCAATTAATGGAATCGAAGTAATAATTAGCGGGCTTGTAGACGTAAATTTTAGTAGTAGTTGAGGGTTAAACTGTTTACAAACTTGCTTTATTATTTATTACTAGCAAATCGAAAGCCACAGTCTTTAAGCTTGTACCGCTGTTGGAGTAAATAACGAATATATACACTTCCGTCAACTTGTTATTCTTTCATCGAATGTCTACTGAATTGAACTTTTAGTAACACCTTGAAAAGCAATATAACTTAATGCATCCTCTGATGCAAATAATTATCGAACAATGGCTTCATTTCACAACTGTAACACGAACATTTCTTCACATTAACTTTATTAAGTTTTTAACGAATTATGGACGGGGTTGAAATTCGTATGAAAGGGTCACGAAATTAATTCCTCCACCCAATATCTTATCACTCTATTTATTTACAAAGAATGATATTCCTCTCGCAGTATGCGAGAACAAAGTACACGGATTCTACGGCGTGATAGAGTCGCCTAATTTCCCGAACAACTACGAGCACAATCTGAACTGTACCTGGACAATCGACGCCCCGATCGGTAACAAGATCAACATCACCTTCTCGCACTTCGACTTGGAAGGAACAGGAAGGCAGGACGTGTGCAAGTACGACTACCTTGAGATCAAAGAAGGCGAGGGTAACGTGCCGAACAAACAACTGGCGAAACTGTGCAACACCGATCGCCTCCCTTCTAAAATTCATTCGACGGACCATCAAGTGTTCGTGAATTTTGTAACCAACTCCATGCTGGCTTTCAACGGTTTCCGGTTGGAGTGGATGGTCGACGGCTGCGGCGGACACTTGACAAGGCCCTTCGACTCGTTCACGTCACCAGGATATCCGTCTTCGTATCCGATGAACGTCGACTGCGAGTGGCTGATCGAGGTCGATTACTCGCACAGCATCGAGCTCACTATACACGATGTTAGTATCCAGTCAACGATTAACTCACGCGAGAAAACATAATATAATGGAAAGAGTCTCGACTCTTTCGGAAGCCTCGGAAATTGTTGGGAATCCTGATCATTTTCGAGAATTCCATTTCCGAGGGTCTCGAAAGTTTCGGGATCCTTAATCCATTCGCAACCGATGACGTACTGGTACGTCAAAGTCGACGTGGGACATTTTTCACGATAGCATACTAGTACGTTAAAAGTTGAACTTGGTTTCACCGCTGCGAATTAGACCGAGGATTTTTACGCATTTGAGGCAAAAATACTAGGAGCGTATAGCGTGCAAAAATATTTAAAATATTCTAAGTAAAGCACCGCGTTGTTACATTTAAAGAGTGTTACGTGTGTTTACTGAAATTCTATTTACCTTAATTGTTTTGATGAAAATACGAATTTGCATAAAAATCCAGAGTGCACTAATACTGTACTATTATGGTCAATGTTGCTTACTTCATTTTAATTTATGAGAGAAGCAGAATAATGGCCTGCATTTCGACCGAGCAACATAATTCGTTAAGTTCATCCGCTGTTCACAAATTGAGTCAGTTTACGCGACTTAACCACGGCTGCGAATCGGTTGATTGCATTCAATTTCATTTTTTTTCTTTCTCTTCTTTTACAGATAAACACGGAGAAGCAGAAGAGTTGCTTCTATGACAAGCTTCAAATTTACAGCGGCGAGAATGAGGATGGATTGAAGTTGGTGGAAATCTGTCATTCGCCGAATCCTGTAGTGTACACCAGCTTTGGCAACAAAATGTTCTTGAAATTCCATTCCGATATGTCGTACGCGGCGCGAGGATTCAACGCCAGCTATAAAACCATTCCGATCACTTGCGGCGGAAGGTTCACCGCCGACACGGGCGTCATATTCTCCACCAATTATCCGCAGAATTATCCACCCAAGCAGAACTGCGAATGGCTGTTGCACGTGGATCCAAATTACGTCGTGAATATCACTTTCTTGGACTTCGACGTCGAGGAAACCAGAAACTGCACCGACGACTATGTTCAGGTTTGCATTACGATTATAAATCGGAGGGCTGAGTGGGAAAGTGCTCTAACGAGGAACGTTCGGCAACTCGAAAATTCAAAAAATGAAAAAAGATTGAAACGTTGCGCGAAACGTTCTTCAAGCAATCCTATCAATGGATACATTTTTTGCTTTGGCAAAGGAGAGATTCTAGGGTTGAAGACATCCCGTTAAAGAAAATACAATCAACCCTCGTATAACACGGTACTTTTGCAACACGATTTCGTTCTTACAACGAGAATTCACTCTGACACGTTTAAATAATTGAGGAATAAAGTATATAGTTTTATTAGTAGACTACGGATTTGTATGCATTCGTGGAAAATTTAGATGAACAAAAAGACACGCAATGCGCGTCATATCCAAAAATACATAAAGCGTTCCAAGTAAAGTATTATTCGTCCACGACAAGAAAAAGAAGGCACGCAAGTATTTACATTCCCGTTCTAATTACAATCTACTAGCCTCCCTACACGTACATGCATTGTTCATTATTAACTGAGGACGTTAAAGATCGACAGTGGTTTAATAACGTAGACGGCGTATGGTAATAGAGAAGACAGTAGATCATATCTACAGTGAACATGTAAAGACTCGTCTGCCTTCTTTTCGTGGACGGACAGTACACGATATTACGTTTACAAAGCGAGTGAAGCTTTTAATTTTCAATTTTTCCCATTCAAAGCATTAAATATTTCTGTCGCAGATATACGATGGTCCAACGAGGGACTCGCTATTGTTAGGCAACCATTGCCACAATATATTGCCACCTAGTTACGTGTCAACCAGCAACGAAATGTTAGTGGTGATGGTGACGGATTCCATACTGTCAGCGAAAGGATTCAAAGCGCACTATTCTAAAGCCTGTGGTGCTCGCATCGTTGTGAAGGACCAAGGATACCTCGCACCTTCCGAAAGTTATACTACCGACACCGCTGTTAGATCCAGTTGCACGTGGATATTAGTCGCTGAGGATCCAGGTAATTGTACTACGTAATATGTAGCTAATGTCGCTATTATTAGCCAATGTCGCTACTATTAGTTGCTACTATTAGCCAATGTCTCTACTATTAGTAATAAATCGCGGTTTTCTGTGGGCTTATATTGTATTTACAGCTTTGTATAAAACACAAATATTTCGTTCATACTTACCTTATGATATATCATTTTAAAGCGTAGATCCGGTGGTTTTGCTTTCTGAAATTTATTTTATCATTAGCTTACTCTACAAAATTCCACGCAATAGCAACGAAAAATGAGTCGATATATTTTTACTTCGCGTGTGTTCAAAATGGGACGGGAAGCTGCAGAAACTGCTCGAAATATCAATTATGTATTGAAGGAGAAAGGTAATCAGTAGATTGTGGATTTTTATGCATTTAGGCGAAATTTCACTACGCAAAAAGTTAGAAGGGAATGTAAAAAAATCAAGAATATACGAGATATCCAAAATAAAGTACGTATTACTTTATTAAGAGGGTGAAACGACCCTCCATTCAGATTCCATTTCGTTAATATTGTTAATTGAAATAGAAATTTGCATAAAAATCCGCAGTGAAAGTAGGATTTGAGGAATGATCGAATGTGTAATAGTAATGCGATTATCGAAGGTGAAAGTATTGATGTTTATATTAAGATTTACATTAAACATAATAAACGCGTCACTGTAGAGTCAAGTTTGAGCCAAGACAGAAATAAAAATATATATAATAGTTAACCCTTTCGCCGCGGCAGCTTAAAATTGACAACTCAAAGCGTAAAGAAGAGCTCTTTTAATTAACATAAAAATAGTATAAATATGAGTATTTAACTGTTCCATATGATCAATTATAGTGCAGTGTTGTTGCATGAATCGACAAAATATCGTAGCGTACTATAGAGAAAACTATACACGTATGCTTTGAATGGATGGTCGTAGAATTTTTTGAAGCCCTATATATACGTACGTCTTTCGTAACGAAAGGGTTAAATTCTTAACTTTTCCGTTTGTGGTAGCCGATCACGTAACGGTGACGTTCACACACATGGAGATAGAAGTGGAGCCGCTATTCTGGAGCGGTGACTGTTCCTGGAACTACGTAGAGGTCTTCGAGGGCGAAGGTTTGGATGGCAATCGTCGAGGCAAATGGTGTGCTAACGTTGTACCGTTGCCGATAACCAGCACCGGGAATGCACTCACTGTGCATTTGCTCGCAAATTACGACTTCCTCGGACATTTTGCCCTCACCTACTCCGTGTTAAATTCAGGTAAACGATGCGAACGCCATTTTTATCGCACCCCGTTCCCGCTGTATCTCTTTGCCCAACTTGTGCTCGATGCTTCCGATACTGTGAACTATTTTACGACACGTTCGATTCGTGCAAAGATAAATTCGCTATCTTCGAGAATTCTTAATGTTGCATTTACCACCTGTAATACCATTGAAATGTTCTTCTGTTCGCGGAGGCAAGCGAAGGGAAGCTGGATAAGTGAACTTTTTGGCAGTAAGGGTTGTTATGTAAATTAAAGACTACTGATCAGTTTAATCGTTTATATGTACCATCGATGGTACGCATTAAACTTTCTATCTGGGCTGTGATTATTATTGGCGGTATTACTTAAACGCGTTCAAAGTGTATATTTTATAATAAGTTTAAGATTGAGAAATATGTATATTGGCGTCAAAAGAAAGAGGCAACGTATAACATGAATGGTACATCACTGTGTACAAGCTTCAGAGAATTAATTTAACTTTTACTTTCTATTATTCTAATTTTCTAGATTTTTTAATCAATCATTTGATTATTCTCTGCATTGGCGTTGCTTCAATATAAATTAATATATCAATATATCAATACATCAATACATCAATACATCAATATATCAATACATCAATATATCAATGCATTAAAACGTCAGTATCAATGTATAAATATATCAATATATCAATATATCAATATATCAATATATCAATATATCAATATATCAATATATCAATATATCAATATATCAATATATCAATATATCAATATATCAATATATCAATATATCAATATATCAATATATCAATATATCAATATATCAATATATCAATATATCAATATATCAATATATCAATATATCAATATATCAATATATCAATATATCAATATATCAATATATCAATATATCAATATATCAATACATCAATATATCAATATATCCATACATCAATATAACAGTATATCAATATATCAATATACCAATACATCATTACATCAATACATCAACACATCAATATATAAATATATCAATATATCAATACATCAATACATTAATACATCAATATATCAATACATCCATACATCAATACATCAATATAACAATATATCAATATACCAATACATCAATACATGAATAAATCAATACATCAATACATCAATACATCAATATATCAATACATCGATATATCAATGCATTAAAACGTCAGTACATCAATATATGAATATATCAATACATGAATATATCTATACATCAATATATCTTCTCATCAATCTCTCATAAACCTTGAACCGTATGAATTGCAGCATGCGGCGGGACGTATAACGCCTACCGAGGAATAATCGCTTCACCTGGCTATCCTGAAACCTATCCCCTAAACGCTGAGTGCGTCTGGATCCTAAATAACTCTCCCGGAAATAAGCTCAGCCTGAGTTTCTCCGAGTTCGAGTTGCAGCAAAGTGACCATTGCAACCTGGATTATCTGGAGATACGCGAGGAGAACGGAATAGGGAAGCTGTTGGGTATTTTCTGCGGGACCAGTATCGAATCGGTCGAGACGACGAAATCAATTTGGATGAAGTTCAAGAGCGATGGCGATGACGTAGGAAAGGGATTCAAAGGCGAATTTACCATAACAGGAGGCTCCGAGCTAAGTGGGCCTGTTGGAAGAATCACTTCCCCTCTTTATCCTGTTTCTTACAAACGAACGGACACCACTACTTGGAGAATCACCGTTGAATTTGGATGGCTGATTCGAATAGAAATCACGGATATGTTTGTCGAGAACTCGGAAGACTCGTGCCTCTCTTATTTAAGGGTGAGTCGAGCTTGGTATATTAAAAATTACAACCGGTAGAAATTATTAGGTATACCAATAAGTAATCCACTATTTTGAAGTAATTCTATTCAATTTTATTTAATTTAAGCATTCTTTCGAGCAGAAGACTATTGTTTATTTGAAATGTAGATACTACAATTCGTATATGTAGGAATGCAAATCCTGTTCGTGCAACGTTAGATCTTTCTGCGTCTTCAACTGTCCCTTTCCAGTATAATGTTATTAAATATTTCTAAGTTATCCTTTCCACTTATTAACTCCTTGTCCTACAAATTTCTTATTATAGCAATTATGTAAGCTATCATTATCAGGTTAGTTCTCACATTTGTTCAAACTATTAAAATATTCTGCATAATTTCTATTTAGTGATTCTTAATCTTCTGAAGAGAAAGTAAGGCTAAAATAAATGGAACATCGTATCGCAAGCAGAACTTCTCTTAAATAAATCTATCTATAATTCGTGCCACGACTGTGACTCGTCATTGTAAGCCAAGGGGTTAAACGAGCAGCGTTTACCATTATAATTCTATTCATTTCTTTACGTATTAATGGCTTACTACCCGTGGAAGAATAAAGAAATGAAT
The DNA here is from genome assembly GCA_028830335.1 of Eucera pruinosa. Taxonomy (NCBI): domain Eukaryota; kingdom Metazoa; phylum Arthropoda; class Insecta; order Hymenoptera; family Apidae; genus Eucera; species Eucera pruinosa. Next base: position 15,598,153 of record JAMYCR010000005.1, read on the forward strand.
AGGTGGCCTGAACAATTTCGTAAAATGTTACAAAGTAACAGTAATTATATTTAAGATGGGGTAGGTGTATGATTTTCTTTAAGGTAAAAACTGATTATAACAAAAGTCTGTGGATTATTCATTGGTACACCTAATGCAAAATTTTTTTTAAAAATGTCGAGATTTTCAACGTTCTTCAATATTGTCGAGAATCTCGACATTCTGGACTAACCAGATACTTTCTACGTCTCGCCTCGTTGGAAACATCGAGGCGATGCACACCTCTAAATACACATGCTTTGATTTCAATTTTGATCTATTGTCGAACAGGTGTACGATGGTTACAACGACCAGGCACCTGTTTTGTTAGAAACCTGTGGGCTCAATGTTCCCGATCCCGTCACAACCACCAGTAACGTTGCAATGATCGAATTATCCACTGATATCTTTCGTCAAGGTAATTACTTCGACCTCAACTGGATTCAAATCCCTCACGATGCCGACAACCCGTTCAACGGAAACTCGGAAATCAATCGTAAGTTTAACACAGTGAATCTCGTCTAAACGAATGAAACTATCACCGTTGTACGACGATTGTAAAATATACTTGTACCTAATAATATAATTGGCAAAAAGTGTTCGGTCGAACGCGAGAACGCGGAGCTAACTAGCAATACTAAAGCTTTTCAGGCGCGAAATATTGCTGCACGAATGAAAAAACATATAGGAAGATTAAATTATAAATTATAATATGAAATAAGTGAGGGAAAAAGAAGAATGAAAATACTCGTTTATTATTAAAACAAAGACAGCAAGGACAATGAGATGAACGATATTTTAATAGAAATTAATATCTTAACTGATTCTAAATTTACGTAATACGCGATAACAAAATTGGATAGAGTACTGCGTTTTCATTAACATTCTAGGATGCCAAAATAAAACGATGTTTTGCACTCTTACGCTACGCCTATTGTGCTACTCGCACAATAACAACGTTAAACCATTTTGCACGTATTGTATTTTTCACAGTGTCGAAATGCACGGAGGAAGTGGCTCTGATGAGTCTGCAGAACAGTAGCTACGATTTTACATCACCTGGTTATCCATACGGATATGAACCTTACCTCGAGTGCGCCTGGTTATTCACGTCTCCACCTGGGACTCATTTAGCATTGAGGATTCTAGATATGGATATGGAGGAATCCATTAACTGCATGGCGGATCACGTTGACGTTTATTCGGGCAACGCTCTGACAACTTCCAACAACGCCGTTCTAGTTCAACAATTGTGTCTTGCAAATTCTACATCATCTTTGTTGAAGGCGGACAACGTAATGACTGTGAAGTTCATATCGGATAGCTATCTGAACAAAACAGGCTTTCGCGCCTACGTCTATAGAGGTAAAAGATTGTAAACATTCTTTGCAAATCGCTCAGAGATCATCTTTGAAATCATTCGTTCGAATTACGGCGATTCCCCGATTAATTCGAATTAATTGGAGATGATAGGGTAGATGTCCCTATTACTGCCACTTCAAGCTTATCGCTTTAGGCAACTTCATTTAATTATTTTAGAAGTTATTCAACGTAATCATTATTCCGGTTTACAGCGCAACGTTAATTAACATCTCTTCTATTTATGATCATTTTTCGCATGTTAAATATGACGTATTAATTACCAATTCATTGGAAACGTGTAACAAAGGCCAATGTCACTCGTACTGCCATTTGAATAGTTGTCACTTAAATGGAAATGATTCTTACACACAGTTACTCGCAAAATTCAGCGTACCCCTATTTTGGCAATGAAAATTAGCTGGAAAGTGAATAGAAACACGCATAGGTATTTGAAATGCAGTGTACACTTTATTCGAGTATTCTAACAGACATGAAAATACGTAAATAATTATTTTCCAAATAAGATAAATTATTTATCCATATCTATTAAAGAACATAAAGTGTAGCTATTTTACTGAGACTAAATTAAATATACGTATCGATATTTTCATTACAATGCGTACGATATACGTGGATCAATATTTTGTCGCGAAAACATTTATAGTAGCATAAAATTAACTATTTTTCTTTTGTAAAACAAGGCAACATATCGTCCCATTCTCCCTGAAATTTCATTTCGAAATCTTCTCTGTTCGTTAAATTATAATTTATCATTTTGAATTTTAATTTTTCCTAGACATGATCAAATTATTGGGGAGGATTAACAGTTTTTGTTACATTCTATATTAATCTTTCTTTAACTATTTTTCATTGCCTTCATGCCTGCACGTTCGATTTAGTGAGTAACTGTACATTAACACGTCAGTTTGTACGTACGAATAGAAGATAAGCCGTAAAATCATCGCTTTAACTGCATTAGAAAAATTTCCATACTTTCCACTTGCAGTACATTAGTCGCGTTTTTATGCTCGAACCGCGCATTCACCTACTTATATTTATTTTTAAATATTAAATATAAACGTGTATGCAACGTTCATGTGTTGTTACATAAAAATGAAGTTCAAATTTAGTATTGAAATTATTTTAGTCTCGATTCTTTCTACATTTGTTCGCTATTAAATAAACGAATTCAAGTGACGATTATAGGGACACTGACAGTAATTAGGACTTGTTTCGATAATAATCAATCTGAAAAAATCAAATTCTCGATTATGTTATTACATCGACTATAAATTAAATACGTTTCCAATACGGACAGCTTTTTACGTAAAAGAACGCATACTTAATAAGAGAAATACAATATAAAATGTCAATGAAACGTTTTTGGATACGAGTTCAATAATGAACATTAGTAATATTATCCAGTCGGTTTTTCGTATCAAAAATTACAAGTTCCAAAATGATTATAATAACCGGATTCCACTGTATCGGTCGTTATTACTCGATTTCCAACAAAAATCTTTCCTCCTTTCGTTAAACCCTCTTCGTACTACAAATCGCTTTCCCGAACTCTCAATTTCATCGATTCTAGCTGGAAATTACAGTAAAAATACTTAGAATGGTCGGTACTAGGGTATCAGTTGCCCCACTAATTGAATTTTCTATCCGAATGTGATTCAGATTGCGGCGGCAAGCTGGAGGGTCCAAACGGAGTGATAGAGATCAATAATTTGACCTCCACTAGAGGTATTCGCACTTGGCAGGTTCGCTGCCAGTGGAGCGTCGAAGTAAGGCCTGGACGGACAATAGAAGTGAAAATCGAGGAAATGTCGATACAACAAGGTCCTAGTTTCACATGCTCTACCAACTACCTGATGGTAAATTTGAGTTCAAAAGAAACTACTACAGTTGTGCCTCGAAATAAGCAACTGGTCGGTCCCGAGCGTGATGCTTATTTCGAGACGAAACTGTGTTAACTATTTCACCGATGACCATCGATGATTTCATAACCCGCACGTCTAATTGTTTAAGTTATTAATTCAACTTTTTCGATCTTGAAAAAATGGATTCCAAGCGTATTTATATTTCCCTTATTTCTAATGGAAACGCAATGAAGTTATAGTTGAATATCAAGAGTTTCGATCACGTAATGAAATTACAGGAATTTGCTATTAATTGCTATTAATATACATTGCTAGGAAATAAATAATAAATGGTAGAAAATAGAAGATTAACCCCTTGCCCTACAATTAACGAGTCACACTCGTTGTACGAATTACACCACAGATTCAACAAAAACGTCTATTATTCCGGATGAAATTGAATTTATACTCTAATTTTAGTTTTGTATTATAAGCCCGGAAGTTGTTAAATAAGGATTACCTATAATATTCGAATGATTTCTACGTGACGTGATATAAAAATAGTGGTGAACTAACGCTAACCTAACTAACTAATAAAATAATCGTAGGGCAAGGAGTTAATACGTATAATTGAAAATAACTGCTTTACGTTTGTTATAAACGAAACATTATAATTTGCCCGTTTTTCATCTTCTCTTATGTACTTATTGTTAGTGACTCACGTCGATCTTCGATATTTGGACAAAGTTGGTTAAAGAATAAACTTCAACCCGACGTGTTCCTCTTATAAAAAATTACCAAGTTTCTGTCATCCATACATTGATTCTTTTTACGTTGTTGCATTACGCGACGCGAACAGAAAGATCATCGAAATCAGCAGTGAAAAGATACTTTGTAAAATATTTATTGGTCACAGTTGATGTGAATATTTGCTTGCCCGTTGTTGCAGTTGAAGAACGGTGAAGATAATACATCTCCTTTGCTCGGTGCCGGAAAATATTGCGGCGACGTGGCGCCTGCTCCTCTTCAGACAACCGGAAATCGCCTCTTCGTGAAGGCGAGCGGCGCGCGAACCAATGTCAACTTTAAACTGCTTTACAGGTGATTGCAATCGTAGAGATGGTTCAGAAGCAACGTTTCTCAACGCGTGGGCGTATAAAATTGGGAATATTTCGGGGGTAATTGGAGAGTTCTGTTGCATTCGTCACTTTCTTCTCTAAACTGCGGATTTTGATGCATTTACGAGAAATTGAAATGTTTAAGAAGGCACAAAACGCACGTAACACGTACAAATACACAGAACACTTAAAGCTAAGTACAAATTATGGTATTTTCAGGGTGAAACGATCCTCTACTTAGAGATTCCATTAGATTTCATTAATTTTCTCCATTTCGTTAAGTCTATTCATCACCGATATACAGAATTAATTCGTTGTAGAGTATCTTACTGGAGTAAAAGAATCGCCATTAATTTTTACTCTAGCAGAGACATTTTTTTTTTGTTAGAGGGACATCGAAATTATTTAGGGGCGAGATGAGGCATGATTCAACAAAGATTTATAGCATAGCTTTTGCATAAATCGTTCAAAATTACGTGCAGTGGAACCTCGATTATCCGAATTAATTGGAGGACATAAACGTTCGAACAATAGAACATTTTATTCATCTGTATGTTTAAAAATATATTCGTAACATTCGTGTTCTATTAATAATAGTAATCTCAGGTAATATAATTAAACATCATTTGATTCAAGATTTATATACTCCAAAACTTTTCAGGTACCAATTTTAACAGATTCAACATAGCAAAGTTACTTTCTTTTTTACACGTTACTTCGTAATATCTTAACCGTAATATCGTATTGTCTCGCTAATGTGCCTAAATTGTTGCCATTTAACCGTGGAAATATTTGAATTATTTTGCGTTTCGTTCTCATAATTACCATCGCACGTTATCGTGACAACGATATCGTTCTACATTACGACTGCTTATAGAACTGAATTAACCATTAAATTGAATGTAGAACGTGTTCCAATGCAACGTTTCGTGATAAATTTTCAATGAACCGCTTAGGGAAGTGGGCTTGTCTTGCGGAGGCGAGATAAAGCTGTCCATGAAACAGAAGACGTGGAATATCACCACTCCGAATTATCCGAACATCCCTCCGCCATATTCCGAATGCAAGTGGACGGTGATGGCACCAAGCAAGGAAAGGATATCCATCCATTTCGTGGAAAGATTCGACCTGAGCAACACCTTGAAGTAAGTTGCGGATGTTCCAACGGCAACCAGCTAACTCGGCGCATTAAATCATTTAAATTGGACAGTAAAAGAGGAAACCGAATTTCAGCTGCGAGAAGGAGTACGTTGAAGTTAGGGACGGCGGAACGGACACTTCTATGGTGCTTGGAAGATTCTGCAAAGAGCAGCCTAGCAGCATGACCAGCACCGGAAACATGTTGTACGTGAAATTCTACACCGACCTACCTGAACCTAAAAACGGATTCAAAGCTATATTCTCCGTTGGAGGTTCGTTTTTATCAAATATTCGTATTTTCGTTCCCTTTCGAATCGTTTGACAGGGAAGAAATTTAACCCTTTATCGATTCACGCTCTGCATTTTTAAATTGCCAGTTTAAATACGTATTATACTTCGCAATGTAAAACGGAAGCAAAGTTCAGCAAAGTTGCAGTGTTAATTTCAACGTAATTAGTGAGAAAAAGATTGTTTAAATTGGTTTACTCGAATACTTGGAAGGAAAATTTACCAATACAAAATTACCTTTTCGAATCTTTTTCGCAGATGTCTGCGGAGGAATTATTAGAGGAACCAGTGGAATCATCAGTTCGCCGAATTATCCCTTATTCTATCCGAAAAATCAGACTTGCGAGTGGATGATAGTCGCGCCAGAGGATCACACATTGAAGTTCACGTTCTTGAACATACATCTGCCTGGATTTAGACGCTGCAAGAATACCGACCACGTGCAGATTAGCGAAATGATTCCAACGCACCACAGACGTGAGTAGAAACAGATTCGCAGAACAGACTCGATTTAAACGAGCGGTGTTACAGTTCCCTTTCTTTTTTTTCAGTAACGGAAATTGGAACATTCTGCGGCCTCACTTTACCAGATGTCGTCGAAACGATGTCCAACGAAGCTTTAGTAAAATTTACAAGCGACAATTTCGAATACGCGACATACAAAGGGTTCAGTATGAATTTTTCAGCTAGCCAAGAAGGTGAATCGATGGAGATCAATTTATTTGCCAAAATAGCTAATCGGAGATTGAAGTTAACGGTTTGATTAACTATAATATTCGTTACAGTTTGCGGTGGCGAATTAAACGCGATGCAAGGCACGATCAAATCGAAAGGCTATCCTAACGTTGCTACGCGTTCAAGGTATTTGAAAGTTTGCTACTTTTCTATTATCCGATGGCCATTCTTAAATCTGATGGCTGGAACAATTTAAGGGTGTTGCGTAAAACATTAGATTGTTCCACATGGAACGTTATCTTTCCAAATAACAATGTCAAGCATAAATAGATTCTTCGAAATATTACACATAGGATAGATGTTCCAATTACTGCCACTTTAAGATTATCGCTTTAAGCAACTTCATTTAATTATTAGAAAAAAAAGAAGAAGAATTAATAGAGAACCACCGAAAATTTCAATCAATTCGAATCTATTATGCTTGTTGATGTATTTATTATTTATCTTCCAGTTTTGTGTGTCATTGTGTATGGTTATTTCATATCCATTAATTTATACTATTTTGTTTCTCAGATACTGCGATTGGAGAATCAAATTGCCAAAGGGATATCAAGTAGTGGTTGAAATATTGGACTTGGATATTGTATCCATGCACGAACCACGACTCGCTTCCTCTCTATCGGTGATTATAGTTCCTCAATCTGCTATTTTCAACCTTTTACCATTTTACCATTTCGATTCTATTCGTTTCCCTTCGCAGTTCTACAACGACTTCCGTTTCGCGTCCAGGATAAAGATAATGTCACAGAACTCAACCTCAGAACCCGTAAGAAGCTCCAGCAACACTATGATGATCGGTTATTATTCGTCGCCAGGTTATCGTGGATTCAAGCTACGTTACCACGCTTCGGCACCGGCTCGTACGTTTATCAATGTTTCAACGGGTTCCTCAAAATCTTTAACCACGATTTCACGCGTTCGCGTAAAAATCGTCGCTAACGGATTGAACACAGCTTTTTAGCAAGAATTTTGAAATAGTAGTAATTCCGTGTGACAATAGAAATCTATCTAGTGCTATTGCAACTGGAAAAATCTTAATACGAAGTATAATTACGATATTCGAGCCCATTCGCAAACGATGACGCACTGGTACGCGAAAAATCAACGATGACGTACTGACACGTCGAAAGTTGAACTGGTCTTTTCGGCTGCTAATTAGACTGCGCATCTTTATGCAATTATGGGAAAAGTACAGGGAAGCATGTAATATGCAAAAATATATAAAATATTTAAAGTAAAACACGCGTCGTTACATTTAGAGGATGTTGCAATTGTCCACAGAAGCTTCAATTACGCTGATAAGTATACGACTTTGCATAAAAATCCGCAGTGTACTAATAATGTACTTTTACGTTCAAAGTTGTTCGTTTCATTTCACTGCATTCTGTAATCAATATACATATGTCACCAAACAACAAAGCAACAACACTTTCGAGTGAAGCAAACTAATAAAACCTGCATCTTTGCCGGGCAACTTAATTTCTCAAGTTCGTCCGCTGTTTGCAAATTGAACCAGTTTACGCGGTGTTGCGAATGGGTTCAAATATCTACAGAATTCTTAAATAAACACCATCCCTCAGTTGTTGCATTATCTTGCGCAATTAAAATTCGATATCCAGTGAATCTTACAATGAAAGGCGTCGAATTAACAACCTTAATAATTTAATTTGTCAATTTCACAGCCTGTGGCGGCGTCATAAAAGACGTGAAGGGTTCGTTGACGGCGCCAACAGTAGCGCCCTTCAACCAATCTTCGTTCTACTGCCAGTGGAGCATAGAAGCTCCGGACAGTTTAACCCACAACGATAGTAATAATGGAATTGCTAATACTAGCTTGACCTTGTCGATAAAGATAACGGGGACTGTCGGCGGAATACGAGGCATAACTAGATCCAATTATTGCTACAATTTTCAATTCATCTTCCTAACTGGTAAACCGGTTAACGATTAACGTTCTAAATACCATGAACAGTTTCAGCACACGGATAAAATGTATTTTGCTGTTTAAGCTGTCGGTTCAATTTGCGGTACCTTCCCCGAACCTGTATACTACAGAACTCCGCAGCTCGTTAACGACTTGATCGTAAGTACGCGAATAGAACGAAGAAAACAGCTATTACAGGGTTTGTACGAGGAGACAGATAATAATGGTGTTGCATTTGCAGATTGCGAATGGCACTTATGGGAAACCGATGAACTTCACTCTTCAATACGAATGGCAAACCTGTGGCGGTACTTTGTCAGGCTTGAGGCACACAGTGAGCACACCGAAGAATATATCATTCCCCATTAATTGCGTCTGGTACGTCGAATATCCGGACAATGGGGAAATGATTAGGCTGCAATTCAACAAACTACATTTGGGCGGCTGCGATAAGAATTACATCAGCATCAAGTAATTAGAATATTGATTATTTTCCATATTTCTGAGCGAATGTAGAGCCTCGCATATCTGAACCCCTATTATTCGAATACTCCAATATTCTACTATTCTAGGTGCTATTATAAAATATACGTACTATGATTAATTGTTCTACGTTCTACTATTCGAATATTCATTTATCCGAACACGATTGTTTATTCGTGTATCGCGTCGATCTTCCTTTTTTTCTTTTGTAATTTTCTTCTAACTAAATTTCTTTCCAACAATCTCCACAATCTTCAAATTGGTTACAGTTTTACGTAGTTTATTTAATTTAACTTAATTTGGTTATGTCTACGGGAAAAGACTCATTGGTGTGCGAGTAGTTTTACATAACGTCAACGGAGAAACAAAAAAAATGGTAAATAGTATAAATATGCGAAAAAATATAAGTGTAATATTCTTACTTTATATTTGTCCACTGTAAATATCATTTAACGTTACTTTTAATCGATTAACGGCTACAAAAATTCGAGCTACATAAAATCGGCCATTTTATACGCAACGACCTAACGAAAACTTTCCTTGTCAATCTATTTTTCACTCTTTCGATCATTTTTTCCAGAAACGGTAACGCGATAACGCCAGAGATCGCTAAATTCTGCGGCAACGTGCAACCATACGTCATCACCAGCAACTCCAATAAACTATGGATCGAATATACAGCGGCGGAAGAACCGAACGAGTTCGAATTCATCCTGGAACCAGCGAATAACGGCTGCGGAGGTGCTTTGCGCGGCACGAGTCGAGAGATGACATCGCCTAAGTAATTCAACATGCAATAACACGAGATAAATGGCAGCTAGAGGATGTTTAACCCATTCGCAACCGATCACATACTGGTACGTCAAATTGGTACTGGTTTATTTCCGCCAATGACGTACTGGTACGTAAAATCCGAATTAGTTCATTTACGCTGACGACGTTTACGCGTAACATTAAATGTTAAACTGGTCAACTGTCTTTGGCTAATAATGTCACATTATAATTCTTCACACTTGGAATGTGATTATTCCAAGCAAGATTCTTCCTCTTCTTTATTTAATTTTTACACTATGATTTTCTTTAAGTAAACTAACGTGTTCCACGTTTTACGCGGTTGGTCGATAATGCGATCAAATATTTCTTTTAATGTTCAAAACGTATTTGTTTCATTTTTACCGTATGTTGTAATTAATAGATATCATTAGACGACGACGCAATCAGATACTCGAGGCGAAGATAACTATAGCTTACGTCTCGATTGACTTAATTTATTACGTTTATGAACTTTTTACGAATTCAGCCAGTTCAAGCGACAAAGTCGCGGTTGCGAATGGATTAAACGAAGAATCGTCTCGTAATTCGCGTACACGTTTACAGGTTCCCGACGCAGTACCCCAACAACGCGGAATGCACCTGGGAAATATCCACGGACCCAGGCTTCCACATCGGTTTGGTGTTCGTCGATCGTTTTAATTTGGAGACCAGCACCAACTGCGAGAAGGACTACGTGCAGGTGCGTAGAAAATTTGCATGCTAATTAGGTCAGATCCCTCGATAAACTTTCCGCTTCCATCTGGCAAATTAACTAGCAAAATGCCTGCTCAACCCTTTGTGCTCCAAAATTTGTTTAATAGTATTCAACTGATATTATTTTAATATATTATCTAGTATATTAGTTTGATAATATATTATTTAGTAAGTAGTATTTAATTCTGACACTTTTGATAGCTCCTGTGAGAATTGAATGCTTTACACATTTCGGAAATGGGAAAAGTTTGCCTTTAAGAAATGATAATTGAACTCGCGAGAGTTAATAAAAAAATCTCGAATCTTGACTTTTGAGTGAGTGGACTTTACAGTGATGCATTTTTCGGAGTATTCCATGATTTTCTGCACGAAATAGAAACAAAGAGATTTACTTCGCTCTATTTATTTGATGCACATTAACCCTTTGCGGACGAGTGTCTGCAAATAGCCGTCTAATCATTTCTTGGTTTTCTGGACGCAAGTAAATTTATACAGCAAAAAGATTCTAATTAATATTGTTAATGAAGCTTGGAATTCAAAGCCAAAATAAACCCTTACGAGTTACTATACCTCGTCCGCAAAGGGTTAATGTAATTTACACATATATGGAGGCGTAAATCTTTTCATAAACAGGTGTTCAATTGGGTGAAAGAAACAAATGGATCCTCTGGAGCATGGGAGGACCTTGGAAAGGTTTGCGGCAGGAATACTCCGCCGCCATTCAATTCGACCGGCAATCGAATGAAGGTTACCTTCCATTCGAATGAGGCGATTCAGGGTGACGGATTCCGTGCCATTTGGCAGCAAAATTGTGGCGGCATCCTTCAAGTCACCAGCCACACCAACGTTGTCGTGTCACCTGGCTACCCGAATTATTATCGGCCAAATTTGTTCTGCAATTACACCCTCGTTGCGCCTGACAAAGAAATTATGGTTTCGTTCACCGATTTCCAGCTCGAGCAAGGCAAGTGGCAATCAATTTTATATATATATAATTCGTTGCATTTAGTTGCAATGCAAACATAGTCGCATTCGACGGCCGAAAATTTATAGAAATTCAAGGGGGTACACCAACCGGAGGTTTTAAAGAAAAACTGAATATTCTTTTTGTACGTTTTATTAACCATTTTGCTTAAATAACGAGTCGCACTCGTGCTATGAATTATGGCACAGATTCAAGGAAAACGCCTAGCATTGAGGATGAAATTTAATTTGAAACATTATTTTGACTTTGCGTCGTAAGATTGGAGATTATTGAATAAGTATTACCTATAACATTTGAATGATACGTACGTGATATGATAAAAGCCTGTGATCAGCTAACGGTAGTATACATAAATAATAAAATAATAGTAAGGCAAGGGGTTAAAGCTTTGTATGTTTAGAATATCTACGAAACTATTCATCCAATTAATTTGAAATTTGAATATGTTACAAATTATAGGATTATCTGTATAATGTAGCGTATATTTTTCTTTACGTCCTAATTGAAGAAAAAAAGAAAACGTTCCAATAACTTAAAATTGAATAATCTCAGTAAAGCAAGTATTTTTCTTCGAAAGGTCCCACAATGCTTATTTTTCAAACGGATCGAAAAAATAATTAACCGTCTACAAGTAGAATCTCGTTTGCTTGGTGGAAAAAACTAGAAAACAATAATTATTGTATCCATTCGATTATAAGTATTAAATCATTCTACTCTGGTATAATTTTACACGAATAAAGTACAACGATACGAAAGAAGTAAAAAGAAAATAGAATACGTTTAGAAAATCTAGACGATTAAATGCGTTACTTGCAAGTCACTAGACGTTAGAAGGGGTTAAATATTGAGTGCCTATGGTAATTTGTAGGTCTCAGGGATTGTCGTTTCGACAATTTAACGATCCGGCACGAAGATCTGTATTCGATAGACGAAAACGTGTGGTGTGGAGAAGATAAACCACCAACGATAAAAGAATCGAATAGAATAGAGATCATCTTCAAAACTGATAGATACGTCCAACGAAACGGATTCGCGTTCCAATACTTCCTTAGTGGTATTCATCGCAGTGATATTGTTAACTCTGCTGCGGTCTTCGAGTGACTTTCGACCAAATCGTGTATTAGGTTGTTCAGAAACATCGTAGAGATATTTTAGAAACACTCAAATGCGTTATGAGCGATTTGAAATTTCAATAAATAATTTTGTTTGTTAAGCGTATCGCGCAACATCTATCTAGCGTTAAGAACGCTGTTATTTAATTAAACCTCTAAAGAATATAGAATATTATCAATATATAATTTATTATATGTGATATAGTATTTACTATATATATAATATATATATAGATATAATATTCCATATTCTTTAGAGGTTTAATTAAATAACAGCGTTCTTAACGCTAGATAGATGTTATATATATATATAGTAAATATAGATAATAAGAATATTATCAAAGACGCTACGAATTTTCCGAACAACTTAACGCATTGAAGTTTCTTCTTCTTCATTATAAAAACTAAAGCATCCGACCGAATACAACGGAATCTCGAAGACCGCGGCTACCGCGATAGAAATTTGAAAAGATCAACCGACTATTTCTGAATCTATTCTGTCTTTGAAAGCGTGCGGTGGAACGGTAACTACGCCTGGAATAATCAAACCCTTGATGAATGAAAACGAATACTTCGGAGGGGTACATTGCACTTGGCAAATTCAAGCACCCCTAGACAAGAACATCGTCCTTCGCTTCGAGAAATTCGAACTCGAAACCAGCCACTGGTATCTGTTTAATATTTCGAATTTTTACATTTAACTCTTTGCACTCGATGCTATTTCAGGTGAAAAGTAAGTTTTTTCTTTACAGTTATATAAACAAAACTTTTCTGCACAGAGTTAATTTGCAATTCGTTAAAAGGATAAGTCGAATTATTACGATTTATTTTTGTTCTTATCTTACGAACTGAAATTATTTGTATTGTCTCCGTAGCTAAGACCTCGAGTTTGAAGACAAATTTGAAGCCCTCGGGTGCAAAGGGTTAACTTTGAATAAACAGTACAGTTGAACGTCGATTATCCGAATTCTCTATTATCCAAACATTCTGTTATTCGAACACTCTATTATCCGAACACATTTTACACGTACACCGTTCAATTTAATTGTCAATTCAGTTCTACAACTATTCGCAATCTAGCATATAATCGGTGTGTCGATAACGTATGATGCTAACTATGAGAACGAAACGTAAAACAATTAAAATATTTTAGAAGGTCAAAAATGAAGCCACATTAGCGAGACAGTGCGATATTACAGTTAAGATGATATAGCATATAAAAAGGAGCGTAACTTTGCTAAATTGAATCCGTTAACATGATTATACGTCATTTAGTATCTAGAAAGCTTTCGAGTATATAGATCTTCATTAAAATCATGTTTAATTATCAATGGAACACGAATGTTGCCAATAGTTTTTTTAAAACATACAAATAAATGAAATGTTCTATTATTCGAACATTTAATTCCCCCCCAATTAATTCGGATAATCGAAGTTCCATTATACTTCATGATAACGTGTGTATCTTGTAGGTGTATGTATGACAGCGTCGAGGTTTACAACGGCTTAGAAAGCCTTTCTGAGAATAGAATGGCTAAACTCTGTGGAAATTTAACGGAACATTTGCCTGTATTGAAATCCAACTCCAGTTCCATGCTGCTTCAGTTCACCGCGGATGGTAGTCGCCATTATGCTGGCTTCTCGGCATTGGTAATGTTCAATTTCTTTGATTATGTTACAGACAATAGTATTTGGGTCGTTTAACTCAGCCATACTCAACCAACCGCCCTGACAACAAGTACGAAATATCGCACTAATTTTTGACTCTTCGATTTCTTAGTCGTCAAAATTGTTCTCTGCCTCCACGTTTTTGTACACCTATCGTAAAACAATCTTATCTTCTACTGCTATTTATAAACTTCGCCTCGTTACTTTCACCGTTCGCGTTTATTGTACAAATCCGTATTGTTTAGGTTCTATTCGCGAAGAGTGTGGCAGCAGGTTGCGGTGGCAAAATAAACGTAACACTGCAGCCCGAGATGTTTAAGACACAGACGGGCTCGACTTACGACAGTTTAGAGGACTGTAGCTGGGAAGTGTTAGCAGCACCAGGACAGAACATCAAATTCACCATCAATAGGATCGATTTGAAAAACGCTACCAATAATAGAACGACCGCTGATAACAAGTGTACCGGCGATTTAATCGAGGTAAATTTTCCCTTGCGATTAGCTCGTGAATTTTCACGCAGGAGCAACTAATAATAAGCTACGCTAAATATGCTAAATACGCCTACTCGATGCCACGCTATCCTACGCTATATACTTCCGCTCAGGTCTCTACTTTCTTCGACTTCTCAAAACACGCTCCTCGCTTTTCCTTGTCGCCAACCATTCCTCTTTTTCTCTCTCTCACTCTCTCTCATTCGCACCCCAAACCTGGAAAATAAGCTTAGCCTAACTAATACTATCCTCGAATGCTTGTGACGCGGTTCCGCAGGTCATCGTCGCTCGCCTGCAGACCATCCGCGTCCCGCATGGCCCGGTCTTAAATTACTTAAACCTAAATACTCTTAACCCTAACATTATAACTCTATTCGTACCCCACACTTCAGAGTATTTCCCAACGACGCGAGGGCAAATGACTCAAACCCGTCGCTTGCATCGATGCATGCATCAGCGTAACATCGATTATCCGAACTGTCTTATCACGCTTTGATTCGGATAATCAAAGTTTTATTGTATTTTGTTTGAATTTGAATTAGGTTCGCGATGGTGCCGGGCCTTTTGCGGAGCTCCTAGGAACATATTGCGGCAATCAACCTCCTCGTCCGCTAGTATCTAGCACTAACGCGCTTTGGATACGATTTTACAGCGATGGAACATTGGAAGGAACCGGAGTTACAGGAACGTTGGAATCCGTGGAGGGTAAAATTAATTACAGCAGCTCGAAGTAGAACTCGGACACTTACAGTTGCGCTCGTTATTATTCGAACGATTTCGAGAGTGTAATAGCTTATAATTGGCAAGTTTGGATATGGGTTAGGTGTTTCAATGCTTAGAAAGACAAAAGCTTGGAAATGCAAACGTTTATAAAACAAAAAGCTTGGAAATTCAGATGCTTAGAGATTCAGAAGCTTGGAAATTCAAACGCTTGGAAATCTAAAAGCTTGGAAATTCAAATGCTTAAAGACAGAAACGCTTGGAAATCCAAACGCTTAGAAATACAAAAGCTTGGGAATGTAAACGTTTGTAAATCCAAAAGCTTGGAAATGCAAACGTTTGTAAAAGCTAAAGTTTGCAAATTCAAACGCTTGGAAATCCAAAAGCTTGGAAATTCAAATGCTTAGAGGTACAAATGTTTAGAAATTCAAACGCTTAGAAATACAAAAGCTTGGAAATGCAAACGATTATAAATCCAAAAGTTTGGAAATTCAAACGGTTAGAAGTACAAAAGCTTGGAAATTCAAAAGTTTAGAAATACAAAAGCTTGGAAATTCAAAAGCTTAGAAATCCAAAAGCTTGGAAATTCAAATGCTTAGAGGTACAAATGTTTAGAAATTCAAGCGCTTAGAAATTCAAACGCTTAGAAATACAAAAGCTTGGAAATGCAAATGATTATAAATCCAAAAGTTTGGAAATTCAAACGGTTAGAAATACAAAAGCTTGGAAATTCAAATGATTAGGAATACAAAAGCTTGGAAATGCAAACGTTTATAAATCCAAAAGTTTGGAAATTCAAACGCTTGGAAATCCAAAAGTTTGGAAATTCAAACGCTTAGAAATGTAGATGCTTGGCTGTTCAAAAGCTTATAAGAATCCAAAAGCTTTGATATTCAACCGCTTACCAATCGCTTCTTAAAACGTGAGAACGTGAGGGTCCAAGTTTTACTTCGAACCACCGTAAACGGGAACTGATCATTGATTG
Source organism: Eucera pruinosa (assembly GCA_028830335.1). Lineage (NCBI taxonomy): Eukaryota > Metazoa > Arthropoda > Insecta > Hymenoptera > Apidae > Eucera > Eucera pruinosa. Next base: position 15,614,574 of record JAMYCR010000005.1, read on the forward strand.
CTGGCAAATACGCGTGGTTTCTTAAATTCATAACGATTAATTCGATTGTTTCAGCACTGTGCGCTCTGGTCCCGGTTATAACGAACAACACGAGGACTGTGCTGACTTCGCCTCATTATCCCCAAAATTACGAACCAGGTACAAGATGCCGTTGGATATTGGAAACTTCTGACATGGACATGGATAAATTAAGGATACAATTCTTGGACTTCGATATGCCTGAATCTCACACGTGCGAGAACGAGTATCTTCAAATTGTAGACACATCGGTAATGGATCTGTTATCCACGTTCTTTAATTAGTTGAGCAATATCGGTAGATCTTATTGTTCGAAACGATGTTTGCGTAGAATCGAAAATACATCGAGCAGGGCTTCGGTGAAGACTTCGTCTGGAATGGGGAGACCGAGGTGCATTCGTATTTTGGAACGGTAAAGAAATTGAAATCTATCTTTTGAAATTAACAGTTTCGGGAATTTTTTAATCTCCTGCACTGACGATTTATTGTTATTATTGTTTGCTTCATTGACGCATATAAGTTCTTTGATATATAAAAGAAAATAATAAACTTAGAACGTTTACATCGCAGTGTAACTGGAAACATACATGAACGCATATAGGATAGATATCCCAATTACAGCCATTTTAAGCTTATGGCTTTAAGCAACTTCATTGAATTATTTTAGAAGTTATTTAACCTACGAATCGTTCCAGTTTGGAGCACAACATTAGTTAACATCTCTTTTATTTATGATGATTTTTTTTGTGTGTGTTAAATATGATGTATTAATTACTAATTCATTGAAAATATGTAACAAAGTCCAGTGTCACTCGTACTGTCACTTGAAAAGCTGTTACTTAAATGGAAATGATCATTACATATATTAGCACGTCAGTTTGCAAGACAGATAAAAGATAAACTGTAAAATCATCGCCTTTACTGCATGATAAAAATTCCCATATTTTCTACTTACAATACATTAGTCGCATTTTTATATTCAAACGACGCATTCACCTCCTAATATTTATTTTTAAATATTAAATATAAACATATATGCAACATTCATGTGTTGTTACATAAAAATGAAGTTCAAATTTAGTATTGAAATTATTTTAGTCTCGATTCTCCGTACATTCGTTCGCTATTAAATAAACGAACTAAGTAACGATTATAGGGACACTGAGAGTAATTGGAACATCTACCCTAGCACAGTTTCAAAAGTACATAATTAATGTTTAACCCCTTGCCCTGCAAATGTTTCGAATATTATTCATCGGGACGTTAGATATTTTCTTACTTTAACATTTTGTCAAATGCAAAACACTAAAATATTATACGTAATTTGTGCTTGATAGTCTCCAATGTTACAAATTGAAACTATAATTAAAATTAAAATTAAACTTTGGAAACGGTACACCGTGTTTTCAGTGCACGTAGACTATAGATTTTGCACCACGAGTGTAACTCGTTGTTACAAGGCAAGGGGTTAATTCATTTCGCTACTCAGCAAGCAAGGATCGTCTAAAGAAACTGAGTCCACCATAAAAAGGATTCAATGTGAAAATTTAATTACATTTATAGGTTGATCACGCACCAGTCACTTCGTACAAATATTGCGGCAGAACGCTGCCTCATGATTACTACAGGTGAGTCACGAAAAATTAATCGGTATTATCATATTTATTTAAATAACTTGAAAAGATTTATCGAAGAGAAGGAATCGATTCGTAAGAAGGTAAATTTGAGAGATTCATTAACTCCTCGGCGTACAAATAAAACGGAATTCGATGTGTCTTAAAAATATAAAGATACATAGAAAAATAAAAAGAATATATAAATATAAAATAAAACGCGTCGTTGTCTCGTTCTACTCTAAATTGGTCAAATTCTATACGAGAATAAATGAGAGCTTCAATATAATTCGTTTCCTTTGTTTGGTACAGTTATAGCACGGAAATCGAGCTAACTTTTAAAGCTGACAGCGTAGGCTACAGAGGATTCAAACTGGAGTATGGCACTGCAACCTGCGATCGAAATTACACTGCAGAACAAGGTCGAATAGTGCACTCGAAGGTCGATAACTGTTGGATCACGATCACAGCTCCTGCGAATTACACGATCTCTTTATACTTCAACCAATTTTTGTTATACGATGTTGAGAATTGCGCTGAGATCGGCTTTCAAGCAAGTGTTTCCTTCTTCTTCATCATTCTTCCTACGGTTGACTTTCGGTTATCGGGCCTCCGGTTTAACCAACCTTTCGATCTCATCGAAATTATTGAAACTGCGATGAAATACAGTGACTCACGTAACCGATCAAACGGTAATTTCGTAAATAATTTTCTTAATTAAATTCAATCTCGAACAGAATCAACGTAAGAATTGCACGTTAACACTAAAACTACTGTGGGATTGGAAGGTTTTGCAAAATCAAGCTCGCGTATAGCGTAACGCAATATATATATTTAACTAAATGAAACTAAATGAAAGCAACTAAAGTAAACTACGCTAAATATCCTATATACGGCCACTCGATACCACGCTGTTCTACGCTATGCCTTTCCGTTCTACTCTCTTTGACTTCTCAAAAGACACTCTCCACTTTTCCCTCGACGACCACCCTTGTCGCCAACCATTCCTCTGTTTCTCTCTCTCTCACTCTCTCTCTCTCTCACACACACACACTCTCTCACTCTAAACCTAAACAATACACTTAGCCTAACTAAACTATTCCCGAATGCTTGGGACGCGGTTCCGCAGGTCATCGTCGCTCGCCTGCAAACCATCCGCGTCCCACACAGCCCGGTCTTGCATTGCTTAAACCTAAACACTCTTAACCATAATACGTCATAATTCTATCCGGACCCCACACTACTAACGACTAAATTCTGTTAACTTGTATCGAAGCAATGAAAACGGTAGACACTTGAAAAAGATATAAGTAAATCTTTGTTTCTATTTTGTGCAGAAAATTATGGAATATTCTCAGAAATGCTCCGCTGCATGATCGTGTAATTGCTATGCTAAATTGCCAATCGGTCATTTTGACCGCCGTGGTAGTTTTAGTCTTAAATATATATTCCAAGTTTTATAAACGAAGATTATATTTCGATTGAATAAGAAATATAATGAGTGGAAATACGCGATCAATTTCGCGAGTCATTGTATGTTAAACGACAAAATAATTCGCCTACAATTGCTAGATTATTCTTAAAAATATGGCATGCGTCGTTTAATAGAACTACATATACTTTTTATAATATATACGTATAAACAATTACTCGTTCCATTATCCGGCTAAAGGTTCGGTTTTATGGAGACCAATTAATCCTTTGCTTTGCGAACTTTTCATGGATCATACTACGTAGCGTTAACTATTTATTATTATAAAATTGTTACACGTGCAAAACATTGAAATGTTATACGGAATTTATACTTGGCAATCTTTAACCTTGCGAACTAAAATTGTTGTTACAGTTGAAATGAAAGTTTGTTGAAAACGCGGTGTACGTTTATTGTGATTAGGAAATAATATTCACCAAGAGTGTAACTCGTCGTTATAAGGCAAGGGGTTAAGCGAAAGTCTACCGTGTATTTATGCGTAGTCTGACCGAGAAATTCTGTTTCTACTCGAATTCTTCGCACAGGTGTACGAAGGCGATTTCAATGGTAAACTAATGGCATCGCTGTGCGAGTCAGGATTGCCGAGTCCCATTTTCACTACCGGAAACAAACTAAGTTTACATTCTTGGTCCCGATGGCAGAGTACCTACGACTATTACGACATCACATTCACGACAACGAACGCAGGTAAGAAAATAGTATTAAAGACTGGGCAAAATATTGCTCCATTGCGATTAGAATGATGTTTAAAGAAGGCTGCTCCGTGAGCGCGTTTGACAGCAGAGATAAGGTTGTTTATTGCACGCGATCCGAGTAGACTGTGGATATTTATGCAAATTCGTATTTTTGTAGACATAGCCGAAGATATGAAATATAAATAGAGATTTGTTGCAACCTCTAAATATTAAGTATCGGTGGGACATTAAATACCATAAAACTTTGAATTTAACTTTTTCCCCATATCATATATGGTTTCGAAGATATTAACAATAATACGAAAACTTATATTTTCTTTAAGCGAGTGTTTTCATGCCTAGATTCATTATTAGAATCAGTGGAACAATGTTCGTGCAAAGTTTCAGGTTTTTCGAATTTTCAAGTTGCCAAACGTTCCTTGTAAGTAAAAAGAAAAAGAGAAAACAGGTTCCATATTTTTGCGATATAAGTCAATATAATATAACATACAGTAGAACTTCGATTATCCGAATTTTCTATTACCCAAACATTTTGTTATTTGAAAACTCTATTATATATATGTACACCGTTCAATTTAATAGTCAATTTAGTTCTATAACCAGACGCAATCTAGTATAATATCGTTGCAACGATAACGTACGATGCTATCTATGGCAACGAAGCACAAAATAATTAAACTACTTCAGAAGGTCAAAAACGAAGCCATATTAGCAAGGCAGTAAAATACTACAGTTAAAATGAATAACTTATAAAAAGAACGTAACTTTGCCGAATCGAATCTGTTAAAATGATTACGCATCGTTTAGTACCTAAAAAGCTTTGGAACATACAAGCCTTTAATCGAATCGTATTCAATTATATTATCCGAGATTACTATTATTAAAAGAACACGAATGTTACCAATATTTTCTCAAACATATAAATAAATAAAACGTTCTATTATTCGATAATTTATGTCCTCGAATTAATTCGGATAATCGAGATTCCACTGTGATTGAGAAGCTGAAATCTGTTAGCTTGTTCGATTACCGGCATAATTAATAAATAATACAGGTCGCGGTTGCGGCGGTCGAATATACAATTACGCTGGAACCTTCACGTCACCCATGTACCCGAACGAGTATCGCAACAATACCGAGTGTATTTGGGACATCAGCGTACCGCGTGGCCAAAAAGTCGTCCTAGAATTCCCTGTATTCGACATCGGAACGAAGTGCAGTCTCACTTACAACCTTCTGAAAATCTACGACGTTTCTTCGACTGGAGAGCAAATTCTGGCCACCACTTACTGTGGAACGGTAATAATTAACGCGATATCGAGATCAAGATTATCCACGATAAACGCTGCTTAAAACCCTCTCAAAGATAGCAACTTATTTTAATCGTTTTCCTGTTACTTTCGATAGGATGAACCGGCACGTCTCGAGGCTACCAGCAATCGCCTGGTCGTCAAGTATTTGTCATCGGTGAACAACGTTGGTACCGGATGGTTGGCCACATTTAAAGTCAAAGACGATTAAAGAAGACGATTCGAGATTGCGAAACGTTCAAAGCATGGTTTACAAAAAATATTTATTCTTCAATACTCGTGTTGTATGTACATTTTCGAAGACTTACGATAATTTAAGTGCCGTTGGCGTACCTTCGGAAATAACGAATAAGTAATTGGTTATTTGTAAATAACGCGCGATGTTTGTACGAGACGATGAGACGATGAAGTAAATGAGATTTAATACAACATCGTGCGGAATTTTCGTTGATCGATGATTCATCCGCGACAGATATGAAACGCAGCGATCTTATTGGACAAAAACTGATACCGATGAGCTCTATTGGCTCACGCGAAACTCAACCGCGTCACTTCATATCTACGCGACGATGAAGAAACCAACAACGAAACGATATTCGAATATTCGAAGGAATGATGTTTAGTTGCACTCATCGGCGCATTCTTCGTTCGCATCTTCGGTTTCTGCTTCTTTCGTCATCGAACAGCCTTCTGCCCTTCCATTTGCACTCTTCGTTTCCGGTTCTTCTACTTCGGCTGGCAGAACGTCGCCTTCTGCTTCCGCGTCGTCCTTCGGCGCCTCTCGTTTCTTCCTGTTCTTCTCCTGTTTGCTCTTCTCGGCCTTCTTATTATTCTTCTTCGATTCCGATTTAACTTTAGGCTTCTCTGCTTCCTCTACTTCCACTGGCTCTTCCACCTCCTCCGTTGCAACCTTTTCCTTTTTCTGAGACTTCTTCTTCTTCTTCTTCTGCTCCTCCCTTGCTACCTTTTGTCCCTCCTTCGTCGCCTGTTTCTCTACTTCCACATTACTTTGTTCCTCCTCTTCTTGCACCTTCTTCTGCTTCAATTTCTTGTCCTTCGGCTTCTTTGAGTCCTTCTGGTGAACTTCCTGAGCCTCCACAGTATACTTACCCTTCTTCTTAGACTTGTCTTTCGGAGATTCGCTCTTCTTGCCCTTGAGCTCCACGTTTTCTTTCAATTTCTTGTTTTTAGACTTGTGCCCTTTACCCGATTCCTCGCTCGCAGCCACGTTTTCCGTTGGACTTTCCACGTTCTTCTCTTCGGACGCTCCGTGCTTCCTCTTCTTCGATTCTTTCGACATTTTCTTGTTCTCCCCGTCGTTCGACTTTCCTTCCCTGAAACCCAAACATGGTCACGCGTCGCCTGCAAAAATCCATCCGAAGCCAGAGTCCGCCGACCGTGGCGAAGATAAGCAGTGGAAAACAATTGCATAAGCGTCGCCGAGATACGCAGAATTCGCTTAATTGCGACTCGTTAAACTCACTTCGCGTATTCCACGTCCCTCTTCTTCTTCTCGTATTTTCCCTTCGATTCCACGTCCTTGCCTGGCTTCTTAGCGAACGCCTCGGAGGCGAGCACCGTGACCAACAGGAAAAGACTCAACAGCACCCAGACCCTGAAGAAGCGGGATTAAAATGGTAATTTCCATTCATCGGTCAGAGAAACACGTCAGGTTTCGCGGAACGGAAATGAAAATATTCGCCTCACCGCATGTTTGCTTCTCCAATCACTCCTCGAACTCAGATACAGATCACTGTGAAGATCGCGTACGATCGAAAGCAAGATCCAGCACAACACTGACTGCCGTTCGCTGGCCCTCTTATATCTTATACGTGTCTCTATCGATATCTCGATAAACACGCGTGGTGGCTCCTAGTTCGCGAACGTTTTCAAAGATATCGGCATCGATATCGCCGCGAAATCGATCGCCAATACGATTCTTCGCCTCGACGCAACGCGCAAAGTTCGAAGTTCGAGCATCACTACCATGCATTACTATTTATTTATTTATTTATACGTAAACGAGCCAGGTAGTTCATTTTATATACAACTTATATTGCGGCATAATGACACGTTTCGAATCGATCGTATGTATTTGTAAAGGCAGCCAGCTTTTAACTCGAATCTCGTGTGTTACTCGAAAGATTATCAATTCATCATACATTCGTTCGTTGCTAAAGAAAATAATCGAAGTGACGATTATAGAGACTTTGAGAGTAATTGGGACATCTATCTTAGGAAAAGGATCGTGTTAACAGGATCAGTGTTGCTAAATCTGGATAAATAGAGATGAGGTTTAAATACTAACGAAGCTCTAGACGATCGTATCCTAATGTTAAAATTAATAACCGTAGCAATGCGAGGATTATTCGCAGACCCTCTTACAATCTTTCATAAAAACGGTTCAGTTGTTAGTCTCCGTATAACACGGTAATTGCGTTCCTAAAAAATCGTGTTACACGAGGCTGAATGTCACTGAAAACACGAAGCAAATGTTGATTTCGAAAGCTAATAAATGGACTGCGGATTTTTACGCGAATTCGTATTTCTAGAAGCACGCGTAAAGAAATGGGGCTTCGGTAGAGATTTGTTCACCTTACAAATATAGAACCGTGTATTTTACTTCGAATATTTCATATATTTTTGCATGCCTATGTATTCTGTGTTTCTTTGCTCGTCTAAATTTCCCATAAACTGCATAGAAATCCTCAATCTGCTAATAATACTACCGTTTCATTCCTCGATCGTTTAATCGTGTTTAGAATGAATCCTTGTTGTAAGAATACCGCGTTACAGCGGGAGTCCCCTCAATCTTTTAATCGTGTTAGATCGAAATCGTGCCTGCAGAAGTATCGCGCTATACGGGGGTTAACTGTACGCGTTCTTGACCTAGAAGCGTCGAAACTGCTTCCTGAAATAAACCGGCCGCCGCGCGCTTGAACTTCTCTTTCTCAACTTCTCTCGCGGCCTTTTATTTTCTTTTCCTATTCCATTTCCGGTTAGAGCCGTTTCATAGGCGGCTATCGTTCGATTGCAACAACACGCGAGATATTTAGGTCGGACGGTATCTAATCTCCGTACTTGCGGTCCCTGACGTCAGCGGCCACTCAATGAACTCCCATATTGTAACAAACAAGCGTTGAATCCTCAGGTAATTTCGAGAATTCGCCGTCGTAGTAGCTCGTCCCCCCCCCCCCCCCTACCGACGTCTTCACCGTAGCGTGCGATCTAGATACCGAAGATCAAGCGTAATCCCCCGTGTGATAGGGGCGAGCGTCGGCGAAAAACTCGGTGCACGATTCTCCTTGCGCTTCGAATATTCGACAGGCGGCGATGTAAACAAATTTGAGCGAGATTGATCTAATCGCCGAGCAAGCGAGTTACGCGATTGCGCTTCTTGTTACGCGCCACGACGTGGAACGATATTTTTGGTCAATTTACCGCGAAACGTGGGCGTAGCAGATTGGTCTTCCGCGAGATCTCACGCGTTACACTTGAGAACTCCCAAGGCTCTGAAAATTTTGAAGGAGGCATAGGGTAGATGTCCCAATTACTGTCAGTGTTCCTATAACTGACACGTTGATTATTTTATTTCGTGGCAAAGTAACACACGAAGAATCGCGAATAAACGAATTCTGATAATAAATATGGACTTCCGTTTCGCGTAACAACGCGTAGACATTGTGTATTCCTCTACACTCGATATTTGAAACGAAATATTTGCAGGCAAGTGTGCTGTTGAACATTGAAACGTGATCAATGTAATTATAAAGTATGGGACGCGTCGTAATTCAGTAAAGGCGATACGTTTACTATACATTTTATATCTGTTACGCAAACTGACGTGCTGATATACTATGTAAAACGTGTTCCCATTTAAATGAGAAGCTTTCAAGTGGCAGTAATAGGGACATTAAACTTTGTTGTACATTTTCAATTACGTAGTAATTAATTCATTATATTCAACGTATAATAAATATGTATAACGTATAGTATAATGTTTATAAGTAGAGGAGCGGTTGAACAATATTATGCTCCAAACTGGAACAATTTTCAGGATAAATACGTTCCAAAATAGTTCAACAAAGTTACGCGATAAAGTTATAGTGGCAGTAATTGGTACATCTACCATATTTGGGTTTAGGTAAGCTTGAAATTGTTCGAAATGTCATACATAGGATTTTAAATCTCTCATTCTGTTGAGTTTAAAACCACTTGAGGGTTCGGTAGATGTACCAATTACTGCCACTTTGAGCTTAAAGCGTGACTTCATTCAACTATTTTAGAACGTATTTAATCTAAACATTCTTCCAATTTGGAGCACAACATTGTTCAACGTCTCTTATATTTATGACCATTTTTTTTCTACGTTGATTACAATGAATTAATTACTAATTAGTTGAAAACGTGTCCACGGGAAGTTAGGCTAATTCCGTAACAATTACGATTGTGCATAATTTAAAAAAATCTAGTAAAAAATACAGCTACGTATTTTGTAATACGCAAGATTAACATAAGTGAAGAGATATGTCTTCGGTGAAGTTTAAAATAAAAAAGAAATACATTAAATAGATCGCATGGATTCGAGCACAATAGGAGATTAAAACGTAATTTGAAGATTGTACATATAATATAGGCAGCTATTTTTAAAATTACAATACGGGAGATCCGAAGAATAATAAACGTACGAGGCAAGCAAATTATTTTAAATATCTCTTTGCATATCACACACGCGTGTTTCACGATTCCTTCTGCATTTATCCATCAGACAAAGGCTGATTTAAGAAAGGTTATTAAAAGATACTAGCGGGGACGCGCGCGATTTTACGAGGTGACATAAATTCCGATAGTTTCCGCAATACGCGACAGAAAGATAGCTTCACTGTCTTTTTGTTTAAATAGGTAATTGAAGTTAAATATCTTCTATTCTGTAGCGTGAAAAGTTATGGAAAAAATTGGGGATACTTTAATCGGTGGATTCTATCTTTATTATTCCTAAATCGCTATTTTACTATGTTTCAAACGACAAATTTACTACGTGAATGTGAAAATGTTGAACATTTCAAATACCAAGACGTAATTGAATTTTTTCAGAATAAATACTATATCTTATAAAATCCTGAAGGATCAAACTTAACTCTTACACATCTGATTAATAAAAATTGGTGAACCTATATTTTTATCGCTTTTCATTTTTATTATTCCCACATCGCTACTTTGCCGTTCTTCAAATGACAAATTTGCTTCGTGGATGTAAAAATGTCGTACATTTTAAATATTAAACCTGCATTTAATATTTTTGCAGAACGTATACTAATGGCTCGAAATTGATTTGAACACCTGATAAATATAAAATAGTGAATCTATCTTTCTGTTGCAGAAAGCCTGCAGCAAGGAGGTGATATTTTTAGCAGCTAAATCCCCATAATCTGATTTATCTTTTCCTTAGCTTTATCTTTTATCGCGTTCAGGTCGTTCGCATCATCGTTATCATTTTATTGTGTTCTTACGAAGAAAAATGTATTTTCCTGGAATCTACCAACGTCAATGTGTAATCGGAGAATTTTATTGTCGTTCGATTTATCTTACAATCAACGCCGAACAATTCTGCATGACGCAATCAACCACTATTATTAATCTCATTCTAATCGTTTTTTGGAAATCAATATATATCTATCCATCTACTATTATTGATCGATTCGACGCAAGAATTTGATACGAGTGAATCAAATTTGTATGAAATTTCGAAACGATGCTTTGGCGAGGAATCACAGGTGTGGCAATTAAAAATACAGTGATTACTGAAATTATATGTATTTTTTTTCCATTTGCTTATCTTATATACATGTATCAATAGTTCGTGCCATGGATTTCTCTTGACGATCTGTATTCGATTTGTATACAAAAGTTGTTTGAAAAAGACACTCGTGGTCCATCGATATTTCCAGAACTATCGAAGGCAATTTCAAAACGACACAAGTTCATTTTTCAACGTTACGACTGCTTTCGGCTCGGTGAGATCTATCCGATAATTCATTTGCGGACTTTTATCGCAAATACATATTTTTATAAATAAAATTCGACAGATGGATTTTCCTACGTGCTTTTTATGTATAAAATTGCTTTCTGTAACTCAAATATCTTAGTGTTCTTAGTTGGTTCCATATTATTCGATTACGAGATATACAAAGTAAAATACGTATTATTCTATTCAAAGGGTTGAGAAAGAACCCTTTACTCAAATTCAATTTCTTCAACCTTCTAAACGAAGATATGAATTACCATAAAAGTCCACAGTCTATTAATGGAGAATTAAAGAAGCTAAGCAAAGAGAAATTTGTTTTTCTCGAAACGTTGGTCGACAAATTTGCACCGTTTTGAAATTCGTGCCTCCGATTATTGTCATTATTCTCATCGAAATTTTATGCTTGCTTTTATACGATTGGAATTTACGCGATTCGACTGATCGAACTTTGCGGCTGTTTTTAAGTTACAACAAAAGATACATTCGAATTATTGTTTGTTAGATCGCGCCAATGGCACAGGAAGAACACGAGAAACGTGCACACGTGGACTATTGAATTTGCGATAAAAGAACCGGCTACTTCTTTCTACGTGTGCGAAGTTCGCGTGCTCGTTTTTGTACGCGTGTCAATGCGAGGGACCGTTTCTCATATCAGCTTCAACGCTTTCATTTAAATTCCGCGCAATACGCATCATAGTCACATTTATTCCTTTCCCTACAGACTATTAATTAAGTAAATCGCGTGTGTAACTTAAAAATACTTTTAAATACAACGAACAAAGTGGAGAGCGTTGCTTATCGTTATCGTACTTGAACGGCGCCAGTGTATAAAATAATTAAAATTACAATACTTGCAAAAGACCGTCTCTTGACATTTGTGTACGTGTAACTTTACACGAATGGAATCGTTAAGCGTCGATTTACAAAAAAAAAGAAACAAGAACAACTTGCGAAGAATACGCAAAAATTTTTAATTTTCTTTTTTTTTTTTTTAGGACACATCCATTTTCTAAATGTTTTGTTCATTTTTATTTCTATTTTTCTCTTTTTTTTGCGATGGACAAAAAGATGTGACTAGTAAATGTTAACGATGAAATAACTTGATGAAACTTGTTAACTCTTAACTGGTATGGTGGCTATTTTGTCACGTTTAATGGTGGCATCTGTAGGACCCCATATAATCGTTTAAATATTTGCAGCCATTTTTAAGAAAACAAAAATCTGATTATTAATCTATTCATAAGGAACCGAATGAATCGAATTTTTGACAGTAAACAAAATTCGCTGGGATCCGTCAGATCTTACTTTACCAGTTATGGGTTAAATAATAAGTATACCAAAGTGCATTTTGATTTTTTTTTTCCCTTTTCATTCGTTTGGTAGAAAGAAATAAAAATGGTGGCTAATTCAAGGCATCGAGTAATATAGCGTACACTGCATTTAAAAACTACAGACGCACCTCGTAATTTTATATTTCAGTACGTTAAAGAAACAATTTGAATCAGCCTAATCATCATTTATGCTACGAATCGTTTCGAATAAATATTTATCCAAGATAATTATCCAAATAAATTCTGTTTAGTCAGATATTTTATCCGCTCAATGATTATTTATTACCCCTTGCAAATTATTCTCTATTTATTCGAATAAATCGATCTGAAAGCAATGCACTTATTAATTCAACATTTGAACAAAAGTTAATTGTCAAAATTAATACGATGAGTATCGCTATATAATATAATACAATATGGTGTACAGAATTTCTTATACAAATGATTTTTATCCGAATCAATTTTCACACGAATATTATACGAATAATTTCCATTTATAATTCAACCTTTTAATCATTTTTTAATCGAATAAATATCTGTTCTACAATGGCAACTGAAAAGTTATTCTGTACTTTTATTCGTCGTCCGATTTCTGAATACAATTTTGTCGAAAACAATCCCAGTGTTACTGAATAATTACTTCGATTTTAATTGGATGACAACAAAGTATAAAACTGGATAATTTTAACGCATCTTTATAGCCGTCAAACGCAGTGTACTATAATAACTAGACTGCGATTGTTTATACGGTTCTGAGAAATTGAACCGTGGAGAATAGTACAAAATAAGAGAATAATATGCAAAAATATAATACACAATAACGTATCCAAAGTGTGTATATTAATAGTGCGTATTATAATATTTAGTGAGCGAAACAGATATCTATTCAGATTCCATTTGTATTCCCATATCTGCAGAAGAATTACGAATCCCCATAAACAAACGCAGTTTAGTAACAACTTTTCTCTGTCTCCCTTTTCATTTTGTATGACGTACTATTATTACTATTTGCATGAGGTATCCAACGTGTTCGTGGCTCTGTGAACACTGCCTAAGTACAATCATACGAAATTCTTACAAACTTCTATTTCTTTTACATACGTATATATATCTAACAAGTTAGTAAAATATCACCGACAAAGTTGTAGAGAGAGAAAGAGAGATTACTAATCACGCTGATCTCTTAGAATCATCGAGAGCACGCAATAGTATTCTTAACCCTTTCACACCGAGCTCAACATCTCGTATTAACCACGCGTTTGCACACAATGGCGCAAATTACCTGTCGAGATAATCTTATGACTCTCCAAATTCATAATCGAGGCGTTGACACATTTTTGTTTCTGCTATTATTATTGTTAAATTTGTTATTAGTTGTTGAACAATTACCCTGAAATTTAGCTGTACGTTAAATTTTTGTTTACCAGTGCTCGACGTGAAAGGGTTAACAACGAAAGAAATTAATAATAATAGAAAATGTACGAATCCCACAGTTAAGTCGTCGTCAAGTTACACTAACTTATACAGAGAAACGTTTAAACGAGCGAGAATGTCGAGCAACGGTTTTCAAATGCTTCGGCAACGAAATCTACGCGTATCAGTCTTCTAAAAAATTTGCAAAAACTTCGGAGCGATAATCGAATCCGTCGAATTCTACTATGAGTCTCGCAAAAGTAAAACAAATAAACTTTACCTTTATTATCCGAGTACAGAATGAATAATCTACTTCTCGATAAATCAAATGATTCCATTTTATACGTCGGTTTGATTTCCTTTGTGGCTGATACGAAACTTTAAGATCCGAAGCTTTCTAGACTGACAAAAAATAATAAACCATTTGCATCGCTTAAGCACAGGTCACCTAATTGTTTTCTGTATTTATAATGATATTACATAAGAAACTATTGTGAATCGAATTTGGTGTTTAAATTGTACAGATAAATACATAATATACAAGATAATCAACGCTTCGCTGACATCACGGGTTGTTTAAGTCCAGACGGAAAATTTCTACGTTTCTTTTCTCCGAAACGAAGAAACTTCTACGTAAAAACACTTGTACTTGCATGCACGTAAAAATAGAAAGCTTAATACGTGTCTGAGAATTTTTGAGGATTTTTTTCACTGCTTCTTCTCTTTTCTTCTTTTCGCTTACACCAATTTTACGATCGCCAGCACTTTTATAATCGTAGCGACATTCGAGTATTCAAAGACTACGCAGAGTAATAAATATGATTCGTATTATTGGGTGTACCAATTATGCATATAATCCATTTCTTTCGAACCATTATAAATTATAATAAACATTACGATGCAAATGGGTTAATGATTCGCCGTTAATCGCTTTGAAAACTGTTGCTCTTAATCTTCCACGAGACTCGTTCCTCTGGACGAGTCGAGTGCGAAGGAAAAGTATCGATCACAGAGAGAGATAGAAGATACCAGTACCCGGTCACTTAGGACCAGAAAATGAAATCAAACTACTACGTTACGAGATCAACGTCTCTGCTTTTGTGCTTTCATCCTGGTACAACTTTCCTGAAGTGAAGCGCAAGAAATGGCCGAACCAGAATCGAGGCGTTTATTCGCACTCGTAAAAATATTCCTTAGAACAGTAATGAGCAACCCATGGCCCTTCGAAACATTGCATTTCATTTACCTCTATCATTAACCGCATTAGCTACGGCTAGCGATGGGACAAAAACATGCTTGATACTTTCGATACGTTTACGTTTAGAATTGTATCATGTACGATACGTTTGCAAACGATTTAAGATACATCGAAACACTTAACCATTGTAACGATACGTATGAATTATATTACGTTTGATACTTATTTGAATGGAATTACGAAGGCCCGAGTACGAGTCAAACAAAATCTGTAAGTCGTGAAACGTGTAATAACGTAAGCCAATAATGATCAATCTTATATCCTCGATTATATCATTTCTATCGTACTTATTATTTATACTGAAATTTGCTGATCTTTTCAAAAATTAATTCATAGATTCATGTTGACGTTATTAATTAGAAAATTACTTTATTTTGGGTTTATGTACGATACACGATTACAGTAATCATTATTGTCTTTGTCTTATTGATATCTCTATGGATACCATGTAATTGTTTTGGATCGCGACTGCATAAGACGTCGTCAAACATATTTTACCAATATCAAGTACAAATTATTTCGATACGAGTTTGATACCGTATCAGTGTATTCGGCAAGTGATACGTATTGGTATTCGTAAGTATGTCGCTGAATTTGTCCCACCACTAACTATGGTATTAATAGCATCATAAACAATGGGAACAAATATTGTACTCAGTTGAATTTCTCCGATACGAACGATTCTCTTTACGAGTAACGCGAAACCTGTAACACTCTCTGATCTTGAATGTATATATTGTAAATTTTGATTACCAAACGGTTATTATCCGTAAATAAAGAAACAACAATAATAAACGAAAATAATAAATTCGATTGCGCAAAGTAACACCTTTTGATTTAATAGATTTTACGCGTTGTAGTTAACCTCGTGTCCTTTTGCTTTTCATTTCCTTTTATATTTGTACACGGTAAACGTCGTTTAATGTTACTTTCGATCAATTAATGACTGCAAAACATTCAGCTACATAAAATCAGCCATTTCATACGCAACAATCTAATAAAATAGTTTGTATCCACTAATTATGGTCTCGTGAGATTTTGTATAATTTTCGGTGCGTCAGTCGACGCGTTAATATTACGTTCATCGCGGATCGCTATGAAATATTACTAATTTAGCGTTTCAATTTTCCAATTCGCCAATCGAAGGACAAACGTTGCTCACCACTGTTTCGGGACATTACAACGTGGATATTATCCTGGCTGTTATACCACTTCTCCCTCGACGCGAGCTATTTCTATTTACATAGATACAGGGGGATATTACAAAAAAAATAGATACTTCCCGCTTATGTATATATTATCTTAGCGCCTTTTTCTTCCTTCGAGATCCAGGGAGAAGTATTTATAACACTCGGAGACGCGAAGCGCAGCTCGTATGCCTCTCTTTCCATCGTTCAACGAGCGAGCTCGATTATGTTACGCTTCTTCGGAGCTATTCGACCGGGATTTGACAATTTTACCGTTCTTTTGAGGGGACTCGTTCAGGGGCTGCGAATCTTCTTGAACAGATTGCGGATATTTTTGATCGGGGTAGTTCCACGCTTGGATGTCGCCCGTACCGAAAATCTGATAGACTATGTAGGTGCCACACGCGACGCATGCAGTCACACCGAATACTTGCCTCCATGCGTCGAGGGCTTGCTGTGAAATGAATTCCTCGTTATTCGAAGGAACCACGATTAACAATTTGCGGGAGGAGGAAAATAATATTCGACGAATTTTCAATCGATTAATTAACTCTTCAATAACGAGACTCAACGAATGTTTGTCCCATTATTAACGGAAGTGTCTATTAACGATGTAATTAATACATAAAATAATGATGTTAATTGAAATTTCTTGCTGTAAGAATTTGGACGTGTCTAAGACGATTACAAATCAAAGGAGAAATTCTAACTAAAGTGACACTGCGATCTAGAAATGCGTTAAACATTTAAATACGATTGTTCATTTTAAGAGTGTGCGAGATCTCGATTTAAATTCTTGAAAATATCCATGATTCCCGACATGTTTAGGATTCACGATAGTTCCGAGAATATTCCCGATGCCGTTTCGATATTCGTTTCATTGAATACTTTCACAATTCATCAAGACGAGGGAGAATACAAAAATATAAAATAATCCGATAATTCGAATATTCTCGGTATTCCGCACACCCCTGGTAAATTTCATGCGTGCGTGAAAATTAGCTTGTCTATGAAGCAAGTTGAAGCCGAAACGAAATCAAATTTGCACTCACGCTTTCCTGTGTGAGAACACCAGCCACAACGGGGGACAGGAAGCTGGCGGACATGTGAATTGTCTGCGCAAACGCCAATATTGGACCTGGAAGTAACAAGTTAAATAGAAAACAAACATTCGACATTGCGTTACTCGCTACATCTGTATACTCGTACTGAGATCACTGACCAGCAAAATTTGGCGCGATATCGACAATGTTTGCCATTGCTCCTGCATAGGCAGCCGTGATAAGGGTGACGGCTATGAACCACACCACTAAAACGAGAACGATGTCGCAGCCCAGGTAGCCGATCAACACTAACAGTATTCCAGGAACTACTTGTGCTGTAAAGCAAACAATTTCTAAGCGTTACACGCAACGCTTAACCAAGATTTCATAGAAATAATAATGGATAATTTAAAAAAAAAGAAAATGCAATTCGCCTGGAAGACAAATTAGATAGATAGATATTTATTGCTTTTCCAAGGAACTAAAAGTGGATTGAGTTTCTTTACATAATCACATTTTTCACTGCTGAGTAATACCTAATAGTAACTTAATCGTCTTATGACTTTATTACTCTATTATATAAAATAAACTATACGATGAGTAATTTTCTGTAGCTATTTGTATAGTATTAAAATCACGTAGGTATTTTCCCAATAGTCTATACCATATTTGGTGTATTATCGTTAGCTAGGATATTTGCGTGGTTGGATAATCTTTGCATAGTTTGCCATTACTTTCTCGAACGATTTTATTTCGAAGTCTTTTATTTCTTTTAATACCTAACCGGTAGATAATGTGTTAACATTAACCGTGCAATGTTCGATCAAACAACCAGTTTCAAAATATTTAATTTAAGCTTAGCAATTTTATAGGAACATACGAAGTAAAATAAAGATTTAACGTATCACTTTGTCTACTAGTTGAATTGAAAAAGAAGCCGATTTATATGGATTTATAATATTTGTAGGAAAAGCTTATTAATCGGCTCCAGATAAATAACGTGTTAAGATACAATTCTTTTTTACGATTGCGGCTTTTAGTGAACACTTACAGGAGGCGGTGAACACTTTGCGAACGTTCGTCAGCGACAGAATCTGTCGCGTAACGAGGAGATCGGCTACGTAGCAGAAGGCAACGGAGCTAAAGTAGCTGCAGATGAAAGGTAAACCGGACAGAACTCCGTTCTGAAATAAGACAGACAAAAATAATCGCAAAGAAGTTGAATAGATACAAGGGAAACGTTTGAAATAAGTACCGCTTGGATGCTGAATCCTAGAACTGTTTTCATATACATTGGTCCAGAGATGATGAAGATGTAGTGCACCCATATTCTTCCGAACGTGGTGATTCCAATGGACCATGCGGGCCAGGAAGTGAGAATCGAACGCCATGGAACTGGCATGCTCTTCAACAAAAATTACCAACCCCCAGATTAACCATGGAATAAACAATTTCTTAATCTTTCAAAGACAGAACAAACGCGAATCTTTAACTCTTCCGTTTCGATCGCGATTCACGTGTTCCAAAAAATTTGTTACATTATCTTTAGGGATGAATCGAAACCTAATTTTTGGTTTCGCGAAACTCGAATTCGAAACTTTGCAGTGTCGCGATTTTTTGCAATGTCTTTATTTTTTTCACCCTTTCGTTACTATTTTGTTGGGAATCGTAATCTTCACAAATCTCATTTTAGAAAATCACGAAACTTAAATGTAGTTATTATTTAAATAAATGAACCAGTAAAAAAGCTTTGCGAGATAGTTATTCATTTTTATGTTTTTTCTTCGCTCGACATAAGCGACTGTAGTGGATTGGTGAAATCGTGTCGATCAAAATGAGTCTAAAGTTTGAACACAAACTCAATTGGATTATTAGTGAAATAAATTCATACGACGATTCATCTAATTATTCGTACTAATTATTATCCACCTAACTTTCGATAGTTTCGAATCATAAAAGTAGCACAAACTTCCGAGTTTCGAAAACTCGAGTTTCCCTTGAATTTCGAAGGGTTCCAAGGTTTCGAAGTTTCGAGTATCCCATCCCTAACTATTTTAACCCTTAACTACTACACCTATTAACGCTTACGCTTGTAAGATCGCTAATAACTATTTATTTATTTCTATTTCCCAGTAATTCGATTTCAGTACGTGAACATTATACTATAATAGAAAACTACAAATACAAATACCGTATAATAATTTAATATACCGTACACGGCACAATTTTGAAGCAGGTAATAACTTTCGCTACTTCGTTCGCTTACCAAAAAATTCCAAAGGCACGCGATTAAGGGTTAATAAGTTAATTTAATTAACACTAGATTGCCGGACGTTAATTGCATCATTTGGCAGGCTTCCGGAAAAATACATATACTGCATATAAATATTCGAAATCAGAAGATTGAGGATGAAGGGAATCAATTAAAATAGATATTCATACCATTCTATTAATTAAAGTTAACATAAAGTACTGAAAAATAATATTTATGGTCTCTATAATATTAGGTATGAAATATGAAATGAGTCAAATTGACTCGCTCCGGCAATCTAGGGTTAAGCAACATAATTGAAAACACGGTAAACTAATAATAAAGATTCGCTAAAGGTTGCTCTAAATAATCGCTTCTTACGCGTTCTTATGTTCTCTGTATTAACGGAGAAACGAAAGTGTACATTTACGAATTGATTTGACTTCGAGAAGCTAATTACCTCGTTGGTCCCGTGAACTTGATTCCCAACGCTGCCCTGAATGTATCGTAGCTCCTGTTGGGAAATTCTGGGATGAGAGGCGGGCGTATCGAAGGCGAAGAAATACCAGAAAATGCACCAGAGGATACCGATGCTGCCGGTGGTATAGAAAACCGCTCTCCATCCGAAATGAGCGATGATGAATCCGCACAGTGGATAGGTTATCCCGATGCCGAAGCTGAACCCTGAATATAGATAATCTAGATGTTAGGAGTAGCTCACCCCACGACCCGGAAGGAAGCTGAAACATGATGCTTGTCGAATGGCTTCACCTTGGCTCGTGTACGATTCATGCGTGGCGACGATCGCTCTTCAGCGGTGGCGTACATTTCACCCTGTAAAGCGATTCAAGTAGAGACTTAGTACGACGGGATGAGGATGAACGCACTTGTGACGATCCTACAGTGAGGACAAATGAAACTTTTATACCTGAAAATACCAACAGCAAGCATAACTGCCCGCGCGATATCAACGACATTCTTCTCGTTGGATTTCGTATCGAAGAGATTCACACGCACATGCCGAACGGTGCATTAAATTTGTGCCGTACGTACAATATGTAGCAGTGGGACAGAGATACGTTTGATACCATCGATACGTTTACGTTTAGAATCGATATTTGGGTATCAATCTCGCGCACGGTACGTTTGCAAACGATTTGAAATGTATTGAAACAATTAACAATCGTATCGATACGTATCATTCGTATCGTGTTCGATACCTATTGAAATATAATTACGAAGACCCGAATACGATTACGAGAAACGTGTAATAATATAAGCTAGTGATGATCAACCTTTTATCCTCTAATGTAGATTACATCATTTTTATTAGACTTATTAATTATAATAGAATTATTTGATCTGTTTCTAAAATAATTCATAACTTTTTACGTTATACGTCAAAGAATAGTTTCCAGTTACAAATCGCGATCAATTTTTTATTACTAATGTTTTACGATAAAATTAAGAAAAGTCGAAAAAATCCTCTCATCTAGATTCCAATAGATTTAAAGTACCGTGTGAATCTCTTTGAAAGAGATTTGTTTTGCCTCTTCTTTAGATCAAATGCAGCCTTTACTAATTAACATGATGCAGTGTTTCATGGCGAGTTATATGAACTTCCCTCTGCTGCTGCGTCCAAACGCTTACACCGATGAAAAGAATACGATTGCATTGCGCGCGATCAGCGATTTATATGGAATTTCATGAATCTTGCACGTGGTCAACAACAGCAGAGGGATGCATGATTAATACATGCACCAAGGCTAGCCCGTTACGACGCGAACGAAATGGAAGAAACGAAAACGAAATGAAGGATGGTTGTACAGTTGTCCCTCGAAGTACGGGAGGGTTCGACGTTAGACTTTTAGATTACCTTGAACACGAAAAATGTAATGAAACGACAAACGTTGGAAAATAAGGGGGATGTTTAGGTGGCCTGTATATTCTATCGTATACATACTAAAACATAGAAATATATATTATATTTTACAGCAAAATATGTGTGTCAAGAAAATAAGAGTGCAATTCAAGAACTCCAGCTCTAAACTCCACTATTATCCAACGTCGATTATACGAATCGGAAAAAGTTGTTCGAAATGTTGAATTTTACAACACGTTTCACGTTTATAAAAATCGGATAAAATACACGGCACTTTGGATATTTTATATTTACGTGTATCCTTAATTTTTTTTCAAATATATCAATTTCCTGTAAATGCATCAAAATCTGCAGCGTACTTATTATATATCGTGTACAAATATTATTTACATTTTATGCATCGTATAGTTTATTTTACATGGTAAAGCAATAGGGTTGATTACGTTACTACCAGGCATTAGTTAAGCAGTAAAAACTGTAAGTATGCAAAGAAACGGAATCCACTTGTTGTCCCTTGGAAAAAGCAATAAATATCTATCCATCGATCATTAACATTTTACGAAAGTATTAAGTTGTCCCAAAAGTTCCTTTCGCTTTTTTACCAAATATAAAGTGCAAAGAATTTGATGCACCATGCGATTTATTAAATAGCGCGAAATCATTGTGCTTTTATCATCTTCTATCGTTCGGAATGGACTCGATGCCACCTTTTTGCAGCCTCGCAACACCATTTTGCCTAACAAACCCGTAAACAAAAACTTTTTCGGAAAGAAACTTTTTCGACAACCTGACGTATTATGATCTTTGTCATTCTTCAATGTGGCGACAACTTCGAGGACCGGGAAACGTACCGCGTACTTGAAAATCAGCGTAGTTCGGGGGACAACTGTATATGAAGAACGTTATCTATTTCTGGGAAAGTTTGAGTGAGAAGGACGATCGTATTGTTGCATCGATCGGTCGTGAACAAAGGTGTGCGTACACGAGATTCTCTCTGGTGGCGGCAGGACTGACATAAAATAGAAAAGATAACGATAAAAAATATTAGCATTTATACAAGACGTGTTGGCGTCGAGCCCGGCTGATTCTACCAGCTGGAAGTATACTCGGCCTTTCTCATGCTGTTGAGCGGTCGCTGTTGAGTATACCCCTCGGTCCGGCGAATGCAACCACGTGGAGCTTAAAAAGCAATCAGAGAAAATGAAGGAACCGTCTTATACTTCGATAGCAAATCGTCTAAACGCGCGTCGTATATCTGCGTTGATCGGCTACCGACGTGAATTTTGACTGAAAAACAACTGAAAAGCTTTCATTTCTCTTTTTCTTTTTTTTTCTTTTTTCTTTTTATTTATATACTTCTCATTCGAACTTCCGTTTTCTCGTGTTCTGAAAGAAGCGGCAGACCATATTAGTAATCATCCAATAATTATATCGTTGCAACCAAAAAAATGAGAAAGAAAGACACGGAATGGAAACTGGATTTTCTCGCGTGAAGGCGTCGTGCGTGTTGAAGAAGTTTCACTATAATACACAAGAAGAAGAATGTTAGCGCCAGATGTGATACTCACCTTGAAAGGAAGACATGAAACGTGACCTTTCCACAGGCGGGATCCAATGTCCGACAATGGCGTACATCGCGGGCCACGTGAGTCCCTGTAATCCACACGTTTACCATCGTCAAATTTATATTATATGCTTCGAGTCGAGTCTTTCTTTAATCCTCTTAATACCGAGCAACGATACGTGGTCGTTGGCTATACCGACAACGACGTATCGATATGCGTCAGCCATTACGCGCTTACGCTTGAAAATGAAAGTTCTAATTTGTTGGATGCATTTGTCAGGTCAAAACTAATTTATACTTCCGCCATTGTTCCTTTCTTACGTTAACTCGACTACAATATAAGATATATACCACTATGGATACGAAACTAATTCGATTGAATTTTCGACACTTTTCGTTCAGGTTCAGCTTTTTTGCTCGGCACTGAAAGGGTTAACCCATTCGTCTCGTTCGAGTTCGCATATGCCACACGGTGTATCGCTTAGTAGAGAAACAATCTGAAGGTCTCATTTTTACCGCGATGCGTAACATGAACATAATTTGGAATCTTTATTTGTATGGGAACACTTGAAAGGGAAACAATCGAAAAGCTTTTAACCCTTTGACTGCGAAGCAATCCAAGTTCTTTATTCATTCACCGATTAATTATATAACGTGCAATTAAACTACTACTTATTTTTATTGCGTAATTCACTGCTCGATATACTACTATAATTTATTAAATCTGTTGAACCTTGAGTTGTTCGAATTTCGAATTAAGTTTATTCATTTGAAATAATGCGAATGAAATTTTGCAAATATCTCTGCGGCCGATATAACAACTATTGTCTTTCAATGATAATTTAACGTAAAGGTGAAATTGTTACGTCACATGAAAGTTTCAGCGCTAAAAAGATATTTACACAGAGTAACTCATTTTTTTATGAAAGACTACGTTTGACTAATTGGCTTCCGAATCGTCCCTATATCTACAACAGTTATGACACTTTTTTCGGTTCCCGTAATTGTTTCAATTAGAAGCAATACATCGTATAACAGCGTGAAACAATTAATTTCGGAACAGTTTCAACTCTTGCAATAAACTCGAACGACGACCACACGCTCGCGCTGGGAACGTAACACATTTTTATGATGCTTGTAATAAATAGAAGCTCATGAACGTCTAATAACTACCTGTTGCTATTGTTTATTTGCTTGTCTATATAAAGAAAGCAGCATTTCAATCTGAGACAAATGGCTCGATACTTTTCATTGTTATTAGGAGTGCGCAAAAGTTATTTTGCTCTCGGGAGAAACTTACACTGGCGATACCCTGAATACTGCGCAGCGCTATCATCACTCCGTAATGAATTCCCGCTGCGGAGGGCATCAGCAAGCTACAGACTGCCGTGATTAACTGCGAGCCACCGAAAACCGTTTTCGTCCCAAAATATTGCGTCAGCACGCCTCCGACTACTTGCGACAAAATGTAACACCAGTAAAACGAGCCACTGATGGCGGATTGTATGGTTGGACTCCAGTCGAACTCCCCTTGATCCTACGTCGAAAAAAAGAAACACATTCGATCCACTCTAAATCAATAGACAACGAATTTTTATCCGAGTTCATATTTTTATTCGCGAAATGAAAGAAATGAAAACTAAACGGGGACGGTTTTTTCATAATCAAAATGGAATAGTTTGCGTTTTACTTTGAACGTATCGATGTGCTTTACGAAGCGTAGCAGATTTAATTTTTCTTACGAAGACTAACACGTTTTGGACATAGCACGAAAAGAAGCACGTTTCCTCGTTTGCATCGAGAACCAACATGTTTCATAGTTATCTACGAATATTAGCACATTTCCATTTGGCACACGAAAATAGCACAGTTTCAAGATTAAGATATTATGCAATATACATTACAAAATGCTAATAAATAATTCCATTAACGTTAAACAATAAGGAAGACTTATTATTTATGGAATCTAAGGGCCCAGAAGAGCACACTGAATTTTATAAAAACACTATTAATTAATTTTTTTGTCATAACTTCAGCATCGTTATTTACACGTGATCCTAAGAAAATTCGAATGCGCTGTTTTTCATGGTAAATGCTAGTTTTCGTAGCTACAAAGTCTAACGTGCTAGCTTTCGTAAGAAAAACGTGTAACGCACGTCGATATCGTCTGTATTTGACTATTAGATGCATTCTGCGCCTTTCCGTATACTTAAATTTCCCATAAACGCGTAATAATCCGCAGTCTACTAAGTAACTCATCACCGGCTTGAAAAAATAATGACACAACTGTAAAATTGCAGAATTTGTTAAACGAATACGTTATCGGTTTAATCTGTCCAATATAATATAATACGAAAACCACGCTATAAATTGTTTTGTTCCAAACATTATCAAGCACTTGTTTCGCTATTTAATTGCAAGTATGATCGAATGAAATTGGTTTTCTTATTCTGTTGAAAAATAATAACTCTGTACAATTGTACCATTGTTCTCGGCGATCGATGATATAATACTTTCAATAGTCTTTTGGCCTGTATACTACGACACGAATGCCACGTGCCGTTTGCGCATTGTTTTATCTACAAATTGCAACTATGAATTCCATGAAAGCGAACTAACTGATTGCAGTCTTCGCAGAATGCGTGGCCGGTAATTTTTGTTAAACTCGTGTCATGGTTGCGCAACTGCGCGAACTTTGCCGGTAAATCGTAACGCGATCGCGGCTATAATCGTCCGATCAATTTCAAGCCGATGGCGGCGGAACTTAACGAGCCGCGGCGATTATTAAGTTTTGTTAATAAGATTCCGTAACGTCGATTCGCGACGATCACGCACGTGACGTTACGTGGTCGATGCTTCTTAACTCCTGATTACGTTCGTAATCGATGCGATCGGCGCAACGTAACGACGAGCCATCATTATGACGCATCGATGTCCATCAAGATTTCTCGGAAAAAAGTCACACTTGTGCTCGCTTGGAGAAAATCCCAAGGAAACGTAATAAATTGCAACTAGTTCAAAGCTAGAAATTCCAATTTTAGACACTTTTGCCAGCTGTGCAAGCTATAGCGAAGCAAATTGCAAAACAATTGCTTTGCAATCGAAGGAAACTCGCGCGAAGCAAAACTTAATAAATTGCAAATAGTTAAAAGCTAGAAATTTTTACTTAACCAGAGAGTTTTAAGCGATTACGAAGCCAATAGCAAATGCTTTGCAATTCAGGAGAACTGGTGCATAAAAAAAACTTAACAAGTTGCAAGTAGTTCAAAGCTGGTGATTTCAATTATAAAAATAGTTACCAGCTTTGCAAGCAATTGCGAAGCAAATTGCAGATGCTCTGCAATTCAAGAAAACTCGTAGCGCAGGAAACATAACAAATTGCAAAGTAATTGAAAGCCAGAACTTTGCACTAGTTTCGCAACCTATTGCGAAGCAAATTGCGTATGCTCTGCGATTCGAGAGGACTTAACAAATTGCAACTAATCCAAAGCTAGGAAATCCTAATCCCAGGAATTGTTGCTAACTTTGCAAGCGATTGCGAAGCAAATCGCGAATACTTTGCAATTCAAAGGAACTCACGCGTGGCCTAGTTGAAATTCACAACATTTACTTTGAACATGCTTCGTCAACTATGTGGTTGTTCGAACATTCGCGCATTTATCAAGCGTACAAAAAAAGGTCTATTTAATATGTAGTCTCTGGCGCATCCGCAACAATTCTACCTCCAGTCTGATCGACGTGTTGTTGTTGAACGTCGTGTTGGTAGTTACGTAACACTGTTGGGACGTCACCGCAACACTGGTGTTGGATGTCGTCGACGGTGGCTTGACCATCGCCACCATGGCGATGTTGATGTCGTTCCTCATCATGAAAGAGACCGTGAATCCCGAGAAAGACAGCATGTAGAGGACCACACGTGCCGGCACCAGGTCTGCAAACGCGAATAGCGTCTTGTGATTCGAAACAAGAGTGCTCACACGCTCTCTTTTCTCTCTCTCTCTGTCTAACTCGACTCGACTTCCACGAAACTCCCGTTACTAATTTTTATTTTACACAATTTCTCTCAATACGATTTGATAGTTGTGAAGGTTTGTCCTTTACCTCTCAGTTT
The DNA here is from genome assembly GCA_028830335.1 of Eucera pruinosa. Taxonomy (NCBI): domain Eukaryota; kingdom Metazoa; phylum Arthropoda; class Insecta; order Hymenoptera; family Apidae; genus Eucera; species Eucera pruinosa. The sequence continues at coordinate 15,641,767 of JAMYCR010000005.1, forward strand.
TCGCAGGCAGCACGGTGATCGTGTCTTATATATGGTATGATCTTCGTATCTGCGTAATAGATACAATTGACATTTTTATATATAGAAACCAAGGAGTGCGTTGTTATAGAGAACAAAAATAGAGAAGGTGGAAGATAGAAAAGAATATCGGTCACCAGGATTACGGAACGAGGAACGTCCACCGGTTCTCTTAGCAAAGGCGAGCGAAGGGATTGAAACGATAAGAGCGAAGCTTTACTTTTTACTCCTTTCATAATTGAGGCATTTGGTGGAAAAAAAAACGTGTTAACCTGAACGACTCGGATTTATTTATATTCTGCGAATCAACGAATGTTACTATTTTAACGGTGGGTTTACGGAACGCGTCAATTTGACGAATTTCGAAGTTTATTCTTAAAGTCACGCGTATCCTAAGTATTATTTCTTAGCAATTTATGTTAGCTTCGATTGATGCAATAATATTATTTTAACTACGTCTATTTATGTATAATACACTTATGTTTTAGGAAACCTGTAAAATTACTCTGTTGATATCGGTAAATCTAGTGTTAAATAACTGCATTTTATTCGTTATTCGCTATCAAGTGATGAAAATACTCGATTAAATTAGGAATCTTCATTCATTTTATAAACAGAGAATTGATCTTTCCCTTGTCTTTTCCGTTCCAAGCTTGAATCGTGTTAAGATGTTTTCACACCGAATACCTCAATTTCAAATTCAATAGGAGCAGATTTAATAATCAAATTATTAGTCGAATATAAATGTACAGCATGTCTGCAAAAGAATTTGATCTCTTCGTTCTTTAGTTTACTTAAATTGAAATAAAGTACAGATAGAGTAAGCTGCTTATAACCGCAATCATGTCAACTCTTTCTTCAACCATTTCTTTGGCGAACTGTTTAAACATTCAGAATCGTAGTAAGAAGATTATTGGATTCGGTTTATTCGAATCGTCAGTGAAGGAAAGCGAGGCGGAAAGAAATCAGCGAAGAAAGAATTGCCTTGGCTGGCCGGTCTGACTGGTGACGGTCCGAATCCACTTATTCTGCTACTCTAATGTAGCGTCGCTCTTTAATCGACGTTTCTAGCTGGAATTGTCCTTTCTGCTGATTCAACCACGAATTATCATGGTACATTGATCATTCTGAACGTGTTTCCTTACCTCTGAGAGTCCTCCATCTTGATTGATTGATCCAGTGGAAAGAAGAACTTGGTTATGGATCACCTGAGACCAACAAACAGAACACAGCACGGTCACATCGATGTATTCGCAAGGTTAATCGAAAATTCGTATCATCTATGTATGTATGAATCATATTTTAATCGAATCATGTCCTGATGTCGAAGTGGTCGTTTAAAAGAATTATGCGATCATATATTGTTAGAGGGCTAATGGATATTAATGGGCATCATTAGACGACGGATAAATCGACGATTTAGCTATCAGCTTCATCCTATCTGTATCGCTATTATCATAGACAACCTGTCGGCTATTTACCATACGTAATCGGTTCACGTGAAACTGTGCAATCGTAAGTTCGCCTGATTCAAGACCAAAATTGCCCCCTCAATAAATAAAATTCTCTATATGTTAATTTTTCATTCTTCGGGAAATTTTAAGATATTATTTATACACTTAGTATAGTGTACTATAGATGAATGGTTATTTTATATGATATTTCATAGAATATTGGAATGGATATTTCATAGGATATTTCATAGAATGTTCAAATGGATATTTCATATATTTCATAAAACATTCGATTGGATATTTCATATATTTCATAAAACATTCGATTGGATATTTCATAGGATATTTCATAGAATATTCGAATGGATATTTCATAGGATATTTCATAGAATATTCGAATGGATATTTCATAGAATGTTCGAATGGATATTCCATATATTTCATAGAATATTAGAATGGATATTTCGTAGAAAATTCGATTGGCTATTTCATAGAATATTCGAATGGGTATTACATATATTCCATAGAATATTCGAATGAATATTTCATATGATATTTCATAAAACATTCGATTGGATATTTCATATGATATTTCATAGAATATTCGAATGGATATTTCATAGAATGTTCGAATGGATATTTCATAGAATGTTCGAATGGATATTCCATATATTTCATAGAATATTAGAATGGATATTTCGTAGAAAATTCGATTGGCTATTTCATAGAATATTCGAATGGGTATTACATATATTCCATAGAATATTCGAATGAATATTTCATATGATATTTCATAAAACATTCGATTGGATATTTCATATGATATTTCATATGATATTTCATAGAATATTCGAGTGGATATTTCATATATTTCATAGAATATTCGAATGGATATTTCATAGGATATTTCATAGAATGTTCGAATGGATATTTCATATATTTCATAAAACATTCGATTGGATATTTCATAGAATATTCGAATGGATGTTTCATATGATATTTCATACAATATTCGAATGGATATTTCATAGGATATTTCATAAAACATTCGATTGGATATTTCATAGGATATTTCATAGAATATTCGATGGATGTTTCATAGGATATTTCATAGAATATTCGAATGGATATTTTATAGAATATTCGAGTGGATATTTCATAAAATATTTGAATGGATATTTCACATGATATCACTAGACTGCAGATTTTTATGCACTCACGGGAAATTTAGATACGTAAACATTTAGAGAACGTACATATCTAATATACAACATTATGCAAGATATCCAAAGTAAAATACAGATTATGTGATTTAGAACGTGGAATTTAAATTACATTTCTTTAACCTTTAACCACCATTATCGGTCTGCGAGACCGCTAATAATAATTACTTATTCATCTCCATTTTACTTTCTGCACGTTTCACGAGCTTGTCGCGCTGGGTACTTCTCAATTATAGTATACTCTTCAATTACTGAAATCGAAGAACTCATATTTTTATAAACATAATTGAGGAAGTGAAACCTAAGTAGAGATTTGATTTGGCTTCTAAATATTATAACCCGTATCTCCTTTTTCATATTTGATATATTTTTACATATTACTTGCACCGTGTGCCTTTTTGCAAATTTAAATCGCCCATGAATGCATAAAAATCCGCAGCCTAGTCATTCTAATTAAAAAAGTTTAATTAGTCACTTTATTTCAAGTGAAACTGTTTGTATTTGAGCTCATTATGATTTCCACTATTTGAGTAAAATTCAAATACACAGAAGCAACTCACTATCTTACTAACTATTTTCTAACTACTCTATTCTAAAATTATATTTTGTATATCCTTGTAATCGCTATGCTTATCGTATCAAATGATTCAGCTCGTCAATTAATGCATAACTAACTAAGTAAATAAACATTCTACTAATCTAGCAACTTCCTAATATCATATTCTAACTAGTTTATCAATGTAATATCCCATTTTTTGCATGCTCAAAGATATTGGTCAACGCCATGGTCAATTAATCTAAAAAGGACAGAAAAATCGAAAGATTTCTTTACCCTTTAGAATAGATCGCGACCCAGAATATCGTAATTTCACGCAACTCAACGGACTCACTGTACACACCGATTTGCCACGTTTTTATGTAACTTCCTCGAAGCAACGTCATCAAGATCCTTTCGTCTCTACCACGCAACGATTACACGTAATCCAACAATGAATATAGGAACGCAAACTGTAATAACAGTTACTGACCCAAATTAACTTTACGTTCTTTGTTTTTTTTTCCTGCATTTCAACGCTTTCGATGAACAAAATATGCTCGTCATTGCATTCTTTTTATCGCAACGCAAACCAAACATGATAAAAAGGTGAGCGACTAACGATATTTTTAATCGCCGAAGAAACGTTTGATGATAAATTGCGTGCATTTCCCCGACTTTTCTTGACTCGCTTCAGTCACGTGTTTTTATTAAAGATCCATCAACGAAGGAGAAACGTTTAGAATTTAATAGCGTGCTTGCGAGGACGCGATGAAATTCCGACACGAACCTCATATACCCGGCATCCCGCGAATGTTCATTCGTCGAGATCTCGAAAGGTCGAAACTCTAATCGGGCGAAAAAGCAAAGAAGCTATTCGTCGAATCGCGCCGCCTCCAAGTCGTCGAGGAAGTAAACCTATGATATTTCCCTGAAACCGTGCTCCGTTTCCTATAACAGCGTAAGTATAGCAATAAACTATTCGTCATTAGCTCGTTTAACGCTACTTTAATCATTCCAGTCACCGAGGAAAGAATCGCGAAAATTATGAATAATAATTAATCAGCCGTTAATAACGTATAACCGGATATTTTCGATAACGTTATATGCAACTTGAACAATGAATGACGAGCAATGTTGCACTGTTAGAGGAACTAAAATCAATAAGAGCGAGATTAACATTGTTTAGCGGTTGCATTTTTGCCGCGACAAATTCGCAGCGAAATGATTCATTCCGCAAATGTGCAACTAGCGACTTTGTTGCGTTCGCGACATTTATCACGTTCGAACTCATCAGTCACGTGAAACGATGCGCACGGAGATTGCAATGCAAATTTTTCGCAGGAAGTGCGCTTATTGTTCGTCATTACTCGCGTATTGCGGTACAGACGGTTTTCCACGACGCCTCCTTTCTATTTTCGAGGGACGTTTCAACGACACGTACTCGAATGACACGATTCTCCCTGTTATTTGGCATTGCTCTTTCACGCACACAATTTACGTCGATATTATATAATGGATCGATGTTTCACGGTAATTTCAAGTTAAATGCACTTTGAGCTTCACCATTCGGAACGTCGTGATGCAACGGGAACACAGTTTTGCTTTATAATTAAACGATCGATTATTCGGCACCGCGTGGTCAATGTTTTTTTAATCGAATTCTTTGCATTTCTCTGTATGAAATAAGTTTAAATGTCCTGTCTCGCATTCTTTCATTTTTCAAGATACATACGAGGAAATATATGAAGTTCGACACTTTTCTTTATGGTTTAAATACAGGTAGAAAGTCCTAAATACTTTACAGAGATCTAAAAACAATATAATTGTTTCGCCACCTGAGCGAGTTGCGTATAAACGGTTAATTGAGAGAGTGCAACATAGATTCGTAAGATTTGCGTCTTACAAATGAGGTGAAGTAGAGTAATACGAATTCATATCATTGTATCGATTAAACTCAACACAAATTACCGAATAGTGATATTTATAATCTCTATACTTTCCGTTAAACTGACGAGATCTATAAATCTAACGTTAAAGACTCGTGTTGACCTGATGCAACATTTAGTTTTCGATTTCTTTAATCCTTATAAAATTGTAAAACCTGAATGGAAGAAGAGCTAGCAACAGGAAAATTGCTACAAAAATCTGCGAAAGGCCTTCTCATGTTGACCGCGATGTTAAAAAACGATATTCAATGATGCAAATTAGGCGGAAAAAATGCAAATGAAATACCACGTCAAAGCAGGTTGCTTCTTAACGTGTTAAAATAATTCTGTCATCTTGAATGAAAAGTTCATCGATTTGGGAACTGGAATTTAAAGTTGCAAATATCAGTAACAATTTTTTTGTATTATTATCCGTCTGCAGATTAGAAAGCTGAGAACACGATTGGGTCGATAATGAGCAGAAAATCACAGAATGGTTAAATGCCTTATTTTTGAAACAAATCGATAGGGAATTTTTGTTGAAAGGGAGAATTGTTCGAGACGATTTGTATCCTTTGAATATCTGAGACACGTGTGTTTACCAGACCGATGTTGAATGTTTATTTTCCAAAGTTATCTACCTCTGCGTGTGCATGATCCCATTGGAATCATCTGAGATACGACTTTATCTCTTTATTGCAACAGCGCGCAACTCGCCACGGTGGCAAAGCCAAAATTCCATGAGAAACTTGAAATTATATTCAGACATCGAACACTGGAAGCGGTGCACGTGTGTGACACATGCGACCGGTAAAAAGTGGCACGATGATATTGCGAAAAAAAAAAAAAATGAGCTGTTTCAAACAAATAAAAGCAAATTGTCTCCGTTACGAAGGGCAAACATTTTCGGAGCAATATCATCGAAAATAAAGCCAGATGTAAGTTAAAGACTAAACAAGCAAGCAATTATGTAATCGCGATTATCGCAATCTCGATTCAATTGTAAATAAAGTTACTGGTAGACGAGTTACTTACAGCGACGGAGCACGTGGCCAATGGGAATATTGCTCTTTGTCAGCTCCAACAGATTTATAATCGGACTGTGTTTACATCGTCTGAATCGCGGCAGGAATATTCGAGGGAACGAGTTTCGATACCTCGAATACACTTTTACGTGTCTCTTTTTTCTGCAACCTCTGCAGTGACGACTGGTACAGCAACAAGTAAGAAGTAATCGAAATCACTGTGTAGTACGATAATAATTTGCGATTACTCTTTCTATGCCCGGCAATTGTAGAGAATTTTCACCAACGTTCAAAGCCAGAATAACGCGTAACAGTTTCCAAAATTCAAATTGAACTCTTCCCGGAATTTGCAAGATCTTCAAGTCTCGATCAATGTTTCAAAGGAAAGTCTACAAGAGAATCTTGACCGCAACAATGGTCATAACAGAATCTAATTCGACTTTCCGTGATAGAATAACCAATACTTCCAACGATAAGGCCAAAACCTTAACGGAAGTTTTTAAGTTAAACTTCAAGTGTCGAAACTGAAATACGCGTGTCGCGACAAAACGAGGGAACACCGAGGAACTGGAGAAGTCGAGTCGATCAGTGCTCGATGATTGGCGTCGAAGAGCAGATCGAAATAAAACGAAACATCATTCCGAATGAGGAGAACGGCCGACACTGAAAGGCGACCGAACCACGAGGCATGGACTATCTTCTCAGGCCCCACCACTGCTTCGTTTCAATCGTTTGTCGAATAGGAAGTTCGCAGGGATCGTGAGCACGCCGCAAACGAGGAAACGTGACAATGACGATGCCTGTGACACTACGATAGTGTAGGCGAAGTATCGGATGGACGAATGATCGGCAAACTACGGTAAATGAGTATACTTAAAGGTTCGCGCGTAACTTTATTTAACTATTTTAGAACGTATTTAACATAGAGATCGTTCGAGTTTGGAGCATAATTTTGTTCAACCGCTCTTCTATCTATGACCATTTTTTTATATGTCCAATATAATGAATTCGTTACTATCTAATTGAAAATGTACAACAAAGTCTAATGTCCTTCGTACTGTAACGTTGGACTTTGTTATATATTTTCAATGAATTAGTAATTAATACATCGTATTTAGTATACGAAAAAATCATCGTAAATAAAGGAGATGTTAACTAATGTTGTGCTCCAAACTGGAACGATTCGTAGGTTAAATAACTTCTAAAATAGTTAAGTGAAGTTGCTTGAAGCGATAAGCTTAATGCGACAGTGATTGGAACATCTACCCTATGAAGAGAAAAGTGGAAGAGGGTCATAGAGAAACCCGCGGTTCAAAAGGAAATCGTAAGCCAAAAAAAGATTGAGAAACCGTGTGATAGAGGCATCGTGTGGCAACGACGAGAGACTTCACGATTAAGTGTCGTATCGATGCGATCGAATTAAACAATGCCCGATACAGTAGCACCGAATAATAGGTGTTAATTGGAGTTCGAAGGCGAACTATCGAGCTGCTTATTATTATACTTATTATTATGAAACGCCATTGTGTACGTGCGGCAATGAGTCACGTGTCTCTTCTTCTTCTCGAAATTCTCAATCGCTTGCATCACGGGATCGATTTTCGACACTTTATCTATCGGGAACACTTGCGTTTATCAATTTTTCGGCGGATAGAATGGGAGGGGGAGTAATCGATGATGCATAAAGGAAACTTTCGACGTCTTTCGTTCGATTGTTACGGAAATGTTGAGAGAAGTGGGCGTAGATAAAGTATACCGAGGAAATGAAAGTTTACACATTTCGGAATAAAATAAAATCGAAGAATAGGGTAATATAGAACGGCACGTAATACGCAACTTTGGAAAATCTCGACAATTCGTTTAATTACTATGAATGGAAGGATTGGCCGATGCTTTATCTTTGCTATTTGTAATTTCATAAAATATACAGAGTATTCTTGAGTTCTTCCAAACATTCCAGGAAATTTGGAAGGAATAAGAGTCGTAACACGTGCGAGGACTTGAACTTTACGCACTCGACCTTGCTACGGTATTCGAGATTCTATTCGATTGAATCATATTCTTTTTTTTCTATAGAAATCGTTTATATTAGATGTACCAGTGAGTAATCCATTATTTTTTCAATAAATATAGTTCAAATTGAAAATATGCTACCCAGATTTGAAGATAGGTTAATGAATTTATTTGATCAAATAATCAAGCCTCCATTTTAGTGGGAATTTTTAAGACAGGTATTTTATTCCGTTAGAAATAAATGCTGAGCTTGACAAAAGAAGTGAATTATTCATCGGTACATATCTAATAGTTTCAAGAAATGGTATCATCGATATAAAAATTCTAACTTACAACGTCAACTTTTAATTACAATTCTTTTATAAATATTTATCTCAAAACTAGGGAAGCTTTTCACAAGAACGAGAACACAATTGAGTCGAAAATGGCCCAAAAATCGCAGCAGGTTTAAAGATTAGGGTAAAATAGTGACCAAGTGTTCGTTATTGCGCAAGTACAGGAATACCTTCATCGCTATTTTCCATTTTTATATTTGGAACGTTCGATGATTTCATTCAGTTCCAGAAATGGTGAACGGTAAAAGACAACGGAAGTTTACACAGCTACCAAATACGAGTGAATAACGTTGCTCGATGAAAAATTGCAAACGTATCTTCGTTATTGCGATGATTGTAGAATTCTTCGCCTCGTTTTCGCTGTGTTTCTGGTTTCGTAAAACAGTTATGCGTTTCCCTTTCAAATAAGAGCGATTTGTAATTGAAATTCTGTTTCGAGTTGTGGCAACACACGAGTACTGAGTATAGGCTGCTGACAAAGCGAACAACGTCGATTTCGATCGAATGCATTTTACACGCGTCACTCTTTCGCCGGAAATCGAACACATTTCTTTACAATACAGGTCAGCAAACTGTACGTTACAATCATTTAAGATTACACAGTATATTTTACATGCCACGTGTAAAGATTAGTCCAAATATTCGATGCATTATGGTAATCAATTTTTCTGATTATTTCGAGTGAAAGTGATACACAACACACGAATTTTTCTATTCTAACTAAGTTATTTACGATAAAACATTAATTCTCGTTCCACGAGTGCAATGCGAAATTAACAATACGAAATTGTCGACGATTACCAGTGATTTGTTTGTGAACAGTGCAAATGAAGATTTATTTTTCGCGAAGTATATATTTTTGCGAATACCTTTCATTTTGATTATTTTGTTGCACGATCACAGTGCAAAATTAACAGCAGGAAATTGTCGACGATTGCCAGTGATTCGTTTGTGAACAGTGTAAATGGAGATTTATTTTTCGCCAAGTATACATTTTTGCAAGTACCTATCATTTTGATTATTTCGGTACAAATGAGTATACTTTAATCTGGCTGCCAGAAAACTACTGTCGCGCGGTCGAAAGTCAAAGCCGAACGTTGAACTGCAACTCGGATACAGTGAGGAGATAAGCGAACCCTTTTCTATTCTCTTCTTTTGCATTAACACTTGCAACATCATGCTACTTTATCTGATTTAGCGAGATTTCATGGTCCAAAACAACTCAACCTTTTTTGAGAAACAATTTTTGGTTGTTAAATATTATAGTCTTAAATATTAGGTTGCTACACAAGTTCTGTATTCAAAGTTTGTGTACACATTATAATTATATAGAGTACACTACCCCAATACAGGGTTAATAACGTAAAATGTACCTTCACGATATATTTACTCCCCGATACCATTTAAATTACACGTAAAAATTGTTAATCGATTGCGATAAAAAAATTAAAAGATAAGTAGGTGAACTATTTTAGATGGGATATTCAGTATATGCAGTGGCTATAAAAAGTATTGGCACAACATTGTATTTTTGCATTTAAGTTCTACTTAATTAGACTCAATTATAGTAAGTTTTCTATCATTTAATAGTTGCACTCGTGTAATAGTACAATTAAATGATACAAAATTGAATATAGTTGAACCCCACTATATTGTATCAAAATTAAAAAATACAGCGGTGTGCGAATACCTTTCGTATTTTATTCTAATGTCAACTAAGGTTTCGAGAAATGAAAGAAATTATTATAATAGTTAGAATAACTAGAAGTAATAACTAGAATAGTTAGAACAAATAGGTCGCAAATATGAATTGAAACTTAAAACTTACGCGTTTAAAAGAACTTTGTTTCGGAGCTTCGGTGCGAACGTTTCAAACGCCATAAATGCGTCCGTGAAATTGCAAGGTCGTGACGAGGAGACAAGTTCGCCGATCGATTAACTAGCTACCACGTAGAAGGCAGCAGTTCTACCAGTTTACATTCTGTATTAAATCCACTAAACTACCGCGTACAACAGGTGTCACCTGTTTCATATGCACTTCGTTAGCCGAAGTTTCATTTTGAAATCCTGTTAGGCTCTAAGCTGGCCATTATTCGAACCGGATAAATATTTATCTGGGATAATTACGCAAATAAATTCTGGTAAGTCGGTTATTTTATCCGCAGAATAATTATTTATCACCCGTAACAAATTATCTTCTAATTTAGTCGAATAGATTATTCGAATAGAGAATAATATAATGTAATATAATCATTCGTCATTCGAATCTGTCCCCGTAATTCGAAGAAGGGTTAAATACCGAATAAAGTTTGTCGAGCTTTTCTGTTGGAAATGATTTCAAATCAAATTTTTCGTCAAAATAATGTAACAAAGCTGGTATCATCAGATTTTGACCATTTTATACTTTGACAAATAAAATTATATTTGAAACAGTTTCGGATTACTCGAATTCTGCAATGTAAATTCGCATAAACTTTTTTCGGATCTAATAAAATCCCTCTGCGACTTTTGGAAGCTCCGAGAAAAAACTGAAGACGAATCGAAGAAGGATTATTCGTCTTGGTCTCTAATGCAAATCATTGAATCTTTAAACTCTTCGATGATACTTACAATTATATGAACTTGAAATCCCTACGAAGACACTTCAAATGTTGTGAGCGATGAATTTGCAATATGATTAAAAATTCAACATTTTACATTGCACGATATTACGATCGCGAAACGAGAGTGGGTTTAATGGGTAAATGTATGATTAATCTTTCACATGCAGGTAATGGTAACATGCTTTATTGTTAAATACTACAAAATACATGAAAATAGCTGTGCGAATATTCGTTCGCAGTGCATTCTGCTTACAGAAACAGTTTCGGAATTACCGCGTCAACATTGGAACCTCATAAATTCTGCCTTGAATCCTGTTAGCATGCGTAATTACTTCTTTTGCATTATCATTCCGATAAAAAAAGCAACTAATTTATATTAATAACCGTACTGTCACATTAAACGTTAGAAATCTTGAAAAAATAAATCCAGGATACTCGTTGCGATAAAAAGCCGCGATAATAATTTACGAACCATAAAACAAGAAGTTGAGCAACAGAATTGTTTACCATTCGAAGAGATCGAGATTCGCGTGTTTCGAGATCCAACCCGATTGTTGCGTGAGGCGGAAGAAATGTGCGTGAATTTCATTCTCGGTTACATTAAGCTTAATTATTTCGTAGTTGACCCTATTAAAGCGTACAAGCGAGACGGGTCACGCGATTCGCTCGATGGAAATTCTCGAACCGGCCGGCATGACATTAAACATGTGACCAGTCCTCGTGACATTGCTGCAGCTTTAGCTCGATTCTTTAATTCATTGATTTCCGGTTACCGTAAAAACTATCCGTCTACCATCAGCAACGAAGTATAGGATAGACTATTCATTCTCATTTAGCGAACCATTACATTTAGTAACCATTTTAGTTAGTTTAGCGTTAAACAAGACAACAACGCTTTTAAGAAGGTGGAAATTATAACGAAATATTGCGATAATCAATTGTTTTCGACACGCGTGATCTTTGAATTCCAAATCTACGATAATGTGTATACATACTGGTGGACAAAATTAAAGGACGCTTTGAAAATTTCTGGGATGAGGGCTTAATTTTATATTTATATTAACGCCTTGCCTTATAATTTGTTTACTGGCGACAAGTACTTGGTTGAACTACTCACTGTTTTAAGACTGTGTAAAGTACAAAACACTGTAATACCGTACGTAATAATCTTCGATCTTGTATATCGAAGCAGCAAACAAAGTTGAAACTAAACTAGGTTGCAAATGCACAGCGCCTTTCCGTTGTAATTAAACGATAAATTCATCACGAACGAAACTCGTTATTGTAAGGAAAGGGGATTAAGAGCGTCACGTATGAAATAGAACCATTTATTGTTAACCAATACCTTCGTAAGTTAAACAAATATTACAACAAGTCCTCAATTGCAATCAAACGAATAGAATTTCACTTGGACAAAATTATAAAACGTTGTTTTTGATAATTAAAAAAAAATATATCTGAGTAATCGAAAGTATTACGTTTTCCGAATGTTAATAATAAGTAAACGCCCCTTTATTTTGTACTACTGCAATCTTTCGATTTGATAAACTTTTGTACAACTCTTTTTATTTAAGTTTGGTCCAAATATGGTCAGGTACAAAATTTATTATATTTACTATGTTATGAATGAGCGGTCTATCCCGTAGTTAGTCAATGCTACGACTTGGCTAAAGCTCCTTAAAAATCTTCTAACTTCCTGTCCGCGAGTTATAAGCTTCTTATACCGATCACAGCATGCTAAACGAGAGAATTTCTTCGACTTCTTCGCCTAGCTAATTTCAACAGACAATTAATCCTGTGCCTGCAAAACTAAAATAAGGACTTCATGCTTCTGTAATAAAGAGGAAGGATTAGGAAACGAATAAGATCGCGTGTAGGGTAGAATTGTAAAGTCCCGTGAACTAAAATATTTTGAAACTGTTCTCTATAAGTGAACTTGTTATTCGCTTGACTCGAAATATTTTTTAATTCTCCGAGATCGTGTTTGTCGATCAAATTATTTGACTTCAGACGACCGGAAATCGAGCAACTTGACTAAAGCGAGCAACGTTTAAAGAGTATCGAAGGCAGCAGTTGTGAGCAGAAAAAAGACAACGCGTCAGTAATAAAATAAGAGAACTTATGAATGTCGAAACACTTAAGGGTATCGTGTGCATTAAATACCGGTAATCGACGATATAGCAGCGATTACCGACAACCAGTTGTCACGTAATTACATTGTTAAGAAGTTGCCACAAGTTACGTCATCCGAAGTGTCTCTAATCATTACAGCAACATCATTGTATCGACTAATCGCTGAATATAGACGAAGATCCACGAAACCGAACGATTCTAACGGTTTCTAATCCCGCTTTGGCAACGCTTGGCCATAAGTTTGAGGTTAGGTTCATCCGAAACAATTTTCTTAACGCGGAATCACCACGTGGCCGTGGCCTTCGCCATCAAAAAGGGTAACGGTACAGCGAAAATGATCGATCGTAACAGTGACTCACCCTCTGTCCGTCTTTTCTTCCGATCAAGTGTTAAAGTTACCCCTCGGTTCCGGCTCACATTTTTCTTCGGAAAACTCCAGTTCCGTCACAGTTTCACGCGCTCGTTGACATTTCTTTCGACGACAGAGGCGATCGGGTACACGGGAACTATGCTGTCATTCGAACACACGACACACGAAACGCACGGCGACACTACGAATATCGGAGCACAAACGTGTTTCGGCGTTTCTGCGAAGCGCCCTTGCGCCCGTCGCTCCGAGGCGCAATGGTCACGTGACCCGGCTGCGAACACGCTCGCGCGATCATCGATTCGGAGCCATTGCGTCGTCACGCGGCGCGGCGCCTGTTATCCTCGTTTGCACTCATTGCTGCTCCAAATCGAATCGTAAAATACTTTTCATCGATTTTTCGCGGTAGAAACGTGGGCGCAGGTGTGCGTGTGCAAGGTCGAGATTAAGGAGTCATCGTGTCGCTTTTAAGGCAGGGATACACTTGTCGCGACACGTGAAATCGCATGATATCATTTGCAAATCGTAAAGCGAAAGAAAGAAACGGTATCGGGTAGATGTCCGAATTATTGCCACTTTAAGCTTATCGCTTCAAGCAACTTCATTTAATTATTTTAGATGTTACTTGACCTAACAATACTTCCGATTTCGAGCATAACATTAGTTCACATCTCTTTTATTTACGATGATTCTTTCGTATGTTGAATACGATGTGTTAATTTGTTACTGTCATTTGAACAGCTGTCACTTAAATGGAAATGAACCTTACATACGTATTAGCACGTCAGTTTGTACGACAGGTAGAAGGTAAATCGTAAAATCATCGCCTTTACTGCATTACAAAACTTTCCATCACTTTCTACTTGCTGTACATTAGTCGCGTTTTTTATACTTTAACGACACATTCACCTCCTAATATTTATGTTTAGATATTAAATATAAACATATATGTAATATCCACGTGTTGTTACATAAAAATGAAGTCCAAATTTGGTATTGAAATTTTTTTACTCTCGATTCTTCGTGCGTTCGTTCGCCAACATATTTCATTCTAAAATATATATTTCTATTATGTTTTAGTATATGCACAACATATAGTTAACGTTTCCGGTCAACGGTATCTAATTATTAAACTGCGGAATTTTACGCATTTATTGTGAAATTTAATAATATAAAAAGCCTGTACTCTTCTTGTGACGTACATCGATATGTTTTTTATCCGTTCATCTATAAACAAGTTAATCGCATCAAATTACGTTCCCGTTGAATCGTGAAATACTTGATATGGTTCTTTCTGTAGAAACGTGGGTGTAGCCGTGGGTGTACAAGGTTGGAATTAAGGGATCATTGTGTCGCTTAATACCGTGGGTGACAGGGTGAAAACGGGGGTGGATGATTCAGTCTCAAGCATGTAATGAATAAAGAAATTCAATATACAAGTTTACTTATCACAAGTTATTGTTACCTACTCGATTTACTTAGTTACTCGCTTCTTCGTCTAATTTACTTTGTACTTTCAAACGACATTACAGTGGCTATAAAAAAACATTTGTACACGCGAACATTTTTCCATTTGATGCTTTTTAATCAGGTTCTTTATACTATTTCCACTATAACAACGTTGTATAACCATGTCGAAGTACAATAAAATGACAGGAGACTTAATTGACTTTAGTTAATTTACACTTAATCGACGAAATAAATGCATTGGTGTATAAATACGTTTTGTAGCCACTGTATCGCACGAATAACGAGAAATCAACAAGCAAACAGGCAACAATTAATTGATATTAAAACGGTTGGTTGGTTATCAATAGATCCTATTGTAAATCTGTTTCAATGCTTTATGTTATTTGCTTTTTCAACTTTGTCTGTCAGTAATTTTTTTGGATATCAATATAAGTATTTATATGATAGCAGAATTTATATGATATTAATAATTTCAATAAAAAACTAAACGTAGACTAAAATCCACAATTTGCAACCAATTAATTTGTATTAAAAACGGCAAATAGTCCACAACTTTCAAACAAATGTAACTAAGTACATATTATTCTTCTTTTTAAACGAGTTTGTCTTTAACAAAAAAAAAAAAAATGTGTAAGGACACGAGTACTTTAATTGGGTAACATAATTATGGAGATAAACGGCAACATTTTATCGCAATAGCTGTCTGCATGTTAACAGTTAATTCATCGATAATATACGATAAATGTTAATATTTTATCGTAATAGCTTCCTGCACGTTAACAGTTAATTCTACGATAATGCATAACAATATATAGTTATGGTAATTTTCAACGAGTGCGTGAATTACTCGTGCATCCATTTAAAATGGGTCAAAGCCTGTTCCCCGCGAAGGTCTCGTACTTTCACTGCTTCGAACTATTTCACATTTATCAGCGGTTTCACCTTGTATAAGCGAGAATTCTACGTTCTTCCATTCCCCAGTCCGCTATTTTCAATAACGGTGAATTCCGCGCGTTATTGTTCGCGTGAATTGCAACCATTAACGACAATTAAGATTCTTTGAACGAGGCCACCCATCGCAGTGATGAAAGTGTCATATTATTATGCACGCGATGCGTAACGCGAAACGCTTCGGCGGTCGACGTCAACTTCGCATCGATCGTTCCGTTCGATCATAAACTGTTATCAGCTGCGGAGTTCACGATCCCTCTCTGCACCTCGTGTACCACGAATCGCAACGTCCGCAATCGTTTTCGGAAAATTCAACATAAATTCCCAATGTGAATGCTGGCAAACACGTCCTAAATGTCGCCTTATACACGATGAGCCATCCGAATCATTCTGCCCAACCACGGAAAAAGCTCGCAAAGTGCTCCTCGGCTTCCACATCCAATCACAAGTATTTTCTAGCATTGCGTAACTTAATAATTCGCGAAATAAAAGGAATCTACGGATCGCTTCGTTTTAAGTGAGAAAGAAGAGTCGATAGCGCAACGGAACGGTGTATTTTACGCTATCGCCCGGAACGAAGGTCTTTAGGTTACCTTATCAATTCTTAGGTTGAAACAAATTTCTTCGACCTCCACGTACATAGTCGACGACGATGACTATGGAGTCCGTTCAAAAAGCGCCTCGTTGGAAAATACAAGCATCCTGGCGTCGAGAGATCGTCAAAGGGACGCGAATCGCAACGATAGGAAGATCGATAAAATGGTAGCTGCGTAATTAGCAATTTCCTTCGTTCCGGCATCGGCAATCATTAATTTCGTTACTTTCGTTCGCGTGTCTTCTTAGACTTCAGCATTCAGCGGTAGAAAATTTTGGAATCACACGAAGCCGATGATGAACATTTATGCGCCGAATAATTCCGTGATCCAAGAAGGTAATTATTCGCTCGCGAAGTGAACAAAGAACTCGACTTTAAGTGTAATAATTGCGCGTCTTTTTATTTGCCACGTTTGATTAACGCGTTATTGGCGGGATACCGCAAAGCGAGTCGAATTTCAGTTTTCGTACATTTTTTAGAGATACGGTCGATCGTGAAAGTCTACATACACATTTTCAATTTCAAATGTTTATATATATTTTTAAGATATATTTTGGAATAATAAAAGTAACGTGAAAATTCGTAAAATAGAATATTACCGGTGATGAAAATTCCTAATAGACATTTCATAAAGGGAGCATCGTTGAATACACGAGGAAAATTGCTCATAAAACTATGTAAGATGTAATTTTATTTATGCTAAACGAATTGTAGGATATGATAATATATAAATACATTTCTAATAATAAGTTTTGTACATTTTAATATACGCACCTAGAGTTTTATGAAATCGTAACTTTAATTTACGTATATGTATTTTGTTGTAAACAGATAGGGAAAACATCACCGTTTTTTAAATAATCCGTCTAATTTTATTTAATAAATGAAATTGCTACCGTTAAAATAGTCGAAACCGCTGTTCCTTTTTAAACTTTGAAATTCAAAGGTGTATGTTGATTTTTCCAACTGACTGTGTGTGAAATATGCTAGTAACTATTCAAAGCTGAGTATATTCTTATCAGAAACTGATCGACATACGGATGCCACTGATAATGTTCTTTAGCGCATGATTTTTGATACTGATTCGCGTGTTCCCCTTTTACTGCTCTCGAAACGAAAAACGCCGATTCGCGTCTCCCGTCGTCAACGTGTTAATTACGCTCTCTCCGCCGGATCAATTAAACACTCGAACGAATCGACAGTACTAATCCGAACGGAAATTCAATTCTCATCCGCGGAGATTCGTTATTAGCCCGACATTGCTTTCATAAAACGAGTTCGAACACTTTTAACCAAGCGTGCGAATTGATTGCCGCAGAAAGCGAGCTGGTCACCACGCTTACGAAACAGTTGTACAAAGTTGAATCTCAGATGCAAAAGGTGCAATCAGATTTGAGAAGAAGCGAGGAGCAATTGAAATCGAAGGACCAGGAGATCTATCGATTGAAACGGAAGGTTATCGCGTCCTTCGTCAGTCGTTCTGCTTCTTTCGTTTCTATAACCTTCGAATTGATACAGGTCAAGGATTGGGAGACGAAGAACAGAAATCAGGAGATCCAGCGAAAGAAGGAGCAGCAACAGAGAAGAATTCAAACCGATCAGTCGGAGCATCTGTATAGAAGATGCCTGATGCTCGAGCAGAGAATCTATGAGATGGAGGTTAATTAATCCTAAGAATAATAACCCTTAGCCGCCCTGCGAAGTATTGAGGGGAGGGGGGCTTCTCGAACCTGTACACGTATTGCAATACAGATTCGAAGCGATTGGAATATTATTCGAAGGTAACCCTTTCGTTACGGCGCCTTAAAACAAGAAGCAAGACCCATCTAATGAATTGAAAATAGTATAAATATAAGCATCCGAATGTTCTACATGATCTACTATAGCGTATCGTTGTTGCATTAATTAAAAAAGAAATAATATTTTACTACAGAAAAAATATACATATGCTTTTAATGAGTATGATATACGTCCTTCGTAGCGAAAGGGTTAAAATAACTCTTGAAAGTCTTGATAGTCTATTTTGTTTTTGGTAGCGTTGTTACCGAATTGTTATTGTAATTCTTTGTTTATAGCTCTATATACTCCAAAGAGCATGACCCGTTTATTAGTAAATAAATAAATATTTCACGAGTCGTGGATTCCAGAAGCCCCCCCCCCCCCCCCCTGATACTCCTACATTTAATTAATAAGTCTATTCGCAATAGCGTGCAAATTTAATCTTCTATTGATGGAGGAATGTCGGTAATCTCTATTGAAATTACCGTGTCCCCGTTTCTTGTAGAAATTCTTGGCCGATTACGGTTTGATCTGGGTCGGCGATACGAACAACTCGAAATGCCCTGAAACGATCCCCAAGTAAATCGAGTATACGTTACTATTCCAAGCGATCGACGCCCGAATCGAATTAATGATCAGTTAGCCGTGCCTTTTAGCAACACCATCGAGACTTGTTACGAGCAGATTATCGCGAGCATCGATCAGTTGAACCTGGCCGCCGGAAAGGGCGAAGTTCACGTGCAGCACAACGAAAGAGGGAAAGGTGCATCGTTCAAAGTAAATCTCTGCTTTGCAATACTTTGCAACGTCGCATCGAAAGACATAGGAATCGAATCCGAAGTATTCCGTGAATCATTTTTTCCCCGTTTCCTCGCGCATCCACGTCGATTTATGGATGCAAAAATAGAAAACTATTTCAAATATTCGTGCCATTTGCCAGGCACGACAATGTCGACGATTTCTCGTGCTGTTACACGTCGTGATGAAACTCTGTTGCGTGATCATTCTTGTTTTTTTCTTGCTCGAATTACGCGACGTTAATCGTTAGATTTCATCGATACTTGCACTCGTAACGCGGTGTCGATTTTCATCCCCCGATTCATCAGCCTGGATGCATCCTAATGAAACAAAATAGATTTGACGTTAATCGACCGAACCGGTTATCACCGCGGATTAACAGAATACTAATTACGAGTGCGGGACATACGTACGACGTGGCGTATAATTCTGGTGATCGCGGAGCTGGGTTATACGCGATTTCTTAATGTTTGCTTTCCTGATGATGATTTAGCAACTTAGTCACACGTTAACGAGTTATCGAACGATAGCAAAACGTTACGCCCACGCGCGATTAATGGATTGTTGTTTGATAATTGTTCGAAGATCACCTCTTGCATGTCATTAAAATTCTACAAAAATGGAATGATAGTTCAAGATGGCCCCTTACGGTCTTACGATGATTCAACAACGGTATCCTTTCTTCGCGACATCTTGGATGGTTATTTCCCTTCCGAGTTGCAAGAGGTTTATCCAGAGGGAGTACCATTTAAGGTCGAGCTTCGTACTTTGCGTACAAAATCGATTTTCTCGGGGAAGGAAAGGAATTATTACTTTGGCAGATGTTCGAATTTTAGGTGGAGGATCATAGGAATAAAGTGTTCTTGAACCCTGTCGATTTTCCTGGCCAAGGTTATCGATTGGGAAAGCAACATCCGCCTGATAACGCTCCCGTAACGTCTAGAAACCGTAGACCTATCGTTGCACAGAAGTCCACGCGTCGTGGTTCATTTTCCAGAGATAATCTTTCTAACTTCGACTTTTCTACGCCTTCGACGCCTGCCACAGCTAGGTACAAATATTAATCCCTTTACGCTCCAATTATTATTCGATTCACTGGTCGAAAGTGATGAAATTTCATTTAAAAAGTTCATAATTTGACGATATTTTATCACGTTTCCATCGTTTTCGATGAGGTATCAAATACGTTCGCTAAATTGGAAAGTGAGAAGGGTAAAATTGAACAGCAACGCAAATTATTAATAACAATGGAAATATAATATTGGGATAACCATAGATATACTTTTATCACGGTCTGTGACGTTGAATGGTGCATCTTCGGATTACAAATTAATTTTTGCCTGGTAAAAGACACCGATTGACAGTGAAGAATATAGGAAATATTCCAAATTGCAATGGGCAGTAGGCAAAAATGATAAAGCGATTTGCATATATTTTGCATGAATTTTGCATATATTTTGCATACTTCGTCGTATAAATTTTGCATAAACATTCGCGGTCTAGTGATTACTTTTATTAACCCGTGATTACAGATGTGACAATATTGTCACGTCAGCGCAGACGTTTAATCTCAAAATTCGCTGCGTTGATGTACCAATTAACACTACATAAAGACTTTTCACATAGCGTTTCTATTTTTCCCCGTAATATGAAGGTATTATAAATATATTCTCATAGCTAGTAACTATAAATCGTATTATATTTACCGTATTCATTGACTGATCAATTTTAAGCACGTTACTAATAATAAATTAGTGATGGATGATCATTGTTAAAAAAGTGTAAAAGTATTTAAGGGTATTAAACGGAGGCTTTAGTGCTTCTAACATTAAGATGCAAAATGCCGACCACTGATGCATTCTCTTCGTTTAGTACTTGCCACCA
The DNA here is from genome assembly GCA_028830335.1 of Eucera pruinosa. Classification (NCBI taxonomy): domain Eukaryota; kingdom Metazoa; phylum Arthropoda; class Insecta; order Hymenoptera; family Apidae; genus Eucera; species Eucera pruinosa. Next base: position 15,662,878 of record JAMYCR010000005.1, read on the forward strand.
TTAATACATCAATATATCAATACATCAAATTCCGCTTATTAAATAAGTTCCGCTTATTTATATTAAATCCCAATATTTGTCGATAGATCTGGAAAACCCAAAAGTCCCTCAGAAGCCCCACCTATGGAAATGTACGTCCTGCGTTCGCAGATCTTGGCGTCGCACAACAATATCTGTTCCGATAGCCATTTGCAATCGCACATTAACGCCGAATTAGGTAGAAGTAATCGAAAAGAGAAGGTAGGCAAATCTATCCCAATTATTCAGCAAGAGCACCGAATCCTCCATTTGCGTAACGTTTACTGTAAACTTCGTGTTACAAGCGAGACATAACAGCCAGGAATTCAGATTACGATACCTTAAAGCGCGATGGACCTACGAAATCGAGAGGCGTCACAAGGTTCCCAAGCTCTGGTAGATGTTACCACAGTTCCATCGATAGATCCTCTAAGTCTAAATTATCGCCCAAGTAATGTCCGATTATTTGTCCGTGCTAGTGTTTCTCAATCTTTTTACTCTCGCGGCACATTTTCGAAGAAGAAATTTCGAACTTGAATAAATAGAACGGAAAATAATATCAACAATTTCTTGTATACTTATATTATATCTGTGTTATGCATAACAATTCTCGTAACCAAAAATAAGATATAATAATAATTAAATAAGTAATTGCAAAAAGGAAATATGTGTGCCTTCAACGAAGCTTTAAATTATTCAAATATATGATAGAGATGAAATGAATTTTTAGTCGAAAAATTGTACGATGTTAAAAGTAAACACGACGCTAGTTTTTTTTTTTAAGATTTTGCAGCACGCTAATGTGCCGCGGCACATTCTTTGAGAAACACTGGTCTACGCAATGGTTACGTGCAGTCTTTGTATATTTGCCCAATATCAACCTTGCCTTCAGTCGATTGGAGATCGCAGAAGATCGTATGAAGCAGCGATCGAGATCCGCCAGTTTACCAAACTCCCGATTGTCTATCACACCGCGGTCAATTCCGAGAACCAACGTTGATGCTTTGCAATTTTCTCATTCGCATACGCCGCAGGGTACGGCGAGGAAGAATCAACGTAGCGCGAAATCTTCCGCACCCGTCAGGAAAAATGCAGTAAAGATATAGAATTTATTAAAAAATTGTGGAATATTTTTTTTCAAATATTTTTCCATCCCAAACGTTCTCTATATATTTTTATTCCGTTTATTCGCTTAATCCTCGCTTTCTTTTTGGCTTTGCTTGGCTTTCGGTTTATAGAACTTCGTTACATAATTATAAAATATAAAACATTAATAAGGCTTACCTATGTACAACCAAACATAAACTTGCTCTTTGGCGATGCAGTACAGCTAATCGTATTATTTTACTATTATTTTTGCCACTGTTTCAGCCTCCAATTTTGCATCAGATCAATGAACCGTCCGGAAAAGCAGGAGAGCTGCGATTGAAAGTCAGGTCTCTGAACGGTGGCACCGTTTACTTGGTGCACGTGTCCGCTGACGAACCAATAGCTCGACTTTATCAGTTGCTAGACAGAGCAATGGCAAGGACTGTTCCTAGAGGATACAAAATTGTTCTCAGCGGGTAAGCATTTGCTGCCAACCACAAACGAGATATAAGAGTAAACGTATCACCTTATGGGATTTCGTATAAATTTCCTTTAAAATTTTCGATCCGGCCCGCCGAAGTTTTCTAAATAATAGTATAGAAGTAAACTAAAATAGTATAGAATTAAACTTTACTTATTTAAAGAGATTCATGAAGGACGGTTCACTTTTTCAATATAGGAGATACAGTTATGGAAATTTAAATATTGCAGAAACTGATTTAAATATTTTACATAGGCAAAAGATAACGGATCACTCCTTAATAAATATGCATAACATTTTTCAAATAACAATTCTTTTGTGTCCCTATTGAGTTTTTAATCAATTAAATCGTGACCCGCCAATATTTTTTTATCTTATTTTTGGCCCGCGCCTAAAAAAGTTTGCCGATCTCTGTTCTAAAATAACGATACCATAAAAAGTCAGAGTTCTCGGAAGAATATCTTTTATTATCTGTTTTAAAATATTTAAATACCCGAAATGTAAAAGCAAACGTAAAAGTTAGACATTTTAGACAATCAAAAACTTAAGAAGAAAAATGAAAATGGGTATCTCTAAAAAAAAATACAATGCATGATTAGTCTCCTCTTATATCTAGTCGGTGTCCCAACTTTCACTAAAATACTTTCTTTCAATTTATCGTACAAAATCCTAGTTTAACACCGTCACTGTCTAAACATCTAACACGGTCGTTGTTCATCATGTTCAACATAAATATTCTGCTTTTCATTTACTATACAAGTGCAATTTCTTTTACAATATTTATGTATAATTTCTTCGTTTAGTTTTTTATAGCAGTGAACAATAAGTTTTAGCGAACTTTATTTTAATAAAATGCCTTTAGTGTTAATTATGCGTGAAATGCGATGCATTGGACTGATTGAACATTGAACGCGTTAAGAATATCGATCTGTTTCTCATTCAAGTTATTCCCCGAGGAGATTGGAGCAACTGGGGACAACTCTGAGGGAAATCGGTGTCACGAGAGACAGCGTGTTGCATTTAGTGAACGACTGAACGTTCACAATAATTTACGATAGACTTTTATATTTGTACCGTTAAAAAAAAAAAAGAAAAAAAATTGTAAAAAGGGTAGTTCCATGAGAAATATATATTATCGTCGCAGAGAAAATCGATTCTTATCGTTGTACGATAAGTAAGACGGCGGGATCTTGGTTGGCGGTAGCGGATAAAAGAATTCTCCAGCGTTGAATTTATCAGTGCTGGATAGCAGCTACCACGTGTCGGTATAAAATCATTCACTATTTCTCTATTAATATTTTACGGGCTGAGTGGAAATAAGTGACAAAATGTTCATTTTTAGGGAAACGATGCGTAAAGTTAAACTTCTTTTTGAAAAATCTACGCACTTCTAGGGAACAAAACAAATTGGTAGGCATATTCAGGAATAGTTTTAAAATAAAATAATCAACTGTTACATTGCTGTTAAAATAAATCTCCAAATATTATTATATAGTGATAAATTGAGAAATTAATTTATAGTCTTTCGTAATCAAAGGGTTAACTAGCATTGTACAGGAATTAAAGGGTTAATAGAATCAACTTCAAGTTTTGGCCGATTATAATACGATAATACCACCGATTCGAGATCTCCAATTTTAATTAGACCCTCTATTTTTTCAGATTTAAAGGTAAGCGAAAGATTTTCAGAATTCAAGGCAATAAAAAGGAAAACGTCTTAACGATGTATAAAGAATAATTCCGTAATTTCTCGGTGATAGGGGGCGATTCATTGCGATTAATTGGACTTCTGGGAAGTATTAAAATGAAATAAAAGTGGGGATTTATTATCGCCCCGTTTACGGACGATCATTCGTTGAAATTTAATTGCGAATTCCTCGAGCTTTTAGCTCTTTGGTCGATATAAAAGAGCAGAATTGAAGCGCGATTCACAGCGGAAACTTTTAAGGAAGCGCCGACTGTTCGTGACGTTGATGTCTCATTACTGGCTTCCGACGAGGAGCTCTGAATCCCGTGAAATATCGATGGTTCCTGGCGCCCGTTCACGAATCACTCGCAACCAGGAACGCTTCGAATTCTACGCGATGATAATGGAATATTCAGCGGCCGCACAACTTTTCCATGCGTTCCTCGCGCATACAAAAGCATTTTCACTCGTTACTCGAGCAACTTGAGTCTGACGAAAGTTGAAACTCGACGAGAAGTTTCCGCGACGAAATGCTGGATCCTCTCTGCTTCTAGAAGTTGTCCTTTGTGACAGAAAGATCATTTCCTAATGCTGCTATCCGACATTTTTCGATAAAAGACAGATCGAATCGACTTCTACATTCATTTCTGCAATAATATTGGGTTGAAAAGGTGGGCAGGTTCGTCATTTGAAAAAATGCAAATTTCTCGAACGATGAAATCTTTAAGTTAGCATATAGACTGTCAAAAGTAGTATAGGAAGGTAGCAAATACAGGTAAAATAGAATCATTTACGATTATACGAATTTTATCATTTAATTTTGTTTAACCTGTTAACTGTGGGTAGTTCTACGAATTACCAATGTTTTAGACGCGATACTCTATTTTCTAAAAAGTTCTACGCTTTCTAAGACATCTTCCTGTTTGTATAAAAAAGAAACCTGTATTTTATGGTTGTATTTGGAGCAATTAAAATTCCCCTAAAAATGTTCCGTTTTATTAATTCATAACTCTGTTTATGAAGAGCATTCTGACTAAGAAATTACACTTTTTAATACATTAAAAAAACGTTACAAACTTTCTTTGCCTCCATTCTTTATACGTTACATCGCTGTTGAATAAAATAATTCAAGTGACGATTATAGGGACGCTACCCTAGTAATTGGGAAGTCTACCCTATACCAATTTCTAACAAAATTCCTAGTAGCGTATTCCTGAATTAATATACGTACGTCACAGTTCTAATCTTACTAAACGTGTTACACGACGGTGTACACTTTCAACAAGGATTTAAACTCGACGCGTCCGCGATAAGACCTCTGGTCAATGGTTCGCTCCTCGTATTTCACCGAGCGATAATACACCAGTCTGCACATAACCGGAAAGTTACGATTACCAGTTAGAAGCAGGACAACGTGCACGAGTTCATCGATTACCACTTGTCTCTGGGAAAGATTAAAGCCGCTGAAAGCTGCTCGTTTCTTTCGAGTGCTACGCGGAGGTCGCAGATATGGCGGTTGGAAAACCACCCCTTAAACGTACCGCTCATTTCGTACGATTGAGGCTTCTTTACGGGTCCCCTTTCCTTCCTGTCTTTGCCCCCAAAAAAAAAAAAAAAGAAGGAAGATAGCCTCCGAGTAAATGCCAGAGAGATAACGGCCAAAAAAAAAAGCTCTGGCGATACGTTACGCTCGATTTACTTGACCCATCGTAGACTCCTTGCTTTCAAAGAAACACGGGTGTTGTTTTTTTTTACATTTCGTTATGGACTCGGAGATAAGAGCGGTTAAGTGGAGACTACCAAGATGAAAGAGAATCGCGTCGCCAGACTAGGAAACTATTGTGTCCGGTTTTAGGTTTTTAGGTTTCATTATTGTCGCTCTGAACTTCGTTGGCGCTTGGAATAAGGTTTACTTCTGTGTATATCAACTTGGCGAAGTGGTAACGAAGTGCGGGTAAACTCAAGATGAACTAATGTGTAAATTAACCCTTTAACGAGGGCTGGATTAACCAATAGACGAGTTAGACAAATGTCTAAGGCTTGTAATTTGGAGGGGTCCTGATTCGATCGGTAAAAATGAAGTCCAAATTTAGTATTGAAATTTCGTTAGTCTCGATTCTTTATACGTTACTAAATAATAAAATAATAAACATAATAAAAATTGATTACTAAATAAAATAATTAAAGTGACAATTATAGAGACACTGACAGTAATTCTTTGTTTTTACTGCATTTTTACAGTTACAGTAGTAATAACGTGCATTGTACTGTAAATGCATCTTATTTTCTTCTATTCCAAGAGTACGTTAAACATGACAAATACTATATGATCAATCTTTACTATATCTTTCTCCAAATCTTGTACGTGTTTGCGAATTTATTGATATATTATCTTACGTATCGTAATATTAATATCACATAGCAAAAAAAGAAACGACGAAACTTTGTATCCAAGCTAATATATTACCAGTGTTATCAACAATCTAATAGTTTCCATGAATTTCGTCCGTTACTCCGCAGATTGCATCAAAGCATCGCAGCATTTAATCATTTCGCTTCTTTTATCAAGCGACATTTTATTGGATCGTGGAATAAGCAAAACGTCAGCTATTCTCGTTCGCAATAACAGCGATGACAAAAGACAAAATTGGCTCCTTTGCTTCCTGGTTCTTGTACAGCCCCGTCCACGGGTCATATCCATCGCGAGCAACGAGGAAACTCATTTGTCAATCAACATGCAAATCGAAATACCCTGCAGTCCCCGACGGGACACTTAAATTTAATCAGCGAGAACTTTTTTCCGCGAATTATCTTCGTCTTGTTCTCGTTGATTACCACTACGCGATTCGACATAGAGTCGGTCTCCGGGGATCGAAACTTTGACTCGCCCCTGGACTGATTAAACGCCTCGAAAGAAGTTTTCCAAGGGGATCCTCTCTATTTTACTGGCGTCTAGCAAACGAGAAAATGACAGGAGGATATTTCTACAACAGAACGTCACCCTCGACCCGTCGACAGTGATTGGACCACGTCAACGCTAGACACGGATGCACTTTTCACGGCGATAAATCATCAGCGTCTAATTGTAAAAAATGGCGTGGCGTTTGGTGTCTGAGGAAGCTTCCAAATTGACGGGCCGCGTCGTTCGATTCCCACGCTCCTCCTTCTATTCCCTCAATTTCTCATTTTTCTTCCTGTCCCGTTATTTCTCGTGAATCAACCCTCCTCGTTCGTTCGCCGAACGTCAACAGGCTAGGCATTAAATTGCCGCTATCTTTTCGTGCGAAGATTCAATTAGGGCTGAACTTCGTGAAAACTCGATAATTAAATAACGAATTTTATCATTCGATCAGCAGGTGTGTACAGGGAAGATAACTGTCAGTGTCCATATAACCGACGCTTTTATTATTTCGTTTAATAGCAAAGCAATGTACGAAGAATCGTAAGTAAACAAATTTTCATACTAAATTTGGACGTGGGTTTACGTAACAACACATAGACATTCTATATTTGTTTACACTTAATATTTGAAAAGAAATATTAGGAGGTAAATGTGCTGTTGAACATTAAAACGGTACGTTTATGTTTAGAATTGATTAGATGTATGTGGGATTCGGTAGCGAGCCGATGATATGAGTGTGTACGATGGTATGAGTGTGTACGATGGTATGAGTGTGTACGATGTATGAGTGTGTGTGTCAGGGGAGAATGCGAAGAAAAGATGTAGAGGGCAGGACGTAGGCAGTGGCAGTGGCGACTGACCCATGAAAGCGTGTAGACATTTTTTTTGTATTACATTAAACATATATTATTATTTAACCGTTTTCTCATCTTCTTGCTCCCATCCTACATGTATTAGAACAATGAACTATCGTATCGATACGTATCAATTTTATTGCGTTTGATACCTATTTAGAGTGGATGTCCTAATTACTGTCGATGTCCCTATAACCGACACATTATTTGATTTAACAACAAAGCAATGTACGAAGAATCATAAGTAAACAAATTTTCATACTAAATTTGGACGTGGGTTTACGTAACAACGCGTAGACATTGAATAGTGGTTTACACTTAATGTTTAGAAAGAAATATTAGGAGGCAAATGTGCTGTTGAACATTAAAACGTGACCAACGTAATTATAAAGTACGGGACGTGTCATAATTCAGTAAACGCGATACGTTTACTATGCATCTTATATCTGTTACACAAACTGACGTGCTAATATATGTAAAACGTGTTTTTATTCGAATGAGAAGTTTTCAAGTGACAGTAATAAGATCATTGAACTTCGTTGTACATTTTCAATTACGTAGTAATTAATTCATTATATACAACGTATAAACAAATGTTCGTAAATAAAAGAGACGTTGAACAATATTATGCTACAAACTGGAATGTATGTTACACGTTGTATGTTATATTACGCAAAATCTACTGGGCGTATATATACGTTTTCCGCAGTCAAAGGGTTAAAATTAACGCACCCTTCCAAGAATAACAAGCAGCCGTTTTACTATCGAATTTTTCAATTATTTCGTTCCTCAGGCTCTATTATCCGTAAGTTAAACGCGGCGGATCGAATCGAGTGGCTAAATAGCTCGTTGCTCCCTGTAATTTACTAACGAACCGTCTAAACGACGGAACAAAGGCTGGAGGATCGTGACATCTGCCTTGTTGCATCGAGGCATTAGCGGAGCTTCCAATTTGTTTCATCGTTTCGAACTTCGTGGGTCCAGGTCAAAGGAAAGTCTTGTTAAAAAGTAGACGCGAGGAATCGACTCAAATTGCTCCAAGTTCTCGCGACGCTAGTCAAGATAAAGCACGATTAACTCTGCGTCTTGCAGCTGAAAGGGGGAGTGGTGGGTCAAATTTAAAGACAACAAAATACTTATGAATACCAATACATGATTAATAAATGAATACACGATTAACCAATACGTGATTAACTCCACTTCTTGATTTTTTTTTAAAGTTTAGTGCCAAAGCACTTGATGGAAACTTATTGTTATTGCGGATAAAATAAATTTCCTTAACACGTGGATTAGACACCAGGAAATGAGAAAAATGCTTATGGAAATGAAATAATAAACAATTTACAAACATAATAACGCGAACTCCAAGGATATATTATTCTATGCATTTTATATGTCGTTCGACAAAAACTACACCTGTAATAACACATTTTATGGTGTAGATTTAAATTTAAATTTTAAATGGAATCTTAAAAAGGATTGTGTGCATGTTTATTTCATCGAGTTCCGTACTTTTTGCTTTTTTGGAGTTAATCGATTTGGCAAATGAGCGGCTCATATCGATTCCCAAGAATCCTGATATGGTATCAAACGCGTATCAAAATAATTTGTACGTGGTATTGGTAAAATATGTTTCATGTCGTCTCATGCAGTATCGATTCGAAACAATTAGGTAAATAATAAGTAGGATAGAAATGATATGAAGTAAGTGACAGTGGAAGATAAAAGGTTGACCATCACTGGCATATAAAGTTAATAAATTGTACGCGTTTTCATAAACAATAAACCAATTAGGTAAATAATAAGTAGGATAGAAATGATATGAAGTAAGTGACAGTAGAAGATAAAAGGTTGACCATCACTAACATATAAGGTTAATCAATTTTACGCGTTGTCATAAACAATAAACCAAGCGCGAACACTTCTGAAATTTGTCTCTTAAAGTTCAAATGAATCTCGTTGCCTACTTGTCGTCATTCGAATAATAGTTTCCATTTTTATGAACGACCACACGTTATTTACTATATCTTAAGAAAGCCCTTCTTTATTATTGTATTACTTTTTATTAAATAATGCCTTTGATGAAAAAAAAAATGCCTTTGCAATTGATTTCCTCGAAATGACATTTTACCATCCAATGCCTCAATTGCCAATAAAACGTTGCGTTAATGCAACTTTGGTCCTCGACGAGTTAAGGGTTGAACAAATTCTCAAATCTATTCCATTCCACCTTTTTCTTCCGCCGATTACAAGAATATACATGGTACATCGTTTTATTGCTAAGTATGTCATTACTAAGTATCTTACCTTGACTTCCTTTCACGCTAACGATACTGCTCCAGAATCCCGGTAAGATCCATTCCATTTTCCCCCTTTTGTCAAGCAAAACTCGAACGAGGCTTTACGGCGAAGCATAACGCATTCGTCGACCTGTTCTCGTTAATGGTTGCACCAGGAAGATGGAAAAAAAAGGGAGGGGAAAGATTCATTTTATGGCGCAACGATATCGCGAAAATTAACGAGTACCGATTGGAAATCGGTGGAAGTTCGATAACCAACGGCGATTCTTATTCCTCCCTCGTCATCCATTTCATCTTTTCACCCCCCGGGGACGACGAATGGCCCAGATTTTAACGGTCTTCCCTTTGACATAGCGCGTGGTTAAATGAATGCAATTTTCAATATGGAACGATGGAAGCCACTTCGCTGTAACAATTTAGTTCCGCGTACTCCGAAGAAGCTTACGGCGATATTCATTCGAGGACAATTTCGGGGCCAATTTTCCGGCTCTCAACGCATTATATTTCGCAAAAATTATGCCCATTACTGTAACAGAAGTGCTACTCTATCGGGCGACACCGCGAAGCAAAGAGGCTTTGACTTTTGGCATTTTAAAAGTCTTGTCGCTCGACACATTTGCAAATGAGATACGGTATAATGCAATATATTATAATGTGCGCGCTGAATTGCAGATGAAAATGCTAATAATTAAACGCGTGCAAACGAAATGGCAAACAGGTCGAATAATTAGTATTATTCGAACAATTCGTGTATCGTAGGTAGTTAATTATGAAACGTGATACGCTCCGTATACGTTTCGAGGTTTAACTTGACGTTATATAACTAATTCGGTTAATTATGACGTAATTTATGTGGCAAACAATGCAAAGTTGCTTGGATATTATTTGATGACGTTGTTCGGCGGTTTCAGTTATTATGCGGTTCATTATTAATATATGCTCTGCGCATTGCCGACAGAAGACGCGTTATAAATAATTCGAAGCATTCTTGTGGAAACTAGCATAAGTGCCAAAATTTACATTTTTCTTTTCTCCTAAAAAAAAACATGTTCCAGAACGAATAGAATAAACCGAAGTGAATTTCGCTTCAATACGAACACTTGAAAATTTTGTGTTACGGTGCAGACTAAAAATGTCCATTAAAAAAAAAGGAACGAAAAACTATTTCTTCGTCGCGGCCCGCGGCGAATACCGTCAAACATTTCACGAAAGAAACCGATCGAAAATTTCCATATAGTCCACGTTGACGGTCTGTCATCTGTTTCATCGATTCCCACCGAGTTATGGTAATGGCGGAAATTCACAAAAAGATCGCATGAACCGCGTTCGCGAAGTAGAAGCACCGTCCACCTATAACGCGATACTTCCATCGGAGAAATTTGCATAAACGATGTAACAGCAATGGTAAACGAAATTACGTTCGCGGGAACGTTGAGTCGCTCTGAATACCTATCGAAGAATCGGCGCGATGATTGATGAACCATAGCCGCTCGCTTGTCATCCTGTCTACGATGACGTGGCCGTGCCTCTCTATAACCGATGTCTGCTTTCACTTCGATCGACGCGACGTCTTGATGTAACGTCGATTCGCCAACAGATAAATTGCTATGCGAATTGCCCGGGTCATTTATTACCACGCCCTTGAATGCTACATTTGCGAGAGGAAAAGGGAATCGTCGAAAGAAAAGTAAAAGATCCCGGTGTGAAGCTTTTTAAACGATTCGTAGATTTATAGGGTTTGGGTTAGGGCGACTAATTTTGATGGATAAACTTCGCACGGAGATAGAAAAAGTTTCTCAATGATATTCAGTAAAACATGTATATAACAACATTTAATTATCTGTCTTATTTCGGAGAGATATGTTTTAAGTTGACCATTCGCTGCATATCACATTCACTCAATCGCGGAGCTGAGGAACCGAAGGAGAATTTCGTAATCGAGGCAACGAATCGCAAAACAGCCAAGTCCACGTTTCGATATTTCACACGATTACGTTGTTAACGTAGCCGCTTGAAACGATAAGAAAGTGTTGCCCTGTAGAACGAATGCGGTTAGTCGTAGAGAGTATCGCGAGTGGGTAAAGTTCACTTTTCCAAATTGTACGAGTCATTGGAAACAATGATATTGCAACGAAGATTCTTAGATGTGGTTTCATAAAATAAGATGAGCTTCGATAATTACGCGAACAAAGTTGTTTCGAAAAGCATGGAAAATGTTATTTTGTTCGTGCTAAACAAATTATAGCGCGTCAATGATGCATCGGAAAGTCTAACGATTAAATAAACAGATTTGTAACGATAAATATTGTATACCTTGATTCACGTGGATTTTCGTGAAGTTGTGTTGCTGTCGGCTTGTTTATATTTTTTTATGAAATGGGTGGAAGAAACAAAATTATTTTTGTGGGATATATCCAATTTCAGTTAGCAAACAAATTAACAGACTTGAAATGGTTGAAACATTTATGCTTCTTTAAATATTTGAAATTTTGTAACGACGTAAAACGTATTGAAGTGACGTAAGAAAATGGAGAAACTAGGAAGAGAAAAAGCATGCTAATCGATGGATAAATGCTTGCGAAAAGCAACAATAAGTTGCTCATTAAAATGTAAATTTACATTAGTAGGTTGATGTACGAATGATAGAATGTAATATTTCTTATTAGTAGTTGCAATTTTTCCATAGCAAATTTGTTTTTTTTTTAGATGTATAAATTAATTCATCGCCTTTATCATTAACCATTCTTTATCGATTCGAAGTCGCAGCTTTTCTCTTTTTTAAATAGCGAATTCGCTTCATAAATGTGAAAATGCAGCAAATTTTTAACATTAATTATATCGATCTTTTATGAATAATTATCAAATTCAATGGAACCCTAAAGGCTAATAATTCATTTGTATACTTAATAAATAACCGAACACTTTTAACCGGATGTTTTTTTAACGATACTCGTACTGCGAGAAAGATCGAAAAGATCAATAATACAAAGTTAAAGAAAATCCACAACGTAGACTATTTTCTTTGAAGATGTTTGCCGGTGGACTTGTATCGCTTTGGGATTTGTAGCTTCAGTTGTTAATTAAGATAGAGAAAGCTTGTTTCGATGGAATGCTCTCCCGTCGAGTTCTCAGGTCCCCGATCGCAAAAAGGAAGTCAACTTTCCAATTGCTACGCCAAGTGTAGAAACGTCTAGATCGATTAAGTAAATAAAATTTATTTATTGAATAGTGGCACACCAGTGATGAACTGTTGAACGCTCTCTCGACCAGCTCTCTTCGATACATTTTCCTCTCGATGATATCGATGCAATGATTCCCCCTTGCCTCGGCGAACGCTTCCGCTCTTCCAATTTTATTTCGTCCAAATATACATTTATGATGACTTCTAATCAATGGAACGAATCGTGCCCGGCGATTTATACGCTTCCGGTATCGGCGAAACGAGATTGCGATGGCGTTCCATGAACGGAGATAAAAAGGAGAAAGGTTAGAGGAAGACGGGGAAAGAAATGAACGATGGCTTGATAAACTGATGTGTCGGATTCGACGAGGGAGAGTTAATTAATGGACGAGGATGAAGAATTCATTTGTCAACCCGGTGGGATTAGTGTTCTTCCGAAGGTAATTACGCAAGGTCTCTGCGAGTCCCGGGGGTCTCGATTACCAGAAGTCTTTGATAATTTCTATACCTTAACTTTCAGCGAAATGAAATTCTCATTTGCCCGGCGCAATAAATCTTCCGTAATAGAATCATATAATTAATTATCGCCCGCTGCAATTAGGTCTCCTGCAAATATACATGGGACGCTTACACGAAAATCAGCATACCTATTTTTGTAACCGCAATGTAATCACAATACTTATCGCTGCCTTCGCTGTGAAATACATACATCACTGTCAAGATAATTCGGTATAGATTTCTCGTAGTTTCATTGTCGAACACGACGGTGCGATGGATAAATCCGTGCAAAAACATCGTGTCGCTTATGGCAACAGCATATAGATTATTCTTTCTTTCTTTTCTTTTTTTCTTTGGCACGATTCGCTCCCGTCTTTCATCATGCATCCATCAGTCGGCATTCTTCCATCGTCGGTATCGGTAATAACGTCCGCTTAACAAAACCGTCTAATCTTTCTTTTGCTTCTTTCAATAATCATCATTTTTCCCTTGCGTGTATTCGTGTGTGTTGTGTACCAGGGATTGTAAATTTATCGACTATTTCGTTTACCGGTAATTCGGTAAAACCACCAATCGTAACCGGTTCACGGATACCTTTCAATGTATATCGAAAGTATAATAATAAATGTTGCAAGAGAAGATGTTTCGATGAGATCGCGGCGTTGCGAAATTAAAGTACAAATTGCAATGCTTCAATCGGAAGGGAAAGAAAAGTTTAACGATCGTCCTTGCCTTTCTAGTTGAAACTTCAATTAGTCTGTATCACGCTTATGTTACTTAATTATACGCATTGAATATTGCATGCTAAATCCGTCGACTAATTGCCGATTGCCGTGCAAGTGTAACTATTATTGTATTCCTTTCACTAACTAAGACGAAGAAAATATGAAACCGCATATAGTGAGACCTCGATTAACCGAACCTTCATTAACCAAACGTTTAATTATTCGACCACCTATTATCCGAAATTATTGTTCGTTTACCCGAATAATATCGACGACAAAAGAAAACAAAGACACGTCTATCTAATGTATTTTAAATATGTGTAGCAATTCGGATTTTATAAATATTATTTCTATCCATACGGAATAATTCATAGCAACAGGAATATGTTTTAGATGACGCGAAGTAGAATAATAATGCCAGCTTAGAAAGATTGGAAAGATAGATCGCAAGTTCGATAAAAAAAATGATTAAAACGTAAATAAAAATATTATATTATTATATTTTATTATTATATAATACTAATATTATAGTATAATAATGAAATAATAATTGAAACGTAAATATGTAATAATTTAACCCCCTAACGATGATGTGGTTCGCTGCTCTGCGTACGCAAATAGAAGATGTTTACTTACTGGAACAAAATTATTGCATTATGCACGCAGTTTAATTAAATATTTAAAACAAAGAGATTAATTACGTGTTCCCATGATCGCCAATAAACAGCTGCTTCTGCTTCAAATATCTATATAGACACAAGTAGTTAACAATAAAAACGTACATATATATATATTGTATAATAACGTAATAAATTATAATCAGTTTTCGTATGGAACGCAGTCACAATTTCAATTGTTCAATTATCCGAAAAATTCGATCGTCCACTTTTCCCCGACACCAATTAGTTCGGTTAAACGTGGTCTCACTGTGTTCACTTTATTTAATTAATATCGGTTAAAAAAAAAAAGAAAAAAAACGAGGCAAATTATCGGTAAAACTTTGAGGCTACTTTTCGAGATTTACCGGTTTACCGATATTACAATCACCAGCGTGTATGTGTTGGGGTATGTCTGTACACGTGTACGAATGTGTCTCTGTGTATTGTACGCAGTGCGCAACACTAAAAACGCCCACGATATCCTCGATTAACGTCGAGGCGTCTCTGTTCGAATGTCGAAACGGTGAAAAAACGCTCGCTGTACAACGTATCGTATCGTTAAATCGATAATAACCGATCGTGTCAAAATATGACTAGGTCTCTTACGCGGCTACGCACTTACCTATGACATTACATGTAAACTAACAGTACGGTGCGTGTATGCGCGTGTACACCACACCACCGATACTTTTTTCCTTTTTTTTTTCTTTTTCTATTTCTTTTCTTTTGTGTACGCGCCCATACATTCGTGATTTTATACAATCGTCCTGGTGACAAGGTGTGCCTATGAATCACCAATCGTGGAACAGTTCGATCATGTACAACCGTGTGTCTCTCTATATAATACAGAACGCCGATTATTTATGTATATCATCGTTCGAAATTACCACCGTCCCCCTCTGCCGCAGAATCATCCGGCTTTAGTCGTCTTCGATTCACGTGAATACTCGTAGAAATTCTTCACATTTTCGCGGCTGCCTGGCACGCTGCTCTTCCCTTCGTTTATTTCTTGTAATATAAAACGCGTGAAAAATTCCGATCCGCGGGCACAGAGTCGTTTCATCCATCGGCTGCGACTTTGGCTCGCGAGAAACACACACGGGTCTGGGATGCAAAAATCGAAACGCTCAGGTAACGCTTTGTTTTTTTTTTTCCTTTTTTTTTTTTGAAATTTTGTACTACGTCCTCTTCGTTTACTCGCGCGTGAAAAACGTTGCAAGTTAGACGCTTTTCCGTCTGTCTATTATAGGTGATATATTCGAATACTTCGTCGTGTTGGTCGTTTCACCCGTTCTAGGCCATTAATCTTGTAAAAACCTCGCCTATCTAGTCTTCCTCTAAACACCGATACGTAACATTTACTCCGTACAATCCCCGATATATTCCGTTCCTTCTAAACGATGTACTTCATTGTGCATTGTTCTTGAAATCGTCGAAACTTCATTGTTGGTCTCCTGGCAAGATGAACGACAGGATCGTTTTTAGGCCGTGAATTCTCTAAAGCTTGCTCCCAATCGACATCGTACTAGACCGTTTGACTATGTTTAGGCTAGCTGTTGGCAGTGATCACTATAAGTTTGGTCCGAGTCTAATCACACGTTTCGCAGTCGTCGATCGATCTAAACACGATTCTTCTTTTCTTTTTTCTTTTTGTTTCTATTCGAGTGTTCGCCTCTATTCAAGGCGTCTACGTTTTTTTTTTCGTTTTTAGCGTGCCAAACGTTAATACTTTTTTCGAGCTCTCGATCTCTGGCTTCGTTTTCGATATGTTTAGCTTGAAAACCGGGCTCACCGCGACAGTCCAGGCAACTGAATCGACGTTTAGCCCACATTCGATTCCGCCAGTCTCGAAAGTGCTCGCCTCGGGGGAGCGATCATTCCCCTGTTGACTGGCGTTGCACGAGTTTCATTTGCCATTCAGCTTCGTCAGGCCGATGGAACGTGGTCATTTACACGCCTTTCGGTCGCCGTGCAATCGATCCTCCGCTTTATTACCTCGACGAGCTTCCAGCGGTAAAACAATTCGTAACAAACGGCTCTATCGATCTCTTCTCATTTGTAATCAACACCGTGTGTATTCGAATTCGGTACAAATCTTCATTCAACTTCAACCCCCATTCTACCTTCTCTTCGGTTACTTTATTTCTAGGTCGTTTAAAATCCATCGACACTATTCCGGTCGTCTTTCTCATTTATACGCGTTCCTCCTCGAATCAACGCGTCTATCTCATCGTTAACATGGTCCTCGACGCGATCTTTTTCTAATTCTTTGGCACAGGTCGCAGCTTGTCCTGTATTTGGCTAAATCAATCTAATTGGACAGCTGATCGATCGATGATCCAACGTCGCCGAAGGAGGCCAGACCGCGTTGCGGTCCGCTAAGCCGCCCCAGCGACTACATATGCTATAAGCAGGTCTCCTTCTGGTCGACCACGTTCACGACCACCGAGGCCTGGGTGGGCAGCTCCTTCTGGACGGGCACACCTGTCGGCACCTCCTCGAGTATTGGTCAAAGGGTCGTGGTCCTCGATACAGCCACCGAAGGCGGAGGTGGCGGCGGTGGTGGCGATATCACCACGTCTGGTTCACCCGCCAGGTCGCAGTCGAATCTCCACAGAATACTCTCAGGGTGGTCACCTCCTGCACATCAAAGGATTTTTTTTTCCTTTAAGCTCTCCTAGAAGCTTCCTTACCAGATACTCTTTCCCTCTATTAAAAGGAGATCCTTTAACCTTTTGAGGAGCGAATTTCTCGAAGGGCAGACAAAATTATTTTATCCGATGTCTCGAACGTAGTAGCTATTTAAACGCGCGTTCTTCGTATCGACTACATATTCACGGTTTTCGGGTATGAAGCGACTCGTATCTGTGAAATTTATACCGCGCGCAAATACTGTAGCTGAGAACCGGATCAATCCGAGTCTATTTTTGTCAAACGCGCGTTACACATCTTCTTTTAAGACGGCATTATAAAGGGTTAACTTTAGCAACTTTGATGGTCGCGTTGAATACTATTCTTAAACGAATCACTCTAAATCGAAGGGGGTGTACAAAAACCTCTGCTACTTTACACGAAAATTTTTTTCGAAGTTTATGATATTTCCTATAAATGCAATTGTCTATCCTGTACTTATTGTTAGTCAATGCTTATTAGACCAGTCCGGCTTTGAGGTACAGAAAAGAAGATGATCGAAAGATATCAAACCTTGACCCAAGACGATGCTTGAGGAGCCCCGTCTCTGCCTCGGTGGGGGTGGTTGGTGCTTGTGCGTATGACTGTGACTGTGGCTGTACGAATGTGAGTGGCAGTGTGTGTGACGTGTGTGCGTGGGCGTGGCTTTGCACGGTGGCTGTTGCTGTTGTTGCTGTTGCTGCTGCTGAGGATGAAGATGAGGATGAGGCCTGTGCTAGGTGTTCCCGCCACGGGCCGCTGCCACTTGATCGAAGCTCAATGATTTCTTCATCTCCGTCATCGACAACGCACCACCCTCCTGCTGAGAGAATAGGAAACACTGGTGTTAGCTATATCGGGGTCACATCTCTCCTCGACCACCCTTCACGTCTCCTACTGCCGCCAGCGAGTTATTAAAACTTGCCCCCGCCGCCCTCGTTAAAACTTGACGGAACTTTTTAAAAGCTCGTAAAGAAGTTATCCTCCGCTCACGTGGACCTACCCCATCGAATTCACTATGCTTTACACTTTACAGCCTCGTTCGATTTTCGTTTCGCTTCAATCTGCTGGAACCGTCGCTCTCCCCTAGATTCACTGCTTCGCGTCATCTTTTTTTCTTCCCCATTTTTTTTTTCGCGAATAACCCTTTAGCGATCGCGCGGTTTTTTTGTTCCGTTTGGGCGAGTAGAAGAAATCGCGGTATTTTAACAAATTTGATATATTACGGTATTACGTTTGATCATTGTTTAACCCTCGTACACTGATACGGGTCAATTTAATCGCCGTGGTGAGACTGTATAGAAGATAAGAAGGATATTGATTACAAATTGTGGAGATGCCCTCTATTTAGTAAAGAAAGAAGAATGTAGGGAAGAATGCTATAAGTTTGATAAATTCGCATAAAGAAAAGATATTGAGAAGTAATAGCAGCCTTTATCAAGGAAGGCAACCTTGAATTTTGAGAAAACAAAAAGATTGAAACAGGTGTTACGTATGTTTGTACATCTCTTCTTTTTGAAGGATTCTTTTCTTCTAAATTAAATATATTAAGATTATTAAATTTAATACTAGGAACTATATTAACTGTGTGTTATTATCAATAAAATTCCACGGATCTTTTATAAATTATTTGAAGAATATGCTCCGTACGTAGAAAGACATATCGTGCTATTAAATAGCGATGAAAAACGTTTGTTATTTTAGTACTCTTCTCAATGATTATAACGTAACATTTATTCGAACAGTGCATAAGAGTTAAGCACCTATAAAAATTGGCCACGTGTTCCAATAGTTGCCAACAAACAGTTCTTCCCGTTCTAAATAATTATTAATCGTTCCAGTAAAAAGAAACGAGATTAAAGTCCACGCGTGGTATGGAGACCGTCATTTTAAATTTCCTCTGCTTTTTAAAATTTACGAAATCTTCGTCCAGCTGCGACCACGGGAAAAAATTAATTTGCGATGGAGAATACGTGTACGTGTAGCGCAGCCTCGAGATCCGATAAAATATCGTTAAACGTAAGAGAGGCTTTTGCAAAGCTGCAGTTGGATATACGATAGGTTCCGTTTTTTCCTTTTTGCTTTTTTTGTCCCGACCGGAAGAAGAGCAAGGCCCGGAATGTACTCGAACGGGTTGGCGCAACCGGAAGCACGATGTTCCGAAACATTTCGGTTTGTCGAGCAGAAAGGCATTGCAATTGAAACACGATTTGGTATGGAAGTTTTAACCTCGAATTTTTGCAAACTCCACCGGTATATTGGATTCGGAAACGGTGTTTCCCGCGCACTTCGAAATTTCAAATCCAGTGCGAAGTTCTTTATTTGAAACGTGCGAGAGTGTTGCGAGTGAAATAAATGAAGCTACTATTACAGCGTGGACAAAATTGGATTTTATTAACCCTGCTGTTCTCGTTACTCACTTTTCACATATTCTTTTTATTTTTTTTTTATTTGTAGCTGACATGTTAACCATGTTGATGTATTTAGCATAAGTAAAATAATATTTTCTATACTTTTGGAAGTACTTTTTATTCGTGCACTCAATGATCTTCCGTTTATTAAACGTTTTCTTTAGAAATCTTATTCACTTGCAATTTTATATTTTACGAATCTTCGCATCATTTTTAATATCATCGTTTAAAGTATCAGATTACTGCATAATAAATGTCGCTTTTCGACGAGGTCTCATTACATTCAAATTCTGAATTTTAAAAGAATTTGACAATTAACTTATACCACAATAAGAAAAATATTTCGATTCAAATATTCTCTACTTCGATTACGAATTTTTATTTCGAAGCAGATTAAACTTATTCCGTCCTTTTTATCTTTAAGGCAACATTCGCTGTGCAACAACCTAATGCGTCCCAAAATTTGTAAATATTTAAAATTTAGAATGCGAATGTAGACTTTTGTGACTGGCTATATGTATCTGAACTACTATTATGTTATTATTTCGACAAATAACGTGGCTCGTCTAGAAGGTTTGCCTTTCCAGTTCGAAACTTTCCAAACCGAAATCGTGTTGTCCGTTCGCTAGCTATTAGTATTCCGAATGCTCCAACAATAATGCGAGTAGTCTCTCTTGCTTTGCATACCAATTTCAATTCGCGCAACAAAATCACTCGAATTTGATTAAAAACTCTCCTCTGCTTCTAACGATAAATAAATTTAACTAACTTCAACCAAACTTTCTGAGTAGAACACTTCTACATATAAAATAGGGAGCAATAAGAGAAGATGCAAAGCAGAAATATTGAATTTTTAGTTCTGAAACAACTTCACCATCTATGAAAAATATTTAACTGTAAACAGTTTTCTCGAAATTTAATTTCGTCACTCGGACGCGTTTCTTGCATCCAACGGTACAATTTTTATTCATATTCTTCGTATTCTACGTCTAAGTATATTATTTTACTGTACTACTATATACTATTTTCTTCTATACTTTACAAAAGACATAAAAATACCAACAACCAAAATAACAAAAATGCCCGTAGTGATAACAATTACGTAAGTGTCCGAGTTTTACTTCGAGCCACTGTAAGTTTATTTTATTTGCCGATGGTTCCAGTGTTCGTACTAAAGGGATGCATCCCAGTAAATATATTCCGCGCCATTTCACTTGCTTTCCAAATAAATCGTAGGACATCGATTGGAAAGGGTGTATATCTATATCCGATATGAAACGACAGGAAGCTCATCCACTTCCATGGAAACGAATCAACGACCGTATCGAAGGAAGGGGATCATCAGGCAACCTCCGAGAATCTCGAAACATTGCGATAAATATTCCTCGTCGATTGTACGGTATCGATAAGCAGCGTGCCAACGTTCTGATTAAAGTATCGAAGGAAGAAACGAGCGGAATGCGAGACGAAGATACTTTTCGCCCTTTTTCCATTCATTCTCGTCGCAGTCGGAAAACCGGAAATTCAATTCGAGCGTAGTTTTCGATCGTACGAATTTAACGGCGAATTCCAATCGCTGATCCCAACTCGTTCGAATTGCGATTAACCCTTTCGAGCCGCGAATACTTTTCGGAAATCCACGTATATTCCATGACTCACTTTATAAATAACGCGCACGCAACACGTAGTTTTCGATTGTTTGAAACTGTAGACCCGTAGGCTTAATTATATGGTCGCGTAGCGAATGTAAGAGGGCGAGAGCCTGCCGTAGCAACAATAAAGCCCAAGGAACCAGTACTTGTTAATTTTGCAGCTGGTCAGCACGCGAACCCAAGATTTGGGATAGTTGTAATTTCGTTATTTTCGCATGTGATTTCAAAGTCGAGGCGATCCTTGGTTTTTATTGCTGGCTGCCGAGTTCCGGGTAGGTAACGGGAAAGACCGAGTGACCGTTGACGGGGAAGTGGGAAATTCTAAGGGGCAACATACCCCCTTAGTTCTCTCCATCGGGACTCTTCCCCGCCATTCGAATATTGCAAAATATAAAATGGTACGCCAGGCAACGAAAGGTCTGTCTGCGTCTATCGCTCGTCGAAAGAATAAAGTAACGTTAAACGAATTGAATTGTATCTTCCTCGCCTCCCCGAGTTCCGGTCTACAAAACGTAGCTTCCGCTGTATATCGCCGATCCTATCCGGTGAAATTTTTCGAACGCTTCGCGCGTACTTGCACCATTAGCGGAATCATTTACGGAAGTTTATCAGAGATAAGGACACGGACGCAAGCGAGCTGAGAAATTCACCCTCCGGTTTATTTCGTTTTTACGAGAGGCAATGTCGCGCGGCGGCAGAATATTGATGAGAATCGCAGTCTCGCGGAAGTATCGACGCGTAGAGTCGACCGCTTCTTCCGCAGTCCTGACCATGCATCAAGTTCGGGATAGCCGTGGACGGCGCAGCTACACGGAAACGAGCTTCGCAAAATGTTACGCAGCACGGAAAAATCGCTTCCGCCGCGATCAGGAGCACCATTCGCGCGAACGTTCGAGGACGGTGAATCGTTTCGGGTCGACAGCGCGCCCTTTCCAATCTTGTTTAACGAACACTCTATTCTCTTGTCCATCTAACCGGAGGATATTCGCGTACCACTGCAGCGACAAGCTTCGCGGGATGAAATTTTGTGACTTAGTACCGCGATACGAGACAGGCCAAAGTGATTAACTGGACCTTTTCAACTGTTTAAAATGCTGGTGTCAAAACACTGGATTGATTAGGGTAGATGTATCAATTACTACCACTTTTATCGCGTAACATTGTTCAACTATTTTAGATATTGTTTAACCTAAAAAGTGTTCCAGTTTGGAGCATAATATTGTTCAACTTATCTTATCAATTTCTTTACTTCGCCTTTCGCAGCGTTGATCGATTTAGCAAATATGCGATTCATATCCTAGCCTTAGAGAGTCTCTAGAGAATCCAAGATAGCTTGGAGAGTCTTTACATTACCAATTTCTCTTGCAAAGTTATTACTAGACAATGGGTCTTTACGCGAATGAATATTTTTGTAGGAAGTAAGTCAGAGGCGGATTTAAGTTTTCACCACTCTAGGTTACGTTTAAAGGGTTAAGAAATGACTCCGTAAAAAGTGTTCGGTGATTAAAGTAAATTGCAAGTCGTCGATTTAAAGGCATCAACAAAATTTGAGCGTCAAGGGATTAGGGAATGAATCAATAAATAAGTTCCGCGATTAAAATAAACTGCAAGCCGCCGATTTAAGCGCAAATTCAACGACAAAAATTCGAGCGTCAATGGGTTAGTAAACGAATCCATAGAAAAGGGTCCGAGCTTAAAGTAAGATTGCAAATCCGCGGCAAAGGAATATTTCTACAACTTTTCCGACGCATGCCGATATAAAGTACTGTACACGGCAATGTTCTGGAATTCCTTTCACGCGGGTTCGTTTGCTGAACTTCAATGGTCGCTCCGATAAACTTCCGAGCTTACACGGGAGAACGATCGATTCCGGAAGCAGCGAGCGAAACGGTTGCTCGGAGGCGTTCGTCGGGACGGCGACGAATTTGAAGTGACATCGTCGCCGGATCGTATTACGATCGTTCAACAGCAATACGAGGCATGCAATCAAGTATTATACACGCACACGTATATACACAATGCGAATGCCGACGTTACTGCAAATATAAACGTGCGAGGCCCGCGTACGGTTAGTATAATTAAACACGTAGCACTCGATAGTATAACAGCAAGATACATTGTTCCGTGCCAAAATGCAAAACAAACATAGACAGTGTTTTATAATCCACGCACCCACGAGATGTATAAACAAAGAAATTTAATCCGTGTAGGTTTAAGCTGTACGATGGGTAACGCTCGTTCAGCGTAACGAAAGACCAGAACGCGTTGCAGTTGCGGCTTTAACCCCTTCAGCGTTATGGTTCAGCATCGAAACTGTATTTCACGGTGTCGCGAATTTTTCCGTAGCGACACGTATTCTATAATTGTGAACGATGTAATGTATGCATTACTACATATTGGATAAGGAACTATAACTTTATACTCTATGTACTCGAAAGAATTTTATATAAGAAAGATGTTGGAAAAACTTGCGGAAGAATTTTCGCAATGCGAATGAATACCGTCATTCCCGTTGTGTATTGACTTCAGTCGTGACGTGTATATATATATATACGACACAACCGCTTAAGGGATTAAAGAAACAGCCACAGACAAAAATTTTATAGGGGGAGTTCAATTATTACCGGACACAGAAATAGTTTACGTTAATGGAAATACATGAAATATACTTGAAGCAATAGCTTAAAATGTAATTTTCACTGCTGTTCGTATTTTGTACGATCTTATAAAATTGATATTGACGATTGAAAATAATATATTAATATCAATTAGAATAAACAACAAAGCAATAACTGAAGTATCACTTCTTGAGTGTCTTTAAATTTAATCTGTTAATGTTAGATTGAATTTAGTTAATATTGCTGAACATATTGCAAAGCTGCTAGGATGCGAAAATTTCTTGTTGCGCAAACTTCTCTAAAGTTTCTCCCTTTCTGTAAAGCTACGATACCTTCTGGTCGTTTATTTCGCTTTCTGCGCACTTCCACGTTTTTCTTTTAACTTAACGTATGCAGCACAAGTGTACACTTCATCTAGCGGTATCCGAGAGATATTATAAATAGATACATGAAACGAGACACAAAGATACGGTAGAGAGGACAAACAGGGGACAATTGCCGTCAAACACTCCCGTTTGCAATACTCCCTTTCGACCGTGGCCTCGCGTTACCCCTTCGAAGCTTGATGAAAGGAACGCATAGATCGCTGGGCTCCATGGAGACTGTGCTTCGATCACGGCAATCGAATATTCTCAATGGAACGCTGGAAAATTATCCACACCCCGATCAACTGGAGCAGATCGCTCGTAAATACGATGTAGAATGCCTTCGATGAACTTCATCACCGATACGATTCGATTAACCGTGAAACTGACACAGCTCCGCGATCAAATCGATGGCTTCTCTTCCAGCATCCCTTGCAAAGCGATACAAACATCCGCTAAGATGGAACTTTACAATTATTCACGCGTGTAACGAATATTTGAAACGTTGCGGTGATACCGCATATTTACGTATATTTACCGTGGCGTTGCGGAGAAAGGAAGACGGAGTCGAAAGATAGGGTAAAGTTGCAAGAGGAATAGTATTATAATACATTAACAGTCGCGAACCTGTTGAATCATTTCTGATATAATATATATAATTCGGGAAATGGCGATTTTTCGGTGAATTATTTTTAACACGTTCGCGGATAGTAAAAAATTTGAATGAGCTGCAAAAATAGACAAGTGATTCACCAAGTTAGTTATTACATTGAAGTAATTCGTTTAGCTTAATAATTGAACAAAATTAATGCTATATAACATTGAAAGCACGATAATGTGGCTTATAAATTTGAACGTTATGTCAAGAAATAATACGAATCATTATATACGTTATATTGCATCGCAATAAAAATCAATGCTATAGCATTCACCTTCGAGAACGTGAATGCTATAGCATTCACCTTCGAGAACGCGTTAACACTATTTTTACCGTCCTTTTGTAAATACCTATGTTTGAAAAAAAGCTGAGTCAAATGACTCCTCTGCATTTGGATACATATAGCTATGGAAATAGAATATTAGAAATAATTCGAAATAAAATGATTTCTAACGTTTTTGGATTCTTTAATTTAAAGAGAATAATCTTCGAAGAAGAAGTATTGATAAAACATATTTGTATCAAGACAATAACCAAAATTACGAGAAACGTAACAAAATTTTTGTCGAACAATATATTGGAAATATGGCCAACTCTGATAGTTAGACTAATATTCGCGCAAGTATAGCGGTGAACGTAGGAGGATCGCCACGCCACAGACTAGGTATAAAAGTAGACCAATCGTGCAATATATTTTTGTGGTCCAAATTCCTGGAGCTCTTGAACTCCTCTAGCATCTTCATTTTTACCATTTCGATCACGTAAAATCTATAGCTTTCGCGTTTGCTCTTTGCATTTCGCGTATTAAAATATTCGAGAAAATATTACCTTTCAGCTAATAAAAAGGAAATCACATAAAATGATGGCTCGAAGTAAAACTCGTACACTTACATATTCACGGTTTAAGGAGCGATTGACAAGCGTTTGAATTTCCAAGCTTTTGGATTCCGAAACGTTTACATTTCGAAGCTTTTGGATTTCGAAGCGTTTACATTTCCAAGCTTTTGAATTCCAAAGCGTTCGAATTTCCAAGCTTTTCACTTTTGAAGCGTTCGAATTTGCAAGCTTTTCACTTTCGAAGCGTTTCGATTTTCAAGCTTTTGAACTCGGAAACGTTCGAATTTTCAAGCTTTTCACTTTCGAAGCGTTTCGATTCTCAAGCTTTTGAATTCGGAAAAGCGTTCGAATTTCCAAGCTTTTCACTTTCGAAGCGTTTCGATTCTCAAGCTTTTGAATTCCGAAGCGTTCAAATTTCCAAGCTTTTCACTTTCGAAGCGTTTCGATTTTCAAGCTTTTGAACTCGGAAACGTTCGAATTTTCAAGCTTTTCACTTTCGAAGCGTTTCGATTCTCAAGCTTTTGAATTCGGAAAAGCGTTCGAATTTCCAAGCTTTTCACTTTCGAAGCGTTTCGATTTTCAAGCTTTTGAACTCGGAAACGTTCGAATTTTCAAGCTTTTCACTTTCGAAGCGTTTCGATTCTCAAGCTTTTGAATTCGGAAAAGCGTTCGAATTTCCAAGCTTTTCACTTTCGAAGCGTTTCGATTCTCAAGCTTTTGAATTCCGAAGCGTTCAAATTTCCAAGCTTTTCACTTTCGAAGCGTTTCGATTTTCAAGCTTTTGAACTCGGAAACGTTCGAATTTTCAAGCTTTTCACTTTCGAAGCGTTTCGATTCTCAAGCTTTTGAATTCGGAAAAGCGTTCGAATTTCCAAGCTTTTCACTTTCGAAGCGTTTCGATTTTCAAGCTTTTGAACTCGGAAACGTTCGAATTTTCAAGCTTTTCACTTTCGAAGCGTTTCGATTCTCAAGCTTTTGAATTCGGAAAAGCGTTCGAATTTCCAAGCTTTTCACTTTCGAAGCGTTTCGATTCTCAAGCTTTTGAATTCCGAAGCGTTCGAATTTCTAAGCGTTCGAATTTCTAACCTTTGGACTTTCGAAGCCTTTCGATTCTCAAGCTTTTGAATTCGAAAAAGCGTTCGAATTTCCAAGCTTTTCACTTTCGAAGCGTTTCGATTCTCAAGCTTTTGAATTCCGAAGCGTTCGAATTTCTAAGCGTTCGAATTTCTAACCTTTGGACTTTCGAAGCCTTTCGATTCTCAAGCTTTTGAATTCGGAAAAGCGTTCGAATTTCCAAGCTTTTCACTTTCGAAGCGTTTCGATTCTCAAGCTTTTGAATTCCGAAGCGTTCGAATTTCTAAGCGTTCGAATTTCTAACCTTTGGACTTTCGAAGCCTTTCGATTCTCAAGCTTTTGAATTCGAAAAAGCGTTCGAATTTCCAAGCTTTTCACTTTCGAAGCGTTTCGATTCTCAAGCTTTTGAATTCCGAAGCGTTCGAATTTCTAAGCGTTCGAATTTCTAACCTTTGGACTTTCGAAGCCTTTCGATTCTCAAGCTTTTGAATTCGGAAAAGCGTTCGAATTTCCAAGCTTTTCACTTTCGAAGCGTTTCGATTTTCAAGCTTTTGAACTCGGAAACGTTCGAATTTCCAAGCTTTTCACTTTCGAAGCGTTTCGATTCTCAAGCTTTTGAATTCGGAAAAGCGTTCGAATTTCCAAGCTTTTCACTTTCGAAGCGTTTCGATTCTCAAGCTTTTGAATTCCGAAGCGTTCGAATTTCTAAGCGTTCGAATTTCTAACCTTTGGACTTTCGAAGCCTTTCGATTCTCAAGATATTGAATTCCGAAGCGTTCGAATTTCCAACCTTTGAACTTTCGAAGCGTTTCGATTCTCAAGATTTTGAATTCGGAAAAGCGTTCGAATTTCCAAGCTTTTCACTTTCGAAGCGTTTCGATTCTCAAGCTTTTGAATTCCGAAGCGTTCAAATTTCCAAGCTTTTCACTTTCGAAGCGTTTCGATTTTCAAGCTTTTGAATTCGGAAAAGCGTTCGAATTTGCAAGCTTTTCACTTTCGAAGCGTTTCGATTTTCAAGCTTTTGAACTCGGAAACGTTCGAATTTCCAAGCTTTTCACTTTCGAAGCGTTTCGATTCTCAAGCTTTTGAATTCGGAAAAGCGTTCGAATTTCCAAGCTTTTGTATTTCTAAGTGTTTCAATTTTCACACTTTTGTATTCCTAACACTTTGAAATTCCAAGCTTCTACATTTCCAAGCTTTCGGATTCCCAAGCGTTTCAATTTCCAATCCATTGGTTTTCCAAACATTCCAGTTCCAAGCTTTTGTATGAATGCTAATGTCCGCGAGCTCTTAAGATCGTTCGAATAATTATAAGTAGTACTGCAAGTATCCGAGTTTTACTTCGATCCTGTGTAGGCCTATTTTTATACCTCGCCTGCAGCCACGCTACAAATCTAAGTATCGGAAGAGAGGCCATCGTCGCGAGCCCGTCGTGAGGGACAGGACTTACACCATTTAACCGTGGTATCTCGATGCTCGGTATGTAGGTGGTCTCTTCGTGGCCGGTGGAACAATATCGCGTTCTCCTCCTGGATGCACGCGGGCTGCAACGGCCGCATGGCACCGCGGCGTCGGAATTGCGCGCCTTCGCGGCTGGCCTTTGTCGCGAGCCGCACCGCATGGCAAACCGCAATTCCGAGGCCATCTCGGCGCACAAGGACTGCCGTGTCGCATCGATCGAGGACGTATTTTTCATTTTGCCAGACGGGGACCAGCAGAACAGGCATAACAATACCAACAAATGATACAAAAACACGATCACACCACGAGCCCAATACCATGCAATTCCTCTCGCTTGCCAGGCCGTAGATCGTCAATCTTTACAGCGTGCTTCTACGCTGCTGTGCGTCAATGCGAGTGATTCTGTGCTCAGACTCAAGTTTAACCCTTTGCGCTAAGGGTTTGCGATTAAGTCATCGAAACGAATTAGTTTTGAAATCTCTGGATTGATATTGAATTTCTGAATGATGCTATTATTTTTGGCGTAGTTTGGAGACCAATTAGGGTAAATGACCCACGTACCGTCACTGTTCCTATAACTGCCACTTGAATTCGTTTTATTTAATAGCAAAGTAATGTATAAAGGAATCGTAAGTAAAGAAATTTTCATATTAAATTTCGACTTCGATTTACGTAACAACGCGTAGACATTGTATACTCGTTTGCACTTAATATTTTTAAATAAATATTAGTTTTAACGTTATTAATACTTCTTAGAAAATAACGGAAGAATAAGTTATTTTTAAATATAGCTGTAAGATGAGACATTTATTTGTTGGCAAATGGTCCGTGATTTTTGTTCTGCATTGTAGGTAAGTATTTTGCTGCATTCATTTGAGAGATCGTTCGCTTTTCGAAGTACAAAATAGGAACAATAGAAGTAATATTAAGAATTCCAAAATAAACGCATACCGACGTCACGCTCTTATTAGACAAAGTGTAATATGTAAAAAGAAATATAAATTACACACGGAATAGTGCACGTTATTTTATTTGGGGGTTGAAACAACCCCCTATTGGCGTCTCATTTCTTTAACTTTGTTGATAAGAAAGTACATGAATTTGCATAGACATCCAGAGTCTTCTTGTATCGTATTTTACCATCTGACTACAGAATCATTCCACAGAATTATTCAGTACGTGTACGTTTATTTGTTATTTATTTACAGGGTGAAAATTGTAGATAATGGAGGAGTCGAGTGAGGATTGGAAGATGTTTTAGAAAGGGTGCGATTATAACTTGGACAAGGAATGGAATTTCGAGATACAAGACCTGAAATATTGAAGTTCAAGATGAGCTTTAACTCTCGCAATACTAGAAACAGAATACTTCGTATCACTATTCTAAAAATTGCCGCTAAAATAGATGCACAAAAATGTGGAAAAAATTGAATATCGTACAAAAAGACTTCATTATTTGAATATGTACAGATTGGAAATAGTTTCAAAGAACAATAGAAAATATAAAGTATCCTCCTCTAGTAAGACAATATTTCGTATTGCAAGAGTTAAGTTTAGTATGTAATTGTTTTGTGTGTCATCTACCGTTTATGGCGAAAGATTTAGAAGAATTAGACACTGACGAAGTATAGTAGAGCCTCTCATATCCAAAGTATAACAGTAAAGAAACAAAAGTGTTCGGATACAAGAACTTTTGAATAATAGGATGATCGCCTTTTCGATACTGAAGATTTATTCGCATTAAATTCAGACGAAGGAAATTAATATTTATGCATTCTGTAACTGTTTAGTTACTAAATTAGACAAATCTGCTAGCTTTTAAATGTATCATTCGCATAACGATTGTTTGGATAACAGAGGTTTTACTGTCTTCAAGAAAAATATTAAACATAACTAGACTGCGGATATTTATGCATTTATAACGTAATTTACTCGCGCGAAAAAATACAAGATTCACATGATACACAAAGACCCATAAAATATACAAAAATAAAGCACCCATTATCACGTTTACAAATTAAAACTAATTCTCTTTATTTAACATCCATTCCTCAAGTTACGTTTCCAAAAGTACAAATTTGCATAAAAATCCTCAGTCTAGACGCAATAGATTTAATAAAATGATCAATTTCAACCCACCTACAGATACCACGTTTTACTATATCCACCGAAAAAAAGAAACACGCGTCACCATTAATCCAAATTTCTTTACTTTCGGATATCGACCAAGAAAGATGTAATAACCAACATGCAACAACAGTCTCCGAGCAAATTTCAAGGTACGTATCACCTTGGCAAAGGATATACAAAAAAAAAAAAAAGAAAAAAGTATAAAATAAAGCACGGAGAACGGCCCGGCACGCGGAAAAGAGGAAAGTACACTCATGCAGCACGGTACATACATACACGCGAAGCACGAGATTACACGCAATTATCCTGGTGCTTCGCTCGCTTACCCGGTCCGATTGGGCGTTCTTCTTGGAGTTCCAGCAAAACTCGAGGACCGCCACTAGGATCGCTAACGCCAGGCCGCAAACCAGCACGACAAAGACACCACCTGGAACGAGAAAAACCGGAAGCTCATTATTTTACCGCCGCCGGCTGTCTCTGCTTCTTTTCTGATGTCGCCTCTCGCAGGTTTCACGGTTAATGTAGCTGCCACCGAGCGGACTCACCCGTACCCTGAATCTGTCCGCCCATCTATCACCCTTCTAACCCCTATCTCCACCTCACCCTTTCCACGTCCGTCTATTTATCTATCCATCTGTCTAGCTTCCCGTCTATACAACCCTGCCGTTATTTACGCCTACGTCTTCCCGGCGACCTTCTTCGTTAGCCCTTTTCCTTCGTCCACGGCAGCGTCCCTTTTCGGCGCCGCTGAAACTTCGTCTCGAAGAGAAAGATTAACGGACGCCATCGAGAAAGTGTTACGCGACCCCGAACTTTCAGCTTGCGCGGTGTACAAAGCGATGGCATCAAACGGTGCAATGTTAAGGCAAGTTTTTTTTCTTCGCGTTATTATTAGGTGGAAGAGAATGAGGATGTAGCGACACGCGCAATTTATTAGTGCTTTTTCGTTGGCAAAGAATTGTTGACGATGCAACTAGGATAGATGTCTCAATTACTGTCGGTGTGCCTATAATTGTTACTTTAATTAGTTTATGTAACAGCGAAGTAACGTGGGAAGAATCGTGACCAAGAAAATACCAATACTAATGTTCGACTTCAGTTTTACGTAACAGCACATGAATATTGCGTATTTGTTTGTATTTAATATTTAAAAATTAGTATTGGGAAGGGACTGTGCTGTTCGAGCATTAAACGCGTGATTACTATAAGTAATCGACTAAGAAAGGCGATACGTTTACTATTTATTCTTTATCTGTTACACAAATTGAAAAGCATTTCCATTCGAGTGATACGTAATGTTATCAGTCGATTATTCTTATCAAAAATTGTAAATCGCAAAGCGATTATAATAATCAGATTCCACTGTAATTGCATGACTATCAGCAAGTTTCATAATTCTCTGTTAAACAAGCTTGCACGTTATCTTCAAAATGCAAGCTTCTACATTTTAAGTTACTTATCTAGAATTCTAGTTTATTAAATTTCCGGTCATTAATCAAATTTTACTGCTGTCGAGTAGAAGACATTATCTTTTGTAAAATAAAGATTATATCTTCGATTTCGCATTCTTTCGGTCGATTTAATCTGCGAGTCACTGCACGCATTCGTTCGATTTTTCCTCATCATTCGCGTAATTTAATCTTACTACTCACCGGCGATATTTGTACTTCGATCGTTATATTTTATCTCGTACAAAGTTGCGCGACTCGAATGATCATAAAGAGTTCTAACAGGCTTCTATCAGAATTTATCCTCCCCTCCGATCATTTCGTGCAGTTCGCCCCGGCTTAGATTCGATATCCAGCGAAAGTTTCCTCGCGAAAACTTTTCTTCCACTCCGAATCGGCTCGTCTGGGTCAGCTCGACCGTGAAACACCTTTTCGCGGATTTTTATACGTCGGAAGAAAATAGTAATCGCGTCGAAAGGTACTCGGTAATATCTTTATTCGTCGAATAAATTTGCCGACGTAAATTTGTTAAATCTGTTGGAATGCAACGATGATGTCAGATGTGTCAAGCATCGACGGCCTATAGTTCTCATCCTTCAGGCATCTTAAGCCGTGCCTTGTGGAGGGGTTATCCGTGGTGCGCACAAGGTTTTGGTTTTTTCCCCCTTGGGGTTAGTTAATAGCCGAGAGTCGAAAGACACACTTGTCACTGTCGTTGCGTGCAAGGCACAACGTTTAAAGTTTCCTATAGCTCTTTTACTTATTCTTATTTTCATTATAGACTGTATACGCGAATCCTTTGTTATTTAATACGTTAATGTATTGTATAATAAACTGATTTTACAACAAAATCGTCCATTATCGGTTTCGTAGAAAAGTTACCCGCCTCGCTATATTGGATTGCTGCGTATCCAGTATTTATGCGAACTAAGGCGAGCTCTCATTTTCGCGTCGGCGAAACGAGATCCGCGAACTTCCTATCTGTACAGCGTAGGCTTTAAACTTTTCGTATCGTTGCATATATGCCGGCTCTCTGCCGCCTCCGTGAATTCGTTCAACTTGCCCGTTTAATCGTTCCTCGAGCACGTCGGATGTACGACTTTTTCCTTCAATTTCTTCAAAGCTTGCGCCATTGCTCTCTTGCGTTGGATCCCCTTTTCAACTTCTTCCGGCTCGATTTATAAACTACTATAGAAAGTGCATCAAAGACGTGCTCGCAACTGTATTAAGTAATTCAGAAATGAAAGGACCTTTTAATGTTTGAACATTAATATTATTTTTAATATTGCGAATAGAGCTTCTATTCGGACAAGTTCTTGATGTTTCCACTTAATATTAATTATTAGAATATGAACGTTGCTCAACTAATTTACGACGCTTTAAACTTTATCCCATTGCACTTTAAACTTTATCCCATTGCACTATAGTAACGCAAATTTGACTGAAGAGATTTTTCATTTGCCTAAATTTCGTAATATAAATTCTTGCGAACTTTCTTCGAGTACAATGTAAAAATCGACTTTCGTCTACGAAATGTAGTTGAATTTTAGCGCTTCATACATTTCGTTCGCTGTTAGGAACGTTTAAAGTAAACAACTTTCAATTCCTTGCTCTGTGTATTTTTCCACTTCAATAGCTTTTTTAATAACTTTCCCATATTTGCGGTAAATAATGGTAGATTTGTACACCTTAGAGACTTCAAGAACGATACCTCATTAATACCTAATTTATTTCTTTTTATTAATTTAGGTTCCGAAGTGATACAAAATTTGGCCATTCCTCAACATCCTCCTTTCTCCTAAACCTTTTCCATTCTTGCGTTGTTCGCTTTTTATTCGACACACCGCTGATGTTTCCTCTTTTCTACACGATTCCCCTAAGTTTCTCCATCCCTCGAGATAAGAGGCGCACCTTATCTCCGCAGAGCTTTCTAAGAAATTATCGTACAAGTTCAACAAACCACTGTAGTCCATCCAACGTTGTAACAAGAATAAAGAATCGCTCGTTCCTTAAGAACAGCCACCGCTTCAAAGTAACTCCATCAACGTCGATAGCTGTAACTTCGCGTGCACGCTAAGCAGGAACGCGATTCGACGCGGGAACGAATTGGCCGGATTTACCTAACCACGTTGATGTTGTAATTTAAGCGACGCTTCACCGGAAGTAGCAAAGTTTCTTGCATAGCCGTCATTTCTATTTCCATCATTGTTCTCGCTAGTTGCGCGGCAATACGTCGTAATGTCTACGACCAGTGTTTCGCATCAGCAACTCCTGAGTAGGCTAGCGAGTTCCAGGCTCCTCGAGTTTAGACACGGATGCCTTCCGTCTGCGAGGAGATCGCATTTGACGCCCGTAACGGAGCAATCGAAACGTTACGAGAGCAACTGTGTTCGCTTATTGAATTTCGCTTCTTCCATTGCTTACAAATATTTCTATAATTGCACTCGAGGATTCCGAAGCGGAGCCATTTTAAATTTGTCTTCGAATTCGAGAGAGGATAAGGCGAATAATTTTTAAATCGTAACATATGGGCAAAAACAGATCGGAAAAACTTCGTTTGTTCTTTCAACAAATTGTAAATTAAGTCCGTTGAGAAATGTTTCGTTTATTTAACCGTAATTAAAAGAAACTTACATTTCATTTGAAAGAGCTTCGAGTGCAAACGGTTAACCATGGACGAAGCATAGGATAGGCTATTAA
Organism: Eucera pruinosa; assembly: GCA_028830335.1. Classification (NCBI taxonomy): domain Eukaryota; kingdom Metazoa; phylum Arthropoda; class Insecta; order Hymenoptera; family Apidae; genus Eucera; species Eucera pruinosa. The sequence continues at coordinate 15,697,296 of JAMYCR010000005.1, forward strand.
TTCTTATATAGAATCATTATCCAGGTGTAATATGCGCAATTACTAGTTTCGAGTAGAATGAGACATCAATGCTTTTCAACTTTAACCGATGGGGATTATGATTAAATATTGCGATAATCAATTATCTTCGACATAATTGATCTCTAAAATCAACATGTATAATAATGCGTATATGCATATGTATTATTTAAACGATTCCATAATTTATGCTGAATTTGATTTACTTCTACTATTATTTATTTCCAACAAAATTAATGACACTTGAAGGAAAACAATACAAAGTCTTCAATACTGAAAAAAAAACAGGTTACTATAGCTCATTTCCCCCAATATTTCAACATTGTATTCGATAAAAAACACATTAATTTCTTCCCTTTTGTTTTTTTTCTCTCTATAGCTCTTGGCAAGTGTAAGCTTTTTGCAGTTTTTATGAACACTTTAATGTCTTCAATGAACTTTTACATTTTCTTGCATCAAACAATGCATCCCTTTTATTCTTCGTAAGAAAGTATTACGGGGCCTTAAGTAGAGTTTAGCAGTTACGAATTTTGTACCGAACGCGCATATACTCGACGTATATACGCACCGTGCTACGTTCCAAATGCAACAAACCCGTTAGTACGTAACGAATAGCGACGCTAGACGAGAAGTAAATTTAGAATCGCGTGAAGACAAATCCAAAGACCTCTTTCATCTTCCTCTTTTTTCGCACGAATAATCGACACGGTGGAAAAGTGATTAGCTGGCCGAGAATTTCACGAGCTGCACCAGACTCGTGTCTTGGGGAGTACATTTGCTGACAAAGTGGATACTCGCCTAAGTTACATGCTGGTCAGGATGAAGGAACGAGGGACGAAAAAAAAATGGGGGGGGGTGGGAGAAAAAGAATGGCTGGGATTGTTGGTGGAGAAAAAGGAACAGAAGGAGACACATACAAGGGAGCTGCACGAGAAGATAGAAAGAGAGAAGTTGTTGTGACTTCTATAGAATCCAGATGGGGTTCCAGAAGGGGGATTCCCAAGAAAAATTCCCCACGAACTTCTCGCGAGATTTCGCTGCGCTTGAAAGCACTCCAAGTCCTCTGTTATACTCCTTCCTTTCGTTGTTCCCTTCGCTAGCGTTCATTGTGTGAAGTGTCCCCGTAATGAACTGAATTTTCGGGTCGAGAAACCTTCCCCTTGATTTCTTCTTCTTTTTTTCTCTCTCTCTCTATAGTTGGTGGAAATGTAATGCCAGCTCTTGGCAAGTGTAAGCTTTTTGCAGTTCTTACGAAAATGGCATTAATCCTTTGCTGTATGATTAGATTCGGTTTTTGCGTTACGTTGATGCATATGAAATAACGTCGTTTCTAAAATGGTTGAAATTAACTGGTGAAATCTTAGTTTCGTCTACTTGTTAATTGTAACAAATCATATTGAAACAGAAGAATTTTATCGTAATCCGCGTATGGAAATTTGTGCAAATTTTAATGTTCGACGTTATGAGTAATTGGAATGTTCCTGGAATTCCTCCTAGAAGTTTGAACTCGTGAAATAGGCAATGGAAATTATTGAAGATATAAATTTGCCATTTACAGAAGTTTATATAAACATTACCCTTGTATTTTAGTATTTTAGTTAAATTTTAGTCGCATGTGATTTCACGTTTCACTGATTTCAATATTTAGTCGTTTGTTTGACCGATGAAATGAACAAAAAAATACTATTCGCCATGGCGACAAAAATGTTACGGAAGAAGCGTTGTTTCAAGATAGCAGCGATGATAAATTTAGTATGGACGAATACGAAAGCGACTGTTTCGTATGCTATGATTCTGGAGACAGTGACGTTATTTCACCAGTGAAATTTTATGTACAAACTTTGCCTTCAAATAAATCACACGTTACATAGCCAGATAAAGCAAACGAAAGTCCTAGCTACAGCCGAGAAAAAGTTCCAGTTCAAAGGGTTAATCTCCGAATCGAAATGATTTCTGCAGCACCGCGTAAACTGTCCCGATAGACCCGATCATTTACGTAACAATACAGTCGATTGAAATCCACCCACAGTTCATTATGTAACATGCTCGAAGCCTACAAATTAAGTTAGTTACACACTGCATGGAATGCAGGAATAATGATTCCCTCGCCATTGTTCTGTGTACGTTTCATCGACCTCGTTCGTGTTCGCAGATCACGTGCAATTATAGTGGTCGAGATCCACGATGCTGAATCATTCAAATTTTCAACAGAATCCACATCCTCGTGTACAACGTTTAATCTGACGTCGCAACATTGTCGCGTTTATCGCCGAGTAACGTTGTTATAATTATATTCCCACAGGGACACCGTGCATCGAAATCAATTCATAATTACGTTTCCTTTTCAACGTTTATCGCTAGATATCGACGCGTTTCTATTGGAATCCGTTTGACTTTGTTTCGGCGAGGCGGGATAATTAATAGTGGATCGCATCGAAATGACATCCAACATATTACATCGATACTGTTATCTTACTACTACTATAATTTCCATCGATAGAATTGCCTTCGGCGTTTTGCATTTAATTAACATCGCGTTCCACTGAAATTCTACAGGACGTCGATAATAATGAATTCTGCACCCGAATCGTTCCCTCTGATTGCGTAAAGATTCCTTGGCTTCAATTTCTTTCTTTCGTCAATAGATCGCGAACGTTGATGCAAACGTTTCGCGAAGAAAGATGCGAAAGGTAATTGGAATATCGTTTCCAAGAGTCGTCCTGAATATTCCTGTGAATAGCCGTTACGCAATTTAAAGGATCTGGATTTTTATACACGATGAAGATCGTTGCGTATAAAGAGGTTCGGTTATAACTGAATTATGTTCCGCTTGTTGAAGTCAAGAAATACGTAGGATGATTTAATAAATATATTTTATTATTGCAATTATTTATTGGATTTTTATCACGTCCAACCGTGTTGCTTTTAGGTGAACCGTTTTCAAAAATGACTTTGATTAATTTTTACGAATATCCATTATCAATTGTTCTCTGATTACGAAACAGAAATGTACCAAATATAAGAATAACAAATAGCGAATTATGTAGCAGAATAATAGAACAAAGTTGAACGAAACAGTTTATTTTGATAAAGTAAGAAAACTATATCCATTTATTGTACGTGTTATTTATGTTACACGCTAGAAGATGACGTTTCATAATTTTATTGAATTGTCTTTTTATCGGTATTAATAATAGGTTTCGAATTATTCTTTTGTTGGTTGACGCATGATCTTAAAAGAAAATTACTAAATGTCTAACGTGATCGAATACTTTCGCGACCAACTGTAAATTTCTTTTACAAATAACGCAAGCATATGATAAGCAATTTATCGAAGGCAGTAAAACATTTTAAAACCGTCAACAAAATTTCCAAGTCAAGCACAGCCTGCAACTTTATTCGTTTATTCCTTTTCTGCGAGAAATACGAATTTGCATAAACATTCGCAGTCGACGTGCGCCAAATTTACAGCAAGAAGAGATAAGACGAAACTCTTTATTATTAAACCGCTGATAGCTCGAAGTAAAAAATTCAACCCTCCCCTAAACCCTTTAAGTCTTCCTCTTCCGACGTCAGATAAAGTTTCCGTTTTTTCCCCTTTCCCTCTAGCAATATATTACTCTATCCTTTTTCGCTGCAACGTTGCCCCTATTCGAACCACGAGATGGGGAGAAAAAAAAAAAAGAAAGAGTTTAATAAATTTAATTCGTTGCTGGCTCACCAATATTTTCGACTCCCAGGGCGTTCGCCTTGCTCTCCTTGCTTTTCTCGTCCCTGTTGCAGACGTCACCGGTGTTCTTCCACCACTTATCGTACAGAATCTGTATAACGCCCTTCTCCTGTAGCTCCAGAATCGCCAGAGATATTTTATCCCTCCAGGGTGAACCTGCATATAAAACGGCTTCGTTAGGTTGGTCAAGGAACCGGCGATGTTACCTTTGAAACACTTTACAGAAACGTCTCGAGGAGCTGAAATTGCTCCGCCTCGTCCTTCTTAGAGTTCCTCGAGGCGTCCGAGAAACGAAAAACCAAACTGCAAGATTTCTCTCTCTATCTATCTATCTACGAGCAAGAGATTCTTAAACGAAAAGAGGGGGAGGAAGTGATGCTACTTCAAAGTCGAAAGACATTTTCTAGTTTCATACTGTCCTTGGTTGGGAATTTTCGTGTCGCGTGACTGCGACGCTTGGCGATTCGTTATTAAGTGCAGACGCGAGACAGCGCCCGGCGAGAGAGTGAATTAAAACGCAGACACGTTAGTCCAATTAAGAAAATTGTTCAGCTTGGTCCGAGGGCCACGTAACTTTCAGCGTCGCGAGAAACCGAGTTACACGGATTTAAAACTCGCCAGGCGTCGCGCGTGTCCTCCTCGCCACTCGTTAATTAAACCCTCCTACCACCCCGAGACTATCCTGCTACTCAGTGCAACGAACTTCGCCGAATTCGCGAGAAAAAAAGGTAGACGAAAGCTACGCGAGCTTCCTGTTTCCTTCCGTTTTAGAGACTAACGCGGTTTCATTCTCCCCGTCCCGGATTCTAGGGTAGATGTCCCAATTACGGCCACTCTTATGCTCATCGCGTAACTTTGTTTAACTATTTTAGAAATTATTTAACTTAGAAATCTGGTTCCAGTTTGGAGCATAATATTGTTTAACGTCGAGTTCATTCGTGGACATTTTATTATACTTTGAATGCGATGAATTAATTAATACGTAATTGAAAATGTACGACAAAGTCCAATGTCTCTATTACTGTCACTTGGAAAGTTGGCATTTAAATAGTAACACGTTTTACATATATTGGAACGTCAGTTTGTGGAACAGATACAAGATGTATAGTAAACGTATCGCGTTTATCGAATTATGACACGTTCCATACTTTCTAATTACCTTGGTCACGTTTTAATGTTCAACACCACATTTACCTCCTAATATCTCTTTTTAAACATTAAGTGTCTTATATAGTCTTATACTGTCACTATTCAATGTCTATGTGTTGTTACGTATACCCACGTTCAAATTTAATATGAAAATTGGTTTACTTACGATTCTTCGTACATTGCTTTGCTGTTAAATAAAATAACTAATGTGTCGGTTATAGGGACACTCACAGTAATTGGAACATCCACCCTAAATATGTATCAAACGCAATAAAATTGATACCTATCGATACGATAGTTCATTGTTCTAATACAACTTATCAATTCTAAACATAAACGTACCAATTGTATCAAACGTGTCTCAGTCCCATCGCTATTTGCAAGTTAACTATGTGGCGGCTCTCCTGCACCCACCACTAGAGGGACATACGAAATAGGCTTTCTCGAAAGTACTCGCTCCAACTACCTCGTCCATATATATACCGCCTTTAACCTTCCTTCCAATATCCCAAGTCAAAGGCAGGGCCTGCTAGGTAGCCTTACTGATGAGTCCACTAGCAGGCCCAGGACGAAACGCCAACGCCCTTCCTTTTCCTATTCTATCCCCTCTCTACAGCTCCACAACTATATCATACTAAACTACATCGTTAACTATATAACGTATTTATTTACACTCGTATAACGCGGTATTGAATCTGTCATTTCTACGTTTGAAACTTGCTTGGTGGCTGTGAATGGTACAACACTGCATCCTTACGCATCCACTCTTCGCGTGTTACTAAATTTTCCCGCTATTCCGCCTGCTGCGAATTACACTCGGAAAATATTAAAAGCGAACAATATTTACGCGCTTATTTTGTATATAACTGCCGAGGCATGATATAGTTTTCTTGCGCGTAAGCCTGGAAGCTGGAACGGACATCAAACGAGCTTTATCGCGGGGGTGAAACACGCGCAACACCGTTGAATGAGCGAGTATTCAAGGATGGTGGGGCTATTGTTCGCGTTCATGGCGCTACGGGTTAACAGAGCCCGTGGAGTATTAAATATAGAAATAAAAAGTGAGAATGAAAGGGTGTACTTTCGCGAGGATCAACACCGGAGAGGTTTTATTGCGCAACGAGCTTTGCAACAATGTTTGAGAAGAGTCCTGGCATTTTTATACTCGCCGCATCAAAGTTGCAAAGCATTTATGATCATTCGAGTATTCGTATACGACGCGCAGTACGAATTGAGGATGGTAAAAATGGGAGAACATCGATGCATCGATGTTAAAGCAGAATTGGCCAATTATCATCGATGTTAATCGACACACCGATACATCGATAACAAAATATCGATGTTCACGTACCTGATGTTTCTTTTCATTAACGTTTAAAATAGTGAGCAATTAATAACGCATGCTTCACTGTATAAAATTGTTATAACAATTCGATAAAAGTACGTAGAGAATGGCTATACTATCTTGACGATTTGTGTACATTCGTTGCACGTCGACGTTTGATAAAAATAATCAAACGAAGTTGCTTAATGCGACAAGCTTAAAGTGGCAGTGATTGGCAACGTATACCCCACGTCTGCATTAAACCGTCGATATGTATGCATGCAGTGACCTTTTTGTGGAAAAGGGAAGGGTCTTTATGGAAAGGTCTAAGCGAGCGAAGGGGTCTCGATTGTTTTCCGATATTACCTTTCGGGGTGGCAATCCCGTAGCCTTTGCTGTCCAACAGACCGCCGATTTGCGTGAGATTGCAATCTCGTTGTACCGCATAATCGAGCATGGTGGATTCCATCAAGAAAGCGTAGTCGCCCTCCAGTACCCTCTTCACCCCGTCCTCGTAACTCTTCACGAACACCGACGGCGATTTCGTTTCCATGAACTCCCACATCTTCTTGTATATCCCGATCTTCGAATCCTGCATCGCAATCGCGCACGCAAAATTTATTATCCACGCTGCGATTGTAGACGTAATTTTGGAAACAGAATTAACGCAATGTGACGCAAGCATTATTCGAGAAGAAATTCGTGTCGGTGATTACGAAAGTGGCGTACAATAGAACGTAGATTATTGGAATTAATCGGGGGATGAATCTGTTTCGTTAACCCCTTGGCTTACGAATTTTTCGAAGCGTATTTGGTAAAACGTTGATTATTTTCTATTGTAACATCGAGTCGAATGTGAGACACCAAAATGTTGAACTTAATTTGAACTCAGCAGTCCTCAATTTTAAAGTCCTACAAGTTGAAATTAAGTCGATTAAAGTTGACGAAAAAATGCAGCGTGTTTTCATCGTAACTTGCGCACAGGTTACGCAAAGAGTGTAACTCGTTGTTACAAGCCAAGGGGTTAATCAGTTCTTTTCGGATACTCGATCTGAAAGAATCGAATCGTTTCATTTTAGCATAAATCAACTAGAAATTATTATCATTGTTATGTATTCGTAAACGGACATTGGTCCTTTTTGTACAATGAATATAAAACAGAAAAACATAACGAAGTGAACAAAAAAGTAGACACACGTTTAGAACGCTAAATATTAATATTAGATAGAAATCCACGCAATTGGTTCTAAAAAAAGCATGTAAAGAGCCGGAGAAAAAGTCAACTCGACTGTATAGAGAAGGTGACATGGCTAAAATGCGATTAATTGGATTTATCAACCCGTACGCTGATCTACACCTGGATACACAAAAACACGATCTAGATCTAAGAACGCGTTGGGGTGCATAGAAGAATTAAACAATTTTCAAATGTAGATGATGTTTACGTAAAAGAATTCCGTATTTAATAAGAGAAATACATTATAAAAAATAAGTTAAACAGGTTTAGATACTGCCTAGCTGCACATTCCCTCTAATATAAACATTTGTATTTATAGTTCGTCCATTGCAACGCAATAGTCAATGAATTAGCACTGCTTATAACTTCGTGTGAGTATCACTCGCAAAACTATCATACTTCGGAGACAATGCTTTCGCAAAAAACAAGTTTGAACGTTTCGATTTATAATAACTAGACTATGGACCTTTATGCAAATTAATATTTTGGTAAACGTGAATGGAAAAGTTGCATATGAATACAATTTGGTTTCACCTTCCAAATATTATAAAACGCGCCTTGCTTTAAATATTTTCTATGATTTCGGTAATCGTAAGGATTTTGTACATTGTTGAAGGATTAAATTGCATATAATGGCACAAAGATTCGCAGTCCAATTATAAATTCGCTACGATTTATGATCTTGCAATATAATATTATCGAAAAAGCTACAAATTCTCGAAACAATCAAATAATATGGTCCTCCGATTCTTGTCACATTAATAACGTAAAAATGGTAAATCATTGCGTTGTCGTCGCTGCAAGTGAGCGATACGCATTCTTCAATTCATTGGTACATTTGCGTTTCATATCGTTATTGCATAAAAGTCAGTTCAGTAATCATTGTTACGCTGCGAATTCTCTTTGAACGTTTGTTCGCCGTTGAAATTAGTCGAAAATGTTCATGAAATACGCGAGTCCTCCACTTTCCTTTGTACGGAAATTAATTTCCGTAAGGTGAAATTATTTTGCTGCAAAACGATATTGGACGTCACGAACAACGTTTCTTTAATTTTTGCCAATTTTCCCGATACGCACGGGTATTGTGATAATGCGTACGTTTTTTAGAGTAAATCAAAACGGTAAAATTTAGTATCAATGGCGTGCCATTAGCAGCAGAAACGCAGCTCTGAATTTAATAACGTTAAGAGTTCGCGATAAAGGACGAAAATCCAATCGCGTTTCACGAATCTAATTTTCAGTGTTGACGATACGAATTTATGCTTCGATAATCAGTGAAATTTGTCTGCAATTACAAGCGGTATCTTTGTGCTTTTAATATATGCTTTGGTCGAATCGCAAATACTCGCGTGCCACACGTTCGAAATGATCGCAAGGGACGAGAAAATTGCGAATGCAAATCGTAGCTTTTGGGTGAAATGTTGTCAACAGCTACGCGGCATCGAAACGTTAATTAATATTAATTAATTCGCGTGTTCGCGAAGAACGTGACTGATCGTCCCTGTAAAGCAATCGGCCGATTCTATTGCGAAGCAACTCGAATTATAAAACAATGTTCATTTTGTGCTAATGAATGAAGTCTTTTATACCGTACGCGCAAATTAATTCAATGCCCTCTCCTTTACAAAATTCGACGTTCCTTTGCAGACAAGGATTATACGTTTAATATTTAAAACAAGCTGCAGCGATTCGCATGACTTTCATCTATTTATTCAACCGGCAAATTCAAGGCTTTGAAGACAATGAATTTAACCGAAGATTGAAAACTGAACCAATTAATTTTGATTAAATTTCGACGAAAATGCAATCATTCATTTGTACATCTAATAGGTTTAAAATTTTAATACTTCTCTGGATAATTATTTAGTAAAATCTTCAACAATTTATCTTACTGTAATCTTCTACTATTTTTACTTTACATTTACTACTTTACATTTTAGCAACTTTTATATTCACAAAATGTCGAATGCAATTTTTAATATTCAGGATAAATTCCATTATTTCGAATGACTTTTCCCCATTCATCGAAGAACTGCAAAATTACCTTTTCGAAAGAATTATCGAAGCCTTAGAAATAAAATATTTAATCAAAGATCAAAAATGCACTGGATTAATTCTAATTAAATTCCAGTAAAAATTCCATCGTCAATTTTGACAGCTAATATGTAGCACATGACGTTTTAATATTTCCCTACATTTTCAAGAAATCAGCTCACTTCTATTACCTTATCTCTCGATAAATTTTGTCGCAATAACTTGTTTAATCCCGTGGTCGATTTGGGTTATCGTTGCGGGTTGGGTTGAATTTGCACGTGGAGTGCCGACAAAATGATTGACGTAATTCGAAGGACCACCCTGTTACAGGGATAACAAGAGGGTTCGGTGACCGCGCGCGTGGAGAGTTTACTTGTTTCGACGACAATTTGTTTCATTCTGCCCGGTGGAGTTCGTCCTGCCAGAATCATCCTGGCGAGCCTTTGGACGATGTATTGGTGGGGGAATTCGTTAAGTTTTGATGGCCAATCACTAAGTCTAATTCCTACCGCCCACCCTTTCCTATGTGCCCTTAGCACGCCCTTGCCAAGGAGGGTGGGGGGTAGTGCCAGCGGTACTAAGTGTGGCAACGATGCGGAATTTCCTCCAGGTTGACCCGCCGGTCAAAGAACCGTTATAACCGGATGTACCCTTCGGAAATTCCGGGTTTATGTCACGTCTTTATGCTATTGAGGGCGAAGGCACAGCTAAAAATTCGGAGTGAATTGTTTAATTGCCCCTTCGCCAGGACGTAGTAAGTCACGTACAAGTTATAAAGAAGTCCTCACTCAAAAATAGCGTTTGCCTGAGCGTGTCATAAACCTGGCTTAACTGCGAATCTTAACAAACTTTTCCCTATTTTTCTAATACTTACTCTGAAAAACGTCATGGTGCTTCCGCCTTCCAGCGTTCCGTAAGAGATTTGCGTTTGCTCGGCTAGATCAGCGGCGTTTTCGATCGGCGTGATCATTCTCTCGACCGTTAGAAAGGCGGCTAAGTTCGCCGTGTAAGAGGAGATGATGATCAACGTGAAGAACCACCAGATTCCGCCCACGATCCTCGTGCTGGTCGCCTGATAATCACCGATGCTACCTTTTACTTAAACGAAAACTAGCTACGTACGAGCAATTCCTTCTCGCAAGTAGTTTACTCCACGGGAAAATTGCAACCCTTTGATTAACAGCGACGTGGAACAGCGAAACAACAGGTTGCCTTGAGAAAGAAACCTTGTAGATTGCTTCGAAGCAAAATACGCGCGACTGCAAATGTTTATGCAACCGTGGCACGTCGAGATATGCGAAAGGCAATTAACACAACACAACTGTTGACGTAAGGCGTAAGATTACTCGATCTTGCCGTACACATAAACTTAGGTAATCATTAAAGTGCGAAATTGCGCGTGTGCGTATTAATTGTACTATCTGCAACAGGAAATTAACGCGAAAGATTGGAAAATGAGATTATTAACATTAATGAGAAGAGCTAAGAGCTTTCGTATAATTTTTATTCGCCTAAAATATGAACTAAATTGTGTAAGTATGTATTTGAAGTTTAGAATGAGTATCTAGACTTTCGTGGCTGATCGTGTGGCTATTAAGTTGAGTAATGAGTTCGTTTGCGTTTCATTAAGATAGTGTCAAGTGTTATTACCAGACTGCGGATTTTTATGCAAATTCGTGTTTTTTAAAGATACACACAATGGAATGGAACTTAAATAGAAATTAGCTTCACTTCCTGAATATAATAATGTGTACTGTACTTTGAATATTTCATATATGTTTGTCGAATATGTTCATCCTGTATCTTTTGCCACAGTTAAATTTCTCATAAATGCATAAAAATTCGCAGTTTAATCATTATTAAACCACGGATATTTATGTTCAAAATTATTCAATTTTAAATTGTTAAAAATTATCAAATTATTAAGCCTTTCTTTATCTCTCACAAATTTTCGCTTTAACTTACGAAGATTCGAAATTTAGTCTTTTTTTATTCCTCACAAACATTGCTTTAATTTTCGATGATTGAAAATTAAGCCCTTCTTTATTTTTCACAAGCTTTGCTTTCATTTTCGATTATTAAAAATTAAGCCTTCCTTTACTTTTCGCAAGCTTTGCTTTCAAAAATTAATTTCAGACGTTAATCGATTCCAATTCTTCTCCTTCAAAACAAAATTCCGGTTACAAAAGTATAAACCGTTGCCTTATTACAACGAGTTACACTCGTGATTTAATCTATTACTATTAATGGAGTAGAGCATTTTGAGCTGCGTAAGATCGGCCGTTTCATATGCAACGATGCAATAGATGAAAAAAAACCAAGAGATTTCGTAACGTGAGTACCTTTTTACACATATTGACAAAAGTTAAGAAACATGGTAATTATTTCCGAAGCTTTACGTATTCGTTATCGTTTGAATTCAAAGTAGAAGCACTTATTGTTTATCGATGTATGTAATACTATATTTTTATGCTATTATAAATTCTAAGCTACGAATCTTAGAAGCGAAACGATACGGAAAAATTCGTAAGTGACTACTTTGCTTCTTAACTTTTGTCGGTAAGTGTACGACACTGGTGTTCGTTTATGATAATTTGGAGCGGCAATAGGGAGCGCAAGAAATTATTCAGAAATGTCACCGGCCCGATAATCGCCTCTTTGATCGACTCGGTCCACGGCTGATGGATCGAGATATGCCATTAGAGGGTTCAGCGGGCGCAAATGAGACCGCATATTGCATTCTTCAAAGGGAACGTTGCCAAGACGAGGCTCAAATCGTCCCTCGGCCTCGATGCTCCCACTGACGTGTTTCAATTGATCGTCGGGGATCTTTATGGGCTTCCAGGAGATGCGAGATCGAGGCAACGTTCGCCGAGAAAGCTGATTGCCAGGCGAGCATCGAGCCTCTTTGTTTTGCTATCTCGTCGTTTAATGTTTCATTCAGCCCTTGCCTTACAAATTTCCCGAAAATCATTCACCGCAATGCTGACTATTTTCTAATGTAACAGCGTGTCGAATACGAAACACCAAAATATTATACTATATGATTCGTACTTGGTTAGTCTTCAATCTTACAAGTTGGAAATGTAGTTGTAATTTAAATTAAACTTTGGAAACGGTACGCTGTGTTTTTCGTTGCAAGTAAATTATAGTTTGCACCACGAGTGTAACACGTTGTTGTAAAGCAAGAGATTAATATAGTGCGGCACGAATTAATGTGTTTACTATGACTTTTACGGTTTCGCACCATAGTCGCTCTGCCAATCTAAACATATGAATTTACGCGTATGTATGAATGTATGTATGTCCATTTAATCCGTACCCTTACGGTTTCCCATAACTTTCTATTTAAAGCGTATACATACAGATTATAACATTTTGAATGAACGTGAAACAAGATACGATAAGCTACGCCAAAGTAAACTAGAACACGGTGAAACGAAATAGACTACAATAAATGCAATACAAAGCAACAAGTGGCTGGTATCAACGTAACAACGTGTATCATATCCGATACCTTTGGCACCCATAACTATTAATACAACTCGCCGCACAGTGAACAAAGTGTTAACGCGAAGGAAAATATAACGGAGACGATTCGTTTCGCTGTATCCACCGCGACGAGGAAATGGAATTGCTCGTCTTCTCGTATTTATTATATTTTAATCGCCAGCGTGGAAACGTTTGCAAATATCCTGCAAAATGTTCCTCGTTTCGACGTTGTACGCGAAAAAGTCTCTTCAACGTTACGGTTCGAGTGAAACTTTTCACATGGAACTTAACGCGACACGCCTGCAAATGTTTGTATTTCGTATTTTCACTTCTTTTTTTTTTTTTGTTTTTTTGTTAGAGAAATAGAGTCGCGACCGCTGCTCGGTGCGAGCTCGTAACACGCGATCCTCCGGGGATTCTTTGAGATTACAGCCCGGCGTGGAATCGCCATTCTTTTGCCATTCCATGCAACGAAGTTCGCAACGACAACCCCGCATGTACATACATGCCACCCGAGCCGGCTAGCACCATATGTCGTACAGGTGTTCCTCGTTAAAAAGCATTTTCTTTCGTCGAAAATTACGTCTTACGCGGAAGAAGATTCTATTGGAGGAATTTGCCTTTCCCTTGTTATCAACTTTAAAGTACGAAGAGTGGTCCAAGTTAACCCTTTCAGTGCCCACTTTAGGTATCGCACGCGCTATGTAATTACGAGGGATTAATTGAATCTATCAAATCTAATCGAAAGAGATTTAATCGGAAGCAATTACGAGGGATTAATTCAATCTAAGGAATACAATTGGAAGAAATTTGATTAGAAACAATTACGAGGGATTAATTAAATCTAACGAATCTAATTGAAAGAAATTTAAATAGAAACAATTACGAGGGATTAATTAAATCTAACGAATCTAATTGAAAGAAATTTGAATAGAAACAATTATGAGGGGATTAATTGAATCTACGAAATCTGATTGAAAGTTTGGGTGAAAAGATTCGAATCTCTTTCCGATTTTAAGTCATTGATTAGTCCTGCCTTAAATTTTCTCATTAACTCTTTCCATCGTCAATGATAATTGAAACAGTAGACAAAATGATACTTTAAATCTATATTTTACTCAACGTGTTTCCATAAGATTAAAACTATTCGGTATTACCGAATTTTAATCTTAAATTAACATTAAGATACCCTAATGTACATATCTTAATTCTTAACCGGTAGATAATGTGTTAATAATCGATCACTGAAAGGATTAAAGGTGTCGTTATCGTAAGATGATTGCTGTGCAATTGGTCGAGCACTGTATGCGACAGCTACAAGAGATTTCTACCAAGGCAACTGTGAGATTAGCCACACCGTAAATCTTTATCGCTAGCCGAACGAAACGTTCAACTTACGCAATATAAAGCATTTTAACCCCGAATTGAATGTAACTTCGTGAACAGCGATTACATGCAGTTTCATTGGCGTCCCGGTTTACTTTTATCGCCGGACGAGGGATGTAACGCGTGAAATCGACGTAGTTTTTAGTCGTCCACCGCTCGCAAACTATAAAGCACAGCGCGCAAAAGGATGTTGTTCTCGGTTTTATCGATCACCAGCCCGCACAACGAATATTTATCGCTCTGTTTATGCGACCCTGCTTATAAAATACCGTATATGCATGGATTAGAAGGAGGATTTCTTCCTTCGGCGAATATACGCGAAAAAACCTCGAGCTCTAAAACTCGCCGGAAGATAATTCTTTTGGAACTTTTTGTCGGCGGAGAAAGAGCGAAGGAGATTCGGTAAAATTTGCCTAAGCTCACGCGGACCGAAAGCCTTTGAAAAGTTTCGCACGCGGTTCTACGAGGTTCCCTCGTTTAATCGGAGAAATAGGAGAAGGGGAAGCTGTCGAGAATGAGAACGAAATGTGTAAGGTGCTTGGCAGCTATGTGCATGCAGGGGTGACATGCGATTTCTCGATACTCGATCGTTTCTATCGAGATTTTTGTACAGTGTCCGTCGGTGCAACTATGCTGATGTCGATCATATTTTATATTCTGGGTTGGGTTAACCCTTTGCGGTTCTAATTTGGACGCACTTCGATGTCATAGCTTCCTTTGCGATGGACTGAATTCGTATGATACTTTATGAATGATACTTTACGTTGTTGGATTGAAATTATATTACGAGTTGACTTTTAGTTGGATTTTAAAGATATGGAAATGTGCAATACGAGCGTGTAATGCGTATAATTTGTAAAAGGATACGAAATGTTTAAAGTATAATAGAAATTGTGATATTTAGAGGGCAAAGCAATGGCCAATTTAAATCCTAGCTTTTTTAATCTTCTTCATAGAAATTCGCGGTATAATTACGAACAACAAATTACTGTAAAATGTATTAGGTGACCGCGAAAGTTCCAGAGAATTTTACATTAGTAAAAATTGATATTTTAGCATTTTTACCGAAGTAAAAATAATCCATTTAATCAATTAAGTAGTTAATATAATCTTCGCGCAGTTTCCATCCACGAGAGACTTTAAAAAATATTGCAATTGCTTTCCTCTTAAAATTAAAAAAATTTGTGTCCCGTAAATCGTAACGCGATGTGCGAAAAATATTTGCACACGTCTAGTAAATTTATTCGATAAACGCAATCGGTTCGACGTTTATCCATAAAAATGAATTAAGTTCAAGTCGAATTAAGTAAGTTTGAGTTAAGTTTAGTAAACGAGACGAGAACAAATTGGACCGCAAAGGGTTAGCAAAAAAGATCTTTAGTCTATGTAAGATCTTCCATTGAAATATTCGGAAAATATTTCCAAGGTGAGTGACGTTAGGTTTCTATTCGCCGATCATTGAAACTAATGCTGAAAGGGTGAACATCCTCCAATTACTCGCGGATAAACGAATGTATCTGTTTGCCGACGTTATCTTCTCTAGGTTTGAAGTGGCACGATGTACCCATATGGTGCTTGAAACGATTCCCCGGTTTATACGTCGTTTCTCGATTGTTAAACAGGGAAGCTCATTGGATCTTTTATCCGTCACGTTTTACTGCTCGCGTTTCATACCCCACATCGTCATATCGCATTCGATTGAAGTCGCTTTATTTCCACGGTTCCGCGAAAAATAATGGAATATCGCGAAATCCGCTCGGAAAATAAAATTCAACGTGATTTCAAACATTACGATATTTGAATACAAATGGTCAAATCTTCCCGACGCGCGGAATAGTCTACAAAATTCGGAATACAATTTTCCGCGAGAGAAATAAAATAATCACAGCATGCAGAATCTACAGCCAAATTAGAGATGCAATTTTTACAAGAGAGAAACAAACTATTCGCAGGTTGCAGAATCGACGGCCAAATTAGGAATGCAATCTTTACTAGAAAACAAAAGATAATAGCAGGTCGCAGAATCGACAGCCAAATTAAGAATGCAATTTTTACCAGAGGTAAAAAATAGTC
The DNA here is from genome assembly GCA_028830335.1 of Eucera pruinosa. Lineage (NCBI taxonomy): Eukaryota > Metazoa > Arthropoda > Insecta > Hymenoptera > Apidae > Eucera > Eucera pruinosa. The sequence continues at coordinate 15,713,739 of JAMYCR010000005.1, forward strand.
ACAGGTTGCGGAATCGACAGCCGAACGAGGAGTGCAATTTTTACCAGAGAAAATGTAGTCACAGATTGCAGAATCGACGGACAAATTAGGAGTACAATTCTGACGATAGAGAAACAAAAGCAATGAAAGATTGCAGAGAATCGACAGCGATACATAGGCGAGGATGGGCACCATAAAATGGTAGAAGCTACAGATGCTGCAACCATTCACGATATTCGTTACTCGTTCCATTTTTCATTCCCAGCGAGATATCACGGCTGATAAAGTTCCATCTATCCTCAATCCTCCGGCGAACCTGTATCCAGTGTACGCGTAGGTAGAAAAAAAAGGAAGGAAGTTCCGCTGGAACGCGTCGAAGCCCAGGCGCCGTGATTAAAAACGAAAATTCGTGGAACTCGCAAAGAAAGCTGAAAGAACGCAACGCGGACCAAAGGATCCCGAACGAGATGAAAAAGAAAAAACGGGGGGAATGGAAAATAAAAGAGGGCAAAGGGGGAAAAAATAAGGAAAGATGGGGAAAGCGCGGGGTTGTTCTCGTAATTGTTTGACGAATAAAACGAACTGGGGCTTTCGGTGGCTCGTCCGAAGCGCGGTCCTAAGCGCGCAGTTAAGCAGACGCGAGTATACCTGTACACGTACCTACCCTTTATGACAACGCCACGAATGGCAGGAGCTCGTTTTAAACCGCCTTTACGGCTGCTAATGTCGTTACGAGGCACAAGTTACTTTACAGTGCCGTGATACCGTTGTTGACTCCTGCTGTTTATCCCCGTGCAGCCTTTATCCGAGTTTAAATCATCCGGGCTAGCGTTTCATTGCCAATCAACCGCAACGTTTTATGGAATTAATTTATATCGAGAGAGAGAGAGAGAGAAGCGCGTTCGGCGAGATAGAAATTTTTGCACGATTCGTCGATCGTTCTTTCAATCGTTTGCAATTGGAAAACGTATATTTTTCGCATTGCGGAAGCAAATTCTTTAAAGATACAAGCTAATTTAGACTTCGAGGCGAATTTTAGACTCTTTCGAATGTACATCGCGGTTGATTCGTTTGTGGTGAACGTAAAGGATGAAAGCTGTTATTGAATTCAATTACAGAGCGGACTCACAATGAAATCGAACTGATCTTCCAGTTCAGTGGCAGTTCATTAATATTCAGTTGTTTTTTTTTTCTTTTGACATTATTGGTTCAATACGGATGACGATCAGATGGTTCATTCATAGTCTCTTCAGTTATTATAATAAAGTCGAACATCTTTAACTCGAAAATTTTGTTTATGCGAAAACCTTCATAAATTGAAGGAACAAAGCTTACTTTAACTCGAATTATTTGCCACATATTTGGATGCATTTTTAGCTCTGCAATTGGAATTTAGAGCAGGTAAATTTGTGCGAGTCGAAATTTATCTTTATAAGTGAAACTTTTATCGTCGTTGCTGCTATAAGTCGAAGTTAGTTTCAGTGAGTCCCAAATTATTGGCGCAGAAGCAAAAAGATAATAGAAACATAGAAAAAGTGCAAAAATAATATTAGACCTTTCAATATAGCTTTATTAACAAACGTATATGTTGAACTTTTAATTAATATTAAGTAATGTAAAAGAAAGCAATATTAAAATTTCTATTGCTATCTTTTTATTTTACATACCTCTATTACCTGTTATTCTGTGCCAACAATTTCATATTTCATGGCTCACTGTCAAAATAAATGATATATTACAATATATATAATATATAATCGAAATAATTATAAAATGACTCACTGCTGTAATTTGTCGAATAAACGAATGCTGGAAAGCATTAACCATTTGTCGATTTTACTCGAAAACTTCGATAAGTTAAAATCTCTATAATTCGAATATTTTAGTTCTTCCCGTAGAGATTCGACCGTAAAATAATTCTTGTGACCGCTTTAAACGAAGTACGGCCTGTTCGCAGTAAAATACAACGGACTTCCAATGAGCTTCCGAGCGCTTTGAGTATGAAAGAGTTCCAGGGATTATTCGTTGGTACACGATTGCCGATTTACTCGATTGCCGACTCTGTGTGGTGACACGTTTACCTTGGGGTTGAGGTCGCTGCCCTGTTGCATAAGCGTGCCGACCGTAAACCAGAAGCTGTTGGCCAGGGTGAACTCGTTGACCGTTCTCGGAAGAGGAATGTCGTCGCTGTCAGGATCCAACGCGCTCACGTGACCGCCCTGATCACATCGGGACCCCCGCCAAGTGGTGCAAATTTCAAGGACAATTACACAGGCTATCCGTAAAGCTGGCATTTAACCGTACACTCAAAGAGTCGTGAATACTACACGCGACAATACAACGGATGTTCTTAATCAACGTTTACCCTTGGCAAACAATGTTGATGCCGCTACAAAATTAATCGTGTCCTTCTTGTAGCAATTTTAGGTACAGCAATAGTGTTGCACAATATTCCGCGATGTTAATTGAATATGGTAATTTTCTACGTTACTTTACAACCTAATCATGTATTTTGCGTCACTGTCAGGTTCTTTACGTTTAGTCTTCGGTTTTTCTTTACTGTATCAACGACTCACGCCCGTTAATCGATTAATAAATTGAAAATTAAATTAAAATTGAATTTGGAAAGTTGCTATAATTTCGATCTCGTATCGAGTAGCTTCGAAGATGTAGGTATTGAAATGTATCGATACTTGTTTGATACCGACACGAGGCTATCGATATCTGTTTGATTGTATTGAGGGTAGCATTGATAACTATTTCGTACCGATAAAAGAGTATCGATATTTTATATGCTTTTCTTTTCTTTTTCATTGGATGTTACTGGATCAGCTTACAAGGTATACTCTATTCTCTTGACAAATAATGTTTGAGACCTCTTTCCTATCTATAAGAGAGTATCGATGTTTTATTGGTTTTAATTTTCCTTTTGTCTTTTCTGTTATTAAATTTTACTAGATCAGCTTACAAGATATGCTCGATTCTCGCGACGAATAACTTTCGAGACCTCTTTGGTACCTCGCGAGAATAAATCGGTATCGATACCTTCATGGAGTACCAACTGGTATTAATACTATCGTGAAGTATAGCATTTGAATTAAATTAAATTAAACATGGTTTCAACCACTTTCAAATTACGTTTTGTAGTTCTGGACCCATTGTGAACATGGTAACCGTACCAAATGAAGCTTCGGAATGTTTATTGTAAATTTCGATACGTGTACTGTATAATTGCGTATAGTTGCAATTTATAAAATTACATTGCGATTCAAATTCGAGTGTAGCTTCAATGTTTGCCGATATTCTGGCTCGCGTAAAAGCCACTACATTTGCTTTATTGCAAGTGGAATTTGCAACAATGTCTAGAATCACTTGTTTCTTCTTTTTCACATTATTACAATGACTGTCGTGCAATTTAATTCATACGCGAAACGAAATTTTCACGATTGTTTGAAGCTCGAATACTAATAATTTTTAGCACAGATTTTTAATTTAGAAATCAAATTGTTGGGGAAGTATCTAGAAAATGGAAATCTAGAATATTGTTGAGATGTTTTCGTAAGAATATAAAAGAATTAAGAGACATATCGTCGTAATATCAATTTCGCTTTTTTTCTACTTTATTAAATCGCTTATGAAGTCTCTAACTTCTTCCATAATTTATGATTGTCAAATAATGCATCAGTCATTGAATGATATAAAAATTCCGTAATTTTGATATCAATTAATAGAACTTTATAATATTAAACCAAAGATATTGCTAATTAAGTCACACCGAATAATACGATACATATAACAAACGAGTTGCGTTATATTTTACCCATAAATGACAATTATTGCAACCAAAAAAATTGTTTTCCTCGAAGCTTGAATTTTCTTACTTTCAACCTATTTCACTTCCACTCTTTAATTACAGAAATGGGTACCCAAATTGCTCGCACAAGAGTTAACCCGTTTTACTCGAAGCTTTCTCTCAAGTCAAAATTAAGTTCTTTTATTCTTAACAGTTACACAAATAAAACTTTCCTCAACGAATTTAATTTGCAATTTGTTAAAAGAATAAGCGACCTTATTCCGATTTGCTTTTTTCCATACGTTACGAACTGAAACTCATTCGCATTGTCTCGGTAGCGGAGATTTCGATACAAATATTAACGGCTCGACGTTAAACAATGTTACGAAAACATATTTCGAATGGCTCGAGTGCAAAGGGTTAACTCGCGAATCATATTTCTTCACGACTCTTTTCTGCAAAGCGATAGCGGAATTCAGCTTCGCACGGTCTGTTTGCACCACTCGACGAGAGCCTACCTGCAGCGGACATTTGCAGCTGGGACAGGGTGTAGGTTCCACCCATTCGCAAGGCGAGAATCTCGCCACTATCCAAATCGTTATGGAGACCATCATGTAAGCGCCCAACATGGATAACCAAATCTCCACGGCCAGGGGATTCATGAACGAGAACAGCCTCGACGGCATTCGCCCGGAAACCTGAAGCAATTACACGTATTTCCGGATTACTAATCCCCCAATCTCTCTCTTTCTCGTTCTCTCGCTCTTTTCGACCACGTTTTTCAACGCAATTCGGTGAATTTCAACCGTCTTTCGAGTTGACCGATTTTTCCGCCGGTTTCGCGAAACCTTCTTTCGCCTCGTTTATTCACTATTTTCTCGCGCGAACGGAGATTTCACGAGGACGACGGTTTCACTGTGCTTTCGTGACAGCCCTGTGAATGCCGCGCAAGACACGGATCCTTTATCTCGCTGAAATCATGGATCCCCCATTTTCCATTCTTTGGCCCCATCAGAAGCTACGAAACACAATAGGCGAGTTGAACACACGACGGAGTTCAACTGCTAGACGAGATCCTTTATCCTTTCGTTTCCCTTTCTTTTCTTTTTCTTTTTTTTGCTCAGCCTAGTCGCCGGTCGAAACTGGTACGCGACCCCATCGCGATTCGGGTTACGATCCGGGAAGAATCTGGACCGGAATACCGTCGCGCGCCAACTACTTCGAATGCAACCCGAGTCCAACCACGCGGACGACAATCGGTACTTCCAAACGTCACAGCTTCTGATTTTCTCGCATTCGCTTGTTGGCTTTTTAGCATCTATCCGTTGGGAGATCCTCGGAGGAATGGAATTTAGTTTATACAGCCGGGGAGAATTATTAGAAGAAACCAAGGAAAGATGGAATTCTATAGCTGTTTTTTTGTAGATCGTTCATGGATTCTAATAACCCCTTTAATTACCGCTTGTTAATTTTATTAGGAGCTTTTTTTGTTAGTTTCTTTACTCGAAACGGAATTGCAGAAAGAATTATTAAGATCCGTAGAGTCATTCGAATTGATCATACTTTTTTTTAAAGAAAGACTGCGTTTAGTTTTTTACTCTACTCTTCGTGGTAAGAAATTTTCAGAAAATGTGTATTCGCGTTTGTGAAAGTGGAGACTTCGATCTTTAAATCGAGCACAAGTTGATCGTTGTACGATACTTGCATACGATAATTGCAGCAATTCAAAGATTGAGAATACTTTCATTAGAATTTTTTGATACTTTAATTTTGCTCAGGAAACGCTAATGTATTTATGATGCAAAGTACTCCTGTGTAACTATGAAACCTAATAGAGAATTTATAGCCAGCATGGAGCAAACTTAGTTTGCAGAAGTGTCCCTAAAACTGAAACTCGGCTTCGAGAATTAATAAAATATGAAATAAATGGAGAAGAGAAAAGAATAAATATAATCGTTTCCTATGAAAAAGAAAACAGCGACGAAAATAAATCTACTTAATAATAAAACAATACTTCACCTAATATTTTCTAATATTTCTACGTCCACATATGATTACATTCACGTGTTGCAGCATTCATACTACGAAATTTTCGCATCACGCAACTGGAATATCTTCTCACAATAATTGTATTACTTCCCGAAGCCAATTTGCACTCTTTTAGAGTTATTTGCATTAACTTAAAAATGTTGCTCCGTGCTATCCATAAATTCTCTATTACGTATCACAGTTACACAATAATGCTTTGCATCACGAAAACATTAGTATCACTCAGCAACGCTTATGTTATCGCAATTAGCCAAAATCTTTTGTACCGAAGGTAGTATTGACTGCATTGTCTAATAGATCCACAAGGATTCATAAACATTTCACAGCCGTAGAAGAAAGGTTTAGGTTTGAAGTTTGGCGGGGAGCAATCGAAGGGTAGAAATATGTAGTCCAGTGGCGGAGCACCTCGTTGAGTGTACCTTGGGGTTGAGCCCGCTGCCCTGTCTAAGGAACGTGCCAGTGATAAACCAGAAGCTGTTGCTGACGCTAAACTGGTTCTCGACGACGTCGCTCTCCGCCAGGCACGGGTGCGGATTGTTCCACTCGTACGGGCTGAATCGAGCCATAACGAAGAGGGTGAAGCTCACCAGCATGTACGCGGCCAGCACGTACAGCCAGATCTCAACGGCCAGCGGGTTCATGAAGGAGAACAACCGCGTTGGTTGGCTGGAGGGCACCTAAATTACGTTACGCTACGATTTTAATTAAAACGGATCTCGTGCCGCTTTCCCGCCATACAGCAGGCCTCTTCTGAGCAATGTTGGCGGATCAGTTTCATCGAGAATATCGTCCTTCAGGCTCACGATATTCGATACATTGCGTTACGTGGAATATTACACGCCACGATAGTTTGGTATTCGCCACTTTGCGCAACTAATCTTGTTCGTGGTATGTATGAAACATAGGCGAAGTATTTTATTACTTCAGATCAGCGAAGTAAGATACATATATTATTTTGCATTATCGATTCCGAAAATAGAGATAAGTATTTTATTCTGGCAAATTTTCCCTCTTATTTGAAATACTGTTTCATTTGAATCGGAAGGAATTTGTTATTTAAAGTAGTGCTTGAAATGTTTTTTTTTGTAAATTTGACGCAGTGTTGACTATTGAAAACATGGAGACTAATTACACGTTTCTATAATTGCCAATAAGTCTGTTCTTTTGTTCTAAATAATTATTAATCGTTCGTCGTTATTTAAGTAAATATACGTAGTTCGAGTTGTTAGATTTATTTCGCTCGAAAAAAAGCTGCTTTCAAAACAGTCTTGAAACAGTGTTAAGCTACGAAATGATTGTTTTCCTTACTTATGTTTCTCTGCATTGGGAAGAGATTCTCGATGTGTTGACGTTATCTTACGAACATAAATCGTAGTTTTATCACAGTGCGACACATGAACGACAATAGCGACTCACCTTAAACAGAATGCCGATACCGAGATTCATGAACGGCTTGGTGAAATCTATCACGCTTTCCCGGGCGTAATTGATCGTCATGGATGCAACGGCGAGGTCCGCTCTCTGTGGACAAACCATAAGTTTTCCGTTTGAAAACAGACAATCAGCTTCGCGTGCCTCGTGACATCGCGCAGAAATTCAAGCACGGGAGTAATCGAAATGAAAGCTTGTCGAACGCGAACAAATCGAAATAAAAAATATCACGCGCACACTTCATAAAAATATTCCACATTTTCTCCGCAATTTGAAAAAAAAAAATGGCGAGGTTTGTTTGCTGTTCGGCGAAGCTATCAGAGACACGCCGGCCAAATGTATAGCAAAGCAAATGTTTGCCTTGCAAAATAGCGAATGCATTTTTTATAAGCGGACACGGGACACAACCAGGTCGCCGCCGATGACGTTTTTCCTTCGCCGCGATTTGCTTACGGTGCCAGTGGTTTCTGGGTTAAGGCGGCGGACTCTTTCGGGTTGGACAGATTGCTCTGCATGTTTTATAAACTGGCAATCTTCGAAATTCACCGTCTATTTGCGACACAGTTGCGGTTAGTCGCGCGTAAAAGGAAATCCGCGCGGCTATTCGCAACCTTGACGCCTCGAGGCGCCCTTATCTTTCCTTTGCACAGAATTCCCTTCTTTTTTCCTCTCTTTCATTGGACGTGTCTCTGCTTTTACACTCGCGACCTTGCGTATTTCGCGATTTCGTCACTTTAATGCGGGTCTTTTGCGTCCTTGCGGCGGATGGACGATGGCTGACCATATACGGGGCTATACTACTTGCGCGCGACATCTTTCGCAGTTTACGGAGACTGAACACCGGTGTATTTTAACCATTTGCGGACGAGAGTCTGCAAATAGCCACCCGATCTTCTTTTTTGGTTTTCTAGGCACACGTCGATTGTTACAGATTTTATAATTTTCTCGAAAATTCTATTTCATACGAAAACGCGTTATCCTACGTTCCTGACTTAATTTTTTGCATAGAGTCAACTGCTTTCCAATTGTACTAGGTTATCCAAAAAGTTCGTAGCGATATTTGAGGAATATTCAGAAGCAGCAGAGAATAATGTGTTATATTCGTGGTTCAAAACTGATATTCATCGTTGAACGTAACGAGACCACGGGTATTAATTTTGGTGATCGATCGATGGCATTCGATGATAGCCAATAGTAATCGATGAATGGCGCGTAACTGCAACTTGTATATCTTCCAATGGATAAAATTAATTCTCCCCTTTGATTGATTATCCAGTACAGTGTCACGTGCACACGACCCTTGACAAAAGAGATTATTTTCAGGAAATTTTCACAACGAGATTAACCCTTTGCAGTTCGGCAACTTTTTCGAGAATGCTGAATTCTACCAACCGAATTTTTGATGTTCTAATTATAATTACTAGCTTGCTATGGATACAAAATCTTACATTATTATTTATCCATAGACATATCAATGTAAATGTACATTTTGTAACGTTTTAACCCCTTCGATTACGGATTTTTCAAAGCGTATACAATGAAATGTTGACTATTTGTTACTATAATACTACATCGAATGCAAAGAACTAAAATATTATACGCGATTCATACCTAGTAATCCTCCGTCTTACGATCTTACAAATTGAAATATAAATAAATACAAATTTATTGCAAAATACAGCACGTTTTTATTGTACGTGGTCCGTAGGTTAAACCACGAGTGTAACTCGTTGTTATGAGAGAAAGGGTTGAGATTTCACAAGTAGGGGAAAGCTGACCAAAACCATAACTTAACATAACAAGCTTATAACTCTCTAATTAATGAAACGAATAGCATAATTCAAGCTACAGTAATTGAAGGCATTTATTGTACACATAAAACAAGTAGAATATAATCGAAAACTTTAAGCGGACTAGAGAAGTGCTGAGACCTTTGCAAATGCACTTTAGAAGTTCTTTTTCGACGCAACATCGGCTAACATATTTTTAAATATACGTCGGTATTAATCCTATATTTTCATTTCCTTCGTCTTGCCATTTAAATGGAGAACTTCAACGAAACAATACAGAACTACGAAAAATCGCTCGCCTAAGTTAACATCGTGTAATCACCAATAAACTTTAATGTTCCCTAAGAGGGGACCATTCGAGTGCAAAGGGTTAATATACCGCTAAACTTTTTCGATCCATCGATAGCGGATAGCTTCATAAAATGACCTAAACCGAGGGTACCCTGTTCGAGCAATCGGTTACACGAGATCCTGATTCAATAACCGCGTCTCCTTTTACAATTCAGATGTCACGTGGCAACATCTGCCGGATGGTCCCTATGAATCAGAATATCCGATACGTGGCCACCCGTTAGAAAACGCCAAATTAGATGCTTCTCGCAGGCCCCAAGGTATGCATAATGAAATTCCAGCCGGGATGGATTTATTGCAACGCCATCGGCCCGCTCTGCTTTGCATATAAAATTGTCCACGCCGCTCTTCTTTCGCCCTTTTGCTATTCCCGTTTATTCCTCCCCCCCTCCCTTCATCGTGAAAATATGCAATTTCACCAGGTATAGTATCCGTAGTGGCGCTCGAATAAACACAGGGTGGTCTATTCTGTAATAAACTAGGTACTAAAGTTCGACGAGTTCATCGAAGATAATTTATAGTCTATACTCTTCTTCGATCCCGAAACTTGATGTTTGCTTATTTCTTATTTATTCTAGAATTGCGAGTTTCGAGACTAGGGATGGATTTAATAATTTGAGTACTGTTGGCGTCTATAGGCATTTATCTCACGTTGCTAATTGTAAGTAAAAACGATTGAAGAATATAGGCGCTTATTTTTGCGTTTCTGGAAATTAATGGCTAGCGCCCCTATGGATATTCGGAAAATCTTATCAGAATTATTGCTAAGCTCTTTGCTTTTATCGGAAATGAGAGAATTCTGACTCAAGATGAGTTGACGAACTCCGTGTACTTTTTAAAAACTGGCGTTTGAAAATCTGCCTTAGCGAAAGGGTTAACCGTTTAATTATTAACACATTTAATTGTTAATTGACGCGTTAGTGAATATTTCTGCTTTATAAACGCGATATGAACATAAATGGTCAATGTTCGAAATAGACGCACGTTTAGGAGAACTATAAATAATCTATTTAATGCTACGTAAATAAAGAGGTACAACATTAATCGGTATTCTCTGTAAAATTATACTACTTTTATATCAGAACAGCTGCGCACCCAAAGTATTTGTTTACTACTAATTTCAATGCGCCTAATTATAAATCCTGATCATACGCCACGATCGAAAAGTTAAAATGCACAGTAACAGGGAAACCGAATACTAATTGCAAGTCCAGAAAGCAAATATGCGCTTTTACAGTTCAACTAAATGGATGAAATGAATGATAATTAATTTGGGATAAAGGAAGCTGCACGTTATATCAACATCGAGTTTGTTGGGCTGATTTAACGCATATGAATGCGTATTCACGAATTGAAATTAATTCCAATACAGTTCATGCAATCCACAGTTTGCTTAATATGATTCTCGTAGATGCAACATACACTTACTGACAAAAGTTAAGAAACAAAGTAATCATTTGCAAATTTCCGTATATTCTTCATCATATGAAATAAATAGCTTTGAATAAAAACGAACATAAAAAGGTAACATTGTATGTGGCAATGAACGATAAGTTATCCTATTTTTAATTCTAATCTACATACCTAAGAAAATAAAGAGTACACAAAAATATGGAAATGATTACTTTGTTTCTTAACTTTTCTCGGTAAGTGTATTTAGAGACTTTGTAATTGAGCGTATGATTTCCATTAGTAATAATAATAACAACTTTATTCATTTCAACCCTAAGGCGCAGAAATCGGACTTGGTTTACTAATTTCCATTAATAAAAATATCGATATCCTACACATAACGTCAATATTTTCGAAACCACTCTTTAAAAATTCAAACTTATCAGCAATATACTTATGGTGTAGTAACAAGTGATCCACTATTTGCGTATAAAAATGTTCAATTCCTAACACAAAGAGAACAATAATAAATCGCAGTAATTTCGCTTATTTCTTTAACCCTTTCTACTTTATATTAAATGTTTCACCAAAAAGAAAACGAACTAATTTTGATAACTCTCCAGTGCAAATAGTTAATACATCATCATTCACTCGACATCTCTCGCTGTAATTATATCGTACAGAACTCGGCTACTTCCCTTCAATATTACATTCCCGAAATAGAACCGAGTCCATCGTTATTTCCTCGAAACGCAATTGCCGGTACGACGCGAAAAGCATGCTCGCTTTCCCCGTTGCAATAGTATCGTTTTTTTCCCCCCTTACCTTCTCCATTAGCTCTCTGACGATGCCGTTCCACTCCTTGGTTTTCGGATCGTAAACGCCGTACATGTGATCCGGTACCAATCTTATGGCGTATTGGAAGCCGACCTGACCAGCGATCCACTTGAGTAAATCGATGCAGAAACCTTCGAACCTCGCGTTCCCTGTCAGATTCTTGTCTTCCTTTACCATGACGTACGGTTTCTCCTACGAAAGATAAGATTCCTTTGATGGATCACCGGTACAGTGTCAAAAGATAGTGCAGAAGAGGAAAGGTAGAGGATACGAATAGGGGACGGCGGCGGATGCGTCACTTTTATCCGGGGAAAAGGGGGAGAAAAAAATTCTTGTTCAATGATAAGAACACCGGCATCGATGGTATGAAACACACAGCGCCGCGAGTGTCATTGGAGTTCGCTCTAATGCGAACGATTCTGACAGAAGCTTCTAACTCTACTTTTGCCGCGCTTCTTCTTTTCCACGAGCCTTTCATCTTGGAAAATGGAGAGAAGACGTCTCCCTCGCGAGTATCTCGGCGAGTGTCTCTTCCTTTGGACCAGGGAACCGAGTGAAATTAGTTTCTTTCGAGGAGATGGGCTTCCCTGACCCGCACACGGGAAACGTAATCAAAAGTTATATAGAAGCTGCTGCATATTAACAGATATCGTAAACGATTCGTTTGCTTCTAACGCGACAATTTTACGATGAATATCGAATAGCTCCGTTTCACAGTCTTGAACACTGATTAAATGTATGTAAACAGAGAAACGTTCGCGTAATAATAAGCACTTACATATTATATATATATAGATTAAAAGGGAAATAACAAATGCCTAATATAAAAAGTGTAAAAACCCACAACAGGGTTAACATGAATTAAGTTATACTTAGAAAAAAAGATAAAAGGAATATTGAATATGAAAGTTACAGAAATTCGTTTCTCGTTTCGGTTTGAAGGAATCCGATTAACGTTTTACGTTATCGATTATTCATAAATACCATAAACGATCCTTTTGTTTCTAATACGAAAATGAATGCTGAATGTTGAATATAAAAATTCTACAGAGTATTTTCTACCTTCCACTTGGGCAAATGTGATGAATATTTCGCGTCAATCATTATTAACACAAACCATAAACGATTCTTTGATTTTTAATACGAAAATAAATGTTGAATGTTGAATATAAAAATTTCACAAATTATTTCCTCCTTTCAGTTTGAAATTTCGTGTCACTTATTATTAACAGATTAACCATAAACATTGAGTTTCGCAAAAAGTTCGTACTATTTTTCTGTTAGAAATAAATCCAATCTTAACTCGAAATTGAACTTCTTATGAAAATAACATAACAGTTATAGCATCTTTATAAAGTTTTCTTCATATTGAACGTCGTTGTAAAGTTTACATTATTCGAATATGGTAATATATTAGGTGTACCAACAAATAATTGACTATTTCAATGATAAATTCAACGCACAGTTTAAATTCAAAATATACTATAGGGATACAAAAATAAATCGACGAATCTATCTCATAATGCATAAATACTAGAAAGCATAACTAAATTTATTTAAGGCAGAATATGTTGTTTTATCTTGTCAAAAATAAATACTGAATTCGACAGGAACAGTGGATTATTCATATTAATATACCTAATAAATTTCCACGAATTTCTTCCGATACCCAATATTTATTCAGTTTTTACTCGATTACAGAATGTCAATGTTCGTCGAACATTTACTTTCTACACTCGACTGAAAGAAATACGGTTAATGTTTCGTGTCGAAGGTAATTCGACTGACGCTTAGCGTGGTGGTAATTACCTCTCTCGTCATAACGACCAAGGTGATATTAGTGGCGGTGGTCTCGTAAAAAGCTCCGACGTCGGTCACGTTAACGCCTGACCCAGGTTTCCACTCACCAACCTTAACCAGCTCCTCTTTCTTCAACTTCAGCAGATCCAGCTTGAAGTTATTCCTTTTCCCTTCGTTGAACTCGATATGTCCGGTTAGGCCGTGTAAGCCTGCCTGCGAACAGAAATGTTCGTAACCCTAAATTCCACGCCGGCTGAATCACAGGAAAGTCTCAACTTTTTCCTCCTCCAATCACAGATTGCATGCCAATAATATTAGCACCAATCGGATCGAAAATATTAAAAACGTTTCGAGTTTTCCAAACAATCCAATACATATCTGTTCTCCTTTTTTTTTATTATCAGCTAATTTCTGTTAAATCACGAGTAGATAGTTTCGCAATCTATATTAAGCTTTGTTATTCTATCATTTTCTAGACCAATAAATAAAATATAACAAGTGACAATAGATAAATCGATTATCGTTTTATTTTATTATTTGCAAAGTTAGAACTCTAAAGCAGTGTTTTAATTTATCAAGTATAAGTCATCATAGTACTACGTCCATTCTATGTGTATTGTTATCGAATTATTATAATCATTTTATAGAATGATGCTTATGTTAGTTTCTTTAATATTTGTTTCACAAATATAATATTATACGTGCAACAAAAAGAGTGTTTATGTATCGTTAAACCTTTCAACCTATTTTTTTCTTTCGAAATGATCCAAAGCAGACGTACAGCACGTGTGCATTAAACTATTGAAATATACTATCACGACGAACAAGAAAACGCCGACTATTAAAAAAACACCGACGAATAGTGAAAGAATCCGTTCAACCTGCTTTCTCTGAATCATCTCCTCAGCCATATCTCTTTCAGATCGATTCAACGATTAGATTGGCGCAGGATCCACCTGAATACGTAAATATCTTCGCAACAGTGGATAGCCACTCCTGTCACGCGTCACAATTAATCGTTGCATCTCGACCGCGCCAATTCTCCCGAGCCTAATTACATACCCGATAACGAGACACCTCTGATGTTCAACGTTCCAGCGAATTATCAGGAATCTACGATCGACGTACTCTCCGGTTATCGAGCTATTTGCATGCAAACGATCATCAACAACTGGCCGTTAAAGAAAGGAAACCCAGCGCGTAACAAATCTTCTCCGCTAATTACCACCTGGGAACTGTGTACGCTGCTCAATTCACGAGATCTCGTTTCCTTCCGAGTTACCGCGATCAAAAATTTCGCCCCATTAATATCTTCCGGCTAGTGTTTTTATCGAAGCTGCTCCAGTTGCCAGTTTGCGTTTGTTTTCTTCTTCTTTTTTTTGCTGTTATTAGAACAAAGTTACTTTTACGAATTCGAATGGGTTCGCCTATTTTATGGACTATTTTAGAACTCGAAGAATTCGAATTAAGATGAACGTTGGTAATTACGAAACACCTGATTCGAAAATCTTGCCAAAAGATAGAGAACGTTGTGTTTCCTTTTTGATCCTTTCGCTGCTGCACTCTACAAATGGAAGCATTATTAATGCGCAGATGGGGATTATTTTTATCGTTTGCAAAAGCAGCACGGCTAATAGATGTTTGCATATCTCGGATAATTTTATAATTACGTTGGACTGAGTATGAATAATAGTAAAAATAGTATCGCGTTGCAGAAAACGAATACGTGTCCAATTTTTCAGAACCTATATATACGTCTTTAGTAGCGAAAGGGTTAATAAAACTACTGCTATCGAAATACGACCAATATGTAATCGTATTTAAATTGCTAAGCGCGAAACATTTGAAACGATTCGCGATTAACACGTTGATTGCCAACTACGAGATAACTCGTAGTTTGGGTTATTGCCAAGGACGCCAACTACCAGTTATCTAGTAGTTTCTTTATTTGCCATATTTGTGCAGCTACGATGAAATTCGTAATATATCAGTGTAAATATGAATAGATAGCCTCAGAGAGGAGAACGAAAAATCAAGGTTGGCTTACATGAACAGAAAATTTATTAATAAATGAACAGAAGATATAATCGTACAAAGTTTATTCAAAATCAAAAGCAAAAGAATATTTGTATTGTTTGTGATAATTTTTAAAACAATCGTGATTACTGTGTACTATAATTAGAGTTTTTAATAATATAATACGATTAAATTAAATTGTAACTTTTTACACCGGAATCACTGAAAAGTACCGTGGCAGTCAACGTGTTAAAAAAACCTTTTCTATTTTACATAATCCAAATTTAAGTTTAAAATTTATGACGTTTCTTGTAAATGGATGGTCTGTTCTGTATTCGGTCAATGATATTATCTACGCTTACCCTACAGCATATCGGCTGCGCTAAATCTTTCGTTAATACGACGCGTTCCCTTGTCGATTAGTTTTGGAAGCGGCAGCCGGTTGCGAACGGTACAACATCGTATTTTCGCGGTCCATTCGCTGCTACTTGTCCAGCTGATTCGTTTGTTAATTGCTTTCGCGTCTACAAGCGTGCTTGTGTAAAATCGCGAACCCGTTTCCGCGTTCCAGTTGCCATGGAAACGGGAACACGCGGATCTTCTGCTTCGTTTGCTCGTATTTCGCCACGTCGTGCTTTCTTTTCGAACGCACAATGGCGACTTGCATAAATCTGGGTCGAACTTCCGCATTGTCCTCTTTGATAAAGGTGTTTTGTAATGGGAAGAATTTTTCTTTTTTCCTTTTTCTATAAGAAAACGCGGCGCAACAAACTCGTAAGAATGGAGGTTCGCGATTTAGGTTTGCAAACGACGACACTTGGGAGTTTTTATGTGTGTACCTCGTTGTTGAGGCAACGGAACGATATTGAAATATCTACTACGAATTTATAGAGAAACGAGTGTTCATTTGTAGGGAAATAGTCGAGAAATTATTCGTTATCGAAAGATTTCGTTACTAATCATCGTGGTATTTTTATTTTACTCCCCACGATTGTTCGATCATATTGTGAAATACAAATAAAATTGAGTTCCTTCGGCTTCATAGGAATCTAATGTATCGTCGACGAAGGTGTGACGACGCCCGTTATCACCCTTAGTCACCGATCATCCACCAAAGTGCGTCTCCTGGTCAATCATCGTCTGGGCATGCGAAGTTGTGCGAACTAACCGCGAATAATAAAAACAAGATAAGGCGTTTCCTCGAGAACCCCCATTCTGCGATCGGGGTTCTCTTTGTTACCGATCCATATAAAAGACCCTCCCAAAAACCCGAGCGACAGTTAATAAGCCGTATTCCGGAGTTACCGGTTCTGTAATTGTGAGTCAAAGGATTATTAAAGAGTCTTTCTTCCCCTGTGCACAGTGAATTGTTCTTTATTTGACATTTTATAAAACCTTTACACATTTGCCGTGACAAAGGCATCGAACATTCTAAACTTTCAGAAGTTAAAGCATATGAGAACTGAAAACTTTGGAAATTCTAAGCTTTGAAAGCTTTTGCACGCTTAAATTTGCCCATACGTAAATGCAAAAATCTCCACAGTCTAGTAATAATTTCACTGACTATTAAAATTTTAATCGTCCACCGCGTTCCATTCGAATTATTACTTCAACCTCCTGACTGTAATTGCGGTTTTAAAAAGAGCCGTACAAAAATTGTCGACTAACGTCCCGTTTTATTCAGAGTTTGACATCGAATTGCAGCTGCAAACGGAACTTCCTCTGCTAGTAATTTACCGGAATGTGTGTACCTGTGGCTGTGACTCGTACATCAAGACTAAACACAGCGGATTACGTTGTGTAAACTCGTACTTTGAGGTCTGGCTAGTAGAATGCCTGCACGCGACCTAACCGCTAGCCATTTTCCACGCAATGTGTCAAAACTAAAATGCGGTATTTTTTTTCACCACGCCTGGGCGATGCTTTGTTTCGTTTCGAATAGATCCCTTGTTTTTAGCTTGTCCGCGTAAAAAATTCACAACATTCGCTTCTCGTTGTCAATGGGATCGCTTTTGTCGTTCGCCGCGAACAATTTTTTGCTGTTGAAATGTAATTAAAAAAAAAATTGCAACGTGGCACGTACCCGGTACATGTTTTGAACACGTGAAAAACTGTCTCGTTAAATAAACCGGCGGTATACGTAACCGGTTCGCAGTTCATATTGTCCTTCTTTTCAAATTTTTCAACAATATTCGCACCGACTACCATCGATTATTCTTTTCAAAGTTCGACGAACTTTTTCAGAAACTAGAAATTTGCTTTCCTGCCGAACTTCCCGCTGGTCGTGAAAAAAAAGAGGAAAAGTTTGTAATGGCTACGGGGAGAAAAGAAGGGATGGAGACGCTGGAATAATACGCGCGGAAAAGCTGCCATTGTGTTCTTCCATAAGTTCTCGCGACGCGTTTCCTTCCAATTGGACAGTTTCAACCGCCGCTGATGCCCTTTCGATCCCCCTGCTTCCGGTCTTTCGTGGCATCTGTCAATTTCCATTTCATTTACAGGGAATCGGTTGATCGACGAGGTCGTTCACTCCGCTGTTCGCTTTTAAAAAAAATGCCGAACGCTTTGCATTTTCAATTTGCGAACGAGTTTGGGCATCCTTCGTGAAGTGGTGTCACAGCGAAATCTATTAACTACGATGAATTCGATTTCCCCGTCGAGCTTCGACTCTGTTTAACCGTTTCGTCGATCGACAACGCGCATCTGTACCGCTTGAGTAATTCAAAATTAATCCTCTATAGTCTACGGGGTAGATGTATCAGTTACTGTCATCTGTAATGTCATCCCGCAACTCCTTTTAATTATTTTAGAACGTATCTAATCTACAAATCCAATTCCACTTTGGAGTAGAATATTATTCAACATCTCTTTTATTCGCGAACATTTTTCTATATGTTTTAAATGATCCCCGTTTCGAATACGAGATGAATCGAAGTACGCTTAAATTATGAAATAATAAATACAAATTGATTTGCACCGTTCCCTTCGAAATTCGTGAAATTGCATTAAATAACACGAATAAGAAGTGGTACGATACGGACGATGATTCATTCGTTTGCGTATTTCCCGGCGGCGTGCGTAAATTTGTGCACAGCGGTTTAGAAAATGATTCCAGGCAGCGAAAGGGGGATGAAAATATTTGGCGCAAGGGGTGAAAAACATTTATCAACGGAGTTAGCAGCGAGCAAGAGCAAATAATATGGGACGATTAAACGTCATTGATTGCGTTATTTATCGAGTAGCTATGGGAACAATCAACTTATCCCTATATGGTGGTTCGGAAACGACGCGTTCCGCTACGCGACACGCCGGTTATTCCTGCACGTTCGCGCACTAAATTTCCGGTTCATTTATCAAGGAAACTGTTTAATTTACGCTGAATATGTGCGGCGCAGTTCATTAATCGATAGGCGGCCGCGCAACTGAACGTCGCTCGTACCGTGATTCCGACGATGAATCATGCGTGCCACGTGTTCCGCGTTGCTCTTTATCACGCGCCGCTCGCGTGCATTTTAATATTTCCCCTTTTTATACGCTCACCTAGAAAGTAAATATCACGGTAGACGCACCGATGACTGTCACTTTAAAAGTTATCGCATGACTTTATTTAGTTTGCAGTCTCTTTATTGATGGAGTTAGTCCGTACAAATGAGATCAATACAGTGAGCTTGTATATAACATATTTTAATTCAAATAAAGTCGGTACAGCGAGATTCTTAGCTATTTCTTATTAACAGCTCAGCACAACGCGTGAGTCGACTCTACTCTGCTGCCACCTCGCTAGTGTGACGAGGTCTCGAATCATACCTGCGATAAGGTCTCGACTCATCCTTATGACGAGGCTCCGAATCATTCCAACAGGACACCCGAACTCCGAACTCTACTCTGTGACGAGGCTTGACTCATTCCTGCGATAATGTCTCGACTCATCCCTATGACGAGCTCCGAATCATTGCAACAGGACAACAACCACCCGAACTCCGAACTCTACCCCCACCTTAACCACCGAGTAACACATTATAAAAGACCCCGCCCGATACTAGAGCCTCAGTTTTTGGGGAATAACTTTCAAGAGCAGAGAATAAAGATCAGTTCTCAATACCCACTCCGTCTTCATTATTTATCGACGTAAACTACGAAACGCGACCAATTCTCGCAAACCCTTGGATACCTCCACGAAATATCCGAGGGCTGTTTGCGCGTTACGGGATTTCCAGTACCGACCCGTGACAGTAGCGTCGCCGCCACTTCCGTGACGCCAACATAGTTATTTTGGAAATTATTCTAATTGATGTAAAAAATGTTCCAGTTTGGAGCATAATATTGTTCAACGCCTCTTCTATTTATACGAACACTTGTTTTATACGAATCGATTACTAATTCATTGGAAATAGACAACAAAATCTAATGTCACTTTCACTTTCATTCGAAAAGATGTCATTTAAATAGAAACAATTTTTACCATATATTAGCACGTCTCTAATACTTTATAACTGTTCCAAAATGCCCCAATACAAATGCCCCATACTTTATAATTACATTGGCCACGTTTTAATGTTCAACAGCACATTTGCCTCGTAATATTTATGTTTAAATATTAACGGTTAACGAATATACGATGCACTATGTATCGTTACGTAAACCCGTGTCCAAATTTATTATCAAAATTTCGTTTATTTACGATTCTTCGTACATTACTTTGCTATTAACACTAGAACTATCGGCAATTGAAGTATATACTTATTTGCAGCAAGGCGATTAAAATGATAGAATATTTGTAGAAATACATAATAACGCAAGGGAAATAAATCTTCGTTCGCACTGTTTACGAGAAATCTCCAAGGATCTTCAAAAATTCATTAGTGTAAATTTATACAATTTCTATAAAAAATTATACATGGATCATTTTTTCCATCTCGTTGGTTTTAGTGTTAAATAAAAGAATTCAAGTGTCGATTATATATCAACATCTATCCTATTTGTTATTGGAAGATTTTGTCCAAAAAACGAAAGTTTGTATAAAAAAAAAGTTTGTAGTCATTTTGTTATAATTTCTCTCACCCCAATTTGTCCTATCACGAATAAGGTCGAATTTTCGCAACACCTTTGACGATCTGATAAAAGATTCCACCGCAAAACGGAGACTCGCGATTTGGCAATTAACGATCGTCCCTGTTAGAACTTTCGAACAGAACTTGGAAGAACGGCGCAAGAACCTGTAAGAGAACATTCGAACTTGTACGCGAACGAACATTCCTAACCATTACAGTATAGATTGAACTTTGCAATATAACCACAAATCGTGCTTGCAAATAAATACAATTATTTGCTATATTTTCATTGGCTCTAATCACCTTGGAGCCATACAATCCCTATTAAACTACCGAAATCTGAGATACACCAGGCTGCCTTCGCAGTTTAAGCGGCACATTCTTCGATACTGAATGCAGCCATTCAAACAAACGCGGTTAGGTCCTCATTATTACGGTGTTCCATTGAAACACTCGCATTGTTCTTCCCACGCCGCTGGACCTGACTGAATAATTCCGTCTGCTATAATCCAACCTAACGCAGGAATAATACTGGCGGTCTTTCGATCGAACGTAATTCAAGCGAACGTTCGTTTCGCCGCGGAGTATTTGTCCTATTTCGTCAACGAAACGTACACCGAATGCGTGTTTTCCTCGATTAGACATTCTGGCAGCCGCTGATACGAGGACAAGAAGATCTCGCAGATGTTTCGGCAATTCGAAGCTGCCCCGGTGAATTTCGGGGCGTCCAACGATGAAGTTTACGACTCGCCCGCTGCTTCGGCTCGTCGGAAACTTCGTCTATGAGTGCAATATTCACTTAATAAACCCGGCCACGAACGTTGTCCACGCGAACGTGAGCTCCTTACTAAACTCTAGCACGCGTTACCGGTGTCACGGCGAGGCGAGGGGGACATTCGTGCAGAACTTGAGCGTCGAAAGATGCCACAGCAGAAGGCGGAATTGTTCGAACGGAACGCGGCAAATGGACCGTGCAGAGGTGCGTTAGAATGGGAGAAATAGGGGATTCGTGAAACGGGGTCAGGTTTGAACGAAATTACAACTGTGTAGGGTGCTTTGTCGAGCGAAAGTTGTACGAGAGAATTAAAAACGTTGAGATCGGAGAAATTAGATAGGAGAAGGAAACGAGGATACGGAATATCGTTGGAAATTTGTAGAAAGCGAAATTAGTAGATTCCAATATAACGTGGTTAACACTTTGAGTGCCAAACGTATTTCGACCAGTGTTTCACGCGATTCCTTTGACGCGTGTATGGCTAGTGTAGAGTCGAAAAAAAAAATTATGTTAATTTATAATATATTTTGTTATGTTTGTTATTACGTTATTATCTTCAAATGATTAGAAAAGAGATCGATATTAAAATACGAACAGAAACAGATGATAAAATTGTGCATGATGCAAGTCGAAGTGTAGAATCAGACAGTTTACGATGTTGAATCTTTGCTTAAAAGTGTAACTATGTAAATCCAACCGATATTCGGATATTCGGATGTTTGAAGAAAAAAAATGGAATATTCGAAATCCAGATTAGGAATAATCCGTGACGTCATTATCCAGATATTTGGGTATTCGATTATTCGTACAGTTTCAGCCCTGATATGTATTCACTACATATTTCTTTCGATCTTCTTCGATCTTTGATCAAATTAAAAGATAGTCGTACACGTATGCCTAGACTGCTCTTCCGAGAATCACTATAATTTGTAATAATTTTGTTTCGCATAAAGTATCATTGTATTAAAAAATTAGGTCTGACTACTTGTATTCAATATAATTATAAACAACTATTAAAATTGTTTCCACGTATTTGAACGACGAACTATCCCCGAGAATTTAGATACATACGTGACAGTCAAACTGTTAATACGTTACGCGTTGTAGGAATTTACGTTATAGGAATTCGCGTTACGCAGAAGTTCACTGTATCGCAGCATTATTATGTTTGCAGGCAATTACCGTGTTAAACGGAATGTGTAAATCCTTTACGGCATATTAAAATTGTTCATCCGTTTCGCCAATGAACGCGTTTAAACTGATTGCACAAATTAGCACGTTTGATTTATGAATCGCATAAAATCCGTATTTGACGAGCAGAAAGTAAACAAAAATAACCGACGCGGATTATTTCACGAATCGTCGGATCGATCTAAAACAGCTGGAATTCTCAATATGATTATTCCACGAATGAATGACCATTCAATACATTTATTCTTTCCTTTCTTGTATTTTAAAAAAGGCAACCTAAACGAAAATTAGTTTGAACTTTTAAATATAACAACGCGTATTCTACTTCGAACGTTTTATGTATCTTCATATGTTATTTATATCTTAACATTTCATACATAGTTAAACTTTTCAAATATGCATAAAAATCCGCTGTCCATTCGTTATTCTAGCAGCGCAGCGTTACCACTATATTTGCCATGGAATTCGCATTTCTTTTCACTGAAAGAATACTTCCCGATTTGTTTTATATTTACAGTCACTTGCAAAAATCTACGTATACCTTTAAATTTAAGATACAACTGAGATTCCTTCTACGCTGTATTCCTTTACACGATTCCAATCAACGCGATTTATTCACAGTCACATGATTATTCTGTCTTCGCTTTGCCTTAACTTATTTTAATTTCTTTGAACATCACTTTACCACTTACTCATTTTTCCATTACTTCGTTGCACTTATTATACGTATCATGTTTATCCAATAATGCGTACATACACGCATCTACTATATTTGTAAAGCGAAATGCTTCGGTGAATACATTTCTACGCTTTAAATTACTTTATACATCGTTTGCGTTTTTTAACTCAAGCTTCACACTTTCTGGCCAATCAATATTTGCTTGCCTTTTTTACACGGTAACTCTTTCATCGTGTAAAAGGAATCCCAGGTGTATCTAAACAAAAAAGTACAAGTGAAAAAACACTCAAGACTTACGACGCTTTGCTTTACATCCACAGAATCACGCAACCTTATTTCCCATTTCCAATATTTCCTCTTCCTTTCTCTAAACACTGACCCGTATCTCAACATATTACCCGACGTTTGCATTTAATAAATGTCCGCACCGTGTATTTCGTAAAATACCACAGAATCGAACCGCAGCGCAAATATGCCCAAGCTTTCCACTTTGAGGGAGAAAAAAAGGGGGAATTCGAATGCTTCTCGAGTGTAGCCCGGATAAGAAAAGGAAGAAAATGTATGTATATGACGACAGGCAAACAGAGCGAGGATGAAACTGTGGGTTGGTTCGGGGGGGAAAGACGGACAGAAGACACCGAGGACAAGAACGGTCCATTCTCCGTAGCTATTTGCTAAATACGCTGTTCAATTATTCATGTGTCAACGCTGCTTCGCCTCTCCGTGCACGTTTGCGGCTTATCGTTGGACGTCTACCAATCTGGCTGCTTCCAACTCGAGGAATACTTCCACCCATTTGTCGAGATATCCGCGATTTTCTTCCCGTGTACCCCTGCGGCCGCGTCCTTTTTTTCCCCTCCGTCGCGTATTTCGTGCAAAATCTGCCTTGTGGCTTTCGCTTCCTACACGGTATTTGCATTAGGCATCCATTTCTTATCGCGTTCGCGTGATCCTTAAAATGTGCGACGTTGAAGCTCGCCTATTACACTATTGCATCGATGATTCGAAGTTATTCTTGCATTTTTGTTGTTATTGATCCATTGTTATAGACAATTGGAAGATTGGATAACGCGTTTTTCTCCTTTTGGTCTTTAGACGAAGTGCCTGTTGTTTGACAGGGAAAACCAAGGACAACTCGCGTATATTTATTTCCTCCAAGGTTTAACCAGACAAATGTCACAGCGGCTATTGTTAGCTACACGCATCAAGCGTTTTATCCTATCCGCTGCACGTTGAGCGTCGCAGTAGTACCAGTACATCGAATATTTCATTGCGCTTGCTGGACAAACGTTCCGGTATTACGTTCAGCGCGAGGATTTAATCGAAACGTTTCGAATTTTTATTTACAAGTTTCCACGACCGTTTGTTTTCCATTGTCACGGGGCCGCCGTTTCCAAGCAAAATATATAGTATCTACCGAACAATTTTCTTCCATCGTATCCGTTCGCGCGCGCGCGCGCGCGTTTATTTGTTAGCCGTAAAATGTATCACGAAAAAAAAGAAAAAAAGACTATACTCTCTAACTCGCTTCAAGCAGCATTCCTACCAATTAAAATCGGAAATAACGTCTAGAAGCTTTCGATAACTCTTTGCTGTACGTGGAAAGAAATTTTGTTGTTCGTTCATCTTTCCCCGGGAACTGAAAATACCATCGGATCGATCGGATCTCGAAGTTTCGACGTTTTGCCCCGCACGGAGAACGGTAAACATCGTATCCAGCGAGTAGTCGGTAAACAAGAGACGGATACAGAGAGGATTTCTTCGTGGCACGCGACTCGAGTGCGAATAACGGACGATATTTATTCCCCGATCACGCCGCGTACTTTTTACGCCTGTCTGCGTGGTCTCCGCTGACTGCGAAGTCATTCTTCTCCCCCCCCCCCCCCCTCCCCACCGGAAAGTGCTCAAGGGAGTTTCCAAACTTCTTTGCCCTCACTTCCGTTTGCGCCAGACGTACCACGTGCCCGAGGACTCGTTTCTTGTTTATGCAGCACGATGCAATTAAGGAGAATGGAATTGTTAACGGAGCCCGAGCCGAGTCGCCTATTGTCCCTGCGACCTAAGCGGCTCGTAAATCATTCGCGTGCTACTCGCTGGAACGGCTGCTTCGAAAAATATATCACTCGAGTGGCGGCCGGCTGAAACTTTTCGGTCTCTCGTTGCATTTTAGACTATTGACAAAAAATGGAAATAAAGTTCATTCGCGACGACATATTTATATATATATACGTACTGGGAGACGATTAGTAGGCCCCTTATTGACAATGGGTGAATAATAACACACAAGTCTTTTATATTTTATACTATGTGTAGGCTAAAATCAGGAAAGGGAGATAAACCTTACGGGGGTTTATAACAGCCGGCATGGGTAACGGTCGAGCCGACCGGAACGGTGACCAGGTTTATGAGGTGGTCGAATCCTTAGCGACTTGAGGAAGGAAATTTTAGCCACCTCATAGATCCTGGCACCTACGGAAAATCACGGGGGAACGGCTCCTAGGGGAGGGTGCCCCACCATAGTTCGAGGCCGTAGGCGGGTTAAGAAAATCCACTGATTGGTGGAGAGGAAGAACGTCCGCCTTGCGAAGGACGCTTTGAAAAGCCGGATACGC
Source organism: Eucera pruinosa (assembly GCA_028830335.1). Lineage (NCBI taxonomy): Eukaryota > Metazoa > Arthropoda > Insecta > Hymenoptera > Apidae > Eucera > Eucera pruinosa. The sequence goes on from JAMYCR010000005.1 coordinate 15,739,485, forward strand.
AAAAATTAAGTTAGTGCTAAGACAGAGAGACTGTGTAGATCTGGCTTGTGTAAAACCCACGATCATCTCCGAATCCTACACGTCCATCCGCATCCTTTGGCCATTATCTTCCTACATATGTGACTTCATTATTTTACCGAGCGGAGGGACGTCTTGACCATTTCAATACTGAATAAGAAGCGAGGAGACGCTCAGACCCCGAAAGGAAATTTTGTATCCACTTAAGAAAAGAGAGACTATGTCTGCACCGTGTTTATTACCTTGGTCTTCACGGACAAACAGTCTCAGGCCCTTAGACCTGATGGCGCCAGTACGGTTTTCTTAGGAAGGCAATAGACAGTGTTTCTCATTGTCAGATTTAGTTTTGAAAACAATTATTTACTAATAATCCGACACTTCTCTTATAAATCCTACAGATCTCTATAATAATAATTCAACCGGTAAACAAAATGATGCTTTTAACTTTTTCTTTTCTTTTTTTTGTTTGGATTTAACGTCGCATCGATTGCACGCGACAGGTTCTACGTAGTTGTTGTTTTTTAGATTACTCTGTTAAATTTTGTAATATAATCTGGTGTCCCTCGGATAGTTCAAAGCGTTCTTGACGCGGTTCTCTGAAGTTAGTAATGTTTCTGGATGGAATCCATATTTTCTTTCTTTCTTTTACTTCGTATGTTTCTGCAAGATTGATACCACCTGGTGTCAAGTTTACCGAATTGTAAACTTGAAGAATTAAGATGATTTAAATGATATTAAGATTTATATGATAGACGTATATGATATTAAGATTTGCGAGAATCGAACATCCTTACTGTTAACTCGTTCGAAGGCGTATCAGTAATGAAATCACTTTCCCGGTAAATTCCCGAAGCCTTGCTCCGTCTCTGTTTACGTCGGCAAAATTCGAGAACCAGAAAGCTCTTCGAGTTACGAGGCTCGAGTCGACCAACTTTACCGCCTGTGATGCTCTTTGACGTATTAGGGAATTAATGCGTAAGGAGTTTGCGAATCTTCCTTGAGTGCGTCCTAAGTGGTATCAGTTTATTTGTATATCGGTATGCAGCTGTATCAACGATCGCTACTGTTCCCTTTGATCATTCGAGGCACTCGTTAAAGTTTAAAGGTTGCTAATTGTTTCTGCCCACAAGCCTTTAAGCTAGAGTAATTTACACTTCTATACGCACAGAGGCTAAGAGACTTTTGCAATTAGGCCAACCAAAGGCAACACGCAACTTGTTTATTCACACCCATACACGAACTACGCAAACTGTTGGGAAATCACCTGCTCCTATAAATCTCTTGGTAATTTCCCTAAATTTCCACCAGCACGAGTCTTTGATAATGCTTTTGATTGAGTATAATTCTCGGGAGGATCTTTTATAGACTTCGAAGTCGCGTCGAAGCATCGAGGTGACGTTTATGAGAATTATGGCTGAGCTTGAAAAAATTGCTTCTCAAATTACGGATCGCGAAACGTTGTTACGCGACGTGTTTTGTCGATCGAGTCGACGGTTCGTTAAAGAAGCTTCACTTGTAAAGTACAACGCGATACGTGGCGATAGCCATTTTTTAATAAATGCGATACAAGGCAGAACATGCCCTTCTTCAATGCAGTTTAAGATATACCTAACGGATACCTATTCAATAAATTTTTCTGACAAGGGAAGTTTGGGAACCGGGAAATTAAAAAAAAATATAAAACTTCGTGTACAAGTAGAGTAAGTCGTCCATAACACATACCTATTTTCCGTTCGTGTCATATTACTCTACTTGTACACGCAGCTTCATATTTCTTTGAATTTCCGGGTTTCCAAACTTCCCTTGTGACTGAAACAAGGAGCAAAGAGAAAATGGTTAATCGGAGAATAAAAGAATTGCCATAAAGTTAATTGAACGAAAGAAATAATAATGAATGTCGAATCTTATATCAAAAATATTTGATGTATTATAATATTTGGGGATGAGTTCACTTAGGGTCGTCGCTCACTAATCAGCAGAACGCAAGCGCGAAATTAGATCGAGATCGACACTTTTACACCTGTCGCTTATTTATCAAAACAACATCGAAACGAAAATGTTCAGCTCTCCGCGTAACAGCGATGTAAAGTATCAAAAACGCAATTGGCGTTACAAATATGGCGAAATTCACGATCAAGGAAATTGCTATAGTAAAATTACCACTCGATGAGGAGGAATATAGTAGAGAAAGGGATAAAAGATATTGAGTACGCGAAACTGTAAAATTATAACAGAGACGGGGTGAATTTTATATATTTATAGACAATTATAAATATACTTATAATGCTAATCGTGTTTTTGGTATGTCGATTTGCTGTTAGGTGGACAACTGAACGTTGAAGCATTTAAAACAAATGAATAGAATAATACAGAATATTATTTTAGTAGGAACGTCAAGTTACAAGAATTCTAATTAAATTTTGGAACTTTTTGGCGCGACAACTTTTCACAAATAATTTTCAATAAACTAGAAGAAAGTAGATTACTTATCGTGTATCACTTTAAACGATGAAACACTTCAATTTGACGAATAAAATTACACAGGATATCATTTTACTAGGAACTTCGAATTCTAGGAAATATAATTAACTTTGGAAACTTCCTAATAGGACAACATTTTCCAAATAATTTTAAATCAACTTCATTTAATATTTCGTTGTAACGTCAAGCGAAACTTTAATCTCTGGGATCTTTAAATGAAATGAGGAACAATTTTAGTGGAAAACACCAAGTTCTAGAAATGCCAAGTAAATTATTGAGCACCTCGATATAATAACTTCTTTGATATAATTATAAATAAACTTAATTTAACGTTCCCATCTCATTAAGTGGAATTTTAATCTCCGAGACGCTTAAAACGATCCTTAAAGCGTTTTACTAGGATCGTTAAACTTTTTAAATTTTAATTAAATTTTGAAGCTTCTCGATGCGATGCTTTCTTTGAAATAATTTCACGTAAACTGAGCTTAATAAATTTCTGGCTCGCCAACAGTAATGAAAACAATCGAAAGGGTTTTGATACATTTCAGTCACAGTGTAGAGTTCTGTTAAAAATAGCATAAAAATATCAGTGTAATACAAAATCAATAGGGCGTATATATACGCCTCTCGTATTCAAAGGGTTAAAAGTAGTGCACGTTAATTTTTCCCATGTATCGCGCAGCATATAAATGCGATCCTTTTAATCAAGCTTTTCGTAAAATTATAAAATTCCCGCGCTGTTGTCATCGGCAAATAATCAACGCAATAATAAATTCTTTTGGTAATTTCTCTTCAGGAGCAAATAAGCTACGTGCCCCAAAATACAAAATTTGTTAGACTCAAAGTTTAAATACTTATACATGTGAATGATGTTATTAGATTGTTGCACATGAAATGACCGATTTTATGTAGCTCAAAGTTTTGAAGTGATTCATTGAAAATACATAACAAAGTCTAATGTCCTTATTCCTGTCACTTAAAAAGTTGTGACTTAAATGGAAATGATCCTTACATATTTTAGCACGTTAGTTTGTATGATAGATAGAAGATAAGTCGTAACAATCATCGCCGTCACTGTGTTAAAGAAATGTCCATACTTTCTACTTTCAGTACATTAGTCGTGTTTTAATGCTCGAACGACACATTCACCTCTTAATATTTAATTTTAAATATTAAATATAAACATACACGCAATGTCCATAATGAACTTAACGACAAAAGTTAAAAAACAAAGTAATCATTTTTAAATTTCTGTATATTCTTCATCTTTTGAAATGAATAGCTTAGAATAAAAAATATACATAAAAAGGTAACGTTACATATGCCAATAAACAATAAGTTATCCTATTTTTAATTCTAATCTATATACTTCAGAAACTAAAGAGTACACAAAAATATGGAAATGATTACTTTGTTTCTTAACTTTTGTCGGTAAGTGTATGTGTCCTTAAGATGAATACAAATATATTGAATTCCGTGTTACGCTTAAAAACCACTTTATTCGACGTTCAAAATATAGTTCATTCGATCCGAAATATTTATCTAATCAACTGTACTATAATACCAACGGTAATAACCTGCAAAGTTGGCAGATTAAAGTAGGCGTCTGACTAATCGTTGACCTTTACTACTTACACTACTCGTTTCAAGACAAGCTTCACATCTTTATGCTATTTACGCTTCACTGTAGCCACTTTATTTATCTTATGAAATATAACGTATTAACATACGATGTAATATAATACAAGTCCATGTGTTGTTACATAAAATCCACATTTATTATTGAACTTTCGTTAGTCTCCATTTTTCATACATTCATTCGCTGTTGAAGAAAATAATTATAGGGACGATTATAAGGACAATGACAATAATTGAGACATCTACCCTAATCGACATTCCACTGTACAATGATCTACTATTTCTGATGGATAAGAAACAGGCGTGAAAGTGTCGATACCTATACGAAATCGTGTTTGCGTTGCGCTGATAAACGAGCGATCACCTTTAAATCGCCAAGCCCAGAATTCCGCTAAAGGAAACACGGTGAGCGAGTAAATGAAAGAACGATGAATTGATACGAACTCTAGACCTGTCGGTGCTTCTATTTTTCAGCTTTTAATTCCCGTGCTCGAGACCACTGGGGGAAAATCAAGAACCGCCGCGGCTAATTCCCTTACGGCCTCGTCGAAGCCACGCTTTTCAATCTGCTAATTGAATTTGTTAATTGAAACACGATTAAACTCAACATGTCTGAGAAGAACGATCGGCGTTGTATCTGGAAACGAGAGCTCCTCGAATGATATGAGTATCTATCGTGGGACTTGGTGTTTTCTTTTAATTATCCGCTCGAAAACGCTTCGAGATTCAATGATTCTTCCTAGTTTCTTCAATCATTCTTACGTATTGCCATTGTACACAATTTTATAAGATTCCTTCTGATACTTCATGATAAAAGTTTGTCATAGACATTTTTTTTTCGGACCTCCTTTACAAAGTTTCTGCATCGATTTTTGATATGAAATAAACGTATTGTGCAATGTTAACCGTTTACAGACGAGCGTTGGCGAATAGTCGCCGAAACATTATCGATTTTATCGATAGATGTCGATTCACAAAGCAAGAAATTTGGATTAGTGGCGATAATAGGCACTTTTGATAATAATTGAGCGATAATTCGTTAAGTGTTATTAAATTCTGTACCATAATGGATTCGAAGCTGTGACGTGAAATATCAGGACTACAATTGCTGTTATAAATATACTGAAATTCATGATTCACCATTCAGATAAACTTCGTCTTTGAAGTACCACTTTTTTTTTTTTGAAACTCTCTTTTACAATTTCTAGTAGTATTCGACAAATAGAGGTGAAATTTATCGGTTCATCTGAGTTTATCAATTCGTTTGTTCATAATTATAATAATATCCGGAAAAATATCCGAAGTTGTGCATTGATTTTCCATAGATATATGACAGACGTTTGTCGTGCACAAATAAAGATACAACAATGATGATAATAGAGAATTATAGAACGTACGTACGGCGTTAATGTAATTGTACAGAGAAAGGCCGTCGTCCCAAGGTTCTTCCTTCTCGCAGGATAAATTGGCAGGCCTCAAATCGTGGCTGCGATCCAGCGCTGCTAAACCGTGCGCGAAAACCTGCACACTGTCGTACACCAAAGCTGGTTCTGCCTGAAACATACGTTTTCCCTTGTGTGAAAAATTAACCATTCTAAAACTTGTCGATCGCTTTTCTAATTAAACTCAAAGCTAAACGATGCCTATATCTCTTTGTTTATATTTTTCTTCCAGCTTCGAGTTGATTTATATTACAAGTTCAAATATGAAAAAAAAACGGAGAATAAATGATACTTCAACTTTAGAGTGTTGCCAATTTTTTAATAATTGTGTTTAGTTCGGGGCTATAACTGTATCTCTAGTAAGCAGAACGCATTTTGATCGGAAACAGTCTGTACGTGTTGTTACCGAACTCCTACATTTCTCATTATTTTCTGCCAAAAAAATTTGTGCGTATTCCCAAAACATGAATAACAAAGAGAGTGAAACAATTGTATTGAAAAGTCTCAAGGTTTTTTTGTAAAAAAATCGCAAAGAATGCCTATATTGCCGCCGCGTTTACTGGAAGACCAAACATTGCTTTTCTTCTTTCGCCCGTAATTAAACCGCCAATATTCCACGGCTATTAAAATTGGCACCATCAGAAGCCCCAATTCTTCCCCTTTAAACTCGTGTTTGTTTCATTCAAATCGGACCATCCGTTTCGGAAATATCGCCGTTCGTATTTTTGAGCGCGCGCTATGTCTGTTCGTCGTGCGCTCGGATCTCTCGCTCGCTCGCACTCTTCGCTTTCTCACTCTTACGCTCGGATCTTTCGCTCCCGCGCGAACCCGGACCTTCCCCAATCGCGTCACGTGCGCGCTGGTCAGCGCAAGCCACTGACTCAGTCCTTTTTCGCTACTACTGCTCGTGCGTACGCGTTTCCAGGAACTGAACTGGGTCACGCGCCGCGACGTTTTCCTGGAATTTCGAACCCTATTCGGTTTCTTGCGCGCTACGCGCGGCCCGCTTCCGAGCCTTCTATCTCCGGAACTAATCGTCGTATCGATTTGAAACAAAAAGCATTTTACAGGGGACTCTTCCAACTATCTTCTGCAGCGTCTTCAATGAAAAATCGGCATTTCTTCTGGGCGAATTTCGGGGTGAAAGTTGGACAAGTTATAATGGCATCTATTACTCACGAAGTGAATTTAAGTTTTGACTACCTTAGGCTGTTATACTTTTGGCAACCCACAATTAAACGCTCGTTTTAATTGAAATAATGCAGTATATTGTAACAATGAATAAACAATCGGTGTTATTAAAATATTAAGTTTGTAGCGAAGAGTATATAAATTCTGGTAGTCGTAAAACTGAACAAATATATATAGTCGGTAAAAATTATTTAACCGAATATAATCCTTCAGTGTTTGAATTACTCTCCCCTCAAATATGGAATATTATTAGGTGTACAAATTAATTCACTGCGTGTATGTTTCAAGTCTTTCACACTTTCATGAATAAATATGGGATTTTGTGAAAAGGCAGCGAATTAATTCGTACTTTTATTAAATTACAATTAATATTTGACCATTCCTTCTTTACATCCACTCTCTTATTTTTATACTTGCTTTTACCTTTCTCTCTTCTGTATTCGAATTATTTTCTATTTCACGGTTTCACATTGGCATTAACCTATAACTCTCACGTTAGTCTACTCATGTGCAAAGTAACTAGGTGTCTTAAATTTAATCTACTCGTCTCACGTTAAAAATTGTCCCGGTTTTTAAGTTACTTCTACTGCATTGAAAATTATCAGGCGCTAATAATAGAATAAAATAACACCAAAGATAATCATTCTAAATAGTAAGAGGCGTAAGAAATCTCTGCTTTTTTACACGGCTGGAATTTCAATTTGAAAATGATGTTTCCTATATAATGAGTGGTCTATCTTTAGCCAATGCTTTAACAATTTCGCTACTATGGACGAGTATATACACGTCTTCAAGAATTGAACTGGTATAATTTGTTAAAAGTATACGTATATTTTTTTCTATAACCCAATATAATTTCTCGGATCATTCGCACGCCAATATTACAACATTACACGTAGTTCTGCAAAGTATCCAAATATTCATACCTACGCCATTTTGATATTAAATAAATTTATCAATAGTTATCATTACCCACGCTTTTAGTTTTTAGTTTCAATGCGCCGGGTAGCGAAAGGATTAATCGTGTACGATATTTCCAAATGTTACACGGTTCAAACCACTCCGTAAAGTAAGGCGAGACATGCACTATGTCCTTTTGTAAACTTCGCACGACCGGTCAGCGTAAACGCAGAAAACCATTTTCCATTCCAACAGGCAAGGTTTTCGACGAGATACCGAGTTCCGGTTGCCCGATAGCAACGACTTCCGGTTCGTTCACGGTGCATACCTCGGAGTTACTTGAACTTTCCACCAACCTGGATAACTCCGGTTTTGTTGAGGATCGCGTGGCCAATCGGTTGGAAGCGTTCCATCTGCCGGAGAACTTCGGCCACCTTTGGTTCCTCCAGGTCCACCAAACGAAACGCGGTCATGTTCACGCTGTTATACTTGAAGTCCTCCAGATCGAACGTCTCTATGTCCTGAAAATTCGCAATTTTCTCTCGTCAATTCATCTTTCGTTCGCTGAAAAGTTCGAGTTTAACGTTCACCGTTTTAACGCCCTGTCGGATATAAAATATCGATATGTCGCGCGTAATTTACATTCCGGAAATATTAATCTTGTAGTTTCATAATGCAGCTGGAATTAATATTAGGGTAGATGTCGCAATTACCGTCAGTGTCCCTATAACCGACACTTGAATTATTTTATTTAATAGCAACGTAACGTATGAAGCATCGAAAGTAAAACAAATTTTCATACTAGATTTGGATGTGGGTTTACGTAACGATGCATAGACACCGTGTATTCGTTTACACTTAATATTTGAAACGAAATATTAGCAGGTAATTGTGGTGTTGAACATTAAAACGTGACCAATGTAATTCTAAAGTATGGGACGTGTCATAATACAGTGTGGCGGCTCTCCTGCACCCACCACTAGAGGGACATACGAAATAGGCTTTCTCGAAAGTACTCGCTCCAACTACCTCGTCCATATATATACCGCCTTTAACTTTTCTTCCAATATCCCAACGTCTAAGGCAGGGCCTGCTAGGTAGCCTTACTGATTAGTCCACTAGCAGGCCCAGGACGAAATGCAACACCCTTCCTTTTTCCTATCATATCCCCTCTCTACAGCTCCACAATAGTAAAGGCCATACGTTTACTGTGCATCTCTTGTATCTGTTACGCAAACCGAATCACTAACACAAGTAAAACGTGTTTCTATTTAAATGCCACCTTTTCAAGTGACAGTAATAGGGACATTGGACTTTGTCGTATATTTTCGATTACGTGGTAATTAATTGATTCTATTCAGCATATAAAAATATGGTCATAAATAAAAGAGATCTGTTGAACAACATTACGCTCCAAACTGGAACGATTTTTGGGTTGAATACGTTCTACTATAGTTAAATGAAGTTGCAGCAGTAATAGATACATCTACCCAATAATTTATTAGAAATGCAGCGCGTATTTGTTACACGTAAGCCGAAATTTGCTTCGCAACTGCTTCGCTGGTCGTTATAAGATAAAGGATTGATTTCGAATATCCGCGGTGGAATGGGAATTATGAATAATTAAACCGTGGTTCGCAGTTACGTAACTTCAACAATTTCGCTCGATTTTTCGAACACCGGCGGGCATCGCGCTGGCGGATAAACAATAAAAAGTGACTCTTCAATAAAGCGTTACTCGATACGTGATCGGGCACACTTTATTATAGTCAAACGGTACGATACAGAGCGTTCCACTCATTCCGGCGTTGCAAATAAATTCGCGTAAAATACTCTCTTAATAAAACACCGGTATCGCTATGATCGGAATCGTATTTTCCAACGTTGCACGAACGCAGCCGTTTCGAATGCTGTTAAACTTTGAAAATCGCCTCGTTGAAAATCGTCTCGTTCGAGAGCGGCCATTTCGAAGTACAGTGGAATTCCGTTTATGCGAACTCGTTAAGGGGACAAGTGGTTCGTGTAATCAAATAATTTATATAATTGGAGTCCGTCGGGTGTTTTTTCATCAATAGGCAGCGGTTTTAGGTTTCCTTACAGACGGGATCAAGTACATTGCAAGTATATTCAATCGAGAGATGGATTATCCCCGTTTATCAAGTAGATAAAATAAAAATGGAACAGAGTTCGTTAAATTGAGTATCGATAAGCGCGGTTCGGATAAATGGAATTCCACTGTGGATAGAGTTGAACAATGAACCGTTAGCGTCTCTGTCAAAGAGAATCTACGCATCATCACACCGCAAATTCGAAATGAGTCCGTTAAATTGAAGAAAAATGTTATCGCTGGCGGTGCAATTACCCCGGAGTTCCACGGAAGCCCAATTTTCACGGTCTTTCATCGGTGTTGACCGAGGCAGCTTTTTCCAGGCGCGAGTGGCCAGTCAGATATGATTTATAATTATTACGGAATGATGCATGGCCCCAGGGAGATCGTTAAAGTAAATAATGTGGAGCTAGATGAGGTCGACGACCCTCGTCGCGACGCGGAAGCCGACAGATAAAGCTGCTTTCCACCTCGCAGAAACTTCCCCTAACTCCGAACCATCCCTCTCCACTCGATTTTCGGCTCTTTTTCCCTGCTTCGACCGCGTTCCACTATCGCGATATCCTCCAACTACTCCTCGTTGCGCTAAGAACGTCCCGGGCAAGTGATTTATTCGCGAGACCGCTGGTTATGTTTATGTAACGCGTTCCCAAATCACTACGAAGGATTCCTGCTTCGGTGTTTCGCCGCGCGAGCGATAAGGGCGGCTCTCGGGAATTTAGAACGCGTAGCGTGGAGCACACTTATACACACGCGCGCGCGCGCGCACGAGGACGAGTTATTCGGGCATCGACGCGATGGATTTTGAAAAATGGGCGCATAATGCAGGCGGTGGATCCTTGGGTCGTTATATATACGCGCTTTGGAAGCGAGGCTCATTTGACTTTCATCGAATAGATACATTCCGGATTCCAACGAGTGTCAGCGGTTGCGATGATCAACGATTATTAAGGTAATACAGTGACACGCTATGCGAGACACGTGCAACATTAACGACACCCGCCATGATCGATCGACGGGTGAAATTGACGGACAATCCTTTGTCCCGTTGTCCCTGATCGCTGTGTCCTGTGTATTTGATCGCGAATTATTTCGGTCAACATTTGCCGCCTAATAAATGTCACAATTATCAGCCGGTTCCATTGTGTCCGATCGCATTAACCCACTTTGCCATGGAAACGTTATATCAGTGCTCCAATTCTGAACCATAATAGCTCTATATAGTAACAATAAACTAGGGCAGATGTACCGATTATTTGCCATTTTAATTTTATTCGACTATTTTAGAACTTATTTAACCTGAACGGATCGTTCCAGTTCGGAACAAAATATTGTTCAACATCTCTTTTTATTTGTGAACATTTTCTTATACATGTTGAATATAACGAATTAATTAACACGTGATTGGAAATGTACGACAAAGTCCAATGTCCCTGTCACTGTCATTTGAAGTGTAGTCATTTAAATAGAAACAATTTTTACATGACACATGATGTATAGTAAACGTATCGACTGTATTGAAATATGTATATATGACGCGTCACGTACTTTGTAATTACATTGGTCGCGTTTTAATGTTCAACAGCACGTTTACCTCCTAATATTTCTTTGTTTAAATATTAAGTGTAAACGAATATACGATGTCTATGCGTTGTTACGTAAACCGAATTCAAGATTTGGTATCAAAATTTGTTTATTTAACGATTCTTCGTACATTACTTTGCCATTAAATAAACGAATTGAAGTGTCGGTTAAAGGGACAATGACAATACGCGGGACATCTACCCTATAATAATAATTACAAGGATGATCGATCCTGTATCGATTTTCCAAAAATTTCGACTTTCCTAAACACCTAACATTTACAACGTACAATAAACGATTCAGATTTTCACACGTGCGAGCGGCGCGATATTCGAATGAACCTTTCGTGTGCAGCGCAACAAATTCAGGCATAGTTCGATGCCCGAATATTAATACGAGCAAATGGACATAAATACGACAGCGCGTAAATATTCTACTTAGTATTAAATACCTACAATATTAATACTCCGTGCAATGAATCCTCGAATATGCTTTATTAATGGCACACGGAAAACATTGCCGTATCTCATTAAACATCGAATATAGAAACGAACGTGCGACACGATTATTTGTAGCCATTAATCGTGTACGTTACGTGTATGCGCGAGTTAACCCTTAGAGCGGATTATATTGAAGCTTCCGCCGCGTTCCACGGGGAAATTCATTCGAGACGGCTGCTGATAGACAAACGTTTGCCGGTTAATTCGCGTCGATTCGTGTGCAATGGAGGAACGCGGTCGCACGATTTACAGCCCTGTCGTGTTCCTCGAATCGCGACGACCCACTGATCTCCCTTGTAAACGCGTACATTAACATAGAATTGACATCCACGCTTGACAAAGTGCGCGTTGCTGCGTCGACTTCGATCGAGGGATTCGTTGCAATTGGAGGAAGTCGAATTAAAGTAGAGAAAGTGGTCCAAATATGGCGTACCGCATTTATTTCGTAGACACCGAATCGTTTACGTATTTTATCTATCTACATGTTGTACGTATATTATTGCAATACAAATTGTAATAATTATGATAACACGTTAGCGTAGATTAAAATGTACGATAGGTTAATGCAACTTTAATATATCTATGTATAACATGTTAGCTTACTGATGCAGAATCGAAATATTCGTTGAACAAAATTACACTTCTTGTTAGGTGAATCTGACGAAAATAAGTATTCAGTTTATATTCGTTTCATCGTCATAGAAACGAACATTTTAATCGTTCATATTAACTCATTTCTCTCTTCATGCGCTTAAATCAATAATAGACTTAAACCAATTGTTTTATGAGTCGAATTCTTATTTTAATCCCATTTGCCTCGGTTCACTATAACAACAGCAATTTCTATGAAAATAGTTGCTACAAAAATGGCTATAATTTGGAAACGATGTTACATCGGCCGTATGTTTATACGAACTCTTTCTTCTTACTCGAATGCACTGAATTCACCCACGAAGTTATGCCCGCGCGTTTCAAAACACCCTGTATACGTATCTGTACTTTGATTCACATGTATTCAACTATACGCTCCAAATTTGACAGTTCAACGGTGGATCTTTCATCTGTAGAAGTCAGAGTATGTACGGAAATTGATTCGCGAATGGTACAGAAGCTCGTGAGTTTCAAAGCAGCGAAGCTAATCAACAGACGGGCGATTCGCGAGCTCTATTAAAGGAAGATTAATTAGAAGAGACATGTCTCCGATTCTCGTCAATGTTCGTACATACACGGCCGGGAAATTACTCGATATTCATATACTTACGAATGTGGTAAACATGTAGTGGTATCTGTAATCGTTCATCTGCAGCTGGAGAATCTGCAACGAGAATAAGAGGAGAAATTGAACGCGTGATTTATTAACAATGTTGCAAATGCAAATATTCCGGCTTTTCGAGGGTACCGTGTTTCCATTTCCTCTAACGGCGTTGAAAATATACGACAAGGATTGCAGAGTTGGGAGCAGATTGAAGTGCTTTAATTTTCAATGGAACGAGTCATGGAGAATATATTTAATCTACTCATTTCTTGCTTTTACTGCATTCGTTGTGTGTTTGGTATTTTCGCCGACGATGCCTCTCTTTATTTCGATGTTAATTTCGCGTCGATTGCTGCGTAATTACTAGCACTCATCGTTCGCGAAGCATTCTTCAAAGTGAAGATTGAATTGGTATAGTAGGTATATTATTTTGCTTAGGAAAGATGATTTCATTGAAAAAGTTAATTAACTTGTCAATCTCATTTGGCTCAATTTTGCCATTTAACGATGCACAGTTTAACTTACAGTTGCCGCGATGAAAATCATTTTATATTTTATGAATTTCCGCGCCACTTTTGTTACTCTGAAACATGGCCTGAAATATGTGAACAATTGAAATTTAAAGTCTCTACAGTCACTTATCGACTTACGACGGGGTTCGGTTGCGCAACTTCAGACGTAAGTCGAATTTCATACAAAAATAAATAATATAATTATAATAGACATACGTACATCAAAATTAATAGCTTTTCGTTCTGATTTTTAATTGTTAAATACATATAAGTAATTAATTATATATGCATACGATATATACTTGACGAAAACTATAAAAAAATTGATACAAACATGTTAATTTTTTTATGAAATTTTTTGTCGTAAGTGCGAATGGTCGTAACTCGAGAAGTTACTGTAGCTAGACTTTTGCGACGGATACTAAACGGGAATGACGAGTATACAGTCAGTTTTCATCATAAAGCATACACACGACACAGTCGTTTAAAAGTTTAAATAACTCTAAGAAGGCGAGTACTGGTTTACCGCAATTATCCACGCATTATCCTTCCATTTTTCATCCCCTTAATCCGTCACATCAAAATCCGGCTTTAGAATCAGGAAACATTCAGAGGAATGAAAACGTGCACGGATTCCATCAAGAAAGGGGGACAGTAGATTATGGCGAGGAAAATGGAGGAACGAAAGGAAAACAAGCAAGACGGAGAGTTGAGCGTACAAAGAGAGGATAAGGAGGCGCAGTTGGTTGGAGCAGAGAGGATTGCACGAAAGCCGGGACGTTTTTTGATTACTCAAGCAACGAAGGGATATCCGTAGGAATCCCCGCGAGACGGGGCATGCAAATAATCGGTTTCCTTCGACCACGTTTCAACCAAGATTGGCTGCTACTCATAGGCAAAGAGGTCCGGAATCGAAGGTCCCAATCAACCTCAAACCAGTAACTGACTACAGGATAGATATTCATTCATAGGAAGCATCATAATTGTTGATATACTGATATATTGCTGTATTGATATATGGATATATTGATACATTGGTATATTGATATATTGATATAATGATGAATTGATATATTGATATATTGATATATTGACATGCTGATATGTCGATATGGTGATATGTTGATATATTGATATATTAATGTATCGATATATATTGATATATTCACATATTGATGTATTGATATATTGATACATTGGTATATTGATATATTGATATAATGATGAATTGATATATTGATATATTGACATGTTGATATGTAGATATGGTGATATGTTGATATATTGATATATTAATGTATCGATATATATTGATATATTCACATATTGATACATTGGTATATTGATATATTGATATAATGATGAATTGATATATTGATATATTGATATATTGACATGTTGATATATTGATATGTCGATATGTAGATATGGTGATATGTTGATATATTGATATATTGATGTATCGATATATATTGATATATTCACATATTGATGTATTGATATATTGATGTATTGATATATTGATGTATTGATATATTGATGTATTGATGTATTGATATATTGATATATTGATATATTGATACATTGGTATATTGATATATTGATATAATGATGAATTGATATGTTGATATATTGATATGTTGATATTTTGATATGTTCATATGTCGATATGTTGATATGTTGATATATTGATCAAAACCACAACTATTATTTTGTAGCAATTACTGTCGGCTTCTATTGATGCAAAAATATGAATACATATGAAAATTCATTCCACCCCTCTCCGACTCTTTAACTACGTGTATTCACGTACAATGCACACTTATATTTTAGGAAACCTGAGCAATTACAATGTTCGATGCGGAGTTGTCTTATTCTACTCTAAACTAATAATGTGAAAACTAATAGAAATGCTTCGTCGACGTAGAAACTGTCATCTATCCTATCCGTTCCCTGTGATAATGAAAGAAGCAAGAGGAGTGAAGTGCAATTAAAATTGAAAAAAAAAAGTTGAAGAATTTTTGGTTTCATCGCGGCCACGTCGGTGAGACGACAATTTTCTCGCGATTCAAGGCCAGATATGAAAAGATTCATAGCTTTTTTAATGCAAAAAGACTTCGTATCGAGTCTGATTCTTCTGATTTGGATATATAACGCGGATGCGATGACCTGCTGATATAGGGATCTCCGTTTAAACGAATAATCCTTGGGTTTAATATTCCGCAAGCGGAACTCGTTTCTCCCAGGGAAATGAATTTCTTTTTCCTCACCTTCGCCCGCAGACCGCTGATACGATTCACGTTCCGATCATTACGATACTCCGACGCGTCGTTTGCATGATTATCCACCGCAGCTAACACCGTGGGAATTCAATTAACCCGTGGCTGCTTCGGGAAAACATCGATCGCGATAAGCCCACATGAATTACTATCGTTTACGGACCTCCGAATATACGCTCGCGTTCCTGTTTCCTCTTCTTTTGGCCATTCTCTTTCATGTTTCTCCTACACAATTACTATTACGCTCGTTGTTTATAACATTGAGCTGTTCGAGGCATGGAAACACAATCGTTATTAAATCGAATTTTTCTGCGTATTACGTTGTTCGTAAAGTTAGTAGCGATATTCGAAAATCGTTCGATGCCACTAGCAATTAACATTCCATTGAATATCTTTGCATGCTTTTTTGGCGATTATACAACGGCACAATATAGCATAGCGATAGAACGGGTACAATTAAAATACGGGAGAATGAAATTAGGAAGTTTTGTAATTGTAAGGAAGTTTTCGTCTTTTTCGAAAACGAATCTTTCTATTAAATAATTTAATTTAGCTTTACTAATGTAATTCAACTATAGTATGTATGTCATTTTTTCCAACCACTAATGTATTTAATTTCTGGTCATTGTTACGATTTTACAAACATTGCATTGTGCTATAAGATATATAAGACATTATAATAAGATTGCATTGGATATAATAAACTTTACTGCCTCTTTACCGAAGTAATTACTTCCGTCGATCTTTCTTTTAACCAACCCTGGACACTGTTTCTTAATTATCAGGTTCAAGTGGTTCAACTGCGAACAGTATTTGTTCGAGTTAACGATATTATCACTTAACAAAGGCTCGTTAAGATAATTCCTTTGCAATCCCACTAATTGCGCAACAGAACTTAGTATTATCAAAAACGCAACGAACTTTCCGTGCAACTCGCAGAGCTTAAAATTGCCTAGCTAATTGCTCGACGAATAATTAAATTCGTTCTAAAACATTTCACGTAATTTTAAGTAGACGAAACCTTTATTAAATGGCTGTGCAATAAATACCGTTTCTCGATAAGCTGCGAGTCATTTTGAAATCGTAATCTTCGATAATTGAATTGCGTCACGATCATATTGATATATTATGATTGACATTATATCAACTCTATATCAACTTAATTACTGTTTCATATTAATTTAATTGACATTTATATCGAATTAACTCTTTCAGGCACGAAGTGCAAGGATTATTTTAACACACTATTGCCACCGAATTAAATGCATAAAAATCAGCTGTCTGCTTACATCGCAATCTTTAACCCCGAAGAAGATAGAAATAATACGTAAACCAAATTAATATTCCAACAATAATTCTAATAGTTTCTCTACGAAAAGCAACCCCTAAATACCACCGTTTCCCAGCATCGCATTAATTATGTACCTTTGAAACTGCGTGTTATTATATATGCGTTCGTCTTGTGGAGCTGTAGAGAGGGGATATGATAGGAAAAAGGAAGGGTGTTTGCGTTTCGTCCTGGGCCTGCTAGTGGACTCATCAGTGCGGCTACCTAGCAGGCCCTGCCTTAGACGTTGGGATATTGGAAGGAAGGTTAAAGGCGGTATATATATGGACGAGGTAGTTGGAGCGAGTACTTTCGAGAAAGTCCTATTTCATATGTCCCTCTAGTGGTGGGTGCAGGAGAGCCACCACCACCCTGTAGACTGGGAATAGAATAGGTCCACAGTAGTCCACCGCTTGTCGTACGAGGCGACTAAAGGGGAGCCGCTGAAAGATTCGCAGGTAGCCAAGGCTGGGGCAGGAGGCTACCATTGCACAGCGAGCCTAGGGAAGGGACGCCGCCGATCGCAACGTGACCGTGCGACGTCGTACTCACGCGTAGAGATTCAGGGGCGAAGATCTTCAATCCACGCCCCTGGGAAAGAAGCTTCGACAGTCCTCAACTGTCTTTGAGGCTACGAAAAGAGGGCACCGGAGCCATCTTAGAGTTCCCGGGGCTCCCAATAATTTTCGAGGGAGGGCGATCACCGTTGGGGTTTTAGTCGGTAAGAATCCGATACCCTCCTGGGTCAGGGCCCCACTGGCCCCGGATGTCTTTTGAAGATTTCCCCAACGTCACAAAAAAAAAAAAAGAAAAAAAAAAAGGAGAGCCACCACAGTCTATATACCAAGTTAAACTGCAACGCGGACTTTCCAAAATTATTATTATTTTTGTCTCGTTGTAGATATCAAAGGATTTACGCCCGTTAGCAAAGCGGATAAGTTGAACAAATTAAATCAGCCGACTAAACCACTCGCAATGATCGTTTTACTCGGGACCTCGTAAAAGCCACGCGTGGATTTTTGTCTCGTTACCGCGGTTAAAACGGATCCACCATTCGACGGCGCGTCGTCGAGGACAGCTTCGAAAAAACGTCGAATCCACGCGAAACGGTTCACGGTGCAGTGCAATTTCCGCCACGCCGATGCTTCCGTGGATTATGCAAATTTTCTCTGTCCGCGGCGCGTAACGCTCGCGTACAAAGGGAGGAGGGGAACTCGTGGAAAACACCGGCGTCTCGGTCTGGACGGCTCGTCAATGGTTGCGGCAGCAATCTGCTCGGGAATATCGTCCCACGATTTCGCTGACCGGCTACGAAAGCTCGCACAAAACGGCTATGGCCGATATGTGTACGTCATCGTTGGACGAACGAACGCGATGAAACTCGCACGCGCCGTTTCACCGATGGCTTGAAACCGCGGCGATTTCGGTTTACAGGATTTTGATTGCGGAGTCGAAAAAAAAAAAATGACGAGTGTTCGCTTTGTCGGAGATTTCGCAGGTTGCTCGTTTCGTTTCCGTGCGATTTGCTGTTATTCTCCTTTTTTCTTTTTTTCGATTTTCACTTTTATCCACCCCCTGTTCCCGTTGTACCGTACACGCGCTTTGCGGAAACTTTTCGGCGCGAGTTTTCCATTGTGCGACGAATTTTCCAGCTGGTAAGAGATTTCTCCGTGAACCGAATTAGCGTGAAAATATGCTACGATAGTGACGCGTTATTTGTTTCGTTTCGCGATTTCGCGTTGTTTCGTCGTTATCAATATTTGCGAAGCTTTACGTGGTCGCTATGCTATTTTTTGAGATACATGGATTTGAAATAAAAGTAGAAGCACTTAGTGTTTATTAATGTATGTAATACTATACTTTTATGCTATTGTAAATTCTAAGCTGTGAATCTTAGACGCGAAAGGATACAGAAAAATTCGTAAATGACTACTTTGTTTCTTAACTTTTGTCAGTAAGTGTATTTGCGCGCTTTCACATTGCGAGTGAATAATGGTAGCTGTGGACAGGTTAAATTATTTGCACCGGGTAAAGTTATGCGAAATATTAGATAGAAATGGAGGATGTTGATAGAGATGCAAGCAGCGATTCTGATAGCGGTGAAAAGGTAATTGGAGCCTTAAAAGCAAGACGTATTATTCCGACAACTTCTGATAGTGGATATAGAAAGCCACCGAAGTGCGAGTGATTTTCGGTGGAAAGAAATAAAATGATGGTTGTGTAAATAAAAATATTACATATGTTACTAGATAAAAGGTTTATCAACGTATATATATATTATTATTAACGTTTATTATTAATAAACGTTATAATAAAATTATTATTAACGTATATTATTAGTATCGTTTTCGAGACTTCATTCATGTTACAAAATTATTTTTTTCTTTGTCTTTTTCTCTTTCTATTACAAAGCACTGAATTTTTCATAAAGTAATCGACACATAATGTACCATATGAATTTATATCTTCATTTCTATCCTTTACAAATCGCCTCTTGAAATATTATTGTACTTATAGAACATTTGGTGATAAGGGTATATTTTGCATTTTATTGTACCACGCAAATGAGTTCACGTTCAGCTCTGCTTCTTCTGTCAAGTATCGTGGAAAATGTTTAACGTGAACGGTGCAATTGCTTTACTCCGGTTAAAAAAATTCCCCTGCGCGTAGTGGTTCTTTAAAACGTAGAATGTGTAGCGATGGTGATGTTAAGAGAACGGAATTTTGCTTATAAATGTAGAGGAAGAAGGAACTCATGAATCCCGCGCAATTGTAGCAGACTGCAAAACGATGAGTAACCACGGAAGTAATGGCTTTTTAAAGCGGCAAAAACAGAATTTTATATAAAGGCTGAAAGTATTCCGACGCGCTAAGTTGCCTTAATATATTCGCTGAAAAATTGAGCATTTTCGCGAAAGCTTCCCGGCGGACATGCGATAAAAAATTCCATCAACTCTCTGCAACTAAACGCTCTTCCGTTTGCCGAATGAAAGGGCAAAACGTTGCAATGCAACGACACGTGTTATCAATTGCCAGCAACGACGGGTACACGTGCCAATAGAATGCCATAACAACGTTTATTTGATCGGCCAACGTTTTGCAACAATGTTTTGTGCACTAGGCAATAAGATTTCGGCCCACGGCGATGATATCAACGTAGCTAAAAACGCTAATGTTTTTGCGACGCAAAGTGTTATTGTACAACTATGAAACCTAATATAGTTTCAACTGTACAACCTAATAAGGCGGGAGTAACTATGACTCTCTTAAGGCGAGGTCGTTTGAGGTGTCGGGGACCCTGTCTTCCTAGTATCCGAGATCAGCAGTCGTTTGAGGTGTCGGGAAGGCCTGCCTTCCTAGTATCCGAGACTAGGGATCGTTTGAGGTGTCGGGAAGGCCTGCCTTCCTAGTATCCGAGACTAGGGATCGTTTGAGGTGTCGGGAAGCTCGCGTCCCTAGTATCCGAGACCAGACCTTATGCAGATCTAGTTTAGTAAGTGGACACCTCTTCGTGGTTCACGCCACAAGTACCTTCTTCGGAAGAGAAACTAAGATCCACCGCTGCGACTGCTAAAACAGCACTGCCACGAGTCGGCGTCGTTGACCAAATGGCTCTTATGTGGCAAACCCCATTGCGGCATCGCGGGACAGCGCGCATTAGCGTACTGGTGCTCAAAATGGACGGCCCAGCAGCGAAAGCTTCTGACGCCAAACTCACACGTGGCGACACGTATGCCCGCTAGAGACTGAGTCTTGCACTTGCAACCTTACCTCCACGTGGTCCCCGCTGGGCAACGGTGCACATGTGTAACTGGCTTGCTGGTTACACAGGTGTAGCGGCTAAAAGGTTCGCCTCCCGAAAGGGACAGTTTACCCTTCTGATGATCCTTCAGCGGTGAAGGAGGGGTTTTCCCAAGCCCGCCGTCCATAACATCTACGGACGTGACCCTTGAAAGTGCTGATACGCACCCTTCCATCGCTGGTATAGGCTAAAGCCTCGGAACAGCAAATCTTGGGGCCTTGTGCCGCCTAGAAGCTTATGAAGACAATAATTCTGTACAACCTAATAGGGACAGAATTATTGTCTTCTTAAGCTTCTAGGCGGCACTATAATTCTGTACAACCTAATACTCAACACAGAGTAACATTAGTTAACAAAAATGTCCCCATAAGTGAAAATGCTTCGAGAAATGATACAATTATTGTGAAATGAAATTCAATTTACGCGAAGCGAAAATCTCGGGGTATCAATGCTACAACGCATCAAATTAATCCCTTGACACACAAATAATTTATTGCCCACGTATGCTACTGTTTGTTGATCACTGTTTTCACATCATATAAAGTACAAACCACATGGATACCGTAGACAATTATTTTACAACTCCCAATCTTGTGAAGCAAAGCTAAGATTAAAGTTCAAATTGAATTTTACTCTCAATATTATTCGTTTCTGTTGAATGTGTGCACGAATTCATAGCAATGTGTAACTCGTTATTGTAAGCCAAGGGGTTAATCATATGTGAACGTAGAAATATTAGAAAATATCAGGTAATATATTAAATATTAGGTAAAGCATTGTTTTTTATTTTACTCGCTTTTTCATTTCTTCCATATTATATTTATTTAATCTTCCCATATGTCTTTTCTTCATTTGTGGAGCAGCATTTCGCAGCTCAAAAAAATTCTTAGTTAGTTATACTATTCTTAGTTAGTTTTACGTTCCCAAGTTTGACCGAAAACTTTTTCCAGCTCTTTCGACATTTTATCGATTTTCAGAAAAATTACAGGTAAAAAGGCAAATGGGCGAACCTTTGTTCGAAAAAATATTCTTAATGACATATGTACGTAATTTTCCGGGCTTTTTGGAAGGTTCGACAATAAGATACGAACACGATGGGCTGCGTAATTTCGTCAGACTGACGCCGCCAATTCCTGTGTTTAATTCGCCGTGTTCGACTGAAATCGATGCTTTTTCGACGTCTGCAAACAGGAATCGAAACATGCAAATCCTGTTTCGGGTGAATCTGCACGTTTTCCCACGAAGTGAACGTTCCTGGTGAATTTGCCAACGAATGACGACGATATTCTCGGTCTTCTTTCGCCGTTATTTTTCTTCCAAAATTCTATTCCCATCGCAGAGGAAAAATTGCGGGGAATGAAAGCACGTGCTATCGTTGAGCAATCGTTTGTCCGCTATTTTCAATAAACTGCCTGACTTATGTGTCTGTATAGCGATTTTATTGCGGTCTTTGTTTTATAGGTCTCGATAAAGCCAACCACTCGACGAGTCTCGCGAATATTTTACGTGGGTCGAAGGATCATTTCGAAGACGGTAAATTTATTATTTTCGTCAGTCTGTCGAGGTTAAAGCCTATATCGTGGCCTTTGCGAAGTATTTCCTTTGCAATGGAGTGAACGAATTTTTCTTTGGGTCACGCGCAGTGGCTGAAAGTAAAACTGGGACACTTACATTTTCAATTTAATTTTATCTTATTTATTTACGGGATAGAATCCAAGATACACCGCTATACATAATTGCGAGATTACATATGGACTGTTTATTTTGAAAGTGGTGTACGTCCATTTTCTTCTATTTTGCGATATTGAAGCGTTTGCGTTTGCATCTATTGAAAAATTTTGATAGGGTTTGAGTAGCTTGTGGACACATTTACGAGCTTAAATAAGTATACGTTAATTATATCGTTGTTTTGACAAGTAACTAGGCTAATATTTTTTCCATATACTTGAAAGAACTCGCGCTACTTTCACAATAAATGTTTGGCTCATTCTATTTATAAGCGAAATTTCAACTGATAAAAACACCCAGAAATTTCAATACGCAAATATAAGATGTTGATAAATATATAGTTTGTGGAGCTGTAGAGAGGGTATAGAATAGGAAAAGGAAGGGTGTTGCGTTTCGTCCTGGGCCTGCTAGTGGACTCATCAGTAAGGCTACCTAGCAGGCCCTGCCTTAGACTTGGGATATTGGAAGGAAGGTTAAAGGCGGTATATATATGGACGAGGTAGTTGGAGCGAGTACTTTCGAGAAAGTCCTATTTCATATGTCCCTCTAGTGGTGGGTGCAGGAGAGCCGCCACAAGTTCATGTTATAAAGTACATAACTTTTCTGTGTTCTCAATTGTTTCCGAAAACGGACTTACACCACTTTCAAAATAAACGGTTCATATTCTAATGTAAGTGAAATAATGACATGAAATAAAATGAAATAAGAAATGAATTAAGTAAGAGTTTGAGTTAGCTGTAAATATAAGGGGGAGTTCGCCTATTACCGGACGCTTAATGTATTCTCTAAATAAATAAGAAAAGACGATGCTTTACTCATTTTTACTCCAACTCTTAAAAGTTACGAAGTCGTACTAATTAAAATGAGTCTAATGTCTAAACTCAAGCTCGATTCGAATATTATTTAAATAATTTCAAATCATTACAATATCCTCGTTCTTTATACAAATTATTATTTATCCATGCTTCGAGACTTTCCAATCGTAAAACTAGCTCTTTTCGAATTTTTAAGAGTTTCGAAATTTCAAAGTTTTCGAGCGTCTCATCGTTAAAAGGATGCTATTGTGACGACGCCCGTTATCACCCTTAGTCATCGATCGTCCACCAAAGTGCGTCTCCTGGTCAATCATCGTCTGGGCATGCGAAGTTGTGCGAACTAACTGCGAATAATAAAAACAAGATAAGGCGTTTCCTCGAGAACCCCACTCTGCGACCGGGGTTCTCTTTGTTACCGATTCATATAAAAGACCCTCCCAAAAACCCGAGCGTTAGTCAATAAGCCATATTCGAGAGTTACCGGTTCTGTAATTGTGAGTGTCAAAGGATTATTAAAAGAGTCTTTCTTCCTTTGTGCACAGTAAATTGTTCTTTATTTGACATTTTATAAAACCTTTACACGTTTTCCGTGACACTATCAATGGTAGAATAATATAAGTCGTAAACTTGTAAAATTGTAAAATTGTAAAATATGTAAAATTCACGTCGATGAATCATCCATCAGACGAATGTTAAACTGAAACGAGAACGATCAGTCGTGTATTACTGTCTAATTTAAAGTTTTCACTTAGCCGGTTGCATTAAACTTCTCCAATTTTAATCATCATAATTCACGCGATTGCAGAAGCAAAGTAACAGTTCATTTAAACGGAAGTTCTTCTTTCATTCCGGCAATGTTTTCGTCCGCAATTTTCCCCCGTTGAATCCATTTCGAGCAGCGGAAGAACGCGATGCTCGCGTTATTCGCGAGGGAACTTGTATCGCAGTAGAGCACGCTAAAATTCGGACTGCCAGCGTAAAGATCGCGGGGAGCTATCGCTAAATCTAATTGCGTCAGCGCTCGCAGCAAATTGCGCCTCTCTATCCCTATTCCTCATTCGCTCGCCCTGATATACCTTTCGGCTTTGTTATCTTATTATTTCTCACGGAAATTGCGGTTCACGAATGAATAACGCAAAGAAGATCCCTCGGGAATTGGGTAACAATGTAAGTAACGGAATAAATTATTCCTCTCGCTCGATTTCGCGACTTCAACTTACTTTCGCATTCGCTAAAAGCGGAAAATAAACGTTCACGGTGCTCCCGTTGCAAATCCAGTTTTGCTATGAAACCGCGCTTCAAACACCTGCGAAAGACTCGAAAGGAGATTGGCTTATTCGAGTAGTGGTTTGCAAAATTTTATTGCGTTTGGTTTTGTTTTATATACTAAATATAATTTACTAAACTTTATACGATATGGGAAATCTTTTTGAAGGGTTGAATCAACTCCCTAAAATTTCAACACTTTTCATTTCGTAAATGCAACTTTGCCATGGATTTCATTTTACTGATGTATTTAGGGTGAAAAATTGAACATTCTTTGTAGGAAAAGTTTTGTTATATCTCTCACCATTGCGGAGATATTTTTAAAAAAACCGAAGAACCAATTTCATTGTAATTCACCCCGGATTTCCTAACTTATAGTGTTCTCAACAACTTTTATTTACTTTGTTTCTTTGCTACGGTTCGAAATAGGGCAAATCTTTTACGATAAAAAAATGCTTAGTTTTTAGCATTCTATTATCTTATTGCGAAAAAAGTCATAGACAAAATTGCATTTAAGAAAATGAAAAATACTGATGCACTTGCAAATTGACGACGAGACAATTGTTTCACGTGTAGTCCGCTATTCTCTACATGCATGCGAACTATCATTAAAATCAAAACTTTCGACTTTGACGTTTTTCGCTGGAAACAGTGTTCGAATATTTATCCTTACCCACGTCGGTGTGCGAGACCGCTAATAATAATTACTTATTCATCTCCGTTTCCCTTTTTGTATGATTTACGAGCATGTATGTCACTCTGCATAATTTTCAATCACAGTATAACGTTCACGTATTGACATCGAATCAGCAAAACAGAGATAAATATGTAATTATTAGCTGTCCTACAGACGTAAGATTTAACAAGTGTAGTAGTTAAGAGTAAATATAAGTAACTGAATGTAACCACCTAATAATAATTCTGCGACCAAGAAACTACACGCGCAATAGGTTGAAGTACGAGACTATGAATAGAACCAGGAAAGTAGAAATAAACAAGAAATTATTAGCCCTCTTCTAGATGAAAGTTTTAATAAGTGTAATATTTAAGAGTCAATATAAGTAACTGAATAACCTAATAATAATTCTGCGACTAAGAAAATACACGCGCAATAGGTTGAAATACGAGACTATGAATAGAACCAGAAAAGTAGAGATAAACAAGTAATTATTAGCCCTCTTCTAGACGCAAGTTTTAACAAGTGTAATATTTAAGAGTCAATATAAGTAACAGAATGTAGCCACCTAATAATAATTCTGTGACCAAGAAAATACGCGCGCAATAGGTTGAAATACGAGACTATGAATAAAACCACGAAAGTAGAGATAAACAAGTAATTATTAGCCCTCTTCTAGATGTAAGTTTTAACAAGTGTAGTAGTTAAGAGTCAATACAAGTAACTGAATGTAGCCGCCTAATAATAATTCTGCGACTAAGAAAATACACGCTCTCTGGGACTATGAATAAGGCAAAGAGGGGACTGGTTAGGGAATATTTTTTTCTGCGTCCATGATCGAGTTATAAATCGTCTTTGGCCGATGTATCGTTCTCGATAGCATTACGGAGACTTCAGAGATTAAATACCGCGCGAGCAAGTATTACGGGTCTTCGTTCTGTGTCTATCCCGAAGCTATACATATTGTACTTGCGGTATCGATCGACGAACGTCCCACCCTTCTGCCAAGCCGTTCTCTTTTTCCGCTCCTACGAGTAAGGATGTAAGCTTCTATGGGTTCCTAGGCTGCGTACGAGAGATCTGTAGCGAGCTCCTTGATGCAGCACATAACGGTATAATATTTCGCTGAGCATAGACGCTCACTGGCGCCTCTTGCCTCGATAAAGGAACCATCCACCCGAAGAATTCCAGCTTTTAAATCTTCCAGCCCCCTTGTTCCCAACCCTTTGCGAGAAGACTGATCGCACCGTGTAAACGAGATTGAGAAACTTCCAAGGGAAAAGTTTCAAATGCAACATTAACGTTAGGTATTAAGACGAGTAAAAGGTTGGTCGATTTAAGCTTACAATTTGGTAATACCGGATGGTGTTAATCTTATAGAGACCATAGACTAAGTACAGGATAAATCATCCATTTATGGGAAACGTCACGAATTTCAAATTGAAATTCGGATTGTGTAAAAAAATTAAAAGTCGTTTATAACCCTTAAGATTGAAGGTGGCGATTTTAAGATAACATTCAAAGTTGATCAAGTTAATTCTACATAGTACCTAGACTTTTACAAGTTATACGCCCATATATTTAACTTTATTCAATTTTATCCTATCTGCATATTCTCATTCGTATTTATCTTATTTCCAGTTATTTTTCTTGATTGTTATATCGATGGTAGACAATTATTCCCATCGTTTTAAAAATGCTTTAGTCTTATACTAGTCTTCTAAAATGGTGAGGGGGCCAGGTAGCCCCCTGATGATTCCATATAAGAATGGATAGTCTATCCTATGTTTCGTCGATGTAGAAACATAAAGTAGATGTCCCAATTACTTTCAGTGTCCCTATAATCGCCACTTTAATTCGTTTATTTAATAACATACGAATGTACGAAGAATCGAGACTGGAAAAGTTTCAATATTAAATTTCTACTTGATTTCCAAATCCAAGAACCGCTCCAAATCAATCACTTTCTTCTCTCGATGTCTAGCATTTTCTTCGAATTGAAATACGTTGTAGTCTATGCGAAATTATCAGGCGGTTTAAATCATCATTTCGCCGGCGACGAAATTGTTTGAAAGAATGCAGGTCATTAAAGTTCGCAAACTTTGGTGATTTTTACGAAAAGTACCTTCATAAAAGTACTTTTATCTTCGAACCTACTAAATATACGAACTTTGCTTTTGTTTCATTTTAACCCTTTGCGGACGAGAAGTAATAACACTTGTGAGAGTACTTTAGTTTTGAATTCCACGACTTTGAGTTTTTTTCACGCTTTTCAGTTCGAAACCATTTCATTTCCAACGATTTCAAATGTTTATTATTACGTTAAGTATTCATTGCATCAAGTTCTGTGCTTTAAAAGTCGACATGGGCTCGGAAAGCCGAAAAATGATTAGGCGACTATTTGTCGACGCTCGTCCGCAAAGGGTTAATGATGATCATGGACGAAGATAGATGGAAATGTTAACACAGCGGCACCCTCGAATAAAATAATATTGGCGTGGTACTCACCGCTCGAAAAAATTGTTGCATGTGCGCAGGGTCCGTGTCGACGATTAATTTGTAAATCTCCTTGTGTCTGACCTCTCGAAGGACCTGCCTGTAGGATCCAGGTCCCGCCTGGCGAATGTACATCTCCGTCCTCGCGGAGGGTGGCGATTTCACAAGATCTTGCAATTTGAACAGACCTGTAACACGATAAACGAAAATAAATACGTACAGCGACAGGGAAAAAAGGATTTAATAGGATGTGCCATTTTATACGATCGTTTCACTGATTAGTAATTTAATTAGCTTCGAAATTTGGCATACTTTTAGTCCGATGCTAAATTGAAACCACGGTACGACTCGAATATAGTTCGTTGGATGTTAATAAGAGACGCGGTGGGATTTCGAATATGTTCACAAAGGACACGAACGAGTAAATATAATTATGAGATGAGCAAATAATATACAAATTAATAGGGTAGATGTCGCAATCACTGCTTCTATTCGAAATTTATTTACTGCGCATGTGCATAATACTAGCTTCCGTTTTGGTTGTTATAAGTAATTTCTAAGTAAAATCGAATGTCTCTGATTTATAAACTTGGTCGCGTATTTAATACCACGATGCATATGGGTTAATAGCGGTTGTCGAAACACGAATTTGCATATGCGTCTCTAGACTAAACATTACGAATTGAACAAACACTCATTATTTCTTATATACTGAATTAATCCACTAAAACGTGCGTTTAGTTTTGTTTGCAAAAATATAATAGCCTAAGGCGGCAAAAACTTAAATCCG
Source organism: Eucera pruinosa (assembly GCA_028830335.1). Classification (NCBI taxonomy): domain Eukaryota; kingdom Metazoa; phylum Arthropoda; class Insecta; order Hymenoptera; family Apidae; genus Eucera; species Eucera pruinosa. The sequence goes on from JAMYCR010000005.1 coordinate 15,768,292, forward strand.
CCCCCGATTATGCTTTATTGCCAACAATTATTTATCTAATAACCGGTATTATCTTCGATAACTATTATAAATCAATCTGACTGCAGTCGAACTTTTCTTTTATGAAAAAAACTCACAATTTAGGGAGCCACTGTATATATTTTTCGGATGGAAACCAATGGAATTTTCACCTACGAAACGAACCTGCCTATCGGACACTGGAGGAAGATCGAAGATCGCGGAATCGAACAACGTCCCACTGCGTCACTGGGAAGCAGGTTTCGAAATAAAATTCGCGAAAAATTACAACAGGTCTCGTGGCGCCGGACACGAAACTTTATTTAATCGAGTCCCCAGGTTTTATTGCGGATCGACTTTCATTTCGCTCGTGGATCCACTTTCGTCCTGCCAATTCTGCCATCGCCTCATCGATATTTTTCCGCCCGTATCGTCCGCACATACGAGCAGAAAAACACTAGAGAATTCGATAGAAATTTTTCCGCAACCATCGTAATTAAATAACTTCGCTTTTCCGCGTGCAAGTTCATCGTTGATCAATTCTGTTGCGTAGCAATTCTCTCGCGAGGGAGAATCAAAGATGAAAGAGGATATTGTAGGGAATCCAGAGAAGCTGTTGAAATTCTGCTTGCAATAGCAGTGGAAACTTAGCGTGACTGACGAATCTAAACATTTCACTTTTCGCTATAACCGGTGTGGCGGCTCTCCTGCACCCACCACTAGAGGGACATACGAAATAGGCTTTCTCGAAAGTACTCGCTCTAACTACCTCGTCTATATATATACCGCCTTTAACCTTCCTTCCAATATCCCAATGTCTAAGGCAGGGCCTGCTAGGTAGCCTTACTGATGAGTCCACTAGCAGGACGAAACGCAACACCCTTCCTTTTCCCTATCATATCCCCTCTCTACAGCTCCACACCGGTATATGTTCGGATACGATGTGAAACTGGAGAAATAACACGCGTGCGTGTGCTTTTGCATCGAGGCTCGCAACGAGAAGGATACCGAGTACTGTCCGTCCACGAAAAGAAGGCAGACGAGTCTTTACATCCTCACTGTAAATATGGTCTCCACTGTTTTCCCTATCGCTACACGCCGTCTTCGTTATTAAACCACTGTCGATCTTTGACGTCTTCGGTGTTAACCCTTTGCACTCGAGAGTTACCAAGACTGGTTCATTTTGGCGATTGAGAGTCGCCTTTTGAGTGCAAATGGTTAATAGTGAACAATGCATGCGCGTGTAGGGAGGCTAGTAGATTGTAATTAGAACGGGATTGTAAATACTTGCGTGCCTTCTTGTCGCGGACGAATAGTGCTAGCAGGTCGCGCGCCACGACAAACGCAAGTCCTAATGTATACTAATTACGATACATGACGCGATTGGGCTTATCTATCGCTATTCAATAGAAGTGTAAGGGGTTATGCTTTGATGGAAGCAGGTTCTTCTTATTTCGGTTTTTAAATAAAAAGACACGGGTTTAGGAAAAAAGGTAACTGATATATACTTCATTATATGTGAAAATGTAATGTACCAGGACTTTCTATGTCCTGTCCGCACCGACTCTTCACGTCGAACTGTCGAGAAAACGACAGCCTTCGACACTTACAGTTTTACAAAACAATGGTCCACCTTTTCAGGTACGCTAGACCTTCGACAAGACCAGACGCTGCGACTCCGAAGTCTTGGGTTTTTTCCTATTACTTTATTACACCTGTAGAAGCGACACTCTAATATTTTTGAATAGGGAGTTTTTCTACAGAAGAGCTGTTTTACTTCAACAAGAAGCAATAGCATTGGCTATTGATATTGATTCGTGTAATGCTGTAGAAGTATATATGTATATTTTATTTTACGTTATGGATTGCATATATTTTTATATCGTATAATTTATGCATCGTACGCGTTTATTTTATATAATAAAGTGATTAGGTAGATTAACCATTTGTACTTCAATCGACGACCCTGCAATTCCTCGGTGTTTTTGAAGAAACATGATATAAATTTTATCTTGAGGAAAAACAAGCAGGACATATTTCATATTTCTAAAACGTAAAACCGTGCGAATTGTTCACGTAGGAAAGTTAGTTTCAATTCGAGAACGTATTACCTCCTTTAATTAAATTGAAAATAATTTAACTACTTAATACGTTCTAATATCGCGATAAGGTTGCTGATTGAATATTTCATTACAGGAATATACAAAAATAATTATAAAATATACTTTGAATACACTTCTTTCATTTTCGTACAAACTCCAATTAGATCACTCTATTAACGTCAATAATGAGTGAAACTCATCATCGGACTGCAAAGGGTTAACTTACTATTGGATATTAGTTAAGTAATAAAAAAGAAAAAAAGATAAATAAGTAATGAAACGGAATTCACTCGTACTCTCTTAGGAAATCAACAAAGTTTTTCAGTTCACTCACGATTTATCTGCAATCGGGTACATTGGTATTTCGTAATCTTTCCAATACTTTATATAATAAATACAGGCGGTATTTTTCGATGAGAAAAATACTTCTTCGATTCGTAGCTCCGCCGTGTGTTATTAAACTCTGATAACAGATTCGCCGCGTGTTTTAAATGCCTCGAATAACATTCGATAGGGTAGAGTTCTCCTAAAACATTTCCATCGAAATTGCTTCCGTTTCGATCGAAACGGACCGAAGAACTATCGTAACAATTTTTATCCCCCCAAGTATTAGATTCTATTTGTGCGCGGTTCAACGGGGGAGGCTTTGATAGAAAGAAAGCGTTGTAAGTAATGGCTGGCGAGGCGGAATGATTCAGAAACTTTTCCAGCTGCGCCGAGAGAACGTAAAATTGAAAGATAACAAACCGCTTCTTAGACGCGGTTTCCAATTATCGTAGCGCCTTTTGGCGAAGCAACGCGTACGCGCCGAGTGGCTGGTTGTGCTTGTCTGTATACATTTCTAGTAACAACGGATAGGATAGAGGCGATGGTGAAGTAGAACGACCGTGTATGGGGTTGAGTCTGGTTTACGGAACAACCCTCTGGAACCGCGGCTTCAATGGGTTCTCGTGGCTCGTAATTTATGACGGCTTCCCACGATACAGAAAGGCGAGGCCGCAAAAGAATTCAGAAACCTCGCGCCGCCGCCTTTGATGTGCGGGATTTTTTCGGCTTTGCTATTCGAATATAAAGCTGTTCACCTCGTTAGCAGTTTAAAGAAGCCTCTCCACGATTTTCACACCGTTCATTCAAATTTTAGCTCGTTAAATTCGAAAGACTTTGCCTTTTACTCGAGTTCAGCCCGCGCTAGACGCAACCAAGTATAGTCTAGCTGTTATGCTTGTAACTTGAGATTTAGGTTCAATCGTAAGCTTCGATGCTGATAAGTTCATCTTAAGCCATTCGCGATCGCGATTGTGACGCGTGAACCGGTTGAACTCGTAAAAAAATGCATAAATTTAACGAATTAAGTCGCTCAGTCGAGATGTAAGCTATTATCGCGTTCGCCTCGAGTATCTCTCGTTGCATTGCAGTTTAGTCGACATCTATTAATTACAAAATATAGTAAAATATATTTGCAGTATGACTTGATTATGGATCAAACTTGAATTCATATTTATTTGGCCAATTTGTGGTTAAAATTTAGATTTAGATTTATACGATGACCTAACGTATTAAATTTAGATTACAACTTTTACTTGCGCATTAAATTTGCACTTAGATTTACATACTCTATCTATGGATTAGCTTTCCGGCCATATTTATTTAACCCACTTGCGTTTAAAATCTAAATTTCGATTTACATGACCGAGTTAAGTTATTCGTTAAATTCGGGACTGCAAAACTTAATTACGGTTTAGATTTAAATTAAACTTCACATGACTCGCCATGAATTACAAGATTCATCGCGAAGCGTCGAAGCAACGCCAAACGTATATAAACCACCCGTCAAAATTCTCCCGGGTACATACAACCGGCGCAAATTCCAAAGCAAGCTTCACCTTAAATATCATCTAAGCTCGGCACAGCTATCTTCTGTATCGGAGAATTCTTCGCGTTTTCTCTGCATACAAATGTTCGAATACTTCCGCTGAAAAGAATTTCTCGAGCGTTCAACGTCCGCGAAAGTTCACGGTGAAAAGAATCCGGTTTGCTCGTGCCCCGTGTTCCTCGTCACGATTTAATATTTTGGTATCAGGCCGCTGGCTGCCTACGTGGAAATTCGCGGTACAATGACGGCCAGCCATTGAAAGTCTGGATGGCAAGCTTCTATTCACGGGAGGTTAACGGCGTAGCTCGCAGTCGCCAAAGTGTTGAACCATTCGGTTCGAAGACAGAGAGACTCGGGTAATTAATCCGTGGAAGAATAATTGGTGGCACTGGCACAAAGCGCGACGCGAACGGCAGAAGCGTGTAGCCCCAGACTTGATTTGCATACGCGCCTCGCAGGCCTCGTATCGCCTCGTGTTCAGTAACAAACGGCGAAACGACGTGGAGTATAATAGCGGTTGCCTGCTACTATAATTATACCGCTAGACTCCTTCTGTTCGTTGCATTTATCTAAGGGATTATTATTATGGAACATTTTTGTTTTCTTTTTTCGAAAAAAAGCTTCGCTTGAATGGAGAATTTCGGCGCTTTTTGTCTCCAGATTCGTGCAACAGGCTTAAAAGCTTCTGTATACTTCGTCGAGATTTATGATGCTTCTGTGAAATTCGAGCAATGGTCTAGGAATCTTTTTTGCTTGTGATTTTTTATATTGTAAACTTTCACTCCACTTTCATTATTCTACATCGTGGCCTAAAATATGTAAATATTTTAAATTTAAAATCTGTTTGACAGTCTTGATTGACTGTAGAATTTTCTGTGCCCTTTTCGAAAAAAACATAGCAGCTTCTATTGGAATTAGAGGGTTGTGTACTTTTTATCAATTGAGCATAGGACTTAACAATTTCTGAGGAAGTTAGAAAGCTTTGTGCAACTTTTTGCAATTCGTCGACGAGCCTTAGAAGTCTCTTTAAAATTTGTAAAAGATACGTCATAGATTTGATTTCATTTTAATACACTTCCACAGGAATTGTATATCTGGTTGGATTAAATTTTCATCAAGTTCACAGAAGTTGTTTGATTCAAACCGTTGTAATTGAATTTTTTACATTTTTCGGTAAACGCTCGTGCAATTTGTGCCTCGATCAAATCAGATTTTAATCGAGTTTGTTAAGCTTGTTATGGTTCAAACTGTTGCAATTTAAATTGCTATATTTTTCGAATGATGTTTTGCCAGTTTATGCATTGATTAAATCAAATTTTAATTGAGTTCGTACAAAACTATTTCGGACAAACCATCGACGATTGAATTTGTCTATTTTTCCAACAAACCTGCGACAGTTTAACTTTTGATTATTCTGCAGTTTTAATTAATTATATTGCCTTTATTGGAACCGCTTGCTTTAAAGCACTGGAATAGCTTGTTTTTGGAAACTCTGTTTTTCGATCCAATTTCGTTTAGGCGATCGACAAAGAAACAAATTTTTCAGAATTTTTAATAGTTTAGTTGTTGGAAGTCTATTATTCGACTTTTTTTTACAATGCCTATAAATTGACTGTGTTCTATTTCTTACATCTACTTCGTTTCTGAAAAATCTCTTACTATTACATTGTTGCATATGAAGTGGCCTATTTTATGTAGCACAAAGTTTTGTAGTGATTAATTAATTAAAAGTAACATTAAACGACATTTATTGTACACAAAAATATAAAACTTGGAGCTTGCTAAATTTAACGCTATCGATAGATCGTGAATTGTTATAAAAAGGAATAGCAAACAATGAAAGAAAATGAACTATTCATACAAGTGAAATTCGAATGTTTTTCATAAAATGTTGTTTAAGATTAAAGCTAAGCTACAATGCTGTACAAGTTTTCTTATTATTAATATTATTTATTCATGGACAAATATAATTTGTAAATCAACAATTCAACGTTAGCTTGAAAAATTCTATACTGAAAATATAAACCTTGAAAATATATCTTATAGTCTCCTAAAAGAAACGCTCGACAATGATAAACTAAACATTTTACTTGAATCTGATACTCATCAATGTTTTCTAATACCGTTTTCTACCGTACAGAAATTATAAAAGCAGTTCTCAGTCAATTACCGAGTAAAGAATTTTGGGCTACATAAAATCAGCCATTTCACATGCAACAACCTGATACTATTGTTTAAAATGAGCTCAGATAACGCAAATAGATAACGTTCTTTAGATCACGTTGCAAGTGGTACTAGTTTCCCGCGTACGAAGAAAACGATCGATGATGCGTACGCATTTTATCCGCAAGAGGTAGGCAAAGCGTGTTGAGAAATAGTCGCACGGAAGAATCACATTGAATATCAAGGAAACGGCTTGGCGCGACGCGACGCTTCGGCGAGTTGGAATTTCCAAACGTCAGCGCAGGCGAGTGCTGCAAAATTTATGGCTGTCATAGACGTCAAGGGGATGTAAAAAAAGGAGGGACATCCTTGCCAAAGTCTTCCTATCATCTTTACGAACAACGTTTCGCTTTCCATTCGTAAACCCCTCGTAAACGATTACGTCGTCTAATGAAAAGAAGTCATTCCGAATCCCCTGTCAGCCGAGCAATCTATAAAATAGAACCGTAAAGTTTTCAAGGGCGGAATAATTCATCCGCGACAACGAAATCTTCCACCGATCGTTTAACCCGTGCGCATTTATTCTTAACATCCACCGTTCGAAGTTGGAGAAATTTATTTCTCTATCGGCTCATCGTTACGCGCAATCAAACGTAACGAACCGAAAGCATCCACCGGGGAAGAATGTTTGCTGAGATTTGCGTATCTCGGGGACAGGAGTTCGTTCCTCGACTTACGTTTTATAGGCAAAAAGTTCCTTACGAAGTGCCAACGTTGCACAAAGCAACGTTCGATAAAGCAGCAGTCGGAATGACCAGAATACGAGCTTGCGAGTGTTTCCGTGCAACACTCCTGTGCCAATTTGCTCTCGTTCAGGCTAAGAACGGAACCAATACTAATGGAATTAGAAGCTCGCGACAGACGGCTGCAACGGAGGAATTTCGATGAGCGGATAGCTGTGTAGTTTGTTTCCTATGTTATCGCCTGCCTTGTCATTCGGCTGTTTTATTCGTACGGTCGAAAGCTTCCGGCGTAAAGCTTCGACTTTTTCAAGAGAATGGGAAAGCACTGATTTTAACCATTTCGCTACTATGAGCGTATAAGGTGGATGTGTTTTTCTTTTTTACTTTGTACTTTAAAGGGTTCACCCCCGTTAATAAATAAATAAATGTCACTTTAAGCTTGTCGCTTTAAGCAACTTCATTCAATTGTTCGAGAAGTTATTTAACCTACGAATCGTTCCGATATGAAGCACAACATTAGTTAATGTTTACGATGATCTCTTTTATTTACGATGATCTTTTTGTATGTTAAAAACGACCTATTAACTACTAATTCATTGAAAATATATAACAAGTCTTTGTAATATGTAACACAAATCGAAGAAGCATTTAACTGAAAGTTAAAACAGAAGAATCCTTTTCCTAATGCGAAGTTCCGTATGGTCACATTAATTTAATAATCTTTACTTTTAAATCAGTGTCAGGATTACGAGGGATAACCTTAAATGAAGGAATGGTGTCAGAAATTTGTTCAACGTTATAAACATGCTATAAAGTACATGAAAATTGCGACTTTAAGTATAGAAAATTACAACGCTAATGTATATTATTTTCCTCTTATACTTATTGGGCTTTTACCCGTTAATAATAATAATAATAAAATTAACGAGTTTCAATGTTGAAAGCTCGAAGTTACCGAGGAAGGTAAACATCAACGAAATCGAATTCTCGAATATCCAATTGCACAGTGATTTCTCTTCGACTATCCCGCACGCTTGAAATCGATAGCTCTCGACACTGCGAATAAAAGATCGAATCTTCCCTCGTTCGGAAGATTACAAATCGAAAGCTGAAGATTCGTAATCTCTGACTTCTGTAAGCTTGAAACGAACAAGAAAATTGAATATTAAAGAAGTGCAATCGTCCAAGCTTAAATTATTCTCGGAACATCGATTCTGCCAGCTGAGGATCGATAACCATTGGCCTTGAAAGCGCAAGGTCAAATCGTTCACCGTCCTCAAGCTCGCCATCTACATATTCAAATTCGTACGCGAACGCGCTTCGGTAGCGCCAGTTCCTAAACTCGAAAGCTTATCCGTAAAAAGCTGTACCGTCGAGACTGCAAACTCGTGCAACACCTTGGTAAGACGAAACTCGAAGACGTTCGACGACGAAAATGAAACTTCCCGGCTGTATAATTCCCCTGGAACGTGGAACTTTAACAGGCAGCGCGGCAATCTCATTTACGGTTCGCGGTCTTCGAATCGCGAAATGGAATATTTATCTCGTTCGAAGGAGTCCATTGATAAATGGAAAAATCAACGACGATGACGAATCGCGTGATTTTACGCGCGGAACAGCTTGGTTGCGTGTGCATGCGGTTGACAGGTCAACATTTCAGCGTCGCGCCGGCATCCACTTCCGCCGGCTGATTCCGACGTCCTATTTGCATAGGGACGCATCGCGCCGACCGACACGACACCCGGAGCTCACTATCGGAGGAAAGAGAAAAAAAAAGAAAATGGGAATGGGGAAAAAAAAAAGATGATCCAGCGTAATGACTAGCCTGTTATAACACGCCATCCAGGGGAACGATGTTCCCTCCTTGGAGAACGACGTTCGTACGCTTGCAAATAAACCGGCATCCGCGACGTTTCCTTTATTCTCCGCATGGATTCGCGCCATTTTATCCGCGACGCTTTCGCCAAACGTAACGAAGTTGGCGGAAGAGATATTGCGAGCAGAGATGGACGATTGTTGCAATACAGATCGATTCCGAGTCGCAGCGAGAAAGATCGATTCGCTAGAAGATCGAACCTTGCTTCTTTGGAAATCGATTTAAAAGAAATCGATCGGAATACTATTTATATCTATAGGCACACAGCGCGGCTTGTTGCTTTATCGCGGAACCCGATTTCGTAAATCAGGCCCGAGATGCAATGCTTTAATTCGTATCGGGGCTTTAAAGCCGATTTACGAAATCAAGTTCTTCGATAAAAATATAACTCGATGCTAACTGTGTATAGCGATTACAACACTATCAAGATACCTATAGTATCTCATTTTAACGTGAATAAAAGTTTAATATAAATAATATTAATGCTCGTTTTAATCGAAACAATACCGTATACAAGAAATAATGGAGATTTCTTCAATTCGCGAATAACAATCAAAGTGTGAAATTAATTAAAATCAGACGATTCGATATATGGATATCTTTAGAATTGTCTGAACGTCGTGAGTTCCACGATGGGATATTGAATTGAAATGTTTCAACGTTCATCAACGTCGCGCTTTTTAAATAAAGAAATTATGGAAATTAAATGCTTACCGTAATCTTCCTCGTAGATAATGGCCACCCTGGTCCAGTTTAAGAAGGACATGAGGTCTTTGAAGGCTTTGTTCAAATGGTCCTGCGAGGGATAAAGGTTTATGCTGAACTCCTTGAACGTCGGCTCGAAGTCAACTCTCGCCTCAAGATGCGGGACGTCTAAAGCCTCGCATATGCTCTGAATGTGAGCGCCCAATAGAGGATCAGAAGGGCCGAAGATCCCCTGCACCGATCTCGACAGCTGATTGCACGCTGCAACAGAAAGCTCCACTTTAGTCGAAGTTCTAATAGCTGGTAGAACATACGCTGGCACTAGAAAGTATCTTAATACTTGGATACTTGTTTGCTTCAGGCGGAGACGTTAGATAGGTGTTTTCTCGAAGCAGCAACATTGTCGTACAAATTAATTCTGAACCTTGGGAATTTCATAAGAATCTATTATATTATAATTAATCTATTTAGAAACAATTAAATGAAGAATAAGACTTGGCTTTCTGGATGGAGCCGCGTTGGACGACGGTTTGTTGCCGACGTTTCGTAAACATCGCAGTTCACTTTATCAGGGCGAGAGACAACCTGATACTGGTTGCTCCCGTACAGTGTGTCCTTATTTATCCAGAACTGGAAGCATTGTTGCGTGACGTTTCAGTTGAGTGGAGTTGACCAATCGGGTGGTTGTTTTAATTGAATGGACATTCAATTAAAAAACCGGGTGAATGGTGCAACAAACCGTCATCCAACGCGGTTCCATCCCGGAAGACAAGTCTTGTTCAGAATCTTACCGCGAAAGCCTCAAAGACCTTAATTGAATGAAGTTTTAATATTCAACATGTTCAGCGTTTCTATATTTATGAAGCAATTTCGTCGCTTGAAAAATAGAAATGTAGCGATTTCGAATTGTTCGAGATGCCAAGAGATTAAAGAATAAAGTCTATGAATTTATTTGATGAGACAATGTTAAATATATACAATTTTCTTCATTCGTATAATGTGATTAATCATGGTTATTAAAATTTTAACATATTTATCAATATTAATATACAACATGTATCAATATTTCGGTCGCGTTACCAATTGTTATTTGGTATTATTTTGTATATTGTTACGAACAAATCTGTCATCTTTCGCAACCAAAAAGTAGAGAAATAGATATATGTAATATATTCAATTTATAAGCAATAATTTGAGTAACGTTTCGTCGAAGCAAAGTATTTCCTTCGCAACCGTAAAACAATTTGCAAATGGAAGGTAGCACTCAACTTTTAAAATAATTTCGCGAATGAAAGGGTTAAGTAACTCCACTTCTAACGCAATTTACGAATGGAAGGAGATCAAGTGAGTCAAGCTGAGTCCAGTCCACCATTAAATAAATGGACTCGTAGCAGAATTTAAAAAGTAAGCAAGAAAACGGTAGAAAGAAGCATGGAAATGGAAATGGAAGCAGTGCTGCCGGTGACACACGCCGCGCCGCGCCGCGCCGAGCCGATTTCATATTTCTAAGAGAAGACACACTGGCAATTGTATCGAGGAAAGCAGCACCTCCATTCCCTTGCCGGAGTCTTTGCTACACCATTTCCTCGTAATCTTCTCGTAAACTTTCACCGTGTCCACCTCGCCTAGCGCGAAAGAGAGAGAGAGAGAGAGAAAGAGAGAGATTGACGCGAAACTTCGCCATGTCCCCTTTTTCTCGCTGGTAAACAAGTTGCTTCGCTACTTCCTTACCGCCGCGTTTCCATCGTTTCAAGTCAATTCCGCGACGAAACGCGTGCGTTACGACTCTTCTACGGACATTCGGTCCCTCGTTACGAGCCTGCATCGTTCCGTGCCGCGATTCCGGATACTGACTCGCAGCATTACGTACTTACACTACACTGCCGTTCAAAAGTTTAGGATCGTTTATTCGACCAGCGAGAGGAACTTGATTTTTGTTTTTTTTATGGAAACGTACGGATAAATTTTTGAACTTCTAACAAGGGATTAAGTGACCTGAAGATTCTGATTTAGTTAAAACTTTGCGTGGCTTTGGTGGGAACCTCGAGTGGTGCTGTAGACTATTTTTTTTATTGGCTATATTTAGGTTGTTTTAGGGTGAAAATATCCTTTGTACGTATTTAGGTGATTTCTTATATATGTGTATATATATATTATACGTCTATATATAGAATTATTCGAAATGCAACAGTGCATATGTAGGATGCATATATGGGAAATTATTTATAAACTACGTCGTTTGACAAGTTTCACATACACATCTGCATTTATAAGAAGGTTTTCGATGCGAGGAAAAAATGAAAGTATCATTTATTGGCAGTAGGGAAGAATATTTTATTCGAAATAAAATCTGCTACTGCTTTGATACGAAGAATAAAAATGATTAAATTTAAGGTTGTCTCTAGAGCTTCACCTTTATTTTATTTACACATTTCCTAATAATTATTGCAATACACTTACATAAAATATAAAAGGTGTACTTCGTTTCGAATTAATCTTCAAAGAAAAGGTTCGTTTAGTACGAGTTTGCTAAGAATTCTTATCGTTCGTCTCCAAACGTAATCGTCGAACGTTATACCAATAACCGAAGCTTGATTACAACAGGCGGATTATTTTTAATCAATTTTATATTATCATTGATTACGATAGTAATAGTCGCGTGATAATCCGTGATTATAATAACCGACTCCCACTGTATCACAGTTATAATAAAGGAAAACGAAGAATAGCGCAAAGAAAATAATAATTCAACTTCAATTTTCTCCAACATCTCGAAATTCTAGATAAGATATTTTAACTTTCCACGGCGGGATATTCTTCCGATGATTTTATAACAATTCCCAATGGTGTTCATAAAATTGGCAGACAATTGCAAGGCAAATTTCTACAATATCGAATTTGTCAGCGAACGAAGCAAGGATCGGTCACCGAGATGAAAAAGAGCCACGGGGAGTTTTTAGCCGCGGAATTTCCATTAGAATGCCGCCGCGCCGTGTGATATTTTTCCATCGACTGGAGTGCAATATTCGCCTCACGGACCGCGTATTAATCGAGCATTCGCGTGGCTGCTATGACCCGCAAGATTGTGTACGATTTACGGCGTCGATGTCTATGCACGCGTAGAAGCATCGTGGAAAATGGACAGGAAATTGATACGTTATCAGACCACCGGCTTCCTGATCCATTGTCCACGATATACCTTTGGAACGGTTGTTCTCCTTTAGATCCTCCGGCACGCTTGCGAAGGCCGTACCCCCGGAATGGATGAGTTCGATTTGGAAAGTAGGATTTCGGGCGTGTCTAAGTGTTCTTCACTTGCTACGTGCCGCGCTTGAATTATTCACGAGGGTTTCTTTGCCTTCTGATCTAACCGCGCCGATCTGACTCATCGTTTCCGCGTTTACGTTGCCGGTTTCACTTAACGTGGCGATCGAATGCCGGTTAAGCGGCGAGAGGCTTTCTGGCGCAATAAGGGAAAATTAAATAGGGCTATTCGCGCGGCGCACGGCGCAACTGTGATGCAATTTTATTCGTACGAATAAAGTTGCTCAGTGTCCTTATAATCGCAAATTTAGTCGCTTCGTTTAACAGCGAACGAACGTACGAAATCAAAATATTGATAATGGTTGTTTCTATTATCAACCCAGCAAGTATGTCACGTAATAAATTATACTATTTTGGATTATTATTATCGAAAATGAAACGGCAATGGATCAATTAAGCTAGCGATATCACGTCACGTGAAATCACACGTTATTTTGTTACATGTTTGACGTGATTATAATTTGTTTGGGAATTGATCGGTTGACAATTTACCAATGTCACGTGAAATCGTGCAAACGTATAATTTTACGCGACGCGACGTCGATGTGTACATAATTTTAATTTACGTATTACGCATGGTCATTTTCCGATCAAATGTAATTTAACTACGACCATTTTCAGATTTAATTCGACGATATAATATAACGGTGGTACTCGTATCTCGTTGTTTAATGTTACCAGACATTATTCGTAAATATGCAGAAACTTAAGAAGCGCGTATAATATGCAAAAATATCCAAGATGTCGTTAGCAAAGTACATGTTATGTTGCCCGGAGGTTGAAACCACCCTTCATTTAAATTTCCTTTCTTCAATGTTGTTAGTAAAAATATGAATTTGCATGGAAATTCACAGGCTGCTCATCAGCGTGCAAAATTTCGTGTAACTTAATTAACTGCAAAATTTTATACTACTTTGCATACCGTGCGTAACGTATTCGGAAGAATATTCCATGATAAACATTCGAACACCTTCGTTAATCGTTTGCTTTATTATAACCACGAAAACGATTAAAAATGAGGATACTAAAATGCTTAAAATTTTCATTATTACAAATACAGTGGGATCAGTGTATTATAATTAAACTTCGGCTATCGGTATCACGTTTGACAATTACACTTTGAGACAAACGATAAGTATTCTTAGCAAATTCGTACTAAACGAATCTTCTCTTTGAAAATTACTTCGAATCGAAGCATAGCTTTTATTTATTATACAAGTGCATTGCTAGAATTAGTAGAAAATACGTAAATAAGATAACGAAGGGACTAGTGAGACAAGCTTATGACTACTTGAATGTTCTTAAAGATAATAAATAATATCAATCAATTGTAATAATAATACTTATTAAATCATGTACAAATTTGGTAACCAATATCTTTTTAGATAAAATTAAAAGGATCGACTTTAAACAGAGATTTGTTTGATCCTCTAAATGTTCTAATTTGTATTTTACTTTAAATACTTTGTATACTTTTATATATCATATGAAATCTGTTCGCTTTGCCAATTTAAATTTCCCATAACTCCATAAAAATTCGCAGTTTAGTCAACTACTTGTAACGAAAGGATAAACCTTAAATATAGATCTGTTTGATCCCCCAAATGTTATAATGTGTACTTTACCTTAAGTATTTTGTACAGTTTCATACATCACATTGAATTTATTCATATTTGCCATAATCTACGGCAATTTAATAAACTCTGCAGTCCAGTTATAACTGTTTCTAACAAAAACGAGTTCAATAACGAAAATTCGCCATCTGCATAATATTAGCCGATTGTTCTTACAAAAAATAATAAGTCCCAAAGTGATTACAAAATTACAAAGTGGCACGAGACGTACCAAAGCTTCGAACAACAATTTTCTACATCTTCAATCAACCGAGAAAAGGTTAAATTCGCGGAGGAAATTCTTTCTACGAACAACTCTATCTCATCGATTCTCGTCGACGGTTCTACGAGTCTTGAATTTCGTCAATCGCGATCGTAATTTTATTTGGAGTCGCTCTATGTAGTCGAAGAAACGGCGAAAATTCCGAATGGGTCAGCAAAAACGAGCGCGCCGTAGTCGGAGAATCTTCTCACTGTCCCATTACGAACTCAACGTTTCCTCGTCTCGTCGTAGCGATCTTGATTAAGTCGAATTCTCGTCGCGAGTAAATAAGTCTCGTTACTTCGTTGCGACATCGCCACGTTCCGTGTAACGAACCAACGCGACGCGTCACAGCAAAACGCTGAAACATTTTCCTTTCCTGTGTTTCATCGCGTGCGTTTCCGTGTGTAACTTCGAGAAGTTTTACGAGAAGCCTAACAATTCTCCGATTAACGTCCCGAGTGTTAAACGCTTCGAGCGTAGTTTACTAATTCACCGTTGTTATTCGTTCATCGTAATCATCGCGGTTGAAATTGAACTGACGTTTATTAACCGTTTAACGGCGCTCATTGGAGGACAAAAGCGTTGCGTTGGAGTAAATTTTGCGGCAGTAATTCGTACAAATCGGAATCTGTGAGCGTGTTAACCCCGTTGGTTTACAATGACGCGAATTACGGATAGATACAGCAAAGATAAGTTCTATTTGCAATACGGTGTTCGTTTTGTTCAAGCTTTAGTTTCACTTCAAGAGATTAAGATTCATTAAATACAAGTTACGTACGGTGTTCGTATATCTTGAACAAATATAAGAATGTGTGATCTTGCTCTTAACTCAAAAATACCTAATACTGTCACTCGAAAAGTTCTCGTTTAAATAAACATTAGCAATTCAGTTTGTATGATAGATATAAGATGTACAGTAAACGTATCACCTTCACTGAATTACGACACGTCCCGTACTTTATAATTACATTGGTCGCGTTTCAATGTTCAATAGCATATTTGCCTACTAACATCTCGTTTTAAACACGAAGTGTAAACGAATATACAATGTCTGTGTGTCGTTGCGTAAATCGAAGTGCAAATTTAGTACGAAAATTTGTTTACTTACGATTCTTCGAAACATTACTTTGCTATTAAATAAACGAATTCAATTGTCGGTTATAGGGACACTGACGGTAATTTACCCTAGGTGTGTTCGTAACAAATCAATTAATTCGAAATCTCGTAATGAATTTGCATCGTTTAATAAATTTCCAAATTTCGCTAAATGGTATGAAAAATACTATAATTCTTATCTCTTTTACTTTCACGTAACTTTTGCTTATGCTCGTATCTTCAAGTTCCAATAATAATTTGGCAATTTACTCTAATATGGAACACACTGTTCTTACCCTAACGTTAATGGGAGAAATTAAACACGAATCGTTTCGTTGTCCGATCCAATTAAATTTGCCAACGATTCGCCGACTGTGAAATCTCTTCCCTATTTCCACGCTAAAATATTCGAAAGCTTTAACGACGGCGAAACGACGGTGTAACGATCGGTTCTCATCAATGGGGTGCAATGACATCTGGAGAAATGGCTTCGTCACTAATTTCCGCGGCAGCTCATGAAACAACGTCGCAGCCGGCGTTCGCACGCTCGAACGGAGGGCCAAAGGTCATGCAACAATGCCGAGTTAACCGTCACGTTTCTGGAATTCATCAGGGGAAAATCGCGAACGCTTTTCCGGAGAAGCGAACCCTTTCGGGATGGTAACGAGGAGAAAGCTTGAAACGTTGTTAAACGTCTCCTTTCACTTCTTTGCTAGGAACTTCCAATGTACGAGGAAAATGGGAGGCTTAACAAAGCGACTCGGTGGACCATTTGAACGGCAACATTTACGATTTTCGGACGAGGTAAGAAATGTGGCGGCTCTCCTGCACCCACCACTAGAGGGACATACGAAATAGGCTTTCTCGAAAGTACTCGCTCCAACTACTTCGTCCATATATATACCGCCTTTAACCTTCCAATATCCCAAGTCTAAGGCAGGGCCTGCTAGGTAGCCTTACTGATGAATCCACTTTAGCAGGCCCAGGACGAAACGCAACACCCTTCCTTTTCCTATTCTATCCCCTCTCTACAGCACCACAGAAAGTATCCTTTTCCCTTTGCACGCAGTCGAGGAACGATTTAATTGGGGAAAAGTAGAGTTGAAAGTCATTCCGCCTTGGAACGCGAAGAAAAACGTTGGCAGGCTTGCAATTCCGGTTGACCCGAATTCTTCGCCATAGAGGCGGGAACAAAGATATCAAGGTTTTGTTCGAGTACGGGAACACCGAAACGAAATGGGAATAGAATAGTAGTGTCCAACCCCGAAAGCGGTAAATTAAAAATACAACGGGTACTCGCGCGGGGTCGGCCGGATTTTTAAACGCCTCCATTTAACCGTCCGGCTGAAAAAAAAGTTCTCCATCAGCGCTTTCGGGCTCGCTTCCCCCGTTTTAAACGAATTACAACGCGGCCCGCATCCGTGTATTCTTCCTCTTGGCTTACTTCGGCGAAAAAGTTATTATTGGCGGCGGCTAACGCGAGCTTCAATCGTTAGATTCAGTTAGGTCGATGTAGCGATGGGACTGAGACACGTTTTATACCATTGATACGTTTATGCAATTGACTAACTATATTTGCGTATCAATCTTGCGTATGGTTCGGTTGCAAACGATTCGAGATTTATTGAAACAATTAACTATCGCGTCGATACGTATCAATTGCATCATGGTTGATACCTACAGTGAGAATTTTTTCTAATTTTGTTTACAGGATTGTTCTTATAAACGTGTGACTATTTTATTTAATAATTGTACGTAAAACATAACGTATGGTTCCCTATGAAAACGAATGGAAATTAATGTTTCTAGTAACACGTAGGAATTAATTTTCTTTCTGACTTAAATAATTCTCCGAATTTCCCTCTTCGTCGTCTAACGGTAATTAAATTCCTCATTATACCTAAATTCATTAAGTGTCCAATGAATTCTGGGCAGCAATGTATAAAGGCACTCTTAAGCGACAGAAAATTGAATAAAACTGAATCTAATTAAACGGTAGGTACTTAATTTCGCTACGGTATTCGAACCATTTTCCAGCCAATCGTGTTTTTATCCTCCTAAAACGTTTCATAGCTTTCAGACAAGTATGAAACACACGTTGGTAATATTGTTTATAACTTTAAGTTTCAATTTGTACGTTGACAGTTCTTTTTCCCAGAATTATACAACTTTTCTAAAGAAGAACACACGTGATTAAATCGAACAGAATTTTGAAGATCGCAGCAGGATTAAATGTGAAAAAACTGTGATCTGCCAATATTTTTGTAGCTACTTGGATAAATGAAACCTGTTAACCCTTTAAGCGCTTATTAATATATAATCTACCCTATCACTCTAGTATATATGATAAACTATACGATATAAAGATATAAAAATATATACATACAACTCGTAACATAACATGAACCATAAAATATAAAAAATTAACAATTCTATAGTACTAATTGTATATAGAGGGAAACGCGTTAGACATAATGAATTAAATCAGAGTTTGGATAAAATAGTAGGATAAACGTTTGAGAGAAAGCTTGCCGAGCGAATCAATGCATACAGCGAAGGGAACAAGGATCCGGGTCACAAAGAAGTAGTTACAAGGCGAAGAAAGTTTTCCGGTAATAAACGAAAACTTCCATTAAAATGTTCCGCTTGGAGAGATCAAAGGGATCCGCGGAAGTTATTCAATGAATTTTGAGGATCCGTTGCCTGTGCACTGTGTGCCCGTCTTCCGCTTTCTTGCGCGTTAACTCGAGCGAAATTCGGTCCAATTCGAACGCGAAGTCGCGAAGATTATCTAAATATTGATGAAGGATATCGAAGTCTTCTACGAGTACCTTAATATTAAATCATTGCATATGAAATGAACAATTTTACGTAGCCCAAAATGCTCTCTACACATTTAATCGATTTAAAAGTGTGTGTCTAATTTCTGTACAATAGTACGAAAACAAAGTAAAATTTTTAGTTTATCTTTGCCACGCGTTTCTTTTAGGCAATTATAAGGTATGTTTTCAAGGTGTATATTTTTAGTATAAATTTTATCAAACTGACGTCGAGTTGCTTTGTCACGAATCATATCTGTCCATGTATAAATAATATAAATAATAATAGAATTTTTATTGCATTCTAGCTTAATTTTAATCTTAAACAATATTTTATGAAAAACATTGGAATTTCACTTGTATACATAGTTCATTTTATTTCATTATTCGCTGTTCCTGTTGTGAAAGTAACGTTTGCTACAAATTAAAAATCGAAACTAACAGTGAAATTTTTCATTCTCGAACACGTGGTCCTAATATAATTAAATAATATACCATCAAATATAATTAAATAATATACCATCAAATATAATTAAATAATATAATATAAAATATAGCATAAAATAATCCACAATAAAAACGAAAATTGTTTCTTATTTCAGAAAGCTATTCTTCTTTATTGAAATTAAAAGTAAAAAGAAGGTCTTAATGTCAACAACATAGTGCTCTTACCAAATTAATTCTTACTTCAGCAGATCATTATTAGAACAATGAATCAAACATATCTACGAGAACTTTTACGATTGCAAAATTCGTAACAACGACACTCTTTTCAATAGAACACGTTGATAGGACAAACGACGATTACTATTTCTTCCGTGCAACGTTATTTGTTGTTCATAATTCTGACATAGTGCAGCACTCGATAAGCCCTATATTTTAATTAGTCCATAGTTAGACGCTAGCCTGAATACTGAGATATTTGAACGAACTCCTCTAGCTGTTGCAGCAAAAGCAGAGGTTTAATTTACCGAACGATTTATACCCGGAATTTTCTTTCGATCGACTGAATCTCGCTAGAAAATCTAATTTTCTTCGCTGGCCGGATTCATTTCCCTTTCCGCTGGAGCACTGCGCCAATATAGGTACGCGTCGCTTGTAATCCTAACAGGCAGTTCTCAGAAATTCTCAGAAATTCATCGAACGTTGTTCCTAAGGCGATTTCCCTCTTCGCGGATTCAATTTTCTCCACAGGCGAAGAGGCATTGTCTTCGCTTTAGGCTCTCGTAGAAATACGATGCGAATTTCTCGTACGAATAACGTTTTTCGAACGGTTTCCGGTAAGACGCGTTTATTATTGCATTTTGCTCGCATAAATTAATTAATTTATTCATTAATTATTCGTGGCTCGGGCTGCAAATGGCGAAAGGGATTTGACGCGAAACGGTGAATAAATCGGAACAAACGTGGCGTGAATTTGTCGTATGTCATCGTTGCCGGGTAAAATGAGCATATCGACGCATTTCGTCAAATCCCGGGGAAATTATGTTTCATTGGTGTCCGATTTTTTTCGTCTCCCTGCCCGCATTCGGTATGAAGCAATTGTCGGTTCAATCGGAGAAATCTGGACGTGGATGTAATTTCGTATGTAGAACAAATCATTCCGCGGCGTTGGAAAATGGTAAAACTAACAAAAATAGGATAACTGGCCAAATTATCGTACACCGAATACATTTCTTAAAGATTAACCCCTTGCATTGCGAATTTTTCAGAAAATCTTCCCAACAACGTCGGCTATTTATCACGTTAATACCGCGTCAAATGCGAAACACTAAAATATTGTACGTATTTTATGCTTACGACACTGAATCAAGCTTACAAATGAATTGTCGAGCAAATTTGAATCGATGATTTCGACAGGACCCGTTCCAGTAAAAATCTACAAACTGAGGAATACAACTTACACGGCAACCTAATGCAAAGCTTAACAATGCGACGGACAAATTTCAACAAAGAAATCCTACGGTAAACTAAAATTTCCATTAATGAAACGTGTTGGATACCGTCATAGGCTACGAAATATTATTATGATTCGTGTTCAGGTTAAGACAAGTTAACTCTCAATTTCGTTTCTAATCGTTCTATCTTCCGTATACAATTACGCATACGACCCTTGAATTCCTTACTCACCAATCCTGAATCATACGCTTGACCCTCCGAACCTTAGTAATATCCAAAAATTCCTATTAGTCCTTTAGTATTGGGGTTTGCGTGTGTGGTTCAATAAGTATCGCTGTGTATTCGTTTTTCAAAGTATGCTTTATTAAATATGCGCTGGCGGATTGGAAATGTGCTGCTCGGTGTCCAGGAGAAGACTGATTTTCCTCGAGCTTTTTCGAAAGAACGCTATTTTTTCCACCGTCTATTCCTTAGCGTCTTTCTTCGGGAAGGCGGTGCGTTTTGGTGGGGGAGTTTTTCTTGCCGACAGAAGTTTGGCAATGCAGCGGAATTTCCTCCAGGCCCAGGTCGCTTGGCCTTGCTTGGCAGCCCTTCGGAAACTCATGGTTTATGGCACTTGCAATTTGCTATTCAGACCGTCTGCAAATCGTCGAAGGAGAAAGATATACCTGGTTAAAAATACGAAAACGACTTTCTCAAAAATAGCTTCGCCGGTTTGCTCGTCATAAACAAAATAGCTAGCCGTTTGCACGGCAACGTTACTTTTGTTGTGCGAGCTAGCCGCTACAGTCCTTATCTTCATCCTCGCTGCATTCAAAATCAGACTTCCGATCCTTTAAAAGCAACGCAAAGCCGTCTTTTTTTGGATGAGAATAGCTATTTCCATAAGAAAGTAAAGAAGAATCGCTAGCCTCTGGAAACTATAAATTCCAAGTCTCTGTTGTAAGATTTCCCCGTACGAAGTTTAGTGCGAATAAAAATATTCGTTAAACATCGTAATCTTACAAACGTCGCTTCGTAGACACCCAAGGATTATTCTTCTCTGATCTACGGATATCTCAACGGGACATTAGCTTCCATGGGGTGGATCTCCGGTTGCTACATTAAACCCGTCTCGCGGAAGGGCGAAAAGAAAAAAAATACACAGCAACTGACAGGTCCCTCGGTTCCAAAGATTTACCACGAGAAGAAGAGATTCGGAGGGTGAGAGAGAGAGAGAGTACTGCTCGTGGAAGAAAAATGGAGAACAAGGACGATGGCCCGATGCGAATGCAGGAAATGGAAAATCTTTTCAGACGAGTCTGGAATATTTTTCGAATATGGAAGTCGACGTGGATGCGGCACGTCAACCGTGAGTGCTCGCCGGCAGCATATTTATGACACGAACGGGGATCGTCGTGGTAAAATGGAGATTCCGAGGGGTGTTAGCCGTACACGCGAGCAACACCGCGGTCTACCGAGCCTCTCCAATGGGTGTATGTATTTCAAGCCTGTCCCGCGGACGAGGGTACATTCCGGGGGCTAATTTACTCGGGATTAATTTGGACAGAGACTGAGGCGGACAGTTGTTGCTGAAGCACGAGTAATTGTTTTGCGAGAGGTGTTTATTTTCTTTGGTTAAAGTTAATTGGAATACACGGGGTGGTTGTATCTTGTGGGACACCGAAAGGAGCGGGTACGTATTCAAATACTGTTTTTACTGAATTATTCAAAAATAATTCTGTTTCCACTGAATGCATTTTACGGTCTATGGGACAAGACCGTGGTAAGCGATAACTTTGCGAAAATTAACCGTTTTCCTCTCTACGAGATTTTATACCGATCAAAACTCACATTTGAAAATCTAATACGCGTTCATTTAATCTTTTAGTAACGGAATCGAATTAATTCGCAAAGTTTGCTATAAGGGATACTATCCTCCATATTCATAACCGCATTTATAACCGTATAAACTACTATTCTTCCGCGGAAAGAAGGCACAGCTTTGTTTACATTCCCACTGTTGTTGCAGTCCGCTGATTGGCCTATAAACACAGACAGTGATCGCTATTGGCTGAAGACGTGGATGGGCAAAATATCCAAATAATTACCAATAATTCTCTACAGCGTCGGAAGCTTTTTTCTTTATTAAGACTGTACGCGGCTCCGGATTGTCCAGCACACTGGAGGAATGCACGGGAACGAAAAGCAGGCGACGCGGGAAATGAAGTTCCAGTAATCCAGACGACGACGTTCGCGACGAAATAGATATTCGCGCGCGATAGAACTGCGCGCGGTTGCAAATTTATCGACGTCCGTAAGGATTTACGAGCCGCAATTTACGCTCGCCGGCCACCTACGATCGGCCGGCAAGAAACATTGTTATGGTTTCGCGGCGGCTTACTCAACTCCGCTACGGAATTATTTTGCATAAATTTCACCTTATGACTTCGCATTCTCCGCAGTATGTATCCGCCTCTGCGTTTCGCCGAATCGAATTGCGGAAATAATAACTTCCCAGGTATTCTCGAAGGTAAATACATATGTATGTATTGTTCGAAGTTATGATTAGTGAGCTTCGAGACTCTTTGACAGGGCGAAGTCGAACTCGCTGGTGGCGTCTTCGACGAGATATCGAGGCGTAGTTTCCACGCAGCGGGGAGAGTCGGAAGATAAACCTGATTGGTGGTGAATTAAACAAGTGACGAATTATCCGTGGCCCTCTAAGTACTGATTTACTTACGGCCCAGCTTTCATTCAGCTAAAATATAGATGATTTGACTGAGGCTTTTTGTGCATCTATGGGATACTTAAACTTGCAGTGTAGCGCGAACAGCAAACATATACAAAGTATACAAAGTATACAAAGTATAGAAAGTAGATCATGCGTTACTGTATTTAGACGGGAGAAATAGATTTCTATTTACATAAAAATTAAGCAATCCGGTGATAATAATCTAAGTACACCGAAAGTAACAGATTCGTGTTCGTAAATTAAAATATTGCGATTGATGTGTTAACTGTGGGCACCAATGAATATTTCACTTCTTTTATTTAATTCAGCGTTTAATTCTTTAACGTATAAAATGTTGAGTTAATTTCTATTCCGTCAATTATGAATTTGTACCATTCTTTAATATTTGAAATGTTGAGTTACTTTCCATTCTTTCGATTATTAATTTTGCATTAAAACGTATTCTTGTATTATTGCCAAAGTGTATAGAAGTAAAATTCATTACTGTAATTGTATTAATAAAAGATATATTTGGCTGTATAAAAAGTTACAAACGTAACAACGTGATTTAGAGAATAACAAATAATAGTGTATCAATATAATAAGTAGAATATACCACTCGTGATACTAAAAAGGTTGTCACCACTTGACGCTTAATTAACAATAGGTTTACGAACATTACGTGCATAATTTGACAGGTTTTCGGAAAAATACGTATACTACATATAAATATTCGAAATTCGAAGCGTGAGGATGAAGAGAATCAATTAAAATACATATTCATAAAATTGTATTAATTAAAGTTAACATAAAGTACTGAAAAATACTATTTATGGTCTCTATAATTTTAGGTATCAAATCAAATGCGTCAACGTGACGAGTTCCGTAAACGAAGTGTTAAATATGATTCTGCTGTAGTTTCCTCGTCCCGTCGCGTTTATTTAATTAAAAAAAAAAATAAATAAATCAACTCCTCTATTTTCGACGGATTTTAAAACCCAGATGTTCCGTATATCGCGTACGTTTACCTTATTCGATAATTGTCCAGCGGTATAAAAATTCCCATGAAACGCACTTCACGCATTGTTCGCGGTTTTACGAGATCGCATGTGTGCACGAATGAACGCGAGTCCCCTTTGGTTTGCCGCCGTTTGCGATCGATATTACTGTCCCGGAGACGCGGCGACGATCTCGTTTCGGTTTTACGTTCGAAGTTAGGGCGGAATACCGATCGCAAGAGCGTAAAAAGTTACGATGTAGACGTAGAGGTGAACGTGTATCGGGTGATGGAAATCAGTCTCGCGGCGCAGAATGCTACCTTGTACCGACGAAAATCCGACGAACGACCACCGACTCGCTTTTAACCTCCTGCAGTTTATTAAGCTTCGAAACAGAAAGAGTCTCGAGAGCGCCTCCCTCTTATCAGATACCGAATTCGTGCCTTATCAGCGCCAGAAAAGGGAGTTTTCGTGTCGAGATGTTCCACCGAGACACTTCGAGGCGTTAAATACATCCCACTGTCACTCGGTTCAATTTATTTTATGTGACTTGACCTTTTTCTTTTTTACGTAGCTTAGAGCGCGAGTAAAAAAAAGGCAATGGAAATTTGGAAGAGGAGATGTAAATTTGTGATAGACTGCGGAGCATAATTATAACGCCACTGTAATTATAGAGAGCTTAGGAATTTTTATTAACAGTTTCGAATGCTGGAAACAAGTTTTCGTATTTTGCGTACACATTTACGGCTAAGATCACGTTCATAGGCAATACGTATGTGGAATTTACAAGCTATTGGAATGAAGAAAAAATATTTTACCAAGGATATCTTGTTATATCAGTTACAAAATTATTACAAAATATTTATATTATTTATATTATTACAAATGTGTATGCAAGAGCTGAACATTGAAACTCAATTTTCTAGAACACTAAGCACGAAACGTGAAAAAGTTGTTCTTTATATTTTTTTCATACTTCTCCCTGTATTATTAACCGTTTAAGTGAGGAGGGAAGATTCATCAGCCATCTATGATAACTCAAATTGTATGTTAAGCCGTTGGCAATCAAGCCTGTGTTAACACGGTTTCAATTTTCCGTTGAATTTTCTTTATCTTGTGTTTACACGGTCTTACCTTGTTCGTCAAATTTATGCAAAGCTACTCATACTCAGCTACGTAGACAGAATTTCGTTGGCGGGGGTGGATGTTAGACTAAAGTGAATTTTAACCCTTTGCGCTCGAAAGGTGGCTCTTCTTGTCAGTCGCCAGCAATGAACCAGTTTTCATTATTCTCGAGCGCAAAGGGATCACTTTATATTGATTACCTATTTCTTTGTACGATACACGATATCTGAATGAAATTTGTTATAATATTTAAACGGTATCACTATTACCCTTCTATATCATATTTAAAAAAAAAGTTAATAGAAATTTAGGTGAAAGTGAACCTTCTAGGATCTTTAACGAACCTTTCCAAAATATCTGTTTCAAATTCGTCTTCAAGTACCTCATTTTCCCCACCGTTTAAGTATAATTTTGGAGAAAAAAAAAAGTATGGGAAATAAATGGATTACCTTTCTTCGATGTCCTAAAAGAGTCGTCCTTAGGCACATACTGGATATCGTAGACCAAGCTCGTGTTCGCCAGCAGAGTTTTGTCTTTGTTGATCTTGTAGATGGCGTACTTGAACGCCAGCTCCGAGGGACTATCTTTTTGGTCCTCCGTGAAGATTGCACCTGCAACACCATAGAAAATCGAGCCATTAATACAATTGATTATAATTCTTATTCGGATGATTATAATTCTTTCGAAGCTTGAACAACTATTCGCCAGTAATAGAAAATACATAATTTAATTTAAATAAATTTTGAATTTTACAATAATAATAGTTCATGTTCTTCTTTTTTTATTTTTATTCGTAGAGAAGATCGGTGCAAAGCGAGAAGAAAAACATACGAGGAAAGATATAAAAATGTTCTCAGCATTGAAAAGATACGAAGACGGATCGAAATTAATTTAGTTTAATATCTTCTATATATGGTCCCAAAACATCGTATTCGAAAACGCTCTAGAAATGTTCTTAAAATTACGAACAAGCGAAAGATGTAATTAGCCCTTTTCGCCTCGCATACGAGGTAAAATGAGCTTTGGTATGGAGCAATTAAAGCTTGAAATAGAAACAGAATGCAAAGGTAGAAATTAAACAAAGTTCACTTTAGTATATTTACTCCCCTATATTTTATATATATTAGATGAATAATCCATTTTTCTTATTCAATGAAATAGAAACAGAATGCAAAGGTAGAAATTAAACAAAGTACACTTAAGTATATTTACTCCCCTATATTTTATATATATTAGATGAATAATCCATTTTTCTTATTCAATGAAATAGAAACAGAATGCAAAGGTAGAAATTAAACAAAGTACACTTAAGTATATTTACTCCCCTATATTTTATATATATTAGATGAATAATCCATTTTTCTTATTCAATGAAATAGAAACAGAATGCAAAGGTAGAAATTAAACAAAGTTCACTTTAGTATATTTACTCCCCTAAATTTTATATATATTAGATGAATAATCCATTTTTCTTATTCAATGAAATAGAAACAGAATGCAAAGGTAGAAATTAAACAAAGTACACTTAAGTATATTTACTCCCCTATATTTTATATATATTAGATGAATAATCCATTTTTCTTATTCAATGAAATAGAAACAGAATGCAAAGGTAGAAATTAAACAAAGTTCACTTTAGTATATTTACTCCCCTATATTTTATATATATTAGATGAATAATCCATTTTTCTTATTCAATGAAATAGAAACAGAATGCAAAGGTAGAAATTAAACAAAGTACACTTAAGTATATTTACTCCCCTATATTTTATATATATTAGATGAATAATCCATTTTTCTTATTCAATGAAATAGAAACAGAATGCAAAGGTAGAAATTAAATAAAGTTCACTTTAGTATATTTACTCCCCTATATTTTATATATATTAGATGAATAAACCATTTTTCTTATTCAATGAAATAGAAACAGAATGCAAAGGTTGAAATTAAACAAAGTTCACTTTAGTATATTTACTCCCCTAAATTTTATATATATTAGATGAATAATCCGTGTTTCTTATTCAAAGAGTAGGAAGTAGTTAAGTAGTTATGGATAGTAATTATAGTGATATTAAAAATAACGTAGATTAAATGTAGACAATAGATATATAGACAGATAAATAATGGATAATAATGTATGTATGAAGCAAAGCAGGAAAGAATTTATTTTGTTAAGACAACGGAAAAATTGCAATCCCAACAGGAAACTAATAAAGTTATATATATAAATTACCAATAAACATATATATAAAAGATAGAAATATATATATAAAGATTTAATATAATATATTTAATATAATAATAATATTTAATATAATAATATATATATATACACTAAACTTGGCATTTATTTTCATTAAAATTAAACGTTTATCTTGTCCTAAATATAGTGTTCTCTGTTTTCCATTGTTTTACGTTATTTACTTGGCAAACCATTAAACCATTCCTGCGTGAAAGTTTGATCATTAGATAAACTAAATCTTCTAGCCCATTTAAGAATATTACCTATCTAACGTACTATTTTTTTACAATTCTCTACGTGACTATTATCACGTGTTTACGCGTTTCTTGCTTCACATTTATGAGCTGTCTACAAGCAGCCGCGCAGAATGAAGTTTAATTAAATACTAGTGATTACAGTTAAATGCGTTGCGCAAGAAAGCGCCGCAAGAAGACCCTTCGATACAGCTGTATTCGTTCAATTTCAAACACCGTTTCCCCTTTCTTCATCTGGAACTTCGTAAACTACCAATATTTCTCCCTGCGATCTTTTAATTACGCGGCATCAATTAGGATGCTGACAAGTCGAGCAGACGTAATTGCAACTGATCGATACAACGCGACAGCGAAACGCTTATAATCGTGTTTTCCCCTGCGCGTTGATTGCTTTCTCAGAGAATACCGTGCTTCCTTCATTACAAACTCAATATTCCTCTTCTCTTCCCTTGCGTTTATTTTTTCATTCGTCGTGCACCATACGCAGAGTGATTTATCTCGAGGAGGTCGATTTTTGACGAGTTCGGAAAAAGATATTAAAGTTACGCGAATGTTACGAACGAACTTAACTCTTTGAAGCACAACGGTATGGAAAATATCCCACCATTTTTATATATACACCTTGCATGATGGGATTTTTTTAAAGCCACTTATAAATTTTAAAATTGCAATGAAAAATCTTGGACCTGAAAGTGTTAACGATTTTTGTTACGGCAAAATAAAGTTGGGCATTACTCGAATCGTT
Source organism: Eucera pruinosa (assembly GCA_028830335.1). Classification (NCBI taxonomy): domain Eukaryota; kingdom Metazoa; phylum Arthropoda; class Insecta; order Hymenoptera; family Apidae; genus Eucera; species Eucera pruinosa. The sequence continues at coordinate 15,796,843 of JAMYCR010000005.1, forward strand.
TCGAATAAATATTTATCTAAGGTAGATATAGGATATACAAATAAATTCTGTTTAGTCAGATATTTTATTCGCGGAATAATTATTCCATTATCCGTAACAAATTATGCTCTGTTTAATCGAATAAATCATTCGAATAAGAAACAAAGGTTTATCTAAATAGATGAAACGAGTAAATAACAAAGATTTATCCAAATAGATCATTCGAATAAATAACGATGATTTATTTCAACAATTTTGTATTAATTATTCAAATAAATGCACCTAAAGGCAATATTAGAACAAAGATTAATTTTAGGTTTCAAGAAGAAAGTTCGATAAAATGTTTCACGTTCGGTACACTTTGCAAAGTAAAAATTTACCTATTCGACGTTTCTTTACATGTATTTCGTAGATCTATATCAAGAATATTGTAACTCCTGTACATGTACAATAAACTATGTTGTCGCGTCGCGAATCCCTAACACGGTGATTCTGCTTGTACACGACTTCCACACGCCGATTATGACGTATGGATAGTTGTATGGGAGAAGTGGACTGTATATTTATTGACGGAGCACAACTATTTTTCGGACGACTAACTTCGTGTGACTCTCTAAGTGTGACTAGTTCGTATGACTGTTTCGTATGACTGTTTCGTATGACTGACTTGAAACGACTAGGTGTGTGTGTGTGTTTCGGCGACTGTGCTAAGAAACTCTTGTGACTGTTCTCGTGTGACTCTCTGTAAGTCTCTGTCTTCCCTATCGCAAACTGTTTCTGAGCTCCCCCTTGGAATTTCTAATCATCCACTGATTGGTTCCTTCCTAATTTTGGGAAGGCCCAATCAGCGAACTTATGTGCGATGGACACACCTTCCCTTACGTTCTCGGCGCGTTTCTTTAAGGAAGGGGTCTGCGGTATTTTCCAAGGGGGGCGAAACTCTAGAGAACGGTGGGGGTGGACGACACATCTGCGGACCACCTGAAACGGTTTCCTTACCCCTGTATCGAGTGTGGAAACCGTTAGGTGGCTGATGGTCCTAGGTTGACTGTTCGGGCCGTGGAGGTTTATGATAGGGTAATTGCTATTGAGTGTCGACAGAGAAAAATACGGAAGAAACTAAAGCTATACAAATGCTATGACAAAGAAGTAAAAACCGGGGAATCGTACCATCTGGCGAGTGTCGTCCAGATGGCAGAAAAACTAAATTAACAAATCCTCAAAAATAGCGGTACTTCTAAGCCTTGCCATAAACCTCTTACAAACTGGCCCGAACATATGTAAAGTAATCGGTTTTTCCCCGTTTACGAATAAATTAAACTAGGAATGAGACAAATCATAAAAAAAGTAGCGATCAATAAATCGATGGTCAAAACGAATGCAAATATTAATAAGCGTGTACTTAAAATTAAGCCGAGAAACGATGCTACGTACGCGAGACGAGTGCATTATTAGTACTAAAAATTTCACCAAATTCCATAAACTTTACGATCCTTTCTACGTAAAAATTTCCCTCACGGCTAAGCATAAATTATTCTCGAATAACCTTTTACGGTGTGTTAATAAATTATTGCTTCCATCCATTCTATGATTCCGCGCAGGTACCTATATCTCTGAAAATTCTTCATCTTTTTGAAAGCATCAAAGAGGATTACTTTATTATCGCTCGTAAACCGATGGTCCATCCGCGGGCGTTAATTTACACGATAAAATTGTCCTGAAAACTGAAACGTAGTTGGCGGAAGGCGAATTTATCTACGTCACAGGTGGAAGTTTGCCGGCGAGGCGAACTTCTTTCGAGGACCAATCGATCACCATCGCTCTTCCGAAACGACGTCGACGATAATTGGCCGGACTGAATTAATTGTTTCTAAACGATCCTTAGACGATAGTACACCGTCTCCTGTGTGTAATTATCGACGAGTAAAAGATTAATTCGTCACCTTGGCACTTGGATGTCTTTCTTCCGTCACTCATCCCTTCTTTCGTTGATACGTTCCTTCTCGCTCGTCTGTCTTAAACCTTCCAAGCGTAATAAAAATTCATGGGGTGGAAATAAAAAGACCACGGAATATCGCATACCTTTGGAAACTTCGACGGATATCGCATCGAAGCTCCAATACTTAATTAAATTGGAGAAAATTTGATATAGGAATCCGCTTATTACAAATCACTTTTGGGACTTACGATTTTCTGCGTGAACAATTTTCATCATTGAACTCGTTTTATTAGAAGTAGTTGACTAAATTGAGGATTTTGATGCAGTTGTGGCAAATCTATATCGGCAAAAGGAACAGATTCCATATGGTATATGAGAAAATACGAAATATATAAAATAAAGAAGAAATTACAATTTTTACAGGATCAAACGAATCTCTATTAAAGTTCATTCTTTCAGTTTTACTTAAGAAGACATGAATTTGCATAAATATTCGCAGTCTGGTTATTACATTTCTCCATAGTTTAATCGATATACTATCATTCTTTAAGAACATTCAAATTGTCACAAGCTTTGTCTCTCTAACTATTTATTATTTATCTATTTGCGTATTTTCAAATAATTCTTCCAATGCATTTATATAATAGATAAAAGGTATGCTATTCGATTCAAAGTAATCTTCAAAGAGAAGGTTCGTTTAGTACGAATTTACCAAGAATTCTTATCGTTTATCTCCAAACATGATTGTCGAATCGATACTAATAATCGAAGTTTGATTATAATTGGCGGATTATCTTGCTGCAATGATATTGTTTCAGCAAGAAAATTCCAAATCAAATTTACTTCGCAGCGCCTCTAAAAAAATTCCTCTATTGTAGAATGAAAGTCAAACCCATGGATAAAGTTAAAAATTCCTACATACGTAAAAGTTGAACGTTTTGTAGCGTTAAAAATTGCTTAAAAAAAAAGAGAAATATCTTCAGATAAGAATGAAAATTCTCACGCAGAGATCGTCTATAATCTACAGTGATGACTATTATTTACGGTTTAAATAGTCATCCGGGGGGGTATCTTTGTCTTCGCGTCGAGTGTGCTATTTTCCTTCTGCGTTCCTCTGCTTGTCATTCAAAATCGCATTAGGGGGTACTGGCAAGGGGTAGACGGAAACGTGGAGGATGCTCGCGTTGGGTATATTGAGATTCCGACGACTCGATAAAGATCCCAAGGATAGAGACCCGTGCGCTTTCCTGTTTGCACGTGCCGAGCAAGCTGTGTACTCTCCGCTATTCGTCTCAAGCCCTGTTCACATTGCGCGTTGCAAAATACAGCTTATTTTTCGCGTTGACCCGTGGAAAATTATATAGAATTTCATTGGAAACTCAACTTATACTTATTTTACTTATATACCCGATTTAGGATTATTTTTTTTGTATACTATTGAATTCAAGCGTTTTAATTTGTTTAATTGTTAATTATATGGAAGATTGGTATTAGATATTCTTTGTTATTGTTAACTTAGAGGTGAAACAGTTTTTGGCGAGTGAAAGTTAATGGGAAACTTGTGGATTTAATTTGAAGTGAATTTGTATCGAGGAAAGAGATGTCTGACTAATGCGGACTTCTACTACTTGGGGATTAAATTCTTTAGTTTCTTCTTCTTAAGAGACTATTATTGGCAATCTTTTTGCCCTTAATTCGAACGTGAGGCAATTCTTGTATGCTTAAATACTAGTAAAAGATACTGGGATTTGGTTTCCGGTAAAATGGAGTGGAAGGAATAGAAGTTCGAACAACACTGTTTTATTCTACATGAAATTCAGTATATTAATTTCTTCTCGTACCTCTTGCAATCCCAAAAGAAATTTAATAAAGAAATCTAATCTATTTTCTTATTATTAGAAGAATGTGATAAAAAGCTTTTTATTGTCTGTAAATTAAAAAGGTGGTAATTATACGTATATATAAAAATTGATAGAAAATCTTAGAATTTGATTTGACGTACCAGTAAACAACAGACCAACGCAATATTATTCTACTTCAAATTTAGCTGCACTAATCTTTCATTTTTATTTGCAACTATCAATTTACTATAATATAAACAGTTTTGATTATTGTAAACTTCGACATGAAATTATTTTAACGCGGATAAAAATTACTAGATACGATAGACATGAAGATATTTATTTTTAAGCAAAATTGCAGCAAGGAAATGAATGCCCGATTAACGTAATCTTGTTCTACTTAAACTTCGGGTACCTATTTATTCTTCACTTGTATGTAATAATTAATCGATTCTTGTTAGCTTAAGAATGAAATCACTTTTGTATAGATAGGAATTATTGTAGTAGAAGACGTTAAGGTTTAACTTGAAGCAGAGTATAAGGGAATTTGTGTCTGATTGGTGCGGTTTTATTCCACTTGTCAAGTGTGAACGGAGCTTTAACCGTTTTCCCGAGGGAAGCATCGGATAAGTCGTGTACCTCGCGTGCTTTCTAAATCGTTTTCAAGGTAAACGCAGTGAGACGTTTCGTCGGGGAACTCTTATTGAAATTGAGGATATTGCACGAAATAAAGGACGAACAAAAATGAAACTTTTTTGGCGCTATCCTCGCAGTGATCGAAAAATAGAGGAAAATAATTCGACTTTTATTTATCGGAACCTTCTACGGATGTAGAATTGTAAAAGGTAGATTTCGAGTTGCTTTTAGTAGCAAATAATCAAATAAACTAGTAGCAAGAGAATCTTAGATGTTTGTTTGCAGACTCACAAGCATGTAGACAGTATTTCAGCTCGACGCAAGAGTCGAGCTAATGGGAGACTGAAATCATATATATATAGTATGAACGTTTGACACAAAATTCGTAAATTTTAAACTACTCAATTCTCGACATAGGACTCTTAATACTTTCCCTTAAAGGGAATAAAAGGATACAAAATGATAGATGCTAAAAAATATGCATGATTGAAGAAATTAAGGTGACAAGTATTTTTTAAATTACTTAGTATCTACCTTTCACATTAAAAATTAACGACAATAATAACTAAATATTACAGGAATAAACTATAGTTTAGTTTATTGTCGTGTAGATCGCGTAGACAAGTAGAATTTAATTTACTATGATAACGTGTTTTTCTTTCAGTGTTGAAAGCTTTTACTGTTTTCGAAGTTTCTTTAAGGTTGCTTCAACCACAGTCACTGTTTACATTTATATAAATTACAAAATTATTAAATACAATTTAGTAGACTAACATGCTTCAAAAAGTTTGCTAAATTAGAATATGGCTTTTTCTAAAGCATCCATTTACTTTAATGCAAGTTTCTTTCTCTTTAACTAGTCCATATTTAGACCATAATTCATAATTAGACCACTTCTTGTATAAAGTCAACACTGAAAAATTCAACAATGACTCGTAGCGTGTTTTTCTTTCAGCGTTGAAGGCTTCTTTACTGTTTTCAAACTTTGTTTAAGGTTGCTTCCAACCACCGCCACTACTTACGTTAATATAAATTACAAAATTATTAAACACATCAAATTTAGTACATTAATGGTGTGGAGCTGTAGAGAGGGGATAGGATAGGAAAAAGGAAGGGTGTTGCGTTTCGTCCTGGGCCTGCTAGTGGACTTATCAGTAAGGCTACCTAGCAGGCCCTGCCTTAGACTTGGGATATTGGAAGGAAAGTTAAAGGCGGTATATATATGGACGAGGTAGTTGGAGCGAGTACTTTCGAGAAAGCCTATTTCGTATGTCCCTCTAGTGGTGGGTGCAGGAGAGCCGCCACAATGGGCTTTGAAAAGTTTACTATATTATAACACGATTCCTTGAGGGTGTCTTTTAACCCCTTGGCATACAATAACGAGTCATACTCGTAACACGAATTATGATGTTGGTCCAATAAAAAGGGATTCTACTCGCAACAAAGTTAAATTTTCATTCAATTTTCAGTTTCAGTTCATAAGATTGAAACCCGTTAATTAATAATACGTATACTTAATATTTAAATACTTTGCATGTAACATTGTACAAAGTTAATGAATAACTTACGTGGCGATGATAAAAAGAAAAATGGTACGGTAAGGGGTTAAGGCATACATTTACTTTAATACGAGTTCCTTTCTCTTTAAGTAACTCATATTTGAATCACTTCTTCTATAAAGTCGACACTGAAAATCGAAAAGAACCGCGGCGAAGAAACTCTAAACCGTTCAAGATTTTCAACCACATTTCCTATGAAATTTCCATACGATCCGCGTGATAATATTTGACTGGTCGTCGGATTCGCATTGCAGCGAATAGAAATGTTGCAAGCGTACTTATCCGCAAGCCCGTGGACAGGGCACGGAATATAAATATTTCGTGATGGAATTGTAAAGAGTTTCCTTCCCGTATTGCGCTCGGCTACCGGGCGACCTACTCTATTGGTTATCGTGCCGATACATCGGGTTTTCGCGTTTGTTTGCGCGTCCATGATCATTTGAATGCTACCCGCGTCCGAGCGGACCATTTTGCTCGCAGTGTTTCGTCCGCGGCCAACGCTGGCCAACGAATTAAAAAATAAAAGAAAAAAAAAAATAAAAAAAAAAGATAGAAAAATCGGAGGAAGGAAAAAAATGTACAAAAACTGGAGCAAATGTAGCGTGTGACCGGAGAGGTGGTTCCCGCAGTGCGGGCCGATCTTCAATGGGACGTGCTATCGTTTATTCCGCGATGACGAGTAATAAACGAGCAATTAATATCGCTGATCGCGAATCGATTCGCGTGGAAGAAACAATCGAGCGACATTTATCATTATCGGCAACGGTTCTCGATTAATGAATCGTTCGCTAAATAAATTGTGAGATATTAACGGAATTATCCGCGTGCGAAGTAAAATACGTATAAAAGGATATCGACACTGGATTTACGCGGATAATGATTATATAATTTGACGAGCTTCGGGGAAAGATAGATATTTTAGAGTTGGGCAGAGGGAATGTTAAATGAGCATCGTATTACTTGTATCGTTGCATCAAAACAAGATTAACGCGAAGCGCTTCAAAATTGGATTTCCGAGTTCTGTAACTTTAAGCGTGAAATATGAAGCAAAGAATAATTACGAGCAAAGAAGAGATGAAGTACGACACGCCTTTTATCCAGAGATATTAAACCGAGCTGGGAAAGAATTGGTGCATAATTATAGTCTTATATCATCGACGTTTGTCAATTCACGCGCAAAACGCACAATCGCAAGAAACGGTTCCGAATGCATTTTATTTGCTTGCAAAGAAATTGTTGCGTGGCAATTAGTAGCTTCATTGAATAGCAGTTTCAATGTTAAAATCGAAAAATCGTATCGGGTAATTTAAAACGTGCAAACCTAATCCAATGTTCAACCCAATCGTTCTAACGCGAAAAACAGAGATAATGATCGAAGAAAAATCATAGAAGGGTAGAAAAGAGTTCTGCTTTCTCGCGGGGCTCTTTATAATTCCTTGAAGCCTAAAAATTGTGCCGAGTGTTTGAAAACGGGCAATGGAAGGCTGAGGAGAACGTAAAAGTAATGGGAAAGCAGTTCGGATGTAAGAACTTTGATGGGCCTATGCAAGAAGCGTTCTGTTTTTAACGGGATTAAGAAGTTCTGTAATTATCCGACGAGTCTTCGACTCGGAGGTCTTAAAACGGCGAGATCTGGGTTAAAAGTTTTACAGCCTGAAACACAATCGTTCTCCGAGTTTCTAGGCAACGGCAGAAAGAAGCTATTGGCGGGCATTGTGCGTTTGTTCGCAGTTAGCCGGCCTAAGGTCTCGAATCTCGTCCGGCTGGAATTCGATTCCCGTTTCTTTGGTCCCACGGAGAAGATCTTCGATCCGGCTTCATTCTTCCATCCAGCTTCTTTCTCTCGGCCATGTAAAATGTATAAGCATTTTCAGCCGTTCCATTGAATTTTCCATTGAACATGTTCCCAGAATATCGCTTGTAGCCGCGAGCTTAGACTGTCGATTCAATGCGCTTCGTCGTGGCGTAAAAAGAAAGAAAGAAGAAGAAAAAAAAAAGAGTGGGAAAGAAAAAGAAAAAAAAAAGAAAGAGTGGAAAGGAATTCCCGCGCGATAATAGAGCTCCTTATCCCTCGTATTATTCAAATTTTCCAGCAGTCCGGATCGTAAACTGTGATTTCTTATCTCGCTCCGAGACAACTTGAGATATGGCCTGTGGAAAAAAAAATCGAGGAATCCATTATCTCGCCGCGAAGAAGATCCTCCGAAGGTGGGATTCATAAATGCCTCGCGAGCTGCGACGTCCCATTGAATTTTGTATGAAATCTCCCGGCAGATCTCTTTTCGAATATCGTTTCGAGAGAAAGAAAGGGACGGCGGCGAAGAAGTCGAGCTTAATCGTTGTCTGTCAGCTATCTCGCGATCGTGACCCCAACGGCCATTAGCGCAGCGAGGATTTCCGCGTATTCGCGGCCTAGTTCGCGAAAGCCGCCAGAAGAATGCATGCAGACGGTGCCCGAGTATAAAGGGCGGATTCCAGAGAAACGGTTCGAAAGGACAAAGCAAAGCCCAGCGCGTATATCTTGCCTTTTACAAAGCCTACGTGTTGGCCTTTTTATCAGCGAAAACGTAAAATTGCCGCGGTTGGAAATTGGGAGATATTGATGGATATCTAATACCATCGACGAAGCATAGGATAGATTACCGATTCTGATATAGAATTATCCGACTCTCTTATCATTTTAGGGTAGATTACAATCTGTGTCTATAAAGACGCCCTCACGCTCACGAATCTGTACATAAATACATCGAGTAGAATATAAGATAACTTTAAGAAAGCAAACTCTGTAACGACACGACATAACACGAAAAATAAAGGAAGTCACAAAGGTGAACTCAGCAATAGCCAAATTATTTTTCACCTGGCTCAGCATGTCAGTGAACACGAGCTACATTACCTAACACAAACACCATCTCTGATCGAATCCAAATATTCTGTCGTCCTACAAACAATTTAGATGCACCGAAAGGAACAAGCTTTATAGGCTGTCGCAGAAACTGATCGATTTTCCGCTTCTTGACCGAGTTTTAGGAGAACCACTCAGGCTTGTCCTCGGCGGAGGCCCGTAATCTGCTGGAACGACGCGTTGCGGCACCTTAAGCGTTGAAAATCGAGTTCGACGCGTCGATGGAAGTAATTCTCCGACGAGTCTGTGGCCGACCGCTTGGGTTATTGCGGCCTGGACCCGAAACCCCCAGGGAAATATCGAGTTCCGCAACAACGATCGATGGCATTGTTTTAACCCCTTGTCCTACAATTATTTTATTAGCTACGTACGCTAGCTGTAGTTGATCATTGCATCGTATCGTACCAAATACAAGTCATACGAATATTGTAGGCACGTTTTATTTTATAGCCTGCAACCTTGTAAGACAAAGCTAAGATGGTAGTTCAAATTAAATTTCACCCTCAATAGTAATCGTTTTTATTCAATCCTCGTCATAAATCGTCAAACGAGCGTGACTCGTTATTGTAAGCCAAGGGGTTAAACTCAATGGGAGCACGCGGGCAGTTTCGTACACTCGTGTTTATTCTTTGATGGATTAATAAATTAAATAAATTATTAGAATGCAACGTGGCGCGAGATGTCGTCATTTGCGCGTAATGCGAAGGATACTTGTCCGTGGACAAAGTTGACACGCGTTAGAATCCGGTTAACACAGGAGGATTCAGGTTTATTCAACCTAATTTTGCGCTTAATTAACCGATGAATTGTAATCTTTGGCAAGTCAACGTTTAACAACCCCTTTGAAGAAATCCCTTTGAAGTCGTGGACTGCGAGAAACTCGGATAAAATCGAGATGTTCTATCACAGACGAGGTATAAGTATAGAGCAATCATGCAGTGTACTTTCGTGGCCTGAATTACTTACCATTTTCATTTTTATCCTCTCGATTACGTAGCTCTTCTGTTTGCTTTTACATTTTGCGTATTAGCACCGGGTTCCTTTCGAAAATCTTTCGAAGCCTATCAATTTAACGCTGCAACTACCGACGATTAAAGTATACTTATTTCTGCCAAAGAAATAAACATTGTAGACATTTTTAGTACAAAATTGAGCCCCAAATTTTTTAATATCAAAGGTTGTCGTTGGATGAATATTCTTATCGTAATTCGGAGTAAGAATGGATGGAAAAATCGCGGGGACAGAATGGAACGGGTAACGTCATCATCGTGTGACGTTAATAAAGTATCGCGAAGGGGGGATAATTAGTAGAACGTTCAGATACACCGTACCGTTGCAATCGTGTAACTACGGAGAATCATAATTACGCGGCTCGCCACGATATCATAATAACAAGTTTCGAGATTTGGAACTTCTTATCGCTCAACCCTTTCCTCTACTTAGCAGACAAACTTACTCTTCCGGGCCAGGAACTCTGACCGGGACAACTTAATAGGTCATTAGTAACGCGGAATCGCGAATTTGTCCGCGATTACATTTTTTTTTATCTCACGCCTTGCATTCCCTAAAAATGTTATAATTGCACGCTACTGATTAAGAATATGGTATTATCTTCTTCAACCCCCTGTTACTTTACTTTATTTATCCAAAATTAATATTGTAGATACTGTAATATTGTAATAGATATTATACATATTATACATAATATAATAGACATTATAGTAGATATTGTAATGGATATTATAATAAATATTGTAGTTTCTATGGACTTTTGGCTCGGGAATTTTCAAAGCTAAGACATTACATTGTTCATTACCTATTTCATCGTTTTTACGTACACTTTGAGGATCTTTTAGCCGTCGTATTATTGCTGACAGCAAAAATCGGTAATTTTGCGATTCCTAGTTTCGCGTTGCACGAAATTGCGTTACAGGAAAATTTCCCCCGCATAACACGAATAATATAACTAACATGTTTGGCCTGATTATTTCCCCCTCTATTGGTATGCATTCCTTAGAACTTAATATTAACCTCTTGCATTACGATATTGTAATTTGTCTCACCGACACGGCCAACGTGAAAACGGAAGAAAATACAAAACACTCGCGGGATTTCAATGAAACGCGAACTGACAAGGCGAGCAACGAACTTTTAGTTTTGCATGTCAAAAGTCTCGAAGTGTCCGGAGAGACGGTAACGAACCGAGGCGTTGGCTTTGAATGAAAGAAACGAGCGATTCCAGCCGCGGAACGACGATACCGGCGATATTTTCGAAGAAAAAGTTTCGCGCAGCGCGTCACCGACATAATCAAGAGAGAGGCGAAGTTTCTCGACGCGAACTCGGGGCTAAAGAAACGAATCCGACGGAAAAGAAGAAGTCCGAATTACGAACAACGATAAGTCGAACTCGTAATTAGCCGATTTACCCTCCAGCAAAATTTTAATCGAATAACAGAGAGAAATCGGGACTAACACTTTTTTTTTTCACCATAATGAATGAATAATAAATTGTTTAAATAGGAAATTATTCGAACAAAGGATTGCTTGTATAGACTTCGTGTAAAACATTGTTTGGGTAAGACACATTTGGATAATATTAGGTCGTTGCACATGAAATAAACGATAGAAATTCATTGAATCAATTAGTCATTAATTAAAATAAATTTGGGGAGATTCGACTGAGCTTTGTTTGTGTGCTGCTGGGTTTTCTGCAATATTTCATGCAAGATTAGCATACATCGAAATCATTATTACGAGTTGTTTCGACAGGCAACGTACTTAGTTTGATTTGGAAATTTGTTTCTTCTTCGCTTCAGAATTTTTCAAGTCACAATGTCACGTTGTCCCTCTATTATTAACATTTCAAATGCTATATTAATAATTCAAATTGACTCTACTGTTTCGCGTGCTAATTTGAGCTCATACAATAAAATCGCTCCAATTCGATTAGATTTCCTTCATTGCAATCAAAATGAATTCGAATAATTCGAGCCTAATTTTTAAAATAAAGCGCATATTGCATTTAAAGCAGTAAACCGTAGGCTTAAATTTAGCGCACCAAAATACATACCAACAAACAATTCTAATTCATAAAAACGAACCCGAAATTTGCCAATATATGAACATCACCATTTTACATGCAACGATCCAATATATCCTAAAATATGCAAATATTTCAAATTTAAAATGTACCCACAAGACTTCCTCTTCTTAAATTTAATCAAGAACTTAATCACGGAGAAAATTATAAAACGAATCGAAACTAAGATCATTCGTGACCCAATTATACTGCTTTGAGGATACGATAAAATTCCTAGAATAAAATAGAACTTGTCAAAAGCGACGAGAACATAAATCAAAGGCCAAGTGTTCGTAGTAAATTATTGCAAACAATTGGAATCAACCGATGCCGGCAAATTGTTATGACGTCCCCCGTTGTGACATGGAATTTCGTCCAATTAAACGAGTAAATCCCCAGCAAAGAGATGACGAATTACACTGGACAAGCCGACACGTGATTTGGTTTAGCATGGGTCAGCGTTAGAGTAACTTTGTTTTTGACAGATTAAGCTGGATACACCTTCGAGCAAACTTGACCAATGCGGCCGGTTGGTTTGGCTCGCGCGAGCATGTCAATTTCAATCGTGTTCTACTCGATATCGATGAAACCCAATCAACGCTCCGCACGTGACCTGACTTCGCTGGCCTCTGAGTCATCCATTGTTATATACAGTTCTGAGAAATATATTACGACGATACAGAGAAGCGTGTACATTTTTTTCAAATTGTCGAAAACCAATCTATCGATGTTAAGAAATTTCATCTGTCCAGCAAACGGCAAAGAATTGTTGAAGATATAAAAAATTGAAAAGGTAGTTCATTTTCGCAACAATCGTTATACTGTAGTATTTTACAAATTAAATAATAATCGTATTTAAGGCATAAGTATACGATCGTTTAAATTTAAATTTGACGCTGTCTCGACGTGTGCGACCACCGTTTTACATCCGCCACACGGTTTTTAGCAATTTTGATATTAGAGTCGTAATCAGAGACACCGAAAACCCCAAGACACTAATTTTTATTCGATTCAACGGTCGTTTTCGTATTTTTGCCAGCTTTTTGACGAATTCCACCACTGTGCGACGTGGCAATAATGCGTCCTGCTTTAATATTTACTTGCTCGTGCAAACAAAGAGTGACTAAACAATAGTCGAAACGGGAATAGTTTTGTTCGACGCTGGAAATCTTCTTCTGTGTATTAACTAATTAAATAGGCCCCTCTGTGCATTTCATAAAATCAACATTTGCTTCTACGGCACATCAAAACGATACGCGGAATATGTTCAGCGTAACACCGCATCTGCAAACGTGAAAGATTATTCGAATTATTTAAATTGCTCAGCGGGAACACTTTCGACGTGCAAAGGGTACAATTTACCCGAGTGTTAATTGCGACTAAAATATTTCTCCGCTCTCTCAAGGATTTCCTCGAAGCGCGCGTCTCCCGTTTTCATAAATAAATTAACGCGGCGTTTTCCTTTTAAACCCGGACCTCGCCTTTCGGCAATCAAACAGAGGAGTTTGGGAAGCGAAAGGCAACTCCTCGCAGCGGATGCGCAGTTGACAACTTCGCTAATTACGATTCCGACTCGTCGTTATCCTTAATTCACGGTTCTGCCTTTCTTTCGAACCGAGGCTTTTACTCTTCGCCACTAAAATTCTGTCCCGCGTCGCTTTCCGCAAACTTGGTCAACCATTTTTGCCACCGTCGGCCAAGGAAATCCTTCGACCGGAAGTTGCTACCTCTTGAACAAAATATCCACCGTCGTCTTTCGTTCACCGCAGATTTAACCCGCAATCATAAACACGTTCTCTGCGAGACATTCGAGAGACGCAAAATTAACCATCCTTTAATAATACGTGCTTAACAAATTTCTCGATCTACCATCCCTTATAGAAAGTTTTCGGTCAAACGTGAGAACGTGAAACTAAGAGCTCTATCGTATCGAAGGACTGATGTTCGTCAATAAACCAAACTAAACTAAACTTTTATATTACGAAAAATAGAAACACAACAAGGAAAGTCTTTGTATGGTATTAATCGACACAATATGCAAGTCTGAATTGGCACGACGATATTTTCACATTTGCGATTACGAGTTAACCGTATAATTATGCTTCTCTCGACTTGAGAGGCTCGAATGGATGAAGATAGAAGAGCAGAGGAGTCGCTGAACGAGATTCGCTAAAAAAAGCCGAGAGCACACTGGAAAAAGTTGGCCGTTGCGCGGGAATCGTCGAGCAGTTGCACGGCTCCATAGATTAGCGGGTGGTGAAATAATTCAATGGTATAAATTACCCGAGTTTCACCTACGTCCTTGCGGAAACGCGGCAGCCTTGATTCCGGTTATTCGCTAATATCGCGGCATTTTTACTCCTCCCAATACCGTACGTCGATCAACGAGCAGGGAAACGTACTATCACAACGATACTTCTTTTCATTACGCTTCGCGTGCCTCTTTAATATAACGAGATAACGTATCGGTTGAATAAAAAATCGTAGCATCATTCGAAGATCACTGGGAAATTCTGCAACGCGAAAGTTTCTCTTTTCACGGTCTAACGAAGTAGGATTGAGTAATCTTTTGTTCGCGCGCAGTTTCAATTAGTTTCAAGGTGTGCTGATTTTGTATAATTATTTTTACGGAACATTGTTATAATAATCTCCGATATGCATTATTTTATGTAGAATTCTTTAGAATAAAATTGCATTTCATTTATTAATATAATATACAAAATTTATTGGCTTTATGATGCAACGTGTCTCGCTTAAATTCGTGCTCTAGGATTATTATACAAATTGTTGTTGAATAAAAAATGTATGCTTTTATTCAAGAAAAGGGTAAAGTTCGTCTTCAAAAAATTTAACAATCATTCGTTGAAACGCACAGGTATTCTCTTCTGTATAATAGAGAGCCAACTATTTCCGTTTCCATTCGTACAGTAATATTAAACCACGATTAATTATACAAAGCAACCACGAATCCATGTTGTGATATGCTTGACGAGGTAAAATTCAACGAAGTTATGTAAAGTTCTCGAGTAAAATTGTGGGCGTTTTCAAAATAGATGGATAAAACGTTTATTCGACTGCTCGAGGCGATGGTCGCTACAAGAGTGTTTTTCACGACGAACATTTTTTGTGAGTGTTTTTCACGACGTTTTTTTTTGTTCATGCTCACCCGCCCCGGAGAACTTCCCTTATGTAGGTTTTTGAAACACTTGGAGCCCATGAAGGCACGAGGTCGGAGAAAACCCAGCCGACCATGTGCTTGGGCCTGTAGGTTGGCACTCGTCGGTCGTAGACAAGTCAAAACAATAGCGGGACTTGCGGCCAGGCGACGACGGCCGGCACCCTTGAATTTAGGGGGTGCAAGCCAGAGCGATTTCTGGCAATCACAGCGTAAGCACGAAGGCGAACGGCTGGCCCTCGATCAAGCCGTGCGACCATTGATCCTCGTTCAATTATACACATAGAAATACATATCTATTCATAAGAGGAGGACTTGGAAGTAATTTCGGATCCTGACATTTCCCTCTTCCTAGTCTCCCTACACTTAAGAAGAGAAACGCGTTGACAGAACGTATGTAGCCTACCTCGAACGTTTACCGATTTCGACTTTTCTAGCAGTTAAATACACGGATAGTAGCATGTCATTATAAATGGTTAACCTTATGAGCTTTATCATTTGATGATCGAATTGAATATAATTCTTAAACTAACCATTCTGAATCTAAAAGGCAAGAGGAACCTCTACTTTTCTACGTAATTGGAATTCCAGTTTTAAATATACGATGTTTCGTACAAACGAATTGTCCATCTCCCACTTGAGTCAAATGGTCAAGCTTGCTGTTGTAGAGGCCCATAAATCGTTCAAACGCAAAGCAGGTATTGCCATAGCGCACGGTTGAAATTTAAACATCGCCCTCGTGCCATTACGCAGTCAGTTTTACCAGCACTCGGAGAGAAAAATATTTCGCTTTCCGCCACGTGTGGCTGAAACACCGTGGTAGTAGGTTCGAAGCTTTTTCAAGAGCCACGGCGATGATGAATACGCCAGTTAGCCGTTGGTACTGGTATCGAACTCGAGGAACAATTCCGAGTACACGTGGACCTGGTCGCGCCGGAAACTGCCAACCACCGCAATATTGGGCGCAGCAGTTACGCGAAAAGCCGGTCAGCGGGATCGAGATTTATTCGCGAAATTGAGAATTTGCTCGAACGTGACCGGTTAGAAGCGCATATTTCAGCCGTGTTCAGACTTCTCTGCAACTACCTTCCCCACTCTTTTCTTCCTTTCTTTTTTTTTATTTTACGCCAGCTAAAACACGGTTCCGAGCTCGTTCGCGGAAGTGGCTAACAATCGAACGCGAAGCTTCGCGTCTAGAAGTTTCACTAAATTTTTCTTCCTTCGAAAATAGAGTCTTTTCGGTGAAGCCGTTGGCGAGGTTGTGAAAAATTCAGCACTAAGTTTTCGTAATAATTATTGGAATTTTGTGTGCCTTGTGCTGTGGGCCACAATAGAATTTGATACGTTTTAATGAAGTACACCGTAATATTTAATTTGTGTGTAATAAAATGCTTCAATATTTGAACGAATAGAACTTTTATTCTTCGTCGTCGTTTCTTTAACCCTGCAACGGTTTTCAACATTTGCAAACCCAATTATCTTCTCGTTCCTTTTGGTTTCTCATCTTGACAGAAGCAACCCTTTAAATTGAGGCTAGAAACTACGCGTACAGACGAGTTGTTGGACACTCGGTCTAAAAGTAGAAACAGAACTACCGTGTTTGTTGGCATTACTAATAATTCCATTTGCACAGTTACGTTAACCATACCGAGCGATACGTTGTTCTTCGCGCGGAAATAATCGGTGTCTTAAGGAACGATAATCCGTATCAAGGCAAAGTTTCTAAAGAATTTTGAAAACGAAAAATAATTCCGTCTAAATCATTGCACGCAAATAATAGGTCAAGCACGTGTCTGCGATTTTCCAACGTCGTAATATTAACGCGAGATAAAACTATAATAACCGTAGATCAAAAATAACCGAAACGATTGATATAGTCGAGAGAAGAAGTCTAAGAATTAGAAATCCATTCAAGATGCGATCTTACAAACCACAAGTTGCGTCATAAAATGCACATACTTTGAATTCGAATCGACAATCCGAGTTGGTATCGCGTTCCCAAAGAAGTTTCCCGCGACAACAAAAGCTTCCTGATACGATTGCGTCGGTATCGAGGAAGCTTCGAGCTTTCTTAACGGTTCCCCGGGAGCTGAACCGAAAAGCAATTACGCGGGTTTATGCGCGAAGATCTGCCCTCCTTGCAACGGACCTTGTCATACGGGCCATTCTGTTCGATACTGTTATATACCTTCGTAATGTCGCTTTTAGAACACGCCATTTTATGACTCTACATCCTTTACGTACCATTCCGTACATTTTCCTTATCCGTTTCGACTCCTGTTTATCCCCGTTTCACTTTTATCTGTACCACGCCACCGCGGTAATTTATTAACGCATAAAATACCGGGCAATTCGAGATGAAATTCTTCGGTGTACCGCTGTTGCTTTTTATTGTCGCGCAGAATTGTGCGAAGCAACATAAACATTCGATACGTCATCCTGTTTTCCGATTGAGTTGTTATTAATAATATCGACAAATTATATCGAATACAAAAGGCTTATTGAAAGGGTGCAACATGGTTTCATTAGACTGGGTAATACCATATTTGACTAATGTGTTTCTAATATGGTATGCGTGTTTTTGCTGGCTTGTAACGTGTCGCAAGTTCTTGTCGCACGATTTTTGATACCGTGTTGTGTCTGTCTATATAATCAGTTCTGGTAAGCAGTTTGCATACCCCGGTGACGTGTTCTATTGTTTCTTTTGCTTCCTGATAGTTTCTTATAATTATTATTGTAGGGATTATTTTAAGGTAAATCCCTCGTGTGTTGTTGTAAGGTGCGAGAAGGGAAAGAAAAAAGAAACTCAGCCTTTGCAATAATTGCTAGTTTATTGCTAATACTGA
Organism: Eucera pruinosa; assembly: GCA_028830335.1. Classification (NCBI taxonomy): domain Eukaryota; kingdom Metazoa; phylum Arthropoda; class Insecta; order Hymenoptera; family Apidae; genus Eucera; species Eucera pruinosa. The sequence goes on from JAMYCR010000005.1 coordinate 15,814,802, forward strand.
GTTCGCACAATCTCACAGGAAAAACTCTCGCTCTGCACTCGCAACGTCCTCTCGCACTCGACTCTTTCTCTCGACTCCCGTCATCCACGCATTCTCTACCCTTGCACGCATTCATTCTTTCTCCTTATCTCTCTCTGCTTCTCTCACTCGTCTCAGACAGCCGTAGAACCCAAACACAGTCACGTTCACACGAAACCTAGCGCGACCACGCACTCTTCGACCACGCGTCAACTCAATCGCTCTATCCCAAATACTTCTCATTCACGCCTCAGCCAATCTTACCCAAATACAACACCGTTCGCTCAGCAATCGCTCTGGTCCAAACATTCACACGACATTCTGTCTTCCACATTATTGTTATTATTATTGTAAAGAATAGAAAGCCAATTTGTTGGCAATTCGTCAATAAAAGACATATTAATCGGTTGCTGATAAATAACGTGCCAAGATCGTTAATACTACGGGAGATTGTTAGAATAGTTTCGAACGCTGATTAGGGTAAATGTAGCACGTACTGTCACTTTAAGGTTCCCGCGTAACTTTATTTAACTATTTTAGAACGTCGTTAACGTAAAGATCATTCCAGCGTGGAGTATAATATTGTTCAACATCGAGTTTATTTATGAACATTTTTTTTCTATGTTCAATACAATAAATTCATTACTAGATGAACCAAATGAACGTAGATGATTCAATTACTGTCAGCGCCTTTATAATCGTCACTTGAATGATTTTATTTAATAGCGAAATAACGTATGAAGAATCGAGACATCATTTTGCCATTAAAAAAAAATTGTTTGACAAACACGTGTCTTCAAGGTTTACGAATTTCGACGATTTCTACGGAAACAATGGTGTTTTTATATTTTATTACATAAAATTAGTTTTATCTACGAAACTATTAACGATACGAGTTTCTTTTTGTTTTGCACTCCGTGTGCATCTACAGCTTAGGTTTAATCCTTTGCGGACGAGTGTCTGCAAATAATCGCCACTTTTCTGGTTTTGTGGACACACGTTCACTGTTAAAGCAGAAAATTTAAATTAATATCGTTGATAAACGCTTCAAAGTTTTGGGAATTTGTTGACCTGGAATTCGAAAGCTTAGAAATTTAAAGGCTTGGAATTCAAAGTCAAAATACTCTTTTAAGTTTTACTATTCGTCGTCTGCAAAGGGTTAATACTGTACGCACTCAAACATTTCTTACTTTGTTAAAATATACATAAATAGACACTGTTTTTTTAAACCTGTTTAGCTCATATTTCTCTACTTGTTTCCTACAAAAGTGGGAATTCGTATAAAATCCATAATTTGACTTTAATACTGCATTTAGATATACAATTTGCCACCGTGTTAAGATATAAATTGTAGATATTTCTTAGAGGACAAATGAGTTCTGTCTGCGTCATAGTATTTGTGCAATATTCCTAAAATTTTACCCGCAACCTACAATTTCTGCAACATCTTTAACCGGAGGCTAAGCCGAAGCGATTCTACAATATCTCTAGAAGTCTCTCAGCAAGTTACAATTTCTACGATGTCCTATCTGACCCAAAACTAACCAAACCGTTTCTACAATAATAATAAAACTCCGACTGCAAGACACCATTTTGCAATATCTCAAAAATTCTCTTTGTAACCAACCATTTCTAAAGTACCTTTGAAATTCTCTCTGCAATCTACGATTCGTATAGTATTCTACTTAACTCGAAGCTAACTTAACCATTTCTACAGCAATTCTAAAGTTCTAACCGCGAGACGTCGTTTAGCAATACCTTGAATATATCGTTTTTAATTTAATATTTTTCCAATAATTCTAAAACTCCAACCGTAACATAATATTTTCCAATATCTTAAAAGTTACATCGACTTTTCTCGAAGCTACGAGTGAAACTTTCAATTCCAGTCTCTAAAATTGTCCGTCACCCTTTGACGCGTGGAATCTTTGATCGCATTACCAAGATCATCGCCTGTTACTCGTGGATTCACGAGTATCGACGCGTCAGCAGTTTTCCTTTGGAACAAAGTGGCGTCGCGTTCCCTTGCGGACGCCGCCTTAAACAAGATAAACTGCACACGCGAAAGGTGCACGCGAGAATGCGCTCGCGTTTCAAAGCGGCTCGGTATAGCACGGGAAATAAGATAAAATCGGTCGCAAAGGCGCGTATGAGGTGCACGATCCGACGTTTTATCGAGGTTCGTCGTTTCGCTGCTTCTTTGGAATTCATACCTCCAGCCAGGGGGCTTTTTACCCTCCCTTCCGCATCCGCAACGCTGCCAAATTCGAATTTCCGTTTTCTCCTTTCCCAAACCTTCGCGATTTTTCCACCCAACATTCTGCCTTCGATAGAATTTATTTATGCCCCCCTTTCGAGCTGCTTTTATTATCGGTTCGTATTTATGCAAGCAAGTGTAACAATTAGAAGTGGGTCGAAACCAATTTTACGCATTATTCGAATAAAATTTTGTAGTATCGAAAATACAGAGTGATTTGCTCGCCAGTAGACTCTAAAGTAATGTCGCCGCCTAAACACACAGAGCGACAACCTTGTGTCTGTGTCTGCGATATGCTAGCGAAGAAGCGCACTTCAATTTTTGGACTCGGCTTTTCTGTTCACATATACGCATACAGCAGTTTTCGCTGCAGTAGCCGTCGCCGTCGACTCGCTGATGATACAGTGACAAAAGAATCTATTCTCTTCGCGTTATTGGTAGGTATTGTAGGAGACAGAATGTCGAGTGTATGTTTATGAACTGGCGCCTGAGTGAAGTGCGTCTGGGACCGAGAGTTTGGGACTTTGGCGTGTGAACGGAGGGTGCGTGGCTTCGTAAGAATTTCGGTGTACGTGACTGACTGAGTTTTTCGAATGTCTGAGATGAGTGAAAGAAACAGAGGGATAGAAGAAGAGAGAATGAATGCGTGTAAGGAGATGGAATGCGTGAAAAGCAAAAGGAAGGCAGTTAGGAAAGCGAGTCGATAACGAGAGGACGTGTGAGCAGAGAGCGAGTCAGAGTGCGAGAGTATTAAGAGACATTACAGTTAAGTTACAATATTCATCAATAAAGACTATTCATGTTTTTAATCATTTAAAAACCTATTGTGCAATTTGTTGCGACCCAACATTCCTACAGTATTATTTGGTAAAAGTCTCGTGTCATTTTCGAATAGAAATACTCGATTCTAGTCGAAACCTAATTTTTCGATTCGCGAAACTCGGTAATCATCGTCACGTTTCGAGCTTTCGAGGTAATAGTAATTTATTCGAAGGTAATAGTGTAACGTCCATTTTACAGAACCGCTAAACGTCAATTAATCACGTCGGATAAGTATATATCCTCCTGCGATAAATAATTCGAAACGTTGCGAGTTCATAAGAAGTTTGAGTGTAAAAGAAAATCGCTGTTTCCAGGAAGTAGTGAAAAGAAATTGAATGAATGGCGAAGGGACACCGTTGCTAGCTGAATACTACGAGGCTGCAACAACGTTTTGAAAAAAGCCACTGAAATCCATTACCCTGGTCGAAGTTCTAAGGAACCGGCTGTAAGTTCCAATCCTAAGACACCCGAACCAGTTCTACTTTTATGGCCTTTCCCCATAAAGCCGATGAATTTCAAGCGTCGACAACGCTGCAGTGTTACGGCAAGAAAAACCGCGATCGTTCAGGGATGCCATCATTCTTGCCACTTCGCGATTCAACAGACTTTCTGCTAACTTTCTTCGCAGCCGATCTTTTGCAATCTCCTCGCGAAATTCGTCTTCGTGGAATTTTAACGTGGATCATTCTATTACCCAATCGCCTCGGTTAAAAATCGACGATCCTTCGCATTCTTCATTGGACACCGAATCAGAATTCAGGGCTAGTATTAATTCCATTATACTTTGTGGAGCTGTGGAGAGGGGATAGGATAGGAAAAAGGAAGGGTGTTGCGTTTCGTGCTGGGCCTGCTAGTGGACTCATCAGTGCGGCTACCTAGCAGGCCCTGCCTTAGACGTTGGGATATTGGAAGGAAGGTTAAAGGCGGTATATATATGGACGAGGTAGTTGGAGCGAGTACTTTCGAGAAAGCCTATTTCGTATGTCCCTCTAGTGGTGGGTGCAGGAGAGCCGCCACAACTTATTCTCAATATTGATTTCAATTTGTTCCTTTAAACGTTCACACACGTCCAGAACGACGAGAAATTACGGAGCGGCTATTTCTAGACGGTCTTTGGCAACGGGTTAAAATTCAACAAATACGCAAATCGACTAGATGCATGCATCGAGATTGGCGACACTAGCGCCACTCAAACGTCTAACTCGTTAACACAATTCCGGGAAGCATTTCGCAAGCTCTGCCAGGAGTATCATAGTCCATCCCGAGACCTTTTTACGTCACGGTAAATTACATCCAGGAGGCTGGTAAAGTCCGGCACAGAGGCGGGAGATAAAGTGGCTGGGCTCTGTCGCAAACTAACGAAGAAGGAGAGCGAGGATCTTGGTTGCTTTACGGGCACCAGGCCAAGGGACTTAAATCGCAGCAAGGGACACGTCGTTCGAGAAATCCTACGTAACTGCGTGCTCTTGAACGATTAGGAACACTTTCTTCATTGTATCTACTCAATTACCTTCTCCACTTCGTGCAGTTTCACCGCACTACGGTAGATGTACCAATTACTGCTACATTAAGCTTCGCGCGTAACTTTATTTAAAATATTATAGAAGGTATTTAACGTAGATATCGTTCCAGTTTTCAGCTTAACTGTTGTTTAACGTCTCTTTTATTTATGAGCATTTTTCTGTATGTTCAAGCTATAATGAATTAATTATTAATTCGTTGAAAATGTGCAACAAAGTCCGATGTCCCTATTGTTGTCACTTGAAAAGTTCTCATTTAAGTAGAAACACGTTTTACGTATATTAGAACGTCGGTTTGCGTAACAGAAATAAGTGTTGCATTCCGCTAAGGTTGTTGGTTTATTGTATATAATAAGTTAAAACGTCGAGCGAAATAAAGACGAAGTTAAACAGAGTATAACAGAGTGTATTCGCGTAATATAAGTGTAATTACGCGTCCTAAGACGGTTTCGACTGTTCTGACGTTTCAAGGGAAAGCTAGTAGTTTTACAGACTCGGAAAATAGAGAGGTAAGGGTTCCCTTGGGTTCAATGGTCAGTAAGGGATGAAGTAGCAAGGTCGTGGATCGGAGATGACTAGCAAGGATGAAATCATCAGCTATCGAAGGAAGGATTTTCGGATGTTTGCTGCTTGAGTTTGATTTATGGCGTTTAACCCTTTGCGGACGAGAAGTAGTAACACTTGTGAGAGTACTTTAATTTTTCATTCCACGACTTTGAGTTTTCACACTTTTCAGTTCCAAACCATTTAATTTCCAACGATTTCAAATGTTTATTATTACGTTAAGTATTCGTTGCATTAAGTTTTGTGCCTTAATAGTCGACATGGGTTCGGAAAGCTAAAAAATTATTGGGCGATTATTTGTCGACGCTCGTCCGCAAAGGGTTAAAGGAGGATGAGAAGGCCGCGTTGTCTTAACTAAAAATAATATAATGCCATAGATTACGTTGCCATACAACATAAGACGAATGGTAAACGTATCGCCTTTACTGAATTATGACACGTCGCATAGTTTACGATTGCATCGGTCACGTTTCAATTTTCAACATCACATTTACTTCCTGATATTTCGTTTTAAATATTAATTGTAAACGAATATACAATGTCTACGTGTGGTTACGTAAACCAAAGTTCAAATCTCGTATGAGAATTTGTATTATAATAAAATTTAGTATGAAAATTTGCTTTGCTATCAAAGGAAATAATTCAAGTGTCGGTTATAGGAACGCTAAACGGTAATTGGGACAACTATTCTACCAATCTCTGAAATTTCTATTGCAGTAATCTAGTTACATGCGATATTTCTAATACAGTGAACTAGAAATGTCTGGTAATTCTGTATAAGAATGGAGAGTCTATCCTATGCTTCGTTGATGGTACTACGCTCGGTGCTCGACGTAATATTTCAAATATTTGGAGAAGAGACACTTGATGAGAGAGTTACGACCATTGGATGACTGGAATGTTTATGGAGAGTGCTCGACGAAAGTACGCGATAGCGGAGAGTAAATAGCGAGCAGAGGGTAGATTTGCGTACATTTTTTAAGCGCCAGTTGAAGCTGGCGTCGCTGCCAACAACGTCCGCTTTTGGCCTCGAAAAATCCTGTTTGTGTTTCGAGTATCTCTTTAATGCTAGCTGCGAGCTAAATTCTCTTAAATTATGTAAATGCAGGCTGTTAAGATAAATCTCCACGGATAAAGATGCTGCTTTAGCACCGTCTGATAATACAATCGGCGATGTTCGATACCAGAACAACGACGCAGCATTCGTCCATAAGTATCAACATTTCCCAAATATTTATTTCTCGTAGCGAAAACGTTGTTCATTGAATTCCATTTACAAGCTTCTCGCGTGTTCCATAAATTTTCGACTTACCAACGTTTTAAAATCAAGCGTTCTCGGCGAAATACAAACATACGATCGTTGTAAGTTCGGGAACTCGATGAGACAAATTCTTGTTTTCTTATTTGGACTGGACTAGACTTCTGACCGCGATACTTCCGTTTCCAGAGGCTAGACGTAGACGCTCGTCTAGAAGAGGTACTCTCATTTTCGTTGCGGCAAGAAAATTGCTTGCAGGCAAACGGTCAAACGGATATTAGACTCTGAATGGCACACGAGAGCCCTCACGGACGGAAAGAAACGCGGAGGAGCTTTTTTAGCTAACGGCGGTTCTCTTCAATTTCGTTGAGGAGCTTCTCTGTACCTTGTTAGAAGGATTAGGCACACAGTTTCAGTAGATATGAAGTATCCACGAGTGGCAGTTTTCTTAAAAAGTATCTCAAGAAAAAGTCTAGAGAAAAGTTCTCTGGTAAGTTTCGCGACTTGACACCAATTACGGCTCATTGTTCTGTTATTTTATTACGCTAGAAAAATGTTCCTACGCTCCGTTAAATCCATTAACGGAGATGGCTCAATAATCTAATTAAAAGCCACTAATGGCTAGTCGGTTAATTACGCGCGATTACCATTAACGTTAACGTTAAAGCAGCGCTTCACGAGCCTCGATATGAGCAAGACGCGCCGCGTCTCTTTTAAATAGGATAAATGACCCACGCACTGTCACTGTTCCTGTAATTGCCACTTGAATTCGTTTAAATAACAGCAAAGTGATGTATGTACAAAGAATCGTAAGTAAAGAAATTTTCGTACTAAATTTAGACTTCGGTTTACGTAATAAACGCATAGACGTTGTACATTCGTGTACACTTAATATTTATGAATAAATATTGGGAGGTAAATGTTCTGTTGAACATTAAAACGTGACCTATATAATTATAAAGTATCGGACGTGTGATAATTCTGTAAGGCGCGACGTTTACTATATATTTTACATCTGTTACACAAACTGACGTGTTAATATATGAGCCGTTTTTTTTAAAGTGATATAAGTCCACATTTGGAAAAAAATAAGTTAATAGTAATTTTAGTAAGACATAGATATGTCTAAGATATGTTTTATTCCCTTAAATATTTCGATGTATGAAAAAATGCACTTATACCACTTTCAAAAACAACGGCTCATATGTAAAACGTGTTTCTATTTGAATGAAATGTTCTCAAGTGACAGTACAAAGGACATTGGACTTTGTCGTACATTTTCAATTAGTAGTCTACTATATGTAAATAGTTACTACTCATTAGTAGTAATGAATTTATTATATTGAACATATAAAAGAAATGTTCATAAATAAACTCGAGGTTGAACAATTTTGTGCTCCAAACAGGAACGATCTTTATGTTAACGACGTTTTAAAATAATTAAATAAAGTTACACGCGAACGTTAAAGTGGCAGTAATCGGTACATCTACCCTATGATTTCGAAGCCACCCTTTTTTTCTCGTCTCTTTTGCTCATTCCCGCTCGCGTTCCGGTTGCGAATGCATCGTGGCGCACGCCAGACCGGTTACGGTGCTTCCTTTCATGACTGTAATTTAGAGATTCAATAACGGAGCAGCTTTAGAGGCACTGGGTAACGATTGCTCGCAAATGGCCTTAGGAAATGGCACGCGGAAATGCAACGCGTCGAGCACCAGTTTCAACCCCACTGGCAAAAGTAATTCGTGCGTGTCAGACGTTAACGTTGTTCGCTTAATCGTTCACGGTTAATACTTTAATTAAAAATCAAAATCTCTGTAAGGCGTTTGGTATTAATGTCCTCCATTCATAATATGTTGTCGTATTAGCTTTAATACAGCGAGTAACAGACATCGTGCGTTATCGTTGGTTACTTAATTAATTCATTGTAGGCTAAAATCAGGAAAAGGAGATAAACATTACGGGGGTTTATAACAGCCGGCATGGGTAACGGTTGAGCCGACCGGAACGGTGACCAGGTTTATGAGGGGGTCGAATCCTTAGCGGCTTGAGGAAGGAAATTTTGGCCACCTCATAGATCCTGGCACCTACGGAAAATCACGGGGGAACGGCTCCTAGGGGAGGGTGCCCCACCATAGTTCGAGGCCGTAGGCGGGTTAAAAAATCCACTGATTGGTGGAGACGAAGAACGTCCGCCTTGCGAAGGACGCTTTAAAAAGCCGGATACGCGAAAAATAAGTTAGTGGTAAGACAGATGTAAGATAGAAGCAGGACAGCTGTAAACCAGACGAATAGCGTTAAATAGATATAATTCTTTTATTTCGAGACTGTGTAGATCTGGCTTGTGTAAAACCCACGATCATCTCCGAATCCTACACGCCCATCCGCATCCTTTAGCCATTATCTTCCTACATAATAAACATTTTATTTATCGTTTAAAGAGACATTTTCTATCTCCCTTTGCCTCGAAACCATGCCAAGCGAAGTTTAAATTAAAATAATCCCTACAATATTATCGTCATGTATTATTGATCGTTTGTAATCGGTACCTATCGATCGATAATTTCTTTGGATTAGGATCGAGTCAGCTTCCGATTAATTCACCTGGTGACTTTCGTTGCAGTCGGCATTGCACCGCTGTAAACCGAGATGGTACTCGTTGAAATGCACACACGAAAGTGATACGTATCCTCGGAGATTAGCAATATCCAGCTGTGCAATCCCCCGGGGTAAACAAAAACCATTTATTGCCAGCCTCTTGGAGCTGCGGGAACGGGACGGAAATTGCGGTGACGATTGGACCGGTGCAAAAATCGTTGCAATATCGTTGTCGAAATGGGCACGAGCGACGCATCGATTTTATCCGGCCTCGAAATCCCCCGTCGTTACACGAAGAAGTATACTCGTACGTAGGACAAAGGGTGCGTCGGGTCGTATTAAGAAATTCCCATCGCGAACAGATCATAAAAGTGCAGCGGACGCATTTTCCAATCCTAAAGACGTTTCTCATCCAATAGACTGGCTTTAACGCTAGCGCTACTTTCCGCGCCATTTCTTGGCAACGATCGCTGCCAAGCATCTTCGAGAGTTAACCGCGTCGCCTCGCTTTTCGTAGCGTTGGACGTGTCACGAGGCGCCACCAGGGTTTACAAAATCGTCCAATGTCTCTACTCAACGGGCTTTCTTTAATAAAAACGGAAGTAGGACAGTGGTTCTTCGAGGGGGGGAGTAAGGAAATAAAATATAGAGTCATTTGTCCGCTCCCACGTATGTATATCGTCTACGCATTCTATCGGTCGATCCATAGAGGCCGCTCGTAAAAAGTATCGGCAAATTTTGCGTAGACAAATAAAGATACTGGTGAAAGATGGCGAATTTCACGTGCAAACTAGGGATCGTGGTTTTGAACGTGTATTAAAAGTACGCGTATATTTCACACGCGTAGGGAAGAAGTGGCACGAATATAATGTATTGTAGGGGGTCGACGTCCAGACCTGGGTCCGGGCCCCCTGGGGTTCAGGTATGAATGAGGTACAACTGCTAGTTACGAATGTCGAGGGTCTGTGTGTTAGAGTTTTGGAATGATTGGAAAGTCTTGAGTGCCTGTCGCCGAATGTTTTCCTTAGGATGCATGAAGAGTGTGAGTGGAGTGACGAAGAGAGCCTCAGCAAGAGAGTGACCGCGTGAGAATGAGGGTTGAATGGATGGAAAGCGACAGTCAGAGGACAGAGTTCGAGCGAGTTACAAGCGAAGAGACAGAGTGTAAAGAGGAAATATATATCTATCCATATAAAAGAGAGCTCAATTATTTAACGCAACCTTCGCACAAATCCCACATCGTAGGTTCATATCCTACAGTATTATTTAATTAAAGGAATTAGAGTCATAATAAACGAATTAGAATCAGGATGCATCGATGCACGTGTAAAGACGACTCATCTACCTATAGTCAGCATAAACCAAACTCCGAAGCCAGCTGACAACTAAGCAAAAGACCCCCTCCATAAACCGAAAGAAACATGTATAAGAATCATCTCTTTTCATAATAAAGTCAGTCTCTGCTTCATCACGAAAAATTAACGTTTATTCAAAATCCTCTCATCGCTCTATCCACGAATCGCGATCTACTTGTAGAATTTAGAAGAGTAAAACGCTTTGTGCCTGGAAGCCTTACTTACTATTTTCTTTAGGTAAATGTTTTATTCTATTTAATTAATTACGAATCACGTTTTCGTTAAGTAGCGTCATCCTCATTTCTGAGATCACGCAAATTTCCAGTGACACACGTGTGTTTAAATGATATTGGAAGATCTATCGTTATTTTTGTATTGTTTCTCTGTTACTTTTCTACCTTTGCGCCAATACGTTTGCGATTCAGTGTATTTGATAAGTGAATCGCGGGTCTTTATGCAAATTCATGTTTTCCTAAACAAACATAATGGAATGGATGCTAAATAGGGGCAGTTTAAATATTTTGTATATTTTTGAACTTTCTGTATACATTATACTTTTTCGCATATGTAATTTTCCTAGAAGTGCACACACATCCGCAGTCTGATCATAAATTATCGTACATTCGAATGCCACTGCAATGCAGCTGAATTTAATTAAACCTTTCGCTACGAACGACATACATACGCATCGTGTAACCAAAAAAGTTCTTGCCGTTTTAATCATTAAATGGCCTAGATGCGCGTGGTCGAAAAATCCGAGAAATCTGTTTAACGTCTAGCTCCGATCGTAGAATTATTTACGACAAGCATGGAATCATATAATATCAAATACGATACAAAACCTAACAATATGATTGTCAAAATTGGTTAAAGATCGAGAAAAGTGGCGGATAAAATTCATTTTACGTATCAATAAAGATTTTGTTAGTAACACATTGGACACATAAATTCTTTACTATCCAATTCCTTTAGGATCTCAAAGTAGATATAGTAATTCTTAAAGTGTTTCATCATCTCCAGAAGGATTTTTCACTTTTGACCCTTTTGCTGTCATGGACGTATATGTTATATACGCCTTCAAGAATTGAACCTTTATTAGAAGTGTGAAGCTATAGAGGGGGGATAGGATAAGAAAAAGGAAGGGTGTTGCGTTTCGTCCTGGGCCTGCTCTAGTGGACTCATCAATAAGTCTACCTAGCAGGTCCTGCCTTAGACGTTGAGATATTGGAAGGAAGGTTAAAGGCGGTATATATATATATGGACGAGGTACAGTGTTGCCTTGGATATTGGCAGAGGTTCGGGACCAAATCTGGCCAAAGTTGAAGGGAGGTATATCTTTCAGTAAATCCTGAGTGTCTCCTTGTTCATAGAGAGCGAGTGACATAGAGATACACACCAGGACTCATCGACATTTCACGATAGGTGTAAAAACATATGTACTTGGTCACCGGGACAGTTCCGAAGCCAGTTCCAAGAACTGGTGGGGATAGCGACCGGCCAATATCAAAGGTAAAACCCCAGCGAATATCCAAGGCAGTACTGTAGTTGGAGCGAGTGCTTTCGAGAAAGTCCTATTTCGTATGTCCCTCTAGTGATAGGTGCAGGAGAACCGCCACGGAAACATACCTATATTTTTCCTATAATACAATCTAATTTCTATTATCATTCGTACATTAATACTGCAATAATATTAGTTACGTAAAGTATCCAAATATTTATATCTATATTATTTCCTACCTATTCTTAACTACGCTCCGTTAGTTTTCAGTTCCAATGTTGCCGATAGCGAAATGGGTTAATTCAGCACCTGTCCAAATAATTTCGAACGATGCATTTAAATATTTCCAACATTCCCATGAATTACGTGGCTCAAGTTACCCCCGCTCAAATCAACAGACCTTAATCCGAATCGCGCGAGGCGTCGCGTCGGAGACGGAGAAATGCGCTTCACGATTGCATCGCGGCGCCTTCGCAGCTGCTTCACGAGTGAGCAGGTTTTAAGCAAAGTAAGTTAAGACGTTTCTCGCGATGACACTCGACTTCTCCAGGCGAGAACGTCGTGAATGCTTCGCCCGTTTCGTGCATTACGCAGCCTTTCCTTGTCACCGTCGCGTCGTCGCGTTATAACACGGGGAATACGAGCAACGGTGATCCAGTACTCGAGATAATCGCGCGAACGTTACCCGCTACTTTCTTTCCTTCCCTTTTCGGGGGTTGACTTTCGTGTCGCGGAATTGCGTTCCACGGCACGGCGAGGAGGACTCGAGGGAAGAAGCTTCCGGTTAGGAGCTCCTCCTAATGCTTTTGGTAACGTTTAGTACGTGACCCGCATCTCTCGCCGAAAGTCGACTTCGTCCCTGAGGAATATGATGCTGCTCCTTCGCCTTTCTACCCTTTTGACGTGGGTCGCTCGAAGTATAGACTACTGATTGGGGCGACTTGGTGCACATAACAATGGCGAGAAATACTGCCGAAGGGACTTTAGGTTCGAGCTGATACAAGACGCGTAGAATTTGTAAACTTTGTTTCGTTGGTTTTGTAGTAGCAGAAGTAGCCCAAATGTGGGCTAGTTGACGGTAAAATTTATTTATACGATAGAAATAGAAATGAGAGACTGTTCGAGATAATATATGACGCATGGGAAGTGAATCTTTATTTGTGTTTTGTACGGGAAATCAAATGGTAGCGTAAGTTAATACGATTGCTATGATAAATTATCGACCGATTATTTTGACAGGGTTGGTAGTTTTAATGTTATAGTATAGTATAATATAGTATAGTATAGTATAAAGTAGAGATGGGTCGAATATTTACTTTTTGGATTCGTGACACTCGAAGATGAATTTTTACGAGGCTTCGAAGCCATCGAAACTCTCGAAACTCGATACTTTTTGAAGCACTGAATCCCTACATTCTTCATTTTTTTTTTTGTAACGAGTATCCATTTCATCGGCAATTAAAATCCTAACAAATTCCATTTAGAAAATCAAACTATTTATTAGATGTAATTAAATGAAACTTGAATATAGTTACAATTTAAACAAATCAATAAGCGGAGAAACTTAGCGAAATATTAATCGTTAATTTCTATTTTCGTACTTTATTTTTTTTCTCGTCATAAACGACCATAATAAATTCTGATTATCGGATAATATGATTGTAGCGAAACTTTAAGCAGAAACTCTATTAGATTATTAGTCAAATAAATTCGTATTACGGTAATATCTTTCTGACCTATATGAGAACTATTATTCACCTAAGTTTCGAGAGTTTCGAATCACAAAGGTAGCACCACTTTTCGAGTTTCGAGAATTCGAAACTTCTCGAGTATCGAGGGATTTCAAGACTTCGAAGTTTCCAGTGTCCCATCGGTATAATGTATATTATACTTCACGTTTTTAATTGCTCCCACGTTATCCTGTTCGATTGAAAACATTTTGCCAAGGGTAGCACCTGCTTGTACCTACAAAGTTTCATCGAATTGCATCGTTATACTTGTAATACTCTTTTCATAGATTATGCGCATATATATTTTTCCATAACGTTGAACACGAATAGGGGAACATCTGATGGCACAAAAGTGTGCTTCCTCTGCGAATGTTTATTTTCGAGTGACTTCTAAGATGACTTCTGGAGTCCTTGTAAGTAAGGAAAATATATTTTAAAGAAACATAAGACGGTTGCAATAACCGAGTGGAATACGAGCGCCTGGCTCGTTGCAACATTGTCTGAGAGGTATAACCACGACGCGAGACAACGAGGCTCCACTAAAAAGGTTTTCCCTAATATTGCCCGTGGTATAATTTTAAACTTGCGGAAGTTTGAAATTTTCCTGCTTACATTATCCTTTGCATTATCGTACAGCTTTGAACTGTAACCCTTTAGCAGGGGAACAAAATGAAACCCGACGCGACAAGCGCACTCAAAGCGAATTTAATCGACGAAAAATTAATTCACGATGTAGAATCTTGTTCATAAGTGACGGGGCACCTGTCGATTTGCAACCAAATGTTTATCGAAGTCAATTGTTCGTAACAACTTAAAGAACAGGTTGATTTTGGTTGCCTGATTGGTTCACTGGTTTATTTTAACCCCTTGCGTTACGAATATTTTGAAAGATTGTTTCCTAGAATTCTGGGTAGTTTTTATCGTAACAACGAGTTAAGTGCAAGACAGTAAAATATTATACTTAACTTGTACTTATGTTAGTAGTCCTCAATCTTACAATCTTACATGTTAGAATGAAATTAATTGAAGTGTATTGAAAAGTACAGTGTGCTTTTATCGTAATTAGTCTATAAGTAACACCACAAGTGTAACTCGTTGTTATAAGGCAAGTGTAACTCGTTGTTATAAGGCAAGAGGTTGATACAGTTTACTCCGATTCGGTTTAACATTGTTTTCCATCATCGTAAGATGATGTTTTGATTCCTTTTTATTTTAAGTTGTCGTACTACCTGGTAAAATTTAGGAATCTATTATTAAACAATGAAAGCTCATTCTGAAATGTCAAAGTAATCGATTCTTACGAATACAACTGGTTGCCCATTATTCACATTGATTTCCTTAATTTTGTCGCAATGCTTGCTAATCATTGATACTTGAATTTGAAGATGATAAAACAAAGATAGCAGAGAAACTCTATTTCAGTGCTCAATATCCTTGTAATAAACGTAACTTATACGTTTTATAAATACGTTTTATAAATACGTGTACCTTAGCAAGATTCAAACGAAATACATTATAACATGTATACATTGCAATTGAACAATTATTTGGCGGTTTTTACTGTGTTAAAAAAAAGAAACATCAGTGTTGCAACCTTCCTAATATGAAATTCTATACGATCACATTAATTTAATTTCACCTTATCTTTGAATCGGTGTGTCAATAATTCGAACGGTAAATAATCGTTATAATCGATTCGCTTCTGTCTAGTTACAAATGCCTCGTTAAATTCCGCGCGTTCTAAATCGAACACGGGAAACATACCGATAGCGTCTAACGCATTATGGTTCTCTCTTTGAATTCATCCACGCGATTGTTCGAAATTTGGCCGGCGCAAATTTCGAAGTAACCGCGTGCGCGCGATTTGATTTCTCGCGGCCAATGGAAGCGTTGGGTGTTTTGTTGCCGGTCCGCGAAAATAATTCCAACGTTCGGGGAAAAACTAATTTCATTTGCGAGTGGCGTCGCGCGGGGTGTCCGGAAATAACGCAGTTACCGGTTTGAAATGCGGACTTTCAGAATTACGAAGGCATGAACGCGCGCCGATTTGTCATTCGATTATGCCGATAATTCGGCCGGCTCGGCTGTTGTCATTGTGCAAATTTCGTTGGACGCGACTGCGGGACCGCAAAAATATTGTTCGACCAACGAAATTACGAAGCTCCGTCGAATACCGGTTTTCCAGCGACCTCGCCGCATTAAAATCACCAATCAATGCCTCGGATTTATATTGAATCATTTTCCGCGTGCTTTCGGCGTCCCCACTTTTTTTCGCATCCATTGTCCGCCTCGTAAATAAACTAAACTAAACTAATTACCCGTCGATTACATTAATCGTTTCACAATGTAAATATTTCTCTATCCGTATGCATTTGTTTTATTTTACTTTTCATCATCGCTTTGTATTTCCCATCCGTATTTTGCAAATCAATGGATTTCGTTTAAATAGATAATTCAGCGAGCAAGCAAAAAAGAAGATTATAACGAGCAGAGTGTGGATTTTTATACAAATTCATATTTTTAAAGGCAAACATGGAGGAATATAAATTAAACAGAAATATAATACGGTGTAAATCATTTTGGATAGATAAAAATTGTTGTGCCCGTAATTTTTGTCGAAGTTAAGCTTCTCATAAATGCATAAAAATCTACAGCTTAATAATGAGTATGTTGCAGCAGATAAGCGGGAAAAGGGTGTTATGCAAGCTCTCATTATCCTAAAGTCTCGCATAGAACAGGAGGAAAAAATTCAGGACTAAAAGGAAAAATGAAAATGAGAAATAAAAGAGACGCGGTTATATCGTTAGCTTTGAAGATTTTAAGATTTGAAGAATCACACAATGCGTCATTATTGTTCTAACAAAAAAATCTATATACTTAAAGATAATCTATGTAAAAAAATCATATCTACATTTCTCAATTAAGCACTTTCTAATCCGGTTATGTACAGGGACTGAAAAAAAGCATCCGTACGCTGTGTATTTTTCAAGTTTACCGGAAATATCTTTTTCAAAGCAACATTAAGTAACAATCTATTTATCGTGTAACAATTTCCAAGGAATTATCTCCCAATTCAAATGTATCCAAGTATGAATCACTTAATTTTCAAATACCATAGAAAACAATTGTTTTCAATTAGAAATCAGTAGTTTGCAGTGTACGAATACATTCTTCGCTTACTCTATTTTACTTAGGGGTGGGACACTTGAAACCTTTTCCATCGTTCACATCTAAATTACAATATCGTTGTATAACACGAATACTTCAATAACTCTTGACCGCAATTGAAATCTAACGCGTGAAAATACTCCAAGGCAAATGTATCCCGAGGCAAAAACATCCAAAAAACTCCTATTGAAATATCCTTTACAATTTCAATTACATGTTCCCGTGTTTTCTACCGTTTTCGCTCTATCAATATCAATACAGTGCAAACGAAGTTGCTCTCTATTTCTTATTTTACCACCTCCCTTCACACTTTACGTCCATTTTACACGTTTACCACAGAAAACGACCAAATAGATCACGGTTTATGCGATAGGTGAACGGGGATGGTTAACAATAAATTGCAATTTCGCGTGTCGTTGGCATTAAGAGCACTAGAAGTCTGTTGGAACGGCGTCGGGATATAAGCCTGTCGGCGAGTGTTAATAAATACGTCGCGGTCACATGGAATGGCGTGCATCTTGCAAAGTCAGTACCATCCGTAGGGTCAGACACGAGCGAAGCCTGGGAAGCCCTGCGTTGCCACGATTAGTTAAGTCGACGTCCACCTATATAAACCCTTATACAGGGTGTCTCTCTCGCAATGCGAATCATCCGTTCGTTTATCAATGTACGTACAGTGGAATACGATTATTATAATCACAGACGAGATACGAGATAGGGCTTCGTGTCAAACGTTCTGAAATAACGATAACCTAAAAAAAACCGAGTTTTCGAAAGAATATCTTTCGTTTCGTTGCCCGACAGAGAATGTAAACACTTCTAAAGTATTTTAATATACAAAATGCAATAGGAAACGTAAAAGTTATACGTTTTAGACAATCGAAAAGGTGAAAATGAAAATGGTAAAAGTGTGTGTGGAGAAAATTGGGAGAAAGTTTTAAAACTTCAGTAATTACACCAACTGTAAAACACGGAGGTGGTGCTGTAGGCAATCTATGGTGTAGGCAATCTACAATTTATAGAAGGAACAGTAACAGGAGAAAAGTATGTCAATATTTTGGAACAAAATTTGACAGATTCGGCAGAGAAAATGAGCATCAGAAATTCTTTTATTTCGCAAATGGACAATGATCCAAAACACGTTTGCAAAGTGGCAAAAATATTTTAGAATGGAAATAATATTCATTTACTGCCATGGCCAGCTCAGAGCTCTGATCTTAACCCCATTGAACATTTATGGGACCATTTGGACAGAAATGTGCCTGAACACTGTAGAAATAATAAAAATTTATTTCAAAGTGCGTTACTAAAGACACGGTCTGAAACAGATCAAAATACTATTAATAAGATAATAGAAAGTATTCCGAAAAGACTTCAAGAACTTATAAATAATCAAGGTTATCAAACTTCATATTAAGCGTGTACTTTTTGTTATTGTAAACTTCGGTTTCTTATACGATCAATTGTTGTCGACTTATTTTCCGCAGGCGATTATTATAAATGTCCGACTGTTTTGTAGTTATTAAACATCTCGTATAGTTTATCGTTAAACACATGTTTTGTTACATACTATCAATTAATGTGTCATTTATTTAATTCATCCACCTTAAATTGATTGCGAAAAACTACATATTACACTTGTCAACATAGTTTCCGCGGCGTGTGCACGTAAAACGTGTTTCTATTCAAATGAAAAGTTTTCACGTGACAGTACGAAGGACATTGGACTTCGTTGTACATTTCCAATTACGTAGTAATGAATTTACTATACTGAACATATAAAAAAAAATGTTCATAAATAAAAGAGCGGTTGAACAATATTATGCTACAAACTGTAACGATCTTTACGTTAACGACGTTCTAAAATAGTTAAATAAAGTTACGCGAGAACGTTAAAGTGGCAGTACGTGGTACATCTACCCTATTACGTTCCGTCGCTACTTTCCCTCGTTTTTCCGTACCGATCTTTTGCTTGCGAATTTTAATATACATTTTTCTATGTGACGTGCATTAATGGGACTCGTCGCGTATATTGAATTGTATATTAGATATTAAAATTTTATTCGTTCTCTTCCATTTCGTTGTGAGAATCACTATAAATCGAAATGAAAGTTCCTTTAACAAGAATTATTTACCGTTCATTTTAACTGCATTTTTGCATTCGTACGTCGAATTTGGAATAACCTGATCACTACAGATCCAAGTTTACTTTACGGAATATCTCGTTGCCCGTGGTCTCCCTATCCCCTCTACTGGCGTTGTGGTGGGGACGAGTTCTGAAAATCGGGTGAAACGTCACGTCAAAAGTAAGTTGCTCTGAATCACCGACCGGTTTTCGTCTCGAAATCTCCATAAGAATTTTCGCAATAGCACGAAAGGCTCCTGTTTCCCCCGCCACGCTTCCAAGCTTCGACGGATGACGTAGCCTTCACCGATACATAAATATTTAGCGATCGCCAAGGCCGCGTTTCATCGCTAGACTGCGGATACTTTAATTTATATATAAGCTTATGCACATATCTGCAAAACCCAAAGCCTAAAATTACAAATAATTGATAATTTAAAGCTGCCAAATTCCAACCCTTAAGAATTCAAAGCTTCTAAACTAATAATAATCTAAATGTTTAATAATTCAATGTGTCCAAATTCCTAATCTTGAAAATGAAAAACCTTGCAAATCCTAAATCTCTAACATTCTAAAGTTTAATAATTTAAAGCTTCGAAATAACAAACCTTAAAAATTCAATGCTTCTAAATTTCAACCTTTAAAAGTTCAATATAAAAGTACAATGAAAACCTTCTCTTTAGTAATTTAACTTCCCCTTTGATAGTGGAACAGTCGTTATCGCTCTACTAATCGACTGTATGTATATTATTTGAGATTGAAAAGTTGAGATTGAGAATTGTATAAACAACGATTTCAATACACAAAAATTGCCAATTCATTTTTGCAGTTTTCTTTGCTTCGAAAGTGCGAATTATCAAAAGTTTAACTTTATCTACAAATATGGAACTGTGCAACTCTTGGGCCATCTAAAAATGGCAATATGCAGAAATCTCAGACTTCCTTTTTCCATCTATTCTTCCTTTCTTTTTCTTTTTTTTTATTACACATTCGCTTGAATCGCAGCGTGGACTTTTTACGATTGCCAATCGAAGCCCTTCAAATCGACTCCGCCGCGTAGAAAGTATTGGATTTTATTAAGCGGCCAATGAAACGGCGCTCGACTTCACTGCGTTGACCACTCCACGTTTTTTCGACTGACTTTTTGCGTACACTCGTCGACGGAACCGCAGAAAAATACTGGAGCGTCTAAAAACTTTTAAGGGCCCTCCGGCGTTTTTTCAAACTCGTCGCGCGGTTTATTCGTTCGAAGAAGTTTCGTGTAAACCGCTTGCGTTAATGTTGGAAAATTTACGATTTTCAATGGATTCTTCGTACAAAAGGGAAAACTACCTTTGAGACCTTCGGGAACTTCTTCGAAAGTTCCTTAAAAATGAATGATCGGTAACAACTCTTTCCTCGTCGTCGGTAACAAACTTACGCTTTGCTTGCGATTCATTCGAAACGAAATGAAACTTAACCCTTTTACTGTTAGCGAGCTGATTTATCGGTCCTGTTTACGTTCCAATTATTGCTCCCCCGATTCGATCACGTTCAGGTTCTTTACACGCGTGACCAGGTCGTCAAAACACAGAAAGTTTATGTAAATATGTGAACGTTTACGCAACTTTTTTGGACAACAAACGTCAACGAAGTAATTGGCTAACACAAAGACGAGGCATAAATAAAAAGAACAATGGGTTTTGTTGTAGGAAGACTTATTATAAAAATTGAATTTCGAAAAATAATTTGGGATTATTCCAATCGTGATAATAAAGAGGTACAATGGAAAGAAATTGTGATGACAGATGTAGCAAGTAAAAGCAAAGAAATTTCATAAGTAGTAAAAATTTCTTCGACATATGACGATCTTTGGAATACTGACGATAGGTACGAACGTATAGTCAAGTTTAACTACTAAGAATGATAAAATTACTGATTCTAGCTGAACAAAAACGATTTTTCTTCAGAAATTCGAATCCTAGTTAATTTGAAAAATTTTGTTAACGAACGTATCGAAATGAACGATTCTAAATGATACATCTCGTTTCCTACATTATCTTTACAAGTATGTAACGATAACTTTAAAACATCTCACTTCTGAAGATTTACCTTTCATTCCCTCAAACTAACAAATAAAGAAATTTAACAGAAAGAATTGATTTTACGATTTCCAATTTTCACCTCTAATCTTCTGCTATTGGAAACAAATTACATTTAGACAACGAAATCGTAATTACTAAGTCACAAAGAGCCATAATTAAACGCTTAATCGTCACTATTACCTATTATTGTTTACAAGCAACTCGATAAAATCTGATCGATGAACATTTTACAAACTTCCACATCACGCGCTGCTCCACGTTACCTCCGTTTACTCCCCGAAAGGTAAAAGCTTCGAAAGAGCAGCGGCGAGGATTCGAAATATTCACGCGATCCCGTCGAAAGGGGATTCAAATTTTAAAGCTTCCGCGAGAATTCGAAAAATCCTCGCCACCCTGACCCATTTCATCGAAAGAGGACACGCAAACAGATGAATTTCGTGGTCGGAATACGCGAGAATCTTGCTCGTGAAACGATCACGAGGAATCAAATGCAGCGTGCCGGATCGAGATCGCCGCTCTAGATGTCAGGCAGCGGTTTATGGAGCAAATGCCACGTATGCGTGGAATAATTCATGAGGTGGAAACCGCTGGTCGACGGTTATCGCCGTCATGAAGCTCCAGGAGGAATTCTCTCGGTGGGAAAATGCGCGGTCTACTAGTCAGACAGCCAGACGAGACTGATTCTCGCCTCGGCCGTTATTTACGTCGCTTTCGGCCACGTGTTGGCTCCTCCGACGGATACGCTCGCGATATCACGGTGTATCCTAACGATTATTAATTTTTTTTAACACGAAAGTGTTTAACAGATGGGGTCGATGTTTTAAAAGTGTCCGTTACGGAAGAGACGTCACAGCTGGGTACGATATGTAACGGAAGTGACGTCACAGTTATGAAATTATGAGGGGACGGAGGATGATGTGATCGTTATAATTAACGGTGAATTCGTTTGGGGATAACATTGTCACGGTAGGTCGTATATAAGTAGTGTGCGGGTACGGGGAGATCAGTGTGCTCTTATATATCATAAGAAGGTGATGTGCTGTGGATCGGTCTGAGCTCTTATAGAGAAATAATTTTGATCTGGATTTAACGAATAATTCTGGGATAAGCACAACTAAATCAGGGACCTGCATCGATGGCGTATTTTCAAGGTATATACCTGTGGAAACAAAAGATTATATATCATACTTCAGTTACCATAAACCGTTAGTAAGCGGTATTAACGATAACCCGTAAAGTATATTTTTCACATGATGTACTGTAATTCTAAGCATTTGTAGCGGCTGGCCGTACGAACAAAAGCAACATTTGGCGTGCAAACGGCTAGCATGGTTTATGACTTGCGCGCCGGTAAAGCTATTTTTGAGGAAGCCTTTTAGTTTCTTCCAACGCGTATGTCTCTAAGTAGCTCTTTCAAGAACTGCCTCAATAGCGACATGCGGGCGTCATAAACCAGGGATTTCCAGAAGGGACTCGGTACAAGGCCCAGAGGCCCGCGACCAAGCGAGGTAGAATAACGGTCCCTGATGGATATTCCGCTGCGCTGCCAAATCTACGAAGCGTCAAGACACCGCCACCTATTCACCTTGCCCTTCCTAATGAACGCGCTAAGGGCGCAAGGAAGAAGCGGTGAAAAAAGAAAAAAGAGCCCTGATTGGCAAACACCGAAATATGTAGGTGACCAATCAGGGCAAAAGCAAAAAACAGACGGGCGACCGAAATGACGAGTTAGTCAGTCACGAGCAAACCGTCGTCTACGAAACATCTCGAATAAGAATAAATAAAGTATAACAACCCCGTCACCTGTGATCATTAGTATCTGAACCCGCAGAACCACGTAACCCCTCGCATTCAAATATATTAAAACATGTATGAAACGACCAATGAAATAATATACAGCTAAATTGTCTTCATTTATTACATCCAAAAAAGTTAAATGATTTCAGTTAAACACTTTCATGTTCTGGAAGTGTACAGCAGTACAGTTTTTTTTAATATTGAAAGTATTTTTTGGGAAGTATGGCGGCGGATATTTAGGGGGAAAATCCGAGAATGACGATGAATGACGTCAGAATGCGATAAAGCGTGGGGTGGGAAGAATCGGTACTTGCGGTGCTCATTCGTGCATCATATTTTCGATATCGTTGGTTCCTGCTTCTAGCGAAGACTGTAAATTTTTTTTTTTTTTTTCTTCGCGAGGAAATATAATTTTGCGAGCACAGCAAAGCGGTATACTAGCAACAGCTTTGCCCGCGTGCGAGGAATATAACAGAAGAACTGTTTCGCGTGACAAAACATGGGAAAGAGAAGATTCCTTTGGTATTTAACCGTTTGCAGACGATTGTCGCGAACAGCCGTCAAAATTTTGTTGATTTCTTGGACATGTGTCGATCGTTGAAATAAAAAATCCAAACAATATTAATAGACACTGCTGTTATTAATTGGAAAAGATTTCGTTAAGTCTCGTCTTTTAAAGGATTAATTAGTTAGGCGAAAATTTGGTAAGTATTATTTCATTCCGTTGGCAAAGGGTTAATATACTTGGCTAGGTAATGATTGAAGGGCTCTTCAGAGAAAATACATTGAAACGTTTGTTTTTAGATCCTTTTGTTATTTTAAAATCGTTGGCATTCTCAATCGTGTATCGTAAAATTCAAACGCGCACTATCCCCTCTCCACAGCACCACAACAAGAAACGAAAAGGACTTTTCGATCAACCTAATAGAATTGAAATACGTTGAATAAAAGTAATGTTTTACTACAAATAATAAATTTGAAGTAACAGTGAAAATTTTCGTCTTTGAAAGTCTACTGCAAAATATGGATCACTTATAAAGTAATCTGAAATGAAAATAAAAACTGTCGTTTCTTTCTTAGAAAGCTATTAGTTTTATTGAAAGTGAGTAAAAGAAACTCTGAATGTTAGCAACTAGAGTGTTCTTAGCAAATTGGTTCTTACATCAACAGATAATTATTAGAACAATGAAATAAACGTACCTGTGGAAACTTTTACGTTTAATACGATAAACGATGGTTACTATTTCTTCTGTACAATTTTATTTGTTCCTCATAAGTAAGCCTTGTGCTTTAGCTAACCCATATTTAGACCCTAGCCCATATTTGGACCGCTTCTCTGATTATATCTCAGCAGAACTTTGCTTCCAATTAAGTCACGAATTCAGTAGTCCTCGTAATTAAAGTTCTAAAGTGTAACAAGGACTGTTCTTCCCACGAATCCTTCGATTTAACGAAACATGAACTCGAATTGAATCATTGAAATTAATAGACGACTTAACGATCCATTAATTAAATAGATTCACATATCTCACTTGAGTAGTTAACGCCTGTGGAGGATAATTACAGATAATAAAGACGGAATATTCGTGAAAGGGCGGCTGACAGCAAAGTCTATGAATGTCTTAAGCCTTAAGTTATCGACGCGTGCAATTGCACTTAGCGAATAAGCAAATGAGACTTACAGGGAATATATTGGACAAGTTTTAATTGCTTCTGTTAACCAAGGAAGCGGGCAAAGTTCTGGTTGGATTTGGATTAAGTTCTAATTGCGATCTTCGTCACTCGTGGCGTAAAGTATCAGCCGCGTTCGATTGAACTGGCAGAAACGTCGATAAAACGGTTTCTCGATAGCATTTTGATGAGTTATGCCAAGTTCAATCGATTAGGAAATGAAGCTGTGAGTTAAGCAATTTTCAAATACGAATGATTTTTACGTAAAAGAGTACATATCTAACAAGAGAATGTAGTTGAGTATTAAAATAGGGTAGATGTCCCAATTTCTGCCACTTTTAGCTTATTATCGCTTTAAGCAATTTTATTTAATTATTTTAGAAGCTATTTAACCTACGAATCGTTCCAATTTAGAGCGCAACATTAGTTAACGTCTCTTTTACTTACTATGATTTTTTTATGCGTGTTAAATATGACGCATTAATTACTAATTCATTGAAAATATTTAACAAAATCCAGTGTCCTTGTTACTGTGTCATTTGAAAAGTTGTTGGTTAAATGGAAATGATAAATATAATAGCAATTCAATTTGTACGATACATAGAAGATAAGTCGTAAACGCATTGCGTTTACTGCATTAGAAAAATGTCCATATTTTCTAATTACAGTACATTAATCACGTTTTCATGGTCAGACGACACATTCATCTCCTAATATTTATTTTTAATTATTAAATATAAACATATATGCTGTTACGGATCTTCTTGATGGGTCTAGGACTATTGGGTTCTATGCCCGTGAAGTGCTAAACCACTTTGCTCGAGAGCGCGAATATTAAATAAAATTTATTTGAATTGAATTTCTGTTTATTCTTGTATTAGTTTTAAGGAAATTATTAAAGCGAGAATTCTCAATGCGTCTTTCCTTCTTCCTGGTTCTTCTTCTTCTGTTCGTTGCTTCTTTCTTTTCGTCGCTCTTTTTTCCCCGCTGCTCTCTTGAATTTCCGCGCTTGCGCGCTAATTATTAATACTTGAAGTCTCATTCACATGACAGGCAAATACATGAAAAGGTTACTAATCCATAAAGTCCTACTCGCATGTAAGGGGATACGTGACAATGCAATACTCATGTATTGTTACATAAAAATGAAGTCCAAATTTGATATTGAAATTTTTTTAGCCTCGATTCTTCACACATTCGTTCGCTATTAAATAAACAAATTCAAGTGACGATTATAGGGATACCGACAATAATTGCTACATCTACCCTACTCTATATAATACGTATCCGTTTCCTTATCAAAGGGTGATTACCCGTAAGTAAATAAATAATCAAAGTTTCGAGTAATCGACGTTCCACCGTAACACCCATTTCCAGCCGAAAGGGTTAATTCGTTTTCACCTTCTTTCCTTTCCACTTCGAGTTTCTAATCTCGCTCGATGCACCACGAAACAAGTGCTCAAAAAAGAAAGAAAAAAAACGAAGAGCACACGACAGGATTTCGATTGAATGGAACGCGTCGGGCACTCGATTCCACTTTCCTTTAAGAAAGACAGAAAGAAGTGCATGTTCAACCGCCGTTCACTTGAGTGGAAATACTGGCAGGGGTAATCCAAATAACTGTCAGCCGTCGTTCGCGATTTGCTCGTGGATGCAAACAGAAACTCGTACACATCTCGAGAGGAAGTCCTTGTAAATTTGTAGCTTCCACGGCGTTGTGCATCGTCATTGTGAATCGAAATGCCGACGAGTTACAATGGATCCTGAACGGTACATAGGAGAGTTCGGGTAGGTCACGTACCAGCCTGGAATCCGTTCGATTATGCGACCGAAACTGATTTCGACCTGTCTTCTCCTTCGAGTTCCTCCTTCCATAAATCAAGTTTTTCCTATCAAAGCGGCCATCTATCTACGTTACACGCTTTCTGATAATGGCTTCGAATTCACGGAAACTCCTCGATGCCTATCGGTATCATTTATCTTTCGTTAAACGCGTTATTAGTACTTCCAATAAGGCCCCTTAAAAGAAATCTCGGCTTCGTATGCAGAGCATTTATTACACCTGGCAAAAAGTTTTTGCTCAAACGTGGGAACGTAAAACTATCCAAGAACTGTTCGAAGGAAATGTTTCAGGTGCGAAATGCTGCTTCGCAAATAAAAATACATACCGGAAGATTGTTTAAATATGATACGAAATAAATGGGGAAAAGAAAAGAATAAAAATAATCGTTTCATATGGAAAAGAAAACAGCGCAGAAAATAAATCTACTTAATAATAAAACAATAGTTTATCTTTACCTTTACTTTGCTTTATAATATTTATATTACCTAATAGTTTCTAATATTTCTACGTCCATATACGATTACTTTAATACAACGAAATTTTCGCAACATAGAAATGGAATTTCGTATTACAATACGTTTATTATTTTTCGAAGGTGATTTTCAATTTTGGGGACATTTTCATTAACTAACTTTACTCCCTGTTGTCTATAAACTCTCTATTATACAATAGCACTTTGCATCGCAAAAACGTTAGCGTTTTTAGCTACGGTTTACATTATTCCGTTTGGCCGAAAACTCTTTGCCAAGGGTAGTATTAAAAACCACTCTAATTTCGCAGGAAAATCATCGAAAGTTATTCGACGAACAAGTCTGCATTAATAATATTAATAATAATTGTAGGGGAGTGGATATTTTTTCGTCTTTCGCTTGTTTCAAGATAGTTGTGAGTATTAAAGTATTTATAAATTTTTAGATAAGTTATCTGTATTAAAGGATTCGTTCCGCGTACTACTAAATAAATAAATGCAAACGAATTTAATGTACTTCTTAACATTATCCGTTCACATCATATATGTCGTATTTTATTGTACTCTTAAGTATTTAACCCTTTGGCTTATAACAACGAGCTACACTCGTGGTTTATTCTATAAACCACGTAGAATAAAAACATGCAGTATTTCGTAATGAATTTGAATTTATTTTATTTCAATTTGTAAGATTGCGAGATCGAGGATGACTACGTAAAAATTGCGCATAATATTTCAGTGTTTTGCATTCGACGTAGTGTTACAGTAACAAGTAGTCAATATTTCAGTGGATAATCTTTGAAAAATTCGTAAGCCAATGTGTTAACGTTGTCGTTTTGTTCCTCTCTTCATTATTAACGCATATTAAAGTGTTATTAAACTCGTACACGAATAAATGAATAAATGAATAAATCATTCGAGATATTTCTACGTTCGTCAAACAATATCCTTGCTTTGCGCGAACAACAGTTAATAATTCCTGGCAAATGGAACAACTGCGATTGTGTACAACGTTAACCTTCGTTTTATGAACGCGATCCCCCGGGCATATGGCAGCGTTCCACTTAGTAACGATGTACGACGACGTTTTAATTAACACTTCACGTGCAAGGTATTGATTCAGTCTTTTTGCACGTTCCATTGTCGGCTCGAGTGCGCTGCACTTCAGCTGTTAATTGGGGTAATCGTTTCGCCGCGCGCCTCGCTAGAAAGCTTAATATCGACCTTTTCCCTATTATTTCACGCGCTGCCTCTGAAAGAATCTTTAAACGATCGGCGAGATCCGTAAACGTTCCGAATTTTAATCTTCCGCGTTTCGGATAAATTATTACCAAATAATAAAGCAAACCTGTCGCGACTCGCGCAGTTGATCAAATATTTCGTGCTTTTTTGTAATAAAATTTAATTTGGACACGGATAAAGATTGCAAAGGATTGGAAGAAGAATAGGAATTTAACTCAATGCAATTCGATACTTCGACCGTTTTCGTATATCGTTCGATTGAAATCATAAACGTGTTCATTTTTTCTTTGGATCACTATAATCTTTCGAACACCAACCGTGGATTAATATTATACAATTTTATATCTTACTCTACTGTTCTAGTTTCAATTTCTATTTATAACATAGGAACGTCCTTCGGTATAATGTTTAACGTTCCCTTTTTCTTTCTTGTTTCTTTTGTTTTAATATCACTGTACTATTACTGTCAACGTACACAAACGGCAATAGGCTCGTTAATAAATAAATAAATAATAAATAATAAAATTCGCGCGTAGCGAAATGGTTGATAGCTTACAATTTGTAGCTGAACCGAAATAACTGATAAGTATAATATTTTCGTGTATTTATGGGGGATTTAAATGTGCAAAGAATTCATTACAATGGCGATCTCAAAAATTGGTATACGATTTTTGATCTTTTAAACGTCTACTTGTGTTCTGTTCCACTGAGAACAGTCCAATAATAAGGAAACTGTGAATATTTACACAATTTCATATTTTAACGATTGCGTTTAACGAAACGGAACTCGAGTACAAATCCGTTTCATCGTCGAAATATTATAACAGCTATATTCTACTTTGGATATTTTACATAATTCGCCTATTACGTGCACGCACTGCACTTCTCAATGTCGCATAGAAATTTCCCATGAACGCGTCAAAGTGTGAGGTGTAGCGTGAATTACTTTTAGCATACAATTTAGTGGATACCAATGAATTAAATTGCAGCTTGAAAATTGCGTTCGATCAACGGCACGAGCCACTGTATTTATTTCGTTCATATTTCGTTTCACTTCCGTCGCTGCTTATTGATAAAGTTCGCATGGAAATCGCTAACACGCTGTGGAAATAACAGAGAACGAGTGGGGATGCGATGCATTCGGTAGCCGAAAGGCACGTGAAAAGGCATTTAACAGAGTTGCGGCGACGGAAGAGGTTCGATACGGGTAAATAGTGGTTAAATGGTTTAGCCGAGAGGCAGCTTTTAGAACTTGCCTACGAATTCTCGGTTAAACACAATTTCATTTGTTCGTCGGAAGTGATTAAACAACTTATAGCAAGCGGAGTCAATTCCGCCTCACTGAAGACCACTTCGAGAATTCGCTGATATTCGTTGCAAATAGATTACGGTTCTTTATGCAAATTCGTATATTTATGCGACGGATAATAAATGCCGTACGAATGTTTATTTTTATGTTAGAAGAAAATGCTTTTTAAATTTTCGTAAACATTTATAGAGCCACTTTTAAACATTAATTAATTAATTCGTTGCATATGAAATGATTTTACGTAACCAAAAATGCTATACTCATTAATTAATTAAAAAGAAAGAAAGGCGTTTCTAATTTCTGTACAATGGTTCGAAAACAATTGATGAGTATGAGATTTAAGTAAACTTTTTACTTTATCATTGCCACGCGTTTCTTTTAAGCAATTACAAGGTATATTTCCAAGGTTTTTCGTGTCCAAATTGAGTATTGAAATGCTTTTAGTCTCGATTCTGCATACATTCGTTCGCTGTTAAGTAAAACAATTAAAGTGACAATTATAGGGACACTGATAGTAATCGGGATATCTATCCTAGCTTCGGTATACAATTTCCGGTCAACAATGCGTTAAAATCGCCAGTTCTATTTATACCCTGTTGAAGTAAAACAGCTCTTCTGTAGAAAAACGCCCTATACAAAAATATTAGAGTGTCGCTTCTACAGGCGTAATAAAGTAATAGGAAAAAAACCCAAGACTTCGGAGTTGCAGCGTCTGGTCTTGTCGAAGGTCAAGCGTACCTGAAAAGGTTCACCATTGTTCTGTAAAACTGTATGTGTCGAAGGCTGTCGTTTTCTCGACAGTTCGACGTGAAGAGTCGGTGCGGACAGGACATTGAAAGTCCTGGTACATTACATTCTCACATATAATCAAATATATATCAGTTACCTTTTTTCCCTAAACCCGTGTCTTTTTATTTAAAAACCGAAATAAGAAGAACCTGCTTCCATCAAAGAATAACCCCTTAACATACCCAAATCCTATTCATCACGATTCATTAATATGCACCTTATCAATAAAATTCTTTCCTTAGCAAATTTCTATGTCGAATAGGTTCTCTTTTTCATCCGTGATCCAACAGATTTTAAACGCTGCACAACCGGACTTCCTAACAATTTATAATCTTACTTTACGTGTCGATCTATTATCGTAATTCTTTGTCTACAACCCTATGCACTCCGTGTTCATTAATAAATAAATAAACGAGTAATTATTAGCACGTCTTACAGACGTACGTTTCAATGGGCGTAGTGGTTAAGGGTTCAAAAATATTCCACACTTCTCTCCGCTGCTTTTCGTTCTGAAAATCAGCGATGGGCGAGTAAAATTCAAGAGAAGTTGGTCAATTGCAAAGAAGCTGACCGCCGAGGAGGAATTGGCGAGGGATCGTGATCCGCAAACGGAACCACGATAAAAGTGCCACGTCGCTGGTATCAGTCATGATTCTCGATGAATAATGCATGCAACGAGGCGTGCGCGAACGACAAAGAGGCCAGGTTATGGAGAGTTCGATGCTGAAAAAGTTGCAGCTCGAACCGAGCGACTCTTCTAACCTGGCAGGGGCGAAAGGTCGATGCATAAAATACATCTGACGCTTCTTACGCCGTACTAGACCTCGCATCAGTTATTTAAGAACCGTTTGCTATCCGGGATCGAAGTTTCCAGTGGAACACCGCTGGAATTCAGTCGACAGATTCTCTTCGCGACGCGACCGGATACAAAGTTTCTCGACTTTGCAGTTACCTGTAGCCCCTCGAAGCGTGAGATAGATACGTTTCTCAGAAGCTTATTGCGAGCATCGCGCGAAGCGCGTCTCGCGGTGGATCGGCTTTCTTTTTCCCCTTGAAACACGAGATCTTGCAAACTTGGTTAGTCGCGGAACTTGATATCGAGTATCGCGTTTTAACGAGCAACAGAGTAGAAATATTTGTTTAAGGAATTCAAAGAGGTTGGCCGGATTTTAATAGAATATTTCTTCGTTTCTTTCGAATGCGATTTTCTTCATCTTTTTTGCGTGTGTGTGTGTGTGTTTCTTCTTGATAGATAGGGGAAAGTTGGAGGAAACGAGGCAGTTTGGCAAAGGATATTTAATTCCATACGTAATACGAACGTATTGGAAATAATAAAAGACGAGGATAAATCATTCAGTAATTGGCCCATTAAGGTAATTGTCACGTATTAATGAATTTTAAATCCCGTTCACTAGAAAGTTTTAACTCTTTGTGGTACGTAACAGTTTTGTCTCAAGCTTCGTATTTATCAAGATTATCTTTCCTTGCGTACTGGAAGTTAGGTCTAGCAATTTATTATTTAAAAAAACTTACAAATTACACTTAATGTGTAACGATGACGCGAAGCGAACAATGTGAAAGAGATCTTAGACATTTCTACGAAAAAGGGAAAGCAAAAAAAGCAAAAACAAGAAAAGAACGTACAAAACTCGTAGCATCCAGTATCCGAGTTGTCATTCTGTCCCATTTTGTCCATTTTTCCTCTACGCGCATCCGGTTACAGTCGTTTGGTTGTTTAAGGACAGAAACTTGAGATTTTCTTAAACGTAGAGTTCTTCGACCACGAAAGCTACTAGATTCCTATCTTCGTAAATTTTCGAAGCATCGCTCTGGGCATTCGCCTATCATCACTGACGTTTCACCGGCAAATATTTACCGATAGCGAACTTAAACGAAATCTGATTTTACTTTGACGTCGAAGTTGCCACGGTAAACATCAAGAACCAATACGAGGAAATTGATTTCAGCTGATAGTTGATAACGTTTTGTCGATAGACATACACACATGTACGTGCACGCGTTAGCGGTCGATGATATATTTGAAATCGGAGTCCTTTGATAGATTTCGCAATTGAATTGCAACGGCTGCGTGTAATCTTTTCGCAGGAGTTTGCAATCTCGCTGCTTCATCACAATCGGCAACTTTGTGAAAGCAATAGGTATTAACACGTCCGATGCAGGTCACGAGAATTTAACTCAGCGTTTGACTTTCAAAGACGCGCAAACAAGCTGAAAGTTAATCAACGTGGTTGTCGACATTGCGAGTAATTGGGTTAATTGAATTCCTTTCGATTTGGAACCATAAAATTAGGATCTAGGTTTAAAGGCACATTTCGAAACGATAATGCTGACTAATATTTAATAGCTTGATAGTTCTGATGCTTTTTGCTATTGATGGTTTATAACGCAATTCATTATTATACGAATCTTGTACTGATTTGCAATAAAATTCTTTACCGTACATGTATTACAAGAAGACTCGTATAAGACAAGAAAGAAAATTGTCAGATACGAGGTAACTCGTAGTTTGCAGTCAATGTGTTAATTAAGTTGAAAAGAAAATTATGATCAGACATTCTTTCACGTGTCGACAAAGTCTCCTAGCAAACTAAATTAGTAGTGCAATGGAGTAAATTCCTTGAAACACAAAAATCTTTTCTATTCGCGTAAAAGGAACAAAAATATCCCACTATCGCTTTAACGTATTACATTTGCTTAAATTTGCAACTTAGCGTTAACCCATTCCTTCTTTACGCTACTATTATTACGAATTTTTCTTTATATTCCATTTTGTTCTACTTTGATTAACGTACTCTGAACAAAGCATAACACAACATCCTCAAATTATGAATTTGTGCAATGCAATTTGATCACTATTAACGATTTCACTATTAACGTATAAGAGTTGAATTGACATTTATTAAAAGCATGCGTATGTTTCTTCTATAACAATATAAAATTTCTGATATTATTCGTACATCAATATCACGATACGATTAGCTACGTACAGTATCCAATTATTTACACCTATCGCGTTTCTATATCAATAAATGCTATCCCAAACTACGCTTCTAGTTTTCGGTTCCAAAAGGTAGTGAAATACGTAATTAACCGGTAAACCGACGAATAATTTGAACGTTAAGAGGTTAATCGCACTCGCGATCGTAAGAGTTGCTACGCGGTCCACATCCAAATAATATTACACGAGAGACTTCCGTCATTGCATCGAGGTAATACGACGCGAAAGCTCTGGTCGAGTGACTCGTTCTAATGGAAGTGACGAGTAGAAGGAGCACCACGGAAAGACATCTTTCAATTTCTCGAAAAGCTGGGAATCGGGTCGTGGCGGCGATCCAAGATCCAAGGAACGAGACGAAGGCAGCAGCAGGGCCAGTGTGCTGGTAGTTAAGAACATTCGCGTCGACGTAACCCACGAAGTGCTTGTGTGCCTCGGTTCGGTTCGTACTCCTTCAAAGTCCTAACAACCTGTCCGTTCCCTCCGAATTTCGGACACTTTAATACCCAAGCGAAAGCTCACTCGGCACTGCGACAACTTGAAATTCCTTGTGTCTTCCGCGGGAGACATTCCTTTCGCCCGTGAATTAACGTGATTAATCTTGTTAGAGGGAGGAAAGTTTCTCGCTTCAAGGCTCTGGATGAAATTAATTTCGTGAAATATCTCTCGCGCAGGCGATAACGTTACCCCCGTTGCCCTTAAGCTTCTTAAACTGTAGCCATATTCCGGGAGAACGTTTACACTTTGAACTTTGCCTATCTTCGAGGGGACAGATATACCATACATATATCTGCAAGCATGCTTCAATTTCGTTCCGCACAATTTTGTTCTGACCTACAGGTGGCAGACGCTACGAATCTCTTTATGGCGCAGCTTCTTGATGGTATATCAATTAATAGAGATGGAAGTGGTTGGAACAGAGATCACAGTGAATGTGAGCAAACGAGAGGTAATGAAACAGGCTTTGGAAAAGAAAGGTTTTCTTAAGTTTCATCCAGGATCTGTTAGTGGACTCGTCAGTAAGGCAAACCTAGCAGATCCTGTCTCAGACTAAAGATATGGGAGGCGAATTTAGAAGTTATATACTGTTTCTGCGAAACTTCAAAGCCCCTCCGATAAAAATACTGTTAGGACGTTGTTAAGAACCATTGCCAACGCGGTTTATAGTGCGGACGCGCACCGAGGGTTATTTTTGAGATAATGGACCTTTTCGTTACAGCTAGCTTGCTTTAGATTCACAATACGTCCTGGCGAAGGAAAACAAGCTACAACTCAGTTAATGAGTATCAGCGGGTCGCTTCTTTCGCCTCCCAATAACCATGGCCGTATCATAAACCGGGAAATTCTAAAGGACAGTCGACATCTGTTTCTAACGGTAAAACATATCCAAGGGTCGGCTAGCTGGAGGAATTTCCGCGACGTTGTCAAACGTCGTCACCCTCACAACACACTTCGGCACCCCTCTCCAAACGAACGCGCTGAGGGCGCAAAGAGGTGGGTCGAAATTCATATTAGGCTCGCTGATTGGTAACTGTCAAAAATGCAAGGGCACCAATCAGCGAGTCATTAAGAGGATCCGAGACTCCGCGATCGGCTTCATCGGTCGGGACAGGAGTCGTCCAAAAGCAGTCACTCACAAACCATCAAACATTACACTTCAAGAGACAGTCAAAAACCATCAAACATTACGGTTCAAGAGACATTCACGAACCATCATTCAATACACACATCAACCTACACATTCAGTCAAGACATCAACCAACACAGTGCATGCACCAGTGCACAATCATTCACAAAATTATAACTATCCTGATTGCGTTAATTCGCACTGCGGGAAGCGAATTGCTCGAACCTACAACACATCGAGTGCATCGCAACATATACATATATGGGAACGAGTAGTAGCAGCGAGTGCTTGCGAGAAAGACTTCAGTCGCCAATCCTTCTATCGGCAGCTCTATGTGATGGTCGTCGCACTCTCGCAAACACCCGTTTCGATATTTCGCTACGATCATTGCCAGAGGACAGGTCGCGCAATTTAATTAACGGAACGATGCAGTTTCGGCGCGGGGACAAATTCGGCGAGCGTACGGAGCAAAGCAAAGCGAGCGATCGTCGCCGACAGTTCGCTACTTTGGCCGGTCGACCAATTAGCTACGTGATCTGCATCCCCTTTCCCACTTCGACGATGTTCGCAGACGTCGAGCGTCTCCACATCTTGTTCCCTTGTCCCTGGAGCGTAGTAATGAACTAACCATGGTCACTAAAGGGTAACACAACAAGGACGCGCGACGGCTGCGACCAGTGCTAAACACAGTTGGCAACGTTCTCCCCCTCGATCTTGCTGGGCGCGTATAATTACGTAGTTAGTGCGTGAGCGGTTCATTGGTGATGCTGATTAATGCAGTCACGCCTGCGACAATTGTAATCGTGCGCTACTTGCTTGGTATGAATAATTGCTGGAATTTCGCGGCTCCACTGGTCCCTTGTCGGGAGTTCGGTCGATTATCGATACCGTTACACGTACGTTGCAATTGATCGAGTGTTCGCCGATCACGCGTACTTATAATCGATAGATAAGGCGCGTGTTCGGGTAATTTTTGATACTTTGGCTTTCGAAGATGTTAGTCGAATGTTATCATCTGTTCCGGTATCCTCGAGTTGTAATTGATCGAGCGTTCAACGTTGGGATATATTTATATTCGAGAGGTTCGAGGTACGCTAGCGGAATTATGAATATCTTGACATTCGAAGGTGTGATTTGAGGTTACGTATATCGATCCTGGTAAGCGTTTATGATTGATCAAATGTTGGATGACTGAGTATATTTCCATTCGATGAAGTCGAAATACGTTAGAAGAATGTTTGGTGTTTGGGCATTCGGAATGAATGTACAACTAGTGTGGAGCTGTAGAGAGGGGATAGAATAGGAAAAGGGAAGGGTGTTGCGTTTCGTCCTGGGCCTGCTAGTGGACTCATCAGTAAGGCTACCTAGCAGGCTCTGCCTTAGACGTTGGGATATTGGAAGGAAGGTTAAAGGCGGTATATATATGGACGGACGAGGTAGTTGGAGCGAGTACTTTCGAGAAAGTCCTATTTCATATGTCCCTCTAGTGGTGGGTGCAGGAGAGCCGCCACACTAGGATTCCTTGTACACGATTTACTTTTACACGGTTTAGTCGCTTTGCTTCGTTCTCATGCGTTAATTAATTTTTACATCACTTATTTAACATGTTTTGGTTAGTTATGCGATGTTTTGCTACCATTTGTTCAGATTTACACGTTCTTTTTTAATACGTTTTACTTACTTTAACACGAGTGACGTGTTTGATTCAGATTCACACAAGTTTCATACTTTCGTTCTAGGTGTAATCTTGTTGTTTAGTATTCGACCATATGCTGAATCGTACTACATCGCAATAAAAGAATTGCTACAAGAATACGAGACGATCCTAACTCTGATCAGATTGTAGTTTTACCTGCCCATTTAGCATAAGTTACTTCGCGCGTAAAGTGAAACAAATTCACGTTTACGTTGCTTTCGTATACAATAAAGTGCATGTAATTTTTCGTTGCATTAAGAATTAAAGGAAGAGAATTCGCTCAGTTCTAACTTCTCGAACTCGTGTTTCTACATAACGCAAAATGTATCTCTCGCGCTATAAAAGAGCCTTCTGCGCTGACAAATTTACACGTTGCACGTCTGACGCGACGCAACAACAGTCGGACGTGTAATTTTTAAGTAAATATTGTCGACGAAAAATCGCTCCGCTTAAAATGATCAGCAACGTAGGTCGATTTCGGGTCGTGAAAAACGAGTGTTTTACGTGCCGCACCGCAACGCGACCAAGGCACCGATGTTGTTTATAGCTGCTCGACACCATCCCTTACCCCGGGGTCCACAGGAACAGGTTCATCGAAGAAACAAATTATTTCCTCGTACAACGTACTCGACAACTTTCAGCGCTTTAGCCTTTTTAATGGTTCGCAGGTGGTGGTGTTGGTCTGTCCTTTGTCTGTCCCTGTCCAGGGTGCCTCGAAAGTAAGACAAATACCTCGAACGACCCAGGATACAGCCGTGTACGTGCTAACTTGGCTGCCGCGTTACGTTGTGTCGTCGCCAGTGTTATCTTGTAACTTTTCCCCCTTCAACTCCGTCAATTTCTCCTCTCAGAAACTTCTTCTCTTCGCAATCTTCTTCCCTCGTCGTCGAGTGTTTCCTTTCTTTGCTCCTTTTTCCCCCCCACCCTTCGACTCCAGTCTCAGTTTTCTCTTCCATTTCCGTCGTGGATGAGTTCTCTCGCCAATTAATTATCCCTGCTTATTTATTCTTCCTCGCTGTATCAGATACCTTTTGACAACTTAAATAATCGCTTTTTAACGAGAAACGTACTCTTCGTTGTTCATTTTTAACCGGCAAACGGCGAATTCATCTTTGAACGTTGACACTTAAACCGTTTAATGCTTTAAATAGCGCGCAAGTTCGCAGAAGTCCCGAAGCTGAATTTCCCCGAGGATTGCTTTGGGAGTTTGTGCACCGAATACGTTCCCTCTTAACGCGTAATTCCATTTGCCAACACAGGGACGAGTCTCTCTATTCATCGTGGTTCATTTCACATTCCCAAAGATACATCTCTCCATTTTCCAAGAAAGCTTTCCTCGTTGAATTTTTCTCACAGTCCGAGGTAATCCGCTCGCGGAAGATTACTATATGAAAGTTGGTATACTTCCGTCCATAATTCACTGGACGCTATATAAATTTAGAATACAGATAAGCGTACGTTACGATTACGAAATAAAGCTACTATTCGCTAATTATTTACGAGAGAAAGAACTTTAAACGATATTGCTTTGCGCTTCTTAAATTTCTTTTCACCTACCAACAACTCAGATTTAAAGATTTAGACGTTTCAAATGATGACGAATTAAAAATCAAATTGTTTTAAATTAGACGCAAGATTGAAACGTTTTGAATTATTTTAGAAATTGCGTTGAATAATGTCGAGCTTAGCTCGACATTGGAGTTGATGTAAGAAATGTAACGACGAGTCACAGACGACGTAGGAGTGATAAGGGTTAAGATGTTACTAAAGGTCTAACCCAGAATATTCCAACCAAAAGATACGTCTTAACCGGTTTCGAAGCGAAACGAAGAACGTTTCAACCGATAGGGGAAACACTGCAAAATTTATCCCCCGAATGGTTATACTTCTAAAAGTATTACAATTCTGCTCAGCACTGCACCAACGTATAATTGAACGTAGCATATTTTATATCCCGTATTACGAATCCCGGGGAGACTATTAATCTCAGAGACATAAGTACAGCAAGTTGAATAAGAAATTCTCCGCCGAGAGATAACCGTGAATCCTTCTTCCGATGAACAATAACAACATTTTCTGCCCGTCTGTTTCACCGAATTGCTGACTTTCCTTCTGCCTGGTATTTGTCTCTTTACTTTGCGAGTCTCTCTATTCGGAAATTCCGAGGGGATCTGGCTCTATACCAAGCACACGGTGCTAGCAACACGTCGGTTATCGCCTCGAGATGACTTACGATCGCGGTTCCTGCGTGGAGGCGAGCCCGTGGCTTTGCAACGGACCAGAAGATCCCCGACCTGCGATAGCTCGAACACCAGGTCGAGATACGAGCCAGCCACTCGTGTTTCGCCGCCTTTGCTAGGCCGACGAGGGATGAAAAATAGGGCAGCGGTTTCCGCTCCGCGAAAGTTACGGTTCAAGATAGCAAAACGCCTCGTACGGTCATATTTAGTTTCATAAATTCAACCGCATCGATCCTAAACCACTGCAGCTAGGATATATTCTTTTATCCACTCCTGCGTAATATCGTTAAGCCTTTCGTTACACGGAATTTCACTCAACCCTCTGTAACTCGAATTCGAACATTTTCTAATATCTGACATATTATTATGTATCTCTTTGAATTAATGGATTATGCCGTATAAGTAGGTTTCAATTACTTTTACGATGAAAGGAATTATGATTAAGTTAAGCTTTTTTTTGGTTTCAATATTAAATT
The DNA here is from genome assembly GCA_028830335.1 of Eucera pruinosa. Taxonomy (NCBI): domain Eukaryota; kingdom Metazoa; phylum Arthropoda; class Insecta; order Hymenoptera; family Apidae; genus Eucera; species Eucera pruinosa. Next base: position 15,853,972 of record JAMYCR010000005.1, read on the forward strand.
GAACTGGGGATTAATGATTATTATTGGATGACTGCTTGGACTTAACACATTGACTTACAATGAAAAGTCATACTAGTGGCACGAATTATAGATAAGTTTATTAAACGTAAGTTCTGCTTGCTATACAGTGTTATTTTTATATTAGTTTTAGTCTCACTTCGGAAGATTGAAGATCTTTAAATACAAATTGTGTAGAATGTTTTATTATTTTAAAGAGATATGAAAACTGTGATCTGTTAATGATAAGTTATGCAAGTAGAGTAGCCTACAAAATTGTAAGGCAAGGGATTAATACGATGGTATAGTGATGTGCAAATGAAATAAAATTGAAATAAAATTGATTATGTAACGTTTAATCGATCTAATAATACCGAGAATAATTGAAGTGATCACTGTAGATGATCCAACCGATATAATAAACAGTTTTTAATTGTTTGCAATTATGTTTCGCTGTAGAATAGAAAATATTAGCTTGTTGCATACGAAACGGCTGATTTTAAATGGTTTAAAACATTCCAGCCATTAATATCTTCAAGCTAGTATTAAATGACACTGCGTTTACCTAAATATTAGGTGTACCAATGAATAATCTACTTTCCTTGTCAAATTCAATATTTATTCTTAACGAGATCAAGTATATATTCTGTTTTAAATATAATTGGTGTCGTTCTCATCGTTCGTCGATTCATTTTTCTAACTCAGCAATCAATCTTAAATTTAAACTATATATATCAAACTTCTTACAGAAGTATACCTATTTCTACTAAAGAAATAAAAACGGTAAACATTTGCAAAACCCATGTGATCGAATCACGATAAATCTTCATTTATCTTTCCAACAGAAAAGTATAAAATATCTTCGACAACGCACAATCGCAAATTTATACAATTTTTACGATAAATTTGTAACCAGTCGTTTTTGACTGCCTTCGTAGTCCCAGTATTAATTCTACTCTCTCGCAAAGAAGAATCGCGGGAAAGAGCTGGTCGAACAAGCTCGATAAAGTAAAATTGTCATGCGGAAAGGCGACACGATCGTTGGCAACGTGTTCGAGAGAGAGAAAAAAAAAAGAAAAAAAACGCTCCATTACCCCGTCGACACTGCGGTCCTCGATCTTTCACGGTCTGAAAGCTCCCTCCCCCCTCCCCCTTTTTCCGATTCACTGTGCTCCCGTGCAACGCGACTTATCGTTAGTCGTAGTGGTCGACTTATTGCGCCGAGCCAACCGATGTTTAGAAGTTTTTAACGCGAGTATATAAACGGTGTCCCGGAACAACTGCCGATTCGGTGCACCGTCGCGTGTATCTGCCAGTGACATTGATCAATGCTTTCTCCGACGGTGCCCCTTCCACTTGAGTAGAAGTAGATTGCGGACGTGCCAGGCCAGACATTCGGCCACCCAATGAATTGGCCGTCGTAGGTGACGGGAATAGCTTATCAGGAAATAATAATGGGGTCTAGACGTCGTTAAGAATCGAGCCTCGAGTAACTGGCGGTAGGAATTTCCGGCGTCGTTACGGAGGCTATTGAAGGCAAGTAGATTATGGCCGCCGTTGGTACGGCCTTCGGCTTTCCAGCTACTTAAACCGATTTGAATTGCTTACAGGCTGGCTGTAACTATTTGGAAAGTGTCAAAGGGTAAGCGGAAGACGGGGAAAGTGCAGACAACGTTAAGGACGTAGATTTTAAGTGGATAGACTGCGATGCAACGGTGCAAGTTCTTTCACATGGACACGTGATAACAGGCTGATTAATACGTTGAACGCTATGGTTCATTACCGACGGCGCGTTCCACAGCGGCAGGAACTTTTTTCGTTTCGCAAAAGTATGTAAGATAAATAATTATTCGAACACCTTGAAATTTACGTGCTCTGAAAAGTAATTAAAAATCTAAGAAACCCACGCTCACTTAAATAGTATGTACATATATACGATATAATAACTCGAGGGATTAATATTAGGTCAGCCTATATAAATTCACGTCGATATCGTTTACTATTTTTTTAACTCACCGAATTAAGAAAAGGAAACATAAAAATTCGATTGTTTGACTTTAAAGTGTTTTCCAAAATTTATTTTATAATATTCTCGCAAGATTCTAGTTCTGACCATAGTCGCATCCGCACTTAATAAAATGTATTCTTCAGTTTTTTACTTCAGTTGAATACAACGACTGGAATCGTGGTAACCATTAATACAATTTTTTTAAGGCCTTTACTGGGTTCATTGTAACTGCTATAATTTTCAATATCTTTATATGTACGCACTATTTTATGTAGACGGTAAAAAGATTCTTCACCCAGTTTCTATTCCATCGATTTTGTTAACAAAAATAGGAACTTGCATAGAAATCCGCAGTCTAATTATATGATAATAATTAACTCGCAAAGAAGTATAAAACGCTTGTAGCGTGCAAAAATATACAAACTAAGCTACAACAAAATACCTTTCGCTATATTTGGAGACGGAAGCGACCCTCTAATTGGCAACTGTTCCTTTAATTCCGTTGATAAAAATATGAAATTTACATAAAAATCCACAGTCCAATTATACGTATGTATATTATATTATACGTAAGTACGAAAATAATGCACAGTGGCGGGCAGAAACTTTTTGCAGCCGTTCTAAATACCCTGTCTGAATTATTCGACAGGGAGCAGATTACTAATCAGAGTCCAGATTAATTTGTATACTTTCCCTTTTCGTTATTAATTAAATTCCAACGTTTTCACCTCTAATTAAAGCATTCAGAGGCACGAGTTAATGAGATCAGATCCCGTTCGTAGTTAGTAAGACGTATCTTCGGCGGATTCCAACCGGATGCCCCTTAGGCACTGCGAACAAATCCGCTAATTCGAATTCGAGGTGAATGGCTAAAGAGTGCCGAAGAATCCCGCCCTCGAGATTCTCTCCGTCGATCTCTAATTCTCTTTGGCCAGGCATCCATCGATCCGGCAAAGTACTTCCCCTCGGAAAGGAAATACCCAGGATTTAATCAGAAGCAGCGGATTTCTGAAGCGGCGAGTCATCTCTCGGATGAGTCGCGCGAGAAGCTGAAAATTAGTTTACACCGCGCGATGCGCCCAGGTAAGAAGAAAATCCAACGCAGTCTCTTTAAAATTCGTCGCAAGCGGAATTCGTCCCGCGTAAAGGGAAAAGCGAAGGCGCCGCCTTTCGCATTCCTGAATCTTGATTTTCTCGGCTTCGCGCGTTTTAACGGGGCGAATAACAAGAAGAAGAAATAAGTAAGCTTAGCGCAGCGAGGTAAATCGAATTCTTAAGCACACAATCCTCTCTTCCTCTATTCCGCGTAAATGTAAAACGACCGAGGGATAATAATTTTCATATCCCACCGAATTCTTTGCTCGCTGCTGGCTGCTTTTTCAGCCCCCCCCCCCCCCCCCTCTTTTCCTTCGGATTCCTCTCCGGGCAACGAGCTTTAATCTCGCGGAAAACGAATCACGTCCCAGTCGGCGACGACCTGGGGATTAATTGCACAGCCGCGCGGAGGATCGTATGAAAATGGTTAACCTCCGGCACGGTTTTTCCTTTCTATAATTCCATCCACTTCGTCGTACCTCTTACGCGTTTAGACAAAGCGAACCGTGTTGCTCTTCGGGCAGTCCATTGTTTCGTTTCGCGTGACACGCGCAAAAGTGTACGACGAGAGGAGAGCGGAAGAAAAGAAAAGGAGGAGGAGGAGGAAGAAGAAAAGGGGAATGCACATTACGATGATGAAAGGGATTCACGCGAGCTTGGTCGAAACTCGGCATTCTTTCGCGTCGCGCCGCGCCGCTATTGGAAAGCGAGTCAAGAGACGGGCGCGGATTAAACTTACTTCAGCGCCGCGCTTAATATCCGTCTCTGTATTCTTGCTTCGTTCTCGTCAACATAATCACCGGCGCGGCGGATACCTCTTGCTTGGAAAGGATAAAGGGGAATTCGCGAAACACGTCTAATCGTGAGGCACACGGAACGGAAGACGGTGTCGGGTCGCGCAACGTGTCGCGTAGTCGAATTGTTTGATGAATAAAAGTCGGCGAAGCGTGTTGATTCGAGCAATAGGTGCTCTCGGTGATCCGGTTCGTTGGGGGAATTGAATACGGGACAATGAAAGGTCCAACGGATCGCAAGCTGTTCTAATAAAATTGAATAATGCTTTTTTTTTTTGCGAAATACGGGTGGAAAATTTTATTGGAATGTTCGGAGACTTTATTTATTCTTCTACGGGTAATAACTCCATTAATATAGAAGAAGTAAATATATTCAATTACGGTTAGTAGTTAGGTAGACAAGATATGGTTAAAAGTAATTTTGTTACATTACTCTTGAATGAAACGGTTTGGGACGCGAAAAAAGTCTAAAGCGTCGCAATTATTGTCGTTTGAAGAGTTGCCACTTAAATGGAAATAATCATTGCGTATATCAGCGATTCAATTTGTACGACAGGTAGAAGATAAATCGTAACACGCGTCGCTTTTACTTTCTCCTTACGGTACATTAGTCGCGTTTTTATGCTCACCTCCTGTTGTTTACTTTTAAATATTAAATATAGACATATATGCAACGTCCGTGTATTGTTACATAAAAATCAAGTCCAAATTTAGTATTGAAATCGTTTTAGTCTCGATTCTTCATACGTTCGTTCGCTGTTAAATAAAGTAATTAAAGCGACGATTATAGGAATACTAATTGTGAGAATAATTGGGACGTCTACCTTATATTGAACTAAATCATAATGCTATGCATCTCATGGCCACGATCGCTAATTTTGACAACGGTCGCCTTTGACGCGAACCCTTCGATAGATTTTCATAAATCTAGATCCTAGCAATTTAAAATCCAGCGAGAGGAATCCAATTCTGTAAGTTTGTAGAGGGCATCGATTCCAGCGATATTTGTGTGTAAGAGCGGAGGAGTAAGACGTCACTCGATATTCCGCTCCGAAAGCGCAAAGTACTCGAGAACTTCATAAAGGTTCGTGACACGATCGTTCGCAATACGGCGCCCGATATCCCGCGGGACTCGCCTTATCGATTTAGCCGAATCTAATGAAATTTGCGACCAAGCAGAAACTATCGTTTCTACGTGGCTGAGCAGTCATCAATCGAACCCTTCCCAACGGTCCAAAAGACGTTTTCATACCAAGTCCTCGACAAACGTCGAAAATTTCGATAATGAAATTCGTCTGCCTTCCAATATTAACCCTTTCGCGGTGTAATAAAGTGACGAATAATGGTAAAAAGGCGACGCATAGAAATTTTGTAGTAGATGTCCCGATTACTGTCACTGTCACATAAATTATTTTATTTAATAGCGAAATAACGTATGAAGAATTGAGATTGTGGCGGCTCTCCTGCACCCACCACTAGAGGGACATACGAAATAGGCTTTCTCGAAAGTACTCGCTCCAACTACCTCGTCCATATATATACCGCCTTTAACTTTCCTTCCAATATCCCAACGTCTAAGGCAGGGCCTGCTAGGTAGCCTTACTGATGAGTCCACTAGCAGGCCCAGGACGAAACGCAACACCCTTCCTTTTCCTATCCTACCCCCTCTCTACAGCTCCACAGAGATTAAAGAAATTTCAATACTAAATTTGGACATGATTTTTATGTAACAACACATGGGCATTGTATATATGTTTATGTTTAAGATTTAAAAATAAATATCAGGAGGTGAATGTGCTGTTGAACATTAAAACGTGACGAATGTAATTGAGAAAGTATGGAAACTTTTGTGACGTAGTAAAGGCAATGATTGTTACTATTTATCTTCTATCTGTCGTACAAAATAACGTGCTAATATATTTAAGGATCATTCCAATTTAAGTGGCAACTTTTCAAATAGCAGTACGTGGGACATTGGACTTTGTTATCAATCTTCAATTAGAATTAGTAATTAATATATCGTATTTAACGTACAAAAAAATCATCGTATATGAAAGGAGATGTTAAGTAATGTTGTGCTCCAAACCGAAACGATTCGTAGGTTAAATAACCTCTAAAATAATGAGACGAAGTTGCGCGATAAACTTGAAGTGGCAGTAATTGGGACATCTTCCTTAACTAATTTTCAGAAGGAAGCAAAACTCTGAACTCTTAAGTGCGCCACTTTGCAAATGAATGCAAAACGATCTTTAGATTCTCTAGGTACAATTTCTTTTGGAATTGCAGTTGAAAGCATTTGCAAATCTCTTGAGCCTTCTCCGTATATACTTCGTATGTATCCAAGGATTTAAGTTAGACAAATTTTCGCAGGAAAATATTCCGCGACGAAGAATTGCGCATTCAAAGGTGAATTAAAGAAGTCTAGAATCCTTCAACGTACCGGGTATCCCAGATATTTTTCGCATAACTTTGCCAGTACATTTTATAACTATAAATAAGCGGGAAATGTTATGCAACTATTGGTTATCTGAAGCATCGTTAAAAAGTTACGATAAAAATATCGAATAGACGGGAAAGTAATAATTCTTAGCAATTTTTTACAATCCCTTGACGAATTCTAAAGTTATTCACGTTTCTATGAAAATAACATTAATACGCTCTCGAAGCATCGACGTGGAAAAAACTAGACGTTGAACGATAAAATAATGATAACATGATAAGTCGACTTACTTTCGTATTCCAGAAGCGACATTTCTTTTCGACAAATCTAACTATATTCACTGAAATAAAGTGAAATCAAAATGAATTTTGTGAAGTGACAAAATCAACTTTCCAGAGTTCAAACGGTGATCGTTTTAAAATGGAGCGTTAATGATTAATAATTATATTAGTTGCCTATTTATTCTTGCCTTGTATTATATTTCCCCTCGTCGATCATATTTCTGTTGTAACTTTTTGGTAGAACATTAAACAACGTATGTTTGTGTAACATTTTTTGTTTACTTACAATCACGGAACATATTGATCAAGTTATGCGTGGGAAAAATCCCGGAACATCCTGTATTTTTTACAAACTAGAGATAAATATTTCTCTATTACTTTTACCAAATGCCACACGAAATTTTAGTAGCAAAAACCACGTCAACTTTTTGCGTTATTTACAAATTACTAAATTTAAAGTTACGATAATATTCTCTGGGTCCGAATACAATTTCCAACAGCCTTAACCCTTCAAGCACGGTATCCGTACGATGTACGGATCCTAGTTTCATTTTACCAATAATATAAAACGGAGGAATATTTATTTAAAAAAAATGAGAATTGTGGAACGCGTAATTAGTCTCCATATTTTACAAATAGTGAACTATTACTATTAATATATTACTATTACTATTAAAGGTTATTAGGATTGAAGGATATTACTATTCAAATAGTATTATCCATTTTTATAAACAATATTACTACTTTATAGAATAGTAATAAATACAAAAATCTTCTCTGTTCGCGCGAGAAGAGCAAAACAACCGCCCTGTCTCTGAAGGGTTAAAAAAGACTTTCTCCGGGTAACTTATTACACCAGTAAAACTCGATCCTTTGTACGAATACCATGGATCGATAGATTCGATCCATCCGGCGAGTCTTGTTGATTAGGGAGCAATCGAGGTGTTCGATCCTGTCAAACGAATGGCACGTTACACGCTGCGTTGGTCTAATTACAGAAACCAGCCGTGTCCGCGGTGATTCGATTGGCCTGATTGCTTAACGTTTCGGGCTTCGATTCACACGGCGACCTCGTAAAAGCTGTTTCGCGTAATTCACCAAACGATCATCGGCCACGTCTGCGATCAGCGAATGAATTCGAGTGTTCCAACATCTCCAAGGCGTCACAGTTGGCATCATCTTCCTTTGTGCGCCGCTTGCGCGCACCATTCGTAAGCTTCTTCGCCTTTCGCATCGAGAAACTTGAATTCTACCGTAAAACCCTTCTTCGATTCAACCTTTTGTTGATCCCCGCAAGTCCGGCGATCCTCGAAGAAACTCTTGGAAATGAAAATCTAACACAATAGAAGCTCGACGTTTTCGTATTGTTAGGTTGGAAAATAAATTTCCGCCGGTTGAGAAATGAAAAGTTGAAGGGATAAACGCGGAGAGGTGAAATTTAAAGGAGAGATGGTACCTTTAACTGATTTCTGACACGACAAGGTTTATCCAGGTGAAACGCTGAGAGATTTGGCATCGTAAAAAGGTTGTAAATTAAAGATCTACCCCTTGAAGGGATCTTCCAGGGTTGGCATCTTAAAATGAAGCCAACGTCCACTTTTACGATTTCTTTTAGAATCTCTTGCGACCTTGTGGATCTCATCAAAGTTTTATATCCACGTTCTCTTCGCTATTCATGTAATACCGTGTTTCATTTGAAACTACGAGGCCAGTTTCATACATAAAGCCCTAACTCTTCTGGACAAACATTGAAAGAGATCGCGCTTACTTTTTATCTCTCGCAGCAATATTACGATCCGATTAATCTTTTCGGTGGATGTTTGTGCTAGGTAATGTAGCTCGTGTGCACTGACATGCTGAGCCAGGTGAAAAATAATTTGGCTATTGCTGAGTTCACCTTTGTGACTGCCTTTATTTTTCGTGTTATGTCGTGTCGTTACAAAGTTTGCTTTCTTAAAACTATCTTATCTTCTACTCGATGTATTTATGTACAGATTCGTGAGCGTAGGGGCGTGTCTTTAATTTCAAGGTGTGAAGGTGGGAAAGTGTGTCTGCCCAATGAGATGAAAGAATTTGTCGGGGGTTGAAATCTATGATTGTGCAGTCACGTCTTCTGGGGAAGGTCCGACACGTCAAGCAGGTATCGTCGGTCGGGGGCAGTTTACCGTTATGGAGTTCGTAGTCGTCCTGTCTGCTAATGGCTTTTTTTATGATATGTCTATTTGCTTTGTGTACGAAGTCGGTAATGAGTGGTGTTGGATTTTTTGGGTACAAAGATTTTTACGGGTATAAAGTTTGTTGTCTCCGGCTATAAGTTTTTATCCTTGAAAATATTAAGGGACAGATCAATAAATGAATGCGATGTTTTCTAGTCTTAACAGTGGATCATTTCAATTTACTCTTCTACTTTTCAGCGATCGCTTTTGAGAGATTCGCGAATTGTAAAAAATTGGGGTGCATTCTCTTGTCATACGATATAAAACGCGAAGACTAATATCAGATCCCCACAATCAATTATGTACTTCTTTATTCGATAACTTGACGCTCTTAACTCTGAACTACTATTGTTGATCTTCAAGATCGCTGATAATTACTTATTCATCTTTATTTTCCTTTTTGCACGATTTACAAGCTTGTTACTCTGGACAATTTTCAGTTACAGATCACTGAAATCGAACTTGGATTTCTTCATCATTGACGTGCGAAACAAGAACAATTTTAAAGAGTTTTGTTGTCGCCTCTTTTATGTCACGACAACGTAATGAATATTAAGCTGATAGTGGTTAAGTAAGTTTTAATAAATGTAGTAGTTAAGAGTTAACACTAGAATTAAAAATAAATTAGGTCGATGCATATGAAGTGTTTCCGTAAAGATTGAACTTAATTAGTACCTAAATACTACTCTCTTGATTTTACCCAATTAAGGAAGAAGAAATTCTTTCTAATCTACGCGTGTAGAATGTTGAGAATAATTACAATTAAATTATGAAATCATTGATGTTTGACATCACGAATAATCGAAATATTTGCCATATTCCTTATACGAATCTAAACTTATAAAGTGTAATATGAAAACTACTGACAACATAAATTTCGATATTTAAAGAAGCTTATATAAATATTAGAATAGTTAAACGTTGATTTATAAAATCGAAGACATTGGATACTAAATCAAGGAGTAAACTAAAGAAATCTCGAATATTAGGCTACCTATAATCATTAATGTTTCTTAGTTTTGTTCCAGCTTCCCTTTTTCCTTTCATTTTCTTCTCCAATTTCCACGTCCACTCAAGTGTCTTTTTCAATCTTTCTCCACTCGCTATTTTCAATCCTTTGCTTCTTCTTTCACTTTTTAACAGCTTTACGCCAACTAATCTTCCCATCTTGTATCTTTTAATCGTATCTCGTACACGAGAGACCCTTTGCGTGGACATTGAATTAAGGTGCTTGAAAAATTGGTAAACATTCTCGGTAACAAATCTTCCGGTGGCATTCTTGGAACTCGAGCAGCCGGAATCCGTGCTCGCTGATGCACTTCAGCTGCCACAGGTGTGCAGTCGCCGCAGAACACAGAGTAAATGGTCACCATGGCTGCTGCAAACCCTCGAGTTTCTCTCCTACAACCACTTCTCCTATTTATTATTTAAAACATTCAGCAACGCGTTCTAATTCCTGTTGCCGGTCACAGCGAGACGAAGCACAGTGGTAAACTGGTGTTGATCAACGAACAACTAATCTCAACGATACCGAATTAATCAACGAAATATAGTAATTATATTAGAATCTGTAATAGATAGCTAAGACCAGGTAAATAATCGACAGCAGACACACACTCAAAGTCACATATACATCAATTGTTATGTACATTACACAAGTTTTCTCACACAAATAATGAAGTTCTGTAAAAGCACGAGTTGTATCGATTAATATCGACTCATCAAACCACGAAACGCTGATGTACCATATATACAAAATTGCAAAAGCATCGGTATAAAGAAAAAAAAAAAAAAAAATCCAGAAAATTGGACAATCAATGGCAGGGACATAGTTTCCAATAAAAGTGAAATTGGACCAACGATAGACCGCGTTGGGCTATTCCAGGGTATAGTTATCGAAGAACGGGGTGCAATCAGAGGCAATAGGTCGCGTTGCAGGCGTCAGCTGGTTGTAACCTACTGATTCAACCACAGGCGGCTCGCATTAATCGTGAAATATAGACGCCGGCCCGTAAGCACGTATTTAAGCAATTATCCGGGATATTATTTTCATAAATAATCACAGCCCCGGCTATTATATTGATATCGTACGGAAACGCACGTTCGATATTTGCTTTATTCACCCATAGATTCCATCGTGCACTAAAATTTCATTAGATTCGTGAATTCAATACGAGGCTGCGTCAACAATTACTCGCAACGTGCTTCTAAAATTGATTAAGGCAGCGATAGGCACAAATTTTGGTACTTCGGCGTAAATTTTCAAACGGAGTTTTTATAACTTCCAATAAGTTTGATTTATCGCTGCATAGAGTAAATGTGCCAATAATTGTCAGTCTTCTTAAAACCGACACTTTAACTAGTTTATTTAATAGCAAAGTAATTGTACGAAGAATTGTAAATTAAATTTGGACTTCGGTTTACGTAACGACACATAGACATTGTATTGTATTATTCGTTAACGATTAATATTTGAAAAGAATTATTAGAAGGTGAATGTGTTGTTGAACAACGAAACGTGGATGAAGAGAGTCAATTAGAATACGTATTCATACAATTGTATTAATTAAGGTTAATATAAAGTACTGACGAATAATATTTATTGTGGCGGCTCTCCTGCACCCACCACTAGAGGGACATACAAAATAGGACATTCTCGAAAGTACTCGCTCCAACTACCTCGTCCATATATATACCGCCTTTAACCTTCCTTCCAATATCCCAACGTCTAAGGCAGGGCCTGCTAGGTAGCCGCACTGATGAGTCCACTAGCAGGCCCAGCTCGAAACGCAACACCCTTCCTTTTCCTATTCAGCACCACATTTATGGTCTCTATAATTTTAGGTATGAAATCTGAAATGCGTCAACGTGACGAGTTCCGTAAACCTAGTGTTAATTATAAAGTATGGAACGTGTCATAATTCAATAGAGGCAACACATTTACTGTATCTTTTATATCTGTTATGCAAACTGACGTGCCAAAATATTTGTGAAAACGTGTTTCTATTTAAATGATAATTTTTCAAGTACAGTAGCAGGTACATTGGGCTTTGTTGTATATTTCCAATCGGTAATTAATTCATTATATTCAACATATAAAAAAACTGTGACGTTGAACAATATTATGCTCGAAACTGGAACGATTTTTAAGTTAAATACGTTCTAGAATAGTTAAATAAAACAGCGCGATAAGCTTAAAAGTTAACCCTTTGCGGACGGGACAATATAATATTAATCTAATTTTCGTTGAATTTGTGGCGGCTCTCCTGCACCCACCACTAGAGGGACATACGAAATAGGCTTTCTCGAAAGTACTCGCTCCAACTACCTCGTCCATATATATACCGCCTTTAACTTTCCTTCCAATATCCCAACGTCTAAGGCAGGGCCTGCTAGGTAGCCTTACTGATGTGTCCACTAGCAGGCCCAGGACGAAACGCCAACACCCTTCCTTTTCCTATTCTATCCCCTCTCTACAGCTCCACAAATTATTAACCATTTGAGAAAGGGATTTAATAAATTCTTGTCTAATTATCAACAGCAGCGTCTTTGAATGACGTTAAGTTAAATTTGCTGCACTAAAAATTCATATTATGTCGAAGGAACCAAAAAACTTGGGCGTCTATTTGCGACACTCGTCCGCAAAGGGTTAAACTCTCAAGTGGAAAACAAAGTGCATGATATCTAATGATACAACCACGATTCGTAACGCAATCTAAGTACAAATTTATAGCACTATTGCGGATAATTATTGACTCATGCTCGTAATTGCGATTCTACGTAGCGAATCATGAAATTATTCTACCTTGTTAAATTTTCAACAGCTTCGACGATTAACAGCCTGGCAGCGCGTATTTAGAAGATTTTAACGAAGGGAGATGAATTAATTCCGTTGGTAGCAGATCGATGGAAACGAATCCACGTTTGTTAAATGATCTGATAGAAGAATATTAGGTTGGTAAAGCTAAAAACTAATTGGAACGATAGTCGTATTGGGAGGATTTCAGATTTTTTACGAATCGTACGGACTATGAATTGAGAGATGAAAATAGACGTTGTTAATGGTAACTGTATTGGTTTTATTTCGTTTGAAATGTTCACTGTTCGCGCACAATTTCATAGTTCGGAGGTATCAATCATTCACACGATTTCTCCGTTAGCCAATGTTTTAAAAGCTTTACAATTTTGATCTCGCCATGAAAAATACATCGACCATATACAACGCCGCAAGCAACAGGATTTTCTATAGGTAACGCTAGTTGTTGTAAATGTTGTTGTACGTCAACATTCGGACTAACGCGTGCGAATTAATTGGGAGACGTTAATGGTCCGATGATGAAATATTTTGGATAACAGAGGAAATGTTTCTTTCGTACTAAACATCATTCGTTTTAATAGGAAGGTTCGCCAAAAAGTACGCTGAAATTATGCAAAATAATGGAAACTACTTTGGCGATTATCTATTTCACAAATGCAATTCGAATTCTGTTCACAAATGCAACTCCAAAATGCTTAAATTTTTCGTATATGCGCCGATCAAATTTAGTGAAAAAAACATTTAAGTGACTAAATTTTATGGTATAAATTCAAAATTTAAGGATATTGTATCATATTTTCTTCGATTTTAAGTGTCTTCTTTAAAGTAAAGCTAATTAAGATAAAATTATATTCGAATAAAATTGTATTCGAATAATGTTCAGCTCTGATGTCTCTTCGATTACAAATATTATTCGTAAATTTGAAAAGATTGATTAATATTTATTTATAAAATCTGCCCGACTCTAGCTTTATCTTAAAAACTCATCAACTCGACGCCTGCAACTTGTCGTATAAAAAAGATATACTCGCGCAATTAGTGCGTTCTTTTTAATCTCATGTCGAGGCAATACTATTACAAACACCTTTTTGTTTTCTTTAATTTACTTGAAACCGTAAAAAGTTGAGTTGTTCCACTCTCGCCTGGAGGATCTGAATTCTCTTCGAAAACAGGGAAATGTAACGAGCGAAATATTTCTTGACGAGATTGGAACACGCGCGACTTCCTGATGGTTGTATATACGAAAGCTACCAAAAAGTAAACGGCGTAACGGAATGACGGGGGAAGACGGAAAGGAGCGATTTTTCTGGGCCGAGATCAGCCGTGGAAGAAGACCAGAAACCACGGAAACATACGCGTTTACGGAAGCTACAAGAAATACCGAGGCCACGGTAGAAAACACGTGGCCAACGACCGGTACGATACATCAGTGCCTCGGACAACAATAATTGCGCGCCGGTAAGAAACAGCTGCGCCGTTCGCCTACTCCGTGAACCTGAACTGCCGTAGATTGCCTGGGTAAACACGGCGACAGAATTCTCAACAGAACTCGAGAAGTGAAGACCGATGTTAAACAAACCATAGCTGGAACATTTGTTGCGATACTCGAGGTACTTTAGGTGTTGGCTTTAAAGGGGTATTCGCCCTTGAGGGAATTCTACGCTGCTACCTTCTACGAGTAGACTGCGGAATTTCGCGCCAATCTTATATCTTTGCACGCGTAATTAGTTATCTAAGCATCTTGCCGAGGTTAATGCATTTAACCATTGACGAAGTACAGGATAAACATTCTTATATATATTGGCTTATCCAAAATAGACTATAGGAACATCTACCTTCACTTTTTTTTCTTTCCCATTCTGCTTTAACCTTTTCTAATCTGTTTTTTTTATTTCTATTATCTTCGTTCGTTCTCGTTTTCAATTTTTATTTCTTTCACCTGTATTTTACTAATAAACGTGACGTTTGACAGATATTCTCATTCAACATTCTAAAGGTACTTTTGGATAACCTTATAGAATGGTAATAAGGGGGCTTGACATTTTAACGTCACGTCATGTGACGTTAATAATTTAAAGTGGAATAAAGTAACAGTGTCATTAAGACGATGGGAATTATAAATAAATATAGCGATGTGCAAATGTCTTCCACATAATTGATCCGTAAAATAATAATATCTATAATAATACGGATAAAAGTATATCATCGTACGTATTTCATTTAATTCCCTATTACCCGAATTTAATTTACTTTTACGATGGCATTATGGAAAGTTAATTTTACCAACTTCGATGGTCGAATTGAATATAATTTTTAATACAATAATTTTAAATCGTGAGAGGCGTAGAAAACCTTTGCTTTTTTTACACGACTGAAGTTTCAGTTTGAAATTTATAATGTTCCTGTATTATGATTATCCTGTAATTAAAATTAGTCATTACTTACAATTAGTATAAAAGCATATCGAAACGATGCAATGTAAATTATTAAGATTCGCGTCTCGTTTAATTATGATTCGAGTTGGAGAACATTTGGATCGTTGAGGATAGCAAGGGCGAAATCAACGCAAACAGTAGTTTTTTATTATATTAAATTGTTTCATAGCATTTAACGCACATTTCTGTTAAACTGTTTTGTAGATTTCGTCGTTCTTTCCTGTAAGAGTTGGTAAATTTATGAGAATTATTGCGAGTTGCGAGTTGCATTAATAAACAAACTTAAATTCATCTACGATAAACATGATCGTTCGTATTAAAAGTTATGCAATGTCTGCTTACGCTTAAATACGACGAACAAGATTGGTAAGAATCGAAGTCGATCGTATTAATTATAACGAAAGAAAAGTTGATTAAAAGCCGGAGAAGATTTGCAGAAGGAACTTCAAGAGAGAAAGAATTGTTGTAATTAAGAAGAAGACTTGGAGAATATTAACGAAGAAATAGTTCGTATTACTTATTCCTCTTTTAATTAAATGAACAGATTGTCAACTGCCAATTTCACTTTACGGTTCTTCATTTCTTTAACAAAAAGTACTTATCTGTTCTCCTTTCAACTTAACTCTGGGATACTGAAATTTGTTTTAGTTATGTCGAAGTCATTTAATTGCTATAAAGTGTACTTCATAGACTATGGACGTTTATGCAAATTCCTATCTCTATAAATGAAATGAATTTATATAATCGTTAATCGCGATTGACGATTAAATTTCTTTCAATTATTGGTCGCGATTAACGATTAAAGTAGCAGGTTGAATCGGTAATAGCGATTAATAATTAAAAAGGATTTAATCTACATTTGATTAACAGTAGGAATTTAATCGTCGAAAGAATAATTAATTAAAGATTAACCATTGAAATTCTGTTTGCAGTGATATTAGAATCAACGTGAACGTTCTTCAAAAATATTCGATCATCCAAACTACGTGACGATTATATCGTTTCATTAATTATTGTCACTTTGAATCAACTGAACTTGGCCCATAAACGTGAGAATGTTACAAAATTTTGAATGCTAAAGCTGCATTGAATTTTCTTAAATCTTATAAAATCCTGAAAGCTCGGAATTAATTTGTACACACCTAATACATACGATCACATCTATAAAATTAAACGAGATTCTGCGTAGAACTATAATCTGTCCATCACCAGTAAAAATTCATTTCATTTACATTACTCAAGGTACGATACGTATCTTATATTGTAAACGTATTTTCTCATCTCATCGTATTCAAATTTCTTTGATGGAGCTTAAATACAATTAACTATCGTTATTTTATAACGTTGTTCTATAATCGAGCCGATAAAAGAAGTCCCCTAAATCCTCTCGCATAAATTCATACCAAACATTCGACTACGCTCCCTCAAATTTCTCCCCGACATTTACTCATCCTACTAATAAACCATAATTTCTCAACAACGACGAATCTCGCGTTGCGTCGCGACGCAGCCTGTAATTCGAACGTCGCCTGTTGAAACGCGACGAAAAAGGTGCGAAGTTTCGCCGGGCAGGGGAAAAAAAAAAAATAGGAAATTTGGCGAGTGGACAAGGACTGGCCAGCCAAATTACGGGCCACGTCAGGATGCATCAACGGTTGAGAAATCGTAGAGTAATTACATGACCGAAAGAGCATACTAGCGAGAACGTCCGGGTGTCGTCGGCGGGAAGATGCGTACCGCGCGGCGACAGCTACGCAAGCCAACCAGAAACCGTCACGTTCAGTTTCCCCGTGTAATTCATCCTGTAGCTCGCGACACATTCGCCGAGGACAAAAGGCGCGCTCCGCAAGAGGGAACGAACGAACATCGAGGAACTCGGACCTCGACTAATCGATTATGTTCGTTTGCTTATTATATACTTTCACCGGTTGCGTCACGAAACCGCTGGAAACGAGGAAAGCGTGGGACCTGGCATTAATACGTAATACGAGCAATATTACAAGACTCGGTTATTCGCGTTTCGAAAGCACTGTCCTTAGGCAGAATCTGCGCGTTACTTCGCGTGTCACGCGTTCCTGATCGCGTTAACCGACGTACGCTATTTAATCGACTGCTTCTTGGTAACCGTTAGCTCGCCGATTACCGTATTTATATTAGAGGAAGAGTTCTCCGTATGATCGAAAGTATGAAAATGTCGTGCTACGGACCGAAATTCGTTTTATCTCGGGGAAACTTTTGGCAAACGACACGCGAATCCAAGAGAACAATTAACGATAGAGTAGACGTCCCAATTATTATCAGTGCACCTATAACCGATACTTTAATTATTTTATTTAATAGCAACGTAATTTATATAACATAATCGCAACAGAAAAATCACAGGAATTTTTGTCTCATTACCAAGTATCGTTGTATTTAAATTTCCAGGGATTGAAACGAATTAATTTGCCTTTTACCAATTTCTACGCAACAACCCGTCAACCAAACCAGCCACAGTTTTTCTTTATATCGTCGCAAACAAGAGATTGATGCGGCTATAAATAACGCGCGAGGGTGGTGGGGAAAAAAATAAATCGGAAGAACAAACAGAAAGCGTAAAACGACAACGTGAAATGTAAAAATAATCCCCGCAAAAATTCCAAGAATATTCTCTCTCCCAGTTCCACGTTGCAACTATCGTGTAACAAAAAATGCTCCACGAACGTAGCATGGAAATTGTCCTTTATACTAAAAGTTCCACTGGATAGTCGTCGGCCGTATGCGCAAATAAACGCGTATCTCTGTTTCACGAATATACATCTTCCTTCTTCTTTCTTTCTTTTTCTTTTTTTTACACCAGAGTATATATTTCATCGGGAGAAGAAAGGAATTCGGTTGGAGGAATAAACGACCTATGGCATGTGTATCTGTAAAATCTGAGATAAAGTAGTGGCGTAGTATACGTCTTAATCCAGCTCGGATTATAACGCCGCGGTCGTTAAATCTCTTCTGTCTCTCTTGGCTGAACAGGTAATCGGCTCAAATCGGGCTAACGAGGATCGTGATTTACGCGTCGGAGCTTAGCTGTAGTTTTCGTCTCCTCCGGCGAACAGAGGCGCGTATCGCCGCGAATTATCTCGCTGCGTTCGTTTCGGAACAACTTCGCGACGGTGATAATTGCATTTGTCACTCGGCCGAATTGTAACTACCGCGCTGCGATTAGTATCGTATAGAAGGCAAACCGACTCGGCACTCGTAACGTTGGTTTAATCAATTTCGTGCCGAGAACTTCGCGTTACGGAGAGAGAGAGAGAGAGAGAGAGAGAAGCGGGGTTGGACGGCGAAAGAGTGATATATTAAAATATCTCGGCGACCAAATTTCCACGAATTTATATGCGAATTCATCCAGCCGTTCAACAAACACAGCGTGACGTTTAATTAACTTCCGGAAGCGATACAGGGAACCGGTAAAGGAACACAAAGGCTAGAAACGTTGACCTATGCTAATTCACCCTGTTACGCCTCCTCTGACATTCTCATCCGGGTCATTTTTGGTACGCTTAGAAAATACCGCAGGCGGTCTATTAATATTCTTAATTGAAATTAATATCGAGTGGGTGCGAGAGTTACGACGGGGTTAACCATAAACGAGCAGTAAAAGCAGGAACGATTAGGAAATAATTCATACGATCAATCGGTAGGTTCATTTATGGGAGATTTAGAAACTAATATTGATTGGGCGCAAAAGTTATAGGGGTAGCAAAAATGATTGCGTTACGTAAATTAATTTATACGATCGATCGGTTCACTTACTTATGGGAAATTAAAATCTTGAGAAAGACGCAGAATCTACGTAATATAGTAATGTATCTTACGAGAAATTAATTTGTTCTAGATTCCACTGCTTTGGAAACAAACGACATTCGTGTGCACCAACCTGATACAATTTCGTTTAAACTGTAATAAATATAATATAATATTCGTTGAAAAAAAAAGGAAAAGTATTTGTGGATGGAACGATGAAATTGTTTAATATGACAGGAAATTGTTAGAAAAAAGGTGGACAATACATTGTTTAACAATGTTTAGCTTTTATACGTTTTTAATAACGTATTGATAAAGTTTTGCGGAAAAGACTTGGTGCACATATATATGAATAGGTATTTAAGTAGGTATTAAATACCTACATGCGTATGTACAAAAAATATAATAACTTACAAATATAGATATTGAATACTTCAGTTTTTTTTATAGCACAGCGAATTTTGATGCATTTGTTGGACGTTTAAAGGTGCAACAAGTGGAAAAAGTATATGATTCGCAAAATTACACGAAATATCCAAAGTGTAGTAAAATATGATTATACAGCAACCACCAATTTAAATCCCATTTCCTCGAACGTATTTATAAACGTACGAATTTGCATAAAAATTCACAATCAAGCAAACAATCGTTACTGACTCCAATAACGTTTATCCATTCCGCTGCGAACAGTCGCAATTTCTATTTAAAAAGATAATACCTGATATTTTCCGCGAGAAATCAAGTCACGTGATTTTTCGAATAATCTACCGCGAACTTATTAAAACTTTCCCGAGGATCCGATAAGCATTCCTATTTCCGCAATCGAGCAAACTTTTTGCTCGTCTGCGCGTTGTCGATCGGAAAGCAAAGCTAAAAGTTCAACGAACGTTTTGGCCAACCGTACGACGTCATTTGCATGGAAGCTAATTTTTTATTCGCGTCAGGAATATCTCGTAATTCGGAGTAGTCGGTGGCGGGAATGTTACGCGCAGTTAGATAAGCTTGTGCGTTTTAATTACGGGTTGAATTACAACGGGCAAGTAGATTCCCGGCTTGTTGCACGGCGCACACGCTTCACTTCTGCGTTATTTGCATAATCCGCGTAGGTTGAAAAAGAAAAGACTCCGCTGGCACCGCGCACGACCCTATTTTTAATGCAACAAAGTACCGCTTTGTTATTCGTAGAATTCTTTCTCGCGCGCGAGCCAAGTTGAAACGTGCTCGCGAAGCTGTCGACGCGGACACGTTAATGCTCCCTCGAGGAGTGAAATGAAATAATTGACTTAAAGGGATTTATGGACCTCCGTGTCCGGCTAATGCGACCTCTTTCAAATTCCATGTAACTTTTAAATCCACCGCGCTAATACGTAGCGTAAAAGGCGACGGAGTGTATTATTATCGTTACTTTAAATTTAATGTACTATTAGATAACGCAAAAGGTAGACGTGGTTTTGCTAATTGAATTTTGCATAGAGTTTAGTAAACGTAATATAGCAATGTTTATCTCCGTTCCGTAAGAAATACAGCATGTTCCACGCTTTTTTCCCCCCGCGAAACTTTTTATCAATATGTTCCGCGATCGGAGGTATACGAAAAATGTTATACAAACATAGGTCGTTTGGTGGTATATTAAAGAGAACGCAAATACGAAAGCGAAGAGGAAAAGTGGATTCATGAACGCATTATTTACCGAGAGTCGATTAACAGGCTGTTTATAAAAATTGGGATTCAAGTTAAATTTCATCATCAAAACTATTGTAGGGCAAAGGGTTAAAGCATCGATTAAGCATAGAATAGACTGTCCATTTCAATATAGAATAATTTGGAGGCTACTTGACCTCCTTTTATCGTTTTAGTGTTACACGCGATAATACTATAATAATTTAGAGTAGACGAAAACAACGACTGAATTAGAATTAAACATTGTGACACGCAGTTATTTTCGACGTACATAGGTGATCTCTAAAATTCAAATCTACAATAATGCATACATGTAGGTTTATAGTTGTGGACAAACGTATAAGACATGTTGAAAATTTCTGGGATCTGAGCCCTATTTTATATACAGTTACTCACAAAATTGAGCGTACACCTGTGTTTCCGATGAAAAGTAACTGAAAAGTAAATATACACACGCATGTTCAAAAGTAGAAACTCAATATATTTCGCATATTCTGACAGACAGTACGTAAAAAATTCCTGAGATAAAATTATATGTACTTAATAAGAAACGTAAAAGTATAACTTTTTTTGCTGACACAAAATTGTTATTATACATATGATACGTGTAGATTACTGTTTTGTTAACCCCACCTTTAATATTCATGCCATAGAATTAATTAATTTTCCATAAAGAAGGTGAAATATTGTCCTATTCTTCTTTTAATTTCATTTTGAAATCTTCCCTATCCGTAAAAGTATAATTCATCATTTTGGATTTCAATTTTTCCAAGATACGTTCCGATCAGGTTAATAGTTTGAGTACACTGAAAATTAACCATTTTTTAGCCATCTTTTTCATTGAGTTTCAAGGTGTACGCTCAATTTTGTGAGTAACTGTACATATTAAAGAGCATGTGAAATAAAACTATTTATTGTTAACCGATAGCTTCGTAAATGAAACAAACATTGCAACAAATATCCACGTGAAATCAACCGAATACACGTGCTCGATTGGACGAAATTATGACACTATCTTTGGTAATTAAAAAAATCATATATGTGCAACTAATCAGAAATAGGTTTCATTTGTTTTCGAATGTTAATAATGGGTATACCTGTCCCCTTTATTTTATACATACTTCACGCATCGGATTTGGTAAACTTTTGTACGATTTTTTCTCTATAAATTTGGTCCTAATTTGACCAGGCACGCACGTTACGATATTTCCTATAAACAAGTGGTCTATTCTGTATTTGTAAACGTATCAATGATATGAAACGTCTCTGAATTCCATCGCTGCATCAACCTAACAGAATCTAGTTAGCTGCTGCCTATAATCATTTTTCCCTTGAAATAGTCCATTTACTTTTGTTCCGTCCATTTTGTAGAATCCTAGCCGGAACAAGTCACCGTTGCACAGTACTCGGATCTTCCTAGAACGCAATCTAACCGGCGCGATAACGATTCGGGTCCTTACAGTGATCCAACAATGTCCTTCGTTGTATGCAAACGAGATATCTGGCGTACTCGCTCATGGTCTCATTAAATCCCGACTACAATGGCCGACGGCAAATGAAAATCCCTTCAACTGGCGATCCTTAAACATCGTTGCCGCCTTTCAGAATGCTTTAACGGCCCAACGGAATAACCATGAGGATTAATCAAGATTGATTTAAGCGAGGGCTCGGATTTACGCCACCCGAGGATATAACGTTAATATTCGCAAGGACATGGAACATCGCTCCAGGAGACGATTCCCCGGGGATCCTACGTTCAAGCTCCGCGATCCCATGTTTTGCCAATGATTGACTTCCGGGGAAATTTGCGAGATCCGTTACACCGGCCACCGAATATCCCTAAAGTTTATGACGTATTCCCATTGCGTGGATTAATATAATTTGAAAGGACTATTTTCCTAATAAATTGGAAGGTCGTTCGATGGGGCAAGCTTAACACCGAGAAACCGTTTGGAGGAACAAATTGATTTACAGTTCGAGAAAATTGCCCTTCCGAATTCCTTTCCCAGGTACCTTATTTTCGTTTGCAAACACCGTGTGTGAAATTTTACGAGTGCAATTTGGGAAACGTTGCACAGGTTTCATAATATTCGAAGATATGCAAAATATCCAACGTAAGAGGAGGAATTAAAGATGCATTTGTAGACCCGTAGGCTTAATTATATAGTCGCGTAGCGAGTATTAGAGGGTGAGAGCCTGCCATAGCAACAATAAAGCCCAAGGAACCAGTACTTGTTAATTTTGCAGCTGGTCAGCACGCGAACCCAAGATTTGGAATAGTTGTAATTTCGTTATTTTCGCGTGTGATTTCAAAGTCGAGGCGATCCTTGGTTTTTATTGCTGGCTGCCGAGTTTCGAGTAGGTAACGGGAAAGACGGAATGACCGTTTACGGGGAAGTGGGAAATTCTAAGGGGTAACATACCCCTTAGCTCTCTCCATCGGCACTCTTCCCCACCATTCGAAAATAGAAAATATAAAATGGTACGCCGGTCAACGAAAGGTCTGTCTGCGTCTATCGCTCGTCGAAAGAACAAAGTAACGTTAAACGAATTTAATTGAATCTTCCTCGCCTCACCGAGTTCCGGTCTACACATTCAATGATACGATTATCGATAAACCGTATTTCCAGATATAAACAACTGTTATCTTCTTCGGGTAATTTTATATGTAAAGATGTTCGCGAAAGATCGTACAAGTCTTGTTACGTGTATCGAGGAAGTTGTTGGTTGCATCATCTTAACCCTTTCGCTACCTAAGGGCGTATTTATACCTCCTCAAATATTGAACAATTATTTATTCATTATAATACTCTTTCTATATAGCGTAGCATTATTTCTATTTTTATTCGTACAATAATAAAGGGTTATCCAAAAGTACCTTTAGGGTGTTGAATGAGAATATCTGTTAAACGCCATGTTTGTTAATAAAACAGAGGTGAAAAAAATAAGAATTGAAAGTAGAACAACGAAGATAATAGAAATGAAAAGCAGATTAGAAAAAGGTAAAGCAGAAAGGGAAAGAAAAAAAGTGAAGGTAGGTGTGTTCCTCTAGTCTATTTTGGATAACCCTATATCAAGCCATACTCAATTATATAAAACATCTACGTATTTATATTCCTCCAATTTTCATATTAACAAAAATTATTCCTTATCTATGATTTTAATTCTCATTTCCAAGAAGCCGTAGCGAAAGAGTTAATGATAATTTAAAGTTTCTCTTCGAGGTTCCTCGATGAAGTTCTCTCTTTCGGCTGCAATATTGCATTGGAAATTTAATGTGTACGGATATCTGCAAAAGTCTATGCAGATTTTATTATTGATGAGAAGTAGGCGGCAAGCAATTTCTCATAGGATTGAAAGCCGATAATTTAGCAACGTTGCCTGCAAGCAGAGGATTTCCATGATCCGATTTGCGTTATCTATTCTCGAAGACTCCTCCTTGGAGTATCGGCTGGTCAAACCATTGATTGACCCCGATTCCACGTTAATTGCTGGCTTTCCTGTTTAGTACAAATACTAACAAGATTCTCTCGTACATTTGAATTAATTGTTCCAAGGAACCGTGTCCCAATTCCACATATTGAATCTCGCCTCAGATTACTTGAAATCCCAGAAGAAACAACGGGCACGGCGCGGTAAATTGCAATGCAACCTGAAAAACCATTCCATTTGCATATCCCTGTTCGAAACTATTAGCACACTTGCAGAAGGTTAAGGAGATCTGGATGTTACCAGAACCTTTAAAGAAAGAAGTACCTTTATCAGGATATTTAACTATAAAGAAGAGTTAAATAAGCTAGATAAATGATCGCGTTTTATACGCGACTAATAAGTGTCCAAACACTCGGGAACAAAGGTGTACGCGCATAACCTTCAAAAACGGTAAAAAGAAAATCCAAGCAGAAGAACCAAAGCCAGAAAGCTAGGAAACAAGATAAAAGAGCAACTCAGAAACTTTTAAATTAGCACGTTGAAGAACGGCAAACAGGAATGTCTGAAGAGAAGAATCTAGCAAAGGCAAACGAAACAACGACAAAAAGGGGAAATAGTAAAGCAGAGGTTCGCGTAGCAGCGAATACTTATCGAGAAGCTTGGCAATTTTACGATGTAGACGTAAACGTCGTTACTATCGACCGATTGGCATTGTACGGAGCATAATTTAATTCGGCTTGTTTGCGAAAACCCTCTGCCATTGCCTCACGCTGTCCTATCGAGATTAAAGCAAAAGCTCCGAGAATCTCTCCGAGAATCGTTGGCAAATAATTTCTCTTTCACGTGGCGCGGCCAGGCCGAAGGGATTAGCGGCGAGTTTAATCAAACCGATTGTAAATCCTACCCGAGGCGACTAAATCGATTCTATGAAAATTCATTTGCCAACCCTAACCTTAGCATCCAGCTATCGCGGCTAAATTGTTAATTAAATCGAGCAGGCCGAGTTTTATCGCAACTCGAATTACCCGAGCCGACAGTCCGATCGGCTTGCTTTTCATTCCTCCCCTATTCGGGCTGTTTACCATCTATTCACGACTTTCTCTTCGTAAAGTAAACCAACCAGCGAATGACCGAATTGCCGGATTTATGCACGCGTCAGGTTAATATTTGAACAAATGTATTTATAACTAGAAACGTCGAAACCCACTCGAAACTCGAATAGTTTCGTGTCTCGTGAATTCGTAATTTTTCCACTGCTTTTGTGGTTCGAAACTCTCGAACGATAGGTAAATAATAGTTTGTATTCAACCGATAGTCAGACTACGGATGTTTATCGCGAATTCATATCGTTTTGAAAAATACTCCAATTGAACTTGAGTTCAATATCGGGACTTCAATGAGTCCCTCTTGGGACTCATTTATTGCGATCGTTTATATCGAGGAAATATTAAACATACAAAGAGTTTTTGTAAGCTGAAAAGATGACTATTGTTACTATTGGATTTTGTATATTTCCGTAACTACTTGCAACACTTAATGTATTTTTATTTACGTAATTAGATTATAGATACATTTAAGTTTCATTTAATTGCATTGACTAAATCGTTTGATTCAAACTTGCTGTAATTCTGTCCTGTATAAATATTTGATAATTTGCATGCATTAAATTGCGTAAAATATTTATGACACTCGGAGCTGGGTAAAATACTATTTTAATTAGTAAATAGTAAATAAACATTTCACTTTAGATAGTACGCGTACTTTTAAGAAGAAAATATTTCATTTCTTGCAAATGTTCCACAATGTATACATTGTATTTGAGATAGCATTTTATTTGAACGCTATTGTAAATATTTGTGTCACTGCATAAAATATTCTCATTTGATTAAACTAGACGGTAAAACATATTTTTTACCTGAAGCATAAAATGAAGTAGGTACTTTTCTTTACACTACACTAAAAGCAAGCAAATAAATTCAGTTTGCAAATGCTATTTCCTACGTTGTCTCTTTTCCTAATTTATTTTCAAGTCAATAATTCTTCCAAACATGCATTCATAAAACAAAGGTAAATTATGTTATCTTATGCTTTATCTTATCGAAATAAAATATTTCATTTTCCGGTTTAGTTTATCGAAATAAAAATATTTCATTTAAATTGTAAAGAATTTATTACTTAAAATAGTATTTGAAATATTTGATCCGTAAATTTTACCCAGCTCTGATTATACTTCAAATCCATCACAATTCTCGTATTCGTCCAATATTTTATGATCCATAATTCCTTAAACTAAAAGTGTTATTATAATTGAAATTGAAATTTCTGCTTTATCGCATTTCGATAATAATTTTCAGCACCAGCGTGACTCGTTATACACTTGCTACCAAAAAGTTTCTTCTCACTCGAGGTTTAAAAATTTCAAATCTTCTTCTTCTTCAACTCACACATTCCTCCACCAACAAAATCATCAACTTCTCTTTCGAAAGAAGATCTGCTTCTCGAAAGCTTGCAGAAGATTCGCACAAGCAAGCCCAACGAGCGTTTAAAGGTTCAAATTTGATATTTTATTCGCCAACTTACGTTTCCCTGTTTCACCACGGTTAACTATTTCTCGCCCCAAAGATCTTCTATCCCAAATAGTCCGGAAGATTCGCACGATCTATTCCGACAAGCAAACCGTGCGGCGTTTTCCTCCAGGGAACACGCGAACATCTTTTCACGGAAACTTTCAACCTTTCCCCACCTTTTAACCCGTAAAATATCCTTTCCCCCAACCAAACTCCATATTGTAGCGCTCTAAACCGTCGAAACGTTCGTATCGGGTTCAAACGAGCAGATCAACTGCCGACAAACGAATCGAGCAATCATCGATTGGTCGAGAGAGCGAATGCGACTTGAAACGATTAAACCCGTTCGCTGATAATTAATTGCAACGGGGTTAAACTCCTTCCCAACGAGATTTCAGGCAAAAGCGTGACAGCTTGAAAGGGTATGGAGGATCCACTGTGTTTCAAAAGAACAGCCAGACAGGCCACTTTTTTCTTTCCCTTTTTTTTTGTCACGGCCTTTCTTCTATCTTTCGTGGGTCTTTCATCTCGCCGACGCAATGGAACGCTGCCAAAACGTATGAATCCGTACAGTTGGCGGAAAAGATGTATTTCGGGGTCTCGTAAAATCGATGACACTGTAGGGAGACTATGAGGAGGGAAATGTCAGGATCCGAATTAACTCCAAGTCCTACTACTATGAATATATATTTCCTGATTGTATAAATGAAACGAGAATCAATGGTCGCACGGCTTGTTAGAGTGCAAACCGTTCGCCTTCGTGTTCACGCTGTGACTGCCAGAAATCGCTCTAGCTTGCACCCCCTAAAACTCAAGAGTACTGGCCGTCGTCGCCTGGCCGTGAGTTCCGCTATTTTATGACTTGTCCACGACCGACAACTGACAACCTACAGGCCCAAGCACATGGTCGAATGGCTTTTCCCCGACCTCGTGCCTTCATGGGCTCCAAGTGTTTAAAAAAAAGCCTACAACACGTTAAGGTAAACGTGGGCAAGAAGCTCTAACCTCTTGTTCTGAGCAAGACGACGTCAACTCAGAACTAGTTTTTCATTTGATGTATATTTGTAGGATCGCGCCGAGCCGTGTCGCCTTGTATAGCCGAAAAAAGGAAACTGCGCCACCAGCGGGATCGAATCCAGATCTTTGAGTCATTAATCGATCATGTTAACCACTACGCCACAGTTCCACTGGGTCTTTATTTTATGTCTAACGTCCTTATTCGGCATATATCATCTTTCTCTATTGGGTATAGAAAGGTCCACCATCCTACATATTTGACAAATTTTGCAGGAAAAAGTGAGGTAATCTAGGCAAAAGCTCAAGTAAAACGAAACCTGAATAACATGCAAGTGTATTTACTACTTGTAATTTCAGTTAAACGAATCGTTTGTAAAGTACAATGATCAACGTGGATGATATTTAAATATATTCCCAAAATTGTTTAATTCTTAATCTCTAATCCTCTTGTTAATTTAAAGTTTAATTGTTATGTTTATTTTATATACGCCACGGTAAATCGGTTGATTCGTACGTTCAAGTGCAGGACGCGTGATAAAAATGCGCGAAATGCGCGAACGCTGCCTCCGGTTATTATCAACACCGCGAAATAACAGAATCAGCTAAAAAATCGTATCGTGCGAACGAGCTATAAGTGTTATTCCACCAGTCGGTGCCGCCACTCAACCATTTAATCCGTTAACTGCGGAATTGTTCAGTGAGAATCTTCTTTATACGCAGAAATAAAAATGAATATTGTTCAGAGTGATTTTATTATTATTCATTTATTAAACGGGAATTAATCCTTCGGTACAAAAAGAAAAGAAAAGACAGTCATGAATTAAGACAAAGAAGAGTATCACAAATAAATCTATAAGAAGAACCAAAGAAATTTAACTGTTGATATTCGTTTACATGAATGAAATTTTGCAAAAACATGTACATATTTAAGAATAATAGCGACAATCTCTTATCTCCCTGAGTCAACATGTAATCGTAATCAAGCGATTATTACATAGCTTTGCGTTACAGAACACTGTTCTTTTTTTAAACTTTCTCTCCTTTGTAAACTAGGCGAACTGTACATATGTATGTATACAAGCCAACTCGTGCAAATATTATTAAACAGTGTCTGAGGTAAAAGCATTTTCTTTACTTAAAAGCTACTAGAAACGACAAATTTTAATTGCTGCGACTATAAACATAATGCAACGCGTTTCTGATACCAATACAAAGAAGCTTATAGCAAAGAAGCGTAAAATAGTATATCGAAAACATTAGCAATTGACAAGACGAGTTAACTCGTCATCCGCAGTTAACAGGTTAATTTACCACCTCGGTATATATCTCTTCCACAAACTGTACCCTTCTTCGTCGCGCGCGCGAGAATAGCCTTTGCAACGTCCCAGAAATATTCAGTTTCTCACATCTTTTTTCGCCCCTGCCGCGGCACGTGTAACTCAGGTGGAGAAATAATTTGTTTCGTTTCTACGAAGGGTGAACGATGATAGGAGTGAAAAGTAATTGGAAAAAGGACGGTATCGATCCACATCGCCACCTCTTTTTGTATTCTCTCATTGGTAATTGCGCACGTCTCATTTCGTTTCACCGTTCGACTAATTTTTACGCGTTCCCCGTGTTTGCCAAACACAGTCACGCGATAGAATTGCTTCATCCGCCCCTTCTATAGACCCTGGTTTGCATTTAAATTCGACACTCTGCCACGCGCGCGCGCGCGAGAGAGCGCAAGGAACGAGACATTTTTAACCGAGGACGATTTCAGGATTAATGCGATATTATACGGTTGCTGTTTTATCCTCTCCTGTCACGTCGGAGTATTAATAATTCGCAATACGAGGGAGTGATGTTCACCTGTTTTTATCGCCGATAAAAATTGCGCGAACGAAATCCCGGGCACGCGTTCGTCATTGTCAATAAACGTACCTATTCCCCGTACTAACGCGTGTTAGAAAAATAACGTCTCGCAAAAATACACTGGAAATATACTCGGATAAAATTGAAATTCAAACACGGCCGCTGAAAGTTCAGCATCCAGATGGGCTGAATTTTCCTCGGCCGGAGAATATTAAGATAAAAGTTGCACGGAAAACTTGAATACAACAGATAAGACTTCATCGAATGGCAACGCTAGAAAATTCCCCTAGCATTAAGATTCCAGTCTCGTTGAACGCGGAGGACGTCGGCCAGGGAGAAACGAAATTTGCGCATTATTGGCGAACACGAAGGCCCGGTTAAAGTTATGAAAAGCAAAGAGACAGTGGGCGAGGCTAGATGGCCTCGAAAAGAGGACCATGGAAGTCCATTAGTTGGCAGCCATCTATGTTGAATAAAATCGTCTGAAAGACACAAGTTCTTTCGGTCGTTTTTTGACCGACCAGTTGATGGAACAGCGGCGGAGCTAGCGGAAACGGAACACGCGAAAAGGCCCGGCTAAAACTTATGCAAATTCGCAATTTCATTCGTACGTAATGTTTTCGTCGGCCTCCGGCGCGCGGCTTAGTCCATCCCCTTTCATTCCTCGTCGGTTTCCTTTTTTTTTTCAAATGCAAATCAGTCGGCGGGCATAATTTATAATACGAATTCTGCTAACGCTCCACTATATTCCGGTGCATCGCTCCTCTCTGCGGATTCCGCGTTTTTGTTCGGTTTATTTGACCAACTACCGATCTCTTTTATCATTGACCTGTACTACTTGGTGTATGAAAAAGTCCTCGTTTTCGATTCTCCTCCGTTCGTGCGTAACGAGACTCAATAGGAAGGATACGCTTTAAAAAAAATTAATTTGTATCGTAGTTTCATGAGAGTAAATTGTATCTATAATTATATTTACTCAGTATTGTATTTATTCTCAATCTTCTCATATATTGTTTTATTTGTAGAGCAGCAGTTCGCACATCAACAATTTTAGCATTCGTAACTAATTCCACGTTTTCACATTTCACCGAAAAATTTTTGCCAACGGTAGTATTAAGTGTACGCAAAATGTTTAGTCCTTAGTTTTGGTTTTCTTTTATTCCTACACAGTGGAACTCGAAAGTAAGGAACACGCTTTACGAAAATAGAATTATACTGCAATTTGTTGAGAGTAAATTTTATCGTCATTTGCCAGGGGCTTTTATCGTCATTTGCCAGTGGCTTTTATCGTTGACTTATACTACTTAATAGTGGGACATGTAGTTTAAATATAGTTATTACGTTGATATCATATATCAGATATTCACGCAAAACTTTCTGTCTCCTTTTTTTTTTATTACTTTTCGCGACGTGAACGGCTGGAATCGTATATCGTTGAGCTGTACTACTTAAAACAGGCGTAAAGCGTTGCTTTTATTCCCGCGTTATTCAAAAAATGTTTGCCAACTATGGGAAAGATACTATCGTTCCAGATTTCAGATACTCAGCAGGAAAGATCTCTACTTTTCCTCTGCGAGGTAAACGTGAACAGCAAACATTCGAAAGCCGACGCCATTAAGATTAAAGCGCGCGCGGTAAGTGCACGTGGAACGGAAAGCTAAAATTTCACGCGCAGCGTCATAGATCACGGTGAAATACACACGGTAAGGTACATTCGCCAAAAAAAACACGATCCTCGGAAAACAAAGGGCTGGCAGATGCATTGTTATCGAGACAATTTTTATCCCCTTTTCCGCTGGCAACGCGTGTATCGATGAGAATTTCCATGCCGTTAAAAGCACCACGCAAAAGTATCTCTAAAACTGATCTCCCCATAAGGCGATTCCATTTTTCCACGTTGAATCTTCATCCTGTGTCGAAGGATTATTCGCCACGGGTAACATCGAAAGCCAGGGTTGTTCGTAGAGATCGCCAAACGCGTCACGTATTTACGTTTGTCGATACGTCCCGGGAAGGTTTGGATTTTTCTCGTGGACGCGTAACCTTTTCCCAAGGCAATCCTGAACGTTTCGCTCACGGGGAAGGGCGAAAACAATTTTACGAGCCGACGGGGAATCGGATGAAATCACCTCGCTGAAAGACCAACCGGCTCTCCGTTGCAGATAAGGTGTGAATTATGAAACCACTTGCACGTCTAGTCGAGATAAAGTCACATATTAACACCTTCATTCATTATCGTCTCCTCGTAAATCTTCCCCCCCACTCCTACCAAGTTTTCCGTGTCCTTTTCAGTGGTATTTATTGGATAATTGCTCGGAAAAAGGCGGAAGCAGCAAATTGTAGCTCGTATAGAAGTAGGAAAATTTATGGGCGATTTAAAAGGGCGAAATACGATATAAACGTTGTTATTAATATACTGCGGACTTTTATACAAGTGTTACATGTGTTTCGTATCAGGGGAAATTAATTAATTATAATACAAGCATAAATAAAAGTCAGATGATGAGAAAAGAGATTAGAACTATAGTATTTTTGTTTTTTATATCATCGTACTATTTAGTGAAATTTGGCAGTTTATTAAACGATGAAAATTCATTCCGAAATTTCAAGTTAACTGGTTTTTACGAACACATATATACTTCCATGACGTTGTTGTAACGTCAAATATATAGATGTACCACGTACTGCCACTTTAAGGTTACCGCGAAACTTTATTTAACTATTTTAAAACGTATTACCTGCTAATATTTATTTACAAATGTTAAGTGTAAACGAATAATAATACAATGTCTATGCATTGTCACGTAAATCGAAGTCCAAATTTCGTACGAGAATTTGTTTACTTACGATCCTTTATACGTTATTTTGCTATTAAGTAAACGAATTCAAGAGGTAGTTATAAGAACAGTGACAGTACGTGGGTTATTTACCTTATTCTTTGTTAAGTTTAAATCGGCAGCGAATTTTAATCTTCCATCAGCTGTCGGATATCGTTCTTAGATAGTGTTGAGTCCCAACACTCAACCAGGCATAAGACCCTCCGAAAACTCCGACCGCACCATTTAAACCTCAGCCCATAGTACACCCGCACCAATAACCATCGTCTATTTCCCACCACCAATTTCCCCACCAATTAGCTTCACCTTCAATCCATCCCGAATAGTATAAATAACCGCTACCTTTAGACTTAAACAACACACATAATCATACGTAAAGAACTTGTACATATCAACCAGGACAGAATAAACACACCATCAAGAATCACTGTCACTCTTCATTTCAAAGAGGCTACGTCACGACCCTGTGATATAGCCACTGGGTCCGTCAGGCGACCTTACAATTCGCCATTCAACGACACCCAACAGATAGTAAGCAATTTTATGTATCACGTCTAGTTAAATAACTTGTCTCCAAATTCTGTCTCATCCTCTGTACACGATTACTCATCCGAAACTTTTGAATCCGTTACTCATTACCCGTGAATTACGTCTGACCCTTACTCCTAGAATTCTTACCATTCCTTCTCCTTATCCCCATCATCTTCAAAGCGAACCTTTAAAAGGAGCAACAACTAATTTTTGACGAGCAGTGTTATATCAGAAATAGTACAGCGTCGAAGTTTCGCGACGAGTTTAGAATGTAAGTGCCTAGTGTAAGATTTCTCAATAAACAGTAAATTAGGAATGTAACACAGCCAACCTATTAATTCCCCACGTTATCCAACCTACACATTAACGACTGATATTCTGTAGAGAGAGAAAAAAAAGAAGAAAACTACCGACGCATATAAAATTGCCTGGCGTTCCAGTTTCCGTTGCAATCTGCAAAGTGAAGTTCAAACTCAACTAAACACACGGTGGAGATGCGAGGCGCAGCTCGGAAATCGAGTCGCTTCCACGGATTGCACGGTTCTTCCGTTCCAATGGCTATTGTAAATCCGCTTGGCATCGGGCAAATCTGCCGCTCGTACTGTTCTGCTTTGCGCGAGAAGATATTAGCGTGTCCTCGCGGCGGGAGCCGGCGAAAATATGGTATGTTTATTGCCGTAATAAATATCGCGTTGTTTGCCATTCACGGCGATCGCATCCAAGCTCGTAACGTAAATATCCTGTAATGTGCGCAATTGCACAATTCCGCCGGCCACTCTGCCAGTCTACCCTTTTAAAATGCCACTGCATTAACCGGAACGCGACGGGGTAGAAACAACCCCCGTTGGCCAACACTTTTCACAATATCGTCGTCGTTTATCGTTAACGCCGTCGATCTTGCCCGCCATATTGTCCTCCGCGTTGGTCATTCTCTTAATTCTTTGCAGCAATAATAGTAAGTAGCAATGCTTTGTCAGTTTTCCACATAGGAATACAACAATTATTTTATCCACTATTTTCATCCCTTGTTATCTATACTTTTGTCCACGCGATGGGTTCAAGAACCGAGGATTCCAAATTAAAATATTCACAAGCACCGTTAAGTCTCTATTTAAACAAGAAAACAAAAAAAAAACAATTCCAGATCGATAGAAAAGAAATGAAAAAAGAATCAAAGAAACTGTAAAGCCTTTTTATATATATATATATATCCAACCCTCGTAAATTCCAGTACGTTCGTTATCGAGTCCCTCGGCGAGGCACGAATCCCTTCAAAGTTCGTCGATAATTTCACCCCCTCCAGTTTCCCTTTTTCCCCAGACGATCTTCGCCCCTCGCCGCAACCAAGAGTGTAAATTTAATAAAGCTTCGCCTTTATCTAAACGAGCGCGCGCGATCGTTCGCGATATCCTCTGCAAAGCGCAAATACGAAGCCGCGTTTAAAGGCTTAAATAGCGTGACTCGCCCTCCAATTCTTTCTCTCTCTTTTTCTCTCTATCGCAATCGACGAATTCAGAGTTGCAAGGCGAGAATTCTACCCGTTGTAATCCGTTCAAAGAAGAACGAACGCTCTCCCCGTAGACGATCGAACGTCCCAGATTCACAATCGCGAGCAGTGAAACTTTTCGGTTAACTTCGTCCCTCGTAAAGAAAAGACTGATTGCATTTTCTCGAAGCTTCCAGATGGAGTTCAACTCGCGGACCGGACGGAACAACCGAGGAATTAGGTTGCTTCTCTAATCAATTTCGATTTTTCTATCGCACAGCGAAAACGAATTTTGGCAAAGGTTGAAGGTGTCCTTTGTAAAAATCTTTGAAAGCAGCAAGAAAATAACTAGGACCGCTGCTGCCGACCTTCGAACGTTTCTTTCCGCGATCGTTAAACTCTTGAACGCGAAACTCAACTTCTCGAGGGTTGTTCCGCTTACGGCCGAGTCAACTTTGACGAATTTCTGCGAGCAGTTCTCTTGGCAATTCGGTGCTTAACTCGTTTCGTCTCTCAATAGCGGAGTGCTTTTATTAACTCTTTGCGGCGGTAATGTTTTTAACATAAGTTTCGCTTTCATCGAAATTACTTTCGCTTACGTATTGCAAGTTTTAGGCTATTAATCCTTGACACATATAAACGCTCTGAAAAATTGAGCAATCGTGTACATTTTTAGTTATTTTGTCTATAACGCAATACAATTTCTATTATCATTCTTATGTACTGGTTGAAGTGTAAGGTTTGAAAAATGAAATAACTCGTGTGGGCGTTTTAGATGAAAATTGATACTTCGTTTACTCGACTGCTCAAGGCGATGGTCGTTACAGGAATGCTTTTTCACGACGAAGGGTATTCGTCGTGAAGACGCCTTCGAGAGCATGGCCTTTTGTTTATACTACCCCGACTCGGAGAAAGTTCCCTTAAGAAGGGGAACGCCCGGGACAAAACGCACGTGGCCTGCCTCGACCGTTTACCGATTTCGACTTTTCTAACAGAAGTGTAACGGTACAAAGTATTGAAATATTTCAGCTCATACTAATAAGAAACTAGAATAACTTTATTCAAGTATTCAGAATCTTTTCATTTCGAAGTCTTGTAAAGAAAGGGTTAATTGCTACTTAACCCTTTGACTTGGAAAGGCGTATATATAACGTATATACGCCCCATATATTTTGTATGTTAGAATCAAAGATGGTAAACACTCTCGTTCAGAGGTTCTGGGGTAAGTGCCGTGGGGTTCATCACGCTCCTCTTACCAGAAGGTACGTCACCTTCCCCACTCCGTGGCCAGATCCTTCGAGAACACCCTTTTATCGCCCTGCACGCGCCACGAAGCACCATGACGTCAGGTCATTGGCCACGAGGCACGGTTTCTTCGACGATCCTCAAAAGAAGGGCATCGAACTCTAACCATAACATCCGCGACTCTTAGAATTCGTCGCGGTCCTAGCTATCGGTTACCACCGATCCTTTACCCGATGCCAGACATAGATTCTCGACATCGGCCGCTTATGACCCTTAAAGCATAAGTCGAAGCCCGAGGGTACAATGACCCTGACACGCGCATCACCCTTGCACACGGGTTGACGCTAACATGTATAATATAATATACGTAGATTAATCTTCTAACTTATCGTTTTATTACAATATTTAGAAGTTCAAGTTAATCGCGATCTAACGTTTTATTATCTTAAATTTCCGATTAATTCGTTCGCGAGAAACGAGCTTTTGCGTACACGTAAACTATTCGCACATTTTTCATTAATGAATCATACAAACATCGCGTCGCAGTCAAATGGTTAAAAGACTTACGAATTGTATTCTATACTTAAACGAATTTCACCCCAATCACATGGATTATTGTACTCCTATAGAATATTATTTCTGGTCTAAAAGTAATATTATCTCTGGTCTAAAACAAAAAATAGCATTAAAGCTCAATCGGGAATATTTCAAACTTCGACCGCAAACAGTTAAAGCGACTTTCTTTATAGCTAAATTAATTACCTTTCTCATTTCGTTGCAACGAGAAATTATACGCGGATGATATAAATTGTACACATAATGCGTGGATAAAACAGAAGTTACGCGTGGAGAATTGTTTCAGTGGACAAAGGGGAACACGAAGAATATCAAAGGAAGCATCGGACTGTTTCCGAGAGGAAATCGAAGGACAACATATCCGGAAACACGGCGCCACACGGTCTACGATATAGAGACGCTTATAGCGGCAGTCTACTGTAGCACTGTGAAACTGTTGCAAACATATAAACAAGCTTTGTTATTAAATATCTCATAAATCGTTCGTGTTTCACCACACGAAGGAACTCATTCGATTAAAAATATTCGACGAATTATTAATAATTTACCGAACCATTTAAGAGTTAATATCTACTTTGGAGTGTTGAATTATACATTGAACTTTGCAATAAAAATCTTACTAATTATAAAGGGTGTTTCTAAACATGTGGGCATAACTTTAGGATTGGATTCAGTACACTAAAATGAGAATAAAAGTTTATATCAACATTTGGCCTCATTTCCAAATTATAGCCATTTCTTATTATACTTGTTGTTCAATTATTTTCATAGAAATTGTTATTATTATATTATTTATAACGAATATTGTACGTGAAATAACATGTACTCTTTGTCAAAAAACAACCCTTCTATAATAAGAATGATATTTCTCGCTCTCTGTCATTCAATCATTTGTCTGATGCAAAACTAAATATGCAATCAATTAATGCGTTAGGTTATCTGCTATATATGCTAAAGATCGACGGGTATTCGCCCGGAAAGTTGAAAACGTGATATACGAATACTTATGAGACAGCAAATGTTTAGGATAACGAAATAGAGTACGATATGTACATATATATAGAGGTACAATAAGATTACGCAGTGTTGTAATGAAGCGGAACACTTGTAATCCGAAAGGAAATCAATAAAGTATTATTATTATGAAGCAGCAAATGACTTCCCTCTTTCCCTTTTATCAAAAGAACTAAATCTTAGATGAAGGGTTGCTTTATCCTTCAAATACAATACTTTTTGTACTTTCCTTTAAATATTTTACACACTGTAACATTTATAAACATTTTTACACAATGTTGGATATTGCGTGCATTTCGATCCGTTTTGTTCGTTTGCAATCTCCATAAATTTCTAAAAATCCACAGTGTACCTATTAACAAAACTCTAATAATAATTTCGTATCGTGGATTAAAAGTTAATATTCCAGACCTTAGTAGCAACTTTCATTACGTTTCTCAGACCTTTCATTAGAGAACTTTCTAAATTCCCTTGCAATTGAATTCTTACGTTCCCCGTAACTCCTAACCCGTAGCGATTCGAAATTCTTGCCCTGGCGGTGTAAGTACCTCGGAATGAAAGGGTTAAACCTGCATTACAGTGTAATTACGACAAGATTCAGGAGCTCCGGGTAAAATAATTCAAGTGTAACGAATCTGCAGCGCAAATAAACAGTGGTTTAAGAGTCTCGTCGCTTAGAAAATCACCGACTGACTAATTAGAAGGCCCTTCGGAGTGTACGCGGCTAGGAACGAGTGCATTCAAGACACATTCACCGACAGAGATCTTTGCTGCCTTCATTAACGTCGGCCGTTTACTTTGAAGCACCGGCGGGAGGGAAAAAAAAGCGTCGTTTGCACGCCTGATGAGAATTCTTGAAAAGCGGCTTGTTACGCGCATGTATCAGGTTGGAACAAAAGTTCTCTTTCCTCATTTCAGGTAATTCTTCCATCCGT
This sequence comes from Eucera pruinosa, assembly GCA_028830335.1. Taxonomy (NCBI): domain Eukaryota; kingdom Metazoa; phylum Arthropoda; class Insecta; order Hymenoptera; family Apidae; genus Eucera; species Eucera pruinosa. The sequence continues at coordinate 15,892,012 of JAMYCR010000005.1, forward strand.
GTAAAACCGCCAAAGATTCCGGCCCCGTACTATGCAAATTAAAATAAAACCCCGTTGCAAATGTCCGTCCGGCGATGGTAAAAAGTAGAGTAGGTATAAAATTCAAGTAATTCTTCGGTATCCTTTTTGCGCTACCGAATGAAGCTCGAACCTCATTTCCGCGGAACTTCGCAACTTTTAAAGCGTAGTTCGCGTATGATAATGGAACGGGGGCGGGGAATTTTTAAAGCAAAGAAATGCGGTTTTAAAACGGTTAAAGGGTACAACGAATAGTAAATTTGAATTCCCTTGTTAAATGGCCGGCGAATAACTTTAGTCGAGCCAAAATTGTAAATGTTAATTACACAGAACGAGTACGACTACATTATTCCACGATGAAGACAAACGATTAGATTAACACTTTGATAACCGCTTACGAGGTAACTTATGCTTGTACGCGCATTATTTTATGCAGATTTCAAGCCTGAACGCAGCGTAGAACAGTACAAGAATGTTTCAGATTGCATTGTTAGCTATCATTGTACGATGCTCGACTCGCGACACGACTGCAACGAATCACACCGCGAAGAGTATCGTGTGTGCTCACGACAAACTAATGCCGTAAGGGCGAAATTCTGATTGATGAATAAAGGTGAATAAATTTGCTCGTTGTGAGTTACGCGGTAGAGTATGTTGTATTTGAAAAAACTTGTCGGATTGTGTTGCTTGTCGTTTTTCAAAGTGGTGGTTTCGATGGTGTTGTGGAGCTGTAGAGAGGGGGTAGGATAGGTAAAGGAAGGGTGTTGCGTTTCGTCCTGGGCCTGCTAGTGGACTCATCAGTAAGGCTACCTAGCAGGCCCTGCCTTAGACTTGGGATATTGGAAGGAAGGTTAAAGGCGGTATATATATGGACGAGGTAGTTGGAGCGAGTACTTTCGAGAAAGCCTATTTCGTATGTCCCTCTAGTGGTGGGTGCAGGAGAGCCGCCACAAATTCAACGAAAATTAGATTAATATTATATTGTCCCGTCCGCAAAGGGTTAAATTTTAAGCTTATCGCGCTGTTTTATTTAACTATTCTAGAATGTATTTAACTTAAAAATCGTTCCAGTTTCGAGCATAATATTGTTCAACGTCACAGTTTTTTTATATGTTGAATATAATGAATTAATTACCGATTGAAAATATACAACAAAGTCCAATGTACCTGTTACTGTACTTGAAAAATTATCATTTAAATAGAAACACGTTTTCACATATATTTTGGCACGTCACATATATTTATATGTGACATATATATGTTCACATATATTTTTGCGTAACAGATATAAAAGATACAGTAAACGTGTTGCCTCTATTGAATTATGACACGTTCCATACTTTATAATTAACACTAGGTTTACGGAACTCGTCACGTTGACGCATTTCAGATTTCATACCTAAAATTATAGAGACCATAAATGTGGTGCTGTAGAGAGGGGATAGAATAGGAAAAGGAAGGGTGTTGCGTTTCGTGCTGGGCCTGCTAGTGGACTCATCAGTAAGGTTACCTAGCAGGCCCTGCCTTAGACGTTGGGATATTGGAAGGAAGGTTAAAGGCGGTATATATATGGACGAGGTAGTTGGAGCGAGTACTTTCGAGAAAGCCTATTTCGTATGTCCCTCTAGTGGTGGGTGCAGGAGAGCCGCCACAGTGTTTTGCGTACTACCCTTGAATCGGTTTGTCAGCCAATATATAATGTGGGTGCGTTATGCGATTGGCCGAATAATGAAGGAGGGGGTAAGAAGGAGTCAAAAATATGGAAGTGTAGTGGGACATTAGACAAGTTGGTGGAAGGAGAAAATTAAGGAGAAGATTAAGGTGGAAGCGGTTTGAAACTGGAGGGGTGTGGGGAAAAAACAGAAAGTAGAGGAGGGTGGTGGAAATGACCAGGAGGCGTCCTTAACCATTTTATGGTCGGAGAGGAATTAGTTTGAGGGCTTGATATTTAGGATGGAAAGGAACGAATTGGTTTATGACTGTACGGTACTGGTCGGTCGGCTGCAAGACCGAACAATCATATTTTCGAAACAATAACTAAAACAAATAGAGGTCCCGTTTAATAAACGGATCACATTGAAGTTTATACTACTGTTTTAATTTCACGTTTGATTGGCCAGAAGATTGCCGCTCACCAAAGTGTTAATATTTAGAAGTTTATAAGTTTACGAAAAGCTCCTTTGAACAAATATATCGTCTCACATTTCGATTTTCCGTCAATTATCGCATAAGTGCCTTAATCGTCCTCTTTTATCCTAAACTCAAGCTTCACCTTTTGATATAATCTCCCTTACGAAGATCGATACGAGCACAAAGCACGATAATTATGTGGAAATGACTACGGTTCGATATAGACGGCGAAGTTCCAAAATCTTTGGACAAAGGCTGAAAAATCGTCGGGGCGAAACGCGGAGAACGTTGAAAGAATATTTCAACGGTATGATTAACGAGCTTTTTGCATCGACGCGATTAAAGCGGAGAAAAAAGCTCTGCTTCTCTTCGACTTCCGGCAATAATCCTCGCTCGGGGCTCGCCGGTGGTCCCAAACACGTTCTACCGTCGAACTTTTTCCTTTCTTCGGGCTTATTGAAAAGATATCCGTCGCTCTTCGACCAACCAACCCTTGTTCCGCGTAATTATTTTACGTGTCGCGGATAAGAACGTGGCGCGTCTTTTGAAAGCGGGAAAAGGGTTGAAGCGGGAAAAAGAAACGGACGAGGAATGGTCCTTCGGACGAAGAAGAAGAGACTTGAACGAGGATTCCGCTTGGCCGACGAGTTTCGAGTTTCTCGAAAGGAAAAGTGCGGAAGAAAAGTTTCGTCGACGAGTAGAGTCATTCATAAGAACGACTTTTCGTTTGTTAATGAACGTCGCCAGAATACCTTTTTCTTTTTTTACTTAGCATTCCGTGGACAAATCTTATACTCGGATAAATATCGCAATTAATGCCACTTTAAGCTCGTCGCTTTGAGCAACTTCATTGAATTACTTTGGAAGATATTCAACGTACGATTTTAGAAGCTATTCAACGTACGAATCTCAGTTTACGTTAATGTTAATGTTAATGTACGAATCTCTAAGTTAAAATCTCTTTCATTTAGAATGACTTTTTTGGTTGTTAAATACGATGTTTTAAATACTGATTCATTGGAAACGTGTAACAAAGTTCAATATCCCTATTAGCGTCATTTGAAAAGTTGTTACTTAAATGGAAATGAACCTTAAATATATTAGCAAGTCCATTTGTACGAAGGATAGGAGATAAACTTCTTATGCTCAAACAACACAATTCACCCTCTAATATTTATTTTTAAATATTAAATATAAACATATATGCAACGTTCGTATGTTGTTACATAAAAATCAAGTCCAAATTTAATATTGAAATTTTGTTCAGTCTCGATTCTTCGTACATTCGTTCGCTATTAAATGAAACGAATTAAAGTGACAATTATAAAGTGTAGAAGGCTAACGGGAGTTTTAGCGTATGAAGGACACTGTACAGGGAAAGCCCATGTACCCGTAGCGTAGGCCGTGTCGTTTTCCACATAGGAAAAGGGAAAGCGGCTCAGGGATGACGCTGCCAAACAGATCAGGTCATAAAATAACGAGCCTCACGGCCAAACGGCGAAAAAAGGCCAGTTACGGCGTAGACTCTGACGAGGATTGACTCGGACACCCGCGCGCGCCCGCCGCTTATATATCTTTGTAAATATATTTATCATAGTTAGTAGGAGTCGGAGGTGTTTTATTCCGGACTCTGGACCCATCTCATCACCCACCATATCCTTCTACATAAGGGGCACTAATAGTGTGCCAGAATATCGTATCCGTGCTCCAACAATTATTTCACTCAGAATGAACAAGGTATTGCACGCATACGCGGCGGAGAATAAAAATACCAAGAGTGGTTCTCCATTTTTGTTGGCGAGATATGCCCAAAATTCGACAAGGCTTTCATCGGTTTATCTAAAAATACAAAACATCCGCGCGATGTTATTTCTCCGCCACGCAAATTTATTCTACGATTATTCGAAAAATTCGAGCACCGCGCGAGTTATAACAATACCCGAAAGCGGAACGGATACGAAACCATTTGAAATTTCGCGTGGATGATTTTTAGGGCGGGGATTTCATCGCGCGAAGAGGCCCCTCGGAACGCTTAAAACACTGTTTTCCTTTGCAACGCGCCGCTTTATTATTCCCTTAACCGCGAACGGCGCGCGGCACGGCGTAAAATATTCAGTGCCACGCTTCGCCTTTTTCCGTTCTCTCGCGGGACATGAAAGCGAAGAAAGTGCAAAGAAGGACCCCCTGGGCTCCAACAGACCAAAAGCGCTCGTTCTAAGAACACTCTTGGTCGCTTTGTTGTGTCGGCCAAAGCCTCGCGATCATCGCGCTGATCTAGCATCGATAATGAACCGGAGAAGTAAAAAAACAAAAGAAAAAAAAGCAAGGGGTTGGAAGCCTTTGTGAATCTTCCATGTGCTCAATTAACAATTAAAAAACTATGGTTACTTTTTTTGTAGAAGGTAATCGAAGCTCGAGTGCCTATAAAGTTAATGGATGTGCATTTTTTAATGGAAGATTGTTTAATCGTTAACTACTACATTCGTTAAAATTTACGTAACTACTATTACGTAAAAGTGGCGAGTAAAGAAAGAAGATTAATTGTTTTCGCTTTTGCACGACAATAGGAAATTCTATTAGTATTTATATATAATATAATATACTTCAAAGGTGTCTAACAATAAGTTTGATTTCTGTAATTAAATATTATACTGCAATTGGAAAGTGTCCAATGTGATATCGTATAGAAAGGAAAATAGAGATGAATCAGTAATTATTATTAGCAGTCTCACTTAAGGGTTAAGAGTGGAATGTAAGAGTAAACTTTAACCCTTAAAGACTATCGTGAATGAATTTTCACCTGAGGCGAATTTTGTTTTAATACTGTTAAGTGAATAAGAATCGATGACAATCATACGTTGAATATTTATGTAGCCTATCAGCCACACTTAATAAGAATATAGAATACAGAATATAGAATATGGAATATAAAATATAGAATATGAAATATAGAATATGGAATATAGAATATAGAGCATAGAGTATAGAGTATAGAATATAGAATATAGAATATAAAATATGGAATATAGAGTAAAGAATATGAAATATAAAATATGGAATATAAAGTAAAGAATATGAAACATGGAATATAGAATACGGAATATAGAATATGATATATAGAATATGGTATATTGAATATGATATATAGAATATGATATATAGAATATGGAATATAGAATATGGAATATAGAATATGGAATATAGAATATGGAATATGGAATATGAAATATAGAATATAGAATATATTATAGAATATAGAATATAGAATATAGAATAATAGAATACAGAATAATAGAATACAGAATAATAGAATACAGAATAATAGAATACAAAATAATAGAAAGTAGAATATAGAATATAGAATAATAGAATACAGAATAATAGAATATAAAATAATAGAAAGTAGAATATAGAATATAGAATATGGAATATAGAATATAGAATATGGAATATAGAATATGGAATATAGAATATGGAATATAGAATATGGAATATGGAATATAGAATATAGAATATGGAATATAGAATATAGAATATAGAATAATAGAATATAGAATAATAGAAAGTAGAATATAGAATATAGAATATAGAATGTAAAACATAGAATATAGAATACTAGAATAACAGAATAATAGAATGTAATAGAAACGAGTCAAGAGTCGACCTAATTCGAGTCGAAATTCGTGCAGACTTATTTCTTTAAATTAGCCATTGTCAGACGAGAGGATTCCATTTCGCGAGTCACGTGTTCAATTATCCCCCAGTCCGTTAAAAGGAACGAACTCTTGCTCGAAAAATATTCTAGACTTCCTTCAAGAGAGAAACCCGGTCGTTGCAACGACGTAATCGAGTTTTCAAAACCTGGCCACCGTAACGGGAACGTAATTCATGCTTTCCATCCCTCACCAGGGAATCTGCATGCACGTTTCTTTCAATTCACATCCAATTACAAGCGCAAATACGTTTATATATATATTTTAACGAGATTCAACGCATATTAACGGCGGTGACATTGGTGATAAATATTTATCGCAGTTCACGGTTAGATCATGCATACGCGCATCGGTCCAAAGAAGCGTACTTCGTCCCATAAACCGCTTATCACCGCATTTTCGACGCATTTATGCAAATATTTCCTGCCCGGTTTGTGTCCGGCCGCAATATAAATATATTTCGCGAATTTTCAACGCAACGCGTCACAACCAATTTGCCCTTTTCCCTACATCGTTCATATCAGTTTCAACGAGTGCGTACGCGTTGCGCGCAGTAGGATTATAATACGATAATTTTAAACACTTCACGCCAGGCTATTTAAGTGCTGAATTATTCACCGGTTGGAACAATGGTTACCGTGAATCCATCTATGAAAGCTCATAAATTTCTTGTCATTATAATAATTCATCATATTTAACAAACTTCCCTGTCGCGGAGAGTCGATTAATTTGATTACGAATGCATTTAAATGAAGCCAAAATGTAAATATATTCATCAGTCTGCAGATGATGCATAATGGAAATCGTCGTTACGATTTGCGGAATCGGCTTTGCCGGGACGAAGACAAAATTTTTCACTGGAAAACTGTTCTATACAATTTTATTATGCCATGATAATAATTGAAGACTCGAGTGGAAAATGATCGATTGATAAATATACATATAACTTGCAATCGAATAACATATAAATATAATATATGAATTTCCTCGTTTTATAATTCGTGTAAATATAATACAAAGTACGAATTAATTGCTTTGTTTAATTGTCCCGTATATTTATACCAAACATTTTTAAATCACCTCATCGTTTACCATTGCAAGGATCTGATCAATACTAAATATCAAATTTCTTCGTTGCATTTTCATACGGATTACAAGACTTCCGTTCCCTCCATCCTCCTATTATAAATATACATACGACACGTACATACATTTAAATATAAATGGAGACACAAATACAAATATAAACATACATATAAATTAAATTGTTGAGTACGCGGTTTCTATTTCTAGATTCGAATAGTGAAACCCGTACGTCGCACGCCGACTTAACTTTGTGCGACTGCTTGGAAGTGGACTGTATTTAATGGTTTACTTCAGTGAAATTAACTGGAATGTTTATTAAACGGATTCGGTCTTACACGTCAGCGGCGAGTGTCTACAATCACGTCTGTGTACTCCGTCTCGTTTGTCTCGCTTGAAAATTGTTGTACATCTGCCGTCTCTTTTTTTTTCTTTTTTTTTTTTTTTTGTCATGTGAGTGGGGTAAACCGTTCCTGGGGGCAAGATAGCGGGCCCCCTTACCGGTGGTGCATGATGTATTGAAACTGGTGTTACCGAAATGAAGTTACAAATATTTATGTGAAAAATGGTGAGGGGAAAAATTTTCAAAACAACCCCCTAAAAAGGATGCATTTGCAAGTGCAAGATGGGAAAGTATAGGACAAAAGAGTCATCAAAAGCAGTGCCCCCAATCCTCGAGAGGGATGAGGGTGTTGAGGTCATGCAAGACCTAGAAGGAAGAACGGGGGGTTCGAGATGTAGAGGGACAGGGATTTTGTGTTTCATGCTTGGAGATGGCTGCGTTAAGAGAGCGCGTCCAGAGAGGAAAGGATTTCTTGATCCGGTACGGAATACGGTTGTGGTCATAGAGAGTGGTTTGGAAGACAAGAGGATTTTGATGACAGGAGGCGGAGGTTGTGTAATTCATGACGGAGTTCTTCAGGTGTGGAAGGATGGGCTCAATGTTGAGCTCCTCGAGCAGTTTGGTGGTAGGATATCGCATACTTCTGCCAGCGATGATCTTGAGAATGCGATTTTGCGTGTATCGCAGTTTCATGACTTGTACATCTGCCGTCTCTGGATCTTGCGTGAGTTTTTATAAGCCTTGGGTAGGCGTGTGCTAAAATTGAAAATCAGCCTCATTCGTAGCCTTCCAAGGTAGTGGGCGCGTACAACCAAATTTCCTCGAGTGGGACTAACTTCCCCTCAACTCATGATCCTAGAGGGGTTGCCGATTGCAGCCCCCGAGTGACCCACGCAAGGGTCCCGAGCGTTCTTGTCGCTGACCCTAGCGAGTAATAAAACCAAGGATCGCCTCGACTTCTGGCAAACAGATGTAAAGTTAAAACTATTGTAAATCTACAAAAACTGGCAAAACGTGCCGAAGCAACTGCGACTAAAATTAGTGAAATAACGGTTCCTTGGGCTTTTATTCCTGCTAGGGTAAAAATACTCAGGGCTCAAATGTGCCTCGCAGGAGGTTTCGTTAATAGCCATCCTAAAGCAATTTCGCTACGCGACATAAATACTAATTAACTTAATCAACATTACAGCTTTATAAGTGTTAGAAAGGTCGAAATCGGTAAGCAGTCGAGATGGGCCATATGCGTTTTGTCAACGCGCTTTCCCCTCTCAAGGGTAGTTTCTTCGGGCTAATCGTATCGTCGGTTGTAAACAACCCATGCTGGCGAAGGCGTCCTCAGAATTAACGAATGGTCGAAAGAGACGCACTCTTGTACGAACTGTCGCAGCGAACAGTCAGTAGAGCAAATCGAGTTTTAAAACGCCCTGTTGAGTTATTTATTTAACCACTCGGAAGTCATCCGATCTACCTTACATAAGTATCTCCCTATGACTAGCGAACATAGAAACTTATTGTGCTACTCAATAGTACCAACAAGATTCAATAAATCAAAACAATCAAAATATTAGGTTGTCCAAAAAGTCCCTTCCCGTGTTTTCGCCTTTCTTGGGCAGAATAGAGTTGCGAGGTTGCAAAAATGTGGCATCGAGGCCATTCTAAAAGATAAAGGAAGGTAAAAGCACAATGTAAAGTCTTGCAGCGCAACGAAATTTGTCGACTGGCGACCGTTGAGCGGCTTACGCGTTGCTAGAGAGAAAGTCGCCCTCGATTCGCCTGATCACAGTCAGACGATGGATACGCAAAATTATTTATCCGTCGCTAAGTAGCGATTCCCGCGCAATTCGAGGAACTGTGATCAAGCGATGGATAAACAGCCATCGCGTTGCTAGGAAACGAGCTACCCATAAATAGAGGTGGCAAACCCGAGACGCGAACACTTGTAAAAGATCGAGAAAACGATTCAGTACGAGTCCCCCAGCTAACGACCAATAAACGCCACAAACATACCAAGTTGTGTCTGAGGTGGAGGATATTTACAATTAACCTCACACGCTCGGTTAATGCTTGCGGAAGATGACCGTTCAATTGCACAATGTCCGACAGTTAGGCGCTCGCGAACTTCGCTACTCTAGGTTTCGTACAGGACTCTTTTTGTGGCACTCGTTTGGTGGGGTTATATACCCGGTGTCCTGTGACAAGGACAGCGAGCAAGCCACGCCGATGAAAAAGCACGGGCGAAAAAACGCGCGTAGAAAAGGGCGCCAAAAATAGTGAAAGTTTCCGCGTGGCCTGTAGGGAAACCCTGGCCTGTGCGAATCTGGCTGCCAGATGCGTGAACTGGCCGTAGCCAGGCTCGCACACACCTTTTTGAAACGCAGGAAAATATTTTTCCGTCGCTACATGTCCATTAACCTTCTCCCCAAAACAATGATTTCGCACTCGTTAATAAATTACGCGATGCGTCAAATTTTCTGCGCCTAATATTTAGCAAGAAATCGAAGGGAACAACCTAATAAAGTGAAACGCGGAATAAAACGAATCGCTACCCCTTTGCATCGCACGCTTGCTCCGCTTTACCACCTCTCTTCGTTCACAACAAATTTTTCATTACTATTTCACGCAAAATTCGACGCTGATCGCGATTCGTCGTCGATTAAAACTCGATAAATGAGGATCGATTTCACTTTTGGGAGGGGTTTAAACCTAGATCAGCTACGCGGTCGCGGGTTCCGTGAGAACGCGGTCGAAATGTCAGCCGCAGGCACGAATTAATGGTTTGTTAACGAAGCTCCACTGCAGTGGCAGTTGATCGCGTTAATTCGGTGTAACGATAACGAGCCTACACCCGTACGGATACTGCAGCGACAGAAACGCTGTATTGTGCCGCGACACCGATTTTCCTTCGTCGTTCATCCCTGTTTCCAACCTCTTTGTTTCGTAACGGGTTACAAGTCGAGATACGCGGCTGCCTTCGCGATCTAAATGAATTTCCCTTCCCCCAACCTGAGAGTGGAAACTGCAACTCTTTGTGTTTAGTCGAGAACACGACTGCGGAGATTGCGAGGAGATCGCGAACGTTGGAAATCACCGAGACACGTCTCGCGAAGGCAAGATCGAGAATCGTGGATAATTGAAACGCTTCCCGAGATAAGACCAAGAGATACGTTCAAGGTTTAGTAATAGTTGAAACCTAATCGTGAGACAGTACACGAGTTTTCTCTTTCGTTTCATTGGGGAGAAATTGTGGCTGATATGGGTAATAAAGTCGTAGTTAATTCGTCACGATGCCTTAGAATTGGAAAGAGAAAGCAGAAATATAACGAACGCGTTCGCATACGAATGACACACGCGGTTGCGAAAGTCTTCGCACGTCTCCAAATCTTGGTTACGTTCTAAAATAGTCTAATAAAGTTACGCGCGAAAAGTGGCAGTACGTGGTACGTTTACCTTAAAACCTAACAGCTTTTGACGTCTGCAACTGTTTTGACTGAACAGTTTCCATACGAAACAGCGATATCCACGCACTCTCGTATCGAAATTTTGTACAACCGATCGCGAGCTCGTACAGAGGCTCTCGCGGCAGTATTTTCAGATCAGCTTCAATCGCTCACGGTGACTCAAGTATAATTCGTTCGTGTTCACATTGTAAATATAGACCACAGTGTTTTAAACTGTATTCTTTTTCGCACCAAACCACCAACCGACTCCCTCGATTGTCAGCCCTTTCGTTAAAGGGCTCCAGTTTTGGATTTCATTATTTCCAAATCCGCAACAGCAACGATTTTAAAATTACGCGAACGACGCGGTTCCGTCTGCGAAGTTCGACTGTATTCCGCGGCGACGAATCGCGATGACAAGATCGCGGGCTAAATAATAGTCGAACTAGGAGCATGCACGCGCGATTTGAAACGCAAACCCCTCGAGTAGAAGGCACAACGCCTTACTTCCAACCGAGCCAACACAAAGGGTGAACTTTGGTGGCTGACAACGCCGTTTCCGATGCGCCGAACCGCTTATCGCGAGCGAAGCTTACCCTCGCTTCTTGCCGGTCGAATGAACCGTCGCAAACTCTGCAATTGGCTTCTAATCTCGCATAATGACAACGGTGTATCACAGAGGCACCGGGATGGCTGCATGTCCAACGAAACTTCTTGCAACAACTACGGCGAGCCGCTTCGAAGCGAGGGAACAGATAACGCATCCGTCGCGAGAGGGTGTTTAGCCGGTTTTGCGATCGCGGAAATCAACCTCAAGGCGGTAACTCGAGAGGAAGGATGGAGGTAATCGCTTGAAAGCCACGAGATCTCTGACTGACATTCCTCCGTACCTCTGAACGGAGCATCGGGGAAAATGGAGGATGTCGGAGGGTTATTCATCGCGGAAATGATCTTCGTATTTTGAAGAAGGAGAACCTTTACTCTTTCGGGAAGAAGTAAGGAGATATTGGCGATATTACCCGCGCATGGATGTCGAAAGATATTAGAATAGAGGGAAAGAAACTTTCTAGGCGTATTACAAAATGCCGATAGCAACGAACATCCGTTGACATTAACCCTTTGCCTTACGAATTTTTTGATAAATCACAGTTTCCAGCGTTAGCTATTCATTATTGTAACATTCTATTGCACGCGAAAAACTGAACTGTTATACGTAACGTGTATTTGATAATAACCAGCCTTGTGTACTTAAATTATTGTTGTAGTTAAAATTGAAGATTATTGGAAATACGGTGCATTTTTAATTGCGTTTGGAGCACAATGTATACCACGAGTGTGATTCGTTATTATAAGGCAAGGGATTAAAAATGAATCTCTTGTCCAAAGAAAGGATACTGACTTTTATAAAGGAATTATTAATAGAAGAGTTTGATTATTATCAATTCACTCGTTTCATTGGAAACTTGTTTCAGCTAAAAGAAAAGTTCGTCGTTTTATTTTTGTATTATAATCTTAAGGAACCTATCTTTCCGTGGCTAAAATCGAAACGTGCTAATCTTCGTTGTTATAAAATGTAGCGCGTTAGTCTTCCTGAGAAAAAATGGAATGGGATACTCTTCGTAACGCAAGTCGAATTTATCCGGCAAGCGCGAAATGCGATATTAAATATATTACCCTTTTGCTACGTGAGTCAATTAAAAATGAAACATTTGAACAATCTCCTACGAGCATAGAAATGAGAATAAATACCATTGCAGGATTTATTATTATTTCACTTATATCTTCATGAAGAATAGTCATTTAATTTATGTTTTAATTTATGATAAATGTATCACTGATTCGTATATTATTCGAATAAATAAACGTATGATCTGCAATGGTATGATAAGCTCAAATTAAAGGTAAACATGTTTCTATGCCTGTACGCTCGCCACTGTATGCTTTATCTACGGCACACTCCAATTTTTGTTATCATTCGATCAACAGTATTACAAAATTCTAATTAACTGTATGAAGCATTTGTATATTAAAAGTTTTACTTTTTGCGTGCTAATTCATATATTGTACTCCTCGACCCCTTGCCTTACAGCAACGAGTTGTACTCGCTTCGAGTTACGTCGTAGATTTAACGAAACCGAATACCATCCCTCGTGAAATTGAACCTGAACTCTAGCTTTGGCTTTGCTTTGTAAGACTGGATATTATTTCAATCAAAATTGCCCATGATAGACGCATCAATGAACGAACATTTAAGGAAATCATTTCACACTTAAGTCAAATTTCAGAGATTAATGGCATTAATAAGTATTTCGACCAAATTCTTCGACGTCCAAGCTTAAAAGAAATAGGAATAGCAATTAATGAAATTAAAAAGCTAAAAATATTGATTTTATCAACGAATCGACAGTAATAAAATTTAACATTTCTCTATTCGTCTATGATAACATCTTCAAATAAGAAGTTAAGTGCAATAAATTTTACGTTAAAGTAATCATTTCATTAATTACATGTGGATTTCCATTACACGATACTGAATATTAAAAGGCTGTTAATAAGTAACGTTGAACGTTTGAAACGTTAAACAATAAAACGTTAGTAGATAAATGAACACTTTTTTTCTAATTATAAGATCAATTTCGTACCACGATGCATCTTGTACAAACCAGGAATTTGTTCAACGTGAAGTATAGAATTATTACAAATCAAAATTTATACATACATTTATCTCAATAACTTGTTTCACACTTTTTCCTATTTAATGTCCATCCATTCGAGTGTGTTCACATATTACTGCATCTATCCTATAATATTCACATAATTTGTACGCATCGCATGAAAGCAGCGATCAGTTAACGCTATCGTGTGCAACTGATAAAATAATCCTATAGCAAGGGGTTAATTTTCAATGCTGATTCACGATTACGCTAATTAATATGAAAATTCCGTAGCGAAAGGGTTAAACATTGATTAAACGCCAATGTCGAATATCTACCGATCAAATATGATTCACCACCGATAAAGATTGGATCGCATTACGCCAGGCAGAGAACATAATCTAATGTTCTCCGTTACACGTGTTCGGTATCGAACGAAGACTAGAATTTATATAATCCCTCTAGACAGGCGAGTTCTAGTCACGTGGAACACGGGAAAAAGGATTCCCTCGCAGGAGGTTCGATCGTACAAATAAAACACGGCGCAGGGTTCGACAGGCTGATCTCATCGCCGAAATGACTACTTGTTCCACACCCCGCCCGACAATATCAGCCTGCTAACCCTGCCCCTTCGTTGCAAATCCTAGCTTCCGTTCTTTCCGACCGCATCGTCGGCGCGATTCGCTTCGACGAAACGCGATATTTACGTCCTTCCGCCCCTCTGTCGTCGTTTTGCGTTCGGGAAATGGACCCCAGAATCAGCTACTACGTCCCGTTCTATTCGCGTTACAATTGAAGGGTTCGTAACAAACGCGACCCTTGCCAATTTTCATCTATTTAAAGATGGATATGAAAAAAATACTGTAACGTTTCGAATGGAAGCTTTAACACTAGGTTTACGGAACGCGTCACGTTGACGTCTTTTCAGATTTCATACCTAAAATTATAGAGACCATAATTATTATTTTTCAATACTTTATGTTTACTTTAATTAATAAAATGGTACGAATATGTATTCTACGCGATTCTCTTCATCCTCACGCTTCTACGTTCGAATATTTATATGCAGTATACGTATTTTTCTGGAAGTCTGTCGAATTATACACGTAACGTCCGTAGTGTTAACAAGATATTCGTGGTATTCGCGAGTGTTTTCTTGCAAGATATCTCACCTAAGACAGGCTGTATATATTAGGTCATTGCACATGAAATTGGCAAGTACAGTAACTTAGGGTAAATGTCCCAATTACTGTCTGTGTACCTATAATCGTCACTTTAATTACTTTACTTAACAGCGAAAGAATCGAGACTACCAAAATTTCAATGCTAAATTTGGACTTGATGTTGCATATGTGTTTATATTTAATACTTCAAGATAAATATTCGGTGGTGAATTTTGTCGTTTGACCATAAAAACGCGACTAATGTAATGTAAGTAGAAAGTATGGAAATTCTTCAAGCGACGAATTTTCATAAATGTGAAACCGCTGAAAATTTGAAACATTAAAACTGCATTTCACTTCTTTCTTTAAACAAATATTAAATCTCACGAAATTCCAAAATGCTCGGAATTAATTTTGTACGCCTAATATTTTCATCAGCTACGATAATTAAACAAATATTTCACATATATAAGGAAAAGTGAACGCGCAGCAAAGAAACATTCCAGAGTTCGCTCATCAAACGTTCCAAGTTTCCCCTTTATAAACAAAGAGGATTGACAGCCTGCTTTAAGTGACATACTCTGCATAATTATATCGCAATCAAATTCCGTCTAATTAAGCGATAGAGTTACGCACCCCGAAACAAAACTTCTAACTTATAACAAGGGTAACTCTTGTTAAGAACCTCGCCAATTGCAGCCCCCGCGTCTTTATTTGCGATCGCGGAAGGCGGACACGCCTGATTCCGTTCCGTTCGAAGTTCATTAATTAAAGCGCCCCTAAATCGAGGAAATATTTTTCCCTACGTTCGCCCGATCGGCTTAAACCTTAAAGTTCGCGTCGTTGGAATCGCAGTTCGCCCCGATTGCCGCATTAAAATGTCTCCGGGACGAATTAAAGCCGAAGTCGACCTGGCCAAGTTTTTCAATTTACGCGATCCGTGTCGCGAGGAATTGCAAATTCGATCGAGACCGTTTCCCTTTCGTATCCCAGTTCTAGATGGCCCCGCAACTTGGTCATTACGAGGGCATCCGGCGAGCTTTCGTAGCTAGATGCGAACTACGGTCGCCTGTAATCGCGCAGCAAAGTACGTCAATTTCACGGGACAATAGATAAACTTGGGGCGTTGAGTGCTCCGCCGACCCTGTACACGAATAATTCACCGAAGTCGACGGTTAATTCGAAAAATAACCTAATCGGGGTATCTGCCGCCGTCGGGAATGGCCTTTTCAAAGAAACGTTTGCCGGTGAAATTTATTCGCCCTGGTTTACCTCGACACTGACCCTCCGGTGGCTGTAAATCAGCGTACACGAATCAATTTGGAGGATTGCTTCGATTTTGCTTCGAGATTTGCATTGCATAGTAAAAAGGGAGGGTTGCGCGCCGGTAGATGGGATTTACAGAGACAGTAACGAGCAATTGGGGAAGAATTATACGTATTCAATTCGTTGAATTATTCGAAGCTTATCGGGACAAGATCGAAAAGCAAAATGACCGATTCTCAAATTAATCGTTTCACTGCTACGCGTTATTTTCGCGATCGCTACTGCGAAGCGTTAGCGTAATCGGTTCACTGTGGATTTTGCATGCAAATTCGTAGCTTTATTTGGGAGAGTTCGATTACTGACGAACAGTTAGGGTTTTCTTTAATCGTTACGCCTTGAAGGATTGAACTGACGTTTGTTAAAAGCATACGTATGCTTCTTCTGTAATGCAATATAATTTCTGGTATCTATCGTACATCAATATTACTGTTGAATTAGTTATGTGGCGGCTCTCCTGAACCCACCACTAGAGGGACATACGAAATAGGCTTTCTCGAAAGTACTCGCTCCAACTACCTCGTCCATATATATATACCGCCTTTAACCTTTCTTCCAATTGTTGGATGACCAACACGACCACTCACACTGTAAACACCATAGACGCATCCTAAACCAAATTCATCCGACAAACACCCTAATCGCAGTTCCTAGTCATCCTGTACTCCGTACCTTTCCTTAGTCACCCTCTCCCTTGACCGCTGTCCTTACCATTACTCATCCTTAAAAACACAACATAAAAGCTCGGAAATACTTCCGAACGCGTCAGAATTGAGTATTCACTGCCAGAGTGCAGACCATAGTTGCACGAATAAAAACCTTTTAAGAGTTTCTCTAAAAACGGTGTTGTCAATTCCCTTCGCTCGGAATCCAACACAATATCCCAAGTCTAAGGCAGGGCACACCCCACTAATATACCATTACAACAGAAAATCTGACGACACAAAACTACTTTACAATCCAGACATAAATCATCTAAACAACAACAACAACCTCAAATTTCCACGCAAACTCACACTCCACGACACCAAAAGCAACTTCACGAAAAACACAGACAAATATTGGTGGCTCGAGTAGTAGACGTACAATCAGAACCGTAGCATTAATACAAAACTATAAAACTGCAATCCTGCACATAACACTATAGCAGTCCACTGTACAAGTATTAAAAATTCTACTTCCTCACACTCCCATCCCCCCCTTATAGTCAAGTTAAGTATAGTTTTTAAGCCTTTCTATACTCTTAAAGCTACCACTATAATTATATCTATATATATATATATCTATGTAAAAAAAAAACAAACCCCTCCTACCGATAAGTGTAAATAAATATTATTACTGTACCGTAGAGTCATTAGTCTATAAGATTTTCTGTTAATATAGTTTTAGATCCTATTTGTACGTTTAAGGAACTGTTAATCTGTTATGTATATTTTATGGCTAATAAACGTATGTTACAAAAAAAAAAAAAAAAAGTCTAAGGCAGAGCCTGCTAGGTAGCCTTACTGATGAGTCCACTAGCAGGCCCAGGATGAAACGCAACACCCTTCCTTTTCCTATTCTATCCCCTCTCTACAGCTCCACAGTTTACGTAGAGTATACAAATATTTATACCTATATTGTTTCTGTATTAATAAATGCTACCTACCCTAATCTACGATCTTAGCTTTCGGTTCCAAGGTTCTGGTAACGAGACGGTTAAATGAATTAATTATTATGCATTCGTTTCAAGTTAACGTTATTAAAATGAAAAATAGAAGAAGGAAATGAGTAACACTATCACGATGCGAGCTCAAATTAACATTAAACTTTGGTATACGTTTTAGGAAGGAACTTACATGACGTAACAAGGATTTCTAACGTGTATAATGTATGTGAAAGACAGAATGTCGTGTGAATGTTTGGACCAGAGCGATTGCTGAGCGAACGGTGTTGTATTTGGGTAAGATTGGCTAAGGCGTGAATGAGAAGTGTTTGGGATAGAGCGATTGAGTTGACGTGTGGTCGAAGAGTGCGTGGTCGCACTAGGTTTCGTGTGAACGTGACTGTTTGGGTTCTACGGCTGTCTGAGACGAGTGAGAGAAGCAGAGAGAGATAAGGAGAAAGAATGAATGCGTGCAAGGGTAGACAATGCCTGGGTGAGGGAGTCGAGAAAAAGAGTCGAGTGCGAGAGGACGTTGCGAGTACAGAGCGAGAGTTTTTTATATGAGATTGTGTGTTAGTTTTATTATTAATAAACCACCATTACTTATTCTCAAACTGAGTTTTCTTCCCTTCTCGCACCTTTAAACCGTCCACGTGGGGTTTGCTTTAAAATAATCCCTACATATATAATATATAACTTACGAATGAATGAACCCGAAGTGTAAAATAATAAAATGTTAATAGTGAAATTATAAAAGCTGTCCTCGTATTATTCTTTACAACAGATTAACGAAATTAAACGTATAATCTGCTTTCACTTTGTTAAAAATAATCCCCTTCCAGTTCTACCAATTACGCAACAGAAATTAATATTATCAAGAACGCTACGAATTTTCCGAACCTAACCCAAATGAATCATCTCATCTGTCGCTTCTCCTAAAATTGTAAAAACGCGAATTAAACAATTAACCCTTTCGCTACGAAGGGCGTATATATAGACTCTCGAGAATTGGGCACGCGTTTGCTAAAAAAAATATAAGTATTCGTATTCTGCAACACAATATTATTTCTACTACAGTTTATACTTGTTGTATTACGATTAACTACGCGAAACATGCGAACATTTACATCACGATTGCTTTTGTAATAACATAAAGAATCCCCATCCGTGCATTGCAAAATGCTGCCAATTTTAGAGTGCCGTAGCAAAAGGGTTAACGAAAGTAAATCTCCTTTATTGCAAAAAGAAATGTCAAAACTAAACCCTTACTATTTTGTGGATTTGGATGTTGGAAATAATAAAACAGCGGTTAGTTGCATCGAAACGAGTAGCACTATTCTTACGTTCCTCGAGTTTCGTCTGAGTGCTGTGTTTGCGAAAACCAACCCCGCGAAATCCCGTCTGTCTCGCGGAAAGATTACGTTCGCCCGCATCTGGATAAGCACGTTAGCTCGGGATAACCACTTCAAACGGCGATATTTTATCTCACCGTACGATTTCAACGTTTTTTTCCACCATTAATGGACTGAGTCCCTTCGATCAATCGAACAGCCCACGCGCGTTCACGCGCCCATTTAGAGGATGAAAACAGTCGCCATCGATCAATCAACCATCCGAACGTATCGTCGCGAAGAAAATATTGCTCGACTTCGATGGACAAATATTTGACTACCACGCGAGTCGTTTTTCTTCTGCGGCAATTCGACGAAAGATTAACCCTTTCGCTGCGACGGCACCTTCGTGATTTCGCTATTAGAGTAAATATATGAAGCGTTGATGGTAGTAATAACGAACTCGATACTTTCAAAAATATTCTCACATTCTTAACTTGTTTTACGACACATTGCTGTTAGTCTGTTTCGTGGATTTCGTTCTTCTTTAGTGTTTATAGAAATGAAATTGTTACAGTGTTTACACGGTTGGTAACGAACGTTTTCCTCGAAACACGTGTTTATTGAGTTCGCTTTTACTACCGTCAATTTTCGTACGGTTTCAAGAAATTTGATGAGTACAGTTTCGAAATTTGGAACAAATTCAGTTCAGTCATCCCTCAAAAAAGAACTCAAAACGATTGTTTGCTTTCCCTATACAAAGTTTCTAATCAAATACTAGGTAAAATAGAGACCACAGTGGCCTGAATTAGTTTCAAACAAACTATTTTTCCTCTCCAAAAAACCACAGCAATAAAATTTAAAACGTGGAGTTTATCTAAAAATTGCGGAAACATCTATTGCAGATATTTCGCTGGAAAAATACAGCGACACTATTTGTTCTCGATTTGCTTGAAGAAAAAAAGTGAATATCGGGTTGTAACATAAATTCGGCCTGTTTCTTTGTTGGGCGTTTTATCGAATTGCAAAAAATCTACAAGAAATGAATACCTTAGCTACCGAAAAAGTAGAAGCAAATTGATAAACAAAATAACTTGTGCACAGTTAGGTAAACTTACTTCTGAATTTGCAAATCAGTGATCTTAAAATGCCTAATCAAACGGGATGAATATATCTTACAACCTAATATAAATAATTGTTTTTTGTAATTAATTTTAACGGGTTTTCCCAAATATTTTCTTACCCTCTTCAATTTTAGTTTACGGAGTATTATTTAAAATTTATTTCTCCGAATACTTTTTCTTACCCACATAATTTCCATCTGCGGAGAATTATTCAAATTTTATTTCTCCAAATACTTTCTTACCCCCTAAAATTTCCATCCACGGAAAATTGTTTCAAATTTATTTCTCCGAATACTTTCTTACCCTCTACAATTTCCATCTACGGTGAATTATTTCACATTTATTTACCAAGACAAAATCAAATAAATTTAAGTAAATCTTCCATTTAAATTCACGTTTCTACGAATGAAATTAGACGAATGTGATTTAAATAGGGAATTGCTTCACTCTGAAAATATAACAATTTCTACTTTCCTTTGAACATCCCTAATATTTCTGTATATTGGTTGCATCGTGCACCTTCTTGAATACTTAAATCTCCCATGAATGTATAAATATCTAGTTATATGAGCTAGCTATATTACTAGTAGTCTACTAATTTCGTTTCCCATTTCAACTGAGGTCTCATTCCAGAAACGATCGTGCAATTTGATCGCGACATGTCCGCGTGTATGCGTCAAAATATAAGAAAGCATTGTAAGACAATAAACTAAAAGACGCTGCTAGTTCTTATCTACGACGCTGTATTTGTGCGAGGGACATAAGAAAACGAAGTGCTTTTGTTTCATTAACGCTAACCGTACTGTCATTTTCCATACACTTATTCGATAAATCTTCCTCAGTGAAAAAACAAGCAATAAAAAATCCAAAGTGGGTTGACCAAAAACTGAACCTTTAAATGATAACTATTTCTGTTAAAAATACAATTACGGTTTATCTTAGCTTTTAACCCTTCGCACAGTAAATCCTTTTCAAAATAAAAAGTGGGAGATTCATTTGTTGGGCGTGTTGTATGCCAACGTAATCATTAGTACTATATTATTTTTAGTTAAGACAACGCGGCCTTATCCTCCTTCAAACACGATAAACCAAACCCCAGCAGCAAACATTCCAAAATCCTTCGATAGCTGATGATTTCATCCTAGTTAGTCACCTCCGAACCTCGATCCTGCTACCTCATCCCTTACTGACCGTCGAACCCAAGATAACCCCTACCTCTCTATTTTCCGAGTCTCCAAAGTTACAATTTTTCCCTTGACACGTCAGAACAGTCCGGACCGTCTTATGACGCGCAACTACACTTATAAAATGCGAATACACTCTGGTATACGTTAAACTTCGTCTTTATTTCGCTCGACGTTGTAACTTATTATATATAATAAACTGACAACCTCAGCGGAATACAACAGGCGATATAAGAATTGTCATAAAGTTTAAACGAACGAAAGAAATATTACTGAATGTACAATCTTGAATCAAATATTTTAAGATTCTAACCAATCGTGGTACGGTTAGCGTTAAATGTATACGTTGTAAACTCCGTGCAAACTATTCGCGGTTCTCTTTACTCTCTGCACTCGCTTCGAACTTCGTTCTTTGACTATTGAACATGTTTTCTTTTTCAGTTCGACTATTGAAAATGTTCCTCCTGTTTATCTTTATTAACGGTGATAATCAGGAAGTCTTCGAAAAGTATTGTCGCCTGATTGGTGCGACTGCGTCCTATTTGGAAATTCCCGACACCTTTTCCCTTTCTCTCTCGCACGTTTACTCCCTGCAGTGTTCGTATTCGGAAGAAGGGAAATCTTGAAAGGACATACACGTAGCCTGATAATCCCTGTCTTTATTATCTCGCCTAACGAACCGAGGCGACTGGAGGAACGCAAGCGTGTCGGAATTCCTTCCGCGGAGCGCACAGCGCCAAGATCAATTCTAAAAATTCACCCCTACCCTCGTTTGTCTCACCCCCGTAAACTTTCCTTCGATATGAGAATTCTTCGACGAGTTCCGAGTGCCGTTCTTAGCTACTGCATAACGCGAGTAATCCAGAGTTTCTCGAAGCACGCTGCTGCAACGAACGTCGCGCGATATCGGCCCCTCTCGTGTTCCAGACACCGGTACTATGTTTCAGATATCAAAACGAGGTAATTTTATACGGCCAGATACAAGCGAGGCACGATATTTCGTGGAAAAGAGAGTTGCGTATGGAATTCGAGATGCTTCGGAGATGAATATTTAAGTTTCGAATGATATTTGAGTACAGTAAGAAGAAATTAACGGTTAAGAAGGGAGAAGCATACACTGCGTCGGGACAATTTGACGCGGAACGAAAATTAGATGTTTAACCCTTTGCGGACGAGTGTCTGCAAATAATCGCCACTTTCCTGGTTTTTGTGGACGCACGTTTACTGTTAAAGCAAAAAGTTTAAATTAATATCGTTGATAAACGCTTCAAAGTTTTGGGAATTTGTTGACCTGGAATTCGTAAGCTTAGAAATTCGTAAGGCTGGGAATTGAAAGTCAAAATACTCTTTTAAGTTTTATTATTCGTCGTCCACAAAGGGTTAATAATGTCTCGTTAAAGTGTAAGATAGGTGCGCATAACTTCGCCAGTGGTTTCAAATTTCCCATTCATAACGAATTCATGTATGAGGAATTCAAATATTCCAACGGTGACTTGGCCAAAAACTGAACCTTTAAATGGTAACTATTTCTGTTAAAAATACAATTATGGTGGTCTTAGCTTCTAACCCTTTGCACTGTAAAACTTTTTCAGAATAATACGATTTATCGGCAATTTTGGCATTCGTTTGCTGCGATTCTTGCGAGAAGTTCAAACGTTCCTAGTTCTCTTTATTTATTTGTATATTTAACAGGATTTATTCGCAATAACATACGAGATATCGGTGCAGTTGTACAGACGAAACGAAAAGACCGCGTGAAAATAACGAGACTAATAATTGGATAAACGAGCTGGACGCATTAGTTTCTTATAACCAAAAGTGGACAAGAATGCAGCATACAAAGATTCGTCAAACATGTATTAATTAGCTGCCTCGAATACACCATAAGAAAATAATACAAACTTTCGAACACCCTAAGACAACAACTACAATCTAAAGATACTAAGCTTCTTAAAAGATATCAGGGTGCACCATTAAATAGAATCAAGTACAAAATCTACTGTAAACTCCATCCTAAACTAGTCACTAATAATATCTTTAAAAGTGCACGTGACCTAAAACGTTCGATTAATAAGAAGTATGAAGAAATTAGATAATCTTTTGTTTTACCTAAAAAAGATTGATCTATATAACAGTACATACAAAAACGCAACCACAATCGCATATAAATCGTCCATTCTACAAGGGCTATCCAAAATAGACTATAGGAACACCTACCTTCACTTTTTTTCTTTCCCTTTCTGCTTCACCCTTTTCTAATCTGTTTTTTTATTTCTATTATCTTCGTTCGTTCCCGTTTCAATTTTTATTCTTTTCACCTCTATTTTACTAACAAACGTTTGACAGATATTCTCATTCAACATCCTAAAGGTACTTTTGGATAACACTTTATATACCAACGCGACTATAATTAACAAAAGCACGAAGAAAGAACTAAATAAAAGAAAGAAGTTGCACTTGAAACGAAAATAGCAGGCGTCGCTATAATCCTGTTAATAGAATGCAAAGGGTTAACTGTGGTACGTTTAATAATCAACGAAGACTACGAAAAGCGCGCGTATTGCAATTAGCGACGAAGGAACGGATGCACGTTGGATATATTCAATCTAGTTTCACTTAGACGATATTTATTGCGAGGCTCGTTATCTAACTCGCACATGCTCCGGCGAAACAAATTTGTATGTAAATAGGAGAAGCAGCCGGCTCGATAAATCGTTACATTGTCTATACGTTACACGATACAACATGCATTATTTACACGGGCAAATATAACTCCCCTCAGAACCTGTACGAATATTTTTCGACCAAATAAATCGTCGTGACGGCTTTTATACTCGAGTTATACGAATCCTGTTTGTTGATAAACGAACCTCCGCCCTTCTAGCTGTGTCACTGAAAGCTCATGCGTTTTTTTCCCCGCCACTCTATTCTCTTCCTGCGAATATCTGCGAAATTTATATCCGTTCGTTTTGACAATTTCGCCAAGGATCACTTCTGCTTGTTCGCAAGCTACGCCTTTGTTCGGGGAATGTCCGTTCGCGGAAACACGCGCGAAATTGTTCTTCCCGGGAAAATTTCAACATGGTCACGTTGTAGCGTGCACAAGTATCAACGATTAAGCGAATCGTTCCGTATAATTACCTTGTCATGAAATCAGAGATCGAAGGAGGTACCATAAAATTCGAAGAAATTCCCGTCCCCTTGATTTAAAACTACGTGTAACTATATCTATGTCTATCTATATCTATCTATATATATAATAATAATAATCTATAACTATAAAACGTCTTGCGCACCCTTAACTTCTAAAAATGATAAACATTCGTCCTCCCACTTTCTCTCACTTTATGATCACGAAAAGCTTGTTGCAGACTTTAAAAAATCAGCTCCGGTTACATGGACAGGAAACTGGTGGTGGTCGCAAAATGCAAAGGGTTAAGATCCTATCCTAAAAGTATCCCTATCCATCCCAGTATAAAAATCTTACACCTTACACGATCCTTATACGTTTCCCCTTATTAATCCTTATTGAGATTGTATTTTGAATTTGTAATTTTCTGCTGCGATTTTCACCGCTTGGCGTAGGCTCAGGTCTGGCCATAAACGCCATGGGTCCGCTGACCGTTCGGCGACACTATATATACCAACTGTTTTTCGCCTTTTTTAGACAGTCTTGCGACAACCCTGTGTGTGTAACGGTTCTCACCGAAGGGTTTCACCTCCGTATTTTGTAACTCATTTTTTGATTAATAAACGTTTCTTTTCTGCAAACGATTGAGTCGATCTAATTTAAAGATCCTCAATAATCCTCCCTCCGTTTCATTATCATTCGCAACTCCGCGGAATTCGTCCGAGCGCAACGAACCACCCTTGAAAACATCTGGCGAACCTATCTTGAAACGTGTTCCTTCCCAATTGCACGCTTATCCGAGCAATGCATCCGAAACAAAGTGTATTCATCGAGGAACTCGAATAAAGCGTTAGAAGACCACGAAGGAGGAGGCAATAGAGTTTCCGGAGCGGATGGAAGGCTCTCGAAAAATACAGGGCGTTTGAAAAGCCGCCTCGACACGATCTCTCCCTCTCTCTCTCTCTTTCACTCGAATCGGTGTGCGAGTCGCGGCGATAGCTGTGCGCGCAATCTGGATCAAGGCCCGTGTCGATGCTTACCTACTAGGAATTCCGATATTGCAACTCAGCGTTTCGCGCGCGCTCACCCTGTTCACCCAGCGCCCTTCCCTCCCCCCCACCTCGGCCGGTGTCGCGTTGGGTGCGGACGTACACGTGCACGTGCAAACCGGCCAGGTGCATGTGTCCCCGATGCGTGTGCAGTGTGCACTGCTGGCGAAAGCGACTCCAAGTGAACACACGAAGGAAACACACGAGCCAGGCGAAGTTTGATGGACAACCGATTCCAACGCGATCGAAGGGGGCGTGACGCGGGGATCGTGGCATTTACATGAAAGGTATCGCGTTCGATTAACGGATTCTGGGTTAAAAATTGAATTATTCATGCTGTGGGGTAGCTGCGTTCAACCGGTGTGCTTCAAGTCTTGGATTTACCGAGACTACGAACGATTTCGGTTACAGATATTTCGGTCCGGGTATACAGGCGAAGGGGCGGTTGGAAATCGAATGGGTGGTGTTAGCGAAACAAGGATTCGATTACCCTGTACCCGTCCACTGTTCCCAGTAATTAAAGTTTTAAATTAATCGGCGAGTTACGCGGCTGAATTTAAGTCTCGTTCCCGGCGGAACAACACGGAAACCAATCGGTCACCTGTCTCACCTTTCCTCGTTTTCAGAGAGGTGCGCGTTCTAAACGAAAGCCGATCGATTCTTTTCTAAAAAGACAAGTTCGCTGAAACGGGAACAGTCTCGCCGTCTCGCGAGCATTTTTCGAGCGAATAAAGGAGGCCGTGTTCTTTCGTAATTTGTCTTCAAGGGTGGAAAACGGGAGGCGTTGGAAGCGACCCTGGGGAGCGTCCTCGAAAACAACGAAGGCGTTTTCTCGTCGCCAGCCTCTCGATACGTGTCGCGACCCTTCGACGTAAAGCGTAGGAACCTTGGAAGCTTCTCTATTATCTTGGCAGCTGTCTCTAGCCGAGGCTCGCGTGTCGTTGTCCTTGAATAGCTTGCCCATCCAGCTTGAAATAAAGTTCTTAATTCGATGTAGACGTCGAAAGGGGGCGCGTAAATTTCGCGGGGGAACGGCCGCGGAAGCCGAGTGACGCGATTGCTCTCGCAATTACGGACACTTCGTTGGAACGGAGTTTGAACGGGGATTGCAATCTCGCCGGATGAATTATCTCGTTGGCGAGCCCGCGTTCTTCGGAGCCACAAATGCCAGGCAAGCGACGACGCATTGTCTCGAGCACTCGCGGAGAATGAAGTGGTTTTCCATGGAACTGCGAGTGGCTGTTTATCGCGTGGCCGTTTCTCCGTCGCGTGGATACTCGCCGAGAAGTAAGAGGAATTTTTCCGCGACTATGCTTAAAGCTTTCCATGCTCTTAGGCCATTTCTTCAGTCTCTTTACAATACACCGTTTCTTAATCTTTTCCAACCTCTCTCGTCGGCGCTCAGACATGAACGGGTTAAGATATTCCGCAATTACGTACGAATCGCGTTCGTCATATGTACGCGTAATAATCGGAATTGAGAACCTTGCAGCAAGAGGGGTGCAAGCCCATTTTCGATAGCTTTTTTAGTTACGACCCGTAGGAACTTTGTGAAATCGCGATGATTAGGAAGCAAATTTTACCAACAACCGTGCTGTTGTGATCCGGGTGAGAAACGTGGAGTCCGATTTGTTCAGTCACAAATATATTTTGGGGCGTTTTAAACTGTACAACTGCGGACACGACGAACGACGCGGAAACACACAATTACGGACAGACCGCTACCGCAATAGGATCGAAAGAAAAAGCGCTTACTCTAAGGGTACTAGTCCTTATATATCTATTAGGGTTTTCGATGAGGAGGGGATGTCTGTGACCCTTAGTACCTGGTGACTAACTAGTCTTGGATGAGACGGTTGCATACTTTCCCTAGGATGCGAAAAACAAGGCTGACTCAGTTATTTTGGACACAGCGGTTCTGATATTACTTATCTGCGTTGAGTCATTAGGTTGGTCATCCAACAGTGCATACGAGTTCCTTATAAACGATAACGAAACGTACTGACAATTAAGATGTTAATCGAATATCCGTTATTAATAAAAGAAACGTTGGCTCTATTTCGTGGTGTAGAAACGATTCTGAAAGACGAGTTAAATAGTTAAATATCTTGGTGAAGCTAAGTTCAAGAGTATTACTTTTGTACGATTCATCATTCTCCGTGCGATGCGATGATTAGTTGACGTTGCCGACAAAATTAGGGGAAAAATACGGGTTACTTTTCGTCCTTATATAAGATTTTGACTCAAAAGTTTGCGAATTCGAAAGGGATGGGTTCGACGCAGTGCGCTCTGCTCCCGGTTTGATCA
The DNA here is from genome assembly GCA_028830335.1 of Eucera pruinosa. Taxonomy (NCBI): domain Eukaryota; kingdom Metazoa; phylum Arthropoda; class Insecta; order Hymenoptera; family Apidae; genus Eucera; species Eucera pruinosa. The sequence goes on from JAMYCR010000005.1 coordinate 15,919,646, forward strand.
GATTACAGTGATAAATAGTAACAAAAATTCACAGATTGATAACTGTCGAGTAACATTTTTTTAATAAGAAGATAGTGTTCTGAGTGAAACTGAGACCACAGTGCGCTGCGTCGAAGGAATAAGTATCTATCGACCCAAAACGTTTTTATACTTTTGAAATAGTGGAACTGTATGATACGGTGAAAGGTTGCTGAAAAATCTCGGCGATACATAGTCTAACAAAGTTTCGTTTCTATGCGTCCATAAAATACGACAGAACTTTTCGGCCATACCTGATAGTTTCATCTAATTTACACGAAATTGGTAACAAAGGACTTGCAGCCCCTTTTGTTGCCAAGGTTTAGGATTTACCACAATCTGTCAAAATTTACTACAGTCAGTTTCGAACTTTAGACTGACGCGTCGATGTTTGTGAATATTCGTAAGGTTACTTCGATAATATTCAGATATCTAGCGAAACGATCAGCCGGTCGTTTCGCAGGCCCGAGACTTTTCCCGTGACATTTATTGCTATTTCCTTCGCGTCGGTTCAGGACGCTGGTATTCAACGACTGTCAAGAAAATAAGATATCGTTAAGGCGGTTGGAACGCTCGAATCGTTGGCTGTAAGTGCCAGTGAAAGGTGTTACATATTACGAATAATTTCCTCCGCTCGGAAAGAACACGCAACACGCGTTTCGCAGTCGAACGCATGCAGCAAATTGATTTTATCTAACTCTAAAATGCCATCCGAGACTCTATAATGGACTCGTTCATTAATTCCTATCGCGTGAACGAAAAAAAAAAGAAAAATCCTGCCAACACGCTTAATGAACACGCGCGTCGAAGAATTAATACGGATGAAAAATATTCCTGTACCGTTGTTCCGCGATTACGGAAGACTCCTTGTAAATTCAAACGAATTCCACTCAGCTACGTCGAATTGGAACTTTACAAAAGCTTCTTCGATAAGCTTCGACAAGGTGGAAAATAATCTCTTCGGATTTTCACTACAGCTGTCCACTCGACTACGTTTATTTCTTCTCGTTCGATTCTTCTCGTAACGTACTAGTCGCGCGGAGAAAATACTTGCGAATAACACAGTTCGGGAAAGTCCTCGGATATTACCCGATTATCGGGAGCAGCTAGAACTCGGGGAAGAGAGATGTCATCGAGTGGGACAACGGCGGAAAGACTGACGAAGTTTCAGATCCACGGGGAAACTACTTAACCGAACGATAAAATCTAAGTAGCCCCCGTTCCGCGTAATTTTCGCGAGACTTTAATGCGGGCGCCGTGCCTCTCTCCTCGATAAAGATGTTTCGCTGGCTACGATCATAATCGCTGCCTATTTACGCGAATTAATTGATTCGATACTCCTGCCGCATTCTACGATGAAAGAATTTTTTTCGATTTTCAATTCTTCGATGAGGTTAAGCAACCTTTAATGGATTCGGTGTTGTTCTTATGAAATAGAATATACTTCTTTATCAGTAGACTGAGAATTCTTATATAGATTGGTATCTTTACTAGTAGAAAACTTTATACTTTGATCAACGAAATGGATCCTAAATAAAAATCGGTTTTCATCCCCCGAATATAATGATGTATCCTTTACTTCGAATATTTTATATAATTTTGCATATTACGTGCATGCTACGCTTTTTAGCGTAGATAGATTTCCAATAAATGCATAACAATACGTGGTTTATTTATAAAAAACGTGACATTTTATACGAATAATACTTAATACCGTATTGCTGAAGAATATTCAATCTGTTAATAGGATATTAAGCAACTCGATCCTCGTAAATCACAATGGGATATTAACATTTAATTTTGACTTGTAGTAATTCAAGTAATTCGATGTTCGACTAGCCCGACCGCTTCGGGACAAGACCTATGTGTTCGCGTATTTTCTAACAATTCTTAACCCTCTATAACACTATGTAGCTTATAAGTTACGCGTCCGCAAAGCTACTCTCTTTAAAGGTACTTTACTTTCTAGTTATTATATAGTTATACTCTATTGGTACATTATTAAACCACCAGCAAATGATTCACTTCTAATAAATTACTACATCCTAGTTTGCAAATAATAAACAAAGGAACGATTCCCCTCGAATTAAATAAAACTCGGATTACAAAGGGTTAAAGGTGAGTTTCGAAGGAAAGATCCATTTACCACGTTACTTTCGACAAATTTTGATCGCTTGTCCCCGATATTATCACGCGTAACATCGATAACCAAAGTTTGATTATAATACACGGATTATTTTCAACTAATTTTGCGCATAGTGTTTTCGGACCGGTTGATTACGTCAACAATAACAGCGCGATAACATTATCCGCGATTGAAGTATCTTCCACTGTATCCACGGTTTCAACGCGAATAATTTCAAGTAATTGAATCGCTCATAGACTCATCGCCACCCCCCATAAAACAGATCCCATTTGCGTTCGCCAGTAATATGGGAAGATCGTTGCACGGAATAGCGGCTTCCTCTCTGAACGACCACACCTTCGTAGAGCTTCTCGGCATATTATAATTCCCCGTAGCCGGTCGCAGAGTTATAAATCTTTAATACTATTAGCACCATGGCGATTCACCTTCTTTCCGGACTTCATTAAGGCTTATTTATGCGGGACACAGCGGGGAATATTCAGCGGAAAGAGATCCACAGGCTTAGGGGTAATTTTCCATTCCCATCCCCCTTCTCCTCCACCTCTTCGAAGATTTCACGCCGTCGAAAAGAGAATGACGCGCGGCTTCGTCGTTTCGACGCTGACGCTATCGATCCGCGAAGCTAATGCAGCTGACGGATTCGCTGTTCGCGGAGTAATTAAAGTCGCGGAAGTGGTTGTCGGAAATTCGCCAACTTATATTTGCGGAACGTGCTTCGCGAACGTTGCGGAGGTCGGAAGGAGCGCGTTCACCCTTTCGTTTTACGTGACACCGTTTCACGACGATGTGACGCGACGACGACGACGACGACGACGCTCTTACTCGATGTCGCGTGTTACGCTTTGCGACTGAACGGCTTGAAGTAACGTCAGAACTACGAGGCCAGTTTTCAAACTGGATTTCGTCCGAAAACATACATTCTACGCGCGCGCGCGCGTGCCTGTGTGTGTGTGTGTTAAGCAGATTATTTTAATAATTTTAGAAATTATGAGAGAGGAAGGAATTAATCCGTTAAAGCTCCACTGTGATGCTTTGCACAATTGGTCGATATTATTATTAATAATTTATGTTTCTGGTGCATCTTCTTCCTAATTAGTTTTGTTTTGGTGATGATATTAAAAAATTAAAATCGAAAGAAACGTGATACAACGTTCGTCAAATTATGAATTTATGGTGTGAAATTTTTGATCGGTAAATAGAAGAAAATAATATGACTGTTAAAGGGTTAAAGACAGGGCTTGAAGGAAACTGTAAACTTTTTACTCGTAAATTACTTCTTTCCTGTTTTAAGTTAACTTTTGACGATAATACTTTAATTTTGTTACCAAAGTCCAATTTTAACAGGTATTTTGTATTCAATTGATACAAGTTTTGAAGGAACACTTGTTTTTTAGAAGTTACTTTCAAGTATAATATAAAAGTTTATACTGTTTTTCTCTTGCTTTCTGTTACTTTTATTCGGAATAAATATAGATAAATTTAGTGGGAAAAAAACTGTAACTCTTTCAAAGCAAAGCAAGTGTTAATACGTCCAACTAGAACTTTTTCCTGCTTTCGAAAATGTTTCCCGTGGATTTAGAACTGTTTTCATTGAAAGCTATATTAGTTATAAAAGTTATACCAAAATTAATTGAAAATTTTATAAGTTTCATTCGAGCCCCGTTTAAAGTAGTCTCCATGGCGGAAAGCGAAAGAGCGCTTTGTTAATTAATAGTAATGCCAAATGTTTGACAAAACAATCAAAGCGCCCGGCTTCGGTTTACAGAGTGGAATCTTAATTTTTGCGGCGCAAATATTCATAATGCTGACGCGGCTCCGTGCGTATATTGCTGAAATAATTGGGCTGCTCGCGCTTCCCTTGCGTTGAAAAGCGCCACGAGTAGAGGAGAAAAAAGCGGGAGGAAAGTGTGCTTCGAAAGTAGTCTTCTCGCAACGGTATTTACAGAGAAGAGTATTACTTCCTCTTGAAAAGCAACTGGCGGTAATTAAAGTTTCGAACGGGACGGCTAATTAAAATTTCCATTACACTCGATGAATCCGGCCTCATTACGAGCCGGACCTTAATAGCTTGGTCACACTTCCTAATCGATTCAAGTACCGGGCCATTCGGGTCCTTTAGAATTCTATTGCATCACCAAATTTCTAATTTGCTCGAAACATTGTCCGCGTCGAAACTTTAGCGTTGAAACTTTTCACTTGAAAATTTATCAACGGTGTAGAGGCACCCTGTATTTCATACGGTTTTACCGAGCTTGAAAATATTATAAAATCACGACAATCACGGTTACATCAAAGCAAATACTTGTTGCACGATACGTATTAGGTGCGCCAATAAACAGTCCACTATTTTTGTATGGATGGTGAATTCATTTTATGTAGATATTAATATATATAATAGAATATATAATAGAACAACAACAAATAGATATATTTAAAACGGAATAGCTTTTTCATTTTGTTAAAAAGAAGTATTGAATTTAACAAAGAAGATGGAATATTTACCCCACTACTGTTAATTAATTAATTTTCTTTGAAGCAATAATGCATATGGCAAAAATCCCAGCAATTGGACATAGTAAGATTTTCATTTTGTTGAAGAGAAATTCAGAATTTAACGAAGAAAATAGATTACTTATTCCACTATCCTTAAACGAGTTGCTGTATGTATTTTGTCAAGAATTTAACTTTCTTTCAAACAAGAACATGCAGCTCGTTCAGAAAATGCTACGAAGCGTTGTGTAACAACAAGTATGTTTATGAAAGACGAAACAGGTTTTTCATTTCGTTAAGAAGAAATACCGAATTTAACAATGAAGATGGATTATTCAGTGGCACGTCTAACGAAATTCTTCTTCGTACGATTGTAAAGCTTACGTTTCCTTCCCCTTGTATAATTTTTCATTCCCCGCACGTAATATAAGCACGCCATTAAACTTTTCTCTTTCATAAAAACTTCCATATTTCGTTAGAAATATTCCATCGCAAAATGTTTACGGTAAAGGATTTTCGCTTCTGAAGAAATTTGTTTACCAGGAATGTTGCTCGATGAAAAAGCCGTGGAAATCCGCTCGAAAGCCTCGTGTACACGGACGAATAATGAATGGCCACGTCGAGGATTCAGGGAGCTTTGGCTGAAGTATCGAATGACTATCGGCAAAAATCAAGCCAGACTTTCAACCGGGTTTCGCAAGCTGAATCGCGATGAGTTTTTCACACTGGCTATGGCTACGAATGAGGTCTTCCTTCGGCGTATACGAGACAGCGTTCCCCTGTTCCTCGTCTCGTGTTCTTCAATAAGATTCTCCGCCCCATCGAAGGGGAGTGGAATAGAATTTCCGTGGCCAGCACGAGAATGATAATGCATCGTAAGATTGATGTCGCCTCTGGCAAAAGAAACTGTCTACTTGACATCGTGCGTCAGCGTCGAGTTGATTATCGTAGCCGAACAAGACGGAAATCCTATTTATTTGCGGTACCTTTTCATGGAACTGCCACCATCTTCTTACGCGAAGACGACGACGATCAACATTTACTTATCGTGCAGTTTTATCGCGACGACAAAGCCTCGTGATTAATTGTATGTATGGTAGTAATTGCAGCGGTGGGTACTAGCTTAGTTTAATCAAGTGTCCTGTCCGCGCCACTGCCCCGAATGTTAGCAGTGGTCGGAGAGTTAAACATTGATCGTACCTAAACACAACTTAGCTTCGTTGATCATACGGAAACCTGTGCTATGTACACCCTACAGATACTTCCAGTCAAGCGATCATACTGTCCCGAGAGCGACTACCTCGACCACAGGAGAATCAAGTAATTGGATATGGTTAATTATCCGAAATTTATTCTAGCAGAGAATTACTCGAATCTCGCCACGCTTTCCAAACAATTTTACGTTTAATTTATTAAGATTCCGTTAAATTTCTCCTGGGTAAAGGTAAGTAATATAGAACTTTGTAACGTTTCGATAATTATATGGTAAATACGTTAGATGCTTATAAACGGTAACAGATTATACCGAGAATTAAATGGCAATCGAATATACATTATTGAAAAAGAAGCGTTTCTCTGTTTCCAACGATGCTCCTCTGATGCTCTTATGCCATTTCTAAAAGTCGTTTCTTGGAAATAGTCAGTATAAATGTTTACTGTAACTATCAGCTCATGGTGCGACGAAAATCATCGACCACCAAGAATATTTTTATCGATTTTTAGAAAAGATATAAGTCCGACGGAGCTAAGTCTGGTAAGTAAATAATGCGGGGAAGTAGAATTGCCATCGGTGTTAAATCTCTTTTTAACGAACGATGCTCAATGTTATCCAATTCACAAAACGAAACGTCACAGCTTCTTTAAATTAAATTTCCCGATAAACTACGGAACAGATCAATATCAACCTTACAGGTCACGCATAAAATACGCGTAACTTCAAGATGCGTAAGTAAAATTTCAACAAATTCGACGAATTTGAAATTGATCGAATTTAACTGAATTTCAAATTGATCGAATTTAACTGAATTTCAAATTGAACTCCACTCAGGGCAACTCTGAAGTCGACGAAACGTCGAGCAAATCTGTTTCGATCATTTGAATGGAACCCCCTACAGGCAACACCTTTATAGATTAATAAAAAATCTTCGTCTATCAGCCATCGTCGAATATTTCGCAAAGCTTCTGCTTCCGCCGTCCGCGTTCGCGGTCTCTTAATCACTAGCCGGCCACTCGTCCGCGGCAAGATTCAAATTACGTCAAAGTTGGCCAGCGGCGGTTCCCCGCGTCGACATTCGAGCAATTACGGCGACCGAAAGTTTCCGTCGCGCGGCCGAGGTGACCATACTGCACGATTACATGCTCCTGTAGAAACGACGACGTTTTCGGATGCAGGGTCGCGCCGCGTCGTCTAAAACTGTGCTCGGAATAACAACGAGGTACGCCTGATGAAGTCGCTGCCCCGGTAACAGGTGAAGATTCGATCGCCTGTAGCCACTTTGCGGGGCTTCGCCCTGTCGCGGGACGAATGCTTTTATGCAGTTCGGTCACGTAGCGAAGAGCCGGCAAGCTCAATTTTTCAGTGTCCTGTTTCATAGGAATTACGTTCTCCATTATGGGACCGTTCACCGGTGCTCTTATAGCGTCAGAGATCACGAAAGCGGCTTAAGCAGTAAGAGGCGCTCGGTTTAAGGGATGAATCGCGCGCTGCAAGAGTACCGCTTGCTGCCCGACTGTTTTGTATGCGTCGTACAACTTCGTATCTCCGTTACCGAAGAAGCTTTAGGCGCGCGACGTAACCACGGATCCAAAACGACTAACGGAGCGATCGATATGAATTGAAAACACGATTATTCGCGCGAACCTATTCGATTAATTTCGACGGAGTTAATAATGAACGTGGTAGAAGTTTACAGTTGTTTCCGGCTAGGCATGTAGGTATTTAATAGTGTCTTAGAATCATAAGCTCTGGATGGATTTCGTATTCGTCGCGGGCTAGATTTCCCAAATTAATTTGTTGATTAAACACGGTCGCTACGATGTACGTTTGCAGGGCTATACGTAGACGTTAACGCACGATGTGGAAGGTAAATTAACTCGCGAGTCGGTTAATTAGTCGGACTGTTAAGTTGAGTTTATCAACGCCTAGTACAGAGGCTAGGCACCAGAGGTTCCTCGATCATAGCGCGGACTCTTATGTATCGGCGAAGCCGAGGGATGAAATGGGAAAGAATTTCGCGTGCGTTAATTAGTCGTAGAAGTAATTAAAACTCGGTTACTTCCAACCCGTCTGTCAAAGATCAGCTTCTGACCTATTCAATAAACGTTCCCCGCGAAACTTTGTTTTTTTTCCACACCCTCTCACCTTTTCCCGTTTTACCTACTTGTCCGCTTTAACGAGGTGTGAAGCTACCGTGAAAAAGCTGCCGCGAGATAAATTTAATTACTCGCTCGAACATCCTTATTCGCGTAACCGTGCGAAATACGCGAGGTAATCGTATAAAATTCGTCCCAATTTCGCAACCAAACAACCAGTTACAATGCATATAAATTATTCCGTACTCCCGCGCCTCAATTAAAGACAGCGCAAATCACGAAACTTTCCAATATTAATATTTAGTTAATATGATACGCGTGTGATTTTTTTCCACCAAGTTGATACAGCGAATATTTTCCCAATATTCTAGAATTTAATTTCAAATGTTCAGTTGCCGGATTGTGTCGCCGGGTTATATTTGTTGTTGTTGCTTTTTTTTTTTAAAGGTGAAACGACGCAACTAATATTTCCATTTTCGAAATATTGGCGTTTAAATATCTCGAATACGATTGAAGGTTTCGCGACAAAAACAATCTTTGTCGAACCTTGGAATCTCGGACACGAGGTCCACAACTTCGTGATTTAATTGCTATATAATTATAGCTATACCAGCTATAGATATAGGATAACATGACGAATATTTTAATAAATAAAATCGGAAAGTATTCAACAAAAATTGAAGATATTAGAATAGTCTTTTACTCTTTCGGAAAAAGGCAAATCCTGATAGAGGTTGCGTTTGCCGTGAACCTCTGAATTGTTACATATCGAATATTAACTCTTAATTAATCGTTAAAAATCGGATATCGTCTGATAAATATTAGGTTGTTCGGAAAGTTCGTAGAAATATTTTAGAATAATCCAAAGGTAACATGTGCACCTTAGCACTTTAGTGAATAATTTTGCGCGTATTATTTATCGTTTGACAATTGTATGACTATCAGAAAGTTTCATAATCCTCTTTTACAAAAAGTTTGCACACTTTTTGTGGCAACACACACGTTGTAGACTTCTAATTTATTAAATTTCTGGTCATTAATAAAGTTTTGCAAACATTGCAATAAATCATAATAGTAGAATATTGAAACTCATTATTTGAACAATTGGTTGTTTAGTGTTATCCAATGAAAAATGGTAGCCTTTGCTATTAACTATGTATCATCAATTAATTATTATTTATATTATTAAGTAGCCCAAATAGGAACCATATTAGTTAAATTTCCGAATACTATTATTTAACTGAAGCACGTAAGAAACAATCCCTTTCAAATTCGCTAATCTCACAACGGAAGTGAACATTATCAAAGGCGTTACGAATTTTCCGAACAACGTAATACTTGCATACGTAAATCCTATGTTTTAAAGCTCAATTCACACGTTCGCCAAATTAATTTAATAAACATATTACAATTACGAGTTAACTCGTAAAAATCTCTAACTAGGCAGCGAACGTATTAATGCATACACTTCGAGTGTTCGAAAGTGTGACATAAAGGGTTATCCAAAATAGACTATAGGAACATCTACCTTCACTTTTTTTCTTACCCTTTCTGCTTTACCCTTTTCTAATCTGTTTTTCTTTTTTATTTCTATTATCTTCGTTCGTTCTCGTTTTCAATTTTTATTTCTTTCACCTCTACTTTACTAACAAACGTGGCATTTGACAGATATTCTCATTAAACATCCTAAAGGTACTTTTGGATAAGCCTATATGTATATGGTTTTGCCTCGGAACCGCGAGAATGTTGAAAAATGTGATCGATTCGACTCACCGATTCTGATGACCGGCGGCAGCGACATGGCAGTGGTAACCAGGATGACAATAATGGCGAACAACAGTGCCATTGTGGCCGACGTGAACTCAGCTCGCACCTGACTATGACATCGTTCTTGCGTACTCCGTCTCAGTGCAGAATGCGATACGCGTAGTAGACAAAAGAAACATATATAAATACACGGAACTACGGCCGTTCACGGACACTTCAACACGCAACCGCACATCGTCGGGGCTCCGTCGCGCACGTCAATATGAATCCTCAGAGAAGCTTCATTGTCCGCACCTGCAACATCAAATATAAATCAACCCTCTGAAACAGCAGAATTTCATCTTTTCAATTATTTTAACCGTTTAGGGTAGATGCCCATATAACCTAACACTTGAATTCGTTTAACACTAGGTTTACGGAACGCGTCACGTTGACGCATTTCAGATTTCACGCCTAAAATTATAGAGACCATAAATATTATTTTTCAGTACTTTACGTTAACTTTAATTGTACAGTGGTACGAATATGTCTTCTAATTGATTCTCTTCATCCACACGATTCTAATTTCGAATATTTATATGCAGTATACGTATTTTTCCGGAAGCCTGTCGAATTATACACGTAACGTACGTCAACCTAGTGTTAATAAGAAAGTAATGTACGAAGAATCGTAGATAAACAAATTTTGATACTAAATTTGGACGTGGGTTTACGTAACAACACATAGACATTGTATATTCGTTTATACTTAATATTTAAAACGAAATATTAGCAGGTACATGTGCTGTTGGATGTTGAAACGTGACCAATGTAATTAGAAAGTACGGAACGTGTCATAATTCTGTAAAGCTGATACGTTTACTATACATCGTGTACCTGTTACACAAACTGATGTGCTAATATATGCAAAAATTATTTCTATTTACGTGGGAACTTTTCAAGTGACGGTAATAGGGATATTGAACTTTGTTGTACATCTTCAATTACGTAGTAATTAATTCATTACATTCAACATATAAAAAAATGGTCATAAATAAAAGAGATGTTAAATAATATTGTGCTCCGAACTGGAACGATTTTTAAGTTAAATGCGTCGTGAAATAGTTAAATAAAGTTTCGCGATGAACGTAAACCGGCAGTACAAGGTACATCTACCCTATATACAAACTTATAACTCTCTTATATTATAATTTTACTTGAAACTGTACACCTGAGCCTAAACCTAAACCTTAACACTCTTTTATTTCAATATTTCTTTCAGTGTTCCGCATTCAAAATGACGATTTTATCAGTCCTTCCTCTACACCGAAATAAATTAACAAAGGTATTATTCAATAGATTCTCCGTCTTTCTCTTAACAACGCTAAGCTTCATTTCATTAAATCAATAATAAATGACTCGGACCCATAAAAATATTTTTAGATCGCAGAGTACCGTGGCTAGAGGGTTAACCGATACATCAGTAAACACGTAAAATCGAATATAAATCGAGAGGCAAGCAAATTTCATATCTGCGTAGCGGAGATTTCCAATTTCACGATATTAAAAAAGTCAGACTTATGTAAATGACGCGAATTTCGGTGAAACGCTGGAGCACAGGGCGAATTCTCATTAAGCATCGATCGTGAAAAAAAAAAAAAAATGTCGGGTAATCTCTTGGTTGGAATGGTGGCCGCGTATGTACATACATACGAAACCCCCCATTATGCAACGAGACCGATTACACTCGAACTCATAGAATCGTGCTAGACCGAACGAAGGGAATATCATCGGATATGCTCTATAATTTCGCGGATATCGTGAGTGGACTTTGCGTCCATCCACTGTCCGTGTACAAGTTGTCGGTGAGATCTAATGGACGCCATCAGTTTAATGGAAAGCCTTCGGCTACGTGTGGCTGCGCCCATAAATCGCGACGTATATCTTCGCGTATCTAGCAGTCGAATTCACGAAAAACGGGGCGCGACTGTTTGGAAAGCGTTCCAAGCTTCCCGATGATACAAAACGCACTCGAAAGAGGGATATCGCTGTCGGAGGATTCGCTTCGATTGAAAAAGGTCGATCTTGCTTTATTGGGCTCTTACGATACAAACGGCCAAGCAACTTCTCGAGGTAATTGAATTTTGCAGAAATTTCTTTCTCTTTCTTGGGTCAGGGACGTTCTCATGATTCAGCGGATACGTATTAGCGAGAGAAGGATTATCTAATTCGATTTCGGATCCAGATTACCAGGGACCGTTATCGAACTCGGTATTGAACTTTGGATAATTGAATCCTGCACATTTGAGATTCTACAATCTTCGGAATTTTCTATTAACGGCAATGGGCAACGCTTTCTAATAGCAATAGATACTTAATCGACAAACATAAGCGAAAGATTTTGAACGATTCAGCTTTGGCGATCCTTAGGGATTTAATCCTTCGTTGGATTTTCAACAATTTTAATTCCTTTTTCTAATTTCATCGTCAATTTGGCAAATGAAATTAATTTGCTTCGTAGCGTTTAGAAAGTTGATTGTATGATAAAAGATTTTATAAAAGTTTCGAATTATTACGTCTGAACTCACTAAGGTATGCTTACAATTAGTTTGTCCCATCCGATAAGAAGTTGAGAACAATGGATGCTACTTTGTATTTAAAACAGTCCAACAAACTTATATTAAAAAAGTTCGTGAATAATTGAACCTTGAAGATCCTCAAAACTCTCGAATGTTTTTAGAATTCCCTATCTTAGGATAACGGGTAAATAATTCAATAATACAAAATTGAATAGACACACCTGAATGCTTTTGGGTAATCGAATTTTGAAGATCTTCAGGATTCTAACCTCTTAATGATTTCTATCTAAATATACATTTTGGATACTTTATATGTTTTTGCATGTTACGTGTTGCCTCCATATTTTCAAACATTTTACATTTCCTACGAATGCATAAAAATCTATAGTATAATCATAACTTTATAATAAAATTGCAACACCACAACAAGATCGTAAAGATCTTTGATTGCAAGAAACGTATCTATTTCCAAATTTACCATTATATCACAAAATTTGAAGATTTATTTCAACAGCACTGTAACATTTTATTATCTTTTACACTTCGCCGTAACTGTATTTCTGATTATAAATGCGTGTATTTCTAATTATACCAATTTCGTGGCGGCAACGATTACTAAAGTCGTGGCTTCATTGAAGCAACATTAACCCCTTGCCATACGAATTTTTGAAAGAATACTTACAGTTTATTACTTTAACAGTGCGACGAATGTAAAATGCTAATTTATGCTTACGATACTCAGACTTGCAAACTGAAATTACAAATAGAATTAAAATTGAAATTTACCAAAAAATACAATGTATCTTTATCGCTATGAAACTATAATATCTAACCAAACTATCATATTTACCACGAGTGTAACTCGTTATTGTAGAGCAAAGAGTTAAACAACCTGTAGTATGCCACGCGACTCTCGTTGTCAGTGCCAACTGTTTCGAATTGAATCTTATTAAAATGCGTAGTATTTCGTAAAGAAAAGAAATTTACCGAATTCTTCTTGCATTCGCTGCGTATCGCTACGTGGCGCTCTATTTGAAAGACTCCATGTTACATGACACGTGTTGGCCAAGCGTTGTCTCATCGTAATTGTGCCTTAATATCGCGCCGCGGTAAAAAGGATAGCAAGTAAATAGCAGCGTAAAAGTCGCACGAAGAGTACCTATGTATTTACGCGATGTTCATTCGAATGCGGGTCAAGTGAAACGTTAACGCGATTACGCATTCAATTTGCAGTGGTGCGACGGTAACAGGCACAGTTATCGATGAAAATGGAGTACTAACGCGAGAATCTAACCTGTACGCGTCAATTAACATTTATAATTGCCACCGGTTCGATGTAAAACAAGCGCGCTGTATAATTTGTCTAACGACCTGCATGCTGGCCTCGTTGAAAGTGTTTAATGGTCATAGGAAAGTACTCCCGTTCTAACGTAATTGAAAACGTTTCGCTGCCATTATTAAGGTTAACTATTATTATATTGCCGGCGAAGCTAATGGCGGAATTTATCGTGTGTTTAATCGTACGATACTTTTACCGCGTTCGGTTATTTATAGTGAACTGTGATCTCAGAACGGTACTCAATTATGGTAACAATAACAGTTACTCACACGATGCAAGCATGCCGTCGCGTCGCTGGAACAGTTAAGACACAGACACACGCGAGTTTGAAATAATAGCACGCAATGCTTAGTGAACGACTGCTCGAAGAAGACTGTCCCTTTTCGGTTTAGTGGAATCGGAGCTACGTGACCATGAACTCGTCAATCACCTCGCGACATTGCACGATCGTGTGTATATATTTATGGACCGTCGTTGCCTCGAATTCGGAGCCTCGCAGCGAAAACGCTTTAAGGTATTTACCGATGATCCGCATACAGTTGTTCGAAAAAATATTCGATCATTCGCACGTATTTAACCATTTGCACTCGAAGCTTTCTTTTCGTATTACCAGCGACTCGAAGCAATTAGATAAACAAAACTTTACCGAATAGTTTTAATTTGCAATTTGTTAAAAGAATAAGTGAAGTTATTACGATTTGTTTTTGCCCTTATGTTACGAACTGAATGTTATTTGCATTGCCTCGAGTGCAAAGAGTTAAACTACTCTTAACACTCAAATTTTTCTTCAATTTATACACCGAAATGGTTGAATTTAAAGCTGCCAGATTTCTAAGCTAACATTGCGGGACATTTTATATGTCTTATGAAATAAATTGGGGAGAAAGCGGTGTAACCACTTTCAACCCTTACACTATAATAACGTGTCACTATGGTTCTACAAATTATGGCGTAGATTGAATCAAAATGAATACCATTAACTCTTTGATCCACAAGACTTTCTTTTATTTTAATGTTTGTAAGTGGGGTTAAAAAGTTCCATTATGCTAATTGAGTACAAAAAAAGGTGGGACATTTTTCATACCGCTATGCTACGAAGGGTTAACAGTGAAATTTAATTCTAACTGCAATTTTAGCTTTGTATTATAATATTGGGAATTATTAAATAAAAATTGCCCGTGATATTCAAACGATTTGTACGTAACACGTGAAAGCAGTGATTAGGTAACGCTAGCAAAAGTAGGTAATAAAATAATGGTAGCACATGGGGTGAAATTAAACATCCAATATTTTTTTTATATTATTGCAAATACAGTGGAATCCGGTTAGTATAATCACGGATAATGTTATCACTCGGCTATTGTTATAATCAGTCGACCACAAAACACTCTATACAAAATTCGTTAAAAACAATCCGTTACGTTCAAATGTGATAATTAGACTGCGAATGTTTATGCAAATTCGTATCTCTTCAAGTAAAACTGAAAGAGTGGACTATAACAAAGATCCGCTTAATCTTCTAAATGTTGTAACTTTTACTGTACTTTAAATACTTTGTTTATATTCATGTATCATATGGAATCTGATCATTTTACAAATTCATATTTGCCGCAAGTGCATAAAGATCCGCAGTCTAGTCATAATTCTGTTTGAAATAAAATCAGTTCAATAATGAACATTTCTTATCCTCCGCGTAATATTATCAACCGACTATTCCTATAAAAAATTACAATTCCCCATTAACAGATTCCACTGTATTAAAGAAAACTTGTCCATAATATTCAACCAATTTGAACGTAACATGCTCTGGAAGGCAGTGATTAGCTAACGCTAGCAAACTTACGAAATAAAATAATCGTAGACGCAAGGGTTTAAATGAAACATCCATTGCAAATACGAAAGATAATCCGCCGTATAAGGACACCTTAGAATTCAACCAACAAACCGTAGCAGGCCTGCGCGCGGAAAACCCATTGAAATGCACCATGCGAGGGGCTGTTTCTCAGTAAAAATCTCGCGGATCGATTACTGGTGACCAGGGTTGATCGATAGGAACGTACCAGGCTTATAAAGGGTGCTCTGTAACAGCGTACGAGTTCGGTGTCGATGCCACATGCAGCTCACGCTTCCGCTATTAGAGTTAACGTAAACGGATTTAAGCTAACCCAATTTAGCGAGGGGTAACTTTACCCCCCCCCCCCAGTCTTGTTTGTTTGCCGTTTCTCCTCGGCCGGTCTTAAGCGCGCCGCTTGATTACGTACGTGTGTGTCCGTGCTGCCCGAATCGTCCTTGTTTTCCACTCCTACCAAAAGTACCCTTCCCTGCGATTCAATTGTTTCTATTCACGAAGTTTTTACTGCCCACCACAAAACATCGCAAGCTTT
Source organism: Eucera pruinosa (assembly GCA_028830335.1). Taxonomy (NCBI): domain Eukaryota; kingdom Metazoa; phylum Arthropoda; class Insecta; order Hymenoptera; family Apidae; genus Eucera; species Eucera pruinosa. Next base: position 15,935,660 of record JAMYCR010000005.1, read on the forward strand.
ACGACCCTCTGAATTTCATCCATTCGCTCATGAATGGAACGGAACTCGAGTTTCTTTGATTCGTGCGATCTCTCTCTCTCTCTCTCTCTCTCTTTCTCCCGTGGAATTTCTTCGTATCGGCGATGAAATAGCCGGAAGCAGAGGATTACGCTTTGTCGACCATGGGAGTTATACTACGTGTTGCGTTACGGCGATATGAAATCGTTTATTTATTATCAGATAGACTGCGGATATTTATGCAAATGTACACTTTTATTAATCCTTTATGCGTTTATTAAAATTATGAAAGGTGATAAAGAGACGCCTGCTTTTTTTACGAAGCAAATTGTTTCTATGGTATATGAAGCGATAATGTAACTTTCATTTATTTCCTTGCTTTTCTTTTTTCACTCGTATAAAGCGTGGATTAAACATTTCAGTCACATTTCGTTTTTTTTTTGTACGACGCACAGACGAAGTACTTAAAGGCTTAACAAGGCCGAAAAGGAACCTAAAGGGAGACTTGTTTCATCCTCAAAATACAATCACCTGTACCTTAATTTAAATATTGTGTATATTTTTGGAAATCGCGTACATTCTTTGCTATTTTTCGTTCTTAAATTTCTCACAAATGCGTAAAAATCCTCAGTCCAGTGATAAGTGAAATCGTTGAGAATAAATTCGAAAACTTCTCTGTGTTACGGTTGAACAATATGAACACAGCGACTCTCATAATCTATTAGGTTACTCTTGAACAGCAAAACTACTTAGGATTAAGGGATGCTCGTTTATGCCAAAGAAATTAAAGTGATAGATGAAGGGGTTGTGAAAAATGTCCGGCAAAATTGTAACTCTATTTCAACTGATATTAAACGTTAATGAAATTTTGTTTGCAAACACGTTAACGAATAGACTGCGGATTTTTATGCATTTATAGGAGACTGAAATTGTCAAACCATAACATTTTACACGCCGTACGAAAAAATACGCAAGGTGTCCAAAGCAAAACACGCATCACAATGTTTAGGGGCTGAAATAGAAAGTTGCCGAAGCTCCGTCCATTTAATTATGCTTGTAGAAACAGTAAATTGCATAAAGATCCGCAATCTAGTGATAAGGGAGCTTCCCCTACACTAAACATTTGATTAGTTCGGTGAGTCACCGCGTTTATTGGATGTCATTCCTTCCGGCCGAGAAAATCGTGTATACTAAAACCGTACGAGCATTGGAATTCGTCAAGGGAGAATTCCTAGTTTCCTACAAGGACGAGGATACCGAATCGGGATCTGTTCGATGGCTATCGTATAATCTACGGTTTGAACCTTGTTATGCAAAAGATTCTTTGATCGCTTGACATAATGAAAAGAAGATTGAACATCTTCAAATTCACGAAAAGCATCCTTTCAGCCCTTTGTCCCATTTGGAAAGAATTCTATACAAAGGGCAGAATCTCCTTTAAAGGGCATTGCATTCTTACGACAGTTTACGTAATTTAAACAGACGTTCAACTGCACGTCGACTTAATGTTTCACGGTATTACTGATAGCATTATCTCGTTTTAATCGAGCACTTCGCCCTCTATTTTCTCCCTATGCCAGCTCTTTTGAATGGAAAATAAAGGGGGAAGAAAATTTCCTTCTTCAAGGTTTCGAAGGCACGATCCTAACGTGCCGTTGATTCGTCGAAATGGCGAATAAAGGCCAAGAAAAGCTTCGATACCTTTCTGAACAGGTTTTACCGTGGGAATGGAATTAACCTGACTGCGAGTCGTAAACGACTGTCTGGTAACAAACTCTAACGATGCATCGTAATGGTTAATTCCCCTTCCGTCTCGTGTTAAATTAATGATAAAGAGCGACACGATGGAAAAAGATAAGGAAAAGCGTAACAGGAAAAGAAAGCGACGAAACGGCGACGTTTTTGTTAAAGGATTCGTGCAAAAGAACGGGGGCCCATTTAATTAATCTCACTGCGTGGCAGTTTATTAGCAAGATCCGGCTTATGCAATTCCCCATCGTAAAATGAAGAATTCAGCGAATTGCCGGTAAAATAAACTGTTTCGAGATAGAACAGAAGCTGTTGGCAGAAAGCGCAGATAGCGAATATCCATTAATAACTGAACTTTCATCTTGGTTAACGCATTGCCGAGCAACGTTCGTTTGTTGAATAATTTACTTCGGCGTAGAGGAGGGGTTGATAAAATATCGCCATTTTGAATGCGGAATAACGAAAGAAAAAATACTGGAATAAAAGAGTGTTAAGGTTTAGGTTTAGGCTTAGGTGGAAAGTTTCAAGTGAGCCATTATTTTTTAAAGTGGTATAAGTCCATTTTTTTCATACATCGAGATATTTAAGGGAATAAAAAGAGGATATCTATCTATCTTACTAGAATTACCATTAACTCATTTTTTTCCAAAAGTGGACTTATAATACTTTCAAAAATAACAGCTCGAGTAAAAGTACCATATAAAAGAGTTATAAGACTGTATATAGGGTAAATATACCAATTATAGCCAGTTCAAGGTTCGCCCATAACTTTATTGTAACTATTTTAGAACATATTTATCTTAAAAATCGTTCAAGTTTGGAGAAAAACATTATTTAACATTTCTTTTATTTGTGGTGATCTTTCTGCACGTTAAATACGATATATTAATTACTAATTAATTGAGAACATATAGCAATATATATTAACAATTCAATTTGTACGTCGGATAGTAGATAAATCGTAGAATCATCGCTTTTATTGCATTAGAAAAATTTCCATACTTTCTACTTACAGTACACTAGTCGCGTTTTCATGCACAAAAGACGCATTCACCTGATATTTATTTTCAAATATTATATATGAACATATATGCAATGTCCATGAATAATTTCGTAAAAATAAAGTCCAAATTTAGTATTGAACATTTTCAACGTTCGTTCGCTATTAAATAAAATAACTCGAGTGACGATTGTAGGGACGCTGACAGTAATCGGGACATGTTCCCTAGTCTTCCTAATAAGTGGAACGAAATTGCACAGTATTGGCGACAGACGTTCGACGATCGCCTACGTTTGCTCGGCGTGTTTTTCGATTTGTATCACACGGAACCTAGCATCCACGCGCCACGCTATGGATGTTTTTTTTCCCCCTGTCTCTTCTTCCCCTGTTTCTGTCTCCTTCTCCCGAGTTTGCTCATCGACGATTTCTCGGGCTTCCACGCAAGCAAAGTGGGTTTCGCGCGGGGACGGAGATACCCCGAAGAATAACGACGATTACGTTGCAACGGTGCAACGACGTTTCCAACTTCGCTGTCGTTTTAAGCGCTTTACAACCATCCCTTCTATCTGCTTGTCGGATTTTTACGATCACGACGATCCAAGAATGTTTTTGCACTTAAAATACGTACACTTGAAATCCTCTTTAAATATTTTGCCGAGCTACTTAAACGTCCGTTGAAATGTCTCTGTAGAATTTTCCTGAAGTAGAGAAATGTGAGATATCACAGTTTTCCATCCGTACAGAGTATTGGCATTTTCAATAGTGATTGAAAATGAAGAATTATCTTCGATCGGCTTGAACATAATTATATAATTTTCTTGTCCACAATTATTCGGAGATTTCTTTCATATTCGATTAATAAGCTTGGAGTAGGCGGATCAATTAATATAGCGATTGTATTAGTTGGAAATTGTAATACATGGGAAAATACACGAATAATTTCTATCCGCAATGTGCGACGATAAATTAATGACAGTGGCTATTAGCTTCGGCTAGTTTCGCATATTACTGCTATCGCGTATATCATAAATTCGATTATGCGATGGATTAAATTTATCGTGTCCCCATTTAGGAGGGATACTTCTATTTCTGAAATTGGAGGAAAAGTTTCGATTTATTGAAGTTCAACTGAAAAATTCGATGCCAAAGCATTCCTTATCTTCAGCTTCACTTTCTTCCCATTCAGAAGTAACTTAAAAAGAGACGCAGAGGTTTAGTTAGCAATGTTAAGTTTGTCAATTTTCTAGGTATATTTTTCTTTTACAAATTGTAAAAGATTATATAAACTCACAATTTTTGCACTGCTGCTATTTCGTCGATAGTAAACCTCAATTTCTTTAAAATAAATGTTGCTCTTTATCTGTTACAAAAACGTAATACTGCATTATGGAAAGTGGAATATGGAGTTCAAAGTGGAATAACATATAACGTTTCTTTTATTAAAGATTATTCAACTTCTCCCTTTTCTTCTTACTCAAAAAATATTGCTATCAATGAACGAAACGAGGTGCCGCATAATAGAGATCACGAATTCACATGTCCAAATACTTGTAGAGCACACGCAGTTAAAATTTGGTTTCGGTATCATCTACGGTTTTCGCGAAAAGGTTATAAAAGTCGATGAGACAAAAGTTCTGCAATTAATTGACTTTTCCACACAAAAACGTTCGCAAGCCGCTGAATATCTGGCTCCATTATTTCCATATTTGATCATCGAAAGTTCCTCTTTCTTGTTTCAAGCGGCGTGCAACGAAACGTGTTTAAAAGTCGATTGGAAAAATCGTTTTTCGCCGAAACGTTGCGAGTTAATTAATTTTCGTATCGAACTCTTCAATACCTTCAATTTTCTATTGTGACTTTGTAACCGCGTAAAATTTTCATGCTTTTCCATTGCTAGAGAGCATTTGATCGGTAACAAAGAAAGAAAAAAAAAAAAGTGGAAAACGTGTAGCCGTTATGCGTTTCGTTTAACAATTTTCCAACAAATGGTCTCACGTAGCAATGTATAATTAATCGGTGCCTCTGAAATGGAAAGATGACTTTAAATCCAATTATAAACTTTACGCAGCCTAGCTGAATCACGATTTTTAATATCTCTCGTCCTGTTCATTAAACCTCTCGCGATTTCGAATCGGCGACAGTCGACAATAGTTAAAACGGACTGACTTGCGATGGAAAAAGAAGTACGAAGGTGTCAGAATCGCGCTGCTCGTCGAGAGAATATAGTCGGTCGCGAATGTCTGCATACGCATCATAAATTCCAAATTTTTGCATATTTCACGATATATCGTGAAATAATGAAGATGACGCGAAAATTCATCGAATAGAAAATCATAAGTAAGGCAGATTTCTAGAAGACGTTTCATAAAAGGAGCATCAGTGATTACATAAATAGAATTGCTCCTTAAAATGCATGAGATATAATTTGATCAATGCTGAGCAAATTACAGGACGTGATGTAACGAAGTATAGATACAGTTATGATTCATAAAATAAAAAATCACAAGTGAGATGGATTTTTAGAAAACGTTTCATGAAAGGAGCATCAGTGATTACATAAATAAAATTGCTCCTAAAAGTACATAGAATCTAAGTTTACCCATGCTACGCAAATTATAGGCAATTTAAATACAATTGCAACAATAAATTTCGTACAATTTAATACGCAAAACATAAACTTTCCTGAAGTCATGCTTTTTGTGTACACGTATCTTTTATTATAAACAGATAGGAAAAACATCGTTACTTTTTAACAATCTCTCTTGCTTTAATTATTAACCCATTCGCTGCAGCATTTTAAAATGAAAAGCGTTTTGAATACACAGAAGAAGACGATTGTTATTAATATAGAAAGAGTGTAAATATTTACACGTTCTGTATCATTAATTATAATGCGATATATACAAATATTAACAAAAGTAATACTATGGTATAGAAGAAATATTCATACCCTTTTAGCAAATGATTTCCCATTTTTTCAGAGCGTATATATATGCCTTTCGTAGTGAAAGGGTTAAATAAATTACCATTATCAAAATAATCTAAACTCCTGTACCTTTATAAATGGTTGAAATTTCAGGGTGTATCGAAATTTTCGTGACTGACTGTATATTACAAAATAACACGGAAGTTTTACTGACAAGGTTTGAGTGAGTCTAATCGAGTTTTCGTTTGCCACGACGATAAAGTCACTCACGAGGACTCTATTCTCGGTTCCTCCCTAATTGGTCGCCGCCAGATTGCGAAATAACTTTCTTGCGTGAGTTAATTCCGCGAATATTGGAATCGTGGACCGTAGTGTTGGGAAGTTAGAAGTTTCAAAATGTTGCTCCCAACTATGCAGGATAGCCTCGCTTGCGGCCGTATTATCGCAAAATAATACATCCTCGTTAACGTTCGACGATTCTCGTCGATCGTTACGCGATCTGCGTCCACGTTGCTAAAAAAAAAAGAAAAATAGCGAGGACTCAAACGGGAAAGGGTTAAAGTTCTAAGCTTGCAAATCGTTCACGCGTTGCTATTTTATATTGTAGGGATTATTTTAAAGTAAATCCCTCGTGTGTTGTTGTAAGGTGCGAGAAGGGAAAGAAAAAAAAGAAAACTCAGCCTTTGCAATAATTGCTAGTTTATTACTAATACTGAGTTCGCACAATCTCACAGGAAAAACTCTCGCTCTGCACTCGCAACGTCCTCTCGCACTCGACTCTTTTTCCCGACTCCCTCCCTCACGCATTCTCTACCCTTGCACGCATTCATTCTTTCTCCTTATCTCTCTCTTCTTCTCTCACTCGTCTCAGACATTCGTAGAACCCAAACAGTCACGTTTACACGAAACCTAGTGCGACCACGCACTCTTCGACCACACGTCAACTCAATCGCTCTATCCCAAACACTTCTCATTTACGCCTCAGCCAATCTTACCCAAATACAACACCGTTCGCTCAGTAATCGCTCTGGTCCAAACATTCACACGACATTCTGTCTTCCACAATATTAAGCGTAAAAGATACGTGGATTATTCCACGCGACATCGATCACGTCTTTTCCATCGATATCTGAAATTTTAAACAAATTGAAGTATTTATGTTGTAGTTGTTGGTTGGCACATATGTTAATAACATGTTGAAGAACAACGCGATCAAAGTAGATAATAAATATGTACGTATTGTATAGATGTATGTGTCTTTAGTATTAGGAAAAGAAGGAGAGGGATCTGAAGCGGTATACTTTAATTATTTCATTTAATAGCAAAGTAATTTACGAAGAATCGTAAGTAAACAAATTTTGATACTAAATTTGGACGTGGTGTTACGTAACAACGCATAGACATTGTATATTCGTTTACGCTTCATATTTAAATCGAAATATTAGGTGGTAAATGTGCCATTGGACATTAAAACGTGACGAATGTAATGATAAAGTACGGGACGTGCCATAATTCAGTAAAAGTGATACGTTTACCGTACATCTTATATCTGTTACGCAAACTGACGTGCTAATATATGCAAAACGTGTCTCTATTTAAATGGGTACTTTTCAAATGACAGTAATAGGGACATTGAACTTTTTTGTACATCTTCAACGAATTAGTAATTAATACAATTGTAGCGGTTAAAGAAATAAATATTTCGGAAGGTTTAAGGACCTTGAGGCGCCAGTATTGTTCAAGCGTTTTGGGGTAGGTCCTTGAATTCCCTGCTTGGGTGGCTTTCTTTGACACGTGACTTTTTCCCCACGGTCAGAGAAAGTTGGTAAAAACGGGCAGTTCTTAGTTAGCAGCCGAACAAGATACACCCCGTTCATTTAGTCTGGTTTTCTTTTGCGTTAGAGTTAAGTTAGCAGTAGTTGTTATTTGTTATTACTTATTGTTCTGTGGCGGCTTTCCTGCACCCACCACTAGAGGGACATACGATATAGGACTTTCACAAAAGCACTCGCTCCAACTACCTCGTCCATATATATACCGCCTTTAACCTTCCTTCCAACATCCCAAGTCTAAGGCAGGGCCTGCTAGGTAGCCTTACTGATGAGTCCACTAGCAGGCCCAGCACGAAACGCAACACCCTTCCTTTTCCTATTCTATCCCCTCTCTACAGCTCCGCAGTTCTTATTTCATACAAATATATACTTGTTATCTGTTAAATTTTAACATCACTTAATTATTATACCTCACGTTATCCCAAACAATCTTTCAAAGTGAAAGCTAAAAACACTGGATTGCAAGTAGAAGTTATGTTTAATAAATCTGTCTATAATTCGTGTCACGAGCGTGACTCGTCATCGTAAGTGAAAGATTTAACCCGAGTTTATTGATTATTGGTCGTGTAGAGAACACGGTGTAGTTGCGTGAAATTTCAGCGAACGCGAAGGTAATGCTTGTTGGTGTGTTTCTCGAGCGATTTCGAAACTAATTTTGCTTGGAGGAGAAATAATCGAGTGATGGGAGATCCATATTGGAATTAGAAAAGGAAAAGGGTGATCGATAGAGACGGATAGGTTGAGAGGAACGCGTGAGGCATTCGTTGGGTGTAATTAAATTAGGGGAAACGTAGTTAGAGCACCGGTACCTTTCGTACGTACCTTTGACCTGAAATCGATCGGCGAACTTCGTTCTCGTAAATAGTTGCACGAGCTGCTTCATAATAGTGGCAATTTGTAACTTATATCTGGCGGAAAAATGTATTCGTACGCCACGAAGTTTTTCGATCATTCGGTCTTTTCCCCGAGGTGCTCTTGGAACTTAAAGCATTCTTGAAATACACCTGGGCAAATTTATGGTATAGCTCGAATATTAAGTAGTGCTCCTGGTTTGACAGCTAACCTTTTTCCCGGCGAAATTAATGAACGTAATATACTATAAAATAAAAGTTTACAATTAAATTTAATTGTGCAATTTGTAGAGGTAGTTTAGTCAGATATTATTTATCGACGTTTGTAGAATAATAATATAATAATAAATATAATAAAATAACTTTATATATTACAATTAATATAATAATAAAATAACTTTAAAAACGCGCGATTTCTTTATTCACCAATGTCTATTTAATGTGTAATTAAACATAAGAAAGTACATAGCTACGGAAAACTTAAATGGAGAACACAGAAGTTAACATTTTAATTGCTATACGTCATTATAGTGATTTCCCTCTAGCTAATCTTTTACAACAATAGCCTACTATAATGACTCGTTTGTTTATCTCGTTTCGAAAGCCGAATCTATCTTTTACGAGATATGGAAACGTTTTCAAATGTTCCAATGTGCATTTGTTTTCTCGCAATGATATGATCTATAATTTATTCTATTACAATTTCACATTAACGCAAATGGAACTAAATGCATAATGTAAATCGTCAAACATGGATTGCGGTTCTAATGTTGCTTCCAGTAGCGAGTAGAATAGTAAATAACTCTGTGGCCAGCTTTGCCATAACTAAAATATGAATGCACGACAAGCTAACATTCCTAAAGATTGTTAATTTCAGCTGCACGTACGCATGCTCATTTGCCAAATTGATTAACTCCACAAAACAAAGAGCAGAGGAATTGGTAAAATAAGTGTAGTCCTTTTTTAAAATTCCTTGAAAAAAAAAATGGAAATTAAATAATCCCTGCAGAGTGTGTTATTACAAGCGTAACCGTTGTCCAATCATCTATAAAATATACTGAATAATATATCCTTCGAATACGCGGCATTATTGTTATAAATTGTTTATTAATCCGTGACCGAAAACATTTCTCCCATTTCGTGGTGCTAAGCCCGCGCGTTGATGAGATTTATTTTAAATATAAAAAGTTAAGCTTCGATCGAGTGTTTTGGCACTGAAATATTAAAAAATTTATAAAGCGAAGTTAATCACTTCGGCCTGCGAATGGCTTATTTATCATTACACTCGTCGAGTGCAATAGCTGGACGAATACTTGTGCCTTCGACTGTATGCGACTCGTTCGTAAATTTTCAGAAATCACCGATGACTCAGCCTGCGCGATTAGCTCGTTATGATATAGCAAATGCGTGTTATCAGCAATAATTTCGCGAATTGAAGCGGGGAGGGGAGGAGGGAGGCGTCGATTTTCCAAAACGCGACTCGCCGTAAATCGTAGCCGCGCTCGGCTTTGTTTTGTAAATCAGGCGAATCGGGGGAATGCCGCGATCGACTGAAAAACGTGCGTCAGTGTAAAACCGATATATAAACGTGACATTTATACGGGAAACTTCGATGAACTCGTTTCCTTTGCCAGTGGAACTTTCACAAACGATCGGGTTTATCGGGAAACCCGTTCGCGGGTCTTATTAAACTTCGCCAGACGCAGGAAATTCTGTATGAAAACGATAGCGCGACCGGGGCATCGCCGAGAGCAAGAGAGACGCGATTCTATTAATTGCTAACCGATAGGAAACTGTTCGAAATTCACGCGTATCTCTGCGTTTCAGCCGCAACCGCGCGCATAGAAACCGCGAACACCGTTCGCTAATACTGCCGCGATCAAAAACACGATAATTGCGATTGACGGACAGCTCGCCAACCGTCCATCCGCCTCATCGACGCCAGAATTGCTAGCGGCCTCGCAATGATAACGGGGTATACAGAGAAGTATCTCTTAAGCGCGGAGAAATTCAGGCGGAAAGGCGACTTTTGGAGTCTGGCCAGAAGCTTCTTCCTCTCTTGATCTCGGTTATAACTCATCGAAACTTCGAAAACCACCGAAAACTTTACCCTCTTACGCGAGACTGTCTCTCGATAACTGTTACATGCACATACTCACATTTCTCCCCCGTGCCGCCGTAAAACATTCACCTAGATTGGATAACGAGAGTCCCCACTTCACTCGTTCGTCAGTCTCACTTGCGGGAACCACCCTGTCGAAGCACACACTTCCGACGTTCACTGCACCGGACTTGTCCTACGTAGCATGCTTTTCACCGCTATCTTCACGAGCGCCGGTTGAAGTTTCTCGTTCGCAAGAAATGACAGACGGTCTAGGCAGTTCTTTCGCGCGCGCATCGAATAATCCCATCGAAACGCGTCGATTCAACGCTATAGGGCAGTTACATCGGTTGTTATCGCGCTGTTCGAGCGTGATCATTGGAAATGTTCATCGCGATAACCACGGCGCGGCGCATTATCTCGGCCGAGTTCTCGTTATCCCGCGGGTCGTCATGGTGCACCGAGTACCGGGCCGAAAACTCGCCGATCTCCGACTTTCCTTAATGCCGCGGCATTATAGCAGCTTCCGGGGGATTATTCGGGAATCGACACACGTGGGATCCACGTACGGGCTTTCGGTATCGTTGGAAAATCCTCTCCTCGTAGACGCTATTCCCTCGGCGCGCCGTCGATGAGCAAACTTTAACGCGACCTCGTAATTACTGTTCAATGTCTCCGTGCATCGTTAGATACTACACTAGGGATCCCGCTAATCCCGATCGCTACTTCGAACCGCCGATTTCCTTAACCAGAAGACACCGATTCATAAAACAGTTCGGCGCAATTGGCACAGAAAAGGTTTGAGCAAGTTTCGCCGAGGATTGTTCAAGATTCCCAATCGCGCGAACCCCCTGTTTGCTTGATCCTTGCAATCACTCCGGCAACACTTGATTAATTTCCCTCGCCTGAGAATACGCACCGTTTTGGCATGGCAACGAAACAACGCACTATTTTGCGGTACGCATCCGGTTGGAAAACAATGGGCGCCGGACACGCGACCGAGAACACGTTCCCGTTTTTCGTACGCGTGGTGCGACGATCGCGAAAGACGCGCGGGCACTGGCTGCGCCAGGACGATCCACCACCCCTAGACGAGTGCGCGGACCGCTGCCGGGGGTGGTGGTTGGCTTTCGAGGGGTGGTCGCGCGAGAAAGAGAGACAACAGGGTAGATACGCCGAGCAGAGGGGCGAAAGGAGCGTGGCGGTAGCGCGCACGCAACGCATGGAATTTCCAACCCACTGTTCCGGCCGCCGAAGACACCCTCAACCCCCAAAGTCGACTATCTGGGTTACTGGACTCTCGACCCTGACCAAGCCGTGAATTAAACTAGGCGCAGTTAGGCTATTTTAACGCTAGATTTATCCCACGCTAATTCTACAGTCAACCCCCTAACAACAGAGTGATTAAGTTCCTAAAAAATGCCGTGTTATACGAAATCGTGTTATCACGAGGGCAAAGAAAGAGAAACGAATGTCGATTTCGATAGCTGAATAACTGCAATAAAACAGTCGCGAATATTCACCAAAGAATGGATTCCCTTTCGATTATTTTCATTGACGTCGGTAGGTATTCTTGGTAATGACGAAATTAAACCTTCAAGATACTAATAATATTTTGCGAATGTCATAATTACGCTGCGAACGTTAATCGAGAATGATCGAAAGACAATTCGTTCCTTAGGTCAAGATTCGCGACTGTCTCGTTGATCCGAATATTTCGCTGGTCTTATGAGATGTCTGGGTACCCAGGTAATTTATGTTTCCTCCAGTATCTCGGGTACCCGGTTCAAAACAATAGCTCAAATTTTAAGTACACGCAGATACAGAACTTCGGTGAATAATGTGTTATCGAGTCTTTCGTTAATCCTTTGCCATACTAGACAGTTTTGTTATTTCATAATTTTATATGTTTGAAGAATATTCATTTCTTCCAGCGGAGGATTAGTCTGAACAAATTTTATAAGCATTCGGATTTTCCTATTTAAATAATTTGATTGCTTGTAATATTCAAACAATCTGTTCGTGACACGATATGAAAGCAGGGATCAGTTAACGCTAACATAAGTAGGTAATAAAATAATCGTAATACAAGGGGTTACAGGAAATAAGCTTTCATATTATAGTAAAATGTCTTCGAAACCATACAACATGTAGAAAAAAAGTTAATTTAAATTCAAGGTTTTATGAATTTAATTTCTCTGAATTTTTCCCTTTTAATTTGTCGAAATTCTGTCTTTTAATGGTAGCCTTTTAAGAGCACTTTACAGTCGTGTATACGAGTTGGATCGTATTACGTTTAGAACAAGCAAAATTGTCGTTTTGTTATGAAAATTCAATCTACATATTTCCTTGATGTAGGAACTGACAATAACAAATATTTCCTGCGTACTGGCGACGAGCAATATGTTATGCTGAAATATAAACAACTCGTCCGGGGAAAACAAGATCTGCGCCAGATGTGAAAAATACATGCTACCTAGTTCAGGAATCAAAACACTTCGCAACGGTATCGTTGATGCGTTGCATCGTGCATGATACACCTCGTGCACTTCATTCTGCGCTATCGAGTAATGCATGTGTAACGCGAGATAAATTATTCTCTGCGAAACACATATAGAACCCGGTTACCACTGTTTTATCAAAGATAAATTTTTCCATAAGCTATTCAACGTTTCGCGAAGCACAATTTTCCAACGTAAAATATAGGTTTTTCAATTCTTCTGGTAACTTGTTTCAAGCTTCGCATTAAATTAATATTACGTTATACAGTCGACCCTCTTTCAACGCGGTATATCAAAAAGACCGTGCGGAGTTTGTGACAGTTCGTTTTTAACGCGATATTCTCATAAAACGGTTTCCATGCACGAATCTCTCGCACGCTAATTTAAAAAATACGCGACGGTCGTTCAACGCGCCTTACATATAGTACGGCACGCCGAGAACACAGTTTTAATTAGAGATGAGTCGAAACCTAATTTCTAGATTCTTAGAATCTGGAATTTGAAACATTAGGGGACCTCGAAACATTCTAAACTCGAAATTTTCGAAACCCTGAATCCCTATCCTTTTCCTTTTATTTGTATTTATTGAGATCTTAATTTATTGCATTAGATAATGAAGGATAAACATTGAAATGAAATTATTTTGTGATTTGAAACAAAAAAAATTCTTCCGAAACAACAGAGCATGACGATGATAATTTTTATGAATAGCCGAAATTAGTTACACTCGACATAATTATATTCTTGCGTGAACGAATTAAGTGCCTTTTCGATAATCGAAATCCAACAGTTCTCAATTTTCGAGTTGCTGAACGTTCCTAGTTAGGCTACTTCTTACGCTCGACAAATTTTAACGACTCCAAAGCTCTCTCCGTCAAAGCTGACTGCGTTTGATCCTAAACGATTTCAAGGACAGGCTAGGAGAAAAGGGATCTCTTTCAGCAGTCGAAGAGGATTCGAGTTCTTGCATTCAAAATTTATTAAGCATCTTAGTGGACCGTATTTCATCCAGATTACTCTGGTTACTCGACCATGCTGTGGCTTTGCCAAAGAAAGTTAAAAAAAAAAGCGTCTTTCTTGGTCTTTTGCTACTTTGCTTCGGGGCACGGTAAAACGTAGGCGAAGGCTGAAGTAAGAATCTTGAATAGTTTAACAAAAGACGAGTTTATCTTTACTTACGAATAAAATGGAGTAATATAAGGTTGCTGAACAAAAAGAAATATTCATCATCGGTAGACTGCGGATGTTTATGCATTTATGGGGGACGTAAATATGCAAAAACGTACACAGTGCTTTCAATATGTAAAAAATATACCGACAATTCAAGGTAAGATACTCTTTACAATATTTAGAAAATTAATCAAATTCCTATTTATGTTCAAATCCCTTAATCGTGTTTATGAAAATATGGATTTGCATAAAGATACGCACGTTAATTATAACCGAAAATAGAGTGAGCCCGTAAGCCCGTGAGGTACTCCGAATATCAAAGGGTAAGCTCGCAGCATAAAACAACTTCATCGCCCACATAAATCGACTATGTTCTCTTATACAAGAATCGTGTAACAAGTATAAAGCCCATACTTCCCTGTAACAACGAAAAACAGTGAAATCTTTCCACGAAACTCGCAAAAAGACCAGATCGTCTAATATAAATTTCGCATTTCTAATCCCTCGCGAAAGTTATTCATTTGGGACCTATCGAAAAGGTAAAACTGAGAATAGCAATGGGGTCTCGAGACCCTGAAACCGTGTCGCAAAAAGCTACATCGACTAAGTCTATTCTGTACACCTCACCCGTGTCGAAAGTTTTGACTGAATGACCGGTATATAAATGAAAGAAGTCGGTAAATTTACAATTCCTCCTAGCTAACTCGAGACTCGCGTTACACCTGCTTGCACCGTACCAGCTTCGATTCTCGACGAGATAGAACCGAGAAGAAAGATTTTACAGTCGGGGAAATAGGCGGAATTAATGGAAGAGCCGGAGAATAATATAGGGACAGTGGAGTTCGATCGCAGCGGCGAAGCCAGGCAAAAGAGACGAGTTAGGGCGGCCAGCCAGCGGAGCAAGAACGGAGGGAACGAGACGGAAATAAATGCACCGCGTAAAGTGCAACAGAGATACGGAACGTACAAGTCGTCGCCTCCTTCTGACACCCCCTGGAGAACCGAAGATACCATACAGAGAAGCAAAGTCGCTTTATCTGGGTTAGTGGACGTCGACCCTGACCACTTCCTACGCAAAGAGGATTGAAATAAACTCGCATTTATCAAGCGTTTCTCCGTTACGTAACCGCGGTCGGCCATCGTCATCGGTCACCATGGAAATCCTGTCAAGAAGAAGTAGCCGTGAAAAGAAACGAAAAGACTCTTCGAAGTACTTACTTATTTTTTTTTTTTTTTTTTTTTAGAACGTCAGCTTGTGCACTCGAGAAACATTTTTCTGCGACTATCACGGCGGAACTTCTTCTTTAACCATTTACGCTCGGAAGCTTTCAAAGTTGGTCCATTTTTGAACGTTAAGAGACCTCGGTCGACCGTAGCTGGTTAATTTGCAATTTGTTGGAAGAGTAAGCGATGTTATTACGATTTGCTTTTTACCTTGTGTTGCGAACTGCAAAATTATTTGCGTTACCTCCGTAGCGGGTTCATTTTTACGGTTAATAATATTATATATAATATTATAATATATTAGAATATATAATATAATGTGTATGATATAATATATAATATTATAATATAATATGTATAATATAATATATAATATTATAATATAATAGAATATATAATATAATATGTATAATATAATATGTATAATATAATATATAATATAATATAAATTATAATACAATATAGAGGGTTAACTTTTTCAAAAGGGGTGAAGTTTCTTTCTTTCGTTTCGAAAATCAGACGGAATATGCTACGTAAAGTCTTTTCCTTTATTTATTTTTTCTTCCATTTTGATTAGGTTGCTTCAACATTAGTACAAAGTATATTCGCTGATTGCAAGTAGAAGAAATTTTCGGATTTGAACAAATTTGATACACTATCTTACTATGCTAGTTCACTGTTCGATCATAGAGATTAGCTACGTGTTCCAATACAAAAGCTACAGTGTAGAGATCATCGACGAGGGGTTAAACAAAACCTAACATAAATATAGAATATTAATAAATAGCATGAGGGGTTAAACGAAATCTATATAAATAGAAAATAATAAAAAGCTACAAATGTTAATGGGTACGATTAGAATTGTACAATCTTCTTCTTTAATTAAAAAGTTCTATATCGAGTTATACGTCGACGAAATTAAATATAATTAAGTTTTTACCTACGTTGCATCGCGTAAAATTATAAAGCTGAAATCCTGCGTTTCAGTCCTTGAATTTATTTCATCTTGGAGTAACTCTGAAAGTGTTTCGGATTCTGAGTGATTCGGGGCTGCGAGAGCACTGAAATGTAAGATGAAAGTGAAGCTTGAGACGAAGCGATGAGGTAAGAGGTTTGCAAAGAGGTCTCCTTGCTTCCTTCGTCGTAACTTCGCATTAAAAAGAAAGATGCTGTCGTAACAGTTCATCTGATGATTCTGCAATCTACGTCCTGGCGACAGATTCTAAATTAGTCCCTTTTTTTCCTGAAAATTGATGCGTTGTGTAGTATTCATCGTCGGGCATGCGAGACTCCGCTTTCGCAATGCAATTTGTCATTACGATACAAAATTCGCACCTCAAGAAAACTGATTCAACTGAAATCTAACGCTTCGCGGTTCGTTCATTCCCGAAAAATCTAGATAAGAATCTGGACCAGAACTGGGTGAAATTTATGTCAAATAATAATTTAAAAATAATCATTTCAAGCAACGTTAACCTCTTGCCCTACGATTATTTCATTGTCCACGTTTACTAGCGTTAGTCGATTGCTGCTTTTATAACATTTCACGTACAAATCATTTAAATATTCGCTGCCATTTTTATCGAATAACTCTCAATCTTATGAAACAAAGGTAAAGTTAACGTACAATTTAAATTTTACCATCAGTAATATTTGTTTACGTTGAATCCAAGTAATAATTTATAGAACGAGAGTGACTCGTTGTTGTAGGGAAAAAAGTTATTTGGTATTTCATTAATAACGTATTTCAATTGATCTTACGTTCTTCATTTGGTCGATTAATAATGAATTGAAATATTGATTATTTGGAGAAATAATATTCACTTTTTAATCGAAAATTTGTAATAAAGGAATTTCCGCTGTATTGTAGTTTAACTTTAATCTTGAAAAGCATTTTAAGGATATTCGAATTTCACTTGTATGCATAGCTCATTTTATTCCATTACTTCCTATTCCTTTTTAAAACAATTAACGATCTATCGGTAGTGTTGAATTCAACAAACTCCAAGCTTTATATTTGTGCACGGTAAATATCATTTGATGTTACTTTTAATGACAAAACTTTGAGCTACATAAAATCGATCATTTCGCATGCAACAAGCTGATAATATCTCTGAAATCTTATTTTAAAATACTGCATTTTGAGAACATCCCGAAACGCTCAGGTCTGATCTCGACTAGATTTCTATTCGTTACAAACGTGATCGAATTTAACAAATCCCACGGCGCAATTCCATGAAATCTCTAAACAATAAACCGAATCGAGGTCTCCATTCGAACGTCGCAAACTTCGGTTTTGTCGAATAGCTCGAGTTCAACGTCAAAGGAATCGAATTCCACGGTGCGAACAAAGTTACGGAAGAGCAACGAGGAAACTTTTGAGTCGCGCGCGAAATTCAACGTTCGCTTGAACGATTAACGAACATTTATTTAGCGTTCGATGGGTCAGGGGACTAAAACGTCCACTCGACGGTGGGGTTTTCTAGTTTTCGGAGAAGTCATCGATTTCGTACGATCGTCACGAATCTCGCGACATCTTCCTTTTTGCGGGAAGACGAGCATCTTGGTCGAGGTCCAAACAAACTGCTGACACATTTCCGCGAATAATGTAACTCGGTTTCCAAGGAATCGTCGCTAACGGAACGGCAAATTCGCGTGTCAACGCGCGACAGACGCTGTGGAAACGATCGGGAGCGTCGCTTGTCTCCTCTCGCAGCTTTATCTCGTCTGTTACACACATCGTTGTTGTTTGCTCGCGTAATTCCAGCTAGGAATACAGTCATACATTTTATTCGACGAGCTATTCCCCACGATTTCGCGTACAAATCGCGGTTTTATCCGGAGCAACGAATTTAATCCATGGAAATCTGGCCATAATCGTAACCGGTGTGTCTTACAAAGTTTCATAAAACTTTTGTATTATGCTGTGGAGCTGTGGAGAGGGGATAGAATAGGAAAAAAGGAAGGGTGTTGCGTTTCGTCCTGGGCCTGCTAGTGGACTCATCAGTAAGGTTGCTACCTAAGGCGGCTACCTAGCAGGCCCTGCCTTAGACGTTGGGATATTGGAAGGAAGGGTAAAGGCGGTATATATATGGACGAGGTAGTTGGAGCGAGTACTTTCGAGAAAGCCTATTTCGTATGTCCCTCTAGTGGTGGGTGCAGGAGAGCCGCCACATATGCAAAAGATAATATTGATAAATCTTTGCGATGGGTTAACTCTAACCGTACTCGGTATTTTACATGTATTTATTCGATAGATCAGTGTTTCTCCATCTTTTTATTCTCAGGGAAGAGAATAGAAGAAGAAATGTCTAAATTAAATAAATAGAACCGGAAATAATATTAACAATATTAGCAATTTTAATTCATCATCAAACGATTCTTCGTGTACTTTATTCTTAACGATGATCTAAAATAAAAATGGAAACAAACATTTGTTGTATTAACAGAGCCAACGGAGTGCAAATGATTAATTCTGGTTTTCATTTTGTTACGAATTTACTTCATTTTATTACGAATATAGGACTTGGGCCAGTCCGGCACTGATGTACAGAATTCCTACGGAGAATTTATCTCGTAGTTACCCATTACCAGCAATGATGGTTACTAGATTTCCACGAGGCTTCACGATGACGAAGTTCGATTTATTTCGACAATTCGACGCGCTTTATCGTGTATATTTCGCCGCTTCCCGCGTTACATCGTAAAACAGTTGAACGTAAAGTTTCAATATGTCAAACGGGCGGTTTTACGGGCATATTACGATTCGAGATATAAAATATACAGCTCCCTTACCATTCTCGTGTAGTATATTCAACCTTCGAAGCATTACGATTCGCTCGCAAACGTGACGTTGTCGGGAAATAAAACAACGGAGTAATAAAGAAAGCATCATCTTCTACAACTCTTCCATCTTAAATTTACTCTCCGATCTATCGAACTCGGGATGGAATCATCGATGCTGGAAACCGGAAGCTTCGAACGGAAGAGACTTACGTACAGTGGAACCTTGAACAGCATTTTACGAGAAACATTCGAATTTCACTTGTATTCATAGTTCTATTTATTTCATTAGTCGCTGTTCCCTTTCAAAACAAATTAACTAATTCTATTAATAGTATCGAATTCAGCAAATAAGTAAGTGTCATTTGATGTTACTTTTAATCAATTAATTACTACGAAAATTTGACCTGCATAAAATCAGCCATTTCGTATGCGATAAGCTAGTAAGAAATTGATAGCGAAAGTCGCGATACTTTGACGGATCGAACGATTTATACCGTGGATCCAATAATCGATTTAGGCGACCTTTCACGAACAATGAGTTTAAATGCGGCGCGAATAAGCGATGCTTCGATGTATCGAGTGAAGCGAGCATAATTTATGCGGTTCGTTAGAGAGTGGAAACATGCATTCCCAGGAGGAATCGCTAATGAAATGGTTGTTTCAGCTGTGTCGTCGAACATGTTTTCTCTCGAATCGTTTGCATTCGGAAATACACAGGGAGTCACGACATTATTGCCACGGGCAAAAATTGAACAGAAATGTGAAAAGTAAGGGAATAATAAAATAACTTTCTATATTTCTTCTTAGCAAACGTGGAACGTGACAAGTTAAATGAATTAAATCCGAGGGACAAATTAAGTTTATCTAAACTTATTCAAAAGTATAGTTAAACTTTGAGGCTACGATTCAAGCTTTGAGCTGTTATCGCGAAATTATTGGCATACTTTCTGATGCTTAGTAATTTTCACGTAACTAATATTTTTTACTTCTTTTTATGAATATATCAATATATCAATGTATCAATGTATCAATGTATCAATATATCGATATATCAATATATCAATATATCGACTATTCTTTTACTTTAAATATTTTACATATTTTTATATATCGCGTTTACCTTGAATCTTTGTCGACATTTACATTTCCCATAAATGCATAAAAATTCGCAGTCTAATAATAATCCTGAACAAATTTTTGCGGAATTATTAACCTTTTCATGACTTCTGCCGATTAATTATGGTAATTAAAAACACTATTAGCATCTTGAAACACTTAAAAAAATTCTTTGCTATCCAAAGAATAGGAAAGAACCGAAAGAACAATATGAATTTAATTCAATACAATCCAGCATTTTTACTACTTCTTCATATTCTTCGATTAACCTTTCGCATATATACGTCTTCAAAAAATGGACAATCTTTTGCTAATGGTACAAGTAGTCATTTCCTGTAACGCAATACTATTTCCATTATAATTTATGCATATTTCCTTATAGCTGATCGTGCGGAATATGCAAATATTTATACACGTACTGCTTTCGTAATAATAGAAATAATCGTCATCTTTGCACTGAGAATTCTTTTCATTTTAAAGTCTCGTAGCGAAAGGGTTAAAATCCTCCGTGGCGAAAGGGTTAAGTGTTTTTTGTCAGACACCGTTCGCGAAAGGTTAACGGAGTTCCTAATGAAAATTCAAAGAACGAAAAAGGGAGCAATAAGAAGTCTGTGAGTCTGGAATTTTGATTGTAAAGGTACACGATCGTGGCCGTTCATTTTAGGCGGTTGCAAATTGATCCTGGCGATTGCACGCGAGAGCGTTATCAGGGAAATGATGCTTCGCGGAGGTACGCGATAAACGAAGAGCAGGAGGCTCGACGGAGTTGCTCCCTTTATCAGGAACGTAAATACGATTTTATGAAATGAACAGTTCTGATTCGAAATCGGCCGTGACAAATAATGGCGCGTCTGATAATTCTGGTATTTATGAACCTGCGATACCGGAATGAAATAACTTTGGAACCTTTTTTTCTCGTACAGATCATGTACACGGGTCGGTGAATTATACACTTCAAACGATTTCTATGAATTTCGAAAAGAACGATACGCTACTTTAGGATCTTCGATATAGCAAAAGATTTGTAGGTAGTAGAATTGCTGGTAGAATAATAGTCGCAAATATTAGTTAACCCCTTAATGCCTAAATTCGATCGAGTCTCGCGTTCGTCAGTTTCTTTGCACTATTGTTATTAATATTTTGTGTTTTTTCGTCTATTTCGCCCTCCCCATTTTCTATTTTAACGAACGTATCGAAAACGGGAATAATTTGTACAATATCCTCGAGTTATGAATCGTTGCAATGAAATTCGGTGATTTTTCACCGGTTAACTGACGAATAATTTACTAATATGATATTAAACTTATTACATATTAATTTGATGCGATATGAAACACCCGGTTCCGCTTGTGAATGCAAAATGGGTTAAAATCATGACTTTAGTATTTGGCGAATTTCTCTGTAAACGGTGTGCCAATATTAACGCGAGCGACTGTATCTCGACATTAATAAAAATTGGACACATCGTATTTTGCCACGTGACCACAAAGATGTTCAAATTTCTGACAAATGTATAAACGTGCGCAAGTCCAATAACGAAACTTTCTCGATACCATTGCGCGGATCACGAAGTGGGAAACAATTCGATGCATCCTCGCTTTTGAAGCAGCGGGGGAAAAAAAAAAAAAAAAAACTCAGAAAAAATGTATGAAGAATCGCGCAAACGAAAAAAACAGAAACAAACACGAGTGACAGACAGTTTTAGGGAAAAAACAAGTATGGAGGTTGGATATAGCCTGCATGGAAGGAAGGCAAATCTCTGTTGTCGAAACTGGAGCAGTTTGATTACGTGGAAAAACGAGAGAAACAAACTATTCGCGGTGATACACGATATTTCCTGTTCGTTTTTTCGCCGCCGGCCGACTATACTCTTTCGAAGGGGAGTCGAAACGCGATTCCAACGTCTCCTCGTCGATTTATGATTTATGCGGCGCGTGTTCCTCCGAGAAAGGAGCAATCTTTGTCACCCGATGCAATATCGCGTCCTCTTTCCCGAGCGCAGTCGATACATTTCGTGCTATGGTCTTCTTTTTTTTTTTACGGAAACACTCGTGGTTGTCGCTTCATACGTCTGCATCGAGCGACAATCGCGATTCTCACATGACAGACGGATAGAAGAGTCGTTTTCGGGTAACGTGACGCATCTACATTTAAAATCGAGACCATTTTTGTAACGTTGAAAATCGAAAACAACAAAGGAACTTCCGTTGCGTTGTATCTTAACGTTAATCTTAAAGTGCATTTTCAGAAGAACATTCGAATTTCACTCGCGATGCATTTTATTCGTTTCATTTCATTCCTTGTTACTCCTTTTTTTTTTTAAACGATTAACGATCCATCGATAGTGTTAAATTCGGCAAGCTCCAAGCTTAACCCTTTGCGGACGAGCGTCGACAAATAGTCGCCTAATCATTTTTTTGGCTTTCCGAACTCATGTCGACTTTTAAAGCACGAAACTTAACGCAACGAATACTTAACGTAATAATAAACATTTGAAATCGTTGGAAATGAAATGGTTTGGAACACAAAAGCGTGAAAACTCAAAGTCGTAGAATTCAAAACTAAAGACTTCAATACTAATTACTTCTCGTCCGCAAAGGGTTAATATTTGTCTACTGTAAATGTCATTTAACGTTACCGTTTAATTAATCGATGACTAAGAAACTTTGAGCTGCACATAATCGGCCATTTTGTATGTCACAACTTAACATCGCGTTACATTTTTAATTGAAATATCAGGAAATAAGGTTCGGTAACATGTCTGGTCAATTTAATCGTTTCTTTTCCACCTCCCGGTAGGAAACTCATTTTACCTTTGCTACTCTATTTTCCCGCCGATTACGTAATCGTGCCGCGGTTCTGGATGCCGGCGTACGATTTCATGGTTGGACGAAACCACGTCTTCCGCGAAACTTGATCTTGGACTCGTGCTGCGACTTATCCTACGCCGCATCGATTCCCATCGCGGCAACGATACATCATACAAATCGGTCCTAATTGCCCTGCATCGAACCGAGGAACAACCACTTTCACTTTCTTCCTGCCCGAGTGAAACCGAACGAATAACAATCGCTTCGCGTTCCAACTATTCCGTATCATTTATCGAGCTCCCCTTTCCCCCTCATTCAACAGACATCGTATCGAAGCACGGTCAAATAGCTCGGAGTTTGCTTGTAAACAGTCCGCCGAGTGTCGTTTTCTTCGCTGAAATCGGAATCGTTTGTAGAAGCCGATGAAACAGCTTCGGAACGATTTCACGGCCTGTCGAAATTCAACCGCTTTTGCCTTCCGTGAAACTCGAGCCCGGCCACGGGAATATCGATTTCTACTTAGAACCTGGTACTTTTCTAGCTCGACATTATCTGCCAGGCTAACCTTGCAACGAAGGCGTAGTCGACACGCCCGAACGATTCTTGCTGTGTCCGCCATTATGGTACCCACCGCAACGCGTACGCCAGTCCTGATTGTATTTAAAAGCTAGGCTGTGTTTGCGTAATCGACCGCGACCCAGGGTATCCGTGTTTCGTCGAACGATTTTGCTCGCGATCAATCGCCGCGGTCACGGCGTTTTCTTTTATCCCTCGCCGCGGTTGGTTAACGATGTAACGCGAACGATTCTTGCGTTCCGCCTTTCGGAAAGGAAAGAAAATTTGGGATAACAAAGACGCGTTTATTCCTCGAGATTAATTCGAGTTTGGATCAGGGTTTGATCGATGAGTTGGTAGAATTTTGGAAGCTAACAATGGCGATAAAGACAAAGTAGTGGTGTTAGGGTAGATGTTGCAATTAATGCCACTTTAAGCTTGTCGCGTGTTTATTTAATTATTCCGGTTCCAGTTTAGAGCATAATATTGTTCAACATAGAGTTTATTTATGAACGTTTTATTTATATGTTGAATATAATGAATTAATTATTACGTCATTGAAAATGCACAGCAAAAGTCCAATGTTCTGCGTACCGTCACTTGAAAAGTTGTCATTTAAATAGAAACACGTTTTACATGTATTGGCACGTCAGTTTGTGCAACAGATAATACGTATAGGAAATGCATCGCCTTTGCTGAATTACAACACGTCCCATACTTTATAATTACATTGGTCACGTTTTAATGTTCAACAGCACAATCATCTCCTAATATTTCGTTTTAAATATTAACTGTAAACGAATATACAATGTCTATGCGTTGTTATATAAACCAAAGTCCAAGTTTAGTATGAAAATTTGTTTACTCACGATTCATCATAAATTACTTTGCTACTAAGTAAAATAATTAAAGTATCTGTTATAGAAAATAGCTATGGAACACTGACAGTAACAGAGACATTACACATTGTTGCACATCTTCAATTAATCAGTAATTAATTCGCTACATTGAACGTATAGAAAAATGATCATAGATGAACTCAATGTTGTGCTCGAAACTGGAACGATTATTCAGGTTAAATACGTTCTAAAATAGTTAAACAAAGTAACCGCCGTAACTTTAAAGCGGCGGTACGCGGTGCATCTATCCTGTTACTAATTCGACGTGATCGGCCTTTGTCAGACTGCAAAATTCCAACAATACGTTCGCGCGAACTACGGTAACCCGAACGTGCCATCGATCGAGTGCATGGCAATGTAAAAAAAAAGTTGTATATCAGTGGTAATGATAGTGAGAGAATCGAGGGGGTGAGTTTGGTTTTCCGGCTGGCTTCCGTACAACGCTTGCGTTTGAATCGGCGCAACTTCGTACGAACTCGTGTTAACCCAGTTAAGTTGTAGGGGATGATGTACGGCCTCGATTCGAGCCCACGCGGATTTAACGAGCCGAGTAGCCGACAGCGGCCGTTTCTCCGTTGCCCCGATGACAACAGGATAACATCGAAAATTCATCCTGATACTCCGGTAATTGTAGCCTGAGAACGTTTACTCTATGAATCATGGCTTCGTCGAGATACCATGGTAATATCGTCTGGCTTTCTGTTGACCGTCCCGCATCACTACAATGATTTATCTTCATGGTGTTGCCACGCTTTTCATCCGCGAAGATGGGTATTTCGGCGGGCACTCGGAAATCTACGGGGCGCTCTCTATGCTTTAACGGGTAAATTTTAGCAGCGTAATCTACGAGTGAAAATAAAGAAAAACGGCAACTACGCTTTCGTTCAACTGGGTAGTATTCTATGTATAATATTGATATGTTTCATAAAGCTGTCTCGCGTAATACAGTTAGTAAACTTTTGTGAATGTTTATCTAATTTACTCATTTGTATCCAACGTGAAAATTGTTGTGTACACTATTGTGTAGAAAGAACTACTAGCCCGATCAAATAGAGATTATTATTATTCTTAAGCAATAATGTACACGTAGACAATTTTTTGTTATAACTTTGCAACGATGATTTTACAGACAAACTTTATATAATATTTTTATCTTATTTTCACTTGTAGATTAAGCACCTAAAATTTGGTTGCTAAAGTAGGGAATGTACAAAAATGTACGAAATAATGAGACAACAAAGATTTTCTTTTAATATTCTTTTACTTTGGAACGCACAGTTCAGACTTTGAGATAACAAAACCGTAAATGAGATTTATAAAAATAATTGTGGTTTCGCAATTGTGCAAAGGCAACGCAATATAACATCGCGAAATTATTGGAACGTTTGATAAAAATTGAGAATCGATACAGGTAGTTTCTTATTCAAGAAGACGTTTGCATTTGACGATACAGTATTTCAACATTTCTGATTAAACTTCGTGTAATGGAGGATTGAAGATCGAAGTGGAAAAGGATAAAGATTTTATTGGAGATTTTTTTTTTTCACGTGAAAGTGGAAAGAAAGAAACGAGAAAAGAGGTCGATGAGCTGCGAACCACACTTCCGGCTGACCTAACACCGCTGGTATCCGTTTCTTTCGCTGGTTTGCCACCCTCAGCTTTCGTTTTTGCCAACTTAATTAACGACCCTGCTAATGGCGGAATAAGAAGGAAGTATTAGCCTCTCCATACATAAATCTGGCATGTGAAACCGCATCCAGCCAGGTGCGATGAAATCTGAGGGAAAACCTGTCCTCCGACTATTTTTAAGGGATGGAAAATCGACCATAAAGACTTAATTCGAATTAAATAGTTACACCTTGTTGAAAATTACTATTGAGAATTATCTTAGCACCCGTAATAGTTACTCGAAATTTAGAATCTTCGCTACAATGAAAATCTGAGTGAAATTTGTCCTCTCCATATTTTTAAGGGATGGAAAATCGACCATAAAGACTTAATTCGAATTAAATAGTTATACCTTCTTGAAAATTACTATTGAGAATTATCTTAGCACCTATAATGGTCACTCGAAATTTAGAATCTTTACGACGATGAAAATCTGAGTGAAATTTGTCTTCTGAATATTTTTAAGGTATGAAAAATCGACCATAAAGAATTAATTCGAATTAAATAGTTATACCTTGTTGAAAATTACTATTGAGAATTATCTTAGCACCTATAATGGTTACTCGAAATTTAGAATCTTCGCTACGATGAAAATCTGAGTGAAATTTGTCCTCTCCGTATTTTTAAGGGATGAAAAATCGAGTCTTAAGATTTAATTCAAATTAAATAGTTACACCTTCTTGAAAATTACTATTGAGAATTATCTTAGCACCTATAATGGTTAATTATGATATATATATATATATATATTAATTCATTGTATTCAACATATAAAAAAATGTTCATAAATAATGGAGACGTTGGACAATATTGTGCTCCAAACTGGAACGATTTTTACGTTAAATAATTTCTACAATAGTTAAATAAAGTCACACGATAAGCACAAAGTGGCAGTAATTGGTGCGTCTACGTTACATTTAGTTTTATTTAACGAAGAAAATGATTCAATAAAATTATTCCATAGTGCCTGAGCGCTACCATGACGCCGCCCCAATTTCCCATGCATTTGTTCGGCGTGCATTTCCACGTTGTTCTTCTTCGCTCATGCTATCACACACGCGTTTCTTCATTCCTCTTAAGAAACCTTATCAGGGACACCATAATATGTATGAGTCGTTGCATTTGAGCGAGATCCACATATGCATACAGATTGTCACTGGAAGGCAGAAAAATCGCGTTCCATTTTAACCCTTCGCCCTTAAAACCACGAGTCAAGAAATACTCGCGATATTTATAACAAAATTTCATTTGGTCCCATTAATTTTCTCTGGAATTTTTATAATTACTACAGCACTATTTCCATTTTTCATAATTATACTGTATTATTTACTTGTTATAATTTTATATGCACTATGCTGTATAATATTATTTGGTTGGCTTACACAAATTCTTTATTGAGAAAAATGGAAATTCTTCAAGAGTAAAATGATGAAACTACTCACCTAATATATATTTTTTTTTATATATATATATATATATTTATATGGGAAAATAAACCCATTAATAGCAATGATAATCAATGCAGTAGAGAAAATACAATCTACGAACAGGAAATGGGAGAAAATTTGACAATTTTCATCGACATATATTAGCCGTTTATTTTATTAATTTTTCATTTCATACCTTTCGGTTTTGAAAGACTTCCGGTTATATATATTATGAGTCGTTTATTTTGAAAGTGGCTTAAGTCCATTTATTTTTAAATTCAGATATTTAGGGGTTTGCGTCTGAATTAATTTACAAAAATATTGGTAACAGATGAGTTGTCAGTTGGTAACATGGTAGTACAATACTTTTATGTTTCTAAAAATGGGTAATTCACTAATCCAATCACCCTATTCGTTCGTTATAGTTCCTTAAAACGTGAGACGCTTTTGGTGACCATAAATGGACATTTTACTATCAAAGTAAACAGCTCATATGTTTACTTATTCTTAGAATAACTTATTGGTGTCTATCCTAAAAGAGTATAAAGTGGAATTAAAGAAATCTAGTTCTCTAATATGGCAAATGGTTGATTGGAAAAATTCAGTGATACATTGTTCGAGAAAATTTCGTTTCTACGCGCCCTTCAAATACGTCGCAAATATTTTGGCCAAGCGAATATTTCAATATTTCGTAACTGGCACAATGTTGAAGCAGGTAACAGGTTTTGCGAACACGTGCAGCTACTGGAAAAGCCGTAACGCAAAAGGGCTTAAGCACAACGATCGTTATTTTCCTAAATTAGAAGCGAAATTTGAAAAAGTTCCCAAATATTCAATATGCGAACTGGGTGGAATGAAATAAAAGAACACGGTGACGCGGAAAATTGCACAGCTATTTGCACTTTGACGAACCATTGTCTCGTTGAAAGGGGAATTTTGCAAGCTGAGATCAATGATTCAGCGAAAACGTCCGGCATTGTTTCAACTTTGCTCAATTTTAACCTGATATCTTCTTGGACGAAAATTATCAAACAATTTGCTTTTCCATAATTGATCAAAGGGGAGTTCGCTTCGTAACAATTTCCAATTTTATCTCCGCTTCCCCAACATTGGAAATATTAAGAATCATTCTACGGCAAGTGTAGACATTTATTGTGAATGCATCAATTACTGCTGTAACTTATAAAGTTAACATTTTACGATAAATAACTGCGTGAAAATAAATCATAGAATTTGTTGAATGTTTGTTATTCATAGTTAAGAATAGGTAAGTAACAGTGATCTCATTTTTCATTCGTTTATTGTAATTCATTTGAATTTTCAATAATAATATTCTAAGCAATATTGTAATTATTCGTTCATTTTAATCGTTTGATATTCGAGAATTATAGGAAACGTTGATTAAAATAAAACATCGGTAATGACAGTTCTAAACACCTAGTCAAACTACGATTATATTTCTTTTATTATCAATAAAGTAATCGCCTCTAAATTAATAAATTCTCTTCGTCCTTCATACGTTTCTATACAGCTATTTAAAAATCAAACAAACAAATAAAAATTGCCCGCGTTCTTTGACCAGGAAATTGAAAAAGTCCACGGCTGGACGATTAAATGATTGAATCGATCGAACGAAACGGAAATGACATACGTATTTCGTACTGTTTCACGCGGTAAGTTTGTGCAAACATTAAAGAACCATTTTCGAACTTAATATCTGACTGCACTGTAGACCATAGCAATCTCCAATATTTCCCCCTCGCGGAGAAAAAAAAGAGTATTCGGTGAAGATCTCAACGGTTCAATTGCTCCCAATCTTCCGGCGAATCGAGAACTCGATAATCCGACAAAATTTCAACGACCAGAATATTACACGCTCCAAAACGTTGCCCACGAGTTCGATGAAATTTCCCTGTTACTCATATCATCCACGAGCGTTAAAAAGATCACTGGGGTGACGCCACGTTTTATCGTTCGCATACGCTAAATTTACATAACATATATTCAGTGGGTAAGAGGAGGAAGAGAGGAGGAAAAGATTCGTGGTAATAAGATAGAGTTCGATAAAGATATTACAACGATCGGGACTTATGTTTGTAAGGATATATTTAAAGCTAGGGATATCGAGTTACATTAAAGGTTATATAAATTAAAAAACGTATACACGTCTTGCTTTTATAAGGATATATTTAGAGACAGGGACAGTAGAGATATGAAATGTTGCATAATTAAACAGGCATATAATGATATATATATAAAGGTAGGTATAATGGATATATTAATAGTGGTATAAAATAAACAGGTATATTAAATATGAGAATTTAATAATTATAGGTATATAATAAAGTAGGTTTATTAAGTATGACACTGATTACGATGGATAATGATATAAAGCAAAAATGTATGTAAAATATAAGGTAATAGCAGTTTAATGGAGTGAGTGCACGAATGAACGAATGAGTGAGAATTCTTTTGTTAAAACCAAGTTCAATTTTCAAGACCCAAGAGATTGAAAAATAAACTCTTATGTATATATCTGGACCGAGTAGATCTTAACATGTTTTAATACAATGCACCATAGCATTTAATTGTGCAAGATATTGTCTGGTTATTTATATTGTTTAAAATCGTTCAACAAACGATATTCATTATACTTCAATTGTTCTAAACAATTGTGGTAAGTCACACAAATGATCACCATGAGCTCATTGAGAAAACAAACTCCGGTCACGGATGACCAACGTGCAAGTCAACGTGTTAACAGTTCCTTTATTGTTCGCCAAGATTATCGATCTAAAAGTTACAAATTAAGCAAACCCTTTGCGGACGAGTAATCGTCAAGTACTTCTCCGATACTTGCAATATTCGAAGCGCAACATTTAAGCTGATACGAGTGATGAACATTTCCGTTAACGATTGAACGAGAATTCTTTAACAACGATCCGTAAGGGGCTAATTATAGAGGAAAAAATTCGTTGAATGTAATTGTGCCCCGCAAAAGGGTTAAATCGTATACACGATTCCACGTTACGATCTCCTTAATTAACCGTACAATCCCCATACTTTCCTCTGCAACGCGGAGTTCTCCCAATGGCGTCATTCACCTCCAACTACTTCCATATTTTAATCCAAACGAGCAGGTTGCGATAGTTCGCCACTGCAGCAGTGATAGCCGGTGTTTCGCGCTACAGAAACGCTTTCCACGGACCGCGCGACTGGTTCCGCTTCTTATTAAGACATTTCGAAATTCATAGGCCGTAATCAAGCCACCGCGCCGCGCCGCGCCGCGCCGCGCCGGTGGAAGCGTGTCGTTCGGACGAGCTCGAAACGAGGAAGGAATTGGAACGTTTCGGCGGCGTGTACACGCGAAACGATCTCTCCGTGTGTCGCGCGCGCGCGCGCGAAAGAGAGGGAGAGAGAGAGAAGGATTTCGACAGTGTTAGACGGACTTTAAACTAAAAGGCAGTGAAAGTGTTCCTGTGGAGCATGACGGGAGTAATGACACTCACACACGCAAACATTAGCGTCGATGCACTCCTGTGTATCGATGTATGCGTGAGGTCGCGATCATTGCCGTGGAACCAACTCCATGGACGAGGAATCGTTATCGGCGGTGAAAAATCGGCCAGCGAGAAAACGCTGCGTTCATTTTCCTAGTTGGTAACGGTTCCGTAGAATATCGATGGAAATACGATTAAGAGGAATGGTAAAATCGGGCGACGATGGACGAACTTTTAATGGGAAAGAATCAAAGGAAGGAGGTGTAATTAATTAGACTGCGAACGTTTATGGTTGTTTTTTTTTTGGGAGGGGGAGATTTAAGGTGAACGCGTTGGTAATATGGAACACTTGATTTTAAGATCTTGACAAGAATGTAGAAGTTTATCCTTTTTGAATAAAATCAAGGCGTTTGGACAAAGAAACTAATATATAAATTTATTTTTTTTTTTCGTTATTAAAATAGTATTCGAAGTACGTTATAGTTATATAATCATTTGATGCAAACAAAACGAATTGCAATAATATAGTGTAAATAAGGAAACACATTGAAAGCAACGCAAGAAGGTACAATGATTGTATTGAACTTAAATATATTGTTACTTAATATTCATTTCATGTTGGTAATACGAAACACTTGATTTTAAGATCTTGCCGAAGATCGGGGAATTTAACCTTTTGAATAAAATCAGCGCGTTGGAACAGAGAAGCTGATATATAATCATATTTAATTAGTTAAGTGTGGAACAGAATTGAAATGATTTGAAATTATAACGAAGAAGCTAGTAAACGTGAAATTCGACATATTGAGAAAAAAATGTATCTAATGTAACCTACAAAATTTCTAAAGAAAGCTCGCGAAACTTTCGAAAAGCTTTCGAAGCGCAAAGGGTTAATAATGAAACGCGAAACGATTGTTGACTCGTGCACAGAATCGTAATCGAATCGTGATAAAAAAAAAAAAACATCGAACGTTAATATTTCCTGGTTGAATAAAAACGGGGCTACATTTTGCATGAACGGCTCATCGTAATTGCGCAGAACGGTATCGCGATTTCTCGCGATTTTTTTACCGGCAACGATTACCCGCGATTTAATCGTAACTTTCGAGTCTGTTTTACGGGCAACCGGTACCGCGATCATTCTCGCGAATTCTTCAAACAGGCGTCTCGATTTTCCACGAGAAAATGCAATCTGTAACGCTTAAACGTTGCGGGGTAAGCTTGGCAGAGTTCGATTTAATTTTCGAGCGGCGCGGCGCGGCGTTTCCTACAAGGATCGAAACGCTAGGCTAGCGACCGCCAAGCGGAAAAAGGCGTATATTTGAGATCCGGTTTTATTACGGGAACTTGGCGCGAAACGCCAGCCCACTCAAGAGTAAATCGGTGTGGGTTTGCGTGACACGATGCACGTAGCACGCGCGTGCCACGTGATTAAAATTAGATACGAAAAATTCCTGATTAAATTCCATGAATCGTCGAGTTCACTTGCTGGCAGACTTGTTAACTAATTGGTTCGCTGGATGGTAATCCGGTTTTAACGTTTCTCTCGAAATACTCTTTTTCTATTCGACATTCGACGGTAGAAGAAATACGCCGAGCAAAGTTAATGATCCCTGCAAATTACAAATTTAAACTAACAGTGCAATTTTTCATAAAATCAAAGAATTTTTCAAATAATCTAAAATACAAATGAAAATTGTTTTCTTCTTCTTCGGAGAATACTTCTTTCTACTTCGTTGAAAGTAGGTGGAAAAGGTTCTGCATGTCAGCAATATACCGCAATTATTAATTTTTATTTCAACGGATCATTGTTAAAAAAAAAATATAGCTAACGTACCTATGAAAAGTTTTTCGATCGCGAAATTCGTAACAATGACGCTGTTTTTAATAGAACACGTTTAATACAACAAACGATGGTTACGATTTCTTTCGTACAATTTTATTTTGTTCTCTGGTTACAATTCTATACTTTGACAACCAGCTCATATTCGAACCTCTATCTAAATTTGCTTTTGCGTAAAGAAACACTGAGGTTTAAAGTATTAGCAATTCAATTTAGAATGGCGAGTTGATTCGCTTATTCGAGTAAATACAATATGAATATGGTAGCTTTTATCCCGTTTGAAGACTCGTCACATGCAGTTGTATCGATTTCTAAATGGCTCGTAACGTTGACCGTTTCTTTTTTGTTGTCTCCCCTCTTTACGTTTTTTTTTTTGTTTTTACGAGGAGGAGCGAAAAAACGGAGAACAATAAAACTATAAATGGCTCTTTGAACGAAATCGGATTGGAAATATTTGCCACCGATAAAATTCGTAAGGTCGTAATGAAAAGGTACTCCGTGTTTGGCTGTCAATGAGCCATAAAAAGGCTCCTTATTCAGTAATTCGCGCATTTAATACGCGCATACAAAGATTGCACATTGAATTGATCGGTAATTATTGAACTACTTTGAACGCTGCTTTTGTTGTCATTTCATTAGTTCATTAAATACGTTCGTTATTAAATTCTACCGATAAAGCAAGCGGACTCGTTAACGTCGATAAAGAAAAAGTTGAAGAATCAATTTTTGCAATGAGCTGCTTTTATCTTACAGTGGATCTTTTTTACAAGAATAGTCTTTCTTACATTTTGCTCGACTAGATTCCAAGAGAAACTTCAGCTAACGTGGGTAATTAAAAAAGAAGTTTCGTAGAGACCTCGCGTAAAATAAAAAAATCGTCATTATTCTCGTTTCAGGTTAAACTTTTCTACAAAAGCAGCTCTTATCTTTTTAACCCCTTCCTCTTCGCGATAAACACACGGTTATACGTTTAGAATTATGAATTTTTCTATGATATAAAAAGTACGGATTCTTCGTTCATTGAAACTGCATTTAATTCCATACATTTAATTTCCAATTTAATCGTATAATCATATTCAATAAATGGATCGATTCTCTGCAAAAAAAAAATTGTTACGATTTCAATATCTGACCGAGAATAAAAGTAGAAGGGAAAGAAAGATAAGTATTTAAAGTTTCGAGAGTTTCGAGTTTCGAGTCCGCGCAAAGTTTCGAGCTCCGTTTTCCGAGATCTAAAAAATTAGCTTTTCAACCCTTCTCTAATAAAAGCACATCCCGTTCTCGCAGTATCGCTTCGCTGTATCCTAAAAGAAACGTCAGCGAATCGTTTCACCGAAGTGGTTGCAGTTCCCACTCCATTCGATTGCTTCCTATTCTGAATCTGAATTCTCCCCTCGAAGCGAGCGGCACATTGTTTAGCTTGTCCCGAAGTGGTGCTCCAGGGAAAGGGAAACCCGTGAGAGAAGCTCGCAAAGAGGGGGTTTGGAAATTATTAAGAACAACGCGAATTACTCGAATGAGAGTAAGATACGGGATGGAAAACAGGTGTAGTTTATTGCCAGCAACCCGGCCACGTGACTTCTCGTTACGAAACGTTTGTGGGGTTGAAAAGCTCACCTGGAAACATGCACGGGGAACGCGAACAAGCGTGGGCTAACGAGCGATAGAAAGCCACCCTCAAAGAAGGCGCGTAAGTAGTTGCAGAAAAATTGCGACCGCGTAAATTCCACCGCAGAATTATCGTTCGAGCGAAGGTGCGTCCGTTTCGAAATTGAAATGACGTTGATTCGGGCGACAGAAAAGTTGGCGAGCCAGCCGGTGGCTCTTCCGCGACATCAGCGGAGGCATTCATGAATGGAGAAGCGGCAATTTCTGCGCAATGTAATCTTCAACTCTTCTTACAAGTCGACAGAATTGTAGACATTTTTATTAGCTCATTTAGAGACGGATATAGACGTAGGCTACCGTAGCTTAGGGCGGTGGCTATTATTGGAGAAAGTTTTACTTTAGATTCTTTTCTTTTTTATAGATTGTTAATAAAAAGGGGTTCAAGACTTTAGGTACTTAGGGTAATTATCGAGAGGAGTAAAAATGGTTTAATCGATAGAAGTATTAAAGTGAAACCCTTTCTACGAAAAATGGATTTTTATTATCTATAAATATTTGATATTGTGAAAGGGTTTTTCCGCGATACATTGAATATGAATAGAGGAATTAATTCAGAAGTAGCGTAGATATAATTACGTTCCAGTTTGAAGCACAATTTTGTTCAACCGTTCTTTTATTTATGAACATTTTTTCTATATGTTGAATATAATTGATTAATTACTCATTCATTGAAAATGTACAAGTCGAATGTCGCAATTACTGTCACTTGAAAAGTTGTCATTTAATTAGAAACACGTTTTAGATATAATAACACGTCAGCTTGTTGTAACAGATACAAGGTGTATAGTAAATGAATCAGCTATACTGAATTATGACAAGATCCATACTTTATAATTACATTGGTCACGTTTTAATGTTCAACAGCACATTTACCTCCTAATATTTCGTTTCAAATGTTAAGCGCAAACGAATACACGATGTCTATGCGTTATTACGTAAACCAAAGTCCAAATATAGCATTAAAATTTGTTTATTTACGATTCTTCGTACACTACTTTGTTATTAAATATAATAATTAAAGTATCGATTACAAAGACACTGAAAGTAATTGGGATATCTACCCTATCAACTGTTTTGTACCTGACACAGTATTGAAACAGTAAATGTTCAAGTTCAACTTCTCAGCAACTGAAAAATAATAGGGTAAAAGTTTAATAAGCTCTATAATTTAATTAGACCATATTTAAACACTAACCCATATTTCTATCAACTCCTCTAACAATAAGGATTCAAATATGGGAGTCTTTACAGTATTTCACTTTAGATATCTTATCTGTTCTTGCATTTATCATGAGCTCTCTAAATCTTTAACGCATTTAAATTCCCCATAAATGCAATAAAAAAAGAAAAAAAAATCTACACTCCACAAATAAGTTTCTTTCCCTGTCGATTTCAATTTTTACAATATTCCAGCCATAGTTTAGTAAATAGCAATGGGTTCGTGATAATGGGGAAATGCCGTATATTATAGTGTTAGGTAAATTGCATTGGTACACGTTATCTGGAATACCGGCAAAATTTCATCGCTACGACAGTTGGCATTAAGGACTTGGATATTGATTATCGAGCTTCGATATGTTATTAGGTCGCATTCAGAGGGGATTTCGAAGTGGTCACAATTGGGGATGAAGATACGAGGGTTAGGCCCGTACGTTGGAAGTCGCAGGGACATAAAATAGCCACGCAGGAAAGCAATTCCAGTATGGGGGAATCGAATTACGTAGGCACTCGCTCCCCGATAATAAGATAATATTATTGGAACCAGCTAATGCCGTAGTTTTGCTTCGGCAATGAAATTACGCCAGTTAAAAGGCCCCCTCTTGTGTACATCACCATTGTCGTTGGAAATTAATTTCGTTAATGTCCCAGTGGATAGAATTACACCGACGAGATTCTTTTTTTCCCCACTGCAACGATTACAAATAAATACATAGGGTAGATGTCCCAATTATTGCCACTTTAAACTTGTCCCTTTGAGCAACTTCATGTTAATTGTTTCACGAGTTATTTAACTTAATAATCGTTCCGGTTTCCAGCACGACATTAGTTAACGTCTCTTTTATTTATGACGATTTTTGCTCCGTGTTAAATACAATTTATTAACATTGTATAACAACGTCCAATGTCCCCAGTAGTGTTATTTGAAAAGTCGTCTCTTAAATGGAAATGTCCATAAAGATGTCCATACTTTCTACTTACGGTACATTAGTAGCGTTTTTATACTGAAATGACACAATTCACCTTCTAATATACTTTTTTCTTAAATATTAAATATAAACATATATGCAATGTCCAGATGTTGTTACATAAGAATGATCCAAATGTCCAAATTTGGCATGGAAATTTTTCTAATCTCGATTCTTTATACGTTCGTTCGCTGTTAAATAAAATGATTAAAGTAATGATTATAGGAACACTGACAGTAATCGGGACATCTGTTATATACATATATATCCAGTCCCATATCGAATTGTTTTTGCGCCTATTTTATTCGATCACTTTTTGCTCGTCTCCGTCACGTAATAGAAACTTTCGCAAAGCTTGAAATTCTAACACGAATCAGCTACGTAATAATTATTTCCTATCGCTGTTTTTTCGAGTTCGCGGTTGCACAATTGATACGTATCGTAATTGGTATCATAATGCGCCGTCGTTGGCGAAAAAACCGCCGTGCTCTATGGACAGTCATGGAAATCAATGTAGGTAATCCGCACAAATCTGATTATAAGCGGGATTTTTGCAATACTTTGGAACGCTCGGCCTAGAAGGTTGCTTTCGCCGCCGCGCCGCCACCGTTACACACCGAAATGAGTTCCTTTTTGTCGAGAACGAACGATCACTGTGCCGCTCAACGGAAATCGTTCTTGCCGTGGAGAACACGGGCAAAACATCTCGTCACGCTTCTCCCTCGCGAAATCAACGCAAGGACGCCGCTTTTTCATCGCGAATCAAGTTCAGAAACGAACCGTTGGCCAGTCGATTCCACGTGGCGATGTATCGAGGGTAATAAACATTTTTGCGATATTATTTAGACTGAGATGCTCTCTTCTTCGATCTACAGTTGTTTCCATTGTTTCGAACAGTGAAGTAGACGTCCCAATTGCTGTCAATGTCCATACAAACGTTACTTTAATTAGTTTATTTAATAGCGAAATAACGTATGGGCCATTCCACGTCGAATCGAACACTTTTTCCCCCTCGATGTATCGGATTTTGTTCGAATTGAAATATATTGTAGTCCACGCGCAATTATGGGGGATTCCAGCAATCATTTTGCCAATAATGAAATTGTTGAACAGTTGCATGCAATTAAAGTTTGCAAATTTCAACGCGTTTCAGGAGAAATATCTTCATAAAAGTATTTTTATCTCCGAAACTGTTAAAGATGCGAACTTCATTTTTTTTTTTTGTTTTAATCGTAAAGGTACGGCCTGTTCAGATAAATTTTTCTCAAGTTGAAGAAGTTTGTCTTTGATACTGCGAATTATATACGTCGCGAATCGAGGTTTAAGGTCACGAGTTTAAAAATTCTACAAGAATATTGTCGTATTCCTTAAAGTTTTCTCTACAAAATAAGCTTTCCATTACTTTGATACGACCATCTAATAACGTATAATATAATAATTTGAATATCCACGTTGCACTAGTCGAGGGATAGTTGATCCTGTACCTCGTCTGTGTTGGAACTGTTAGTAAATTGCACTATTTGTATAATATAAAATAACAGAAAGGTTTATTATTATCTTACAATTTACATTTCTCTTTCGTTCACTCTGTCTTACGTTGGCTGCGGTCTCCTAGAATATCTGTTTCATCATTCTGCGTCAAACCATTGTAGGGATTATTTTAAAGTAAATCCCTCGTGTGTTGTTGTAAGGTGAGAGAAGGGAAAGAAAAAAAGAAACTGAGCCTTTGCAATAATTACTAGTTTATTACTAATACTGAGTTCGCACAATCTCACAGGAAAAACTCTCGCTCTGCACTCGCAACGTCCTCTCGCACTCGACTCTTTTTCTCGACTCCCTCACCCAGGCATTCTCTACCCTTGCACGCATTCATTCTTTCTCCTTATCTCTCTCTGCTTCTCTCACTCGTCTCAGACATTCGTAGAACCCAAACACAGTCACGTTCACACGAAACCTAGCGCGACCACGCACTCTTCGACCACACGTCAACTCAATCGCTCTATCCCAAACACTTCTCATTCACGCCTCAGCCAATCTTACCCAAATACAACACCGTTCGCTCAGCAATCGCTCTGGTCCAAACATTCACACGACATTCTGTCTTCCACACCATTTTCATTCGCACCTCCCCATAACTAACATAGAATACAAAATATAAGAGCGTCCTCTCGCACATTCACATGATACAATCGTCTATAAAACCAAATCCACAGGAACATCTTCTACAAAAAGAAAGGGCATAATTATGAAAGTGGTCTAAGCCACATATTTCTTGTTTCGAGATATATAGACAGACCACTTTCATAATTATTAGGTGTACAAATTAATTCGATGCCTTTACGTTTAAAGTCTTGGAGATTTTATTGATTTAAAAGTGTCATCTTCATCGTTAAAATATATTTTATGCGTCGCCTACGATGAAGATTAAATAACGAAACTTATTTAGAACATCGACATTGTCTTTAACTTTCAACTAGTAGACGTTGAATTTTCTGTAAAGGCATCGAATTAATTTGTACACCCAATAACACTAAATCAATTCCATAAAATGATAAACTCGTTTTTTTTTAAATTTGGACTTAGACCACTTTCATAATTATGGCCACGTTTGCTCTTCAACGCGTTTAAATAGACGAGCCGTATAAAAGCAAGTAACCCACGAGTGGATAGATATACCGCCCAATTGATACATCTCTTAAGAACGAAGGGCGCGCGACCCTTTTCACGAAGGGTTGCATTAGAATCCGCAACGAGGTGGCGCGTTATTCAAGAGGATTCCATAAGAAACGCCGTGAATATCGAAGCATCTTCACCGTCAAATTAAGCATGCGCCTCTCCATTTAACGTTGCAGCTTTCAACCCAAAGATCTCGGCTGAAAATCCACCCCTTTTTCTTTTCGTGGTCC
Source organism: Eucera pruinosa (assembly GCA_028830335.1). NCBI lineage: Eukaryota > Metazoa > Arthropoda > Insecta > Hymenoptera > Apidae > Eucera > Eucera pruinosa. The sequence continues at coordinate 15,975,375 of JAMYCR010000005.1, forward strand.
AAAAAAAAAAAGAAAAAAAATAAATAAACCTCGACGTTTCCATTCATTTTCTCGATGGTTTTCTCAATGAAGCCTACGACAGCCACTGGTTCCGGATTCAAGGCGAACCGGAGGACAGTATTACGTGTATGCTGGCTTTATTCGAGACGAGAATCCCATTAGGACGCGGAATGAGTCGGGAGATGGAGCGTGAGCCTTCAGAAAAGTCTCGAGAGACCCAAGCAGGATAATAATAATAGACGGAGCACAATGTTGAGAATATTGAAATATCGCGAAACTTTTCGCGTTGCCATTGGATTACTTGTACGACTTCAGCTATGCTAAAGCCCTCGGAGTCACGGTGGAACGTCGATTATGCAAATTAATCGGGAGATATTAAATGCGTTCGTGAATTTTACGATCGGCTAATAAATCGGCTGGATATTCAATAATTTTCAAATGTGAATTATTTTTACAGAAAAAAGCAAACGCGTACTTATTGTTAGTAAGAGGGATACACTGAATAAGGAAAAATGGGGTGCTATTGAATTGAATAAAGCACGAAAACCGCTCGACAACGACCACCATACGTCGTATTGGTTTTTATTCTTTTAACCACTTTTGCGCTGGCAATTATTTATCGGGTACCTATGATAAACTCATCGATAGCAATTTGTAGGAATTATTTCTATAAAATTTTCACACAGATCTTTAGAATTCAACGCGTGAAACGTACACGTGACAATTGTTAATTCACTGCTTATTTATTAGCTTGCCATAATTCACAGTTTTTAGTAGATCCAAATAGCTACTAATCGACGTGCATGATACGTTATTCCAGTGCAAGTGGTTGATACGTGGATTGCAGATTTTTAAGCAAATAACTAATCGTGCGAACACGATTAAAAAAATGGATCGTAAATAGAAATTCGTTTCATGCTCCGAATATTACAACGTGTGTTCTGCCTTTGATATTTCATATATCGTGCAGTTTGCAATTTTTCGTACACTCAAATTTCTCATAATTCCGTAAACATTCGCAGTCTAGTAATACGTACACGATATCGCTCTCCGTATTTACAATTTTATTACGCCGAATAATAATTAGCATATCGAATGAATTAACGTTCGAATTTCTTTGAATACGCCGATAGTAAATTTCCCGTATACGAACGTCGTATTTAAAGGAAAAATCGAAACCGTGCTATTTTACGATTGCGGTATTGCTTTATGATCGACGATTCTATCGGCGTTTACGAGCTTCAACGGGTGACAATAAAAAGAAAAAAAAAAGGAGAACGCACGCAGATGTGTGCGGCTCTGCGTTGACAGAATATAAACCGACGGACGAGGTAATAAAACAGCATGCGAAAGAGGAAATGTCGTATTATCGGCATTTGTCGGAAGAGAAAAATAGAAAAAAAAAAAAAGCTCCACAAAGATATTTCTCGGTGAATTGTGTTTATCCATCCTTTTTCTCTTTGTCCGCGAAAACGTGGAAACCCGTGGAAAATTCGTTCGCAAGGCTATTGAAACGATGCAATTATTAGGTTGCTGCACATGAAATGTTTCACCGCGAATTGAGATTAACGAATGGATACCGTTCTTTTAATTTTGTGAAATGGTTTGTCGTAATGAACCGCGTTAAAGGATAGGAAATTAACTGTAATATGGATATCTGTGACAATAATATATAATAGCGTCATTAATAATAATATACTACTTTTTTCGTAACAAAGAAACATACGTTTATGAAAACGTCAAGTAGTCTTATGAAATAATTGGTCGAAATTATTGCACATTAATGTTACAATAATATGTATCTATCGAAGGCGTTTCCTTTTTGGCAAAATGTCATTGTTTAGAACTCAATCTCTGATTGATTGGGTTCTTGAAATATTGCACTTCGTGCCGTCTGATTCGAAGGACCACCCAATGACTCGGGACTAAAGTGACACTGCTGAATTTTCTAACTAATGTACTGATTCTAATGTTGTTGCTCTGACAAGTATTCTTACAAAACTGAAATCTTCTTACAAACCTAGGTTTCTTGACACCTTGCTCCAAACCCCCCTCCGTCATGTACGGAGAAGGTGGGGCCTAAAAAAGGTGTTTCCGAAAATTCTTAAAATTATGGTGACCAATCCCGTATTACCCCCTTCCAGTGCGCCCATAGCGCGGTTCATCCCTGGAGCGGGGGTGACGGGGTTTGTCGCTATGGTCGACTTACGTTTGGCAACTTCGGGGAAATTCCGTCAGGTCAAGATCCTTGCGGACACTTATGTCTGAAATTCTAAGGGACCCTCTGGAATACGACTTTATGATATCCGGACTGAAGCGAAAGAATAGATAATAAGCTGATTTCTAAAGTGACCCTTATGTCCCGCATATTGGCTGCAGGCCGGCCTGCTAAACTAACGAAAGAAAACACTAACGGTTTATAAATGACTCTACGAATATTTCACCGTATCATAAAGTTCTCCCCTTGCCGTCTTAACAGTCATCTTCTGAACTTTCTTGTTGATCTCCATTAGATCGTGAATTATCTATCAATAATTCTTAAAATTTTAAACCGTCTTACAGGAGTATCATATCTTAACGAGTTTAAATTGCAATTCATTTCTAATATGTGCAATTCGAATTTATTTTTGTCCATTTCAATTGCAATTTCAGTTCACATCGAAGTTGGGAAATTTATATTCTAATTTAGGTATGAAGGTTTAGATTCAAACTAATATTTAGCAATATAAATTGATATTCCGTACTGATGTTTTTAATTCAAATTTATGTTTGGCCAGTCCAATTGCAATTTCACTTCACATTGAAGTTAGGAAATTTATATTCCAATTTAGATTTGAAGATTTAGATTCGATTCACTATTTAACAACACAAATTGCTATTCAGTGCTGACGCTTTCAATTCAAATTTATGTTCGACAATTTCAATTTCAATTTCACTTCGCATTCAACTTAAGGGATTTATGTTCTAATTTAGATTCGAAGATTTAGATTCAAATGAATATTTATTCAGTCGAGAATTATGTAAAATAATTTTCGCTCTGTTTACTTTGAGAAAAACATTTCGTACGCGCCAACGAAAAAATACACGGCCAAACGAAGGATCAAAGATTTTTCGTATTCCTTAGTTCAACTTACGGCGACAGTTTAACATAATTTGCCCGTGAATTAGTTTTTATTTTGTTGCAGCGAAAGTTTAACGGAGAAACGGCTGGCAAACCGTCCTCGGAACTATTAACAACGCGTAAACTTGTTACTCCTGAGGCGAGAGAGAGAGAGAGAGAGAGAGAGAGAGACGGCGGGCAAAACTTCTGGCAATTAAGCGTCCCATTAATCGTAAACGAGTGCAACTTCGGCCCTCGAATTCGCGAAAACAGCTCGCGAACGCGTCCGCGTCGATACGATAATTTTCCTCCGGCTTTATCGCGCTCCGCTGCCTGATTATGCGATTTCCCGACTACACCTCCGTTGATTACACTTTGCGTCCCACTCGGCCGTGTTATCGCGTTAATTAATATCTTGTTAAAGCAAGATTCGTTTAACGCTCGCGGGCTTGCACGAGTACGCGAAAAGAAATCACGTTCGTACTATCGAATTACTAATTACACGTTCCAATTCAATACCAAACGATCGTCTAATTAATTTCGACAAATTTTTAATCAAAACGACAAATTTAAAATAAGAACAGAATTTTTCATCTTCACGCGTGACCGATTCACGTTTCTCTTATTCGTACGAATTTATCGTCGCGATTAGATCGAGGATTTTTATGCGGATACACATTTTTAACTGTCCAACGATTTTTGAGTGGCTTTCTTTTTTTGACCCATCGCGTTGTTTGTATTTTAAATTCACACTCTTGTTCGTATTCTTTTTCTATTCTTCGCATAGCACAGAATTTTAAGTATCGAAAGATGCTAATAGCGTTATTAATTACCAGAATTAGTCTACGATTAATTTTGGTAATCTCGCAGGCTAATTTTGGTAATTGAAAGTATTATTAGCATCTTGACAAACGCTTGAAATTCTTTGCTATAGGGTATTAATTTTTCAACTGCTGAGAAGTTTCAAGTTCGACGTTTACTGCTTCGATACCACATCGGATATAAAACGTTGACATATTACTCGTAATTTACATTTCGTAAACGTTAACCTTACAGTGTCATAATATACTTGGAGTTGAAATTATAATTTATTGAAAATTCGACGTGCATTTTGTTGCATTTAAGCCACAAGCTGTTTCACGAGCTACACTCGTCATTGTACGGCAATGGGTTAACCCCTTGCCATACAATTACTTTATTAGCTATTTAGGCTAGCGTTAGTTGATCGCTATTTTTAGAACCGTGTCACGTGCAAATCATTATATTATTATAGTAAATTTTGCTTTTAACACGCTCGTATTATAATACAAAGTTAAAATAAGATTTAAATTAAATATTATCCTTAACAGTAGGCGTTTTCGTTGCATCTGTGGCATAATTCATAGAACGAGTCTGACTCGTTATTGTAGGGCAAGGGGTTAAGTAACTTTATTCAACTATATTAGATCGTCGTTAACACAAAGTTCGTTCCAGTTTCGAGCATAATATTGTTCAACGTCGAGTTTATTTATAAACATTTTTTTTATATGTTCCATATAATACATTCATTGCTATGTAATTGACATAGTCCTTCGTACTGTCAGTTAAAAAGTTCTCATTTAAATAGCAACACGTTTTACATATAAGCCGTTATTTTTAAAAATGGTATAAGTCCATTTTTTCATACATCGAAATATTTAAGGGGATAAAAAGAGGATATCTATATCTTACTAAAATTACCATTAACTCATTTTCTTCCAAAAGTGGACTTACACCACTTTAAAAAGAAAAGAGCTCATATATTAACACGTCAGTTTGTGTAACAAATGATCCATACTTTATAATTATATTGCTCACGTTTCAATGTTAAACAACGCACTTATCTGCTAATATTTAATTATAAATATCAAGTGTAAACGAATGTACGATGTCCACGTGTTGTCACGTTAAACCGAAGTCCAAATTTAGTATGAAAATTTCTTCAAGTACGATTCTTTACACTGTTGGATTCCGTGTAAATGAATCGAGTTCAACTATTAGCCGCGAAGAGGTTTATTCGAGGTATATGATCGCTGGACAGAGTGTCCTCGTGGTGGTTTACAGTTACGCGTGGTTGCTTAAAAACTGAATTTTTGTGGCCTGCTCCGGAAATATATATAAAGCAGGAGTATTTTGCAAGGGAGCCGGGGAAGGGATAGAGTGGAACTAGGTAAGAGTCTAAGGGTCTAAGGTTCGTAGGATGATGCACTGGATGACTAAGGGTCGTAGGATGATGCATAGGATGAGTAAGGGTATCTGTAAAGGGACATTGCGCTGAATGATATCTAGTTGTCAACTTGTACATATTTACAGTAAGATAATCGGGTGGGTATCCAACAACACGTTACTTTGCTATTAAATAAAACGGATTCAAGTGGCGGTTACAGGAACCGTGACAGTACGTGGATCATTTACCCTAGACGTCGATAGTAATGGAAGAGTTAATAGCGGCAAGTGAAGTTAACCATTCGACGTAAGGAATCTCCGATTGCCGATCCAACGATGCTTCGACGCACGCGCAATTGTGCGAACAATTGCAATTGAATTCGCGATAAATCACGTCCTCTAAATTTCAACGAATCTCTTACGTAAGGGGCATTTAAAATCTCTCATTTAACGATTCACATGAACGCTGAATGCATCGAGCTCTCGGGTCATTAATACCACTGCACTTCCGTTCGAGATACCAATCCGTAGAGAGTAAACCGCTTTCCCATAAATCTCCATCGTTAACTGCCACGCGAGAATTGCTAATATGCGAAAGAGTTGCCGGCGATCGGAACACGTATTTGCTTTATTAAACATTAATTTACCGGCTGTGTTAAAGCTGCTCCTCGTCCACGGACGCAGAACTGATTTACGTTTCTTTTTGAGTGCATCCTGTTGACCCGTTGCAGGATCCCCGTGGAAGCTTGTTAATGTTTAACGCACCTTTCACACCTGTCACGACTCGCCACTGACAGACTTCGAGTAGAAGCATTGAACTAAATACAAAATACAGGACCGTCCATTTATAGGAAACGGTCGTAAAATTTCAACCTGAAATTTGAATTGTATAAAAAAAATAAGCAGAGGCTTTTTACGCCCCTTTCGATTTAGAATGGTTCGTTCAAGAATTATGTACATATATTCGATCCGACCATCAATGTTTGCGAAAGTTATCCATTTATCCGTGTATTATTTTAGTAATGTCGCATGTGACGTGAAAATTGTCGCTATTTAGTTTTTTCACTATAATTTCAAATCGTTCGAATTGTGTTTCACGCTTGAATAATTACATATGATTACGTCGAAGGGTTATATTAAATAACTGACTCGTGTGGAATGAAGTGGGTGAATAATTATATTTAATACGATGGAAGAAGTATCGGTGATGTTCCTAAAACTGGCGCACGATTAGAACTGCGTACGAAACGTGGCGACAGTTTGTACATTCATACCTGGGGTGTTCGAAAGCATCCCTAAACCCTGATTAGCCGACGTTCCATGGTCAAGCTTTAAAAGAACTCGCTTCTACCAATATCTTAACCCTTTGCACTCGAAACTAGTGTGGGGAGCTGTGGAGAGGGGATAGAATAGGAAAAGGAAGGGTGTCGCGTTTCGTCCTGGGCCTGCTAGTGGACTCATCAGTAAGGCTACCTAGCAGGCCCTGCCTTAGACGTTGGGATATTCGAAGGAAGGTTAAAGGCGGTATATATATGGACGAGGTAGTTGGAGCGAGTACTTTCGAGAAAGCCTATTTCGTATGTCCCTCTAGTGGTGGGTGCAGGAGAGCCGCCACAATATGATACGACAGCAGCTCCATTACGTTTCTCTGATCATTGTGAGAACTTAATAAGTTACGTATTTTGGAATTGAGAAATTTGCCTTGATTTCAGAAGAAATGGCAATTGAATTGGTTAATATAGAATTAAAGAAACGCGAACCTTGACTTTTGATACGATTTACGAATGTCTCCATAGCGGAGCCAACCGAGTGCAAAGGGTTAACCCTTTGCGGACGAGTGTCTGCAAATAATCGCCACTTTCCTGGTTTTCGTGGACGCACGTTTACTGTTAAAGCAAAAAGTTTCAATTAATATCGTTGATAAACGCTTCAAAGTTTTGGAAATTTACTGACCTGGAATTCGTAAGCTTAGAAATTCGTAAGGCTTAGAATTCAAAGTCAAAATACTCTTTTAAGTTTTATTATTCGTCGTCCACAAAGGGTTAAGATGCGGAGTTTTCTACGCATCACAACGAAACGTTCGACTTCAATAGATTATACATTAGTTTCTTCGAAATGAAAATGAGATTAGCTGATTTCTTTACGAAGAACGTGCGATGAAACGGTGAGACTCGTAATTAATTATTCAAATAGTCAAGTGATAAGATGCATTTCAATTTCTTCAGGCAGCACAGTAGTTTGCTAGATTATTTTAATCGAAAGGGTAGAAAGCTTCTATTGCGTTACCTACGACACGATTCGACAATTTAAATATGAACCGCTCTCCTTCAATCGGAAGTAATTTCTAAATACGAAGCGACAGGCCAATTTGATATTTAATCAACCGAATGCATCTTGCGCGTAATTGAGAGTAGTAGAAACTTTTGAAGTTTGCACTCAGGCCTGAAGGAAATCGCAAACTTCGATTAGTAATAACGAAAATTGAAGTACGAAATGAAAATTAGACTCTTTAGTTAAAGCTAGGATGTTCCTTGTCTATTTGCTCACATTGTTGAACCTTTGGCGTATAAACGAAATGAAAATCGATGCGTTGAAAAGATGCTATTTCGGTAAAATTTCTACTCATATTAGTCGCGTGTTTAATGCTCAAACCTTTTAATGTTCACCAATTCGACGCGTTTTAATGTGCACAATAAATGCCATTAATTATTACAGTTCGAATTATACGACTTGTTTCGTCAATTAGAAAGTTACAAGCTTGCAATGTTAAGTTATGATTTCGGTTAATTTTTGCCTACTTTTGGAATCTCTAGCGCTCGTTAAAACGTTACAAAATGTACATTTGCGTTAATACGTCGATGTATAAACAACAACGTAACGTTTTGCATCCATAGCAAGTAGGTAACTTTATTTTTCACATCGAAAATTCGTTCTTTTTAATTACCATGCGGGTAGAATTCAAGGTTTTCGAAATAAGCTGCCAAATGCAAAGGGTTAAATTAATCCTTACCATTCCTACGTAGAGTCACTCTCGACGTCACATTTCTCACGCTTACAATTTAGTTAAATACAGGTAGATTAGTTGAATATAAATATATATATTTTTCTTTATTTACTACCTTGCTACACAATATAAATGAAAAATATATTTGTTACACGCTACGCACTGTTGCAATACAACGTTTTATTTGATCTATTTTGCAATTTAATTAAGGGAGTTTGTTGCTAGGTGAAACAAAACAAAATTAAGGAGTGCAAATGGTTAATTTTCGAATAACCACATTTACTCCCAACTGAAACGTGTTGAATTTGAATTTGTGAGAACCACTGCGGTGCCCGCGATCCGAAAATGGGTTAAATACATATTTTCTTGTAAAAATTCTGGTGCAATTATACGTGCAGAGATACAGGCAACCCTCGTATAACACGTTACTGTGCCATGTATTATTAATGTTTCTATTGCCGTGTATTATTAAAATTGTTAACAATATTGTAGGAGTGAGAACGGACGAAAGGACGTAATTTTAGTTTGGGCTTTCGTTCGTTACAATTTATGAGAGAACCCCTTGAGCCGACGCTGTGCAGATGCGTCCCAACGTGACCGTGCAGGACAGTCTTCCCGTATCTCCCTAGGTTTAAGTTTAGTTTTTAAGGATTGCTATACCGAAGGAGAAGGGCTTGGAGACAAAGAGAGCATCGTGAGACGCCGAGAAGGCAGGTCGTAGAGTGCAGCGTGGAAAGTAACGTAGGAAATAGTGTGGAAGCGTCAATTTAGTGTGCTAGCTATATCATGATCTCTTTTATAATACTGTACCGTTTAGTTTTGTTATTCAATAATTATATTATTTAATCCATACGCCGACTTGTACCTCGCCCGTGAATTTCCCATTCTACAATATTTTGAATAATATTCTGTTCCATTTTAAGAAATGAACCTCAACTATTGTACGCGCGAATTGCATATTATTTCGATACGTATACCTTTCGTAAAACGAGCTTACGTCGAATCATTTCTTGGCTTACACGGTTTCGCTTAACACGGTGCAAAAATTCCGTGTTAAACGAGGCTTACCTGTATACGATTCGCGTTGGGCGAGGCGCAGACCGGAAACTCGGAATCGAATTTTCCCTCGCCGTACCGCGTCGCTTCGCTCCGCTTCGTGAGCGCAAAATCGAAGTTGCGTAACGCGCGCGGCCGCCTTTATTCCGGGACACTAGCTCGAATTTGTAATTATATTCCGCATGTCCTTATCGACCTTTCAAATCGGCGTAGCAAGCGCGCTCGCAAGCGTTCAGTCAATGCATGATAATTGCAAAACGCGATCATTCGTACGCGTTCCTACGTGCGCCGTGCGCCGTGCTGTTGCATTCGCAAAATTAATCACGAAATTGTCGTAATCGTAGGCGGTTTCCCTTTTACCCAGCGATTTATTCCAGAAATTCTAGAATAACCGAGCAATCTAGTTCCTTCCGCTTTCGATCTTGGCCACCACGTGGATTTCAAGTGCAGCGCAACGTGAAAACGTAACGCAAACACACACACACACGAACACAGGCATAAATAAACCGCGTTTCAATGAGCCGCGCTTTCTAAAGTTAAAATGGGAAAAAGATCGTTGCGTTGTGGAATTTTTGCATAGTTGCGCAATCTCGGGGGCTTCGTTTAATTATTACAAATGATTGCATTTACAGATAGCTTCGAAAATAGTCGGGTCGTTTTAATACGTAATTTGGCGTTTAAGCAGCTTTCTAAAAAGGAACAAGCGAAATGTAGATGTTTTGATCGGACGATTTTACCGTTCCAAGTATAACTTCGAACGTTTTATTGGCAAATTCGAAGATCTGCAAACACACACGGTTGCCAAGAAAACATTTCAACTAACGTTACGTAATCCGCTTAATTTCAATCCACGATTCTAGATAATCGTAAAAAGAGTTACTTCGTAACGATTTTACGATATCGTGCTGTAAATCAGCGTTTCTCAACCTATTGGGCAGCGTTAAGTTTTTAATGGATTGCAAAATGATAATTGCTTGAAATCATCCATTGAATATTATCTTGTATTACTTTCTTCGTAGCTTTTTATAAGAATTTTTAATGAGTACCATACAAACTAATTCTGACCGATTTTACGATTTTTAAGTATAAAATCATTAGCAGGCTGCGTATTAGTGGATTTTCATGCATTCATGCGAAATTTAAATGTGCAAGTGTAGAATGCAAATAACGTGCAAAAAATATACAAACTATTTGGAATACAATTGAAATGATAACAATTATAGGGTAAAGCAACTTTTTCTTCAGATTTCACTTCTTTAATTTTATAATTTGCACAAAAATCCGCAGTCTAATAATTAGCCCCAACATTTTGCCATAGTTAAATACAAAATTGAAGTATTCGCTACAATTCGAAGCTCGACTAAATCATATTTCATAGAAATGTACCGAATGTTATTTTTCACGCGTAGAAGTTATTAAGTTTGCGAAAAAGTTCTGTCGTATTTTAACGTTACATTTATTAAACAATGTATTACTGAGTTTCTTCGTTAATCTTTTGCCATATCAAACAGCTTCATTATTTCGTCCTCGGAGAATTCGTCTAAACGAAGTTTATAAGCATCCAGATTTTCCAATTTTTACCCAACTAAATAATTACAAATTAAAGCCTAAAAGCGTAAAGCCTAAAATAAAGATATCATTTTTACGTTCACAGTAGTGGCATAATATATTGCGTCGCAAATGCATCCTATTCTCTTTCATTTCAAGGTAATGTTAATCATGATAAATACAATCAATCTTTACGACCTTTTATCAAACATCTACCACGATCAAATCTTACTTGCGTTTGCGAAGTTACTGGAATATTAACTCACGTATCGCAATACTAATGCAATGTTGCAAAAAAAAAAAAACCGACGAGACTTTTTGGCCAATCTAACAGCAGCACGATTTCAGGCAATTAGGTTTTTAAAAGTAGTACGTTATAAACATTTGAGCCGCGGTAAAGTTTAAAGATACAAATAAGAAAATTTAAAAATACAAATAAGTAAACTTTAATCGTCGGCAATTCTAGTGTTAACAATTACCAATCGACGCGTATGATACGTTATTCGCGCGGAAGTGGTTAAAAACGAGTAGCTCGAGAAACTCTGCTCCAAATGTCGTTCGAAGTACAATCTCGTTGCTTTTTAAATATGAAAAGAGGATAAAAAAAAAGAAAAAAAGAAATCGACAGGATCGTTGCGCAACATTGAAATTCAAATAGCTTCCCTGTTTGATTTCAAAAAGTTACGCAAGGAAAAACTTCTCACGGTGGTTGTTTTCCACGGCGAATTTTAACGCGATTCGTTCCCCGCGTTACTCGTCTATATAGAAACCGTAAAGAAGTCGTAAAATCAGCGAAAGCGTATTTGAAGTTATTCTCAGCCGGTTGACCGATCAAAATAACTTTTCTTCTTGCAATTGCACACTTTGTCTCTGTCACCTAGTCGCACCTTCGTCTTCAACTTTACCGTTTCCGAGGCAGAGAAAAAGGCGCACCCGCTAATGTCTTCATTTCCACCTTTATTCTTTCGTTAATTGCTCCTACGAAGACAATGAAAATCATATTTCGTATTTCTCTCAAGTTTCTTTTACATATTTTAGACGAAAGTTCGGGCATTAAAGAATCGGGGTTGAATCATCGGAACATTCATCGAGGCTATTAACCCTTTCGCTACCATGGACGTATATATACGCCTTCAAGAATTAGACCGACATTCAGAAGAAATACCACTCAAAATTAGAAAGAAAACTCCAAAGATGATAACACCAATACAATAACGTAGCTAGTAACCAAGAAAGCGGGTTTTTGAAAGTTTTTCCAACGAAAAAGCACAAAGTGATTAACTAATCAAATACATCACAAGCACACAACCAACAAGACAGTGGGTTATAAGGGAAAAGTCCCTAGGCACCACAAACCCATCACACAAAGTAACCAACACAAAAAAAAAGAAAAAAAAAGACTGACATTCACTAAAAGTATACTTATATTTTTTCTGTCACGCGATACAATTTCTGGTATTGTATTACGATATTAAGGTGCACGTAGTTACATACGTAGAGTATCGAAACATTTGTACCTATATTATTTCCATCTTAATAAATGCTACAATTCAATACGCATTTAGTTTTCAGTTCAAAAATGTTCAGTTCGGTTCGAACGAGTCAACAGTTCCCTTAAGCGTTCGTCCATCGGCAGCGTCTATCCTATGCGTTCAAATTCAAATTCAATCGTCGGATCGAAGCGTTCGAAGTTCTTCGAAAATCTTCGAACAAAGGCACGCTCGTGAAAGGCGAATATATTGCGCAACGAAGCCTTCAGAAAAGCGGCGGCTCGCGGTTTTTTTTTTTACGAAAACTTACGGGTAACGCGAAGCATAAATGTTTCGTTGCACGGTTGAACGAAACGTGGAACAAGAAGCAGCGAAGAATGGGTTAATTACAGATCAGCCGGGCAAACGAAGGCTGCGGTCATGCCAGCCACGGAACTTAAACAATTCTTGTCTCTCGTTGAAAAAGGATCTCGTCCAAATTTTATTTCCTCTCCCGCCGTGTTACGCAATCGCGCGATTTTGCCCCGCGCGTCGTCGCCTTTCACTTATTCGCAAAAAAACTTAACGACGAGACGCGAACACGCCATTTTTTTCCCCTCCCCCCTTCCCTTCTGTCCGTCTTTTTTTTTCCCCCCTCAGAGTATCCATCGATTCTTTAGAAATCGTTCCGTCATTGTTGCTCGTTACTATTTTCCAAAGAACCGTTATGAAAGTTAAAAATGCGGAAGTACCGCGAAGAATTCGAATGGGATCGCGTTGGAATTACCTGGCGCGTACGTTGTGCGTAAAATTTCCTCGCCGTCCCTATGGGAACGGACCCGTGGACCCCTGGTATCTTTGCTAATTATCGAGGAAGCCCGATAATTAAACGGCCAGGCTCATTTATCGCGTACACGGGACGGAAAGAGGAGGGGAATCGTGGCTGGGATTCGCAACGACCGCCAGTCATAGCTCCCCTGGCACGCGTACCTTTTTCACTCTCCAATTCCGACATTGCCGCGCAAATTCAACTGAATGATGGGGAATTGAAAGATCGCTAAATAGAAGTCACCTACCGAACACCTACACTGAATTATCACGATACCGTTTTCCAGTTTGTAACCTCTAATTGCGGCGTTGCGAACAGCTTGTAGATTCATTCAATGCATAGAAAATTAATTCGATGCTCCTCGCGTGGAGTACGATATTCATTTATTCGCTGTGAAATCGGATACAATTTTTTTCACCGTGTTGAAAGAAAACGTTCCAAGACTTTAACCCTTTTCACTCCGCTGTCTCGTATGGGAACGCGTTTATTGTTTTACTTCGTAACTCCGTTGGCTTTCGTTTAAAAAATAAAAAAGAAAGGTGCTACGAAAATTTGAACGCGAGTGAAAGCGAAGAACGATTTGATTTTGAATTATACGAGGATAAGTTAAGCTTCTCTGCAAAAGTATACTAAAGCTGCCGGTAGATTATACTAGTATCGAAAAAATGTTTGGAGTGCAAAGGGTTAAGGATTTATAGTAGGGGAAATGATGCAAATATGGGCTACCACTTTTATTGCATAAATTTACCCTTATTTTATATAAGCTACATTATAATTTAAGGCGATGCGTTTACGATTTATCTTGTATTTGTCGTACAAACTAAATTATTAATGTGTGCAAGGATCATTTCCATTCAAGTGACAATTTTTCAAATGACGATAACAGGGACATTGGACTTTTGTTATATATTTTCAATGAATTAGTAATTAATACATCGTAAATAAAAGAGACGTTAACTAATGTTATGCTCCAAAACGGAACGATTGTTGGGATAAATAACTTCTAAAATAATTCAACGAAGTTAAGTAATAAGCTTAAAGTTGCATTGATTACATGTAGATTTTAACTTAAAATTAAGTTTAACACTGTACTCATTGTTTCTTTAAAACGAACATTTTGTCACTTGTACAAGTTTCCCCCTCAGCCCCTTAATTACACTGTATAAAGAACATAAAATAGGGTTTCTATTATATATATACAGACCTATAGAAATTTCTATTATACATAGACTGCCATAGAATTTCTTTTTCATATATTTCTTAACATTCAGTATTTTTCTGAAAAAAAAAAAAACAGGTCAACGACTGTCTGTACACGTTGCCACATTTATTTCACCAGTTTCCCTCTTCTTTTTTCTTTGTTTTGCACAGTTAATTGATTCGGCAAATCAACCGATCCAACTGATCTTTCCCCACCTAATTGCCAACAATTTTCGATCACCCCCATTTTATAAGAATCGTTCCGCGCGGGGTTCATTAAGGCTGGCTATAATTAATGCTACAGTCCGGTCGTTCATTCTCCGAACGCGTTTCCTTCGCGACGAATACGTCGCGCAGAATTCCAGCAATTTCCTTGCTACAACATTACTATTCCGTAGCCGTTTCGAATTGCAAGAATGTAGCTCGCGACACGTGGAGCCAATCCGCGGTGTCGCGACCGGTGCCTAGTTTTCCCTGCCTCGATTCATTTGCTACTCGTGACGGTTTCCTGCGTTCTTCGAGCGGCTCGAAAGAGAAATTGCGCTGCCACGTCTATTTAGTTCCGGTAAGGAAAGAGGAAAACGGGAGACAATTTCACCGTGGTCCTCGTCCGGACGCGATTCGAAGTGAATTCGGATTCGACGATCGCCGATTACACAAGCATTAGACGCGGCCGCTGTTATGTAAAGGTTTCTTTTTTCTTTTTTCTTTTTCCAGAACGATTGCCGACCGACTGAATAATGTTATAATTGAGAAAAGGAAAGCGATCGAGAATTTAGCGGCGCGCCAATAAGCAGCTTAGCTTTTAGCTCGTTTCTTTTGAAATTTTACTCGATACACACGGGGTATAAAAGGATTCTGGGATAAGGAGTTGGCCTTTTAGAATTCACCTTCTCCTGCTCGTATGCGCTTCGATATTTCATATCCACGTTTACTCGTTGCTCCCAGCGAATGCTGGCGACGCGTTCAAGACTTCAAACGCGGACAGCGGTAAAAGGAATAAAAAAAAGAATGGATTTAAAAGGCGAGTCGAAATGAAACTCTACTTCTATTCGCCGCGTCCTCCTTTCCTTATTGCTTTTTAATCCGTACTTTAATTATTCGTCTGCCACGCGCATATACTTCCTCGTCACGATTACGTCTTGATTAACCGAGGCGAAATGCTTCTACGGTTAGGCTGACGGAGATAGTCGAATTCCAATTTCGATTCGAAGATTTATGCTTCGCTTCCATGATCAGAATTCGAATATTAATTCGGATTCGAGGATTTAGATTCAAATTAACGTTTAGAGATTGAAATTGCAATTCGGTATCGAAAGGAGGTTAAATTGTAAGTTAGTATCGGTATGTTTAATTCTGCGTTTGGGTTTGAATATTCAAACTGCTATTTCAGGGAACACTCGGCTTAGGAAGTTTAAATACGATTGAAATATTACTTTAGATTTGAAGATTCGGATTCGAATGAATATTTAAGAACTCAAATCGCAATTCAACGTTGAAACTTTTAATCCCAATTTACGTTTACACATTTGGCTTTCCGATTCAACGTCACGTTTACAAATTACAATTAAGGAAAAACAAGCTTTCAATAGAATCTGTTTTATTCTTAAATAATTACAATAACTATGTTCCACTCTGAATGTTTCGTATATTTTTACATATTCTATCCGTTCCAATTTAACCAATTAAATGTCCCACAAACGCGTAAAACACCGCACCCAATTAACACCTACCAACTCATCGCCGTTTCCAACAAAAGAATTTCACTTACTCGCCGGCTCGCATCGTTAACCGTTTAAATTACCCAACCTTTATCACATCGATTCGCCGCGAATCTTAATTGAACGCCATCACGCAAGTTACACTTACTCGGTAACTTTGTTTCTAATTTAATAACACTCATCGGATGGTAATCTGGAAAATGAATCGTCTCTGATTTTCAATTCGAACGGTTCGAAGTAGCCGGGCACGATGCACGGCAGCCACGCGTCTAGGTGGCCGAGGAATTCGCACGGTACAAACAACGGGGAACTTTATAATGTACCTACAAAGCACATAATTATAGTTGATTACGTAATCTCCGGTTGTTAATTGCGGCCTTTCACGGATAGGAGATCTTTGGTCTTATGAAGGGCCCGCCGCGTTGAAATCTGCCGAGCAGAGATGTTAATTAATCGCGCTCGATGGCAAACGCGTCGGTGTGCCGTCCCCTGTAATCGCGATAATCGCCTCGTCCTGGTCACGCAACAGACTTAGAAATCCGCCGCCACTTTATTTCCCTTTATTATAGCCGCCGCACGCGGCTACCCGACTCTTGCGTAATCGATTTCTCGCTGAATTATCGTTGCTACCGCGTTCGGCATTTTTCTAGACTTTTTCTTTTCGCTGTTAGACAGCGCGCGCGGTCAGGTCGATCAAGCGATCTCTTAATTCAATTTACATGCCGTGTATATATATATATATATATATATATATATATATATATATATATATTTAGACGACGCATCGTGCTGCAATGCGGTTAACCTCTCGCCTTACGACAACGCGATACGCTCGTGCTGAAAATTGTAATCTAACCGCGACAAAAGCAAAGCGTATCGTTTCTTCAACGTTGAAATTTTCGTTGTAATTGTTTTAATAGTTTTAATTTTGTAAGATTGAAAAATACTAATCGTAAGGAGGAACATTTTAGTGTTTTGCATTTGGCATAAAGTTGAAGTAGAAAATAGATATCGTTTCAAATTGAATAGTATTCGAGAAAATTGTAAGCCAACGCGGTTGAGAAATGCGTGATATAGGAATAGGAGACGAGTTATGAAAAAATGTATGCATAGTTTATTTTATTTCACTATTTGCTAGTCCTTTTGGAAACAATTGACGACCTATTAATAGTTTTAAATTCAACAAACTTCGAGCTTTATATTCGTGTACAGTAAATGTCTTTTAATGTTACTTTTAATTAATCGACGATTAAAAAACTTCGAGTAACAAGCTGATATATTTGAAAGTGTTATTTCTTCTTTCGTCGGAGTACTTATAGAATGTTCGAATTTATCCCGTTGAATATACTCGTAGTATACTTAATTCCGTCTCTATTGCGAAGTGATCGATTCCCGAGTTTATTTGTTGGTAAGGTGGAAATTAAAGTAAGATGAGTAATGTATATGTTGTACCGGTGCCGTAATTTATTCGTCCGCGGTTATTGAAGCATAATGAATGAATGGTGTACAGGGAGATATATGAGAACAGGTTGAAACGTTCCAACTTCGAAACGCCATTACTCTTCAGCGATATGATATGTTGCTCCATAAAACTTTAATGCGGAGACTTCTTCGGGTTAATAAAATTTCCATTGCTAAAGGCATAGGAAGAAAGTTTCGTTTCAGGCATAACTGAAGTTTTCTAATCAGATTGTAATTGACCGCGGAATGAAGCCATTCTTCAATCCAGCGTACTCCATTCTTTTTTCTTTTTTTTTCACTTCCTTTAAAGAAATCGCTCACCGTTTAATTATCGACAATTAAGGAGGAGAATATCCGCAGCCGATAATAATTAATTTTTATTTTATTCTTTTATTATTAACGGGCAAAAAGCCCAATAAGTACGAGAGAAAAATAATAATTAGCGTTGTCACGAAGTCAAATACGTTGAACATGTATACTAAATGGTTCTTATACTCGTCGATTCACAAGCAAATTAAATTAAGTAAATTAAGTAAATTAAGTAAATCAAGTAAATTAAGTAAATCAAGTAAATTAAGTAAATTAAGTAAATAAGTAAATAACTAAATAAATTTATTAATTGTCCACCAGTGTGACACTTTCTCGAAACATTCTTCTAAACGATGTTAAAAAGCAAACAATCTTGTACAACAAAGTCCAATATCTCTGTTATTGTCACATGAAATGTTCTCATTTACATAGAAACACGTTTCGCACATATTAGTACGTCAGTTTGCGATGTATAGCAAATTTGTACAAGATGTATGGTAAACGTATCAGCATTACTGAATTGTGACACGTTTCATACTTTATAATTAAATTGGTCACGATTTAATGTGCAACAACACATTTGCTTCTTAATATTTCGTTTCAAATATTAAGTATAATGAATATACAGTGTCTGCGTGATGTTACGTAAACCAAAGTCCAAGTTTAGTGTGAAAATTTGTTTACTTACGATTCTTCATAAATTACTTTGCTACTAAGTAAACTAATTAAAATATCGGTTATAAAAAGTAGTTATGGAACACTGACAGTAACAGGAACATTGCGCATCGTTGCACATCTTTCAAATTTAGTATACGTTATGGTTCTTCTAACATTACTTTGTTATTAAATAAAAGAATTCAAGTGTCGTTTATAGAAACACTGACAGTGATTGGGACATTTACTCTGTTTCATATTATATTTATGTAATCTTCCCATATGTTCTTTTATTTATGGAGCGGCATTTCGCATCTCTATAATTATAATGTTCTCAGTTAGTTCCACAATCTCACGTTTGACCGACAACTTTTTACCAAGGGTAGCGTGTATATTTTAATATATCTTGCACGCTTAAATTTGTCAATATATGCGTCAAAATCAGCAGTCTAATTTTATTATCATTCCTACGGTTCATTTAAACGAATGGCGGTCCGCTGGTTGCTCGTCATTGTTCCAAATAAATCACTGCATCGAACCCAACCACCCAATCCATCGTTTCTCCGCTTTTCACTCGTGAAAATATATAACCGTGACTTTACACAACTCCTCGGCTTACGTCACGCTTGCCTCGCGCATTCCAACGGCAATTGGACTAATTAAAATTAGCAAAACGGACGAAACGAGACGAAATTTCCTTCGGTTTGACGGTCCGCCAACCGAGTCCTTTCATTTTCCGGATTCCTTTTTCTTTGTTCGCCTCGACCTCGCGGATTTAATCGACCGCGGAAAGATCGCGCGACTTTTTCTCTTTTTTCTTTTTCTTTTTGTGTGTGTGTGTGTGTGTGTGTGTGTGTGTTTGTTAACGTTTGCTAGATCGTGGTTCACACGTTTACCCGTATCTGATTGGCTACACGTACGCGACGCAAAACTATGTCACAAGCCTCCTTTTACAGTTAAATGAGGTGTGACATTTTGAAACGATTACTCAAACGGCACACGGCGCAGAAATCGATCGAATGGATCTGAAGAAGGATCGCGAGATTCGTTGATTTAACTGTCGGTTTTTGTTTGTTTCCCGTGCAATTGAATACGGTTGAGGGATTCGTTTTTCGAACGCGGATTACCTGAATCAGAATTGCTTCTTATATCAGGCGCGTCAATTAAGTTAATTGAATCGGTCGAGTTTCTCCAGGTAGTATATTTATTTGCGTTAATTTTGTTGCTTCCGTTCGTTGGATTGTTATATAATAGCTTAGGTCATCCGAGTTTCAATGTTTATATTCGAATTCAGTATTAAATGTCCGGATTGAAATTTCGATTCGGAGATTTGGGTTCGGGTTCAAATAGGGTATAGTAAAAATTACTTTACATTCCAATTAAAAAGCATAAGGTATAAAGTTGAGGTTTAAAATAAACTATAAATTTGAGGTGAGTTAAATTTATTTTAAATTCGATTCAAAAGTATAAATTACAAATTTGTAGGGCACGAATTAAATATAAATTATAAATTACAGGGGTACAGCAAAAGGATTACTTCAAATTTCATTCAAAAGTATAAATTATAAATTTGTGATACAGAATAAACGATAAAGTTAATTCCATTTGAAATTTTATTTGAAATCAAGTTCTTCAATAAATAAAAACGAACAGTACTAAACAGTATAACATTTATAACACTACCGAGATACCGTATATAAACTTCTAAATTAGATTTGTGTATTTACTTATTTAGAACTTGAGAAAGGAAGAATTAACAATAATTTAAGTGTACATTAATCATCGCTTATTAGCCATTCGTTTAAAGGCAATGAATTTAGGAAGAGTAAACGTTATAAGTGTTACGCTGATATACGTTATGGCGACTTTTAATCGACTCGTATCAAAATCGAGTATCCAAGTATCGATTTAAAAAAAATCGAGTCGTTTCAAAATTAAGTATCCAAGAAGTGAATAAAAAGAAATCGAGTCGTTTCGAAATCGAATATCCAAGAATCGATTGAAAAAAGAATCGAGTAGTTTCACGATCGAGTATCCAAGAACCGAATAAAAAAAAATCGAGTCGTTTCAAGATCAAATACCCAAGAATCGATTGAAAAAAGAATCGAGTAGTTTCAAGATCGAGTATCCAAGTATCGATTTAAAAAAAATCGAGTCGTTTCAAAATTAAGTATCCAAGAAGTGAATAAAAAAAAATCGAGTCGTTTCGAAATCGAATATCCAAGAATCGATTGAAAAAAGAATCGAGTAGTTTCACGATCGAATATCCAAGAATTGATTAAAAAAAGAATCGAGTCGTTTCAAGATCAAATACCCAAGAATCGATTGAAAAAAGAATCGAGTAGTTTCACGATCGAATATCCAAGAATCGATTAAAAAAAAAAAATCGAGTCGTTTCAAGATCGAGTATCCAAGAATCGATTGAAAAAAGAATCGAGTAGTTTCAAGATCGAGTATCCAAGAACCGAATAAAAAAAAATCGAGTCGTTTCGAAATCGAATACCCAAGAATCGATTGAAAAAAGAATCGAGTAGTTTCAAGATCAAATACCCAAGAATCGATTGAAAAAAGAATTGAGTGGTTTCAAGATCAAATATCCAAGAATCGATTACAAAAAGAATCGAGTCGTTTCAAGATCAAATACCCAAGAATCGATTGAAAAAAGAATTGAGTGGTTTCAAGATCAAATATCCAAGAATCGATTACAAAAAGAATCGAGTAGTTTCAAGATCGAATACCCAAGAATCGATTAAAAAAAATCGAGTATCCAAGAACCGAATAAAGAAAAATCGAGTCGTTTCGAAATCGAATACCCAAGAATCGATTGAAAAAAGAATCGAGTCGTTTCAAGATCGAATATCCAAGAATCGATTAAAAAAAGGATTGAAACCCGCTTCGACAAGAATGACCCATCCCTAATATAAAGTAGATTCATCGGTATTATCAGGTTGAATCAACGAAAGTAAAAATTTCGCCGCGTAACGAGCCGCCCCCATGTTTCTATGGGCCTTCTCTGGAACTTACCATTCCGCGTATCTTCTCCCCATCAAGCAGAAAGATGAGAGGTTTTATTATTTTTTTTTTTATACCAGCCAGACGAAGGAAGCTGGCGACAAAAAAAAAATAGGAAGAGAAAAACGGAGAGCGAGGGCAGGAAGCCGCGAGGCGAAGAAAGCCGCGTTTCTACCGGCAGCCTTGCCATTGAATTAGAATTTCCGAGTCGTTAATTTCAACTGGCTTCTCCTCCGTCGAGGAGGGACGCGCAAGAAAGAGATAAAGAAGCGAATGTCCCGCGAGACGAAGCGGGAAAAGGACTGCCAACGTTATATACTCGCGAATCGCCCACGTTTTTCTTTTTCTTTTTTTTCCCCATCATCTCGTGGTAGTCTTTCACCGTTCCAGCGAATAATTTCTTCTTCAGCCTCATCCACGCTCGATTAACTCCTCTCTGGTCTAGTCCAGTCGGGAGACCTTGCCCATTCAACGATGCATGCGATCCGCATTTGCGTAAGACGATACGAAACAAATGCCTCCGTTTTACCCTGAACGAAAGAAAACATCGAAACGTCGCGTCTCTCGTCTTTATTTACATTTTTTTCTCTTGTCAGATAATTCTGAATACAGCGATGTTTCGTTTAATGCTCGAAAATTGCAAGCGATTGCGAGCTCTTACGAGTGAGGTCGCTATTTGTAGACTTTGTAAACTTCGAGTTAAGCTTCGACAACTGCTTAACTCTGAATCGCGAAAAGAAAATCGTTACACGAAAGATGATTCATAAATACGCGTTCGTTCGTTATACTGACGGCGATTCGCCTTCCATCGGGAGAATTCGTTGTTCGCACCGATTGATTTTAATTCGGAGCGACGCTTGGGCGCGACGTTTGCCTTCATCATGGATGAACGATGATGGATGACGATCCGAATCTCTGTACTTGCCGGGTGAAAATCTGCTCGGGGACGGAGATAATTTCGACGAGGTTCGCGGCGGGTTCCCAGGAGTCTTAATTAAGCCCAGGGCTCGGAAAATTAAGCGCTATTAGAGCGGACTCATAATTGGTTCGCGTCGATGCAACGCGACCAAGCCACGCCGTGCTCGGCTGATCGGGCTTGAAAAACTATCGTTGATTGCTCACGGTGCCCGATTAGTCGCGATCCCGCTCGCGATTGCCGATCCCTCTTTCCGTGAACTCCAACGCGAACGTTTTCCGTTTCGATGGCGAAACCACCGAGTATGTGTTTTCAACCTGCGGATGCATATTGTAGTCGGTGAAATCTGTAATGAGATTAAAGGTTTCGCAGTGAAATGGCAGGTGATTTGTTTACGTAACTTTCTACAGAATTTACGGTGGCGAACATATGTGAATAGGAACACTGTTGGATTTGAAACATTTTCGGTATGCTGTTTTGTATTCCGCTTAGATTGTTGGTTTATTATACGTAATGAGTACAACGTCGAGCGAAATAAAGACTAACTTCACTGTATAGAAGAGTGCATTCGCGTTTTACAAGCGTAGTTGCGCGTCCAAAGACGGTTCGGACTGTTCTTTCGTGTCAAGGGAAAACTGTGTTCTTTTGGAGACTCGGAAAATAAAGAGGTAGGGGTTCGCTTGGGTTCGATGGTCGGTAAGGGATAAGATAAGGATCGAGATTCGGAGATGACTAACTAGGATGAAATCATCAGCTATCGAAAGATTTTGGAATATTCGCAGTTGGAGTTTGGTTTATCCTGTTCGAAGGAGGATGAGAAGGCCGCGTTGCCCTAACTAAAAATAATATACTGCCAATGATTACGTTGGCATACAACAGCTGCACGGATTAGAATTTGACTATTACCCTGTTTACATTTCGCGAACTGTCCCATATGGCGTTACAAAAGTGGAATAATGCTCGTCGACGATACACGTGACTCATATTACGTTGAACAATATTATCCTCCAAACTGAAACGATTTATCGATTGAATACGTACCAAAATAGTCAGAGTTACGCGATAACCTTACAGTGACAATAATTGTCACGTATATACTCTAAATTGACAAAACGAAACAAACACCGGGCGACATTTATAATTACGTTTTCACGCACAGACCGTAACTTTTACCTTACTTTCCACCGCGACTCTACCAATTTTGTCCGTCCACCGAAGCGCCGTGTTTCGTTACTAAAATTACTCTTCTTATCGTTAAACCATCGGAGCTCGCTCGGAACAAGTTCACAGCGTATGTTCGGCATTGGACATAACAAAAGGGTCGCAGCAGAAATTCGCACGGTATCGTTGTGGTTTCGCTCGCAACGTATTAACCGGGGTGCAGAGCGCATTAATTCGCAGCCATTAGCCGGGCGAATAAACGGAGTTATTGAACCTTGATTTCCACTTTAGCATTTAGTTCCGATTTCACTCGTGATCGCCACGCGCCTGTTTTACGTAACGCCGCGCACGTGCAAATAGTTTGTCCCGTCGAATTTTACGCGCGTAAAGGTCGCTTCTATCGATCACAACGACGCACGTTCGTCTTCACTCCTCTACTGCGCGTACAGCGAATAATACGCGGGAGAAATTCTTTATTTCGTTCGCTATCGGATAAGACAACGATCGTGAACGCGGAGAGGACCGGTACTTATTATGCACGCACGCAGAAGCTCTCGCGGTGGCGCGAGAGCGTGTAAACATTTCGCGGGGAAAGCCAGGAAGTTGCCCGGCCGCGAGTGAAATCTGCCGTCTTTTATTTTCGTGCACACATCTAGCGACCCCGATCGCGTTCCAGCCACGCGATTCCGCGCGCGTCACTTCCGCTCCGATAAACGCCGTCAGCCGCATCGTGTCGTAATTCTTCCCGCGCCCGCGTTAAAAACGCCTGTTTCCATCCAGGAAACCGTGTCCCCAGCCGTTCCAGATCCCTTTCGATCCTTGCGGCTCGCAGGCGAGTTTATCCGTTTAGCTACTAGGGTAGATGTAACAATCACTTCAGCTTATCGCTTTAAGCAACTTCATTGAATTATTCCAGATGTTATTTAACTTAACCCTTTGCGGACGAGTGTCGGCAGATAGCCGACGAAACTCTCAATTTTCTGGGTAAATGTCGATTTTCAAAACATGAAATTTGTGACACTAATAGAAACGACATAATAAATATAAGAAACTAGTGATACTAATAAGCACTTTTCATAATAATTCGGCGAAAATTGGTTAAGTATTATTAAGTTCTGTCTGTGATTCATTCATAACTGAATGGAAATTTGTTAAGTGTTATTTTTTTCTCGTCCGCAAAGGGTTAATAATCATTCCGGTTTCGAGTACAACATTAGTTAACGTCTCTTTTATTTACGATGATTTTTGTCGTATGTTAAATATGTATTAATAATGTATTAATCAAGCGATTCATTGGAAATACGTAATAAAGTCCAATGTCCGTTATGAAAGACATTGTTTTCATGCTGTATGATTTTACACGCGTATCTTTCATGATATTTCCTTTAACCCTTTGCGGACGAGAAGTAATGACACTCGTGAGAGTACTTTAGTTTTGAATACCACGACTTTGAGTTTTCACGCTTATGAGTTCCGAACCATTTAATTTCCAACGATTTCAAATGTTTATTATTACGTTAAGTATTCATTGCATTAAGTTTTGTTCTTTAAAAGTCGACATGGGTTCGGAAAAGCAAAAAATGATCAGGCGACTATTCGTCGACGCTCGTCCGCAAATGGTTAAGAATATAGCATAATATTGTTCAACATCGTGTTTATTAGCTTGAATTGAGTTCAAGCTGTATATGATTTTACACGCGTATCTTTGATGATATTTCCTTTAAGAATATAGCGTAATATTGTTCAACATCGTGTTTATTTATGAATATTAATATACGCGCTGTAATTAACATTGACAGAGAAAAGGGTTATGGTGAATGATTCGAACAAGTGTAACGATTTTAACGTTTTTACACTTTCGATACTTGTCCAGATACTTGTGATTAATGTGACCGAAGTGCTTATACGTTTAAATGTTTCGCGCTATCAGCCGGTTTAAAATTCGCACTCCAACGAACGGATTACGAATGTGAAACGGGAAACATTCGGCTGAAATTTGCGACAGGAATGTCAAACGCAGCGTGCCTGATGCTGGACGAGTGCAACGGAAAAGTTAATCGGGTTACGAGGCAATCGTTCTGTTTCCATTCGTCCGTTATATTATTAATTTAATCAGACGCCCATCGCAAATTTCGTTACCCTTTCGAAAACAATCTTTTACAATTTAACGTATGCTTCTTTTGACAGTTCTTTGTAAAAGCAACGAAAATTCGATGATACTGCGATAAGAAGTTGATTAAATGTAATTAATGAATGCGGTACTTCCAAGATTCTCAACTGTAATTTATTGAAATTGTTTAAAACCACGTTGAAGTATTTAACTTCGAATTACAACGAAACGTAATTGTTGTGTAATGAGAGATCGATTTCAACCATAGTAAAATTGATTACAAATATCGACGATTAATTTAGTACACGACGTCAACGAGTTTTCCATTTAATCATCGTGTTATCGCGTCGAGGAGAAAGTTTTTCGCTTTGAAATAAACTGTACGTGACACCTTTATTGAAATTCTTTATCTCGTAGATGACGTTTATTACGCGACAGCTTAATAACGCCTCTAAAATACTGAAACTCGTGGCAACCGTCGAGGTAAACATAGGAAAAATGCGAGACACGTATGCAATGCGACCACATAGCTATGCACGATATAATATAAACACTTCCAGCGCTATTTAACAATGTTTCCACTTCGAAATTGAACAAACATGAGAAAGGACAGAATCCGCGTAGAACTAGAGTCGGTCACAAAACTCTGCATACGCGCTTGAAATTTCAAACGTTTATGTACACGTTTAAGCCGTATCGTAGAGTGATAAAAGTAGCGTGGAAATTCATAAAACGGAAGAATTAAAAATGAGCTGAGCGAGCTTTATTAATTGCACGAAAACGAACTTGCTTCTCTAGAAAGTGTAAAATATTCTCTTTTGTTTCCGCCAAACAGATTACGGTACGTCAAAAAGCATAACAATGCATAAATACGATTACAGCGGTAATTTTTGCGTACTGTAATAAACGTACTATCCCTGGCAAAAAGTTTTCAGAGAAACACGATGCTACGGAGGCAACTAAAACCACGAAAATTTTGTTTAGATGCGAAATACGTTTACTCCGCAAATAAAGAAAACACGGGGAAATGAAATAAGTCTAATTTGAAATAAATGGGGTGAAAAAAAAAGAATAAAAATAACCCGCATTAATTTGTGTTCCTTTACAAGTTGCGCGTGAAATGTGTTAAATTACGTTGTTGATTTAAGCTGGACATAATATCGATAAATACACAACGTTGGCGGTTGAAAAGCAGCGGAACGATTATTGTTATGTCGGTTAGATAGCCGCCGAAACTCTCAATTTTCTGGGTAAATGTCGATTTTCAAAACATGAAATTTGTGACACTAATATAAAGACACTAATAGAAACGACATAATAAATATAAGAAACTAGTGATACTAATGTAGGGGGTTTTCAACAACAAGGATTAACCACAGTTATTCTGGAGGAATATTTAATATGGAAAAGTAAAAAGAAATAAAATACAGTTTTTTCTCGCAGATTTCTCGCACGGTTCTCTTCGGTCGTCTTCACTCTCTCAATATTCTTACGCAAATCAACTCATTTTCCTTCCATCCTCGCGACACTCTTGCTTTCTTAAAACTCACTCATATACAATCACATTCAATCACCGATTCGTACCCACATGCATTCTTATATCAGAGAACTGTCAGACGGTCCAAACACTCTTTATTCACACCTCACACGATCCGACTATCACATAACCCAAACACTCCTCATTGATATTTCACTCGATCCGATTTTCATACTGCCCAAACACCCTTATCTCACACCCCACACTAATAAGCACTTTTGATAATAATTCGGCGAAAATTGGTTAAGTATTATTAAGTTCTGTCTGTGATTAATTCATAACTGAATGGAAATTTGTTAAGTGTTATTTTTTTCTCGTCCGCAAAGGGTTAAACCGCGTTCAATGTACTCTATTTTGGGAGCATAAATATCGTAATAAATGACGAAATACGGAACGGAGATCTGGATTTGATTCGCGTAATCCGCAGGGATATGCATTTTTCAGGATCCTCGTCGGTGAAATCGAGCATAATTTGATTTAACACGTGGCCGGAATCGCGACGTGGTCAAGGTGAACGATTACCAATCGACCAGACGCTGCTCGAACGCGGCTATCGATACTTCGATACGCTTGGCGAGGTATCATCTAAAAAGCTAACGGATTGCGGGCAAAACTAAACTGGAAAACAGCCATTTCTGACCTCGTTGCATTGTTTACTATCGTTTAGGACTTTGTTGCTCAATTTGACCTACAAATTCACAATTGTATATAAACGGGGTTACGGTTAAACAGGATGAAAGTTATTTTTTCTGTAATCATTCTTGTTTACGCGTGAGCAAAATTAACTGTTGCGGTGAAAGAAACTTTCAGGGAATGCTCACTTCACACGCAGACTTAACGGCGAGTGAATATTTATGGGGTGGATAGTGAATGCACGGTCGATTTGTATAATAATACCATTGTATATTTTCGCACTACGACGCTTATTGTTTATGTTGTACAATTTGACGGGACCTTTCGAACGGCGCGTAATGAATGTTTTTTGATGTTATGCGTTTGCAAGAAT
The DNA here is from genome assembly GCA_028830335.1 of Eucera pruinosa. Classification (NCBI taxonomy): domain Eukaryota; kingdom Metazoa; phylum Arthropoda; class Insecta; order Hymenoptera; family Apidae; genus Eucera; species Eucera pruinosa. The sequence continues at coordinate 16,003,652 of JAMYCR010000005.1, forward strand.
CTGGTCTTTTTGGGAAGAAACCTTCCCTTAAAACACCTCGGCGGAGGTGTAGAATGGGGGCTGACTTCGTCCGATTGGGTATTCCTCGAATTTTGAACACGGTGGGAGAATTTGTTCTTCAGGTTTGATCGGTTGCGCCTTTTTAGGAAGGCGTTGGCTACGTACCCGTCTCGAGAGCCAGCGGACACCCTCAGGTAGTTCGAGTACCTACGCGCAACGGGTACGGGGAATTCCCAATCCCTTGACCGTAGCAGGTAATAATCTGATGAAACTCTTTGACTCTACCAATTCATGCTAAAATTAAGGAAACTAAGCTAGAATGCCACGTCAAGGATAAAAAGGGCAATTGACGCTAAAAACGCTCACAATACGAAAATGGTCAATGGCTTCGTAAAGTTATACTTGCTAATTTTCAGTTTTATAATTTCTGGGGATGGCCAAGCTATGTATAGAATTGTTACGATTTATGGCTATATGGTTTTACGCCACAGATGGCAACGCGATGATCAGCTACTTTCCCAAATACAAGTCCTTTGTTACGCAGTAACAATTCTGTATCTTTAGTCTCTGCTTGGACGCTATAGGGTAGATGTACCAATTACTGTCACGTTATGGTAATCGCCTAATTTGATTTGCACTATTTCAGAACGCCGTTAATATAAAGATCGTTCCAATTTGAAGCATAATATCGTTCAACCGCTCTTTTATTTATGAACATTATTTAATGCGTTGAATATAACGAATTAATTATTAATTCATTGAAAATGTACAACAAAGTTCAGTATCCCTGTTACTGTCACTTGAAAACTTTTCGTTTAAATAGAAACACGTTTTACATATATTGACACGTCAGTTTGTGTAACGGATACAAGATATATAGTAAACGTCGCGCCTTACTGAATCATCACACGTTTCATACTTTATCATTATATCGGTCACGTTTCGATGTTCAACGGCAATTTACCTCCTAATATTTGTTTATAAATGTTAACCCTTTGCGGACGAGTGTCTGCAAATAATCGCCACTTTCCTGATTTTTGTGGACGCACGTTTACTGTTAAAGCAGAAAGTTTCAATTAATATTCGTTGATAAACGCTTCAAAGTTTTGGGAATTTGTTCACCTGGAATTCGTAAGTTTAGAAATTCGTAAGGATTGGAATTCAAAGTCAAAATACTCTTTTAAGTTTTATTATTCGTCGTCCGCAAAGGGTTAAGTGTACACGAATATACAATGTCTATGCGTTGTCACGTGAACCGAAGTCCAAATTTAGCGTGAAAATTTGTTTACTTGCGATTCATTGTACAATTACTTTGCTATTAAATAAACGAATTAATGTGGCAGTTATAGGAACAGTGACAGTACGTGGATCGTTTACCTTATCTTACTGACTCTGCTTGCTTGCTAGGACTGAACTCTGCGACACGTGAAATTGCCCTCAACCCCGTTTCGATCTTCAGCCCTTCGGTCGCGTATCATAAACTTTCTCCACCGCTGTCGACGTGATAATATACAGTTGGCTCGAAAAGGGAAAGCTAGCGGGTATAATTCTTACAATTAGAACCATCTCTGGTCTGTACAGTCTTGCAGATTTAGCTTTTGTTTATTCATATGTATTGTTGCGTATATATAAATCCAACAGAGTAGCTCTTTGGATGAAGAGTCCTTCTCGAAATAAGTCCATCCAATTGTTGTATTTTTGTAATCTACATATTCGTATTATACGTGTCCCCAAATTACCAATGCTATAGATATATTTATATTAAATATGAACAAGTTCAATGAAAACAGAGCCGTTCTTGATGATTATATATAATCTACTAACTTAATGGTTTCTTATTTAATCGTTCAAATTTGTTTATTTAAGATTCTTCGTACGTTACTTTGCTGTTGAATAAAGTAATTCGAGTGTCGGTTATAGGTACACTGACGGTAATTGGGACATTTATCCTAATCGTAGGAAGAGTTGTTGGACGTTTTATCTAAAAGTAGAAACGGAAGTAAAGAACTGAAGAACCGAAGAACTAGGGGACTAAAGAACCAAAGAACTAAAGAACTGAAGAATTAAAGAACTGAAGAATTAAAGAACTGAAGAACTAAAGAACTAAAGAACTGAAGAACTGAAGAACCAAAGAACTAATAAACTGAAGAACCAAGGAACCAAAGAACTAAAGAACCAAAGAACTAAAGAACCAAAGAACTAAAGAACCAAAGAACTAAAGAACCAAAGAACTAAAGAACTGAAGAATTAAAGAACTGAAGAATTAAAGAACTGAAGAACTAAAGAACTAAAGAACTGAAGAACTAAAGAACTGAAGAACCAAAGAACCAAAGAACCAAAGAACCAAAGAACTAAAGAACTCATGAATTGAAGAACCAAAGAACTAAAGAACTCATGAATTGAAGAACCAAAGAACTAAAGAACTGAAGAATTAAAGAACCAAAGAACCAAAGAACCAAAGAACTAAAGAACTCATGAATTGAAGAACCAAAGAACTAAAGAACTCATGAATTGAAGAACCAAAGAACTAAAGAACTGAAGAATTAAAGAACCAAAGAACTAAAGAACCAAAGAACCAAAGAACTAAAGAACTCATGAATTGAAGAACTAAAGAACCATAGAACCAAAGAACTAAAGGACTAAAGAACCAAAGAATTAAAGAACCAAAGAACTAAAGAACTGAGAAACTAAAAAACCAAAGAACTAATAAACTGAAGAACCAAGGAACCAAAGAACCAAAGAACTAAAGAACTAAAGAACCAAAAAACTGAAGAACTGAAGAACTGAAGAACTGAAGAACTAAAGAACCAAAGAACTAAAGAACCGAAGAATTAAAGAACCAAAGAACCAAAGAACCAAAGAACTAAAGAACTCATGAATTGAAGAACTAAAGAACCATAGAACCAAAGAACTAAAGGACTAAAGAACCAAAGAATTAAAGAACCAAAGAACTAAAGAACTGAGAAACTAAAAAACCAAAGAACTAATAAACTGAAGAACCAAGGAACCAAAGAACCAAAGAACCAAAGAACTAAAGAACTAAAGAACCAAAAAACTGAAGAACTGAAGAACTAAAGAACCAAAGAACTAAAGAACCGAAGAATTAAAGAACCAAAGAACCAAAGAACCAAAGAACTAAAGAACTCATGAATTGAAGAACTAAAGAACCATAGAACCAAAGAACTAAAGGACTAAAGAACCAAAGAATTAAAGAACCAAAGAACTAAAGAACTGAGAAACTAAAAAACCAAAGAACTAATAAACTGAAGAACCAAGGAACCAAAGAACCAAAGAACCAAAGAACTAAAGAACTAAAGAACCAAAAAACTGAAGAACTGAAGAACTAAAGAACTGAGAAACTAAAAAACCAAAGAACTAATAAACTGAAGAACCAAGGAACCAAAGAACCAAAGAACCAAAGAACTAAAGAACTAAAGAACCGAAGAACTAAAGAACCAAAAAACTGAAGAACTGAAGAACTAAAGAACTAAAGAACCGAAGAATTAAAGAACCAAAGAACTAAAGAACCGAAGAACTAAAGAACCAAAGAACTAAAGAACTTATGCATTGAAGAACTAAAGAACCAAAGAACCAAAGAACCAAAGAACCAAAGAACTAAAGAACTAAAGAACTGAAGAATTGTCTTAGAAACAATTTAAATTGGGGATGTTTAATATCGCTTATTAGAAGTTCTTAGAGGTGTAGAGCCGAAAGATCGAGCGGTCAGCGTTGCTGGATCGGTCTGAATCGGTGCAACGTCGATCGGTCGGTGCACCGACCAGCTCCGACTTAGGCGTCGTTCTTGCGTAATGCAAAAGCGAACGAGTTGCCGGCTCGTTTAATACACGTATGCATTGTACGTGTACCACTCTGCGACCTATGCGCTGTCCCGCGGCTCTCGTAACGCCGCGATAAGCGCAGAAATTCATATTCGCACGCGAGTACGCGAACCGCCGCGCGAGGATTGTTGCCGTTCCGCCGATAGAAAGTAGAAAGCTCCTACACGGTGTAAAATTAAGAAAATCTCGTTGCTCGCGTACGGATGAAATAATGCCAAACTTGCGTGGGACAGTTGCGCAAAATAACTTCGAATTTGTGGTAAGAAAGGGAAAGAAATAGTTGTTCCAATGTTGGCTTATTAAGCAAAACGATAAAAACTTTGAAACTTTGAATATTAAAATTGTATTTGATTCTTTTTTTGTTTTGTGAGTAAATGTTATATTCTTATGAAATCTTGGATTTAAAGTTAATTTGTACGCCTAATAATCTCATTCGCATTTATAGGTAACGAGTAACAATCACGTCTATTGTTCTTTAATCTACGAAATAAGTGGTTTAAATGTAAATAGCAAATAGGATCGTATTCCGGAATTGTGCCATTGTTTGTATTTAATTAACGTTGTAACTACCGGCGATTAAAATATATTTATTTGTACCGATTGAATAAAAGTGGCAGAAAAACGAGATCGAAACGTTGCGTCTGTTGTTTGTATTTCAATTCTACACCAGAAAGCTAACGTGTTGCAAGTATACATTGATATGTAAAAGATTAGATATCCGCAACAGGTTTGACAATAAATTCTAAAATAAAAGTGTTAGCCCATACTTGGATCACTTCGTCTATCATTCGCATATCTTACAAACACGTTCAAAAGTAAGCGTTTATAGTTAGTGCTGGTATTGTATCGTGTGGAAAATTAACCACAGAAGAGATCTATTATGAAATTCGTAACATCAGTTATTAATTAGCATCCTGTATTTTAACCATCTATTCCGCGAATTTTTATCACGAATTAAAAAAGATATATGTGGCTGTTGTTCCAATTAAATGTTAATAAGCTAATGAAATAAATAACAAAATATTGATAAACAATGTTGTTTATTGAATTATACGACTGCTCCCAAATGGAATCTTCGTATATATCAAATTTTCAGTGGCTCAACTCGTTAAACTATGGAACATTCGAAATTATGTTCCCAATCGGAAACTAAATGCAATAGAAGGTCCATGAAATAAGTTAGTTATCATTCAACGCGAACTTCGAAGTACATTCAAACACTACCTACTTTTCAATTACGTAAAAATAAGATTCCTCGAAGTGGCACGGAATTAACGAGCACAAAAGGAAGAAATCGCATCGAAGAAGCATTTCCATCGACAACAATTTTTGACATCGTAACGGCAGACATTAATCTTACATTACTAGGCAGCAATATCGCAAAACTTCTCCTCTGTTCAATTTTTCAGCGAGAGTTCATCGAGTAGAGGGTATCCGGCGAAGGGTGAATTTTTCATTTCGGCACCCTTCGCTGGATCTACTCCATTTTAGCTCATTATTCGAACAATATCCAGCGACAGAGACGGCGCTCTTTGACGTTGCTTATTACGCCGACTTGACGGACAGCCCCGGCATCAGCCGGCTTCGCTGGCCGATTTAGCCCTCTGCTGTCCTGCCGCGCGAGCTTTATGTGCTCGCGTAAAACTGTCAATGCGCTCAGCGAAATGCGGAGGACGTAAATTCTTTGTAACGCAACGTGATACGAGGTCGGGCGGTTTTACACAGGCTTGGATGCGTAAATCCTATGCTGACGATGTCACTTCGTATTCACAGGAGTAGAATGTCACGGAGAAACTTCGTAGACCTCGTATTCGTGTTTACGAATTGCGAATTTCAGCGGAGAAGCAAATTTTGGGGAATGAAAACGCGATCGTTTAATAGTAGTAGTATTAGTAATAGTAGGTGGAATACATCTACGTTCCTATTCTTATTTCGTCTATCTTTCGTCCCTTGTCCACGCGCACTCGATGCTATAAACTAAATTAATAAAGCAGAGACGTAAACTAAATTATAATATAACAACGCGTGATCGTTTAACAACGGAATGTTTTACAATCGAATGTTTGGTAAAGTTGTTATGTTTCCAGAAGTCGGCAAATTACGTTTGCGAGAAATGGCGAAAAATTTTCTTTTCACCTTGTGCTGGTAAAAACGAGTCACATTCTCAACATGAACAGGAGGCAAAGAATAGGTAGACAGCCAATAAACATCAGTGATTAGTTAACTAATGATCGAACAATATCTACGCAACGTTTCAAACAAATCATCCGAAAATTAAGGTATTACACAAATTATCTTATTACTCATATTACTCAAATTATATATGATATAATGGAAATAAAATCACACTTACAAAATTGATTTAAGAACGTTTGGAACATTAAGATTGCTCTTTTCTAAGCTTCCAAAAATGCGGCTTATCAAAATTCTACCCCTGTGGTCTTCGTGTAAAGTTTAACAATAAGATAAATCTCTTCCCTAACGCACTTCTAATTCTGCTCTTAAATACACGAACCTGTATGAAAATAAATATCCACAGTCTACGTATCAGCAAACAAGCATGGTGTAAGCGTAAATAACAACTTCCCGAGTTAATGTATTCTAGCTTCGTTACATCTCGCGTTAATTAACCGAGTAAGAGCGTAATATGTAACTGCGACTGACAATCGGAGCATCTCACAAGCAAGCTTGTTCTATTACACAATGTAACATAAGCACGTTGCGTACCTACGTACTGTATATGCGTGCGCGAGCATTTACGGGTAGATGGTGGAAAGATAAAACGACCAACGTTAGAGGAGCGCATAATACGCGATTCTAGCCGACGGGAAATGCGACCGGCTACGCCGCCTGTAACGAGGTTTTATATAATGCGATCGTAATAACGGCCGGCTGAAATCGATTCGACTTTGTATCACTACGCGTCCACTGTTATTATATTGTTATTACGTGGTTCGAAGGGGGATCGCGGTTGAATGGGAAACGGTGCCGCTTGTAACTTGGAAGAAACCGATCGCGACTTGCTTCTCTCAGCTACCATTGCTAATTGCGCGGAGAAAACCGTGCAGAATCCGCTAATTAAACGCCGCGCCGTTACAAGACGTTGCCGCGGATAATGTTATGCTTGATAAATTGCAAGAAGCGAAGAAGAATCCGGCGCGTCGAATGCTTTCCTTCGCGAAGAGTGAAAGTCGTTCATTGATGAAGAGACGGTAATTCGGAAGTAGTGCATTTCGCAGTTTTGTTGGTATTTTAGTACTGGTTTTTTTTTTTTTTTTGGTAACTTTTATTAACGATTAATAATCGATAAATCTTTGGACTACTTGAAATCGGCCGGTTCGTATGCAACAACTTAATAGCGATGACTTAATGCACACGTTTTGTATGTCCACTTTTAGTAATTTAGACGGAAACAGGTTCAAAGGTTTAGTAGTATTTTGTAATTGAATAAATACATTTGAATATAAATAGAATGCAAATAGAAATATAAACATAAACATAATTATATATATATTATATATATTATATATTATATATTATATATATTATATATATATAATATATATTATATATTATATATTATATATATTATATATTATATATTATATATACTATATTAAATATATTGTATATATTATATATATATATATATATATATATATATATATTATATATATATATAAATACCAACGTATGAATTAAATACTAATTAACTTAATTAACTTTGTAACTTTATAAGTATCTCCCTAGGGCTAGCGAATATAATAATTTATTTCGGGACTCAATGGTACCATTGACCAAGTACAGGATCCATTTACAAGAAACATCACAAATTTCAAACTGAAATTCGTATTACGTACAAAAGCAAAGGTTTTCACTCCCCTTGCGATTTAGAATGGTTCGTTTAAGAATTATACCCGATCCGACTATCAAAATTGCGAAAGTTAACCCTCTATTCGCGTATTAAATATAATCATACGTTTCTTTGTATCATAAATATAAATGAAATTCGGGTTACACAAGGTTAAGCGATAGAAGTCCAATACACGCGAAGATACACTTTTATACACGTTATTATAAATCTACCTATTACAGATCGATGCTATCGGAAACAATTAATTCGCCCAGTATTTATTCACAATTCCTATCGTTCTAAAAACGCTGTCGTTTCATTTTAATAACTGGGCCAGGTAGTTCCCTATGATTCCATATAAGAACGGATAGTCTATCGTATGCTTCGTCGATGGTACAACCCTTTAGACTATGCGACCACCCAGTATATCTTCATCGTACTGAAGCCTTGCAATCGTCTATCTAGCCACCCATCGCCAAACCAGCAGGCCGAGTCTCCAAACCTGTCCCAAGCGCAGCAATCCTAAACTTTCATCGCGAAAGAAACAGTTTTTGCCCCAGATACACGGGGCCACGTGAAATTTTCCAACGAAAGCAGCGAACGTGCAGCACTCGCATAGGTCGTAATTAGAGCGCGTTCGGGACATTTTCGTTCTTGTCCCGAACGCTGGAAACAACGCGACGCGTCGACGACGACGACGACGACGACGCTCGGTATCTGTTAGCCAGCAGGTCTGCTTGCGCAATGCAAACGCGAGTTAGCAGGAGAGCAGCTCGTTACACGCGTCGCGGTCTCGTTTTATAACGAGACGTGGCTTGTTGGGACCGGTTGCTCAGCCGCGATTCACCATCCACGCTGATTGGACGTTAATACCTGGCGGAGGTTTTTGGTCGCAAAACCGGGACCGATCGAACAACCGGCGGCGTTTCCTTCTTCTCAAATTCTAGGCCCCGCGGTTCACCCAGGCCGTTTATGTAACGACGCGCGCGAACCGCGTCCAGTCCGAAACCACAGCCGGTAAAGATCGAATAATACCGTTTGCGGCCTATCGATTAGAGCCCTGCAATTACGTCCACGGCGTCGTGTCGCGATGCGACCAATCAGCGGGATGTTAGACGAGCATACGCTCAATTTCGTTGCGCGTGCAATGGAATCCGGTTATTGTTAGTTTAGGAGTTACGACTACTTTTTTATAGGAGTTCAATCGCACGTTCTACTTAGACCAAAAATAATTCTATTTATCAAGATTTATTGTTACGGGCACTATCGATGGAATTCTTTCATTGGCAAATTGCTATGCCATGGGGGGTTGATTTTTATTCAACTCCTAATGTTTATTTCGAAATATTAAATATAAACATATGTGCAACGACCAAATTTAGTATAAGAATCTATAAAATTCTGATAAATAATGGATAAATTTAGTATTGAAATTTCTTTAGTCTCGACTCATCGTACATTATTACTTCGCTATTAGATAAAATAATTGAAGGGACGATTACGTGGACAGTGACAGTAATTGAGACACGTACCCTAAACTAATTCGATAATCTAACTTATTTCGACGCGTAATTGACCGAAGTATAGAAACCGTTTTTCCTAAAGTAACTAAATAAATCTCCCCGTTTTACCTTCTAAAATAAGCCACCCCCGTAATCGCAGCGTCTTCCGTAAGATGCTAAAAGTGTTTACGTTGAAGCCTTTGAATACGTTTCGAGGTAACTAGTGTCGCCCCGAGGGAGAGGAGACCTAACCCGGGACTCGTGCAAAATTAACGAACGTTCGTCGCGCGCGCGAACGATGCGTTTAATTATCATCAACAAGCAACAGGATGGGAAACGCGAGAGCGTGGAAGTGGTCGCGGGAGACTAGCGACAGACAGATCCACGGCGGCGCGGCGCGGAGTCTCCTGCAATCCCATAGAAAGCCGGCGACGTTAATTTCCAGGATCGTAACAGATATACATTGCGCCTTGCACGCAGCTACTCAACTCGTAATTCACTGATTCCGCCGGATTTACGACTGCAATTCCAACGACTCCCATGACTGGTTGCGTTCCAAATCGGCGACGGATCAGCATGAAACCGTGACCGTTAATGAATTCTGCGACGACCGAGTGAAATGATTTCTTCGCTGCAAGTGTCGTTGAACTTCTTTTGCGAAAGACTAACTAACATTCGATCATCTGTCGATTTCGTGGGCCGAGAGCTGAGATTAAGCGGGTATTCTATTGCGAACCTTCGAAGAAAGCGATTTTTGATCGTATATTCTTACGATTAAAGGATACAGCATTAAAGATTCACCTGTAAAATCGTATGCTTGAACTATTGAAATTAACGAAGCTACCGATTGTTTGAAAGAAGCCACGGCTAATGTCATTGTTATCGCATACGCAACTAAGTGTTTCAGAACGGACATTCGAGCTTATTATATATTCTCAATGTATTATTAATTTATACATCGTATTTAACATACAAAAAATCATCGTAAATAAAAGAGACGTTGGCTAATGTCGTGCTGGAAACCGGAACGATTCTTTAGGTTAAATACGTTGTAAAATAGTTACAATAAAGCTACGCGCGAACCTTAAAGTGGCAGTACCGTGGTACATGTATCGTATCAGTTCGAAGCCACTGTATTAAAACATTCCAAGACAAAGACCGAGTAGAATCTGACACACTTCGAAACACATCTGAAAGTTTTCCCTTTGTTGATCAACTTGTTCGCTGGCTTCATTAAATGATAATTGGCAACGAAGAAAGTATTTGTTCTTCTGGTGTAACGCACGCTGGTCGTTCGCTGTAAATGGACAAGAGTTCTTGTCTCAAAGGAACGATCGCACGCGTTCCATCGCCGGACCTGAATTAACGTGACCGTTTGACTTTGACGAGAGAAATGCCTCGTTCGGAGGGGGAGAATTTTACTAGAGTTAACGGGGAAAGTCGATCGTGGCCATTAATTAACGCAACTCGATCGGCAATGGAACGGCACGGAACTCGGTGGGTCCTTTGAAACCGAAACCGATTGAAACTTGTTGTCGCGCGCCAATCGAATCGCCGAGGCCTGTCAACTGCGAGCGCAGTTTTCGTAAAACATTTAAACGCGCAACTAGACAAACGTTTCTTTTTTCTTTTTTTTCTTTGCTTAAATTACAACTTATTTCGTGTCAACCCTGTTGAGAGTTTTCACACTTTTCGCGTTAGGTGTTCGTTGTTTCTCTTCTAATTCGTAGGCGCGAACGTTTTCTGTTTTACGGATTATTATTGCGAAGCAACGACGGGAATACGAAAATTGCAATTGCAATTGTGACTTCGGTTTCAATACACGTGGGACGCTAGTAAGCTTCAAAATTGTAACTTTATATTATTAAAGCGTACCAATCAATAATCTACGCAACACGTTTACCTCCTAATATTTACTTTTGAGTATCAAATGTAAACGAATACAGAACGTTTGTGAGTTGTTACGTAAACCCACGTCCAAGTTTAGTACGAAAATTTGTTTACCCACGATTCTTCGTACGTTAACTTGCTATTAAGTAAACGAATTCGAGTGTCGATTATATGGACACCGACAGTAATTAGTACATGTAGCCTACGCTTCGCTGAATGTTCAAAGCTTCCGGAGGGCAGGGAATAACGCGAGGCGACTTCTGGAGACACGGCAGCTGGTTATATGCGCGGTAACGCCTTAAACCTGGATTCTAGAGCATGAACTTATCGGGAGCGAGCCGGCGAACGCTATCATTGCGCAAACCACGACTCACAATGCCTTCGGTCCGAGCAAAAAGTGCCCGGCGAGCGAGCTAGCTGCTGCTGCTGCTGCTGCTGCTGCTGCTCGACCGATCGAATTATCGAGGGGATTGGTCGATCGCTCTGGCCGAGCTACGTGCGCTGCAACCGCGCACTGCAAACTGCACCGGCTCCGTTCGAAAGGGAAATCGGTTTCTTCGTCGCCGGCGAAAATTGTTGCAGAAATCACCTCTGTACGGTATTTCGATTTTTGACGTTCGATTCGATTCGTCGTGTCAACGAATTACCGATACCAATCAAGCATGCTTGAAAGGGTTCAACGCAGAAATTTTTACACCTAGCTGCCAGTCAGCTTGGCAACTCCTACGGCTGGTATTGACCATGGGTTATTCGATGACAGATGTTAACCCTTTGCACTCGTAACCATTTTTAATAATATGACACGACAGCAGCTCCATTACACGTTTCTCTGATTATTGTGACAACTTAATAAGTTACGTATTTTGGAAAGGATAAATTTGCCTCGATTTCAGAAGAAATGACAATTGAATTGGTTAATATAGAATTAAAGAAACACGAACCTTGACACTTGATACAATTTACGAATGTCTCCATAGCGGAGCCAACCGAGTGCAAAAGGTTAAATTAAATTTGTGGACGCTTGAACATCGTCGCGTCAAAGCAGAGCTGATGTTTAGTTACAAAATGCTTTAATGACGCGGTTATAGCTTCAGAAATACTCTGTTCGATAAATTGAACTATACTTAGGTTAACTGTAAGGAAACATTGTAGCTTTATACGTCAGGTGTTTCATTCTTCGTTATGTGGTTCGTATAACTGCATCAATCGTATAATAATCAGTGGGAACGAGTTTTGCGAACGTCTAGACTTCTTCTTCTCTTAATCTGTTACTAGAAAAAATCTTGTTCTTCAAAGAGTTAACGAAGCATCGGTGCTTTTGAATATTTTAAATGATCCCTTTGGCTGCGAACAAATTTGGAAAAATTCGCATACGTGTATTCTATCGATTAAAATATTCCCAATCTTTTCCATAACTTTTTATGCGACGGAATAAAAGAAATTGAACTGAAACTGTAAATTGAAGATGTTGGATAAAAATGTTAGATACGTTATACGTCGCAAATGTTGGATAAGATACGAATGAAAAAGGAAATTTGCGCCGAAATGCATATGAAATTGTTACACCATCCGAATAATATTGAAGTCCGAGCGCGAAGTTCAAATAGACTAAACAAACGCATTAAATCCGCCAGATGTAAAAGAAGAGAAGAACAACAGCGGAGGTAGTAACTCTTTTTTACCGAATATTTTTAACAATGTAACGCAACGAGGCGATTTCAGATGTTTTAATTCCAGGGGAAACGCAAACGCGCCGCGGTATCCTAGATTAATATAACTTCACGTTCGCCGGCGCGTGCATATCTTCTCTTTGCAATGCGTTACATATATTATCATCACGTGTGGCGTGTTCCGTGTTCGGGGGAAAAAAATCCCTGCCAGCCATACGGATAATTCGATCGATCGCAACGGCGCTGCAACGCAAATATCTTTTACAACGGACGTCGTACGGGTTTGGAAAATCGGCTTGCCAACGTCTACAATTCATGGAATCCTGAAATTTTCTCGTAGTTGGTGTCAATATTGACGCGGCAGCTTTACGACATCCCTTCTCCTTTTAAATTTCCCATAGAATCTCCCGCGAGAATTGAATATTCAGCTCAGCCGTTGCAGAAACGTCGGAAAATTTGTTCTTCGAACATCGGATCGTGGCTAACCGGTTAGCCGTGTTGACCCCTTTTCAAAGCGCGCCCCTAAATGTGTCGCGTTTAGAAAGGAAAGAAAATGCGACTACTTTCTTTACGCTGCGGACAGTTTTATTCATGATAATTATTTGTATCTTTTATTTCGCCTTGGCCACCAAATATTTTAAACATCTCATCGCAATTTAAACATCTTGATTACGATTTAAACAGCCAATGGTAACTACTTTTCGCGCACGACGAGTATACTCGTAGTGACGCGAAATATTGCCATTTCTCCGTGACGAGTAGACTCGTCAATCACAGCTGACTGGTTAAAGTCGAGTTGCAAATGCGTGCAATAACAAATTGAACTTATTAAAATATAACTTAAAACTAAAAAGAGACGTCGGTCCAGTTCTCGAAGGCGTGTATATACGTCCATGGTAGCAAAAGGATTAACCTAATAAAGGTCAACGTCACTTTTTTTGGACGCATATTTATATGACTTTAAAACTGTGACAATTGTAAATACGTTTATTATTCTTTTACTCGGCGATTATTTATTTATTATTATTATATTATGTATAATATATAATACATATTATTATTATTATATATTCTGACTATAATAGAATAATAGATACAAATTTTTACGCCAAAGGGCCTCAAACGTGTACAATTTCAACGTGACTCAGTACGACTCGCGAAAGCGCCATCAGCGAATATTCATGGGTGTGTTAGCGAATTATCTTTGAAAATTATCGGTAGATACATAGAAAAGTCAAACTTGCCGTTAAAATTGTTCACGTAAGCGTAGCTTTGTGTCCCATTTACGGGGCATTGGTCAAAAGTCGCCATATTAGTTGAATTTGCTTTTTTCTTCCTTCAAAAAACTTACGATTAGGTGTAAATCCGTATCAGCACCCCTCTAACGACTGTATAAGATGGGATCAATCGATATTCTTCAAATAAACGTCGATGCACGGAGCAGAACCCATTGCTCTCGCGATATTCCCATGCGGAGCACCCATTTCACTCATAATCGCCATTGCGTACAGCGAGTTCTAGCGGGGATTCATTACCAGCTACGTGGGCTCCCTGGGCGATTGCACGATTGCGATAAATCTCGTAGCTGTAAAAAAAAAACGGCTGTTCTGGAAGAGCGTGAGTCAGTGAAATTGTTGGGCGAAGTCGCGTGACGTAATGACACGGTCGATTATCCGGTAGCGGATGCGTGCCAGCCAAAACAAAATCTCCACTTTGATAGGCAAGAAGCAGGTGAACGAACGGGCGCTTGTAATTTGCCCGCCGGCGTAATTGCACGGGTCACGTTTACTCGAAGAGGAGACGAAAATCGCGGGCCCCGCGTATTCTCCTCGAAGAAGCATCGCTCCGACTATTAGCACGCGTGCACATGGCGCAGAAATCTTCTCGTTCCCGTCACCTGTGCGTCTCGGCTAAAGGGGTAACTTTGTTTGATTACATGATCGGGCCGTTACATAAAGTGCACGGCGTTCCATTACGTTGCAAATGGTAGCTTTGACAATTTAATTGGTTACCTCACTGGGCAAATGTTTATTGGCCGCGTGCAAAAGTTTTGATGGATTCGACCGTAAATGGATAGGCCGCGTTTTCTTGCCGGCAATTATTTATTCAATAGATTAGACAGTTGGCTGTTATTTGTTCGATAACTTGTCTAAACTATTTCTCGTCGCAGTCCGATTTCTCCGTCCGAAGAAACTCATAATTTCCACTTAAAAAAGACGACACGTGAATCGTTACAAAAACGATTGAAAGGTAATTAAAACCTTGTACACTTACCGAGAACGTTATATTTCTACTTTCATATTTTCGTGATGCTTAGCGATGTATCTGATAACTGTGAGTGCAAAAGTTAACGATCGGTTTTTTGATAACGTGCATAGTTTATTTTGTTTAGTCGTTATCGTATAGTTATAGTCATTATCTTGTTCAAGATTTATGTAATTTTTATTACAAGGGAAACGCGATTGCTACTAGAATAGCAGGCAAAAGTTGTTGAAAGTAATAACAATTCTTTTAAGCTCACAGTTGCCCGCTTTCAAAATTAAGTATATACGACGGTTAAAAGGTTAATAATGTCATCGATTTATTTACTAGATCTGAGTATACTTTCAGAGAATCGGTTTTTAAACTGCAATTAGAATCTTACGTGCAACTGTAATATCTATGTATTTGTAATGTTCTCTAATTATATTAATGTATAATTATTGCTCCAGAAAACCAATGCTCTTAAATAAATCATTATTATAGTTGTTAAAAAATATTAATTCACCTTTAGGTCTATTATTAACGATAGTTTCACCCCTTAACATTATTTCACCCTAACATTATTAAGACCCTTAATAATGTTGTACATAAATTAATATTACGAACAATTAAAGGATTGAGTGGAATAGTGGCTTAAGTGAATATTTTGAAAATTTACGATAAGCATACGAGACGGTAACAAAGATTTACACATACAAAAAGTAACGTAAATATATTTCATTGCTATTGCGACATTTATTGAATTCCAATATAAAGTCTAAAAAAAGCAGAACTATCGACGGAGAAAAGATATTACAAAAAAGATTCATGGTTATTATATATATTTTCAATACTAGAGATATGAACGTAATAATATAATAATTATATATAAAAATAAAAATAATATAATAATTGTATGTAAATTTATTTCAAACTACTCCTGAGTATACTTGGTAATTCGTTTCATTCCTTGGAAATATGTAGGTGTTTTAATATGAAGTTTAACCGTACGCATTGTTTCCACAAAATGAATATTTCCTCACTTAAACCACTTTTCCACTCAGCCCCTTAATTATTTCTGTACTCTCCCCTTTCCCGAAAATGAATTTTGTTGCGATCCCGTACAGCTTTGAACGAGACACGGATAATTGAACCGAAGAGGGGAGAGAAATAGAGAAATTTCGTATTATAATCGACCGAATTGAAACAGGAAATTTCGTATTTTAAATTATTGCTATATAATATAGCTTCCGGGAAAATTAGTACGTCGAAATGATAATTACATGGATTCCTTCGCCTGCACGGTGTTTTGGTAACAAGATGAAAAATCGATAATTAGACAGAATGATTAATGATCTCGACTACTGGGCAGGGAAAATGAGCAGTAATTATTTTCCACTTCAAGGAACTTATTTTCCCCCGATAAAATTCATAGATCTAAATCACAATCTTGTTCGGATGCACTTATACAACAAAATACATATATACAATTCTATCGAAACAAATTTTCTACTTCGAGGAATTTATTTTTGCCAAGGAACGTTCGGCAACACGAGAATTAAAAAAAAAAAAGAAATCTGAAACTTTGCACTAACATTCTTCGTGAGATCCTATTAATGGATCCATTTTTTGTTTTGACAAAAAAGCGATTCTAGGGATGAAAACACCTCCTTAAAGAAAATATAGGTTTTCATATTATTGTCAATATCTTCGAAACCACATATCATATGGGAAGAAAGTTGAATTAAAAGTTTTATGGCATTTGATGTGCCACAGCATGGCTGCAAAGAATTTTTAGAAAACCTTTCTTTTCCAACATTTTTCCTCCCTTCTCCCTAAATTATTTCGTGTTTTATCTGCTATACCGTGGGCGATTTTATCCATTTTCATCGAAATGAAAAATGGACGTAAAATATACGTTGCACATAATATTCACAGCTCCTTTAAGGATTATTTGAAGGATATATTCCATATGTAAAAACGCATATTATACTACTAACTTACGATGAGAAATGTGTGTTACTTTAATACTGATATCAGTAGTTTTAATATAACACCTATTCGAACATTGCATAAGGATAAAAGACACTAATTTACAATTCACAGTTGAGTAAAGTAAACAATTACTGATCTTTGGCATTTAAAACAATATCGAAAGTTTTATCGATCGTAGATATAGCAATATAGTGTAAGAGTAACTTTTACGTATCGTATCATTCTTATCTAATTTGTCTGCGTCAATTATTTCGTGACTTGAGGTACGTTTTCAAGACGGACGAGGAAATTGTAGTATGAAAGCACTGTCCCAGCATGACATACGCACACAAATACACCAGTCCCTCGAGAAATTACCATGATTACCATACAAAGGACACCGGTGTCCCTTAATACCCAACTTCAACTTAGACCTGACCTCCTAAATTCACCCGATACATCTTAAACGACGCGACGTTTAACGTCACACTTCTATTTCAATCTAACGTACGCAAACGATATCACCGATCCACGTTCACTGATCCAACAATAATAGTGATACCTACTTCTGATTAGCTACATACATTTTTCTAATTACCAAAATTAATGCCTTATAATTTCGTCCAAGCGAACGTGTAACGTGTTGTTTGATATCAATATTTGTTTCATTTACGAAGCTATCGGTTAACAATAACTAGTTTTACTTCACATGCTACGCTCTTTAACATTAATATAAAATTAAGCCCTGATCCTAGACATTTTTAAGGTATCTCACACGTTTGTCCACAAGTATATAAATACCTATATACATAAATTATAGATTTGAATTTTACGGGATCACGTATGTCGAAAACAACTGCGTATCGCGATATTTAATTACAATTCCGTTGCCGCCTTCGTCTATTCTTAAACTACTATACTATACTAATACTATACTAATACTATACTTCAATAATGTTGCATGTAATACTAAAATGGTAACGGGGCCACTTATAGCCCCCTAACGATTCCATGTAAGAATGCATAGCCTATCCCATGCTTCGTCGATGCTTTCACTAAATAAACCCTCCCACGTTTTACCGAATAAATCGATGCACGATTCATTCCTAAATCGCGATATATAATAACCTTGCTACAGGCTGAAATGAATAACTTTCTCCGAAAAGCTACCTCTCTGAATGGTCGCGTTTCGAGGGTATTTCGAATGCGTTTCAATCGAACGGCGATCCATCGCCGTTGCAATTCCGGCGAGCAATAGAGGCCAGGTTTCCCTGCCAGTTAATATATAGAACGGTGTATATGCGTGTGTGTGTGTGTGCGTGTGTGTGCGTGTGTGTTTATCGGCGCAGAAGGAGGCGAGGCGTGTTCCTATGCCCGCTTCGAACGGAATGCAGTTATTATTCAACGTTTGCGCGACACGCTCGCCTGGCCGCGCGACTAGTCCACGCTTACTGTCATTAATATGCGGTTAGGTATGCGAAAGAATTGTAACGTGGCTTGTAGCCGATCGCTGATCCGGGGAAAAAATACCGATATGGTGAACGGGAGCGGTACGGTGGTCCCCCCGTGTCACACTTTTCCGTCTTTCTGCTTCTCGTCCTTGCGTTTCTTACATCTTTCTTCTCCGTTCAACCATTCGCGCGAAATGTTTTCGATAGGGTAGATTTATATACCGATTACTACCATCTTAAGGTTATCGCGTAACTTTGTTCAAACTATTTTAGAACGTATTTAACCTAAAAATCTACTTCCAGTTCGAAGCATATTGCTCAACAGATCTCTTTTACTTATGGTCATTTTCTTTTTTTTTAATACGTCGAATATAATGCAATTAATTACTGATTAACTGAAAATGTACAATAAAGTACGACGTGCCCGGAAATTCTCTACCCATATGGGGAAACTGATGCAACGAGTCCTTTGTTCGCGTGATAAATGAAGATTTGTTCGCGTGATAAATGAAGATTAACTTCACCCTCTGAATACAGCAGCGATTACTTTGCATCCTTTTTATACATGTTTCCTTATCGTGTTTCCCGTAGATGCATAAAAATCGTAGTCCAATAATAATAATAATAGTAAAAAGTGATAACAGTGTATCGTTAATTGAACTATAAATCTCTCGACTATATCCCAAAGTGAGTCCCACGTTGGAACACCTTTAAAGCGACCGATACGCGGAATGGTTAAATTTCACCAAGCGGTAGTCGAAAATAGAAGATTCTCACGTATCCATTGCGATGATGTCGTTAACGTTCGTGGCTAACCGGCTAATGCTTTTCATTTCCATTGTTAACCAGCGTACCCTCTTCATCGCCACCGAAACTGCAAAGAGGGGGTAAGGGGGAGGGGGAAAGAAAGAAAAACAGAAAGGGAGAACAAAGGGTGACGTCGATTTCATCCCTGTGGGAACAAGGGTGCCTGGGCTAGGCGCCGGTTACAATGAAATTTCATTAAAGGGACCTTTACACGACAGGCCGGCCTCGCGTTAACAAGAACGAGTGGTTATCCCGTTAGAGGTGTGCAGATTCGAAGCGGGAGCAAAATAGAGAAGAGGCGCGCCTGTTACAAAGAGGGCTCGTGTTTAAATTTCACCGGCTGCCGGAAACGCGAGACTACATGTATAACATTTTAATGTACACCGTTACGGCGTTCTTCCTTTTTCTTTGGCTTTGGGGTCTCGGGAAGCGCGCAGCGTACATGTCCGCAAAATATCAACGAGGGAAATCGTAGGCAAAATCGATTTCGTTCACCGAATTATGCCCCTTTGCCCGCAACCGTATCCTTTGGAGCGGAAGACGCGATCGTATCGAGCAACTCATCCAAAAGCTTCGAATCAGTGGTTTCAATGGCGTTAGGTTTATTCGTTCATAACTGCTCAAGTCCGTTTGGAATTGTTGGAAAGAATAGAACCGGGTATTGCGCGTATTTAGAAACTTGTTCGTTGCTGCGAGAGAATTCACCGATGAATTCGAAATAGGATAGACGTGCCACGTACCGCCACTTTAAGCTTCGCGCGTAACTTTATTTAACTATTTTAAATGTTATTTAACCTAGTAGTCGGTCAGGTTCGAAGCACAACGTTAGTTAAGATTTTGTCGTATGTTAAATATGACGTATAAATTGTTAATTCATTGAAACTTTATAACGAAGTCCAATGTTCCTATTAATGTTATTTGAAAAGTTGTCACTTGTATGGAAATGATCCTTACATATATTCGCAATTCAATTTGTACGACAGATTGAAGATAAATCATAAAATCGTTGCTTTTATCGCATTATAAAAATTGCCATACTTTCTACTTACGGTACATTAGTCGCGTTTTTATTCTCAAACCACACATTCACCTCCCGATATTTATTCGTAAATATTAAACATAAACATGTATGCAATGTCCATGTGTTGTTACATAAAAAGGAAACCCAAATTTGCTCGTAATTCGTAAATAGTCCGAGTGACAATTATAGGGACACTGACTGTAATCGGGACATCTACCATACATTGATTACCGAACTTTTAACGGGGAAATCTTGGTGACCCCACTCCGTAATTTATATTTGAAAAATAAGCTACGTACTTTAAGGGTTAATCGGATGGCTATTTTCAAATTGTCGAATTTTCGATGCAACGCGAGTTTCCATAAATTTCCTGCGACACGCAGTCGCACCGCCAAGTCCCGTTCACGAAGTGATTACGCGCAATAATGATTCCTTCTTCGTCTTATTACGTGATGTAAACAAAGTCGAGTAAAACGGCGCCTCGTAATTTGAGCGGTTAATCCGCCTCGAGGAGCTTGATAATTGAATGTAACGTCGGATGCCGCGAATCGACTTTCGTTACCTCGTTGTCGATGCTAATTTGCGTTCATAGCGATCCACCAACTTGTTCTTAAGCAGACAGCCACTTGAATCTGCTTTGCCTCGTTTTGCAAACAGTCGCTAAGCACCATCGTCGAATCCTTTATTTGTTGAGTGCGAATGGTAATTTGTATTATTCCGTGTTATTGCATTACTCGTATTTACGTACGTACAGTCGCCGAAGAAAGTCTTCGCGTATCTTCAAAATTTAAATATTTAACCCTTTGCGGACGAGCGTCGACAAATAGCCGCCGAAACTTTTTCGATTCTATGGATAAATGTCGGTTTTCAAAGCAGCAAATTTGGATTAGTGACACTAATATGCACTTTCGATAATAATTCGGCGAAAATTCGTTTAGCGTTATTAAATATGTTCGTGATGGATTTGTAATTGAGTGGAAATTTGTTACGTATTATTTTTTCTCGTCCGCAAAGGGTTAACAGAGAACGCTTCTTTTGGATTTTAACGTAATTTTATGGTCACTCGTTTATTTATCGGATTAAGTTGTAATTTAGTTTGAATATTAGCGGGATACGCATCTATTTCATTGCTCTATTTAACGAATTTTACAAATTGCTTCGCATGCGTATATTTCATTTTGTTCTATGCTCTCCTATGTATATTTTCTTTTATTTCGAAACGTTGTATTCGCGATAGGGGGCGAAGTTCGTCAAATAAAAGTAAAATCCGCCGCATACGTACCTGGAAAATATTCCAATTTAATTTTCTCGAAAATAGAGCTTTCAACGAAAAATTTGTTACGTTAAATCTTCAATTTATTTCTTCGCTGTGTTCCTAATTCGACCACGACTCGAATTGCGCGATCGAATAATTAATACCGTTGTTTCATACTTTCCAGACGCTGATGAGAACGGATTTGTCATACGAAATTGACTTTTACGGATTGGCTTCGCGTTCCATGGCACAACAAATTCTACGCGATTATTATATTTTTCCAAAATTGAGTGAGATTTTGGGGGAATCCTGATGCTTCGCAGCGAACGATGATTTAAAGGACTACGTGGAATGATTGTTACACGAACTCGCAACAAAAGTGCATCGCAACAATACGTGAGCGAAAGTGATTAACTCCAGTTTTTGAATTTTTTTAAAATTATAACGCCAAAGCACTTAATCGATGCTTAATTTCCTATATTCAAAATAAATTTCTTTAACACGTGGGCTTAAAACCACGAAACGAGAAAAATCTTGTTGATCGCGGAACAATAAATAATGTACAAAAGTAATAACACGTATTCCAAAGATTTATATAAGATATATATAAGAAGCTTTCCGCTCTACAAGATTTATATATTGTTAGATAAGTGTTACGCCAGTAATAGTACATTCCGATATCTTTATTTTAATTCAAATTCTTAAATGGAATTTTACAAGAGACTGCGCATTTATTTGACAAATTGTCCCACTATTTCTTCTGTAGAGTTAGTCGATTTGGTAAATAAGTGGCTCATAGAAATACTTATTTCACTTTACGATAAGTGTTTAAGTAGAATACACGATTGTATCGAAAAATAACCAAGTATACGTATTCAAGTTGTAAACAAAAGAATCTTTTTAAAATGCATTTATATCGTTGTTATTATTTCAAAATGAGTATTTTACTTACTACTTACACTACTAAATACTATTAACCCTTTCGCTACGGCAACCTAAAATTTGAACGCGTTTCGAATACACGAATAGAGCGATTGTTATTAATTTCGAAATAGTACGCGTGCAAACATTTAGATATTTGTTGTTCTTAATTAAAGTGTATTGAATACTAATAGTAACACGAATTCCACTAGTATTGAAAAGAAAATGACGGCGTGTTTTATCAAACGATCATCCACGTTTTCAGTATGTACAGTTACCCACACAATTGAGCGTACACCTTGAAACTCGATGAAAAAGATGGTTAATTTTCAGTGTACTCAAACTATTAACCCGATTGCAACGTATCTTGGAAAAATTGAAATGCACAATGATAAATTATACTTTTACGGATAGGGAAGATTTCGAAATGGAATTAAAAGAAGAACAGGACAATATTTCACCTTCTTTATGGAACATTAATTAATTCTATGCCACGAATATTAAAGGTGGTTAACAAAATAGTAATCTACCACGTATCTATACGTATAATAACAATTTTGCGTCGACAAAAAAAGTTATACTTTTACACGTTTCTTATTAAGTACGTATACTTTTATCTCAAGAATTTTTTTTACGTACCGCGTCTGTCAGGATATGCGAAATATATCGAGTTTCTATATTTTTCAACATGCGCGCGTGTATATTTACTTTTTAGTCATTTTTCATCGGCAACATAGGTGTGCGCTCAATTTTCTGACTAACCGTATACTATATACACGTCCCTCGTAGCGAAAGGCTTAATATTTTCCGGACGATCCTCGGTACAGCTATCGTTCACCACTATATTATCTCTAATTCGCAAATACTTCCCGACAGCCATTCTTTACCCGTTCAGTCTGTTTCCATCCGAGCGTAGAGCTCACGATTCAGATTTACCGCGGTCCAGCGACCAGCTAAATGGTAGGTTACGATTAGAATTTTAAATATCCATTGTACAACCACCGGAATGGATGTGTCCCTGGGTATCGATTAGCTCATTGGAATTTTAGATGGCCCGTCGAAGATATTCAAGCTTGCCTGCAAAATCTATCCTGGTAGCCGTGTAACGAGCCCTGCTTGACGCCAAAGCAGGCAACCATGGCTACCCGTATTTCGTAACATCGAACAAGGGGCAATGGTAATTTGCATGGCCGTTCGATCAACGGCGATCATCTATCTGGAAACCCCTTCAATTTCGATGAGTTTCTATTATTAGCCGGTTAAGAGGATTAAGTACGGTATATTGGATTTTCGTCGCGCGATCGTTTTCCCGTTTTATTATTGCAGCTGTACCGGGCTGCGTCTCGCAACGTTCGTTATTCCACCCACAGGACGACGGCCCACGATCTGTTCTAGATTTTGCTCGTGACAATTACCGTGCGCCAACTGGCACCGAGAGCCTTGTTGTAATAAGATTAGCCGTGTAATAAGCGAGTAATAACACGAGGCCACCTTAGCGCATTTAAAATTACAACTTCGAAGCGGTAAAATTCATTACAAGCCTTTAAACAATTTTTTTCTTTCTTTTCCTTTCTTTGGTTCGGTGAGAGACAATGGAGGCGACTACGTAGCGAACCGAATGGTAAGTTTCAAGCGGTATTTTTATTTTTGATTCGACCTTTAAGTATGCGGAAGCACGTTAAAGTTAATTTAATCATTGACTGCTACGCCTATTGAAACTTATGGTTGGAAGACTGCTAATAATCACTCGTTTATCTGAAATTAACCAGGATCGATTTCAATACGTGAACATTGTACTATAATTGCAAAGTATTTAAAGCGACGAGCTTGTAAATCTTGCGGGAAGTAAAATAGAAATGAATAAGTAATTACTGTAAAAAGTAGATGTCTCACGATTACTGTTATTCATAATTGCAAATCCCAAAGTGATCGTAACAAGCGGATCCCACTATAATATTTATCAAGGTGCTGAGCAAATATCGCGCAGTTTTCGTGCGAGAAAGATTAACACAAAATATGAATTATCGCAAAATATTATTGGGACTTTAAAGATTAACATGAAACTTCGTAAACGTCCCGGTAATTATAAAAGTTGTGTAAGTCAAAAATAAATTTTTCACCGTTCGACGAATAGTCAAATTGCTATGTTAAAAAATTACTCATACATGACGTATCAAATTTCGCCGTCTGACCACAGAGTTACAGTAAAAAGGTAGTACCTAAAAGGTAGCTTCAAATGTACGATTGATCGATCACACGAGTTATCGTGTGCCTCGATCTCCGTAGAAATTGTACAATCGAAAGGAATCGCTTTTCAAACCTCGTCCGTTTGAATTACGATCCGAATCGTAACTACCGATATATTTCATCTCGAATCTGCCAACGGGCGTATTAAACAGCGGCAAAACTTGACGATCGACCGGAAACTTCTTAATGACGGAAGCACACGGTGTCCCCATAAACATGTGAAACACATTAGACTGTAGAATTCGTGAGCGAGCCGAGCCGTAAAACTACCGAGTATAAAACTTCGCGTACCAGATATCATCGGGTTCGAAAGATCCTCATTACTTGGTTCTTGGCTCAGCTGGTAGCCGTTGAAAATCGATCTTCCATCGGAGCTCGTGTAAAACGCGAAAAAATCGCGTTTAACGAGCTCGCGTGGAAACTTGTTAACTTTCGTACCCCGGGACCGGATTAAGACTATTTCCAAAGCGCGAACCAGGGCAATTTTCTACGGGGCAGTTCGTTACCGATCGCCATATATAAAACGTTTACTAGGCGTGTCTGGCCCCGGCGAAAGAAAGACGGGGAAAAGAGGAAACAGTATAGAGAAACAGAGAAGGAAGGACAATGCGACTACGCGAATAATTGCTCGCGTGTACGCATGCAAACACGTAGACGATCGGTCGTTGCCTACCCTTCAGCAGGCTGCTTAGAGACCGGAAGAGCGTTGCGCAAGCAATTAGCATATACGCATACCGTATCGAGTAGTGCAACCCTAACTCCAATACTAATCTCGGGGAAATCGATGCAGAGCCGTTAGTCGCTCGAAACGATGGACTATCTTACGCTAACAACGAATAAATCATGCAAATCAGCTGCAATTATAATAACCCGATGATTCGGATGAAACTCGGTTTGATTATTCTTGCTTTTGGTTGCGTTTCGAGTTTTAGGCGTGCAAAAATGTTCGCGTGAATTCGTAATACGAAATTTGGGTAATTTGAATTTTAATCGAATGTGATCTCGTATAGCAAAGCAGAGGACGAAGGAAATCTTTCAATAATATCATAGTTGTTTTAGTGTTTTGGTAAAATGTTGCATTGTCAAGTGGAATTTCCTTATTCCTGATTTTGGTTTCACTTTAGCTTGTATTATGTGTCGGAAAAGGTTTGCTTAGATTTATAATATCTACGAAATTCATGTGATTTAATTTTTGTTCAAACGTAATCTTATTTAGCAAAGTAAAGAATGAACGAAATCTTCCAATAATATTATAATTGTTTTAGGATTTCTGTGAAATATCGCAAGAAGTTTGATTTTCAAATGCAAATTCGTTCTTTACTTTAGCTTGTATTAGACATTGAAAAAAGTTTCTATGGATTTATAATACTTACGAGATTCAAGTGATTGAAATTTTGTTCAAACGTAATCTGATTTAGCAAAGTAAAGAATGTTACGGAATATTTATTAACCGTAGTAGGAATTCAAGCAACAGTATCGAAATTAAGGAAACGAGATTTATAGCTATTTGGCATGAAAATGCGATTAAACCTAAAGTATCTTAAAGGAGCATAAAAATCTACGCTAGATAAAAGTTCCCCACAATCGATTTGACTATTCATAATTTTAAACAAACAATTGAATTCTGAAATAGTTCTCCGAGTTTCGAGAGATTTTAAACTCACCAAGCTTGGCTATAATCGTGACTCGTAACAGAACCATAAGTATACCAAGTTTGCGAGACGCAAATCTTAAGATCTATGTATGTCGCACTCTCTCAATTAGCTATTTATACACAATTCGCTCAGCTGACCATATATCATATGCATATTCGAGTCGTGACCTAACGAGAGTGCAGCATAGTAATGTAATACAGTGGATGCTATTAAAATTATAGAATTACATTAAAAATTAACCGCCGCGTATGCGTTCATAGCGCTCGAAAGGTTAATCGTATAATAGTCATAGCAGAATTTAAGCTTACGTTGAATGTTTGCCTCTCATTGTCGGTGGCCGTCGTCAAACAGTCGAAATGTAAATGAAGTGTTTGGCGCGTAGCGTTTCGCGCGGCGAACGTGCTTATAGTCGATTTAACAATCGGGAACCACTCGATTCTTATCGTCGTTATCGGTGTACGTTAATTATTGTCCGCTTCGGCTTGAAACATGGGTAATTCTAGTTCACTGGCACCGCTGTACGAGATCGTGTCAGGAGGAAAAGGCACGGTCGACCAGTTCACGCAAGAGACCGCCTATATTGCAGCAGAAAAGACGAAAGGGAAAAATCGGCGCAGAAAATTCCACCGTCTAAAGTAGCGCTAGTTTCTCCCTTTCAGCTCTCCAAACTTCGACATCGTTAACAGAAATAATACGCCGGGCTTTTCATTTAATTAAAAATCTCAATCCGGTCGCGTGCGTGTTTTTTTTTTTATTTTCGCGTACCATTGAAATCCACGCGTGTATTCGCGATTGATTAAATTACAGAATACCGTTTCGAATTCGCTTCAATTAACCGCTGGCGAAGCCGACAACGGGGTGGCATTTTTTACCTCGCGAGCCTCGTATGATGCGGGAATTATTTGTTATTTAATTACTCGGCCACTGAGAAAATTAATGGCGACGTGTGTCAGAGTTTTGTAAAAAATTGCTTGGATATAACTGGGAAAAATGAGAGCGTGGAAAATGTGCAGGCAGATTACAGCACCTGGAAACCGTTGTCCACGATATATACATGTTTGCTAAGTAACCGTTTTTTTTCCCCCAGTGAAATATTATGTTTTCAAATTAGACGCACGGTAACCGGCGAAACTAAAAATTAACAAAATTGGGAGGCTCGTGATGGAAGTAACTTAAACGTACCATTCTTTTAACGTTGTAAAATCGTCAGCCTTAGGAAGCCGCGTTAAAGAAGGAGGAATGAATTGTAACGTAAATATGCGTGTATTGTTATGAAATTGTGGAAACTACAGTCTCTAACGTCATGAATTATCCGAATACTTAAACACGTCTTCATGGAAGTCGACATTTGGAAAATATACCACGAAAGCTTCTAAAACTACAACCTGGAGTTTGTAGAACGTTATATAAATAAAATAATAACTTAATATTGCGTTGCAATATTTAAAGTCAATATTCAAGTCTAATTATACAATTCTGAACGTTGTAATTTTTACAAATGTATAAATAATGCAACTGATTAATTATCAGAGGGAAGTGTATAGAATCGTGTAACAATTATTTCAACTAAATATACGTCTAGTATTTTAAATAATTTACTTATGTTCAACCTTTTTACTCATTTCATATGCATCAATCTGATGACTATTATTGGATGACTAAGCACGTGAATAGCGATAGCCTTGTTTCATATAAACGTTTGGACTATCGACTCACCGTATCAATAGACGCGAAAGCCCAAAACATGTTATTCACGTTCGTCACTTGGTCATAAAGGCTAAGGTCATCCTCCCCTACTAGAATAAGGTTACATATATTCCCCGATCGTAAACCGGGGACAGTTCGGAGAAAAAGATCTAACCGACAAGTCAAGTACTTGCTACGTTACATTGCGTTCTAACGTATTACACGAAGTTCTGTCAGTCGAGTTCGGCGTGACATAAGATTGTATTTGAATAAACTTTCGTATTGGAAAGCAGCCACTCTTTCACCCGAATCCCAATACTATCACTGTCCATCCGTTTCATCCTCTATTACCGTGCTCGACCAATTTCACTCGCGCCTAATTAATTAATACTTAAACGCAGAAATAGATGCAACCGATGTGCAAATACTTTGTCGCCTTTTATACGTTTCCCAAACTAAGCAACGTACGGCGAAAAGAGATGTCGAGGAAAGTATAATAATGGCGAAGCAAGTTAACGCGATTATGAGTGCCGCGAAGGAACACGGGAACTGCATTTTGTCGCACGTCAGTTTACATAGTTGGGCGAACGAGGCCGTTTTACGCGACCCCAGTTGCCGATGGCGTAAATATCATCGACGTGGATCGTTCCGTGACCCGGTGGTAGCACGCGAATGGCAGAAAGTACGGAATTAGCATAGGAAAGTAATTATTATATAAAGCGCCATCAACCGACTATGAAATGAAGCTCGAGAGGGCGGCCAAGGGAATTTCCCCGCGACGTTAACCACATTTTCACATCCTCTGCTGCAATTACCGTTCCTGAACGAGTAATGAATTGCGCCAATGGAGAACGAGAAAAGCCGACCTCCGCGGAAGATACGACCGAACATGAAATTACGTTTGCCCTTGCTATTACAATAAACAAGAACGCCCTTTGTGTAAGAGGATGTCGGAGAAAGTGGAGGGTGGTGTTAGCGGTGCAATAGATTCTTGCGTAACTTGGAACAATGTTGCGTTGAATGAAATTTCGTCTTAAAATCGATTAAAGGGATAGATTATTTGGTCGAACCGGAAGTACGGTGCTGCGTTATATTTGCATTGTATTTCACAATGTTTGTTTTAAATATCCAACGATTAGATCTAAATGTACGTTAATTCAGCTGCTCGATGGAAGTTTAAGAAGAAAACATTTGGGGTAACAAAATGCTTCTGTTGTAACTATAAAAATATAAACACGGTTACGTGAAAATTTCAATAAAGAATCGGCTTTCGTTTTTATTTCAGATTACTTTACGACGTACCCAAATTAAAAATGGTAAATTTCACTGTTACTTTAAATTTGTCATTCGTAACGAATGTTACTTTTGTGCTCAGCATTCCATCTCAGAGAGCTAACATATTAAACGTACGCTCGCATTGATATGTAAAAGTTTAAGTATCTTCAACACGTTCGACGATAAACGATAAAATAAAAATGAGTAGCCCATATTAATAAACCACCTCTTCTACCAAATATTTTCACGGTAAACCAACCCTCCGTTTACCCTCCCTTTCTTTAACGTTTCTAACACGAATATGAATTTGCATAAAAATTCGCCGTTTAGTAATCGCAGCAAATATTAACTAAAGGTTAAACGTTTCTCACAATGAGATACTCGACTGAACACGTTCAGGTCGTCTCTGAATTCTCCTAGAATTTATATATATATATATATATATATATATATATATATACATACATACACGTTCTTTTACTATCCGAGCTGTATTACGTGCTTGTGTGCGTTTTTACATTCGATGTCTAGAGTAGAAAAGTTCAAAGTCGCAAATGGGATCGTGAAACGGTGACAGGAGGAAATCAGTGACGTGGACAATGCAATAGATGGACTAAGTGCAGGCAGGCAGAGAGTATGGGCATCGCGCGACCGAGCAACAGAACACGGAAATGATGGGCAACTCCAAGCTGGACGGCGCGCCGCGGTAGCCCACACTATCTCGCTTCGCCTATTGCGTAAGATACTTTCGAGTCTAGTGGCCGAAGCGAAGTGTGGCACGCCGCGAGCGAAGCGGAGGCGATCGCCCAGTCGTCCTTTGTACTCAATTTTCCTTTCCTTCTGCGGCCCCCGTGCATCGAATTCACCCCTATTAACCCTTTCGCTATCTTCGCTGCATTCGAACTAAAGATCAAAAGCAGTAGATAACGACGACGTTTATTAATATAAAAGGTTATTAATGTAATAGGTATAAATATTTCGATGATCTGTATAAACCAATCGACGTACGAATGATTGTAGAAATTTTGTTGCGTCGTAGGAAATGTATATGTACTCTAAACAAATTCTAGGCCAATTCTTGGTCTGTTGTAGCGAAAGAGTTAACCTACAGTCGATCTATTAAAAATGAAAAGCAAAAGTCGATTTCAAGAATTAATAGGATAGATGTCACGCGTATTGTCAGAGTCCCTATAACCGATATTTTCATTGTTTTATTTAATAGCAAAGTGATGTACGAAGAATTGTAAATAAACGAATTGTAATACTAAATTTGGACTTCGATTTACGTGAGAAATTATATAAAATATTTAAGTGTCGTCGTCTACCTTATTATCAAAAATTCTTGCCGTGCATTCGTGTGAAAGATAAAGAGTATGCTCTAAAGTAAGTTTAAAAAAAGAGATTCATTTAATACGAATTTGCTAAGAATTCTTATTATTCGTTACCAAATATAATTGTCACGAACAGTACCAATAACCGAAGTTTAATTATAATACACGGATTATTTTTAACTAATTTCATGCAGAGTGTTTTTGGGACCAGCTGATTACGATAACAATAGCCAATTGTTGTAACAATAGTAACCGGATTCCAGTGTACGTCGAAGGTAAATTGCACTTTATAACGTTTAGAGGGTGAAACTAATCGGTATATTAAGCTTTCACTTTTTCATTTGCGCTTGCAAGAATACGTAAGAATTTGCATAAACATCCGCGGTCTAACGATTATGATACAAAATTCGGAATATCGAGGAGGAAATATGCAAATGTCGTAATGGTATAAATTTACAGGCGAAGGAAACATTGTTTGGCAAAAGATATTGCGTAAACTGCTCGTCCGTGCAAGAGGATAATAAAATCTGTACAGATGCGACTTCTCCACTGGAGCTATTTCGATTTCTGAATACATTTCACTTGCGCGTTGGTAAATATTTAACTTGATTTCGAGAACGTTCGCGAGATTCGCATTAATGCATGAGATTTCTTAGTAAAAATACGTGGTTTCGCATCATGCAAGGATGCACACACAATTGCAGGCCAAGTGCATGCCACCGTCTCCTTTTTACTAACGGCGAAAGTGCACGCGCTAGCCGCGAGTAAGAATGTTGCACGATTTTCAATGATAAAACGATAGAAAGCGACCTGGGGGCTTGCGTAACGCCAATTATGCACTTTTGGCGATCCTTGTCGCGGCTGGTCAATGCGACTTCGTTTTACCTTGCTACCTATTAGGTCGTTCGGAAAATTCGTAGCAATCTTTCTCTTTGTTACCATTAAGGTAGATGTCCGAATAAATGCCTGATGTTCCTGTAATCGACGCTTGAATTATTTTATTAACTCTTTCGTTACTATCGACACTTAGGGTAAACGATCTAATTACTGTCACAGTTCCTATAACTGCCACTTTAATTCGTTTAATTTAATAGCAAAGTAACGTATAAGGAATCGTAAGTAAAGGAATTTTCGTATTAAATTTGGACGTGGGTTTACGTAACAACTCATAAACGTTGTGTATTCGTTTACAATTTGATATTTAAAACGAAATATTAAGAGGTAATGAACATTAAAACGTGACCAATGTAATTATAAAGTATGGAACGTGTGGTAATTCAGTAAAGCGATACGTTTATTATACATTTTATATTTGTTACACAAACTGACGTGCTAATATACGTACGTAAAACGTGTTTCTGGTTAAATGAGAAGTCTTCGAGTGACAGTACGAAGGACATTGGACAGTGTTGTATATTTTCAACCAACTAGTAATTAATTCATTATTATCCATTGCAGATATTCTCCTCTTTAATTGTCGATAATTAAACGTTCAGCGATTTCTTTAAAGAAAGTGAAAAAATGGAGTACGCAGGTTTGAAGATATATTTCAATGAATTAGTAATTAATTCATTATAAAGAAATGTTCGTTGAACAATATTATGCTCCAAACTGGAACGATTTTTACATTAAATACGTTCTAAAATAGTTAAATAAAGTTACGCGATAACCTTAAAGCGGTAGTAATCGTTACATCTACTCTATAATCTTTCATACCTCACTGTAACCATTTTTCTTGTAGGTTTTTAATGGGTTATCCCATATAAATAAAATGAAATAAATAAATGTTTGAGGAGTCCAAAGCCAATGCAGAACAATGAAATCGTCTCGTATTATTGAATAACGTTGTATACAGAGTGCTTTCAAACATGTGTACATAATCTTCAGTACACTAAAATGAAGAAAAAGTTCGTATAAACATATGTTATATATCGATATGGCTTTGTCTCCGAATTACAGTTGCTTTTGTTTTCCTTCGATTGTTTCTAAATATAAAATCTCTTATCTTAATCGTTCACAGGTCAAAGTGATTAACTCGACTTTTTGCATTTTTCGATATTACACTGCCGAAACACTGGATCGAATCTTAACTATTTACACCTAAAATAAATCTTTTTAACAACAGAGCTGAACACCACTAAACGAGAAAAATTACTTGAAATTCTCTTAAATTAAAGCTTGGAATCGCGAATGCTTTGAATCTCTAAAGCTACATATTCCCAATACGTCGAATTTCCGACTCTTTCGCTTCTCAAAGCGCCGAATTCCCAATGCGTTCAATTTCCAAAGCCTTCAATTTTCAATGCTTCGAATTACCAAAGCCCAGCATTCCCAACGCTTCGAATTTCCAAAATTCCGAATTTCTAATGCTTGCCTAGATTTTTGTCCCTCGATTGCCTTTATTAAAAATTGCACGCTTCCGCCGCGTCTTCGATCGATCGAAGCCTGAAATCGCGGTTAACCGTTCCTGGGCCAATCCATCGGACGCGCCAGCACGAATTACATAAAAGGGTGAAACTTGTCGTTAATAAATCTGCCGGTAGTGTTCGATGCGTGTTCAGGCAAACGCGCCGCCGCCGTTTGCGTTCGATTCTCGTTATCGAAACGCCATCATCGACCCGTTTAATATCGTTTCCTCCCCGAGAAAACGAATTCCACGATACCGTTAAATTGTTGCGTATGAAATGGCCGAATTTATGTAGCTCAAATTGCTGTACTCATTAATTAATCGAAAGTAACGTTAAACGACATCTACTGTACACGAATCTAAATCTTGAAGCTTGCTGAATTTAACGCTATTGATAGATCGTTAATTGTTTTAAAGAGGAACAGCAAATAATGAAATAAAATTAATGAAATGAATGTCCTTAAAATGCTCCTTAAGGTTAAAGTTAAGCTGCAACGCGGTAAAAATTCATTTATTATTAACATTATTTATGCATGGACAGTTATAATTTATTAGTTAGTTCGTCGAATTTTATACTGAAAGTAGAAACCTTGAACATATATCTTATAGTGGCCTAAAAGAAACGGTTGACAATGATAAATTAAACATTTTACTCGAATCTGATATTCATCGATGTCTTCGAACCATTGTACAGAAATTAGACACGCACTTTTTAATTAATTTTCAGCTACGTAAAATCGGCCATTTCGTATGCAACGACTTTGTAGATTGTGCGACGGTTCTATTCCGTTGCATAACTGTGCAAAAACATTAGGTCACTTTTTAATGGACGATTAAAATTGCATCTATTAGAAAAACCATTGTATTACGATAGTTCTTTGGTAACGGTGCATGGATATATCATAGAGAAGTAGTTTGCAGTGAAGGAGATAAAAAAAAAAAAGGTGTTGAGCAATCAAGGACACGCTTACTAATGAAATATCTTATACCTTAACCTTTAACGCTCGAAATAAGCGGCACATTTCATACGTAGTACTACGTCAAACCTACCCGAGCTCACCTTGTGAAAGAACGTAATAGCACGTGAAATATTTTTATTTACCTGCGATTCGTAAAAACACTTATTACCAGCTGAAACACTTTCCATTTCAATATTAATTGTTAGGTGTATCGGTAAGTAATTCACTATCCTTTTAATAGGCGAGTGTAGGTTACATTCGAATTATTATTCCATCCTTGTCTTTTTGTTCGTTAGGGAATAACTTTGTACTATTATTTGGAACATAAGCTGATCGATTTTCGCCTTAAAAAATTAGTCGTTGTTACAGTAACTAAGGTGTAAAATCAGAGAAGATATGGATTATTTATTGTAATAAATAATGTAAATAAATACGTAACGTAAATAAATACGTGTAATATTGTAATAGATATCTAATATAACACGTCCTTAACGCGTATTTAAAAGATATCAAATTTCTTTAACATGCATTAGAATTTGGTCAATTGCAAGAGAATTTGTGTTCATCTTCCACGATTCCGAAAAATTCAATCCTCCTATAAGACGATGAAGATAATATAATACATCATAAAATGTCACTTTCGCGAATATAAAGATCGGGTTTCGAATCATCTCTAGTTTTTATTGTTCCATTCATTCGAGTTCAAGTCCTAAAATATTTCAATACTATCGAATCTACGGGAGTCATCTAATCGATGCCACTTAAAAATGTAGAAACGATCGATAATAAAATGTAAAATATATTGCGATGCACGGGGGTAAGAATGGGATTGAAAACTTCAATAAATCCAATTAATGTTGAAATTTATTATTAGTAGGCTGCGGATCTTTATGCAAATTCAGTATTGTACAAAAAAAATTAAAGAAGTCACACGTAAATAAGGGATTGTTTCATCCTCTAAATACCATAGTTCGTATTTTACGTTCGATATTAACCCTTTGCACTCGAGATGCGACTCTTACTCATCATTTGGCTTCACGCGGAATAAGAATTAAACGAAACATCGAGTGGAATACAAACCTTCATAGATTTTAGAAATACTTGTTAAACCTTAAACTGCGAAATTAACTATTTGGCAAGACTTCTACATGACAAGATAACTTTTTTAACAACAATGAAGACGAGTTTGTCTGATAACAAAGTTCGTAATATTGTAAATGAAGTACTTGAGTGCAGCAAAGCAGACAACGATAACGAAATCGATAATCGAATGATCGAGTCAAAAAGCCGAACAATTAGAATAATAGAAATTAAAAGTTATACTTCTTCCAACACTGCAACACTTAAAATCCAATATTTCATTTCCTGCAATACAAAACACGTTAGATATTGAAATGCAACAACCATATTCATTGACAAACATCTGTTTCAAAAATGATAAATCTTCCAATCAATCTACCTCCAGCTGCTGCAGTTTTCTACAATAAAGGAGCCTTCGAAAAGGGTTAAAAACCGGATTCTCCGGAGTCAAAAGCGAAGAGGTGGCAACTCGTGTCCCATACTTAACCCCTTGCTCTACGATTACTTTATTACCCACATTATTCCAGTGTTAGCTAATCACTGCTTTCGTATAATGTTGCATACAAATTATTTGATTATTATGAGCGATTTTTATCTCGTAACACTCGACGTCATAATGCAAATGTAAAATTAGCGTTCCAATTAAACTTCGCCGTTAATAACATCCATTTTTCATGGAACGCGCACCGTGATTTATAAAACGAGTGCGACTCGTTATCGTAGTGCGAGGGGTTAAACTAGAAGCACGCGCCACGCGTGTTCCGGTCAGCAAGAAGCGGCGAATCGTCCGCTCGCAGACTTCCATCCGCCAAGCGGCTCGCGCGGAACGAGCACGCTTTTCCCACGGAATCCCCGCTTCGCCGCGAAAATTTCTCTGCAAAGGTTTCACATCCTCGTGTTACATAAAAATCCGGGCAGAGGCGAGCGCATCCCAGCGAACGCGTCATTGTCCGCATGTCGCCACCTTATCGCAGTTTCTCTCCGCGAAGATCTGACGAGGAACGCCGTTGTCAGGAAACACGAGAATCTATTCTTATATACCGAATGCTGCGCGGAGTGACATTATTATACTCGGGGAAATATTGTTGCAAATGGGAGGAAAATTCTATAGCGCACGGTGATAACTAGACTGACGACTTTTAATGCAAATTTACACCATTTTACAAATGCAACTAAAGGAACAGAACGTAGATAGACATTCGAGGAATGGGAATAGGAAAAGGTGGAAGTGCTATTTTGTTAGGAACATATTGCTTTTTTTTTAAGAAAAGTGTTTGTATCTAGTTAATAAGGAGGGAAGTTTTATTGGAATAATTAGTAGAGTTTTTAATATTTCGTAAATAGCGTGGGGATGTATTATTTATTAGTTAGTTCGTCATCATAAATAATACAAAGGATCGGTTTCCTAAATTAGGCTGAATATGCCAGCGAACACAATCGCATCTCGTTTAAATGAAATGGAAAATTGGCATACTATTACCGTTTACAAGATAGGAATAAATACAGGCGAGGTTACTTAGTATAGTAGATACTTTGAAGGGAGCTTAATACTTAGTATAGTACTTAGTATATTAGGTACTTTTAGGGATTGCTAAAAGACAAGATGTATGATTTCTTCTGATCTGCTGTAAGTTTCAGGATAACATTCGAAATCCGTGATATTGACGGATTCCGTAAATCTAGTGTTAAAATCGGTATTCGAAATATCCTTTCCGTAAATTTTACCCAACTCTGAAAGTGGAAGCAATAGTTGCCAACCTTGCCATCAAGGTCGCGATTTCAAGCGAATTCTAAGCGCCCCGTGCTAAGAAGTTTCGACATAAGGGTGCCACGCACCCATCGCCCACCTTAAGGTTTCTCGACGACGCAGAGAAAGGGACACGCTCCAGTTGTTACCGATCGATGCATGAGAACGGCAGTGGCAATGCTGCAATTTCGTATCAAAGTTCATCGCAGGCTCGATTATAGTAGATGTCCCAATTACTGCCATTGTCCCTATGATCGTCGCTCGAATTCGTTTATTTAACAGCGAACGAACGTATGAAGACTCGAGGCTGACGCAAATTTCAATACCAAATTTCGACTTGATTTCTATGGACGTTGTCGCATATATATAATAAATGATTATTAGACGGTGAATTGTAGTCGTTTGAGCATAAAAACGCGACCAATGCACTGTTAGTAGAAAGTATGGAAATTTTTATGACGCAGTACAGGCGATGGAGTTTACGATTTATCTCACGTGTTAATATATGTATGTAAGGATCGTTTCCATTTAAGTGACAACTTTTCAAATAACAGTACGAGGAACATTGGGTTTTGTTATATATTTTCAATGTATTAGTACGTAATACATCGTATTTAACAAACAAAAAATAACATCGTAAATAGTAGAGATGTTAACTAACGTTGTGCTCCAAATCGGAACGATTCGTAGGTTGAATAACTTCTAAAATAATTCAGTAAAGTTGCTTAAAGCGATAAGCTTAAAGTGACAGTAATCGGGACATCTACCCTAGTCTCAACGAGCCGACTCGTTTCCAACTATAAATAAATGTACTCTTTTTAATCCCTTGACCTACAAACTTTTCCACCACTATTCATTGGCACGTTAGCTATTTTCTTCTTCAACACTGCGTCGAATTTCAAAACACGAAAATACCTTGCGCGACTTGTACTCGGTAATCTATAATTACAATTAAATTTAAACATAGTTTTTATTAAAATCAGACTATAGTTTGCACCACGATTGTAATTCGCTGCTATAAGGCAAATGATTAATTCTATAAAAATTCTCTACATTCTTCTTGTAAAATTCGCGCTTGCGTTTGTGGAATTTTGCAATACCTGACGGCACCCACAGTCTAATGAGTTTAATTGCATCGCATGAGGTAACGCGATGCATCGCGGGTGAAGTCGATTTTCGACTTCGCGAAAGCCGTCGAAGCGATCGGAACAGAATGCAACCGACGCGTTCGTTACCGAGTCACATTTATGCTTGCTAGCGCTAACAACGCCTGAGAAAACGAACACTGCTTGTTCCTGGGATATAAACGTTCAACGGCTGGACGTTTATTCTCATTCGATAGGCGAACAGCGACAGCGCGGAGCGAATGGTTTAGTTTCGATTCGATTCACGGGCCCCGAGAAAGTGGCTTTATCAGGGGAACGTAGGCGCTCGCGAGCCAATCGATCTTAGATCGATACTAAGCAAATGGGTATAGTTTCAACGAAAAACGATAATACCGAAACGAGGTCAGAAACTACGTGTCTTTCTCCCTCGATTCCCGGCGTCGATGGAACGTAAAGGTTCCAATAAACGCACAATTAATAGGCTGCGAACGTTATTACTCAACCGTGACACCGTGAACGAAAGAAACGTATTGATTGCACAATAGTAGTGTACCGTTCGTTAAATAATCGCGCGATTTTCCTTCGCCCTTTCTTCTTTTATCCTTCAAAATTGCCGCTAATATTTTATGCGAATGCTTGCGTAACCTTTGATATGATTAGCAATAATTGCGAAATTCGAATGGGTAAATGCGTACGATAAAGAGAGAAATAATCGAGGCGTTGGATGGAAAATTAGTTTCAATGTTTTCGCGAACGCATTATTTCGTGGAAAGTTATACAATGATAAAGGCCGAGTTTTTTCGTTTTTCTTTAAGATACAGTAATGTTACTTTAAAGTAATATTAAAAGTAAATGGCGTTTACTGTGCACAAGTATATAGAATGAAGCGTGCTGAATTCAACACTATTGATACATCGATAATTGTTTTAAAGGGGAACAGCGAATAATGAAATAAAATGAACTAATGCGTGCAATTGAAATTCGAATGTCCACCTTAAAATGCCCTTTAAGATTAATGTTAAGCTACACGGCATCTCAAATTCCCTTATTACTAATATTATTTATGCACGGACAGATATAATTTGTTAATGAATCATTCAACGTTAGTTTGACAAATTTTATACTGAAAATATGAACCTTGAAAGTACATCTTACTATCGCCTGAAATAAACGATTCGCAACGATAAACTAAACATTTTCCTTTGAACTGATAATGATCGATGCTTTCGAAACATTGTACAGAAATGAAAAACGCGCATTTTAATTGATTAACGAGTAGAGCTACTATTTTGGGCTACGTAAGATCGGCCAATTCATATGCAACAACGTAATAATAGCAGGTAACACTTGTCTAATCAACTGCACGATAGGTAATACCATCAGGCTACTCGTCGGAGGGTGGTCAAGAACGAAAAGAGCGAACAGCGGCAACCGGCATCGCTTTATATATTCTAAACCGGTCAGGGCTGGCGAGAAAAGATACATGCGCGGGCGACTTTCGCGATAGACCGTAGGATTTTTCGCGGACGCCAAATAATATAATGGCTTTCACTTCGCGCGAGCCGGAAAACTAACCGGCCGTGATACGGCCGAGGAATCGCGCCGAAACCGCACTTAATTAGCTTCGATTTAATTAGCCTCGAGCGTTCTCCTCTTCGCGTCTCGTCGAATTCGCGAGATTAAGTCATCGTTCGCGTCAGCCGTTTCTCCCAGGGTCATCTCTAATTTTCCATTTTTCTTTTTTCCTTTTTTTTCTCTCCGACTTCTGTTTTCTTTATTCCTTCCCCCTCCCCCCTCCCCTCGCCTCTCGTTTCAAGCTTACTTAGCATTGAATCGCGTCGACGAGAGATAACATCGAACAAAAGTCGCTTATCGAACGCGTACATGACGAGGCGTTTTTATCAAAGAGCCGAGAGAATCAAGCGATTTTTCCATCGGTAAACAGAGGCACGTTGATCAACGGTTGCACAATTATGTAGATCGAGCTTGTGCTCGCGAGAAGAACGGCATAATGTTATCTGTGTAAACATATCGCGGAGAATTCCTGTGTGGAAGCTAGACGAGGAGAATAGGCCGGTCGGAGTCTTCTCTTTGTTCGGTAACAGTGAAAATGGGATCGATGCCGGAGATCTAGACGGGCGTCGCGGATTACGTCGTTAGAACCGGATGAAAAACGCGCACGCCGATAATGGGCCACTTTTACGGGTTGAATTTCACCCAATAATTAACCGAATGTCGATGTTTCTCGCTTTAACGGCCACTACTGGCATACGTAACGAAGCCTGGAAACATTTGCATTCCCCGTGCTTTCGCACACGTCGATTCGTCTTGATCTAATGCGTCTGGCAACTTTGATTTCATCGTGTTCGATTAACGATGCAGCCGGCGGAGAAAGAGAAACGTATAGCGAGATCGATTAAAGATTCGCAAACATTTTTAAGCGCGTTTCGAAGGCGCTTTATAAATGCTTCGCAGATGGATCATTTAACGCGAAAAGCTTTCGTTCGATTGGGCACGGAACACGCTTGAGCCATCTTATTCGCGTAATTCGAAATCGCCAAGCCCTCAGACGCTCTATTTCCAGGTTCTCGCATAATACACCGTGGTAACTGGAATTAGTAGGTTGAGGTAATAAGTAACAAGCGACGACAGCGGCGGCAGGCAATCTATTTAGAAAAGAATTCAGGTTTCTTAAGGCCATTCAACGACCCGTAATTCCAACTCTTTAGAACGTTTCACGTTTGCCACCAACGTGAAACTCCTTTTCGATACGAGGGCCTCGTTTCCACGTAACGAGCGGCGCATAATCTGGACCAGACGTGTCACCATTCTCTCCGTTTCCTCTCTTCTATTCCTTCGTTTCTTCCTTATCCATTTTTTAGAAACGGATCATCCGTATAGACTTTTTCCTTTTTTCGTTTCTCTTCCCGTAAGAAGGACAATACACCTCGGTGTTTAATGGGCAATTGTTTTCGTCGACGAAGAGGAT
This sequence comes from Eucera pruinosa, assembly GCA_028830335.1. Taxonomy (NCBI): domain Eukaryota; kingdom Metazoa; phylum Arthropoda; class Insecta; order Hymenoptera; family Apidae; genus Eucera; species Eucera pruinosa. Next base: position 16,044,558 of record JAMYCR010000005.1, read on the forward strand.
CATCGTCGTCCTATCGTCGAGCCAGATTATCGTGTCGGCGGATTTTAATTTCAGGCAATTATCGCGTAGGTAATATCGCGTTTTTACTCGATCGTGAGAAATTGCACGCGTTTCAGGACTAAATGTAACACTTTTGCAATCGAAACTTCCTGCGACTAAGAATGTCTGCCGGCTGTTCGGAGAACGTTGCCTGGCGCTCACGTTGCTATGCTTTTAGTATCCTCAACCCATCATTATGCTGCAAAACATAACAGCCTATGCTAATGCAATTACAGATCAGCTGAGATCGAGCTTCGTTTTCTTTCGCAATTGCGTCACGCGGAATTTCTTCGAACACCCTAGCCATCCATCGCCTTCGAACGATCTAATCTTGAATCAATCTCAGATCGATTAAATCCAAAAATCGATCGCGGATCGATCCGAGCCGGAAACGGATCGTATATCCGTCGAACTATTGATCGAACGAAGTGTCAGACCCAGATGCAACGGTAACGATGTCGTTACCGAAAAGGACCGGGAAAAATAAAAAAAAAGAAGGGTGCCGCAAGTGTTGCACCTGTGCCTCTGTCGTGACCGGGAAGAAGTCAGCAACTGCAGCAACGTTCGTATACGTTGCGTGTAAGTTCGTGCGGCGTTCTAAAAGTCGTGCACCACGCCTGGGCACGAGAGAGTTGGATATCGTAGGTGACCAGGTAACCCGGGTGGTGCCTGGTGTTGCACTTGGTGTGGCCTGTGTAGATGCCGAGTGTGTAGGCCAAGATGGTGGGACGGGTGGAGTAGGAGGCTGCTCTCTCGGCCGTTAGGCATAGACGAAGCCATGGAATACCCGCGAACAAGCTACAACGAGCAAGCTCTCGACGCGGGAAAAAGGGGGCCCCCCTTTCGCCCCTAAAGCAGCTGGTGGGACTACCTCGGTCTATGCTGGCCGCTGGTACGACGTGGATTATAGTTTTTCTGGAGGGAGGGTGGTGGAGCGCCTTGCTTTCGAAAGGATGGTGATTGTGGAGCGTAGCCAGAGTAGAGTTAGGCGTATATAAGGCCCGCCGGCCCGGCCCAAGTCAGTCATTCACCGGACTACCAGCCCACCATACACACACCAAACATGAAGGCCTTTGTGAGTATCCACGGGGTTGGTGATTTCGTGGGGTGTTCGAACTGAAAACGGTTCTCCAATTATTCGAGTTTTTCGCCGTTCGCCGTTCGCCGTTCGCGGTTTTAGTCGAAATCTTTTGCATCGTGCTTCTTGTCGCGTTTGGTTTTTGGTGTCCGTTTAAAAAGAATTTTCCTTCTTGGGAGATTTTGTAATCTATGTTTAAGTAGCTTTTCATATCGTCCACTTTCTCGAATAGCTTCCACGTAATCGCGGTAAAGTTTCTTGGGACGACACGAGCATCGCTCTTAACCCGAGACGCGTTCAAGTAACGTAATACCACGGTAACAATATAAATTGTTCTAATTGGAACCTTCGATTGTTTCGCTTAAAAGCCTTGGAAAATTGAAACTTGAAAGCTTCTAGGCGAACTTTGCGGTACCGAGTTGGGGGGACATTCAATGTCACGATTCACGGAATAGTCTCGTCCTTTTTGCCGAATCGACTTTGCCCTTCTTACGCGCTCCATTCATGCAGCAAGAAGTCTCCGTTGCACGGTACACTGACCGCGGAACCGGTTGTAGTAGTATCATCGTCATTCAGCCAGCAACCGAACCCGCGACCGGTTCTATTCTCCGAGCATCTTCATTCACGAATACCGTTGCTCGTCATTCTTCTTCTCCTTCGCCGATTTCCCTTTCAATCGTAACCTGAAAGCCGGATTCTAATTAACATCGTCGATTAGCACCAATCGCGTGTTTCAGTTAAACATTGTTTCTTAACGTCCGGAACCTAATTAACGGCATCATCCGGTTAAATTCGTAAAAGTTAACAAAGTTCGTCGAAGTACGGATTTCATTAAATGGCGAACGATCTATGCGATCTATGCAAAGTATCGTTTCGAAACAAACATCGCTGGCTCGAGCGGTTTTCGCTAGGTCGCGAGAACGCGCGGTCGACCACGTCACACGGGTTGCTCGATTCTACGTAAACGGGATGTGAAAGTTTCGCGAAGTCGTTAGATATGCATAATAGCAGGGCAACGCGATGCACCGTTTAAGTGCAACGTAGCAGAGCTGGGCGTGACGCGCGTTCAACCGCCTTCCGTCAAGTACACACGCGAATTCCCTTTTCAACGACCTAAACGATCAAACTAGTTCGATCCGCTTCCCCGCTAATTTCACTGATTTTCTCCTCGATTCTTGAATCACGGGTTCCGATGGGTTCGCGGTAGAACTAACCGGTCGTTTCTCGTAATAGATAGAAAAATCGTCGAGATCGGTTCATGTTAAACTCCTCCATTCGAAGATTTCTAGAAAGAAACAAACGGATATTGCATCCTTCTGTTAATTGTGAATCTCGAGACGCGATTGCAGCGGATTAAATCTCGCGGAACACCGTATAGGATTGCATAAAACACGCGGGACAACCTATTAGGCTAGCAATCGGATCGGAAGAATTTCTTCCCCTAATATGGTCGCTAGGCGTGGTAGGCGATTGATCGCCACGGCATCGAGGAAGGGATAGCCGCGGTTCCGAATTGTGAAACGTTGCAACAGATTTTTCTTTTAATTCCAACTGAGCTTGTTTTCCCGGAGACACGAACGAATCGTTGTGAAATTCTTAACGCGTGTTGCATTTCGTGCACTTTGATATTAAAAACGCCGCAACAACGGCTAGTCGCAATTGTTGCTTTCGCGCTTTAAAGGCGATGGTGAGACAACGTTTTCCTAGGTGCCGGGAATCGTTTCCCGATGCGGTGGAACGCCGATCTACGTAGTATCGAAAGTGAAAGCCGCAGTTATGTTACAGAGTGGGCTCGTGGTAATCGGTGCCAAGTCAATGGGAGTCTGATTTCGCGCTTCCGTAAACCGTAAGACGCGAGGATAGTTCGTCTTCTGGCTTGCTTTTCCTTGGCAATTTCACTTCGCGATATTACCGTACCGCGCGTTTACCTTTCACGAAGCTGCATACGCTTAACGATATTAGAAGCGTCTTCGAATCTGACTCGGGGAGGGATGATTAATCGGAACCGACTCGGTCGCAGGTTGTGTTCGCCTGTCTGGCAGTGGCGACGGCCCGCGCTGGAATCGCACATGGACCTGGCATTGTTCTTGGCGGAGGTCATGGCGGCATTGGTCTCGGCGGTGGCCTCGGCGGTGGCCTCGGCGGTGGCCTCGGCGGTGGCCTCGGCGGCGGTGGCGTTGGCGTAATTGGCGTTGGCGTAGGAGGCGGTGCAGGCCTTAGCGGAGGACTCGCGGCGGGTGCTCAAACCGCGGCGTCCCTTCAAGGAGGTGGTTCCAGCTTGGGATCCGGATCTCTTGGTGCTAGCTACGCTGCTGGTGCTGCGGCGGCAGCTGGAGCTGCTGGCGTTCAACAGATTGTCTCTGGTGGTGCGTAACACCGCGAGCTTTTTTTTTGTACCGGAGTATCATCACGGGAGAGACACTTGTTCATCCGACGTGGTTTTGCCCTCTCGCGCAGGTGTGATCGGAGGCAGGTCTGACATTGGACCCGCCGAAGGACCCAAGGCTAACGTTGGACCCCAGACCGGACCATCCGACCTCGTAGGACCCCAAGAAGGTGCCAAGAGCGTTGGTGGACCTCGTACTGGCCCAGCTAGTCTTGTTGGACCCGCTGCTGGTCCATCCACCCTTGTAGGACCTAGTCAGGGAACTGCCACTCTTGTTGGACCATCCCAAGCCACAGCTAACCTCGTAGGACCATCTTACGGTGGTGTTGCCTTCTATGCTGGTAGCGGAGGCATCAACGGTGACGATGGAAGTTCTGGATCTGCTGCTGCTGCTGCACCATCCGGTGGTGTCGGCGCTCTCGGCCTTAGTACTGGTCTGTATTCGATCAATTTTACGAATACGCGAAAACATTGAACGTATAATATAGCGAAGAATCTGGACATAGCTGTAAGAGAGAAAGATGTTGTTGGTTAATTTGAACCGAATTTTTATTGGCTCAGGTGCCATCGCTATTGCTGGAGGTGGTGCCGGTCTCGCTGGAGGCATTGGCGGACACGATGCTGGTGTTGCTGTGATCAACGGACCATCTGGCGCCATCCACGCTGGACTCGGCTCCCACGGAGCCATCATCCCCGGGGTACTCGGCAAGTACTAGACGTTCTAAGGCCCCAGCGATCTCGGCTCGGCGACGGCGGCAAACCCACCACAGTCAGTTACCGGTCTCAAATGATCCTCAAACGCGCTCAACGTCTTCTACCCAAAGCTTCGTCCAACCTAGGAGCATGGTTATAGCGCCGGCGTTAGTGGTGTAGTCGGTATATAGTCGGAATATTCTAATCACAAATCCAGCCGGTATATATCGAGACACGGTGAAGCGCAACTCGAAAGCACAACAAGCCCTACCATCGACGGTCACGGGTTTAGATCTCGGCAAAGTGTACACCGTGGCCCCGGCCATTCGTGATCCGCGGTTTCGTCTCAACCTTTCGTCGACGAAGCGACTCGTCCCCATCGTCAGACGAGGCACGGGTAAAATTTAGTCAATTCTTTCTTTCATCAACTACATTCGCGACAAAGGGAATCGAAGCCGCGATTGCCGTTCACGGTTGCAACGCGATCCCGGACACCTCAGTCGCAATTTACACGATGAACTTGTGTATCGAACGATCGGTAGAGCCACGTCGAAGCTTTCTTTCAACGGTACCAACCGCTCCGGAACCCAGAGTCAACGCAAGCACGTTGGATCCGGCTGCTCCGCCATGGACCAAGCAAGTGGACAAGCTTTGGCGCTTCGTCGTTGGACCAACTGGGTCTGTTCTGTTTTCTGAACACCCACCGTTGCTCCGGCAGTACTCTCTTTATTTTTCTATCTTACGTCTTCCACCATCCGTAAGGCCGCCGCTCTTCACACATATTTACTATTCTCTCTTTTTTTTCCCTTTCTCTTCCGATGAGCCTGTGGACGATCCGTAAAGATCGCGCCATTGGTCTCACAAGTTGTTATACTCACTGCCGCACTCAAGCATACATATTATTATTACATTACTCGTCCATGCGCATATATGTTTTCTCTTTTATATATATATATATATATATATATATATATATACATATATATATATATACATGTATACATACTATTACTACTACTTCCTTCGCGTATATATATATATATATATGTATGAACACATTGCCACACGCGCGCACACACACTATTGCTATATGTGTACTCGTATATATACACACACTACACATATATTATATAATCGTGTTATATGTTAGTGAAAGAGAGAGACCGGTAGATTATGGTAGGTCAGCCCTTCCCGTGAGTGAATGAATGTAAATAGATGGCGCGCCGCTGCCGGCCCCCGACCCCGCCCGCCCTCGTCATACCCTTTCTTTGCGATCACGACTAGCACCCCACCACCACCATAGATAGATACCACATATTTATAGCGTTTATACATTTATACAATACTTTATATAAAATAAAGCATCAGTATTTAAAACTCACTCTTGATTATTTCATTCTCACCCTATTTCAATCTCACCTATATTCCACTCTCACTCGAATAATATATCTGCAATACGTATAGTATTAACAATTAATCGTTCTTTCAGTTCGGATCAATATTTGTTACTTTGTCTCTATTAAAAAATCGAACACAATGATTCCACTTGAATTTTGATAATTCGTATAACTTTTATTATATCTTTATGGGTTCGAATAGCCTCGGCAATCTTTCGAATCGTTTTTCATGGAACGTAGATCTGTGGCTGTACAAGGAAACGCGAACAAAGTTACCACAGACAAAGGTAAGATCAAGGATAATGTTCTACTTAATTTTCTAATATTGATCTTAATACTCTGCTCGATTGTCTAATATGGTTGCCCTTCTAATATAACCCGAACCTGATTCTTTTAACTTACACAGCATACGTTTCAACTGATCAAAATATTGTCCAGAGACTTCAGCAAATACCGTATAATAATAGTAATCCAATATTCCAACCCTTTTACTGTTTCTAATCCTTCTAACGTGAGTAATGCACATTCCGTTTAAGATAGAATCTGAAAGGTATTATTCAGATTTCAGCCATTTGATCGTTTTCCGTGGAAACGTTTAAGAGAATCTAACGAAACACTGGTTTCCAAATGGACCGCCTGTTGCTATGTTTCATCGCGTCCGATCGTTCGAATCTGGTTTGCTAATGACAGATTTGTTAAGAGCGGCACTGCTCGTTAGAAAGTTCCACGTCCGAATCAAAGTTGGCCGTTTACGCGCTAATGACGTCGATTCATGCGCTTCGCGAGTGAAGTTTTCCTTCTTCTGCGTGTTTACCTTCCTGTGTTTTTGATTGCATCAATAGCAAAATGACGATCTATAAAAGGTTATCACGTATCGATACGAAACATTCGCAGCGGCGACGATTCTTCGCGACATCCTCCTCGCACCGATATCGATTTGTATGCTATTTTCCCAATTCGCTACGATTTCGCTGCCGTTATAATATTAATTAATATTTCGCGTCGATCCGAGCGATTCTTAAGACTTGAAGCAAACTAGTTTTTGGTGCACGGTCGTTTTCCAATTGTAAACTATAAAAACGTTGTTTTAAAATTTTATTTGAACAATGGAATTAAAATATTAATACTAAATAGTAATTCAAATAATCATATGATCGTTCAACGAAATGTTAATAGCCTGCATCGAACCTAAAACGCATACTAACAGTTAACCCTTTGACTGCGATGCAATATTCGCGTGATCGTCGGTGAGAAGCATTGGTATAATAAAAAATGCAGACCGTTTACATCTGCAAACTAGTTGGCTGTGAATAAATGAACATGAATCGTAAAATAATAAAATATTCGACCGTGTCGTCAAAATAGACTTGCAGATATTTTTACGTAACGTTACGAAATGAATGTTTGTCGTATTACGCGTACAACGTATACGCTTTCCGTAGATATCGATAGACATTTAGGACGTATATATACGCTCTTAGTTGTGAAAGGGTTAATCTACTTGTTCACTGGTGGCACTTAAATTGATTCGCGTGGAATTGAATGACGTAAGGGCAGACGATGTCAACAGTATGCAATAGTAGTTCAATAGTGCGTTGAAAACCGTGAATAATAAATTCCATTCGCAGGATGAGAAATTTGATGGTACTAATCTTTTATTATCGTTTAATGTCTTCAGTTTGGATCGCTTGAATGGCTTGGTATTTGGCAATGATTGAGTCTTAGAAATGATTTTGGATTAAATCCAACATTGTTTGGGATCAAAATCAATGAAATCGAAATCTATGGGATTTGGAATTCTACGGTTGAAGATATTCCAGGTAATTATTCACTTTGTTTCACGTTTTTAACTTGACTGCGGATCTCCATGCAAATTCAGATCTTTACAAATAAAGTTAGAGAAGTTTATCCCCTAAAAACTGTAACTACTATTTTAGTTCCAATATTTCCTGCATTTTTCGATACCATTTGCATTTTGTATTGTTTTACATATTTATATTTCCTCTAGACGCCTAAGATTCACGTTTATTACTGATCAGAGCGGAGATTGGATTTATTTTCACGGATTTGGTACGACGTAATAAAAGTGTCTAACAAAAACTTTATCGATAAGCTAATGCATTTGTTGCAACATTACTATACAAATAGTAATAATTATACATATCACTTCGAGCTAGTTCTTTTTCACTCCGCGTGCAAACGATCATATTCTTATATATGAAACAGGATACGTAACAAAAAATATATAAAAAATGTGGCTACCTCCTTATTGCTGCAAACTCTTTAATTTTGCGTGACATTTTTTGAAACAGGAAACGACACTTAATCTTGTATAAGATTCTCGACATTCGTCACGTTATATTCGTATACTTCACATGTAGAAACGTGTCCAAGTTATACACATAATGCACAAAGATTTAAAGTACGAGATAAACAACGTAGCCAAGTGGTTAATAGAACTTAACGAATTTATTCTGACTCGTAAATCAAATGTAACGAATAAATGTTTCAGATTGATCTAAACTCGATGAACTTGATGAACCATTCCAGGTACCCGTTTCTAAATAACAATCGTAAAACATTAATTTATCTTAACCTTGGAAGTTGCGAAATCGATTTCTGAATAAAGTTTCGTAAACGTGAGAGATAAGCGAGAGAGTCGAGATCGCAACAGTTAGCAACTCTGCGTTTCCGTGGACGCAGTACAGCGGAAGTAGAACAGGACCGTGTTACACAGACGTTATAAAGGTAACCCTAAGCTGCAACGCTCGTCTTTCTAACCGAGTGAGATATTTGGCAAACAAGTAATTGGTTTATCGATGATTACAGAGATAATTGGTCAACGTTACAGAAGGATCATTAGGCGACAAAGTACAAAGCTTTGTGGAATAGTATCTATTCAGGTAAGACGATACAACTGTTGCAAACATCCTTAGAGAGAAATGGAATCTCGAGAAATGAATCTGAAACTCGATGAACTGGTGTCAAGTTCGAAGAAGCGTGATCTAGTCCGTTAAAGGAAACTTTTACGTTGAAATTAATGACAGTTCGACCACAGTTCTTTCGAATACATCAAATTCTATATATTTCGAAAGGTTCGAAGTTATCCGTAGCGTGAAATTGATAGCGATCTAGACAAATAGTAACAGATACCGAAGAAAGTTATATCACTGTATTACAATGATCGAATGGATCAAATGAAAACAATCTTATAACATTATTCGTCAATAATTGTCACATCGATCGATGATTTCTTTTTCTATTTTTCTGGTATCTGAATCGTTTCTGTCTCGCGTAATTTCTGGGACTTAGAAAACGTTCTAGGGAACCGGAACGAGTTTATGTTGCTACCCAATACGTTCAATATTGTCTATAACAATAATTATTATTGTTATAGATTTATTAACGATTAGATAATTGTATAGAATTGTATAAACAGATAATTGTTCTAAACTATGTAATAATTAGTCTAATTGATTGCGCTAATTTGTATGCTCCTTTAATATCCTTCGAGTTTACTTGCACTTTCATCTCAAAGATCTATACATCTCGTTTCCTTAATTCCGACGCTATTATCCGCATTATCACTACTGCTAATAAGTACTCTGCGTCTGTCGACACTTTTAATGTATCTTTCGAGAAATTTCGAGTTCAGATGAACAATCTTTTATAATATTTGTAATTTACGTACGACGAGAAAACTTCTTAGAGCAAAATCAATGGGTTTATTGTCCGTGAATAAATAAATAAATAGATAAACGATATTAAACAGAGAAAGACAGTCACCTAAATACGAGAAAGGATTGAAATATTCTACCTCTACGTAAAAATGCAGCACGTTATGCTCTTTCAATCGTAGTCAATTCCTTTCTACGTTTAATCGAGCCATCGTAGTCGCGATTAGAATACACTCGAAGAAACCGAATCCCGTTTCATTGAAAAGAGCCACCAGAGAAAAGAAGGTCCGAGTTTTCTGATCGATATAGATCGATTTAGATCGAGCAGGCATTAAAGCTGATCTACCACTGCTGACCCATCATATTTGGCTGAAGAGGTTGGAACTTTCCAAGCTTGGTAGCGCCGCAAATACGGCTTTAAGCGTCGCTAAAAGTGCTTTAAATCTCTTCCAGGCTCGTGAACAGAAGCAGGAGCAGCGGAGCAGAGTTCCCAGAATCTGCAGCTGACCACGAATAAAATAAAAGCCATTGAATGCGTGCTAACCCGCGGAATCCAATGGAATTTACTAGCGGACGAGGCCGATCGACAACGAACGTGAAGAAGGCAAAACGTTCACCTATTTCAGGGTATTTTCCTCTTATGCTTTTTACCGTACTTCTAGCAGATCTCTCTTCGTCGATTGATCATATCTGCCCTGTACAGGAACTCGCGGATTCTTAGAGGAACACAATTTCCAAAGCTCTATACACGTACACATTTTTCAATATTTCAAGCTGCACCTACTGTTGTCGATTTGTAAGATTCGATAATAAATTTATCATTATAATTCTGTAAGATTTTTGAATTTGTCACTGCGGATGCTTTTCGATTGTAATACGATGTTCAACTTTTATGCCAATGAACATTGGTCTCGCAAATCGCTGATAGTGACTATGTAACTTTTAATAGGTGTAATAGTAAGTTTGAATAGGTGTATTAAGGGTTAACACTAGAATTATCGAGATGGTCGAAATGACTCATCTGTAATTTTATTATTTCTCTAATCATTTATTTTTGAACAGTAAGGATGCATTTTCTTGTTCTATTATATAATTTTGGTCGTGAGGAGGGAAAACATATACTGTTCTTAAGTATTTGTATACTTGGCAAACAAGTAATTATAGATTACAGAGATAATTGGTCAACGTTACAGAAGGATCATTAGGCGACAAAGTACAAAAACTATATACTGTTCTTAATATGTATATTAGTATACATATATATACATATATATACATATTAGTATACTATAACGAACAAACTTTTGGAGCAAATTGATTAAAAATACAAATTAATCCTACAAATTATTTGTACGATACTCCACTGTATTCGAAACGACAAAAAAAACAAACGTAGCGAATTCGCAAAGAAGATTAAATGTCGTCAATCTTCTTAACGGCAAATGGAGAACGTCTGAAATGAATCGAAATGTAAATCTCGCAAAAACATGCATCAGGAAAGTACATACGTCGAGTATATACAATACAGCATACGTCTTTTTCGAAGTAAGTTGGCTATTTTCGTACCAATTAGTACGCAAGTTCGAGGATACGGCGTTATTAAAATAATGTACCGCGATAAGATAATCGATTTTTGCAATAAAGGATACGCGTCGGTCGGCGACTTTCACATTCTCGATGAAAGAAACGGAAGAAGGATGTGCGCAAGAAGCAAGGTAACGCGATAAGCTGATCGATTTTTGAAATGGAGAACCTGTCGGGTGTCAATTTCCGTATCTTCGCCAAGGCCATTAGAGGCTGATTAGGCAAGCTGGATTAAAGGAAGACGGTGGGCGAAGAGGACAAGTTTTTGTCGAAATCCGATGCTCTTAGCTAACGCAGGAATCTACACGGGGCGATGTATTTGACGCTCTCTTTGCCTCTATTCGGGTCTCACCGAGCCGGATCATCCCTCAGCGCATAGTCATTCGGATATGCTGTAAACAGAACCGCTTTCACGGTCCTCTCGCGTGCCATTTGCTGCGATTCATCGCGCACGGTAATGAATCTCTGTCAGAGATTGTACTTTCCACACGGAAGCGGCCTGCCGTCTCTGTGCTAAACGTCAAACCTGCCGAGTTTATATATGCTTGCACGGTGTTTGCTTAGTCAATGCGTTCGCTATGCTCATTGTTTTTAGATAAAATTCTACCATAATTAATGCCACGGTAATTAAAAGTTTGGAAAGTTACCGATGCGAAGAGTTTACGTCGCATTTGTGGTCGTTAGGTTACTGACTGATCTAGCTAATATTAAATATAAACACACAAGTGTAATATCCGGGTGTTGTTACACAAGGATCAAGTCCAAATTTGGTATTGAAATTTTGTTAGCCTCGATTCTTCGTTCATTCGTTCGCTGTTAAATGAAATTGTGGAGCTGTAGAGAGGAGATAGGATAGGAAAAAGGAAGGGTGTTGCGTTTCGTCCTGGGCCTGCTAGTGGACTCATCAGTAAGGCTACCTAGCAGGCCCTGCCTTAGAGTTGGGATATTGGAAGGAAGGTTAAAGGCGGTATATATATGGACGAGGTAGTTGGAGCGAGTTCTTTCGAGAATGTCCTATTTCGTATGTCCCTCTAGTGGTGGGTGCAGGAGAGCCGCCACAAAATAATTCAAGCGACGATTAAAGGGTCATCGACAGTAATTGGTACAACTATCCTAGTAGAGGACTAGCTAGTTTGAATTTGTACGAATTAGATTTCTAGTAGAGATCGGTGACTGTTAGGTAATTTAAGGCATCGTTTTTCTGTTTACGAAGCTCTATGCTAAGATTAATCGAAGCGAGACGATGAAAATAGAAGATGAGTATGATTTAGTCTGCGGTATATATTAAAACGGCGCAACGGTGCAATGGCACAATAAAGTGAACACCACAGGATGAAAGCGATAAAGCGACCGTTTCATCTTCTTCCAGGCGACACGTCAAGATTACGGCTGCAGGGACGAGCATTCGGAATGCTGTTGCACCGAAACTATTCATTAAACAGCGATCCACTTTCAGTGGATTGCCCATGAAGAGTCTTTAGGACGGTAAGATAAAACTAGAGTCATATTTCAGACTCGAATTACGACGCCGCGCAATTTTAGTACGCAGGTAATTAGTAAATTTAACGCAACTTCGTTGCGACGAAAGAAACCGCGATAGGGCAATAACGTATTACCCAAAAATAATAAGTAATATTGGAAAATAGAAATGGCAAAGTCTAATGAAACTTTGAAATTCAGCAAGTCTTTCAACGAACGGAACTATTGCAGCTAGCTAATATAACGAGCTAGCAAATTAAGCCCTTAACTGTTGGGCACTCATTCGTGGCGCCCATGTCGGACTAAACGCTTCCGCCAGCACATTTTACAAAGAAAAAGTTACAGTAGGACCTCGATTAACCGAACATTCGTCATCCAAACGTTCATTTATCCGAACACTTATTATCCACAATTTAGCGTCACGCGTCTAAATACGCGTCTCCTCTGAACGAAGAGGAAAACTAAAAGACCAATAACGATTATTAAGACAGAGTGTAAATACGGACAAAATGAAGCCAGTGAAAGTAAATTAAATTCGAGTTATAGAAGATTAAATGATAGGAGTTCAATAAACATGAAGATATACTTCTATACACGTTATTATAAATTAAGCTATTATAAATCGATTGTATGGGAAACAATTAATTCGCGCAGTATTTATTTACAATTCCAATCGTTTTAAAAGTGCTGTTGTTTTATTTTAGCAAAGGGGCCAGGTAGCCGCCTAATGATTTTATATAAGAATAAGATAATCTATTCTATGCTTCGTCAATGGTCTTACACTTTAATCGGCCCATATATGGACCAGCTCCCATATATCATTACGTGTTATGCGTATTTTGTTCTTTATGGCACGTAGGATAAATGTAATAACAATTGCTGCCACTTTAAGGTTCGCGTGTAACTTTATTTAACTATTTTAGAACGTCGTTAATATAAATATCGTTCCAGTTTCAAGCATATGATTGTTCAACCGCTCTTTTATTTATGAACATCTTTTTATACGTTCAATATAATAAATTCATTACTACGTAATTGAAAATGTACAACAAACTTCAATGTCCTACGTGCTGTCACTTGAAAACTTTTCATTTAAATAAAAACACGTTTTACATATATTAACACGTCAGTTTGTGTAACAGATATTAGCATCATCTTTACTGAATTATGACACGTTCCATACTTCATAATAATATCGGCCACGTCTCAATGTTCAACAGCACATTTACGTCCTAATATTTATTTATGAATATTAATTATAAACGAATATACAATGTCTATGCGTTGTTGCGTAAACCGAAGCCCAAATTTAGTATGAAAATTTCTTTACCTGCGATTCGTTATACGTTACTTTGCTATTAAATAAACGAATTCAAGCGGCAGTTATTGAAACAGTGACGGCAATTGGGTCCTTTACTCTATAGAAATTTCCCACGAACGCATAAATAATTCGCAGTATAATGATAACGTTACATCTGTCCCGGCCAATACGGATTCGATTGTACGTGGTTAAATCATACGGAGCGGTTTCGTAATTTGCGCCAACGGGAGAGGGAAACGAAGACGCTGAGATAGCGGATCGTGAAGCAGGATCAGGCGTGGTCCTTTCACTCTCGGGGGTGTGTGATTCCTACACCAGTTCCCAGAAGAATCTGCTTACTAGGCTGGCGAGGTTTTGCGGCCAAGGTCATTTCGACGCTGAATCTCTGATGAGACTTTGACAGTCTCATCGAATCGAACCCGTGATTTTCACGTGCGCCTTCCAGTACTCGAGCCACTCGTTTGCCACTCGAGATCGAACTCGAAAGGCCGCTTCTTTTCACCGTTTCCACCTATTAACTCTACGAGATATATCGACCAAATCTCTGCTTTAATTTTCATTATTAAACCCGAACGCGCGTAGTAAACGTATCGCCTTCGCCGAATTATTACACGTCCCATACTTTCTGATTACATTGGTCACGTTTTAATGGCGAACAGCACATTTACCTCCCAATATTTCGCTTCAAATATTAAGCGTAAACGAATATACAATATCCATGCGTTGTTACGTAAACCCACGTCCAAATTTAGTATCACAATTCGTTTAATTACGATTCTTCGTACATTATCTTTGCCATTAAGTAAAATAATTTAAGCGTCGGTTATAGGGACATCTACCCAAGTACAAGTTGTCAATTATTGCTTTATTAATTACAGTAATTATTCTCCCTGTCGAAGTTCGCTTTCGTTGAAAACCCGGATGAATCGTATATGGAAGAACTGGCAAACTGGGTTGGATAATTCCTAAATAGGAAACAATTTGGAGATAGAAACTCTTAAGGGAACCTTAGTCGCGTCGGAAGGCTACTCTGCTCCCATAAGAATCCCACCGCATTGCGTCCTACGGTGCAGGCAATGACTGCAAATGTCAGTCTCACCATTAGCATTGATCACGTTCAATCTCGGGGCCGTTCCTCCTCGATCGTTTCGCACCGCTACGAATTTCGTCCGAGCCACGATGCAAATCGTTTCGTTGATAATATTGAAACAGATTACGAGCCCCTACGTGTTGCTGTTATTCGTATTGTCATGCTTCGTCGCGTGGTTGTATTCTCGTATCAAACCGACTCGCTTTTATACCGGCAATCAACGCGAATATTGAGATCGCCTCGTTCTCAGGAGCAGCCGCGGTATTCTTGTTGGAAGGAAATGGAGCGTTTACATTGTGGAGCGATAGTTAAAGGTTGACTGCTTTTATTTGAGATTCTTTACGGTCGAGGTTGAATGAAATTGACGGGGCTTTTGATTCATCCTGTATTACGTGAATTCGTATAACGAGTTAAGGAAAATATATACACTTACTGACGAGAGCTAAGAAACGATGTAATTATTTCCATATTTTTGTGTACTCTTTATTTTACGAGGTGTATGGATTAGAATTGAGAATAGGATAATTTATTGTTTATTGGCATATGTAATGTTACCTTTTTATGTTCGGTTTTTATTCTAAGCTATTTATTTCGAAAGATGAAGAATATACAGTACGTTGCAAATGATTACTTTGTTTCTTAACTTTTGTCAGCAAGTGTATATGGTTGTTGTTCTATTTAAACGTTAATATGGCGATTAAGTAAGTAACAAAATATTGATGAACGATGTTATTTATTGAATTTTATAACTGTTACCAAATGGAAACTTCGTAAGTATTCAATTTTTATAATGGTTTTTAATCCTTTGCACTCAATTTTCACCGCAATGAAAACCACGCACATAAATTTTATCAGTAGTTGAGATTAAGGTTCAAGTTTGTTTAATTCTATTTTCATTCCAATCGAAGCAAATCAAAGCAAATTTCTCGTTTTTGAAATAGGTAACATATTATTAAGTTCTTACAAATGCTGAAAGAGTTTATTGGAGTTGCTGTTATGCCATATTATTAAAAACGGTTTGGAATTCAAAGGGTTAACTCATTAAGCTAGGGAATATTTGAAATTAAGTTTCCAATTCGGAACGAAATGCAATTAGTGGATTGAGTTGGATGATTTCAGGCTACGTTAGAAACAGCATTTATTAACGTACTTTAAGGAACTAATCGGTTTCTCGTTTTCAGGTGAACTTTCTTGACATGGGGCTGGCAATCGTAAACTTTTGCAACATATAAATACCTTACTTGCTACTTTGCTACTCATATAAACACCATATTTCTTAAATATTTGTGTATCAAAAAATTAGTGATTATACCTAATTGCAAAGTAAAACTGATAAATCAAAGCCAGGTATAAGAATGATAATACTTTCCTTGAAACAAAAATCAGAACGTTAACGTTTTAACCTTTCCAAGTTTACATCCCTCCATTAACCTTTTGCGCTACGATTATTTTATTATCTAAGTATGGTAGCGTTATCAAATAACTGCTTTCGTATCACGTTGCGTACAAATTATTTGAATATTACCAGCAATATTCGTTTAATAACTCTCGGTATTGTAATACAAATCTAATATTAGAATTCAAAGTAAATCTCAGTGTCAATGGTATCCATTTTTGTCGAATCTACATCATAATTCGTAGAACTCATAGAATTCATAGAACAGCGTGACTCGCTATTGTAGTGCAACGGGTTAATCCGTCGATCAACGATTGATCTTTAACCGATATTTCAATCTGCCCATGTTGGATGTCGAAAAATCGTGGGCGGGTACGCGTCATCCTCGCTGGTGAAGCAAGCGCGATCGGCAACAAGTCGAACGCTAACATTATGGGTGGGAAAGAGTCATGTTCTCAGGGATTAATACGGTTTCCTCTGCAACCGTTGTATCGCCTGCAGACGAAGCTGCGAGCGTGAGCGTGTCGAGTCGAACGTGACCTTTATGCCTTGTGGTCGCGGAAAAAGATGCGATCGTTGCTCCAATTATCGCGCCCCGATCGATACACGCTTTTGTTCCACTTCAATTGGGCTCCCTTCTCGAATACCCGCAAACCACCGCTGCTTCTGTGCTACCACGAACGCTCGCTTCACGCTCGAATCTTCAATTATCTTCCATTATTCCTGAGGTTTCCCCATGCGGTACCGTGTGAACTGGTTCTGATCTTTCCGTGTTTATCGTTCAGCCGAGTAATAAAGTCTACTAAATATTTTACAGTATTGTTAACCCTTTGCCCTATAATAACGAGTTAATGATATCGCGATATCAATACATTGTACTTTTTGGATAAATTTCAATTCTAATTCTGTTTGTGGAACGATGAATTATAGAATCGTTAAGAAAATTCCAAGAGGCGATCTCCAAATCAGTTCGATGTACGATGTTAACCCCTTGCCTTACAATAACGAGTTACACTCGTTCTATAAATTCCAGCGTAGATTCAACAAAAATGGATACCATTGAGGGTGAAATTTCATTTGAACTCTAATTTTGGCATTATCTCATATGGTTAGGGGTTATTAAATACAAATTTCCTATAATATTCAAATGATTTGATCGTGGCATGATATGAAAGCAATGATCAACTAATGGTAGCACACGTATGTAATAACATAATCGTAGGGCAAGGGGTTAAATACGAAATTACGAATTGGCTATAAGTTCACCGATCGATGAATTATCGAGTTATTCGAAGAATTGGCATAGGCGAAAGTCTTTCATAAGTGCCACGCGTTATTCCTTAATTTATAGGACGGGATACTGGCGGTAAAGGGAAAGGGGAGATCAAAGGATTAATTGACGCAATAAGTTGATAATTGCGGGGAGTGACGTTGGTACGCTTGAAACATTCAGGCCAATTATACCGTAGGTTGAAGATCACGCCTGCTCGCTGATGGTTACCTGTGTTATTCGTCCCCTTTATCGCCGGAGAAATCGCAAATTACGCTAATTACACCGCTTTTGCGTCCGCCTAATCGATTCCTTTGTTCTAAACGCGACTGAATCAACCGCGGCCATTTATCTTCCTCGGATAGACATACCTTCCTTCGTAACAGGAACCTCATTTGCCTACCTTTTACTTAAAAACCTCTACAAAGTCTTATCTCTTTGCGAAAAATTTGATTGACTTTGTATTACGTCATCCCATAAGTAACATCGTTTCTTAAATTTCGTTAACCTATCTATGTTCGTATCGAATATACTCTACGTAAAAAGAAGGCTATTATTTGATTAATGACGAGTATACTCGTCATGGAGAACGAAGAATTCGGTTTTGCTATTTAAAGTATAATTTAGGTAAAAAGGAAGAAATATATTTATAATTTTAACACAGTTTAGAATAACAGTAAACCGAAAATTAGGTGACTTTATAACTCGAATCTTTATAGCTATTATATTAATATTATAGCCTTCATAACTACGCGCGTCATACTTTGTCAAACGAATGAAGTCTAGAAAATATAAAGCTAAACTTGCTGTTACTCGAAAACTTCGATAAGTGGAGACTCGAAGATTTCAACTCTTCCTTTGAGATTCGATTATTCAACGAACTGACTGTGTGTTATTAGCGAAATATGTAAAGAGGTTACGAACCGTCGAATGATTTCAGAGCTCGTCCAAGATGAAACGTTCTCACGAATGCTCTCCATAGCTGCTCTCGAAACGCTGCATCCTATTACGGTGTGCAACTAAACGATCGAACTTTGCCTGTCTTCACAAAGGAACCCCATGGAATACTAAAGTTCCTTTCGGCGAACGACGACCCCAGTTACAAAGTTCCGCTCTCTATAAAACCGAGTCGCGATGACATCATGATAAATCTATTCCAAACAAACGCGTCAACTAATTGCGAGCTGATTCACGTTTCGTCGTGGGCACATCGATCGTTCGAGAAATCAATGCCTTGTTAAAAAAATAAAAATAAAGAAACGAATGCTACGAAGTCACGTCTTATACATGTTACAATAATTGTTTCAAACCTGTACGTACATTAATCGCACGGAACTTATGTTGGCGATTGCTGTTCCAACGTAGTGTTACAATTTTTTTTCTCCTCTTATTTAAGCTTCTAGAAACTCATTCCGAGTTTAATGAGATATGCATTGTTGTACGCGGTGGCTACAAAAAGTACTGGCGCAGCGCTGTATTTATTTTGCTACTGAAATGCTGATTGATTGGAGTCGAGTATATTAATTCCCCCATAATTTAAATGAAGCATTGGACTGCGAATGTTTACGCAAATGCATATTTTTGTAGAATTACGTCAAATATGTGGAACTTCGCCTAAAATCTCTTCCACGATTAGAGGATCTTAAAAACGTATTATTAATTTTGTATGCGTTGCATATTGCATATATCTTGCACATTCTGCATAAACTTTACATATTCTGCATTAACGTTGCATGTATAAGATGTGTTTAAAGATTAGTAGAAAGATTTAATAGGTTTAAAGATTAAATACTATGCACGTTTAAAACTTCGCCATTGTGGACTATAGCAACTAACAATGCTTTTGACTATCTTGACATATAATCGTACTATTTAATGTCGAGCCATTTTTATAAGATCGGTTATTTTCGCAGGATTCGTATCATTAATGGGAATATATAATAAAATGTATATAATCGAGCACAATTGCACGAATTTTGTTCATCCCTGTAAACTGTGTAGCATTAACACTTGCCATGAATATATTTAGCATATCTGCTGCATAAACTTTGAGTATATATATGATAAACGACAAAACTAGCTCTCGCCGATTCGGTGAACTAACCAAATCAGTCAACCCTGAACACTTCTTATATCTATTAACACTTTTACCTTTGCGTTATAATATTGAAGATTATTAACCCCTTGCCATACAATTATTTTATTACCCACGTATCCTACTATTAATTTATCACTGCTTTCGTATCATACCCAGCACAAATCACACGAATACTGTACACAATTTTCATTTCGCAACATCCAATCTTGTAAAACGAAGCTAAGATCAAACTTCAAATTGAATTCTACCCTCGACGGTATTCGTTTTTGTTGAACGCGCGCGCGCGAATTCATAGCACGAGCGTAACTCTTTATTGCAGGCCAAATGGTTAAATAGAACGTGCTCGTCGTATTCGAATAATTTGTACGCAACGCGATACGAGAGCGGTATACGTAGCCGATAAAATGAATCGCAGCGCGAGGGGTTAAAGGAGTTCATCGCGAGCACAGGCGAAATAGTTGCGCGGTGCAGAAGATTGAGTCACTCGCGACACAAAAGTAGAATGAATGGAGATCAGTGACGAAACAATGGGGGGGGGGGGGGGGGGAAATTTGCCGGATTCCTTGGCGGGTGCAAATGACTGTTTCGCAACGAGGCATCGTTGAAGGTCAGTTAAGGGAGCTGCGTCCCGGAGGGTGGGTGTGCCGGATGCTGACCTTCTTGCACAATGGCTGAGGCCGCGCCATCAGCGGATATGATTTGAAGGGATCAACCGAGGGCGCGGTCGGGATCTTAGAGTAGTATATAAAGTCCGACCGAGTCGTCCGTGGGCACACTCGGCAATCGGTCGACCGACACGATGAAGGCCCTCGTAAGTATACCGCGATCATCGCGAAACGTTGCGACACAGTGGGTTCCCCGTCATGGGAAGTGGATAATCCCGGTACCGATGAACTTCGAACTCTTACGGTTTGGTGAACGTGACCGTTGTTTCGGAGAAGTAGTTGTTCGAATCCTTTTTTCTTTTTTATTGGAAATAATTGGCGATCGTTGGGTAAGACGCACGAAATTTCTAAAGTATCTAACTGAATATTGAGAGCTTCTCATTCGATTGTGTATAAATATTAAAAAGTATCGCGCGATATTAATATGATGCTTCGAAGCATTCGTTGTTTAGTATAGAATGATATCAAATAGTGGAAGATGCACGTTGGAAAAATTGATGGAAAATTACGGTCAATGTTGAAAGTGAGAGAGTAGTTTAAATTGGTTAAATATATTTGTATAGCGATGCAAACGGATACAGTGAATTTACTGCAACGTAAAGCTTGATAATATTTTAACAGATCTATTTTGTATAATAATTTTGCGTGGAACTTAACAATATCTCGAAATAATTCATAAATAGTAACGCGATTTAACGAGTTATTTATTAAACAGATGAAAGTTGTGCCATTCGTTTCACTTATTAAACAAATAACAAAGTTCATTAGCTTCTTCTATCACAAATATACCGAAATCGAACCTTTTACAATTTTTAAGAAAGATAATGCAACACTGTTGATATCATAAAAAGCTTCCGTCTGTTCCTTACTTGTATCGCGAGTAAATTCGAATTGTTTAAATTTCCTATTATTAAATTCGCCCGAATGTTTCCTAAATAAAAGGTGCCTAATAAAAGCCTCGTGGCTAGCAGAAGCGCCGATAATAATATAGAAAAAAGATATGCAACTACGAGTAATAAAGTGCTAGCCCCACGTTATAAATTTAAATGTAAACATTGCCTGTACTCACCGTTATGAGATAATTTTCAGTTGATCCTTGCGGCTCTCATCGCCTTCGTCTCAGCTGCGCCACGCGAACGTCGCGAGGCTATTTGGGGTGGATACCATGGAGCACCTTACGGAGGCCATCTTGGTTACGCTCACGGGGTGGCAATCGCTGGTCCAGCTTTAGGACCGACCAGCGTTCTCGGTCCTCATCTCGGCGCGACCATGGTGGCTGCTCCGTCCATAGGACCAGCGAAACTTTCCGGATCCGTTGCTGGACCAGTGCAAGTTTCTGGTGCCGTTGCCGGTTCCGCTCTTGTCACAGCTTCCGTTGCTGGACCTGCCTACGTCGAAGGCTACGGTGGCCCCTACGATGGTGAGCGATCGCATTAGATTCGCGTATTCCCTTTCGAGCTATCGAGAGTTTGAATGTTACAATACAATTTGGGAGCTACCAATTCGAATGTTCGAGTTTAGTCCAGTTCGAATCGAACAGATTGATAAGCATTTGAGTTTGATGAATTTATGATATAAATATTTCGGTTTAACGGTTCGAGTATAAAGAATTCGAATTGAAGTGTTGACATCTGTTTGCTGGCATTTAACAGATTTCCATCCCGGAAGCCAAGTCTTATAAAGAATCTTACCGCGGATGCCTCAAAGACCTTATTTAACGGATCGTTTAATAAATACCGTATCTCTACAGTTTGAATATATGTAAATATATAAACTTGATGGTTCGAATTTGAATATTCAAATTTATTTATTCCGCACTTAACAGTTTCTTTGAATACAATATAAATATCGATTGGATTTCAGACTTTCGCGGTCGAGATTCTTGCTGTTAGGACTAGTCCTACTCGAACTAGGTCATTTGGCTTCCGAAACGTCGGCACATCGCTGATAGAAGACGCGGCAACCATCCGGAAGCCAAACGGCCTAGTTCGAGTAGGACTAGTCCTAACACCATAAATATCGATTCTTCGTACGTTATTTCGCTGTCAAGTAGAATAATTAAAGTGACGATTATAGAGACCCTGACAGTAATTGCGACATCTACCCTATTTCCTTCCAATCGTTTGTCATTTTTATTTCATTGCTTCAAATATGTACACTTTAGTCGCCGGTAGTTCTAACGTTACCATTAGTTCCGTTTTTTAATGTCCTTAAAGTCATTCGTCAAGCTTATCTTCACCTATTTTCACGAAACGTCCGATGTCTAGGTGCTGGATACGCTGCTCCAGCCTACGCAGGATATCCGGGATACGCAGGATACGGAGGAGTTGGTGGACACGGCGTAGTCGTGGCAGGACCAGCGTCCCATGGTGCAATTTTCGCAGGACCAGCGGCACATGGTGCAGTTCTCGCAGGACCAGCGGCTCATGGTGCAGTTCTCGCAGGACCAGCGGCTCATGGAGCAGTGCTCGCGGGTCCAGCGTCCCATGGTGCTGTCATATCTGGCCCTCATTCCGGAAGCGCGGCTATAGCTGCTCCCAACGCTGGCTCAGTAGTGATCGCTGGTCCCTCCGGTAAAATTACCGCTCATGGGACAGGCTATGGTGGAATCCACACTGGCCATGGCCATTGGTAACACGAACGAAAGCTGTGGAAAAGGAATGACGTAATTGGAAACCTCTCCCTTCGAGTGAAGTGACAGTGAAGAAGGTATTTTCGTATCATGGATGATTTGATTTCACGACGTTCCCCGTTCGCGATACATAAGATGACTTGTAACGATGGTATTGCAATTGTTAATGATAATGTAATACGAAATATGATGACTTTTGTACTTTGTACGGTTGGAATATCCTCTATCTCTTTTACAAATAGTTTGTAACGTGTAATAGAAATTTCGTAGATTCGCTATTTATGGTTGTAACTTTAACTTTGATCTCTTACGATAATACACAATTTAATTCTGTACACGTTTATTCCATCAACTTGCGAACACTCGTAATGGTTTAATCGAGTTATATTGTTACACGGTGCTCGCCTTCACGTCTCATTAAATTCGTTACGCGCTCCATTTTGTCGTGCAGTGAAATAATTACTGATCGATTATATGGCCTAATGTTGCCAAAATTTGAATCAAATTTACTATTATCGTTCGTAATGTTACTTCATAGGGATCCTATTTTGTTTTCCCCTACATGTTCGCAATTCTCCTAAAGAGATAAGCTGATAGCGATATTATAAAATAATCGTGCAATTTTATACGATTGCATGCATGCCGCAATTTTGTCGAAACGCAGATCGACTTTCAAACTACCACTCGCAATATTACTTCATTTATATTCCGCTAGAAGTCCTTCAAGAAAATAAGTGTAGGGATTATTTTAAAGTAAATCCCTCGTGTGTTGTTGTAAGGTGCGAGAAGGGAAAGAAAAAAAGAAAACTCAGCCTTTGCAATAATTGCTAGTCTATTACGAATACTGAGTTCGCACAATCTCACAGGAAAAAACTCTCGCTCTGCACTCGCAACGTCCTCTCGCACTCGACTCTTTTTCTCGACTCCCTCACCCAGGCATTCTCTACCCTTGCACGCATTCATTCTTTCTCCTTATCTCTCTCTGCTTCTCTCACTCGTCTCAGACATTCGTAGAACCCAAACAGTCACGTTCACACGAAACCTAGCGCGACCACGCACTCTTCGACCACGCGTCAACTCAATCGCTCTATCCCAAACACTTCTCATTCACGCCTCAGCCAATCTTACCCAAATACAACACCGTTCGCTCAGCAATCGCTCTGGTCCAAACATTCACACGACATTCTGTCTTCCACATAAGTTAATAACGATGTCACGAAATAATTATTGTGCGATTGCACACGATTGCCTTCGCATTCTAATTTTATCAAAACGTAAATCGACTTTGAAACTATCACTCGTAATCCATTTCATTAAGATCTAATTTTGTTTCCTCCCAGAAGTTTACAATTCCTCTAAAGAGATCAATTAATAATGATATCCTAAAACAATTATTCTGCGATTGTGCACGATTATCGTGCTCTAATTTCATCAAAACGTAGATCAACTATGAAATTACCACTCACAATTTATTCCATAGACGTTCAATTTTTGTCTCCTAAAAATGTACAATTCCTCTAAGAAGATAAGCCAAAAACGATATCGTAACACGATTATTGCGCACCTGTGCGCAATTGTCTTCGTCTTCTAATTTTTATCGAAACGTAGATCAACTATGAAATTACCATTCACAATTTATTCCATAGACGTTCAATTTTTGTCTCCTAAAAATGTACAATTCCTCTAAGAAGATAAGCCAAAAACGATATCGTAACACGACTATTGCGCACCTGTGCGCAATTGTCTTCGTCTTCTAATTTTTATCGAACCGTAGATCAACTTTGAAACTATTACTCGCAACATTATTTAAAGGTATCCAAATTCTTTCAACCGCGCAGCAGAAAATAATTTAATCCAATTTCTCCACGTAGGCAATGTTACTATCGATAACAATGCTTGGATCGTACCGCGCGTTGAATCGAAACGAACTACGAAAACGTTTTACCAATCGACCCCCGATATCTATCTCTTTCGTTCGCTCGTATCCTTGCAATTTCGCATTGGTAGTTGGCAGAAATGTTTGACACCACTGCAACCAGGCAACAATTAAGCGTACAAGGAACTGGAGACCACCTCTGGCACGAATCTCGACTCGCCTAAGCGATATATATCGACTCGCGCGAAAGGGTAAGGTCGTTAGATGCGTGACTCGCGACACGGTCCGTCAATCTTCGAACAAACCCGACGATCTGCTCTATTTCTCGACATCGTAAGAACACTGGATTCGTATTTGGTCGTTGCATATGAAATGGCCGATTTTATGCAGCTCGAAGGTTCCCAATCACTGGGTAGTTAATTACTTTTTTTGTTAATTTACTGGGTAGTAAAAATAATAAGAACACTTGTAATTTGTATGAAACGTCTCGTACGCATTAACGAATATTAGACTAGAGTAAAATTTTTCGTTTAACATTATCAACCGCTTCTTGTACGCGATTGTAAGGCAGATATTTTTAGTAAACGGTCGTTTAAGCGTCGAATTTTTCATTCACGCAAATTATATCCGCACGCGCGTAAATAATTTGATTTTATTCTATTTATACGGGAATGGTGGTATTTTTACGGATGTGCGGTTTTTATAAATGGTTCAAAATTTGTGGAAGAAATCTTAACACTTTGCTTTACAATAACGAGTCACACTCGTTCTACGCATTATTGCACAGATTCAATTAAAACGAATACTATTGGATGTGAAATTTAATGTGAACTCTGATTCTAGTAGTATTTTTATAATATTGGGGGTTGTTCAATAAAAATTGCTTAAAATATGTAAATGATTCGTATGCGAAACGATACGAAAATAGTGCTCAAATAACACTAGCATACGTAGGTAATAAAATAATCGTAGAGCAGAGGGATTAATAGAGTAACGCCAAAAAAGTCAGCTGCTGTACAATAATGATCGTCACCACTTCCATCGTGGTGATTCGTGAAACTGGATCCGAATTTATAAAACGCGTCGTATAATAACTTGAACGAAACGTGCGATTATACGAGTCCGATAATATTAATAATAAAGCAGCTTCCACTGCATTACGGCTTAAGTTTGATCGTGAAAAACATTCAAATTCGACTTCTATTCAAGGTTCGTTTTACCTTTGCTATCTGCCAATTCTTTTTCGAACACTATATCGATCCATCGATAATGTTAAATTCAGCGAGCTTCAAGCTTTAAGTATGTGCAAGAGTAAGCACCGTTTAGTATTATTTTCAATTAACCGGTGGCTAAAATACTTTGGGCTATATAAAATCGATCGATTTCGTTCGCAAGAACTTAATAGATTTATCAGTGAACACACAGGTGTCCGCGCGATGTCGATTCGAATAACGTCGAACTAACGAACCACGCGCGCATAACTCGCAGAAGGTCGTACGCGAAGTTTGCGTTATCCAAGCCATTCTCGAGTACTACTCGCGGCTTTATCGTGAAATCTATACACGACAATTACCGTGCGTTTCTTTAAGGTCGACCACAGATCGCCGCCGTGACGATTCTTTTCGCCCGTGAACCGTTTCACCCACTTTTTACCATCGAACAATGCCTATTTAAGTGGCATAATTCGAGCTACTGTTCTGTGGAATACGATTCTTGCGAACACTCCTGAATCAGATGAACCAATAATTTCTAAATGTAATCCTGCAACGTCTCTAGCCAATGTCCACTCGTGACTATTAACAAAAGAATCTACACCAATAAAATTATTCCTCGTAGATTTAATGTTTATATTTTGTGTTTATTTTTTTTTTTTTTTTTAGTATATAAAGAAATGAATATTTATAAATGTTAAATTATAGAACTCGTTCTTTGCGAATCGTATCACCATTGACTAACTACCACTCGCTTATGGGAAACACCATAGATTTCAAACTAAAATTCCGATCGTGTAAAAAAGGAAAGGTTTTGAACGGTTATTTTAAGAATTCTTCTCAACCCACCACATCACCAAAGTTAATAAAGTTAAACCTTTACATTGCTATGCGACTTAAACAAAATTCATATCCGTGTATTTAAATTTGTCGACGTTTGTCTCATTAGCATATCACTGTATTATTCCACTTTCTTTTTCATTGTCGTTACATTGACGACAGTCACTTATACGATACGTATTAATTCCTGATCCCCAAGTTCAAATGAAACGTTCGATTTAATTACAATTTTGTTCGCCGTAAAAGTAAATGAAATCAATCGGATCACGCGTATCAGGAAACAATTAATTCGTGCTCTATTTATTTATAATTCCCATCGTATTAAAGACGCTGTTGTTTTACTCTATTTCAAACAGGCAACGTCGCACCTGACACTAAAATTATAATGTTCAATTAACTTTAGAAGCAATTTTGTCATAAAATGTGTCTTAATACATTATATACAATACAGTGTATATATACAGTATATATACAGTATACATATATGCAGTATATATACAGTATATATACAGTATATATGCAGTATATATACAGTATATATGCAGTATATATACAGTATATATACAGTATATATGCAGTATATATACAGTATATATACAGTATATATGCAGTATATATACAGTATATATACAGTATATATGCAGTATATATGCAGTATATATACAGTATATATGCAGTATATATACAGTGTGTATATATATATATATATTATAATGCATACAATACAGTGTACAATGCATTGTAACAGTATATTAAACTCGGGTTAAATCGTCATGCAGTTAACCGAATCATGGAAACAGAGCAATTACACGAAAACAGTGTAAGCTTAAAGCAGATCTGCCACGCTCTATTAGGACGATTTATCACGAGATACATGAGCGATCGTGAGAATTACCTCGATTTAAAGCCCGCTAGCATCTTCCGCTCGTGGAGGAAGATTTATTATCAAAATCACCGGCAGCCATTTGGCGATAGCGGGTGAACCAATATCGGGGAACGGGCTCAGGGAAAGGGGTTCCATCTTTATGGGAAAATCGTGGCCCAACCGCGGTGCATCAAACCGATCGTTTCGTCATCCAGCGCATCGAACCTGCACGAATTCTGAAAGGTCATTCGATTGCAATCCATCGGTCAATGGGCTCGCAGGAAATAGCGCAGTGCATCAAAGATAATCTGGATTATCTGGCGAGACGCTTTTTTAACCCTTTCGCTGCTATGGACGGATATAACTATTAAAGTACGGTGCCTATTCTTGAAATACAAGCTAGGGTATGGAATCAATAAGATCCCCTCAATATAAAATTCAGTAATTAACCATTTGCGGACGAGTGTCTGCAAATAATCGCCACTTTTCTGGTTTTTGTTGACGCACGTTTACTGCTAAAGAAGAAAGTTTAAATTAATATCGTTGATAAACGCTTGAAAGTTTTGGGAATTTGTTGACCTGGAATTGGTAAGCTTAGAAATTCGTAAGGCTTGGAATTCAAAGTCAAAATACTCTTTTAAGTTTTATTATTCGTCGTCCGCAAAGGGTTAATATAGGATAGATGTACGAATTACTTTCAGTATCGCAATAATCGTCACTTTAATTATTTTAATTTATGGCGATCGAATGTATGAAGAACCCAGACTAAAAAATTCTATACCAAATTTGGAATTGATTTTTATGTAACAGAATATGGACATTGCATATATGTCCTGAGCTGGTCGTAATTAAAGTTACCGACTCATTTATTAAGTAATTTGTGTTACACTAATGCGGATGCGAAGCAGAAATGTTGAATTTTTAAATATCCTAGGAAGCCTTAACCCTTGCCTTACAATGACGAATCACACTCGTGCTATGAATTATGGCACAGGTTCGACACAAACGCAGAGTATTGAGGATAATATTTAACTTGAACTCTAATTTTGGTTCTATGTTATAAGATTGGAGGTTGTTATACAAATATTGTGTATAATTTCCAAATGATTCGTACGTGACACGATGCGAATTCAGTAAATAACTAATGCTAGCATAAGTAGATAATGAGATAATCGTAGGACAAAGGGTTAAAACAACTTCGCTGTGCGGAAGAAATATTTAACCGTAAAATGTTCAGAAACATTTTTCTCGAAATTCAATTTCGTTGCTCATGCTCCTCTTGCATCCAACGGTACAATTATAGTCTTATAAATTGTGTAAATAAAACTGGAGCTTGTTAGTCGTCGTCTGTTTTATTCGAATGGAAAGCGTTACTTTTTATTGTTTGCGACGCGCACGTTACTTAAAATTGCACAAATCGAGGGTGCGAAAATTCTGTCTTTATCCTTTATTTGATTTTAATATTTCGATTCGTCTTTCGTTGCATCGTTTCTTTGTTAACGCATGTATAAGTATCCTTGTAACGCTATTACGAATTTTAGTCGGTGCGAATTAATTCAGGAAACGGAAGCAGTGGGCAACGAATAAAGCGCTACAACTTTTGCTCCCGTCTGATGCAATGCTTTAATTAATTAAAGGGGAATAAAATTATAAATTGCTGCTTTCAGAGTAAATGATGATGTTTTACAATGGTATTACTATGCGTACAATTATATGATATGCATAATGCAAGCTATTTATTGCAATTATGCTGTTTGCACAACGTTGGCGAGGAATTGGAATTAACGAGCAACGTGCTCCAGTTTGTACGTCATGGAAAAGTTGCAAATGGAAAATTACGAGCGAAGACGATATGTTTAAAGAGTGATTTCTAATTAACCATATATATTTTACATTTTGCCACATTTAAGATTAACAATAGGAGGGAATTCTTCTAGAAATACAGAACCAGTTTGCTAAATTATATTCAATATTATACGCATATTCTTACTTAACATAATTGTACTAAATTCTTTCTTCAACCCTTTTATTGTGCACACGAAAGCTTTTAATGAATTGAATTAATTGATATGAATAAATTAGCGTAGTAAATTGGTGAAAAATTCATTTGCGTGCCCTGAATTATATATAAATGCAGATGAAGTAAGAAATCAATTAATTTTAGTAGAGTTTAAAATAAGAAAATTAAAACACTCGATAATTCTTGCTAATTAAAAATAACACAGCAAATTAAAAATAATTCAGTGGGAATACAAGAATTTGCAGCTTTGTTCATACAAATTCTTCGCGTTTATTTTAGACTATTAACTTCGATTCAAAAACCAATTTCGTAACAAAGATCTGCACACAATAGGAGGGTTAATTGCACGCTAAAAATGACAAAAATGAATCCAAAATGCATTTTATTATCCGAATATTATCAATTATTATTCTCCTTATTAACAATTCTCCAAAATATTTCTCTGTGCTTTAGATTTACCCTTAAAATACAAGAATACAATTAAATCTCGCCCTGAACAAAACCCGTAGAATACAAAATTTTATTATCCGAATATTTTCAATTATTATTCTCCTTATTAACAACTCTCCAAAATATTTCTCTGTGCTTTAGATTTGCCCTTAAAATACAAGAATACAATTAAAACTCGTCCTGAACAAAACCCGTAGAATACAAAATTCTATTATCCGAATATTTTCAATTATTATTCTCCTTATTAACAACTCTCCAAAATATTTCTCTGTGCTTTAGATTTGCCCTTAAAATACAAGAATACAATTAAAACTCGGCCTGAACAAAACCCATAAAATACAAAATTCTATTATCCGAATATTTTCGATTATTATTCTCCTTATTAACAACTCTCCAAAATATTTCTCTGTGCTTTAGATGTACCCTTAAAATACAAGAATACAATTAAAACTCGGCCTGAACAAAACCCGTAGAATACAAAATTCTATTATCCGAATATTTTCAATTATTATTCTCCATATCGACAACTCCTTGCCCTTAAAGTACGAGTATACAATTAAAAATCGCTCTGTACGAAACCTATGCGATAGAAATCGCACCGATGAACGATTTGACTAAAGGAAGCTTGAAAATTCAGCCACACATCCCTACGAGATCCCTCCTAGTCTACATTTCTCCAAAGATCTTGGCAAATAGCGATAAATCAGTCCGCTCACGGACAGCAATTGCGAGGAGGACAGACGCTGGACTACTGTGGACATTCCAGAGGTTATCTCGCTCGAACATAATGCACGAAGGCCGGATTGTTTTCGCGAAGCCCCGGTTACGAGCGAGAATGACAGAAGGTGTGGCCGATAACGAGGTAGATACGGTTGTGGTCGGATCGTTAATGCCTTGCGAGTTGCCGGAGATCGAGGAAGGCCGATCGATGGATCCTTCGACGCCGCTGTTGCGTCCTGATCGCCTGGGAATACAAAAATCATGCGAATTGTTGGATGCCAATGCAGAAACGGAGATTCGTTCATTTACACGATCGTCTTGCGAATTATTACGGATCGTTTGGACGCGCGACGCGTTCGTTATGGATCGGACGTGATCGGTGGATCCGGCGGGGTTATTTAAAAATTTAGTCGATGGGAGAATCGTTGGTTGGGTAGAAGAATAACTCGTTACTATTCGACGGGGTCAGAACATCGGATAATCGAAAGTGAGATTAATCCGTTGCTCGTGAGCTCCTCGAAATCGTTATTTGTAACATCGTGCAACCCGTATCGAAATGGATATTGAGAAACGCGAGGATTTCGTACGCGTCGTAGCCTAATTTTGTGATTCGAAACGTAGCGATATCGCGGTGAAAATTTAGAAACGCGAAGATTTTGTACGCGCCGTAGCGTAATTTTCCAATTCGAAGCGCAACAATATCGAAATATTGTGTATTTGTATTGCCACGGACACTGAGAAATGCGAAGATTTTATACGCGTCGTAGCCTAATCTCCAATTTGAAGCGGAACAATATAGCAATATTGTGCAGCCTTATCGCTGTGCAAATTAAGAAACGTTACTATTTTGTACACGCCGTAGCGTAATTTTCCAATTCGAAGCGCAACAATATCGAAATATTGTGTATTTGTATTGCCACGGACACTGAGAAATGCGAAGATTTTATACGCATCGTAGCCTAAATGTTGCGATTCGAAACGCGACAATAATACAGTATTGTGCAATCGTATCGCCATGAAAATTAGGAAACGCGAAGATTTTATTCGCGTTGTAACTTAATCTCCAATTTGAGACGGAACAATATCAGAATATTGTGCAGCCTTATCGCCGTGCAAATTAAGAAACGTTACTATTTTGTACACGCCGTAGCGTAATTTTCCCATTCGAAACGCAACAATATCGCGGTATTACGGACTCGTATCGCCATGAAAACTAGGAAACGCGAGGATTTTAGTTTAGTAAGTTTCCCGTTAAAAGAACGCAACAATATCTCAATATTCTGCACACTTACCGCCGTGCGAATTAAGAAACGCCGCTACTGTGGTACGCACCGTAGCCAAACTATCCAATTCGAAGCGCAACGATATTTCTCGCGGCCATTCTCGATATCTCCGGCAACTTTCAGGGGACAATAATCGTGGAGAATTTTGATCTTACCTAACAGATCGCCGTTAGCCGCCACGTGTCGCCATGGATGGTTGGGTTCGGATTCATCCGCAGCCAATTGTGGAAACGAAGGGAGCGGAAGAATGATCCATCGTCGGCGCCCCCGACGCCTCGAGATCGCTTTATCCCTTAGCTAGGCAACTAGGAAATGTCCCATGAGATACGATGGAGGCCAGCAGGATTCCGGGCAGCGACTTTCCATCAGCCATCACGAAGGAACATTGCCGTGCAAGCTGATGCTAAGTGAGCCTTTATAGGCGACAAACGCGACACGTGGGTCGGTGAACTTATCGGGGGTAAAGGCGGGGCTGGTGGCCGCTGTCTGCTCGACCGTAACGGGGTGAAAAAGCTTGGTTGGTCACAAGGTGTAAACAGGATAACGCAACATTTCATCGAATCGGCGACACCGCACCCAGGCGGTGAAGAAAAAAAAAACAGTTGCGTTGGATTTGCGCAGATAGCGTTGCCGTGGTGGTCTATGCAGCATTTCTTTGTTTAAGGTTACTCCATTTCATTCCAATGATACAAAGTCTCCGTCGATCTGAGAATTTATCATTAAGTTTTGCCGCATACAATACTGAAGGATTTTTCGTGCGAGTTACTTTGTTGCTAATGATTGACACTTTTTCTGTCCACTAGAGAATTTGTCAACACGTTTTGTGGCATTCAATACTGAAGGATTTCTTGTGCGAGTTACTTTGTTGCTAATGATTGACACTTTTTCTGTCCACTTGAAAATTTGTCAACACGTTTTGTGGCATTCAATACTGAAGAATTTGTCGTGCGAGTTACTTTGTTGCGTATGATGCACACATTTTCTGTCCACTTGAGAATTTGTCAACACGTTTTGTAGCATACAATACTGAAGGATTTCTTGTGCGAGTTACTTTGTTGCGTATGATGGACACATTTTCTGTCCACTTGAGAATTTGTCAACACGTTTTGTGGCATACAACACTGAAGGATTTTTCGTGCGAGTTACTTTGTTGCTAATGATGGACACTTTCTCTGTCCACTTGAGAATTTGTCAACACGTTTTGTAGCATACAACACTGAAGGATTTTTCGTGCGAGTTACTTTGTTGCTAATGATGGACACTTTCTCTGTCCACTTGAGAATTTGTCAACACGTTTTATAGCATACAATACTGAAGGATTTCTTGTGCAAGTTACTTTGTTGCGTATGATAGACACATTTTCTGTCCACTAGAGAATTTGTCAACACGTTTTGTGGCATTCAATACTGAAGGATTCTTCGTGCGAGTTACTTTGTTGCGTATGATGCACACTTTTTCTGTCCACTTGAGAATTTGTCAACACGTTTTGTAGCACACAATACTGAGGGATTTTTTTGTGAGTTACTTTGCTCCTAATGACTAAATGAAATTAAATTGCTCCTAAATGAAATGTTATACATTATTAAAAAGATAGCAAGGACTTTTGTATTAAAAGAGATTTCGTTTGAAGTATATCTTCATGTCCATTTTTCTATGAATTTAGAGAGCGACAATGTTGAAGCGTTCATAATAGTTTGATCGACTACTGCATATTTTGTAGGCTTACAGCGAAACGACGAAGGAATATACGACACTTTGAGAATATTATTGTTTCTATCGAATTTATGAGAATTTCAAATGTATCGAATATAACGAAAAAAATGCTTGGAAATATAGTAGCGAATAAAATATAATCTTTAATCTAAGCAGGGTATATTTTTCTCGTTGCTGCAAATTTTCTATAGATTCTTTACACATCGTTACACGAGGAATTTTTCGACGAGCTTAGTTGAACTCCGTTATGCAAATTACCTAATTTAATTCTACTTTCGTATCAGCAATTAGTTATTATCTTTTTGGACAGAATTTTTTTATATACTAACCGAAGAATCTTGCACGAATTGAATCGGGCGATTGGGAAACGCTATCATTAACACCGCCGAGCATTGTACGAACAACGATCAACAAGGCCACGCGAATCGTGCATCTGAACGGCTTTGGTAATCCTCTTCTATTCCCATTTTCGGCATTGTAATGGTAAACCAGTTACACGTAGCAATACGCATTATTTCTCAGCGGGGAAACTCTGTACACCAGCACATGGGAAATCTACCACGGCACATCTGTCAGTGTCCTATTTTTCGCCCTTGCTATCCGTGACTCCGAACACGGCTCATAGTCGCGTGTAAAAATCGATTCCGATCGTAAATCAAATATCCCGCCGTTCTTGATCCGACGTTCCTTTATGCACCTGTCGTACCAAGAAATATGTTCCTGTTCTCGGTTCTTTTCGCAAAATGATTGGCCGTGATCGTCGATATCCCTGCTACAATTGTTTTTAATTTCAACCGTGACTACTGGGCTTCAACACTAGAATTAAGGTCAAAATCTTTAAGGTCGTTAATTTACTATAAAAATTGTGCAAACTTGCGGCAGCATAAAATATGAAAACATAAAAATATGCGTAAAATATGAATAAGGATCTATTTCAGTTGTATCATATATCTTTCTCAATTGTCCGTCACTTTTATTTCTTTGGTATAGATAAGTTTATTTTTAGTGGACGACAGTTCTAGTGTTAAATATAATAATAGAGGTGGGAATAAAATTAAAGGGGATGAAATTAATCGTTGGTATCAATGTAACGATATAGTAATTGAATACAAGTAGGATAATAAAAAGATCAAGTGAAACTTAAAAATTTCGTATGTATCCTCTAAGTTCCATGGCGCTATAGAAAAATTCGGACAAAAGCATTTGGCATTTTAGTGTTGCGAGTAAACTCCATTGTTTTGGATGAATATTTTGCATTTAATGGGGAAACTCTCGAAACCTAGGTAAATAATTATTTATGTAAATAACGAGAATATTGTCATGATACATTCGAATGCATATCATAATTTATTCCGCCCCACCCCTACGTTTTAACTTTCAATATTTATATATATCATAATGTACCTATTTTTCACGAGATCCGTGAAATTATGCAATCGACGTCCGTAAACCTATCGTTAAATAAACAGACATAGAATTAATTCCTACGCCCAATAAACGGTGCGCCGTTAAGAGGACAAAAAAAAGCAACGATTGAATGAAACGAGTCTCTGTAACGAAACTCCAAAGAACGTCGCGTCGTCTGGAAGCTGGAAAGGAAGAAATTCCTTTAGCATCTTTCCAACCAAGGAAAGACTCATTCACTTTTTAAGCTCGAAGGGACGATTTTAAAAAGAAGCAGACCTCCCGGTTGTCCTCTTGTTCTCTTAAAGGAGACCATTAAAGTCGCCCCAACGAACGTTTCGCGTTGGAGAACAATTATTCGAACAATTGCGTCGCCGGTCACCTTTGCACCTTCGAGAGTGCTACGCCCAACAATGATATTCTAAACGATCCGTGGCACGAGACCCGGTGATCCATTGCATTGCCGTTGCCACTGTAACACACGCATGTTCGATCACAATGAGACCGTCATTCCAGGCGACAATCGCGGCCCAGGACGACGCGTGGGCAACGCTGTGCCTCGCCTAAACGGATGCACAATGCGGACGCACAATGGCACAACTATCAGTGCGCGTTCTCCGTTTAGAAGACCGGGCAAAGTTATGTTTCTTCGTTCGGAAGATACCAAGTAGAAAGGACTCTTCTTCGACCGTGAAGGTCGTGATGACAGGTCTCCTCGGCGTAACTCCGATGCTCGACTTTCAGAGAGAAAGATGCAAGACAATGATACATGATACCGGTTACTTCATTCTTTTAACACTAAAACTACTGGCAATTAACGTGTACTTATTTATTGATCGACGTTCGAAAAGATGTACGATGCGAATTAAATGTAAATCTTAATTTGTATTTCTTATGGGAAATCATGGAGCATTCTTAAAAAATACACCTTTGCAGGTTTATATAATTTTTGTGGTAAATTAGCGCTCAGTCGTTTTGATTAGCTTGAATGTTTCAGTATTAAATCCTGGTCTTCGATGGTCTTCGATTTAATTCCAATGCAGTATTTAAATTGAAGATGATAAATTTTGTTCTTCTATTATACGATGTATCGAATTTCTTTTAATTTCTAAGCGGATGTTTTTAGCTATTCAACTATTTAATCGTTCGACTGAGCGGAGCATTGGTATGATAAAAAAAAATACTAAATATATTTACGAATAAATTTGGAATAAAGAAAAGTTTACGTTACGGTGTTACGAAGCGAAGCTACTATTCGTTAATCATTTACTCCAACAATAAAACTAAATAACGCCATTTTTTAAGATACTGGAGGAATGCTAATTTGAGAAACATTTTATTAAAAGCCAATAAACGTCCGGATGATTTATGGACGGTATTATACAAATCGTTACTAAAAACCAATACTTTAACCAAACTTTCCTCAACTCTATCGTTCGTTCCAAACTTCCTACTTACTTTCCGACAATTTTTCCCCGATCCAAACAATGCACCTTTTAAACCGCATACCGTGAACCTTGTTCATTCGCGGTGAACCTAATTTCTGCCAACTAGCATCGATTTTTCCCCGTTAAGTCCCTTAGACCGTGACTACCACACATTTAACCCATTAAACAGTCAAACTTCCCCTTATCCGCGTGTCGATCTTTCTGGTCGATAGAGTGTCGTGTTCTACGCAAGGCTAGAATTGTAAAAAGCACCGTGAAACGGATGCAACATGGTATTGAATTGGAGCGGGCGACCTCCGGGGGCACAGGCGGATTGCGAGGCGTTAAGCGTTGCCCGCGTGTCGCCGCTCGATGACTGTCTTAATGCTGATAAGCCGAGAAAACGGCCACGCGCCCAGCCCGCAGAGAATGTTTGGCGTGTCCTGTGCCCCGCCCTTGGGGTTGGCGGGGAAATAGGCAACCAGAGTACAGACAATGCTCCTATAAAAGCACCATCGAGCCAGCCAGACATCAGCACATCCACTCCAGCCATCGAGGCAAACTATTCCAGCAGCTTAGCAACAAGCAAGCCCTTTCCATTCTACTCAACATGTGCACCCTCGTAGCGATCCTCCTCGTCGCGGTACTTTCGGTGGCTGCAGCAGCCCCGTCTGCCATTTTGGCGCCTGGTGCTGCTTTAGCCGGTCCTATTCTGGGACCTGCTGCCCTCAGCGGACCAATCGTTGGACCTTCTGCCCTCGCTGGACCAGTTATTGGACCTGCTCGCCTATCCGGAGCCGTGGACGGTGGTGCCGTGGTAACCGGAGCCGTTGCTGGTCCCTCGATAGTTTCCGGTAGCGTTGCCGGTCACGGTGCACCGTGGGCTGGTCACGGTGCACCGTGGGCTGGTCACGCTGCTCCGTGGCCCGCTGTAGCTGCGCCTGGCCTTTTGTCGCCCTGGGGTGAGTAAACTCGTAAATTTCGCTTGCAGGACAGTTTAGGATATTTGTGATAACATGGGAGACGTGTTAGAATGCTTTGATAAGGGATAGAATGGTAGACGAAGATAAAGTGACGTTTAAATGGATGATGATTCTTTGGTAACAGTTGATTGGATATTGTTAAAGCAGGCGCGTTGCCTATTTCCTTGGCGGGAAACTGGCGTATCTAATCTTTGAGTTATGTAGGATGCATAACTTCACAATGGTCGATAAATTCAACCACGCAGGTTTGCCTGGTTTTTATTCGTATCGCAACGTTCAGTTGCTTCGAATCGAACTGTGCGTCGTCGTAACTGTGCATTACGATTTTCATTCTCCGTTCGTGTAATTCACCGTCCAAGTATATAAGTCTTTCCGTTCTTCTCGGTTAATTATTATTCGTATCTTATAGTTGGTATCGGTTGTTTTAACCGTTTGACAAAAATTGTTGGGATAGAAGGTGTAACTCCGTACATGTACATCTTGTGGTACTTAAGCGGAGCTGTATTTTTGTGCTCTATTTAATGGAAACGGCTCTTACAATGTTCCATTATTATCTTCATTATGTTTATCCATCTTCCATATTAACGCATGCAATCAAATATATATATATATATATGTATGTGAGTACAAGAAACATTTTTATATTATGAAACGAAGTTCTTTACTCGTCAAAGGATTAACCATGCGTCATTTTCGTTGGTTTTAGGAGCTGTGTTGGCTGGTCCAGCAGCACCTCCAGCAGCTCTTGCAGGCCCCATCACCGCTCCAGCACTCATCGCCGGACCTTCCGGTAGTATAGCAGCTGGACCTGCCGGAGTAGGAGGAATCGTTCGCGCAGACGGCCACTGGTAATCTTCTCCTCATGCTGGACCCCCATACCCCCAATGACATCTTCGACTGATCTCCTCCGATGCCTGCCATTTTGAAACCGACCGCGCCACGATCTCCGTCATTTACCGCTAGTACCTCCATCATTGTATCTTTTATATGTATTCTGTGTACATAACAATATATCGTTTATATATGTTTATTTTATGTAATAATAAAGCATGCCATTTTGGAGAGAAACTCTGCTTTGCTCGATCTTCCAATGTTCCTCGAATTTTACTCCTTAACTCTCTACTCCTTGTACCGCTTTACTTCTAGTCTTCTTTTAAGTTTATCAAGCTCTTCGTTCGTCAATTATTCATCTTTACAATTATCCATTAATCGTGCTTCTAATGTCCTTTGAATTGTAGTCTCTAACTCGTTCCTTTCCACCTCTAGTCTTCTTTTAAGTTTATCAAGTCCTTCGTTCGTCAATTATTCATCTTTGCAGTTATCCATCAGTTGTCCTTCTAATGTTCTTTGAATTCTACTCTCTAACTCTCTACTCCTCGTTCCTTTTTATCTCTAGTCTTCTTTTAAGTTTAACAAGCCCTTCGTTCGTGAATTATTCATCTTTGCAATTATCCATCAGTCGTCCTTTCAATGTTCTCCGAAGTCTTTAGCGCCTTTGAATTCTACTTTCCACTCCTCGTTCCTTTTTACTTCCAGTCTTCATTTACGCGTTCCTCGAGTCTTCAAAGTCCGCCTTTGACTTTACGGTCGCCAAATTCTTCGAGTGAATATTGTGAACGTTTTTGCGAGGGTTTTAACGTGAAGAAAATGGAACGGTCCGGAGCACGTGCTCGTGGACAAACGTTGTTTCGTAAATT
This sequence comes from Eucera pruinosa, assembly GCA_028830335.1. Classification (NCBI taxonomy): domain Eukaryota; kingdom Metazoa; phylum Arthropoda; class Insecta; order Hymenoptera; family Apidae; genus Eucera; species Eucera pruinosa. The sequence goes on from JAMYCR010000005.1 coordinate 16,083,852, forward strand.
TCAATTGTACCCGGCAAATAAGTTCCCTCGGCGCGTCTACGAGTTCACTCGAAACAGAAGACCGAACGCTGTAATGAGGACAATGGCGTACCTCAAAGTTTCGAGCACGGAAATGCCCCAGCGGTGTAATTGCGACGGCCGCACCGCTGCAAAAGTTCCGGTATTGTCTTTGTTCGCAGAATAATTAGCCAGTTCAACGTGTAAACCAACAAAGTTTATAAAAATATTTAAAACAGTAATTTAGACCAGCATTGCGACGAATCGCGATAATACACGCGTCGCAATTCAGTTACTAGCAAACGATATACAATCACGATTTAGTCGTACTTAAGGGGAATAATCGTCTTCGACAAATCTCCAAATGATATTTTAAACATCTCCAAAATCTTTCGACTCTATTTCTTAAACGATTAGCGAATTTAATACGCGCGAAGAAGGAAAACAGAAGTGTTTGTAAAATGTAATTTGAATATCGAGCAAATTACAAGATAACACGATATGTAGTAGTTACAGTGAAACGCAAATAGAAGCACAATGTACTCCTGTTTAAATACATTTTTTCCAAATGGAATTTTAAGGAAGACTTTACCGAATGATACTGTAACCGTTCGTATTTATTCGTTAAACAATTAGCGAATTAAAAAATCGTAACATTATATAATCGACAGTAGAAGATAAAAGGTTGATCATCAATGGCTTATGTTATCACATGTTTCACGATACAAATTTTGTTTGAATCTAATTCGGGTTTTCGTAATTATATTGAAATAGGTATCAAACAGAATACAATTAATACGCATCGATACGAAAGCTAATTGTTTCAGCGCGTTTCAAATCGTTTGCGAACGTATCGTACACGATACTGATACTCAAATATCAATTCTGAACATAAACGTATCAATGCTATTAAACGTGTTTCAGTGAATCCATCGTACATACTAGACACACTCGCATCTCATCGTACGAACTTAGCAGTGTTCAATACTCTATTTAGCACATTTTAAACACCCGTGCCAAATACAAGGAAAAACGATTGAAACACGGTTTGCCAACATTCCCAGAAATATTACAAACTACAGACTCGTGTAAAAGAGTGTTAGCCTTTCTAAAAGATACCAAGCTTCGACATTTGATACAAACAAATACCTAAAATTGAATCACCGACTGCTTCAACGTGGTCACTGATAACCTAAGCGGATTTATATGATCTTAAACGCTGAACAAAGTCTCAGTTCAATCACTGCTTCAACCCAATATAAACATACGAAATTACTTTCGACGAATCTTGCCTTTATGGAGACGTTTCATCGAAGCTCCTATAGAACACCTTTGAGAGTCCCTCGACTGGACCTCTCTAACAATTTCACACTCGAAGGATCAAAGCGAAGACGCCCATTGCGTGTCAACATCGATCACGCGATTAAAGTGGCAGCGATCGGCTGGGCATTGTTCTAGCCGTGGAATATTATCGTTGGCAAGGCAGTGTACAGTGTGGCGTGGCCGTCCTCTATTTCGCGGCTCATTGTACCGTCGTCGACGTCAACGGTGCACCGTACGACGATACCTGTCCACCTTTGCCGGTAATTGTAGGAAATTGCTTCAACGTCGCTCCAATCAGCCGAGTATTCTCTCGATCGGTGTCAGGCCTTACCGATATCCTCGTAGTACCTTTGTTCTAAATCCTCCCGTGCCGCGCGACGCCGTCCTCGTACTCCTTTAATCTCCGTTTTCAATCACGTCAGCCCCTGGGAAATGCAGCGGCAAAGATGCGACCTTTTCGCGAAACTCCGCCGGGTTACCCAAGGGAAGCCAGAGGAAATTATTAGCGCCGCGCGCATTACCATTTCAAAGGGAGCCTGGACAGCAACAAGTACCAGCTGTCGTTAAATCCGACGGTTTATGCAACGACGAAATGTTCGCCGTTAAACGAAGACGTGGTTTACAGGACGAGGTACGCGTAATTCGAGCAGGCGAATAGCTCGATGGCTTGTAAAACCTTCGCTTTCCTGGCTAATATTTCGCATCGAGCTCTACTAGCTCTCTCAATTTTCGAGACTGCGGTTCACGGTCACTTTGTAGAAACTTGAAGTCGTTTTAGTGTTTTGCGACAACGTTGTCGCGTGAATCGTGTAAGGATTTATTTTAACCTGAATATTCGTTCATTTACGATATAAGGTTGATGTCCCGATTACTGTCAGCGTCCTATTATCGATACTTGAATTATTTTACTCAATTGCAAAGTAATATACGAAGGACCGCAAAGAGTTAGAATAGTAAATCGACACCGTATAACCCGAATTTTATTTGGCTTCACGACGAAAGGAATTATAGTTAGTTGGAAGTTACAGTTCTACTTGAAAACTGGGTGTTAGTAATTAACGTACGATCGTTTGGCGACGATACAATGGCAAATAAGTAAAATACGGTATCAGAGTAATAAGTAAATAAGGCAAAGTACAACAAATTTAAATGCACGCGAATGGCGAAGAAATAAAATACAGTGTTGGAATAATAAGTAGATATTAGGTGAACCAATGAACAATCCACGTGTTACATTCTAATTGTTAAGAATACCAAATACTCATACTGTTTTAATCATAATTTCTTTTATTCCGTACATTCTATAACGTTTAACATTACCTTTGATTTTTCGATCCAACAAATTCATCGACAAATTCAAGAACGGTGTATCATTTATCGGTACACCTAATAAATAAGACGAAGCTCGCCAAATTTATAAGTACGCGAATGTACGAACCTTCAAGTCACACGACGTCACAAGGTGTTAATATATTTTGACGTTTCCTTCTTACTTTAGAACTTCTCGATCGTTCAGCATTTGCACGGAAAATCTTCGTCACTGGAAAATCCTTCTCACTCGAACATTTCTTATGCAAACTACACTCGACACTGGTACCGTGAATTCGATAGACTTTCAACTTTTCCTCGCAACTACCACATCAATCCTGATGCAACAAGTACGAGTCCTTAAATCAAACAGAGTAAGAGGGGTGAATTCCGCTTTGGTGCAAGGCTAACGGAATAACGTCGATTCGCGTAAATTCCGCAAAGTTACGGCAGTTGAGCCCCACGGGCGATGTTGCACAATAACGCGGGGTGGATGTAATTAATCCGCGTCGCGCGAAGGGACTATGATGACGTCTCCTCGTCGTGCAGTTTAACAGCTCACGCAGACACGCGTCGGAGAAATTCTTTCGTATGGAAATAGGTCGAACCCGGAGCGGGTGTAACACTGTGACATTTGCCCGCGTGGAAAAATGCCAGGAAAGCGGCAGATTCAGGGTCGAAGCGACCTATATAAGCCGATATCACAGGGTTAATTGACAGTCTTGCAATTAGCTTCGCAGAAGTCGGTTGAGTAACCAAACAACATCAGCAACCATGAAATACTTGGTAAGCTTTCGAACCTCTTTCTTTTCATCCATCGATGTTTATCGTTATTGCGATAAACTGATAGAATTACTCGTCAATCGGTGCGCTTATGAACTCTTGGAAACGCCAATTTTATTGATTACCTCTACAACGAAGTATTTCTTCGATTAGGAACGAATATTTCGTAAGAAGAAATGATTAGAAGTAGATTGCGGATTTTTATGCAAATTCAAGTTTCTAAAGACACGGTTGGTGTAACGAAGCCTGCATAGAAATTAATTTCATTCCCTAAATATGATGATGTGTGCTTTATTCTATATATTCCACATATATATATAGTATATAGTATAGTATATATATAGTGTAGTATATATATATTACGTGAATCCTGCGTTTCCTCACATATTCAATTTGTGACAATGAAACAATTGCATAATGAAACATATAGTGCAATGGAAATGAATCATTATTTATCCTTTTAATAGGTGACAACAAATTTATAAAAATATATTCGTGTGAATCTACGCAATCTGTGGAAGGAATTACGAACGTGTCGTTTTGACCACTTCGGTAGTAACACATTTCTCCGTAGTTTTACGCAACATTCCGCCTTGTAGAGTCACACTTATAAGCATATGTATACTTATAACCTATAGTCATACTAACCTTTTTAATTTGTACGTTAGGCTGTTCTCGTAGCAATGGTGGCGGTTTGCTCAGCCGCTCCAAGTGCGATTCTGAGCCCAGTACTCGGCGGTGTGACCGTTGCTGGTCCCGCAGTAGGGCCAGCAGTGGTTGCTGGTCCAGCAACTGGATTGGTTAAAGTAGCAGGTCCAGTTGCTGGACCTGCAGTGATCACTGGACCCGTGGCTGGTGCCTCTGCTGTCGTTGGAGCCGTTGCTGGACCCACCGTCGTTTCTGCACCCGGACTCGGTGTTGTGGTTGGTAAGTAACCCCTTAATTTTACAATCAACCCCTTAATAATTAACCTTAACCCATCAATAACTTAACCCCTTGCCTCACAATTATTTTATTATTTACTTGAGCTAACGTTAGTTGATTACTATTTTTATATCGCGTCACTAACAAAAATCTTTCGAATATCGCAGGCAATTCTTATTTAACAACTTCGAATCTTATGATACAAAGTTAAAATTTGATTTCATCCGTGACAATAGACGTCTTTATCGAATCTATAATATATGTTATAGAACGAGTATGATTTGTTATTGTACGGCAAAGGGGTTAATTGATACTAAAACTACCAAGCCAGTCTATTGACCAATTAGCAATTTATCATACATAATTATGTAAACTTGAAGTGGTTCGTTTATGAGAATATTCTACGTTTCTCCGTGTAAAATACAAATAAAGATTTACTTCACTTGCAACACGTATTCTTTTCAAGCATCTAACATCTTTATTTCTTTGATACAATCGGATATACTTTACTCCAGTGTTTCCCAAACTTTTCGAAGTAGCGATACACTTTAAAGTTACAATAGTTAACTCTTCGTAATTAAATCTTCGAAGTCTTCGGACACTCCGTAATTATTGGAACGAAACTCTGCGCTGAATGCAATAACTATGTTGCAATAATATCAGTGGAGGCAACGTATTGCACGAATCCAATACTGATAACTAGTACACTAATCGTATTTCTCGAAACATTGAATATATTTTACCACAAGTGAAATATCGATGAAATTCTCGCGACGCACCGTTTTGGTAGTTTTAGTGTCGATAACGATTGACAAGCGAAAATATTGTTTCAGTTAATGACGACGAATAAATGAATTTTCAGGTAACGCGTTAGTTGCACCTGCGGTTGCTGCACCTGCAATAGTTGCTGCGGCGCCAGCAGCTACGATTGTTGCTGGTCCTGCAACATCCGCGGTCGTCGCTGGTCCTGTCACGAAAACCGCGGTTATCGGTGCATCCGCTTCAGCCGTCGTTGCTGGAGGCCACGGCTGGTAATGACTTAGATCTGGAACTTCAAAGTTGCACGATATACCTCTGTACTGAAGACTACATAGGACCACCTTATAATACATTCCTAGTTGTGACGAAACACTGCCCATCTACAATATTGTACTCCAAAACATGTACGCTTATATTAGAGATGTAACTGTTTAATTATATACAAATAAACGATAGTGTATCCGTGTAATCAATGTACGTATACAAGTAACTGTTCCTTCAAGAAGAAATACCAAATTCCTAAATCTTCTAAACCTGCGTTTCTCAACTTGTGCGTTAAGTCAAAATGGTTTAATTTCATTTGAAGTTTCGTACCACGTTTCTACCATTCGGATACGTTTACTTAAAATCTCGACACGGCCAGATGCCTGACAATTCTTTCCGATTCCGATTCACTTAAAGGGTTAATAAAGTTACGAATTAGTACAAATTAGAAAATAAAATTTTTGCTATTGTGACACGAAGAAACGGAATTTAGGTACTCAAAAATTTGTTATGGAACCATTCGATAACGTGTTAGAAACCTGTTGCACGACTTACGTCAAAATGCAGCAGTTACGTCACTTTTAACGTTAATGTAGCATTCTTCGACACAACTGCTGAGCGCCAAGTTTATTAATTAATAAATATTAACGCGTTACAGGCGCAATTGGATGTAATGGAATAGTTTGACGAAACAGAGTATTCAATACTACTTTTGCATGTGTTGCTAGTTTTTGATAACGATATAAATGTTTCGTATAAAATGTGTTCCAAAATTCGTGGTACAAATTGGGTCAAAAAGATCATACGGCTCAACATAGGATGAAACTTAAGAATAAAAACGTTGCATGGAAGGCTTCGTTTTCGAGAAAATTGAATTGAGTATAGGCGTATCTAATTCATGATTGATGCTACGAATTTCATTTATTTAATTATGTAACATACTATTATTTGCCAGGAGCCGTTTGATAGGCTTTTCCTATAAATCCTATAAACCTCTATAAACCGGCCTTTCGTTGTGTACATTATATACAAACCAGTAGACAAAATATATACAAACCATTAGACAAAATATATACAAACCAGTGGACAAAATGATACTTTAACCGTTTATTTTACTTCATACGATTCCACACGATTGCAACCATACGGATTACCTAATCGTAAGATTAAACTGATCGATCTTTTATTCGTCTCAATTCCTAATCGACATATAACGCGTTAAGAAGCGCTATCCCAAGCCAAATAAATTTCCCTTTTACGTCTACCAAATTAATCTGTGCTTATCAGGAATTCCCCGTTCAACATTGTTCCCCTAAAATGTAGAATATTTGTAACAGCCACAGCATGGTTAATCGTATCAAATACCCTAAAGCTTGCGCTAGTTTCGAAGCTCGAAGCTACGCCCAATACATGGTAAATCAGCTCGTAATATCCAAGCTGGCTCCCACTCAAAAAGGCACGTACGAATAATTTTGCAACGCGGCGTGCGATTCGGAGCGTAGCTTAGAGACAACTCTTCGATCTCCCCCTGGATTCCTCCTCATGAATATTTCAACGGACACCTCTGCCACAGTGCTACCGGGGACCAATGGACGGGGAAAGAATGGCAGAGCTTGCACCTGATCGTCGGATGGTGGATGCCTACGCGAAAAATCCTTCAGCTATGACGAAACCAACCGGACGAATAACACAATGCGTACCACAATGCATATACGCAATTATGCAGTCGTAATCGGTTCACTGTCAAGTACGGCGCATAGACAAGTCGCCTAACAAGCTGATTACCCAGTGACATTTTTCCAGTTGCGCGTAGCTACCGTGCCGCGGACTATCGCGGCTACGAGAGTGGAACGGATTTTCTCTTCAAGGACCCGTAACGGTCCTCCGCGAGCACGCGACGGATTTATGGTGTTGCAGATGTCGGCTATGATAATCGCTGTCGCAATAGATATAAACGGAGAGACATTAACGGTATGGAAAAATGAAACGCGGTTCGGGTTTCTTTTGGAGGCAGGGATGAATGCATTAGACGGCGAAGGGGGAAATGGAGACGAGGAAAGAGATTCTAGGGTTTTACCGTACTTATATTACACCTGAATAAGGGTTACGATTAACCTGTTGCTGTTCACTATTTGCGCTGATTAATTTTCTTTTTTACCCATCAACAACTCTTTAATTAATTGAGAAAATAGATCGAAAAAAGGGGTCTCAATAGAATGTTGTATTGCAACAGTGCAGAGTGTGGAACAAATATATTTTTCATTTATATTAAGTAGTAAGGTAGTAAATAAATAAATGTACGTATATTCAATCAATTTATTTACCTAAATTGTAAGCGTAAATGTAAGAAATGTTATGTCGAGGCACACTAGACATAGAAGCGGTAAGAGTTGCGATCGATAGTTGGAACAAGCTTTCCTTTTCACTTTGCGAATATTTTGAAAAGATAATCGACATCTGATCCGATCGTTAAGAACATCAAAAGTTAGCAAACATATTTACATTGCATACATTCGAAACCGTTCTTAGAACCTACGTAGAACCTACAAAATAACGATTTGTTACTTAACTTTACTTTTACTTTTTTAACGAAAGTGTTAACACTTATGCATATGAGAGCTGATGCCGCAACTCTATGTTAAACCGATACAATCCAAAATTCGAGTACTTCGTAACAGTTATTCAGACCAAAAGCTCTTCTTAGCTGTTGCAAGAATCTAAACTTGCATTTGTAGACGGTTAGCCCTTTTGCCTGCCCTTATACTTTGGGGCCTGCTGAGATTTTATGGATGCGTGACTAACGGACCACCCTGACCTGCGTCACGGATGTCCTCAAACGAGGAGCTTTCCATTTTGGAAAGCAATTGAGAAGTCAGTTAGTTGCCGTTCCTCCTTAGAGTCACATCGCCTAGACAATAAACGTATTTAACCCGACTACTACGTACTTAATTGTTATTTTAGTAGCCCTACATATTGCAACAGTTTTCGAGTCCTGATAAAGACTAAAACTTTTGCGCACAGCTAATAATTTCCCTTTCGAGATAGCCAACCTTTAGAACTGATTGGATGTGCAGCAAATCCTGCAGGACTTTGCGAATATTAATTAAACTCGTACATTGTCCTTCGAATGACTTAAACACCGACTTAACGGTTTGTTCCGGTAAAGGAGCACAGCAGTGGGACACAATTAGATGCGTGCAACCTACAGGCGATCGTGCACAATATCGGCGATGATGTGTACTCGTACAGGTTAGCCAACGCGTGTGAGCCGTTCGCGTTTAATCGTGAGCTCGCCTGTTCGTACACACGTTCCATCGAGCGAGGCCAGTTTGCACGGGTACGTTTGTTGCCGCAACCATGGCCAATGTTAACGCCGCTAATTGTTTCAACCAACTAATTATGGTTTCACGCTGTTATACGCGTTACCCGACACACGCACGCTTAATAAGAAAAGTGTGTGATCGATTATGCTGCGGTCAAAACGAAGTTTCGCGCAATTTAATTCATTAATGGAGAGATAGGCAGTCCGTTATTGGATAATCGGCGGGAAATAATGAAATCGGGTTCAACTAATTTGGCGTGATTATCTGGATCAAATAGCGGTTGCAAACGTGACAGTGGCACCTCTTTCACACGGCGATTCGCGAATCGTGATTCGCGTGGGCGATACGCGTCCGATTATTCTTTCAGACGCGATTCACGCCCGGTGCGACATTTAGTTTCGTGGCTAGGTATCGCTGATTTACCTTTAGGTTTTAGCAATACTTTCTAGTTTTGTGACACACGCGTTCTTTTTTCTTTAACAAAGTTTTTTTTTAACTTCTCTGAGAAAAGTAATGAGATCGAAGCCTTGGCTCTATTGCTTCTTTGCAAATTAACCGTTTCCCGACGGGTAGCGGCAAATAGCCACGCTATTTTTTGAAACTATCAACGCGCGTCAATATTTAAGCCCAGGATTTAAACTGATTCCGTTAATAAATACTTGGCCTGGTAATTAGGGAAAAGTTTCGCCTCGTTTATGTACCATAATTATTATTACCGAACCCCAAAACTACTGCGTTTAAACGTTTCCGTCCGCAAAGAGTTAAAGGTAAAGGTATGATAATTATGAACAAGATGGCGTCACTAACCGAACAGTAACTTTATTGCAGAGACTAGCTTCTTTTCATGTCGCGTAATTTCAAAGAATTGCGATGTTACTTAGCCACCGATGTACGCGAATAATCTGCAAAAAATTGAACAGCTCAAAGACGCGATTCGAGGTGCTGTAGAAAACATCGAGTTACAATTATGCGAAAATGTAATAGAAAATGTTGATAAAAGGACAATCGCCTGTAAGAAAGCTTGATATTATTTTTGATAGAGGAAGCGGTCCAAGTATAGGCTACCACTTTTATGTTAACGTTTATTAGCTAACCTGTTGAAGCTACTTAAACTTTTACACATCAGTATGTATCTTTAACGTGTTAGCTTTCTACTGTAAAATTGCAATATACTGAACAAAAATCATGTTCGCTACAAATTACACATTTAAAGTCAATTCGTCCGTAAAATTGTCATAAGTTCAATTTTAATTTACAATAAAGAATCTACAAATTTTCTAGCAAATTCGAAATCTTCTATAAACAACAAAGACCCGCATTATTATTAAAGACCCTTGCATTCGTATTTCCGAACAGATAGGCATTATTTGCTAGACGATACTCCCGTATCACTTACGAGAATAGAAATCGTTTCCATCAGCTTCCATTGCAACGGATAGCGAGGAACGATTTGAAACGTTCACCTGCCTGTGTTCCACGTCCGTGAACCTTTTCTCGCGAAAACGAAACGTCAAAGGAACCGTTTCGATTCTCATCGATAAACCCGGTTCCCGCGGGTGCATCCGATTTTCCCTCGACCTACTCCGATTCCCAGAAATATTAATCAGAATTCCATGTTGCCACTAATAATCGCGTGTCGTTCAAAGGAGTGACGCGGGAACCACGTCCGTGCACGATCACCAAGAAGGGATCGATAAAAAGGAGATGCAGCGTCGAGCAAACACAGGGTCGTAAAGTTCCCGATAATCGATAGCCTTTGGTACAAAGAGCAAAGAAGGGAAACGTTGAAAGGACGCCTGCGAATCGAACGAATATCCCTGAAAAAGAAGACCGGCCTAGTCGCACAAAGATTCGAACATTTCAATATCTCTTCCGCTGTCGCCTATGGTCGCGATTTTCGACGAACCCTGGGGAACGCCGTGAATTCGTATCCGCAGTCTGTAGTAACCACTCAAAGGGTCACGTAAATAGGTCAATTCGCGAATGGCAACTGGATTCGATGGCCGAACTTCGCTTCCTGCAAAGTGGAAACTGCCGCGTAATAGAATAATAAAATGACCCAGTAGGCCGATAACGGGTCGCATCGCTGCCGTGGAAAATGCGACATCGTTGCGAATGGCGAATTACGCGCGGCTCTGGGTATCATTAGCAATGGTTCGGAAGTTCAAATGGGCAATGGTTTAACTATGTTCGAATCGCAGCTACGGGAAATACTAGAAATTTACCGCGATATTGGGAAAAGTGGCCTGCGCTGTAGCTACAAAATTGAAAGTTAATTAAATACTATAAAGTTAGAGTGCCTGCGAAGTTCGACGATCGCTGAAAAATTCTGATTTTTTTCAGCAATCCTTGATCCCCGGCTTAACCACGAAAATTAATTTTTGAAATTGTGGTAAGCGTAATGTTTTAGTCTACTGCATTAATCTATTGTATTGATCTACCTTTTTCTTGAATTGTAGAAGAATCTGTAACTTTCGTCTTCGATCGCAGACAAATTCTGAATTTGTCCAATCTTTAATCCCTAGCTCATCCACGAAAAATAATTTTCGAAATTATAGTACGCGTAATATATATTAATCCACCGTTTTCTTTAATTACCCAAGAATTTTGATATCAATCAGTTTCAAGTATTCCCTTCGATCATAGAATTCTTCTAATCATAGAAGAAGAAATTTCTAAATTAAATAAATAGAACGTAAAAGAATATTAATAATATTAACAATATAGATTCGTCATGAAAACATTCCTCGTATACTTTATTCTTATTAATAGTATTGTACGTATATTCGGACAACGATGCTAAAATAAAAACGACGCCAGCTTTCTTTTTAATATTTCGCGATACGCTCATTTATAAACCCTGAATTAAAGGGTTAAATACGATACCACGTTTGCCCGTGCAAATTATTACAGACGCTGCGCTATTCTTCTTCTCCGATTATATCAGAGGATTCTAAACTTGACCAACTGTAACTTTCTACCTAAGCAAGCCGCTCCAACTGAGACAAGTCGCAAACTGAGATATTCTCTTAGCAAGTTTCCCCAATTATTCCATCGACGAAGTCTTCTAAAGTTCGCGGAGAAATGCAACGCTCGGTAGAGGCATGCCTGGCCGTAAATTCGAGCGGCCCGGCCGTTGCAATGGGCCACGATTTCCAACTTGATAAATCCGATGCGCGCAATTACGTCGTTCCAGGCGGGCGACGGCGTTCAGATTCAAAAGACGAATCACTGTGGCCGTGGTGGAAATCGGCCGGGAAAAAAACCCTCGACTCGACGTGCCGGTCGAAATAAAAGGGCCACGCGAAACGAGCGTCCTCCGTTGTTTTATTCGCGCGCCCATCGAACATCGTTTATTCTTCGCACGTGAATTCCTTCCAGCAACCACCAATCCTACGCCGAAATTGATTCGACTTATTGTTAGTCCTTTTTTAACACTTTCGCGACGGCGCACAATGCCTCGATCAGGGAGAAAAGTAAAGAAATCAGCTTGCTTATCGCCAATAATTCGATTCGTAAACGTGCTCTCGGATAGTGTTATAAATGATAAATCTCCAGCTTCGTTAAAAAAAACTCTGCAATGGTCGCGGTGCATAACTCCTCGTAGTGTATTAAGTATATTAATTTCTACTTTTCCTCTTTTTGCTTGTTTACCTTACTCGTGTACCTTTTTCTTTTTGTTTTTGTAGCAAAGGGTTTGTTCCGTTAAAATATGAAATAAAATAAAATAAAAGTATATATGGCATATAAAAGTATGTATATATCTATGTGTTTGTAAAAGGAATGAACGGTCTTTAATTATTCTTGGAGAGGAAACGTTTATGTTTATCGTATCGCATCTTTTACTCTTCTGCTTATTAGTTACTATTCCTCATATATGTATTATACTACATTGGTATTATTACACGATATTATATATAATAGTATTACACGATAAATTTTATCCACGACTTAAACGTGCTTTTATGATTCTTTCATTATTATATTATAACCGCGAACTGTAGTTTATAATGCTCGAAGTCGTTCGAATAATAATTTCGAGCGGTGCCGTGTATATAATTCTCTCCCAAAACTAGTTTGCAACAGAAATTCTGTTATGATTCGAAGCGACTCTGCATTTGTCTCTCGCGTCCGTCGAAAATCAATCGACTTCCTAGAATTGATGCACGTTGGACATTGAAATAGACTGAACAGTGCGGTTCGACCTCAACTACTATAGATGTCACGTGAAATTAATTTCTTTCACGCACAATAATGCAAATTAGAGTTGCAATAGAGATTCTTCGTTTCGTTAATCAATTAGAGACGGTTAATTAAACCTCCATTAGTATCTCGTATCGTGTTCAATCAGTTAAAAACAGTCCACGTATGATGAATAATATTGGCCAGTCCTCTTCGACAATAGTCAATTCAGTTGAATACGTTTTGCAACTGCTTTCAACACCACCCGCATACGATCAATAATATTATCAATATTTAGCAATATTGACGATATTATTGAGCACCTATAAACCTTCGAATAGTTTTTCGATTAGTTAAACTGCAATTGGCGCCATTTTAAAACGAAATGTTTTACTTCCCTGTTATTAGATTGGCCGAAAAGTCTTGTCGTTCTTTTACAACATGTCATGACATTAATATGCTAATAATTTCGCAAGCAGAAGTAAAATGTGAAAGTAGACGTTTCAAAAGTATACTTGAAAAATAACTCGCAAATATTGATTGCATTTATTCATGTTTAACGTTACCTTGAAATGGAAGAAAATTAGCTGCATTTTTTTAACTTCTTTCCACGATAATTTTATAACTTCTCGATGCCTGATTTCACGCTTTTCCAGGCATTTTTATTAACTAATTTTGCTCCGTGTTGTCGATAAATTGTGGAAATTATTGGCGAGCATTTTATGTTTCCGTTGGTGATGTTGTAAAGAAATCTTAGGTCAGCAAGGGTTCCTCTAAACTCCAGGGAGTGAACGCATAACTGCGTCACTATTGATTTATAATCGTGATCAGTTTTGGATAATGTTTCACCAATTTTGTAGACGATACAACGTAAAAATTTGTGTTGTAACCCTTCTAAAATACGTTTGCTCAGTATTCTGTCCCTTTATCTCTATTATAATTTTCCCAACGAGTGGATGAAAATCCGCAATCTAGACGACAATTCCAAATATTCCCCGTCAAATTGCAGATAATCGTAAAGGAGACTCGCCTGTTTCGCTTTTAATTTAACAATTACGCGTACCCGCAGAATTGGTGCTTATCAACGCGAGTTTCGCGCAGATACGGAGCGCGTAACGAGATGATCAGCAATTTCGCGCGTCCATTGCTGACCAGTCGGAAAATCCTGTTCCCCAACAACCGTTATTATTACGCTGCAACTATGCGATCGGAGGTTGAAACCCGTCTCCGCGTGATAACAGCTAGCGTCCGAGTGACGTTGGACCCGGAACTCTGCCGTGTCGCCTACTCTAATCCCAGTCGTCTATGACCGCACCCTATTCTCGTTTATTATTCCAACTTTCATGCGGGGTTGAAGGTTGCATCGACGACCTTACGCTTCGTGGTCGAATTGAGTATATAAGCCGACGCGCGAGGAGGGTTGAGCATCAGTCACCAGCCAGCTGAAGACTACTACAACTATCAACATGAAATACTTGGTGAGATATCGCTTTGACGTAGAACATCTATTTCCTCTTTCGATAGCGCACTTTATCTCTATTATCGCCCGATCGAACAATAGTTATCCGTCTCGCAATGTAACACGAAAGCTTTAGTTTAGATCACCGTTGTAGGCTGTTTTTTTTTATCGCGATTCAATCGGAAACATTAGAATGGAGAGGTTAGAGATAAAGAGATTTTGTTCCGTATTTTGACGTCGGTGTCTTTTTGTACTATTTAGCGATTGAATCGTTGTTACCTGTCTTACCAGTACTAAGGAAGCATCGAATCATTGGAGGATGATTCTTTGTTAAGGTTTTAACTTATGGCATTGCTTTATAGAAGTTATGGGTTTTTCTTTGAAATGAAAGAGCTATTCTTTCTTTTAATATTTGTGATCTCTTAATCGAACAGCAGTTATTAGATTTAGAATTCTGTAATATTACAAAAGCATTATACTATTGATATTAAATTTTCTGACACAATTTAAATTTAAAAACATGCAATGGAGAAGTTAAAGATATTTAATTATTTTCCTGGCATCGAAGATCTTATTTTGTTCAACAATCTTGTAGTTGAACACCTGTTTTAGAGTATTATGGAAAATTTAAATTACTTCTATAATTTTCACTTAACTTTGACTCTTTCCAACAAAATTATCAACCCTTCTCGTTGAAATTAGCATTTAAATCTATCTTAGAAATAATTTCACCGCAAAACTGGCCGTGGAGTTCTAAACGATGTTAGGTAACGCAATGAATATGTGACGCTTTCCATAATGTTGTTAGTCACATTTATATTAATATAAAATAGCAGTTGAATAAATTACTAAGATATTTCCGCATCATACAAAACATGTTGTAAGCTTGTAAGGCGAGATAAGCAAGTGAGCCACTATAGTGGGATATCGTTGCAAAAGATGTCCTTCCGTGCTTACAACTCGAAAGCTTGGAATTCTAAAGCTTGGAAATTTAAAGGCTTGGAAATAGAAAGCTTCGAAATTTGAAGGTTTAGGAATTTATAGACTTGGGATTAGAAAGCTTGGAAATTTAAAATCTTGTAATTCGACAGCTTGGAAATTTGAAGGCTTGGAAATTGAAAGCTTGGAAATTGAAAGGCTTGGAATTCGACAGCTTGGAAATTTAAAGGCTTGGAAATAGAAAGCTTCAAAATTTGAAGGTTTAGGAATTTATAGACTTGGAGTTAGAAAGCTTGGAAATTGAAAATCTTGTAATTCGACAGCTTGGAAATTTGAAGGCTTGGAAATTGAAAGCTTGGAAATTTAAAGGCTAGGAACTCGAAAGCTTGGGATTTTAAAGGCTTGGAAATAGAAAGCTTCGAAATTTGAAGGTTTAGGAATTTATAGACTTGGAATTAGAGAGCTTGGAAATTTAAAATCTTGTAATTCGACAGCTTGGAAATTTGAAGGCTTGGAAATTGAAAGCTTGGAAATTTAAAGGCTAGGAACTCGAAAGCTTGGGATTTTAAAGGCTTGGAAATAGAAAGCTTCGAAATTTGAAGGTTTAGGAATTTATAGACTTGGAATTAGAGAGCTTGGAAATTTAAAATCTTGTAATTCGACAGCTTGGAAATTTGAAGGCTTGGAAATTGAAAGCTTGGAAATTTAAAGGCTAGGAACTCGAAAGCTTGGGATTTTAAAGGCTTGGAAATAGAAAGCTTCGAAATTTGAAGGTTTAGGAATTTATAGACTTGGAATTAGAAAGCTTGGAAATTTAAAATCTTGTAATTCGAAAGCTTGGAAATTTGAAGGCTTGGAAATTGAAAGCTTGGAAATTTAAAGGCTAGGAACTCGAAAGCTTGGGATTTTAAAGGCTTGGAAATAGAAAGCTTCGAAATTTGAAGGTTTAGGAATTTATAGACTTCGAATTAGAAAGCTTGGAAATTTAAAATCTTGTAATTCGAAAGCTTGGAAATTTAAAGGCTTGGCATTTGAAAGCTTGGAAATTGAAAGGCTTGGAATTCGACAGCTTGGAAATTTAAAGGCTTGGAAATAGAAAGCTTCAAAATTTGAAGGTTTAGGAATTTATAGACTTGGAGTTAGAAAGCTTGGAAATTGAAAATCTTGTAATTCGACAGCTTGGAAATTTGAAGGCTTGGAAATTGAAAGCTTGGAAATTGAAAGGCTTGGAATTCGACAGCTTGGAAATTTAAAGGCTTGGAAATAGAAAGCTTCAAAATTTGAAGGTTTAGGAATTTATAGACTTGGAGTTAGAAAGCTTGGAAATTGAAAATCTTGTAATTCGACAGCTTGGAAATTTGAAGGCTTGGAAATTGAAAGCTTGGAAATTTAAAGGCTAGGAACTCGAAAGCTTGGGATTTTAAAGGCTTGGAAATAGAAAGCTTCGAAATTTGAAGGTTTAGGAATTTATAGACTTGGAATTAGAGAGCTTGGAAATTTAAAATCTTGTAATTCGACAGCTTGGAAATTTGAAGGCTTGGAAATTGAAAGCTTGGAAATTTAAAGGCTAGGAACTCGAAAGCTTGGGATTTTAAAGGCTTGGAAATAGAAAGCTTCGAAATTTGAAGGTTTAGGAATTTATAGACTTGGAATTAGAAAGCTTGGAAATTTAAAATCTTGTAATTCGAAAGCTTGGAAATTTGAAGGCTTGGAAATTGAAAGCTTGGAAATTTAAAGGCTAGGAACTCGAAAGCTTGGGATTTTAAAGGCTTGGAAATAGAAAGCTTCGAAATTTGAAAGTTTAGGAATTTATAGACTTGGAATTAGAAAGCTTGGACATTTAAAATCTTGTAATTCGAAAGATTGGAAATTTAAAGGGTTGGAAATTGAAAGCTAGGAAATTTAAACGCTAGGAACTCGAAAGCTTGGAAATTTAAAGGCTTGGAAATAGAAAGTTTCGAAATTTGAAGGTTTAGGAATTTATAGACTTGGAATTAGAGAGCTTGGAAATTGAAAATCTTGTAATTCGACAGCTTGGAAATTTGAAGGCTTGGAAATTGAAAGCTTGGAAATTGAAAGGCTAGGAACTCGAAAGATTGGGAATTTAAAGGCTTGGAAGTCTAAAGATTGGAAATTTAAAGGCTACGAACTCTAAAGCTTGAAATTCTTATGGCTTGGAAATTGGAATCTTACAAATTTAAAAGTTTGTAATTCGAAAGCATGGAAATTTAAAGGCTTGGCATTTGAAAGCTTAGAAATTTCAAAGCTTAGGAATTTAAAGGCTTGGAACTCTAAAGCTTGGAAATTTAATGGCTTGGAATTCGAAAGCTTAAGAATTTAAAGGCTTCGCATTCCAAAGCTTGAAATTCTTATGGCTTGGAATTTGGAAGCTTACAAATTTAAAAGCTTGTAATTCGAAAGCATGGAAATTTAAAGGCTTGACATTTGAAAGCTCAGAAATTTAAAGGCTGGGAACTCTAAAGCTTGGAAGTTTAATGTCTTGGAATTCGAATGCTTAAGAATTTAAACGCTTGGAACTCAAAATCTTGGAAATTTAAAGACTTGGAATTCTAAAGCTCGAAATTCTTATGGCGTGGAAATTGGGATCTTACAAATTTAAAATCTTGTAATCGAAAGCTTGGAAATTTAAAGTCTTGGCATTTGAAAGCTTAGAAATTTCAAAGCTTAAGAATTTAAAGGCTTGGAACTCTAAAGCTTAGAAATTAAATGGCTTGGAATCCGAAAGCTTAAGAATTTAAAGTCTTGGAACTCTAAAGCTTGGAAATTTAAAAGCATGCAACTCTAAAGCTTGAAATTCTTATAACTTAGAATTAGAAAGCTTACAAATTTAAAAGCTTGTAATTCGTTAAGGTTTCGAATTCTGAAGCTTGGAATTCAAGACCAAAGTATCGCGTTAACTAGTATCGTTGGTCGATCGTAAACGATTAAAATGAAAATTTCAGATCGTCCTTGTCGCCGCCCTGGCCATCGCCGCAGCCAACCCCGACCGTGAACGTCGTTCCCTTGGCTGGGGACACAATGGAGCGGTAGTGTTGGGAGGAGTAGTCCCAGGAGTAGCGGTAGCAGGACCAATAGCTCCTGCAGCAGCTGTCGTTGGGCCTGTCGCTGGGCCCGCTGCAGTGGTTGGACCAGCTGCTGGTGCTGCTGCGGTCGTAGGACCGGCTGCTGGTAACTAGCTTATCTTATCAACTCGTACCGCTTTAATCGAACGAAGAATTTAAATATCCGCTTCTCTAATTAGTATAGAATACCCAGCGAAGCATATAATCCTGTATCAATATCGCATAGCGGAGACTTTGAGCTGGTTCAATTAATAATTCTTGTTATAACTCCGACGATTCAATTGATAATACCGTATAGTATCGCTGATTAACGTAATTAGATCCGTTGACTAATGGATATTCGATAGTGGCACACGTAGAACACCTTTGAATTTCGTTATGAAAGACGCTGTTAAGTATTTGCGAACGACGCTCAATAACACCGGATTACTTTTCGTTTAATTGTTATTCCTTTGCGAATGGGGACTTGACGAGTTCTTGTTCAATTATTAACAGCAGGGTTTTATTAATGATATTAATTTTTGTTGCTTTAAAAGTCGACACGTGTCCGCGAAATTGAAAAAGTTTGGGCTACTCGCGACAATCGTCCGCAAAGGTTTCAAGGAGTTTAAAGGAATTTAATAACGTAACGCAAATGCTATTCGAGACGTAGTTACGTATATCAAGGCAGCAAAATGAAGAAAGAAAATTGTTGTAACAACAATGAACGGACGCGATTAATAAAATTTACCTTTCATTGATTGAATTTTTCAAATTCATTGATCAAACCACCATTGATTGATCGAAACATCATTCATCAAAATTTCTGTTTCAATAAGCAAGACAAAAAATTATACAGTCCAAATTAATTGTAATATTTCAGTGTCCCGTATTTGACGCGGTATTAAAGTAATTGTTACGAGATAATGTCTCGAAAGAGTTTGTAGCGTAAATGATTAAATTGCTCGTCTTTCTCGAGTTCTCGAATGGGTTCGAAAATTCGAGTCTCGTTTCGGTTCTAATTTCAAGCTGCTCGAAAATTCGTGCATTCCGCCTGTACGCCTGTACCTATTTCGGGCTGAATTTCGTAAATAGTAAATTGCACGCGGGCGTAGAAAGAAGGGAAGCTAAAGAATGATCGTTTTAAGGTCCCACGGTTGTCGCTGGTCCCTCGGGAGCTGTGGTAGCTCCCGGTGCCGGTGTCTTAGGACTTTGGTAAACCATGGACAACTTCAGGATTCGGCCCCAAGAGCTTAAGACAACTCGAACGATCTCTCTCGTGAACCTGCAAGCGACTTCTCATCGACCTCCATCCGCGGGACTTCGATCAAAGCTCAGCGTTGTTTCGAGCAGAAGATTCCAATGGATCCCCAAACGATAAAACAACAATCGTCCCGAAAGAGCGATTGCTTAATAATTCAATTTATCATCGAGTTTTGTTTCGAACGAGGTCTGTTCGATTCGCACGGACAACGCGTTCGAGTTTTCCCGATGGTTCTTTCGCGAATGTCTTCCTTGTATCTATACCCCTGTTACGCTTTTTGTACATTAATAAATGAAGCTACACCGTAGTTTGCTTGTTTTGTGGAACACTTAAATTCCCGTATACCTTAATCCCCATAATCGGAGGCGAAACAGTGCCCGGTTTAATCCGAGTTTAATACCACTTTGCCGGCTATAAAAGTTATCGAGGACTCGTCGTCGTCGTCCTTTCCCCGGGCCAGTCGCTCCAGTTTCTAATTACTTTAGATTGTTAGACGCATTGCTGCTGTTTCCCTTGCCCGCAGCCGTTGCCAATGAAAGGATAGGAATAATGATTCGAGTGCAGCTTGGGTTGCTTACTCCAACGCGCCAACATACTGCAAGGTCACTCGTGGAACTGATGCAATAAATCCACGGAAATTGGACTGCTGAAAGGGTTGAAATATCGCGAAGATAGTTTGCGATACTTCGGTAACGACGTTGTACGCTGCTTTGAGACGTTATGTACTTTAATAACGATTATAACGGAGGGTTGAAATATTGCAAATGTTATTTATATGTAAAAGATGTCGATTTCATTTGGATATAATATTATTTATTTATTTTAGTTATTTAACGTAAGCCTTGCCTCTCGATTTTGGATGATTTTCCGGTTACAATATGTATTACATACCTAGATCACGCGAAGATGTATGTAATTGCACGTTTCGTATCTATATAATATAAATATAAACAGGAAAATAAATATACATGAACATAAACGCAAACGTTCATATTCATGTATAGTGCGATTCAAAGATATCACGTATAACAAAATTTCTCGGCTTCTAGTAGGCCGATTTCGATGCTCTTTGGCTTAAATTAAAGGGGAAAGACCCGATAATATTATCCTGCAGTCTTTTGCAACTAGCTCTTGCAGTTCATTTGTTATAAACAAATATATCGCACCATGGTAGATAACTCACTCAGTATCTGAAGGAAAATAATAGTTTCTTAGTTTCTCGACATCCAAATTCAATGCCCTTTAGCTTGAATTAAAGGAGAAGGTACCAAGAATATTATCCTACAGTCTTTTGCAACTAGACGTTGTAGTTCATTTGTTATAAACAAATATATCGCCCCATGGTAGATAACTCACTCAGTATCTGAAGAAAAATATTAATTTCTCAGCTTCTAGACGTCCAAATTCAATACCCCTTAGCTTGAATTAAAGGGGAAGGTACCAAGAATATTATCTTACAGTTTTTTGCAACTAGACGTTGTAGTTCATTTGTTATAAACAAATATATCGCCCCATGGTAGATTACTCACTCAGTATCTAAAGGAAAATATTAATTTTTCAGCTTCCAGACATCTGAATTCAATGCCCCTTGGCTTAAATTAAAACAGAATATCGCAGGAATGTTATCTTCTTATCAATTTACCGATACACATTGCGGTTCATATGTTGTAAACAAATCTTTCCTATTTTTTGCAGCTACTCAAAAATTATAGTTGGCAAGGCTTTAAAGATACATTGAGAGCATTCCTTGGACTCTTCCCTTTAATTTGAGCCGCGAACGATCCAAATCAAACATCTAGAAGCCGAGAAATTAGCATTTTAAACATACTGCACAAGTTTCGTACGATAAACTTTGTCCGAACAATGAACAATTCTTGTTAAAGAAAAAACTTAATTTCTCCGCTTCTAGGCATCAAATTTGGATCATCCAGGACTCAAATTAAAGGGGAAGGTCCAAGGAATATGACTGATACGTTTAAGTCAATTCTATGTACAGTTTTTATGTTATTAATGAAAAAAGGAAACAACTGTTTATAACAAACGAACCGCATTGCTTAGCGGCATAAAGCCTATCAGATATTGTAGCTGGAAGTCTCCCCTTTAATTTGAGTCGCAGATCATTTAAATCGAACGTCCAGAAGCGGAAAAATTAGCATATTTAGGGAAATTGCAAAAGAATTGTCCCATGAATTTTGAATTCTACCTAGCGGTAGAAATGTGGAATTAGACCTCCAATTTAATGAATAATTCTTGTTACAGAAACAAATTAATTTCTCCGCTTTTAAGCATAATCTCATACCCCTCGTCCTTTATTGCCCTTTTCGTTGCCCTCGGAATTTTCCCCATAATCTCTATTCCCCCTTTCTTCTCGTCCAGGCATTTTGAAATGATATTATTCATTATTCTACATTGAGTTGGTTACTTTTTCAAACTTTTTGAAACTAATGGTAATGTTCCATTTACGTCAAAACCGTAAGCGTGTAAATTTTCACTTTCGAAGTGAAAACGTAGGCTGAAGCGGGACTGTAAAAAAATATTTGATATTCGCCGGATATTTCAACAGCAAGAAAGAGAATTTAATAATGGCATTCCCGAGCTCATGCTGTTCAACGATCACGAATACTTCAATATACTCAACACTGGATCTACCGAGGCAGTTAAAATGACTGGTCGCTAATTTGCTATACAAATTATAGAAACTTGCTGCATTTTTTTTTCAGAGCATTCCCTGATTTTCTGTAGAACGTATGAATAACGATTCCTGTCAGTTGCATCATGTATATTTTTCAATCGCCTATCGCTTTTATTTCTTTGGTGCAGATAAGTATACTTTAGTAGCTCTTTATATATATATATATATATATACGTAGAACATTACAAAAATAAATCGCGTACAGTGTACATATAAAAATTCTACTAACTGTTGTTGATAAATCAATGAACACTTTAGTTAGTTTTTTAACAAAATGCTTGTTGAATTAGACTTTTAATAATATCTTAAGATAGTATCATTTAATTCCCTCTATGGCGTAAATAATGAGCAAACAGTAGCTTTATTTTGTAACTATAGCGTAAACGTTTCTGTATTCCGAGTTTAGTAAGTGTTCAGTGAATTATAATTGTTGCGAAGAAAAGTTATTGCTGTGTATATGAGCTTGTTACTGAAGTACAGTAAAACTTCACTTATACTTTGTACAGATAATCACGAAATATTCTGAAACGTACATTGCTACTACATAATTTTTATGGTAAATTTGTAACCAGTCAATTTAACTGCTTTAGTGGTTCTAGTGTTATTAAATGGTTATAATAATACTAATTTTATATTCGATTAATAATTGCCATATATTATCCTTAAAATTACGATTATGTCGTATTCTTGCGCGACGTTTTCGTCACTATATATATTTCTTTTTTTTTTATGTTTCTCTTTTCTTTTTCCTTTGTCTACTGCCTATAATTTTTCTATTCTTCCCCGTATGAAAAGGTTTATCCCGTAAATAAACGAACAAACAAATAAACAAGGAGAATAATAAACTTTACACGTCGAATATTTGAAATAAAAGGGATTAAATACACGTTGCAATTTGTACCATTTGCATGCGACAATAGAAAGCATAACAATGTTAATCCAGACGCAAATTTGTATAAAAAAACACGGATGAGCAGTTGCCTCGTTACGAAGAGAAACATCGGTTTAATTACTGACTTCCAATTACTTTTTGCCAGATTAAATGATGCAACGATCTCGTGGAACGTTGTTGTCCCGAAATAACGATTATTTGTTGCTAACTATATCACCATAATATTCGCTTATACACCGGTTGAATATGTTATTAACGCATCAGCCGTTTCCGTTTATAATTCAACTGGATAAATCGAAAATCAAAACAACGTATGATATTTCGAATCCCGTTGAAAATTCCTCGAAATTCCATCGTATCAATTAACTTGTTTACCAAAGGTCTTAATAAACATGGTCAACATATTTGGATTATATTATAGCTTAATATTACCATTAAAGTATTAAAATAAGTTAGTAAAATATAAAGTTATGTAAAATATAATACCATTAAAGCTTTCATAGCTTGTCATTTCTGCTCGATTTCGATTAATCGAACGTTATTCGTCGTCATATTTCTACGAGAGATTAATCTTAACCGTTTCGCGTGGACAACGAAAACTGTTCGGATCTTAAGAAAAGGATTCCAAGATTAACTATCCTCTCCTAATTTAACCCTTTAACTGCGAATCCCAAGTGAGACCTCGATATCCATAAACGTATTATTACGTGTTCTTGAAAGTGTAAAACATGTTCTTTTCGTACTTAATTATCATTTTAAATTAGAAACATTAAATTCGAATCAAATCAAAATCAATACGATTTTCAAACTAAGATTGGAAGAATTAAACATTTTTCTCGTCCTAATTTGTAAAATTAGCTTCAAGCTTCGCTTCGAGGGGTTAATCAACAACCGAAAGGGTTAAGCTTCGATGTTCGCAAACGAAGAGTTTGAAAGGTTTAAACAGAACGCAGGTAGGTATTTTTTGTAATCTTTAAAATAAGTTTATTATCTGATAGCGAAATTTAACTTAGAATAGGGAGGGGGGGGGGGGAGAACGTAAAATTTTCCATGGTGCCGATTGTTGGGGGGGGGGTTGATCGGAACTGCGGCCGAAAAAGGGTGTCGGGTGTGACCAATCGTCGAATTTGAATTTTTCACAATGGGACGACTTCCCATCGTCGGTGTTCATTGTAATACTTCAGGTCCAGTTACGCCGCGATACTAATTAGTGAATTACCATCCTTTGAGTCCCCAAGGGGCAAGGGCAGGAGCGGCAACAACGGCTGCTGTAAATGTCATAAAAACGATATTAAATATCTGGATATTCCATACAAAGCTTTTATCCTAACCTTTCATTCCATTAAAGCAATTATCCTTCAATTCAATCGATTACTCGAATTTGATTATTGCACTGTTATCGATCTCAGGAATACTTGCAACGAGTTTTCGGTTAAACGTGAGAACGTGGAAGCAACTAAGTATACTGCGATTGTTCAGGTGCGAAATATTAAACCACAGATTAAAAAAAAATATATGGAAAAATTATGTAAATGTAATGTGAAATAAATGGGGAAAGGAAAAGGATAAGAATAATTGAAAAGTTTACTATGAAAAGGAAAACGGCATGGAGAAAAAATCTATTTAACAATAAAACGATACTTCATCTATTATTTTCTAATAGTTCTATGCCCACGTATGATTACCTTGGCGTGTTGCAAAATTGACACAACAATGGAATTTCTGTTCACAATAATTTTAATACTTCTAGAAGCTACGTTTCACTTTTAGCTACACCTTCATTTAACCAATTTTGCTCCGCGTTGTCCATAAATTCTCTACTAGCTTTTATAATTACACAACGATACGTTGCATAATTATAAATTCTCTACTAGCTTTTATAATTACACAACGATACGTTGCATAATTATAAATTCTCTACTAGCTTTTATAATTACACAACGATACGTTGCATCCCAGATCCACATTAACATTACTAGCTACGTTTACATTATCGCATTCGGCCGAAAACTTGTTGTCATTGCTATTACTACGCTCAAACGAATAATACACACGTGTATACGTGTGTTATCGTCGATTCAGCCGCGAGAAATTGCAAAGTGCGAGGGAAATACTATTTTCCTGCAAGACTGAGAACCGCGAGAGTAATCCGTATGAAAATGCAAAGTGGACGTATCAGGTTTGCACGGAAGAAGGAAGCAAATTTAAATTTTCCATCATCGTCCATTGCAGAAGGCGCTCGAGTTGGACAGGGGGGTAATTCGTCAAAATGCAAGCTACTTACGCGCCGCGAGGACTTTAGGAACGGCAGCGATGGCAATGGGAGCAGCGGCGATTTTAGGGGCGATCCATGGGGCGGCCAAAGCTGGGGCCGCAAGGATTCCACGGCGTTCTCGCTCCTGTTCGGGGTAAGCCGCGACGACGGCGACGATGGCGAAGAGGATCAACTGAAAGCAATACATCCTCTCGTTATTATCCAACGCAACGAACTCCAGTTCGATCGATCGGTCGAACGTAGCAAAGACCAAATCAACCCTTTCAAAAATACGGTTTAACGCTTTATCTGCGAAGTTTCTCGGTGTAGAATCGAATGGCGAACAATGGTAATGTTTAATACGGACTAGAAATTTAAAGTGACAGTGAAAATTGTCGTTTTTAACCCTTTGCACTCCGTTGGCGACGTACTTTACGGTGACGTACATAATTCTTTTCGTAATTCAAGATTTAAGGTTTTTACTTATTTCTAGTAATTCAATTTCTATTTCTTCCAAAGCAAAACAAATTAAAGACCATCATTCCTATTTTCGAAGTACAGAATGACACTTCAAATTCTCGCAAACGCCAAAAGATAGTATTCAAGTTACCGGTAGATCATGTTATTAAAATTGTTTCGCAGTACAAAGGGTTAAAAGTGTGGTCCAAATATTGATATTAACTGACTAAAAAAAGCAACGGCGTTGACTCGGCGGCAAAGTGTCTTACTAACCGATAAAAATTGAAACACTGATAATCTAAAATAAAAGTGAAGGCTATTGTCTTTTTTTTTTATCAGAGAACTCATCTTCTCATTGCGAGTTGGATGAAATGCTCTTAGCGAATTTATTCTTACTTCAACGGATAATCGTTAGAACAATGAAAGAAACATAGCTGTGAAAACGTTTACGTTAACGTCGATATACGGTTTGATAAGTATGTACGAGAAGCTACGGCGCGCTAATTTAACAATTTATCGCTTATAGCATATATAAGCATCGCCGATCGTTTTGTTCAAACGCGGAACAACTAGTACCGCTTAGATCATGGTCTAAACGTTATTTATTTGCATTATCCGCAACCCGTTTCAGACAGTAACAATAGCGTAAGATTTTTCAGAAGCAAAGTAGATGCAAGAAATAAAACATGGGCAATTTATAGACACCACAAATAATCGAATAACAAGCTTCCGGGAAGTAAAGTGTTAATGCAGATTCTCGTTGGTCTATTTGGTGAATTTCGTCCTCCGTTTCAGTACAAATATTAATCCTGCGTTCCCACAACGGATCTTTTACTTCCGGTATTAATGTTTTTACTGTTCTAAGCATTAAAGAAATCTGTCAACATTTCGAGGTACTTATTAGAGTCTAATGTTACATGTACAAGTCTTACTTAAGTGAAACTTTTAAGCCTGTTTGCGAGTCGGAACTCTTAGCTACGAAGCGACTGATTAATAAAATCTTTGCCTGGAACTCAAACACCCTATTGCAGAGTCAGATGGTTAAGTTTTTATAAGAAGAAAAGGTTTGTTAGATCGTTTACGGAGCCGGTAAAAGGCTACCCTAAACGTTTCAACTCTTCCTCTTCTCCAACAACGTCCATAGTAAATTAAACCAGGCTGGATCAATCGATTTCCAGCCGGTTCGGCGACAAACCGCGACGCGTCAACAATGTTACAGTTAGAAGTGTCTTATCGCTAGTTGCAAGTCTCTTACCAGGGATTTCATTTTGTTGGTTTTGTTGTTGGTTTGCTTGAGCTTGTTTGAACTCGAAATCGCAAGCGACTGATGAAAATACCAGCTTCGACTTTGTCTTTTATACTCTTATTTTCCTATCTATAGAGTGCAGTCGCGTATACGTCATCCACCCCGTACGAACGCGTGTCAGTCGGTTTCATAGCGGCCAGGCTGTGCTGCGAGCGGGCGTGGTCGGGGACTTGAATCCGTAAATCAAGACAGCGATCTAAAACGATGAACTCGCACAGCGCCAATGTTGCATCAGAAATCTCGATGGCGCGTATTGCACACGCAACGCCGCGCACATGTTGCAGAAGTTTCGCGTCGGGAACGGGGCCACCAGTGAGATATTTGCATATTTTACAACCGCGCGCACATATATATATATATATATATATAGACATTTTTTTTATTACTACTCTTTATGCGTTTCCTTCGATACGTAGGTTTTCCGTACGGTTGCTCGTTGTTCCAACGACCCCTAACTCCCCCCTCTCCGAGCGTTAAGGATGAAAAGAAAAAAAAGGAAAACATAATATGGAAGTCGTTGAGCGTTGAATTTAGGGTTCAACTGTATCAGATGCAATCCGCGGGAGATATTGCGAAACCGACTTTCGATTCTGCGTGAGACGGCCTTGAATACGCGGCAGCGGATAAACTAAAATGTGTTCGATCATGGTAGAGAAAAGCAGGAAATGCTGCCTTGAAAGTCCAGTTAAATGGTTACAACATATGCGAGCAACTGCCTGTATCCATGCGCCTCCAATTTAGTATTTTTATCCCCCTCGAGACCCATTTTTTCCCCTCTCCGTACGATGTTATTTATTCCGCTGCGTACGAGCCGCGATCGAATAATACGGATTAATTGTTCGTTTGCGAAACAGATTCCACCGGCTGCTTCTCCCGAGCATCAACTTTTCCGAGACGTTCGGTAGAAGCGCATCTTTGCGTCGCTTTAGCATCTTTGCCCATCGATGTTTCGATACCAGCGTAAAGTAAAGCATCTTCGACTTTATTGAGAACTCGTTTTCAGATTACGGTTTCGCCGGAATTGTACGACTCCAATAATGGTTCGGTTACTTTATCGGTGGACTTTATTCACCATTTGTCCTACGAATTTTTCAAGGATCATACTTCGTAGCGTTAGCTGTTCATTACTACGACATCGTGTCCGATGCAAAACATTGAAATGCTATACGGAACTTATTCTCGACGATCTTCAACCTTGAGAGTTAAGATTGTTGTTACGATTGAAATTAAGATTTATCGCAGATGAGGTGTAAGTTTATTGCGTTTAAGAAGTAATATACACGACGAGTGCGACTCCGTATAAGACAAAAGGTTAATTGGGACACTGTTTCGTTACCATCGTAAACATTTGCTAAATAGAATCGATTTGTTCTCGCAGGAGATGCAATACCGTTGTTGGATGACCAACATGACCACTCACACTTTAAACACCATAGACGCATCCTAAACCAAATTCATCCGACAAACACCCTAATCGCAGTTCCTAGTGATCCTGTACTCCGTACCTTTCCTTAGTCACCCTCTCCCTTGACCGCTGTCCTTACCATTACTCATCCTTAAAGACACAACATAAAAGCTCGGAAATACTTCCGAACGCGACAGAATTGAGTATTCACTGCCAGAGTGCAGACCATAGTTGCACGAATAAAAACCTTTAAGAGTTTCTCTAAAAACGGTGTTGTCAATTCCCTTCGCTCGGAATCCAACACCGTGCATAAGTATTTAAACGCTTGCACGTTATTGTAAAAATGTGGATTTGTACTATTAGCACAACCCTCTGTTGTAAGTTCGGTACGCGTTTCGTTTCACCTTAGGCGGCTGTATAATATTACAGACATCAACAAATATTGTTTAACGTTAAGGTTGCCCATTACTAGTGCTTATTTCGAGCAACAGAAACGAGAATTTTATCCGGGATGAAGTAACGGTGTACGTAATTCTTTCCTCCAAATTTAACAGTAGAATAGGTACATAGTTTGTCCAACAAGCGCGAGTCCGAGATATTTACTAACCGTATTGTTTAAAATACAGAAAGAAGTGATAATATAAAGGTAGATAGTCTTCGCCGGTACCAGTCTATTTTGGAATTCTTAACATTGTTTCTATTGTTTCTATTATATACTTCGGGAGACGAACAGTAACTTAAATAAACGCAGCAAAATAGTTGCATACAGTAGCGGGTAAAATTTATAGGACCACCACCAACGAATATATCTTACTATTTCACGAGTACACTACTATTGCTGCAGTTGTTTCGTTAGCTTTTAAAGAAATATTCGATTCAAGAAGTATTAGTAACGTTGAAAGAAATTGATCGATGTAAGCGATTAAGTATCTTCAACATGTTAAGCAACACAAACGCTGAAATAATAATGATTGCCCGTATTTGGATCACTTCCACTACACGTAATTTCTTCTTTTTTAATGCTTCTTCATTACAAATTAACCGTCTTACAAAATTAAAAGAATAGCATCGATTAGCGTGAACGTAAACTTTATTTCACGATTAAAACCACGTTTCACCTGTACGAATCTAACACGTTAGAGTGCAACACAATGGTGGAAATTCTACCGTCCGACAAATCCAAATCCGTTATCCGGTATTTTAATAAACGAAAGTGGTAGTTGCAAGCGAACTGGTCCTCGCGGCGACCGGCTAACACGTGTGTGCCAATCACGCCAGTCTTTGTTCTGCTTTCCTGCGCGTGGAATTCCAAAGAGTCCTCGTCTTTGCGAGTAAAACGGGGCGCGGTGACATTTTTTATCCTTACTCATCACCAGCGGAGGTTACATTGTACGTAATGGGGTATATAACGGTTCAAGCCACTTAGAAATAGATCAGTGAGCGAACGGTGAACAGACGGAGAAATTTCACAGGATAGACAATAGTAAAAGAAGGATCCCGCCGGACTGGCCAGCCATGAAGTTACCGGTAAGCGTAAGAAACTTTATCGTGGCTCATCGAGACCCGGTCGAAGGCGAGATTGTTACGAAAAGAGAGGAATCCGTGCAGCAGTTCCTGATGAGAAAACTTTAATCTGTTAGCTCGTAATGCACTTTCGTGTCGTCCGTGAAATATGAACGGCCCCCTGTCTCTGACCAATGTTTCACTGATATATAGACCGCCACCGTGCTCGCTGGCAGTCGGATAATTGAAACGTATGGGCCGCGTTCTGTAACTTTGATTAAGACGGGTAATCCATTGACTCCGTGTTTAAATACGCCGGATAATAGTCGCATTTCTCTGATAACAGACTGACAATTCTACCGTTGTTTGATCTTATTAAACCGTAAATAGAGGCGGATTTAAATTCTTACCGTCTTTAGGCTGTTACACGAGGATCAATTAAACCTTTGCGCTACGATTATTTGATTTGGCTATGCTAACGTTAGCTAAACGCTGCTTTCTTATCGCGTAAAGTACAAATTAGGCTCGATGCATACGAGCGGTTTTTTTTTGCCGCACGATTATATGTTTTGTCTTGGTTTTCCAAGTGAAAACAACGGAGATATACGTACATGCGGCAAACAATCGCTCGTTTGCATCAAGCCTTAGCTTAAAGCTGCACGAACATTTTTTCGATGGATGTTTTTTGTACGTTGCTCTTTTTCTTACGATGAAAGGAAAAAGAAAGACGACCGTGTGACTCTAGCCTTGTTTGAATATCGTGGGTAATTCTAATTTAATAACTCCAAATATTATAGTAGGTTTATCAATGAATAGTTCGCCTTTTTTATGGCGTCGTCTCGCTTTGAAATCGAATCGCTTCGAATCAACATTTATCTTGAACAAAATCAAGTTAAAGAGTATTAGTTTTGTATGATTCATCTTTAACGACTATTCGAAAGTAGTTTAAACAGATATTCATTGTTCATAACACGAATACAGTTTCGTGAGCTTTCTTTACAAATTTTATAGTCGTTCCATGTTAGATATCTCTTTTCCAAGCTGCCAACGTTCACGTTTGCTAGCATTTCCACTATAATATCAAATCATTCGTATCGTGTTCCACGCTTAACCGATTAAATACGATTATACATTAGTTTCTTTGTCCCAACGCTTTGATTCTATTCTAAAGAAGGATAAATTCCTCAATCTTTCGCAAGATTTTAAAATCAATTGTTCCATACCGCCAACGTTTACCTTAACACGGATTCGCATAGCATATTTTAGGAACGTGACAACTGTATTATACGTGGCTTACCTGTGTTCCACTTTAAGCCCTGCCCCGATACAGTTTCCCTCTTCGAGAAATCCTAATTCACTCCTCGAAGCCTCCCTCCTTGTAATTCGTTACTCGCGAGCTTCGCCAGGAGGCATCCAAACAAAAACCGCGAATAGAGCGACGATTCGTCGATCAGTCCCGATTGTTATCGAGCACGTATCAAGGAGGGGACGATATTCCTCCTTTGAGGAAGCGCATTCGAGGCGTTCGTAAAAGGTTTGGCCGAATGCTGTCCACGTAGTTACACGTAGCCGTGGCGGTGGCGATGATGACGTGTTCATGCGAGGCACGTCTGCCGGAAACCGAGTTATGCAAATTCGCCATGCGTGCGACTCTATCCGTGGCCGTTGGACCGCACGTATGCGTGGCGGATATTGTTCTCGAATCACCCGTAACGTTGACACGACTCACGATGATGCATCACGCCCTGCTTAAACTATGATCAAACTGGTTAATCTCGTTGCTCGCGTTAACGTTCGCGTAATTCGTAGCGGAAGAAACTGCCGACGCGATACAACCCCGTACCTTCTGCTTCCCGGCTTTCGAACACATGCTTCCGAGACAGAGCAGAGGGGTCTGGTTACCGAAATTATTAACGCACGTATGGGTAGTTCGAATACCATATGTTCGAGTATTAAATTTTGAGGATCGCGCAGGATTTACGTGTACAGCTGCTTCGAGACGGAGCATCGTAAAGTCTATGTTCAACCCTTATCCATCGCTGGTTCAAATTTTAATTTGAATATTCGTGAATGGACACATTCATGGGTATACCAAGTTTGCAACACGCAAATCTTAAAAATCCATGTACGTTGCGCTCAATCAACTGTTTATACATAATTTGCTCGAGTAACTAGACGAATTATATTTTGAAAGTCTACAAATTCGTCAAATAGCTTCGCATAATTGTTTCCCAATGCAGCTAGTTGACATATAATTGATGTTTCTAAGCGCCAAAGATTTTCTATGAGCAACAAACCATTCCTAACGCTTCGTAAACCCTGAAATCTGTTCTTAGATTAGCGTTAAGTTTGCTCTTAAATCGAAAAATGTATCTACGAGTGTTTCGACGCGCGGATTGAGTATGGCTGCATCAAACGTTTATCGTGACAATCGTTCGGTTGGATGCGAAGGTGTTGCGGGTAATAAGAGTGATATTTACGGACAAGATTATCAGGAAACGTTCCAAGTATTGTGTCGCCAGCCTACGCAGCTTCTTCGTCCCAATGAATCACGCCTTATCCGTTTTTCAGTTACGCTTTGTGGCATCGTTTCTCCTAGCGTCCGTTCGCGCCAGTAGTTGGCCGTATCACGAAATAGTGGGCGTCGGACGATCGACGCCTCTGCTCGTTGCACCAGTTTATGGAATCGCACCTGCGGCGAGCCTGTTACCTGAACCCGTGAAGGGTGCGGAAACGGTTGTTGCTGGCCCTGTAACGGGTACCACGATCGTCGAAGGATCGTCTTCCGGAACGGTGACCATAGTTTCCCCTGGAACTCCCGTCAGCATCCCCCAAGCTACTACTCCTTCAACGACAGAAAGTAATTCATCGTTAAGATTGATTTAACACGAACTTAACCCTTTACACTGCAATAATTTTCTAGTAACAATAGTAGCATGCTTTACCGATTTAATTTAAAGGATTACATTAGTTTCCTAGACTCTACCGTTACATTTTCCTTTTATCTATATATTAACGTACACTTATTGACAAAACTTAAGAAACATGGTACGTATTTTCGAAGCTTTACGTCGTCGCTATCTTTTGAGATACGTGGATTTGAAATAAAAGTAGACGAACTTATTGTTCAGCGGTGTATGTGATACTATATTTTTATGCTACTGTAAATTCTAAGCTGTGAATCTTAGAAGCTAAAGGATGCACAAAAATTCGTAAGTGACTACTTTATTTCTTAACTTTTGTCGGTAAGTGTATATTATATATTTCTAGGAATAGTAGTAGTACACTTTGTTGATTTCTTTCAAAGGATTACAATTTTCCGTTTCCTATACTCTATCTTTACATTTTCCTTCTATCTATAAATTAAAGTATATTATATTTTTCTAGCAATAGTAGTAATATGCTTTACTGATTTCTTTCAAATAATTACAATGTTTCGTTTCTATACTTTACCTTTATATTTACTTTCTATCTATAAATTGACATATATTTTTCTAGTAATAGTAGTAGTATGCTTTACTGATTTCTTTCAAAGGATTACAATGTTCCGTTTCCTATACTCTATCTTTACATTTTCCTTCTATCTATGAATTAAAGTATATTATATTTTTCTAGCAATAGTAGTAGTATGCTTTACTGATTTCTTTCAAAGGATTACAATGTTCCATTTCCTATACTCTACCTTTACATTTTCCTTCTATCTATAAATCAACGTATATTACAAATATACTCTAACACAAACCAACATACGTAAAAACATACAATCCTCTAGTAATACGATGTACCAGTAATTCCCACGTACTGTTCTATCTCTTGCGAAACCTAAAAGTATTAGAGGAAAGTTTCGCTATTGTTCCTCGTGTCCTCGAGGTTCGAAAAGTTTAAGAAGCAAACAAAACAGCAGAGGGTGTCTCGTAGTATACGGAATTCAATTTGAAGGATCTTTATAACCCCATCGAACGAATCCAGGTTCAAAGTTATGCGACTTACCTAACCAACAGTGACGAGGCTTATTACTACTATGCAACTTTTACGAGATACATAAAACGAAGAATTTATTGATGCGGCATTCCCTCCGCGAATTACGAATTTAATAGGCCCATAAATCCCAGTATTCAGGGACAACGCGTGCGCGTGACAGTTGCGAAAAATCCCTCCAGCAAACAACTATCAATATTTTATTATCATTACCCTTTTCCTCTTTTACAGACGCAACCGATGCACCAGGTGCGCAAGGAGATTCGGTGCTCATCAAAGGAGCTTCGGCTGGCCCGGTAACGCTGATAGCTCCGTCCGACACCGTCGCTATCGCCGATAATGCAGCGTCATCCGAAACAGGAACAAAGAAAGGCGCCGTTGCAGCGTCAGCGTCGATCGAAAGTGCAGAAGAATCATCGAAAGCATCGGCGAACGCCTCGGCAATTACGGAAACAATAGGCGTAGCGTCAGCGAAGGCAGTAATAGGACCTTCGACCGGGCCCGTAATCATCGCGGGTCCAAACGCAATATCGGTACCAGTCGCTACTATTGCTACCACCACAGCCGAGCCAGTAACAGTTGCCGCCTCTACTGCCAGTTCTGTTAGCGTAGCTGTCAGTGCAGCCGCAAACGCGTCGGTTTCTACTACCATAACTGCCGAACGAAGTGATACGTCACGTCAAGCGATAGGTAAAGTTTTAACGTCTGAACTTCCATATAAACATTCGATAGCTCGATACAAGCATTTTTACATACGCAACGCATACCTTAACTACTGGTAAAGAATTTCGTGAATTTTACTTCCATTGTGTAGTTCGCAAAAGGAATTATTCAATGTTCGTATTTCGTTTAGGATCGAGTTAAAGCGCAACAGTGCACGACAGTTAAATGATTTTGTAGCGTAAATAGAAAATTCTGAAGCGAAATTGTCCTCAAAAACTTCCGCCTCGTAGAATCTTAATTAATCTTGCTTAATTTACGGAGAAATTTCTTTGCTCACACTTTTATTCTCCCAAGATAAACCTAATCGAATAAAGCAATATTCTTTATTCCAAGATAAAAATGTATGATAGATTGCAGTTAATTAACGATCGAATAAATTCACGAACCTGGTCGAATCAAAGATCCATTCTAGGCTAAAAAAAAAACTTCGATTCATGTTGGAATCGAGCATCCACTAATCGATCGTGAGATGCCTAAAATCGCTTCGAAAACGAGCAATCCCGACTATCAAACGAGGACTTCAATTTATCAATTTGTTCCATTGAACGTAACAAGTTGGTGTCGTGAATCGTTAGGCGCTGTCCAAACTCGAAACTTCGAAGATCAACAACAATCGCATTACCCGAACAGCGCTAGCCCGCAATATCAATCTTATTTGCACAGGCGAGATCTTTGCAGACCCTCTATTTACAGATGCAGCAGCGTTAACCAGGATCGAGAATTCGGCATCCAGCACGAGCTCGGTGACGAGTACTTCCGGAAGCGCCGCGTCGTCCGCAACTGCGAGGGTTAATTTGATTACACATATCGGAGGGTTCGCAGTCGCCGAGTCGCCTTTAAGTAACGTGGTCGTATCAGCAGCGGCAACTCCGTCCGCGATAGTTTCCGGTCCCTCGGGAACCATTTCTGCCGGAAGTGCTTCTTCCTCTTTCCTATTCAAGGCGCCGCTGTACTCGTTGTAGAAGACCAGAACTGCTTGCCCTCTTCCCATGTTGTTTAACTCTTCTACGTTGCCCGTTTAATCTCGTCCCACTGTTCCTGCGAGCCGACGAATAGATCGACCGATCGATTTCACGCGGCCAATAAACACACTTCTAGGCGTGCCTTTCTAAAGAGAGTTTTACGCGAGCTAACGCGACAGGACAAGCGCATTCGTTGACATTGCGTTGGCGATAGAGACACTAGGAAGGGAAAAAAAAAAAAAAGTTGTGCAAGGACAACCGGGGACCAGGCTGCAAGCAGTTGGCATTGATGGCCGTCGCATGTGTATCGTTTTGCATGTGCACGCGTGCACGTTGAATACAATGGCTGCGATCCACTTTTTTTTCTCTACCTCTTCGAGTACCTTGATTCTTTTTTTTCCCCCGTTTAATAAAAGCACGGATAAGAGGCTGGTTCTATTTATTCCCGTTTGTTTCCCACCTGTCAGCGTCGCATTTTTCCGTCTGCTCGATAACGGAAACTAGGCCGCGTTGATGCAACTTTGAACAGCGGTTGCAATTTTCCGTCTGGCTTGTGGGGCTTTGATAAAGTAACGTATTTATGGATACTTTGGAGCTACTACGGGATATATCCGATTATACATTTATTCCTCTGAATTTTGACCACATCCGTCGGTTTAATTCTTCTTTACCCACGATGTTACATCGCGGAAATTAGGACACGTTGATGCAACTTTGAACCGCGGTTGCAATTTTCTCTCTGGCTTACGAGGCTTTAATACGTACATGCGTGATATATTACGGGTAGTTCTGCTAGATTAACCCCTCTTTAATCTCGATACGTTCGATGGTAGAAATTAGGCCACGCGGATGCAACTTTGAATCGTAATTGGAATTTTCCTAATCTGCGCGAAATCATCGTGTGTATGTTTTTAATATACGCATATATAGCGTACGATAAGTGCCCGAAAGCTTCTGCACCGTATAAACTCGATAAGCGCATTATAGTGCGATCAGCAAGGTCGATGGATTTCTGTGTCGTTGCAAACAATAGCGCAGCGCGCAAACTAAGTTGTATTTATCGCGTTAACCAGCTCGCGATATTCAGCGATCTAGCGGCTGGTGCAACCTCTAGTTTGGCTTAAATCATGGCAAACAAGCCGAACCCAAACCGTACGATTAAGCTTGAAACTAAATTATTACCGTGCCGCTTTCACTGCGCAAACGGACTGTGTCGAGTCGACTGCTACGGACTTTTGCTACATATTAGATAGCTAACGTTTGCTCGTCCGTTCCACGTATGCTCCTCTTTCCAACCACCCTGAGTCCACTGTCCGTAACGCAGACACCGAGAAGTCTTATTTGCAGCACGACTCGATGTGCGCGAGATCTGGAAAATTTCGCGACCAGATTTTTTGTTTCGAGATCGAGATTATATCTCGGATGCGTTTGAAATTCTTCAGAATTTCTGGAATCTCGATATCTCGATGTTTTTGAAAATCTTACATAAATAGAGCAAAACTTCTGAGACGGTTGGAATTTGTTACCATAGCAGAGGCAACGCAGTGCAAAGGGTTAATGGTAATGTTATTCATGCATTGGGAGATACAATTTGCGAATGAACAATTCAACGTTTGCTCGAAAAGCTTTTGAATTAAAAATATAAAGCGCTTGGCAATGGTGAACTAAAAATTTTCCTTAAACTTGATACTCATTCATATGTGCGAGACATTTCACAGAAATTAGATCTGCCTTTTTTTAATTAATTAGTGATTAGAAACGTTTAAGTTTTTAGTTCATACGCAACGACCTAATAAGCTCGACAACATTTACTTGCAAATACATAAACTTTATTGTAACTAGACATAGAATAAAGAAATTATTACGTAGAATCTAGTCTCGTAACTTAATGCTACAATTCGAAGTACAATTATTTATAATTACAAACTGAATCATTTCCTTTTGGACAATTTAGTTTTCATCTAAACACTATTTACAATTTCGCGTTGTCAGCGCCACCAATAGAACCTCCATTTAGGTTTATTCCGCTGCGAACACCAACTAAGGGGCCAGCAGAAATGAAAGGACCTGGAGCACCTGATAGAAACGTCGCCGAATGGCTTTGTTCGAGCATCGATCGAATGATTTTTAATTCCTTCATAAGTTCGTGATTAGCCGGTTGGTAAAACGAACTCGCCTGCATATATTTCCTCATACTCTCCGAAGCTTCGCTAAAGGTTCCAGAAGCAGGTTGATTAACCTGAAACAAATTAAATTACATTACAGTACAAACCTATAATGCGCAACATTTCACGAGCTGAGCTCAAATGACGTTCTGTGGTCGCGCTGCGAACGTAGCACATTTTTATGACCATAAATATTTCAACACACGTATGTGAAATTAATAGAAGCACATGGTTGACAATAAGCCACCTGTTGCCATTGTTTATCGTTTCGCTGTATAACGAAACCGTCTCTGATTTTGTTCCTCGGTATCCAACGCGGAATCGCGTTAAGATATCTAGCGTAGTCGCTGCTTGTAAGCTCGGTACAACAGTCCTGCTTTTCATTTACTATACAAGCACAATTTCGCGTATTATGTATCTTCTCTTATTTTTTTCTGTTAGAGAATAGTAGTTTGCAGTAAGCTTCGGTGAGCTTTATTCTAATAAAATTCGTTTAGTATCAATTGTGTATCGCATGCGATGCATAGTACAGTGAACGTGTTAATGAGAAACAGAGAATCAGAGATCCCTACTATTTCTCAAACAAAGTGTCCTATTTAAGTTGGGACAGCGAAAAATCTCGTAGACAAATGATTTGAGAAAACAAGCTGGCACGTGTGTTTCAGTATTTCGAGTTTATATTCAAACGACAGTACTGGCTTTTCAATGTTTGAGGATTTTGAAGTTCATCTTATTTCTTTTTCTATAGTAAACTTATACTTTTGATCTTGAAATCTTATTCTTCGTAAAAACGTGCACAACTTTTGTCCGAAACATGTTTCTATAGGTTCTCTATTTTAACGTACAATACTTCAAATATATACATATGTATACTTTCGATTTCCTACAAAATATATTGATTCTTTTTGCGAAATAATTGCAGGTTCCAAAATAATGCTACAACATTTTGTTTCGACGCGAATGGATTAATATTTACGTATGAAACAGTAACGCTTCCATAGAAATTAACACGTTCCCTGGCAAGCAAATCGACGTAGAAATTCCGTTACTCGTTATGCCGTATTAATTGCTATCAATGCTATCTCGTGTCTTAATGCATCGTTCTATGCATCAAACGTTAAGTGTATTAATAAATGCACCTTTCTATTCGTTAGCCAAGGTGCGTAAATAATGATTGAAACTGCATTAACGTCTATCATCGGCCGTGAGGAATAGCGCGTCACGGATACTGGAATAATGCAAATTAAAAACGCCGGCCGATTCGTTTAAATTGCAAAGTTCCCGTACGCACGCGACCTGCTTAACATTTCTCACGTCCAACGCGAACAAATGTGTCTTTCTCGGAGGATGCATGAGTGTTACGCCTCGTTCGTTTCAATTTAATGCTTTTAATGCCTCGCAACTCGTACGTCAAAGTCGTTCGTCTTGCTGCACGAAATAAACGACGCGCGAGATGCGAGTTCTGCACCGATCTGTCCGTCGAGAGAAGTCAAATTCCACGTACCTGTATCAAAACCGCGAGCAACAGAGCCACAAAAATTCCCGCGTTCATGGCGTACATTATAAGTAAATCCTTTCAATTTTCGCGTTCACGATTGCACAATATCGAATGAGTTACCGTAATTTTTACACTACTTTATATAGCCGACACGAATGCCGCAAAATTTTCCACCCGTTTTGTACACACGCCTGTTTATCGTTGCATTTGCATCACGTTCGTTACAGCAAATGCGTAACGGTACCATCGAATCTTATATTCCTCCATTATCCTCACGTTTTTATCCGACGCTCGAACGCGTTTCAATAAACAACGCTGCGTACGGCGCGCGTGGAGCGCGGAAATACCTTTAAATGAAAATTTCCAATTGCACACTGTCGCGCGTCGACACCGGTGAGGTTTCATAATAACCTATCTCGTTACGGTTTACGTATTTAGAGCGACGTTGATGAAAAAATACACGCGCCGTGCGTCGTAATTTAATCGAATAAAAAATGCCAGATCCATGGAATCCAGGCGAAATATATGGGACGTTGAAATATTATTTAATCGGCGCGTCATGTTGCGACATTGAATTTGTGGAATCGAGCAGACCGTGAACAATGTTAACTGGCAGATCGTTTCGCGATCAGTGAAACACAATAACTTTTCGCGGAAAATTTGAAGTGCCCAGCCAGCTATTCTAACCGGGTAGAAATCGTTACGCCAAAAATTCGTCCAATTTTATTGTTCCAATCACTCGAGCCACTTTTCTACTTTTTTTCTTTTTTCTTCCTTTCTTTA
This sequence comes from Eucera pruinosa, assembly GCA_028830335.1. NCBI lineage: Eukaryota > Metazoa > Arthropoda > Insecta > Hymenoptera > Apidae > Eucera > Eucera pruinosa. Next base: position 16,124,059 of record JAMYCR010000005.1, read on the forward strand.
CTTTCCATCATTCGCTCGATTATTGCTAAAAATTCGTTCGAACCGTTGGCGAGTCGCGCGCCATTAAACCGTGCTTTACCCGATTGATCCACTTCTCGCAATCGAGAAATATAAATGACGCTCTAATGAATCGCGTGAAAGTATTTCCTACGCGAATCCGATTACCCTGCCCGGGGATGAAATTCTATAGAGCCCCGGACGAGATCGTGATTCGCTGCAATTTTATCCCCACCGTGCTCGTTAAATGAATGTTACACCTAGGATCATGCTCGGACCAAGTGAACAATACCTGATTCAACGAACAGCATAAACATACCTTACAGAATGGCGCCGTTTAATGAAACGAACACGGAAAATGTAACACAAAGATCCCTTTCGCCTCTATCCTATTCTACGTCGCTACTACCTCCGACCATTCCCTCCTTTCAACCATAAATTCCCATGGGAATTCGTGTTACATTGTAATTACATTCAACGGCGTCGTCCTTCACAAAAGAAAAAAAAAAAAGGGGGGTCGAAAACCTAATCCCGTATTGGTTCGAATTCACGGGAATGACGGTGGAGAACGCGAAAGATTACAATTTTCCATCCATCGGGAATCTATTATTCGCGCGAGACACGCGCGCACGTTTATTGTTCGACGAAACACGTAGGCTATGACGTCGAAACTGTATGGTAACTGCAGCCACCGTCTCTCGAAAACGTTTATCGGTTCAGGGGCGACAATGGCGCGACGGGAATTAATTCGACACTGCCAGCCGACACGTTTCAACCCCCCTTCTTCGTCCAGCGAGCGTGTTGGCCGTGCAGAATACCGGAACCACCGGACTGGGGCAACAATGAATCCCAATAAACGGGGCAATTTTACGGTAACACGGAGAAAAACAGGGGAAGCCGGTGTATGGCCGTTGGTAATTCACGTAATGGCGTAACGCGCTCCGAGGGGGTTGCATGCACTTTGCTCTAATGCACTTCGCGCGCGACAATGCACGCTTCGAAACCCTCGAAAATAATAATACAACCCAACGGCAATTTTATCCTGCGCTGCGCAACCCGAACGATCCTGCAATTAATACGCGTTCGCGTATTTTCGTCGTGAAACTCGCTCGATAGTCACGCGCTGTTTTGATTGGTTTCATTCGTACAAACAGTGGAACCGGTTCGATGTATTGCGGCGATGCTCGACGTTGCAATAACGACGTGAATGAAGGAACTTCCGAAAACGAATCGAGTGGGAACTTTGCAGAGGGAATAGGGGACGTTGATGGATGCGATCCTCGCTCGAGGAGACGAGAGAATTTCTAAGGGAGAACTTGAAAAGGGAGCGTGATTTCCGGCTGACAAGATGCACCGCCGATGAATGCAAGATGCGGTGAGGAATTTGTAAGTCTCTTTCTCTTTCTAGGGGGATAATAAATGGCTGTCAAAGGAACGTCTTTAAATATCATTCTTCGTTCGTGACGAAGTAGAACTGTTCGCCAGAACTGGCAACAGTCTCGAAGAAATTCATAGGGGAATCAACGTTAATGGTAGTGATTCTAAATGCCCCATTGATGCGTAAATTCGGCAACTTTGCCTCGCCAATTCTTCTTTTCCTTTTTCTTTTTTTTTATATCGTCAAGGCTATTCGGAAGGAATTGAAATTATCGTTAAGGCAAAGGTGGACACGAAGGAATTGACGTAGAATAATATAGTTACGATACAGATGTATCACTTTTTATTGGAACTAATTGCAGATAACGCGTCTGTATAATTTTAGTTGCAATTTCTCTTCTCGGAAAATATATACTCAGCATTAGAAGATAAACGCTCGCTAGGGATGCCTAAAGTAACTATAGCACCGCTGCAATTTCCAACTTTACGCTACAAGTTTCTGTCAATGATTATCAATACGAGAATACAAGTTAGTGCCGTTTATTCGCTTGAAGAATCGCATCTCTCAAGATGTACGGATATGGTAGTGCTCCGAAAAAGGCTGCAATTGAAATCAATAAAAAAGTATTATAAAAACTAATCGACAACATTCCTGTGCTAATAGAGGAGAAAAGGGGGCTTCGCCTGTTAATCAAATTGTCCATTCTACTCAAATTATAATTTAATCACTTCGTTATAATTAATTACTCTAACGAGGTCATCATTTCATTCGTGCTACAGTTGCGCACTTGTAATATATTTACGTTACTGTTACGTTTCGTCTGAAAATATGTTCGCCTTTTAATCGTTATTATTATCCCTTTCTATCCTGTTACCCGTAATAATTTTAACGTTCGAAAATTACGAATAAATACCCTGGAACTCTCGAAAGTTGTAGGCGTGCTTCGCAACGTATTATCGATATATCTTTAAGCGCGAATAAAGCATATAGATAATCGCTAGCCCCATCTCTGGTTTACGCGTCAATTAAACGAATCGTACAAAGGAGAAATGACTTGATCTTGTCGTTAGGCGTGAAAGTTCATTGGTGCAATTAACATGGACACGTTGAACGATTCCACGCACGCGAAACTGCACCCAAGCGTCGACCACGGAATCATGCGGCTCGTTAACGAGTTCTCGAGGTTCTTTTCTCTCTTTATCACTGGATAACTATCGGCTCGGGTCACGGCCGGGAGACACGGGCATTATCTTCATCGGGGAGATTCGACATCAAAGGTCGTTACGCTAGATTGCACGGAATGTCGTCGTTGTCTTGTAAAAGATTGCCTCTAAAAAGAACGGGGTCAGGAGGAGAGGAAGAAATCAGGTATACGTGACACGCGTGTGTTTGCTGGCTCGTAAAAATCGAACCCGTACCCCGGCCGTTGGCGAACATTTTTCCAAAACAGCCGGCTATCCGTAGAGGAAGAAATTCAGTCGATGCATGATATTGCCGGGCTTCGATTGGAAGACAGAGGTTCCCGACGTGGCGGCGATACATCACACGGGCACAGGCCAGAAACAGAGAGATTCACCGACCGTTCGTGACTTCGCGAAGCGACCGGTATCGCTGATAACGCGCCGACTTTACGGCTGCAGTCCGATAAGAGCCGGAGTTCGTGAATGGCATGTCAATGCAAACGGGTGCACGTAGATTCGGCTGTGTTTCGCCCCAGTAATTTAGACAAAAAGAGAGACCTTCCCTTTCTCTATTTTTATATAGGCTTTTATACTATATTTTTATATCGGAATCGTTCCTATTCATTTAGTACCTGACGAACTTTGGTACGATGTTGCGTGATACAATTAAGGGAGAAAATTGCAGTTTTCAACGTGACGCGTTAATAAATTCTTCTTAATTTTTATTTTGATCTTATTTGGGCATGTAAACGTATCTCTTAAATCTTTCGCGATCGATTCGTTTTTATTTTCGGTAAAATGTTCTACTTTAACTACTTTGCCTTAAATTTGTTTAGCTTCTTCCGGTTTGTAATGAACACAGTTAACGTTTACGTAAGATGCATCTACAACGCGAAACGAATCTCCGTTTAGGCATCGTTTCTTCGTTCTCTATTCGCAAAAATATAAATTTGCATAAACGTGCAGAATCATCTTATTAGTTCGAATAGAGATACGAGCAAATTTTCTTTATGTACGTTTACAACTGATTATTATTGGTCGACGAATAAATGGCAGGTTAACGAGATAAGTTTCCCGGGAGTGAAAGTAAATTCCACCTGACAGCTATTTACGGTTCTCTCATCGTTGAACACTTTTACGAATTCGCAGCATGGTTTCCAGCTCTTCTTATCGATCTCTATGCCAACCATCGGTTTCCCATTCGTTCTCGTTAGGATCCTTACCCATCCTTTCTTCACTCGTTTAATTTGACTTTCAAATAACGTCTACGTCGGATACCGTCTCCATTAAATAAACGTTAACTCCAGATTCTATATCATTTCTTCCTCCACTGAATTTATCAAAGTCTTCTTCAATGGTTCAATTAACAAACCAGGAAGAATCTTGGTTCCTTCGCGTCTTTTAAACCTCTACAAGATTCACGGAATTGAAACTTCGGACGAGCAAGCATTTGCAAATAAATCGAACCGACAGGGTGATTGATAGCACTTCGTTCTACCGATACAATGCTCCTAAAGGCAGAGCATTCTTACATACAGCGACCGCTTTTGTGCGCCGATTTAGTCCGAAGCTTATCGTTTGGCACACGGCAGACATCGTTGCCGCGCAGGATCGTTCCGGTTTGCCACTTTGTCGCGAATACCAACTACGGAAGCACGAGTAATCTAAACCGTTTCGAAGATAACGGAAAAACAATACCGGGGCGACAAGCCCTGCCACCGTCCGGCCAATAAATTTCCGGACGCACCACCGGAAGCGTTGCAGGCTACCGCTCTACTCGAATCCCGATAAGCAACAGACGATTAATCAAGGGCACCAAGCCAAATTAACCGCTACTCATGCTGCCCTTATTCCTCGTTCGGATGGCCCTTTGTTAACTTCCGGTTCAATAAAACTCGTACACGTAACACACACGCGACGATTGGACTGCGGATTTCTATGCGAATTCTTATACTTTTATACATTCTTAGCTTTCCAACACCGTCCAAATATTGCAATTTGTCCTTTGCGGTGTGACGTGGGTGCGGTATATTAATTGTACTGGTGAACAGTAATAGACAATGATATTTATTGCTCTTAACAACTAGCTTATAACGGTGTTTCCTAACGCGCGAAGTTAACGTGGCGATTGCTCGGAACGTTCTGTCGTTTTCGTGTTCCTCAAAACTGTCCTTTCTGTTAGATTTATATACAATAGTCAGCGGAAAGTAACAAAAATTAAATCTAAAACTTTACTGAGAAGTATGTACAATGTATTGCTTTTCCGTACGTTCGTAGAAATACGTTTTCTCTTTTAACATCTGGTTAATTTCAGATCTAAATGTTTACGGCACGCTATAAGAGGGCCTTCGGTTTCAAGTGGTGTCTCGGGCAATTTTCGTGCATTGCGTTCGACGCAACGATATATATATATTTTATAAAAAGTACATATTGAACGTAGAAGTACATTATTCGTGCACTAGCAAATTTGTATTCCTCGTAACAGAATTAAAGAAATAGAGCTTCGGTGGACATTTGTACCACACAATGGGAACATAATAGCAAACCACAGCCTATTCGGTTGTTGGATTAATCGACGTATACGGGGATATCGGATTTAACTTGTTACTCCCGACGCAACAAACCAATTAATGTTTCAGTGGGGTGAAAAAATGCGCGGAGAATAATAGATCGGTTGGAAGCGGCCGGAAATTGGGGAAATTCGATAGAAGATTGAAAACAGTTGGAATTGAACGGCTGGTACACGTGTATAAGAGTTAATTCCGCATAGTTCGAGCCTCTATTTCAATCTGCCTAAGGAATTAAATTAGCATACTGCGGCGAATGTGTAAAAAGTCATACACAGCGAATACTTGTATTTTAGGAAAGATATATCTTTTCAAAGCAGTGTTAAACTAAAATCGGTACAACCTCTAATCACAATGTATTAAGATTTTAATTTGGTATTGCATAATGAATTTGTTTAACGCCTATTTAAATATATGAGCCGTTCAGTAAAATCATACTTACTAAAATTACATTCATCAATTCTTCTTGTACATTTTTATTTAAAAGTCTGAGTAGATGTCAGTCATGACTAAATTAGCAATTATCAAAAATATTTTACACGCATCGAAATTGATACGTTGTATTTAAAATGTCCCTTTTAAAGCTACGTCGAGTTAACATTTGTTTGTATAAAAAATTGTATGGAATTCAGTTTCCGATCGAAGTGTATTCGAGATGTGCAAAGATGTTTCAACTTAGTGGTAAATAGAGACAAATATTATCAATAAATATCCACTTTTTTTTTTATTAAACTTAATAAAAGCAAATATACCTGTTCTCTCTTAAACGTAATCACTATTGTTGCTTAACGTATAGTACATGCTTTACGCTTGTTTCAAATTTTAAAGCTCGACCTTTTGATAAGATGAATTCATCAAACCGGTTGAAAATAATGAATTACTTGTTAGTACACATAATACGAATACCAGTTTTATTGAAACAATACTAGTATTGTTTACTAATGCTAGTCCATGAAATACTCAGGTAGTCAAAAATGACACGAGTATCGCGTGAGACACGCTGTTCAATGAGATAGCCGTGAACTTTGACACAAGAATCGATCATCGTTTCTCGTCATTACACATATTAGTCGCGAATGATTGAAAAAAGACAATAAATCAGTTCTTGCGCCAAAATTCATGTCTGTCTCATCGATCTCGCTAGATACTCGAGTATCCGGATAATTTTTCTTTACCCGAGTATCCGAGAACTCGAGTATCTTACAATCAACGGCTCTAATGAATACCTTGTTCCAGTCACCGCCACGCTATCGCAGCTATGAAAGATTTAACCCTTTACGGACGAGAAGTAATGACACTTATGGGAGTACTTTAGTTTCGAATTCTACGACTTTTGAGTTTTCACGCTTTTGTGTTCCAAACCGTTTCATTTCCAACGATTTCAAATGTCCATTATTACGTTAAGTATTCATCGCATTAAGTTTCGCGCTTCAAAAGTCGACACGGGTTCGGTAAGCGAAAAAATGATTAGGCGACTATTTGTCGACGCTCGTCCGCAAAGGGTTAAAGCTCTGCGTTTTCCCGAAACGTTCAACGCTCGTTTCCGAAAACGTCACTTCACTGTAACCCGTTATCGTTACACGTGTTATTAAAAGTAACCCTCCATCAAATTCGGTCGTAATTACGGGTAATTGCAAACCGGTAATTAGCAATTCTGTTTCACGGGTGGCATCTGCGTTGCGGCTTGAAGGATCGTCAACGGGCTAGCGCGTCGATCATGGAAATGGTATTTAATGGACGAACAGTTTCATCCTGAAGCTGGTTATAAATTATATCAGGCGTATTATGGCCAGTTTGCCGCATAACACGACACGTTGGACGCGATGGCAATTTGTTCCCCATTATACCTAACCCGCAACGCTTTCTATTACACATAACACGGAATCGTATTTCCTGATGTTAATCGACTACCGTGTAAGCCCCTCAACGGGGCATGTTCGAAACGCCAGCGCGAAATTCTAATTCGAAGCAGGACGAAAAACCAACCGGCCGGTTAATTGATCGCCCGATGATTGATTCGAAGGAGGAAGCGAAGGAAAAAAACATCGACGCGTCGATAAATGATGCGCCGCATTAACTAGAATAATATTTCTCCTTATGTATACGCAATTACACGCAACCTTTCGTACGCGTTATCTTTTGTCTACAAGCTGTGTTATCTTCGTACATTCGCGACCGGCGATTGTCGGGCGAGACGCTTACACGTAGCTGAATACCGCATATAATTTTCAAATATCTATTGTTGAATACCACAAGGATTTCCTCTTTAACACTAGAACTACTGAGATGTCAAAATGACCCATTTAGAATTTTTTATAGAAATTGTATAAATTTTGCGCTAATGAATTTTTGAAGATCCTTGGAGATTTCTTGTAAATAGTAAGAACGAAGATTTATTTCCCTTGCGTTATGTATTTGTACAAATATTCTATCATTTTAATCACCTTGCTGCAAATAAGTATACTTTAATTGCCGGTAGTTCTAGTTTTAAATGTATGCGAATGTATGCGAAAATTTGCTTCCCGATACAATGCTTCTAATCACCCATCGTCCAAAATTTGAAGAATTAATTACTACGAAAACGTGTATTGAAAAAGGTGATGAAGAATTAGTGGCAAAATATTGAAATTAGTAGAGCTGCACAAATTCATTATATACTTGGTCGTTAAATCTTTTTAAAAAAGCATATCCGAAATATTTTGAAAACGAGATACAAAAATTCCCTACGACATCGGAAAAGTCATAAAAATTATCGTTCAATGAATCGACGATGAAACACAAATGTATGTGTTAATAATTTGCGCTTGAAATTAAGTCAAGAAACGACGTTACTTACGGGATGACCTAATATAGTTTTTGAAAACAAATATAATGGATTCACTGCAATGTAAAAAGCTTACTTGTAAATAAATAAATGAATAAATAGTAATTTAAAACGATATGCAGCAATAAGTAATAAAGTCATTGCGGAATGCATATAAATCGCTATGATTACGAAAAAAAAACATGTTCTATACTCAGCTACGTATTTCGAAATGACTACATTACTGGTTTCGAATGCGTTAAGAAGAGATCCGATAAATTTCCATGGTAAAACGTGCGACAAAATAAACTCAAAGGAATAGTAAAAATAAAAGCTAGGCCTATTTTCTAGTTCCGCTATTAAAGTTCCTGGTTTACGGTGTCGAAAAATGAAACTAGTAGTCCCCAATGTTTCATTAGGCAAACGAGTCGTGCTTAAGGAATACCTTACGAACGAGTTGCACGGTCCGCATTATATAGAAGCAATTTCCATTTCCCCATCTAAGCCCGATAGAACTCGCATTGCTTTATAAAAGACTCGGGCGTGTTCAGTTCTTTAGTTTAGCTGGTACACCTATGCATGCGTGTGGGCGTTAGTGTACGTGACACGTTCTTTCACAGCTGTAAAATTCTTCTAGAGACCGGAAAGCACCGCGAATTTCCTGCGGATATACCGCGGAATCCGGACGAGCACGGAAGTCGGATACGGAAGTCGCCGCTTTAAATAAGCCTGCAGTTTGCTTTCGCCTCGCAGCAGTGGGGCATTCGTGTCTCGTGCCAACAACCATACCACCGCAACCTCTTCTCTATATTATTCGTTGTCACTTCGCCCTTTCTACTGCATCCTCGCCGCGAATGCCCGTACAGTAAACCACGCGGTAACTCAGCCTCAGGAGAACTTTGAAACAAAGAAAAGGAAATAGAAAAATATACGAGCGAACTCGTAACCGCGTCGAATCGCGGAAGCGGAAGTGATCGTTCAGGACGCGAATCGATACGAATTCTACAAGATCCGGACGAGCGTGGCTAGCCGTTCTTCGACATGTGAAATTCCTCGTTGCGTTTTTTCGCACGTGTAAAAATAAATGCGGGGGAAAGAAAGGAATTCCACGAGGCATTTATTCAAGCTTTGAAAGAATATCGGTGAAAGTTGCGGTGGAAGCGTTTGCTTCGAGCGCGTCGCCATCCCCCGGATATGCAAGCAACTAGCACATCGGACTGCAATTGCAGCTAACAGTTCTGAAACACGCTTGATGCGGTTTTATCAACGGGTTTGTGTCCCAGCTAAACCGTTGTCCTGAGCCACACGGAAATATAAATGCCGTGGGACCTGTTGCTTCCACTGTTTGCACACCGTCGAGTCTGTGTTACAAGCTCGGGCAAAGTTAGGGGTGCAGTTGCCCCGCGCAGAACTTGGCGAGGTCCTGAAAATCTCACCCCTAACGATCGCTGTCTGGGTCGTTGAAAACGTTTCGAACTGTACGTCACTCCGGTTTCAGGAAATTTGTAATCCGGAAGGAAGTCTTCGGCAATCTCAGCGTTTCCATAATTCGGCATGCGAGAGCCAGCCAAGAGCCAAGCACATTTTTGTCAAAATATTGCGTTACATACGACAGCTTGTCGTTCTTTTTTTTAACTTTATCGGAGACACAAGAATGTACATATGTTACATAATATGTAAAGATGTGGTTGGTGAACTACTTCAAATATAGCGTTGCCTTACGTAGCTTTGACTTTTGGTTGGATTGGAAACTTAAGCAGAAACTTCATTTCAGGCGATTTGCAATCCGGATAAAAGTCCTTAGCAATTTTACTGTTTTGTATAATTAACGAATTGCCCCTTTGTGTTAGGAGGCACGTTGCTTTTCTTTAGATGGATGTTTGTTTTGTTTGGATTAGAAACTTGAACAGAAACGTTGTACGGAGAATTTCTAAACTGGACAAAAGTCTTCGGCAATTTCAGTATTTCTATAATTAACGACGTGCCCTTTTTTCGATGAGGCGATTCGTTTCTTCTAAAATTGCAATCGCCGTTCTTAGATTAGAAACACACGCACAAGGGGAAAGTACAATCTTTGTTTTCGTTTAATTTCAATTTCTTGCTGCCTTTAAATTAATTTCCGTTATAATACAAGTTTGCTTTTAGGAAGAAAGTTATTACAAGCGTGATAGAAGTGAGGTAGGTAGATACGCGTATTCGAAATTTATCCCAGGTGATAAAGCATACGTTACGAACGGATCGTTACTAAGGCATAGGCGAAGTTGCCGAGAACTCCTTTCAGTTTACGACGCAAATTCCTTGTTCCCTGTTTGCGCTTAGGGCGATGGATAGTAAAAGAGGTAATAACTAGTAGACTTTCGTGCTAAGCTCTCGTGTATGCCCCGGGATACGTCTTTCCCTCGGAAAACTTACCGTCTCCGCAGACAATTTTTCGGGGCGGGGTGGAATGGTAGAAAAGCTGACGTATAATAAATTTTCCATTCATAAACATGACGAGGTTTTTATTACGGCAATACGGTTCATTTCCCATCAACGTCTTAATTTCGTCGAGGCATGGTATTCTATCTGCCCCGAATTTCACTGGAAAGTTCTACACGCGGGTGTAAAATTTTCAAATTCGTGCGGTAATTAATCTTAATGACTGCTACGCTAGTTTGAACTTCCGCGGAACTTTCGCTTTATAAATCTTTGCCGTGAATGATGGAAAATAACGGCGGAATTTCCCTCTACCTGGATACTTATTTAGAAGCGGCAGAGATTGTATTAAATATTTAACGAACTGAATTATGCAGAACCTAGCAGAAAGTTAATTTGCGATGCAGAAAAACACAGGGAAGTTCGTCCAGCGAAACAGTAGATGATTTGCAACAGTTAACGCGAGCTGAAAGTTATAACTCATCCCTCTTTCAACCCTGCTCGTTGTCGAATGACGTTCACCCCGTGCGAAATTCAATTTTACTTCAACGTTACTTGAAAAGTCGTTATTGTTTCCTGGAAGCTTTACTCGCTTCCAAGCTGCGACGAAAAAAAGGGGTGAAAGTCGTTAATATTACTCCCACAGGTGAGGGCTATAAATCATTACGTGGTATGCGGCCCGCGCGGTGGTTTAAGTAATAAAATATTCACAGAACATTCGGCCGAGTTATTGTTAACATCTTTTTTCACCTCACTTTTCATTACTTTCCGTCACAGGCGGAATAAACGTGGTAAATAGTCGAGAAAGTTTCATTCAAGTTCATACGATAAAACAAGAGAAAATAATTCAGCTTCTAAGTATTTCAAACAAAATGTTTAAAACAAAAGGAAAGCAATTTTCTCTTTTTAATAGAAATTTTCGGGAACATTATTAGTAATATTTTAACTAATTTCTGGTGCAAACTTGGAATAAACGTGGAAAAGAATTCAGAAAGTTTCCTTCGATTTCACAAGATAAAACAAGAGAGAATAATTCAGGTCTTAAGTATTTCGAACAAAAGGATTAAAACAGATGGATGTAGCTTCTCTTTTCGAAGAAACATTCGAGCTAATGTTTCGATGATACAACGATTTCTTTCAAGGAAAAAAGAGTTTACAATATTTTCAAATGAATACGATTAAAAATAGAAGTAGAAAAAGTCATTTTTACAAAGTTTAAGTTTAGCAGATGCATGCTACTCTTTTAATTTTGTAAAATAGTTCATTGCAATGAATCGCATTAAGGAAGAAGAATGTAGCTACAATTTAAATACGCGTGTATTGTAATAAAATTGTGAAAACTTCATTGCTTGACGTCACGATTAATCAGAATATCTATGCAACTCTTTACCAACGCCCAAATTTAATAAATGTACTACGAAATCAATTGAAACCGGGATTTGAAGATCGTATAAATAGAGGAACAGTTCTACCTTCATTTGCAAAATTTAAGATCAATAACCTTTCACTGGACGGAAACTTAAGAGGAAGATCGGACAATGCAGAAATTGACGATTTTTATAAATATATAATAACGAAGGAAGTTGACAGCTAAAGAAAAGTGTATAGAATCATTTTAAAAGACTATTCTAACGTGTTAACGTGTACCGTTTTGAATAATCTACTTGCACATAACATTGTTTACTATAAAAATGCTATATATCTCGTGCACCAATCGAATAAATGAAAAGATTCGCATAAAAGAACGATTAAAGACGTGTCTGACCAATATTTACCGAATCTCCTTAAAGGATTGGAAGCACGTGGGAAGGCGCGTGCGCAACAGAAGCAGCAGCACGTGGCCGGCTCGCGCGTCGTCGGTCGATTTCGGATAGTTTCGCGAGTCGACAGCCGAAGGACCGGCGACAGTCGCGCGCCGGCCGCTGTCTCGGTAGGGTGTTTGTGTTTATGTCGTCGCGATGAAAATTTGGCCACCATAGAGGTTATGTTTACGCGTGCCGCGGGAACCAGACCGACCACGCATGCCCTTCTGTATCCACCTTTTGCAAAATCCTGCTCCGATCGCCACGTGTCCATCGAAAAATTCATCGATTATCCTCGACGCGTCCATCGGTTCACGGATCACTTTGACAACACTTGGAGCACGCAGTGAAACTGTGAGTAACTTTCGAACGATCTTTCCTCTGTAGTATTCCAACTGCTCTACAGTATTCGATACCGTATACGCGAATTTAATGAACGAGGAAAAAGAATTGTGATTTGGAGCATTGTAACTATTCAATCTTTCACGATAGCCAATTTTAAATATGGCGACTGCGGTGTGGACCAATCAAATGTAACAATGGAGTATTCAAACCAACTTCACGGTGCATATGAGGCGTTAAGGGTTGTAATGGCGAACTTGATAATCACGTGTTTTGTGAAAAACATTTTTTAGCAGCACCTTAAACTCTTTAACAAATCTTTTATGTATAAGAACTTAATATTTATACAGAATAGAGGCTAGGATTTGCGTTAAGCGCCGTACATTGATTTAATAAGGTGAAAACTATTTTTTGAAGTGTTGAGTTCGCCCTTGCTATCCTCGACGCCTTATATTCTGATTGTCGTGCATATTTTAATGCTCTAAATCACCAGTTTAACCCATAGGGGGTCGTGAAATTATGAAATAACATATAATCGACACTTCTGATCTAAAAATCGATATATTCATTATTTCGTAGATGAATTTCTTAATATGAATAGAATCAATTTATTGCCTTTCCGGGTTTTTAAGAGTTAGATGTGGAAATATTGCCACGTCAACACAGACAGTTAATCTATTGTGTCAATTAACACTCTATAAACACTTTTTTTTTACTATACTTCTAATTTTTTCCATAACACAAAGGCATTCTAATTATTAGTTGTATCAATGAATTATTCACTTTTCCTTGATTTTCCAATTTCGTTACTGCAATGCTCACTGATCTTTCAGATTAAAATCGATCAGCTTACATTTATATTACGCTTCTATTACATTTATATACATTTATATTTATATTTACAATAAGTTGCCACCAATAAACAAAATAAGCAGTGGTATTTTAATCTAAGGATAAATTATAGCTTCCAACTTTTTTCTATAAAAATTGGAATACTCATTGGTACACTTAACGTGTTCTTATCAGAGTAACTTTAAATGAAATCTAACTGTACGTACAAATCGATGCATTTTAAGCACGTGCTTAAACTTTAACCGCGCATCTCTTGAATATCTCACAGCTCGCACATCTGCGGATTACGGGTTAAATAAAACTAAACCAACAACGCGATATTTACACTCTAACGTGCTCCGATTCTCCGATCCGTATCAACACGTTTTCTTCTAATTCTCCGAACCCAAAACCGCTCGTCTTGTTTACATTCTCCAGCTTGTGTACTTGTTATCCTTGTACTTACGTGCATCGAACCAGACGTCTCGAAATTTTCTCGCCGACACCGCGACGAATATATTCCCCTTCCTTCGCGATAATACAATACGAAACCGGCAAAACAAACATACAAATGGCACACGTAGTTGGCGATACACGTGACTCCGTTTCACGTCAAACGAATCCGCGTCCGGTTTGATTTGTTCGCAGGCGAATATCGCGTCAGATCGCGCGACGTGGGCCAACCTGTCGGCCGTACTTTTTTTTTTTCTTCTTTCTTTTTTTCCCGTTCGCGTCCCGCATATTCGTTCAACATTTTTTCCACGTGACTTGTCGCGTCCGGCGTTACGTGGTTTATTTTGACGCGTCACTAGTGGGTCGGTGATGCGAGTCACCCGCGGCGATCGTAGATAACCCGCGTTGAATACACGCCCGGAACAATGGCGCGAGTTTTAATATCGTTCGACTGCTCATAACCGCGGCTAGGCGACAGAGGGCCAGGGCAGGGGTAAATTATGACGGCGGACGTATTTCGGACTTGGACCGCCAATAACAATTTTACAATTGACCGTTCGCCACGCTTTCCCGCGCGGCAGATGCATCGATGCGTAATGCGCGAATAAATTACGCCGTGTAGAACGCGGCACAAATGATACCGGCCAAGCAACCCACCCGTAATTGCCCGCTGCAATTTGTTTGAAAAAGTCGACGGCGTTAATTCGTCGCATGGGATATCACGCGTGGCATTTCGTTGTTGCTTTTCATTCGAAGATAGCACGCGTTGCAGACGGTGTACAGTGTAACGCGGTAGTTACGTTCCTAAAACATGCCGTGTTACACGGAATCGTGTTACACGAGGCTAAAAGATTATTAACCGTTTCGCTACGAATGGCGCATATGTGCAACCTTTAAAAATTCGACGATTAGGGTAGATGCAGCAATTACTGCCACCTTAAGGTTATCGCGTGACGATTAAAATACAGTGAAATATGTACCTTCTTATGAAAAGGAATAGAAATAGAGGAGATAATTGATTGCTTCGCAGCGTTTACGTTTCAAAACATTTTAGCGAATGAAAGATTCCTACGGTGACGTACATCGAACTGTTAGATGTTGGAGAAAATTTTCCGCTTTAACCTTTTGCCAGTTGAATTAAATTCGATTTCAGAAGCTTCCCACGATCGTCGCAATGTTAAATTTTGACGAAGCCTGGTAGGAAAAACGGAAGCAGGCTTCAGGTTTATTAAATTTCCAGGAAGGCGACGCAGCGAAACGTTGCCAGGTTCTCGTTTCGGCCAAATTTATTAGACTATGTTTTTATTCGGAGTCACGAAATCGGGACGTTGTCGCGGAGAAGGGGGGGATAGGGTGAGGGGGGGCGTAATAAAACTGAACTGGAAATATCAGCCTCGTAATTTTTCACAAGCCCTTGATTTATGGGGCTGCAGAAGTGTACTAAACTGAAATTAAAACAAAAAAGGAAAGTAAAATTGGAACAACACGCGAGACAAATATAAATTTTTAACGTCGGCAACAGAAGGCGGAGGATTTGACGTATTAAAATATGTCTTGCTGGCTAGCCGGCGCCTAATTTCGCGAATCTCTCAAAATGGCACGTGACCAGATAGGCCGGGACGATAAAAAAAAAGGGACAATGCTCGCAATCGATGAAGCTATTGTAAGAGCTGACGTAATCATCTACCGACGAGCCTTTTGCGGGGAATCGCCCGCATAAGCGAAAATCAGTCCGCGTCGATCGTCATGCGAAATGTTGCAAAATCCCCCCTCTAACCCTTTGACGCTTTCGCACGCTTTCACAATTGCTTTCGTGTTTTTCATGCATATACTTTTTCATCCACCGGTGAATGGAAAATAGGTCACTTTTAAATTCGAATGGTACCGGTTACTATTTGTTCGATATAGCAAAATAGGCGTGCAGAAACAATAATTAACATCTAATAAAATGGTCATCGAACGAGAATCAATCATTGGAATTTACTAGAATAGATATTGAACGAGGATAAGTAATTGGAATTTACTAGAATAGGTATTGAATGAGAACAAATAATTAGAATTTAATAGAATAGTTCTCGTGAGTTATATTCGAATAAAATAGTACAATATGATCTTTAATGGTAGCTCGAAGCAACTGTTACTTCGCGGTCCATTAGAAATTTTATGCGGCCCAATATTGGACCGCATTAAATGTTTAATGGAACGCGACATAATAGTTGCTTGGAGCTGACATTGAACGCTATTATGTAGGTATTATTTTATTCAAATGTAACTGAATAACTGCAGCAAATTTTAATTATTCGTCCTAATTCAATAACTATTTTATTAAGGCTTGGAGCTGACATTGAACACTATTATGTAGGTATTATTTTATTCAAATGTAACTGAATAATTGTAGCAAATTTTAATTATTTGTCCTAATTCAATAACTATTTTATTAAGGCTTGGAGCTGACATTGAACACTATTATGTAGGTATTATTTTATTCAAATGTAACTGAATAACTGCAGCAAATTTTAATTATTCGTCCTAATTCAATAACTATTTTATTAAGGCTTGGAGCTGACATTGAACACTATTATGTAGGTATTATTTTATTCAAATGTAACTGAATAACTGCAGCAAATTTTAATTATTTGTCCTAATTCAATAACTATTTTATTAAGTTTAGTATTTCAAGTATAAATTAAACTATTTCAAGTAACTTCATAATTTTGAAACAGCTTCTCGTATTTAAAATCATTAGTCTTACGTTTCTCCATAGTTCAGCGTGAAATTGGGGTACATATTTGTACAAATCGTAATTCATACCGAAATAATGGAAATCATAGAAACGTGCTCAACGTTACTCTTCGTATGTAGAAATTACTGTTAGATATATGTAATTTTCTTCATTTATATATCATGTTTCGAATCAATCTGGTTTCATTGGTTTCAATTTTTATATTACAAGCATTTGGTCCGCGATGCCATTGCAAACAAATATTTTCATCCCGCGACTATAAAGTTGCGAAACGCTGCTGTAAATTGTTATTCAGCTATTCTGATTCAAACTTCGTCAACTTTTTTTTTATAAGTGGTCAATTTGAAAACATCGAATCGGTGAAATTCTGCACGCCTATCTTATTTGTTCGAAGGAATAAGCATATTTCTACGTTGTAGAAGAGAAAAATAGAGATCCCCCGAACTAACCTCGATCTTCTTATCCGAAGCTTTCTAGATGATCTCGCCAAGATGCTTCGAACAATCATAAATCACAAAAGAGAGGGTGGCTGACAAAGGTGTTGAGCAAGTGGGGAGATAGCATAGTCCAGATAGATAAAAGACCGAAGAAAAGAATAGATATTCAGAGAATGCTGTAAGATGGTCCGTTCTTTCTTTAAACTTTTTCCATCTTCCGTATCAGTTTGCTCCTTATCTGAATGCGATCAAAAGGTTTCTATACGTTAGTTCGGAATTATATAAGCGAATAAAGTCGCGGGATCGGGGCGAATTGGTTTTATTTCGTCGGTCGAAATTGGTAGCCGAACTATTTGCAGCTGATCGGCGCGTAAAGACAACGGACGTTATTTGTGCCCGATGCGTAACTTTCTCGGCTAACCCGTGCTAATTACACACTCTTAATTACCGCTCGTCCCTTTTCGACTGCAACGATCGCACGCGGAATTGCAAAAGTGCAGCGCGCGAAATTTACGCTTTTATCCGTTTGCTCTCTGCTCTTCTCCGCGTTTATTTAAACTTCCATTTATATTAATATATTCTAGCGGAATATTCTCTGTAGTTGGCAAGATAAGCATCCACGCTGGATGCGATTATGAGAAATACGTTAAACATCGAGAACGCGAATAAATATCGTGCAAAAATAAGTTTTCTAGCGGCGTCCATTCCAGCACAAGAGTTTTATGTTTCTGCGGAAAAAGATAACATTTGTATTAACCCGTTTGCATCGCACGAGGGGATGGAAAATATACCCTTATCGCCAAATTCTTTTTTGTTAAAACTAGGTGCAAATATTTAAAACAAAAAAAAATAGATGACAAACTATTAAGTTTTTTATTTGTGGGAGATGAAAGGGTTAAAATCAGGTGTTTCGTAATACCAACGTTTGCGGTGTGTACATACGCTAATAATGTAAATGTAGCAAGTAGCGTTATTCAACATCGATGGAAAATTTCGTATCCGGTACGCGGAATTCGCCTTTATTGCGCAAAAGCGTACTTTTAAACGCGAAAATACGCGAGCCCTGTCGCCGTCCAGTCTGCGGGGTAGAAACTATCCCAGAATACGCGAACTCGCATTACCGTGAATCGAAAGTCATAGCATTGTTTCTTCTAGAGCGACAGAAAGAAGCCACGCAACTTGCTAGAATTCTTCCTGACCCGCGAAACAATCGTTACATTGAATTAAAGTCGAATAAAACGCGCACTAACCTTCGAGCTATCGGCAGACGCGGGGGCCGCAGACAATGACGCTGTTCCACGAGGTTATTTTCGAGACTTCACGAATGACGTCTAATGAGGTACTTATGGTACGATCGAATCGGAAATCCTCGAATTCCCAATTTATATAGTCGAGAATTGGCAAATAAAAGAGCGGAGGTAGAACGTAGGATAGAAAATTTTCAACGATACGTGTTTGCGATATGTACATATATATACAGTCCCTGGCCATCGAATTAGGACCACTACAAATCTGCGGCACGTTCTCCTTCATACATTTCGCGATTCTCATCACTGTTTGATGCGATACATTCGTATTTTTCGCCGATTTGTCGCTGCGAAAAGTTGCCACTTTTCAGAAGACCACATATATAGGCCTATTTCTCACAAGTTATGTCTTGTCGTTTTCCCATATTTCATAAAATGCACTTCCAAACTTTTAACGCAGACTTCTTATGAACGCTTCAACGATTCAGTCACAACTGATTCCCTTCTTCATCATTTGAACTTCTAAAGATCTCTTCTGCATATGTGCAACACATTCTCATCATGTATGTACAAACAAATCTTGCATTCTCCAAATCTCACCTCACGCGCTATCGACACTTGAGCCTAACGTAAACACTGGTGCTGCCCTCAATCGCTCATCACCCACACAATTTGATTATTACCACGATAGTAACAAATCAATTGTTATATATACATTATTATCAACGTCGTTTGTAATAATTTGAATGACCTAAGACAATTTTCCATATATAACATACCGTTATAGGCATAAAAGTGAAATTTTCGTACGCGGTCCTAATTCGATGGCCAGGGACTGTATATATATATATATTTGAAAGATCTGGAATCGAGTTCCCCTTTATTTGGTTCGGAAAGGAGTAGCTTGTAAGTTAATAGTGGAAGAAAAAGTTTCAGACTATCGTGCTCGGGGGCTAGTTTACACGGTTCTTGGCGGCCGGCAAGCCGAGTGAAATAAATTGAACGAAATCCCTTAGACAAATTCCTCGACCCTGCTATCCACGAATCGCACGATAGCCAGAGGCCTCGATCCATTTATCGAGTCGCGGCGAAAATAGAGAGCGATCTTCTTTTATCCGATCGGATTAAGCGACGTGAAAATTGTACAAAAAAATTTCGTGGCCCAGGTAATATCGAACTATCACCTGAGTCGTAGATTTTTATTGGGATATGGAGTTAATTTAAATTAGAACTCGATGTATATTTCCTTGATCTATGATTTTATTTTCGCAACGAGGACAGACGTCTTAACGTTACAAGCATCGAACTAAAAGTGAGGACTTTTCTAAAGCACATAGAAAATCTGGCGCCCACTCCAGAAAGAAAACCAACGGCCTGGGTCTGCAACATGTTTGTCATACGGGCCTTTAGACACTTATACGGCCAAAGGCCCATGACTCTGGTAACAGAGTTAAGGCTTTCCTTTATTACAGACCCAGTGTCTCTCATCACAAAATTTATTCTTGCTTTTAATTAAAATGATAATCCAATCATTTTTCAATAGACCGAACGCCGGTATATTTTGAGGTATCGGTATTTGTTTCCATATTATTGCGACGTAACCGCAATTTGGTAAATTGATTTCGATACCGGTGTAAAATGGTCCATACCGTGCAAAGAAAATTTCAGTTAGTTATCTAGTAGTTCAAGACGAAGCGAGATTCCAGATTAATTTATTTATACCATGTTCTTTGCATCTTTTACGATTTAACTAACGATTCCTTCTTTTTTCCACATAGAATATTTACCGGTATTTGAAACATTCGGTTTCTTTAAAAGGTAGTAAAATGATTTGTTAAAAATAGTGGTATTTTATCTGTATTTGTAATACCGATTCAAGTAACGTGGGATTTCCTTGCGCAGCGATTAGACTGTTGATATTATTGTCACTGTTTTTCATATTTCATACAATGCGTTTCGTATATATCTCGAACACGCTTTTACCAAACAGTCTGCAAATCAAGGCTCTTAAGTTTTCTCGGATCTCGCGAGGTAATTATTTAGAAAAAAAAGGAGGTCTCATCGATTTCGACGATTTTTGAATATATATTATAGAAATGGACATTTCGAGAAACCTTTTTCCTGTACGCAAAAAATACCGCTCCCCCTTTTCTAAATAATTACCATCGGCTTACAGAAATATCAATCAATAGCCAATGAAAACGTATGGGTGAAATATCAATCAATCTTGAGCGAATTAAAATGCTGTTGATTATTATTGGAGCGAACTTTGAACGGCCCAGCGCTTCATCATCGCGCATTGTGTTGTTTTCACGTATATTTTACGTACGCTTCATTTGCGAGCAACGCTACGTGGCGCCACGTTGCAAATGATTTCGAAAATGGGAAAATGGACGAATAAATTCCAGTTTTACAAGGCTGCCACACTCCAGGCCAGCAATACACGCGGACGCGGGTGTAATGTTTGCGACGATAAATTCAAGCTTGGAGAGTGCTTCGGGGCTCGTGCGCGAAATGTAAATTTCGCGACGAAACTCGTACAATTGCCCTGCGCTTCTTCTTTTCGGGACCAATGAGAAACACTGGATTGGGCTTGAAACTCGCGATGCAGGTTCCGCGTCGTGTGCATTCGCGCGAAATGAAAATACCAGAGTTCTTGCCCTGCTAGCTTTTCGCTTCCATTTACCCTCGATCCAAAGAAACTCTTGCATCCGTTTTTCTCGTCTCTTTTGCTTGGTCCCATGTAACGGTAAGTGGTCGTTACAGTTGTCGCTGCGTGAATGTTGAAACGAAAGTTCGTAATTAGTAAACGGAGTTCTAAGCCTTGAGAGGGAGAAGTACTTACTCGTAGATATAATTGCCTTTTGATTAAAACGATGGCAATTATTACTAATTGCATCTATAATAATCTAATAATAATCTATAATAATGTGTACCGGTGAATAAAATTATGAAACGCCTTGTAAATTTCTAGGACGGGAGCTTAATTTTATATTCGTATTGAACAGCGTCACGCGTGAAGTAGAACCATTTGTTGTTAACCAGTATCTTCGTGTAATTAAACGAATATTGCTACGAATACAATTTCACTTGGACAAAATTACCAGACGCTATCTTTGGTAATTAAACAAATATACATCACGTTTTTTCGGATGTTAATAATGGGTAGATCAACCCTTTATTTTGTAGTAATTCAATCGTTTGATTTGGT
Organism: Eucera pruinosa; assembly: GCA_028830335.1. NCBI lineage: Eukaryota > Metazoa > Arthropoda > Insecta > Hymenoptera > Apidae > Eucera > Eucera pruinosa. The sequence continues at coordinate 16,145,466 of JAMYCR010000005.1, forward strand.
AAACAATTGTACAACATTTTTTGTTAGAAACTTTATTATGACTATAATTATAAATATATGTGCGTAGCACGTGTCGACGGTTCGACATCAGGCGACAGACTGCTGAGGTGAAACGTTTAACGCGCGAGACAAAAGAAAGGCGAACGACGAAAATATTCCGTCGGTTACATACTACGTTGCTTAAATATCTTTGCTATTTCAACATTTTTATATCTGTTTGGTCCAAGTCTGACCAGGCACTCAATTTATGATGTTTCCTATAAATAAGTAGTCTATCGTGTGCCTAGTCAATGGTTTAAGTTTCATCAATTCTATTTTCGCCAATTCCATTTTTCATTTCTTCAAAACTAAAGCAAATTTCACCTTTTTCGAAATGTATTGCACGTTATGCTCTCATAAGCGTCAGAAAAGTGTATTACGTATTGTGACATTGTTATTATAGGATAGATGCACCGGTAAATCAACGCACATCAATGAATGAACATTGAATAAACAAATGGGCCAAGTAAGTGATTAAAGAATGAAAATAAACAGACTGGTGAAGAAAGTTGTTTACGCAGAAATACGTACTGTGCATTCATTAGTTAATGTTGAAGTAAAACAGCTCTTCTGTAGAAAAACGCCCTATACAAAAATATTAGAGTGTCGCTTCTACAGGCGTAATAAAGTAATAGGAAAAAACCTCCAAGACTTCGGAGTTGCAGCGTCTGGTCTTGTCGAAGGTCTAGCGTACCTGAAAAGGTTCACCATTGTTCTGTAAAACTGTAAGTGTCGAAGGCTGTCGTTTTCTCGACAGTTCGACGTGAAGAGTCGGTGCGGACAGGACATTGAAAGTCCTGGTACATTACATTCTCACATATAATCAAATATATATCAGTTACCTTTTTTCCCTAAACCCGTGTCTTTTTATTTAAAAACCGAAATAAGAAGAACCTGCTTCCATCAAAGAATAACCCCTTAACAGTTAAGAATATTTATTCGCTGGCTAACAATGTTCATTCATCGATGAAATCAGTATTTTTCGCTTTCTAATTTAATTACTTGTACTATTTGTACGTCCTATATGAATGTTCAAAGTTCAGACATTAAATAATCGCATTTTAATCATCGGAACACTAATTAATGCAATTAATCCGTGAAATTCGACCTAAAGGGTCAACGATTTCTTTAAGTGTTCGTTCGTTCGTGCATCCGTTCTATGGTATTATTAAAAAACGTTTGGAACGCAAAGGGTTAACTACCGCGAGGCAACAAGTTGAAGTTTTAACGAAAAAAGCAATTGAAGTTTCTCGCAATTAAACGTAGATTTTCGATATCGACATAATATATTTATTTAGAATAGGAACGAGTGAGTTTGTCGATTGGAATAATTCGATGATCAGTAATCCAGTTCTCTCTTGTACATTGGCTCACATTAATTCAGGCTAATTACCTGGTCGACTCGTAATGAAGCATAAAGCAACGTGTCGCGACAACCAACCGATGCTCATTCTGCGAATTTTCCGCGTAATGATTATTTATGATCGGTGGATTGGCAATTACGCTTGTTTCATAGGCGTGTGAATAATGCAACGAGAAATCTGGAGGATCAAGAGCGAACCATTAAGGGCTTTTCACGCTTTCGCGTGCGCTGTAGCAACGTTGATGGCTCCGTGAATGTTGCAATATACCTGCGCGATCCTAAATTCGACGGAAAAAACATTCACTTTAGTCCACGGTAACCTCGTCCAACGTTAAGCTACTCTTAACCCTCTTCAGCTGTTCGCGAGAAACGTGTTTGCTCGGAATAAATAAGAACCGGTGTAGTTACGGGAAAAGTCCAAAAGGTGTAAAAAAAAAAAAAAAAAAAAGCGGACTAAGTATGGAAGTCTGCGCGAAGCTTTTATCTTTCGACGTAAATATTTAGTAGACATGTTTTCAAAGCACTTCCAATTAAAATGTGTAAAGCGAAAACATAGTTCTAGCTTTTTAGCTTAGAATCTTTTCAAAAATCTCTTATATAATATACTATATAATACGATATATATTAATAAATCTCTCCGTATGAAATTGCTGCTCACTGATGTTTCAACTTCATCGTTTTACCAGTGTCGTAGTTTCTACGCGGACAAATAATCCGAAGGAAATAAATAAATGACTTTGTAATTTAAAAGCTTCGAAATTCAGGTGCTTGGAAAGACGATAGCGTGAAAAATCGAAGGATCAGAATTCGAGAGCTTGGAAATTCGTAAGCTTTACACATTTGAAAGTTTGTATCTTCAACAGCTTGGAAGTTCGAAGACTCGGATATTCAAAAGCTTGGAGAGATTTAACGGTTTGGAAAATAGAAACCTAGGAATTAAAAAATTTCCAAATTTAAAGGCTCAGCAATTTGAAGCCTTGGTGATTCAAAAACGTTCAACGTACATAAAAGTGTTCGTAAATAAAAGAGATGTTGAACAATATTATGCTTCAAACTGAAACTAGATTTTTAGTTTAAATACGTTCTAAAATGGTTGAGAAAAGTTACGCTTAAAGTTACGATACCCTTAAAGTGGCAATACGTGGTACTGTCTGTCCACGAAAAGGAGGCAAACGAGTCTTTACATGCTCACTGTAGACACAGTCTACTGTCTTCCATATCACAACACGCCGTCTTCGTTATTAACCCTTTGCGGACGACGAATAGTAAAACTTAAAAGAGTATTTTGACTTCGAATTCCAAGCCTTTAAATTTCTAAGCTTTCGAATTCCGGGTCAACAAATTCTTAAAACTTTGAAGCGTTTATCAACGATATTAATTTAAATTGTCTGCTTTAACAGTGAACAGTGTGTCCACAAAACCAGAAAAGTGGCGATTATTTGCAGACACTCGTCCGCAAATGGTTAAACCACTGTCTGATCTTTACCTTTCTCGGTTAATAGTGAACACGTCATGCGCGTGAAGAGAGTCTAGTAAATTGTAATTAGAACGGGAATGTAAATACTTGCGTGCCTTCTCGTCGCGGACGAATATTACGTACGTCTATCCTGCGTACCAAAATGCAATCCAATACCAACGAATGCAAACAGTGATCCCATAAGTGGCTCTAATAAAGTTACAAAATAGCCGCTCGAAAAACGGAATCTTCGCTCTCGGAATAGTTTCGGGCGTGCTCGCACGTGGTTATTTACCGGCGAAGTTTACGCAATAACGTCGTCGCTCGTTGCACAATGCGCACGCATACGAAACATTTTCTATGCACATGATTGTCGCGGGCGGAATAGCGGAATGCACACGGGAACTTGCAAGTTCATCTGCGCTCTGTTAACTTGCTTACAGGTAAATGCATAGGAGCGTGGTGTGTGCCGGCTCGCGGACGTGATTGGTGCGGTGGTGTGCGTGAAAGGGGCCAACAAGAGAGGCCGCAACGGTGGGCATTCGAGATGAGCTATGAATTTGGGCTGCCTGGTAGCCACCGTCTTTGTGCTTCAGCTGCTCCAGCTGCCCTTCCACGTCACTACGCTACCCTCAGTCGTCAAAATTGGTGAGTCCCTGCAATTCATCCATTCGCTAGATAATTTTATTCGTTTCGATAGGAGAGGTTCGATGATGCACGAAAATTCAATTAAGATTCGGTATCGGAGAAGATCCAGATTACTAATGCGTACAAATACTATTCTTCTACGTGTCGCATTCCCACGACTATATGGCGCCTAGAACTGCCCTTTTCCGTCATCTCGTCGCCATCCTTATCTGCTACCCCGTTCCGTTTGTTTAGGGACTTTCCCACTTTCCGGTAAGATCCTCAAACAAGAACCTTAGACGATAATCCTTCCATTCCCAAATTCCTTCGTCTGGGTCTAGGCGCCAACCAGACGGCATCCCCTCCCCATCATGCGTTCGGGATAGGAAAACGTCCCTTAAATACGGGCCCCGAAAAAGGGCAGGATCAGTCTTAAATTTAAACTTAAGAGTACGCGAACTCTGTATTTCGGAAATAAAACTCTCTACAAAGACAACCCAGCCTCGTTCTTTGCGATTCGACGACATACGAAAAGAAGGCACGGCGTGTTTACATTCCCGCTGTTGTTGCTGTTCGTTAATTTGTCTATGAACACAGGCAGTGATCGCTATTAGCCGAAGACGTCGACGTAGATCTACGGCGATCACTGCCTGTGTTCGTAGGCGAGTCAGTAGACTGCAACGAGAATAGGAATGTAAACACGCTGTGCATTCTTTTCGTGGAAGAATAGTACTTCTGATTGCGAGAGGGAAAATATACCGCAATCATCGATTTAACTTTTTACGGTTGCAATGTTTCTTACGTGTTTTACGTTTATCAAAATTGAGGGACTGACAATGAGTGGAGAAGTAGTCTAACAATTTAATGGTGAAGTATTTTATTTGGGGGAACAGTGCGTAAAGTTATACTACATATTTCTAAGGAATAAAACAAGTTACTGAGCACACACAAGAATTGTTTGAAAATATAACGATGAACTGTTTTTTGTAATATCTTTCCTCCATCTTTGCTTTTCACTTTTCGTTTAAGTTACAGTTCTGCTCTCTTTGGGCATTATATTAGAATTCAACGAATGTCGCAATGGAAATAAAATATGCTTAGGTTATTTTTTGTATATGTAAATACACATCTTTTCCACTCAACACATCAATTATCTTCGCCTACATACCGGAAGTTAGGTCCAGTAAATTATTACTTAAGAAGCTTGTAAATTATACTTAAATGGATCCATTTCATTTGCATGCATCATTCTATTATTATAAAAAACGATATTTTTCCGAATTCAAAGGGGAAAGTTAAAATCTTCGAGTTATAGGGGTTTCGAGTTATCGAAGTTTTCGAGTAATTTGGGTTCAATCTACGAAAAGTCGCGAAGAGTTGTTTGACAAATTATGACTAGACTGCGGATGTTTATGCATTTATGGGAAACTTAACTATGGAAAGACATACAAGATGCATATGATTTGCACGAATATACGAACGGTCCAAAGTTAAACACAAGTTCGAATAATTAGTGATAATGTGAATTTGCATAAAGATCCGCAGTCTAATTACGACACGTGCGTAGTTCTAATGGTTGCGACAGTTAAAGTTTCACGTGTACGGATTTGTCTGTTCCACGTTCGAATTAGAGAGATAACAATGCCCTTAAATATGTGGCAAATAATTCGAGTTGAAGTAAGTTTCGTTTCGTCTTACAGAGGTTTTCGAGTTATCGAGGTTTCACAGTATTTACGTATCAGATATTTATTGCTTGCAAATACATCGTTTGGAACAAGCGAACCAAAGATACAATATTCTAAAGAACACTACGTTTTATCCTTTCTACCTTCATCCTCATCGAACGAATGGACTTACTTGATATACAAAGAGCAACTAATAAACGTATCAGCGAAAGCAAAGTCTGTAATCCCCTGGAAACTACGGGGGAAACGAAGTAGAGCGAGAAAGTCTTACATTTTAAGCGAAGAATTAGCGAACGGTCGCGTTGGTCTCGTTTCTTCGAGTAATGTCTCCTTTTCCCCTGCTGAACTTTGTACTTTCTTTTCCTCTCAGCCTCGGTTTTATACTCGAAAACTTCTCTAGATGACCACAGTTCATTTCTTCCCGGGATTTACCTCTTGAATATTCGCAATTTTGTCGAAGTTCGTTATCAGCGTCCCTGGAACGATCGAGTTCAATAGAGGAAAGGCCAAGTTTGTTAACAAAGGTGAAATGAGAAACGCGAGATATAAAATGTGACTCGGCGAGTCGTTAGTATTCCAGTGATCGCGAAGTTGAAACGTAACTCGATAAATTGGACTTCTTGATGTAATTCGACCAAGTTCTAGTTCCGCAGCTTCCTCGAGATAGGTAATTGTCAGCCAATAAACTCTTAACCGTGTACTGCATCGAATCGTGTAATATGAATTTTTCGGTCACTCGCAAATTGATAGTTGTGCAAAATTCTAAACGATTTGGGTTACAGCCAGGGCCGAATTAAGCCTCCAGCGAACCCTAGACGAAATACAAATCGTGCCCCATTTAACTTTTTTAATATATAAAATAGTGTTATTAGTAAAGTAAAGTACATTTTACATTGATTGTATACCCTGAATTTGTTTCTTAACCGAAGATATACTACATGTCGATTTAAAACGATTTAAACAACTCGCTACAACCAATTTTGTTATAAATCTCACTTTGTAACGTTTGTAATCAACTTCACTTGTAAAATTACTGTCGTTTACTCGTATATATTTTTTTTATAACGTACCTGAAAACTTTTTATAATGTACTAATCTTCCAACACTTTTTATCAAAAGTTTTTTCCCTTTTTTTTTATTGAAATTTTTCACAGATTCGGTATTTTCCTACATGTCATTTTGAAAACGTAAAGTTAAGAAGTCTTTCATCTGAATTCTACTCTGTGGTATCGCGCGCGAATTTAAATACTAGTGGGACAACGTAATTTTGTCATTGTGACAATGAATGCAATATAAATTAAAAGAAAGAAAGAAATATATAACGTTTCACAAGCGCCGAACCACGGGTCCCAGACACCTGTCTTATCCGTTTATTGATTAATCCGGCCCTGGTCACAGCTCAACAGTTCCGATGGGAAACTACATTGAAATAGAATTGAAAATGTTTGTTGCTCCATTAAAAGCTTTCGGATAGGACCATTGACCCGATCGATGCTTCACAGACCATAGATTTTAAATTAAAGCTACATTCCGACTGGCAAAACCGGACCGTGTATCCTTAAATTTGAAAGCCTTGTAAATTCGACTCGTACTTCATCGATGCCAAATACCTACACGATAAAATTTCAACGCCGTCCATTTTCGTTGCGGCCAGGAATTTAGATATGCCAACATCCATATATTTCTCCGACTTATATACCGTTGAAAGTTCGGGCACAAAATTCTACATTCGCTTGTGTGTTCACGGATATATATTCGCCGAGACCAAGTTTCGATGATGCTTTCTCAAGCTCGCGATATTATTGGCGAAACATTTAGAGGTCGGATGCGTACCCTCGGTCACGTATCGTAGTCGATGGGCGATATTTATCTTTCGATACAATGCGCTGGCCTCGCGTTACCTACCGAATGTCTCGCCGAATCTTGTTCCGCCTCACGTTTCCATTGAAATTGGATTTCCCGCGTTCGATGCCCTAGATGCGGAACGTTGCTACGCGAACCCTTTAAGCGATGGGATGCGAGGCAAAGGCCAGACGCACTTAGGTATTGCACGAAGAATTAATTAGCTTCGATCGATAGTTTTCGACGACCGGCGAAGCTTTCAGTGAAGTTCAACAAAATTTAACTCCACGTCTCGCGTAAAATCGATTTTAGTAGCTGCATCGTAAGTATCGCCACCATAAAATGGCAACTTATTTCTGTGTTTCTAATTACGTCACACTTTACGTTAAAGTTTTCGCGATTTCATACGCGTAGCCTATCGAATATTGCATAAAACTACGCGCAATGTATAAATATATATATATATATATATTATAGAATAAACGTTCTTCTAAACGGTCGTAAGAAAATATTTGTACATCGAACGTGATAGCGTTCTTCTCGGACTTAAATTTTTGGAAAGTTATAGGATAGAGATGTTCGATTCGTGACTAAAAGCAAATCGATTCGTATGAAAATCAGGCATCCGTGAATCTAACACTTTGCGGAGGGAATCAAATAATATTTAATTAATTTTTGCCCAATAATTAACCCTTTGAAGGCGGAACTTGGCAAATTCGTGTCGAATTATTAATGTTATTTATTGTTACTTTAAAAATTGGCATGCGTCCAAGAAGTTAACAAAGTTTAGACAGCTATTTGTGACACTCGTTCGCAAAGGGCTAAAATCGGTTTAACCCTTTGCGGACGAGCGTCGACAAATAGTCGCCTAATCATTTTTGGTTTTCTGAACCCGTGTTGACATTTAAAGCAAAAAGCTTAACGTAACGAATACTTAATACATTGATAAACATTTAAAATCGTTGGGCATTAAATAGTTGGGAACTCAAGAACTTCAACATTCAAAGACATAAAATTCAAAACTAAAGTATTCTCATAGGTGTCGTTACTTCTCGTCCGCAAAGGGTTAAAAGTATCGATTATGAATCGAACATCCCTATTGTAGGCATGATTTTCTGGCTGCGAGTTTTTATGCTAAATTTACGTTTGGTAATCGCGTATTCGAAATAGTGGCCACGGCTCGGATTTTGGTAAGATTGAAAATTAAGATAAGGAAATTAATATAAGATTGGTAAGATTGTCAAAGACATCGTTTGCAACAACTTTCTAGTTTTCGAGATACTCGCAAAAATTGTCGCCTCTATTACATTCGATTTAATGAATTCGTAGTACATAATTCGAAACCCATCACACAAAAGTAATAAACATCGTACAAAATTCTTACTAAATTTATTAATACATTATTATAAGTAGTACATACTATGACGTAGCAAAGACTTCAGCCATTATATTTTATTCGAGTTTCTGTGGCCACTATTTCGAATGATTACCTTACATTTTTACCAGCGCAATTAGAAAAAGTTTGGAGCTTAATACAGATCTGTTTTATTCTCCGAGCGTTATAACACGTGTTTTATTTTGCATCTTTCGTATAGTCTCGCATATTACGTGCATTTTATACTTGCTCTTACATTCATATTTCCAGCAAACGCATGGAAATCTTCAGTCTAACGACGGCTATCAAATATTAAGTCGAACGAATGTTGGGATATTTGTAGTACTCTAATTTCCTTCGCGATTCGCACAAATACTATTATCACGGTCGTTTCTGTTTTATACGCAAGCTTCCGTCTGTCGCCTTGCCAAATTGACTTCGCAATTCCCGTGACCGTAATAGCATAAGCTTCGAGACGGCCTCTACTTTGCCCCAATAATGAAGTTCTTGGGTCAACGAGAGACTCAGTTAACTGATCGCCATAAGATATTCGATAATGAACGTTACCTATACCAACAACGGCTAGGCTTGTTTTAATTAATCGTTTCCAACGAAATTAACTACTCTGTCTCGACCTCTTTACCATTTCTTCTCTCTTTGCGTAAAAAAAAAGAAAAAACGCACCATCGTTCATTTTCAAACGGAACCACATATTTCTCCTCGTTTGCCTCGTTTCATAATTCATTAATTATCCGTTCGATAGCAATTTTTCCCCGCGAACTATGCCATTTTTTGTTCACCTCCCCGAAGTGAAATTTTGTTTAAACTCCGGGCGCTTTTCTCGTGCGAACTTCGGCAAAAAAAAACGATTCAACGCGAGCACATTGCTCAACGATGGGCCCAAGAATACATATTTTCAACGTTAGACAGCCCACAGTAACTTTCAGCTACCGTGAAATGACATTACCGAGCTCTGAAAAGTTTTACTTTGGGAGTAGCTCGTGATATACGCGTGAGACGGCGCGCAGTTTCGTCGTGCCTGTCTTCTGAAACTCAGGCCGAATGAATAGTGAACAAAGTGCTCTATCTACGTCTCCTCCATTTCGTAGACGGAAAAACTCGCCGCGCATTTGTCCGGGAAAAATAAGAGCACGCCGACGCGGTTAAGTATGCTGCGGAGTCGTTGTTTAGACGCACTGCGAATGTTGTACGGGTGCAGCTTCCCTTTCGGAAAAGTTGAATTTTCCGCGGGGCGAATCTCTCGTGTATCTGCCCTCCCTTTGTACCTGTCCCTTTATTCTTGCGGCAATGCAATAGGATGAAATTAAATAGAACGTCTTTCATCGTCAACAGAGGGACAAAAGGGCAAAGGGAACAGGGAGATTCGCGAGGAACAATTTATCGAATTATGCATCTTAACCGAGTTCCTTCGCTTTATTTGTCTTTCAAATTAAGCTCCGCTTTTCTACGGGCAGGACTGTTCCGTGAAAGCTTCACTCGATAATTAAATACAGAAAGACCCGTGTACAAGCCAGCTCTCGTTCATATTTCCTTGCTCCATTCTCGATTCGTACCTCGTTCGTGTTTCGAGTACAGTAATAGTTTCCCTTGGTTTCTCTTCGCGTCAGAGGGAGACGTACACCTAGATAGGTTAAAGCTTTAACGATCTTTCTAATTTTTGTTTGTCAAAAACGCGTCATCGTTATCGCGTCTGGCTTCCATTTATTAATTTTAGTTCACAACTAGATGTAATAGATAATTTTTTAGTCTGCAAATATTTATGAAGTAGTCATGTGTACCGCGTTGTCAGCTTCAGGTCAACAAAATTTCATCCGAGTACAAGAACCTGATTAGTTCATTAAACTGTATTAGTAAATGCTGTTTTTAATGGTCGTTTTTTTAAAAAATTAATTCTTCAAAATATGGCGACCCTCCGAATAATTGTTCCCACTTTTGGATAAGAAAGATGGCAATTTTTCGCGCGACAAAAAGAGAATCCGTTACGTCGAAAATTGCGCTGTGCCGTAGCAAATGGCTGTGCTAAATTTCAAGTAAATAAACTCGATAGTTTCCGCGCAACCTTTGACAATCGCCGTTGAAAATCTCCAGCTTTGTCTTCCACGAATATAGGCAATCGAAAGAGACGACGAAGATGCGCAAACACGTGCGAATGTTGGACAGACAGAAGACCTCGTAGGTGAAACGATAAGAAAGGAAGACGAAAGGTTGCGAGTCGACTACGTGGAGTCGTTTTTTTCGCTCGTCTTCGAGTCTCCGTTTTAAAGATCGAGGTGAGGACATTTCGAGAGATCGAGTTTGTCACTCGTGGGACGAATCACCGTGGAAATCCGCCTTCCCTCGAGATCTCTCCCCGCTATTTTCATCCCGCGGAGCTACGGCTGACGAGCAAACAGGGTGAATAAATGGACTAAGTTCGGCAACAAAGGAGAGCCGCGGTTAACTCCCACTTGCTCAAATACTTGTTCCTAAATCTTCCTCGTTCTTCGTCTTTTATTGCCCGCCATCCTCTATACTCCCCCTCGATCGCGAACTCTTCTTTCGCTGGATCTTGGATTAGTAGTTTCGCCTTCGAACGCAGCGAAGCGGCAAATGAACACGGAATACAGTAGAATATTATTGCCTGGGTGCGAATATTTGCGCGGATTTAAAGTTTCACAAACACTTCAATAGAGGTTTGTTTGATGTTCTAAAAATTTATGACGTTTACCGTTTTTTTTTCGACGTTTCATATATTCTGGCGCGCTTCGAGTATTGTGCAAATTTTCCACGAGCGCATAAAAATTCACAGTCCAATTATTGCCATTAAATTTTGCGAATACAATGTTACGCAATATTGATCGATGCGAAAAGGAACGTCAAGCGAGTGCAAATAATTAAATTTGAAATATCGTCGATTTGTTTCGCCACGTTTTTATTGAAGTTTTTTTTTATTGTGCAATGAGTACACTATTGACGAAAAAATAGTTATCATTGTGCATTGGTACGAAACGCAAGAGAAACTATCGTGTCCAGTAAGAATCAATGTCGTTTTTTAACTTTAAAAACGGGTGATACAAGAACGACATTAGTTATTAGTAGACCTGATAAAAGGGAGGATTTAGAAGTGTGCCTAAATATATAAACTTTAAAAAATAGTTCTCATGTTATAATCTTCGTCTCTAATTCCCAACTAACAATAGGAAAATGTATTTATTTCGACAATGAAATTACAATTACCAAGTGTCCAAACGCTATGAATAGGACTGCGGATTTGTATGCATCTATGGGAAGCTTAAATGTTGAAAAATGCACGTGATACGCGCGATATGCAACGATGTACAACATATTTGAAATGCAATAAAAATGAAAAACAACCCTTTGTTTCTTTCTTTTAATCTCGTTAACGTATATACCGATTTGCACAAAGATCCGCAGTCTAGTAATTCACGGTTTATGCTACGAGAAGTTTGTTCGACTGCAGTCGACATTTTTACCACTTTGCACCGCGCGCAATAAACGTGTAACACGAGAAATAGTCGATTCGGAGGGTGCATTTGCCACGTTGGGGGACATATATCCTCCTAACAAAACAATTGTTACCGTTTCGCGGCTTCTTTTCCGAGTATTCGGGAGCGTATTAGAGGTCGCAAGAAAGGGGACAGGAATTGCAAAGAGCACGTTGCAAGAAGTGTATGTAAATGCTTGAACGGCAGCAGCTTCTCCATTTTCCTCGTCGACTTCCGACTTCGCGGCTGGATCTCCTCGATGGGCTTTCGTTGTCATTCTGTATCCCTAACAGCGGGGTCGGGGGTAATTCAATGGGGTGGCAGAGTGGAAAAGAGAAGAAAACCGAGGATAGGGTGACACGAAGGACAACGGGCGAATCGAGGGAGGGTGGAAACGGAGGAGAAGGGTAACACAAAGGGTAGTTACGGGGTGAGATCGGTGGCGCCTGGAAATTTGGCTAACCGCGGACTCTACCGAGATTTCTCCTTCGTTTTCTAAACGTTCGGTAATTTACGCGCGATGGATATGCAGCGGCGGACAAAAGCAGTCGGATGTTATATTATAAGGAAATTCTCCTACACCTGTAAGCCCGATTTTAACGCTACGTTTACGGGCAATTATCGTGTGATTCGACAGGTTTTCGAAAAAATAGGCACGCTTCATCTAAATAGGGTAGATGTCCCAATTTATTACCACCTTAAGTTTATCGTTTAAAGAAACTTCATTGAATTAATTTAGAAATTATTTATAGAATAATCGTATATATTTATAAAAATCGTTCCAGATTCGTGCATAATATTGTTCAACAGATCTCTTTTATTTGTGAACATTTTTTTATATGTTCAATGTAATGAATTAATTACTAATTCATTGAAATATATCTTCAATCCTGCGTTCTCCATTTTTTTTCACTTTCTTTGAAGGAATCGCTCGACGTTTAATTATCGACAGTTAAAGAGGGGAATATCTGCAGTGGATAATAATGAATTAATTACTACGTAATTGAAAATATACGATAAAGTCCAGTGTCCATATTACTGTCACTTGAAAAATTGTGATTTAAGTAGAAACACGTTTTACGTATATCAGCACGTCAGTTTGTGTAACAGATATAAGACGTATAGTAAACGTATCGCTTTCACTGAATTATGGCACGTTCCATAATTTCTAATTACATTGGTCACGTTTTAATATTCAACAGAACATTTACCTACTATTCTATCTTTTTAAGTATCAAGTTTAAACGAATATCGAATGTCTATGTGCTGTTACGTAAAGCGAAGTTCAAATTTAGTATCAAAATTTGTCTATTCACGATTCTTCGTACATTACTTTGCTATTGAGTCAAATAATTAAAGTGTCGATTATAGAATGAAAAGAATAAAATAGAAAATTTAGAATGGGTATATAGTCGTTCGCGACTAACTGTACATTTTTGTGAAGTATAAATCCCAATCAAATCACAAGTTATATCCTATTATACCTTGTCTATACTTTGCCCCTTCGCGGTGTTAATTCGCTGCAATAATGGATCGCGAACATTATCCAAGAAACGTTTTATAACTTTCGCGAATACTTCTTCGAGTTCTCGTTCACCTCTCACGGATTTCTGTAAAAAATTCTCCGACGACACTTCCTCTGCAACTTCCTCTCTCTCCTTGCAATCTTCATCTTTGTAAACTTCGCAATCGAAACGTTCGATTGAAACTCGCGAGCGGTTGCAAAGTTTCCAGACACTCATAACTCATAAGTGTACTCTTTCCGTCTCCTCGCCCGTGATTTCCTCCTTCACCGCCAGATATTATTTTCATCCACAAGAATAACAGCCGATATTTATTTACGCTTCTGTTCTTAAGAACCCTTTTATTTCCTGACCTCTCCCCCCTCCCCCTCCAAATACAGAACCGTCGATTAACTTCCGTTATTAACTTCCCGCGAAAGCTGCCTTAAACTCGAATCGACTTGTCGAGGAGTTGCAAGGGATTGCCTCTTGAAGGAAATTATCTCTATTCTTTTCCTCATACCGTGCTTCCGTGCTGAATATTATCTCTATTCGGGGCGGGAACAATGAACGGTGTTTACCTTTCCTCTTCTATTCGTTCATAAATAACGCCAAATGACCAGTTAGCACGATTACTCTCGTGAATCGGTCGATACGCGAGACTGAAGGAAGCTCCTTGACTTCCTAACTCGCAGGGGGGAACCTTACCCGTGGACAAAGAGGGAGCTCGATGGGTTTGCAAACATAACGGTGTCCCGTGCAAATATTTGTAGAAACCCTCGGACGATCGACCCTCGTAGATTGTCCGGGAAAAGATAATCTCGTTCTGATAGGATGTCCTATAGATATCCACGCTGAACTTCCTGATTTGTGTTATTACTGGCTAGTAAATGTCGACTTTGCTAACATAAAGACGATTCCAGTTATTATGGTGATAGGGTAGATGTCCCAATAACTGACGCTATAATTATTTCCTTCTACAGCAAAATAATGTACGAAGAGTCGTAAAAAAAAAACAGGGTTTGATAGTAAATTTTGGACTTCGGTTTACGTAACAACATATAGACATCGTATATTCGTTTACACTTAATATTAGAAATAAATATTAAAAGGTAAATATGCTGTTGAACATTAAAACGTGACCAATGTAATTATAGAGTATGGGATGCGTTATAATTTAGTAAAAGCGATACGTTTACTATACATCTTATATCTGTTACACAAACTAACGTGCTGATATAAGTAAAGATTGTTTCTATTTAAATGAGAACGTTTCGAGTGACAGTACGAGGGGCATTGGACTTTGTTGTACATTTTCAGTGAATTCGTAATTAATTAGTTATATTCAACGTATAACGAGTGGAACATTTTGTGCTACGCAAACTCTGCCATTCCATATGCAACGACCTAATACATTTTTAAGTCGAGACTAATATTTAACGCGCGGAAGCTGAATGATCTTTCAAACTCGCATTTCTCGAAAACGCAGCACCGCGTGGAAATATTCCATTCCACTCTCTTGACTTATTTGACACCGTTCCCTTTCGTATAAAGGCTCGAAGTAGAAGATAATCGAGACACCCGAGCTTTCAACGAGGTTTTTTCCTGATTTCGGGGCACGCGTATCGAATATTTTCGCCTTAAGACATCTTCGGTTCGCTCAAATTCGCGAAATCTCCGCTCGGATTCGACCGTATCTGGGATATCCGTCGAGGCTGGTCCCTTTTACGGTCGAAAGCAACTCGAACAATTTGAAAATTCTTCTGCAAGCCCGACCAAGGCGAACCGGTAACCCACTTACATGCAAAACCGCCCTTCCGCTCGGTTTACCTCGTCGTCTTCTGCTTCCCAAGCGTTCCGTTTTCTTTCCTGTCATCCTCCACCCCCCCGCGGACTATCCCGTCACCCCTGACCCTATTCTACTTCGACAATACGACGAGTATCCGCCAAGAGACGCAGTCGACCGAGCAACCGACGCTCGTGATGTTTCCACGGGAATAAGTTGCGTAAAAGTTCGACCGGTCGTTCTCGCGCTAAAATATAGCCGCTACACTCGCAACTTAGTCTGTACGATCGTTCGCAGGGCTACGCTTCGTTTGCTTTCGATAACTCGATCTCTGTTTCCACTAGGAAGCATCCTTAACCCTTTGGCGACCGCCGCCGTATTTCGTACGGACTCTATGTGTTCGCCGCGTTATTACGAAATACAGTGACCATGCGGTTACTGTCACTTGAAATGTTCTCATTTAAATAGGAACTATTTTCACATATACTAGTAATTCATTGTAACACTTTATAATTACGTTGATCACGTTTTAATGTTCAACGGCACGTTTACCTCCTAATGTTTCTATTTAATAGTATAAGTCTATATATTATTTAATAATATTGTGGCGGCTTTCCTGCACCTACCACTAGAGGGACATACGAAATAGGACTTTCTCGAAAGCACTCGCTCCAACTACCGCGTCCATATATATACCGCTTTTGACCTTCCTTCCAATATCCCAATGTCTAAGGCAGGGCCTGCTAGGTAGCCTTACTGATGAGTCCACTAGCAGGCCCAGGACGAAACACAACACCCTTCCTTTTTCCTATCCTATCCCCTCTCTACAGCTCCACAGTATAAATCCTATATCCATATAATAATCTATATAATATTTCATAGTTATACTATTTAATAGTATAAAATGTCCATCTGTTGTTACGTAACCCGGAGTCGAAATTTAGTATTGTTAACGCAATCAGGATAAGGGAAGCAATAAAGAAAAAACGGAGGCAACGGTTCAGAGACATTTATTCCTCGACGTCCGACACGACACTCGTTTTTCGTCTGCCCCTCTTAGGCTCGCGTTTGGTGTTTGTCTTTATTTCGGCGCGAGCTCGCTGCACGTGCCGTTTTCCGTTGGAACGGAGGCGCGGCACGGAGAACTACAATGTGTTATTAAGTGATACAAAGTTTCTTACAGTATGAAAATTGGTTATTTACGATTCTTCATACATTACTTTGCTATTAAAGAAAACAATTCAAGTGTCGGTTATACGGACACTGACAGTTACCTACCCTATACACGATTGCCGATCGAACGATAAAATTCTCCATTTAATTATCGAGATTTTACGAAGTTCCATATCAAGTTCCACATTACTCGCGCTGACCTTATCGGTAGAAAGGATTGAGTATAATTTCGCGGAGAAGTCGTTCGTTTCGTCAACTCGAACAAGGGATCGTCTAAAAGGGATTAACCACCCCCCGGAGAGAGTGACTTTCTTGCCTTGAGTAGCTGAGTGTCAAGTTACTCGAGTTGACTCTGAAATTCAAGCAGGGAATCGAGAAGGAATCGTCGCCCTCCTGTCACCTACAAGTCGCCGATAGAGATGATGGATTATTGCCATTAGTTTAGCAAATCGCGATAGAGACGTAGACAGGGCGACTGGTTATGGCTTCATCCACCTTCTCGGTGCTTCGTTTCGTTGCCCCAATGTTTGATAATAGAACGCTTGTGAAAGATGGCCCAACGTGCGCTGAGACAATCGTCAACCATTTATGGTGGCAAGTGTATGTACACGGTGGCCAGTATTATATAGTAGTCGTAAATAAATGTTGTATCATCGCTTTCGTAAACTTGCCTGCTTCGGTTCGCGTAATCTAACGTTCTCATTTTGTTCAGTCTCACTGAACAAAGAAGGACAATTTGCACTGTAATGCGAAAGTAAACTCATAGAACCCGCGGATATACCAGCAGTCCAGTCCCTACTTTTTCTTTTCCAATAATTCTAACAACCCATCAATAAAACAATAATATTCTAAAAATCTATCCTAAACGTTTTTACAACCATGTTTACTAGATCCGTATGATCGATGAGTTTATTAGTCGTAATATCCCCAGACCATATAATGAGCTTGGGGATTCCAGTACCTTCAACGATGGTCAATGTTCCACCGTGCCGAATCATAAAAATACATACAATAGCCCTAAGCCTGTCATCGGCTGTATCCATAAGGCGTGAGTTGACTTGCGACTCTGTCCAAGACATGCCCGGTCGATGCAGGTAATTTTTTCTACACTACCCCACCATTAAAAAACTCTCCTTAAATACCGCGCACCTCTCCATCAGTCGACAGTCAAAAAACCATAATCAACCAACTACCATCCAACACGAGTTTCGTATCTAAAGCATTGCGAACAAATGAACTATATTTTGTTAATAAAATAATTATTAAAATTGCACATTACAGCTACATATATCCCCTAAAACCGCTGTAGTACATTAGTTTGGCTTCAGCAGTACCGTCAAAATGTTATTAAATAAAAAGGGTAAGATTTGTGTCGGTACACATTTTACAATATTGCATTGCTTTTCATCTCAGTGGCAACGTCGTCCAGTTCGAATCGCGTATTCGGTTCTGATTTTGAAGTATCAATACGGCAGGTCAAATAACACCGAGAAACGCAAGCCCATTCGATGAAAAAAATATTGATATTATTTTCCAATTTACGGATAAAAATAAATGGGTATTCGCAAATTAACCATATTTTAATCTTTTCGCAACGAGCGCTGGCAAATAGCCGCTGAAACTTTTTTGATTCTCTGGATTAATGTCGATTTTCAAAGGATGAAATTTGGATTAGTGGCACTAATAGCTACTCTCGATAATAATTAAACGAAAATTCGGCAAGAGTTGTAAAATTCTGTCTCTGATAGATTCGCAATTGAGTGGAAATTTGTTAAGCGTTATTTTATCTCGTCCGCGAAGGGTTAAATCATCGATTCCCTTAATTTAAATGGAGCACTATAGAAGACTATCGATAAACTATCGATAGTGCTGACTATCGATAGTTTACCACCACTATTTCACATGCAACAACCCAATGCTCACCGTTGAACGTCGTCATTCGAGCATATTTGCCCGAGGGAAAGAAGCTTCTGACGTCTGGTGGCTCACAGTTTCCAGAGATCCCTCCGCATCGCGCTGCATTAATAATAAATTATAACGTTTGGGAAAGCTTGGCTTTCCTGTAAAGTAGACACTCGAAAGCAATTCGCGTCGTCGTCACGTCCGACTAGCTGAGCACACGCTTTCCCGTCAGACGTATCGTATAAGACACTCGTAATAGTAACCGGAAGCTTCGGTTTCCGCGCAACGCGTCCGGAATTCTAAGCAACGCTCCGCGACTTGGGTCCACGAAATTAATAGAACTACCGCGACTTAACTCGATTGCTTGTCGGGGAAGTGTGCAGCAACCCGCCAAAGATGAAAACCCGGGCTACCAGGGGAAATGACTTGGCGGATCGATCTCTCGGCAACGTGTGCCTCGCCAACGTTTCCATTTGTTCGTTAACACCTACATATATGTCCATTCGTCGAGCATCCAAGCATCGAACGCATTACTATTGGGATTATTTTAACTCAACTCCCCTTGCCCTACAAATATTCGACTACTGTACTCGTCATCGAATCACGGTTCTCACGTTTGTTCGAAATATTAAAATATTCCACATAATTTGTATTCAGCGAATCGAAGCTAAAACTAAAACAAAGATAACGTTGTCGTGCAAATATAACTTATCTTTAATAAATCTATCCGAAATCCGTGCCACGATTATGGCTCGCAGTTGTAAGTTAAAGGGTTAAATAAATTGTGGCGATTTCTTCTCACGTTTAATTGTAAGATCTAAAGTTAAGTACGCGAATATCCGTAAGATTTGCAATCTACGATGTAATGTAGGAACGCGTGCCCATTGGTTGCGATGTTGTATTGTCTTTAGAGAGGTAATGGTGCAATTTTTGCGGTATTTTTACAGCGCGGAACAAAACACCACCGATACATATCTCGGACATTCCTAGGACTTTCACACGCCAAACTTCAAATACTCTTCGGTCACGCGTCAGTTCGTAAACGTTCACACGTCAGTTCGTAAACGTTCACGCGTCGCTCTGTCTTCAACGTTACCGATTCGATTGCACGGAAATCTTTAATAAGCGGACTATTTACCGGCCATTCGAATTAAATTCATTGAATTAGACGACGTTTAATCCCTTTGTCGGGAATGAAACTCAGTATAACGATCAACCTTCTGTCTGCCACAGTTCCGAACGATTCCAGCGCCTTTAATTTCACACCCTGTACAAGAAACCCGTTGTTTCTTCCTTGCGAATTGTTCGTATCCCTTGACAATCTGCGACGAGCAGGCCAAGATAAATGCGGCACGAAATTCATTTCCACGTTTCAGTCTGGTCTTTCTGAACGCTTGTTGCACTTTGCCACGTAGAAGCCCCGGTTCAGCATTTCAGACGACTCTTCTTGTCTCACGCAAACGGCCGTCCCTTTCGCGTGGAAATGAATTCACCGGCGCAATTGTAACGCGCTGCGGAATTCAAGTAGCTGCCCTTTGAATCTATTCGCTTGTGTCGTGGAAACTTTCCCCGACGAAGTCCGCGTTTCGGTCAAAGAGTAATTTTTTCCCTTCTTCAGGGAGTAGCATAATAACGTGCATCTATCGCCTTGTGTAATTTCTTCTAGTAATTAATTGGGGAGAGCAGATGCGCGTAGAGATCAGTATATTGCGGATTTGCATGCATTTGCGGGAGATTAAAAATGCAAAAAAAATATACGACGCGTATAATCTGCGAAAGTGTACGAGAAAATTAATAGTAGAAAGTAGAGTAGAAAAAGAGATCGAAGTATAGTAGAAATTATAATATTCAAATGGTGAAGCTACCCCCAAATTGAATCACTTAATCGTGATTATTAATCCTAACAATGCTGATATATTTTGACTGTTAGATACTGTCTGACTGTTAGTCTATTTACTTTTTTTTTTACTCTTTAAGAGGTTAATCCACAGAACCGTTGACTGTAAAGGAAACTGCGTTCAGTTTTGCAAAATATGCGGTGCCCGCTTTTTACCTGCGTGCGCGAATCTCAGTAAAATGTAACAACAACTCAAGCTTATCGTTCTTTATTCTATTTTACGAGACCACGGGTTGAAACCCCTTTTTTTTCTGCAGCAATAATACCTTTTGAGATATCGCCGTTGCGGTGCACCGTTGCACTCGACTAAATATGTTTGCCAGGGTTATCAACCGCCCTAATTCACTTTGCCCTGACGTGTTATTCACGTGTTCTAACCGCCTCTCTCGCCTCTACCGCCAACTCCTTGAATTCTCGGACAACCCTTCGGCGAACCTCGCCGCAAGCCTAATTTCAGACCGACATATTGTTCTTCAAGCGAAAGTAATCGGTGCCTTAAGGAAGGATAAGATAATCTCGCGTTTCACCGAAAGCTTTTTACCAAACGTAGTTTAGTATAGATAATATATACGGTAGATGTACCGCGTACAGCCATTTTAAGGTTGTCGCGTAACTTTATTTGACTATTTTAATAACGTTATTTCTAACGTCCGGCACACTGCAACCACTCGATGAGGTTTCGCGGGGTTGTAAGGCCCGCTAGCAATTTAATGACAATATGCGGTGGACGTTGACCTTTGGGAAATTAATCACTCAGGCCTAGTTGAAATTGGTAATAATCACTCGACACAGTTATGTTCACTGATGCGATTTATTTTTCTTCTTGCTTTCGTGGTTTCTGTCGTTTTCGTGTCTGTGTTCGGCTTTTTATAAATTCGGTGTCTTCGGTGATTGGTGGGTTTGTGTGGAAGTGGAGGGTGTGTTCTGATTGGTGTTGGTGCTGTTGGGGGTGAGTTGCGATGTCGTCCGGAGTGGGAAAGTTGTTCGTAACTATCAACTATTGTCCGTACTGAGGCAGAAAAAAAAAGAAAACGGTATATTTACGCGGTCCCTTTGACCGCTTCGGAAGGACCTCGCGCACGTGGTGTCCAGAAGTTAGATTTTCGAGAGGCAAGGGTAATAAACCGTTTACAGCTTTAATACCTAGGTCTCTGGGACCGAACAGTATTTAACATAAAAATCGGTCCAGTTTCGAGCATAATATTGCTCAACATCTTCTTTATTTATGAACGTATTTTTATATGTTGAATATAACGAATCAATTACTACGTAATTGAAAATATACAACGAAGTCCAATGTTCCTATTACTGTCATTTGAAAAGTTCTCATTTAAATAGAAAGAATTTTTACATTGTATATTAGCACGTCAGTTTCTGTAACAGATATAAGATGTGTAGTAAACGTGTCGCTTACACTGAATTATGACACGTCCTATGCTTTATAATTGGTCACGTTTTAATGTTCAACAGCACACTTACCTTCTCATATTTATTTTCAATTATTAAATATAAATGAAGATACAATGTCTATGTGTTGTTACGTAAATCAAAGTCCAAATTTTCTATCAAAATTTGTTTACTCACAATTCTTCGTACATTACTTTGCTATTAAATAAACGAATTCAAGCGTCGGTTATAAGAACAGTGACAGTAATTCGGTCATTTACCCTATATTTAAATTGTAACGAGTCCAAGTAGCACCTGGATGATTCTATACAAGAATTGATAGTCTATGCTATGTTTCGTCGATGGTATTAATATTGATATAATAAAGAATCAGTGGCAAATAGAACAGGGAAATTAAATACAGTCAAAACAAATTGATATGAAATGACTAGACTGCGGATTTTTATGTACTTCTAGGAAATTTAAATACGTGAAAAGTTGCGCAGTAATTGGTACGTTTAATCTAATTTTGAGAGATCGAAACAAATCTTTATCGAGGTGCCGCTTCTGTAAAAGTAAACTATCTTCTGTAAAATTTTAAACCTGCATAAAAATTCCCACTGCGCGTCACCAAAATGCAAGCAGCGAGGTTTTCGTGCAATGATTGCAACGATCGAAGTTCCTCTGTACACTCGAATGCAGTCATTATCGTTTATCTTTCATGCGTCCGGCGATTTCCAACGCGTTTCGAAAGAAATTTCCGCTTCAAGGCGGAAGGGAATGAGAGCATCCACGGTGAAAAAGCAAACACGAATGGGGTGCGAGGATCGAGGCTCCTAACTCATTCGAATCGTTTAAAATATGCGCACAGTTATCCACAAATCCTGTCGTAAAGTTGCCGTGGCGCCAGCTTCTTTAACGATACCCTCCTACTGGAATGTTTATCTCCGATTAACCCCCGGAGACTTTTATTATTTAATGCGATTGCAAGAATATGTTCGCGCAATCCCTCGTATCTTTATTTATTCGCCTGTTTTTTTTTTAGTGCGCGCGAATATCTTTTGAATTTTACTGACGTCCAATTTTTTGCCGCGCGAACATTTTTCTTGCGATATCTTCGCAAGTAATTAGGAAAACGAACGGGTAATGGGTTAGACAGAGGATTTTTGTGCAACTGAAACGTGTTCAAATATTTAATTAATGTTGTTTTATGTACGATATCTGATAAATTATGTAGAACACATTGTATTTATATCTACGAAACGTCGATCATATTCTCTCCTCTTTTCGATATGAAAATTTTCGAAACGTCGATCATATTCTCTCCTCTTTTCGAAGAATAGAAAAAGGAAGGGTGTTGTGCGTTTCGTTCTGGGCCTGCTCTAGTAGACTCATCAGTAAGGCTACCTCTAGCAGGCCCTGCCTTAGACGTTGGGATATTGGAAGGACTTTTTTTTTATGATGTTACTATGTGTTGTATATACAGTCCCTGGCCATCGAATTAGGACCACGTACGAAAATTTCACTTTTATGCCTATAACGGTATGTTATATATGGAAAATTGTCTTAGGTCATTCAAATTATTACAAACGACGTTGATAATAATGTATATATAACAATTGATTTGTTACTATCGTGGTAATAATGAAATTGTGTGGGTGATGAGCGATTGAGGGCAGCACCAGTGTTTACGTTAGGCTCAAGTGTCGATAGCGCGTGAGGTCAGATTTGGAGAATGCAAGATTTGTTTGTACATACATGATGAGAATGTGTTGCACATATGCAGGAGAGATCTTTAGAAGTTCAAATGATGAAGAAGGGAATCAGTTGTGACTGAATCGTTGATGCGTTCATAAGAAGTCTGCGTTAAAAGTTTGGAAGTGCGTTTTATGAAATATGGGAAAACGACAAGACATAAACTTGTGAGAAAAGGGCCTACATATGTGGTCTTCTGAAAAGTGGCAACCTTTCGCAGCGACAAATCGCGAAAAATACGAATGTTTCGCATCAAACAGTGATGAGAATCGCGAAATGTATGAAGGAGAATGTGCCGCAGATTTGTAGTGGTCCTAATTCGATGGCCAGGGATTGTAGTGGGGTACCTAGGGAGATCCTTATAACCCACTTTCATGAACAGTAATTTGTGAATGAATTAGTTTGATAAATTAGAAGTTTGATTACATCACGCGAGAAAACTTTCAAAAACCCGTTTTCATGGGTATTGGGAGGAAGGTTAAAGGCGGTATATATATGGACGAGGTAGTTGGAGCGAGTGCTTTCGAGAAAGTCCTATTTTGTATGTCCCTCTAGTGGTAGGTGCAGGAGAGCTGCCACAGAATTTTTGCAATCGCTTATGTCGTATCGTAACCAGCCTTTTTCTTCGGGATACGTTTAAATTGGTCTCGCGTTTGTTCACCAAAAAGACTTGGTACGTTCTCCATGTTTTTACAAAATTCATTAATGATTTCGGTCGACACAGTTAAAGATACTATCCCCTTTTCTAACTTTTCTATAATAACTGTCAGGATTCCAAATTAGCTTCGCCGTATATTAGTCGTCAATTTAGACTTTCTAACTTGAATTACGGTTAGTCGGAAAAATATTCGGCCACGTTAAGTATTCATTAAACTTTATGCAGAATTAATTGTCGGTGAAGAAATTATTCTCAAAATCTATGGAGAGACTACCTTAGTAAGACTACGAAACTATATAATAAAAGAGTAACGAATGGATGTGGAGATTCCTAAATGTGCCCAAATGGCCGAATTTTTTTGTGAGCGACTGTATGCCATTCATGTAATATAATTTGCAAAACATATGTTGTACGAAAACCACGTGCTTGCATAAAAATCCGCAGCCCGCTAATGATAGTATTCACGATGAAAATTGTTCCTCCACGGCAAACAGGACATCATTTGATGCTTCGTGTAGCTCAATCCTTTTTTTCTTTTGCTCGTTGAAAGGTTCTGCCTCGAATGGCCATTTTGCGAATTCACTCGTGCCGAATTGCAAAAATCAAGTTGAATCACACGAACGACCCGCTATTGTTTGACGTTTTCAGCGGATAAATAATTGAATAAGCTACGAGTATTCGGAGAAACTGTTGCGGCGTTGTACGAAGTGAATCGCGCCGGGTCATTTGGGCAAGTTTCTCAAGAGTGGCGCAGCGAACGGACGCTGCTTATCAGCCTGTTAACGACGATAATAACGGAACAGCCTGCATGCAGGGTGCTGCTACGTGGTTGGATCGATTTATCTCTAACACGATGCGCCGAATGCCGATAGCTCGTTAATCCTCTGTCAGATAACGGTATTATCTGGAATTCGCGGAGGATTACCTGTCCAGCTCCTGTAAAATCCTTTTCACAAACTTCTAGATCAGAGATAGAAAATTTCATAATTATATTATCGGGTCTATTTATCATGTTCCATTGAAACAAAGTCACCCCCGTGATTTACGGTTTTAGAGGGACAAATGTATTAATCCGTTGTCCGACGATTATTCAATTACCCGCGTATGCTAGCGTTAGCCGAGCGCTGATTTCGTAAAAGTTATTATACGAATATTACGGGCAACATTTTATTTCATAATTTCGATTTTGTAACGCAAAGCCAACATTGGGATTCCAGTTAAATTTCATCCATATAATACTACGATGCTCGTTGAATCAGTGCCATAATTTATACCTCTATTGTGACTACTGAAATGTCGATTTACAACCAACGATTGGGGAAAATTAAAGGGACAGTATTCGCCTGCCAATTCCAAACATCGCGGAAACAATTTCGCACGCACCAACCTAACGGATAACATTTTCCCATTTAGTCGTCGAAACTTTACACTTATAAGGACTGAACGATTAGTTTAGAGAAGCAATGGAAAGATTGCTGTAAAATTGTGCTCTTCGGGCAAGTCTTGTTAACAACAAACTTATGAAAGTTCCGCGAAAGTATTCGATGGCATCCCTTTCTCTTTCGTTTCTCGGATTACCAGCGTCGATCGTCGTAAAGTTTTCAAGGTCCTCGAAGCAATTCGATGTCCTCCCTCAGCTCCAGTTTGTCCCTAGCAGACTCCGGATAGAGTCTCGGGAGAGTTTAAAAAATTTATTGCCGCGAACCAATATCGCGCGTTCATCCACGACGATGTTCCAAACTTCACCCAATGTTCGGCCAAAGCGAATATGGTTGAAATGGGCCACATACATTTCCGCGAACAATAGTCATTGTGTCCCAAGTTAATCCACGCTGCCATTGTAAGAGTTGTACTCGTTGAATTGATGTTGAAAATGGAAACTCGTCTCCTTCGGATCGATTTCTCGGCTGCGATCAACTGTTTGCAAAATATTGCTGGTAACGTTTCACAATCGAACGAATGCAATTACACAGAAGGACTTAATTTGCGGAGGAAGCTTAACTCAATGCTCCCCGACGTATAGATTAGGGTAATTCGTGTAGGAAGAAGATGAATGAAAGCTTCGAATGGAAACTCGTTTTATCGTCATATTTGCAAAGTATCGTTTACAATTAAACTACGGATGTTTATGCGTTTCTGGAGAATTTAAATGCGCAGAAAGACACGCGGAGCATATAATAGAGATATTTATGCATATTCAAACCTTTACAATCACAACTGAAAGAATAGAATCAAAATAGACATTGATTTCGTCTTTTAAATATTACAACGATTTCTCTAATGATTGATCGTGAAAAAAACGAGTATACTCGTGATCGGTCAACCAAACTGTTAACGTACGTTATATCGCTTACAATTATAAACCAACGTAACGTAAAAAAAAAAATATCCTATTATCCTTAACGTTCGAATAAATCTAAGATTAACGTTTCTTCGTACGAATACAACGCGAACTAAATTTGACCGAAAGCAGAATAGAGTATAAGCAACGAGAAGGGGGGACCTAATTTCTCGGCCAACGATAAGCTTAACCCAGTGGCACTCGGTGTATAGATTAGGGTAACCCGCCTATGAAGAAGAAAGGTGAAAGAGCACTTGCGTAACAGAAAGCGGTCGAAAGCTCTCGTTCCGTTCGAAGCAAAGCCGCATTGTTCCACGAAGCACGGTTACGACAACGCAGCGTTTATACGGTTTATACTTCATCCTCTTTAACTTCGTTTCCGAGTCATATTCGCTGTTTCGCGTACGCGTTCGTTATGGAGGGGTGACAAACAGTGGCGAAGGTCAAAGCGGATAGCATCGATCAAGAGAAGAGTTGTTGGGCCCATGAAGGATCCATTTCAACCTCGTATCGTCCGGTGTGACAAAACGGGGGGTGGGGGGGGGGGGGGGTGAGTGGGTGATGAAGTATCGGTGGGGACGTAATGAGAGCTATACACGAGAGCCATAATGCGATTACCCTCGAGGGCTTCAGCCAACTACCCCTGAACTCGTCGGATTTCTAGCTGTATTGCTCCGTTCCAGCTAAATATCTCTGCGATTGGTCGAAGTTCACCGTTCAGCCACATTCTTTTCCCCTCTGATTTTTACACCAACCGTGGTTCGTTCAACGTTTTTTTTTTTTTTTGGTAGCATTGGGTAGGGTGAATTTTTATTCGACGGAAAAGCGAGCGGAATCGCGTGTTGTTCTTTCGTTTCGTTTGTTACACGGTGTATTCCATTTTTTTATTCCGTATTTGGACAGCGAAATGGAATTTTAATGGGCGAGAAAAATGGTTGGACATTGGGGAGATCGTAAACGCGGTTAGAGTGGAATTTAGTTATTTATTGACGGGGACCTAATTGGATTTCTGTTTAACTGTTGCGGTTCGAAGAATCGATAGAAGCATTAGAGGAATGTCCACGCAGAATCGTAACGATGGTGGAACTATTCATCAATTAATTCCGTTAACTCTATTATACGTTTCCGGTTGTTAATGAAAATTCCATTGACCGTCTTGTTCACCGGCCACCTGTACGGTTGCTCGATTGCGTCAAAGCGTAACAGATGCTCGTTCGCTAAACACTTTCACCGTGTTGGCTGTGATTGGAAATTTATCAGGCAAATCGCGTTGCTCTGTTAGGCGAAACGGTGTCGCGAGGCTGTAAAAAAATAGTAACATCCACGATATTCTGAATAATAGAGGAAGGTAATATATTGAACAATGATTTCGCACTCTTTAATAAATCGCACGGTTCATCGAATTGTTTGCGTTTAATATTTAGGAACTTTTCCGGGGCAACCTAATAAATTGCATCGATCAAGGAAACAACTCGATTTGCGTACATTTAAAATTAAAAAGTACAGAGGCACGCGGCAGTTGGATGCTCGATCGGTGACTTTTCTCAGCCCGAAAGATCGGCAGGAAACGATAAATATTTTCCAGAAGATGCATTCGACGCAGCGAATAAGATTGGATCTCTGCCAGTCGCGAATCGAGAACGTTGACCCTCGAGTATTTCCTCGTCGGTTGGTTATGGTTTCAGTGGGTGGTTCTCCTCTCCTACCCTTTAGCATTTCCGAGTCCGTGGCTTTCTCAGTTCGTTCTGTTAACACGTCTAGCCCGTAAATTATAATTATCGCGTGTGCTCCTGGATCGCTAATGTTTTTCAACTGTAACTCTACTTCGTAATTAATTTCCAGTCGCCGACGACGTTGTTCGCAATTCGCAAAAATAGTTGAATATTTGGTTTTGACATCTTCCCTTTTGATCGGTATTTAAATATTCATGGACAACATTGACGATACTTCGAATTGCTTTACCATTCCTTATTGTTTTAGCAAGAAATCAAATAACTACACGTTGAGAAATATTTATTAGAAAAGCAAAAATCTTAAGAATTTGAGATATTATATTTTTGTGTTTTAATCTCCGTCGATTTCATTATATTTATCTGATCTCATTAAATTCCGCGACATCGTTAGTAGTCGGTAATGGTCTATAAAACTGGTGACAATCATCGTTCACAAGAATGGAACAAATAACGTATCGCAATATTCATTCGATAAATACATATACGAAGAAACTGTGGCGGCTCTCCTGCACCCACCACTAGAGGGACATACGGAATAGGCTTTCTCGAAAGTACTCGCTCCAACTACCTCGTCCATATATATACCGCCTTTAACCTTCCTTCCAATATCCCAAGTCTAAGGCAGGGCCTGCTAGGTAGCCGCACTGATGAGTCCACTAGCAGGCCCAGGACGAAACGCAACACCCTTCCTTTTCCTATCCTATGCCCTCTCTACAGCTCCACAAAACAATCAAATTTCATAATAACATCTTTCCATAATAAAATGTTTCACGTACCATGAATTGCCACTATGCATTTTTCTTTAACCCTTTCGCTACCAGCACACTGGAGCTACAGACTAAAAGCGTATGTAATGATAACGTTTATTAATATAAAAATGATATAAGTATAAATATTTGGATACTCTACATAATTAATTTTACCGTAATATTAAGTTACGAATGATTCCAGAAATTATATTGCATTATAGAAGAAAATATACGTATGCTTTTAACAAATGCCAGTCCAATTCTTGAAGACGTATATATACGTTCACAGTAACGAAAGGATTAAAAACGCGCGATAAGACGTCGTCTTTTACAAATTAATATTGATCTCATCTCGATACATATGGAAAAATATATATAAAAGTGTAGGCTAAAATCAGGAAAAGGAGATAAACATTACGGGGGTTTATAACAGCCGGCATGGGTAACGGTCGAGACGACCGGAACGGTGACCAGGTTTATGAGGGGGTCGAATCCTTAGCGACTTGAAGAAGGAAATTTTGGCCACCTCATAGATCCTGGCACCTACGGAAAATTACGGGGGAACGGCTCCTAGGGGAGGGTGCCCCACTATAGTTCGAGGCCGTAGGCGGGTGAAAAAATCCACTGATTCGTGGAGAGGAAGAACGTCCGCCTTGCGAAGGGCGCTTTAAAAAAGCCGGATACGCGAAAAATAAGTTAGTGGTAAGACAGATGTAAGATAGAAGCAGGACAGCTGTAAACCAGACGAATAGCGTTAAATAGATATAATTCTTTTGTTTAGAGACTGTGTAGATCTGGCTTGTGTAAAACCCACGAACATCTCCGAATCCTACACGCCCATCCGCATCCTTTGGCCATTATCTTCCTACAAAAGAGCGACATATTGGACCATAGAACTAACACTATACTCATTATTCGGTAAAACAACAACTGTACAAATATTGCTTTTAATATTCTCCAACTATTGCTACGAATTTTCCGAGCAACGTATTATTTGTGAAATGGATGTTCACGGTAATCCACCGATGGAATTTTGAAAACATCGACCAACCCCGCGAAGCTTATGTTCTTCGCTCATCCCCTATTCTATTTCGCTTTTCTCGGTTACCTTATCCGCGAATCGCATCGCATAGTTAGCCGCGCAAAGTACGCCTCATTATCTGAGATCCAATAAACCATTACCCATCCCAAACTCCGGTGAAACTGGAATAAAAGTCGAGTAATCGCGGCGGGTCGTTTGAGAGTGGACGAACGGCCGCGTAACGTTGAACCCTGGAAATTTTCGGCTCAAGTTTCTACCTGCAGCTTACTCTTCTAGAATTACGTTTAATGGAGTTAGCCGAAATGCGCCGCTAGTTTGTTGGCCGCACGTGTCCGGCGTTAAGCTCGACAAAATGTCACGGATTCGTGTTTCCCATTGTTTAAATGTCGCGGCGCTACTAATTCACCTGAGACGTTTGGATAACGAGTTCGTTATCTTCGCGTCAGGCAGAGGAGTTGGCCCAAATATGGGCTGGTTAATATACATAGAACTAATTAAGCGCAGCACTGTATCGGGAACGGTGCAGGATTACAACTTTATGCATGATTTACGAGCTCGTCACTCGTGATACATTTCAATTATAATGTAACGTTCGATTAACGAAATCGAACTTGAACCCCTTCATTATTAACGTGCAATGCAACAACGATTTATCTGGACATTTTATTCGACATTTTTATGCAATAAATATTAACAGTCTCGCGGAATTCTAATAGTGGTTACGTAAGTTTTAACAAGCGTAGTATAATTCGCGTACGATCGATATTACTGACATTTGCGATGTATCACAGGTCGCGATCATTTTTATAGATTATTTCTACTAATTGATAAAAGATCCAATATCTATCGTTGTAAGTTTATCTACTTTACGTATCGTTTCTGTTTCGATTGTTACACGCCATTACTAAGTAAAATCGAAAGCCTCTGATCTATAAAGTTGCTCGCGTATTTAGTGCTATTTATTTATATAGTATAAGGATTTATATATATAGATTTAAATAGTGTAAGGGTTAAAGTTGTCAACGCCGAAAGAAATGGTTGATTTGTAACGCAAAATTTCAGAGAACATTCGCTCGGTCGTGATAGATCTGAGGGGAAACATAGCTGAGCAATTCGAAGGGACTCGGCGGAATTTGGTTGCATTCCAGACAGCCTCCCCCAGGGGAAAGGCAGCCCACGAATTGAATAACATTATCGTGTTACTTCGTACGTTCGTACGTTCCGAGATGTTTATCCCTGCGCGTAACCATGGCCACGTTAATTTGGACTCCGAATCCCGTTGTATTATTCAAGAGTACAGCAGTCGTGGCAGTTTACAGGTGAATAATATCTGCCCGCCCTTCGATAATCGTAGCTTTAGTTCGGAGTTCCGTGATCGAGTCGAACGCGGGATCAAATTGCAAATTCGCTGGTATTTTATTAATCCTCATGAAAGTCTGATTCCTCTCCGTTGCTATTCGCCGAGCCTCTCGGTAGTCTCTCGAAAGACGAAGGATATTAAGAAAATAAGGAGTTCTGAATCAACGTTCCTCGCCCGTTTTGGCCGCCTAACTCCACGTATTTGTTTATAATGTTCGAATCTCAAAACCAAATTCACCGGAGTCTTGCTATGCAAACGAAGATAATTGTACGTATTGGATAGTAAGTTTTGCACGTGAAATATAATATTTACATGTATGTATGTAGGTGTATAAATAAGTATCGATACTTCTCTATAGTTATCAAATCGAAATTTATAGATTGGCATCGATAGCATCGATACGGTGTCAGTTTTAATACTAACTATAGAGTTTTCTAAATTACTGGATTGACTTAATATTCTCTTAATATCTTTTTATGAGTCTTTGTTCGTATAAAGATTACAAAAAGACCTTAGGCTATCGTAAGCTCATATGTCTGGATGCTTACAATAAATTATAGAAATATTATTATTCTAAGTTTTAATCATGACTTGTTTGTCAATATCTTTACAAATATAGACCTTAATACTTAAATTACTTATTATATTTAATTCATACTTACTTATAGCTTAATGTTATTCTTGTTGGAAGATGCTATAATGACTCCAAGAAATTTGATATCTAGAGTTGGCAAAAATTGATTAATGTTAAAAGGAGGATTCAACTTAGCTTTTTCTGGTCCAACTATCAACTTGAACGAACCCCTTAGTCCAATCTTTTTTTCACGAAACCACGTTTTCCCCCTCTTTTCGTAAAACAAATTCTAGCATCGAACGCGTCTCTAATTCTTCTTTAACACTAGGTTTACGGACGTTAGTTGTATAATTCGACAGGCTTGCGGTAAAATACGTATACTGCATATAAATATTCGAACGTAGAAGCGTGACGATGAACAGAATCGCGTAGAATACATATTCGTACCATTCTATTAATTAAAGTTAACATAAAGTAAAGTACTGAAAAATAATATTCATGATCTCTCTAATTTTACGTATGAAATCAGAAATGCGCCAACGTGACGCGTTCCTTAAATCTAGTGTTAAGCATCGATATATGTATTCGCGTTAAAAAAAAATGCGGCCTGAATTTTTCATTACGGTAGTCACGGCACGCATAATCCGGAAGGTGCTTTGTAAACATGAAAACACCCCGTCAGACTTTCCAACAATTCCTATTCGACCCCGTCGCCGTCCAATTTTTATTCCGAACTTTCCGATGCGAAAGTGGAGGAACTCCCACCGCGAACTTTCGCATCTGCATCTTACCGCGTTATTAAATTGTCAAGCGAAATGATGCTCGACTACGCGACGTTCTAACCATGATTGAAGGGTAGCAAATCAAGGCAAAGAGAGCCGTTTCGTTGGGAATTCGAGGAGTTTCAACTTGTACAAAGGTTGAAGCGAAACAAGGAGATTAATGACCCCCCCCCCCCCCCTCCTCCCATCGATACCTGTATACCTGTACGCAATTAACTCGGTGGAAAGAGGGGAGGGGGTGGCTTTATCGAAGGTCTGCGAAATCGATTACAACCATCTTGCAGAGGGCGACGTTTTACGAGGCTTGAAAGGACGGCGGTCTGTATAAATGAATTACGACGAGGGGGTGTTACTGCTCGGGCCTTAACGGAAACGTCGATTGTCGGCCATTAATTGAAACGCTTCGTTGCTCACGTCTATGAAATTGACTTCTTCCTTTCTCTCTAATTTATCGGTGCAACCTGAGGAAAAAAAGGGAAAGTATTCAACCACCGGCGACTTTTCAGTTAATTCTCACTTGTTTTATTCCGATTCTTCGCGAATGGCTACATTACAGGTGTATATTAATAATTAGACTGCGAATTTTTATTGAAATTCACGCGTTTAGAAATGGCACTAAATAAGCGCTTCTTGCGCTACACTTTGGATATTTTATATACATTTCTCGTAGTTTAGCACGAGGTAGACTTGGACAGGCTGTCGAAAACGGCGCTATAAATTTCATATCTTGAATCCTATTATGCGCAACAGAATTATCAAAGTGTATTACGTGTGAATAGGTGAAACTACGTCTTTCTTTTTTTTTGGCATTGGGCAATCGAAGCGCAAAGAACGTTGCGATTTCAAGAAAATAAACGTAAGAAAGTCTCCCTTAAATTCGCGTAAATTCGAAACCAAACATTTGGTTGCGCTCCATAAAATTTCTTACCGACGATTGGTCACCCTAAATCCTACCAATAGTCGCCGAAAAAAAAGTACAGCGAAAGATAAGCGAGCGTATGTAAATGCCTTCTTTCGAAAATATCTTCGTTCGCCGCTCTAAAAATTCGATCGTCGAAAGCACGAACTCGATTTACAATCTTTTTGTTGGTGGCTTTACGCGAGTTGCCCGAACGCGTGCTTAGATACGGCGGAACGAATAACAGACTGAAACTTACGAAAGGCTGATTTCGTATTCATGGAAAGCATCATGAGTATTCGTTGGAAGTCGACGCAGCTTGCGGTGTGCAACGTGTTCGCAGCGACGACGTATCGAGGTGGAGAGTCTCGTTGGACGAGCAAACGAGAGAGGGACCGGCGATCGAATGCGGAAGACACATTTCCCCGGTTATTGGATCTCTATTGGATTGTCTAGCAAATACCCGACACCGTTTCTATCTTAATGTTATCGTACGGCAACGTCCCAGCAATCCCTGCGACCAATTCCCTTATCTCGATCCTATAACAAGTGGATAAACTCGAAACTTTCCAACTGACCGTATCGCACATTTTTAATTACCGCAACGAAGAATGGGATTCGCGAATTTTAACGAATCCTATTTGTAGGAAACGGTAACACTTCGGTCATAATCTTCGGCTAAATATAATGAACTAATTCCTGTCTCTCTCTCTTGTGAAACTATGAACAAGGATCATCTGGACGGTGTACGATTGGATGGTTCGTGTCAGGCGCCTATTCTCTATGGCTTTGTTTCAGCGCGATACGGAATTTATGGAATTTTTCCCCTCATATAACGTCGGCTGACAAACGTGACGGCAAATATATGCATTTTTTTTATGTCCGGTTCCGTGCAATTTATGGATGTTCAGGAATTCATCGTCCGCGTAAACGTTGGATCATATGTATACGTCTTCGTGCGTGTAAAAAGCTTTTGTCTCTTCCGTTTGCGCAACGATCCTTTGCTTTGGAATATTATTCGAGATCTGCGGAGGAAACTTTAGACGGATAACGGTATTTCGTTGAATTATGTGGAATTGTAACCAGGAAATCCACTTTGCGGGATTAAAGATTCCCTTTTTGTGATCTTCTTTTGCCTTAACATTGTTTATTAATACGTGGGTAGGTCTTATATAGAATGGATTATATGCAAGAGGAGCGACTTAATCTCGTTTTAAGATTACTTTATAAATCTCTTATCGAGAAACTTTCGACTTCACTTGGAATTCAATTTCACGTCGCAGTTTTATGCTTCAAAGAGTTCCTTTTATTGACCACGAGCAGAAACCTAATTTGTTGGTCGTGGAATTTTTGAAACTCGAAACTCTTATAATCTCAGATGCATATTTTAGTTCGAGAAAGAAGCATTCGATCAATTCAACAACATTATCTCAATAAATCCGGCTGCAAATCATTACTAGACATAATTAGATAGAAATAATTACTTTTGGATACGAAAAGAATATAAAACTAAAACAATATTAAGTGTACAAATTAATTCTGAGTTTTTGTAAGATTTAATGCTTATTTACAAAAGAATCGAATACAGTTTTAATAGTGAAAACAATATCATTCGCGAGACAAATTCGTCACTTGAAAAATACAGAATTAACGATTTCGAATCGATGAAGCTGCCAAGAGTTCAAAGATTTTATCTTGAGAAGTGAATTTATATTTAAATGCTCAGCTTTAGGTTTCAAGAGTTTCGAATATGGATTATATTTCCTTGCATACTAGTACACTATTGTTATTAATATACTCGCGAATCTGTTTTCTGTTCTTCCTAGTTTCCTCTATTTTAACGGTACGCGATTAAAATTATAGTAGATGCGTCGGAATATTCTTAAATTATGAATTTCCGCCACAGGATTCGATTACTATGGTCGACGAATCGGAGAGAAATTTGACCGGTAAACGATGAAATTTCGTAGGGCTTTGAAACATCAAAATATCGAATATCCTATTCCTATTTCCATTCATATTTCTAATATGTACGGTAAAAAATTCTCACGATCGATATCTATCGAATATTTTTTTTAGATTCGCAGTGCGGAAAGAAGCCAGGTTTCACCGATAACAGATTAAATTTCATAGGGCTTGGAAACGGTCACAATATCAAAATATAGCGTTCCCATTTTCATTGACGTTTTAATATGATCCGTTAAAAACTCTCACGATCGATGTTCAATTGAATATTTTTCGGCTTCGGGGCGCAGAAGAGTCCATGCAAATGTAAGGCAATCGAATGCAAGGGTCGATTGGTAATTACGCGGTCAGCGGTGCGAAAAAAAATCGATCATGCGCTTAATGACGATGCCAGTTGACGAATTTCGCGCGCGGCCAGCTTCGTTCTGCTCGCGACAGAGTTCCTGTCACGCTTTATTCATGCGAGAACGATGAGACGCATTAACGAGTCCAATTTCCAGCGATTATGCACGCATACGTGTGCCCCAGAATCACTCGAGATATTCGATACGGGTGTGCAAAGATGTACGATACATTCTGCGCATCGTTTATCGAACAATTCTCGAATACAGTACACTCTAGTAAGCTAGGGTAAATGTACCACGTACTGACACTTTAAGGTTCGCGCGTAACTTTATTTAACTATTTTAGAACGTCGTTAACGTAAAGATCTTTCCAGTTCGGAGCATAATATTGTTTCACCGCTCTTTTATTTATGAACGTCTTTTTTATATGTTCAATATAATGAATTAATTACTACGTAGACAATAAATTTTAGACAAGGTGTAGTATGGCGAGGCTGCATATTTTTGCATGCCATAGTAAATACTCTAAACTGGACGGAGTATTTATTCAGAAGCTGAGCAAAGGCACTTGATTGAGCCATTGTTTATTAAATGGCTTCAGTGGTATTTAAAAATAAATCGCGCCTTTATTGGACGCTGCATCGATAAATGTTTAACACCGGTGATAGCGTATCCCGGTTATCAGCACAGCTAGCCGGGAGAATTCAATTTCATCCTGTGATTTTCGTTTTTTTTTTTTTTTTTTTTTTTATATTCATAGGCTCTATATAGGGGACGCAGTTTGCCATACAGAGAGGCGCTGTTGAAAAAATGTAATCTTTGATTAAAATCGTCGGATGTTCGATCGGAACGTTCAATCTAAATCTTCTCTAATGAATTCTTTCTCACAAATCGATTTACATGCACCATCTCTTCATTTCCCAACCATGAAATACTAGATTTTTCTGCATTTGTAGCACTCGCAGGGTAGAACTGAGAATTTCTCAATGAAACCGGATTTTCCAGCCATAAAATACCAGATTTTTCTACGTTTGCAGTATATGAAAAGTAGAGCCGAGCATTTTCGAATGAAAAGGGATTTTCCAGTCGCGAAATAGCGGAATTTTCTATATTCGCAACATTTGCAAAATTAAAGATAAGCATTTTTTTCAACGAAAAATACTCATCTGTCGAACTTATTTTAATTCATCACTACTTCATCTATCGAATTTCAAACGTTTCTGCAAGTTTTTTTAAGCAAAACCGAGCATTTTTCAAAGAAAAAAAAGTGTCGTAGTATATTTGATCATATGTGCCCATAATTATAAAAGTGGTCCAAGTCATATATTTCTCGTTTCGAGATATTTAAAGGATTAGAATTTGAATAAATTGAAACATATATTTATATTACGTAACATTTTAATTTAGAATGAATAAAGATTAAAAAAACCTTACACATTTATCGCGACTAAACAAAATTAAATTTAAATGTTCACTTTTAGACCGCTTTCCATAATTATGGGCGCGTATAACGTTGCCAATACCGTTTAAAACACGCCTGAACGTAAACGGATTTCCAGTGGCGTAACCGGTATTTCGAGGTTTCGCAAAATAGAAATCCAAACGTCTTCCAATGGGGAGGACCGCGATTCGCCGTTAATTAGGGTAATTTGCGCGGTGGAGAGGGGGATAGGGAATCCAAGGGATCCCTCATTGTCGAACTGCCGAATTTTCACCCGAAAATTCCTCGATGGCCAGAGGGGCCATGAGAACCGCTAACGAGTCGCATTAGTTTAATAACTCGCGTCCAGGAGAGACGGCTTCTGGTGTGCTCGACGATAAACTCCGACGCGACGAGAACGGCGCACCGCGCGCAAACTATTAATCACCCGGTAGCCAGCCATTAATTACCGCTGCACCGAATTTCGTTCTTGCATCCAGCCGTTCGGCCAACTCGGGAAAGACGCGTGTATTCACGCCAACGTTTCCTACGGTTCGTCATTTATATTTACCGCCACTCGTGGTCCACCGCGATCCACTCTTATCTTTTATCTCTAAACTGCTAACAGCGTTCTTCGACCGGTGAAAATACATCGCGGATGATTCGCAGCGGCTCGGTGTTTTCTTCTCTGTTTCTCGCGCAAGCGTCGAATCGTTTTAATTGAAATTTCGCGTTAGTGATTCGGAGACACGGGAGGGTTGATTAACCTCTTGACGTTTCGCAGTTACGTTGACGAAATGGGGCTCGTAAACTTCGTTTCTTCTCGTCGAAGCACGTTATAGAAGGAGGCGTTAGCTGTAACGTAGATATGCGTGTGTATTGTAATTAAATTGGGAAAAATTCAGTATCTATGATTTGGAGTAAGAGGAATGTTTAAGCAGTTCTATGTGAAAGACCGAATTTAGTAAATAGACTATGAAAGCTATTGAAATTGAGATTTGAAGAAGATTATATAAATACAGGAATAGTTCGGTATTAATTTGCATAATGTAAGATTAATGGCTTTACGTTGGACAGAAAACTAGGAGGAAAATCAGACAATTTTGAAATTGGTAATTTTTGTACACGTATAATAGTAAAACTAGGTAATTGACGAAGAAGTGTACGTAAAACCCTGCATACGTGTTTTTTAATGTGTACTTATATAATTTGCTTATATTTAACTTCTTTACTTTGAAAAACTGACATTTCGTATGCATCAATCTGATACATTTTGTAGTACCTGTACACATTTGTGTTCTCGCGATTCTATTTCCACTAGAGTAACATACCAATGGATCTACCTCTGTAGTAAATCTATGTAATAACGAGCTCATTGAATAAATTCGACGCTGCCTAATTAACTCGTTATCGATATCACCGCGCCGCCGTGAATTCCGCGGTCCGATTACAATGAAACAACGTGCAGCGAATAGGTTATTATCAAAAGTGTGGTAAATCGTGTTAATTAGGAAAAGAGGATACAACTCTCGTTAATGGCTCGCATTATCATTTACGAATCACCGCCGAAAGGTACAATTTTATCGGATAACCGACTCGCGCCATGGGAAATCGGCCACAGAAATCACCAAATGTTAATCCATATCGCTACGGTTTCGATTACCTCGAATTCGGGTTACGCGATTCGTCATTTTCTTCGTACAAATCCTCATCGATCGTTGCGTTCCTTTCCCTCTTTTTTCCGACTATCGATTGCAGACTAATCGATTTTCACACTGGAACAGCCAAACCTCTCAAAATGTTGTCTTTCAGATTTCTTGGAAATATTTGTTTACAACAAATTAACTGCAATGTTTATCGACAAATTGGTAAGAGGATAACATTCCTGAAACCTTTCCCCTTTAATTTAAGCCAAGTGTTATAAGCAGCGATCAATTTAAGCTAGCATGCGAAGGTAATAAAATAATTGTAGGGCAAGGGGTTAAAGAAAAGAGCCAGCATAATAGGCTTCCGGTCGGTAAAGCGTTGATAAAAATAGTGTTCAAAAATGGTTTCGATAGCTGACGAATCATTAGCAGTAAAATAAACGTCCCACTCGCTGGACTAGGTTGAAATTTCATTAAAATCACGCGCAACGATAAAATTAGAAGTATTCGCCCGCGAGTCTATCATCGCGTTCTCTACCCGAAGAGGTGGTAACTTCCCGTAGGATCCCTGCACTCGGCATAATGTCTCCGGCGAATGGAAAAGTTGCGCAAAAAGTTTCACTTCACTTCGCGAGTACCCTCTCATCTTCCTCCTTCTTATCTATCCACTTTCTTTCCTGTTCCTTCGTGTACTTTTCTGTCTCTACCGCTGGCCAGTTTTACCGCCGTCTCCGGATCTGACTTTCACGCGTTTCCTTCTTTTTTCATCCGTCTGTCGTGCAAAGGTAAAGGAGTGAAGCGCGAAGCGAACGCAGCAGGAGTGCGAGAGGATTTCGTTGCGGAGAGTGATTTTCGAAATACCTCTGAAACCTACGCCGAGCCGTGTCGCGCGTTTCTACTTTCTTTCTCCGTCTCTTTGCCATTCTACTTACTTCTGCCTCGATTACACCTTCTTCTTTACTCCACTTTCCCCCCCCCCCCCCCCCCGGCGTACTCTTTCTTTCCACCCTTATTACGCGCCGTTGTTATCTTCTTCGAGGGCCGTTTCACTCGATGGAATTCCAGTCTCGTCCGTGAAAGGGGGGGCTTTCGACGGGAGCTCTCGCCTCCTTTTCGCTCGCCGCGTCGCCGGACAAAGAAAGAAGGCCAATAGGAATTTAGCTTCGCGATGCGGAGGGTGTCGGAGTATAGGTGGACTCGGTGTAATTCCCGAACGCCAAGTTCATTCTTTACGGCTGCTGTGTACGTCACGGTTATGAAGAACACGCGCGGTCTCGTTGGAAAACTTCTCGCGTCGCGACGTGCGCGAGCCGAGACTTCGGTTCTCTGGAAAAATCCTTTAGATCTTTAGATATCCTTTGAATTTGATTTGCCCGAGAAAGGGGCTTAAAAGCAAGCGGAAAGAGAGCAAGGCCAAACAATGGAACGACATTTTTTTCTAACAAGTTTTATATAAATTCTCTATTAGATTTGAATCTCTAGAGAAAAATCTAATAGATTTCACAGTTACGCAATAGCGCGTTGCATCGGATAAAACAGTAGCGTTTTTAGCCGCGTTTATATCATCTATAAAATTGTAAATATCGTTCCATATTACCTACATTCACTATATGCGACGCTGATAGCGATAGAGTTATGCTTCTTCTATCCGTAATTAATTTTTCAAGACCTCTACGAATCGCTATTATACTCGAACGTTGGAGAGTTTTTAGAAGCTCGCGGTGCAATAGTTGCCATCGATTATACAGAAATTTCGTGGACGTAGACCAACAAATCTCCGATTAACGAAAGTTAGCCACAAAAGGACCGCGCTTACGATACGCTAGCCGCGCGAGACGGCGGACAATCTCTGTAATAATTCATGAAAGCTAGACGGGAGAAGTTCGCGCGGAGTGCACCGGAAACAGTGGTAGCAAAGTGTGTCGTCAGCGTTGCACGCCGTCCGACTGGCAAAACGATGGAAAGTTCGCGGTGTCTCACGGTTGGCTGGAAAACTGCTGCATTCATCGTGTTCGTGGACCAGGGCTCGAATCGAGATCGGCCGTAATCCTGAGAATTATTGCGCGTTAGCGCAAGCCGTCACACGCGTGCCGTTCCCGTAATCCACATGGACGTCATCGAGCGGGGATCGGGGATTTTTCTCCGCCGAACGCGGCCAGAATCCGCGGAAATCCCCTATGAAATTGTAAAATCGGCTCGCAGAGATTTTTCCAAACACGTGTCGCTCTTCAAGAATTTGTCCGATCATTGTTTTATTTATTTCCGCGCGAATCCACGGAAGCTCGAAGCTGCAAATATGATTTCAAATCGGAGTTTCGCGGTCGGAGATTTTGCGGTCCGAATAGACGAGACAATGACGATTGAGAAAAAGCTTTCGAGGTGTGTATCGACTATTCTGTCGGTAGACTTCCGGGATTTTATGCATTTATGGGAAGTGTAGTTGCTGGAAAAAATACAGGATATAAAGTATTCAAGGCGTTGCAGATTTTTTTCCGCAAAACTTTGTCAGCATATTTTGTAACTATGAATAGAAACGGAGAATGTTATATAAGCGTAGGTCATTTGAAGCTTCGTTAACGCTAGATTCACGAACACTAGTAGTGTAATTTCACAGGTTTCTTAAAATATATGTGTATTATATACAAATACACGTAGTTAAAATGTCGGAAAGGGGCAACATGAA
Organism: Eucera pruinosa; assembly: GCA_028830335.1. Classification (NCBI taxonomy): domain Eukaryota; kingdom Metazoa; phylum Arthropoda; class Insecta; order Hymenoptera; family Apidae; genus Eucera; species Eucera pruinosa. The sequence continues at coordinate 16,186,955 of JAMYCR010000005.1, forward strand.
TTTCCATATGTATTTATATTATTGCGTCAAGCAAAGCCAACATTAAGTGCAAAAAATATTACTTGTGATTCTTGTAACATTAAGGATAGTATTCGAAATTCGTCAAATTGACGCGTTCCGTAAACCTAGTGAGTAAAAGTTGTGACAGAAATATTGGATTAGTGGGAAAGTAATGTTGGCCCTTGATAAATTCTATAGTTATTCGCATGCATACAATTGCTATGTGAATAAAGTTAATACGCTCTTAGCGAATCGAACTGGAGTCATATTTGTAGGTAAAACTGGCCGCTATACGACTGATCAAATAAAATAATAGCTATACGACGAATCGATTCGCTTTCATGTTTCAGAACTCACGTTACTTTCTCATAAATCGAAATATAGGGTAGATGTACCGGTAAATGAACATTAAATACAAAAAACGAATAAAGTAAGTTACTAAAAGATGAAACAGAAAAGAAAGATAAAAGAAGTTTTTCTGTGCAGGAGTACATATTGTTAATTTATTAATTAAGAACTTATTAACTTATTAACTAGTGGTCATTGACTAACAATGTTCATTCATCGTTGAAATCAATATTTCTAGCTTTTCAATCGAATTACTTGTAACTTGAAATTGCGTCGCGGGCAGAACTAAAACTTTTGCGTACGCCTGCCGTTTAAAGCGACGCTGTTTTATTCACAACGTTTCGCAATTATTGATGCTGTAAAAATGAGTTTAATATCGGATCGCGTAACACGACTTTACACGTGTAACGTTTCTCCAATTATTTTCATGGAAGAAGAGAGATTTCACATCAATTGGGGATAAATGTATGAATTTTACACGTCGATAAATGTCATGAATCCGTGAAGGATTCGCGTGTACACGTTTGAGTTTATTTACGAGGTGATTTCGCAGATTCTGCTGGATGAATTGTCGAAACATCAGCTGCCCCATTTAAGGAACGTCGAGGTAATGGTATCTATTCGGTATCAAAAGGCATTTCGAGCATTACAATCTCTGTTGTATCTTCTCTGACAAATTAGCCGTCTCTTACCTCCTTCGGCTTATTGTAGAATTACCGAGCCATCATAATTCGCAAAGATTGAGTATTCTGTTTTGTCAAACTACCTCGTTGCGTTCAATTATCCACTCCCGGATAAATGTAACTTCATACAGAATAGCAAATAACGATTTCACGATCATGATTCATTAAATTTAAATACAATAATCCGATTACGTTAAAATGGATTTGAATATCAATTACAGATGACGGTGTTATCATTGCTTTTTAACACTTTATCTACCGGAAGCATACTAATCGTCATTTTGGGAAATCTATAAATTCACTAGCCTTTATTTCTTACATCAGCTTCGTTTCCGCGAAATCTTGTATTGTTATTATCCGAAATGGGTGCAGATAATGTTTTTTAGATCATGTTCTAAGTGGTACTAGGTTTCTGCGTTCCAGTGTTAATTAAACTAAATTAGAATCTATATGCGTGTCTTGATTATTTTATTATGCAGACAACAGTCACTGGTTACTTTGCCTTTCGAGTTAAATTTCAAATACTTCCAACTTATTTTAAACTCTGACAGTTCATTTCAACCTGTAAGTACCTATAGAGGAATCGTCCGCGTTTGTAAAACGCTTCTTCCCGTTCGTAAAGTTTCAAATGTATACATAACATTCTTTATGCTCCTTTTGTACTTCTGCTGTTAAATTTTTCTCTTACAAACGAACGTATTATCGGTATCCGTGTCGCGATGCGGTGAGTGGGTTTAAGAAAAATAACTTCGCTCCAGTCTCGAATCGCGGGAGTCACTAAGGTTATCCCGCATTCATTTTCGTCGTAATCTTCGCGAATCCTATGGGCTTAGGATAAGGTGGCCGGGATTTCCTCAGGTTAATCTCCATCTCTGTGGAATTATCCTCACGAATGACTCAGTACACCGTGATGCAATTTCAGATAAATCCAAAATAGCATCGCAAGAAAGCCGGAGAATTTAATAACACGATCGTTCGCCCGACCAGAGAGCTATGAATTCTTCCTTTCCCCAACAATAAAGTTAAAGTTTCAAGGATGTTTCGCCGGGCAAATAGCGATATCAGGGGACCGCGTACAATAAATTAAGCTACCTTGTAGCCGGATATCTCGGAAAAAATAAAAAAAACTTTGCTTTACGTCGGTAGCTATTCGCGAAGAACCGAGATGATTTCTGTTAGCATAATACCGAAGTTTGCCTTAAAAAGTGTCTTAAAATCCCACTGTTTTGTTCCCTCCATTGTGCCTTCGATACACACGTACAGCATCGCAGCGAAGTTAATCATATTTCTTCTGCAAACAACGATAATGATGTTGGAATTCGCAAAAGGGAACTGCTACACTCGGGGACGCGACGACGACGTGGGCGTGCAACTTCTTTGGGCGTAAAATTTCTCTACTTCGCCGAGCCAGTATTTTACTTCGCGTTGGTTTCAGCGAGAACGTAATTGCGTTCCCCGGAACAACGATACCTCGCGTTCAACTTCGATTCCACGCGAAAAGGAAAATGAGAATGGGGAAGGGGAAAGAACTTCGCGTTCGTAGATTAATAAACGAGGGTCGAAATGACGTCGGTGCTGATTTACGAATTCTATTGTACGAGTAACAATGGCGAATGCTTTAAAAAAATTTAACGTAGCATGTAGTTTTTCGATGCGTGATTCATACGTTCGCTGCTTCCATCATGAATTCGTACAAAGCAGCCTGAAAATTTTCCGTCGAAATATTTGAATTAATTTCGACTATTTAGCGAGAAAACGTTTGCAACGAGAAACTTCATCTGCGACAAATTAAGAATTTGACGATGCAAAGGAAACTTTTGAAAGAATTTTTTCCTACAAAAAAGACTGTAATCTTCTTGCAGTTTTTAAATGGCGCATATGGGACGTATTTTTCTTAATCCGTCTAAAACTTCAACAATACACGTATCTCATACGTTCGCTAAATCCCAAAATAATTCAATTTTTCGATAAAAACTTCACGTTAGCCGGGAATTAGAAAATTGTTGCAACCTAAAAAAAAAAAAAACGAAAATCTCCATACGTGGATCGAATATCAGATTGAAGATTATTTCAACTGGAATCTCTGTGTATGTGCGCGTGTGTGAACAAATGAAAGCGGAAGTTGTTCGAAGCGAGACAAAGGGAAGACAACGGGGAAACTTTGAAATTCAAATCGACCACCCCTTGTTTGTTTGAGAATAGAAGGTATATTGCAGATATCGAGAGTAGCGAAACTCGGATAGTTCTCGATCGTCCGTTTTAAGAGGAAGCTCGAGATAGCGTGGAATTTTTTTTGTATCCAAGGAACGACGTATAAATCGATCAGGGAAAGTTGGAGCTTACAGGAAGCCATGCGTGCGGTACGCGGAAAAACTTTCACGTTAAGTTTCTTCTGATCCGCTGGCTCCTCCGCTGTTCCTCGTACTTTCCACTCGTCTCGCTTAACTTTTATCAGTCTCTAACTGGTGAAGTTTCGTATTTCATATCGTAATGCAATAAATTGAATCCTGCTGTTCATATAACGTCTCCATCGAGGGAAGCGTCGTCTTAAATCATTCGTCTCTCCATTTTTAGATCTTCGAATCCGAGCATGGCTCGCGGATTTTTATACGGATCCACGTTTTGAAATTTACGATCCGCGGGGAATGGCATTCAAATACAAGTTCGCTTCATCTTTTATGAAGTTATATGAGTCAGGATTTAAATATGGACTTGTGGGGCTGTAGAGAGGGGATAGAATAGGAAAAAGGAAGGGTGTTGCGTTTCGTCCTGAGCCTGCTAGTGGACTCATCAGTAAGGCTACCTAGCAGGCCCTGCCTTAGACGTTGGGATATTGGAAGGAAAGTTAAAGGCGGTATATATATGGACGAGGTAGTTGGAGCGAGTACTTTCGAGAAAGTCCTATTCATATGTCCCTCTACTGGTGGGTGCAGGAGAGCCGCCACAGACTAGCTAAAGTATAGGGATTATTAACCCCTTGCCTTACAATGACGAGTGTGACTCGTGATAAAGATTATGGTTAAATACGAGAAATACACTCGATAGCTTGTAAGAAATCGTAATTTTATCTTGAACTTTATTATCAAGTTGTAAGATTGGGGACTATTGAATAACAATTAGGTGCAATATTGGAATATTTTGGATGCCACATAGTGCACAAGCAGTGAATAGCTAGGTGAAATTTATTAACAAGTAGAAAATTAGTATGGCAAGGGGTTAATATATTTTTTTACCAGGAGACGATTAATAGGCTTTTCTTATAAATCCTATAAATTGGCCTTTTGTCCTCTACATTGTCAATAATAACTCAATCAGTGGGCAAAGTGATACTTCAAATTTTTACTTTACTTCGTAGATATGTTTCTATAAGATTAAAACCATCCGGTAATTCCGAATTCTAAGCTTCAGGAATTCAGCATAATATATTCACCATTACATTATACTACCTCAATTCCCATCCGGTAGATAATGCATCACGTACTGCCTTGTGACAAGAGCTATCTAACATTAGCTATTTTAAACTTCGCATTAATTTATTCAGAAGCAACTATTTTGCATACGCGAGTTACGCGCCTATTTTTAATTATCGATACGCCGTCTGTGAATATCGCGTCTCAGTCAATTGGTTAAATAAGCCACGAGTCTTCCAATAAATTCGATATTTTCGATAAACATAAAAGATGCCTCGCCTCTTATCGAAGGACCACTTCACCGTTGTACAAAGTAGCGTTTCTTCGAACAACTACAACAGCGTCGCGTCCAGTAATCAATTAAACTCACCCCCTGCGAACAATCAGTGGAATTCGATACCAGGGTTGTCTTTGGAAGATCGACGCCGATGTTTTCTCGAAGAACAGCGAAAGGTGTTCCATCCACTTCCCGGCAATAACTCTCGAACGAATTCCCGAAGGAAACAATCCGGTCGACCGCGTGCTTTACCCCGAACCTCTTTTGCTCTCCATTTAAACGCCGAATGATAAAGTGACGCCGTTAAGGAGATGGTTCTCTCCCGGAAGAAACTGCTAAAAGAAGCGGTCTACGTTTCCACCAGTGCTCCCGGCTACTTATCGCTGTTTCCAGAGCAACCGAGAGAAACAGTTGCAACCCTATGGACGAGCGAAGGATAAACGCGACGGCGACGAGAGAGGGTCGAGTTATTCGCCGATAAATGGATTAGCTGGCAGGCGACGAACGAAACAAGACCACGCAAAGAAAGCAACGCCTGCAGGGGTTAAAGGTTGGGGAAAGGGGTGCACGAAACGAGGAGGGTAGTTCAGTTCTTTACAGCGGCAAAAGGTTTTTCTACCGTCTCCGCTGGTTAGTCGATTTGTAACATTTTTGTTTCCAACTCTTTGCTGCTTCGGATTGGCGTCATTACGACCCATGAATATTCTCTCGCTGAGCTTTCACGGGGAACGTTGAGATTCTAAAACGCACCGAAGGGAAACACCGAGATTCGTAAAAAAACACCGAAGCCAAACGTCGAGGTACTAAAGCGAAAATGCGTGTCGAGGACAAAGCGGCGAATATTTCGATCTGCGCGTTCCAAAACGACACGGGTAAAGTCCGTAAAAGGAAGATGAAGGTTTTAATATTTAAGTGGCATCCTTTGCGCCCTTGTGCATACGTAGTGAACCCAAAGTATAGCTGCGAGGTGTCCATCCGAAGATGAACGAAAATATCCTTCAAAGGAGAAATGCCAAGGGAAACGTGTCGCATGTAAGAGCTTAGTAGAAAATCCCTCTTGCAGTCGCGAATATGCCCTCGATACTTGATACACCTGCAAGGGATGACGTTTGGAATAAAGGCCACGCCGAAATAGGATCCTTTGCGACGGAAAATTGGAGTCATATCTACGAATCCATTTTTAACCATTCACGCTTCAAACAACCCCCGGGTCGTTTGCTTTAATCGAAAGCTCAGTGTCCGGAAAAAAAGAAGGGATCTGAGGAACGTTTCTGACCCACTGCCAGGGGTTGTTTGCGATACGTGCCCACGGTTGGCCCCGACTTAACAGCGAACGCGACGAACGCGAGTAGTTAGTAGATGGGAAAGCCGATGAAAGCGACGACATTCCGATTACCTCGCCCTCGTCTGTCACTGTCGCAGCCGCGGGCCAATCGTCTTCAGACGGCGACCCCCGAAGGAGCTACCAACGCTAGGAAATTGATAACTACTCATTGCAATGGACGCGGCTATTTTTCAGCAACAAAAGCGCTATACAACCGCGGCCACCGATTAATATTCCACGTTCTGCCCCGTTCTAATTAATTATGCGAAAGGATGAAACGGAGACGGATCGCTGCGACCTGGATTCTGCGGATCCCATAAATAGAGATTCTGAGAAGGGTGTTTGGGAGCTACGTAAAAGGGGCGGGCTCGGTGGAAATTGTTCGGGAAATAAGAGGCACCGAAGGGGACGTGCTTCTTTTCCGTCAACCTTGTTTCTCAGAGACATACGAATCTCCTACTAGATTTCGTTCTTATTACTTTTCAGTTGGCAAATTGGAAATTGTAATTGGATTACGCGGTGACTCGCGTTTCGTTCTTTTATTATATTTCTCGTTCAACCCGTTTCAGCGTCGAACGTTTTCCCCTCGCGAGAAACACGCCCTGTACGTAACACGTTTAACCCCCTAGCATAAAACCACGAATCACACTTTTAACATCGATTATAGGCAAAATAAAACAAATACTTGCGATACTTAATTGCAAAAATTAAATTTTACCCCTCTAATTTCGTTTGGAATTTTTGTAATTGCCGTAGCAAATACAAATACCGTATAATATTGTACATTTGCAGATTATTCCAATGAAACGTTACTTGGAGAAGTTATTCGAAGTGTTATTCGAATAAAATTTGATTCGCAAAATTCATTTGATATGTTTTATTCGGAGAATTTATTCGAAATGTTTGTCAGATAAGATTTTATTCGAAGAATTTATGCGAAATATTATTCGAATAATACGGAACACAGTTTCCGCGTAACACAATTTAAAACGATCTGAAAAATATTATCAGTTCGTCAATTTCCCGTGTTGCCGTGTATTTGTCTCGAAGGGTGGCTTTCAAAGTGCACTCTGCTTACAGTTCGTTAATTTTCCCCTACATAAAAGTATCGCCGAATGGAAAAATAAAATTTACCAAGGCGTTCGAATTGAATTGGGAATGCTGTTTCAAGAAGGCTTGGTTTAAGTGAGACGCCTTTGTTCAGCGTTCGATCGGATTTGCGAACAGGAAAATCGATTTCCGGACTGGAAAGGGAACGTTGGTACGAGTAAACTTTGTAACGTTGCCGAATACCGTGGGACGTTTTCTTCTTACTGCTGAAAGTTCCCAGTGACGTTAATTTGCTTCGCGATAAATCGTATCGGACAAGGAAGCAGACTCTGGATACGTGGTAGAGACCAAAATGAGGCTTCGTAGCTGCGAGCGATACGCGCATGCATTTATATACATAAGCAAAGTCCTTGACACGGTCCTATCTGCGGCCTCGCTCAGTTTCGAAGCATCGATCAGCAATTAGTAAACGAGTTTACTCTGCCTCTCGACTCGCGATGGAACTCAAAGAATCGGCCATTAGGTGGTTACGATGGCCTCTCAAAATGCAAATCGCCCGTGTCGGACTTTTGCCGAGCATCTTTCACAGCTTTACAAGCTACGCAAAAAACTGCATATATATATATATATCGAGCGCGTAATTGACAAATAAAAGGGTTACGATTTAAGTTGTACGCTTAGAAATGAGTATCTCTAAAGATAGACATATTTAATTATTTGGATATTTGGGTGTTAATAAGACGCGCGAAAGGTTGTTTGATGTGGTTAATGGAATGGATTGAAGAGTGCTTGTCCTTCATCCGGAAAGAATAGCAGGTTCAGCAGGTTGTAAGTGTATTGGCATGAAAGGGTGCATTTTGATCGCGAATTCCGCCACCGTTGCGAAAGCAATATTTAACGAAGCACTCGCTTGTTTCTGGGTGATCCGCTCTGACCTGTTTATTGTCGATTGCTTTCAGGTGCTATATTCACTCATGACCAAAAGGATAGCAGTGCAGAGCTGGCCTTCAAGTATGCCGTGTACAAGATCAACAAGGACAGGCTCATTCTGCCGAAAACGACGCTGGAGTACGATATACAATACGTGCCAAAAGATGACTCCTTCCACGCGTCGAAAAAGGGTGAGTCACTAATAAGTTCAATTTTCATTTGTATACTTATAAGAGCACAGCATGCTTCTAACCTTTAACTACTTTAACCATTTGCGGACGAGTGTCGACAAATAGTCGCCTAATCATTTCTGGCTTTCTGAACCCATGTCGACTTTTAAAGCAGAAAACTTAACGTAATGAATACTTAACACAATAATAAACATTTGAAATCGTTCGTAATTATATGGTTTGGAACTCGAGAGCCTGAAAATTCAAAGACGTAGAAATCAAAACTAAAGTACTCCCATAGGTGTTATTACGTCTCGTCCGCAAAGGGTTAATACGCGTAAGAATATCGGTTTTAGTAGTCATAATTAAAAAGATGTGCGAACGGTGATAATTAAACTGCGGATGTTTACGCAAAATCGGTATGTCGAAATACACAAAATGTACGCAAACTTAATGCAGAAGATGTGAAAAGTACATGCGAATCATTGTATTATTCTCGACTGTCAATTATTATCGGACAATTTCATTCAACAGCACAGGATACGATAGGAGCATATCTATACTTTTTCTAATATTGCGCTCAGAGCTGGGTGAAATACTATTTTAATTTGTAGATAGTAAATAAATATTTTCTTTTAAATCGTACGATTTTTGGTTACCGAGTTGTCGCATTTTGAAGGAAAAGTGAGCCACAATGGTGGTATTGTAAGAAAATTTTGTCCATCCCTTGCGTTGCAAAATAAAGCTACATTTGAAGAGAGCTTAGACTATTTGAATCTTGTAATACTCAGAAATACATATTCGAATGGAATTTGTTACAGGATTTGGTAAAACAGTCGAAACAATGATGGTATCACTAGAGAATTTTGTGTATCTTTTACATCGTTAAATAACGTTACATTTGAGGGAATTTTAACGCGCTTAAATTATGTATTATGAATCCGGATCCGAGGAAATTTGAAACCGTTTAGAAATAATAAAACGTCGCGGTTTTACCCACGTGTCTGGTTTTGCTCGAGTTATTCCACCACGAGTTTCAATCTCTATAGTAGTTAAGGGTTAACTTTGGAATAAGAAACAAAATAGGAATTCAACTAATTTCTGTGCTCCTTTTCTGCATAATTTTACAGGATATCCTATTGTTGGATGACCAACAAACGTCACACTTTATATGTAACGATAAGGGATTATTTTTCGACGACTTAGTCAGTAGTTTTTACCTCTAAGGTTCAAAACATCGGTTTAGTCACTGGGGACGAAAGTCAGATTTCCCCCAAAAACCTAGATATATAAATACGACAAGCTCACTCCTCCAGAGGCAATCTGGAACCGAACACTGTAACAAGCACCGCGGACTTCCCGTTGTTATCCAGTAATAGAGTATATAAAGTTATTATGATATTTAAACCGACACAATTTATTCCCACCCGGATTCCAGCACTATAAAACCCGTAGCGTAAATTTTTCGTGGCAAAAATTTAATCTCGACCGTTGCTTTGAGTCGCGTTGCTTTAATCACGACGAAATTCAAAAAGCCAGCGAACCGAACCGCAAGAATATTTATCGCAGCTTCGTTGTATAAGCTGGCTAGATATAACAAGCTTGCGGTATCGTTATTAAAGTAGCATGCAAATTATCTCCATTCTATCGACTGTCAAATATCGACCGGTAATCTGATCTATCTCGCGATACCCTTTAGAAAGCAACGTCATTTTTACGAAGCTAACAAATTTTACTTTCTCCGTTATAAAATTGAACAAAGTACAGTCCGTGAAATAAAAGCGTGGACGCGAAGTTATTGTAAAAATTAAGCATTTTAAAAAAGACTGAAACGCACCTATTTAATAGTGGGTCAAACCTCGATCGTTACCAATTATAGCTTCGCATCGTTTATGCATACTTTTCGACATGTGAAATAGAAAGGGACCTCGATATTTCTCAAACGCGACAAAATAGGAATCTCAATGTTAAAACACGTTTTCCTCGAAGCTTGTATACATAGACGAGAGATTTATGCAGGTATTTTGCTGCATTTCTAATAGACTGTTGAATGCCAACGTAATCCTTAGCATTATATTACTTTTAGTTAAAACAACGCGGCCTTTTCATCCTCCTTCAAACACCATAAATCGAACTCCAGCAGCAAACATTCCAAAATTCTTCCTTCGATAGCTGATGATTTTATCCTCGTTAGTCATTTCCGAACCTTCACCTTGTTACCTCATCCCTTACCGATCATTGAACCCAAGATAACCTCTACTTCTCTATTTTCCGAGTCTGTAAAACTACTAGTTTTCCCTTGAAACGTCAGAACTGTCCAAACCGTCTTAGGACGCGTAATTACACTTATATTACGCGAATACGCTCTGTTATACACTGTTCAACTTCGTTTTCATTTCGCTCGATGTTGTAACTTATTATATACAATAAACCGACAACCTCAGCGGAATACAAGACTTCTTTGATCCTCTTAGCCGATGGCACAGGAACACCGCTTCAAATCATTTAGCGTACGCAGCACTCATCTTGAAAAAGTTCGTGTTTCTCATCGATACAAACGATATTAACAGGCTTTGGGCAAACTCGTGATAGGAATGATCGCATATGTTTATATTAACACAATCTCCCCTTTATTAGGCGTCAACTTTCGTCGATATCGCATCCATACTCTTCTTTCACAGTATCGTTCTAAAGGGAAATTTAAAAATAGGTCGCAATACTCGTCGACTAAGTTTCTTACATTTGTAGTTTGCAGCACTGTTTTCTGACGACATAAGGGCGTGTACATACTGTATATATATATGTATACGTAGCTTCGCGTAGCTTGCTTTACGACGTCGTTAGGTCTACATCACCCAAGTTTCTAGTCTCCTTCGCAAACGTTACTTCTTTCCTCCCCCCCCCTCTTTTTTTTTGCGAGTTGCTTTCTTGCTCTGCTAAATAGCGGAACGTCAAGAAAAAGGTGCGATAAAAAAACTCTTGCTTTTAAGGGTCTTTTTCTGTAGTCGCACGAATGAATGGGATCGTTTGGAAATCCGGGGATGAAATTCAGTATTTACCGAGTAATCCGTCAGCTGTGCCGTTTTCATCGCGCTACGTGTCCCTCGCGTAAACGTAGTCCCCGTGGAAAATCAGATCAATGGATTTACCTTTTTTTTTTTTCTTTTTACCAAATCGTCGGACGAGTTCCAGATCGATGTGCTAACTCCGCTCTGTCCATTTTAAACTCGATTCGATTCGACGCTGCAGTTGAATCTTCTATGACTTCCCCACGCGTACGAAAAGAATCGCTGATTAGTCTTTCGCACCTTTTCTACTTTTGCAGGAGGTAAATTTTGTAGTTTTGAAATACGAAGCGGGAGGCGATGTATACGTTGTCACATTCGAATCTATTATTCGTTGATCTATTAGGTGGTACCAATACACTTTGTCGAGTTGATCATTTATCTTTAAATACAATAGATATAGGTACGTATTATATTTCGTATATACATATTATATTTCACAACGAGTTGTGGATGTTAGGAAAACGTAAGTGTTATTCAAAAACTCGCAGAGCTATGCTATTGCCGCAAAACCGGATACACGTATCGGAAAAAGTTTATTCGATCCTAAGGTAAATGAATACCCAAACGTATATTAAATAGATTTTATCATCCTTTACATATTACAAAATATATCGCATTTTGGATATTTCGTGTATCTTTGCATATTACGTGTCGCCTTCGTTTTTTTCAGACATCTACATTTTCCATAAATACATAAAAATTTGTAACGTATTTGTTGTATATTGCGCGCATATATTATTCACATTTTATGAAAGTATATTGCAATCTTTGCGATTCTCCAAAGTCGCGACAACTTCGAAGGCCGCAAACCGTGCAATGAAAACCGCGTGCTTCGAGGGAAAACTGTACTTCCTTTTAACTTAACATACTTTTCGAAATATGCACAATAACGGATTAAAATGGAACATCTTGTATGTTTGCGGCAATCCACGGCTCGGCCCTCTTCGAGGTTAAAATTCGTCGACGAAGCGTTTTAGCCCTCTTTAGTCAGCCAGCAAGTCTGACTTACGATTATCTCTGTTGGTCCGTGGCTACAAGCCAGCGAATGCTTGTCAGATTTTGACCACCACAATTTTCCCGCATAATGTTGACGATGACTCTTATAATTTCACGCAAAGCTTCTATTTTTCTTCGGCAACATAAATTCAGTTTACTATAAAGCGTTTCAGAGCTGAAATAATAGGGAGACATGAGTGTTTGGACGAAAGAAATTTTGTATAGTAAAACTATTAGGGGAGTTGATCGAAATATGGCCTAGTTAACACTAGAACTACGAAAGTGATCAAAATAGCTTGTCTGCAATTGCTCACAGGGGTTATATAAACTTACAGTAATTAATTCAAACAAATTTACCACGATTTTATATATAGGGGGTAAATAAAGATTTATTTCCAGTGCATTATATACTTCTTCAAATATCTAATGCTTTAATTGATTTCGTATAAATAAGTACACCGTAATTGTCGGTAGTTCTAGTGTTGAAGTGTTAAACTTATTATGCACACCCTTGTATTGGAAACGGTGCAGAACTACCACCGAAGAATAAATACAGTTGTACGGAAAAAAATATTTGTTACGAATTTCGCGATGTTTGTTTCGTTGTTCCAATAATTATTTCTTTAAGTTAGAATTGATTAACTCTAAGTGCACTATTTTGCCAACATTTACAGCCTTTTTTTATCCACTTTCAATAAAAAGAAACAAAGCAATATTTATTTTAGATTATTTTACGAGTGGCTATATTTAAACCACACTATCACAAATGAACATTTTCCTACTGTTACTTTGAATTTGTTATTTATAGAAAACATTACTTTTGTTCAACATATTTCAATTCTTACATCGTAAAGCTAACATGTTACGGATATACATAGACATATGTATAAACGCGTAGGTATATTCAGCAGATTCGACACTAAACGTTAAAATAAAAGTGATATAAAGCCTGTATTTGAACCACTTGCTCTACCATTTTCCTAAACATTTTCTGCCAATTACGATATCTATCCTTTGCTACGTGAACTGTTTTCGACAATATCGATAAAAGCATGTTCCCCTTAGCTCATCGTTCGACTCTGAGCCATCAGCACCCATCGTTCTAAACGCTATCGAGGTTAAGCCCGACTCGCGACGTAAAATCTTCCGAAACGAAACTACGTTCGTTCATTGTGATATTCGGAAGTTATTGTTCGAAGATCCCACAGGCAGTCGCTTTTCCATTCGCCTCGGTCGAAGTCCTTCCGTTTACGAGGCCTCCTATCGTTCTAGCCGCCACTCTAAACGATATCGAGCTCGCCCGCCTGTCGCTAAAGGCAGGCTTGGCGATACGCTTTCCGCGAAACCGGTTGTAAGGCTCTTGAGAACAAGCGAACAACGGGGTCCAGCGTTGCGCGCAACGGCACAGTTGTGTGCATGCAAATGCGCGCACTCGTGACCGAGATGAAGCTTGCAGGACCGTTTGTTTCGCATAAAGCGTTATCTGCCTCCCGACCGTCGAGCGTTTTTACGTTTTTACGGTTATATGCATACGTGCCGGATAAACGGCGACTGGTTATCGGACCTTCTGCCGATACATTCTTCGCATAACACGGATTTCACCGGTCGATTCAGCGGCGAGAGTATTAGGAATACCAGTGAACGCTTGCGCGAAGAATTTCAAGAGGTTCCTGCGTAGGAAGACGGACGAGCAGTGTAATGAATAAGCTGCGGATTTTTATGCTGATGCATTGTTGGATGACCAACGCGACCATTCACACTGTAAACACCATAGAAGACTCATCCTAAACCGAATGCATCTGACAAACACCCTAATCTCAGTTCATAGTAATTCTGTTGTGGAGCTGTAGAGAGGGGATAGAATAGGAAAAGGAAGGGTGTTGCGTTTCGTCCTGGGCCTGCTAGTGGACTCATCAGTAAGGCGACCTAGCAGGCCCTGCCTTAGACTTGGGATATTGGAAGGAAGGTTAAAGGCGGTATATATATGGACGAGATAGTTGGAGCGAGTACTTTCGAGAAAGCCTATTTCGTATGTCCCTCTAGTGGTGGGTGCAGGAGAGCCGCCACACTGTACTTCGTACCTTTCCTAGTTCTTCTCTAATCCGTACCTTTCCCTAGTCACCCTTTTACTCGATTATTGCCCTTACCATTAGTCACCCCCAACAACAGTATTTAAAAGCCAGGAAAATCAGAGAACCGTCAGATTTCCGTATTCACTAGTCGAGTGCAGTAGCCGTATTAATAAAGCATCTAAGAGTTATCTTCTACGTGTCGTCAATTCTCCTGGAATTCAACAGCATATTTTTTGTAAGCGTAATTAACCGCTTGCGCTACGATTGTTTTATTACTTGCGTATGCTAATGTTAACTCAGCACTGCCTTCTTATTATGTTACGTACAAATTATTTGAATATTGTGGGCAATATTTATTCAGCGTTCTCCAATATTATGATACAAAGTTGAAATTAGAGTTCAAATTATATTTTATCGTCAGCAGTGTCCATTTTTGTCAAATCTACACCATTATTCATGGATCGAGCGCGAGTTATTATTGTAGTGCAAAGGGTTGAAGAAACGGGACTCGAGTAGAGATTTGTTTTGCCTTCTAACAATAAGTATAGCTAGGTCTGGTTTCCTTTGCATATTTTATATATTTCTTTTTATACTCCGTGCATTTTGCAACTTTTTGCTATCTTAAATTTCTCATAACTGCATAAACATCCGCAACCTAGTGATAAAATTATTTGCAGCCTGGCATTTTTCAGTAAATAATAATTTAATAATCTATCGTTTTTTCCATAAGTTTTATTTTTCTCCAAATTTTGTACAATTTGTCCAATGAATTATGAACGGAAGTGTATACAAAAACAACGTATATTATTCTACATCGTACAATATACAACTTCTTATACTAAAATATCAATGAGACACGAGATAAAAGTCAAATCTGGTACGATTTGCAAAATTTTCTCTGCAAATATGCACGGTAATTGGATCAACTTTTACTACTCCCTACAAAAGATTACGAATCGTGATTTTCGCGTGTTGCGTTTCCAGTACGTCTCGAGAAAGTTTACGAACTTGCGGGAATTCGCGATCACCAACAAGAGTGGCAATTTGTTGCAAGCCAGTGACGTCTTCGTTGCTTCGGAATAAATTCACGGAAATCCATTGGCGCATCGTTAGATCTGAAGGAGACTTTCTATCGCAAAGAGATTTCCCATTCCGCAGCTGCGAATCGAGACTCCGTTGGTCTTTCGAGTCTTCGTAAGAAAACGATGCACGTTTTCGCTGCAGCAGAGAAAAGCAGGACTTCGCGCAACGTCACGTCTCGTCACGTGTTCGAGAGCACCTCTTGAGGCCTCTGTTCTCGATGTCTCACACGAATAAAGGCCCTTCTTGCTTCTCGATCTTTCGATCTTCCGCACGGAGCTTTCTCGGCCGTGAAAGCGTATATTCGCATAGTTCAAAAAGGAAACTCGACCGTGAGCCATTTTAGGTAGCTTAGACTCTCGCAACCCTTGTAAACGTCAATCGTCTCTGTTAAACTATTGCGTTCCAAAAAGAACATCGTACCCAATTTTTTTTCTTTATTTTTATTTTCTATGAATTTGTACAATTCTGAAACTGAAACAAATAGAGTGAATGACCCGCGTATTGTAGCTGTTCCTATAACTGCCACTTCAATTCGTTTATTTAATAGGAAAGTAATGTATAATGAATCGTAAGTAAACAAATTTTCCTAATAAATTTGGACTTCGGATTACGTAACAACACGTAGACGTCGTATATTGGTTTACATTTAATGTTTATGAATGTAAACGTGCTGTTGAACATTGAAACGTGACCGATATATTTATAAAGTATGGAACGTGTGATAATTCAGTAAAGCGCGACGTTTACTATGTATCCTATATCTGTTACACAAACCGACTTAATGTTAATATACGTAAAAACGTGTTTCTATTTAAACGAAAAGTTTTCAAGTGACAGTAATAATAAGGTCATTGAATTTTGTTGTACATTTTCAGTTACGTAGTCATGAATTTATCATATTGAACATATAAAAAAGATGTTCATAAATAATAGAGATCTGTTGAACAATATAATGCTCCAAACTGGAACGATCTTTACGTCAACGACGTTCTAAAATAGTTGAATAAAGTTACGCGCGAATCTTAAAGTGACAATGCGTGGTACGTCTATCCTATATGCATTCTTTTATTCGTAGCGTTGCGTTGGCACGTGAACACATACGTTTGCGAATGCGTTCGGCGAATGGGAAAGCAGCATGTGTAGCGCGCCGCGAAATGTACAAATAATGGAGCCTACGGCTAGTCTGAATGGTTTGAAGCAGAGATTAAGCCGAGCGTATCCGGCGATCGTATTTCAGAGCCGGGTCAGCGACGACGTTCGTGCAGCCGCTGCTCTTTTCGCGATTTAAACTGCGAGCAGCATCTGCGCTTCTATCGCGTAGAAATCGCGCTACCGCCACGATTCTGCTTCGTAATTCTCTGCGTACAGCGGTCAGTAGAAAATCAGCGACCCAGATTTTATTGTGCAATCTACTAGATTCGATTCTTATTTCGAGTAGGCGAAGCTTTAGGTTGGACACCAGCTCAGGTGCAGCTTCTGTGAAGAATTCGTGGTTTAACGTAGAAGTCTTGGATAATTTTTGGACTCGGTCGTTCATTTTTATGCAACTTTGTTAGGATTTGTAATTGTCATAGAGTACGGATTTTTTTGTACAATTTCTTATCTTTGCAAGTACGATTAAAGAAGTGAGGCTGCAATCCTTTGACTGCTATGGACGCGTATATGAATTACTCAACAAACTCACGAAGTTTAAAACAATCAGAATTTTCGGATTACCGAATGTCCCTTGTTAGACAACTAAATTAACCCTTTGTCTTATAATAACGAGTTACACTCGTGGTGTAACCTGTGCGCAAGTTACGAAAAAAAAAAACACGCTGTATTTTTTAGTAAACTTCAATCGAATTCATTTCAACTTCATTTCAATTTCAAAATCGACGATTATCGAATCGATAAACCTGTTTCTCGAATGCAAAGTCATCTAGAAGTACGAAGGGGGGAATAAGAGTTTAAAGAATGCGAGGACAACGTCAAAAACACAGAACGATCGTTTGGCGTGCTCTAATAAGCATTCGAAGTTCCCTTTGAATTCCGTTTGTCAACGATTTTTCCCCTTAAGTTATTCCTCGTTCTGGGTAACTGGATCTCGGAAAAAGGTGGCGATGTTGGAAAAGGATGTTTCATTTTTTTGCATCGAAGCGTCGCGTCGCGTCGTCTTTTTATCGAAACGCAGACCTTTCGAAACAAACGGACAACTGTTGTATTGCTTTTCTACAGGTGTCGTTTTCTTCCCATTCTATCCGCCTTGTCTGTGAATTTGACGTAGACAACCACGAAAGACTCTTCTTTCGTTCTTCTTCTTCTTGTTGGTGAAAAGAATTTTTCGCCAAAAATCCACGCACACACACAGTCAGTTGTAAAAGTCTTCGTGCATCTCCAAACTTTAAGCCTTCTATTCTTAGTTTGAAAGAATGGTTCCTTTCAAATGCATCGTACTTATCGGTAGACTGAGGATTTCTATGCATTTGTGGGGAATTTAAATATACGAAACGGCATATGGTGCGTTTAGACCAGCTTTAATTCGACGAATATTTTTCCCACCAAAGGAAAAAGGGGAAAAGAAAAATTGAAGTGTAATTAAGAATATTCGAAAGTTATTATCGTATCAAGATTTAAAGAAAATCAATATAAAAGAATGTTCTGTCGAGCTTTCACATAAAAACAAATGAATGTTTAATTTTCTGCAATTTTTCCGATTTGCGAATTATTAACTTTCAAATAATTTACAACTGAAGCGATGTGAATTTGGGAATATCTGAAAGTTCGCAGTCTAATTGTAAGTATTGCAATATAGAGTTTCAAAAGAAGTGTGTAAAATACCTCTTGGTAAGGATTTACAAGTATAAAGAAATCAATGCTGAATTTCCTACAATTTTCTTTATTTTCGAATTATCAGCGAATATTTTTCCTTTTAAAAGAAACAAAGAAAATAAAGGAATGTTCGAATATTACTATCGTATTAAGGTTCGAAGGAAATCACGCGAAGAAAAATGTTCCGTCTTTCACAGAAGCTTTCGCATAAGTATAAATGAACGTTCAATTGTCCACGACCACCTATTCTCCTGTTATGCTATTTGCAAGTTATTAATCTTCGAATATTTCGCATTCGAAACGATGCGAATTTGGGAATACCCGGAAAGTTGGCGTCATACGGAATTTCGAGGCTACTCATGCTTGGAAATCCAATACATTGAAATATCCATCATGCGACATAGTTTGTTCTTTGACATCGAATTCCATTCGAAGAATTTCGATTCCGCTTTCGCGACTACAACGAACACCGTCCCTGTTATCAAAATGTACTTCCGCTGGAGAATCGCTTTATCAACGCTTCTTAGACTTTCGTTTCCTCCTGTCTGCCTCCCGACGAGTACATCTCTTTCGTCAGTCGATTTCACTGGACATACAGGAAGGGATACTAGGCGAGGGAAGCTTGAAAAGGGTAAAGTTACAAAATACCAAAGGGATGTCGATAAAAAGGAAACAGATGCTCGTCCTGTCTAGTTCACACGCGTATCTCTTCAATGATTCCGGCGAGATACATTCTAAACTTAGCCTGAAACAAGTAACGAAAGAATATGGTTTTTCTTCTTCTATACGTTTCATTTTTACCGACGCATGAACGGCTGCATCGAATTCGTGAAATCGTATCAATTAAAATGAATATGAAGTTTAAACGCAAAACACAATTGGATCGTTAATTAAATACATTCGTATCATTATTTATCCAAGTTTCCAGAGTTTCGAATCATAGATGTTGCAGAATGTTTCGAGTTCTCGAAACTCGAAACTATTTCAGTTCTGAAGGATTTCGGGATTTCGGAGTTTCAAGTGTCCCATTCTTAGTTTTTATTATTTGAAAAACGAAGTCAATAGATTAGCTTCTTTACGCAACGAATTATTGGATACGTGCAAGTTTCGATGGATAGACTAAAATTTATAGATTTTATGACCGCATGTTTAGAAGAGCACAAATAAACTCTGAATTTTAACGGGTTTTAACAAAATTTTTAATTCAAGACGCAAATAAAATTTATTTGCCTTATTCAAATGATTTAAAAGCTTCAACGTATCAAGAATTACGCTTAGATTAGCACAAATAAATTCTCGATTTCAATGCGTTCGAACTGTTTCTCGAACAATTTTTAGGTTGAATAATTTCTAAAATAGTTGAATAAAGTTCGCGCGATACGTTTAAAGTGGCAATACGTGGCGCATCTACCCTACACCGACTCGTAATTAACCGTTCTACGTTGGGTGCAGCCGTGGGTGTTGAATTTTTCCAACAACGACAGCTAATCGATCGTTTACTGCACTCCGTCACACGGTCATTGACGAAGCGTCCGAAAAGACGAGGCTCGCAGTTCCTCAGACAGGGCCATATTGATTTCACGGCATTCCAACAGATTTAACGCACAATTACTCTGATTGAACGGGGCTGACGGTCCAGAGGTTGCAGAATTGGCGACATCAAAGGACAAACCGGCACTCGCCACCTCGTTAACGGAGTTGAAAGGAGAGCCAACAAGAGCTGAACACGTCCACCGAAAGGATACACGTTTCCCCGTCTTTGTTATCTACTTCCAGTATTTCTCGCCGCCTCTTTGTCCGCCTCCAGTCCCCTAGTTCTATTGGCCAACCTCTGCCCGTCGTGTACCTTGGCTCAGCGAAACTGCAACCAAGGGGACTGTTATTTCAAAAATATAAAATATGGGGAACCAACCGTACCGCGTCTAATTGGATTTAATGGCTACTTCGCCACTGCGAATCCAGCCATTGGGATGGAATTATTATTTCAAATAATAATGTGGCGACCGACTGTGCCAACTTTGGCTGGATTAATGGATTCAACGATGTACGTCGTTATCAAATTGCACAGAGTGTAGAGTTTCTTGTTCGGAGGTACTGTTATAGGGAAGAGGTTCTACGAGTGGGACACCTTTTTGTGAGTTTCTAAAGTTGCTTCAACTTTGGGCTACTTAAGTATAATTCCATATTATCCTGCCTTTATTAATCAATGTTCTGCAGTAATAAAATTATTATTTATACTTAAGATCTGGAATAAGGATATCATACATGTATATACTTCGGTAATGTTAGTATGCACAGAAGGTGCGTACTGTTAATAACCCCATAAGGGATAAAAAAGAGACTTGGAAGATCATTAGCAACCATAATTGCTATAGGTGGAAAAAACAAAATACATCGAATTTTGATCAATACACAAATTTAATGGCTTCAAAATGGTTGAAGCTCTTGCAATTTTTTTAACTATGGAACATTCCACGACAAATCGATCACTTTTGTACTCGATATCTGCGATTTTGTTCAAATTGCAATATGTTATAGTCTATTCGAAAATAGGGGGCGGGAGGTGTTAAATAATCGTTATGCTTGTTTCGAAATTGTTTAAAAAATACAGACCCTCAAAGTTGGGAATTTTAGCCCAATTTTACGAAAACTACCTTCACAAAAGAATTTTTATCTCCGAAACCATTAAAGTTACGAACTTCATCTTCTCTTTCATTTGAATCGCAAAAGATTGATGTTTTCAATGAATGTTTTATCTCGTTCGCAAGTCCATTCTTTCCACGGAAAATGTTTCAAATTTGTAGGCGTACGTAGACTTTTACGATTGGCTGTATTTATTAACGCGTTACAAATTCAATCTTATTTAATGGTACTCTTGCCATACTTATTCTACCACACCTGTCCGGTACAAAATACAGCACTAACTTATCAGACGATGTACTAGTTACTGTTCACGTACATTAAATTACCTGCGACAGAGGATTAAAGTTTGCCAATTTCGAAGTTAGGTAACGCCACATCAGCAGCAGGAAGTCCATTTTACTTGCAAATGAAAAATGTTTCTATTATGCTGCCGCCGTTACGCGCAATGCATAATCGTTACCAAGATTACTTAATAATATACCAAAAAGGGCGACGATACCGTATGACTCGCATTAAGGCCATTCACTTTCTTTTCTCGCTCCCGCGTTTTACCTTATCCGTGACTTTCAAAAGGGAAAGAACCCCTGCTCTCATTCGCGCGACAATTAGACTGGAATATAGCCTAAATGGTCGATTATCAGGTATTAACGCTCGAGCAAATCGTGCCTTTCAACGCGATTTCAGAGCCAAGTCGCGCTCCGAAATTTTAATGAGCCAGCCTTTGTGCGAGACCGGCGTGTAACTACAATAACTAGCGACTGCGATGTAAAGTTATCTCGCGTCAATTGTACTTCTTGCGTTCTCTGACGACTCTCCAACCAATTTGTCCGTGATACGTCGATAGCCTAACTTCTCTAACACCGCTTTAGCTTGCAAAATTTGTCAGGATTTTAACCCTTTCGATGTAAAGTTTGTATGTCGTGCGGGTAAAGAGAAACGGGAGAAGAGAAATTTTTAGGAGAAGACGGAACCGAATTACGAATCGTGAAGAAGATATTAGAGGAGAAGGAAAGGGAACGAGAAGAAGAATTGGAATAAACATAGGGAAACCAATCAAATATATACAGGTCGCTCTTCTTAAGTTTGCATTTGAAATACAGCATTTTGTTACTCTTAATCAAATCATTATAATTTAGTGTTGTTAGAGTGCGAGTAGTGTAATAGGCGTTGTGTAAAAGTGCAACAGTACTTTATTTTAGTATTCCAGTGTATTAGTGATGCAGATAATATCGATATATCATTTAGCATAAATAAAACATCGATAATCAACAGTTCCATCTCTATTTATAAATCCTTACGTTGACAACGATTTATATGCTATTTAGAGCCGCTTACAATTACAACGCATCGTCGTTTTAATTAACGCCGAAAAAGTTAAGAAAAAGTCTTAGATATTTAAGAAAGATAAAGAAGTAGATTTACTAAAAGATTTAGTAAACATGTTTCGCCATAATTTCCTAAAATTACAATCCACAGAACAAACCGCTTTCGCTTACAAAACCTTCAATCGCAAGGTTTATAACGTTGCCCCGAGTTTATTGAAACGTTCTCAAAGAAACTACCAGCCACCACAATACGCTACATATTCATGTTCCTCTTTTTTTTGCTCCGCTTTGTTTGGCAAGTACTTGCAGATGTTTCTGCCCGCTTCTTCTCCCGGTGTTTTAAGAGGATTTCTTGGCAAGGAACCGGGAGCACTTTACAAACCACGAGTATAATTATGATCCGAAAGCTGTCGCGTCTCCAGGGAACACGTTCCCCCGGTTGCGCAAAAGGTTGCAACGCTATAAATTGATCCCCGTCGATGGCCACGAGTCTCACCTGTTACGCGCGCGAACAATATCGAGCGCGAATTTATCGTCCGTCCTTGTTTCAATCAGCCCGATAGCGAGCTCTCGACGCGTTGCGAATTTTCCCTCGCCTGGCGGATTTATCGAGCTTCACCGCGGGGAAAGAGGAACACCAAGGGAGCAACGTCCTAGAAACGTTCGAGAACTTCGGCTTCGTGTTGCCTGCCATAGTTCTTTCACTGGAATACGCGCACGCCGATTTTCCAGTGCCGACGGATAGGATAACCCGGTGGCCTTAGGCCAACCACTGTATCCACTGTTTTTCTATTCGTTTCCGAAGTATCGAGTTTTGGAAACATAAACTGGCCAAACACGCGATAAATCCATCGACTCTACAGCAGCTTCGCCGGCCTTAACGTTTTTGTTGAAGTCAAACATTTCGTTGTAATTGTAGGAAGTTTTAGGATGGTTGTTTATTGATCGAGCGGTACAAAATCTATACCGCGCGTTCTTACAATCTCCGCGACGATGACTTCCCAGTCTTGCTTTTATCTTTTCTGTCTCTCGTGGCGCGCCGTTTCTGCCCTTAAATAGGAAACAAGCGCCCCACTTTTTCTTGGGGAAAAACCTCACTGTCGCCGGTTCTACGGGGCCTGGTCAACCGATGAGGGGGTGAGGGTGATCGGGTCTCGCTCGAGTCTGGTCCCGACGCTCGCTGAGTCATATCGACTCCGAATGTTTTCCTAATTTATGAATTTATTGAACGGTTCCGACCGTCGTTGCTAAACTAGGGTCCCATCGCCTCATTGTTCCCTGCTCGCTCTTACATAATGCGTAGAAAACTCCACGTCTTAAAATATTGGTAGAAGCGAGTTCCTTTAGAGCTTGACCGTGGAACGTCGGCTAATTAGGGTTTGGGGATGCCTGCGAACACCACAGGTATGAATGTACAAACTGTCGCCACGTTTCGTAGCCAGTTTTAACCGTGCGCCGGTCTTGTGAACATCGCCGATACTTCTTCCACCGTATTAAATATAATTATTTACCCACTTTATTCCACACGAGTCAGTTGTTTAATATAACCCTTCAACAGTTTTGTACAACGATACAGAATGAAACCGTATACTATTCAGAGCTGGAAAGATGAGCGGTGCTGCACACGATG
Organism: Eucera pruinosa; assembly: GCA_028830335.1. NCBI lineage: Eukaryota > Metazoa > Arthropoda > Insecta > Hymenoptera > Apidae > Eucera > Eucera pruinosa. Next base: position 16,210,775 of record JAMYCR010000005.1, read on the forward strand.
GTAAACGTGTAGATTCTAGCTGGGCAACATGATTATAGAATAACTCTGTGCCTCTTTGTAACTCAATAATTGCTACAATTTCTGTGCCGAAATATTTGTTAATATACGTAGCATATAGATGAAGCATTCGTTCACCAGGTCTCTCGAGTCGCAGTGGAACAATCAGTAATTTGCCAGCCGCAACGCAGTCTTGTAGGGACAAAAAGTATCCCAGCTTTTATTTTGGATCCTCGTAAATTCCTGGGGCCGAGCCAAACTTGGGGATTAATTTATTCGTTTTACAGCGCACTCGTAATCCTTATTCGGTCGTGCAACGAGACAGAATAAAAGCAGGAAGTGAAATAGTAGTTTCGGGTCGCAGTAGAATAGCGTGGCGCTGGCCAGACAAGCGGAGCGCAACCTTGAAATAAACCTATCGTATCTTTTATTTCGGATCCCGCTGAATTTCACGGGTTAAACGTGACCTTCGAACAACCGTATACCTCGCTTGCAATCTTCTTCCTATCGATAAAGGGGAAGCCGAAAGGTCAATGGATCGAGAACGAAGCTTCGCAGGTTGCGCGACGTGACAGCATGGGAGTACGTGCGATGTTAAAGCGACGCTCCGTGTCCGCGGTTCGTTAAGGAGATTAAGTTCTTTTCCTTTTGTCGTCTCCACGGTCGTCGAACTCGGCGAGTTTTTCGACGCCAATGAGTGTGGTAAACTAATTCAGATTTAACTGGCTGGCTTCCAATAACGGCGCCGATGAACCACTGACGAGAACGAATGAGAAATTTTATTTTAACGAATGACGAAAATTTAAAGGTGTTTCTAGCCGCGAGTACACGAAACGTATCTTAGACCTTCCTTTATTGTGTACCTTTGCTAAGAAACTGTTCAACTCTTTAACGTCCGGGCATTTTGCGGTGCATATTTGTTCGCGATTCGATATCGTTTCGCAAATGAGTAGAATACAGTCTTGTAGAACTTTTAACGTAAAACAAAGCGATGCGATTAGTTTTTTCCGGAAAGTACGGGGAAAAAGTGGAATTATTGATCAAAATCGTGGACAATACGTGGATAAACATGGACAATAATAAAAATATTTTTTCTTTTTTTTTTTGGGTGTACAAGAAAATAGGCAAAAATTAAGAATTTGGCCTCACGCCATCTTCTATTAAGTATTCACAATTTTAAACGGTGTACGTAGATTTTCTTTAAGTGACTGTGCTTGTAAATCGTCATTTAGTATCTATTATTTTTAACTAACTGATGGCTAAGAAACATTGAGCTACATAAAATCGGCCATTTCAACGTAACAACCTAATGCTTGTATTTAAAACCTGTATTAGCTTGTATCAATAATCTAATGCAGCAATTTCAAACTTGTATTTAGTAATATTTTCTTAACGATTAATCATTTTTAATAACATACCGGATACAAGTTTTATATTACTCGCTAAAATAGATGGTTGCACGAATTTTGCGACAGCCGACACTTTATTCCCTTTTAAGTGTCTCGGGAATAAATGCCCGAGCCATGTTTCGCACTTCCGGTCCCATGTGGTTTCCGCGCGCAAACCACTGAAACGAGAAAATCCATTCTTTTTTCTCGTCGAACCTTTTTACCGAAAGGGCGACCGGCCAATTCGCGGTGACTGGCGAATTTCATGCCTATGCCACTTAATTGCCGCGTCCCTTAGCCCATCCCCTGGTCGCTTCCACGCCCTAGCTGTGGCCTGGACCTGTCGGCGATGATGTAATTACCAGCGCAAGCGTTTAACGCGGCAAATTAACCGGAAGTTTATCCCCCGACTCATAACCGTTCGGGTTAATTAGCCTCGAATAAATGAAGCCACGATCCAGTAAACTTCTGCACTTTGAAGAAAATAAGTCAACCGTGAAGCAGTTGCTGGAAGATTTCGCTAAGAAATCGGTTTTAATGGAACTTAAATGATGCTTCGCTCTGTTCAATTTATTTCCGTTCCCTTGTGGATTCGAGAGAAATTTACGCGAGTGAAAAGGTACGTGAAAAATATTTAAAGGAAGACACGAACTATTTGTACGACGTCTGACACGAAAGAAACGAGAGAATATCCGTAACTCGTTTTGTTTAAAAAAATTGAGATATTAACTTCGATCAACTTCGAAATTCATCCCTTTTGAGTTGACACACAGTTGCATACGATGCTGTTATTGTTCGAAGCAATACAGTAAATCAGTTTTCGCAAGCTTCTCAGTTTTACAGCTGCTATGAACATTTTTTTATACGTTGAATATAAAGGATTAAATATTAATTAATTGAAAATGTATAACAAATTGTTACTGTCACTTTGAAAAGTTCTCATTTAAATAGAAACACGTTTTGCATATATTAGCACGTCAGTTTGCCTAACAGAAATAAGATGTACAGTAAACGTATCGCTTTTACTGAATTATGACACGTGTCATACTTTATAATTACATTGGTCACGTTTTAATATTTAACAGCACATTTACCTTTTAATATTTATTTCTAATATTAAATGTAAACGAATATACGATGTCTATGTGTTGTTACGTAAACCGAAGTCCAAATTTAGTATCGAAATTACTTTACCCGCGATTCTTCGTACATTACTTTGCTACTAAATAAAATAATTCAAGTGTCGGTTACAGGGACAGTGACGGTTATTGGCACATCTACCCTACGTATTTCCAGCTTCAATTTGCAGAGACTGCCCACTGCTGGCAAGCTCGAAGTTCCCTAAACAATGTTGTAACCCATTTAACCCGAAGCCTCTGGTCAACCATTATCTGTAAAAGAGGACAATCTCCGAGTAACCATTTTTCGAGAACAGTTCATTGCAAGAATGCAGTCACTGCCTTTCAAGATATTTTTCCAACCCCTTTCGCTGCGTTCCAAGACATTCCTTCCGCAAATATTCTTTATCAAAGGTTATGAAAACACTGACCGTCACAATGAGCTTCCCAGCAAAGGAGAACTAATTAAAAACTTTAATTAAACGTGGTTCGGTCGGAACCTTACAAAAGTCCTCCTATCGCGAATTACTGCGGCACCGGTTTACGCAGTCGTTCGGTATACATTTTTTTCTTTTTTTTTCGAAAATGCACGCGTCGGTGTATTTTTAAAATTAATACGACCAAACGGTCGCATTCAACGCGAGGAATTAATTTTTCATCCGTTGAATGTTCTACGGATTATCCGGCGTGTTTCGCGGAACACGAGCCGCCCTTCTGCAGCGGCTAAAATAAACGGAATAAATTCTGTTTCACGGGTTCGCTGTGTTATAGTCCGCGAAAGAAGAGCGTGGACGCGATATCTACGTGTGTTGGTGCCTAATTAAGGGGGGGACTGTGTTAACCCTTTGCACTCCGTTGGCTCCGCTATGGAGACACTCGTAAATTGTATCAGAAGCTAAGGTTCAAGTTTCCTCGATTCTTTATTAATTAATTCAATTATCATTTCGTCGAAATCTGAGCAAATTTCTCCTTTTCAAAATACGTAACACATTCAGATTCTTTATTAACCAATTCAATTATCATTTCTTCGAAATCTGAGCAAATTTCTCCGTTTCAAAATACATAACACATTCAGATCCTTTATTAACCAATTCAATTGTTATTTCTTCGAAATCAGAGCAATTTTCTCCTTTTCAAAATACATAACACATTCAGATCCTTTATTAACCAATTTAATTGTTATTTCTTCGAAATCAGAGCAAATTTCTCCTTTTTAATATACATAACACATTCAGATTCTTTATTAACCAATTCAATTATCATCTCTTCGAAAGCAGAGCAAATTTCTCCTTTTTAATATACATAACACATTCAGATCCTTTATTAACCAATTCAATTGTTATTTCTTCGAAATCAGAGCAATTTTCTCCTTTTCAAAATACATAACACATTCAGATCCTTTATTAACCAATTCAATTATCATTTCTTCGAAATCAGAGCAATTTTCTCCTTTTCAAAATACATAACACATTCAGATTCTTTATTAACCAATTCAATTGTCATTTCTTCGAAATCAGAGCGAATTTCTCCTTTGCAATATACATAACACATTCAGATTCTTTATTAACCAATTGAATTATCATTTCTTCGAAATCAGAGCAAATTTCTCCTTTTCCAAATATATAACACATTGAGATTCTTTATTAACCAATTCAATTATCATTTCTTCGAAATCAGAGCAATTTTCTCCTTTTTAATATACGTAACACATTCAGATCCTTTATTAACCAATTCAATTATCATTTCTTCGAAATCTGAGCAAATTTCTCCGTTTCAAAATACATAACACATTCAGATCCTTTATTAACCAATTTAATTGTTATTTCTTCGAAATCAGAGCAAATTTCTCCTTTTTAATATACATAACACATTCAGATTCTTTATTAACCAATTCAATTATCATCTCTTCGAAAGCAGAGCAAATTTCTCCTTTTTAATATACATAACACATTCAGATCCTTTATTAACCAATTCAATTGTTATTTCTTCGAAATCAGAGCAAATTTCTCCTTTTTAATATACATAACACATTCAGATTCTTTATTAACCAATTCAATTATCATCTCTTAGAAATCAGAGCAATTTTCTCCTTTTTAATATACATAACACATTCAGATTCTTTATTAACCAATTCAATTGTCATTTCTTCGAAATCAGAGCGAATTTCTCCTTTGCAATATACATAACACATTCAGATTCTTTATTAACCAATTGAATTATCATTTCTTCGAAATCAGAGCAAATGTCTCCTTTTTAATATACATAACACATTCAGATCCTTTGTTAACGAATTCAATTATCATATCTTCGAAATCAGAGCAATTTTCTCCTTTTTAATATACATAACACATTCAGATTCTTTATTAACCAATTGAATTATCATTTCTTCGAAATCAGAGCAAATTTCTCCTTTTCAAAATACATAACACATCAAGATCTCGCGAAAAATCAGAAAACTGTATCGGAGTGTAGTTTCGAGTGCAAAGGGTTAATAAAAACTAGTGATGGGTCGAAATTTCTAGATTAGTGAAACTCGAATTCGAATCTTCGCTAAGCGTCGAAATCCCGAATCCTTATATTCTTTCTTTTATTTTTAAGAAGTATCCATTTTATCAGCGATTAATATCCTAATATTATAATAATATAATATTAATAATATAATATAAAATATAATATAATATATAATATTCCCCCTTTAGGAATTACGGAGTTCTCTTTCTGTTTCATATACTGAAAAGTAGATTCAAAATCTGCCTAAATAAACTCGCCACGAAGCTCTACGTAATAACGATGCGAAACTGGACCTATTATTAAGTACCATTAACCGCGTATTAGTTTTCTTAAACGTACTTTTTCATGCGTATGCAATTCTTTACGAAAAGTTTAATTCTTACAAAAAATATCGCATCCGCGCACTTCTTTTGCAAACTGTACCTTTTCACAGTTTTCATCGGCTAAAGGGAATGGAAGAAAAATCCGTTATGGGCGAAAACTGTAAAACATAAAGGAGGGTAACAGTTTACATTGGGTTCTTTAAAGTTTCGCGAATGCAAAAGTGGGAACGATTGAACGTAATCCGTCTCAAAGGTTTTTTTCGTATTCCTCGCAGAACGCAGGGGTAATTAGGGGTGGCGCTGCTGCGAGAAGTTTCTACTTTGCAGCGTGAACAATGGCGAGCCCGCTACTTTTAAACAGCGTTAATATTGAAGCCACTTTTTTAAAAGTCTCGCCGCCTCGAGAGGCTGCAACGTTTTCATCTCGAGTAGCATAATTCCGAGACCCTGCGAATCCTGCGCTTCCTTAATACCTTATGTAAGTTAGTTTCGCGCAAAGCGCTCCAAACCGGGCGTACTTGCTGCAGTAGTCGGTAAATATGCCCCTTACCGGCGAAAAAGATCCACCCACCCGTTTAACCTTTTCAGGGACGAATTCTTGAACACCGGATAAAATTATTTTATCGAATGCTTCCCATACGTATTTATTTAATATATTTATATGTGGGATTGGAGAATGATTCGGCACGGTTAGAAAAAGAGAAATAATATATTTACTTTGTAATACAAAAATAGGAAAGTAAAATGGTGTTTTCGCACGTTTTCCTCTAGTCTCTAGTCTCTAGTCTCTCTCTTCTTTCGTTCCCAGCTATATGTTAAAAAATATGGTGTAAAGTAAATAGTAGTGAACGTATTATGAAATATTTGCCTGATATACAGTACACGTATGTGGCCATTTAGCATTAATGTTATTAGGTTGAACTTAACCAATTGCCTTACGAATTTTGTAAGAATCATACTTTATAGCGTTGACTATTTATTATTCTAATATTCTCTTGCGTGCAAAACACCGAACTGTTTTGCGTAAGTTGTATTTAATAATCGTTAACCTTATGAACTAAAATTATAGTTGCAGTCAAAATTAAAGTTTATTGCGAATACGATGCACGTTTATTGCGTTTGAAGCACAATATATATCACGAGTGTGTCTCATTATTATAAGGCAAGGGGTTAAGGTAAAGTAAAACGTACGCAAATATGCCAGTATCCCAGAAAAAGTTAAATACAGCTGGTCGCAAAAGAATCAGGCATTTATTATTCATTTTTAATACACAGGATTCGTCAGAAACACTGAAACTACCAATGTCTGAAGTATACTTACTCGTATCAAAGAAACAGAGATGATAGACGCTTGAAGAAAGTATACTCTGTAAGTGAAGCGAATCTTTATTTATATCTTGTGCAGAAGATCGTGGAATATTTTCAAAAATGCACCACTGCGCGATTGTATAATTTTTCTAGTAGATTAGCAACCGACCATTTTGACAGCTTTGGTTGTTTTAGTGTTAGGCAACTTTAATCCTGCCGCGGTTCTTGCGTCATTTGCGACCTAAACGTGTTCGTATTTTTCGGAAACGTTTCCTAATTTTGTAGGGTATGAACCTACGATGTGGGATTTGTGCGAAGGTTGTGTTAAATAAATCAGCTCTTTCTTGTATGGATAGATATATATTTTCTCTTAATACTCTGTCTCTTCGCTCGCAACTCGCTCGAACTCTGTCCTCTGACTGTCGCTTTCCATCCGTTCAACCCTCATTCTCACGCGGTCACTCTCTTGCTGAGGCTCTCTTTGTCACTCCACTAACACTCTTCATGCATCCTAAGGAAAACATTCGGCGACAGGCACTCAAGACTTTCCAATCATTCCAAAACTCTAACACACAGACCCTCGACATTCGTACCTAGCAATCGTACCTCATTCATACCTGAACCCCCAGGGGGCCCGGACGCAGGTCTGGACGTCGACCCCCCTACAATTTTGGGGCAGATGTATGAAAAAATTGTTATTAACTTCCGGTTTACTGATACTCGCAATCGTTTTGAGTTACCATAATAAAAGTTTCCCATTCGCATACGTTTTCAAAGTTTGAATGCGAAATTTGTTGCAGTTTGTTACCTTGACAAGCTTTGATAAATGGACGCGCGAATTTTCATGCAAATACGCATTTTTAAAATTAAAGATGAAGAAGGGGCGGCAAAATAGAAGGTGTTTCACTGCATAAATATATTTTATATATTTCCTGCATCGTACATTTTATGTACAACGTATTGTGCGTATTTTTAACTTTCTTGCATATTTCAATTTGCCATAAATGCGTACAAATATGTAATGCAGTAATAAATGTAGAATAATGCACCCTACGGCATTTAAAATTTTACTAATAATTAATATTTAGCATACGTTTACAACGAATTCGAATGCGCTCGGTTTAAAGTTGTATGGGGCCGCTGTAGCTTCATTAATCTGGAAGCGAGTTAACAATTAATGCTCATTATAACATCTTCAACATCTAATAGAATCAGCTAACAAATAAAACGCTATAAAAACTGTTCTATAATTCATTGTCCTTTATTTACTTTTGTATAATACTGTACGTGGAAAAATAACGTTTCACATACTGTATTATTTAAAATGGCTTTTTCGTGGATATTAAAAATAAATTTCAACTCATTTTGTTTTCCACGATGGCAGATATATTTCATAATTTTATGTAAAATTTCAAATTTATTACGAATACCATCCGTATAATCGTATCGATTTTCCAACAGAATTAAATTATGATCGACGCGGAGTAATTTATTTTAAACTAGTTTTTATTCCAACACGAATCAGAGTTTATTACAGAGGTTTGGGTAAGACCTAACCAAACGCAAACCACAGAGACAGCCACAAACGCCCATTTCCCTGCATTCTAACGAAGTTACCAAGTTCCTTGAACTTCTCATCACTTCTCAGCTCACGATCGTATAAACTTCCTGCTGCTATCTGTACGATTATCTTGCAGCCACTTTATTCCTATGTCTGTGTTCCTTTTTTTCGCCGACTCTGGTTTTCTCTACACCCACTCCTCGAGGTAACAATAATTCTTTGCATCCCCAATACTTCTTCTTCCCAAGACAAATGGTACACTTTTATCAGACGAAGTGATCCAAATATAGCCTACCACTTTTACCTTAGCGTTTATTGCCTAACCCGTTGTAGATACCTAATCGTTCACGTATCACTGCATCTATGTAACGTGTTAGCCATTTCGATGTGAAATTGAAATATGTTGAACAAGAGTAACGTTTGCTACAAATTACAAATTTAAAGTGTAATCCAAATATCGAGCACTCGTAAAATAATCTAAAATAAAAATGAAAACTATTGTGTTTTTACCAACAAGTAGACGATAGAAGACGGTTAATTTTAAGGCATTAGAAGAATAGAGAAAATCGACAGATTTGTAATAGCGTCGCTTCGAATACGATTGAGTGATTTCTTATAAATTAAAAAACATCGTGTTCTTGAATTTGTCTTTATGTTGGCAACAATTTTGCGATGTCAATATATATATCCATCTCATTAACGTGTCCTTTGAGCTGTCGATTTCGCCGCGAGTGGCGAACAAGTGTAAACGACAAGGGCCAGAAATATAAAATATAATGGAGAATGATTAACGAACGGCCAGTAATGGACAAAATAAATAAATTTGAGGGTCAGCGAGCTCGAATAAACGAGTTGATCCAAACGTGGACTAGAGTCTAAATATGGGCTAGATAAATCAAGATCACCTCGACATTTTTAAACAATAATATATAAAATCAAAAATGACAAGATGATCTGAATTTATCTAGCCCATATTTAAACTCCAGTCCACAACTGGACCAACTCGTTTATTTCAGCTCGTTGACCCCCAAATTTATTTATTTTGTCCATTACTAGTCGTTCCTTAATCATTCTCCATTATATTTTATATTTCTGGCCCCTGTCGTTTACACTTGTTCGCCACTCGCGGCGAAATCGCCCTCTCAAAGGACACGTTAATGGGACGGATATTAAAAAATGAACGAAACACAAGCGACACGGAAATAGAATCGGCCGCGGGCTCCAGTTTCTTTTACCGTTGACTTCAATCGACGAGCACTTGATTAAATCGCAAATTAACCCTCCGGCGCAACTCTTTTCTGCAAGTTCTTGCTTCTCTGAGACTGACTTCGTCTTCAGTTTTCGCTTAAAGGAATTCGAAAGAAATTAAGCCGCAGGGAATCGCGACCACTTCTGTGCGAAAAGGATTTCCGAATTTATACGGTGACGCGGATGTCTTCGTGCTACGCTGGAACCTTGATTATCCGAAGCAAAACGTGACGTGACTGTTCCGGATAATCAATGTTTTCTGATAATCGACTAATTGTGGTTTTGCTCGTGAGAAGATCATTTTAGAATTAATTTCATAATATTGGTAATTGATAAGCTAGTGATAAAATGGTAATGGAATATTTTCGTTTATTTGTAAAAGTGTATAATTCACTAATTCAATCTCTATATTTATCAATTATGATTACTTAAAAATGTAGGACATTTTTGGTGGCCATGAATGGATTTAACCCTTTGCGGACGAGCGTCGACAAATAGTCGCCTTATCATTTTTTCGCTTTCCGAACCCATGTCGATTTTTAAAGCGCGAAAATTAATGCAACGAATACTTAATGTAATAATGAACATTTGAAATCGTTGGAAATGAAATGGTTTGGAACTCGAAAGCGTGTGAAAAACTCAAAGTCGTAGAATTCAAAACTAAAGTACTCCCATAAGTGTCATTACTTCTCGTCCGCAAAGGGTTAAGCCACTTTCGAAACAAACGTCCCATTTACGTGAATCGTTTTATATCCAGATAGAAGCTTCTTTTGATATAACCAACAGCTTCGAAAGTATTTCAACTTCCAGCTTTGGCTGACTCACCTTGTATATTTTACATCGCCAATTTACACAGCTAATTTTCATCGAAGAGAAATGAGCCGCCCACTTGTCAAATTGATTAACTCCGCGAAACGAAAAGTAGGGAAATTGCTAATGTAAATATACATTCCCTTTTAAAATCCCTTTCAAGATTCAAATTCAACTAATCGCAGTAAAATCTATTGTTCCGGACTTAGCTTTCATCCAGTGACGTATAAAATGCATAGTATAATATATTCTTGAGTACGCGTCATTACCTTTATAAATTGTTTATTATTCCATGACCCAAATCATTTTTCTCATTTCTTGGCGTTAAACCCACTGTGGCGGCTCTCCTGCACCCACCACTAGAGGGACATACGAAATAGGCTTTCTCGAAAGTACTCGCTCCAACTACCTCGTCCATATATATACCGCCTTTAACCTTCCTTCCAATATCCCAAGTCTAAGGCAGGGCCTGCTAGGTAGCCGCACTGATGAGTCCACTAGCAGGCCCAGGACGAAACGCAACACCCTTCCTTTTCCCTATTCTATCCCCTCTCTACAGCTCCACACATCTTTCTCTTGTGGCGGCTCTCCTGCGCCCACCACTAGAGGGACATACGAAATAGGACTTTCTCGAAAGCACTCGCTCCAACTACCTCGTCCATATATATACCGCCTTTAACCTTCCTTCCAATATCCCAAGTCTAAGGCGCAGGGCCTGCTAGGTAACCTTACTGATGAGTCCACTAGCAGGCCCAGGACGAAACGCAACACCCTTCCTTTTCCCTATTCTATCCCCTCTCTACAGCTCCACACATCTTTCTCTTGTGGCGGCTCTCCTGCGCCCACCACTAGAGGGACATACGAAATAGGACTTTCTCGAAAGCACTCGCTCCAACTACCTCGTCCATATATATACCGCCTTTAACCTTCCTTCCAATATCCCAAGTCTAAGGCAGGGCCTGCTAGGTAACCTTACTGATGAGTCCACTAGCAGGCCCAGGACGAAACGCAACACCCTTCCTTTTCCCTATTCTATCCCCTCTCTACAGCTCCACACATCTTTCTCTTGTGGCGGCTCTCCTGCGCCCACCACTAGAGGGACATACGAAATAGGACTTTCTCGAAAGCACTCGCTCCAACTACCTCGTCCATATATATACCGCCTTTAACCTTCCTTCCAATATCCCAAGTCTAAGGCGCAGGGCCTGCTAGGTAACCTTACTGATGAGTCCACTAGCAGGCCCAGGACGAAACGCAACACCCTTCCTTTTCCCTATTCTATCCCCTCTCTACAGCTCCACACATCTTTCTCTTGTGGCGGCTCTCCTGCGCCCACCACTAGAGGGACATACGAAATAGGACTTTCTCGAAAGCACTCGCTCCAACTACCTCGTCCATATATATACCGCCTTTAACCTTCCTTCCAATATCCCAAGTCTAAGGCAGGGCCTGCTAGGTAACCTTACTGATGAGTCCACTAGCAGGCCCAGGACGAAACGCAACACCCTTCCTTTTCCCTATTCTATCCCCTCTCTACAGCTCCACACATCTTTCTCTTGTGGCGGCTCTCCTGCGCCCACCACTAGAGGGACATACGAAATAGGACTTTCTCGAAAGCACTCGCTCCAACTACCTCGTCCATATATATACCGCCTTTAACCTTCCTTCCAATATCCCAAGTCTAAGGCAGGGCCTGCTAGGTAACCTTACTGATGAGTCCACTAGCAGGCCCAGGACGAAACGCAACACCCTTCCTTTTCCCTATCCTATCCCCTCTCTACAGCTCCACATTACTATTATTATTACTATTACTATTGTTATTATTGTTACTATTATTATTGTTACTATTATTATTGTTACTGTGGCGGCTCTCCTGCACCCACCACTAGAGGGACATACGAAATAGGCTTTCTCGAAAGTACTCGCTCCAACTACCTGGTCCATATATATACCGCCTTTAACCTTCCTTCCAATATCCCAAGTCTAAGGCAGGGCCTGCTAGGTAACCTTACTGATGAGTCCACTAGCAGGCCCAGGACGAAACGCAACACCCTTCCTTTTCCTATCCTATCCCCTCTCTACAGCTCCACACCCATGTGTTAAGAAAACTTATTTTAACCCCTTACCCTACGATTATTTTATTACTTATGTATGCTAGTTGTGCACTGTTTTTATATCACTTCGCGTACGAATCATTTAAATATTATAAGCAATGTTTATTAAACAGCCCCCAAATTTATAAACGAATGCTACGATTAGAGTTCAAATTATATTTCACCTTCGATATCATTCGTTTTAATCGAATCTATGCCATGATTTGTTGAACGAGTTGGACTCGTTATTCTATGGCAAAGGGTTAAATATAAAAAGGCTACATATCGATCGAGTGCTTTGGCAGCGAAATTTTAAAGAATTCGAAAAGCGGCGTTAATCACTTTGGCTTGCGAACGGTTCGAATATTGCGAGAGAACAATGGAATGCGACGTAGGGTAGGCTATATCTGGGATATAATGACTGCGATAGGGTACCCAAATGTGGCCCGATAATGAACCACCCAAATTCCATTACCGTCTAACGGGAGAATTCATTACTCGTTAGGTGCTCCACGATCTTTTTCTCCGGATCCCAGATAATCGAAGGAACGTCTAGGAACGGAAAGCTCCATAAATCCTCGAACACCGCTGTCGTAATTTATACGACGCGACGTAACTGCTTCCGTGGGCTTCCTTGCAACGTGAACATCCTAGACAGGATATTCTATGGGATGACGTGTGTCATCAGGCCGGAAAACGATGATAGATATCGGTTAGTTTTATCTGTGCAGCCGGAGTGCTCAAAGTCACTCGTTGCACATTGCCGTAAGTAGATAAGTCCCTCATTGTCAGGCACATTCCGTAGCACGAGCATTGGCCCAAGTTAGTTGAAGATGAACGACGATTAGGTGTTTCGTGCTTCACAAATTTACATCTCGAAGCTTTTAGGTGAACAGACCTTTTATTATTATTTTTATATTAATTCTTCGAGTGGTAAGTAATTATACGGTAGATGTAACACGTACTGCCACTTTAAAGTTACGACTTGACTTTATTTAACTATTTTAGAACGTACTTAGCGTTACAATTGTTCCAGTTTGAAGCATAACGTTGTTTTATTTATGAACATTTTTTTTCATATGTTGAATATAACGAATTAATTACAATCCATAGAAAATGTACAACAGAGTACAATGTTCCTATTATTGTCACTTGTAAAGTTGCCATTTAAATAGAAATAATTTTTACATATATCAGTACGTCAGTTTGTGTAACAGATATAAGATGTATAGTAAACGTATCGCCTTTATTGGATTATGGCATGTCCCGTACTTTATAATTACATTGGTCACGTTTTAATGTTTGCAATTTAAAAGCAATGCTGGCTTTCTGTTTACAAAGTTTCACTCACCAGTATAAACAACTTTTTCTCCCGGTAAAATGAATCCAAAGTCTAAACGTAAACTCGATTCGATTATCAGTTAAATAAATTCATATCGTGATAATATTCTTGTTATTAATACAAACTAATATATTATTTAATCTATTATTATTTAGATTCCGCGAATTTCTAGTTACAAGAGTAGCATAAAGTTTCGAGTTCCCGAAACTCGAAACCTGTTGAGTTTCAAGGGATTTCAACGTTTCAAGCATCCTAGCTGTAATTTTTCCGTGTAAAATCATTCTCTTCGCGGCGGTATCATTATTGGAACACCCCGTATAGATTTCTATGCCTTCTATTCTAATCGTTCGATTGTACGCTTCATATTAAAGCGACCTTACCGACAAAAAGTAGAAATAAAGTGCAGTCATTTGCAATGATTTAGGATTATCCAAAATAGACTATAGGAACACCTACCTTCACTTTTTTTTCTTTTTCTTTCTACTTTACCCTTTTCCAATCTGATTCTTATTTCTATTATCTTCGTTCGTCCTCGTTTTCAATTTTTATTAATTTTTGCACCTCTATTTTACTAACAAACGTGGCGTTTGACAGATATTCTCATTCAACATTCTAAAGTTACTTTTGGAAAACCCTTTATATTTATATGTATACGTATCTCCCGGGAAAAGTTTACTTACGCCACTGAATCCAGGGATATAGGAAATGATCAGACGCGTATAAAGTCCGAAAAACGCATTGATTTTTCTTTAAACGATGCGTGGAACTAACGCGAATCACGATGAAATTCGATTTCAGTCAGCCAGTCCCATAGTTTTATAATAGAATATAATATAATGTACATAATCATATATTAGTATATAAAAATATATTTCATTACGATATATTAATGTGGGAGACAGAACGACGCGTGAATGTTTATAAACTGGCGCCTGACTGAAGAGTGTTTGGGACTGAGTGTCTGGGGTTTGGCGTGTGAACGAACGGTGTGTGGTCGCGCAAGATTTCGGGTGAACGTGACTGACTGGGCCTTACGAATGTCGGAGATGAGTGAGAGAAACCGAGAGACAGAATGAGAGAGAATGAATGCGTGCAAGGGTAGAGAATGCGTGGAAAGCGTGGGTGCGGCAGTTAAATGAGAGAGTTCAGAGAAACAAGACGTTGCGAGCCGAGAGAGTTGTGTGAGCTAAAGACGTAGTGCGATTATTATTACTTACATTTAATAAACTATTATTTGTCCTTAAAGGATATCTTTTATCTTCCCGTTCCCTAAACAACTCCACGTGGGATTTAATTAAAATAATCCCTACATTAATACGAATGATTACTTTCGATAAACCATAATTCTACGGAGCTGAGGGTGATAAAGTCGCGAGCAGGGATTGAATTCCACAAGCGACCTTAATCGCTTTATCCAACATGTGCGTCCGCCTTCCGAAACACTCGTGTCGCGGTACAGCCACGTGGAAACTGCTGTTCCCAGCGGGGCATTTGAATCCATGAGTTCTTGTCCCGTGTAATGTATTAACTTGCCGACATAAGGACCGGTTGTCTGAGGTTTGAAAGGCATCGCAGTTGGCTAACTTAGGGGTTGAATAGCACCCAAGCGAACCGTAGCTACTACACGTTGCAACTCAGGCAAGATAACAGCCGGAGCATGCCATTCGGTCATCCTACGCGTGCTCCAACGATACAGACGATGATTTTGCAAACACTAGAATCTCCTCGGTCGGGTGCAACCGAAGTTTAATTCGACGTTAACGGGATTCTTGGGTTACACGTGTCAACGTGAGACTAATTCCTCTCTGTTCCGTTGACGGAGAGTAAGCGTTTCTTATTTTTAGTGCTCATGGAACAGCTTAAGGGCTAATATTATTATTGTTATCGTTTCTCTTCACACTTCTGTGGTCTTTTCATTTGTACGACTGGTTTTTTCACCGAGTCGTATGCTTGTCCTTTATTCTTGATGGATGATTTTTCCGACTATCGTTGCAGTTTTTAGTATTGTTGCTTTTCGTACGTCTGTATGTAATTGTGAGTGTGAGCTTATTGTTGTTAGGTTTCGTAGGAATTTCTTCGATTCGATGCCTGTTGCATATATGGCGATTGGTACTAATGTGATTGTTCCTTCGTTCGATTTATTATTATTATTGTAATGATTAATTTGTAAATGGGCTTAAGCCCTTTTTGTACGATATTTTCATAGCGAAGAACGAAAAGAAGAAGAAGAAAAATATAAATATAATCCTACGCGTGGTCCAAGGATACAGATAATGGTTTTGCAAACACTAGAATTTCCTCAGCCAAGTACAACCGAAGTTTAATTTGATATTAACGGGATTGTCGGGTTACAGGTGTCAACGTGAAACTAATTTCTTTCTGTTCCGTTGACGGAACGTAAGTGCTTTTGTTTTGGAGCTTAAGGAATGTTTTAAGAGTAAACATTATTATTATTATTAATTTGTAGGCATTTGTATACGGAATTAAAAAAGTGTTTTATGATAATTAGACTGTGAATGTTCGGGCACTTGAAAGTCTATCAAAATACGCAAATAAAATACATGAAGTATGTATGAAAATAGAATACATTAATTTGTTATTGTTAGACTGCGGTTCTCTATACGAATTCATATTTCTGCAAACGCAAATGGAAAAGTGGAATCTTAATACTGATTAACTTCACCCTCTAAATATTACAAAGCGTGCTTTACCTTCGATATCTTGTATGTTTTTCGTATTGTATTGCATCGTGCCACTCGTTCTCCTGTTAAATTTTCCAAATATGCATAAACATTCGTTGTCTAGTTGCTATTTAAAATTTCCAATTCTGATTTCAATTCCAATAACCTATAACTATTTATACCACATCAGTAGTAATCAATTAATAAAGTTTGTCAGTTAAATTGGGTCAAAAACGCGTACATTTCGAACGTGATACAAAATTCTGCGTATCCTTCTTCTTTCTTAACAAAAAAGAATACGCGAAACGAATAGTGGACGATTAAAATCTCCTAAAGACGTTCCACTTTATAATCAACAGTACGCTGTTGTACGACAATAACAATACACGTGATCTGTGGGAGAATAACGTCATTATCGATAATAATCGGCATTCCACCTGTTCGTGGAACAATTTCCAGCAGCCGTAAAGGCAGTTTGCGGTGCGAAACGAGTACCATGGTCATCCGTTCGGCTTAGCGAGCTATTAATGCCACGTTAATGTCTCGCTCTCCTCATCTACTTGTACCCGATCTTAACGCTTCCTGCCTTCTCTCTCTCTCTCTCTCTCTCCTCGTCCTCCCCCATTTCTCCAAGTAATGGTTTATCGAACGCGGTTGGAAATTGCCAACGAATATAGATTCGGAAACTTTCCCTAACGAGCATCGAATAGCGCAATCAATTATCAAGAGTGTCCCGTATTTTAAACGACACGGCCGACTTGGAGCACGCGGCCAGGAAACAATTGAGTAATTAATATTGATCACCGTGCGTGTGCGTGGTCGTGTGTGTTGCAGCGTGTCAACAGGTCAAGTATGGCGTGCAGGCAGTATTCGGTCCATCGGATCCCATCCTGGGCCAACATATTCACAGCATCTGCGACGCACTGGACATTCCACATCTGGAAGCCAGGCTGGACCTGGACACGGAGGCGAAAGAGTTCAGCATCAACCTTTATCCCGCACAAAGTTTGCTCAACGCCGCTTATCAGGACATCATGGAGTTTCTCAACTGGACCAAGGTCGCCATTATCTACGAGGACGACTACGGTGAGTTCAAATTGATTTCTTTTTTTTTTTTTTGGTTTTTCAAAGCTTCGCGCGTTTTGTATTCTTTAACCCTTCCCCACGGGGCATCTTGAAATTGAAAGAATTTTCAATACACGGATGGGGATTAGTTTTATGGTAACAAAAACAGTACTAGTATAAGTATTTACATGCTTCGCAAAATTAGTTATAAGTGGAGCATTTATAAATTAAAATAGAAATCGTGTTATGTTATAAAGAATGAATACGCGTATACTTTTAGCAAATAATGGTGCATCTTTTCAGGTCGTATATATATATACGTCCTTTGTAGTGGATGGGTTAATCCCTTGCTTTGTGACGACGAGTTATACTCGTGGCTCAAGTTGTAGGCTAATTACGTTAAAGATCCGCTGCATTGTTTATGTTTCCAAGCTTTTTCTTTATAATAAACGGGAAGAGAAGTCGTGAAACTTTGGAACGCGACGCGTTTCCATTTTACGGTCCGCACGACCACATTACGAATATGCAATTCTCTTAATGTCGTCGACGGAAAGATTGCTGGATTCTGCGAGAACGTTTGGCGGTGCGTGTTTATGTTCCCTTTCGCGGAGAGTCCCTTTTGTTATTCGAGAAGACGTGCAAGGGAAGCGTAATAGAAGAATGCAATTAGCAAGGGTTGCGAATTTTCGTGAAAAGTTTCTTTCGCTTATCTCTGAAAATTGACACTCGTTTTTGCCCTCGCGCAACAAAAGCTAATTAAACTTGCTACGTTGTTCGAAAGACACTCTTAGAAAGAGAAGTTCGCTTGCGTCCTGCTCCTGTATCGACAGTCAATGCCATGTTTTCAACGGAATGAAGCGTGGTGTTATCCAGCAAGTAGTGCGAACCGTTTTTTCTCAGACGTTTAAGGTGCATGCGATAAATTCAATGACTTAGTACTCAATGCATGACTACTCGCCTGTTCTAACTCTATTAAAGCTAAGAAATCTTGAAACACGAAGAGCAATAGCTGACTTGTTACACATTTATAAAATTATTAGCAGCTTTATTTCAAGTAAAATTCTAATACAATACGGAGCATAACTATAGTATCATCCGTATTTTTAAGCGTGTATTCTGTTGCAATATCCGAGCAACTCTTCAGCGAATTGCTCGCAATTTTAACAATTTCACGTTCAGTACGAGGGAACAACTTTATTAACTCTTCCTTTATTATTCTTCCCATAATTCGTAGGACTATTTAAAAAATTCTAGTTAATTTTGTGAGATCGACCGAATGTAGCAGTTCTAGTGTTAAAAATGTGATCACCGCTTGAAGATTAAACGAAGAAGTTGAACCTCAGCACGAAACTCTAATTGCGCCGATATTGTTAGATTATCAATTCGCCTAACAGCCGACGAAGGAAAGGTTTCCCCCTCCCAAATTACCAGTCCTATTAGCAACAATTACGAACCGCGTTAATAGAATAACGTCGATTAACGGCACTCGTTGTCGGGCGCAAGAACCGTGATAATGAAATTCATTCATAATGGAAAAACGTCCGCCGTCGTATTCGTCGTAGCGACGAAGAAAACGTTCTACCGAGAGGGCGAATTAGGTCTAATTAATTGGCAAAATGGCGGTTTTAAACTGCGCGAGGATTCCTTCCGGTACTTTGAACCGGCTGCACGCCGCTACATCGTACCAAGCCTTTCTTAGGTCCTCGATCTTCGACGATGAATAATGTAAGGAGCCGAATGGAATTATGTTAGGTGCACGTGCTTCGCTATCACGCGCCCTTGCTTTGCTTCATATCATCGCTCTGCAGAATTCTAATTAACATTTTCGAAGTTTCGCGCGCCATCCGGAAGCTTCAAAGAAAGGATGGAACCATTAGAAACGCGTAACATTTTGCGTCCGATCAATTACGGGTTCATTCTACTGCGTCACGAAGCGATCGTAGGTTTAAAATAAGAGAAACAGAATACGAAGTGTTTGCACGTTGTTTAAAGAATATTTGGAATATTTTAGCGGTGGTTTTAAAGCAGCTTTTCTCAATCCGATATCGAAGTGTGTTCAATTTTTAATTCACCGAGAAACGATAATTGTATGATGCTGCTCATTGAATATTGCGTTGTGCTATTTTAGTCAAATTTAATTTGATAAACATTTTAGTTAATTCTAGTTAGTTATTTAAATTTAATAACCGGGTTATAGACTTTTATATATTTATCGGAAATTTAAGTATATAAAAGGGGCACTGAATCCAAAAATATACGAAATATTTCAAATAGAAAGCAAAATACTGTCTTCCGACGATGAACCTGAGAAACTCTTAATTTAGATTAATATTCTTAATAAAAATATGAACTAGCGTAGAAATTCCTAGTCTATCGATAACTATTTTACTAAATTTTAATTATCTACTTTAATTCGATAACTATTTTACCAAAATTTAGTATTCAAATGTAACTTAAACTATTTTAGTAATCCTTATAATTTTCAAGCATCTTGACTCATTTAACATCATCGATCCTATATTTTTCCATAGTGAAATATGATATTCCAATATTTGTTAAAGATCTAAATTCGTTTCAACCGCTGTGAAATATACCGAATGTTACTTTTCACGCGTAGGAATTACTACTAACTATATATATAATATTCTTCGATTTATATGATAATTCTAATCAATCAGGTTCTTAAAATTTGTACATTATAAACATTTGGGCCGCGATTCCATTGCGAACAAATATATCGGATCACGCGACAAATAGGATGAGAATCGCTGTTGGCGAGGTTCAAGATGAACAAGAATAGAATTGTGGGCGCCCGCACTTTGCACGAAAGTCCGACCAGTGATTGGTCTATTCTACTGATTGGGCTTCTCTCAAGGAAATACGTCTTTAACGCTCACCGTACCGCGCCCAATCAAATCACCGGTATTAAAACATTTCAATTTAAACTATAAAAGCTTATTTTCCGCGTTAAATAACTGAACTCCTTCTTGAGTTAAATATACAAAAATACAGCGCTCGATTTGCTTTACTGGAAACCGTCCTTCGTTCGTTTCGACCCGTGTAACCTCAACAAAAATAAAAAATAAATCGTAAGTAAAAATATACGGCCGATCGTAAATCGCTACGTTCGTTGTAGCATTTCGATTTAATGAGAAAAACGGTTCAATACGGCGTTCACTCGTCGCAGCGTCGTTCGTTATGGGATAGCCCGCTGTACAATGCTCGCGAATTCATCCGCCGTAAGCTTGGAACCGCTGGAATATTCCCGTGACAGATTGTTACAGCACGTGCGTCGCCACCGCATTTCGTGCGCAATGAACGTGACTCTTCCACCGGCGAAATCGAGGACTTCGCTGTCAGCGAAGGGGAAATGGCACATTCGCCGTCAGACAGGCCTCGAGCGTTGCCAATTCTGCATTACAAATGCGTTAGAAGTGTGCTTCGTACGGAACATCCAACCGTCGTTTCGAAGTAAACAAAGCGCGCCCCGAACTATCTCGAATTCGGTGTTTAAATTCGATCGGGATTCGAAGTCGGGCTACCCGAAGCGGCCGATATACTTTAAGTTTCTTAAGTTCCTTTCGAATGCCGGTTAGGATTTGCCCGTGAACTTAGCCGATGAAAACACGCCTCTAGCTTAACCTGTACCCGACCAACGAGCTTATCTATTCGCGAAGCTGCGCGAAAGTTACGGCTACAAGCCGATTAGAACACCCGTAACCCACGACTGCGCTCCTTCTACCCTCGTCCGTCACCAGCCTTGAGCCCGACCATTCCTTACCTATTACCAAACTGATTCCTAGCAGAGATTTACAGGGGCTCCGGAATTTCCGTGTTTCCTCCACTTTCAATTCCAGCCGGCGTTGCAGCCATCGAGATGTAACGAATCCTCCGGCCACCGTCGGAAACGGAACACGTCTGGATCGTGTGTTCGAAGTCTCCGATTCCGTCCGCGTAACTTCCCCTTTTCCGGCGAGAAAGCGAAACGAGCGCGGCGATTTTCCACGCTCAACGTTCCGCGTCAAACTTCATCCCGTTCGATTCCAGGCGGATTTAACACGTTCGCGAGTGTCTACTCGATAAAGCATGCGTGATTCACTGCTCGAACTTCGGTTAGCACTACGGGATGTTCTATCCACTGGAGGAATCGATCTTTTTACAACGATCCTCGATTTCTTTTCGCGCGAACGAAAGAAAGAATTTTAAATCGCGAGAAAGGTAAAAATACCTCTGCTTGCTTTAACCAATCTGAATTTCACTTTGAAATTTACGACGTTTTGTATAAATGGATGATTCATCTTGTACTTAGTCAACGGTTTAACTTAGAATAAAAAATATGTCAGTCAATTTAATCTGAAAACAAAAATAAAACGGCAAAGATTTGAAGGTTTAACAAGGATATTTTTTTAGTAGATGAAATCAAATTAAGTTGATTAAGATTGGTTACCTTTTTCCTTTGCTATATCTTACATACGGATATGCAGATCTAATCCGATGATTTCGAAGTTTCTGTGAAATAAAGATTTGCCTCCAATTAATACGGATACGAGGCGTTTTGTTGCAATAGCAGTTCACTCTGTTTACGGTTTCGAAGATCCATCTCTGAGCGTGCTATTATCTCGAAGTTTTATAACAAATCCTACGACAAATACCAGGCCAGGTTGACGAGCGAAATTTCAACGATCCTAATAACGCTTTAACGCCGCTTTAAGGCCCCACCCTTCGTTATTTCGAGCTGTCAGCGTTAACCCTCGTTACGCGAGCTCGCGTCTTCCATCGTGCTCCAAGGAGCGGAAACGAGGTGGTTCACGAGCTCGTAGAAAATCCCTGGTCCTCCATGTTCTCCGGCGCGTAACACACGTGTTAATTTCACGCCTTTGATCGTTTGCGCCTTATTAAGAAGCCGCGAACACGCGCTTTAAAACTTTGCTATCACTAAAGGCCGCCGAACGCGCCTTTCTCGAGGTTCAACGAGGAAATTCAGAAGAAGCTTA
Source organism: Eucera pruinosa (assembly GCA_028830335.1). NCBI lineage: Eukaryota > Metazoa > Arthropoda > Insecta > Hymenoptera > Apidae > Eucera > Eucera pruinosa. The sequence continues at coordinate 16,233,214 of JAMYCR010000005.1, forward strand.
AGGGTTTGCTATTTTGCATCCCGGATACTTTAGCAGGGGAAACGTTAGTCGAGGAAGGTGTGCGGGAACGAAGTTACGCGACAACTGCTGCAAAGCTCTGAATTCCTGCTTTCGGAACCTTTAGCAAATTTCTATTCAGTTTCACGGATCTAATTTACCCCGTGAAACCGAGGGAAAAAGTTCCATTCGCGAGTAAACGATTCCTTTCTTTACTTCTTTTCTAATCGCGCGTAATTTGCCTGCAACGGTCTTGCAAATTACTTTTATCCCGAATTATACGAACCACCAGCTGCCATATTTTATGTTTCAATAGAGAGCACGAAAAGTTCCAACGAAGATCATTGTGAAAATAACGTTGAAAATGATGATTCATGCGAACACGTAGGTAGATTAAATTGTCATACTTTCAGAGGTCGATTAACGCGAGTCAAATTTTGTAATCTGAAAGCCAATATTGTTTTTAAATTGTAAACATTAAAACGTGATCAATGTAATTATAAAATATGGGACGTGTGATAATTCAGTAAAGACGATACGTTTGCTATACATCTTATATCTATTACACAAACTGATGTATGTGTATGTAAAAATTGTTCCTATTTAAACGAGAACTTTTCAAGTAATAGTTACAGGGACATGAGCATTGTCGTATATTTTCAAAGAATTAGCAATTACTTAATTCTATTCAACACACAAGAAAATGTTCATAAATAAACTCGACGTTGAACAATATTATGCTCCAAACTGGAACCAGATTTCTAGGTTAAATACGTTCCAAAAAAAAATTAAATAAATTTACGGGATAACCTTAAAGTGGCAGTAATTCGTACATCTACCTTAACCATCGTATTGTTTAACCTTAACTACCAAAACCAAACGGTTTTGTCTATAATCTGCGTCACGAGTGTGATTCGTAGTTTTATGACAGTTGTACGTATTCTGTACATATTTAGTGCAACGATGAAAATGGATTAAGATTTCAATTTCGCCCCGCTGCAGGATAATAGTTGCTCGTCGGTGTTCCAGAAAATATATGTAATATCATGAAAATCATAGCCATCTAAAGTGAAAGTGTCCTGCAGGTAAAAAGGGATGGGGAAAACAAATGAGCCAGCGGGCCTAGCAACGCTTTCGAGGTTCTATTAGAAGAGGGGGTGTGAAGCGTAGGCGAAATCGCATATGACCATATTTGGGCATAAACGCGCCCGAAGAAAGATTGCGTGGTGGGGGAAATAGAAACTCATAAAAAGGGACGTTTGAGCCGAAATAGAGAAGTTGACAAGACGTGGTAGTGAGAAGTTGTTTTAAGTTGTTAAGTTCTATAGCCATATCTAGCGTTAAGAGATAATCCATCGCATAGTGTAACATAATTAGTTCCTAACCACTGTAGTAATAATAAATGTTAAATAATCTATAATAAATCCTATATATACGAAAGTATATATATATGTATGTGTGTGTGTAGCTCCCACTCCTAATCCTGCAAAGGGATTCCGTTTTCTCACGTCTCGAGAATCGCCAACGAACCCTGAACTCGGACCATCACCGTCCATTGTGCAAGTTCCTGGGCTCGTTCCCCCCCGTTGGTCTCTGTCGATCCTTTCTCTCGATCCTTCTTATTCCACCGGTCTGCGTTCCCGTGAAACATCCCCGACAATGGGAAGACGCAACCCGGCATTTTAAACTTCCAGGAATATCGTTTATCCTCTCCTGTCCGTTTCGCATTATTCTACTTTTCGAAGAATGCGCGATTTTAAATTCCGATCTCTGCGAAGCCTTGGTTAACGATTCCGACGATGCTCCGAGCGGCGCACGGTTTAAATGTAACGCGGTGCATAAGTTGCGACAACCATTGTTGTATGTGTTTATGTTTCTTTTTTTTTAGAAAGCACGATAGAATCGAATTGGCGAAAATAAATGAAAATTTTCAATCTTAAGAGTTGGAGAAATTTATGCGAGTTTTTGTAGCAACACTAACGAAGTGCAAATGGTTAATACGCACAGTAATGTAATTTAGAGAAATGTTAATGCTACCTTTGACGGTTCGTAAAATATCTCTACGAACTTTCCGAACAATCTAATACGTTTATGATTTAGGTGCTCAAAAGCACTATATGCATATTCGCGTCACGAAGGATAGGAAACGTTCCGCAACGTCAGAAGCAGATTCTGCGATATTGGCAGGCATTTCTTCGGGGACATGGCCGGAAAAAGTGGCGAGTAACATTCGTCTCCCTCGAGAGCAAAATTTGGCCATTCCAGGAATATGTATCCAGACTGCCACGTACGCGTTGCGCTAAATCACCGGAACGGCGAGCTGACGTTGTGTCTTCCTCGAGCTAAAAGATGGAGTAGAAGCGTGCCAGAAGAGTTCGGATGGCGGAAAATTTAGAAGGCCGTCACGTGGCAGACTACAACGAAGATTATGGCGGCTATAAAGGAACTTGAAAGAGAAAAAAAAAAGCAAAAAGGAACAAGAAGAAACGAGGAAGAAGAATCGTACGAAATGAGATAGATGTAGTTAGTCGCTTATCATTTACAAACGCGCGAAGACTTTCGCGGTTAACTGTGCGTAATTTGAGATCTCGCGGTTGTACGAACACTTTCGAGAACGGCTATAAAAAGGGTATGAAAAGGAAGGATCGCGTTTGAAAGAAGATAGCAACTGGTTAAAGGGAGGTAAAGATTCGTCCGATGTGTTCTAAAGAGAAGGACAAAGATAAGGGAAAAAGTGTGGAAAGTGTGAAGAGAAAATGACAGGGTTTTGCAGGTGAAAGAAAAAGCCTAGGGTGTTTAACGCCTTGCGTTAGACGCCGGGATTAAGGAGAATCGCGACTGTGACACCGTTCGTTGTCACAACATAACGAAGGATCGCGGGACGCTCGTTATCCTGGAAAAACGCGGGCTAAAGGCGGTGCAACAACCCTGGTCATTATCGTAAAGGGCAACGAAATGCCCCCTAGGAAGAAGGTAAATGTCAGGCTGCTGCTTTTATCGGTGGGTTCAGAGTGAAACTCGTCAAGACGACAGGATTTATAAGACGCCCCTAACAGCGTGTTCCAGGCTATTCAACTCCGTCTCTATGAAGGATATACGTGAAATATTGGCTTGAACGGATACTTCGTGCAGCATTATATTTATTATTATTATTATTGTTCTTATAATTATTATTATCTCTTCTTTTCTCCAGTAGTCTAATATGTACTGGAATAATCTGTGCTACTATAAAGTAGGGTGAATTACCCAGTTACTGTTACTGTTCTCATAACTGCCACTTGAATTCGTTTATTTAATAGCAAAGTAATGCATGAAGAAGTAAGCAGTAAGAAGTAAGGAAATTTTCGTACCAAATTTGGACTTCGATTTACGTAGCAATACACAGACATTGTCTATTCGTTTACACGTAATATTTGTAAATAAATATTAGGAGGTAAATGTGCTATTGAACATTGAAACGTGACCAATATAATTATAAAGTATGGAACGTGTGATAATTCAGTAAGGCGCGACGTTTACTGTATATCTTGTATCTATTGCACAAACTGACGTGTTAATATACTATGTAAAACGTGTTTCTATTTAAATGACAAGGTTTCAAGTGACAGTACGAAGGACATTGAACATTGTTGTACATTTTTAATCACGTAGTAATGGATTTCTTATATTGAACATATAAAAAGAATGTTTATAAATAAAAGTGAGGTTGATCAATATTATGCTCCAAACTGGAACGATCTCTATGTTAACGACGTTCTAAAATAATTAAATAAAGTTACGCGCGAACTTTAAAGTGGCAAATAACGTGGTACATTTACCCTAGTATCTAAACGATTATGGATTAATTCGAACGAATCAACGAAAGTAAATTAGACCGGAAAAGGTTAAGGAGAGTATATAATAAATTTACAAACATTAGCAACAATTCTGTTGTGCTTGTTTGAAAACTGGGGAATGTTTTAGAAAATCGAGAACACGACGGGTCTGAACATGATCGAAGAACATCATACCTCGGCAGAAATAATATTATTCGATTAATATGCCATAAACGCTGGGTGATGTTGTATCTAAAGCGAACAAACTATGTGACCTGTTTTAGATGAAACATCCTGAATATTACCACGAAATTAATTAAACGCAGGGTTGCGTTAGTTGCTCAAATCAATTTGGAACTTTCAAATTTATCCCCTATTAATGAGTATCCTAAATTCGCATATTTCTCAGCTTTCGCATAATCAAGCGGAATATTTTCAAAACTGTAGAGATTAATGAAAACAATTTCGATGATTGAGTTTGTATTACGTTAACCGTAAATCAAATTTGAATATTGTTTAAACGAGCGGCAGAATAATTTATAGGACGCCTAATGACTTCCGGTGCTCGTGCTATTGTTACATTAAATATTAATAGAGGCTGTGCCCACCAAACGATTCCGCATTTTTGTCGCTGTTATTTTCATAATACCCTAAAAGGTTAAAAACGTGATTGCATTTGAGAACGGTTAAATTCACGTGAATTCACCTCCTAATATTTATTTTTAAACGTTAATTACAAACATATCTGCAACGTCCATGAGTTATTGCACAAAAATCAATTACCAATTTGGTATTGAAATTTGATTAGCCTCGATTCTTCCTATATTGTTACGCTATTAAATAAAATGATTATAGCTATACTGACAGTAATCGGGACATCTACCCTATTATAGATTAATATTTTGTTAACCATCTTTAATCTTCGTATCACAAAATTAATTAACTTTGTCTTAAAAGAATGTGAAATATTGTCCCATTCTTTTCGTAATCTCGCTTTCGAATCTTCTCTATTTATAAAATTATAATTTACCATTTTGGATATCAATCAAACGTAGAACGAGTAACCGAAGGATGAGGAGTTAATAGTTTGAATGCATTGAATATTAACCATTCTTTACCCATCCTTCATTGCGTACGAAGGTGTACATTCAATCTCGCGAGTAACTGTGCGCGAGTGCAACTCTCTTTCAAAAGTTTCGTCCGACACGAGGGTGCCTCGTTTTCGGAAGTGCGCCCTCGATCTTCTTCTATCATGTACGAACCGTAAAGTTGCGTGACGGACAACTTGTCACCGGCAATTTATCATAGCGAAGGGTCCGCTTGTTTCGACGAAATATGTAAGTCGAAAGACGCGAACAATTCAATTCCCGGGTATGCCAAACGTGTCTCCAAGGGTGGGGAAAAAAAATGAACGACTTCCTTTCTCACCCTCGCCGGCGGTGCAATATTTCATCCGGGGACGGTTATCGGCATTCGAGGCACGATCGTAAGTGGTTGTCATTAGAGTAGGTAAATGCCGATATAATAATTTGTTTTAAGGTGGAACGTGTTCGGAGCAGCTTTGAACCTCTCTGGAGAAATCATCCCTTATCTCGAACCACTGTTTCCTCGTCCCTTTCGTCTGTACACGGGATCGATTTGTGCTAAGCGAGGCAAGGGTTCGTTGAAAACCCGGACTTTTCGCTACGTACCTTTTCAAGATTTATAAGTGGTTTCCTTTTGATTCCTTTTTGCGAATGGGGATGGGGGGAAAGAAATAAACCTCTAACGATCTCGGAGTGGGATTCGAGGAAAAAAGTGGATGATTTATCTTGTTGTTATTGTCACCGCGTACACTCGGAGACGCCGAATTTCGAATGGAGTTTCGAAGTATGTCGAAAACAGATGCTTTGCCGTATTGAATTACAAACGGCGATCCATACTCGCTCCATTTAACTTCCCTTGCACCTTATCCCTTCAATTGTTTAACTCGCGTGAAGTCAGTTGTAATTTCGATTATCGAATCGCCGATCAAATGGATTTTCCATAAAGGGATGCGGTTAATTGTTCGTTTCGCCTTGTTTACACACGATTGAGTTGCGATATGAGATACCTGTGATATGAGGCTATCTGTGAAGATATCTTCTTCTTCTTTTATTCCGATAAACGTTCTGTTGCTAGCGACGGGCAACGTTTGAACAGACAACGTGTTTTTAACGCTAGATTTACGTAGATGGGCGTCGATAGCATAATTGAACAGGTTTCCCGAGGAATATTATGGTATTATACATAATAGGGTATATAATACAGGTATATTATACATAAATGCTAGAAGTTAAACAATCAGCAAAGGACGGAATGATTTAGGATACGTATGCATATCATTGCTTAAATCAAAGTCAACATAAATTGTTAAAATATAATATTTATCATTTCTCTAACTTGAAGCATAAAATTTGAAATCCATCAAATTCACCGATTCCGTAGATCTAGTGTTGAGCAAATTGTTAGAGAAAATTTGTCCGAACATTATATCGTCTTCTCTTTGCTGCTTATAGAGTTTATATGTATATATATGTATACATCGGTGTGTAAAACATAAGTTATACCATGTATATTATTTCTTCTCGTTGCATTCCAATTTTTACTCCATTCCTCGATAATATCGATTCCCATAGGAAGCGGCCAAATAACGTACAAGAACTATTCCGCAATTTAATTCTGGATTGCTTGAAAAATCGGCAATGTATCTTCTTTAACGATGAACACGAAAGCCTCGCCTCGCCGAAACAAAATGTTTACACGAAACGCCAAGCATGTAGCGGCTTGCTACACGAACAACAATTAAATTCCCTTTCTTCTCGGAGGATTAGCCCGCCTGTCCACGGATTTGTCGGCGTTAATTAACGGGTCCACAACGAGGAAAGCCGAGGCGAACATGTCCACGTAAAATGTCTATTTGTTCCATTCGTCGAACGTATTCATTTCTTGGCCCCAGCAATTAAACGTAAAATCACAGCGGGATGTGAAACAATTCCCCCGGGCAATCTCTACATAATGGGGAAATAATTAATTGATAATAGTAACGAGCGCACGGTTAACGATTACCAAAACAATTAACGTGTAATACGGGTTATGAATAATCGTCGAACGTAACGCGCTTCGAATAGTTAATTGTCGATCGGCGAATTGGTGGAAGTTTTGTCGGTTCTCGTGGTTGAAATGGCTCAATCGAGCTAAGAGAATCAACGAAACGTTGCCCGTAGACAAGGGAATTCCGGACGTCCAAGTTCCGAGTGGAAACTTGAAAGGGAACGAACTCGAACCTCGGAAGACCCGCAAGTCGAGATGATACCTTGATTACTTAGGCGGTGGGAAGTATTGATTTCATCGGGCGATGCGATTCACGGGTTTCTGTCCCATTAAACGGCCAGCCTAATAATATCTAAAGAGATCCGCCGAAGATACCGTTTGGACGCTCGCGGATATCGTTGGATATTATTCGGATTAATAATATTAACCCTTTTCGCTCGGAGAGGCGACTCCAACAAGGGACATCGCTTAAGTGTACATTGCCAATTTTCGTGAAACTTACGTATAATTTAGTTCTCAGAAAACTATTTAACTAGTATCTTTTGTATCTGCTGCGATGCATTATCTTGGAGGTGAAATCAGTCCTCAAAGATGGCGAAGAAAAACACATTTTCTCCGATATCTCGAAAATAACGAGACCCGAAGAATAGTTGTTCAAACAAAAATTGCGCACGTTTGAATATAAAATGCATATCTTTATAGAGTTATAATAAATATACGGGATCTCGATGGAAATTTATTTCACGATTAAAAGATCTCAAAAATTAAGGTACCCGTAACGCCCTTTATATTCGTTGTTTTGGCACGTAAAACGAACTGTATTTTTTTTTAAATACGGATCAAAGATATGAGTTCAAACTCGATACAAAAACGTGTTACCGTTCCTCTTTTTTAAATCGTAAAAAATAGTTAACCAATCGCAGTGTGGACAAAAATACTCGCTTAAAATTAAAATTTATAAAAAGGAGGTAATATTGATAGGGGGTGATTACACGTTCAACGAATGCAAGTATAAAATAATTAATTTTCGATGCAAATATAACGATGCTTTAGAAAACACGGGAAAACGAGGTAACGAAGTAACGCGTCTAAAACATTGGTAATTTATAGGAAGAATTAACTCGTCGTTCCCGGTTAACGGGTTAACTGCTTATTTGTGAATGATTTTGTAACTCGCGAAACGTTCTAACTTGATTGGTGTTGATTTTAACCGATCTGACCCGCAACTTAATGTTTCAGGGCTGGTGAAACTACGGGAACTCGTCAGGTCGCCGAAGTCTCGAGAGATCGAGGTTAACCTCAGGCAGGCCGACCCGGATTCCTACAGGCAGGTACTTTCCGAGATGAAAAGCAAGGAAATACGGAATCTCATCGTGGATACCAGGCCTGAGCATATGCATCATTTTCTGCGAATGGTAACTACATATTCGCATATCGATTTCCTCGGCTCGTGGCTTACGATAATCCCCCACGCGTCTCCGATGTAAATATCTCCCAGCTATTCCTGAACTTTGCGTTTGCTTTCGTCGAAAGTTGATTCTGTACCAGCATTTCTTCACTCTAACATTCACGTCGTACAGCATAAGATACATTTATATTCATGCTTCGGAACATTACTTCCATGGAATTAGAAATTAGCGAAACACTGTCAGACGAAGAAAAATTATTAAATGGTTTCATTAGGGTCTTTTTTTTCAAGCAAGGAATCTTATTTTTGGGTTACATTAGGCGAGTGCAGAAATTCCGTCGTGTTTAAGAAACAAGGATATTGAAATTATTTTTAGTATTTTTATTTACGTTTTACGTATCATTTATTTATTTATTATTATAGCAACACGTTTATAGATGCACCCCAAATCTATTAGAAATTTTTTATTATTCTTCAAGTAATTTATGAGATGTCGTTCGCTTTTTGGAGTTAAAAGGTTGAACTTAAGTAATTTCTTTAATGCACTACGTATATATTTAATTAAAATTGCACATACTTCTCTCCAATAATTAATTAGTTTCATTATTATATATATATATAATCTTCCTCCTGATTTTCCGTCTGTTAAAATAATGATCAATCTTCTAATAAGGAATATAATAGACATTCATCCACTAACACGTTTACGGACATGAATGTCATAGCATTCATTTTCATTGCGATGCAAACTGACACGAATGCTATAACATTCAAATTTATAAACCACATTACTATGCATTCAATTTTATATAGCATTAATTTTACAAAATTATTAAGCACATCAATCTAATAGCCAACCGATCGCATCACCTGTCTATATTTTTGCAGCTCATTAAAAATCTTCACCGTGTTCTCTTACGTACGCGTTAATCTCAAACTTCACACGCGCCAACCTACTAATTGCATCGGTTATCAGAACGAACAATAAGTCTATGCACGAATTTGATTGCAGATTTTGCAGTTGCAAATGAACGACTACAAGTATCACTATCTCTTCACGACTTTCGTAAGTGTGCTTAAGAATAATGGCAGACGTCCGGCGTAATGCAGAGGGCGATCATACTTGAAAACGCGATTGGTCCCTTTTGCAGGATATAGAGACCTTCGACCTGGAGGACTTCAAGTACAATTTCGTCAATATCACTGCCTTTCGCCTGGTAGACGCGGAGGACGTCGGCGTGCGGGGCATCCTGAGGGACATGGAGCGATACCAGCCGTCCGGGAATACGATCCTCAACAAATCCAGAGTTATACAGGTAAGATTTCTGTGTGTGTGTTTGTGTGTGTGTGACCGTACTCGAGATTTCCGCAGTACGAAACTCTGCATCCCCGGGATATTTGCGCGATCCGTTATTGCACCGTCCCTCGATATTCACCCGTGTAAACCGGACAGATTGATTTTTATCATCGAGACGCGCCTATTTGCTCGGTTAAGTGGATATGTGCAGTCAATAGTCACGATTTTGCGGTTCGTCGCGGGGCTTCTAAAAGGATTCGAAATTCTTTTCAGAATTATGAGAGCCACGACAGGTGGCTAGCTTTAGTAGGGATGGACGATTCCGAAGCGAGTTTCGATTTCTTTTTTTCTTTTTTAACCCTTTGCCATACCATTTTTTGAATATCGATGCGTACCACGTAAGTCGTTAGCTTTATACAGTGTTACGTGCAAAGTATTCTATTGTTATATGCAATTTTTAATCGGTAATTTGCATTCTTACGAACTGAAACTCCGAATCGAGTTAAAATTTATCTTCGTTGCTAGTAGAGTACCTTTTTATTGAATTGACACGATAATTCGTGTCACGAGCGTGACTCGTTGTTTTATTTAACTTCACCCATTTATTTTCTCGAATTGAAGACTCCGTCGGCCGTACGATTTTCTTTGTAACTCGCTGAAATGAAATCCGAGTCGAATAATCGTCGCAGTTTCGCGCGCAATTTTTCGCGGTTATTTTCACGACCGAACGTACGAAGTACATAAACGACGTATCGTAGCGAACAATTGAGCGATCTTTGGACGATAAACTCCGAAAATGCAGCCGTTCGGACCGGCGACGCGATACTTTATTGATCGTAAAACATTCGCGCGAGAACAAGGCTTTCTGCTGGAAACTGCGAAACACGTGTCGACTCACGTTCATCGATGTAAAACAATACGAGCAGACAGGGGAAAAAAGCACGCTGCGAAACGACCCGCGCCTCTGCGTTCGATGCAGTCAAATAATTTGAGAGTATACGCAACGAAATTCGTTGCCCAAAAATCGGGTGCGAATGTTGCGCGTGTAGTACGTACATTCAAACGAGCTCGTTTCCCTTTCGAATGATTTACGAATGCGGTTACGCCCGAGACTGAGCGTTAGTCAAATTTTCTTGCAGAAAACAGCAAAATTCTTTGCGCTTACGACGCGTAAACCTTCCTGTTTTTCCAACATTTGCATACAAATTACAATGTCCGACTCGACTGACTTCAAAAAAGAAAAAAAAAAAATCTTCGCCCACGTTTGTATTCTGTATTTCTATGAAATTTCCCGTTGCAATTTTTGCATATTTAAACGTGGAAAAGCTAAGCTACGATATATAGATATCGCGTCACTGCTGCAGGCACAGATTTAAAGAAAAGTTTTCCTTTAATTTACCAGGTTCCACCAAAAGTTCGTCGCGATTTTTGCTCGCTTAAAAAAGTGTATCTTCAGCCGTCGGTGTTTATATCGCTTTCTTTATAGTAATCGTCGTTGAATCAAACATATGTACCCCGAATCGTTTTGCGATTTTCGAAACATCTCTAGCATGCAAAATGTCCATCGAACAAAATAAAAGCACGAGTTGCTAATACAATTACAAGGCAACGCTTAAACGTTAACTTTCGCGTAATTAGAATTCAGGAATCGCTTTAGAATATATATATTTATTTATATATTCACATAATAGATATTTACGTAATAATTAGCAGCTATGAAACCCGTAACGCAGCTGGCCCAACATTTTTCCGGCAACGTTGTACGTCTGCGACGAAAATCGTGGAACTTCGTAAGATTCCAAAACGATCCCTTGATCGCTTATACGTACACGGATAGGGGAGATTCTTCGTTTTAATAACGCGAAGTTGCGGGACACTGAAAATGCAAACGGCTGTCAGAGCTTAGCGAGATAATACTCGGGAGCAGCTGGTTCGCATTCTCTTATTATTCCATCCGACTCGGTTCGTCAAGATAACCAGGTTCCCCGAGTAGAAATACACGTATCTTCTTTCTTCTTTTGCAACCGTTTTTCGCGCAAACAACAACGGCAAACGGACAGGAATGATAGCAACCGCGAAAGAGTCGGTAGAAATGTGATGCCGTGCTCCGAAATAAGATCACAACCTTCTGGGGGCTTCTTTGCTCTTCGCTTCGCGCAAAATATAACAGATCACTCGTTTCTATGCGCGCCCCTCAAATTAATAATTCATGTATACATTTCGCAATGTTGGGTTATTATGAACGTGGCTTACGCGAAAAGGGAAGAAAGAATTCTTCCGTGTTATTGCGAAACGATGACAAATCGAAGCAACGGAAACTAAGCGATCGATTCAATTTTTGTCGCTAACATTTGGTTTAGCTTACTTTTATTAGATCGTCGCGTGATTTATGTCGTATTCTCGTGCGAAACTTAAAATAATTAGAATCGTTTGGAAGACAAGTAAAATTATAAACGCAACATCCAATAATAAACGAAGAATTCCATACGAGTTCTGCTTGAATTAGTTTAGCAAATTACGGCATAGTAAAAAGTATGAATAAAAAATACAACTATTGAAATTATGATATATTATTGAAATTATGCAACGGCTTAATATAATCATCGATACGCGTACAGTATATCTGGTTAAAATATATAAATATAATGTAATATAAAATATATACTCGCTGTTAAATGACAATTTAAAGGACGATCGAATATCGTATCGTTATTCTTAACTTTTCTATGAGAAATTCTATTTATGATACGTATACGAAATATTTCATCGCACTTTGAATAATTAGAGAAATAGTGGCGTGTGTATACTTAAATCGTATGTAGGATACAGATTGATGAAGTGACATTATTATATAGCGGTTCCTTTGATAACAGAAGCGTAAGAGGGATTTGAAGATGGTCACATTTCATAATTAAGTAGCAAACTAATCGGTAAATGGGTTTAGACGCATACTATAACACTATTGGCTCTCTATTTATGTTATTGGGGATATTTCAATATTTCCAGGGTTTCCTTAGGAGGTTTCCTTTCTGCGAATGCAAACCTTGAACTGCGATACGCTACTCTACAGACTATAGTTTACTATAATTATTATAATCGATCTATATTTAACTACCGTATTACAGTCAGTCACAAAAGTCTGCGTACACGTTTTAAATGTCAAATGGACATGTTTTAGAATAATAAAAGTGCGGCGAAAATTCATCAAGTTTACAATTATAAATGAGGAAAATTCATAAAAAGCACCTGTAACGAATTGGTGAAATCGTATCAATTAAAATCAGTCTATAGTCTAAACGCAAACACCGTTATGTTATTAATAAATTGAATTCAGATTGTGTCAGTATTTTTATTCTTGGTACAAATTATCTATTTAAATATCGACAGTTTCGAGTCGTAAAAGTAGCACGAGCAAAACAAATGTACAAATATACAACTATGCAAATGTACAAGTATACAAATATAGAAATATACAAATATAGAAGTATACAAATATACAAGTACACAAATATACAAGTATATAAATATAGAAATATACAAATATACAAGTATACAAATGTACAAGTATATAAATATAGAAATATACAAATATACAAGTATACAAATATACAAGTATATAAATATAGAAATATACAAATATACAAGTATACAAATGTACAAGTATATAAATATAGAAATATACAAATATACAAGTACACAAATATAGAAGTATATAAATATACAAATATACAAGTATATAAATATAGAAATATACAAATATACAAGTACACAAATATACAAGTACACAAATATACAAGTATATAAATATACAAATATACAAGTATATAAATATAGAAATATACAAATATACAAGTACACAAATATACAAGTATATAAATATACAAATATACAAATTTTCGAGGGGTTTCCAGGTTTCGAATTTTACTCGTATATCATCTCTATTTTTTTTTTTAGAATTAATCCAGTTTTAAATAACGGACAAATTGATGTTCCTGAAATGTTCGTAATTGTTGTATTCTTTTGGATATTTGTAATTCAAAGGTGTACGTTGGCATCTGTAACTGGCTCTATATTAACCGTGAACGATAAATAATCGTGTTAGTATAATTGTGTACGATTAACATGGGAAGCACGTAGCTTCTCGAGCGGTTTGCCGTTCTAAATTATCATCCTACTCACGGAGAGAAATAGATTTTTCGGGTTTCCCTCGGACCCAACTTCGATAAAACACTCCGGCGAGAGAAACGAGACAGAAGCAAAGGAATAGCTCTGTCCCAAAAGGAAACCGTATTTTTCGCCGGAGCCAGAGAGAACTTAATTCGCTGGCTTTTAAAGTCGGCGCTCTTCTAAAGTGCCCTCGAACGGCTCGTTTGAATCGACAATCGCGTCCCTGAGAAATGCGACAGAACGGGTGGAAGGGAAGATAGAGAAAATTCAATTAACGTTGAGGATTTCTCAACGCTGGACAAAGCGGCGTCGATAAATTTATTAAAGAGCGTGGAGAGGGGGGAGAGAGAGAGAGAGAGAGAAAAAAAAATGAAAGACGCGGTTTAATTGAACCAGATGGTCGCGGTTTAAACGAGATTATGTTTCTTCATCTACCATCTTCAGTGCTGTACACCGTTCTCCAAGCTCGTGGTTTATTTTATTGCAAAAAGAAGGAAACGGACGAAGTTTGGGTAGAAAAATGAAGAAATACCTTTGAGGAGCGGCACGCGGGCCAAGATTTACGATTCGCTATGTTGTCGGCGCTAAGAAAGAGTTTTCTAATTACATCCGCTGCAACCGCTGAACTTCCGCCACGGGGTAAGCTCCTGTTTAATGCCCTCGAGATTGAATTTCCTCCTCCATATTCCTACTCTGACTATCCAGTTATTATTTAACACATTCGAGACTGAGACTCGTGTCGTAACTTTCGCCATTAACAAACGACTTACGCGTATCACCGATAAAGATTAGTATCGTCGACATACAGTGGATGTTTATAAAGCGTTTATAATTCGTGCTTTAATTTGCAACGCTAAACAAATAGAATATTAAGCATTCAGAGGCTATTAAAGAAGAATCGATCTTTTTAGTGCCACTTCCGATTTTTTGTTCAATCGATTCTTGGATGCCTGATTTTAGCACGAGTCGATTTTTCTTAGTTACGAATCGATCTTTGATTGGCCGGGAATTGAAATGTTTACGAAACGTCGAAAAAATCATCAATGAATCAGATTTGTCTGCATCATTTTATGTATGTTAATGGTTACCACTTTGCAGAGAAAAATACCACGTGTAATTAAGAAGGAAAGGGAAAACATGGCTGCAATTGATTGTATCAATATTTATCTTAACATATCGTATTAAAAATATAACCTAAAGAGACACGGATTTATACGCGATTGTGGAAGATATGGATGTACAAAAAATGAATTATACATATAGCGTACAAAAATATATAAAATATCAGATATCGCGGACATTATCACTTTCAGTCAGAGATGGGCAAAATTTTATTTGGAATAAAAATACAGAATAACATTTCACTCGCCATTGTAGAATAAATACTTACTCGAATAAGAAATTATTCGATTACAAGGTTATTCGTGCAAAATTCGTGCTGAAACTTTATTCGAATAAGAAACACTTTACCTTATATCGTCTTATAAAAATATTCCGGTGCCAAAAAATTGATCAAATTATTTAACATCGTTAACCGAATAGTTCCGATAGAAGTTGTCCGTAAAACGCTATTAACTCCGATCAAGCAAATCTGACGCAAACAAGTCGGAAAAAAACGTTGGTCAAAAATTTCAACGTGACACGTCGGAGATAGCCGGATACAAATATCGGCTTTTGCGTTTGGATAAAGCGTAAAAATATGGAACCGTTGCGCGGCGCAAATAAAGAAATTCCAGTTGCATCGTATTCCTGCTACGATCCAAATTGAAATATCACCGTTACGTTTGTATTACAAAAAACCCCGTATCCCGTTTTCGTTTCTCGCGTATAGAAAAGAAAGAGAGAAAAAAAAAGAAAATAGGATCGCCTACGGTGATCTTTAATCTCCTTTGCGCGATTTAAAACGAACGTCGGGATGTTTTGATCGCGCGGCGAAGCGAAATTGAATTCGCAAATCGCCGGACTTGGTTGTAAGTTTCGATTAGAATAGGGCGAGAAGAATAGAGGTGAAACTTCGTTAAACGAAAGTAAGGTTTTTTGCGTTCGCGAATACCTGGCGAAGTCACAGACGATACGAAAAGGGGCAAAGAAACGCACAGAGACTGTCGGCTATTATTAGTTTTACCCAATTAGTGGAATGAGCGCAGCAGTCGGCCGTCACGTGATTAAGTTCATACGGCTTCCTTTCGCTTTTCAGCGAGATTATCCTCGCACAAAGACATCGAACGAAGAAAGAAATCGCATCTCAAGGTTCGTCCGTGTGCCTGTTTCAGCCCGATCAATTCGCGATTAAAAGCTTCCATCGCGGCTAACCTCTGATTAAAGCAACGCGGGCGAATTAAAGCATTCGAAGCAGTACGCGCGGTAAAAATTAGCACGATTCCTCGAATCAGGGTTATTTCGCGAAAGGCTGTCTAATTGCGGCAGACCCGTTATTCTTACTTTCTCGTGACTTTGTTCCAAAAATCTTGTCGCAGCCAACGGAACAGTTCTAGTACCGTGGAACCATTTGAGGGAACAAAGGGAGGTGGAGTAGACTTACGTGCAATCAGTCACGAAAGTCTATATGTACGTTCAAAGGATAAGAATTCTTAAGAAATTCTTGCTATAAATGAACCTCTTTTTCTCTTTAAATTTACTTTTAATCGAAGCATACCGTTTATCTTTTATACGAGTGCATTGCGAGAATGATTAGAAAATACGTAAATAGAATAAAGAAGAAGTTAGAGAGACAAGATTATGACAACTTGATCATTCTTAAAACCGATAGTATACCCATTAAACTATATACAAATTTAATAACTAGATTACGGATATTTAGCAAATTCGTATCGCCTTAAGCAGAATTCAAAGAGTGGACTTTGTTACAGATTTATTCGATCCTCTGAATGTTATAATTTTATACTTTACTCTAAATATTTCGTATATTTTTACGTATCGTATGGAATCTGTTCTTTTTCTAAAAATGTAAATTTCCCATAAGTGCATAAAGATTCGCAGTCTAGTCATAACTCTATTTGCAATAAAATCAGTTCAATAATAAACATTTTTTATCCTTCGCGTAATATTATCAGCCGGTTATACTTATCAAACATTGCAAGACCCAAAGTAATCGTATTAAGTGAATTTCACTGTATTTGGTTTCGGTGTTCTTTTCGAATCACCGAATTAAAAATCCGCGTTGTATTATTTATTCCCATGTTCCAATCCAAAGAATCCCTATTGAAGTTGTATGGTTGTTCAAGCTGTCTATTAACATGAACTTGTTTTGTATATAATAACGATATATTAAAAGAAAACGACAATGTATAACTAAAAAAAGGAACACAAAAGTAAATTTCTTTGGTGTCCAACAAAAAGTTATCTTCGCTGAACTTCGTCATTCGATATAAGCACGTGCCTAAAATTAAATTACTGACTCCTCCAACGTGGTTACTAATAACCTAGGATGATTGATGTGACCTTAAACATTAAACTAACTGAAAAAAAAATTATTTTTGTTCTTAAAAATGTGTTCCCTCTCGTTTGTCTCTCGCTAGCTTCATGACTTTCGCCCTTTTTTGTTATTCCTGCCCTCTCGTAATGCCAACAATTTCTAATAGAAAAATAGAAATGATCCCCCTGAGAAATCTTCTTGTCCGATCTTTCCTTCATCCCATTCGGTAGTTTTCTACCGACGTAACCCTAGCTGTCATCCTAGTCTGTTCATCATCCGGATAGCTGATTCGCCCTGCGACTCCTCCACCTCAAGTAGAGTTGTCAGGCTAAAATTACCTTGGGCAGCTTTTGTTTCGAAACTCCCCGAGGGTGTCTACCGTCGCAACCGCGAAATCCACTGTCTGTTCAACCAAACCCATCCCCTTCTTTCGATTCGATTCGATTCGCTTCCGCGTCAACCTTTTCTAACCCGTTCTCTCGCAGGAACACCTTGATTCTTTCTTTCTTCCTTTCCTTTTTTTCCCTCTCATCGTTAAACGACCGAGTTAGCCAGTGTAAAGTTTCGCGCAAAAAGACCGGTCACAATCAGCATCGGACGAGAAGGCGCCACAAAGAGAAGGCGCGAACTGAAAGAAGACCTAAGCCATCGTTGCCTAGCTTCTAAGCTTGCTACACCTGTTAGACCGGTCTTTCGAGGAACGAAGCTCGTCCGGAAAAGTAAACGGGTTCGTCTACGCTTCTCTTTCTCGCCAACCTCGTTATTTCGTGGACGGTACTTGCATACTGATCCGTTCGCTCTATAATGTTGGCGTATCAGTCTCGCGATAATCAAGGGAACTCGCAGCCGATTGAAAGTACCGGGTGAACCAATTGAATTTTAACGAGTTTCTTATGATTTTTTTTTCTTTTTATCAGGGACCTTTACAGGTGAAATTCGTTACGTTCGATTTGTATAGATATCGTTCTGTGATTTTACAATCACAAATGTCGTAGCTACAATCTGTCACCGTAGTCTACGCACACGTATTTTAAAATTCAAATATTTACGTGTATCGTGACGCATTGGGGAATAATAAAAATCGGATGAAGATTTGTAGGATAGAAAGTTAAAGACGAGAAAGATTTCTGATTCCTGGAAGACGTTTGATAAGAAACGCATCATTTATTGTACGATTAACATCGGTTTTAAAAGAAGACAATGTATAGGGTATATGTACCAATTACTGCTACTTTAAGTTTATCGCGCAACTTCGTTTAATTATTTTAGAAGTTATTTAACCTACGAAACGTTCCAGCTTGGAGCACAACATTAGCTGACATCTCTTTTATTTATGATGATTTTTTTGTATGTTAAATACGATGTATTAATTACTAATTCATTAAAAATATATAACAAAGTCCAATGGCCCTCGTACTGCCATTTGAACACTTGTCACTTAAATGGAAATGATCCTTACATGCATTAGAACGTCAGTTTGTACGACAGATCGAAGATAAATCATAAATGCATCGCCTTTGCTGCATTACAAAAATTTCCATACTTTCTACTTACAGCACGTTAGTCGCGTTTTTATACTCAAACAACACATTCCAATATTCATTTTGAAATATTAAACATAAACATCTACGCAACGTCCATTTGTTGTTTACATAAAAATCAAGTCCAAATTTAGCATTGAAATTTTCGCAGTTTCAGTTCTTCACACGTTACTCTTAAATACGCTATTAAATAAACGAATTCGAGTGACAATTATAGGGACACTGACAGTGATTGGGACACATATATCCTATCGGTTAATCGAATATTTTTGGCTCTTTTATTCTCTTCCGCGTATTTGTAAATCTTTCTTAATTGCACAGATCTTCCTCTATGGGGAATAACTGTAAAAGAATGGCGACATTTTTCGCGCTACTTTTTCCCCTATTTCTCGTTTAACCCTTCGCATTCCATCCGACCAATGAATCACCGAATCCAGGCGCCCGAAGAGGGATAACCTTTGCTTTTGCCGCCATAAATCAGACTATCCGGCGCTCGGAAGGTTTTATTATTTTATCCGGCAGCCGGCAGTCGTCGTCCGGGATGTCCGCGCAACGAGATTCCAGGAATGGCAGGGGGTCACTTCCCTTTCTCGTCCAGCTGCTACTCCTACGGGCGAGACTCCCGTTCTGAAAGCCGCTTATTAGATTTTAAATTTCATGCGACTCCAAATACACGTTCCACGGTCGGGGGCACTTCCGTTTTCGCAAAACTGCGGTAATATCTCGCGAAAAACTTTGTAAACATCGGAAGGACTCGTCGCAAAGACTGGTCAGCTTGGTTATAACAAATATTGCAGTAAGCGTAAACGAGAAGCTACTTAACGAAGGTACGTTAAGCAGAAGTTATCACAAAATTCCTTTAAATATGAAGAGATTCTGTTTGCGGATATAGGATAGATGTACCAATTACCGCGTAACTTTAATTAGCTATTTTAGAAAGTAGATAACCTAAAGATCGTTCCACTTTGGAGCATAATATTGTTCAACAAATCTATATTATTTATGAACATTTTTTTTTGTATGTTGAATATAATGAATTAATTATTAATTCGTTGGAAATGTACAACAAAGTCCAATGTCCTTATTACTGTCACTTAAACAATTCTCACGTAAATAGAAACACGTTTTTACATATGTATATTAGTAATTTAATTTGCGTAACAGATATAAGATGTATAGTAAACGTATTGTTCCGTCCTTAAGACGGTTTTTTCTTTTTCTGCCCGTTAGCAGCATTTGCATTTGGAAAACTAATAGGATTATCCCATCCTTGAAAATTGGATTAACTTATTTCTATAAGCTCCAATATTCCTTCCTTTCAAATATAAGAACAATACACGCTGTCGACGACACGAACTGTAAGCACCTCATTAAGGTCTTGTTCCGTGTCTGTCGAAATACAGCTGTAAAGTAATTTCCTTGCCTTTCTGGACAATGAGGCATCGTGCACCTCAATTCCAGCTTACCTGCCCAACATCGGGCCCTCGCATCCCCTTCTCCACGGACTTCGTGAGCATCCCCTCTGGTTGCTCACCTTCGCACCTTCCCACTCCTTCACTCGTGGAGGGCTGGTTCCAGTTTCTGACCAGCCAATCACGGAAATCCAGGAAATTTCCCTTTCCAAATTCTTTCCGCCAATCATCTTCCACCTTAGTTTTCCAAATGATATAAATATAGAGTTTCGCGCATTCTCAGAGTCTATTCCCAATAAGTCTCTTCAAAAAACAAGTCTCTTCTAAAACAAGTCTCGAAAAATATTCTTGAGTACTCTGTATTCTTGAGTCATTTTCAAACAAACTCCTACAAATCGATTCGACCCAACAAGCTGGCCATCGAGATTGCGGAGCACTCGTCTTTCTATACATTTAACCGATCAAGCGAAATCATCCATCGGCAACAACATTTGTAAATCAACAATTCAATAAATTATTATATATTGAAAATACAATCAGGTTTTCATTCCTTTAAGTAGGAATAAACCGCGTCACCGAGTTATTGTCGCGAAAAGTGTAGCGGAATTTACGACTCCGTGAAACCTAAAGGTTACCGTATCCCTTGACGCCACACGTATCGCTTTTATTGAATCATGACACATCCCATATTTTCTAATTACATTGGTCACGTTTTAATGTTCATCAGCACGTTTACCTGCTAATATCTATCTTCGAATATTAATTGTAAACTAGTAGACAGTGTCTATGTGTTGTCACGTAAACCCACGTCCAAATTTAGTATCAAAATTAGTTTATCTACGATTCTTCGTACATTGTTAACGGACCACAGTATCCATATTTCTTCGAAACATTAAAATATTCCGCACGATTTGTATTCATCGTTCCTCAGTCTTTCGAAGTGAAACTAAAGCTAGAATAAAGGTAACACTGTATAGCGAACAGAAGTTACATGTGATAAACGTATTTATAATTCGTGCCACGAGTGTGACTCGTCATTGTAAGCCAAAGGATTAAAAGATCGTACGATTCTCGGTAGAATTGCAGAATTTCTGCTGCCGGAAGTTGACATCGCGACGAAGGGTCGGTTAGATTAGACGGATTGTCGGTTAGTTAGCAGGCATTTGTCGCGCGCCGCAAATTTCACCAGTTCCTCGCGAGCATCGAAATTACGGGGCCCCGCGGGAAAGCGGAACTTCCGGTGAGCGTCTTAATCCCCGGTCCGATCCACTCTGTACCGGAATAATCGTCGTTGGAAATTAATTCGCGCTGCCTGTCATTTTTCTTCTCCCCCCTCCATGGCTGATTCTCAGTCTGTAGAACTCCTCTTGGACCAACGGCCCGTGTTTTCGAGTGCACGGATCAGCTTGTTCATTAGCATTTAAAGCGAATCTCTCTCTTGGTAATCTTCTGTACGAAATTTTCCTCTTCAGCGCAGTGTTTTTTTTTCTTTTTCTTCTATCGTATCGATAGCAACGGTAACAAGAATTTTGGCCGATTCGGATAAATATTTGCATCGATTGTGAATTATTCTCGTTGTTGCGCATTCATCAATCCGCGAGGAATTAATTGAAACGGCTGGACGCCGGGCGAATGCAAATGCATGGGAAATGTCAGAAAAGAGAAGGTGAAACAACATTGATCCAATTTCTTCGAACGATGCGTTCCGATTTGAAACGAAACATGGAATTTTCTTCTATTCGTGGGTTATGTTAGATCGATGGTTTTTAACGTTTTTAGATGTCAGGGAAACAATTTTAACGCTTTGGGGACGAGGAATAGTAAGATTTAATCCCTTGCTCTATAATTATTTTATCAGCTACTTAGGCTAGCGTTAGTTGATCTGTATTTTTATATCGTGTCACGTACGAATAAATTGAATATTATTGGAATTCTTGATTCAATAATCTCGTATTATAATACAAAGCTAAAATTAGAGTTCAAGTTAAATGTTATCCTCGATAGTAGCTGTTTTCGTTGAATCTTTGGCATAATTGATAGAACGAGTGGTGACTCGTTATTGTAGGGCAAGGGGTTAAGGAAATATTGGGTTGGAAAAAAAGTTCGTAGCACGTTTGAGTGAGCGGTGCTGTAATAAAATTAACCCTTTGCACTAGAGAGGCAAAACTCTGCTTCCCCAAAATGAACCAGCTTTGAAAGTTCTCTCTAGGGATATTTAATTTTTAAATGATGCTCCCATGTTTGCTGCAATTCGGAGACTAATTATTTCATAACTAATATTAAACCTTTTTACAGGAGTGGCGACTCGAACCAGTTTTGAAAGCTCTCAAGTGCAAAGGGTTAAACGCGTCGACAGTCGCATTTTTATCGACAAAATTAAGGAAACGCGTTGAAATATCAATTTTGAGTCTTCGTGAAGTTTCGAATTCGATATCCGTGAATTTAGGAATTTAGTCTAGACCAGTGATGGCGAACCTATGACCCGCTCACGCTTTTTAAATGACCCACGCGTTGATTTTTATAAACTTATTTTTTATATCACAAAAGAGAGAACAGACGATCAAATTTTTTGCTCTTCACTTGCAAAGGTGAACGTTGTGAAACAAAAAGGGAACGTAAACTTTTTAGAGGATTTTAAAAGTGAGAACCAAAGAAAAAAGTAGTCTTTAACCATCCTCCCCTTTCCAATTTCCAAGTGACGCCGCTGACTTAGTGACCCACGAGCTAGTACTAAAGAAAATGATGAACAAAATTTAACCCACTTCTCAAAAAGGTTCGCCATCACTGGTCTAGACCCATCTTTAATTTTGTAGCGTTTTGCAGCGCAACTTGTTGACTGGCGACCGTTGAGCGATCTACGCGTTGCTAGGGAGTAGGTCGCCCGCGATTCGCCCGCGACTTGCCTGAATACAGTCAGGCGATGGATACGCAAAATTATTTATCTTTCGCTAAGAAGCGATTGCCGCGCAATTCGAGGAACTGTTGTCAAGCGATGGGTAAACAGTCATCGCGTTGCCAGGAAACGAGCTACCCATAAATAAAGGTGGAAAACACGAGATACGCACACTCGCAAAAGATCGAGAAAACGATTCG
The DNA here is from genome assembly GCA_028830335.1 of Eucera pruinosa. NCBI lineage: Eukaryota > Metazoa > Arthropoda > Insecta > Hymenoptera > Apidae > Eucera > Eucera pruinosa. Next base: position 16,256,452 of record JAMYCR010000005.1, read on the forward strand.
GTAGGCGTCAACCGGCGAACGACCAATAAACGTTACAAACGTACCAAATTGTGTTCATTAACACGTGTACCTTCTCTCCACAATTTCAATAATATCAAGATCATATGTTTTCCCTTTGATCCTCGTGATAAAATCGTCCAAAATTGCGATTTCCCGATTGCTTTAAGCAGCATGGACGATAAGCTTGGACAAAAGTGGGTGAAAAGGTTTGTCGAACTAATGAACAGCATTTAACGAGTCGAGCGGGGAAAATTCGACGGTGGAAAATGGGAATTGGATAATTTGCACGCAGAATTGTAACGTGGAGTGTGCAGATGATTAATGCAACGATAGCTTGCGTTAATTACTGGCAATAATTTTGATATACGAATTACACGTAACGGGGAAATAAGCGTGTCGAATATTACAAAATTTAAAGTTGAATTTCTCATTATTAATCCCCCTGTCAAGGCACTTTCAGCCGGCTTAAAAAATTATTTGAAAAATGGGACGAAGAGACAACTTGTTAAATCCCATTGTTTGAAAGCTGTTGGAAAGAGAAGCTTAGCAATTTTGGATCTTAATAATCCCGATCTTAGTTCCGTTCAGAAGATTACTTCAACTAATTGAGCCGGTCAACGTCGCACTTCGCCTTCGCTGTATACAGGGTGAATCATTTAACCGTTTTCACCTAAACTTGTATTATTTACGATTTATTGTATCAAGAAAATGTTTCAACCGTAAGTTCTTCGTTACCATGGAGAAAATACAGTGCAATAATTATGTCTTTGCCATTTTAAGCAACATTTTATGTAACCATTTCAAGCAACGAATAATTTGCTAGCAAATTTACATGGAACAGTTAAATGACACCCTGTATAACATTTTAATCATTCGGCGTCTACTTTTAGAATAGTAGTAACAGCTAAGACGTACAGTTACTCAAATAAAAAATGGCTAAAAAATGGTTAATTTTCAGTGTACTCGAACTATTAACCTGATTGAGCATATCTTGGAAAAATTGAAATCCAAAATGATAAATTATAATTTTACGGATAGAGATGATTTCGAAATGAAATTAAAAGAAGAATAGGACAATATTTCACCTTCTTTATGCAAAATGAATTAATTCTATGCCATGAATATTAAAGGTGGTTAACAAAATAGTAATCTACATGTATCGTGTGTATAATAACAATTTTGTGTCAGCAAAAAAAATTGTACTTTTACGTTTCTTAGTAAGTACATATAATTTTATCTCAAGAATTTTGTACCTACTGCCTGTCAGAATATGCGAAATATATCGAGTTTCTACTTTTGAACATGCGCGTGTATATTTACTTTTTAGTTATTTTTCATCGGCAACACAGGTGTACGCTCAATTTTGTGAGTAACTGTACAAACTATCACTTGCAAATGGCCATTTATTTTTATCCGAATGAAATCATTTCTCGCCGTCGCAAATATGTGGAAACACGGAGAATTTATCGAACGTGTAAAACAGGAAGGTGTGACGAGTTACTCACGAGTAACTTCTCGGACTCGAGCTAATTAAAAGTACGTACCAATTAAGCCGGGATAGTAAACGTTCATTGGTGGCGCGAGGAAGTATGGCAAAGCTCTGTCCAACGACGAGATTCCTGATAGTAACGATCAGCCCTTTTCAGTCGCTCTTTTTCCAATTTAGCCGCGGGCTGCAATGAGCGATCGTGTTAACGAAATTGCAAATGATTCTTCGCCAGCTTTGACGGCGAGTCGCCTGCGAATCGATTTTCCCTTGTTGGTCGACTAGCACCGGAAATCGACGGGTTATTAAATTTCTTCCCCGTCGCTCTGTTTGTCAATTTCATTTCTATTTCGACTCCCTTATGTTTTCCCTTTACCTTTATTCTTTTTTTTTTTTTTTTTTGTACACATTGCTTTTGCGGTTTGGTAAAGCGCAGAGTTATTTAATTTGCTCGATTCTTTGCTTGTTAGTCTTTCGTATCGTTGGAGTGGTGCATTATAAACTCAAATTTTTTTCTTGTTTCTTCTTTCTATTTTATTTCTTTGTAGTCGTTGTGCCGAATTGTTATTGTCATTCTTTTGTTGTAACTTTTATGTACTCCAACAGCCTTGGACCGTTTATTAGTAAATAAATAAATAGATGCATAGCTCGAAATAATTACAGCAGTGTTTCCGAAACTTTTCGTGATAGTGATGCAGTTTAAAGGTAGTTAATTGAGGTTCGACGTCACGAGTCTAAAAATCCGAAAAAATACTATCGTATTCCTTGAAGTTTTCTCTATAAAATAAGCTTTCCTTTACTTTGATACGACTATCCCAAAACGTATAGTATAATAATTTGAATATCCATGTTGCACTCGTTGAGGAATAGTTGATCCAGTACTTCGTTTGTGTTGAAACATTTCCTATAATAAAATTTTTGGACTTTTAGTGGGCCGATTTCGATGCTCCTTAGCTTAAATTAAATGGGAAAGTCCCAAAAATATTATCCTACAGTCTTTGTCACCTAGCCCTTGTAGTTCATTTGTTGTAAACAAATATATCGCGCTATGGTAGATTACTTAGACAGTATCGCAAGATGAATATTAATTCCTCGGCTGCTAAACGTCCGATTTCAATGCCCCTTAGCTTGAATTAAATAGGAAAGTCCCAAAAATATTATCCTACTGTCTTTCGCAACTAGCCCTTGTAGTTCATTTGTTATAAACAAATATATCGTGCTATGGTAGATTACTTCCACAGTATCCCAAGGAAAATATTAATTTCTCGGCTGCTAAACATCCGATTTCAATGCCCCTTAGCTTGAATTAAATAGGAAAGTCCCAAAAATATTATCCTACTGTCTTTCGCAACTAGCCCTTGTAGTTCATTTGTTATAAACAAATATATCGTGCTATGGTAGATTACTTCCACAGTATCCCAAGGAAAATATTAATTTCTCGGCTGCTAAACATCCGATTTCAATGCCCCTTAGCTTGAATTAAATAGGAAAGTCCCAAAAATATTATCCTATAGTCTTTTGCACCTAACCCTTGTAGTTCATTTGTTATAAACAAATATATCGCTCTATGGTAGATTACTTAGACAGTATCCCAAGAAAAATATTAATTTCTCGGCTGCTAAATGTCCGATTTCAATGCCCCTTAATTTGAATTAAAGAGGAAAGTCCCAAGAATATTATCCTACAGTCTTTTGCAACTAGCTCTTGTAGTTCATTTGTTGTAAACAAATATATCGCGCTATGGTAGATTACTTAGACAGTATCGCAAGATAAATATTAATTTCTCGGCTGCTAAACGTCCGATTTCAATGCCCCTTAGCTTGAATTAAATAGGAAAGTCCCAAAAATATTATCCTATAGTCTTTTGCACCTAACCCTTGTAGTTCATTTGTTATAAACAAATATATATCGGGTCATGGTAGATTACTCAGAAAGTATCTGAAGAAAAATATTAATTTCTCGGCTGCTAAATGTCCGATTTCAATGCCCCTTAATTTGAATTAAAGAGGAAAGTCCCAAGAATATTATCCTACAGTCTTTTGCAACTAGCTCTTGTAGTTCATTTGTTGTAAACAAATATATCGCGCTATGGTAGATTACTTAGACAGTATCGCAAGATAAATATTAATTTCTCGGCTGCTAAATTTCCGATTTCAATTAGCCTTAGCTTGAATTAAAGGGGAATGTCCCAAGAATATTAACCTGTAACCGTTTTTGCAGGTCATTGACAAATGAACTACAAGAGCTGGTTGCAAAATACTGTAGTATAATATTCTCGGGATTTTCTCCTTTAATTTAAGCCAAGGAGCATCGAAATCTGCCCACTAGAAGTTGAGAAATTTTGTTATAAGAGATGTTCCAACACAGACGAGGTACAGCATCAACGAGTACAACATGGATATCCACATTATTATATTGTACGTTATTAGATAGTCGTTTCAAAGTAAAGGAAGGCAAAGGAAGAGACGTTGAACAGTGTTATACACCAAACTCGAACGATTTTTAGGTTAAATAATTTCTGAAATAGTTTAAATAAAGTTACGCCGCAACCTTAAAGTGGCAGTACGTGTTACATCTATCCTGTTGCGCTAAAATTATGTTCGTCCGCGGAGAGCAATATTCTTTCGAGTAACAAGTAGCTGAACATTCGATCCGGGTAATTGGAAACCGAGTAATTCCGATTATCCGAGAAGCAGAGCGTATCTTTCGTATCCATCGTTGAACTTGTACAACCGCAGCTCGGATGATTGGTAAATTAATCTGTATGAGCAACTGCGAATGAAATTGAAACTTCCATCTGTTATTCGGTCGATACGATTCTTCATTAACGCGATTAGCACGAGCCGCGATTAACGTAACTTACGCGCGACTGAAATTTAATCGTTGGCGTGTAGTTCCTTGGTAAACAGAAAAGAGACAGACAGATTCTATTGTAAATGATTATCCAAAAGTACCTTTGCGATGTTGAATGAGAATATCTGCCAAACGCCACGTTTGTTAATAAAATAGATGTGAAAGGAATACAAATTGAAAACGAGAACGAACGAAGATAATAGAAATAAAAAACAGATTAGAAAAGGGTAAAGCAGAAAGGGAAAGAAAAGAAGTGAAGGTAGATATTCCTCTAGTCTATTTTGGATAACCCTATACGAGCGTGAGTCAATAATTATCTGCAATTGACGCTTAAGACAATTGATCGATGAAAACATATCTAATGCTCCGCAATGTAGGTTAACGTTAACAATTACGCAATTTGTACGATTAAATTAACCGTATTGTAATGTTCATTGTAACCGAACACGCCGGGTGGCGAGTACGTCACACTTCGAAGAAGGTACGCAACGAAGCTATTTAGTACACTTAAAGTCGCTTAAAACGTCCAGCGGAATTTGTTGCAAAATTTCCCCGATAACATCGTCTCGAATCCAGCCGAGTAATTCACTTTATCGTTAATTACCGCGGAGTTTCGCCAAGCGTGGTGGCGATAATGAGCCACGGTGGTTCGAGAAAATTTCCTCAGCTTCATTAAACACGCTTTCGAGAATGCACGGGAAAAATTCGCGGAAAACAGGAAGAGCCCAAGACACGCTTAGCTTCCTTCCGGCAGCTTCTCGATGCCTCGCGAGTTCACCGACAGGATATACACACATATCGTTGCAAGGTTTACCCTCGTGTTTGCGCCTAATCAAACACGTGTATCGCGCGCGTGTTTACACGGAAAATTAAAGCCAAGCTTGCAAACGGAGAATCTATCGGGTTCGCGACGCCGTAGAGAATCTCGATGCATTAAAATACGAGATGAGAAGGAAATTGTTCTCGCGCACCCTTTGAATCGTTCGCGGAGAGATCGCGCGAATTTATATAAATCGCATACACGCGACTCGTTTATCGACGAATAAGTTGAAAGGTTCGTTAGCGGTGTCATTTTTGTCAAAGGAAATTACGAAAGATACAACGGGAATGGGAAACGAGCAACATTTCGGCGATTGGATAAATGCAATCTGATTAATGAGTTTTTCGGGCGTGGATTTGTCCGCAATCGAAAACGCTGGCTCGTTGAGATAATTAGATCTTTCTGCAATGCTTTTGTTATTCGTTTTGGCCGTCGATATCGTACGTCAGCGATATAAAACGCGATACGCGATCCGCAAGATCCTAGAATGCTCGTACCAACGTTTCAAGATGAGTTCGTTAAAATAATTAAATGGAATTCGAAGGAAATACGCGTATATTAAGTTGGATGGGAATTTCGTAGAGTTTTTCACTGATTAATCCCTTCGCTACCGGCGCATTGGAACTAAATACTAAAAGCGTAGGCAATGATAACGTTTATTAATATAAAAATGATATAGGTATAAGTATTTCGATACTCTACATAACTAATAAATTAATACTACTACATAACTAATTAATTAAATAACGTAATATTGACGTACGTATGATTCAAGAAATTACATCGCATTGCAGAGAACATATACGTATAATTTCAACAAATGCCAGTTCAATTCTTCAAAACGTATATATACGTCCGTAGTAGCGAAACGGTTAAACGATACAAATAAATGTATTAGCTTGCAAAAACCAGGCGAGTCAGTTGTTCGTCGTTTAAAGAGATGAAAGTTTCCAGAAAGGAACGCCACATTTTCTGTAAATTTAATACAGCAATCAACTTCTCGCGCTTGTTTAAAAAAAAGCTCGCAGGGGTCGTTTATTAATTTTCAAAAGCAACCCCTTTTTACGCTAGCTACAAGCGATTCTAGCTGCTTGTATAACGTAGAGTAACCCAGGGCAGTCGTCGAGCAAAAAACGTCGCAGCGGCGAATATTTAACGCGGCCGCGTCGCGACGCTCTGTGAATGACCGACGCTGAGGAAAATCTTGCCCTTTTCAGGCGGAGCCGGCGCTCATGTATGACAGCGTGCAGGTATTCGCTGTGGGATTAAGGACCCTGGAACAGTCGCACGCGCTCAGGCCTGCCAACATCTCCTGCGAGCTCGAGCACCCATGGGACGGTGGCTTGTCTCTCATCAACTACATCAACTCCGTGAGTCTTTGCGTACGATTATTTTGCAAACGTTTCAAATGGGAAATGTTCATTCCCGCTTACCTTTTAAAGTCCCTTTAACGTCGTTGGTGCTCACCTCACATTTTACGCAACGCTTTAACGTTCTTTTGTTACCGCGTTACAATTGCTCGCTGTGCGACCAATTCAGTAGTTGAATTGGTAAATGATAAGGGTAGATGTAACAATTACTCTGCCACTTTAAGGTTCGCGCGTGGCTTTGTATTAACTATTTTAGAAAATATTTAATATCAAGATCTAGGTCCTGTTTGGAGCATAATATTGTTCAACCGCTTTTTTATTTATGAATCTTCTTTTTTATATGTTCAATATAATAAATTCATTATTAATTAATTGAAAATGTACGACAAAGTGCAATGTCCTTCGTACTGTCGATTGAAAACTTTTCGTTTAAATAGAAACACGTTTTTACATGTATTAACATTAAGTCGGTTTGTGTAACAGATATAAGATACATAGTAAACGTATCGTCTTACTGAATTGTCACACGTTCCATACTTTATAATTATATTGGTCACGTTTCAATGTTCAACAGCACGTTTATCTCCTAATATTTATTTACATATATTAAATGTAAACGAATATACAATGTCTATGCGTTGTTACGTAAACCGAAGTCTAAATATTATTATCAAAATTTGTTTACTTACGATTCTTTATACATTACTTTGCTATTACATAAACGAATTCAAGTGGCAATCATAGGAACAGTGACAGTATGTAGGTCATTTACCTTATAAAAGCCAGTGAATAAGAAACCAGTGAGAGAAACTGAAGAAGTTGATAATTATTAAATTTAGTTGCTCGCAAAAGTATTCGTCCACTTGGACATATTTAAGAATTATTCGTTTATTTTCTAATGCGTGTTTAAAAATAATATTTCGTCATCTTGTTAAAGTAGTCTTTTCGTCAATTTTGAAAATTAATTTTAGGTTAACCTTTTCTTCACTGATGTATATTAGATTGAGTAATATATTCATTCGTGACGAATATATAGCGAATGGATATATACAGTGTTTTCATAAAATTGTATAGAAATAGATTGCATAGGTCTCAAAGTATCCACAAAATTCAGCAATAACGAATGTTTATACTTGGAATAATAATCGTGTCTATGTTTTATCGAGAAGTATTTGCAGATTATTTTTTAATCTTCTTTTTCCGAGGTTGCAACATTCGTAACATTTACTTTATCGTATTCAACACAGAATTTACATTACTTTTCAGTGTGAAACCATAATCGTTAATTTGTTGACCTGTCCTTTAAAATCCACACCTCCAAACAAAACCGTAGCTACGAATTTAACAATCTTCCGTCACCTAGACGAGGATAAGACGTGTATACGGCTAGGAGATTAACGTAGCTGTGGCATGTCAGGCATTTCGTATATCATGAGAAGTATTTGGGCAGGAGACGTTCCTTAAAACGGAATTTAATGTTTCGTCGCATTAGCGGGCCACGTTATTCGAGAAATGTCCGCATAAATACGCGTACGAGAGATGCTTACGCGTTTTGCAAAATGAGAATCGTACCTTTATTCCTCGCGTTACTTTGACTAATTTTCAACTAGAAACGCGGAATTAACCCCAAGTTAATCCTACTGCGTTCCTCGAGTCAGTTTTGATTCAATCGTGTTCATATTTTTCTAATTTAGAAACAAATAGAAAAAGATTGTTATTAATAGTTGTAAGCTGAAGTTTCAATTAGGCTCTTCTTTTTCCGAATTATGAAACTTTTCTAAAGAAAAAAAGGATTTGATCGAATGAAATAGGATCGCATAGGATTAAGGATTCGAATCGAATAGGTTTGATTTTTAACTTGTCGATGTTCACAAATTGACATCGGGTGTTTTGACCATAATAAAATACACTCTGCTTTATGTTTATAACTAGACTGCGGATCTTTATGCAAATTCGTATTTTCATCAACGAGAGACAGAGACAAAAGATTGTTTCGCCATTTATTCTAATTTCTACTGTTTGTTAACCCATTTGCATCGTAGCAATAAATACGCGATCAATTTTATAACTCAAAGATTTTCGGTTTTACTTGGAAATTACGTGTAATGATCGAAATAGAATAACGACATTTGGAGCAGATATTATACCTTTTACTGATCAGTATGAGTATCTTTAAAATGATCGATACACCGTGATACATTACGAACATCAGTAATATCAATATCAGTTATCGTGCGCGAATTATTCCGCTTGCGGATGCAAATGGGTTAAATATCTTGTACATCATTGCATATTCCACGTATTCCGTGCATTTACGAACATTTAAGCTTCCCATAAATGCATATAAAATCCTCAGTCTATTTATAACCCACCTTACAGCTAATGTCATCTTCTACAATGTTATTCGTAACAATTAATGACTCTACGAAATCGAAAGAATAGTATTCACCTCTTAATCCAAAATTGGGAAAAACGACGTTTCATATGTGCAAATCTAATACAAATTTACGAGTAATCGATGATAAAACGCTTTTAGGAGAACGTTTTAACAGGCAAATAACCTAAAACCGTGAAAGTTGTGTTATTATAGCGATATCGCTTAACTACATTAACTGCAATTACCATTATAGTTTCACTTATGGAACTCTAATTCGAGCGAAAGTTTAATGAAAGTTTTAAAAGGTTAGCGGGCGATATCAATAGCGAAATGGTTCTCGTTAAAATTGGAAATGACTAAATCAAGGCAATAAACGCTTACGGTTCGTGCAGAGGCTCGCCTAATTGTAATCATTACGTAACAGAATAATCGACTAACGCGATCGCGTAGCTAATAACTGATTTTGTTTCGCTCCGTTTCATACGCGACAGATATTACCTGTATCGACACATCGACACCGCTAATATCGACGAATTACGCGCGGCGTAGTTGCGGCCTTTAAAATTTCGACATATCGACAAACACGTCCACCGATATTTAACCGCTTTGTACGCGAATATCCGTAAGCCGAAAAGCTGATGCTATGAATCTCATAAATGGACAGCTTATAAACACGACCCGTTTGGATTTCGTAAGCTAATGTAACTTTCAACGTTCTTCCTTAAATCTCTCTCGCGTTCTAAGTTAAAGTTATAAATCTCGCACGGTAATAAATGTAAGACGCGCTTAACACGAGCTGAAAAAAAAAATCTCATTACTCTACCTAATGGTTACCTCGAGAAAGAAGCTTAAAATTTACTTCCTTAATTCTGTTGAACCATTCGCAACCGATGACGTACTGGTACTTTTCGGCTGCGAATTAGACCGCGGATTTTTATGCATTCGTGGCAAAAATACGGGGAGCGTATAGCACTCAAAAATATATAAAATATTCAAAGGAAAGCACGCGTTGTTATATTTAGAAGATGTTACAAACTTCAACCGAAGCTCCAAGCTCTTAAGCTCTTTAATCGTGTCGATTAAAATACGAATTTGCATAAAAATCCGCAGTGTACTAGTAATGTACATTTATGTTCAAACGTGTTTATTTCATTTTACCGTATTCTGTAATTAATATAAATAGCTAGAGGAGAAAGCAATGAGACATTCGAGAGAAGCACACTAATAACCTGCGTCTCGACCCAGCAACTTAATTAGTTAAGTTCATCCACTGTTCACAAATTGAATCAGCTTACGCGACATAACCGCGGTGTCGCGAATGGGTTAATAAAAATATGAATTTGCATAAAATTTCATTTGTTAATTGAATGCAAACGCTGCCTATTTATTCCATCTTTTGTACAGCCTAACATTGCGAGTATTTCGAATAACAATTCGAAGGAAACGGAGATCAATGTTTGCCAGAGTTTTCGAAAAATACCTTTCGATACGTAGCCGTTGTTCGTAGTAAAAGTGGCCCGTCGATAAATTATTGGTATCGAACGATCGAAGTGGTAACGTGCCATGCATTACAATTTGTAATACACATTTGTCACAATGTTGCTGGCTCTAATACATTGAATCAACGTTGCATTCGATACGTACGAAATTAATAAGGAATTATGGGGTTTACGCTATTACACCTTCGGCAACCATTGGTAATTCCAGCAGTCAGCCAGGCAGGTTCGTCTGTAATCTAGATGTACTCGAGGCTCCTCTGTCCGAAGATGCTCGCAAGCATCCCCTGCGGGAGCACTTATGGCCCACCATTAATTTAATAGAGGGATGGCTAAATTCCAATATCGGTCTACTAATAGTCCCCCGACATTTACCATTTTCCCCGCAGAATTTCTGCGTTACGCCATACTTTCTTCCTCAATCGGCAAATGAAAATTCCACTCCAATATTGCAGTATATTTTTCGAACATACAGATGCTCATTTCAACTTCTCCCGATACTGAACAGCGTTACATTTTTAACGGATCGCGAAATAATGGTTAACAGGAGCTCACGTTAAATATTACCTCCAATTGTTTTAGTCAAACATAGCAGGAGAATTGTTTTAGTAAATTGTAATTATTTGTTCTAGTTTAATACTATATTTAGTGAATTCTAATATTATTTCCAATTCGATGACTATCTTAATAAGTTTAGTATTCATGTATACCTGTACATCTTACATGTGTGACACACAATGAATTGTTGATATATATAAAATTTGTTTCCATTCCAAGTGGCAATATTTCAAATGACATCAATAGATATATTGGACTTTGTTGTACATTTTCAATTAACGCGTAATTAATCCATTATATTTGTTCGGGCCAATTTTGTAGGAAATTTATGGCAAGGTTTAGAAGTACCGCTATTTTTGAGGATTCGTTAATATAGTTTTTCTGCCATCTGGATGACACTCGCCAGATGGTACGATTCCCGGATTTTTACTCTTTTGTTATAGCATCTGTATAGCCTTTAGTTTCATTCGCATATTTTTAGTTAGCCTCAATAGCTATTACCCTGTCGTAAACCTTCACGGCCTGAGCAGTCTTCGAGAACCATCGGTCACCCAACGGTTTCCGCGGCCTATTCAAGGGGCAAGGAAACCGTCTCAGGTGTTGACCAGATGTGTCGCCCACCCCCGTCAAATTCTAACGTTTCGCCCCCCTTGGAGAAATCCGCGATCCCTTCCTCAGGGAAACACGAGCCGCGAGCGTAAGGGAAGGTGTGTCTTTCGAAACTAGGCCCGCTGATTGGAACTGCCCAAAAATTGGAAGGAACCAATCAGTGGGAAATTGCAAACTCCAAGAGTGGGGCTGAGACAGTCTCGTTAGTTACACAAAACAGTTACACAGAAACAGTTGTCTAGAATAGTCACACGAAAGAAGTCATACAACATAGTCATACAGAAACAGTGGTACGGAAAGAGTCGCAGAGAAACTGTCGCAACGAAACACATACATTAATAGTTAATCGTAACCGCTGCTCGTACTTTGAACACACATTAAAATACAGTCCACTTTTCTCTCTAAGTCGCGAGCTCCGAACCTATTGAGAGACGGAACGCGACCCAACAATATTCAACGTATAAGAAAATATTCATAAATAAAACGGATGTAGAAGAATATTATGCTCGAAACTGGAACTGAATTTTCACGTTAAACACGTTGGAAAATAGTTGAACAAAGATAACGCGATATGCTTAAAATCGCAACACGTACTACGTCTAGACTGCGAAATGGCGAAAAGCAATGAACAGTCGCAATTAGCGAGTAACGCGTGAAACGCAACCTGTTAACGAACACGCTTCGCGGAGGCACCGCGGCGCGTGTTCATAAGTATACCGCATACGGGATTCGTAACGGTTTTAAACGCGGTCGGTGTTTACGGTTTTAACGTCGGTAACGAGGTAGAGCATTCATAAACGGCGCTCTTTTCTTTTTCCATCGTTCGAAAAGCGTCGCGCGATAACGCTCAAGCCGTAAAACTACTTGGCGCCGCTCCAAACGCGTTTATCGCAGGATTAGCTATTCCACGTTGTTTGTCCGTACGCTTTTCCGAGCATCTTTCGGCCGAATTTTGGCACGCGACCGCCACCCTTGTTTATCCCCGTTGGCACCGCTCTCCCAGCTGCTCTCTTCTCTCAATTTAGAAATGCTCACTCCGACGCTAGCGAATCGAGTAAAATGGGCCGTTAGGGCTCGATTACCGAACCCTCCACAGCTTCGAGTTATGAAGCCTTTGGAAATTCACCGAAGTTTCCGTTCTATATAGCTTTTATAGAGGTCGCGGTTCGTAAAAGTTTATCGAATTCACTCGCACGAAACGGCTGCGATAAGTTTCGAATATTCGTCGGGGCAATTTATTCATAATCGAACGGGGCAATCGTGTACGAGGTTTGTTGTAATGCTGGATTCGTGCGGGAAGTAATTTTGCAATTTTCGGTAAGAAACGGTACCTAACTAATATTTTTCTTTTTTTTGTTATTTTTTATTTCGTCAATCCTTGTGCGGGAAATCGACAATTTCTATTACTTCCGTTAACAATTTTTTTTTTATATTCTTGCGAAGATATCTTAATATCGTTCGAGATTCCCATGAAGTTGGATAATTCTGCATCGATTCGCGTTTTCGAAATTTAATTTTGTTTATTCCTTTATCTAATTTAATGTTAAGACGACAAACAGAACTGATTTAAAGGTTTGAACAATGAAATGTCGTAGTAAGCGAAGTCAGATTAATTTAACATGTAAATAGGTTCATTTCGCAGTGCCACAAGAGAATCCGTCAATTTTTCGGCGAACTAAGCGTCGTAAAACGAAACCGAAAAGGATTATTCACCGCCAAGGTTGGTTTTCGTATTGTAAAACCCGGGGATTCTTTGCGGCAACGTCGAAAGGATCAGATGATTCATAATACCCGCCAAAAGAGTACAATCGATGATTTACTTTACCGCGGCCATATTTCACCTGTGTTTTATTGTCGGACTATCGTGGACCGCCATTAATTTCCACGCGTACTTCCGCTCTTCTCTCCCCATTCATCCCTTCCTCCTCTCGTCTACCGTTCGCCTCCCCGTTTCTCCCATCGTGACTCAATTATCACCCTTCAGGATGGAAGACACGCTTATGCATCTAATCTCTCGCGCACAACGCAAGCGTGCAACCGCACCGAATATCGGTGGAAACTGTCAGCCCATAAATTAGAATGATTTCACGGTAAATCGAACAACAGGCTGTTTATCGCGCGTATGTCGATACGTCGGTTTCCTGGAAATCCTGTGTCCGTTGCATTCAATAATATGTACACATCGCGAATGACAGATTCTATTCTTCGCGACTCTTTCTCGAAAGCTGTCGTAAAGGAATGATTTCTCTCTTCGGAAATAGGTGCTCGTTGGAGGCAACCTGTATGGAGACATAAAGGTTGCATATAACGTAAAAATATAAAATAGGGTAAGGTTGCCTAATATAAAACCCTATACTATTTTCATCGCCCTTTCGTAGCTACAAACTTTTACCAGGGATCAAATGAACGCGGATAATTGTGGAAATAAACGTTGGAAATGATAGAGAATGATTTTTAATTTAACAATTATAAACAGTATAAGAAAAATTCGAATATTAAAAGGTATGATTTGTTAACCCTCTTGGTGAAAATAGTTTTAAAGAAACAATTTTTTATTCATTCGAAATATAAAAAAAAAAGTATTTAGTAATCGTATTGTAAAAGTTGCGGTTTCATATATCGGTTTAATCAACTCGAACAAAAAGCGTGGCGAGTAGTTCTGGCACTTCCGATGAAGCGAACACGGTAGACGTGTGTACGGGCCAATCACACGAGGCCAATACACGAACCGACGAGAAAATTCACGCAGACGCCGCTCTTTTATTATGAAGCTCGCCGGCTTGTCCCCTTGCTCGTCGCTTCGAGCGTTCGTTTACCGAAATTGCTTTCCACGCCCTGCTTCGTCTACTCGTTTTCATTTCAAACGCCTTCCGTGTTGCCCCGATATTCATTCCGCCTGCCAGGATACATTTTTCAAAGCGCACGGCAACGTATTCTTACTTGCAAGCGAGAGGAGTCGAAATAATCGAATAGAAGGCAAACGGTCCATTGCTGGTCGAATACGTCGATTCTAGTTTCATACTACTAAAGAAGCGCTCAATATCTCACTTATAACAACCGATGAAAGGAAAACCTCCGCAAAGGGAACGCGTGAGAACGATCATATGGGAAATTGAAATTTGCAACAAAGCGCAAACAGCGTGTAACGCGGGAAGCAATGCAAAATATACAAAGTAAAGTATACGTTATTGTATTTAGAGCGAAAAACAGATTTCTTATCTAATTTAATTTTCGACGTACCAGTACGTCATCGGCTGCGAATCGATTAATATTAACCCTTTCAGGACCGTTGTCTACAAATATAGTAGCCTAATGATTTTTGATCTTCCAGACACAAGTCAATGTTCAAAGCAAAACATTAATATAATTAATATGGCTGATAAGTACATCAAAGCCTCAAGAATTCGACGATTTGGAATTCGATACCTCGGAAATTTCAACCCGGAGTATTTCTCTAAGTTCTATTTATTATTCCCCATTCGCAAAGAGTTAAATGACCATGAAAATATTGGATACCTACAGGAAGGTGTGATAGTAGTTTGCAAAAGACTCGTCGGAGAAAAAAAATTCGCTCGAAGGGAGGCAGACGGTAGAGATTCGGGCGCTAGTGACGCCAGTCACGGGGACTCGTTGGTGCAAGTAATCGGACTACCGAGCGTTAAAATTGTACACGCCGGTCTTTTATCATGGCCGGTGTACCGCGTCTCTCCGCTTGCCCCGTTATCTTCGCCAAACCATCATCGTCGCTGCTGGAACGCGCAATGTTTTGGATGAACGCTTACCGAAATTGCTGCCTGTTACACCCTTTTGTATCCCAGCCACGCATATTTCTTCCTCTGTTCCCTGTATCCGTGTTCGTTGTCCCCCCCCCCCCCATTTTTTTCTCTTTCTTTCTCCCTGTTTCTCTGTTACCATTTTCTCGTTTTGAATCGTTTTATTCGCCGCTTCTTCCTTTGTGCTATCGTTCCCGCCGTGTTTGCCGCAGCGGTTGCATTTATAAAAACAGTTGCGCGCATTTTATAACCGAGGTTAATAGCGTTAACTTCGGAATCGCGAATAGACGTGATGTGAAAGTTAAAAAATGATGTACTTACGCCTGACTCTTCTTTTACTTTGGTAGTTTTCGCGTGATTTCTGTTAACACAATTTATTCATAGGTACACGGTTACACTTTTTTTTCACCGATGCTTTAATTTAGTAACTTCTTACGCATCGCTTTACTACTTACGCTTTTCTCATTCGTTTTAGTGCTTCTATCGTACGCGTATTATGTTTCGTTAATAATGTACGTATATGCGTAGCGAGCCACCTAATGTGTGACAAGTTTATTTCTTCGAAACTACTGTAGCTATCTAAATATTCAAATCTGTCGATTGTTGATTTATAAAATTTGTAGCTGACGATTTTCCACTGGACAGTAAATTAAGAGGCAGACCAAAAAGTCCTGTACGTGGTAATTTTTATGGGTATGGAATAATAGAGCTAATTATCAGGTCTACTAATAATTAATGTCGCTTTTGTGTCGTGCGTTTATGAAGCTAAAAAGCCACGTTAATTATTACAGACCTGATAATACGTAGGATAATACCTGGCAATATTTAGGATCGTGTAAAAATCATTCAAAAATTTAGTACGTATCGTTTTAAAAAATCTACGTACCTTTAAAGTTTCATTATAAAAGAACGAAATTTCATTTGCATCAACTTAATATTTTCTCTCATTTCGTATACTTTTCCGCCATGTTTCGAATTCAGACGCGAACGAATGAAACTGTTTCGAGGATGATAAAATCGTCAAACGAAGACTAAAACTTTTTGCATGGTCCTAACAGTTGCAATCACGATCCCTAGGACATTCTTCGTTATCTTCGTTATACATATTCTTATCCCTTTCTTATCGGCTACTCCGATCATGGAAATAATATATACTTAGTTCTGAGATGCATAACAAGCAGACGAAGGGAATGATTTGTGTAATCTCGGTTAAGGTCCTTACAGTGTAAGAGGATTCTCAACTCCGGAAATAATTGTAATACTTCAGCGAAGCGGGTGTGTGGGTAATCTCCGCTAGCAGGAACAAACATGAGGGAACCATAAACGGAGACGACCTTTCTTAGTGGAGATGCGAAAGGATTCTATCGTTTCTGGATGAATAAATCCGCGTACACGAGAATCCTTGAAACGGATAGCTCCTCGATGCTTCGTAAACTTACAAATATGTATTTAGACAATCTTCCTCTTCGATTCGTCCTGAGAGAATCAACATCGAACCATCGAATCGAGGAATAGATTCGTGGAAGTAAAATGTCGTTTACTCAAAAATATGGAATTTACAGGCGGATTCTTTCAATTTTATCCTATCGTCAATTATCGTAAACCACGTTAAACCTTCGATTGTTCACCCTTTCGTTACAGCACAATGCGCGTTAAAATCGATCAGGATAATTTGTGGTTCATATAGAAATGGGGCGTAAACATTTGGATACTACAATTATGTAATTAGCTAAAATTTAATATATGGATGTTTAATAATTAAGGCATTGTCGAACTGTGCAAAATGCTACTTTTACAAAACAGTCGCTTAATTTCTGAGAACGTACATATACGGTATTTCGTAGCGAAAGGGTTAACTATTTCAAAGCAAGAATGCAGTAATAATCGTGTGACGTATAATTAACTCTCTTATTACACGCTACTTCGGAAACACGATTTCGATATTGCGCGGTGGAAAACTTACGATAGTACATTAAAAGAAAGATCATATTTTACTCTATTTTAATCGTTTCATATAAGTAAATTAAAATTTTTAACAATAGAATAGTATTTAATTTATTTATTTTTCGTACACAGAATTTTAAACAAAATTCAGCCCGGCTGAATTTGGGCACCGCGATTGCGAATTTTGGAAGGATGCGAAGGGATTAAAGTTCACGCGAATAATAGTCTACATCGGATCGAATCGATCGAAACGCGTACAAAAGTTCACGTTCGAATATTGAACGTTTCACGGTCCATATATTGTGCTGACAATGAGTATATGCTCATCGATAGTCCGCTAGACTATCTTGGCGTATTCCCAAATATCATTTAAATGCCAGGCGCCTGTCATTAGCATTGCTAAGCATGCAAACCATCTCGATGGATCGTGAATAACGCGACGGTGATGGGAATATTCGCCCGTGGAACATACTTACGACTATTTCGCATATTTTTGTTTAAATTCGTATGATTTTACCATAATACTCGACATAAAAAACACCGACTGCGATTGTCGGATCGTTGGCCCGGAAAATCTACATTTCGTTGATGCGTTTTATTATGTTCAAACGTGTAGGAACAATTTTGATAGTTTATAATTGTGTCGAATAGAAATAACGAGACGGTGAATATTTCTACCTGTAATTTATTTTAAACGAAATTATTGCAAATTACGATGATTCGAGAGGAAGCAATCTGGACGTAATTGTTTAACAATATCACGACTATTTTTTGATTGCAAAGATTGCGTAAATTCAAAGAAATATGCAGCGAATATATATTAACTCATTTGACTTAGAATCTAGAATACGACCAACACGTCTAATGTTTTTGTTATTCGACAATAACTATCCACGATCAGCCATCAAAGAAGTCGCATAAAACAGGCTCGAAATACATTTGACGCTCAAAGTGTTAATCTTACACATGTCTTCTCGAGTGCATATTTCAGTTTTACTACTATTGCTGAAATTTGATCAGTCAGACTAGTTTAGAAAAATTGTTGATCCTCTTCGGATAGGAAATTACCAATAAGTAATTTTCTTTCTTTACATAGATCGAAGGGAAAGACTTTTTTCAAATCTATAATATTCCATAAAAGTAACGCAAAATATTACAGAATGAGAGTTCCTATATTTAAAATAGGATAGATACTCGACTTTGTTAAAATTGAATGCTGAATTCAGCAAAAGATATGGATTATTCATTGGTATACCTAATATTTCAATCGCTGGACACTTTTCATTTTGATAGAAATTTATATTTTTCAAACTTTATCCGTGTACACTTTTCGTACATATTTTAAACTATTAGCTAGAGCTTAGGCGCTATTTTTTATTGCGGAACGCGAAACTTTATCGCTGGAACTGTATAGTTTCGCAACAAGTTAGGAAAAGTTAGGAACCAACAAAAGTTAGAAACCTCTTCTGCGTGGTCTTCAAGAGTCTTAGAAAGAATCTCAGCGAAAGGTTTACGCGTGATTACATTTTCTTCGCAAATCCGTTTGTCACTCTTCTTCCGATAAGTTTCCTCTGCGTTCAGCTGAAAGCCTGATAAGATGCTTTCACGATAATTTCGTAGGGATTTGAATCCGCTAAATCAGGGATATCTGCTCCACTAATACAATGTCTAAAAAAAAGTAATGCGGGATATATTCGGAATATTACAATTTTAACAATCTTCTGATGCATTGAATCGCAAAGGAAAAAGTACACGTTTGTACGACGCACTCTTTATTAACACGTTTCGTGTAACGTTACGTAACGTTTCGTGTAACGTTATGTAACGTTTCGTGTAACGTTATGTAACGTTTCGTGTAACGTTGTGTAACGTTTTTATGTAACTTTTCATTCAGTCATTTTACGTTTAAAACCGAAGACCGCGGACAAATATTAAATAATAATATTAATAATGTTTTAAAGAAATCTCTGTTCTAAATAAATATTACTCGTTTTATGCTAATTGTAAAAAGAAGCTCAAGAAAGAAGCGTTAAATGTTAAGTGGTTAATAAAATCCGAACGCGCGCCGTTCATTAAAGTTCTTTAGTTTCGAATAAGTGTATTCGCAAGAAATTCCGCCGCCCGAAGAAACGATACTCCAGTTGATGAAGCATTCTCAATGCAAGGCGTTGAAACGTTGCATCTTACAAGTGGCACGCAAAGAGAGAGAGAGAGACAGAGAAAGTCAGGCCTCCGGATTGTCGACGATGTAACTAAGTTAGTTTCTGCTCCCTAATGGGGCATTTCGACGCGATCCTAAATCCTGGCCCGCGATATTACGGTCCTCGCAGCGTGGCTTAATTGAACCGAACGAGAAGTAATTGCCACGAATAACCGTGGCAACTACGCGGCCCATGGATACCGCGTCTCCGTTCCCTGAACTCACAATTACAGCTCTTCCATTGCCGAAAAGCAAAAACTTAACTGTCATTTCGACTGGAAAGTAATAAAAATTTGCCCATCGTGAAAGTTAATTTATCGCGTAACGTTTGCCGGAATCAACGCCAATTTAGAGTGCACTCGACACGATTCCCGGTAGAAATCGAGGCCGAACAGTGCGTGTAGACGGGCAAATAAACGGAGAAACTCGCAGTTACAATGGTTAATGGTTAGCGTTTGCCAGTCGACTCATAATTAACGGCTTAATTGCGATCGTTCGCTTCGAGGGGAGCACTCCGCCAGCGTGAAATATGGATCCGCGCGCGTAAACGAGATTTCCCGGCCGACGGGACGGGTGAAGTTGAAAAACGCAACGGAGACGCACCTCGTGTCCCTGTAAACGCTGCTTTTGTCGAGTAACTCGCAACGTTCACGGAGACACGGCGGATTGAGCAGCAAAGAGCCCTTGACGATTCCCATTAATTACGCACAACCTATCCTTCGTTGGCACTAATTGTTCGCTAAAGTCGCGGAGTGCTCGGAAGTTTCTAACGTGTTCCGCGAGTTAAGTTGAAAGTGGAGAAGAATAATTAAACTTCAATTTGCGGTTAAGCATCTGGCTGATCATAGGTTCCTCTCTCTCTCTACTTAGAATTCATCTGCAAGTTTAAAATGTAGCACATATACCGCTGTTCGTAAATAGTTGAACACTTTTACGTGATTAGAAATACACGAAGTATGGGCTGCGAGTAATACTTCGAAATGTAATTTCCACTACTGATCTTATTTTATACGATCCTGCAAAGTTAATCCTAACGAATGGAAATCTATATTTAACATCGATTAGTGTAAATAGAAGCCGTGATTCGAAGTATCTTTACTACTTTATTTGTTAATACTAAATTAGATCGTTAATATCGCTGAACGATTGAAATTTGTATTTTTGGAACAAATTTTGTGCAATTTTCTGGTTGCAATTAAGTTACGATAGGTTTCTGACTGACCATACATTGATTTTTCTACTTAGAATTCATCTGGAAGTCTTGAATTAAAAATGCAATATATAGAATGAATTCTTAAAGAGAAGCAGTTAATTTTCAGGTTGCAATTAAGTAAAGTTAGGCTTCTGTCTGATCATACATTGATTTTTCTACTTAGAATTCATCTGGGAGTCTTGAATTAAAATGCAGTATGCAGAATGAATTCTTGAAGAGAAGCAGTTAATTTTCAGGTTGTAATTAAGTAAAGATAGGTTTCTGCCTGATCATACATTGATTTTTCTACTTAAAATTTATCTGGGAATCTTGAATTAAAAATGCAATATATAGAATGAATTCTTGAAGAGAAGCAGGTAATTTTCAGGTTGTAATTAAGTAAAGATAGGTTTCCTTCTTCTGATACATTGATTTTTCTACTTAGAATTTACCTGGAAGTCTTGAATTAAAAATGCAGTAGTAGAATGAATTCTTGAAGAGAAGCAGTTAATTGTCAGGTTGTAATTAAGTAAAGATAGGTTTCCTTCTTCTCATGCATTGATTTTTCTACTTAGAATTTACCTGGATGTCTTGAATTAAAAATGCAGTATGTAGAATAAATTCTTGAAGAGAAAGAGTTAATTTTCAGGTTGTAATTAAGTAAAGATAGGTTTCTGTTTAATCATACATTGATTCTTCTACTTAGAATTCATCTGGGAGTCTTGAATTAAAATGCAGTATGCAGAATGAATTCTTGAAGAGAAGCAGTTAATTTTCAGGTTGTAATTAAGTAAAGATAGGTTTCCTTCTTCTCATACATTGATTCTTCTACTTAGAATTTACCGGGAAGTCTTGAATTAAAAATGCAGTATGTAGAATGAATTCTTTAAGAGAAGCAGCTAATTTTCAGGTTGCAATTAAGTAAAGATAGGTTTCTTTCTGACCATACATTGATTTTTCTACTTAGAATTCATCTGGAAGTCTTGAATTAAAAATGCAATATATAGAATGAATTCTTGAAGAGAAGCAGTTAATTTTCAGGTTGCAATTAAGTAAAGTTAGGCTTCTGTCTGATCATACATTGATTCTTCTACTTAAAATTTACCTGGGAGTCTTGAATTAAAAATGCAGTATGTAGAATGAGTTCTTGAAGAGAAGCAGTTAATTTTCAGATTGCAATTGAGTAAAGATAGGCTTCTGTCTGATCATAGACTGATTTCACTATTTCGAATTTATCTGGAAGTCTTGAGTTTAAAGTGTAGTACATACATTGAATGAATTTTTGAAGAGAAGCAGTTAATTTTCGGGTTGCAATTAAATTACGATAGATTTCTGACTGATCATAGACTGATTTTTCTACTCGGAATCCATTTAGTAGTGTTAAGTTTAAAATATCGTATGTTAAATGAATTCTTCAAAAGAAATAATTAATCTTCAGGCTGTAATTAAGTGAATATAGGTTTCTGTCTGATCGTAGACTGATTTCTCTACTTGGAATCCATGGAACAGTCTTGAATTTAAATTGCAGCATGGTTGAATAAATTCTCGAAGTAGAGTAGTTAATTCTTCGTTTGTAGTTGCGTGGGAATAGACTTCTGTATAACCAGTAGTCTCTATGTCTGTCCATTAACTGCCTCTTCTACTCGCGCGTCTCTGGCCGGCCGCATTTCTCCAATTACGAATTTATATCCCCGCGTGTAAATTACTAAATTATTCCGCGAAACTACAAACTATTATACATCCCATCACACACTTCAGTGCTTTTAAATTCGTTTTACCTTCGGTCACAATTTTTCTCGTAACTTTAATAAGCTGATTTAAATAATTCCATCAACTCGCATCATCTCGAAGCGCGGTGCAGTTTTTGCGCGCCATAATCCCGCTAGAATGAAGTAACAGTAAAAGGTTCGCGGGAACTTCGCCATATATTACGTACGTGTTGTCCGTCAACTTTTCCCATCCAACTTGTGCAACCTTACGCGGCGAAAATACAGTGTAATGAATCGTAACGCAGGCATCCCGGCGATGGAATTATGGAACGACAGCAAAGTTGACGACGTCTGCTAATTAAGCCCTTTGCGGACGAGTTGCTGGCCGTGTCTCGTTACCAGCAACCGTTGAAGCCAACTGTGGCAAGAGGAAACGAAGCGGGAAAGACGAAGCCTGATAAATTGCCGCGTGACCGTTAAACGCGCGCCAAAACGCGCGTGTAGGTCCGACAACTGCCAACGAGCGTTCGTTAACTCTCCTGTTTACCCGCTCGCTGGTCACCAACGTCTCTTTTTCCCTTTTCTCTCTCTCTCTCTCTCTCTCTCTCTCTCTCTTTCTGTTGCAAACCGCTCGTTACGTAACAAAAACTGCTCGGACGTGAAACTTCGCCTCCGCGAAACAACCGGGATCCGTGGCAAATTTAAATCATATTACGAGGAGGTACGCGTGACTCGTGACGCGTGGAAAAACAAGGGTGGAAGAATGGTTGAGGGGTGGGGAAAGGTGGGAAATAAGAAGGATGAGCTCGGAGACAGAAATAAGGATGGTCTATCTCTGCAACGGGGAAATTGACTTGCCTGCGTACGAAAGAAGATGAATTCTGGGTAATGGAAGCGACTTAAAGGGAACGGTTAAAAGCTGTCCATGGTTATTTACTTGAGTGAGTTATTCTTCGCGGTACTTCGGCTACAGTTCGGTGAAGTTGACGAAATTGTTAGAGCTGGCAGAAGTTGAAATATTATTCGCGTAAGGGGCACCGCAACTTTAATCCGCGGAGATCCTTGTTAACCGTTTGCCAAATTATTAGATGTACGCGAAAGTTTTATTCTCGGTTTGACAATTTCATTATCTGCGTAGCAATTTTGTTCTCTCGTGGCGGAATTCGAAACACGACAGCAAGAGGGAAAAAAGTCATACAAAATGAGAGGAAATACTTTGCGGATTAATTTTGTAATGCTTGCATTACCGTCCATAAGTTTATTGTACTTCGAGGGTGAAACAACCCTCGGTTTAAGTTAAAGTTCTTTAATTTTGCTAATAAATGTACGAACTTGCATTAGGATCCGTAATTTAACCTTGGAAAGTTTTCTAAGTTACTGCATATTGCAAAATAACGGCAAACAAAAACTTTCCTTAACTTGTTTTAAACGCGTGAATTTTACAAGCCTGAAGTCTATAAGTATTCGTTCACTTGCAACCCGATTAAAAGTTTATGTCTTTGGACGTGTTATAAACATCTCCAAATAAGATCAACGTTAATCCTTCGTACATTACTTCGCTATTAAATAAACGAATTGAAGTGACGATTATAGTGACGCTGACAGAAATTGGAACGTCTACCATAAGTGACCATGCAAATGAGCGCTCGCAGTAATCCACTTTTGGTTGGTCCACTTATTGCCCTTTTAATCCCGCGCTTATACTGGCAGAAGTTAACGAGCATTCTTGCCCCGAACGCGAGAAGTTATCCGCCGTTGGATAGCGCAACTTGGATCCAACTTGCACCCTTTAAACTGCAGCAGACGAGACCGTCTATTAATTTACGAGCGCGGCGTGTTGTTTGACCTCGTGTCACGCGCCACAAACTCATTCCCAGCTTGCGATTTTCGCGGTATAAATAATTTTTCGAGGGGAACGCTGCGGGATATTACGGGGAATGTATTTATTAATTAAATAATCGAATATGAGTGAACAAGGGTTTACATACAGTTCGGTGGTGCACGGTAAACTAAGCTTAATAATACAACTAGGGTAAATGACCTAATTACTGTAGCGTCTTACAGCGCGACGAAAATTGTTGACCGGCAACCGGTGAACGACCTACGGTTACTCACAAAATTAAGCGTACACTCAATTGTAATCCACAAATTGTGTAATTCGCGTGATCCACAAAGTGTAATCCACACAAATTGAAGTTCAAAATGATCAATTATACGTTTACGAATGGAGAAGATTTCAAAATAAAATTACAAGAAGTAGGCGGACAATATTTCACCTTCTTTACACAAAATTAATTAATTTCATGCCACGAGGATTAACGGTGGTTAACGAAATAGTAATCTACGCGTATCGTATCTCTATAATAGTGAAAATATCGATGAGTACGTCCACGAGTGTGTCAGCGAAAAAGTTATACCTTTACGTTTTCTATTAAGTACGTATGAATAACTTATTTTAGCTCAGGAATTTTTTACGTACCGTCCGTTGAAATATGCGAATGAAATACGTATATATTGTGTGTTTCTATTTTTCAATACGCGCGTGTATATTAACATTTTAACTATTTTTCATCGGCGACATAGGTGTACGCTCAATTTTGCGAGTAACTGTGCATACGCGTCGCTAGGTTGCCCGCTATTCGCCAGCGACTCGCCTGATCATAAT
Source organism: Eucera pruinosa (assembly GCA_028830335.1). Taxonomy (NCBI): domain Eukaryota; kingdom Metazoa; phylum Arthropoda; class Insecta; order Hymenoptera; family Apidae; genus Eucera; species Eucera pruinosa. The sequence continues at coordinate 16,281,504 of JAMYCR010000005.1, forward strand.
CAGCCTATGGATACGTAAATTATTTATCCGTCGCTAAGGAGCGATTCCCGCGCAGTTCGTCGGACTGTGGTCAGGCGATGGGTAAACACTCGCCGCGTTGACAGGAAACGAGCTACCAATAAATAGAGGTGGCAGACCCGAGACTCTTGCTAAAAATCCGATTGCTCATGCTCTAGGTTTTTCTGAAACTTTTTCCTAGCTTTTAGTCCACGCTATTTACTATCGACCTCTTGCAGGTAATTCCACTCCTAATTTCTCATGTTTCTCCGGTAAAACGGCGAGTCGCCACTAGGCACGAGACACCCCAACTCATTTGACACAAAAAAAAGGAAAGAGACTCTTGCTAAACATCTAGGAAGCGATTTGATACGCGTCAACCCTCAAGCGTGCAATAAACGTTATCCACGTACCTAATTGTGTTCATTTAACACGTCTACCTTCTCCTTATATTACTATCAGTGTTCCTATCGAATCCGAGATTTACACGTTTCCTCGTCTCTCCGAGCTTCCCTCTATTTTTCGATCGTGGGTGTACAATGTACACTCCTTTACTCTAACAATCGCGGATGACTTTCAGTTAAAAATAAGCTTGAAACTACGATTACAACTATACTCATGGTGGCCTTATATTTCGGATACTGCAATATTATAGACGATCTCTCGGTTCGCGTTTTCGCGTTCTCGAAATACTGTTTCTACTTAATTAGGGGCATCGTATTGTGAGGCGCGCGTTCGTTCGATACGCTCGGAGTTATTATTAATCGACAAATGGGTCGCGGGGGGATTCGCTAATCTCGATGTTTCGAAATTGAAACGTGGAAATGGCTGCATACGGGCTGGCTTCGTTGCGCGAGTCTCTCTCTGCGATGTGCATTGTACTCCCTGGTGGTAGCTAATCGTGCTCAACGAACAAACATTCGAATTAGCGCACTATATAGGACCGAACTCGTGAAAGAAAGCCAGCTGAAACCAAACCTTGGAGGAAAAGGAGGCAACAATTGCAGGTCACGCCTTGGTATAATCTTTTTCTCTACGGAGAAAAATAGTGAAGGGCAGGCAAACGTTTCTCTTTGCAGTTTTACGGAAACACTTTCGTTCTTTCGTTACGTTGTTGCGTAAATAACGTCGAATGAAATTAAGAACAAATTCGAAGACGCGTTTTAAGGCATCTTATATTTTTTTTTGAGTTTCTCACGTTTTTGTCCCTTTTTAACAGGAAGAGAATATTAAGCTTCGAAAATATCGCTTATTTTGTTCCGTTTCTTTAATAACGCCGTAAAGCTGCTACTCGACTACTCTTTACCAATAGTGACTTGGAATAAGCATTGAACTGTCAACTTTCACGATACTATGGTTTTCTTTTGTTAGGGGCAACGTTGGAAATGATCATTGATACTTAAGCGCCTCTTTTGAATTGTCCGGATTTCGTTGAAAATAAATACCGCGATCCTTGTCCTTTTTAGGTAAAAATAACGAAAGAAAATATACTTATGTACATTTTTTCCCGATAGATTTACAAAAGGCTCGCTCTCGTATTTTTTTCCTACGTTCCTATCAGTCTGCTTCTCGAAGCTGTCTGAAATATCTCCGACGGGCAAACGTCAGGTGCAGAAGCTGTGAAACTTTCCGATCCCCTTCGAATCGCAATCCGCGATCCCCGACGCCTTTTCTCCATCGATCGTATTGATATCTTTATGAAGTCTCGCACCACCACCGAGAAAACCCACGCGATTTTCAAGTCAAATTCGCGCGTTCCTCGATGCATCCTTTCCCACGTTATCCACGCCTTGTATCGTTTGCGTCGAATAACATTTTCCAACGTCGTAATTTTCGCGGAAAATAAAGCAAGGAAAGGCGATAAGGAATATGAAGGAATCGGCGTCGGAACTGTTTTGCGGATAGCTGAACGGAAAATAGAAAGTCGAGGAGAAGATTACTTTGTTCCGAGGGGGTAGAAAAAATTCGATATCGCCGTGAATTGTGTCCGATACAGTGGATCTCGGTTTCTGTCCTTCTTTCCACGACGTTAGCCATTTCGAAGCAACGGATTCCATAAAAATCAAAATCTAATAATACTTCGTTGCCGGGTAACTGGACGGGAGAAAGTAATCTCGGGGAAATTCCGCGGAATTATTGCCTCTCGGGACGTACTCGCGAATGCATCTCTCTTCCCTTTATTTAATCGATACCACTAGTTCCACGATATTAAGAAGTTCCACCGCTCCCCCTTTCAATGGTGGAAACTCTTCGAGCGCTTATTCCACGATGAATTCGCGGAGGGAAAACGCGTGCTTCGTTTTACGCAGCTCGTAAACGCGTCCCGCGTAGAAAATCGCGGGGATAAACGTATCTCCGATGCCTCGTAAGCTTTTCATGAGCCTACGAGCTTGCTGTAATGTTTCAAGAAATATTCGCGAAAACAGCTGGCGGGAAAAAAATGTTCGTGCGGATTTGTAGTACAAAATTTAACCGAACTAATATTTCTTCGAACGTGATGTGGTTTAATTTTGTTTGACAGTGTGAAATATCGTCACGGTGTTTTTATAACACTATTGCTACAGGAGTTGTTGGTAAACGTTACAATAATTGATTTAAATACACTTCTAATAGACAAACCAGATGATTTACTATATTAGGTACAAGATTTAAGTAGTCTAAGCACCTTTCGAATGTAATTTTATTTAATAATGTGTGTACGCTGAAAATAATGAATCCGTGAATGAATTGAGGAATAATATTATACAGCATGAAGAAGTAAAAACTCGATATTTATCTCCAGTTCTTTCTTAATTCGTCGAGCAACACTTTGAGACGAAAAACGGTAAATATCTTTGGCAATTTGTAGTTTAACAAACTAAATGGATTATCGAAAGTTTGTGCATTAGTTTAATCCTTAACAAGCTGTAACACTCTTGTCGAATACGAATAGAGTAGTTAAGTGCAAAGAAATTCATCCATTACCTCTCAAGCACTCGTGGAGTTAATGGAAGTTCGTGGGTTGATTCTCTCGAGAACGAAGTCACAAATGAAAAAGCTTTATTCTTTTTTTTTTCCATCTTACTTTTTCACGTAGAATCGCCCCCTTTCCAATTGTACCACGATTTTCGAAGCACCCTATATAAATTTACCCCTACATTTCATAAGCAACGACTTGACACATTCAGAAGTCGATGCAATGTTAAACTGAAAAAGGAAGCATCTAATGATGAGTAATCTACTATTTCAAATGAGTGGATAAATTAAGTTTACCAAAGGAGCAGGCATTGTTTTGAGGAGAAATCAATAGTTTTAGCAACTCTAATCCCCGCTTTGTACATTTCTTGCGAGTGACGAATTTGAAAAGCTGGCGAACTTGTACTCGCACAAGAAATTCACCATAGTGCGACTCGGAGAGTGGGTTAATTAACCCCATTGTGAACCAGTTCTTCCCCGTCTGTCTTCCAAACAATACAATACCGCTGACAAAACTGTTAAATTGCAGTTATAGATCATTATATCCTTCCATTCGCGCATTCTTATCCCCTTGAATTATTCTCGAGTGCAATAATCAGTGAGATTATCATCGAATTGTAGCCAGAAGAAATTAACGAATCGTTTGGAAACCGACGAAAAATAACGTCGTTATCCGGAACCATTATCGCGTTTATTATCCTACTTGGAACTACTTTTATCGCATAGCTTTTTTATTGGTTCATTTATTTAAATTATAACTAGGTTAAGTTTCGTTTAAATCGTACGCAATAAATACTTAATTTGATCATCTAAAATTGGATTCAGTAAGATTTTCATTCCCCGCAAAATGGATACACTTTAGAAACGAAATAGAAAAAAAAAGTCAGCATTCAAGGGTTTCGAAAATGTCGAATTTCAAAACCTTGCAAACAAATTCGAGACCAAAAATTAGTCTTCGACCCATTCCTACCCTTTGCTTAACTTCTCTGTGTTTCAGTTGCGTTTGTAATAAATTTGCGTACACACATTTGCAGCGTAGCCATGATATACTCGGTCTTTTATTCCCCCTAAATCTACATGATTACACCCCAAAGAATCAGAGAGAAGCTTGCATAGAATCGAGTTAAGTATTTGTACGCTTAAAATGTCGTTATTGCAACGCATCCTTCGACGAGTGGAAGTCGTTAGACTTTACAAGGTAAAGAAGCTGTAAGCTGGCCAAGAAGCTTGATCCGTGTTTCCTTCGTCGCTCGCGAAAATATTTTGAGAACGTGCCGGATGACGGGGCTCAGCCTTGCGTCTCGTCGTTGTCCGGGTTCACGGAACGCATAAATTTGAGAAACGAGCCGAGCGAGCAGCTCTGACCCAGTAGACTTTTTAATCTCCTCCTCGTGTCTCCTTGCTCCTTTTTGCTCGCCTACCGCACTGACCGGGATGCAAATGCGCAATTATGATTCAACGATCGTGAAAAAATTTCGTCGATCTGGTTCTTAAAGGAACTCGTGCTCTCTTATTTTCGTTCGGAAGCCTTAGACGGAATTTTCCTACAAACTTTGGATCGTAAATTCTTGGGTCGAAGGATATATGTATATTGTGTTTTGCTACACTGTTAACTTTAGTGGCTGTTATTCGAAATTACCTTTTTCACGTACGATGAAATTTTCGAGGAGACGACGTATTTTTTAAGCGACGTATTTTTTCTTGGTTTCCAGGTTGAGATGAAGGGCATTTCCGGGCCCATCGAGTTCAAGGAAGGGCGAAGAATTCAATTCAAGCTGGATCTATTGAAACTGAAGCAACACTCTCTGGTCAAGGTATCTTCTTGATTTCTAATCTCTTTTATATCGAGTAGAAATCGAATTTTGTCGAAGAAAGGTGCACGCTTTTTCCCTGTATTAATCGTAATTGAAATTTGTCCATAAAGGCGAACAAAGTGATGTAAAAATGAAATAATACAGGTCGGTGAGTGGCGTCCCGGCGCCGGCGTCAACGTGACGGACACCGCGGCCTTCTTTGAGCCAGGATCAGCGAACGTCACCTTACTCGTCATCACGATACTGGTAAGCTCCCATCATTCCCTTCATTCTAATTCTAAATTATCATCCATTCCTCTATCTACAATCAGACGGGAAGTGATTTTAACCCTTTCACGTTCGACGCTATTTATAAGCAACGTTATATCACAGACGAAGTACAGAATAGACGAGTTTCATTGAAATCATCGAAACAGATTTGCCCGACATTTCATCGCGCATCAGATTTGCCCCACAACAATTTTCTCCGATAATTTATTTCCTTTTTACCGTCACGGCGAGGAATTTTTGACAAATGTCATAATATTGCCGTCGATTAGCATCATTATCGTTTAATAATTGTTTTCGGTTAATACCATTGTCAAGGCAAATTTGTTTCTACGATTTCAACGGGATACAAATAGACTTATCGTCCACTGTGTTCTTCTGTCACAACGTTCTTCATTACCATGATCATTTTTACCATCTCGATTGGGTAAAATCTATAGGTTTCGTGTTTGCATTTACATTTTGCGTATTAAAGTGCTTTGGAAGTGTTTAAATTCCCTTCGAGACAGTAAAAGGGAAGATATTCTGATCTTTTAGGTTATCGGTATATCAGACAATCATACGCGAAGTCCCGTAATATTCTGTACCTTGTCTACGATTATATTATCAAACGTATCCAATGTAAAACGTGTTTCTCTCGCGGGCCACTAAAATTCGCCGCTGAAAGGGTTAACAAATCGCAAGAGGAATTCGATCACGGTTTTCGTGCGTGCCTTTCCTTCTCGAATCTTCTCCTCGCAAATACTCTCATTTCTCCAGCACGTATTTCGAGTAACAACGAACCGTAACGTGCGTAACGGCGAAGCAACAGCGGGGAAGAGTTTAACGAAGTTCGAGAAAAAGCGTTGAAACAATCGGGTCTCGTGGAAGATTGAAAAACGACCGGTTCTAAATTGACCGGTTTAGACTGGGAACGTTTCAGGCACACGAACGATAACACGAAACGAAGATTCGAGGCAACGGAGTGTACATATACAACGATACGTGTTACGGGGAAGGATATTTACGGTGTATCGCGGCGAAGTAGTAAACAATGATTACGTCGTCCGCGTAACAGGGAATCTCGTACTTTATGTCCGGTATCCCCGTTGAACGCGTCATTCAGGACCCAGGATAGAGGTTAAAGTGGAATAAAATGTCGACGTTCTCCCGAATAAAATCGACTGCGTAGACCAGTCGTGAAATCGTTAACGATCGAAATCGTACAAGATTCACTCTAGTTTCAATTCGCTATAGCATGGGTTAAAGTTTTCACGAACATACGGCCGTTTCCTTTTTTAAAACCAAATAACTTGTACATTCTTCGAAGTGGCATTCGAAGCAAAAAATAGTAACTTCTAGTTGCAATCGATTGGCCATTGATCGTTGATCGTCTGGCAACGCGAGTTCCTCCAATTGCGGGAAAGCCTCTGGGGGGCGATTACGGGTTCGTCCGAGAAGCATGTATCGTGCTCGTAGGCCCGTGTGTCGTACAGATCTGACAGCGTGTTCCGTTGTTTGCATGGGCCCCCGTTGCGGCACAGGAAATTCCGTACGTGATGATGCACTACGAAAAAAACTACACGGGGAACGCGCGGTTTTACGGTTTTTGCGTGGACCTACTGGAGGCGGTGGCGAGGGAAGTCGGCTTCTCTTACCGATTGGAGCTGGTACCGGACAGGAAGTACGGCGCGAAAGACCCGGAAACCGGGGAATGGAACGGCATCGTCAGAGAACTCATGCGACATGTATGCTTTGGTTTGTTTAATTTTTCTCATCTCACTTGGTTCTTATACACCACCTTCTCAAACGATGCGTGATTTACACCGTAGGTAAATATAACAATTTTCTCTAGTCCACACAGACACTCTCTTTTCTCTATCCTTGAATTTAGTATCTCCTTCTATTCGAAACATTTCTATTTCTTTTTTTTTTTTTTTTTCTTCTTCTTTTTCAATACTCTATTCACCGTTACTGTTGAAACGAACACTTACCACCTGTCTTTTAACATTTTCTCATACGAATAGAATGCACCCTAGCGTTATACATTAGGCTAGACACTCGAACAATTGACAAATTATATATGTACAATTCTTAGCGTACAGTACACTTTTAGCGTTCACCAGTTACTTTAGTACTCGACGGTTATTGTAATTAGGTATTGCGAACAGACATAGATGAAATGTTAGTTGAGAGATTAGTCCCATAGGAAGATTCCGATGAAACATACGCGCAACACTTTAACTCTACGTAGGATTCAAGGGTGAAATACTTGTTTCACTTTCAAGGAGTGCGCAAGAATCAAACGGTTGAAAGTTACTCTGAAACATACCAGAACAATTTTCAACCACGCGACTCCGATTAAAATCACCTCGCACCACCGAGAAGCGATAGATGCAGAAGATCGAACGCACTCCCGTTCACAGGACACTTTTGCATCACAAGTTTTTACACCGTTCTCGCGAACTTAGCCCCATTTTTACAAGCTTTACCCCGTCTTTAGGAATTTTATTTTTACCCCATACTCAGGACTTTTGCTCCGTCGTTGCAAATTTTCACGTTCTGTACCCTGTTCTCCGTGAATGTTATTTTATACCGACGAGTTTTTGGCCCATCCATGCAAATTTTACCCCACATTCACGAGTCGTGAATTTTATTTTGTACAGTGAAATCCGCTTATTATGATCACTTTGGGACTTGCATTTTTTTTGATAGGAATAACTGGCTGATAATATTATACATAGGATACAAAACGTTCATTATTGAAGTCTACTTAATGGATATACTATCTTTGTTTGTTTTTTCTTTGTTTTAAAAGGATAAAGAGATCGATGCAAGACAAAACTTACTGTATGCGTTCACGTATCTTCTATTAATTCTTACGATGTACTCATGTAAAATTTAACCCTCTGTGACACCATGTGATTTATCAAGCTACTTTTTTTCAACGTATTTTACGTTGTAGTTATTATATAGTTATATTGTATTGGTACATTATTAACACCAGAACTACCGACGATTAAAGTATACGAGTACGTATTTCTACGAAAGAAATAAACATTTGAAGTACAAGAAATCTCTGTTAATATTTTGTACAGAAAATGACGGAATATTCTAGAAGATGCAACGTTGCAAGTTTTTGAAATTTGTATGGCAAATTTGTAACCAGTCATTCTGACTGGTTTGGTAGTTTTAGTGTTAAACCACCAGCAAATGATTCACTTATAATAATCACTACTTCCTAGTTTGTATATAATAAATAAAGAAACAAATTCCTTACAATTAAATAAAACTCGAGTTACGGAGGGTTGAAGGTGAATTTCAAAGACAAAGTCCATTTAGTACGAATTTCCTAAAAATTTGTCATCGTTTGTCCTCAAGTATAATCATCGCGCGATGATATCAATAACCGAAGCTTGATTATAGTACACGAATTATTTTCAACTAATTTTACATAGATTGTTTTGGAACCGACTGATTATCTATTTATTTATTTATTCTATTTATACGGGATAGCCCATTGGAAAATCGCAAGAAAATTATTACAGTGAGGTACGAGAGAGTTATGAATTGTAACGAAGAAGAATACAAAGAGAATGGAAGTATATAAAAATAACAAAAATTACGGTAACAATAACCACGTGGTAACATTATCCGTGATTACGGTAACCGGCTTTCACTGTATTTGCAAATATAATCCCGTATTCGTGAATTTTATTTTATGCTCGCGAATTTTACCCGTTACCCACAAGTTTTACACCGACTTCGTGAATTCGATCTCGCACCGGCGAGTTTTACCCTGGTTTTTGCGTGTTCTACACGACGCAGTAGACGTTTCGTCCTTCTACGAACTTCGACTCGTCGTTTGTTCAGACCTGTCGACCTTCTAAATCATCGTGATCTATCACCCGTGCGACTTGTCGCCGTGCCTGGTCGAGTCGAAGGTAAATCATGATGTAGCGCGTTAATTACTCGCGAGTGTCTGCGCGGCTCGTAATAAAGCCCATAAATCGAGTATCATGGGGCATAGGCCTGCTAATTGACGTACATCCACGCAAAACACCGAAGAATAGCCAATATTTCTTCTTTAATTTTCTATTTCTAATAGAAAAAAAATTAACATACGATAGAAGAATTAATAGAAATTTAGTGGACGAGTGGAGAAAATGAATACGTTAATCTTATCAGTGTGGATAAATTTGCAACTTCTCTCTGTTCCTCTTTTTACGATCTCTTTCGTCTCGTAACTTCGAGTGTTTCACGTAATATGTAAACAGAGATGCACGCATGGCTGATTCGCATATTCGGAGAATCCGGAAGGTTTGATGTGGAAGCACGTACGCGGCTTTCCCAGTTCACCGGAATACTCCGCACAGCGGTGAACTTAAATTAAACTTAAATGAATTCGATTCTCCAATTACCGTGAGCCAATTCATAATCGCAAATTACCTCGATCTCTTTAACCCTTTCAATAACGCGAAAGACCTGTCTATACATTCATAAAAATTGAACAGTTATTCGATGAAACTTAGTTTAGAGCATCCTCCACTATTCGGATAAAAAATATTTAAGGTATTTATCAGAAATATCCCATTAATATATTGAAATAAAATTATACAAATACGGTTTAAGATTGCGATCGCAAATTATGTTACTCCGAACCTTTCTTAGTAATATGATATAGCAGCAACTCCAATACACTTTTCCGACTCTCGATGATTCTCTGCAAACTTGAAGTCAATCGACCGATTAGAAAAGACGGTTAAAAAAATGTGACCTAATTCAATCGCCTGTAGCTCATATAATTTGCGTTGTTTTTACTTGTAAAAAATACCGAGTACACTGGAAATATAGGTAAACATAAGTGTGGAATTTCAACGTAAAACAGTGTACGGTTTATTTAAAAAAAAAATCACAAAAAATGCCTAAGAAAATGCATGTTTAACTGGAATATCCTCTTAACCCTTTCGGCCCTAGCAGGACGTATAGCGATTGTTTCTGATCGTCTGTAGAATAATATTTGTATCATAGATACGGTATTCTGCACTGTTTCAGTCTGCCCATTTACTGCTATTTTACATTGATAATAATCATGACAATAAATATTATTGTAGCTTTTCAATTTATAATATAAAGTGAGCGTTTTACTGATGTTTTTATTCAGTTTATGGAGCACAAAGGTATGTGAACCCTTCTATTTCCAAAATGAAGAAAATACTAAATACTAAATACTTCTCAAAGTAAAAAAGAACCAAGAGCAGAAACAATTTGTACGATTCGTAACGTTCCATTTTGCAAAATATGCTTCGCCAAATATCACAAGTTATGCTAATAATTTTCTCCCACAAGCTTCTAATACGTGTGTATAAGTCACTACGATAAAAGATCGATAGCGTTTATTTGTCCTTTACCTCTACCGAAGCTCATAAATCCCACAATTGTCTCATTGAAGGAAAGTAACGGGACACATACGTCTAAATTCTCAAAATCCTCGTGCAGCTTTCAATAATCGATACGTTGCCATCCCCAACCATTTTATTATTATCCATTTCTAATGGAAAACTAACTAAAATCCGAATAGAAAGAACTCGGCGCGAAAGGGTTAAAAGAGAGCAACAGAGCTAAACCGGTTAACACGCGCGTCTGCAACGTTAACTTCTTCCCGTTACAAGTGTACGGGAAATAGATCGCGTTCGATGAATTCTCGAGTCGCGTTCTATCCCCCGAAGGGTAGCGTGTTCACTTGCAAAGCACCACGGCGGTGAAAATCTCTGTGCAGGGGTTTGAACGGCCCTCTTCTATGGTTCCGTTTACCTATTCCACGTTCTTGCAGGCGAGCCGCCGCGTAGGCGCGGTTACATTGTCCCGAGGGAGCGTTCGCGGTAATAGTCTATCGAGTGGTAATCCATTTAGCCGGTAATCAGCATCGAGCGCCGCTGAGAACGAGGCTCTGTGCTTCGTGCATTCGCGTTAACTATCGATCACAGAGTCGAGACGCGTGCAACAATAGAGACAGCGAATAACCCGCATGGAAAATCGCAATTTTTACCTATTACAAAATCGAAGTAACCTGTAAATTGTGCATGGAAAAAATGGCTATTAACAAAACGCAGGGCGGGAAGGAGGAAGGGGGGGGGGAGGTACTTGCGTTTAAGTAAGCGAGAGAAAGGGCAACGCTGAAAGAGGGTAAGATAGCCCGCCATTTATGTAAACGATTACCCACACAAAGGAAAGGGAATTTCTGAGAAAAGAAGGGAAGAATATAGACGAGTGGAAAAAAGCGTAGATCTAAAAAGGCAAACCGTGGGAGAATAAAACGAAGCGAAGTTAGAATACGAAACAGAGTGTGTGTGTGTGAGAGATAGAGAGAGAGAGAGAGAGAAAATAAAACGAAAGAGGAACAGAGAGTAAAGATTAAAAGAAATTTAGTGGAAACGAGTGATAGTAGGAAAAACAAGAAAGTATGTAAGGGATTAAGGGAAAACGAACTCCGTAACACAGAGGAAACGTGCGGGATAAAAAAGATAGAAAGGAATGGTGGTCAGTGAAGAGAAGAGGATGAAGAGGAGGAGGTGGAGGAGGACGAAAGGTAGTAGCTCCTTTTTATGGTCCCCGTAGGAGCAGCCGTACGTAATGCTGAAGAGCAGAGGGAATTTCAGCGGGAACGCACGTTACGAGGGCTTCTGCATCGACCTACTCAAGGAGATAGCTCACATGGTGGGCTTCGCCTACAGGATCGAGCTCGTGCCGGATGGCAAGTACGGCGTTTACGATTACGAGACCGGCGAATGGAACGGAATAGTCCGCCAGCTGATGGACAAGGTGAGTATGCATATTCTCCTGGGCCTGTTCGCTCGTGGAAATTTATATATTAACGCGTCGCCGCAACCACGTCGCATATCCGTCACGATTTCGCCTTGGCAAGCGCGGAATGCATGCGTAACGTCTGCTCGTAAGTATTTTGGACACTTGGGGTAGTTGAAGGAAGTGCCCCCATAGACGAGGGCACTGAAAGACAAACACACGTGTCGAGGTTCAAGAAAGACCCGCGCGGTCTGCTTCACGGTTTATAAGAGTTTATAGGGGGTTTGCGTCGCGTGTGGAGCTTTCTTATGGGCATAGAGGGGAATATTAGAAGGAATAGTTGGTGCAAAGGCATTCGGAGGAAAGTGGTCTGAAATATGTTGAAAGTGGACACGTTGTTTTTGTTCCTCTCACTGTTTATGGACGATGAAACGGAGGATTAGAGGGGAAGACGGTTTTGGTAAAAGGTTGTGGAAAATTGTGTATGGTAACCGTAAATGCAGGCGTTAATAAAATGACGAGTGGAGTATTAGAATTGTAGTTTATACGAATATTGGTGGAGTATATAGCAGTCGTATCGCACGAAAGGAAAAACTAAAATTATAATAAGACTTGTACTTTGACCACTAAAAGAGGAAGTTGGTTATGGTAATGATTAGGCTGCTGATTCTCATGTATTTAACGTGGAATCTAATTTTGCAGAATGACATAGAATGCGAAATGCTTAAACTGAAGTACGCATCGTTATATTTTGGATGGTGAAATAACCCTCCATTTAAGTTCCATTTCTTTCATTTTATAAATAGGGATATGAATGTGGTTTAAGGAATAATTATAGATAACATGGTAATGCAATTTATTATCAGAAATAAAATATATATATATATATATACATATTTTCATTATTTAAAATTCGACAGTGGATGTTTGCTTGCTTCAATATTTTCATCTTTTACCAAAAAAATTTGTTTCGGAATATATGCAGGTTCATTCTTTATGTAATGTTGTATAATTAGCGACGATTGGGCAGATGTGCCGGTTAATCGGGCTTTCTGAACGATCAGGTGCCGTATAATTGGAATTCTGTAGGTAAACAAGTAGTTAGTAGGTTTTGTCAAGTTAGTGTTATTATCGATTTTACAGGAGGGTTGAGAATTAATTTGCAGACGTAATAAAATAATTGCTACATTTCTATCTTTAAATCCACGATTTCACGTTCGAATCCCCACCATCCCCCCTGCATTTTTTCTTTCCAATCGGGTACAACTTAACTAAATATACACCCTATTAATATTTCTAACATTTAATTAACCCCCTGCCCTACGAATAATTTCCAAACTACGTCTCGTAACATTAGCTAGTTATTACTTTTAACACCGCGTCAAATATGGAACACTGAAATAGAATTAACATGAACTCGATAATCCCCTGTCTTGCATATTGAAATAGAAATTGCGATTCAAGCTGAACATTATTACAAATATAATGTGTCTTCGTTCTTTTTGGATTACAATATTCGTCACGAGTGCGGCTGGTAATTATGGCAAAGGATTAAAAGCGAGAATCTATCGAAATAAAAATGACATACCATTATATGGGGTTAACGTGAGATCGTGAATTTCTCGTTCGTTAGTTCAGCCCCTCGCGAGTTGTAAACTCGGCTACCGAGTGTAAGTTCTGGGCACCGATAACCAAGATACGGAGAATGCGCGGCGACAAATTCCGTGGAAGGCAGTTTGCAATGCAAATCATGAACTCGATGCAGCGGAACGGTGGAAATGCGTGCACGGTGCACCGTTTCTGGCTGCTAGGCGCGAAACCGTGGTTCGCATAGCCTCAACCGTCAACCCCGTACCAGATAGCGGCTAATTCGCGCGCAGACGATTGGTTAAGTGCGGCTTGCGTCGCAGGATCGGAGATTGAATCGATACCACAAATACCGATGAAACAACCGGTACTTTTAGGAAGGAAAGTTCGTTTAAAATTCATTACATTTCTATAGTATTCCAGAATATTTTTTAAATATCCAACGATTAAATCTTCCGAACGTACCTTAATTTAGCTGTTTAAGTTGAGTTTAGGAAAGGCCCTTTTGGAGTAACGAAATGCTTCTCTTGTAACTATAAAATTAACCATTAAAATATAAACGCGGTTGCGTAAAAACCTCGCGAAAGAATTGGCTTTTCGACATTTTTTAAAATTCGTTTCCGCGGTTAAAAGAATTGGACAAAATTTCAACACGTATACGTTAATGGATAAAGCATCTCCGATTTTTCTTACAACTTTTCATGCGATGGTTCAAAGAAGATGGAGCTTAAACTGTAAATTGATACCCTAATAATGGCGATACGGGGTTGAAAGTTACCTGAAAAGGTTTTACTCGAAAGATTCATCTATTAACATGTCGCAAAATTGAATTTCATTTAGTGATACTCTTCCTATGCTTATTCAACTATACCTTATCAATGTAAAGTTCAACACGAACTTTTCGTTACAACCCAATAATTAAAAATCAAATCGTTCTTCGCTTTCCCAGGATTCCAAATTTTTGTACCGCTTTTCCCCTTTCCTTATTTTTTTTATAAATATAAGAGTCAACGAAGCTGCGAAATAAATTATGTGACGTTTCCATGGACAGCGAAGTGCGAAGGGTTAAAACCAACGGATTGATAACGGAATGCAACGAAATCCTCTACGTAATTCGAGATGATGAAACAAAAAAGAGAAATTGTAACCGTGCAAACATATTTAACTCCGAACAGACAAATTCCCGAGCCACTTTGGCAATAAATTCGTGGCATCGGGGATGGGATATTCGGTATTCTGCAAAGCTCAAGTTGAATGTGTACTTTCCTGTGTAATGCATAATGGATGAATCCAACGTTCGCGGATCTGTGCCTGTGGAACAATTAATATCGCGATTTCGGGGGAATTAGCGCGGCAATAATCTTCTCGCGTTTGTAGTCCGCTATTCCACAGTGTACACGATCAAAAAACGAACCTTCGAACGCGTTAAAAAGACCTGGCAGCGTTAAGCTCGAACCTAAAATCGCCAAATTTCAATGCATCGAAATGCGGAAAAGTTATCGAAACCGTATAACATTCCGTAGGCTGTTCGAAGTTACAGTTAATTGGAGGGATGGTAATTAACGGTCAAAGCAGATGCGTTTAAGAGGGTTGCGAAGAGGGTCGGAAACGAAGAGAAATTTGCTGCGGCCGAGCTTTTTTTCCTCCACTTCGTTACGACAGCTGGTACAAAGCGAGCAGCGCTATATCACCAGACCCGCGTAATTAATTTTGTCAGATGATCATTAATAATTCCCACGTCTAGGCGTGAGAGTCGGCGATGAGAAAAATGCGACTTAACCACCACGATTTTTCCGTAATAAAAGAGAACTCGGCACTGAATAATCCCGAATCTACTTACTTAGTATTCCCCCTTTTCCTTCCCTAATGGTAATAAATACGCGTATAATTTATGGACATCTCGATGATTAATAAACGATGCTCTCGCGAGATATAGGTAAATAAATTACGTGCAATATCGACGAATTAGCCGATGAGAAATAATTGAACGTTCGACTTGAAATTCCCTGTTCCTCTTCGATATCACACGAGAGGTTTCTTTCGGTACGATCGTAAGCAATCGAAACAAAGTTACGACAGCGCGATCGGCCATTTTGAACGGCGAAAAAACGGTATCGGAATGCTGGCAAAATCTCTCCACCTCTTCGTAGAATTGGATAAAAAAATTCCGGCTCAATCATTGGGGATTCTGCGCGAAGAAATCCGTTCAAAAAGTCTGCTTGGACGTCCGGGCAGGTGGACCAGTCGGCAAATTGATTTAACCGGTCGTTTTTACGTTACAGCGTAGCCGGTTCTCGTCGTAGTCCTCGTGGAAACTCAACATGCATCAGGATATTCTTGAAAAATCGATTTTTTTTTTCTTTTTTCTTTTTTGGAGTTTGCAGTATTTTTTATTCTCCCTTAACCCGTTGGCTTGACGCCACGAATCGCACTCGTGGGACAGATTATCTTTCCTATGAAACAAGGACACTGTGTACTTTGCGACGAAAAATATTTATACAGCTGTGGCTTTAGTTAATAGGGTTGACGTTTATTCGATCGAATTTGCGTATAATATTCCGATATTTCATATTTGACGGCGAGTTGAAATGGCGAATATTTGAACCATGCGTGAACGCAAGGATCATAAAGCAAAGAATTAAATACGAGTTTGCATCTCTGATTACATATTTTACATCAATGAAGGGGGTTTTTTTTATGTGATATATAATTGTACAATTCATTTTGATTTGTTTTCAATTCGCAACGTTACGATTTATGAGAATTGTAAGTGATTTTATGTTTTCCTTTTTTAACCCTTTGAACGCTTTGAAAGCGTGGATGAATAAAACTGATCAATGTTTGAAATAAACACATGTTTTGGGAGAAATATAAATCTTCTATTTAACGTTGCGTAAATAAATAAGTATAACGGTAACTTTAATCAACACTTTACGTAAAAGTACTATTTTTACATCAGAAGATCTCCGCACTAAAAGGATTAAGAAACTTAAATTTTAACCCTTTCATCATAGGTTTAGAAGAGCAACGCGTTTTCTGAATTTACTTTATAAATCAAATGTATTATGTACATCTTTTTTATGCAAACGCGGTAATTTTGATTAATCAATACGCTATTTCTGTCTTTATATTTCTTCAGTAGAACGTGTTAATTATCTGTTCTTTAAAATAAATCAAACTTGCAACTTCTGTACGCATCCTATCCGGGATCAGTTGTACACTTGCGGTTATACTACTGAAAGGGTTAACATCGTGCTATAAAATATTACGACATGCTATGCCAAAGTTATTAACCCTTTCACTGTTACGGGCGCCTGCAGGCACTTAAAACATTCGCTTAACTAACTAAAACTCGCTTAACTAACTAAAACGGTGCGCTATTCAGATTCTCTGACGATTAAGTACAGTTATCCAACACTGCCAGCATTTTGAGGTTGCGTGTAAACTAGCAAACATATCTTAAATAATGTTCGAAAGCAGCTCGGAAACCTTTTATTATTATCATTACTCTGTTCTTTTTGCGAACCGCTTCGGAACCGTTTCGTAACCAATCTAAAACCGTAAAACATAACATTTATGGAACATCGATAAAGACACTTCGTAATCGTTTGAAGAGCTTGAATGTATATCGTAACAGTGTTCGAGGACTGATTTAAATCCGCCACGCCAAAGAGGTCAATAAAATACGACGAGGTGGTTGAATGAAAAAGATTCCATTGGACCTACTCTTCTTTAAAATAATCGTTTAACGATCAAATGGCAGGCGAGAGGAGAAAATCTGCGACGGACACGCAAAACGGAGAGCTGAGCGGTTTCTTTCAGCTCCCCTTATCGGCAGTGGCCACATATACGGTTTCCAAGCAGCGGCAGGGAGAAATAAATCTATCTAGACTAGTGGCGTACCCCATGGCACGGCGAGAGCTTTCCCAGACGCTGAAAAAGCAGTCAGATAACGTACCCTGGCTGCGTATGCATGTTCCGTCTACCTGGTCGTCCTGAAAACGTTTCCTTCGCCGAATCTTTTTCCCTCCTCGCGCAAGGGTCCTCCAGCAATTCTTCGTCTTCTCGAGTCAAGACAGGAATTGAAAGCGTTTTCCCCGGCGAACTCGACCGTGTATAACTCGTTCACAATGAATCAAATGAACCACTCGACTCGGGCTTTCTTTTGTCTATTTTGGGGGCCATCAATGGCGTATTAAATAGCGTAACTATAGGAATAAACTTATTAATAGAAATAGAAATATTAAATAGAGGCGAAGCTTTACTTAGAACTCGTAGGAGGTGATTTTAACGTAGACGTAGAATTATGAGATATACGTTTGAGAGTATTAGATTTTCTGGTTGTTTTGCCCTTGCTTCAAAGTCTTGAATCCTGCACCGCATTTCACAGTAACACTAGCACCATCATTGCTTTCGATACTCGAATTAGATGAATAGGAAATACAGATTCAGATATTATAGGAACATCAATGAACACCAGGTAAAGGTAGGACAAATAAACACACTGAAACATACCGAATGCGATCGTACACGAGTTTCACAAATCCCATATCGTATATTCACGAATTACGATCACGGACACCTTGGTTTACGTATTTCGCGATCATTCATCCTTCTTTCAACGTTTCTATTTTCACAGCCATCGATTAAGGAATGTTCAATTCGCGTTTTATCGCACGAACATGCTAGATTTGCATATTAGAAGATATTTCATGCGATAAAATGAAAATTGAAACTTTGTGACTTGTGACGATTTCCTTGCGACGCGCACACTGATCGAAAGTAGCAGAAAGGATGGCAAAAATCCGAGGAATGTATTAATATTGAGTTGGAAGGAAAGTTCGTAGAGTTGAAATAATATATTAGTTCGCAAGAATTAAGTGGGCCAAGAAGATGCAAATTTCTGGAACGATAAAGTCTTTAGGTCAACCAAGTAGATGGCAGAAAGTAGTACAACTGTATGGCAAGTATATAATAGAATAAAAGTACGTACAATTATATAAATTTTATTTTAAAGACGCCGCGAATTTTTCTGTCCAATCCAATGTGTGTATTGGTAACTATGAAAGTAGTGTAAATGAAAAAAATAAAAAAAAATTTGAGCTCTGGTTGGTGAGAAAATTGCAGAATATTTCAAACGTGTTTTGAGAAAATTACATCCTGGATAGCCTGTGATTTTAAATATAATATATCCGTGATATTTTATTACGAATCTGATAATAAAAATGCAAATGATTTCGTGCGAAAATATGAATTTCACATTTTAGACTTTTATTAAGTGTGCAGATTAATTCTAAGCTCTCAGGATCTCATCAAGTTTAATATTTATTCACGATGAATGAAATACAGTTTTAATATTTAACAATTTTCAACATTTCCATATTTATGAAGCGTGCACGTGACTTGTAAAATAAAAACGCAACGATTTCGAATTAATAAAGACGCATAGATTTCGAATATAAAGGCACTGAATTAATTTCTGCAACCTAATAAAAGCGAGCAATTGAGAGAAGAATTTTATCCACAACAATATATCATTAAAAAATAACATTCTACATACGCTTAATTGCTTTTTCTTTGTCACTTTTGATATTGCAAATTTTACGGGAAAATTGCATATTTACATGTTAGTTTATTCAAATTTTGCGTACCATTGTTTCGAAATCAAACATCCGTGTAACGAAAAACTGGAAAAGTGACCAAAAACTAGCGAAAATAGTTAAAAGTAATTTTTAAAAACATCAAAATGCTGCTCGCCACGTATTTATTTTTAGGATTGGCGGAAAAATATTTTGTTCGTACGGCAAGCTAGGTTTCTGTTGTTTTTGAATTTTATATGAAATTAAAATTTATGCCGCGCTTATTGAATTTTCCGTCAGTGTGCAGCGTCGCGATATTTTTGCAGCCCCATTTTGAAACGCGTAGATCCACGTGTCTATCCGTAATGCACGTTTACGAACGTGAAACATTGTACGTTTAAGGTCGTCGCTCGCTTATCAGCGCAACGCAAACGTGGCGTTAGATCGACAT
Organism: Eucera pruinosa; assembly: GCA_028830335.1. NCBI lineage: Eukaryota > Metazoa > Arthropoda > Insecta > Hymenoptera > Apidae > Eucera > Eucera pruinosa. The sequence goes on from JAMYCR010000005.1 coordinate 16,300,937, forward strand.
CGACACTTTCGTACCTATTTTTCATTCATCAGAAATACCATCCCTGGCAAAAAGTTTTCGGTCAATTTCGAATAACAGTCGTATTTCACTAGCTAGCGTTTCTTCCGCGAGGAAAACGAATTCCTCGCGAAAAGAGCGTCGATGTATGGAATTAATATTGTGAATTTGTCGATGACGGTTCGATGACGTTCATGCGTTTTGCTGATAAGCGAGCGACGACCTATAACGCTAAAACTACCGACGAATAAAATATGCTTATCTATATTCTAGAAATTAAAGCAATAGATATTTAAAGAAATATGTAATGCAACGGAAATAAACGTTTCATTCATTCCTTTTGTATAAAACCACGACGAATTTGCAAAAATGCATCGGTGTAAGTGTACATAATTTTTCTGATAAATTGCAAACGAATCATTTCGACCACTTCGGCAGTTCTCTAGCGTTAAGTTTCAAGCGAAGTATCATTGTTTTCGATCGCGAGAGAACCGCGTCTTCGATTTCTCCGTTTTCCGCTACTAATCAACCGCATTCGTCTCTATTCGCAGAAAGCGGATCTGGCTGTTGGCTCGATGACCATCAATTATGCTCGCGAGAGCGTGATCGACTTCACGAAGCCGTTCATGAACCTTGGCATCTCGATCCTCTTCAAGGTAAGATACATTTCCACTTTCCGTGCGTGCGGAAGAGAAAGAAAAAAGAGCAAAATGTCAGGGATGAATTTCACGTGAGCGACGGTATTTAGCTGATCACCAGGAAGTAATTAACCCTCCTGGGAGAGGAAACTCGTTCGCGTTTAAGAGAATCGCTGACCCAAATAAGGCATCCGTTTAACACACTGGCAACGGTAAACGTACTGGTACGTCGCATGGTTTATCGGCCATTTCTCGCAACGCAATTTTTCACCAACCATTTTTTGTAAGATCGGTTATCTTCGCAGAATTTGTACTATCAATGAAGCTACGTAATAAAATGCATTAGAAAAAGAACGAGCAATGCTTTCCGACAACATTGGCACTGTGCGATACGCACGAATCACGGTATGCTATCCAACTACCATGCAACAATGTTGTACAAGCTCTTAGGAGTTTCAATTCAGGCCACGCCGGTTCTAAAATGATAGCAAAAGGTGTTCACGCAACGAAGGCCAAGATTCTATCAGCTAATGCATTGCCTTCAACGGTTGCCCATAAGAAACGAAAGCGTTGTACGAAGAGGCTTTGACCCAGTGCAAGTTTAACCAACCCATCGGTAACACTACGTGGAAAGTAGAAGTTCAAAGCATTTACCAGACCAGAGAATGCAGGGAATAAATAAATCGTAGCGAGTACAAGTTTGGGAGAGCCTGTTCCAACTTGTTGCAAACCACTGGCTAATCCCACAGCAGTTGATATCAGCTTTAAACTTCCTTCTAACGGGTGTCTGTAATAAAATGTATTAATTAAACGCGATTTTACGGATGTTTTCGTTCCTGTAAAGTGTGTACAGGTCAGCCTCGCGTAACACGAATTTCGTACAACACGGTAATAATAATAATATTCTTTTCTGTTTTAAGAAATCAACCTAAATTATTGTACGCGCGAATCGCATATTATTTCGATACGTATACCTTTCGTAAAATGAACTTATGTTGAATAATTTTTTTTACTTACACGGTTTCGCTTAACACGGCTTTAATGTAACACGGTACAAAATTTCGTGTTAATCGAGGGTTATCTGTATTATTAATACTTGTATTGCATATATCTTGCATATTCGATGCATACTATAACTGCATAAACTTCCTCAGCCCAGCGATAATCCATTCTTTTCCATTTTCTCGTGAAATACACTCGGTGGAAATGTTTGCAATAACAGTGATAGAATGGTAATGGTGAATCGCGAAAGCAAATACATTATTGATTGAAGTGGCACGTGTAATAACACAATTTTCTTTTCATTCGCCTGTATAGTACATTGTTCGAAGTTTGTTTAATAACATTGTCACAATATTAATTTTACGTTGGTATAATGATATGCTGTTATAATAATATCGGAACAATCTGCGTGGAAGCAAGAGTACATTATTGGTATAAACTGAATGTGCAATAACCGAGTTATTGGTATTCCTCTATGAAATGAGCTGATAGAAATTTTTGCAATAACAGTGATATAATAATATCGGTTAGTCGCGAACGAAAATTCGTTATTGGTTCGTACAGAACGTGTAATAATCTAATTTTGTTTTGTTCATTCGCCTGTACGTAATACTCTATTGAAAATGTATACGATAATATTGTCGTAATACGGTCAGTCACAAAAGTCTAAATTTTAAGTATTCGCGTATTTTAGGCGGATAAAATTAACGTGATAATTCAGAAAATAGATTTCCAGAATATAACAATACCGGAATTAGTTCTTCGTTACTTTGCTCCTTTATTGGCACACCTTTTTTGTGTAACAAATAACGCGCAAGTTATTTAAACTGATCAACGTGCGAGACTCACGTTGTAGAATTGAATTTCCCATTTTGTAAAATTACCCCGTTTTGTCCAACTTTCCCCTATCAAAATGAATAATTAAAGTTCACTTAATGAAATTGCTCAGACAGCGTAATAAAACGCAGGACGATTACACTACCGAGTTTGTTTTCTTGAAAAGCTACCAAAACATAGAGACAAATAACCATAACCGAAAAATGGGAACAAATAAGAGGTAAATTCGCATGAATCTTTTATTGCTCGCCCGCAATCTGACAGTTACGTCCATATATTACGATACATTCTCTACCCGCTATTTTTATTCCACTTTCCTTCCATCCTGTCCCTGATTCTCTTAGTATTATTGCTGGGATCTTGGAATACTTTCAGTCAATATTTAAAGCCAGAACCCGCAGAGAAAATCGTGAAAAGGGTTTCTCAACTTTAAAGTTCGTCGCGAGTTTAATAGTCTTACCGTTGCACGGATCTTCGGTCCTTTTTGTAGAAAATTCTAAGCTAGTCGTTCAATCGACTTAATTCCTTAATCCTTCCGTTTACCCGTAATAATGAATTATCCGAATCCTACCACTACGATTCTATTTCCCCACTTTTATCCCTTTTCCAGTTTCAATCCTTTACTATCCCTAGTTTGCATTCGCAATCAGTTCCACGTCACAAATTCACCGTAATCGTTTCGCGTCCCGCGCGATCCAACGCGTATTTCGAATGAAACCTATCGATTCATAAAATGTATCGCAGTATCGCGACAATAAATTGCCCTTAAGATGTAAATTTCCCGTTATCCGCACGAAAAAAATTAAATTGAAAAGATAATTGAAAGATAATTCAGTGCAAAAAAAATCCAATTACCTACAAAGAATTAATATTATCTTCCCCCACCCCTCCTCCCTGCACGAATTTTTGATCCTTTTGTAGAGATTATAAGCTGTTCGATTAAACGCCTTAAGTCCTTAATCCTCTTATCCCTCGTCCGGCAATCACGGAATTTTTCTTTCATTACATTTCACGTTACTGTACGTTTTCAGATTAAACATGCACCACGGTAGATTACTATAAAATGTAAATTTCGTCCATAAACAGGATTCATATTTGACCTGTTATCCACCATCTTCCTGTAAAAATTAATTGGACCAGGAAGAGTAATTCAATTAACAAAATTGAACCACAGGGGGTTAATGCCCTTCCCCTATCCTATTGCAATGATCTTCTGCTCTTCTTGTAAAAATCCTAAGCTACTCGTTTAATCTGCTTCATTCCTCGATCCTCCTATCCTTTATCCGCAATTATAATAACTCCAATAAATATTAAGTGTTAAGTTAAACGATGGCTACGTGTTGTCGTGTGAACCAAATTTAGTATAAAAATTAGTTTATTCACGATTCTTCGTGCGTTATTTTGCTGTTAAATAAACGAAATCAAGTGTCGATTATAGGGACACTGATAGCAATTCAGACATCTACCCTATGCTTACGTAAGCTATCAATAACAGATCACAGTTCTCACATCTCTTTAAAATATCAACCCTTTGCACTCCTTAATTTTTTTCTTTTCTTTTGCCTACCAACAGTTCCGTGATTAATTTACAAAATAGATCGAAAAAGGGGGTCTCAATAAAATGTTGCATGGCAACAGTGCAGAGTAACAAAATATATTTTTCATTAATATTAAGTAGCAGTAAGGTAGTAGGTAAATGAATAAAAATATATATGGTGTAAGAAACGTGATGTCGAGCCACGCTCGACATAGCAGTGGTAAGGATTAAAAGATTCTACGTAATTTGTGTATTTCGTAATCCTTAATTTTCCGAAGTGAAACTGAAGCTAAAACGAAAACAGCATCGTATCGTAAATAGAACTTATCTTTACTAAATCTATCCATAATCCCTGCCAACGAGTATGATACGTCATTCTGAGCCAAATGGTTAACCCTTTCGCTACCATGGACGTATATATACGCGTTCGAGAATTGAGCCGTCGTTTGTTAAAATTATGCTTACATTTTCCCCGTTACGCAATACATTTTTTGTTATCACTCGTACATCAATATTACAGTACAATTAACCACGTAGACTATCCAAACATTTGTACCTACATTATTTTCATATTAATAAATACTACTATTACCTACTACTTTTAGTTTTCAGCTCGAAACTGCCGGTAGCGAAAGGGTTAATAGGCGCCCGGTAAATAACGCGCAAAGATTCGTTTCGAAGTAACTGAAACGTGTAGAAAGTTCGATGGCGGGGTGGAGGACCTTGAACGATGGCTCGATTTGGACCAGACTATCGCGCAGACTTAACACGCTTTTCAATTTTACTCGCGACATGAAACACAGGCCGCGGCAATCGACCGTAACGAAACGTAGGTACATCGTTTCCGCCGATATATCGTGCAACTCGAGCTACGTTCCAGATCGATCCGACCATCGTTTCACCCCTTCTTTTCACCATCGCGTGTACACGTAACGCGTATATGACTGGAAATTGTTGTAAAATCAGTTTATTATATAATACATTAACGCATTAAATAACAAGGGATTCGCGTATACAGTCTACAATGATATAAGAATAAGTAAAGAGCTATAAGAAACTCGAACTTTCTGCCTTGAACGCAACGACAATGACAAGTGTGTCTTTCGACTCTCGCGTATTAACTAAACACAAGGGCGAAAAAACCAAAACCCTCGTCCGCACCACGGATAACCCCTCCGCAAGGCACGGCTTAAGATGCCTGAAAGATGCGAACCATTGGCCGTCGATGCTTGACACATCTGGGCATCATCGTTGCATTCCAACAGAAATAATCGTTGACCAACTCGCAAGGCGTGATCGACTCCGAACACTTTTGTCAAAAACGTCTCCGGGAAATATATTTTTGCATCGAACGTTGGGCGGGCTATCGACGAATGCGTTCGGGTTAAGCGGATACAGAAGGCATTATTAATTCATGGGACGTGAGAAATTGCCGTGGTACGCCATGCCACGTGTCGCCAACGGATTAATTAGACCGATTCGCGCAGGTGATGGCGCACGAATGATTCTATTAGCCGACGATCCGGCCGACCGAGAAATTCGATTTCGCTTCGAACAGTGCCCGTTCGCTGCTTCTTTCTGTTCGCGCGATCGCTTGGAACACTCTGTGTCTCTCGTGTTTCGTTGATTTCCAACAAACGGCGACCGATCGAATTTAGGGGAAAGATATTTTTCGAACGTTTCATTTCCGTTCTTCTTTTAGGGGAGGTTTGAATTTTGCGAGGAAATACCGTTGGGAATTTTTCCAGGTAATTCGTTAGGGACGAGACACTCGAAACTTCGAAACTCGAGAAACTTGGAAATTGAAAAAGTTTAAAAAAAAGAATAACTCGAAACTTTGGGCTATTTTTATTACTTGGAAGTCTGGGAACGTAGATAAATAATCATTTGTATAAGTTACGAGAATATTGTCACGATTTGAATTTATTCAACTAATATTCCAATTGAGCTTTAAATATTGGACTCACTTTAATTGGCAACGATTTCACCAGTTTATTATAATGCGTTGAAGTAACGATTAATCTGCTAGAAGCATTATATTGCTAACATTAGGCGCTTCTTTTTTCGCCTACTTTCAATAACAAGAACAGTTCTCGTGTTTTTTATAGATTATTTTATGGGTGGCCCATATTTGGATCACACTTTCATGAATAAGAATTTTCACTTTTACTTTAAATTTCTAATTTGCAGCCAACATTAATTCAAATTCGTGGGGAATTAATTTTGTACAGATGCTTAAGTTCGTCCCTTACAAATACTTTTCAACTGCTTTTTATTATTATTCGAACCTTCGCGTTGAACCGTACAATGTTTTCCATTCCGCTCTACAACTCGTCGAAGGTCGTTATAAAATCTGGTGATTTTATTCAAATAATATGATCGATGGTTTCCATTCATTTTATTAGGAAGTTTTTTCATCTATCACGCATCTCGCTATCCACACTCAAACAAAATTCACCCGTGTTAATTGTAACTGAATATATAGCAATATAACCAAGTTCTAATACGTTTAATTATATTAATGCAATTTTCTTAATTATTATTTCTAACTTTTTATTATAATTATTCTTCTAATCTTTTGATCGATTATATTAATTATTTCAAATAAATTATATCATTCCAGCGTCGAAATACATACGATGATGTGTACAAGAAGTTCAAGTATCTTCAACAGGTTCGACAGTAAATGCTAAAATAAAAGTGGTAGCCGATATTTAGACCACCTCCTCCACTATTCTCTCTACTTTCCCGTTTCCGTAAATAAAATGCTTGACGATGGCGAAGTGAAAGGAATCCAATAATGATTGAAATCACGATGGCTCTCAAAAGCCGCGAAAGGGACGTAAAGGATTCGAAAGGGAAGCATTGGGAGAAAAGTCGGCATACGTGTCGTACAGGAACAATAACGACAACGATAATGAGAACGTACTCCGAAACGAGAGGGACAAACGAGCGTGTCGTGGCTCCTAAATAAAATTTTCCAGACGATCGTGCTTTGTTCGCTTTCAGCCTCGTTTTCACGTTTCGCCTTCTATTCGCCGGCTATCGATGGAAAACCCAATCGGCCGTTTCGTTCGGCCAAATTTACAGGACGACCGTGCCAGCTCCGCTTCTACTTTTCATCCTTCCCCCGCCCCCCTCTTCTCTTATTTTTCTCGTTTATTTCATCGCCGATATCGAAAGAGCAAACAATGTGTTGAATCCTCGTCGAAGTTTGCTAACAAGGACGGGGAAACAAGCACGCTTCTCTCCAAATGAAGGATACGATTAAGAAACGTATACACGTGCACGGATTAACGTTGAATTTTTAATAAAAATGAGATAGTAATAAGGTAGATGTCCCAATCACTGCCACTTTAAGCTTATCGCTTTAAGCAGCTTTATTTAATTAGTTTAGAAGTTATTTAATGTAACAGTCGTCCCGGTTTGGAGCACAACATTAGTTAACCGCTCCTCTATTTATGACGATTTCTTTTGATGTTAAATACGATGTGTTAATTATTAATTCATCGAAAATATATAACAAAGTTCAATGTCCCTCGTACTTACAGTACACTAGTCGCATTTCTATGCTTAAACGACGCAATTCAGCCCCCGATATTTATTTTTAAATATTAAATATAAGCACGCATGCAGCGTCCATCTGTGTAGTTACATAAAAATCAAGTCCGAATTTAGTATTGAAATTATTGCAGTCTCGATTCTTCGTACATTCGTTCGCTATTAAATAAACGAATTCAAGTGACGATTAGAGAGATACTAACAGTAATTGGGACATCTATCCTATACGGTATTACGAATAGTATTTTTCGTTACCCAACCATGTTTCGTCTTCTTTAACACTTTCAGTGCCACGTGTACCACCGGTGATACACGACACATTTATTGAAATGCGTTCAAAGCAGATACACTTACTGGCAAAAGTTAAGAAAGAAAGCAATCGCTTACGAATTTTTGTGTATCCCTTCGCTTCCAAAATTCACAGCTTAGAATTTACAATAGCATAAAAATATAGCATTACATACGTCGATAAACAATAAGTTCTTCTACTTTTAATTCAAATCCATGTATCTCAAAAGATAGCGACGACATAAAGCATCGCAAATACGTACCATGTTTCTTGACTTTTGTCAATAAACGTATACTTTAGCATATATACGTATGTTTAAGACTGAATAATACATTAGTATTATTCTTATTAACCTTGTGGCGGCTCTCCTGCACCCACCACTAGAGGGACATACGAAATAGGCTTTCTCGAAAGTACTCGCTCCAACTACCTCGTCCATATATATACCGCCTTTAACCTTCCTTCCAATATCCCAAGTCTAAGGCTGGGCCTGCTAGGTAGCCTTACTGATGAGTCCACTAGCAGGCCCAGAACGAAAAGCAACACCCTTCCTTTTCCTATTCTATCCCCTCCCCACAGCTCCACAACCTTATTATTAACCTTATTAGTATTAACCTTATTAGTATTAGTTCTATAGAATAGAACTGACGGTTATTGTCTCCTACAAAAGTAACGTTTTGCTAACCAGCAAGCAACGACAACAAAGGGGACAATGACCGAGATCGCGAGTGCGAGAGAGTGAGTGCGATGGAGCGAGAGAGAAAGAATGTAAGGTGCGATAACCGCGGTATACCTGTGCGCGAGTATGCGTGCGATCGGCGGCTCTATATAAACAGAGGATCGAGTAAGGGTGACACAAAAGTATAAAGAGCAAAAGTGCGAAGAGTAAGAGTATAAAGAGCAAGAGTGTAAAGAGTGAAAGGGAGTAAAAGAGTAAAACGTACAAGAGTATTTCAAACCAATTATTAAAACCCAATAAACCAACTAACCGAACCACCGTCGCTTAAATTAATCCTACGGTATTTAAAAGGAAGAGGCAACGTGTACCACGCATGGTGCGCGATATAATTACTATGTACAAGCTAATTATTAAGCTAGCCAAAACCTGGAACCTGGAACAAATTTCTTCGTTTTGAGGCAAACACAAAGAAACCGTTATTAACACAAACCGTACCACGTCCGGTCAAACGACCGGTTTCAAAATATTTGATTTAACGTTCCACGCGTTAAGATTCCACGTCGGAGTGTTAAATCAGTAAAGAATCCTCTTGACGCGTTTCGTTGCATTTCCTTTCTTTTTTCTCTTTTGCTGCTCGTTAAAGAGATTGCAATGAATTACGAAACGCGCGTGGAAGGCAACAACAGATTGCAGTATCGCGACGAACGCTTTGACGTGGGAGTCGCGGTTCGTAGACGATCAATTACGATATCGAGTAATTAAAGGACACCTTGGTTGGTCACGTCGACGAGGCTGATTGCAATTAAGCGGTCGCATTACACTAATTAGAGATGCTACCTCCGTTCAACGCTGATTGCGCCCCGATACTATAAAGATTCTCCGCCCTTCTTCTTTTCTTTCCCGATGAAAAGAACTGGACGTATCGACGGTTAAAAGTTTAAACGAAACTTCCAGATTGGATCCCCTTTTCCTGTTGTTCTGAGAAAAATTCCACGGCTCTCAAACTCTTTGCGACGGAAGTGCATAATTAATTGTAAAATTATTTATTACCTCATCATTAGAGTGCGCACGTTTACGTAAATTTACGTCCTCGTAGAGGAAACTAAAATGATAAAATTTAACACGGAGTAAAAATACGTTTGTGGATGTTGCAGTTTGCTGCTGACTTTAATTTGTAGATACAAGGGCGAATTAACCATTTGCGTTCCAAAACTACTCTAATAATATAATCGAACGATAATTCTAACACGTTTCTATGGCTCTTAGGAGAATTTAAAGTGTTACGCATTTCGGAAAGGGAAAAATTCGTCTTTAATTTGCTTTGTTTTAAAGGAAATCAGAATTGAACTGGCGGAAATGCATAAAAGTCTTAAATCTTGTATATTGAGGAAATTTATGTGTCTCCATAGCAACACCAACTGAGTGCAAAAAATTAATAATAATTCAACTAGTAGACAAAATGATACGTTAAACCTTTATTTTTCTTCACGCGTTTCTATAAAATTAAAACCATTCGATATTACCGAATTGTAAGCTTAAATTGACGTTAAATTGGTCTTTTACGCATCTTAATTCCTAACCGGTAGATAATATGTTAAGTATTATATTCCAATCGATTAATGGTCAACAATTACTACTAATACTATTATTAATATATTATTTACCAGGAGCTGGGATATTATAAATCCGTATAATTGGCCTTTTGTTCTCTATACGATCGATAATAATTCAACCAGTAGACAAAATGATACTTTAAACTTTTATTTTACTTCACGTGTTCCTATAAAATTAAAACCATCCGATATTACCGAATTGTAAGCTTAAATTGACCTTTAATTCGTCTTTTATGTATCTTAATTCCTCCTAACCAGTGCAGGATGTATTAAGTATTATATTCCAATCGATTAATATTCGACAAGCGTTAATTTCTTTATCACTGTAAACACAAATATGTAATTTTCTTCAACCGTTTCAAAGCGAAACTCGCGTATTGTCGGTAGTTGTTCGGGCTGTTTTTGGATTAGACGATATAAAACGCAACATAAACTATAAATGTATCGATGCTCATAAATTCCGCTCAGTAGACAAGAAATCGCGTGGCAGAGGAATTTCACCAGTATCAAGCACTCGGTGGATCGGATATATTGCTGGATTTACGACAACCGCGCAAATGAGGCGGACCGATAATGTTTCTTTGCAAAAACGAGGGAAAAAACCGTAGAAAAATTGTTCCCCGCTTGTCAACCACAGAGTTTCGTAGTTTCAACCCTGCTCTGGCCATTTCTCATCTTACCACTTGGCCCTTTTCTAACTCTGTTGAACCATGAACTAACGATACCGAACTTTCAGACATTGAATTTTTAACCGTAGGACGAAATATCCATCAAGCAATTGTCTACAGCCCCTTTTAACGTTTCCTTTTTCTTTTTTTTTGTCGAAGGAAATCTACGATTTCTATCCAAAGTACATGAAAATATTTATTAGCAACTTGAAAATTTAAATATCAACATTTATACATACGTGTAAATTGCGTAGCAACATGATCGGTAAAATGATTTAATAAGTGTTTAACTCCTTGGGGATTTTTGAATATTCGGATTTTCCAAATTTTTGGTAACTCGCATTATTGGAATTTGCAAATTGGAGAATCTTTAAATCTCGATCGATGTTTCGATCTTTTAGGATTTTCAAACATTGGAACTCCCATTTCTTCGCGTACTTTTATTGCGTTTTAGGGCACGATGTATACCACGAGTGTGACCTGTCGTTATAAGGCAAAGGGTTAAGTATATTATTATTATATCATAGTATAAGTATAGTATATATTAAGTATAAGTTGCTTCGAAACAAAACTAACTAGAAAAAAAATGCAATGTCGAGTTAGGACTAACTAGAAAAAAAATGCAATGTCGACGTACGACTGGAAAGGGCTAACGATTCCCAATATTATAAATACAAAGCAAAGATTACAGTTCAAATTAAACTTCACCATCCAATATGTATCCAATTCTTTGTCTTTACACCATAACTCATAAAACAGGTGTGACTGGTTGTTACAATGAAAAACGGTTGAATGCACCAAGTACGAAATAATCGAAGACAGAAGGCGCGTAAAATTTATTCCTAAAATCGTCCATCGTTTCCGCTTTCTTATTCAACCGAGGCTGTCACATAAGTTCGTTCCTCGAGCACTCGTTACCGCTGTTACAATCTCGCCAGTGGAATTAAGTGATTTAAAATTGAACGATGGAGAATCGAACGACTCGCGGGAATATCTGGATTCTTCGTCGAATCGAAAGCTTCGAAGAAAGAGAGAGAGAGACAGACATTTGATCGAGGAAACGAAGGAATGATAAAGCTGCGACTTGGATGTCCTGAAGAGGATAGAAATTGCGATTTCAACCTCCTCCGCGTCGCTGCAATTATAAAACTATCCTTCGACAAGATGCAAATTTTCGTATTTATTAAAATGAACGCGTTAGCGGATTTCTCCTTTCTCGCGTTGACGAGCCGAGATCGTTATGCCGTTGCGAAACCATAAACTCAAATGACGATTGCAGCTCGCGCCGCGAACGTAATACATTTTTACGGTGTTTGTTTCTTTTTGTTTCATGCACGTTGAATAAGCTACCTGTTGTCGTTGTTTATCGTTTATGTTTTACTATTTGACCATATAAAGAAATCTAATGGAAAAAATCAGATCTGGGTAATTTTGTTGGATACCAAAATGAGAAACAACTATCTCGGATAATTTGTTTCGGACGTCTTCAACATTGTTAATTGGAAATGAAAATAATATCGATTCATTTGAAATAAAGATATTTCAAACTATAGGTTACTTCGTTTTTCTTTTTTTCTGATCCATGAATCTGAGAAGATACGAAATATATAAAATAATTCGCAAACGATTACCTTGTCTTTTTTTTAAAACCATTATCAGTAATATTTTAACCATAATCAGTGTACTTTCGTTCTTATTACAAAACAAATAATTCCGATTTTTGACATCGTTCTACGGAATTATTTATACGGATTTAAAGACGATTCTCGCATAAGTTTTAACTTCGAAATGGATTCATAATGGGATCCGAGGATGATAAAAGTCTATTTCGTGCCATTCCTATGATCATCCCTGCCGAGACTGCTAATCTACTCGAGATTAAACGACAAACGTATCGTGCTCTTCAATTTCGGCGCTGCATACGTGACACACATGTACACACACTCGAGGGCACGCACACGTTTGCCCGATAATGAACATGCTTGTTAGGCAGAATTTACAGGAACGTTATGAGGAGGCTTTGCCGGAAACGCGAATGCAATTGAAATGAAAATCGATACTTGCACAACGTCCCAATGCCAAGGCAATGGGGAACGAGAAATGGGGTATTTTCTTCGTAATTGAAATCGATGATTAACTCTGCGTCGTGTTACTTCGTTCAATGGCCATATACATACCAATTACTTTCTGTATTTGTAATTATACAGAATGCAATAGGTCGCAGATATACATTCGACAAATGTACATGCAAATATACATTTATATCTAGACCGCGGATTTTTATACATTTCTGGAGAACGTAAATGCACAGAGGATGCGAAATACAATCTGTAAAAAAAAAACAAAAACCGTGAACGCGTTTCTCAAAATTATCAAAAGATCATTCTCGAAATTAAGCCTTTTGTAACCAATTTTATACAGATCGAAAATACATCTAAAGAATTAATACGCACTTTATAAACGTTAATATGTTACAACCTAATACATTCGTGGTTGTAAAACGAGACGTTAATCGACTGGCTGACTGATTATTCAATGATATGACTTCAGGTACCGACTAGCCACCCAGCCAGGTTGTTTTCCTTCATGAACCCGTTGGCTATTCAAATTTGGTTGTACGTGCTGGCGGCGTACGTCCTTGTCTCGGTGATGATGTTCGTGGTGGCGAGGATCAGCCCGTACGAGTGGAACAACCCTCATCCCTGTCACGCGGACTCCGAACTCGTCGAGAATCAATTCTCGCTGGCCAATAGCTTTTGGTTCACCATCGGAACCCTCATGCAGCAGGGCAGCGATCTGAATCCTAAGGTACACCATTCGAATCCTTGGAAACAATCGTTAGGGCAAACGTTACGATTACTGCCCCTTTAAACTAGTCACGCAACTTCGTTTAATTACTTTAGAAGTTATTTAACCCGATGATCGTTCCGATTTGGAGCACAGCATTGGTTAACATCTCTTTCATTTATGACTATTTTTGTTTTTTCACCAGAGATAAGTAGAAATGTAGGCAAACAAACTCACGGTGTAAGATATTGTTTCGAATTAAGTCGGTTGTTGAACGCCAGGTAGATCCACTGTATCCTTCCTTAAAATGCAAATAAATTCCACGCTGAAGAAATAACAAAGCGGAGAGAGTTCGATTACAATCAAGCAAGACAAACGAATCAAAGCGAGAGTATTTCATAAAATCGAAAGCAACCCTCGATAAATATTCGATTGATATTCGGAAAACACGTGTGCAGTATATTTGACGCGTTTCCCTGTCTTCGACGTTTAAATCAACTCTCCTAGGTGCATAAAATTCGAATCCTCGTCGTTTCGAATTTATCGCGCAGCGAAAGCTGCTTTTCGATTCATCGAGCAAACTTAACATAGCATCCTACGGTATTGCGAAAGAAACCCATCGAAGCTCCAACGCGAGTTGAAGCAGGTAATCGTTTAGAAGAGAAGACACCTGGAGATTGAAGTTCCCCAGGGATCTTCGAGTTGTCCGCTCGAGAAAGCTCGAAGAACTGCCGTCGCATTGTTCGATTAGCGGTGACGTGGAACGATGGCGATCGGCGACCGTTTCATTAGGTAGAGTGAATTAAGCGAATCGCCAGGCTTCTATCGGGGACTTAGAGAAACGGGATTGCGCTAGAGAGACAATAGAATCCGGAGGAAAGTAATGATAGGCTTCGTCGAGGATTTAACGTGGTTACTATTCGGCATCTTTATGTTTCAATATACAGAGTAAATGTACCCAATTGCTGCCACTTTAATCTTGTCCCTTTAAGCAACTTCATTGAATTATTTTAAGAATTATTCAACTTAATAATCGTTCCAGTTTGGAGCACAACATTCGTCGACATCTCTTTTATTTACGATGATTTTTTCGCGTGTTAAATACGATGTATTAATTATTGATTCATCGAAGATATACAACAAAGTCAAATGTCCCTCGTACTGTTGTTTAAAAAGTTGTCACTTAAATGGGAAATAACACTTTTGCCGAAACGAGACGATTTACAGTGAACAAGAGCAGAACGATGTAAGAGGCGATTTTGAAAGATTTTTTTCTGACCATTGTATCAGGCAACGAGCACTCGGATCGTGGGCGGCATATGGTGGTTCTTCACTCTGATCATCATATCCTCGTACACCGCGAACCTGGCGGCATTTCTAACGGTGGAGAGAATGATAACTCCGATCGAAAATGCGGAGGATCTCGCCGGCCAAACGGACATCGCGTACGGAACTTTGGATAGCGGCAGTACGATGACGTTCTTCAGGGTAATATTCCTTAACTTTGCCCTAATTAATCTCCCAACAACTCAACGCGATATCCTAATGGATAGCTTGCGGATTTTTGTGCAAATTCATGTTTCTACAAGCATGGTTAAACCCATTTGCATCACGGTTCGAATTATATATATAATTATATGTATAATAAAATATTTAATTCATCATTTAATTTATATTATATTAATAATATGAATTAAATACATAATAATTAAATAAATATATATATATATATATATATATGTATATGTGCCCATAATTATGAAAGGGACATACAAAATAGGACATTCTCGAAAGTACTCGCTCCAACTACCTCGTCCATATATATACCGCCTTTAACCTTCCTTCCAATATCCCAACGTCTAAGGCAGGGCCTGCTAGGTAGCCGCACTGATGAGTCCACTAGCAGGCCCAGGACGAAACGCAACACCCTTCCTTTTTCTTATCCTATCCCCCCACTACAGCTCCACAGTGATCTAAGTAATATATTTCTTGTTTCGAGATATAGATCACTTTCATAATTAACACTAAATGAATTCCATATAATATCGAACGAACAAGCAATATCTAACGGTTCATTTTTGACAATATCGTAAAAATTACTTTGAATTAATTTAGTTTCGAATAATGTGATGCGAAATAACTGATAAACTCATGATCATAATTATGGGCACACATATGTATAGATGTTTTGTATGATGGTGAAATGTGATTGCGATCAAAGTAACGAACGAATGTTATGGAAAACACTAGTGTAGTTTTATAGCTCAACGTACAAGCTTTTACTATCGAATCCAACAAAAACTTTTGCAAGCACCCGTATTATGCGTTTCGTTGCGAATTTTAATTTTCCATAAATGCATAAAAATCCGCGATCTAATAACGATTAACGCGAACAATTCAAAGGACTCGATGATCGAGACGTACAAAAAAATGTGGCGATTCATGGAGAACAAGAAGCCATCCGTGTTCGTGCCTACGTACGAGGAAGGTATTCAAAGAGTTCTACAAGGAGATTACGCTTTCTTGATGGAGTCAACTATGCTGGATTACATCGTGCAAAGGGACTGCAATCTAACGCAAATCGGAGGACTTCTGGATAGCAAAGGATACGGAATTGCCACGCCTATGGGTAAGCATACCTAGATGCATATCTTCTTTTATCGTGAACCCTTTGAAACACAAGATTTCTTTTCTATTTTTCAAATTATAAGCGGCTTTGAAAGATCCTACCATGCAACTTGGGTATAAGAAAAACAGATGAGACATTTTCCATACTGTTGTGCTTGAATGAGATAAACGAATTAGTTTTGTTAGCATTGTGGCGGCTCTCCTGCACCTACCACTAACTAGAGGGACATACGAAATAGGCTTTCTCGAAAGTACTCCGCTCCAACTACCTCGTCCATATATATACCGCCTTTAACCTTCCTTCCAATATCCCAAGTCTAAGGCAGGGCCTGGGGGGCTAAGGTAGCCTTACTGATGAGTCCACTAGCAGGCCCAGGACGAAACGCAACACCCTTCCTTTTCCTATTCTATCCCCTCTCCACAGCTCCACAATTGGGATATGGAAGGAAGGTTAAAGGCGGTATATATATGGACGAGGTAGTTGGAGCGAGTACTTTCGAGAAAGCCTATTTCGTATGTCCCTCTAGTGGTAGGTGCAGGAGAGCCGCCACAGCATTAACCCTTTCAATGTTAACCCCTTGCCATACGATTTCTTTGCTGGCTACTAATAGTTGGATTAGCTTTAGGACTGTGTGAATTATGAAACAGCATAATGCTATTAGTAGTCTGTATTTAATAACCTTGAATCTTACATACCGAAGCAACAGTTAATGTTGAAATTCAAGTCAACTACAAATGCAATGTCTTCTTACTGAAGTTTGATTATAAAGTCATCACGAGTGCGACTAGTTATTGTAAGGCAATGAGGTTAACGGAGACTGTAGTCTGGAAATTAGTTTAGCATTCGTGAAACGTTAATTGGTTGAAAAATTAATAATTGGCAAAATAGTAAATGTTACACGATAACTTGCAGCTAAATTGTTCTCGAACAGAGTAAGCACCGTTGATGATCAACTTCGACGTAATGCAAAGATTAAAGGGTTGGTTTCTTTTATTACAGGGTCCCCTTGGCGAGACAAAATATCCTTGGCGATTTTGGAGCTGCAGGAGAAAGGGGAGATCCAAATGCTGTACGACAAATGGTGGAAGAGTCCCGGTGACACTTGCATGAGAACCGAAAAAGGCAAGGAGAGCAAGGCAAACTCTTTGGGAGTGGACAATATAGGTACACCTTTTAAGATCTTTAAAAAGTATTTTAATCCTTTGCGGTCGAGTGTCGCAATTAGCTGCCTAATTTTTTTTCAATGCCCCTCGGCTTAAATTAAAGGGAGAAATACTGCTGAATAGTAGATCTAAATATGTGCCCATGTTTGAGAATTTTGGATTTGTGGTTCTCCTTCAAAAAATTCCAATAGTTCACCACGTCTTCGTCGCGTGTTTTTTTAACCACATAATTTATATATGACGGTGCGGACGCCATTCTACTTCGAATTTCCTTACGAAAAAATTCTCAAATACTCTTCAATGACAGCGTCAACTATGCGCCAAGTTTGGAGACGTTTCGGTTCATACTTTCCCTCCAAAAAATTCCCAAACTTCACCATCCTTACGCCCCGTCCTTTTTTCAATAGCGAAACGCAGACGCTATCGTTCTTCGACTTTCCTCGTGCAAAAATTCCCAACGTTTCCTCAACCATAGATCCAACATCTCACCAAGTTTCAAGAATTTTGGATTCGTAGTTTCCTGAAAAAAAATTCCTGCGTCCCCCACGTTCTTCTTTCCGTAACTATGCTTGCGATCGTGAAAAATGGAGAACGGATGATTCTGGAGATAGAGAAAAATGTGACCTTTAATTTGCTTTTTGTTTCGCGACGATATCTCAACTCGTTCGCGAGATATGGCCGTTTAAAGTTAACCCTTACGGTTCGCGCGCGCGGAGTCATGAATGACGCTTGACCTACTTAAATTCCTGGAACGGCGTACGTTTCGTAGTAAACATAGTAAAACTGACCTGCGCAATACTACGAATGTGAGATGCTGATGTGGGTCACTTCGCGGAGGCCGAGAAACGCGGAAAAAATTAAACTTGTCTTTAAACGATGATATCTCGGCAACCGAAAGTCGGATTTAGGTGAACCAAAAAGTGTTTTAAAGGGGAAGGTTCACCGATTATGACAGTGCAAGGATTTTGAAAACGTTCACGCAGCTTCAAAATGGCGGCGAGTTAAAATTTGAGACGTTTTAATAGATGTTTTGGGGTGATTTGGGCAATAGTAAAAAACTACTTTTCCCTTCAGACGATGATATCTCGGCAACCAAAAGTGAGATTTAAGTGAACCAAAAAGGGTTTTAAAGGAGAAGGTTCACCGATTATGGCAGTGCAAGGATTTTGAAAACGTTCACGCAGCTTCAAAATGGCGGCGAGTTAAAATTTGAGACGTTTTAATAGATGTTTTGGGGTTGGTTAGGAAATAGTAAAACGTACTCTTCTCTTTCGACAATCATATTTTTCCAATAATAAATAGGATTTAGATGAAACAAAAAGGATTTTAAAGAGAAAGCTTCCCTATTTTTTATACGCTAAGGCGAATGCAAGAATTTTAAACTGTTTCAAAATGGCGACGATTTTAAAATTGAGTAACTTTAATAGGTGTTCAAGTGTACTTTAAAAAATAATCAAACGTATTCTTCTCCTTAGACACGTATATTTTTGCAATAAAAAATAGGATTTAGATGAAATCTTTTCACGTAATTGGGATAGGTTATTATGAAAAAACTATAGGATTATTTGGATATCCATGTTGCATTCGATGAGGGATAGTTGATCTTGTACCTCTATGTTCGAACATCTCCTATAACAAACGTTCTCGGCTTCTAGTGGACCGATTTCGATGCTTCTTGGCTTAAATTAAAGGGAAAGGTCCCAAGAATATTATCCTGCAGCTTTTTGCAACTAGCCTTTGCAGTTCATTTGTTATAAACAAATATATCGCATCATGGTAGATTACTTAGAAAGTATCCGAAGAAAAATCTTACATTCTCGGCTGCTAAACACCCGATTTCAATGCCACTTGATTTAAATTAAAGGAAAAGGTCTCAGAAATGTTACCAGTAGGCGAATTGTCCACAAACATTCCGATTAATTTGTTACAAACACATACTTCCTATTTTTTAAAGTAACTCAAAAAATATACTTAGGATGGCTTTGAAAGCATATGGAAAGTATTCCTTGGACTTTTCCCTTTAATTTCAGTCGCGGACGATTCAAATCGGACGTCTACTATTTTTCTAAAATCAGCAAAAATATTGACCATGAAATATACATTTACTGACAAAAGTTAACAAAGTAATTATTTCCATATTTTTGTGTACTCTTTATTTTCCGAGGTATATAGATTAGAATTGAGAATAGTATAACTTATTGTTTATTGGCATATGTAATGTTACCTTTTTATGTTCATTTTTTAGTCTAAGCTATTTATTTCAAAAGATGAAGAATATACAGAACGTTGCAAATGATTACTTTGTTTCTCAACTTTTGTCAGTAAGTGTATATATATATGTAAACGAATATACTATGTCTACGTTATGCTACGTAAATCGAAGTCCAAATTTATTTATTCACGATTCTTCGTACATCACTTTGCTGTTAAATCAAATAATTAAAGTGTCGGCTATACGGACGCTAACAGCATTTGGGACATCTGCTCTATTTGATAATTTTCCCGTTGCGATGTTCCCCAATTTCCCAATTCGTTGCGTCTCTGTTTCGATTGCCCATCGCGGCACCCTTCACCCGAATTAGCTGAACCTCTTCGGTCAGCGAAAAACTCGAGGAAAGCGTCCTATCCCCGCGACTAGGGCCGATGAATTTTTACGTTTGCTGGAAGCTGAGCTTCTTCTGCTGTTTTCTAGGCGGAGTTTTCGTGGTTTTGCTGTGCGGCCTGGCATTCGCCGTGCTGATCGCGATTTTCGAGTTCTGCTACAGTACCAGAAGACACACGGCGGCGGAACGGGTAAGTATTTTAATGAAACGTCGCCTAATTTTCACCGAAGGAAATAAGAAGAATGCTTAAATTCGAACGACGAAACGAAGCGAAACGGAACCGTAAACTCCGCCACAGGAATATTTACGATCGCGTAGTAATTCCACCAACGATTTATCGCGAATCGTATCGAAATCGATGCCAACGATCGTCAAAATGAGATCGCGGGGAAAAGAGAGATTTTTTTCCAGGCTAACCCTCGCGATGCATGAGCGTAGGATTGCATGAATTTTTGTGTGTCACTTTTGTGTTCCATTTTGTGGCTCGCCGTGGATTTTTTCCCGCGAAGCAGCATGAACTCATCCTTCACTGAAGCATGCCAGGCGACTGCGAACGCACGAAGCTCGATCGTGAACCAAGGTCCGTTTTTTTCAAACTTCATTACCTTGCTTAATTCGATTCCCCTCTGTCCCGCCCCCTTCTCCTCTTTTTTTCACCGTCTGCTCGTAATTGCGCGCACCGGTACGCTTTTTTTCGCCATCCTTTTTTCGAGTCCAATATCGGAGTCGGAGAAACGAACACCGGCTCGACTTCGATCGGGTTTAATCACCCTTCGACGAACGCGTTTTTTTTTCCTTTTTTTCGGTTCCTCTGCTCTTGTCGCGTATCAACGAACAGAAGTTTCCGAGCGATCGTCGATCGCTCGATTCCCACCCTTCCGTCGCGATATCTTTTTCTCTTCTATCCTTTTTTTCCCCGTGAAATCGATATCCAGAGGGCTACAGTTTCGACGCCAGCCTCGGATTCTCTGCAAGGGATCTCGCAATCCGTGCAACAACAGCAACAACAGACGCCGCAGCAACAGCAACAACCGCAACAACAACAACAGAACCAGCACCAGGAGTCTTTGTGCTCGGAAATGGCACGAGAACTCTGCCGCGCTCTCCGTTGCAACGCGTCGTCGAGAAGGCGACGAGCCTGCGAGAAATGCTCGACCCACGTGCTCGGCTATACGTCGGACAACCCCACTGCCACCCCCTTGAACGGGATGAGATCGCAGGTGAATAGGGTAAATGTACCACGTACTGCCACTTGTAACGTTCGCGCGTAACTTTGTTTAAACTACTTTAAAACGTTGTTAACGTAAATGATCGTTCCAATTTCGAGCATAATATTGTTCAACGTTCCTTCTACTTACGAAAATTTTTTTTTACATGTTCAATATAATAAATTCATTACATATCTATGTTCATTCTACATCTATGTCATAACATAAATTCATAAGACGAATGACGTATATTAAAAGTTGTCGCCCTAGGCTATAGTCTACTTAAATCCGTCTCTGAGCGAAAGTTAAGTCGGAGCAATGATAGTGGATTTTTGCGTTTGCAGAGAAGTAGCCTGGGTGTTCCCACGGTCGAACTGCCACCACACATCCACATGCATCATCACGCACCACCGCCATCACCGCCGCACGATTACGACGGGACTTAACTCACGAATCTCTCCGCACCTTTTTGTGATCACTTATTAGGGCCTAACGAACAAGAACGATCTAGATAATTACAAAATAAAAAAGAAAAAAACCGATAACAGGGAACCCTGACAAAAAGACAGAGAGAGAGAGAGAGAGAGAGAGAGAGAAGAAGAAGAAGAAGAAGAAAGTACAAAAACGCACCATCAAGTGGCACCGGACGGACCAGTTCATTTTTTCCTTTTTACTTAGAGATCGAAGTAGAATCCCCGCCGCGAGTGTCACACGCGTCGAGAATCACCAAGGACGAACGTTGCACAATTTCTCCCAACGGCGTATCCGTCGTCGAATCCGACGAGCGGAAAACACCTCTCGCGTTTGAACCCTCGCGAACCATCCATCACTTTCTTTTTGCCTAGATTTCTTCTTTTTTTTTTTTTCTTGTGAGGAAAAAAAACGACAGACTCAATTCACTTTCTACCGTAGAAGCTGCACGATTGTTCGCACACGTTAACACGCAGAGCGGAGGGATCGATGTTGATGAAAAGAAACGAATTTTTTTCCAACGTATATGCTACACTTCTACACAATCGGCCCTCCCCTGTCGCAATTTCTCACTTCTATCGCGTAGAAATATCGAGGTATTTGTTACACGGTTGTAGTAGCTCGAGGAACCAGTGTCGCGACGAATGGTAAATCTTTTCTCGATTAATCACGCTGGAAGAAGTGACCACTAGAGGCGAATTATTGAAATTTTGCGATACGATTTTTTAAACGGATCATGGCAATCCGTTAACCCTTTGGCCACGGCGGATTTTACTCGAAGGGTATGAGATATCGGAAGAATAATGAATTGTATTACGATCGATTCGGCTCTTTAATATTATTCGGGCGGAGAAGAGATTGCAAAAGCTTCGAGACGCCAATAGCATTAGGTAATCGCGACTGATCGATGGAAAGTATGAGCTGTATAACGCAAAACAGAAATTCTTTGAGCGCCCATCGGCGCCATCAATACCGAAAGAATTAAGAGAGAAAAATTGACGTATTCGCGACTTCCGACGATATCATTTGCAACTGCAATAATTTAGTTTGAATTTATTCTTTTGTAAATTGAACATTAAATTTATTGATACGATAAACCACTTCGAATACTTCTAGAATCATGGAAATAAAAAAAGTATTTGCAGGACATTTAAAAGCACAATTCCTTGTTGCCCTTTAAAAATCGAGTTCTTCTCGGCTTTCGCTCACTTCTAAATTTTCGTAATAATTTTCTCCTCTCCTTATTTCGTATCGTTGGAAAAAGAACCGAATAAATACGTCACGCTCGAGTAACGAATGTTAAGTACAGATGCGCAGTGTGTATGTTTTCAGCGGCGCCAACAAAGTTACGAAATATATTACGAATGTCCTCGTGTAGTGCAAAGGATTGAATATTGATCTTGATTTCCAATAAAATTCGCCGTAGTACTTCCAAATTCAAGAGATTTGCGAATGGCGAGACACGCATACGGTCCTCGAGCATCGATTAGCGTGATCACGTTTTATTATCTTGGATCTACTAGCTTTTAATCGATTTCGAAGAACCTTCGAGCTGGAGATCGAAGGGAAACCTTCTTCAGCGAAGCAAGAAGGTAAAACCAATCTCAGGCTCGACTTTTCCTTAAGCTATTTTTCACTTCTCAATTAACACTCGTTCGAATGTAGATAACGGCCTTGAAAAAGGCAGGGTAACTTCGATCAGGCCGTTCTTTTTACCCTTTTACGTCCTAAGATCTAATCGAACCGCACCATAAAAAAAACGATTCTTGCATATGTAAACTAACGATCACCGGACACCTGAGATAGGTTCGTGTAAATACCGCGGCGGCACGCGCGAAAGTAGACGATTTGCGAGTATTTTAAGGTAACAGGAGGCGTGTAACTGTTTAGCGTAAAAAAAAAAGAAAAAAAAAACATGAGTACAACCAAGTAGACGTTTGGTGTCATTTCACATGTGTGTAATATGCTGATAGACGGCAAATAAACGTAAGACGAGATGACGGAAACAATTGGTATTTTTTCGTTTACCTCTCCCAGCTTCCTTTAACAGAAGAACACGTGTCAGGTGCGTGTGAAAGTTTCGATGGATTTCCACCATAAATGATACTATTATTATATTCAAAATAATTTATTCAATCGATCAGAGAATCGCTATTATTTTCAGCGGGGTTAAGAAACTGAGTAAATGTTCCAATGGAGCAATTTTATTTTAAGAAGGTATTTTACGATAGATACTCATCTTCAATATGATTTTTGGGAATTGAATTAGAACGAACTATTACTACCACGCATTTTAGTAATCCTATCTTTAGTCATATATTTAAATAAAAGTAAATAAAACTGTGGCGATAATTACTAGTCCGATGGGTTTCTTCTTCGTCTTGAAAAAATTACCTTTTGGCACTTAAACTTGGCGTGAAATTTTTATTCAAATTAATTAAACAAATTCGTTTTGTTCTCTGTAATATAAAAATTACACGACAAAAATTGACGATGCTGGAAACAAAATACTCCGAGTTTCACTGTAACATGTTTACTTTCTGTAGCATGGAAAAATAGTAATTTCGAAGATATCAAAAATTTATAGGCGCGTAAAATTCCAATTCAATTTACCTTAGTGTAGGTCCCGAGAAAAATATGCTCTCGATTTGAAAAATGTCGTTGCAAGGAATTCCCGTTTAAAGTTTCTGATGCAGCTACAAACCGTATGAATGCCGCCTTTATATTTATGGCCCTGGATATTTTATAACTTAATACTTTATGAACACATTTTTAATACTGGGAGCTACAAGAAAACGCAGCAGAAGAGAGAATTGATTTTCTTGACCAGCTATACATTGTTTAAAGGGTTGAGTGGAAAAGTGGTCTATACCGAAAAAAATGCATATAAAATTAATAATTATCTTACGAAGATTTCTCGCTTATTCGTGTATTTAAATTATAACTACATTCAAGTTTCATTTAATGATATTCGATAAATAATTTGATTTTCTAAAAAAGAATTTGTTGAAATTCTAATTCTTAACGTAATGAATACTTGTTAAAAATAAACGTGGAAAGAAATAAGCATTGAGGGTTTCTAATGTTTCGAGTTTCGAGTTTCAAGAGATTCGAGTCTCTAAACATTTGCTTTCGATTCTTCTCTAGTTACAAAGCGAAGATTCGGGGAGCTTTCGAAGGAAAATTAATTGGCAATATTGTCGTTTTTTTTTTATATAACATCATTTATTAAGGGATAAAATAAATGACAAATAACATATCACTTATATGAAACTATAACATTTCTTAGAGTGTTCATCATTCGTTATGATATAAAAGAAATCACATCACATACGACCCTCCACGTAACGCTTTCACGCTAATGTCAGCCCCATTCGCGCGATTGCAATCTCTTGTGATCCCTTCTCTTCGAATTTTCACCCGTTGCAGGCGAATACGAAATAACTGGAATCGCCGAACAGGCTAACAGATAAAGAAATATAGTCGCGAAATGATCACAGCACGTTCCCAGAAAATTCCACGTGCCTCGAAAAAACACGAGGCTGCAGAATCTCGCGCTTACGGTCCATGATAAGATTAGGCGTCGACCGCGTTGCTTAATCGAATCAACATGACCGTGATGTTCGAAGCGGAGTCGCGAGTGGAATTCTCCGAGTTTCAAAAATAGAAAAATTTCACCGATTCGCGAATCTATCGGGCTATAAAAACAAACAAAAGAAGAAGAAGAAGAAAAAAAAGATAGAAGAAAGAAAACACAGACAAGGGAGAACACGAGAAAAAAAGAAAGAAAGAAGGAGAAGAGTACCGAGAAGAAAGTACAAACGTATAAAAAGAGAAACGGGGTTAAAGATTACATGGTAGATCGAAGGAATCGGAGCTGACATCGGCGTGCCTACGACTTCTCTTGACACGATACAATAATAATAATATAACTGACTGAATCCATTTCAGGAAGGGCCTAGCCAAATCACTTGTAATTATCACACGATCATACTCGACGCGGTGGCATGTAAATGTTTTCTTGTTCCATTATTCTTTTTTCTTTTTTTTGCGATTTTCACTTTTTTTCTGTTCTGCTGTACTAATATGCTTCTTCTTTTTTTTTTTCTTTGTGACTTTCGGAGGTGGCTCGAGCTCGCGATGCGAACCTACGTCCGCGATGGATTGGTGTAAACGTTATTCTTTACTTTCAAAATAAACGTTCACGATTTATTCTATGCGTGTATGTGTGTGTGTGTGTGTGTAAAAATGTGTATGTATAGAGCCCGTCGATTTATCGTCGAAATTAAAAAAAAAAGAAACAATGAAACGTAGTAGAATAATAATAATAATATTGATAAGAAGGCAAAGAAATACACGTACGCGTATTTTATGTTTGTGTCTATAGGTAGAACAAATGCCTCGTTCTTTTCTTTCGATCGATTTACTCAGGGTCTTTTTTTCTTTTCTCTCGTCCACCTCCAAACGCTGAATTTTACTTTTCGCTTCTACGCTTCTCTCATCGAGGCGTCGAACTTCGCGCGGTCTTCCTGACGCGATGCTTTCGTCTCGTGTTTTAAAACGAACGCGTAAAAACGCGGCGAACCAGGGACCGAAAAACGGAAATCCTGTTCCGGTCTTCCGCTGCGGACTCTCGCGAGTTTAAAAAAAGGAAAGAAAAATAAAAATAAGAGAGGTAAAAAGTCACAAGATTGTTTCGTAAGATTCGCGCCAGGAAAACCATAGCCGGAAATGTAAAAAATTATCAAACAAAGGAGATCCTCTCTCCGCAACCTTCTCTGCCTGGCAACATTTTCTCGTGAATATTCGACGTTTTCTCTTTTTTCGCTAAATCTAACAAGCCTCGCGCTCATTCTCCTCTTTCTCTCTCTCTCTTTCTCTCCGCCAACTACTAGAATGCTTATTTACTTTATGAGATCAGTCCGGGCGCAGACTCGCGCCGCGAACACCGCACTCTTTCATCTTTTCCACCAGGCGTTCTCTATCGAGTTCTCTCGCTCCGTCGCGATCCATCGGTTACTTTTCAATTAATCACTAGAGACGAAGAAAGAGAGAAAGAGAGAGAAAAAAGTGAAGATAGAGAGAAAGAAACGCAGAGAAAGAGAAGGGTTTCGGAGAGTGGTGCGAATTTAACGCGTTTGTCACCGAATTATTTTGTTTCACGCCTTTTTTTTGTCCTTCACTGATTACCCCATAATCGATGTTAAAGTAAGAGACCAGGGTTAAAAAATGTTTCTCACATTCGCTGGTAATATCACGCATGCTGCTTCAAATGTTATTTTCATATTACTTTGGTTTCTTTCGTGGAACATTTATCCGAAAGTCTACATGTTTGAAAGAAGAATACTATGCAGCACAATGCGCGGTTGTTGCAAACATTGTTAATGGAAACAAAGAAATTTCTGACGAGAAAATGTATGCAACACTGTATTCTGTTAGCAGCGAATATATTAAAAATTCATCTCTGTTTTTGTTCTCCTCTTTTGGATTCGAGAATTTACGTAGAATAAAAGACCCTTCGAGTCGATCTCTATAAAGAACGATCTGCTTTGACAATGAAACTGGCGTATAAAAATGAACAATGATCGGATGGATGTTTTGAAAGTTGAGCCTCGATAGCAAAAGTCTCTTTGGCCGGAGAAGTCTGCTTCTTTTTAACCGTTTACACGCCGTGTCAATGCGTCGCGTCGGATCGGAAACGTTAAATATACACATAATATACGCTTTAAATAATTTCTTTTACGAACTACGTTAAATATCGCTCTGGATTAACGAACATCCTTAAATACAAACGCGACACGTAAGAAAGAAGACATATTTCACGGAGATCTTCTGAAATCGCGAAATCGAGAAGAAGAGAAAGAACCGAGAACATCATCCAAATGGCGTCAAGATCGCGTCCAAAATGGCGGCTCTGTAAACGGTTAACCATTCTGCGTTCTCTGATCGTGGCAAACGACTACGTGTGTATCTGTCTTTGTGTAATATTGGTCATTAGGTACAAGAAGAGAAGAGTAATGAAAGAGACGTACGAAAATTTAAACGCGCTGAGGCAAAGAGGAAGATAAAAAAGAAAGAAACAGAGAGAGAGAGAGAGAGAGAGAGAGAGAAAGAGTTGTTGAAAAAGTGAAAGTCAGAGAAACATATAATATGGAATACTGTGGTTCGCGTAACTCGTCACTTCCCTCGTGTTTTCCTTCGTCCGTGTGCTACAAAACCGATTGAATTTACTCGGAAATTTCTACGACAAATTGTATGGCATCGAAGAAGTTTCTCGGTTAAGATTCTCCCTCGAAAGGATCTCGATTAAGAACCGCCTTCGTACAATTTATACTACCGGGAAATCTTCGAAATCTTGGAGAACGCGTAGAGCGAAGAACGAACGAGGAAAACGCTCGACTGGATCGCGCGAGAGCGATCGAAAATCGCGAGACTCGCCCTGAATAAACTCTTTTTAAAGTGATATGTGGGGACGTGGTTTGCCGTGGCAAACGCGTCGCAGTTGGTCGAAAAGTCTCAGTGTGTGTGTGTGTGCTTGTTCGCTGCTTTTCAATCTTCGATCGTAATTAATTAATTTCTTAATTCGTCGGATCGTGCCCCGAATGCGCCTATGCCTTTTTTTTTCTCTCTCTCCCGATCGCACGCCGATCGACGAAAAGGTTTCGAAAAGTTTGTCACGCACGAGATACAATCTATCATTGGACAGAGAACGAGTTCGATCGATTCAGTTGTTAACTGCGATCTGCAATCGAGAGACAGGCGGGCATTCCATGAATCATATACACGAATATACGATAATTCCAGAGCGCATACACGGTTACATAATAAAGAGACACATTGTTTAATTATTACAAACGCTACACGTATATGTCCGATGTTTGTTTGCTCTCCCTTCTCTCGTGCAATATTGTTACGCGTTCTCCAGCCTTTTTTTTTCCTTTTTTTCCCCCATTTTCCTTTTTTCTTTACCTTAAAACGTATAGACGCTTTCGTATGTACGCGTACGTACATACAAATATATATATATATATATAATATTTATATATATAATATATCAGCCCTTCTTTGTTTCTCATCTCGATAATGCGTATATACGTTGTACATCTATTATATATATATATATTTATATAATATGCGATCACAGACACGTGTAATTCGCGTGTATAGAGTTTGCTCATTTTTTTTTCTTTTCTTCTTTTTACCGCTTTTCATTTTGTGCCACTCTCTCTCGTGTACCTTAACGACTTAATATGGATTTGATTTGTTTAAACAGCCTCTCTGTCCTCCTCCCAATTTACGCTTCGCGTGCGTTCTACTGTTGCCAACCGTTTGGTCATCAGAAAGGGCGAACATTCTCGGTTACTACCTTCTTAATGCATCTTTTTCGCCACTGTATCCCCTCGGTTCTCTCATGGATTTGTTCACATTAAAGTAAACGATTCTACGCGAAAGGCATGAAAATTCGTTGATGAAACGCGCGCGTGAATCTCCGTCGTCGTGTTTACCCCTTCTATTTCACGCGCAAGTTCGCCCCTTCGCTTGGTCCTTGCCATTCTTTCTTTCCTCTTTCACGCAATTGGAACCGGTTCGCCCGTACTGCACCATCATTAATACCAAAAATTGTGTGTACATGTGCGCGTGTGTGTGTGTGTGTGTGGTGTGTACGTGTGTAGCTTCGAGCATTCGCTACACGATTTAAGCTCGTCGAAGACGCCTGGTCTCCGGGGACGAAGGAATTTCGCGGAAGTGGTGTAGCGCGCGCGAACACTCGTTCTCGGTATCGTTTCTCTTCCCCATTCCTCTTCTTCGTTCGATTTTCGCTCGAAAAACTGATAATACGTCGTATAGTTTTGGGTTGGTGACAGTAGCGCCATGATCCATCGTAAATAAACACAGCCGACAGGCATTGCTTGTCTCTGCGCGCGGTCGCTCGCGGCTCGCGGAACTTTTTGAAAAAGCACACAGCGGCCGCGCGTACGCACGCGCGCAGATCGTCCTATGATCTAAAGACTTCATTTATCATCTGTATTCTCGACACACACGGATACGACGAAAACGAAGGTACACTTTTTTGTCATTTTTTTCTGTTTTTTTTTCTTTTATATTATAGCTTTTTTTCTCGTTATACGATAGTCAGTGAAATAAACGAGGTTAAAACGTATATAATATGTACACAGCGCGAGTCGCGGCCGTGGCGCGCGAAAGACAAATTGTTTCATTTGTTGATAGCGCGCGAAAGACAAATTGTTTTCTTCTGTTTATGTTTCTCTAGAACGCGTTCCATCGTTGCCTCTATTCGCGTTAATCGTCATTAATTAATCAATGTTAATTAATATTTAATCGAAATAGAGATAATAAAGGAGCGCGTATCTCGAACGCGGTGACGAACAAACGAGACCGCGTACGACGACTTGGTCATCGCGGCTTCGAAACTGTATATGCGTGTGTTCAAACAGATATCTTAATTTATCCTTACAATTAATTGCAAGTAGCCATATTGGGCAAATCGTCCCGATATACAAAGTACCGCGAGGAATTGTCAATTGATTTTACAAAAACGCGCGATGCTCTTCATCCCCCCTCCCCTCCCCTTTTTCCGAACTCCTTTTCACTCTTCAAACGCGATCGCGGATATAATAAAAAATACAAAAAAAGCACGATGAGACGAAAATAATCGCGATTAAAGTGTAATAATAATACCGACCACTCTCTATCGTCGATTGTACACGTATCAATCGTAAAATCGTAAAACTCAAAACGGGATATAGTCGAGTACGTGGCTAGAAATTTCCGACTCTACGAAAAAGCTGAGCGCGACAATTGGGAAAGGGGGGAAAAGCTTCAACAGATCTGAAACGCTAACGAAACGCGCAAATAACAGTCTACTACACGACACCTTCGCGAACATAGAAAAATACGAGTGTCTATTTACAAAACAAACGATAAACCTCTTACTCTCTTTCACTTTCGCTCTCACTCTCTCTCGCTCTCGTTCTCGCGCTCTCTCTCTCTCTCTCTCTTCTTCTCTTCTCTCGTCCGCTTCTGTCTCCGTCTGCACGATGCTCCATGTCTCTCTTTCTCTCTCGCGTGTCCTCTTCTATTCCGTCCAAAAAGCCAAAAAATCGAACGCAGACAAAAGAGCGCAAACGCGTTCCCGATTCACGGGGCGCGAACGTTTGCGCGCCAAATACAAAAAAAAAAGAACGCCTCGATTGGTCGATCCCGAATTTAGAGGCGAAGAGACCATCGATTAGCTTACTGTCGACTGCAGGATCAGCTTCGATTTTTCACAGTTAAAGCCGATCGCAACGCACGTTCGTCGGTAAATGCGACCCGCGTCAAATTTCCTCTTGTTCGCGTCTCGCGGAAGTTTCGATCCTTTCCTTCGGTTCAGCACTGACTCATCAAAGAAATCTCGGTCGTTTAAGGTTACGAGCGACGAGCAAACGCGCGGACACCTCGTGACGCCGTCTCGCAGAGGACACTCGAACTCCGGGGGGCCGGTTTTCCTTTTTCACGCGCACGTTTAACGTACTTACGTATATGCACGTTGTTATATATATGTATATATATATGTGTGTGTATGTGTGTATGGGTGTGTATCTATCTGCGTACGACGAGTTTCTTAAAACGTGAAACCTCTCCTTTTTGTGTACGCAGGTGTGTATGCATGTATGTATGTATGTATATGTAAATTAAGTGCGTATGGATGTATATATGTTGTATGTGTGGATGGATAGATGTACGCGAGGGTGTGTTATTATATACTGCGTGAGAATCGGTGTCGCGTTCGCTCGCTTCTTTCCGTGCCGTGTGGAGAGTCCGCAAAGACGCCTCGCGAATATCCGTGGCGCGAGTTACACGATAAAATAAACCGACGAGAAACTGACAGACAGCAAGTAGATGAAGGAGCGACGATAATGCTTCGCTTAGGTCATGTATCGCATCACCGCGCGGAGAGCGTACAGCAGCTCCGCTTGCATTCGTGCCTCGAGGATCATCAGGTTCACGTGGACCTGAAACACAACAACAGGAAAACATTTTCGTAAGAAGATCCATCGATCGTTCCACGGATTAACCGATTTTAATCTACAATTAACGCGTGACGATTTTCAAGCGTGAGTCATTAAATGGAAACACGGGGAATAGAAATGTATGCGCGGAACGGGCAAATCGTATGCAAAATATGCACACGCCTGGTTACGTAAACTGTTGTCAATTTGAAATCAACAAACGAAAGAAACGATACACGGATTTTCCGAGCTCGAACGGAATTATTTGCCGAATTCGGATATTCGAACGTAAGCCGCGGTTATATGAAGAATCTTAGGTAATGGTAAATTCTTATTCTAAATCACAACCGGCTTAAAGTTTGCAAATCAACGTTCGACTATTTTAATATTATAGTTTGCTGCTTCTCCGTAGCTCTCTCTTTCTCCTTTTCGTCCCGCTTGAGAATAAAGGCAAGCCAAATAGGAATATAAATACAATTCCGTCTATAGTTTTTCGTGTCTTCAGTCTATAGTTTTTATTTTTAGATTAATACAATCATCAATCTGTATCGATGCACTGTCTCGAAATAAACAACTAACCGGTCCCGAAGGTGTTGTCTATTACGGGACAAAAACTGTACAGTCACTTCTGGACTTACGACGGGGTTCGGTTCCGCAACTTCAGACGTAAGTCGAAATGGTCGTAAGTCGAATTTCATACAAAAATAAATAATATAATTATAATAGACATACGTACGTCAAAATTAATAGCTTTTCGTTCTGAATTTTAATTGTTAACTACTTATAAGTAAATAATTATACGTGTATATGATATATATTTGACGAAAACTATAAAAAATTGATACATTTTTTTAAATTTTCTTATGACATTTCTTCGTCGTAAGTGCGAATGGTCGTAACTCGAGAAGTTACTGTAATGGTACAAATGTCTGCTACCAACCTTTTCACTATGTTTGAACTCCCTCATGACGCGATCGTAATCCCTCTTAGTGACGCGTTCCGGATAGCAAACGGCACTCTTGATGAACGTCTTCAGACTACGTTCAAGCAGCTGGTTCACCTCGTTGTAATCGTAATCGTCGTGCCTGATGCCGAACATGCACTGGATATAATTCCAGATCGCGCGTCTGAAACGGGACGTGTCCACCTTGCTGTGGGTGCCCATCGTGTAATAGGTGAGATTGTAGGCTGTCTTGAACTTGACGTCGAGGAGATTGCCAACGTCGCTGTAGAGGCGATTCACAAGGGAGTAACCGTGATCGTCCCACGAATAATCTTGCACGCGGAAGGTCGGTATATCATTCAGCTGACCACGCTGAAATCAGAAAACAATCGACGGTGAAGGGAGTGGGGAAAGTATAACTTAGACATTTGCATAGACCGCCGTGTCGCCAGACGACGCCGAGGAATAATGTTTTTTTTTCCACCTTTTTAACGGTGAATACAATCACGCCACTGTTAACGTTAAAATGCTTGTTTCGGGAAGATACACGTGTCAATCGGTCGTAAATATTCATCCCGTCGTGGCACTGGAAACGCACGATAATCGAGTCGGCGAAACTTAAATATTTATTGATTCGCGACGCCTTGAAACGTTCACGAAATTTCAAATCGGTTTGAAAACCGCGACCACTCCTGTGTTTTTGAGATCGAGTTTATATAGCAGGTCCTAACTTGTTTTACAGACAGTCGCGAAAGTTTCGACACGCATTCTAAATTTCAAATAGTTACATATTTTAGGAGGACAAAAATTAATGTGAAATTGAGTGAAATTCGGCATGCGGAATCTAAACGCATCGTTAGTTGCGAAATTCGACGCGAATTACGAAAAAACCAATTTAAGAATACCTTTGGTTTTAACACCCTAAAGACTGAATCATTTTACAAATATTGGTTAGAAATTCCGGAATTTCTTAGTAGGAAAGATAAGTACTCAATTTGTCTTCTTACAAAAGTTCACCGTATATTTTCATATTAATAATTGGTTGTTACGTATCGTTTATTGTATTACACGGGTATACTAGTTTTGCGTAAACTAGGAAAGATAAGATAAATACACGATTTATCTTCTTACAAAATTCACTGTATATTTCCATATTTACAATTGCTTCTTACGTGTCGTTTATTGTATTACACGTTCCGCGTAAACTCGACCAATAAAATAGGACCGTGTACAACACGGGATAAAAGAAATCCGACAGAACATTGAAATCGTGTTAACACGAGTAAGCGATTATCCCGTTACAGTCTATTTGTATTTTCTTTTATTCGCTCTGTTCTATAAGAGCATCGATTATTATTAATAATATAAAATAAATATCCGCAATTCCTGACGTTTTCAGAATTCTCGATACATGCAAGTATTTCGACAATCCGAAGGCTATTCCGGTATTCGTTTTCTTGAATACTTTTCGTGATATTTCTATTTCTTCGAAAATGTACAATGCAAACAAAACGGGAGATTTTTTTCCGTACCGGAGATCCCGAATATTCTCG
Organism: Eucera pruinosa; assembly: GCA_028830335.1. Taxonomy (NCBI): domain Eukaryota; kingdom Metazoa; phylum Arthropoda; class Insecta; order Hymenoptera; family Apidae; genus Eucera; species Eucera pruinosa. Next base: position 16,335,128 of record JAMYCR010000005.1, read on the forward strand.
ATATTCTCGGATACTTTTGGAAATTCCGAATATTTGTGGCATCGCGCAATAGCCTGTAATTATTAATACTAATAAGGTACAAAATAGACCTATCATCCAATGTATTTTTCTGTCACACAATTTTGGGACTACGTAGCCCTATTTAGCACAGTTTTGCGTTTGCTTCTACATTTAGCATATTCGAATACGTTAGAAATATGTTTACATTCCCTTTCAGGTAATGAAAACGATGATATTCTTCGGAAAAGTCTTATATTTTAAGTTATCGTTATTTCAGACCATGCGACGCGAAGTCCAATAAGATGATAGGTCTATTCTGGATATCGTCTGCGTTATTGGATGTAAAGAAGCCGACTAACCTTGGCGAAGTCTTGGTAGATAAACGTGGGATCCTCGATGAAGTGGCCGATGTCAGAGTCGAGGACTGAACTACTTCTTTGAGGAGCCGCGGCTAATTCGGCGGACTGCGTTTCCACTGTTTCAAATCTTTTCGACAGCTCTTCTTGCGTAATCTGATAAGATTCGGACTTCTCCGAGAGACGTTTCATGCGTTCCATCAGCGCTTCGACGCCGACTTCCTGTTCACCCACTATGCTCGGCGAAGATGGCGGCGACGGCATGTTTTCTGCACAGATTTCAAACGATACTTCGTTATTACGAGCACTAATAATAATCCAACCATTCACAAACCAAAATCATCAACTCCACTTATCGATTTCTTTTTTTTTTTTAATTATATTCTAACAGCACTCGATCGAAGCTTAACTTATTATGTTTAAAATAAATTTCCTTAATAGTTAGGCTTGATACCACGAAATGAGAAAAATGTCTTTGGCCCAGGGTAAGAAATTACACCATTAATAACACTGCGAAATGCAATTCGTGTAGAGTAAAACGATCAGTAAGATTCAATAAATGAAGTTTTTAAATAAGACTAGCATAATCGTGCATCATATGCGATGCACAATGAACGCTAAATGAATTTTATTCAAACGAAATTCGTTAAAACCTATTATCGACTGCTATTCTATAATCGAAGAAATTACGACGAACGAATGCACGATAAATCGCGTTTTATATATTAAATGAAAAGCAAGATTTTTGCGTTGAACGTTTCGTTGCCCGAGTTGCCGATTTCCAAGCGTCTATAAATAGGCCAACGTATCTGTCCTTTTAGCCGATCTTTTTAAACAAACGATTTTGTATATCAATCACTGACACGAGTCTCGAGAAAAGAAACAACGAAAGAATCGAAGTGAGAATGTTAAGTAGATATCTTCTACGATGAAGTTAAAAAAAGACTAACAAATACGCGACTGATTTATAGTACAGGTTTGCCTGTCTACTTCAGCAATTCGGAGCTATAAAATGTTAACGATGCGCCTAGTGATATACGATTTTTAAAGAGATACAGCCTTCGCGAGAGATATTTTGAATAATGTTGCTTGAGTTTTAAGTCGAATGATCAACTTACCAGTCTTGCCATCGCCATTGGGAATCTTCTTCGGACTACTGGAAAGCTTGTCTTTGGCAGTTGGTACGTTATTGCTATTATCCTGGACGTTCTCTTTGTAATAGTGCCCGGCGATGTTGTCCAATTCCTCGTTAATACCGCAGGAGAAGACAAAAGATGAAAGCGAGTGGAAATGGGCCAAAAGAACTATCGCGTGAACCACCTCGGCTAAGGACCAACTGTCCGCGCCTTTGGTCAATTTCTGCAAGTCAAAAAACAAGACTATTTTCATCGTTCTGTTATACCAATCGATATATGCACGTATCAATTTCACCGTAATAGAATTCATTAATTTTTCCCCTCCATTTAAGAGCTTAAGTTTTGTTGCTTAATTGATGTAATCGAAAGGATGTTATTTTTTACGAATATCCGTGAAGTAATCAAATTCTTAATTCGGGTGAATGCTATTTCTGATCGAAGCACTTGAAAACATCTGAATTTGATCGAAAAGAGGCAACGTTTTTTTCTATTGCATCACCTTCGGCCTCTCGTATCAATGATTAACTAAAATGTTAAAATCCTCTTATATATCAACAGTACCAATGTCCAATTATTATTTATTACAGTTTTCGAACAATTTTATTAACGGTTAGAAATGTACATCTGTACGTACACTGGAATAATCGAAGAATCTGGATAATCGAGCATTTTCTTTTACTGATGCAATTTTAATCTCTGTCGAGATTATTTTGCTTTGCCACATGGTACGATGTACATTGTATAATAATATACAAGGCATATAAATTCGTATGCGTTTGCCTTGGATTACTTAATTACATTTTTTTCTTTTTTTTTTAGGTATAAGTACTTAGATGACATTACAAATCATCGTGGTGGGATTGAATAGTATAGAGCAGTGTTTCCCAACGTGGGGCCCACGCCCCACAGGGGGGCACGTTGATTGTTAAAAGGGGCAATTCGAAAATGGACTCGTTCAGACTTTAAGTTAACCGTATGGCGACTCTCAGTCGCTACTCAAGCCGGATAAACGTTAGATTATAGACAATACACGTGTGTTTCCTCAACAATTTCCTAGTAGATTTCTTCTTAAAACTTATCATTTAAGTTTCTTCGGGGAACAATTCAATTTTTGAAAATTAAAACGTATGTATATGCTACATAGGGGGCATAAGAATTTTAGAAAGTCTTGGGTGGGGCATGGCACAAAAAAATGTTGGGAAACACTGGTATAGAGCATAGAATGATAATGGGTTACAGAAATATAGTTTGTGTAACTTACTAATGAAGATCAATTAAGCCAAAATCTGCTTCGCGAGCTACGATCGTTATTACAAAGCAACGAGTTAACACCGAAAGCGTGTTAAAATCAATTTCACATTACATCTATACTAGATTTATTAATGTTAGATTAACGTTGCTCGAACTCACCTCTATGTGCGTTTTGTTCAGCAACCACGGCCTATGAGCTAAGATCTTATTAATCTCGTAGAGATCTTGAAGCTTCCCCGGAATCGATTTCAGACCTCGAAGCCATGATGGATCGCCACCCTGCAGGATGAACTCTCCCTTTTGTAGGTTGATCAAATAGCTGCACTGATGCCTGCCAGCGGCCTGTAAACATACAAGTAATCGCACAATTTTATTTACCATTCTGTCAACGATAATGAGTTTCGCAATAATTATATCACAATGTTGAAGCACCTTACAGACTATTTATTTATTTATTAACGGGGGGTAAACCTTTCAGAGTGCAAAGAGTAAACAAAATTAAGAATAATCGTAAGAGTTAAAACAACGTAGCAATTAAGATTTAAAGCTAGCGGGAGTGGAAAAGATGTCGATGGTTTTACAATACACGTTGACATCATTTAGAATCGAATTGAGACCATTGTTAACACTAGGTTTACGAAACGCATTTCAGATTTCATACCTAAAATTATAGAGACCATAAATAATTATTTTTCAATACTTTATGTTAACTTTAATTAATACAATGGTATGAATATGTATTCTAATTAATTCCCTTCATCCTCACGCTTCTACGTTCGTATATTTATATGCAGTATACGTATTTTTCCGGAAGCCTGTCGAATTCTACACAACACAACGTCCGTAAACCTAGTATTAACCCTTTGCGGACGAGAAGTAACGACACCTATGGGAATACTTTAGTTTTTAATTATATGTCTTCGAATGTTGAAGTTCTTGAGTTCCCAACTATTTAATGCCCAACCATTTTAAATGTTTATTAATGTATTAAGTATTCGTTACGTTAAGTTTTTTGCTTTAAATGTCAACACGGATTCAGAAAACCAAATATGATTAGGCGACTATTTGTCGACGCTCGTCCGCAAAGAGTATATCGTATACCGTATAGCGTAGCATGAGGTTTGCTCTAACATAAGAGTTTTTGTGTCGAATAGCTGTGAAAGACGTGGTAAACTTAAAGGACTGCAATACGTGAGAACGCGTAACACTACCATTGTTAATTGTTAATGGTTCGTGAAATGCTGCAACTTTAACGTATTTTCCAGCGACGCGAGAGCAAATCACTTAAACTCATCGTTTGCATCGATACATTCACCAGCGTCCGTGGGCTGCTTAAGATTGTATTAACGCGTGAACTTGAACATGTTTGCGGTTGAACGATAATTAGGTGGCAACTTTGAAACACAGGAAATTCAGATAATCAGACGGGAGCACGCAATGTGTTCTAATAACTATCTTTAAGTAGTCGTATCGTTAACATTGCTAACAAAAAGTAGGGTACCGTCCCTATAACCGACACGCTAATTATCTTATTCAGTAGCGAGGTAATGTACGAATAATCGTAAATAAACAAATTTTCATACTAATTGTAGGTTTAAACTTCGGTTTACGTAACAACACGTAGACATCGTATATTCGTTTGCACTTAATATTTAAAAACGAAATATTAGCGGGTAAATGTGCCGTTGAACATTCAAACGTGACCATTGTGATTATAAAGTATAGGAATTATCATAATTCAGTAAAGGCGATACGTTTATTGTATGCCTTGTATCTGTTACACAAACTGACGTGGTAATATATGTAAAACGTGTTTCTATTCAAATGACGAGTTTCCGAGTGACGGTAATAGGAACATTGGACTTTGTTGTATATTTTCAATTAATTAATAATTGATTCGTTATATTCAACATTACTTTACTCGTCTTTGGATTTAACACTAGGTTTACGGACGTTACGTGCATAATTCGACAGGCTTCCGGAAAAATACGTATACTGCATATAAATATTAGAACGTAGAAGCATGAGGATGAAAAGAATCAATTAGAATACATATTCATACCATTGTATTAATTAAAGTTAACGTAAAGTACTGAAAAATAATATTTATGGTCTCTATAATTTTAGGTATGAAATCTGAAATGCGTTAACGTGACGAGTTCCGTAAACCTAGTGTTAATGTTCATTCATTCATGCGTATTCGTTTACTAGTGCATCCTATTTATAAAAATCACCAATCTCAGAATTGTCTAATTCTTCCGACTTCTCATCCCGTGAAAAATTATTAATCTTAAATTTCCCAAATTTTGCATAGTCCCCGGGACATTGTTTTCCAATTGTACAAAAATTGCCCATTATCCAAAGGTAAATGCTATCTCCTCGCCTAAAAGAGAGACTATTATTTATTATCTATTGCACCCCTTCATTTTAAACTGCCAAGTTCTATCCTAATTACAACGATATTAACTTATCAGTACTAGAATGTTAATGCAAAAATGAAGCATGAAAAGAGAGACTGTAAAAAGACCCGTTGGTGTCAGGTAAACTAGCGTGTCGGCTAACTTTTGACTGCTAAAAGAAAGAATGCTCGACCGCGGAGGCAAAAGATGAACGGGGGGGAAAAAAAGACGCAAAAGAAAGAAGCGTGGACGAAGAGTTGAAGTGGAGACAAATTGCCGTCGACGCGACGTATCGAGGCGCGAAATTGAGCAAGAGCATGGTATCGATCGTATACGTTGTATCCCCTGTAGACCGCGTTCTTTGCCACGCGATACAGAAACTCGACGAATAAAGAAAAAGAATAAGAAAAGAAAAAAAAAAACAACGCGATAACGCTCGAACGGCTCGTTGTCAATTTTCGCCAATTTTCAACGTCGCCGTTTAAACGACGTTCGCTCCGGCAAAACAACCATTCGAGTGGAAACACACGCGTATTGGAGAAAAACTTGGGGGAGGGAAATTAATAGCCAAGAGGTGAAGAGGGGAAAAAAAAAAAAGTTGAGTCGAAGGGAAAATAATGAAGCAACAACGCACGATCGGGTTCGTCTTACTGAATTGTTTTGAACGCGCTGAAATTACATCAGAAATTCAAATGGCCAAGAGGAAAACGACTATCGGGAGACATTGACGACGGCGAGGAATAGGTGGACGTCGAGGAAAAAGGGGAAGAGGACGCGAAATGATGAAGCGCGTAAACAAGGCACGTGTTTACCATGTGGAACAGTAAATCGATCGACTCGAGAATCGCGATAAGCAATAAGCGAAGTTCTGCAAACAGGCTTGTTTCGGGCAGTCTGCAATTTTTGCACTATCCCCTGCGGACCTAGGAAAAACACCGGCTTTTCGACGGATTGGTAAATAAAGGAGGGGAGGGGGGGGGGGGGGATTGAAAATACAAATCGTGGGCAAACGCTTTTTTTTCTCTGAATATTTTGGGAGCGATGCTTTTACCATAATCAAAACGATACTCTTTGCTATTAACCCAGACGGTTAAAAAAAACCGAGTACGTGTTCTTTTTGTACATTTCATTAAAGTTTCGCGTGTCTAGAATATTCTCTTGAAAGGACTTTTCGAAATTCTGATACGTGACAAAGTTGCACTGTTTGAACTCGCACGTTATATCACAAGTTGAATGGAAACGCGAAACTTTAATTGCATGCTTCTTGAAAGCATGTCTTTTGGTCTGGCACCCATTAGGATAAATGTATCGATTACTGCACCACTTCAAGGGTCGCGCGTAACTTTATTTAACTATTTTAGAACGTATTTATCATAAAAATCGCTCCAGTTTGAAGCATATAATATTGTTCAACCGTTCTTTCGTTTACGAATATTTTTTTATATGTTGAATATAACGAATCAATTACTAGTTAATTGAAAATGTACAACAAAGTCCAATGTCCCTATTATTGTCATTTAAAACGTTATCATTTAAATAGATACACGTTTTACATGTATTAGCAATTCAGTTTGTGCAACGGATATAATATATACAATAAACGTATCGCATTTGCTGAATTATGATAATTCCCATACTTTATAATTATACTGGTCACGTTTTAATGTTCAACAGCACATTTACCACTTAATATCTCGTTTTAAATATCAAGTGTAAACGAATATACAGCGTGTCCATGTGTTGTTACGTAAAGCGAAGCGCAAATTTAGTATCAAAATTTGTTTACTTACGATTCTTCGTACTAAATAAAATAATTAAAGTGACGATTGATGAATTGACGGTAATTAGAATATCTACCCTACTTTTTGTCAACAACGTTAACGATACGTCTATTTAAAGATATTTATTAGAACACTTTGTGAAACGAAATCAATAAAGAAATCTATGGTATTTTTTTGAATGTTACAGAGGAACTGGAGATAGCTGGCCAAAAGGTGCGAGATAATTTGGAATTTCAAAGTAGTGGCAATGACTAAGAACACGATAGACCACTTAATCCAATGCTCATCTTTGTCACCTGGATTTGGGGCTCATGAGCCCAAAATCCGTTCTCATTTTTACCTTTTCGATCGTCTAAAATGTATAACTTTTGCGTTTGCTCTTACATTTTGTATATTAAAATACTTTAGAAGTGTTTACATTCTTTGTCAAATAATAAAACGAACGATATTCTTCCGAAAAGCGTGAATTTTTAGGTTATCGGTATTTCAGAGCATGCGACGCGAAGTCCCATAAGATGATCGGTCTATCCTGTATCTCGTCTGTGGTAGTGGCATAGTAGGCGATATCAGTCACGTGTGACCTGGTTAGAAATTAATACGACGTCGGAGAGGCGGACCTCCTTTTGTTTTTCTTGATACCAGTATCATTCTCTTCGGACCTTCGTTTGAAAACGTTCTCCGATTCAATGTTATGTACAAATTATAGTATTTCGCGAAACAATACAGGAAAATAAGCTGTCACTTATTTTTTAACCGCTATCGATCTTTGAAAGAGTTACCCTCTTCACTGTGTGAAGTTTAATGATAATTCGTAACTCGCAAAAAGATTCGGATATATTTTAAGATAACGAATTATAATATACAGTAATATCCACACATACTTTACGATATTCATGGGGTACAATCAATCACTTCCTTAATCTTTGCAACATTTTCAGAATAACTTTCAAATGAATGTGTCACCGATCTCCAAAAAAATTCGTCAACTATTCCACTTAAATTCATGTTAATATCATCAAGTCCCAACAAACATTTCAAGTATTTATATTACTTTCTTATCGTTCGGCATTGTTCGAGAATATTTGCCGATATTAATTTAATTCAAAAATTCCGTTCCTCAATTTGTATTACTAAATTAATATTGTTAAAAATTCTCGTATTAAACTCGACGAACGCTGCACAATATAAATAATTAACTAATAATTGACTAATATAAATACTCCAAATCTTTCTTTGTAGGCAAATCGCGCGGAACTCGCGAATCTCAGCGAGAGGAATCGCACCGAGCGGAACGTTTACCGGTAGAAAAGCTGTTTTTCAGATATCTTATCGCTTTATCGGCTTGCTCCGTGTACCCACCAGCAATCGCTCTTCCCCTCTCTAACCCTTTCGCCTGCCTCTTTGCTTTCAACAATCTCCCCCACCCTCTTTCCCATCCCGATCTCCGACAAGCAACGTCGACTTTTTTTTTATCGCCGTCTGATAAAGTGTTTTCGGTTGATCATTTCGAGCGACGATATTTCGTATATCGACTACCGGCATGTCTCTTATCGTGTACGCTGTGATATCGAAGCAGCCCAGGCAGATTGGATCGCGTGTCGCTATAAACGAACGCAACTCGGGCACATCTTCTCGCCTTTTGAAATCCTATCTTCGCGTTTGGAATCGAAACTATGCATCGAACAGGGAAATTGAAAACATTAATCCCTTTAGCACGACAGCGTTACAATTTAACGCATTCTCAGCGCTTTTAGAGTAGTTTCTATTAACCCGTTGCCCTATGATTTTCTTAGTAGCTACATTGCGTTGGGAAAAACCTATCATCTGCTTCAACACCGTGTCAGACGCGAAATATTAAAATAGAGTAGACGTACCAAATACTGCCATGGTCGCTATAATCGTCACTTTAATTATTTTGTTTAATTGCGAACGAATTGTAGGAAGAATTGAGGCTAAATTAATTTCACTGCTAAATTTGGACTTGGTTTTGTATATAACAACACTAATGGTTGCATGTATGTTTATATTTAATATTAAAATTTATATTTAATATTAGGAGGTGAATGTGTCGTTTGGACATGAAAACGCGACGAATGTATACACTGTAAGCAGATGGTATGGAAAAATTTGATGGTATTAGAAAAATTTCTTCTAATACAGTGAAAGCGATGACTTTACGATTTATCTTCCGTCTGTCATACAAATTAAATTGCTAATATATGTAAATATCATTTCCATTTAAGTGATAGCTCTTCGAATAACAGTAATAGGGACACTGGACTTTGTTAATAATTTTTAATCAACTAGCGATTAATACATCGTATTTAACATACAAAAAAATCATCGTAAATAAAAGAGACGTTAACCAATGTTGTGCTGGAAACCAAAACGATTCGTACGTTAAATAGCTTCTAAAATAATTCAATGAAGTTGTACGACAAGCTTAAAGAGGCAGTAATTGATACATCTACCATATATATTTATATTTAACATTTAAAAATCAATATTAGGAAGTGAATATGTCGTTTGAGCATAAAAACGCGACTGACGTACCATAAGTAGATTGTATGGAAATTAATAATGTTAATATATATAATTTTAAGGAATTACTCGCCGTTCCCAAAATCTCTGCTATCACTGTCATCCCCAGCAAGGGCTGAAAAATCTTTGATCTCCAACGTAGCTATTTTCTCGAGAATTTGAACGATTACAGAAATGGTCAGAGTTTGTTTTTGGGATCATACTTCTGAACGTCGCTGTGCACAAGTCTTTCGCAGCGAAAGAGTTGAATTACGATTGTAATAGTGTGTCATCGAGCCGTTTAATCATCGTGCAAAGCAACGAGTACCGAATCTACGTGTAATTAGAGATCGTTACGACTTCCAATCACAGGGTTCAATCTTTCAAAACAGGAAGTCGTAGCCTCGATATATTATACTATTCTGTTTTCGAGCCGCCTAATCAGCCGAACAAGCGACGACCCAATTTCTATTTACTTCTGGGTCAAATTAACCGATACGCAAATCCATTTTACGGCAAACGAAATTTAGAAGAATGCTTAACACCACTTGTCTCCGCGATTATTTCATTACCAAAGTATTCTAGAATTAGCTGATCGGTGACATCGTATCGCATCAAGTGCAAAATCATTTGAATATTATAGCAGATATCTGGCTAATAACCTCCGCTCTTGCAACACAAAGCCAAAATTAAGGATCAAGTTAAATTTTATCCCTAGTATTATGTGTTCCTTAGTCGAATCTATCATTTGTTCTTCTAAAACTCGTAGACTTATTTATTTTCTTTTAAATGTTGACATTTATAGAACGTTCTATTTTCATATCCCTGGAATACGAGCAGTCGTTTCACCGACATTAACGTCGACTAAAGTATATAACTTATAGCACGAATGTGACTCGTTACAAGGCAAAAGGTTAACGCTAAAACTACCAACGGCTGAGTTATGCTAACTTGTATCAAAGAAATAGAAACGACAGACTACTAGTGTCGGCCAGTTCCGATAGACGCTTGAAAAAGATATACTACGGCGCAAGTGAAGTAAATCTTTGTTTCTATTTCACGCGCAAGATCACGGAATGTTCTAAAAAAAAAAATGCGCCGCTGCAAGACTCGTCAATTGTTTCGGTAAATTACCAGCCGGTCATTTCGACTTTGTAGCTTTGGCGTTAATTTTATGACAATCATTGTTCAGGACAACGGTTAGTCGGAGCAGCGAAGAACGTAACGTTACGAAACCCGGTGCACTTGTTTGGTTTCTCGTGATAATCTTTGGCCCAACGACCTGCAACTGAAGAGCCAGTGGAAAGGCTCTGGAAAAGAGCTCCAACCTTCCTGATAATCGCGTTCCTACTTTGCTTCCAGCATACAAGGAAAACAACCGCGATCGTCTGTGCAACGCAAACATGCATCGTATCGTTTTAAACGAAGATGCATTTAGATTTTCTCTTCTGTATCGTAATCGATAATAATAGGATGCAAACAAATTACGTGACGTAGCGTTTGATTGACGTTAATGATACACATGTGTATAGAAATCGATACACCGATCGAAGTGAACTGTGAGAATTTATAAGTTCTATATTTTTAATACCACATAGTATTATACTTAATTATACAGTAATTTTGTAAGTTGAATTTGATTGCAACCTTATAGAATCGATGTTGTAACACAGTTTTTAGGGTAGATGTACGAATTAGTGCCACTTTAAGGTTCGCGTTAAGGTAAGCGTAGCTTTATTTGACTATTTCAGAATTGACTTAATTTATAAAAATCGTTCCAGTTTTGAGCATAATATTGTTCAACAGATCTCTTTTACTTATGAACATTTGTTCATATGTTGAATAGAATGAGTTAATTACTAATTCATTGAAAATATGCAACAATGTACAACGTCCCTGTTACTTTCACTTGAAAAGTTCGTATTTAAATAGGAACACGTTTCACATATATATTAGCACGTTATTTCGCGTGTAACAGGTATAAGATGTAGTGTAAACGTATCGTCTTTACTGAATTAAGACACGTCTCATACTTTATAATCACATTGGTCACGTTTCAATGTTCAACGGCACATTTACCGCTTAATATTTCGTTTTAAATATTAAGCGTAAACACGAATACACAATGCCTGCGTGTTGTTACGTAAACCGAAGTTCAAATTTAGTAGCAAAATTTCATTATTTACGATTCTTCGTACATTACTTTGCTATTAAGTAAACGTATTAAAGTGTCGGTTATAAGAACACTGACAGTAATTGGTACATCTGTTCTAGATGTCTCATAATGTTGATTCTTATGTCATATGCGCTACTATTTAGAATTCCTCGTTGGAAACCTATCTTCCAATGTTGATCCCATTAGCATTACTCATTGGTATTGTGCTAGCTAATAGTTTATATAATGCGAGCTTCTTTTTCCGAATCGTCTTACGCAATCTGCATTAGCAATCTTCCCGCGTTTCAAACATTTCTTCTCCGCGCGTGAATAATTACACCGTTAATTGCCTATACGAACGAGATCATAAATGAATACGTTAATGGTAATGCGCGTTAGTAGCAATTATCCCATTGCTCCTTTACCGGTAAACATTTCTCGACTCATGCGGAAGTAGAATGAAAATTCGATTCCTCTGTTATCGCGGCGAAATGAACGAAAAAAGACTTGCCGCTATTATGGCAAATTACAGTGGCTCAAAGTAAACAAAAACACGGACGCTTACAAATACGGCTAATAAGTATTCGAACGACTTGAGAAATTGACGAACGCTACCGTTAATACGGAAGCTTGAAATTGAAAAGTTTGGAAATCCAAAGGGTTGGAAATATAAAAGCTTGGAAATTAAAACTCTTCGGAATTGAAAAGTTTAAGAATGCAAACGCTTGGAAATTTCGAAGCTTGGATATTCAAACGCTTAGGAATTCAAAAGCTTGGAAATCTCGAATGCTTGGCTATCTAAAATCTTAGAAATTTCAAAGCTTGGAAATTCGAAAGCTTGGGAATTCAAATGCACAGAAATATAAAAGCTTGGGAACTGAAACTCTTCGGAATTCAAAAGCTTAGGAATGCAAACGCTTCGCAATTTCAAAGCTTGGGAATTCAAATGCACAGAAATATAAAAGCTTGGGAACTGAAACTCTTCGGAATTCAAAAGCTTAGGAATGCAAACGCTTCGCAATTTTAAAGCTTGGGAATTCAAATGCACAGAAATATAAAAGCTTGGGAACTGAAACTCTTCGGAATTCAAAAGCTTACGAATGCAAACGCTTAGGAATCCAAACGCTTGGAAATTCGAAAGCTTGGAAATTTAAACGCTTGGGAATCCAAAGGCATGGAAGTTCAAAACGCTTGGGAATTCAAATGCATAGAAATAAAAACGCTTGGAAACTGAAACTCTTCGGAATTCAAAAGCTTAGGAATGCAAACGCTTCGCAATTTCAAAGCTTGGGAGTTCAAATGCACAGAAATATAAAAGCTTGGAAAGTAAAACTCTTCGGAATTGAAAAGCTTACGAATGCAAACGCTTAGGAATCCAAACGCTTGGAAATTCGAAAGCTTGGAAATTTAAACGCTTGGGAATCCAAAGGCATGGAAGTTCAAAACGCTTGGGAATTCAAATGCATAGAAATAAAAACGCTTGGAAACTGAAACTCTTCGGAATTCAAAAGCTTAGGAATGCAAACGCTTCGCAATTTCAAAGCTTGGGAGTTCAAATGCACAGAAATATAAAAGCTTGGAAAGTAAAACTCTTCGGAATTGAAAAGCTTACGAATGCAAACGCTTAGGAATCCAAACGCTTGGAAATTCGAAAGCTTGGAAATTTAAACGCTTGAGAATCCAAAGGCATGGAAGTTCAAAACGCTTGGGAATTCAAATGCATAGAAATATAAAAGCTTGGAAACTGAAACTCTTCGGAATGCAAACGCTTAGGTATTCAAAAGCTTGGCAATTTCAAAGCTTGGAAATTGAGACGCTTAGGAATTCAAAAGCTTGAAAATCTCGAATGCTTGGCTATCTAAAATCTCAGAAGTTCCAACGCTCGGGAATCCAAAAACTTGGGAATCAAAAAGCATGGAAATTTAAACGCTTGGGAATCCAAAAACTTAGAGGTTCTACCATGAGAATACAAGTAGAGAAGAAAACCAGAGAAGAGAAACCATGAAAATACAAGTATCCGGTCCGAGATTCGCTTTGAGCCACTGTAGATAAAGAGAAGTAGATGTGCGCTCACCATAATGGCGATGAGATGCCTGTAGTCGTAAGGAAGCGGTCCGTCACCCCTTAGGATGAAATGTTGGGTACGGAGGAAGTGCTCCAAATACGTGGGATGCGAGGCCATCACCCTGGAGACATGATCCAGCCTGTTGTTCTGGAGGAACGCATCCATCAACAGAATATGAGTCTGTAACAAGAAACATAGAAAAAAAAAACTTGTTAGATTCGAACGATTCTTCGATATGATCATTAGAAACTTGCGAAAGCACTTTGGGAACGTAAAATTGTATCTTGATTTAACAGAGAAGTTAAAAGGAAGTAACGTTTACGTTTATTCAATATAATGTAACGTAAGTAATAGTCCTAATAATAAACGTGTTATCTACACACCGACGTTACATTTTACTTATTAACACATTAATAAAGCCGGGATTAATCCACGCGTGTAGGTACATGAACAAAATTTCAAACTCGATGTTCTCGGAAACAAAGGTTTAGACAAACAAATGTTATTGTCTATTTTTGGAAACATCCTGTATATATATATATATACTAGTTTATTTTCGACTTCGCAGTCATAAAAAGGACATGGATTTAGAAGTTTACCTAATCCTCTCATCTTATTGTACGTATTCGTATTTTTTCACGCATACGTTACAATATATTTGCTCGTTGTATATATTTTCTTAAGAAGTGATATTCTAAGAGCCTAGAAAGGAATCAGTAGTATAAAATGACAAACTATGTTTGATTTCATCAGGAAAACAGGAAAACCTGGCAATACTGCGTCTTAGTGATCATTCCACTTTGTCGATCGAAAGAGACCTATTTTAACCCTTTCACCATTAAACCTGTACACATCATTAATCCAGCAATGATACGTAGCCAACGGGATCTCTTTAGATGTTAAAAACAGGTTTCAAGAGTTTTTATGCTTTCCTTATTTGTAATGGAAATGTATAGAATTTATCAATCTTTTTTCCAAGTTTCATACCAGCTATAACCGCCTGCAATCACAGCGTGTCATTTTAATCAACATTGAGACGGCTAATTGGACACTTAACAATTAAACGGGAAAAAATGGAATCCATTAACCGCATGTTAATTTAGAAAAGATTGCACGAAAAAAATTCAAGGAAACTTAATCGCTATTAATCCAGTGATCGTATTTCGTTGCGGAAAATTCTTCGATTAAAAAACTAATTATACAAGTGATATTAATGTATGTTACAATATCCGTAATAATATCGATTGTCGAATCGATAAGAGAATTGCAAGGAACTTTTCTATACGGAAAAATTTGAAAAATGACCCTAATCTCGGAGCCGATAGCGTGCAATAATTCGCGTAATTTATCAACGCGGCGTCGAAATCGACGTCGTAACAGGCGTACGCTCGCATAATCGTATTAATGACACAATGATCCTCGCCCCGCGTCCCGGAACAGGAAAACTGGGTCACTCGAAAACCAGCTTCGAAATCAAACGCGAAATCGCGTTGCATCATTCTAAGCCAAGATACGACCGCGTCCTCAAGCCTGTCATATCACCTGAACGATTTTCACATTGCACAAGTGTAAATATGTGCAGTGCAGGGGCTCGCGTAACACTTGATATCACAAGTGGAAACCGTATAAACACGTAGTACCGTGAAAC
Organism: Eucera pruinosa; assembly: GCA_028830335.1. Taxonomy (NCBI): domain Eukaryota; kingdom Metazoa; phylum Arthropoda; class Insecta; order Hymenoptera; family Apidae; genus Eucera; species Eucera pruinosa. The sequence continues at coordinate 16,350,439 of JAMYCR010000005.1, forward strand.
CGATCGAAGGGTTAAATTAAAGTGGAATTAAAATGTAAATGGGTTAGATTATCACGTCCAACGATAACGCGCCGTGAAATATCGAAAATATTGCGTTCGAAACACGGATACCAGCCTCCTTGCCGATTGTTTTTCACCGCGAGGCGGTCGCTAGCAAAAGGAGTGGACATTCAAGCACGATCGGCGCCAGTACGAGCGCGATATATTAATGCGAACAGTTACCGACCTTGCGGCAGGTTGACGACCCGCGTGCGTACAAATTAAACGGGAAAGATATTTCACCGAGTATATACATACATAGGGCTTTCGCCACGGGAGGAATATCAATTTTGTCCACGTCGATCGGTGAAGAGAAGCCGAGTGCGGCTCGAGACCGTGGGCGTGAACCGCGAGGTCTACCGGCGAGTTTCTTTTCGCATGATCGAAAATTTCGAAGGGACGATGCGTGTTGTTGTGTGACGAAACCTTATAAACGCCTGCCGGGCGTTAATCTTGTCAGTGGGAAAGTTTCACCGGCAGCTAATACGTAAGCTAAGCTTTAACGTTTCAAAATAAAACTGAGACCTGGTCGATTGATTCACAAGGGATTCTTCGATATACACGCGTAATAGATTCGAGAGATTTCTATCGTGAAGGGTTATCCAAAAGTACCTTTAGCATTGTTGAATGAGAATATCTGTGAAACGCCAGGTTTGTTAGTAAAATAGGGGTGAAAAAGGTAAAAATTGAAACGAGATCGAACGAATATAATAGAAATGAAAAAACAGATTAGAAAAGGGTAAAGCAGAAAGGGAAAGAAAAGAGGTGAAGGTAGGTGTTCTTATAGTCTATTTTGGATAACCCTATACTTATGAGCCGTTCTCGAGTTAACCCTTTGCGGAGGGAACGAAACAATATTTAACGAATTTTCGTTCAATTACACACCGTTTGAGGACAGAACTTGTTTAATTTTAATTATTTGCAGCAGCGACTACTGATGATATTAATTTGAATTTCCTGCTTTAAAAATTGGTATGCATAAAAAAAAATCAAGATAAATTGGGTGGCTATTTGCAACACTCGTCCGCAAAGAGTTAAAGTAATTAACTCGACTTTTCGAATCTTTTAATATTGCAGTGCCGATGCGCTTCATCGAAGAAACTTAACTTTTTATATTTAAAATAAATTTCCTCAACAGTTCGGCTTAATACCGCGAAATGAGAAAATAGGTTTGTAATTATGGAGTAATAATAGTAACGCGTAGTCTAACGAAATGTCATTCTATGCATGTTGTCAAGTAAACGATAGATCCGTAATAATACATTCTACATTTTAAAAGGGATTCTAAAAAAAAAATACCGTCTACTTATTTGATCAATTCCCTTGAAATTTACAATAAGAGTATTCCGTAACGGAAAAAGAAAATAAGATAATTTAGTGGGTCTGGAAGAACCTGTTTTCTTACGAAACACGAGCGTTGCTATCGTTTTATTCGAATAGTATTTGGGTACGTGGGCAGGATTCACGTGGAGCAGCGCGAAAGAAGATCCAAATATGGCTTCTGCTGTATTACGACGAGTGTTTGCTTAAGCGGTCGTTACTCCTTACCGGAAATAACAGATTAGTTCACACTTAAAGGTATCGCGCAACTCGACACGAATTTTGCCGAACTTTATGGAAGCTAAAAGGCTGACCGATACCGGTGGCCAATAGAGGTGTTTACGATGAAAATAACAGAAAAAGAGAATGATAAGACGAAAGAGTGCGTAGCTGGGTAGAAGCTTAGTCATCGGAACCGGCTGGTTTTTATAAACTTGTAATGACACGAGCCGCTTATCGACATCCATTTCCGCAATTATCAAACGAATTACGAATTACGAACTGCGAGCGTGAATTCCGCCAGGCCTCCGCGCGATTCTGTCAGAATTTTAACCGATAGTCGGAATACGGGCATATTACTTCTTGGTCGAACTTTCTCGATAGCTGAGCGAGGTAAATAATTAACTATCGCTCGTGAAAATGTCAGAAATGATCGGCGATAACGCGACGCGTAGATAAACGAGTTTTGATAAATGTGCCAGCCGCTGATAAGCCTGGGCGAAATTATTTCACCATTCGTCCAACTGCAGACGAAATTCTGAAATCCTTATCCGGTGGGAAAGTGTAATTGCTGTGCAAGAGAGAAAGTTGTAGGAAACCGGCGTATGGTGTAGATTTATAAGAGAACAAGTTTTAGGGAAAAAAGATTGCAGGGGCTACGCTTGACGGTGAAGTATGGAAAATAAAAAAATCTATAATACATAAACGCGACACGTATGTATCCCTCTTCTATCGAACCCATGAAATCGAGACGGCAACTGCTGTTGCGTTCATAAAGCTAGGGGCTTGCGTCGGAATTTTTCCTCGCTGAACGTTGAAAAACTTGTCCAAAGAAATTCTCTCAACTCGATGCTTTTCTCGTATTCCGGTCCACATGACCCGATCAGTCACAGTTTAATTTATGTAACTCACTGCAAGTCTATACTTCGATTCGTGCAATTCGCTACAAGTCTACACTTTGATTTATATAACTTTTTCTTACCTCAAACTTTCCATGAATTCGATTTAATAGCTTTTATAATACATCTTAGAATATGTAAATAAATTTGAATTTGTTGCGCGATTAGTTATACACTGAAATAACAAAATATAGATAAACGATGTTATTCATTAAACGTTACAATCGTTCCCAAATGAATATATGAACTTCGTACATGTATATATAGGTATAAAAAAAGAAATGTTCCCTGTCGAATATTTGCAATTAAGTTCCCAATCGGGACCGGAATGCGATAGAGGGGATTAATCGCGAAGCAGAATAAATATAATTCGGTTACAATAATAACCGAAAAGGAATAATCGAAGGTGATCAGCTGCTCGCGACTTAAAAATAGTCCGGCTGATCATCAACGTACAAAAGTATTACTCAATTAACCCGTACACGCGGGATTTGGCAAGACCCCGAGGCGGATTGTCCCGGCGAAGCCCTCGAAAGCTGCAGCCAGCACGCCCAGAACTCGAAAGAGCAACAGAGAAAAGAGAGGCTCTCTGGTCTCTTCCGAGAACTCTTTTTCTTTTGGCAAGAAGCCCCTGGCATCGAGCCCGTGCACAGCTCCCTGAGACTTCGTGGCGAGTCTCTCTCTCTCTCTCTCTCTCTCTTCTCTTCTGGCGTGCGAGCTTTCGTATGTTTCCCCAGCGCACCCAACCTCCCTGCTTTTTTTTTCTTCTTCTTCCTTCTCGTCACCGTAGTATCCCAGTAGTTCCCGAACGGGGAGAGAATCATATGGAATTTTCCTTCCAACGCGCAGGAATCTCCCCGGAGTTCGTTTCCAACTCCTCGATTTCCAAACATAAGACCGGTTTCTTCCCTCCAACTTCGATATTTTTAGTCCCTGATTTTTTGCACCGACTAGAATGATGCGTGCGTTTGACGGCACACACTGTGCGATCTAACGGGATCTTTTATCGACGGTATTTTTATAAAATTCTGATCGCGGAAGAGCGTGGATTGTACGAAGAAGAAACGTGAGAGTCCATTTTTTTTTCTTTTGCGAAGTTTGAGCTACTAGTGTTAAAAATTCATCGGATTTATCAAACGGTGATACTATTTTAACCCTTCTTTGTAGACACATTTAGTTGCATAGTTTATGCTTCATTTGTAATACTACTGATAACTTGACAAGTAGAAACCAATCATTGATTTGCAGCATTAAAAATTTCGCGAGCTAATATAAGATTGTGATTATATATGCATATATTATTTATATTTATATATATTATTAATTATTTATATATTCAAGTGATTATGTTAAAATCCTCTGAAGCATGCTTAGTATGAATCTGTATGGGCCTTTGCAGCCCCCATAATCCAAAGAAGGGTTAAATATCTCTAACAATCTAATCGTTTTCACTTTTGACAAATTTCTCTTACAGAATACGTAATTATTCTTCAGACGATCAAAAATCGTATGATTTCATTTTATAGGACTAATCAGTTTCACTTCTGACAGGATCAAACAAGTAGACTGCGGATCTTTATGCAGATCAACATTTTTCATTAACAAAATTAAAGAAACAGAACCTAAACGGAGGGTAGTTCCACCCCAAAAATGCAATCAGTTGCAGCTGAATATTCGTTACATTTCCGTATATTACCTGCATTCGGTGCCTTTTTACACATTTCAATTACTTGTAAATGCATAAAAATTCGCGGTCTGTAAATAATAAATATAATAAAGATATCGAAGAAAAGTATTTAAAAAGTCTCGAGAGTTACAATGATAGAGTTGAGGCATTGGATGGAAAATGAATTTCAAAGTTTTCATTAAGGCATCAATTAATGAAAAGTAATATTGCTGTATCTGAAAATTTTCGATCTTTATTATTGTATTCCTGTGCCCTTTTTCCATGCAATGTCTCAACTATAGCTCGAAGATAAAATACACTAAATAACTATAAACCTGTCCAATCATTTTTCAAATAACAATAGAATCCAAGAACTTTTTGCAAAAGTAATATATAGATTGGACTCTCAACCCTTCTTCTATTCGTTTTCACGGAAACAATCTGTATCCAACGGAAATTGAATAATCTTCAATTCGGAGACGAAGAATTGTACATAAGAGAGGAACCATTTCTGTTCTCTCCAGATTACAGGTTAAAATAAAGATCGCGTAAAGAAACAAGAGAACGTGGAACGAGTTCTCGAAAACTCGAAAGGGGCCATTAAACACCGCCACTATCTAACTTTCTAAAAATTCTGATATAATGCTTGCCTCTGAGAGACTAAATGCCACCTCTGGTTTCCGACCTCTTTTCCAACACAACCAACGATTCGATGGTAACTAATAACTCTGTGGAAGCTTATCGGCAACCTAAATGCAACCTGGAGCTCTAACAGTTCTCCTTAATGACTATCGCCGCACATTCTCAGAGGTCTCGTTGCGTATCCCATTTTCTACCGAACGTTTGTACGGGTAAAAGCTAGCGAATTCCGTAAGCATGAGAAATTCTACGTTGACAATCGAAACGAAAGCTCATTAGACACGCCACAGTCAACTAGGCGGAGTCAAAGGTGCAATATAAATAGCGATGCGGCGATCGACGACATGCGGCGAGCCTCTAATTATAATCGCGAGACCGGTTCCGCGGCTATTCGCGAGGAAACGTAAGAGGAATATCGCGATGATCTCGATTCGCTCTGCGGCGACCAAAGGGTACTATTATATGCCGAAGAAACGAGATTATGCGACGAGAATAGCGTGAGAGACCTCAACTCGTAGACACGTGGTCGGATGCACGAGAGATTTTTCGTTCGTCCGCACGTGACAATCGTTGCACGAACGACAAACACAATTGTCGGGGATGTTCTAAATACGGTAAACACCCGTACAGTGCGAGCTCCTACCACTCGCGTTTCCTACAACGCGGTAAAGTTATCGCGACGATTTATTTTATACATAACGCAATTCTCGTACAACGCGTTAAATAATAAGATGAGGAAATTTCCCGTTTTTACTTTGGTCAATGTAACATATCATACGCGTAACAGAACTCAATAAACCTATCCCTCTGTTTCTATTTGCTGTACGTGCTTTTCACGACATTTTACTATCTTAATAGGTAAAACATAGAAAATGAAAGACATGATAATAGACATCCTAAACGTTGGTTATATTATTCGTGTTATACGAGGAAAATTCTTGTATAACACGACTTCCTATAACGCGATTTCATGATATCGGCTACCGCTTTTATTTTAGCGTTTATCGTTCAACATGTTGAAGATAGTTAAACTTTTACACGTAGATATGTATCTTTAACGCGTCACCTTTCTGATGTAGAATTGAAGTATGCTGTGTTGAAAATCGTAACACAGAATTTATATTCGTCTCTAAAATACAAAATTGTCACGTGAGTTGTTTTTTTTTTTTTAATTAATATCCGGTCATCTCGAAAAGTTCCACTCTTTTGAACTCTTCCACTTTGAGATAACGTAACTCTGATAAAATTTAACGTATCGATTAAAAATAAGCTCCGCATTTGACAACGTAATACAAGTGAATTTGTATTCCACGTATGCATAAAAATCCCCGGCTAGAAGATCGAGAAATCTGCTAGAATTCAACAATATTCTTCTTCCCGTTCACAGAATATTTTCAGAATAATTCAGCGAAATGCTATTTTTATAAGAAACATAAATTGCGCAATTTAGTCAAGAAAAAGGTAACGTTAAGTCGTTAAAGAATTGAGGAAGTGACGGAGGGATTACGCGCGAATCTCCGTTATTCCCACGAACAAGCATAAATGGGTAACGATTTCAGTCAAGAACGATAAAATTGACGGTGGTTACGAAACATCGAGCATCGAACTTGCCGACCTTATCTATTCGTGACGTTGAAAAAACAACGACTGAATTAAGGCGGGCTTACCATCAAAATATCGTTAAATCAATGAATGGAACCACGAAATCACCACGTGTACGCTGCTATTATACCGGATCGTAAATTTTACACTTTCCACTTTATAGTTCTTAAATCTTCCGCGAGATACTTTTTAGAAAAAACAAAGCTAGATAAAAGGCACATGGTACACGTCTACTTACACGTTGCGAACAAAGATTGATTAACCGTTTGCGCTACGATTATTTTATCACCTACGTATACCAGTGTTAGCTAATCACTGCTTTCGTATCGTGTTATGTACGAATTACTCGAATATTGTGCATTATTATTTCCGCTCGAAACCTTTCTTAACGGTATAATATAGATATATAATATAGACACGTTCACCTTCTAATATTTATTTCTCCATATTAAATATCGTCGAAGTCGAATATTTTCTTGTACCGCGTGGAAAACTCCGCATCCTAAAATATTGGAAGAATCGAGTTCTTTTCCACAGCTCGATTATGACACGTCCGCTAATTAGAGTTTGGGGGTGCCTGCGAACACCCCATGTACGGATGTGCACGATGTCGCCACGTTTTGTAGCCAGTTCTAATCGTGCGCCCGTCTTGTGGACATCCCCGAGATTTTTTTCTTCCACCGTCTTAAATATAATTGTTTACTTACTAAAGTAAAAATTACTAATTCAAGAACTTACTAAACTCCACACTATTTATTTAATATAACCCTTTCGTTAATTTAATATAAGTCATTCATTTAATATAACCCCTCGACAATAACGGTAAGTCCAATACAATTTTCTGATCCTTGCGAGAACTTAATGTGTTATGTATTTCGAAAAGAAGAAATTTCTGTGACTACTGAGTATTGTTTGTACGAGAACTGTATTAAATCGTGAACGTATAAGTTTCAAGATACCAATTAAGGTTCTGACATTTGTCGAGGGCTATTTTAATCACAAACTGTAAATTAGTAAAAATAAAAAGTGACTATAGATAGAAAGACAGAATACGATCTATATAATTGCGTATAATTTAAATTATACATCTTTGTCAGAAACTTATCCTACTGTGCGCGTATAAACATTATTAGACCTTCATTAAACCACTATTGCGTTCAAAGTTTTTCTAAAACATTCCGGCAAATTTAAATTACAGTATTGTGTCGCGCATCGCCTTTCTTTATTGTAACCTTCGAGTTGTAAACGAGTTAAATTACACGCCAATTCCGAATGCAATTAAACCTACATTTCACCCGCCGAATGGTGATTCGATCAACATAAACACTCGAAACTTATGGACAGCCCACGTACACCGTGAAACAGAATAGATTAATCCCCGTTGTTCCACAGTTTAGTCTCCCTGGACAAACGTTTACCCAGTACATTCCAGGCAACGGTAAACACAGACCGGGTTTAATTAGAAAAAGCCCTTCGATCCCGCGTCAAGTTACTACATTCACGTAAATCCTTACACCACTGGATTCGACACATTTTTCCCTATTATCAAATCAACATAATCGAATATTTCAAAACCGTTCATTTGACCAGGCGTAGCAGGTTTAACATTAAAGAGCAAAGAAATGAAACGAAGATTTCCAACGAAGATTCCTTTCATTCCTTTTTTTTCCAAGCCAAATCAACTTTGAACATTTGTAAGTCGCCCAAGTGTAGCTTTTTAAATTTGATATTGCATTTTATTATTCATTATTATTAATTTATTTATTTAAGGGTGAAATAACCTTTAGTTTACATAAACGTATTAAGAAATATGCGTAAGCAGTATTATTAATGTACTAAATGTAAGATGAGGAAGCGGAGGAGATCGCACGTTTGAAAACGCATCGCGAGCCGAAGAAATCGACTGTTTTCTTATGGTTGTTGGCAATTACAATAATAAGATTTACACAGTTATACGTATGCCCATATAATGACCGATGTGATTCAAGAAAAAATCTCAATTTATCATAAATAGTCTATCCCTGCTTCTCGAGTCTATATGACTCAACATAAAGGTTATGCTTTACTCGGTACCATATTTCTAACTATTTTTTCTCGATATTCAATATACTTGAAATTCTGCCAAGTTCCATGCGAACAACAATATTCCTAAAGCGTCGTATACTCGATAATCGTACCACTGTGAATTCAAGAAACACAAACGTGAAAAGCACGCGACTAGAACGCGCCGCCATCATGGCCAAATATAATTCCGAATATTTTATAACATATTCAATCGCGAACGAGTCTCGTAATTACAAGACAACGTACACAATTTCCTTTTCACCGAATAATTTCGAAGCCTCGTTACATGCGGAACTCGCAAGCGTAATATCAATAGCTTTATCAGTTGGACACGCGTGTTTTCGCAATCGGAGTAATAGAAGAGAGGGAACGTGCTTTTTTTTCCTTTTTTTTTTTTGTATATTCGTTTCGTCGCCGATAAAAGCGGCAAAGATAAACGCGGACCGCTCTTCTCGCTCGTACGCGCTTTTTAATCGCCGCTCGAATCCGCGCGTTGCGATGGCAGCAGAGTCAACGCTCGAAAATTGAATTACCGATCGGAGTGTCGCGGTTCACTGATCCAAGAGATTGTTAAAAACGCTAGAAGCGTTGGCTAGTTTATCGTGCACCCGGTCGTCGGTTGTTTAGTTTATTAGCGATTCGCGCTCGCTCGCGATGCTCCAGCTAACACAAAGAAACAAAGGGGCCATTAGCTAGAGCACACGCCGCTTTGCACGCGAGGAGGCCGCCTTGTGTGCCCGGTAATTGATGCTATTCCGAATATCTCCTTGTACATTCCGTTAGAAGAAAATACCGCGCGCTGGCGAACAGATATTGTTCTACGCTCGCATTATTCTTCCCCTGTTTGCTTCGGGTAACAACAGGCAAAGTCAAAGCAAACTGCTTTCCCCCCGATGACAGTTACCGTATTGTTAATATTTTGGTTGAATTTTGGAAATTTCGTGCTGCCCCCGACTTATACCAAAGCGTTAAAAATGTTCAATGTACAATAAGAAAAGAAATAGAGTTTATTAATTCATTGTCACTTCACTAGTCAAAGATAAAAGAAATGCGTTGAAAGTTTTTGTTAACAGTAAGAAGACATCGTTCTTATTTGTTTTGTACAAAATAGTATTCAATAGAGCCTGGTAACAAAATTGCCAATAAATCTTTCGTTTTCTATTAAATTTGCATGAACTTGCAGCAAACAAAGGAGAACTTAATATAACGCGTAATTACCAAAAAAAGAATTGTCAAACGTGGAATTGCCTCCATCTTGCTGCAAGCTCCTCAATTGTTACATTTCTTGTTAGTTGTTAAACAATTACCATGAAATTGAATTCAAGTAATACGCTGGCCGAATTCGGAAGCTCATAAATAAATCCAGAATATGTTCAAGTTTGACGACGAGCTTATTCCTCTTACTCATCCAAGAGGCATTTAACTGCGACGAGTTAACCCTATTTCGAAAATCTCCGATTAAGAAAAAGTTAAAAAAGTCTCGGCGAACGGTTGGAGGAGGAGTTGGGAGCAGTTTCCGGGATGTTCGTGTGTTCAAAAGCATGAGCGTATCGAGAATTGCGTCATTACAAGCAGATGTTGAGCAGAGTATTCGAAAAGGGGGCCGCAAAGAAGCTCGTAAAATTGGTTCTGCGCGGACAGGAATGGAATTTAAGTTCTCGTCGAATCACAAAGAGCGAAGAAAATGGAGGAAGATAAAAAAGCTCCACCTAATTTCGTACGTGGAAGCGAGTCGAGGAGAAGAAGCTTTGTGTGTTTGAAGTTGGATGCATAAAATATGACGAATAAATCAGTGGATGGATATTTTCTTAGGGATATATCGGGGAAGATTTGAATTTATTTTCCTGCTCGCGGTGCCGTCTAGCTTTGTCCCAAAAATAATACACGAACCGAAGAACCACGCGACGAATCGGCTGGAAAAATTATAAGGATCTAGAGATGATGGCAAAGCGAAGAATGCGTAAACATCGTAACGTAGCATTAATCGCCTCCGCGTGTCTGACTCCGAATGACTGTTTCTACTGCCTGAGAGAATCAAGCCTGTCGTCGCGTCGTTCAATTTTTACGAGGCAAATGACGATGCTCACAATGGCTCGAAGTAAGACTCGGGGACATTTACATTTTCACGTGTTAAGAAGCGACTGGTAAACGTTTAAATTTCCAAGCTTTCGAATTCATAAGCTTTTGGATTCCCAAGCGTTTACATTTTTAAGAGTTTGCATTTTCAAGCTTTGGATTTCTAAGCGTTTGAGTTTCCAAGCTTTTGAACTTCGAAGCGCTTGAGTTTCCAAGCCTTTGGATTTCTAAGCGTTTGAGGTTCCAAGCTTCTGAATTCATAAGCTTTTGGATACCCAAGCGTTTACATTCCTAAGCGTTTGGATTTCCAAGCTTTGGATTTCTAAGCGTTTGGATTTCTAAGCGTTTGAGTTTCCAAGCTTTTGAACTTCGAAGCGCTCGAGTTTCCAAGCCTTTGGATTTCTAAGCGTTTGAGTTTCCAAGCCTTTGGATTTCTAAGCGTTTGAGTTTCCAAGCTTTTGAATTTCGAAGCTTTTGAATTCATAAGCTTTTGGATTCCCAAGCGTTTACATTACCAAGCTTCTGGATTCTCACGTGTTCGAATTTCCAAGCTTTTGGATTCATAAGCTTTTGGATTTCCAAGCGTTTACATTTCTAAGCGTTTGGATTTCCAAGCTTTTGGATTTCGAAGCGTTCGAGTTTCCAAGCTTTTGGATTCCCAAGTGTTTACATTCCTAAACGTTTGAATTTCCAAGCTTCTGGATTTCTAAGCGTTTGAGTTTCCAAGCTTCTCAATTTCGAAGCGCTTGAGTTTCCAAGCTTTTGAATTTCGAAGCGTTCGAGTTTTCCAAGCTTTTGAATTTCTAAGCTTTTGGATTCCGATACGTTTGAAAGTATTTGCAAGCGTTTGAAATTCCAAGATTTTGGATTTACAAGCGTTTGAATGCCTAAGCGTTTGAATTCTTACACGCTTCATTCGTATCCAAAGCAAGCCACAAATCACGAGGCATAAACGGTGCAAATGTAAATGCCAGAGATACAAAAAAAAAAGAAAATGACTTTTCCTAGTAAACAAGAGCGCAACTTCCAACGCTGAATACAGAAATAGGCGCTTGCGAGTGTTAGAATAATTCAAACAGAAATGACTGAATTAATACTGAATAAATTGATATCGTTTTCTATTAGTATCTTTAATGTTTCCGGTTTATGCATATTGATCCTTTTTACGTCTGCCACTCGAAGCATTTATTAATTCAATCACTTTCGACTACAAAAGATTGTATATACGCAACTCAAAAAAAAAAACAAGAAAAAACTGGAGAAGTTGGTTTTATTTTTGCAAATAAATCGACCGATCGCCGCAGTATCGCTGTTGAACCAATAAACTCGATTAGCTCGATGAAAGGAATTTAAAACACACGATCGACGCGATAGAATAATCGCAAAAATGAAGCCTCAAGGCGACTTGGTCGTCGCCATGATTATGTCTCCCCGGTGGAAACGAACGCGGCGACGTGAAAGAAATAAAGAAAAGCGATCAAGCGACAAACAACGCTCGAGCAGAGAGCTAGGGTAATACACCCGAGAAGTCGATTATAAGGAACCTTGTACCATATTATTACGTGTATATCAACTCCCACGCGCGAATAACGCGCGCGAGCGCACCCGACAGCGCCAATTCCTCCAGCTGGATCTTAATAGCAACCATGCGTCTTTAAAAGTGACCCAATAAAAACGGCAACGAGCGCCTCTTCGTGTCTTCCGTCAATAAATGCACGAACGTGCATTGCTCTTTCGTGGGTGGCTCGAGATAAATCCGCGGGAAAAAAACGAAGAAATCTTTGGAAGATATTTAGCGAAGAAATAGGCAAATGCAGAATTGCTCGAAAACGATTTACAACCTCGCGTATACGTCTATGAGAAACTTGAAATAATCCGCGTTCGAAGACTTAGACACTCTATTGTCGGAGAAAGCAACAATTGAAAAATATAATACAAAAGTTTAGAAAATTCGAATACTGGGAATTCGGAGACTTGAGAATACGAAACCTTAGAAAATCCAATGTTTCGCGAACTCGAAGATTGGGAATTCGGAAGCTTGAGAATCCCAAAAACCTTAGAAAATCCAAAAGCTTAAAAATTCGAAAGATTAAGCATTGTAGAACTTAGAGGTTCTAAAGCTTAAACTTTTCAAAGCTTCGTCGTAAATTCAAAGCTTGAAAATTTCAAATCTTTATAAATTCAAACCTTAGGTATTTCGAATCTTGGCAATTCTAAAATTAAAGAGAAACTTCCATAAATCCAAATAGATGTTAAACTTTACCGTAGACTGTTGAAACGTCATAAAACTACGTTAGTATCCCTTTGGTCGATTCAAACGATCGTTGACCCGCGAAAACAAACGAGAAGACGAGAAGAAAATAGCTTTTATCGCAGGCACGAGAGGTAATACGTCAATTATCAGGGCGACGCATAAATGGGGAATTAGAGTAAAGCGTTAAAAGAGGCTGTGGGTTTTACGGCCTGTACGTGACTAAATAGACGTGAAACGGACTGGTCTAAAGGAACGGAAGGGGACGATAGAATAATACGATGACGCGCCACCCACGGTCAACGTTAATCGCAATCGTTTACAGAGATACGGCTTAATTAACATCGACGATTAACGCTGCACCGTAGCCGTTTCGTATGCAATAACAACTGGGATGCTGCTTGCTTGTTTTCATGTTTCTCACGATTCTCTCTCGTCTACATCCTTGTTTACCCTTATATCCATGCAGCAGATGTTCCAGTGTATTTTAACCTGCTAATTGGATAATTCCTTGGTTAAAGTTACCTCCGCTAAAAATTAAAAGTTACTCAAATGGAATTCATTTTAGACGATGCAACGTTTCTTAACTTATGATCCGCTATTGAATATTGCGTTGCATCGTTTCATTCGAATATAACCCTATCAATATTTCAGTAGATTCTAATCACTTATTCCAATTCGATAACTATTTTAGTTAATTCTAGTTACTTGTTCTAAATCAGTAACTATTTTAATAGGTTTAGTATTTAAATACAACTTTTATTTAAATGTAACGCAATCATTATTTTAGTAGATTCTAATTACTTATTCCAATTCGATAACTATTTTAGTTAATTCTAGTTACTTGTTCTAAATCAGTAACTATTTTGATAGGTTTAGTATTTAAATACAACTTTTATTCAAATGTAACGCAATTATTATTTTAGTAGATTCTACGATAATTACTTATTCAAATTCGATAATTATTTTAGTTAATTCTAGTTACTTGTTCTAAATCAGTAACTATTTTGATAGGTTTAGTAGTTAAATACAACTTTTATTCAAATGTAATTCAATCATTATTATAGTAGATTCTAATTACTTATTCCAATTCGATAACTATTTTAGTTAATTCTAGTTACTTGTTCTATTGATCGGTAACTATTTTTGATAGGTTTAGTAGTTAAATACAACTTTTATTCAAATGTAACTCAATCATTATTTTAGTAGATTCTAATTACTTATTCCAATTCGATAATTATTTTAATTAATTCTAGTTACTTGTTCTATTGATGGGTAACTATTTTTGATAGGTTTAGTATTCGAATACAGCTTGAAGTATTTTAGAAATTCTTATAATTTCTAAACGCCTTCTCTTACTTAAAATTGTTAGTCTTACATTTTTCCATGGTTAACGATGAAAAATTTGGAGTACATATCTGTTGCTAATCGAAATTCGTACAGCTCCGAATAGAAATGTACCGAATGTTACTTTTCATACGCAGACATTGCTATTGATAAATATACGTCATTTACCTCGTTTATGCAATATGATTCCAATTAATCAGGTTACCCAAATTGTTATATTACAAACATTACAGATGAATACGTTGAGCCACGTTGAGAAACGCTGATATAAAGTATTCGTAATGTAAATGTAACGCGTGTAAAAGAATTTCTAAATAGGTTACCCTTCAAAATATCGATAATTCCTCAACACTCTACTTAACGATGAAATGAAGCAACCGGATCGCTAACTCAATTCCAAAGCAAGTAGTTCGAAAATATAAACCTATTAGAAGACTTTCCAGATGTATCCTCTAACAATCGTGTCGCTGTATATTTCACGATGAAATGGAGCAACTGGACCAATTATTTAATCTTGGAGCTGGCTATTCATACTAGATTTATCGAAAGGTTTTCAAGATCTTTCCTCGAAAAATCTTATCGCAATATATCTCGGCTGAAATGGAGCAACTGGACTAGCTACTTAATCTTGGGGCAAGTTATTCGTACTAGAGATCCATTAGAAGATCTTCCAGATGTATTCTTTAAAAATCACGGCACCGTATGGTTTATGGACCACCCAGATGAAATCTAAACAAAGAACACTTCCTGGAGCTGAATACTTCTGCTTTCAACAAAATTAGAGCAAGAAAACCTTAAAAGAAAAATCCGTAGAACTCGAAAGAACTATGCTCTTGCGAAATTATAGCAATCGGTAATATTCAAACGTGTTTTCCAGTATTTTTTAACTTACATATGTCGTTGTTACGACAAATGAACGATTTGATTTTTGCGAAACAGGACATTTATTTATTTACCGATCAATATAAACGAGATTTATCCTTTGGCGTAAGGCAACGCAAGAAAAATGAGTGTAATCTAGAGGACAAAAGAAAAAGTGGATATTAATTATGTGGACGAGTAGGCAATGAAATTAGGCAATCTAAAAATTAGTAAATCTCTTAACGTGGTCGAATAATTTTGTGACCAACTGTGCGAATTTTTTCAAATCAATCCAAATCTGCAGCAGATAAGTCTTCCAATAAATTTGCCAAGAATAAGAGAAAAATCCGTGTAACTTAAATCCGAATCGTTGAAGAGGCGACTTTTATATGAAAATTCCGGTCGATTGAAGATTTCGCGTTATATTTCGAATCCTTTTAAACCTCTTATCTTACTTCGAGCTGCGAACAAGGCGTGCTCTGTTGGGACACTTGTTTGCCTGGCCTAAAACAACATACCAACATGCGGCTCGAGTGTCACTGGCCTTATCAGCTCGTGTGAAGCGCTGCGAACTCGCAAAACCATAAAAGAAACCGGACCAAAAGCAACGAAACACGGGATCGATTCTCTTTCGAAATGGTGAAAACGGGTTTTCAGCATGGCGATAGCGCGAGGTCGATGACGCAATTGTGTTTAGCGATACAACCTTCAACCAAGGGGGAATTTAAATGGCGCCTTTTAGTAAATTTTTTTTGCCACCCGATGAATGAAATATTGGCGATGCGACGAAAAACAGAGAGATCTCAATGTGATGCGCGCAAGGCCGTGAAAAAGAGCCGAGCATGGAGCTTATCTTGTTTTCGATAGGACTTCGAGGACGCCTGTTACGTTCCCATTTAATACTTCAGATTCAATTCAACCACTCGTGCGCCTTTTATGAAAGAGCAAAGTCGTGCGGATAATGAGAATTCGTAGATTAATTATTCAGATCAAATCAGAGAGCTTCCATTTAGAAATCACGAAGAGGACCGACAATTTTTAATTAAAGATAGCGGTCACCGCCTAAATTACTGGTAATATCAACTGAAAGTTCGGTATATAAAACTGTACCAAGATAGTCTACGGTTCTTTAGACGTTTATGGAACCTTCAAATGCGAGAAGAAATGCGAAATACAAATAGCGAGCACAAATACACGAAGTGTACAGTACAAAGCATAAATTGTAATATTTGGGAGAAACAGTAATATTTATCGCGATATGTATTTAGAATATCTTAAAAGCTATTCGAATGAAAGAAATGAAAAATCGGTAAAGGAGGAAGAGAATGGGATTTGCCACAGGCGAGGCACGCGAGTCTCGCTCGAGCTATCGATACGATATCAAGACGAAACCAGTAGCCAAGGTCGCGTTGTACAAAATCTAATAATGTCGGAGTTTTAAGGGAGTCGTTCGTCGACGAATGAACTCACAGATATACAGGAACCAAGAGGCAATACCAGAAGAGCAGAACTTCTCCAAATTTCCCTTCTGAAAGCCCGAGGGAAAAGAGAGGGACTGATCGTGAGAGAATAGTATGATGACGCGACGTCACTTATGCGTCTGACACAAATAAGATAATGTTCCCACTCCTATTCCTAATCCCAGAATAAAATCGTAAAAATTCTGCTCGTCTGGCGTGACTTAGAGGCAATGCCGTCGCCTGAACACAAAAGAACGATCTTATTGTCAATGTGTCGTCGGCGAATCGACGACTACTGCAGTGAAAACTACTTTGCGCGTGTGAACTGAAAAATACGAGTCCCAAAATTTAAGTGGACCTCTTCGCTAACAGATAGCATACACAAACACGTGGTTATTGTTGCGATATTCAGGCGACGGCACTAGCTTTTAGTCCACTGGCAAAAAGAAATCAAGGAAAGTGTAGAAAAAAGAAACTTGCCTCGAGAAATATTGGAACTGAAGCTGGGGAATGGAGCCGAGAAAAAATGAATACACGGAACGCAGCTTGGGGAACAAAGAAGCCGTTACGAGTTCGATGCTCCTTTCTTATCAGCGAACGAGGCCTGTTGCAGCTTAAACCAGACCGACTTTGATCGGCCTCTGCTCGGACTCGACGACGTCGTGTCGATTGTGAACAACACCGTGCGATACTAAACGCGTTATTTACCATTATTCGCCTGGTATTTTTCTCATGTACGGGTAAAGTATTGGGTGTTGGACTTTATTTCTCTCTGCAGTCACGTGCCAGCGGCCGATTCGAGGACACCGAGGACAAAGGCGCTAAGCACCAGGAAATACAGAACCGGATGACGAGAAAATTTGATTTGATAATACGGAGCGTAGAATCACCGACGAAACATGAGATAGACAATTCCTCGAAATTTCGGAGACTTTAAACGCCGCGAGTAAACCGCGCTGTTCGAGGAACAACTGTAATTCACCATTTTTAACCCTGTCGATCTTCTAGCTTACTTTTCACATTTATACTTCTTCGATTTACTCTGAAATGACGAACGAACAAAATCACGAATATTATCGGCCGTACTAGATTTATAAAAATTCCAAATACACTGAATATCAAGAAGAAAATATCAAGTAAAATATAATCTTCATATTGGGTCGTGCAGACTCAATGGGAGCAGCAGGGTTAATCGAGTTAACCACTTTATTTTACCAAAAATTCAAATCAATTTCTTTGGAAGATGACGTCAAATATCACAGAATGGCAACGATTACGTATGAAATAGAATAAGTAGCTGATTTTGTTTAAACTAAATGCTAATTTGGATAAAAAAAAATGGTGGATTATCTATCGATACACCTAATATAATAAAATATTGCTCGAAAGCGGTTATAAGGGGCAGAAAAGCAGACAATCTTGAAGTAAAGAGGGCACGAAATAAAAGAGGAACCCCTGTGAGAGCAATTATAGCGATCGAAGACAACGTCATGGGTGCCCCGACAGGGACTCTTCTACGGAAAAAAACCGGTCAGCGAGTGGTACCATAAACAATGACTTTCTAACCGGGATGGACGAGCACGCGGAACCAGGGAGCAGAGCGAGAATTATATCTCGACGGGCTGATAGATGCCAGACGCTGTTGGGAAGCTAGTATGTATAACGGGCCCGTGAAGCATGGACCGAGTCGAAGGGAATAAAGACGTCGAAAAACAGCGGGAACAAGGTACACGGCGTGGCGCATCATGAAATTATCGTTGCGATGGTTTAACCTTTCGCCACGTGTTTGTTTTGCCACGAAATTAACCGACGACATTTAACCAACGACCGATAACAATGCATATAATGCTCGTTTGCTTTTCCTCGGACAGCGATTACGAAACAGTGATAAGCGGCAAATATTTTTCAACAGATTTATTGAAAAGTTGTCTTCGTCGGTCGTTGAATAAGTCGATTAGCCGACACGCGAGGCAATAATCTCGCCGAGCGGAGAAAAACAATCGTTAAAAATGCTTTTCGGTAGTTGTTCGTATGCAAGTGAAGCGGCGTTGCACGCGGAATGTTAGCCAATCACGGCTATGATATCGTTTCTCAGCTAAGAGACACGAAAATGTAACCGAGAGAGAAAGATAAACGTTGATCGGAGCTGTAGAATTGTTTACCCGTGAACGCGACCGGCAAACATGTTTACCGGTGGTTCGTTGGTTCAAATTTGTACATTTACATAAGACCGTAAATAAGCGACAAATCACGTGAGCGAAAGTTTATACGATCAGTAGCAGAAATCTATGTACATCTTTAAATTTCGAATGCTTAGAAAAATTCAAGAGTTTCGATCGTATTAAGGACATTAATTTATTAGGTGTACCAGTAAACGACACGCTATTCTTTAAATAAATATAGTTTAAGTTTAAAATATACTACCCAGATATAAAATAATAACGAATTAATTTATTTTATCGAATAATCAAACGTCCGTTTTAGTAGGAATTTTTAAGATAGCTATTTTATCGTGTCTGTAATTTTATATATCATGAATTTTCACCCTACCTTTATTACTCTGAAATATGTCCTAAAATATGTTAATATTTGAAATTTAAAATGTGTACCAAGACTTCTGTGATTGAATAACTATTTATATTCAGTGTCGTCCAAAAGATTCGAGCATACTACGATTTAAAGAAATAGAATTTTCTTCTGAAGTACGATTATTTCTATGATTATTCCAATTTTTGAAAACTCGCCACATCGAAGATAACAGATCTCAATTTATAAATCACTGCAACTTTGTTCTGTTTTAGACCGTCCAATGAATGCTGTAGTAGAAAATGTTCGGGGAACAGTGACTAATTTTTATTAGCTATTTCGTAATATTTCTCAAGGAAAGTTACATTCGTATGCTTTAAAAAAAAAGTTATATTTTCTAGCCGGTAATTACCTGTGAAACAAATCCCAAATTTGATGCAATCGTTCTTTTTAACAAGTATTGGCAATATAATTGCAATTCCAATCTTTAAATCATGCTTGTGCAATGTAATTTCAACATTATTTCCAGTAGGATATTTCTAATACGCCGCATATATATATATGGGACGAAGTGTGTTTAATATTTTAAGGTATTCTATTCAAACTATGAATGGTGCCTAAAACTTTTGGTCGACAATATAGCGAAAATGGCACTTCCTTTCAATAAACAATTGTTCGTTACGCTGTACGTGATCGACTACTATTAACGTTTTCTGTACAGAGACGCTTCAAGGGATTGGAAGATTAGCTTCTAAACTAAATAGCTTGGATTCGAAAAAGGAGAACGGGAATGGCGTTCACGAGTAGAGGCTTTATATGTAAATGGGCTATAATAAGGATCATTTGGTTCCTTTCTATTGGAATAATCCATTCTAAAGCTCTTCATAATAGACCGTAATTGTGGGGGAGACACAGAATACGATAACAATAAAATTTAAAAGATACTCTGCTCCGTCCGATTGTCTATACATCTCCTAAAGAGCTAAAGAACCGAAAAGTGAACACCCCGTTACGTAAGGAGACCTCGTGGAACTAGAGAATAACGAGAGTTCTGCAACTCCGACAAACAAAGATTTCTAAAGTTCCATATTCCATTTAGCAACACCCAAACACACGGTAAATAGACAATAAACCATTCTTGCACGTTTTATCTTTTACCCTTTTGCCATATAATCACCAATTATACTCGTAACCCAAATTAAATGAATTCAAATATAATTAAGATACCCTATGTGTACTATAATGTTCCACTTTATCTTCAACTTACACGAAGAAGAAAACAACGATAAAAAAAAAAAACAATAAAATAACAGAGTTATAATACCATACCGATAAAAACGAATCCATCTTGAAAGTTTCCACGATGTTTCGAAAGAACATAACTCTGCAAAGATTCCATATTTTTATTCAAAATAAGCTTCATCGCGTGTCGCATATTTCTGTCTACCTTTGAGATTGAAAAAATGTAAATGAAAGAAAAAAATATTCCATGTTTCCGTAATTGTAAAAACTTTCAAGATATCCCAATACTTCAACAGCTTGCGTCTAACGTAACACTGAAACAATAAATAGCTGATATTGCACGCTCAGTCGCTAAGAATATTATAAGGCAAGAGGTTAAAAACCTTTCTTTACATCTACATTCGTTACCAGCTTCTGAAACACGCAACGCAAACCCCCCCAAAGCTAAAAAAGCATCAGGTTTCGCAGAGATTTAAGGCAAGGGTGAAAAAAGGTGATGGCAAAATGCTGGTTCATTGAGAGGATGTTTCGTGAGGTTGCTGATGACACGAGAAAAGAAAAGGCAAGAAAACCTGTTAGCCTGCACGGGCCTGGTACCCTTCCCGAAGGCTTCGAGAAGCGAAGGCGGCCGGCCTATGACCGCGCGCAACAACATTGAAAACCAGAACCCAGATTTCCAGAACCGGTTTACGCTTGGAAAACAAATTTACGATCTCGGGGGAGCTGGCCAAGAAGGAGAATATATGTACATTACCATCCATAAGCGTTCGGACACTTGGCGCAATCTAATCCAAAGGTTTATATCTCTGGATACATTTCAGACATCTATAAGCAAGATCAACGTTAATCAAGGCTGTTTGCGTGCAGAGGAACTAAGCTGTATTATTACATGTTAAAAGATTGATGGATAAATGGATGCAAAAGAAATTCGACTAAACTATAGCTAATGTAATGAAGAATTTCTAGCGACGTTTTCTAGCTTCATGATTATTTGTAACAAATAGCCGAAATTTTAACTAAATTTGTGTTATAGGAACGACTAAAACGTGACTAAAGGTTCGCGTTTCAATCGTGTAGAGACACGTCAATGTTAATTTAATATTAACAAATTTCAACTTTAAGGGAGCTTGGAGTCATTGTGCGAAACTAGTCGAATTTTCATTATTGCTTGCAGAAATAGGCATATTTTATTCGATTAAATTCTTCGAATAAAAAAAAAGAAAAGCTCTAAGTGCTCTAAAATATGAAATTACAGTTTTTACTTTGTAGAGACGAGGAAACTTTATTATATTTTTCGTAGTTTTGGTTACTTTCTTGGTTCAAATACGTTTCGTTGATACTACCTTCGTCGAATGCAATTTTATTGAAAATATTATTCGAAATTTTATTTAAAGAATTTATTCGAATAATGCCCAGCTTTGATTGTTTGCCACTGACTTCAAATACGGTCTTTATTCATCGTTATTGACTTTACAAAATCGTAGAAAATCAGAACAATAGAGAAAATTACTTTTTAAAGTACTACTTCGAGTATATTTCACATAATTTCAGTCACGTGAAAGTGTCCAAATACTTACGGACTATACTACTACGGAGTATACATATATGGCAGAGGGCAGAAAGCAGAAAGGGGAAAAAGGAGATATTCGACGAGATCGTGTCTGCCTCGACGAGCTACCATGCTCAGATGGATATGCTTGTCACGGCTTATAAAATAAGAAGGGGTGAAGCAGAAAGAAATGAAGAAAAATATCCGAAGGAATAGGAATAAAAAAAAAGGGAGAAACATCAGACAAGTTAGGTAAAAATAATCTCTCTTCAAAGGGATCGGTGCCACCCCTTAATCTCACGCGTCCAATTTGTGCGCCGCTTCAAAGGGCGTCGAAATGGTATTATAATAAACGAAGTAGCAAGTTGAAAAATCGAAACCAGCTACCGTGCTACTGTTTCTCTATGCCAAACAGAATTGCGTAACGCGCGGCGGCGGCGACGGCGTCGCGGAGAAAAACATTAGAGATGTAAAACTCGGGCACACCGCTGCGAAACTTGTCGCGTAGCGCACGTGATCGAACGTGTAACGTTCAATTTTCCATTATCTAGTGGCAATTTTATACCGTATAGATGCGTATAAACATTTCCGTTACAACTTTCCGCGACTCGTGCGAATGGAGTACGCAGGCGGGGGCAGTTCGACTGATCATACTTATGAATGAAACGGGCAAAAGAGCGAGAAAATTTCCATGCAAATGGCGCAAAACACGAGGTGGGCAACGTGACCAGCTAATATCTCTATTATAGTGGCTTCTACAAATACAATTAAGATTCTTACAGAATCTATCAGAAATTCCCTGACCTTTTTCCGTGTGAGTTTATGCTGTATATTTTTGTAGCCTTTTGATTAGGTTACGGGGCTTGATTCTTTTAACCCTTCGCCTGCAACTTGGGACATTTATGACTATGGCAAAATTCACACTGTTCGTTATCTTCGGGACGTTTCTTGCAGAAAGGGTTAAACTTGGTTACAGTAAAGAAAATTACAAATAGAAAAACAAAATGTGGGAAATTGATTAGTCGGACGATACAAGAATCGTCATAAAGTTAAATAAACAAAAGAAATAATAATGAATGTATGTCAAATTAGGGGCTTTTAAAAGTATCTCAGAATCTTCACAGGTTTTCTAAATGTCTAAAACTATAAAAAAGTAAAGTCCGAACAGAAATGACCCGGTTTGCAGGTCGCGTTAGTAAAAATGCAACTTGCAGGCGAAGAGTTAAGTCTTCAGAAAATGTCTTCTATGTGGAGCCATTGGAAACATATGTTAGTTGGTAAAGTTGATTAGTTCGTACTTTCTTTATTTTCTATCGGAATAAACGTAACTTACCAGAAGCTATTAGCTGAATTATAATTATAATACATTCGTTGCTACCGGAATACCCTGTTACCATTTCTCAGGAACCGAAAATTTGTCTATCTTTGTTTTAATTCGTAGAGTCATGGTGCGATAGCGACGAATATTCAACGAACACAGAAATCGCAGAAAGTGTGTTAACAGAATTTGACGCAATGTATACGTCAGCAGCAGCGAATGTGTTAACCAGTTAATTGAGTAAGACGAATTAGCTCGTCGCTCGGATCGTCGATATTTTGGCAGTAATAATTTATATTGTTCATTGTCGACGACGAGAGGAATTCTACGGGTAAACGTTCCTGATCATTCATAACACAGCAAACACGTAATAAAACATGCAAGCCGAATCTACTTCGGCGAATGAACTTTGATATTCAAACTCAGACGGTCGACTCTAAGTCAGACAGTCGCGTTTATCGACACGCGGAATACGAACAACAGAATTTCCTGTCATTTGTATTAGATAATTTAAGCACTACACGAAAATATTGATTCATTTGCATGAGGAACGTCGATAAAAGTCTACGGCAACCGAGCGCGTCAATGAAATGGTCAACACGAGGAATTAGCAGCAGGATGCTGCTTAACACGTGGGTGTACAACTAAATTAGCGTTGAACAGATTGAAAAAGAAGAATTTCGAGTTATTCGACAAGTGCTAAGCTTAAACGTTACGTAGTACGAAAAAACAGAAGCTTGTTTATTCAGGTAACGGCGACATGAAGGCTGGTGGGGTGACGAAACATGACGGTAAAGCTGATGATATAAAACTGAAAGACACGGAAGTTATTGCATATGGCCCATGAGGAGGTTTTTCAACCAATAACGAACGGACAAACTAACGGAAGGCGAAAAATGTCCACACGTGGACTAGAAATCTATGTTTTGACGCGTTCATCTCGTTAATGCTAAGGAGACGCACACGAGACTAATTTACAATGTTAAACAGACGTAAAACAGCGAAATCATTGCAAGGTGGCAATTGCATCAGATGGGCTATGTTGGGTCGATTTTAGGTGAACGCTCAAGATGATGAAACGCGTCAATAAAATTGGCAAAGTGACACAGGACCGAGGTAAGCAAGAGAGGGATGTGAGGGTGATGCAAGAACGGATTCCCTTGCGAGTCATCCCTGTGCCTTACTTTACCTTTTCACGTAGGAACGAAGGAAACGGCAAATTGCAGCCCGGCTACTCGTATTATGAAATCGGGCTCCAAGATTTCTCTGACGGACTGATTAAATCGTGCACCGGAAATAGACCGAGGAATTTGCCAAAATTACATCATATAAAGTTTCAATTAGTTTCAGTATGAATATAGGCAGAATAAAAGTAAGATTAATCGAAATAGAAATCCTTATATTTGAAATTCTGAAAGTGAAATGCCGAAATTTAAAAGCTTGGCTGAATTTAAACTTCAAAGAAGAAAAAGATCGAACATTGTTTAAATTATAATGTAGGAATGGAAGTGTATAAAGAGAAATTGATGGACTCCTTTTTGTCGCATAGATACCGTAAACAGTATAGATACATAAGTGATAATGTTTTGTAGCTTTTTCTATGGTTGCTTTTCAAACAGTCAGCCTTTTATTCGTTATCGAGCGAGCGTAACGCGTGCGCGGGGACTCGCGTGAAAAACAGACTGGAGCAGCTCGATTCTCGCGCGCGATATATCTCGCATTGCGAGATAAAAAGCTACCGACCACAGCTTCGCCCCAAACGAGCTGCAATTTAACGAGCATGCACGCGGATCGTGGATCGAATCATTCCGTTTCCCCCTAAATAGAATCAATTACCCGGTATGATCTACTCGAACGAATCCATCGAATCAAATATAATTTATGCTCCAATATGTACTTCTCCCATTTTGGTCAATTTAATAACCAACGGTTAGATTTATCGGCACTCGCAGATAAACATGAAACACGCATAACGCTGAATGATTGAAAAAATGTAACGCGACGGTACAAGCGATTCGGAACTGAATATTTGACATAGATTCAAAATTCACAATTACTATACAAATCGCGATAGATTTAAGATTGGACACTGGGTTAGGTGTACGCGTACGAAGAATATCAGATTCGTTGGATTGAGCGAGGTTAGTATGTTTGCGCGACTCCGACACTATCGTTCTCTTTCTTTCTAGCTTCATATTGTACTCTATTTCTGCCTGATGAGTCGTAAGGTCTCGGTGACTTTCCGAATGCGCCGGTCGCATCGTCGCATGCGTGCATGAACCAGAAATCGTACGTATAGATACGGTGTCGGTGCGCACACGCAGAAACGTGTGTGCATGTAACGACCGTAATTACGAGAAACGTGGAGGAGAAGACCGAAAAGCCGGTCGATCCTCCCCCTCTCGCTGTTACTAAGCGAAAAAAAAACAAAAAGATCGACGAGTGGCAGGCGCATTCGTGTCGAATGCGGACCGGCTTCTTTCGATCCTTTTAAACAGATGAGGTAGAGATATGAAAGAGAATAATTTGTAGAAAAAAACTTACGTCATTTCCAATCTGACCCATGCTGGCGGCACCACCACAATTTGCGATTGTATCCGCCTTCGGGTAAGACTCGGTCACGTTAGCCACAGGAATTTTGGACGATTTTAATAAATACACTACGTATGTATGATGTATAATAGAGATATTACACGAAAGACTTCGGTAGATGCGTGTATATGCAACGTATACGCGTATAATATATAATATATGTACGTATTAAAAAAAAGCTCTCTGTCCTCGGTCCCCTAACTAAGCTCTCTCTCTCTCTCTTTCTCTCTTGATAGAAAAAGACGACAATAGGGTATACAGAGGATTCGAAGTTTAGAAAACCGTGTTTCTCCGGCGAGTCTTAACGGTGGGTCTTCCTTTGGGATAGGACGTCCGTGAGTTGTCACACTGGTGGTACACCGGCGAGAAATGACCAGTCATAATAAATATCACAGAAATATTGCTCGTACCCTGGCGTTGGGTAATTCGCGACAGGCTCGTATAAATCTTTTCGTACGGCTCTTTTTGAAATACGGTCAAACGGTAAAAAAAAAAAAAAAAGAAAAGATACAGAAGAAAAGGAGGCAGAATAGACTAAGATCGTTCACAGCACCGACACACAATTAGGAAGAGCACAAGAATCAGGTTACACTGGACATAACGTGCTAGGGGATTGCTACGGTGAACGATGTGTACGGAAAGATAGCCGGTTGCTAACTGAGGATAACTGATGCCGCGATAGCTAAGCTGAGTCGCGATCATCTGGTCGAACCGGTATAGTGGGGAGCGAACAGCTGGTGGGGGGATTTGCCGGTTCTTCGGGCTTCCTATTGGTCGACAGTGCCGTAGCAACAACGCGTACCACGCCACTGTCGTCAAAGCGAAATTCTGATAAAGCGTATAAAAAAACTAGGCTTTTACTTTCAGATAATTCGTGATTCATTGCAACGTTTCATAAATATGCAACTTTGCCATATGTTGGTTTCAGAGGTGGCAAATACAGGAGTCGAGGAGCAAAGGTGGGAGAGCGTTAATGCAAGAAGGCACAGATACGAGGCTGCTCACGCAGGCGGCCGGCTTGATCAGCTGATGCCTTAGCAACAGGAGTACGAACTGTGCTAAAAATATCGATCCCATCTGATTATCGGCACGATGCAAGTTGTAACGTGTTATGCTGCTCGCTGGTAAAAGTAAACGAAGAATACCGGCTTTTGGCACTTCGACATCATCGCGGTTATAAAAAAAAAAGTCGAGAGAAAGTCAAAATCGTGGACTCGGAACTGTGTCCGTACTGTTGCTATACACGAACATTAGTTGGTGATTTAAATCTCCGAGAACACTGGCAACCCTTTTAGCGCGGAGTTCTTCTGACTTAAGAGTGTACAGAACTTTTGTATAAAGTACCGATTAACATTAGTATTATGCTTATTTCTTTACAAAACATTGAAAATTTTTATTCGCGTCACTTTTACAAAATAGAAACATTCGCTAACGCATACGTGCATTCGATAACATTTAAATGGTTAACGTGGTTACCTCGTGCTTGTCGAAATTTTTATGAAACGACAATCGACATCCTCCCTCTTGCATAATTGAAAAGTATGTAATCTTGGAAGACGGAACGTATTGTTTATCAGCGTTAATGAAGAGGCTGATTCTAAGAAGGGAGAACACCTTATCGCGTTCAATGTATACAGCAGAATGTACGATTCACGAATATTCATCATGACGAACATTCGTTGTGTGTAACTGTGTTCGAATCAATGAAACTGCTTCTTTGTGACGAAGGGAGAGAAGATGAAGAGCCATTCAGGGCCTTTAAAGTTCCTTTGTCTTCCAAGGACAGCGTGAAATAAAGACTTGGAAAGAAACGAAGAAGGGCTCTTCCCCCTTTCATTTCCGCAAAATACTGACGACCCTTTGTCGTGAGCACGAAACGTTACGGTGTAAACGCGCCCAGAAATCTTTCATGCAACTGAAAATCCCCCACGCTAGACGACTCCTTATCGCTGTAAGAATAGAAGTACCGTGTCAGCTCCCGCGACGTCGAGCACAATGACATTGATTGCGTCTAGTCATGCCGGTTTTCGATGACGATCGATGATGCCGGACCGGGGTCAATCGAACGCCGTTTCAAACCGCTCTAACGTTAGAGGCAAGTATCGATCGCCTACACTAGAGCATTAAACGTGATTTTCCAAACAGGGAAATACAACCAACTTTACCTTAATCGATACATTGACACGAAGCTAACCGAGCCGTATAAAAGGAAATTCGCTTGGGAAACGTATTACAATACTTTCATTGTTTCAATGCACGATGGTATCGATTTCACGTTACGATTTCCGGGAAAAACAGTAAGGGAACTCGCAGCCGAGTTCCCAGAAGGAGGCGATTTAAAGGGATCGGAGCAGTTGCCCCCGGAAACAGCCGTCGTTGCTCAGTAAAGGGAAGGGAAGGGAGATGATCTTTTGAAGCGCAACCGCGGTTTCGAGATCTTCTCGGTCAATCGGTTTCCATGAAGGCCGACGATCTCTTGGCCGGCCAGTACCCAGGCGATGAGAGCCACCCAAGTTTCTATTACATTGTATTTCGTATTCCCGGGAGCGGGCATTTGGGTGAGGTTAGTATTGGAAGCGCGAAGAGGTCAACGCTCGGGAAAGCGCCTCTCGTTACGGCACTGCCATACGATATTATAGGCCCCGTCGCTTGGAAATCCCCTTTCCCTTCCCACCCACAGACCACTCGCTCACTCTCTCTTCCTCTTTCACCCTGAACTCCCCCTCTTTTTCTCTCTTTATGCACGTTTTCCTCTCTTTTTCCTTCTCCCTCGCAGCGTTTCCATCTTTCTCTATCCTCCACCTCCTCCTCCTCTTTTACTGTGCACTCTTTCGCTCGGTCTCTTTTGCTCGACTTTCTCTTGTTCATTCCGTTTGCCACGTTATTCCTCTTTTTTCTTCGTTTCCACACCCTCCTCTAACACCCATCTGTCTTTCTTTCTCCGGCACAACCCTTTGTCTCCCTCTTTCTCTTCTCTGTAGCTTCCGTCTTGCTCGTGCAACCTCCCACCCCTTTTCTACGCGGCGGTGCAACACGGCGGCTTCGTTTTGTTCTTGCTTTCTCCGCTTTTCCGCCTTTTTTCTAACCGCCTCCCTTCTCTAACGTTCCACGCGTCATCGTCTCTATCCCGTGACCGTTCTCTTTATCTCTTTCTGATTTGCTCCCCCTTCCTCGTGCTTGTTCTTTCTCGACGTGCAGTAGCTTTCAGCCGGTCGCACGCATTGTGCCGTTATAACGGAGAGAACTGCTCTCTATACAACGGTCAGCTGTTGCCTGTGAAATCATTGAAATGGTCGTGCTAAACGTCACTCGACATCAACTTTAATGGTTGATTCGCGATGGAAAGTTCTGAAAACCATCCCTGCTCCGTTTCCATTCCTGTCCTTTCGAAGTTTGTAATTTCAGAGAGTGTGCGGAATGATGCTTTGGTCTAAATCTACGAGAATTACTTGAAAAGTTCGCCACTTAACACTAGAACTACAAAAGGGGTCAAAATGACTTGTCTGCAATTTCTCATGAATATTGTATAAAGTTACAGCGGTGCATTTTTGCAAATTTGCAATGATATTATGCAAAGATTTATTTCCATTGCATTATACATGTACTTCTTTAAATATCTATTGCTTTAATGTATTTAATGTATATACGTACGCCTTAATTGTGGGCTAGTTCTAGTGTTAAGTATAAAAGCTTTTGAGTTTTGAGTTTTAAATTGCTTTTATTTTGTCAATATAATCTCCCCCTACTTCAACGCACTTCATACAGCGATGCTCTAATGCTTTTATATCATCTCTGAAATCCGTTTCTTGGAAGTCATCAAAATAGCTGTTTACTGTAGCTATCAGTTCTTCGTCTGACGAAAATCGTCGACCACCAAGAATTTCGTTGAATTTTACGAACAGATATAAGATTTAAGTCAAGAGACAAATCTGGCGAATAAGCAGGGTGGAAAAGTAAACTTTCCATCGGTATTAAGCCTTTTCTATCGAAAAACTTAATTACGGCACGATGCTCGATGTTACCCACTTCACGGAGGGAAGCGAGATAACTCCTTCGAATTAAATTTTCCGATAAACTATGCGATAGATCAATATGAAACTTGTAGGTTATGCATAAAATACACGTAACTTCAGCACGCGTAAACGAAGTTTCAGCAAAATCACTACATGAGAGAGAGAGAAAGGCGACGAACTTTTCAAACGACCCTCGTATGTTTTCCAGGAAGTAAAAAAACAAAGCTTCGTCTTTTCCGTAGTCGAGAAAGGATAAAGAAATAGGATCCACCCAGAAATTTGCTTTTTGTTGCACATATTCTTTTGTAACTCTTCGGTTGGTTTCGGGCTAGAATTTGGGGCAGTTCCAATAATCGGTCGTTTGGTCGATAAGATCGCGTAACGTACAGCTCCGAGTCCGAACGGTTTTATTTCCTATGACGAAGAAGTTCCGATAAAAAAGCGTACATGTGTACAGGGGGGTGAGAACACGAATGCAAAGAAGCCCGTTGGAAAACAGCGGAATGATTGATCGACGCGTCTAATCGACCGCCACGATTTACCCAAACTCGGTCTTCCTTTTTTTCACCCTCAGCAGCAAGAGAGCAATCGGCTTCATCGAGGTCGCCGATATAAAAACACTTTAAAATCCTTTCGCGGCGATGAGTCACATTGCTAGCCGGACAAGGTATTACGTGGCAATGAAACGTTCCAGCTGTATCATTATGAGCTATCGTTCCATTGTAACGAGCTACAAATTGCTGGTGTAAATTAACGGGTCGCGTTCATCTCCGGTTGCAAAATAACCGGTGGACTTATCCATCCGAAGGAAATCCCCCTTCTCGTCACCCATCCGTCATCCAATTTCTCTATCCAGTGTTATCATTAGACTGCGAATTTTTCTAGACAAGCTTGAAGGAATGGAACGTAAATTGGGGGTTGCTTCACCCTCTAAATATCATAATTCCTATTGCACTTTGGTTATTTCGCGTAGAATTTCGCGGATTACATGCATTCTGCACTTTGGTTGCACCTCTGAATTTCTAATAAATGCATAAAGATCCGCAATGTGGTTATTACACACTAACAACCTGGAATTTCGTAACTGGGTCGATGTCTTTCATCGATACGGGGAAGGGGGATGGTATCTTTAACCGTGGCCGTTGAAAAATCACGCGGTCGAAAGTGAAGGCCAGCGCGATGCACCTTTCAGTCACGAGGCAATGACTCACCGCGACTTTATGTGCCGTGAAACGACACTCGATAAGCGTTGCGGTGATTCTTGTGAGATAAAAAGAGGGTCACGAATTTATTGTTAGAAGAACTAGTAAATAGACATCGTTCGACGGTTGACGGGGTGGATGATGGACGTGCACGTGCCGAAGACACGCGATCCACGGCGACAAGGAATCGGAGAGTTGGAAAAGTAACGGCCACGGAAGCCGTGAGGCGTTCGGGCTGTTTCCGGAACGGCGAGTAAATCAAGAGGGCAGTTCTTGGATCTTCCTCTTTGTCATCCACAATGATGCTTCGCGAACCGAGGACTCGCTTATTCGAGGGGATCGTAAAGTTGCGGACACGCACGGAGCACTGACACTTTCTCCCTTTCATGCGGACTTGCATTTAAGATGTAGCATGCAGAGGATTAATGCCTTCTTCTTCTTCGGTGCGAGTTATGGGAATTGCGCTGTTGGATGCGAGAACGGCTACTCACGGTACTCAGACCATTTTTGCGCGAAACGTATAAATAGTTTTCACATACTTTCTTAAATATACCCTTCAACATTAATTGCACTATCTTCAAAATTGACGAAGCTGCCGGAACGGGACATTTACACTAGATAGCATCGCACATTTCAAATATAACAAAATGAAATAGACAATCAGGCAAACAACGAGACAGTAAAAGTCTGTCCGATTTGTTAAAGAAGAATAGAAACTTTAGAATAAGAGATTGTGGAAAGAACTTGACGATAGAAGAAATAGAACATTTATAAGCTGAACGTTTTAATAGGGAACCCAAATATTTCTCATCTTTATACTTTATATTTACCGCGACTACGTCATATGTATCACACTGATTTCTGTATAACTTTTACAATTTGTTCTGTACAATTCGTTCGTAAAAAATGTACATAAATTCAACTTGTTTGTTGTAACATAAGTTCTACTTAAAACACATGTTGCTTTACGTAAATTTTTATAGCGAAATAGGATACGTACCTCTTTTCTATCGAGTTCATTGTATTCTAAATTGAAATCTTGAAGCCTTGTTGCTTCCTTTGTGGTTTAAGAGTGAAATAATCTATATGGTTGGTATTAAGGTGTTTTTATAAGGAGTTCAAAGGTACATACAACATGTGTGGACAGTCGGATCGATTAAAGGTACCTTTGTCCGAGGTATGACTCAAGTAAGCCGACTCTTTTTCCCTACTTTTTTTCTTTCCTAGTACACGTTATCGAGCTGTGTAACGTTTATGGCACAATTTCCAACACGTGCTACCACTGGATCATCTTTATTCCTTTGCTAATGACGCATCCTTGCAAACGATTTCGAAACAATGGAGCATTATCGGTAAAAATGGAGCACGGGAAAGAGGAAGAAAGGCGGAAATTGCGATTGCGCGAGGAAGTTATCATCGCCAATTCTACTCCTAAATTAATATATAAACTTTCAAATGAGACAATCTAATACTATCTATCCTTTCGAACTGTAACAAGTTTCTACGCTTTACTGTCGCAATTGTTTTTGATAATCGGACTTCGAACATTTCCAATTTTCGTAACGATTGCAACATTATGATTTAGTAAGTGATGTTAAGTGCAACGATCTGGCACACATAGACGATTCAACAATGACTAATACAGAAGGGAGATCGATGATAGAGGTATTTCACGAAGGACAATAGTTCGATTCTTGCGTCTAATCGGAAGCAGCCGGTTCGTAACTAACCGGCTGTCAATTAACGCTTTCTAATCGGTGAAAAATCGATTAGAAGAAATTGGGACACGTTATCGCTACCCTGCTGGTGGAACTTGTGCAGAATTCCAGTAATATTCATCAGGGGGCGTAGCTCAGATGGTAGAGCGCTCGCTTAGCATGCGAGAGGTACCGGGATCGATGCCCGGCGCCTCCAAGTAGCTTTTTTTTTCCAATTATTATTCACCATAAACGACTCACAATCTTCAATTTCTACTAAAACATCGCAACATATTTCTAAACGAAAATTACATGTTTTTTTTTAACACTAACCATACATAACACATAAAAACGCTCACTTTCCGAGTGAAAAAAGAAGCAAAACGAAAAACAAAATGTAAGAAACTGGTTAATAGGACGGTATATGAATTGTCATAAAGTTAAAGAAATCACGGTAAACGTAGAATCTTAAATGAAATATTTTAAACGGTAAAGAAAAGACGACTAATCGCCTTCAAAATTTATGCTACTTTATACATTTGAAAGACCTGTGGTTCAGTGGAAAATAGACATTTTATTAGTTGCAAACTTTATTATACAAGGTGTCCTCTACTCATAACGGTAAAATGGTAGGAGCGTGATTTACAAGTGAAGATAAGAAAAGAATGTCATACAAAGTTTGTTTGGAAACGCTACGTTACAAAGTTATAATACAGAAATGCAGAAAGTAGAGCAGAGATGAATAAGTAATTATTATTGGCGATCTGGCAGATCGACAATAGTAAAGGATTAAAGAAAAATAAGTAACGCATCTGATATGTAAAATCTAATAAAAAAATAAATTTTTGCAGCTGAAATTTAATAGCCGTCGTTATTTACTATCCATATTTATATATCGCTTCAAGTAAATATAATCTCGTGTCGCATATTTTTACGAGAAAGAAATTCTCTTTAATGTAAGTACTACTCACCTATAAAATTATGAAATTGTGGCACGTGCCTGTTTCCCACCGAGCCTCTCGATTATAGACAATGACGCGTGAAACAATGTAAAAATTGTGTCATTTAATATAGCAGTTACACAATATACCAGCAGTTACAAGAATCGAAGCTACAAATTGAAACTCGCCGGAACCGAAGAGAAAGGTGTAGAATGTTTGAACGCGTGTGCTCGGAGCATGTGTCTAAATGAATGGGAGAAATATCGAACATTTGTCGCAGACGAAGGTCGCATTTCACTATCGATAAAGCACGTTCCATGTTTCCCCGATCCCATGTCTATCACGAGCTAGCAGCTATACGAATCGTGACAAGCTACCCTTAAGGGGGAATTCTCGTGTAGCAACATTGAAATTAAATTGTTTTTCCACATTTTTCTTTCTTTTTTTATACAGAACTAAAGGCTATATATTGTACTAGAAAATTTGGAGATCCTTGAATTGTACGAAAAATAGTTTCTCAGTCAAATTCTTGTTATTTATTATTAACCAGTTAGATGTTGTGACTTCTTTTCAAAGTGTGCACCTAAATGTGTATATTGCACACAGTTTCTTCATAATAGTTATCTGTTTTTTTTTTTTTTTTTATTTGTTCGTTTTATCTCGTCTTGACCTCCAAATATTTTAAACGTATTGAAATTTACGAATATATTTTAGTTTTCACTAAAATTACAATTTAAATAGTCAATGGTAACTACGAGTATACTCGTAGCACAAAATATTGCCATTTCTCCATGACGAGTATACTCATCGATCACAACTAACTGGTTAAATAATGATCGAGTATATATAATTTTCAGAGTCTACTCCTTTATCTAACGCTTCGATTGTAGAAAGTAACTTGTTCATAAGCTCACTAACAGCTTTTGGCTTCTGAAGAATGTACTTTCTTGAGTTGCGACACTTTTGTAGCCTGCGTGCGATACGATAAGTCCACAAGGAATTTTAATGTTTAAGAATTTTCCTGAAGAACGTTGGACGCACTAAGTATGCATTTCTTCAAAAAATATTACTGTGTCATTTCAATTCTTTATTCTTATGATATTAACCCTTTGGCCTACAATGACGAGTCACACTCGTTCTATGAATTATGGCGTAGATTCAACAAGAACGGATATTACCGAGAGTGGAATTTAATTCGAATTGAAATTTTATCTTGGTCTTGTAAGATTGGAGGTTCTTAAGTAAAAATTGCCTACAATATTTAAATAATTTGTAAGTTATATGATATAAAAACAGTAACCAGCTAATATACTAGCATACGTAGGTAATAAAATAATCGTAGTGCAAGGGGTTAACTTTACCTATACGAATTTTTCTGTTCTTATTCGATAATGAAGATAAACTGTTCTATTTTCGCTGTATTTTAAATGTAACTTTACGTTCTTGTCTAAATTGCTTCAATAAAACATTACTGGAGTACCTATTGCGTTCTGTTATTGCGTAAAATTGTTAACAACGCGCGAGAAACATTCGTATAAACTGAAAACCGGAATACCAAAACAATTTTATAAATATGGGACTGATTTAAAGCGTTTCGATGTTTAAAACTGTTCTCCGCTAAACTTACGAAAACGTGTTCATCAAGTTCTTCACCTGTAGTTTCCAATCGGAAAACAAGAATGAAAAAAAAAAAAGACATAGGTAAGCTCATCTGCATCGAGCCTAAGACTGCTTTCTTACTCGGAAGGTCAATCTAAAAGTCAGATTTCAATCTACAATCGAGTCATCGACTACATACATACGTATGTACATATTGGCGAAAAATATTGACTCGCAACGGTAATTAAATTGTATTATCGCCGCATCATCGAAAGCACACAAGGAAAAGTCGCATCGTATCTGTGCTTGCATAGAAACCATGAAATGTCCACATGATTGCGGAGGATGCAGATTAGAAGTCTAAATTTCGATGTCAATACGGTTGATAAGGCCGTCATCGATCGTCCACGCGACATCTATCACGTTCCAAATACCGAATACGATTGTTTGTGCCTCGAACAGCACGACTGAGACAAAGTCTGAACAGAATTGAGCAGCGTGAGTAATAAGCACTGTGTTTATCCCTCGAATCGATCCGGTTTTAACGCTGACAAGTTCGCTAGTTACGAGTCTTATTATCGCGCGAAACAGCTGCGGTACAAAGATTTCCTCTAATGACAGGCGCACAGGAATCGGCCGGTTTCGAAGACACGTGATACGTGCACGTTATTACAGCGCATAGAAGTTTCTTTGATCGGTGTACAACAATACCGTAACGCGAAACGTATCGCGTTGCTCCATATTCGGGGTTGCCGCTAAACGCGGTTGCTACAGCTGTTCCCGCTATAGATCGGCATAATTTAGCTGGAAAGGTCAAATGGAAAGAGAAAATGGATACGAATGGGCAGAGAGGCCTTCTACCACTGGTAATCTACCACTTTGGCGAAAGCACTTTTACCGATTACGATAGAAATGTGGGCAAAAAGAGGGTAATCTGAAACGTATTACACGTGCCTTCGTTGAAAGCATCGACTAAACTACTGGATAGACTACCCATTTATAAGAAACATCGTGACGCGCGTGCCTGGCCAGACTAGCACCAAATTTATAGGAAAAAGGCAGACAAAACTTTGCCAAATCCAATGCGAGAAATAGAATGAAATAAAGGGACGGTCTACTCGTTATTAACGTTCGGAAAGAAAGTGATACCTACTTTTGATTAGTTATATATTAATTAGTTATATTTTTTTAGAAATATAAATAAACTGAAATACAGTTTATTTATTTTAATATAATACATAACACGATTGCACGAAAATCTATATATACGTATATTAAAGTACACAAAACTTATTGTTATAGTATAACTATATTTGTGACGTTCCATAAATTGTTCAACGTAAGGAAAATTTTAAATCTTCTACTCTTTCAGAAGCACGTTTACTCGTACACTCGATGATCCTGCCTTTATGAAACGTCTTCTAGAAATCTTTCTCATCTGCAATTGAATATTTTACGAATTTTCGCGTCATTTTTATTCTCCTAAAATGTGTCCTGATATATGTAAATATATGAGATTTAGAATACGTACATACTTATACTCTTATAAGTGCATAGTCGTATAAGTATATAGTCTTTTCTCATTGACCGTGTAAAGTTTCCAAAGATTTCGCGTAGAAACGCAAACGTGGAGGATCGTTACGCGTATAATTAAAGAGACGCGTCAGATAACTTGATTAGGTCTTTCCTTTCTGTTTAATCGATCGAGTGTGCATGATACGGTTATATGACAAATAATATCTATCGAACAACACGATCGATATACGTACTATGATTAATGCAAAGTGAATTTTAACAGTCCTGCGGCAGTCGATCGATTGAATAGAATTATAGAGCGTCAAGCAAGCAACAGCGGAGACATTGTCAAGTACGATCCATCGGCGTGATTCCACGCGGCAGAATTTTGCAATAACAATACACTCGGCTGATAAAGCACAGATATCCGTGTCGTCCCGACCCCGACACGCGTGAGTCGGCCGTTCGTTTCGTTTCACGAAAACATTCAGCTCCGAGCATTATCGGTGCTAGTGAATACACGAACGTATTATCTGCTGGTCTATTGACAATGGAATATCAATAATGGAAGACGAAAACGCGAGATTGCCGATCGGTAGACAATAAGCCGTATCGGTGAAATCGTTGCTCAAATTTTCTTACCGTGTTGCGACGTTTCGTGTAACGTTCGAGACTGATAAATTAAAATTACACCAAGGTTACCAATGAGAAATTTCAACGAAGAAATATATTGCTATTTCGATAAGTAAAATTGCCGACGACTATGCAAATGAATCGGGACCAAAAAAAAGACAGACAACGAAATTTATTACCTATTTTGTGTTTCACTGATTTATTATATCCCATTTCTTATTTTTTACATTTCCGACATATTTTTACGAACACCAATGCAAATGCTGTGCGACCAGGGAATTGTCCCAACCCAAAAGTCTGATTTTAATAAAAGCTTGTGAGCATGTAGAGCATTCGCAGGAAATTTCTTTGAGCAGGTGAAATCAAGTCTCGAAGATTTCAACGTTTTTCGATTTTTCTTAATACCACTTTCTCAGGGACTCTTTCTTGAAGTTGTATTCGAAAAACAGAAGAGAAGATAGCACTGTAAAGTCTGATTTCAGCTGATTTCACTCGATTTCATACCATTAGAGAACTTGCAACGACTTTCATTCTCCTTATAACTTCGCAATAGTTTGTAATACCTACTTATAAGCTTTTTCCTCTGCACGCCATTCATATTCGTCATTCCGTTTCTCAACTCTGTTCCACTACTTAATTTTGTGCAAATCGCTTCAAGATGCGCGACTTATTGTTAAAAGAATCTTTTGTACCGATATAGGGTAGACGTACCAATTGCTGCCACTTTAAAGTTATCCCATAACTATATTTAACTATTTTAGAACTAGTTCGAAGCACAACATTAATTAACATCTCTTTTATTTACGATGATTTTCTTGTACGTTAAATACGATGTATTAACTACTAATTCGTTGAAAATATATAATAAAGTTCAATGTCCCTCGTACAGTCACTTGAAAACTTCTCATTTAAATACACACAATTGTTACATATATCAGCACGTATAGTATACGCAGATATATAGTAAACGTATCGCGTTTACTGGTTTATGAGACGTCCCATACTTTATAATCGCATTGGTCACGTTTCAATGTTCAACAGCACATTTACCTTCTAATATTTCGTTTGAAATGTTAAGCGTAAACGAATATAAAATGTCTATGTGTTGTTACGTAAATCGAGGGCCAAATTTGGTATCGAAATTTCTTTACTCACCATTTTTCGTACATTAGTTTGCCATTAAACGAGATAAGTAAAGAGTGTCAATTATAGGGGCACTCTGACAGTACTTGGTACATCTACCCTATTTATTCATCGTGAAGCATTGCGGCGGGAAAAATGAGGAACGAAATCGATGGAAAACAGATGTCACGCAGATGCGTGAACAAGGTTCGCAGCTAAGGGTTCGCGGTCCCGGTTTTCTCTTACGGTTTTGCACGTTTATCAGATGTCACATCCGCGCCGTTATCGCGCGAAAGTACAGCAATTAAACGGCTCGGGCAACATTCGGTAAACAGATTATGTGCGGCTGAACGCGATGATCTTGTGTACCGCGGAAATTATGCAACACGTCTATTTCAGGCTGGCCTTAAGCATCGCGAAAAATCATTCGCGAGCATCGATTATGTTTACCGGATGTGTATGCGTCGAGCAAAACAATCTATCGCTTGGCAAAGTTGAGAACGGATAGAAACCAGGGGGAGATGAGACAATTACTGAAAGTTGAGCAATACGCAACGTCTGTGCGTTGTCGGGTAAACCAAAGTCTAAATTTAGTTGAAAAATGTTGTTTCTTTACGATTCTCCGTGCATTGCTTTGCTATTAAATAAAGTGAATCAAGTATCAGGTTATTGGGACATCGACAGTTATTGGAAAGTCTACGTTAGATCGCGGATTTTGATGCATTTATGGCAAACTTGAGGGTTTCATGAGGGAAACATCGAAACAGATTTGTTCGATAATAGATTTGCTCGACATTCAGTGGCGGAAAGTAAAACTAACGCTTGTAGTACCATTTATAATTATTCGAACGATTTCAAAAGTTAAAGGGAGCTGCTGTTAATACAAAAGCTTGAAATTGGAAACTTTGAACATCGAAATGTTTAGGAATCTAAAAGAATGGAAATTCAGATGCTTGGGAATCGAAAAGTTTATCAGTCTAAACGCTTGGAAATCGAAAAGCTTGGATATTCAAATGTTTACAAAAAAAGCTTGGTGATTCAAACGCTTATCACACGTTTCTTAAAGCATGAAAATGTGAGCTTCGATAGAATCGTGGAATTGCAAAATATTACAAAAGGGGGGGGGGGGGGCGAATCATCCAATAAGAAATATAACGAGTTTCGTGAAATTGTGAAACTATTAAGGATGCGATAAAAACACGTACAATGACTCACACAATCGATGAGAATGCAAAAGAGCTGTCTTAATTATAACTTACTTTGTTCACATATGAATTGTAAATTAATGTAAATTAACCGTGTATTATGTATGCCGTTGAATAGCAGATTGCCCGCTGTAAAGGAATTTTAATTTAATTTGATATTTTGCTGAAGTGTACGAAACGTTTAATCGATTATATGAGTCATTGTATTTAACTCATAAAGTAAGGAGTGCGGATTCGTCCGTCACTTACGATATCTTAAATTACATATATATTACCTTCAATGATTCAACTTGGATTTATTTTTTTCAGATAAAAGGTGCGCCTGATTGTACGTCAAATTTTCCTGCCACTTACATATGCATTATTGTAGTACATTTTGTTTGTTAACTCTATGGAA
Organism: Eucera pruinosa; assembly: GCA_028830335.1. NCBI lineage: Eukaryota > Metazoa > Arthropoda > Insecta > Hymenoptera > Apidae > Eucera > Eucera pruinosa. The sequence continues at coordinate 16,390,433 of JAMYCR010000005.1, forward strand.
ACGCGCACAAATTTCATCAAAAGTTAAGGTTTAAGTTTCTTCGTTTCTACAATATTTCCACTGATTCAAAAATCGAAAAGAATTTTTTCCTTTTCTCACATGGGCCAGAAAAGTGTGTTGCGTAAATGTTTATGAATTGCAGGCAAAAGCATTTAAAGGGTTAATCTGCCGATTGAAAGCGTATCGGACACCCAGCGGTTCGAAAGAAAGAAAAAAAAGACTTTTCTGGATTATCAAAAAATCCATCGAAACGCGTGTAATCTTTCGTCGAACGTTTTAATCGGTTTCTTAAGTAACGAGATTTCTCGTAGATACAAGAACGATGGTTAAGAAGTTGTTTGTGCAAGCTGTTGCAGCTGATTTGAAAAACGGGCATCGCTTATTGTTGGACGGTACGATAAACAAAAAAAATGATTAACGATCGCGTTGAAGACGATACATTTGGCAGACAGCCAGGCATCGTGACATAAAATGCTATGGATAAATTCGGTTGCTCGAAATATCCGAGAAAAATAACCGCTCCCACCGTGAGATGGCAAAAGGCGTAGGCGAAAAATGATTATCTGGAACTCTTTTCAGCCTTCTATCGATACCCGTTCGACGCAAACACCGGTCGAAAATGTTGTAAACAGCGATATTGGAACGAACAAATAGCATCGTCATGATATTTTTCCCCGATTATTTCGAAAATTCACGATACCGTTTTATCATTTATTTGATCCGACATTGATTTTCTTTTTCCCGTGTTTATGCTTTCGTCCTCCATTCTTTCTCTTTTCCATCGCGTTCTAACGTTGATCGATTTCATTCTGTGGTATTGTGAAACGTAGACGTTTGTTTGTTCGCTTTAGTTGAAGATCTTTCGGAAGAGTTCAGTATTTGCGGAATATATTTAGTTTATCTGTCCATCGTATCTTGTACCAGACGCGAACACTGTATTGTTACGTATTTATCTTTGACATTTTAAACGGGAGTTAATAAAATATCCAAGCGACGTGTTATTTGCAAATAAACGAGAGTGTGTTTGGTAGGGGGGGAAAAAAACAAACAAGTACGATTGCAAACAGAAAAATAAGCTCGAAACGCATTATTTATTAAGTTGTTGCATAATACGTTGGCAAGTTCAGGTTTGTTTTTACGTGTTAGAAATGCTGCGTGCAATGTACCGTAAAATATCAAATTAAAGCCTATAATTTGCCGTTTAAAATGCAACTTGTGTTTCACTGGGTAAGTTAAGTTTACGCGATTTAAATTTACTTCGAAGCAGAGAAGAAAGTCTAATCGAATTCGAGTAAATTTATTGCGCTATACCATGTACGAATCCCGCAGCTGATGGATTAAAACGCCACGTTTTCATCGCGAATGCTTTAATCCACCCCTGATGTTTCCATTCCTGAACGCGATGGGCTGCCGTAAATATTACAGCGACCTTGGAACGCATCCTAATGCGTTCCTAGTGTTCGCCGAAAACTACCCCTGGCAAAGCGAAACATCTTCTCCCAAACCTGCGCCGGTTTTCCGCTTTCGAAACAGCTGATCTTTCTCACTAGCCCCAAACGAGAGGAACCAGTAACGACATTCGGTTTCCTGTTTGTAAATAATTTGCCCCTGTCTTTAATTTTCCGTGCAACCTCCGCGTATAATGGCCCGTGTCAGTCACGAGATCCAGCTGAACCGTAGGGTTGTAAACGACCTTTTATGCTTTCCACGAACGAACAGCGTCACAGTGGGATCTAATAGAATCACGACCTCCTACAAAGCAACGGAAACGAAGGGTGCTCCCTTATTCGTTTCAACCACTCGATTTACTTTCCTTCTATCAACCGGCACGAATTACAAGTTACCGGTGAAATCGCATTTCCACGGGGGATGCCAACTGTTTCCATGGCAAAACACAGCCCGATAGAGCTCCTCTATCGCAACCCCATCGTTGAATTTAACTCCCCCTACCCCTCCTCCCCCCTTTCGAGTTTAATCGAATATTACGCGATCGAAGGATCTGCATGATTGGCGAGAGGCAAAATGGTCGAAGAAAGAAACTAGCATGGGGGGGGGGGGGGGATCTGTTCGAAATTGTGTAGCGAAAGTTTCTATATATATATAGATAGATATATATGTATAGGTATATATATATATATATAAGCACCCGAGTTTTACCTCGACCCACCGTACATTTCCATTCTAATGATCGAATTATTTTATCCCCCATCTATCTCGTCCAGCAAGGCAACCCCATTCGTATTATTCTTATTACCATTATCAAGCTTCTCTACCGAAAATGTTCCCACGAGTAAGGGTGGTTTTTACGTTCGAATAAATTTATCAAATCGCATCGTATCACATTGTAATCAGAGGGCTGGACGTGCCTCGGCGGGATTTCTTTTGTCGCTGGCAAGGTCGAATCGATGCGCACCCTTAGCCGTTGAGGGCGACTTTTATGCGGCAGTAAATTAAGCGGAGGGAACCGCGTTCAAAGTATGCCACGACGGCGAAAAACTTGCCTCGCTGCCCGGACATAAAATTTTAGACGTACACTTCGCCAGTGATTCTTACAACCCCTCTGCGCTCGTCCTACGTTTCTTCTTCTTATCCACTACTTTTGCCCGTCTCTAAATGCGATCCAAGGCCCAGATTCTAGGTTAACCGAAAGATCGACGAACACGCGTGCGACGCGTTTTACGATCGAAGGTATAAAACTCTGTGTCAACGTGTATTACAACCTTGCTCATTTTCCTACGATCGTAACGCGCAAGGGTGGATCCCCTATTTACGACCGCGTACTATGTGCATGCGTACGAATCGTATCCGTTGGCGTCATTAGCGGATACGTGATACATAGTAGTCGTAAATAAGGTACGGCGATAAAAGGAGAAAGAAGCGAAACAAATTTCTGTTTCGATGAATCGATACAAGGAAAGCGGCAGGGTTCGATGCGAAAAGAATCCTTTCCCCCCTCGTCGCGAAGTCAACCGTGATGAAAGGGTACAGAAACGATTGCGAGCCATGTGTCAACGGAATAATAAAAAGTACCCGTGTCGTGGAATGACGGCTCGTCTAAAATTGCGTACCTTAAGAGTAATAATTGAACGCGGTGTGACGCGGTTTGAAAGAACGGATCTAAGCAGAAACCTTTATGAACCTCGAAAAGAGAAACTGATCGAAACCCCGCGTAGAAACACGTTTCGTTTCCGGTAGAACGGGAATAGATAGGGAAAATCTATATGCAAGAACGTTCAACAGCCAGAGAACGGTACGCGATGGTTACAGTGGCTCAAAGTAAAACTCGGACGCTTGTATTTTCATGATTTAAGAAGCGATTCATAAGCGTCTCAATTTCCAAGTATCATCAATTCTCAAGGGTTTAAGTTTCTAAGGTTTTGGCTTTTCAAGAGTTCGGTTTGGACTTCCAAGCGTTTGAATTATTAAGCTTTTGGATTTCCAAGCATTTTAGTTTAAAAGCTTTTGGATTACTAAGATTTTCAATTTCAAAGCATCTGAATTTCCAAGAGTTGGGGTTCCTATGCTTTTGAATTCCGAAGCGTTTAAATTTCCAAGCTTTTGGATTACGAAGCTTTTGAATCCCGAAGCGTTTAAATTTCCAAGCTTTTGGATTACTTAGCTTTTGGATTCTCAAGCGTTCGGATTACTAAGCTTTCCAATTTCTAAGCGTCTGAATTTCCAAGCATTTAGATTTCTATGCTTTCGAATTCCGAAACGTTTGGATTACTAAGCTTTTGGATTTCCAAGCGTTTGAATTACTAAGCTTTTGGATTCACAAGCGTTCGGATTACCAAGCTTTCCAATTTCCAAGCATTTAGATTTCTAAGCTTTCGAATTCCGAAACGTTTAAGTTTCCAAGCGTAGGATTACTAAACTTTTGGATTTCCAAGCATTTGGATTACTAAGCTTTCCAATCCCCAAGCGTCTGAATTTCCAAGCGTTTAGATTTCTAAACTATTGAATTCCGAAGCGTTTAAGTCTCCAAGCGTTTGGATTACTAAACATTTGGATTTCCAAGCATTTGAATTACTAAGCTTTTGGATTCCCAAGCGTTCGGATTACTAAGCTTTCCAATTTCCAAGCGTTTAGATTTCTAAGCTTTCGAATTCCGAAGCGTTTGGATTACTAAGCTTTTGGATTTCCAAGCGTTCGGATTACTAAACTTTCCAATTTCCAAGCGTTTAGATTTCTAAGCTTTCGAATTCCGAAGCGTTTGGATTACTAAGCTTTTGGATTTCCAAGCGTTCGGATTACTAAGCTTTCCAATTTCCAAGCGTTTAGATTTCTAAGCTTTCGAATTCCGAAGCGTTTGGATTACTAAGCTTTTGGATTTCCAAGCGTTCGGATTGCGAAGCTTTCCAATCCCCAAGCGTCGGAATTTCCAAACGATTAGATTTTTAAACTATTGAATTCCGAAGCGTTTAAGTCTCCAAGCGTTTGGATTTCCAAACTTTTCAATATCAAGCTTTTAATTAACCCTTTTGAGGACAAGTGCCGCAAATAGTCTCACAAGCTCGTTTGACTTTTTGGACCCCAGCCGATTTTTAAAGGAAGAAATATAAATTAATATCATTAGTAGCCACCGTTCTTAACAGTTGAACAAACATTTCTTAAGTACCGTCTTCAATAGGTGAAAATCGGACAAGTATTCGTCAAATATTATTTTGTTCCGTTAAAATTAAAGGGTTAACTGAAGTTTTACTTTAAGTAGAGTTAGAGGCTCAAATTAGAGGCAAGAAACTATACTTCGCAAACGTCTGGAGAACAGCAGCGTTTAAAGAAACTAGATACGTATTTCATATTTCGGGCTAATCCTAAAATTTCCGTGGGTACGAAACAAATTTTGTGCCCGTTCGTGAAAAATCATCGTGGCTCATAAGACAGGAAAGTGTCCAATTATTGGAAATACGTAAGGGGTGAAAAACGCAAAAGCTCGACGAAATCGAATGAACGCGTCGAATACGAGGCGAGAGGGATTCTCAGCTCGTAATCGAGGGTATCGGTGTTTTGACAAGAGAGATTTGACTTTGTGGAATAGGGAGAGGAAGGGGCGAAGATCGACGAAACGAAAGAAATACAGCATAATTATCGACGATCGGTAAACAACGAAGTCGGTTATCGGACAACTGATGCAACACGGAAGCGAGTTTCGTCACTTGCTGCAAATAGACGACCGGAGACTATAGATAGACTTAATCAGCCGCAATTGTGCATTTTTTTTCTTCCGAGGATACCGCGGATAACGATCGTGAAGCTCGCCAACAATCGGATCGAAACACCCTACGATCCTTTGTTCTTCGGGGGGGGGGGGGGGGGGGGGTGTTTTGCTGGTGATTCACGGAAAACATCGAAAGGGAGTGTCGGTTTCGCTTTCTTCTTAGTGATATTATATCACGGTACATTCTCGCAGCGTCTTTCACGATGAGAAGAAATGAATTAAATCTTTCATTCGTGAATTATTTAACATAGCCTGGGACTCAGATGGGAGCAGGCAAAGCTGATAAAAAAAGTTTCGTCCGTTAATGGACGCGTTGAATGATGCGAAGGCACAACCATTTTGGTTTCTCAATATATCATCCGGATTGAATTTATAATATTACCATAGATTTAGAATTACGTTTGACAAAGTGGTTTTGTTATTTTTACTTCTTTTATATGAATTTTCAATGTGTTTCATATTTTATCAGATTCAGGATATTAAATATTTTGTATGGATAATGTTAACGTGTAAAAAAAAGAATACATTGAATGATAGGTCTATTCTGTATCTCGTCTGTGATTAATAGACCGCGAATGTTTACGCTAATTCAGATTTTTACAAATACAGTTAAACACACGGGATCTAAATATAGGATTTCTTCACCTATTAAGTTTAACCAAGAATATCATAAGATACAAATAATAAGCTTAGATACAAATAAGTCATGAAAGAAGATAAAGGATTTTTGCAGCATCTCATATATATATTTTTTTCTTTTTAGTATTACTTCTATTATTATCGTTGTCAAACCTAGTAGCATTACCTTAACCATTAATATTATATCACGTTTACTTATTCCATAATTAATAATATAAGTGGACTATAAATATCATTAGAAAGTAAAGAACGTGTAAAGTAAATTAACCAGTCAGCTGCGAAATTTTCCAGTCAGAATTTTCTTTACACTTTATAAAAATTAATACAAAGGAATTAATATTGCTTTTAGGGTAATTTTTGTTGCCGAGGATATAAATGTTTAGTAACGTGTTTCTGATACGAATATAAAGATGCTTCAGAAAATAAGGAATTTCTGATGAACTAAAATAGTATGTCCAAAACATCGATAACCCATAAGACGAGTTAACTCGTCATCCGCAGTTCACATATTAAGAACGTGCACATTACAATGAAAGATTGAAATAAGCCACGAGCTTCAAACACGACTAATAAATACATACATACTATATCAGCTTGTTGAAACTCTTACGATTACTCTTAACTTTTCTTTGGTACTCTAAAGGGTTTAACCCCGTAAATAAATGAACTTCAAACTTTCGAGCCACTTTAATTAATATCTTTCAACTTCGAATGAAATGCGCTGTGAAAAGTTCTCGAATCTTTCATAAGGGAAAAAGTGACGGGAAATTGGAGTGTTTGATAGGCAATGATCACGGAAAGAGGAAAAAAATCAGAGTTCTCAGTACAATAGTCGTTTATCTGAGTATAAATTCTCTCTCCCTCTCTCTCGAGATAAATCTGCATGAGTGATTCTATTCTATGTTCACGTCGCCGGCCAACACACGCGAACACACGCATTTATACAACGCTTCCATCGTGACCCATATTTACACGAGGGGTGATTATCCCCTTCCCCTTGATTTTTTCCCTTCTCTACAGCTCGTTCAAAGAACAGGCCATTGTTGCACGTTCGAGGGGTAACTCTGCATTCGAATTGAAACGTATTTTCTTTCCATCTATCCGCCGGTTTAACCCTCTCTAGCTTTTGCAACACGTCATAACAAAATTCAACGACAATTTGTTACCCGCTGTCTTTTATGGAGAAAAACTTTTCACGCTCTCGATATATAGGCGATCTCGCGATTGTAAAATCGTTAAGGCGAGTTCTGGCGTGTTTCGAAACACCGTGTCCGCTGCAACGATGCGCTAAAGCAAATATTGAACCTACCTCTCTCATTGTACCTTATCGTCTTCTGTATATAAAAGAACAAATATATGTATATTCGCCTACAGAACACGGTTTTTTAAGTTTTCCGCGTACAGCGACTCAATGTACCGCGAATAAATTATTCGAACGACTTGGGAAGTTGACGGGCGTTACTGTTAATACAAAAGATTGATACTAAAAAGTTTGGATGGCCAATGGCTTGGGAATCCATAAGCATTGAAATTTAAACGCTTTGGAATCCAGAAGCTTGGAAATTCAAATGCTTAGAAATATAAAAGCTTGGAAACTGAAACATTTCAGAATTCGAAAGCTTGGGAAATCAAAACCCTTGGAAATTCAAATGCTTAGAAATATAAAAGCTTGGAAACTTGAATGTTTCAGAATTCGAAAGCTTAGGAAATCAAAACGCTTGGAAATTCAAATGCGTGGAAATATAAAAGCTTGGAAACTGAAACGTTTCAGAATTCGAAAGCTTAGGAAATCAAAACGCTTGGAAATTCAAATGTTTAGAAATATAAAAGCTTGGAAACTTAAACGTTTCAGAATTCGAAAGCTTAGGAAATCAAAACGCTTGGAAATTCAAATGTTTAGAAATATAAAAGCTTGGAAACTTAAACATTTCAGAATTCGAAAGCTTAGGAAATCAAAACGCTTGGAAATTCAAATGCTTGGAAATATAAAAGCTTGGAAACTGAAACATTTCAGAATTCGAAAGCTTGGGAAATCAAAACCCTTGGAAATTCAAATGCTTAGAAATATAAAAGCTTGGAAACTTGAATGTTTCAGAATTCGAAAGCTTAGGAAATCAAAACGCTTGGAAATTCAAATGTTTAGAAATATAAAAGCTTGGAAACTTCAACGTTTCAAAATTCAAAAGCTTAGGAAATCAAAACGCTTGGAAATTCAAATGTTTAGAAATATAAAAGCTTGGAAACTTAAACATTTCAGAATTCGAAAGCTTAGGAAATCAAAACGCTTGGAAATTCAAATGCTTAGAAATATAAAAGCTTGGAAACTTGAATGTTTCAGAATTCGAAAGCTTAGGAAATCAAAACGCTTGGAAATTCAAATGCTTGGAAATATAAAAGCTTGGAAACTGAAACGTTTCAGAATTCGAAAGCTTGGGAAATCAAAACCCTTGGAAATTCAAATGCTTAGAAATATAAAAGCTTGGAAACTTGAATGTTTCAGAATTCGAAAGCTTAGGAAATCAAAACGCTTGGAAATTCAAATGTTTAGAAATATAAAAGCTTGGAAACTTAAACGTTTCAAAATTCAAAAGCTTAGGAAATCAAAACGCTAAGAAATTAAAATGTTTAGAAATATAAAAGCTTGGAAACTTAAACATTTCAGAATTCGAAAGCTTAGGAAATGAAAACGCTTGGAAATTCAAATGTTTAGAAATATAAAAGCTTGGAAACTTAAACGTTTCAGAATTCGAAAGCTTAGGAAATCAAAACGCTTGGAAATTCAAATGCGTGGAAATATAAAAGCTTGAAACTTAAACGTTTTGGAATTCAAAAGCTTAGAAATCCAGACGCTCGCAAATCAAAACGCTTGGAAATTCAAATGCTTAGAAATATAAAAGCTTGGAAACTAAAACGCCCCTGGAATTCAAAAGCTTGGAAATTCAGAATGGAAAATACTTGTACTTAATTCGAGTTACAGAAGTAATTGACATACGTTTCGACAACGAAACGAAAGGGAATGAACGAAAGTCGGAGTTACCAAAGTTCGACAACGTTTGGAAAATTCGTATATAAATTTCCTGTAGACATCGATTTAAAGTTCTGTCGTACATTGGCGGGATTTCTCACGGAATATTGTTAAAAAATGAAATTCGTAATTGAAGGCAACGCCGGCGGCCTCGATTAACAATAATGCATTGGAATGCAACAGTTAATTATACAGAGTTCGAAAACGGCGACGCGACGTGAACACGAAGAAGCCATCAAAACAAATGATACGCGTAACTACTTTTTAATATCATGTGCATTCTCGACCTGTTTGCATATTTAAATTCTCCACAAATGCATGAATACCAGGCGGATTACATATCACATAACTCGATATTTATTCAAATTTTAACCTCCGCAAGCAAACATACATTTTCACACTCCGTAAATGTTCCGAATCGTTTCATGTCCGAGTCCATTCTTTATTATTGTTCTAGACTGTTAAAGAGTCGGAAAAAAATTATGCGGTACTTAATGAACGTCTTCACTATGTTATAAAACCGTTTGTCAAGTCAAATGTTTGAAACTGTTCTGAACAAAGATTTGAATAAAAGTCTTATCAATTTGGTTTGCCTGCGAAGAGCTGACGATCCGAATTCAATTAAATATAAATAGGATACCAATGAAACAAACTTTGCTTGAATTTCAAGAATTAATAGCATTAATGAATGTTCTGATAATTCGAACCAGACTCTTTAATACCTAAAGTTTCATATAAGACTTGCAAAGGAACCTAAAAAAAATAGGAAGCATAATTAATTAAACTAAGAAATCAAAAACAGTGATTTCACCAGTGAATGAACAGTAGTAGTTTTTTGGTTGCCTATGCTAGCAGCTTAAAATAAGAAGTTGAATAGAATCAACTTTATGTGAACTTCATTTTTATATTAATTGCATGCGTATTTCTATTGCATCATATCGAACATTGAAAAGTTGTTGATGATTTACTTTATAACAAACATTAAACAAACGCTTATTTGCAGATACTTTAAGAGTTTTCTGTAATTTTAAGTTGATTTCCGTAGCACAATTCGCCGTGTGCAAAGTGGAAGTTGTTAAGTATGAATTATACAAATTATTGTCTTTGAATATTCCGCAAACAAAATTGCCTTTATGCAAATTTGAAAAATTCAGTCCCCCTTTCCTCCCTGCCCATAAAAACGGATGACAATCATTAAAGGAAAATAAATATTTTATGATCATTACGACAGGTACATTTTGCTGATATTTCTTTTGTATTCTTAAAGATTTACTAGTAATTTATAAATGGATAGGTATAAGTTTATTTATGTTTACAGGCATCTAAATATTTATCGATAAGTAGCAAACGAATAGGTACATGTTTTGTTTCCACAAGATCATTCATGTTTTATTTTATATTACGTTTTTCATACTAGTTCTCCCTTTTATTGTATTTTACATTAATTTTACTTTACCGAATACTTTATGCGTGAATGTAAACCGGAAGCCATCCGAAACCGAAAGGTATTTATTAAGTTAAGTAAACAAAGGAATAAAATATAAACCTCCCTTGTGCAAATATCGTTACGAACGCTTCGATCAATCTAACATCTACACACCGTTATTAAAAAGAACAAGAGCCTCTTTAGGAGAAGTCGATTGCGCGGCTTTGAAAACACTATCAACCACCTTCTTTCTCCAATCTCCCAACGTGACTAATCGTACCGTTTCGAAACGGTGTTTATCTCTCCATCCGTACGACACAACGTTATTGAAACTGTGCATACATTAAAATACGAGCACACGTAATTGCTACAAAAATAGCCGCGTTATCTTTCCACGTAACGCTACGATCCAGCCACGAAAACACGGACGATCCTACGATCCTACATCACGATTGAAAAGAAATTTTTCAAGAATAAGGGGTTCCAGAATTCGTGTCCTCGTCGAAGCCACGCATTGATTCCTTTCAAAGCATTCAAATCACTCTCCACATGGTTGGTCCACCCTCTTTTCACCGTTTAAGGTTTCCTCTGTCCCCTCTTTCGAAACTAATCCCTTTTATCTCCTGATTCTCAAGGATCCTTCAATCCCTTTCGTTCGTCCTTGCTCAGCAGGGACCCACGGAACGGTCTTTCTTTCCCGGCCTCGTAACCTATCTCGCAGAGATAAACCCTGGCGACAGTTAGACCGGAAAAATTAGTCGCCCGAGCATAATGGTTACGAAGAATACGTTCGAAGCGAGAAAAATATACATTTGCTACGTGATCGATGGAAAGTATAAGGCGATCGATAGCAACCACGTAACGAATCTTCGTATCGATGGCTCGATTAACCCTTTGCGGACGAGAAGTAATAACACTTGTGAGATTACTTTAGTTTTGAGTTCCACGACTTTGAGTTTTCACGCTTTTGAGTTCGAAGCCATTTAATTTCCAACGATTTCAAATGTTTATTATTACGTTAAGTATTCATTGCATTAAGTTCTGGGCTTTAAAAGTCGACATGGATTCGGAAAGCCAAAAAATGATTAGGCGACTATTTGTCAACGCTCGTCCGCAAAGGGTTAATCGACGGCGTACCGGTACGTCGAAATCCACGTGGGCCACTTCAAACGATAACGTACTAGTACGTGAAAAGTTGAACTGGCCTTTTTGGCTGCGGATTTTCATGCATTTATGGTAAAAATACGGTAAGCATGTAATAAAATATGCAAAAATATGTCAAATATTCAAAGTAAAGCGCACGTTGTCACGTTTAGAGGTTGTTACAAATATCTACCTACTGAAGCTCCGTTTCTTTAATTCCGTTGCGAGTAATACGAATTTGCATAAAAATCTGCGAGCGTACTGATAACGTACTTTTCTGTTCAAATATGTTTATTCCATTCTACTGTATTTTGTAATTAATACATATATATATATCGTTTAACAACAAAGCGATGAAACATTCGAGAGAAGCAAACTAATAACCTGCAACTCAATTCGTTAAGTTTATCCATTGTTTATAAATTGAGTCAGTTTTCGCGGTGTTGCGAATCGATCAACGTATAAACTTTGATTGTTCGAAAATTACGACTTACGGTCATTTTTCCTCGCAATCATTAGATTAATCTGAATCCTAAATTTCCAAAGAATATTTATATTACGTTGATGTATGTTGCTATTAGTTCGCGAAGTTGTTCGAATAAACGTACGCTATACTTTACATAATTGACGAAGATCAAGCATGTCGTTTCTCCTTAATTATATCAGCAGTAGCCGGTGACGCGTTGCGGAGATCAGAAAACCGAAACTACTTGTCCTTTCGTCGTACCCACGGCACGTGGATGCAATTGCCTGGTAATTTTATTGCATTCTCCGCTCGGTAAGGCTACTGCATGCAAGACCGGTTTTGCAAAGTGACTTTAACGCCTCGCTTATAATCTGGGATCACGGCTACTGGCTCGGGCTTCACAGAGAGCTTCTTTGTTCAACGCGAACGCTGCCACGGCTCTTACATACGCGTAAGTGTGTATGCCTGAATTTCGTTTCCAATTTAATTAACAAACATAGGATAGATGTTCAAATTACTGCCACTTTATGCTAATCGCTTTAAACAGCTTCATTTCATTATTTTAGCGGTTTACTTAACCTACGAATCGTCGAGGTTTCGAGCACCATATCGGTCAACATCCCTTTTATCTGTAACGATTTCTTTGTATGTTACCATACGATGTGTTAATTACTGGTTCATTGAAAATATAGAACAATGTCCAATGTCTCTATGGCGGAGTCGAGTCTGGTCTAAGTGTGTGTTTTGAAATATTTGCGATAAGTATACGGGATGGTAACTGAGATGCGTATTTACATATTGTACAAAAATATTGCGACATTTATTGAATTCGAAATATAAGGTCTAAAGAAAGCAGAACTATCGGTGAGAGGAAAAGTGAAAAGCATAGACGAGGAAAAATGAGAAGCATATAGACGAGGAAAGTGAAAAGCATAGACGAGGGAAAGACATTACAAAGAATGATTCATACTTATATTTTCAAACTATTCTTGGATACGATTAGTAATTCGTGTCGTTTCTTAGAAATATGTATGCGGATTTTTTTAAAACGAAGTGTAACTCGCGCATCGTTTCCATGAAATGAAAATTTCCCTGCTTAGACCACTTTTCCACTCGACCCTTTAATTAACCCTTTCAAATCCGATGTTGCAAACGTGCAAGGTTGTACCTTGTTTCTGTAAAATTAATCCATAAATGTGTTTTTTTTCTTTATTATTCGGCAAGTGGTCCAAACAGGAACAGTGTTTGTTCAGATTAAGAATGCCAATATTTAAGTAAGACTCACAAAAAAAGAATCCCCATTCAGTTTATCAATTGCACAACAGAATCGAATATTATCAAACATCGTTACGAACTTTTCGAACAACTTAATAATTACGAGCAGTATTGTCTGCGTTTACAAAGTTGATGACCTAATATAGAGGATTACGTAAATTTAAAAATAATTACGTCAACGCAAAGAATCGCAAGAATTATCTCGACTAATCTGGAAGTAGTTTCCGACTGGAAGAATAGTTATTATTTTTCGTTTTCCTTACAATTATTTTAATCGCTTGCTCGCAATAAGGGTCTCGGAGTTTCTGTTGAACGTATCGTAATCATAATGAATACCGAATGCAAGTTGTAACAGTGATCGTTTGTTTACGTTAAACGACCGTTTCTATGAAACGGGGAACGTCATGCATTTCCAACTGTGTTATCAATCGATTTTTCTTTGTATTTCGCTCCTTTATCTTCTCGTACTTTCTACATGTGTCGCGTACAGAATACACCGTCGCGTCGTCCCAAGAAGCTCAAAGTTCGACCTTTAACTTGTGCCAGTCGAGATGAAAGTACTTTCCAGATCGTTCCATTAACCGTTCAAGATCTTGAATGACTTTTAAACGGTGGCCATTCAACTTTTTCACGAAGGACGTTCCCGTAATTCTCGCGCAGAGTATCAAATATTAGTAGATATTATTTGACGAAACAAACAAGTTCAAAGCAATCACGATGAGCCAATCCCCCTTCGTTAATTGGTGAAATATCGTGGAAAAATTTAGAAGAGATTATCCTATTCGAAGCAACGTACACACACGTAGAAATCGGTTTCATATTTTTATATTTCTTGTAGATATAATATAGGGTAGTATAGAGACAATGCTATTCATTTATATCTTGTAGCTGTTCTTTCCTTCGGAGGGGAACGAGAAATAAATTTAAGGAAAGAAAGGAGGAAATAATTAGTGGGCTTTCCATTAACGGAAGTTGAGAATTTTGGAAATTTAAAAGGATTGGAAGTTTGGAACCGTATAGATTTAGGAACTTTGCAACTTGGGAACGCTGCAAATTTAGGAATCTTGCAACTTGAGAATATTCTAAATTTAAGATGTTTGCAACTTGGGAACTTTACAGATTTTTAGGGATTTGTAACTTGGTAACATTGCAAGTTTACGAATCTTGCAACTTGGTAACTTTACAAATTTGGGGATTTTGAGACTCGAGAACGATGGAAATTTAAAAATCCTGCATATTTGAGAACTTTGAGAACAGGTTTAGGGATTTTGCAACTTAGAAACTCTCCAAGTTTAAGAACCTTTACAGACTTAGCGATATTGTGACTTGAGAACTCTGGAATCTTGCAATTTGAAAATTTTACAAATCTAACAGGTTTGCAACTCGGGAACTCTGCAAATTTAAGAATATCGTATCTTGGGAACTTTGCACATTTAAGAATCTCTACAACAACTTATTCAAAAAATATACTTTCAAACAGGGATGAACCTAATATCGCTTGTCAAAATAAAAAAGATATCAAAATTGTACAACTCAACGGCAATATATTTAAATCCCAATTGGTATTTGACTTTATCAGAAACAATTATTGAATCCAATAAAAGTAGTGAATTATTCATTGGTACACCTAATACACGGAGTTTCGCAAACATAAAAGTGCGTGGAAAAAATAGAACTCGGGAAAAATATATACGTAATCGCCGTGATGTACAAACAGTGAATTCTTCTATTAATAAACCCTTCATTTACGAACGGATCGCAAACGTTGCTAAGAAAAATAAGAGAACGAGAGAAATGTTGCGAAGAATGATTCGTAGAGGTGGTTGGTATTTTTCTTTGGCCCGTCACGTCGAAGACGTGGCCGAAAGAAAACGTGTTTGTCTCTCTGGATCGCCTATCCAGGTTAATTTCTACTCCGCCAACCGTCTCGGAAAATTCCATGAACCTTTTGTGTTCAGAAAACGGAACTATAGACGCCTGTTTAAGAAGGGACCCTTGCGAGCCGTACGTAACCTCCCTTTACGCCTCTGAGCCACGAATGCAGGTAGCCGAACCGACCATCGAGAACTTTCGAAGCGAAAGGATAATAGGATATAAACTATTGGTATTAAACTCGTACAATGAATCAAAGTAAAACTCGGACGCTTACGGTTTCTAGAATTTATAATTATTCGAACGATTTCAAAGGTTGATGGTAGTTTCCGTTAATACGAAAGCTTGACATTGTAAAGTTTGGGAATCCAAAAGCATGGGAATTGAAAAGCTTGAGAATTTAAATGGTTAGGAGTAGAAACGCTTGGAAATTCGGACACTCGGTAATGGAAAAGCTTAGGAATCCAAAAGCTTGAAACATCGAATGCTTAGGATTCTAAAGTCTTGGAAATTCGGACACTCGGGAATGGAAAAGCTTAGGAATCCAAAAGCTTGAAACGTCGAATGCTTAGGATTCTAAAGTCTCGGAAATTCGGACATTCGGGAATGGAAAAGCTTAGGAATCCAAAAGCTTGAAACATCGAATGCTTAGGATTCTAAAGTCTCGGAAATGCGGACACTCGGGAATGGAAAAGCTTAGGAATCCAAAAGCTTGAAACGTCGAATGCTTAGGATTCTAAAGTCTCGGAAATTCGGACACTCGGGAAAGAAAATCTTAGGAATCCAAAAGCTAGAAACGTCGAATGCTTATGATTCTAGCGTCTTGGAAATTCGGACACTCGGGAATGGAAAAGCTTAGGAATCCAAAAGCTTGAAACGTCGAATGCTTAGGATTCTAAAGTCTCGGAAATTCGGACACTCGGGAAAGAAAATCTTAGGAATCCAAAAGCTAGAAACGTCGAATGCTTATGATTCTAGCGTCTTGGAAATTCGGACACTCGGGAATGGAAAAGCTTAGGAATCCAAAAGCTTGAAACGTCGAATGCTTAGGATTCTAAAGTCTCGGAAATTCGGACATTCGGGAATGGAAAAGCTTAGGAATCCAAAAGCTTGAAACGTCGAATGCTTAGGATTCTAAAGTCTCGGAAATTCGGACACTCGGGAAAGAAAATCTTAGGAATCCAAAAGCTAGAAACGTCGAATGCTTATGATTCTAGCGTCTTGGAAATTCGGACACTCGGGAATGGAAAAGCTTAGGAATCCAAAAGCTTGAAACGTCGAATGCTTAGGATTCTAAAGTCTTGGAAATTCGGACACTCGGGAAAGAAAATCTTAGGAATCCAAAAGCTTGAAACGTCGAATGCTTAGGATTCTAAAGTCTCGGAAATTCGGACACTCGGGAAAGAAAAGCTTACGAATCCAAAAGCTTGAAACATCGAATGCTTATGATTCTAAAGTCTTGGAAATTCGGACACTCGGGAATGGAAAAGCTTAGGAATCCAAAAGCTTGAAACGTCGAAGGCTTAAGATTCTAAAGTCTTGGAAATTCGAATGCTTAAACAAATAGAACTTGAAATTTCTTGGATTTTATCTTACTTGCTAACGACTATATTACTATATTTTATTTCTTTGCTACCCTAATGGATTAATACTAAACAATCTATTTGCAGTAGTTACTGTAGTTACCGATTCTTGAATCTTATATTAAAATGAAAATTGTAACGTGTTTTAACTTTTTGCTTGACGAAAATGAATAAGATTCTGGTTATCGAGGATTAATATATATGTAAAGCAAACACGCACAGCTTTACGGCAATGCAAGATTTATAGAGACTTCAAATTCTGACATTTCGAAATCTCCGGAGTTTTTAAATTCGGAAGATTTCTAAATTGGCAGACCTCCTAAATACCCGAATTCCCGAATTTATAGAGTTCCTAAATATACAGATTTCTAAATTTGAAAATCCCCCTGACCTGCCGGCTTGTTGCTACATTTCAAAATTCTTCAATTTATGGCGCCCATAAACGACGGAATTTCTACACTTGTAAAATTCATAACGTGTGAAATTTTCAAGTTCGTAAGGTTTTTCTTTTTTTAACACGTTATACATATACATTGATACGTAAACGATTAACACTAGATTTACGTAGCTCGTGAATCTGGCGAATTTTCAAGTTTCATGTTTAACCCTTTGCATTCCTGTATCGATTCATACTCGACGTTTTTAAATTGCCAGTCTCGATATGTATTATACTTTGCAATGTAAAAGGTAAGCAAAGTTCAGCAAAGTTCCAGTGTTAATTTCGACATGGTTAATGAGACAAAAATTGTTTAAATTGGTTCCTATCAATCAATTGTCGTTTCGAGTATATTTTAAACAAACCGCTTAAAATAATAACCAGTGGAAAGAAAATTGAAAGAAGTTGCGAGTACAAATGGTTAAAATCAGAGGGATCATAAATATTATTCTTCAGCGATTTATTCCGTCTTTAATTGGCGTAATAATGTTAATACGTATCCTAATTTACCCTCACTTCCCTCGTCCTTCTTATTTCGAATAATTTAGATACAGTATACTTGTACTTATTTCTCCGAAAATCTGTCAAAATTATACAATCGATATCGTAAACGTATCGTTAAGTATCTTCAACAGGTTCTACAATAAACGCCATAATAAAAGTGGCAGCCTATATTTGCATCATTTCCTCCTTGTACATTGCTATCAGACTAATGATACAATTTAATAATTCGCACAAATATGAAAGAGTTCTGCGAAACTTCCGGCCACCGATGGCCGCAATTCAAGGCCAAGATATATTCGTTGCTTGATTCACTCGTTTTATCACTGCACAATAATGATGCAATACACCACGGCCAGACACGGTATTCTTACTTTTTCTTGTGCAACCCTTTCCGTGTGTCGCGTAAGACGGCCGGGAGAAATGCAAAGGAACACAACAACGTGATAAGCGATAACGAGCAACGAGGAGTGTTCCCCATCGACTTTTCTTTGTTACAACAGCGTCGTTCGCGTCTTCGCGAAGCGTTTTAGCGCAGCACGTGTCCGGTGCTCTTCGAGGCGAACCTACTTTAGATTTCCAATATATAGAATCTTGAACATTTCGAATCTCTAAGCCTTTGGAATATTCTAACCTTTCTAGTTCCAAGCTTTCGAGTTTTCAAAACTTTGCATTTCCAAGCTTCCAAGTTTTCAAACCTTTGCATTTTCAAGCTTCCAAGTTTTCAAACCTTTGCATTTCCAAGCTTCCAAGTTTTGAAACTTTTGCATTTCCAAGCTTCCAAGTTTTCAAATCTTTGCATTTCCAAGCTTCCAAGTTTTCAAACCTTTGCATTTCCAAGCTTCCAAGTTTTTAAACCTTTGCATTTCCATGCTTTCGAGTTTCCAACCTTTGCATTTCCAAGCTTCCAAGTTTTCAAACCTTTGCATTTTCAAGCTTCCAAGTTTTCAAAACTTTGCATTTTCAAGCTTCCAAGTTTTCAAACCTTTGCATTTCCAAGCTTCCTAGTTTTCAAACCTTTGCATTTCCAAGCTTCCAAGTTTTTAAACCTTTGCATTTCCATGCTTTCGAGTTTCCAACCTTTGCATTTCCAAGCTTCCAAGTTTTCAAACCTTTGCATTTTCAAGCTTCCAAGTTTTCAAAACTTTGCATTTTCAAGCTTCCCAGTTTTCAAACCTTTGCATTTCCAAGCTTCCTAGTTTTCAAACCTTTGCATTTCCAAGCTTCCTAGTTTTCAAACCTTTGCATTTCCAAGCTTCCTAGTTTTCAAACCTTTGCATTTCCAAGCTTCCAAGTTTTTAAACCTTTGCATTTCCAAGCTTCCAAGTTTTCAAACCTTTGCATTTTCAAGCTTCCAAGTTTTCAAACCTTTGCATTTCCAAGCTTCCAAGTTTTTAAACCTTTGCATTTCCATGCTTTCGAGTTTCCAACCTTTGCATTTCCAAGCTTCCAAGTTTTCAATCCTTCGCATTTCCAAGCTTCCAAGTTTTTAAACCTTTGCATTTCCATGCTTTCGAGTTTCCAACCTTTGCATTTCCAAGCTTCCAAGTTTTCAAACCTTTGCATTTTCAAGCTTCCAAGTTTTCAAACCTTTGCATTTCCAAGCTTCCAAGTTTTGAAACTTTTGCATTTCCAAGCTTCCAAGTTTTCAAATCTTTGCATTTCCAAGCTTCCAAGTTTTCAAACCTTTGCATTTCCAAGCTTCCAAGTTTTTAAACCTTTGCATTTCCATGCTTTCGAGTTTCCAACCTTTGCATTTCCAAGCTTCCAAGTTTTCAAACCTTTGCATTTCCAAGCTTCTAAGTTTTCAAGTCTTACCGTTTCCAAGCTACCAAGTTTTCAAACCTTTGCATTTCCAAGCTTCCAAGTTTTTAAACCTTTGCATTTCCATGCTTTCGAGTTTCCAACCTTCCAAGTTTTCAAACCTTTGCATTGCCAAGCTTCCAAGTTTTCAAACCTTTCTATTTCCATTCTTTCGAGTTTCCAACCTTTCCATTTCCAAGCTTCCAAATATTCAAACCTTTGCATTTCCA
Source organism: Eucera pruinosa (assembly GCA_028830335.1). Lineage (NCBI taxonomy): Eukaryota > Metazoa > Arthropoda > Insecta > Hymenoptera > Apidae > Eucera > Eucera pruinosa. The sequence goes on from JAMYCR010000005.1 coordinate 16,410,050, forward strand.
AGCTTCCAAGTTTTTAAACCTTTGCATTTCCAAGCTTCTAAGTTTTCAAATCTTTGCATTTCCAAGCTTCCAAGTTTTCAAACCTTTGCATTTCCAAGCTTCCAAGTTTTTAAACCTTTGCATTTCCATGCTTTCGAGTTTCCAACCTTCCAAGTTTTCAAACCTTTGCATTGCCAAGCTTCCAAGTTTTCAAACCTTTCTATTTCCATTCTTTCGAGTTTCCAACCTTTCCATTTCCAAGCTTCCAAATATTCAAACCTTTGCATTTCCAAGCTTCCAAGTTTTTAAACCTTTGCATTTCCAAGCTTCTAAGTTTTCAAATCTTTGCATTTCCAAGCTTCCAAGATTTCAAACCTTTGCATTTCCAAGCTTCCAAGATTTCAAACCTTTCAAATTTTCATATCTATGAATTTCCATAGCTTTCAAATTTCCAGACCTACTCAAATATTCCACTGAATCGAAGTAATTTCCTTGATAATTTCACATATGCATTTTCATTATTTCTTCTAGTTATTTATTTATAGTATTTCCACTACGGGCGAAGAAACATAAATTAACCGCGATCAGCAAAAATTCCTATGCATCGATCTAATAATATTTCCACGTAATTAGACGGAATGATAGATATTCGCGTGGTAAAAAAAAGAAAATAAGATAGAAGAGAAGAAAAGAAATGGCGATGCACGTTTGCCGGGAAGAAGGGAGATTGGGTAAACACGGCAATTCCAACTCGATGAATTATTTAAAGGAATCGTGATGCGAAAATAGAGGTGCGCTTTACGTGTCGATTACCTGTTCGAAACTTTTCCACTGCTGCGATCGTCCGACTCCGCGGGCCACGTGAAACGAGGAAAAAATATTTTTTTCCGCCGTTCTCATTTAATTAGTCATGGGTTACGGAGCCGATAACTCGCGGCAAGGTTATACGAAATCCGGTTACCCGAGGACGATCCATTCAATGACTTAACTCGAAATTATCCTCAGCGTTCTTTTGCTTTTTTCCTCCCCCCCCCCTTTTTTTTATTCTTGCATAAACGTTGCACGGGTTGCAAAGATAGACAAGAACGAGATAACTCACGCATATTTTTGTTTGCGGAAATGAAATCGGCAAATCTTCTTCGTTTCCGGCTTACATCGAGAGGCCAGAAAGGTAGCGAATCATCGAACGGCTGATTAACGTTCGCGTGATTGACGAAAGGAAAGCAACGATCCAAAACGAATGCAAAATCTTTTGCAGAATTATTTTAATATTGAAAATATTTTTGGGGAAGTGTGGCGGCGGATATAATATTAATAAAATTTAATAATATGATTTAATAGTAAGATTTAATAATAATAAAATTCGGGAGTGACGGTGGAATCGATGACGTCACAATGCGATTAGGCATGAGTGGGAAGAATCGTTACTTGCGCTACTCATTCGTGGACTTGCCATTTAGTATTGTATACTTATCATGCCTGTACCATGCATTACAATAAATTGGGATAATTAAATTTTTGGTTTGAGCAATAAGCGTGTGTATTTATTTTCAATATTGCTGGCTCTTGCTTCTAGCGAAGACTGTACATTTTTTCTTCTGTTCTTCGTACACGATAGAACGCAATCGGCGTGTATTCGATAAAAGAGCGATTTGTAGCCCGTCACCCGTGAAATCCGCAAACTACGGTGTTATTATAAGGAATTCGCGAAAACTTGCAAACGTGTTACGAGCTTCTGTAATTGAAACTGACCAAAGTCTTAATCGTGATAATTCGGTTCATTTAATTGGTATCTATGTTAAATCTAATTCAAATGTTTCGTAATAAAAGGAGGTAGCGGATTGATTCGTGCACTTAATATCTTACGCTAGAAATTAATTGAATAATGTTCATGATGAATTTGTTCGAACCAATTGACAGTTTTAAATTTAGACTATTATTAAATTGAATAATCTAGATATATTTAATTTTGAAAACAAAGATTCTTCTATAATTAAATCTTTCGAGTAAAATCCTACTAAATAAGGGAATCCACATAAGCTTGATAATAAGGATAGTATAATTAATCTATTAGAGAAACAATTTAACTATACAAAATTTATTATAAACACTAAAGCGTGTCGTCATAGCCAACGGAGTGCAAAGGGTTAGTAACCCCTAATCTTACACGAGAAAGCTAAAATTAGTGTTCAAATTTTAATTTAAATTCCACCCTTAATAATATCAATTTCCCTTGTATCCTCGCCAGAATTTCTACAACGAGTTTAACTCGTTATCGTAGGGCAATGAGTTAACCATTGGTGGCACGTGTCGATTCGATCGCCTGGTTACAATTCCTAGTAATCTTTTCTATTTCAGCAACACGATCAAATAGTCGGGAAGATTCGCGAATGGTCGAATCAGCAGCGCGTTTCTGTTACTTTTAAAAAGCTTTACCGTCGGTATTTATACATCGCGGTTCAGGAATTCGACCAAGAATATGCTGAAAACACTTGCTCACTACCATCTGTTGTTTGCCATTCGGTGCCAAGCCTCTATGTATCCCGTCGATCGTTACTCAGCCGGGGCGACATAGATTTCACTTAAACGTTGTTGTATCAACTTTTATAAACGTGACGTCGTTTCGGGACGAAATCGCGGATTTTCATCGATATTCGAGCATCGATCGCTTACGGGGGATCGTTGTTCGGTGTAAAATTCATTATTTAAAGGAAGCAGAGGCGCGACAGTACGGAAGACGAGCTTGAAACTAAAAAGAAACGAAACGGTGGCAAAATATACAGAAACTAGAAGAATCGATGGAACCCAACGGTTCCCAACTGCTCGGATCAATATTCGATTTGCCAAAATCTATTGCAGTAATAAAAATACGAAAAGGAAGCAGAATTTGGGTATGAAGATTTCTGTTCGATGCGAAGTTTCGCGGTTCGAATCGGTTGGAAACCGCTGATAGAACCAGCACGGAACAATGACCGTTCCAAGTTGCATCGCGAAATGTAATTCGGATACACCTGCAACGCATCGAGCCGCGGATCGTAAAAATATCGAAACATGCCGGCGAACGAAAAACGGATTCTCTACGACGATCGAGGCAACCCGAAGAGGCGAACTTCCGTACCGTAATATGTCACCGGACTGCATAACTCGACGCGATACAAAAGACCGGCGTTCTTCTTTTCTTCTTATTTTTTTTTCGCCGGATATGGCGTGGTAACGAACGACAGGAAGCGAAACGGTAGCGCGAAAAACAAGCAGCGAAGCAGAAACTTCCAGAAAGCGAGCCGCGAAGGAGACCTAAAAAATCATGGCTCACCTTGAAGTGGTTCACCGGTCGTATTTACGTCGACGCGGAGGCGAGAATAAAGGGTATTAATATTTGAAACGCGGCGAATATAAGTCAGCCACCGTTGCTTTTAAATATTTCGGTGGGCGGTGGTTATTCTCGAGCCGCGCGATTAAGAAACGGAAAGGAACCGATGGCAGATCAGACGAGTCAATTAACCCCTTTGCCTGTAGCTGCGCAGGTTAGTTTTAAATTTGTAAAATGGTTAACCGTAATGAATCGCGACTAAATAAGAAGGAATTAACTGTAATATCTACATATGCATGTATTATAATCAAACTGTGAAAACATCAGTATTTGACGTCACGAATAATCAGAATATTTCAACAATTCTTTATGGAAGTCCAAATTTAGCAAATATATCGTATCATGAACCTGGGATTTGCAGAAGATTATTAACCCATTGCCTTACGAATTTTACGAAGATTATTCGGTAGAACGTTAGATATTTTCTACTTTAACGTAGCGTCGAATGGAAAATACTAAAATGTTATACGTAATTTGTACTTAGTTGTCTTGAATCTTCAATCTCACGACTTGAAACAGATCGTATTAAAATTGACTAAAAAATACAGCGCGTTTTTATTGTAATTAGCTCTTAGGTCACACCACGACTGCAGCTCGTTGTTATAAGGCAAGCGGTAAAATATAGAAATAGTTGAACGTTGATTTGCAAAATCCGATGTTAACGATAACGCAATGAACGTTAACGATCTCGCAGACAGTTAAGGGTTAAACGCGACGCAAGGCTTTTCTTGCGGAAATTTTGCAAAGCAGAGTGAAAACTGGATGGGAAGTCCATAGAATCGTTATCGAGATATCTGGCAAATGGCAGAAAACAAGATAATGAACGGAAATGACGCGAATGTGTGAAACCGTAGTTAGATAAGTGAAACGATCGGCTCGTAAATCAGTGGAATGACGGATGGGCAGGGTGTAAGGGGGTGTAGCGATCGTTTATTGGCAGTCATGCGATCCATGTGGCATCAAGATCGTCCTGCCAGGCCGGCTACTCCCGTATTCATGCTATGCACGGCCGTGCATTGCATTGTGTACACGTTGCACATGCAACTGCAGATGTATGCACATGCATTTAGGTCGGGCCGGTGTCTCTGCCCGCGCGTATGCACACCGCTGCAAAATTAGCTCCACGTTCCGCCTTTCTGTTACCAGGCGGAGACTTCGTCTGTCGCGCGCGCGAGGATTTCTGCTTCCATTACTTTATGATCGATGCGAGCATTTCGGCGGATAAACATTCAGCTTCGCTTAGGTCGGAGATAGAAACCAGGACTCGAATGAAAATTGTTGCGAAATATCTTGTTACGAAGAACGAAGCTGTTTACGAGTAATTATAGAAAATAATATATTGATTAATATACAGAAATAATTGTGGAAGATAACTGTTATACATTTTAAACTACGGTCAGCTATGAACTAAGTCTATGTACACATTTTAAATGTCAAATGTTTACAGATTTTAGCAGGGCTTGAATGAAACTGTTGGAGCTTTCTGTTCAATTAGATCTAATATAACAGTTATTCTTTTTTTACTCTTAACTTATCTGCTCTAAGAAAATAGTTACAAATCTACGGGAATTTTTATTACAAATGTATATGCGTAAACAGGGAAACTTTTAGTTTTTTGGAAATAGGGAAAAGTTCTATTATAATGTAACACCTTAATTACCGACCATTTCTTTGTTTGTTTTGTTCTGTTTCCGGTTTAAACTCCGTATTCTATAAATACCGAACCAAATTAGTGGCATAACGTGGTAAATTTCTTGAAATGCAGAAATCTTTACTAGCTGCATGAGCGGAATAGAAAACCGCGCCGCCTCTGAAGGGTTAAGGTGATTTGGCTGCTCATGCGCGTGCACCCTCGGTGTCCGACAGCTAATTTATGACATCGCTGTACGCAGGCTCCAGTAAATATACCGCCACGCTATAAATTTGTGTTTAAGGTCGTACATATACGCTTTCCCATATTGCGCAGAAAATGAAACAGCACCCAGGGTGTATTTGCATCCTTCGTAACCGTACGTTCCGAAACACCTGGCCCTTGAATAAACCCAACAATTGTCGCAATTACATCGGTAGATAAGATTACGTAAAGCGCGAGTTTGGCTGCTCCGAGCTGACCTCAGAGCGTCCACAGCAGGAAGAAATAGACGCGCAAAGAAAAACCAGTTGGCGAGGAGAGAAAAACGATGCAGAGGGAGACGATCGTACGCGTCGAAGAGAGAAGAAACGAAGAGGAACGGGTTAAAGCAAACTGGGAGAGGAAAAGAGAGAAAGAGGAACGAGTAGGAAAGAAGGCGAAAGAGAGAGAGAGATCCGTATGACTCTGCTGGCACCAAGCAGTCTGCTCCGCTCACCTCGCTATTCCCGCGAGCAATGCCAAAGCCCAAGATTCCTGCTCGGCACTTGACTCGTGTTCACGAGCGTACACGAACACGTACGAACGGCTTACATCGACGTTTATATACCGACCAGTTGCCGAGGAGAAGTAGCCACCAGTCTACGTGCACACAAATATTCCAGTTCCTTTCTGCTGGAACACGTGTTCCCGAGCACTCAAGGGAACACCCATAGATCCCTTTCGAAGTCCCTTTAGGGCAGCCAAATAGAGGCTCGGAGATCGTTTCGAAGGAATCTCAGTCCCTTTAAAGATCTCTCCCGAATGTTCAAATTATTTTCATTTAATTATTCTACAAGTTATTTAACCTATGTACGAATCGTTGCGGTTTCGAGCACATTAGTTAACCGCTCTTTTATTCGTGACTATTTTTTCGTACGTTAAATACGATGTATTAATTACTAATTCATTGAAGTCCGATGTCCATCGTACTGTCATTTGAAAAGTTGTCACTTAAATGGAAATGATCCTTGCATATATTATCAATTCAGTTCGTGTAACAGATGATAAAAGAAAGGGTTGAAAAACTTACAAAAGACAGCTTTTCTTAAGTAGAGCGGAATGCTTACGGTTTTCTTTCCGTTTTATTAATTTTCTATATTTGCGAAAAATATAGAAAATTTGTCAGCCATGCAAGTGGTGAAATTCGTTGATAGGTATTATTACTATCTTATCAAGCAAATGTATCGAACGTCCTCGAGCTCCGCTTGCGAAATTATACTCCTGGCGCCGATATCTGGCGCGAAATTTAATTTGACAGCCCTTGGCTCGATGGAAAATTCATATTCCTCAGAGGAACCGCGCGAACAATGCAGCAGACGGGTCCAATAAGACGGGCTGAATATTTCGCGAGAAGCTTTCAACAAAGGGGGTGAAATGCAAACGGTTCAGGCTATCCAGGGAACCAGAATCAGCGTTGCATCTTAGCATGATCTTCCACGATATTTTCTTCAAAATAACGCCGTGAAAAGCCATAAAAGAAATCCAATCGCGTAAATTCTTCCAACGCCAAATATAATAAATAAAGGGGTGTATAAATAAGAGAATTAAAAAACCTACAGGGAACCATAATTAACGTTGCATCTTACCACGACTCTCAACAATATTTCCCACAAGATAACATCGCGAAAATCCATAAATAGACCAATCGTGTAATTTCCTGTAACAGCGAAATGTAATAAATAAGAGAATTCGAAAAAGAAGAAAGCAGAGACACGGAGAGATGTGAATTCTAAATTTGGCTGGACTAAAGAGAAGTGTAGGCGCACAGAGTGGTGGAAAAGAACACTGCAAGTACTACAAAAGGAAAAGAAAGTGTGGAGGGGTAAGGTGCACCCGAACAGAGTGTTCATTGTTTGCAGTGGACCGCCTGTATATACGCCCCGTTCTAATTTCCTTCCTGTTTACGTTCCCCAAACGACTACTACTGTGTGGTCTACTCTTTCAGCCTACCGGCTAAACGTGTTTTCAACCGTTTTGCGTCCGTTTCAACCGTCGATGTTAAAAGATGGGAAATCGTGTGCTCTTGCCAGACTGCGAATTCATTTTAACCTTCGCAGGAGTGCAGTCGAAAAATGACATTAAACGCCGGCTAGCGTACAACAATAGCCTAACGTTGTTTTTGTTCCGGTTGTTACTAAACGTGCATATAAGTAAATTGTGTTGTATACCTAGTGACTCCAATCCCTTGCAAATAGTGCGTCACCGGTATTACTCACAATCAGTCAGCTCATCCACGCTAGTACAATAATTAGTCACCGAAAACCTTTGACCTAGTCCTTTCCACAGTATCCCTTCCCCAATCCCTTCCACGTTATTTTTATAGTCTGTAAGATTGTATATATAGACCTCAATTTCAGTAAATCGCAGATTACTATTCTTGTCGGCACTCGCGTAAAGATTCTGCTGCAAACTTTTGTACATCACCAAGCGTGTTAATAAAACCTCTTGAGTAGATTTTAAAAAGTGTTGTTCACTCGATTTCGCGACCCGGAATCCAACAATTGAAACAGCTATGGAAAATACCGAAGGAAAATTGAGGGAAATAAACATTGCAATTCTTACGACAGCAAAATGTTCCAGATGTCGCATTTGAATAGGAAACAATAATAAATGTAGCAATAAATGGAGCCTCTGCTCTGCACGTAATCACAATTCGTATGTAACGTAGCACGATGCTACAATACAAAACGAAATTGTACGTATGTACTTAGTAGTTGTGAAGAAAATGTATAAATGGATATTTGTTTCTATGATAAATATGCGCGTTTATTTCTCCTTCTACGTATTTGAAATAATTTACTAAATCGCTGCTTCTCAAACGTTTTAAAGCGATATCACTCTTGGATCACATTAAAGAGTTGTTTCTTTTTAATATTCTGCGCGTATATACTGATTACATTGTAGGCAAACATCTTTCGCGATTTTCTATCTTCACATCTTCAAAATATGTAGTATCATCCTGGTTTGACTGCACTGAATTCACGTTTCTCGTTTCTTGCATTTAATTCAGGTAGAACAGCAATCAATAGTTTTATGTCACATAAAAAAAAATAGCCACCACAAAAACTGCTCCGTATGTTGCGTCAAAAATGCGTGAATAATAGATAATAAAGTGGAAAAGGTATGCAAAAATTTATTGCCGAAGTTACAGCCAACCTCGGTCCAACGAAGGTTAAAATCTGTTTTCGCTTCACTAGCAGCAAACTTTGCTCCAACATTATTTGCAAAAATCCCAACTGCACGTAACGTCTCGCTAATGTTAATTGAAATCATAATGAAGATAGAGTAAAAGTTTCCACGGCGAGTTTCAGGGCTACCGTGACTCACGTATTTACGAGATAGCTGCGACGCTGCGATAATGTTGCAAGGTCCTGATAGTCGTAACTATGTCGCTTGGCCGTGCCTAGGCAAAGGGAAATTTTTCAATCGATTAGCCAGGAAGTTCATCGATCGATGACGCTTCCTGTGCGTGCAATTACAAATTCATACAGGCGAATCTCAACGCGTTCACTGTCACATGCATCACACGTGATGTGCAATCAGCGTTAAGTGAATTTTATTAAGGCATACATACATATACGCATGTAAAGTAAAAGTCGTTACAATTTATTACTGATTGCTGTCCTGTAAGTGAAGAGAGCATCCATAACGAAGGAATTACAATACATTGTACGTAATTGCAAATGAAAAGCTATATTTTTAAATTGAGCACTTTGTTGGTTAGCTGAGCGTACGAATGGTAATTGCTAAAAAATTATACATGATACGTATCATGTTTACTGTAACGGTGGTGACCGAAGCTCATACGTGTACTGCATCTTTATTATGCGAATTTACATAAGGAAAGGAGAAACTTGACGAAATAATCTGACAAATTAAATTTCGATACTTTTGTCTCTATCAACCCTTTCGCTATTTCTTGAAGTTATGAACTAAAAGTATAGATAAGCATAGTTTTAAAGCAGTGAGTAGCTGATGCTACAAAGTACAATACGAAATAAATCGTAAGATAAAGGATTAATGTTGAAGGCACCTAATTAATTCATATAACTGCTATCTTCTGATGAGACGCTAATTAGACTGCGGATTTCTATGCAAATTCATATTTTTATAAGTAAAAGTGAATGAAACAGGATCTAATTAGGGGAGTCGTTCCATCCTTTCAATATTCTAGCATGCATTATACTTTTGATATTTTATATATTTCTGGATATCATATGCACCCTATACGTTTCAACTCATTCGACGTTTCCATAAATGCATAAACATCCGCAGTCTTCTAATAAGATTCCACAATTTCCTTCAACCCTCCAGCGATTTGGTTAGTATAAAACGATGGATAATTATTTGGAACAGAAACAATTATTTGCCAGCGATTATAGGGCGCGCAGTTGGCCCTCGTATTTTATAAATAGGGTGCTGTAACTGTCGGAAGTCTTTAGAATTTTTACAAGAAACTATAAATAGTTCGTTTCGATCGCTCTGTTAATTCTAGTGTTAATAACATTGTCAGATAAAGACACAAAGGGAACGAAGAATAGATCGAAACGGAGGGACCCACACGTTGTTAGCGATTTATGCGTAACTCCGGACCGACATGGCTCATAACTTCGGGCTTGGAAGAGCACAGGTGTCGCCGGAAGTCGTTTTACGAGCGAACGGAAACGTAAATCGGAGCGCGGCCTTCGTCACGGATCCGAGAAACTGAATACACAAGAGGGTCTCGGTCGAACGGTACTTATAACACAAGATTAACCTTAAATGGGAACATTTGTGACAACGCCGGAATTTGTTTGCAAGAAGGAACGCGGGCATTATTAATCCTTTGTACTCTGAAACTGCTAAGGTATCCTTTTCACAGTTACACGAACAATTTGCAATATGTTCAAAGTATAAAGGAAGTTAATACGATTTGTTGTACGTACTAACAGTGAAATCCACATTTTTGCAACAACGTGCAAATATCCAGATATGTAATTATGCACGGTATTGTATACCGATAGTGTCTAACCTTTTCGTATCCGTTTATTCATTTCTAACGCAGGAATCGGTTAACATTACACTGCGGATCTTTATGCAAATTTATACCATTGAAAATAATAGTCTGAAATAAATGATCGCAAAGTGTTATATCTTATTTTCATTTCGAATCAAAGCTGAGGTTTGCACGCGCACTACAATGTTAGTTTACGTTAATTTAGAATAATTCACAAGTGACGACTAGTAAAGCAATCGATAACGAAGAGACACCTTCTAATTTGCATTTGATCAATTACGTGAAACTCATCAAAGGGTTAAAATTCGTTTGACAATGGAGCTGAGCGCGAAGCGGGCTTTAAAGGATCGGAGCAAACGTGCCCGCAAGCTCTTGAATAGATTCACGAGCCGAGGGTGTCTTCTCGGGAAGTACTCGGATGCATTTAAATGCCCCCGGTCGAATAAACAGGTTGCCCACTGAATACCGATCAGGGATCGATATGATTTTTGCATTCGAACTTTGACGATCTCCTCCAGCACGTCGCATTTTATGACACGTGCATTCGTTTGTTAATGAATCTCCGGCTAATTGCATTTGTTTCGCTTGTAATAACACGCCAATCACACAGATTTCCCATGGGCTATTAGCTGGATTTTTTATGGACACGCAATTACTCCTACCCGCTTACTCCCGCTCAACGTTAATAGATTTCAAAGTTTGCTTAGTAAGACCTTTCCCCGAACACGATTACGCTTCAAGGCCTGAAACCTCTTCTTCTTTTCCTCGAATCGATTCAACGCTTACAAATGCTCCGATGACGGGATTTTCAACATTTTTTGGAAACGTTCAATTGCTAATATACGCAAAGGATCGTTCCCATTTATGTGACAACGTTTCGTGTGACAGTACGAAGCAGATTGAACTTTGTTATACACTTTCAATGAACTAGTAATTAATACATCGTATGTAACATATAAAAACATCGTCAAAAATAAAAAGGACGTTAACCAATGTTGTCATTTAAACCGGAGCGATTCGTAGGTTAAATAGCTTCTAAAATAATTCAACGAAGTTGCTTAAAGCGATAAGCTTAAAATGGCAGTACTTTGGACATCTACCTTAATTCCGTTTACCTAGCATCAATCAAACGTTTCGGCGCCTAAAATAGTAAAACAATCAAAAGGTGCAGTCAATCCCTTGCCCTACGACTATTTGATTATCTACGCGTACTCATCACTGCTTTCTTATCGTGTCACGTAAATACAAATCACTCGAATATTATAAGCAATATTTAATCGATAGACTTCAACCTTACAACACGAAGTCAAAATTAGGGTTCGAATTAAATTTCATCCCCGATACTATGCGTTTCTGTTAAATCTGTGTCACAATTCGTAACACGAGAAGGACTCGTCGTTATAGGGCAAGGGATCGATCACTTTGGCCTGTGAACGATTCGCGTAACAAAGAGTAGTATAGCAAGGAAATAACTGCATCCGTTGTTACCGGGAAAAAAATTAAATCCATCGCGTTGCCGTAGCCGTGAGAGGAGTAGAGAAGTGGCAATGCTGACTAATCGATAATCTCGTCAGTGAGCAGGGACAATGATGGCAAGCGACGATTGATCGTAATCGTGCAGCTTCAAGGATAGTGTCCCGAGGCGTTTCGTGGGTCTTTGCCAAGGACACTGCCCACCTTTCGATAGAATTGCATCATAACGATCGCACCTGCGTGCTGGACTCGTCACGATGTCAGGCTCGAGAAACTTTCGCAAGAAACGTGGAAAAATACTTGCGCTAGAGGTATACATCTTCTCATTGGAAGACAATGGACGATGCATTACGCGGTTTCGAGAATTCGGGGGGTTCGTACGCATTGAATTTCACCGAGGGATTTTCCCGAAGCATGCGGCACGTGCAAAAGTTGCGGATCTATTTTTATTCGACGGAAGCTTCCGTCGAAAAGCTAGTGGGAGAAATCTGAAAGGATGTTTTGGAGACGCTGTGTTCTATGAACAGAGACACGTTCATTTTTAGGAATGCCATCGTTAGAGGGGTGACGTTTATAACCCCTTGGCGTACAATGACGAGTCGCACTCGTGGCACGAATTATTGCAACGGCGACGAGGTGGAGACTTTCGTCGAAAACTTGCGAGGGAGAAGCAAATGGAAAAGGAAGAAGTCTGATGTTTGGAAGTCTGTTGTTACACGGGCGGACTTTTGTTCCTAGGAATCTAAGCGATCGCGGTAGAAAGCGTAAATATTACCGAGGTAAAGAAAAAAAACAAACTGGCGCCCATTTGACGTAACGCCACGTGGTCGCACGTGTGATGCGGAGGGAGGAGTGTTATATGAAAGAACGGGTTCACAGAAACGAAATTTACGAGGGTCGAGGAGGAAAAGCTGGCCGAGGAGAGACATGTGTGCGCTCGGAGCTTTCTTTTAGAGGGCTACAAAAAGACTGAAAAACGTGGGACCACGTCGACACTATAGCGGAGGATTCGATACAGGGATAAAAGAAAGAACTCGTCGTGAAAAAAAATGCCAGGGAGAGAATAGCTGACGCGGGACAATAAACTGAAAATGTCTGTACAAATACGATCATCGTATTCGTGGAAGAGCGAGTAAGTGTGTTCATCGAATGCTGCTTTTTTTTCTGCTCCCATTATTTATTCATAGTTAGGCTCGCGTTTACCGGCGAATTACGGCCACTATTTCGCTGTAAATTACTGTTTTCACAATTCTATTTTTTTTTTTAGTTTCGTGTGTACTCGCGACTCGCCGTCGCGTCGGGACTTTCTCCGATGACCCTAGCGATATATTTATAGAAAGAAAAGGAACAAAAAAGGAAAAAAATGTAACGGTAGAATACATGAAGTAGTAGTCGAGTATCGAGTTGCAGGAAAAGTAACGTGGTAAACTGTTCAGGTTTAGTATTAAAAAAAAGTGAAGCTATCGAAAAGTTCGCAAAACGTTGAAACAGAGTCACGTTACAGAAAATTAGTAAACATTCAGGTAAACGTTGGTAATACGGAGTACTCGATTTTGAAACGTTGCTAAAGGATAGAGGAATCTTTTATAACGAAATATCAATTTTCAATATGATCCATTACTGTTCGCAAAGAACGCGTATACCTATACGGTGGTCAGTCAAATTTACGATACAATTATCGACATTGTACAAAGTTACGTTCACCCTATACGTTTGATTAAGTATAATAATACGACCGTTACATTATCGCGGTAAAACTATTTCAATTATCACAGTAAAATAGGTTTAAAACGATAAGTGAATTCGCTTCGATGTTCGTAAAATATCAACATTAGTATTCTCATAAATCCATTAACCCAATAACTCGGGCTAATGGTATTCTCGTTCGATAACAATACACGATAGAAACGTCGGGAAAAGTCAATAAAATGTCGGAAAGATAACACGTTTTAGACGAAGATCGGTGCCGGCGATCTCATCGCGTACGATTCATCATGATATCGGCTATCTGCATAAACACACGGCAATTAGAACGGTAAATCGGAGACACTAGGCAGTCGATTTCAATAAACATTCTGACGAAATTTCTCGAAGATTGACGTGTTCCCGTACAATCAACTTTTCCATTAGATACGGGGGCGGGAGCGTCATTCTTGCACAATTTCTCTTGTTTTTCGACCGTGTTCACTTTTATAAATAGATAAGAACGACGCGGCGACAACAATTTTCGCCACGAATCCATTTGTCCCCTGCGTTACACGTACTCACTTACACATACGTGCACTCACGATGGTCCATGGTGCAATAAGTCAAACTTAAATATTCCCAGCCTCTTATCGCCTCACGCTAAGATATTCTTTAATTCAGTTTATTATGTCAGCCGGAGATTACGTTGCAATTCGTTTGCATAATATACCATTCCAAAGTAGCGAATAAATTACATGGAAAAAAAAGAGTTAACAAGTAACCAAATGACACTATGAGTAAATTTTTAATACTAGTTCTCCATATTTATATGCTCGCCGCATTGTGCACGGGAATATGTGCATATCTATATAAGTGCGCGCACGTGTGTATTTATGCAGATCCTATTCTACCCGCGCTCGTTTTATATTCGAACGCGAAGAAAGCATCGTGTCTCCCCGTATTATTCGATCCTCAGAAAAAAGAACTTGTTTCCTTCCTCGATAGATTAGATAACTGTGATTCAGCACGATCGCACGACGATTCTTAAAAAAAAGACGATGAGATTAAAAAACAGACCAAATTCAATGAGAGAATTTATTGAAGTGCGGCGATGGCTTTGTGAAAAGCATGAAAATCGTGTTTTATCGCAGACGATCGTCTATTCGTCGCTACGTTAACCATCAAATATAGCGTGCCTTCAATGTCAACAATTGTGTTGACGTAAAAAATGTTGCGACAAATATATCCTCGGTTTGGAAAGAATTGGACGGTTCTATGGGAACAGGCTAAAGTATGGTAAATTGCAACTTTCCCTATCTGTCGTTCGTTGAATCCTTTCTCGTCTATTTTTCTAAAGTTTCGCTATTCTGTCGTTGTCGCCTTTGATAGGAAAGTATCGGCATTGAATTACACCATGGCAACTGTAATATTTACGATATGGATGTGCGACTGGAAAGTAGTATGCAAACACGTTCCTTTTTACGGCAGCAAGTATGAAAGAGGAACGCCACGAAAATATTCCCTTCAATAGGATTACACTGATCACGCAATCGAGGTGGCCAAAAATATTTAAACCAGAAACGTGTGTAATGTTCATTTTAAAAATGTAATAAACGATTGCAGTTACGTTACTCGTACAGCGTGAACAATTATTGAGCAAATATTTAAGTGGGGAAAAGAAAAAAAGATAATTCCGCCCGAACAGGGACTCGAACCCTGGACCCTCAGATTAAAAGTCTGATGCTCTACCGACTGAGCTATCCAGGCGATGAAAGTCAAGTTTTTTACGGAATCTTAAGTAGTAACTTATGTACATCAAATTAGTTAATACACTTTTTAACCTTTTGGCTATTATACACCAATATAGTGGCTTTCCGCTAGTCCATCATCTGGAACGACACGCCATTATAGTGGCCCAATTTATATCGTCTTCAATGCCGTGTACGTTTTCGATGGGAAATGAAAATGTTTTTGTATGTTTCCAATTGCATTTCCCTTCTCGCAATGTTATAATTTGTTCAGTTGCAATTTTATACTAACACAGACATGAGTAAAGGTATGATAGAAATCGTGAAACACCGATAGCAACGTTTTTACAGATTCGTGATTAATTTTGACGTAGATAAAAAGTTAATAGTCACAAAATTATTACCACTCGATTAACCCCTTGCCATATAATGACGAGTTACGCTCGCGACGAATGCTACAACTTAAACAGAATGATGTCACACTTATTTATAACAAAGTTTAGTTTCGATACGCAAGATAGAGGATTATCGTGTCCAAATTAATTCTAATATTCCGGGAACTGCGTTAATCTCCCAAAATTTCATAGCAAAGGGTTAACCATTATATAAATATAGGTAAATGTTTTTAGACAGGCACGAATAATAAAGGGAATTTAAGGAAAATAATAATTATGGAATTATTACTACTCTATCAAAGAGGAAAATAGCTTTGATATTTAAAGTTCATATTATGCGAATACTGCGAATTTTGCTGTTGCTCTTTTTATTCGAAATTACAGTTAAAAATGATCCGAGGCAATATTTCAAATTCCGCAGTTTAGCGAGATACATCTATCCGTGTTGTTGCAGAAAACGGAACGTTTAGAGATCAGAAAAGAGGCGTCGCTGCCGCGGCGGATAATTATAAACCGAGGCGATAATTCTACAATAACCCTTCGACTTGTACGAGCTGAATGAATAAAAAGGAAGAAAAAAGATGAAGTAGACGATCGACAGATCGAGGTTCAGTATTTTTCAACACGCATAATCGCTATCGATAAACTATTATTTTGCCTGATAATGACTACTTCGACCGTAGAAGCTCTAATTACAGTTAGAATCGCTGCAAAATATTAACGCATGCCTTTTGTTACTTTTATCATTCTTTCCATGAACCGATAACGAAGAGTCGTGATCGCGACAGCTGCAGACATGTTTTCACAGCAAACAGAAGATTCCTGCAGGGAATTCGGTAATTCACGTCGAGATAATTATCTCCTACTCCGCCATTGTTCCATCGCAATGCCTTACTTAAAAAAAACACGAATCAAGTAAGCTTCTATTATGCATAAAATTTCCGGGAAAATTTTAGGCTGATTTCATAGCTGTGAAAGCAGCGAACGGTACTAGTCTATTTTACAAACGAGTACATTACGTTGCTTCATTATACACCTCGATTATCCAATAAAGGCAACACAGCGAGACAAAGGAATAATTTTAACCAAACTCTGGCAACAGCGAGAGGAAATAGTTTATCGTTGACAGCCGATCAGAGAGGCGAAATTAATTCGATCGAACAGATCGTATCGAGAAAACTGTTAGCGCTCGAGTGGAAAATCCCTTGGTGATGGACGAAAATATCTCGGTTCGTACTATGAACAGACTGAATTATCGATTAAACCCTTTCTTTATTCTTGCGAATTATAATATTGAAAATTTCGTTCACCCAATGAAGAATTAAATCGTAAATAGGATAAATGTATACCAGTTATAATATAACATTTATGTATGTTCAAGCATAGAATATTAAGGTAAAAAATAAATTTTTACAATCACAAGTTGTTGGATTAACCCTTCCTCTATATTCTTACGAATTACGATCTTCAAAAATTGGGTCACCGATCAAAGAATTAAATTATAAATAGAACATATAGACGCTAGTTGTACTATTTACGTTTCAGGCATAGTATACTAGGACAAAATTAACCCCCCGCCTTATAATCGCGAGTCGTTGAACTAAATACAGTAAACGTGAGCTGCATTTGCATTTAGAGGGATTCGAAAACTTGGATATTCGAAGGCTTGAAATCCGCAAGCTTGGAAATTCAACGTCTTGGGATTCGAAGGCTTGCAATTCGACAGCTTGGAAATTTAAAGGCTTTTATTAATTACAGAAACTCAAAGGCTTGAGATTCGAAAGCTTGGAAATTCAAAGGTTTAGAATTCGAAAACTTGGAAATTTAAAGGCTTTTAATTAAAAAATTTAGAAATTCAAAGACGTGGAATTCGAAAGCTTGGAAATTCATATGCTTGGAATTCGAAAACATGGAAATTCAAAGACTTGGAATTCGAAAGCTTGGAAATTTATAGGCTTGAAATTCGAAAACTTGGAAATTTATATGCTTGGAATTCTGAATCTTGGAAATCCAAGGACTTGGAGTTTGAAAGCTTGGAAATTTAATGGCTTTTAATTAAAAAATGTAGAAATTCAGAGGCGTGGAATTCGAAAGCTTGGAAATTCATATGCTTGGAATTCGTAAGCTTGGAAATTTAAAGGCTTTTAATTAAAACATTCAGAATTTCAAAGGCTTGGAATTCGAAAGCTTGGAAATTCATATGCTTGGAATTCGAAAGCTTGGAAATTCATATGCTTGGAATTCGAAAACATGGAAATTCAAAGACTTGGAATTCGATAGCTTGGAATTTAAAAGCTTTTAACTAAAAAATTCAGAATTTCAAAGGCTTGGAATTCGAAAGCTTGGAAATTCATAAGCTTGGAATTCGAAAACTTGGAAATTTATATGCTTGGAATTCTGAAACTTGGAAATCCAAGGACTTGGAGTTTGAAAGCTTGGAAATTTAATGGCTTTTAATTAAAAAATTTAGAAATTCAAAGGCGTGGAATTATAAAGTTTGGAAATTCATATGCTTGGAATTCGAAAGCTTGGAAATTTAAAGGCTTTTAATTAAAAAATTCAGAATTTCAAAGGCTTGGAATTCGAAAGCTTGGAAATTTATAGGCTTGGAATTCTGAAACTTGGAAATTCAAGAACTTGGAGTTTCAAGGCTTGGAAATTTAAAGGCTTTTAATTAAAAAATTTGGAAATTCAAAGGCTTGGAATTCAAACCCAAAGTACATTCTTAAGTTTTATTATTCCCCGTCCGCAATGGATGAAGAAGTGAAACAATACACGTGACTCGTTAAGGAAAATGATTGAATTATACACGTATAAATGTATGCACACGAATTGCAATGTTGATATTCCATATCAGGGCAAAATTGAAACATTCTCATTAAGGAAAGACACAGAGCAACCTTGACACGAGAATCAGCGCTGTTCGACTAGCAAGGGTCGCGGATTATCGTCAGCCAATTAACTATCTGCAACTTAACTTCGACTCGGAGACATTTTTTCCACGTATCGCTAATTGTTTCGCAATTTCTCAATACGTATAGGTACCCGCAATCGTTCGTTTCGCGAAGGAAAGTTTCTGAAACGCTCCGAGTCTTAACAAATTGGTCTTACGTAAAAATATCTCTGACTCGTTTCAATCTCGGCTCATTTCAACAAGGGTAGATGTCTCAATTACTGTCACTTTAAGCTTATCGCTTGAAGCAACTTCATTTCGTTACTTTACAAGTTATTTAACCTACGAATCGTTCCGTTTTGAAGCACAACATTAGTTAACCGCTCTTTTATTTATGATGATTCTTTTGTACGTTAAATACGACGTATTCATTGAAAAAATACAACAATTCCCTCGTACTGTCATTTGAAAACTTGTTACTTAAATGGGAATGATCCTTACATATATCAGTACGTCAGTTCGCATGACGGATAGAAAATGAACCGTAAAATCGTCGCGTTTACTGCATTAGAAAAATGTCCATACTTT
Organism: Eucera pruinosa; assembly: GCA_028830335.1. Lineage (NCBI taxonomy): Eukaryota > Metazoa > Arthropoda > Insecta > Hymenoptera > Apidae > Eucera > Eucera pruinosa. The sequence goes on from JAMYCR010000005.1 coordinate 16,429,069, forward strand.
CTATTTACAGTACAATTAGTCGCGTTTTTATTCTCGAACTACGCAGTCATCTTCTAATATTTATTTTCGAATATTAAAGATGAACATATATGCAACGTGCACGTGTTGTTGCATAAAAATAAAGTCCAAAGCGAGTATTGAAATTTTTGTAGCCTCGATTCTTCGTACATTCGTTCGCTGTTAAATCAAATAATTTGAGTGACGATTATAGAGGCACTGGCAGTAATTGGGACATCTACCCTAAGTGATACAATCGTGAACAATATTTGTTTACCTTAATAGTATGATCACTTAACAAAATCTCGTTAAGATAATTCCTGACCAATTCCACCACCTGCACAAAATTACCTAACGCCGTAAAAAATGCTACGAGCTTTTCGAACAACCCAATAAAATTCTATATCGAAGTAACTCTCTCCGGTAAAAAAAACCAGTCGACGGCGAATTTTCCGGAGTACACTGCAAAACTTCTCTGTTTTTTTTTTTTTTTATTAGTTTCAGATAGCGACAAACTCGGAATATTCGAGAATAAAAACGAGAACCGCCGCGGCAGTTTGTTCGACGTCGCAACGTTGTTTCCTATAATTGACTTTTTCCACAACGCTGATCCTGTTAGTTCGAAACCCTTTTTTTTTCTTTTCCCTTTCCTGGTGTTTTTACAAGCTGTAACAACCGCTACCGCGATGAACCCTTTCAGAAGCACTTAGCGGAAACGGCTTTTGCTAGTGGAGAACGCAGCTTTGTAACCATGATTAGTCAACCGGATGAAAAAGACGCGTTATGGTTCGCATAGTTCTAACGTATTAGTGAATTTCCGCCGAAATTCACGATGGAAAATCGCATCGTTGTGGATGCAGCATTAAAGGATAGGATTCAGGGTCGTCGTCCAGCGAACGAGGAGGTTTCCCGAAGCGAACAGCGTCTTGGCGAAGAGCCACTAACTTCCCGATGTGTCAAGTTCTCAATATTAGAAGTTACGCGCGACCCACGGGCCACCTTTGTTCCGTGACCACTTCTCTCTTCTTGGAACCTGCTTTCCTTAACGCTTCGAGAAAGCTCGCGTGAACCACGCGATGCCATCTTTAAAATAGAAGGAGGGGGAAACCGAATTGTTCGCGGCGACGACGTGCGAAAACTTTCAAACAATAGAAACACAGGAATTCTATATGCTTTTATAAGAAACTAGGGTAAATGCACCACGTACTGCCACTTTAACCTTATCGCATAACTTTATCGAACTGTTTTGGAAATTATTCTAATCACGTTTCTAAATCTATATTCTAATTATTCTAATTATGTTTCTAAATCTATATTCTAATTATGTTTCTAAATCTATATTCTAATTATGTTTCTAAATCTATATTCTAATTATTCTAATTATGCTTCTAAATCTATATTCTAATCATTCTAAATTATCCGATTGTAATATTTTAGAAAGTTTTCTATGACCAACGTAGAAAGAAAGGTAATTTAAAGACGGAAAGGTAATTCACAGTTTAATCTCCATTTTCTTCGATCTATCGCATAAAAAGTTGTAAGAAAAATCGAAGATTTTTTATCCAATGACATATACGCGTTGAACTTTTTTTTTTCAGATTTTTTAACCACAGAACTGAATTTTAAAATAATTTAAGAAGCCAATTCTTCATTGAAATTTTTTACGCGACTGCGTTCATATTTTTGTAGTTAGTTTTATAATTACAATGGAAGCATCTTGCAACCCCAAAAGCCTTTTTTAAATTGAACTCGAATAACTGAATTAAGGTGCACTCAGATCTAATCGTTGGATATTCAAAACAACAATTGTGAAGAGCTATAGAAACGTAATGCAGCACGAACATTCCGTTCAATCGAATAGTTTTATATGCGGCGCAAATTGTCACTGCTTCAATCGAATGAAGCAACAATGTTCGAATAATCTGGCTGCGACGCAGCAGCACGTGGTCAGGCAGAGATTAATGGCGCATGCAACTATGTTGCATCGTCAGGATTATATCGCTGTTGCACATGGCATTACATCAGTTCCACAATTTATCAAGGAAAAGACTCGTTCTCGCGTTACCATGCCTGATTATTCTTCTCCTGCCTTTAACTCGTTAACAGAGGGAGAAAAAGGCGAGTGAACTCGTCATTGAAGTCATCATTATGGCAATTGTAACGTGTACAAATGCGTGTACGTGGACTCGACCACGTATCCGCGAGTAAATAACGCCAATGGTGACGTCAACCGATCGATGAAGTTTTAATGACGAAATTCACGGAGGAAATAATATGATAACTCACGTCTTTCGCTTTTCCACGGGGAAACAGTTTTAAAGTTCAACGCTTTCTCAAGGAATCTTAGATTAGTATAATTAGACGGCGAGTTCTACGAATACACCGATTAGAAATATCGATAATAATCGATAGATAATAGATAAATGTAGCATAGCTATGGAAAATACTACGCGTATAGATTTGCAGTCAATCACGAAAATATTTTAACGGTACAGAAATTATGGGAAACTCAGCTACGTAAAAAATACAGGAATCAAATGATACGTAAAACTATATAAAATATTTAGAATAATTGAAACAAACACACCTCTGGGAGAAGTATAAATATTCCATTTAATCCTGCACGAATATATAAGTATAATAGTAACTTTAATCAACATTTGACACGGAAGTATTACTTTTAAATCAAAAGAGCTTCGCACTCAAAGGGTTAACCGTTTGACTTAACGTCAAACGCGCAAAGAATCAAGAAGAAACGAACTTATTATGCTTCTTCATTTGTGTTCTCCGTGCAAATTCCGCAACGTAATGTTATTAACGATACCGATCAAGGTTCAAGCGTGGCCAATTTTGATCGTATCGATCATCGATGTTTTAAATGAAACTAAAAGATATTCGTTTCGTTCGCGAGATTGCGTAATAACGCGGCTCTGTCGATCATCGAGTAGCATGTTCCAAAGAATGCGCAAGACGTGGCAAGGACTTATCAATTGCGGAACGTATCGAGGTTCAATTAGAAGTTCGTAAATACGATCTACGTATGCGGCATCGGAAAGCTCGATGATTAACCCAGAAAGCCCACTGATCGTGCATCGACCTGCGTAAAGACTCGCGGCGAAAGAGCAAGACGTAGAGAGGAAGAAGGGGAAGCAGCCTGTTTCTAAGAATCTCAGCGCGCTAGCAAAGCATCCCTTGGAAGTTTGCCAGCATCGGTGAACTGCAAATATAGGCGGTTAATGCTTAATTCACACCGAATCTCTTTTCGATTTCCTCCGAAACAATTCCTCTGTCTATTCCTTTCGAACGTACGAGAATCCTTTGATCGTCGCCGATGAATTCAATACGACGTAAAGGTCTGATATCATTCGATATCAACCTTTTTCGCTATGGTTCTTCCGATGTTAAAATTAACCCGTTGCACTAGAATAACGAGTCACACTAGTTCTATGAATTATGATGTAGATTCGACAAAGTTGAATACTAGAGTGAATGTACAAATTACTACCACTTTAAGCTTGTCGCTTTAAGCAACTTCATTTGATTATCTTGGAAGTTATTTAACCTACGAATCGTTCTGGTTTCGAGCACAACATCTCGTGTTGTTGATCTCATCGACAACTCTTTTATTTACGATGATTCTTTTATATATTAGATATGATGTATTAATTAGTAATGCATTGGAAATATATAGCAAAGCCTATAATGCTCCTCGTACTGTAATTTGAAAACTTGTTAATTAAATAGGAATGGGCCTTACATTATGTTAGCACGTCAGTTTGTATGGTAAATAGAAGATAAATCGTAACATTCACCTCATTCATTTTTGAATGTTAAATATAACGTCCATGTGATGTTACATACAAATGAATCCCGAATTTAGTATCAGAATTTGTTTACTTACGATTCTTTATACATTACTTTGCTATTAAATTGGATAATCTATCGGTTATGGCGACACTAACAGTAATCGGGAGAAAGTAATCTACTCCAGTCAAATTAATACTTGAAATGTTTGCGAATGCTTTTTATGGTAATCCACGATCGTAAATCGTTTACGCGATTTAATAGATTTGGCAGTCACTGCTTTATCTCTTGATAAACATTGCTACTAGACATCTCTTACAAAATAATAGCATTAAGGAACTGATAACGCTATTGTTATCTGAACTAGAAAATACGTCAACAAAAAAATTGTGCTCGCTGATATCGTCGAACAGTAATAGCTCTATAGCGGGTTTCTCGAGTTTGTAAACAATTTTAAATGCTATCGTTTCGGAGTACTCGAGTGCAAACGGTTAAAGTATCAGTTTCTCTACTGTTTGAACTATTAACGACATCGTAGAGAACAAAATGCCGATTTATAGGGATTTATGGAATTTATAGGAAAAGCCTGTCAATCGGCGCCCGGTAAATAATGTGTTAATAAATTTCAATGCGATTTGAATGCCTCTAATTCCAGAATCCCAGCCACGGGACCGCTTTCACCCTCGGCATGGTAGCCCGGCTAGCTCAGTCGGTAGAGCATGAGACTCTTAATCTCAGGGTCGTGGGTTCGAGCCCCACGTTGGGCGACACCAATATTTTGTTTTTTCTTCTTCAAAATACACCCCGTCGCACGAGTACAATCCTAACACAGCTGACCATCCAACATTTTTTTAACTACTTTAACAACCTATCATCGAAACAACCAGCGAAACGGGGCGACAAAAATTCGCGGGGATTTTGCACGCCAGACGAAATCGTAGTCGGTACTTTTCCCAGTTTCAAAGTACAACCGTGGCATGTAAATAATCGAAAATCTTCGCCACGTAATCTTATCAGGATCAACAGACGCGAAGGTGTCGCGTCCACGTCGCTTTGAAAGCGACAAGAGAAGAGACGAGCACACCTGACGCATCGCCCAGACAAATCCGATTTCATTCGATCGAAATAACCAGCCGCGACCAGGTGATGTAACCTCACCTTTACATACACGCGAGATTCGCGAGTTCTTTGAACGACTTCAACGCAAAATTCGTTCGAATTCGTGGGACTGTTTAATGGTTCCTTTGCCCCGAGCCTCGAGTGCGATCGCTCTTCTAACGGAACACTCTGATTCACTTGGAAACGTTGCGTATATCTTTGCAAGAATGGTCAAATCCACGGCGGAAGCTAGAATAATAAATTAGACTGCGGATACTTATGCAAATTTACAGTTTTATATGCACGCTGAAGAAGTGCAAGCTAAATGGAGATTTAGAGATTCGTTTCACGTTTTAAATATTACAACTGGACTGCGGATTCTCTATGCAAATTCATACTTTCATTAACAAAATTTTAAAAAAAGGCGAGATCTAAGTACGGGATTGTTCCACCCTTCAAATACAGCGGTACGTATTTTACTTGGGACATCATGTAGTATATTCTTGTATATCATACGCTGCTCTATTGAATTTTTTGCATAACCAAATTTCACACAAATACGTAAAAATCCGTAACCTGATTTTATATCATGTCACGTACAAATCAATTGAATATTGTAGGCAATAAATGTTCAATAACCTCCAATCTTATACCGCAAAGCCAAATTCAGGCTTTGGGTGAAACTTTTATCCCTCGTACTATTCTTTTTTATTCAAACTGTGCCATAATTAACAGCACAATTGTGACTCGTTACTGTAAGCTAACGGATTAACACTGCCACATTGGACAACTTACCCCAATCTCTCTCCTATTAAACCGCCAAATGATTAACGCTTAGAATATATAATTCTCAATTTTTTCTCACCTCAACGAGCTAGTTACTTCTCTCGTCAATAATGAAAGGGAAATCAGAAGACTTAAAAGAACGAAACCATCAGACCTTTCCGTTAATTGTCAATCATACGCGCAATACTGAAGGAACATCACTGGACGTTCCTTCGCGCGCGACGTACCAGACGGTTGGCCTAAAAAGGCCAGTAGTAGACGTGTTAATAAATTAAAAAAGAAATTTCTAAACCCCTCTCTCTCCACTCCCTAATCTATTCGCTTCTCCAATTTACTTGGAAGGGGTTAAATTGAACTTTTCAGAGGTTTCTATCTCCGGCGATGCAAAGAGGGATGAGGAATTCGTCGGACAGGTGCGATGGCTGGTGGAAAATCGCGAAGGGGTCGAATAGAGGGAAGAGGAGTGGATCCAACGTGCAAAATAGAATGCCGGGGTGCCAGGTGTTTCGGAAAGTTATTTTCGAACGCAGTTTCGGTGAGAGTCCGTGAAGAGGGGGAAAGGGCTGGTCCGCGGAGTCGTGTATTTTTAGGCGGTGCACGGCATGCGGCACACCACCGCAACGTTTCGACACGACCCGAAATAAAGTGTTTATCGAACGACACGGTGGATTGCAGCCGGCAACAGCCTTTCGTCCCTGGGCCAGCGAAAGTAGATCGGTTTACGGGACACGTATACACGAGGACAATGCGTAATTAATAGTCCGTGCTTCCTTCCGCTTCCGATACACCCTACAGCGCAGGGTTTCTCAATCTTTGTCGGCACACAGAGTAGCGGGCGGTGAAATTTCATCGGAATTTGGAAAATTGTGCTTGTGCGTGCTTAATGTATTTTTTTTATCTTTTTATAGAAGTCGAATACTGAGAAAGAGAATGAATGGTTACGATGGGAGGAAGCGAAATGGATATACAGTGGCTTGAAGTATACACACTGACGAAGCATCGAATGGACTACCCATTTTTATATGAAATCAGCAGAGAGCTACCTGGCACCCTTACTAAAATAAAACAACAGCGTTTTTAAAACCATAGGGATTGTAAATAAATACTGCGCGAATTGTTTCCGATATAAACGATCTATAATAGCCAGATTTATGATAACGTTCATAGAAGTATATATTCATAAGTATTGGACTTCTATCATTTAATCATCTATAACCCGAATTTCATTTCTTCTAGTCGTTTTCAACTTTGGATTTGTTCAACATTCGATACTAATTCTTCATTCGTTTACAAGACACAAATTTGCAAGTTCCGTTCATGCTAGAGAGTATCCGTATGACTTATGAATAGAAATGAATAGTAGGAATAGAAAATCGAGAAATTTACAAAAACGAACGATATTAATTACAGCTTTTGAGATTATTTGAAATTGGCGAAAATAAGATACGCGAGATTTTAGTTGGATACGAGGCTAGAAATAGGAGTTCGTGAAGTATTCTGATCGCGTGCTATCTATATCGATATGCTCGAGCTTTATACGATTCGAAAAACAAAGCAGCTATTAACCGATAGCCACGCGCTATCCCAAAAATCAGTAGAATCATTGACGCCTATCCGTAATCCGCTATCTATCGTTGATTTTAATGTTTTGATGTTTCGATGTTTCGAAGATTGTTTTAATTACCAATCATCAATGGAGTGTGTCGCCTAAACCAATAATAACCACCCCGATAACGCGATTTTTTTACCGTGTATAATTAACTGTCGATTACGAGAGTGCAAAGTAACAACCTAAGATTAGCTTTATCTAGCAAACCAATGATTAGATTAGTTCTCTAATGTGTCTCGTCCACGAGACTATGCATGATTCAAGTTACTCGGTATTTTTATATATTACTAAACACAGGTCATTCCTTAAGCAACGTCGTTTCTTAGATTTCTTTAAACAAGCGTGTCCAATATCCTTTAAATGAATAGGTGATTAGAAAGAAATGTAAATACATATTAACAGTTTGCATCCTAAATTAGGCCAAGAAACGCCATTACTTGTGGGATGGCCTAATACTTGGGAGAATATATATGAAATATTTAGAATACTATTAACGAAATACCAGAGAATAACGACAATGAAAAACGAGTTCGAGGAAAATGTAATACTAGATTGATGCACGTGAAATTGCCATTCCGAACGAATAACTTTAATAGCAAATATCCATGCAAATTTTCGAATTTTCGAACCGTGAAATTTCAAAGTTTTTATATACCCTTTCAAGTTTCCGGCACCTTTTAATACCTAAGCTCTTGAAATTGTCCATTTTTCGAACTCTAATATCTTTGACTTTTTTATACTCAGCTGTATACTATTTTAATTGATCGATGGAATTTCGATTGGATTGCGTACACTTAAAGTACACAAGCAATTAAGCCATTTTACATATTCGTTTAAAACTACTCATTTATGCGACTCTATCATAAACGAAGAAACAATGTTATCCGTAATCAACATTTTTATACTACTTAATAGCTCGCCAAAAAAATATCCAAGTCATTCTCTTGCCTTATACCGAATACAAAAAAGAGGGAACCTATGAGTAGACTACGAATTTTGATGCATTTTGTTGGATACCGTCATAGGCTAGTAAATATTTTTATGATTCATGTTTAGGTTAAGATAAATTAACTCTCAATTTCGCTTCTAACCGTTCTATCTTCTGTACACAATTACGCATACGACCCTTGAATTCCTTACTCACCAACCCTGAATCATACGCTTGACCCACCGAACCTTAGTAATATCCAAAAATTCCTGCTGGTCCTTACCCTCATCCCCACTACATTCAAAATCAGTCTTCCGATCCTTTAAAAGAAATGCAAAACTGTCTCTTGAAGAGTAGAGCTTTCGCCATAATAAAGTAAAGAAGTATCGATAGCTCTAGAAACTATAAATTCTAAGTGTCTCCTGTAAAGTTTTCCGTGTACGAAGTTTAGCAAGAATAAAAATATTTATTAAACATCGAAATCTTACAATTTATGGGAAATTTCGATGAGCCAAACGGTACAAAATCCACGTAACACGTAAAAACATACAGAATAAATAAAATGAAGTGCGTTTTAAAATACTTAGGGGGGTTCTTATTTATCTATTTATTTAGTAACGGGTAATGGAACCGTTTAGCGTACAAAGGAAGGAGAAGAACATACTAAGCAATAAAATATAACAATATAATAAAATAAACTAAACAATGTAAAGTAAAAATATATAGATATATACATATATACATGTTATATCGTTATACTACTCTACTTCTTCAATTGTGTTTATAAAGTTGCGAAGAAAAATGATTGAAATTAAAAGGAGAAAGAATTCAATACTCAAGTTGATAAAATGACAGGTGATGAAAACCTGAGTTAGAAAAAGATAGCGGCTTGTGAAAGGAAAAATATCGCGCGCGTGACTGCTTCGACTGCGACGAATAGGAAACGTGCTACGTTCGAATAAACAATCTTGGCGTACTTTTTCGCGCATTTATCGAGGATTGGACGAGAAGAAAAGTTGGTTGAGCCGATGGGGGCCGCCACGGGATCGACACGTGATAATGCCAATAGAGAGTGTAGAGAAACACACGTGCGGCACGCAAGCAAAGGAGCCGGCGAAAACGCCGCACCAAAGTGCCTACGACGACACGCATGCTACGTTATAAACGCGTCCGGGTACAGCTATTTTGCGACTGGCCTAATTCCGACGCGGGAGACTGTTTGCCGGCGAATTTCGGTGTGTGCAATCAAATTAGAGAAGAATCGGACGAAGCCGTGGCGCATTATCGAAATGGAAATCATTCTTAACTCTTTTATTTGGTGGTCCGGATAAATCCACGAGATTTAGAATGATTAAAACAATGTTCATTCTTTGTTTGTTTCAACTAGTAAATGTAAATTAATCAGTAACGTAGGGTAGATGTCCCGATTACTGTCAATGTCCCTATAACCAACACTTGAATTTGTTTATTTAATGGCAAAGTAATGTACAAAGAATCGTAAGTAAACAAATTGTGACACTAAATTTGGACTTCGGTTTACGTAACAACAGGTAGACATTGTATACTCGTTTATACTTAATATTTAAAAATAAACAATAGTAGGTAAACGTGTTGTAGACCGTTAAAACGTGACCAACGCAATTATAAACTATGGGAATCGCCATAATTCAGTAAAGGAAATATGTTTACTATACATCTTATATCTGTTACATAAACTGACGTGCTAATATACATATGTAAAAACGTGTTTCTATTTAAATGAGAACTTTTCAAATGATAGTACGAGGGACACTGGACTTTGTTGTACATTTTCAAAGTTCAAATTTGGTACCAAAATTTCTTTATTTACGATTCGTCATACATTACGTTGCTATTAAATAAACTAATTAAAGTGTCGGTTATAGAAATAGAATTTTACGATTATTATTATTTATTTTTAAGATTAGAATTTTACAAACGTCTCTTCACCCCCATCCTTAGACGTTCTAAGGTTAAATTCCCTGTAAAATATGAAATTTCCTTAAACATCCGCAGTGCACCATACAATTTGAGGAATGTACGAGAAGTTTACACGGTACATGTGTATACATATGTATATGGCTCAGGGAGAATCGTAAGAAACGTAAAACGATAGAAGAGCTTCCCTTTTGAAGCGATACGCAAATTCACTCGTCGTCTCCGCGACTGAATGAGGCGAGGAATTCCTGGTATTTTGTTTTGAATATCTGAGAGCCCGAAAATAGTTGCAACATTATTTCAATAGAGGACTGCATAACACGCGGTCACTAACGTAACGAGTCTCTCTCTCTCTCTCTCTCTCTTTCTCTCTGTTCCGCGATCCTACGTTGGATGGGTTCCATTGTCGCGTATATTCGGCCCCAGCCGTCTGCTAAATTGTGCTACTAAAATATTGCACGGCAACTTTCCAAAGCGTGCGCGACGTTCGAAAAACATCGCGTCACACACGCCGTCATCGGACAAACACACCGTGTAATAATAGAGCCGGGGAGATTGATTAGTTTTCGACTGGTTTAGGGGCATGCACCGTGTTCCATTCTACCTTTCGAATCGTTTTACACGATTCGGTACAGTTCTCGGCGAAAGCACCACACACGATAGAATAGGCTAGACATCGTTGCACACTCGAGAAGACATTGCATGCGCTCGAAAATTCGATTAGTCACAATACACAGTTCGAGTATGAATCATCGAGCAAGCGTTACAGACGTTTCACGCTCTTCTGATTGCCGCTATAAAACGAAACCAGTAAAGGAATAGTGAAGGGGGGGGGGGGGGGGGGGGGGGGAGAAAAAAAATATGAAAAAGTATTGAAAAAACGAAGGAATATTGTTAGTTAACGGGGACCAGTGTGTGACTCATCGACTATGCTCTTCTTCGCGCAACGTTACTCCGGGGCGATACGAGTGAAAGTGCTATTAACTCGATGCGTATCGCTCGATGCAATTTTTAATTAAACAGCGTCGACCGCCACGCTTCGGTGTACGACTCGCGGCAAACATTCGTTTGAGTCATTTTTAATTGGGAAAAGCCGGTCGACGAGCGGCTTAAACATTCGATCGCCTCTCTGCAAGAAGCCTTCAAACTAGGAATTTTTCCACCGGATTTGAACAAAAATTGAACGACAATTTCACAGGACGTCGAACCGTCGTAGAAATTCAGTGGTTTAAGAGTCGGTTAATCGGCGTAGAGGTGGAATAAGAACGATTGCGATTTCACAAACTGACGAGCATAATAATGGGGAAGCGTAGCGACTAATTGCACATGTCAAGAAGTTTTAAATCTGTTTCTTTAGCTTAGAGAAACGAGTTGTTAATGGAGGAGCTACACCATGACTGTTTACTCCGATTTTGTTGGCACTCCGCGCGAGTTGGCAAAAGGCTCGAGGATCGAGTGCTCGGAAATTAGCACTATTTTAACCCTAATTGTCCGATTTCACCGATGCAACGTCTGCGTTGTTTTTTCACGCTCAACATTGACGTCAAAAGATCGTTCGAAAACACGACCTAAGCGATCCCGTTTTAAGCTCCGATGTTGTACACACGCCACTCGACTCGAGATTTCTCTTGTACATATCGGATCTCGCGGGAAGTTATTGCATCTTCTCGCAACGTAGCGAAAAGACGAATGTAAATCGCGAGACGAATAATAAGAAAAATAAATCCAAATTAACGAATATAATTTTTTCGTATGGATCTTGTCGTTAGCTTTCGAGAAAAGTGACGCGTTAAGTTTGAAAATTTATGGATATACGTGCACTGAAAAACACGTACGTAATAAGTTACACGAAAAAGAATAATATTAGGTTGACTGGAAATAGAATACAAGACTTCTTTGCTTTCTACATCTTTCTTAGGTAGTTAGTGACTTCTGTTTTACCATTGACGAAGCATAGAGTAGACTATTCATTCTTATATAGAATGATTAGGGGGCTACCTGGTCCCCTTACCATTTTAGTATCACATCTGACATTAATAGTTTACAGTTTAAACTAGAATGTAACAACAACGTTTCTAAAATGATGGGACGTATAAATAAATACTGCGCGAATGAATTGTTTCCGTTCAGACAGAGCTATAATAACGTGTACAGAAGTATATCTTCATATCTATATAGATTTCTATTATTTAACCTTCTATAACCTGAATTTAATTTACTTGTATGGTGAAGAAACGTATAATTAAGTGAAACGTTTCATTTCAACCTTAAAGAAATTAGGAATTAATACGTACACTTTATAAGTGACTGCTATCGATATAACCGAAAATGGGAACAAATGGGAATCGTACAATGATATGCTAACGAAATAAACGTCAACAATGTTAAATACATGGATAGACGGTTTACTTTCGCAACACTGATGGTGGGATTGAATATAATTCTTAAAACGAACCATTCTAAATCGCAAGCGGGGGGTAGAAAACCTTTTAACGCAATCCGAGTTTCAGTTTGAAATTAATCGTGCTCCCTATAAATGGATAGTATATCCTGCACCTGGTCAATGGTTTTACTTCCACTTCAGCTCACTGCATTACAGTATCCCCTGTATACATATTTGCACGTCTGATCGGTATATTTGCATCGCTGTTACGAAGGAGCTGCAAAATGTCCAGGGAACCACGTAAGAAGCCAAACTCGGCCACTGGGTAATTATAATTTGCCGTCATCCTGACGAATCTAATGATTCTCGAAATTGTTTCGCAACCAACGGCATAAACAAGCCAAAGATATCGCCCGACGTTAGCTCATACGCAAAGGTAAAGATAGAACCTCCCCGTTTCGCATATGCACGCGCGACCGTGTAATAAGTGGCGTTGATGTCTTATTTTTGGAACACCGGGTACATAACGCTCAACCGGCTAAAAACCATTCGATGCACCCGGATTCATCGACTGTTTCTCGCGAAACCTGGCCGCGATAAACTGTCCATCAAAACGGGGCATCGTGGATCCTGCTGTTTATTGGAAGAACTCCAAAGGCTCCCATTTCGCCGAGTGTAGCGCGGAATATATTCGTGTAACTCCTGCTTGCAACTTTGTTTACTATAACCCGTCTGCGGATCTGGGTAATAGTTCTAGAAAAGCTGCTACAGTGGTCTAAAGTAAAACTCGGACACTTGCATATTCGTGCTTTGAGAAACGATTGATGAGCGTTCGAATTGCCAAGCTTTTGGATTCTCAAGCGTTCGAATTTCTGTGACTTTGGAATACTGAGCATTCGAATCTCCAAGGGTTTGCATTCCTAGGCATTTAAATTTCTAAGCTTTCGAATTCTCAAGCGTTTAAATTTCTAAGCTTTCGAATTCTCAAGCGTTTAAATTTCTAAGCTTTCGAATTCTCAAGCGTTTAAATTTCTAAACTTTCGAATTCTCAAGCGTTCGAATTTTCATGCTTTTGGATCTCCAAGCATTTTGGATTCCTAAGCGTCTGAGTTGCTAAGCTTTTGGATTCTCAAGCGTTTAAATTTCTCAGCTTTCGAATTCTCAAGCGTTCGAATTTCCATGCTTTTGGATTTCCAAGCGTTTGGATTCCTAAGCGTTTGAATTGCCAAGCTTTTGGATTCTCAAGCGTTTAAATTTCTCAGCTTTCGAATTCTCAAGCGTTCGAATTTCCATGCTTTTGGATTTCCAAGCGTTCGAATTTCCATGCTTTTGGATTTCCAAGCGTTTAGATTCCTAAGCGTTTAAATTGCCAAGCTTTTGGATTCTCAAGCGTTTAAATTTCTAAGCTTTCGAATTCTCAAGCGTTCGAATCTCCAAGACTTTAGAATTCTAAGCATTCGAATTTCCAAGCATTTGGATCTCCAAGCGTTTAGATTCCGAAGCTTTTGTATTTCCAATTTGAGTTGCCAAGCTTTTGGATTTCCAAGCTTCCGGATTCCCAAGCATTTAAATTCTCAAGCCTTCGGATCTCCAAACTTTCCAATTTCAAACTTTTAACCTTCTAACCTTCACAGCAACTGAAAACTGAATAACTTTTCAAGCCTTTACAGTTTCACTAATCGAAAAAATCAATTTTCCTATTTTTCTGTCATAGCGTAGCCCCTTAAAAAAAAAAGAGAAAAAACTCATCGCTAGGGAAGAATTGTGTACGCGTGTACACGGAATAATATTTATTATTCCGAGTAGATATGTAATCGTAAGAGATTTACTCGCGCCCTGCAATCGCTGTACAAACGTGTTCGGAACACGGCAAACACGCAGAAGAAGAGTACGTACAGTGTTTAATCGTTTTGTTTCTAAGTGCTAAGGCAAATATCTTTGCAAACTTCTCCTTATTTAATTTCCGATACGAGGCAAGAAAAAGGCGGAATAATTAAACGCGTGTTTGTGTAAGACACGCCAATGTTGACTGAAAACAATCGCGAGTTTCGTTGAATCGTCACGGTTCAGAAACAATAAGGGACACGGTCGAATGACGAAGCCCGATGAATTTACATGCTCGAAATCGGCCCGTTTTTATACGCTGCCCATATAAAGCGAACAATTCTTCATTGTATCGATCGACTCGTTTAAAATGACACATCATTTATCCGGCGAGGAACGTGCTATCTGTCCCTTTGATCTGATGCCAGTGACGTTCAACAAATGTACGTGTTCCGTTACTAAATCATCGTTAAAGGGATACAAATTGTATGCAATTTTCCTCGCCGCTTGCGCATTAATCACTGTAGAAATGAAAAGAGAAAGGAAACGCAGAGGGGGAACAAAAGCGGGACAGAGAAAAGGATGATAATCGCACGCCGATAAAGAGAATAATAATTATTGTCGTTCCATATCTCCGTTAGGTTGAACAAAAATTGTCAACTATTGCGCGAGTAAAAAACAACAACAAATTGCCGTTAATTTCCACTAGATTAAAACGTTCCTTCGTTCGCCATGCAAGCATTAGCTTGTATATTTCGTTCTTCATACGATTTGAACGAAAATTATCGACAGATTCAATTATATACTTCGAAAAGGATGCAACGGAGTTCCGAAGTTTTTGCATTGCTGGCGAACTCGCGAATAGAGTAAATGACTGAACTTTTCCTGAAACTGCCACTTCAATTCGTTTACTTAATAGCAATGTAATGTATAAAGAATCGCAAGTAAAATTTGTATAGTAAATTTGAACTTCGGTTCACGTAACAACACAGAGACATTGTATATTCGTTTACTATATATTGATAAATAAATATTAAGAGGTAAACGTGCTGTTGAACATTGAAACGTGGCCAATATAATTATAAAGTATGAAACGTGTCATAATTCAGTGAAGCGATACGTTTACTATATATCTTATATCTGTTACAAAAAACCGACGTGTTAACCCTTTGCGGACGAGTGTCTACAAATAGCCGCCTGATCATTTTTTAGGTTCAGTGGACGCACGTTGATGTTGAAGCAGAAAATTTAAATTCATACCGTTAATAAACGTTTCACAGTTTTGGGAATGGAACGGTCTGGAATTCAAAAGCTTGGAAAGTTTAAAGGCTTGGAATTGAAAATCAAAATACTCTCTTAAGTGTTGCTATTCATCGCCCGCAAAGGGTTAATATATATAAAAAGTGTGTCTATTTAAATGAACAGTTTTCAAGCGACATTGTCGTACATTTTTTTCATTTCATTCTTTGATATTAGACTTTGTCGTATATTTTCAATTACGTAATAATGAATTTATTATATTGAACATATAAGAAAAATGTTTATAAATAAAAGAGCGGTTGAACAATATTATGCTCCAAACTGGAACTGGATCTTTATGTTAACGACGCTTCTAAAATAGTTAAAGTTACGCGACAACCTTAATGTGGCAGTACGTGGTGCATCTACCGTATTATGCAACAAGGAGAATCTCTTGCACGTTGCTCGATGCAACAAGTGTCTAGCAGCGTACGGTCTTCCGAGAAAAACTTTGCCGATTCCGATAGCCGATGCTCCTTTTCCATGGGAACGCGTGTATCTTATCGGACAGATTATGAACTAATGCGAAAGAGAGTACACGTCCGTTCTCCAGTCAACGTGCACTCTAATCTGATAGTGGGATCGCGATTCGCGATGCTCGGTAGCCCGCAACAAAGTGATTCACAATTTCTATTCGAACGTAGGTGTGCACAACTTTTGCCACGCTATTTTATAAATCGCCATTTCATTTCTCCAAGTATTTAGTGGGCAAATTTTTCCAATACACTTTCATCTCTTTTTACGCGTTCTTCTTCCACGCGATCAACTTGTACACGTTTTCACTTACATATACGTTTCTTTCTTTTTTTTTACTTGTTTCGTTTACTTTTACGCTGCTTTCTTTCGCTTGTTTCGTTTACTTTTACGCGATTCTTTGACGTGTTCAATTTTCCGTTACACGACTTTTTTTTTAAGGCGCGTTATTACGATCTAAAACGCATCGTGATACCAAAAGAAGCGTCGTTCTTTCTCGACCTATTTCTTTTTTTTTTTAGGTGGGGGGAAATAGATTATAGTATCATCGCGACGGATTAAGAATAATAGTGTCCTCTATGAGGTGGTTTCGATCAACAAGACCGAGGAGTGGTGTATGTATTCTTTGCGTAGACTTAAGGTAAATACGCTGATAAAGCCTTTCCTAGCGAAAAGGTACCGCCCGATTAAATCTAGTCTCTCGCGATAGAGAAACGCGGGCTAGAGATGTTATTACATAAAAGATAACGGGAACGAGCAACCCACTTTGCTAGCGAGAGATTATCTTTTTACGTAACCCGTGCGGCCGAGCCGAAGATATTTAAAGCACTTTGTACTATTGCTACTGTTATTAATATTACTCGTTAGCACGGCCGCGCGTTTCCCAAAGCACGAGGGATGATTCCAGCGAACGGGAACGATCAGGTAGGCTGAATAATTGCTGAATAAATAAAATGCAACGCTTTCTGGCTAGTCAACCGAGAATTTCCTCGTCAACCTTTCCTCTACACCTGGCTTCGTTGATCGGGAATCCAGAAAACAAGTTCGAAGATAATGGTAATTAACGGATGATTTATACCGATTCGCGTGATAACTTTGACTTGGGTAAACAAGGGGATATACTAAAGTTGATTGAAGAGGCACCGCGGTTCCCCTTTGATTTTGGAGCACCACAACAGACTTCTAGATACGTATATAGGGTAGATGTACCAATCACTGCCATTTTAAGATTCGCGCTTTAAGTAATTTTATTTAACTATTTTAGAACGTGGTTAACCTAAAAATCCAGTTCCAGTTTGGAGCATAATATTGTTCAACCGCTCTTTTATTTCTGAACATTTTTCTTATATGTTCAATATAATAAATTCATTACTATGTAATTGAAAATGTACGACAAAGTCCAATGTCCTTCGTACTGTCACTTGAATACTTTTCATTTAAATAGAAACAATTTTTACACATATTAACACGTCAATTGCATCAACCAAGCATACGATAGTTTATCCATTCTTATAAAGAATTTAGTCCTTAGCAATGCTCTTGCATTTTACTATCACGCCGTGCGATATTAATAATTTAGACTGGAATAAAGTAACAGTGTCTTTAAAACGATGGGAATTATAAATAAATATCGCGCGACGCAAACGTTTTCGACATAATTGACGTGCAAAATCCAGGCCTCTAATAATGTGGATAGAAGTATATCATCGTACGTATTACAATTCTATAACCCGAATTTAATTTACTTTTACGACGGCATTGTAGAACGTTAACTTTACCAACTTTGGTGGTAGAATTGTACATGGACTACGTTGTACATTTTCGATTACGTAGCAATGAATTTATTACACTGAACATATAAAAAAAACTGTCCATAAATAAAAGAGCGGTTGAACAATATTATGCTCCGAACTGGGACGATTTTTATGTTAACGGCGTTCTAAAATAGTTAAAGAAAGTTACTTAAAACGCGAACCTTAAAGTGGCAGTGATTGGTAACATCTACCCTTGAATGCCAATCCATTTTTGCAACCATCGTAGAATACATCTGGACCAAGAGCCACCATACGCCCCTAAATCTAATTCTATCGAAACGAATGCTAACGCTATTGAAACGCACGGATTATTCCAACAAGTTGCCAGCTGTAAATCGTTGGAAACGCTTCTAAAACGGATCTATTAATAAAAATCACTCGTCGATGTCTCCTTGAGGTTTATATGTATGCATTTCCTACGTGTGTTCAGCATGCGAACGATAAGCCGATCGTTGGTTTGCACGTGTTCCCCTGTGCACAAGCGTACGCACTTTTCATACGTGACATCATCCAGCGGCGTGTTGCTCTTCCACACTTGCCAGAACAACGCCTGGGTGCTCCAAGGCCTGCTATGAAATTCATCGGACAACGATAAAACTCTGTAAATTCAGCGCTGTATACACGCCTGCATCGCGGCGAAGGAAGCTCGCCTCGACGCCTGCACTGGGTACAAATCCGTCGTGGAACGGTAAACAACGAGGATCCACGTGCATTCTGATGATCGTAGGCGTGAACACGAAAGAGAAGCTCGCAGCTACCGTCGCGCGTCGCGTCGCGTCGTTAGCTCGCGATGACGGATGGTAAAGTTGAAGGAAACGATTTGTAAGAGTTGTAAGAATTCGTACGATGCGGGACGACGTTTAAAATGTTACGAGATACACGCCGATGATCGTCGGATTGATCGCGCGGATTATTCGGCGAGAAGAATTTTACGTGCTACAAGGTAATTGATCCGGTTTGAATACGGCGAGAGTCAAAAGTAAGTAGAGTGAAGCACGGTTATTGTAATCACGGATAATGTTATCAGTCGGCTATTGTTATCGCAATCAGTCGGTACCGAAGCAGCTTTGTATTATTTATTTCTATTCATTCATTGTAATCCTTTGTCTTGCGACTTTGGATGGCTCGCTACATCTTCCTTATACTACTTAACCACTTGCGCTGGAATAACGTATTACACACGTCGATTAGTAATTACTGGATCCACTAAAAACTGTGAAATTTCGCAAGTTAATAAATATGCAGCGAATTAAACATTGTCACGAGTGAGCTTTATTCCACAGATCACATTTTTTCCCTCGATGTCTGGGATTTTGTTCAAATTGAACTATGTTGTAGTCTATGCGAAATTATGGAGGGTTTAAGTCATCATTTTGCCAATAATGAAATTGTTTAAAAATTACAGGCCATTGAAGTTTGCAAATTTCAGCGAGTTTCGCGAAAAGTACCTTCATAAAAGTATCTTTATCTACGAAACTATTAAAGATGCTAACTTCATTATCTTTTTCGTTTTAATCGTAAAGGTACCGCCTATTCGGATAAAGTTTTCTTAAGTTGAAGAAGTTTGTTTTTAACACTGCAAATTATAAACAAACTCTTATGTCGCGAATTGAGGTACAAGGTTACGAGTTTAAAAATCCGAAAAAAATACTATCGTATTCCTTGAAGTATAATATTAATATTTTTCTTCGGATACTGATTGAGTCATCTACCATGGCGCGATATATTTGTTTATAACAAATGAACTACAAGGGCTAGTTGCAAAAGACTGTAGGATAATATTCTCGCGATTTTCCCCTTTAATTTAAGCCAAGGAGCATCGAAATCGGCCTACAAGAAGCCGAGAAATTTTATTATAGATGTTCCAACAGAGACGAGGTACAAGATCAACTATCCCTCAACGAGTGCAACATGGATATCCAAATTATTATATTATACGTTACTAGATAGTCGTATCAAAGTAGGGGAAAATACTAAAATAGACTACTGCAAAACACTCTATATAAACGTAGCTAAAAATAATTCGCTTATTGTAATCAAACTTCGACTATTAATACCACGCGTGATAATTACACTTGGGGGTAAACCATAAGAATTCTTAGCAAATTCGTACTAAATTAACTTTTTCTTTGAAACCTACTTTTAACGCAAGCATACCTTCCTTTTACCTTTTATACGATACGAATACAACGGTGGAGAAGCTAAAGAGACAAACATATGCCACGTTGCATGTTCTTAACAAAAATAGTATACCCATTAAGCTTATGTTCAAACGTGCTAATTAAACAACGAATGTTTTATGCAAATTTGTATCTCTTTAAGTGAGACTGAAATAGTGCACTTTAATGGAGATCCGTTAATCTTTCAAATGTTACACGCTGTACTTTACTTGAAGTATTTCGTATATTTTTACGTAAGGTTGTAAGATTTCAAATGGATCGAGAAACATAAATCTAGCGAGATGCTGGCCAGTTTTAGCGACTTCAAAATTTGATCGACCGATCTTCTTGTTTTGTAGACGTGGAATTTAGACACGTGAAATTCCATGTTCCTTTGGTTGATCGAACGAGCGAGAAGATCTATGAGAAGATGCACAGTGTTACAATGGATACTCAAATTCCTTGGCGATTGTTATGATTATCGTACCGAGCCTGAGTGAACGTTCCCAGAATATTCGTTGTTTAAACGTATTGCTACTCTCGTGTCTGTCTATGCAGCCCAAGATTTATTTTCCTTGCTAAGCCTCACAGTTCTGCCTCTTCCTCTTTTCCAAAATTTCTCCCGCCCTCATTCTTTCACAATTTCACAGAAACGAATCTTCGAACTGGTCAGTATTAGGCATGGTCGATTTGTGCAATAATAATCGATCCTAATTCGAAACAGCTTCCTTGGAAATCGATTGAAAAATCGCGCGAGTTACAATATTAATACTGGCTACTCGTTAGCCACTATTTATTACTTACTGCTACCAATATATTAACTACTTCTAAAAACTTTCAAACCTTCAAATTAAATCTGCATATTTATATTTGAATCATGACGAAGAAAGCAATGAATTAGAATGACGAATCAGGTTAACCAATCTTTAATTAACTTAATCCGACATCGCTTACTAAAAAGAACGTAAACTCTTTTAAGCCTTCGAACCATTCCCGTTTTTGCCTTACGATTAAATCGACTGAAATATCCTTTATTCGAAATGAAAAACATACGTCTGGTTGCAGTTAATCAACGATTGAATAAATTCCAAACACTCGATGCATCGAAGATCGATTCGTGACTAAACAAAAAAAAGTCGATTCTTCGGAAAATCGAATATCCACGGTCAGAAATCCTCTATCTACAGACGTAACCGCGTCGGGTCGCAGTAAAGCACGAAAGGGTTGCAGATAATTGGTCGCGTTTCGCGAGCGTAGCGTAATCGCCGGGAAGGGAAACGAAACGGTAACGATAAAGCGCATAGAACTCGTGGCAACTGGTAACCGGTCGGAAGATAAAATTGCACAGTGTTGCAGAGTGATAAACAATGAGAAAAGACCGGGTCGTCGAGCTGATAAAAGCATAGCGAACAAGACGATGCAGCCAGAATCACCACCGATTCGCTCGCAGAAAATAAACTACGAACGCCGCTACGTACCGCAGTTTTCAAGCTAAATAGATAGCGCTTCCGTCATGCTGTATAAATAACGTAATCGACCACGAAAAAGAGGACTGCTGATACCAGGAACAACGTGCTTCGATAACACCAAGGTTCATTCGTCATCTGCGCGATTTAACGTCGGTTAGATTCAACGTCTATTAACCCTTTGCACTCCAAACCTTTTTTTTTTTTTAATAATACGACGCAACAGCAACCCCACAATACACAATACAGTTTTTCGACTCTTTTGAGAAATTAATTTTGTTATGTATTCCGAGAAGAAGAAACTTGCGCCGATTTTCGAGAAATGAAAATTGAATTGGAGAAAATGGTATTGAAGAAACATAAACCCTTAAGCTTTGATCAAATTTAAGAATGTTTCCATACAATGGCGCGAACGGAGTATAAAGGGTTAACACACTAGGCTTTTCGGGCATTAATTGTAATTTGTAATTTGCTAGACTTCCGGGAAAATAGCTACACTGTACATGAATATTCGAAATTGGAAGCTTGAAGAAGGAGGTCAACTAGAATACATATTCCTACCATTGCATTAATAGTATTTAAATAGTATTTAATAGTATGCAAATATTAAATAATAATAGTATTTAAATCAAGTTAACATAAGCTAGTGAAAAATAATATTTATGATGTACAGAACTTTGACTATGAATTCTGAAACACGTGAAATTGACGAGCTACGTAAGTCTAAGGTAAATGACCCACGTACTGTCACTGTTCTTATAACCGCCACTTGAATTCGTTCATTTAATAGCAAAGTAATGTATAAAGAATCGTAAGTAAAGAAATGTTTATACTAAATTTGGACTCCGGTTTCCGTAACAACACACAGACATTGTGTATTCGTTTACGCTTAATATTTGTAAATAAATATTAGCAGGTAAACGTGCCGTTGAACATTGAAACGTGACCAATACGATTATAAAGTATGGAACGTGTGATAATTCGGTAAGGCGATATGTTTACTATATATCTTATATCTGTTACACAAACCGACGTGTTAATTGTACATGTAAAAAACGTGTTCCTATTTAAATGACAAGTTTTCAAGTGACAGTACGAAGGACATTGGACTTTGTTGTACATGTTCAATTACGTAGTGATGAATGTATTATATTGAACATATAAACAAAAATGTTCATAAATAAAAGAGTTGTTAAACAATATTATACATCAAACTGGAACGATTTTTATATAAAATAGTTCTAAAATAGTTGAATAAAGTTACGCGCGAACGTTAAAATTGCAGTACGTGGTACATTTACCCTAGTGTTACCTACCAACGCGTTCAAACTAAGTTTCGAACGCGTCTCAGTTAAAGGGTTAACGTTCATTTACCGGTGCATCCATTCCACTCAAATTCGAGCTACTTGAAACGACGACTGATGAGAACCAAAAAACGTTAAATTCGACCATGGTTACATAAACCATAGAGGAAGCTTCGTGAATTTTTTTTTTTTTTTCCAGAACGGCCAAAGAAGCTATTGATATTGTTGGCAAGCAGTTCTGACATTCGTTAGGAACGCAAATACGATCGATTGGAGGACGTCGGAATGCTTGGTCCCGTGGTTCAGACGATTTCTGTTCGGGAACTAAATAGTTGGCCAAAGATCGCGCGCAAATTTATTCGACGGAAGATAAACACACGCACGGTGGACAGTTACGGGATTGCTACACAGCCTGGGACTATTTTCGAGTCACGTTCGCGGAGGTTTTGACGACTAATTTCGCGACGGGAATTCTACTCGCTCCAGTAGTATGTAGGCCGAGACGATGAAAACATAAGAAACAAAGAACTAAACTTATAGCGAGATCCTTGAGCGAGATAGGTACCCGAATCGTTTACCTCGATTTCCACCCAACAACTATTGCGACTTTCGATTGTTTACAAATCGTAGAATAACGAAGTTCCACCAAGTGGGAACGTGATACACGTGGCCATCAGGATAAGTTAGATTCGCATCTGGCGGAGCGCCCGGCTACTTTATTGCCGCGACGTGGCTCTCGTTGCAGCTATAACAGCCATCGTTACACATTCTTCTCCGTTTTATTGGACGAGTACACGTTGCATCGTTGCAGATCGCATACGGAGGATCGGGTGGGCGGAACAAAGTTTCCGACACGAGTGGCAAGGACTCAGCGAAAGAAGATTAAGCGAATCGGTCGGTGTAAACAACCGCGATGCTTACGCGTTATCATTTTTACAAGAGGATCAAAAGCCGGAAGAGCTTCGTGCTACGAGAGATCTGTCGTAACACGTTGCTCGAAACAATTAGGGTATCATAATCGTAGTAATAAGAGAACGTTGCTGTCTTGTCGTTTCCGCGTCGCTTCGATTCCAGTCTTAACCCCTTGCACTCGGAGTACTCCTCACAGGCATTGTCAAAGTTTGGCGTTGTACTCGAAGCGTGCCTCTCATCCTTCCCCTTTTTGAAAAATGTTCACGTTACGATAATAGTAAAGTAACGTTAAAAGTATCTCGCCTTTTAAATTTTCCCTTCGAATAAATCACATATTACACGGTCAGATAAAGCTAATAAAAAGTCTGAGCTTCTGGAAGCTTTAGCCGAGAAAAAGTTCACGTGCAAAGGGTTCAACTCAATCTTGTTTATAATATCGCGCGAATAGCATGTAATTCACCGTCTATGTTCAGAAATGGATTGTTAGCTATTTTATCTTATGCCCGCTATTTCACTACTTTGCACTACATACGCGTATATATGTGTATATAACCATTGTCATGCAATGGGTTACCCGTTTGATAAATAAATTATATATCTTGGCAAACATTTCACGATTTCAATCGGCTCGGTGAAAATAAGCGCGGCTCAATTGCCGGTAGTTAATTGTAGGTTTTACGCTAGCGTTAAAACGTAATCGTGAACCGTCGATTGTTTGAGAAACATCCGTCAACGACTTCATTGATTTTCTTATTGTTAGTAGCAAGTAAGAGGCTGCGCGTGATGAGCGATTACACGGAAATATCTTATGCGAACTCGTGGAGGATGTCTTGGATGCAATTATCGCAATAAATATTTTGTAGCAAAACGTCGCAATATCTTGACACGTGGCAACATTCGTCGCATCCGACGAAGAATATCCGACCACGACTCCGTCATATGCACGGGACCACATACTTGGCATAGTTTATTTGTTAACAAATTTCATTCTCGACCCGTTTGTTTACCAATTGGATTGCTAACGCGATTCTAAAGTTACCCAAAATTATTTGGCGCCGGCCTAGAAATAAACAATTCTGTTATGCGCCTAACGGCGAGCGTTTAAGTGTGCGAACGATTTGGATTTCGAAGTTATTCAACTATGCAAAATCGCATAAAATTGCGTAAATTATATTCAAAGTTAAATTTACAATTGCGGCTGTGCGAATTATATTTCTATTCGTTTATGTACCATTATATACATAATGTACTACCATTTCTATATATTGAAAATGACACGGAAAATGTTTCAAAGTTAACTTACGTAGTACATAAATCGAATGCATTAACTCTTTCAGCTGAACTTCATTACGATAAAAAAAAATCGTATCACTTAGAATTGTAGATAATTAATACAAACGGTTAAAGAAATATCAATTCAGAAGTATTGCTATGAATGCTACAGATAACGATTGATATTAATACTATTGTATGGAAAACATACGTACACGTTATCCATAGAGATAAATTCAGCTATCCCAAAATTGTTTACTACCGAAAGGATTAACTCTTTGAAGCTCAACATTTTTCGTCTCTCCTTCGAATTTCACGAGAAACAATAGGTTTTGAATTCTAGGCTTTGGTTCCTTTATTTATTGATCAATCTTTTGACTATACAAATAAGCGGAACAGAATTTAAACCGCAGTGCTTTTTGAGGTGATATCAAAAATTAAAGAAGTGAAACATATTTCATACCACCACGCTTCAAAGAGTTAAAAGGTCATTGCCCTTAGTTTATTTTTCTCGAAGCTTTCAATGTATTAAAGGTTTTAAGACAATTAGGTAGCAACATACGATATGTACAAAATATGCAAAATAAATTGCATACGATTAAAACCCTTTAAAGATAAAACAAATTTCCAACTCGATCCCGTTGCATTGCTAATTATGCGAACGCGTACTCGCATAAGCATCTAAAATCTAACGATAACTTATAGCAACCAAACGTTATTACCTATTTGTATACTCGCCACTGTAAAAATACTTTTTCTATCACAATCGCGAACTATAATAAAGGCAGAGAATTCTTCTCGTAACTTCTTCAATTTTTTTTTATCATTTCTTTCTCTTTGACTCGCGATTCCAAAGTTGTTTACCTTCGGTACGCGATCTTACTGACAACTGATTTATCGCGGTATTTATTTTCTTAAAAAAAAAAAAAAAACAACGAAGAAACGCGGGTAGAAAAACAGAACCTATCGATTGATAGAACGGCGAGCTCGCATAATTGATTGTTACGTAAACTTCTGACCTACATGTTGTCCGCCAGAGACAAAAGAAGATTCTCGCGGCTCGAAATGTGCTGGGATGACCGAACGGAGCAGGAAATAACGCATCGCGGCTAACAAGAGCAACGCGATTATTTTTATCGTTTTGTTATCGGTATCGCTATCGTCCTCCATTACGCGTGTGCGTACTGCATACGCGAAGAAAAAAAGAAAGAAAAAAAAAAAAAAATTTACGAAGCTCTGAGCGAACGAGCAATTCGATTAGCGGCAATCGCGATGTAACGCATGTAAAACCGGGCCGTATTACACTTTCGACTGACCTACTTCTCTTGTTTTCGTACGATACGTCCAATTAGAGACTTAGGGGCAGACTGTGCTCCGATAAATTGCTGTTGCCTACGCGATGAACTCTGGATCGTTGTTTGGCATACTTTATTGTTCCATTTTCATTTAACCTTTCCTCGTTTTTTTTTTTATGGGACTTGCTCAACTTTTACGAGGGGCATATTCAACTTTTACGAACACCGTATTCGTTCGATTCGCTTCACCGAATAATGCAACGAACGAATCTCGGAGAATCTATAGAAAGATACAAAGAACAGGCATTTACTTTGATCCGAATGTAAAATGATCGTAGAGGCAAGTAAAAATTCAACTTCTAAGCATTCACGTGCCCACGTATGCCCATATGCGAACGAGTCGCGATAAGAGGGCGTTTGACCCCGGTTTATCGCCGCTGGACTATAATCCATTGGATGACGTAGATGCCATAACTTCGAACGTGGCGTTCGACGACATTGCGCGGAGAGGAGTACGATACTCGGCGAGTACACGCTGCACCCGGAATGGGATGCATCTGAAAAAAGCCTCGACGCTCGATAACGAATAGGGGACACAGTCGAACATGTGACGATGACTGGCGTGGGTAATTGGTGATATCCTACCATGTTAAAACGCGGCTGTCCACGAAGATCAATGCAATTAGGCGGGCCAGTGTTGTCGCCTGCATTTCACGCATCGACGTGCTATTGTTACGCGCCGCAGTTGCGCCCCCGATCTCGAAATTATGAAGCAGCAAATTATCCGCTGCTCAAAATTCGCAACTTTTACACTTTGCTTCGATAATAATCGCTGTCGCGAGTCCGTTAGGGTTACAGAAGTCTGGACTCGCGCACAATTCGAAGGGGAAACTGTGCCTCCAAAGAGGAAAAAGTCGATTTAAGTAAGATCACCGCTTTCGTATCGTGTCGAGTACAAATCATATGAATATTGTAGAGATTTTTATTTAACAACCCCCAGTATTGTAAGACGAAGCTAAGATTAAAGTAGAAATTAAATTTTATCCTCGATACTACTCCTTTCTATTGGATGTACACCATAAATCGTTGAACGAGTGGACTCGTTATCGTAGCGCAATATAAACAAATAATTTTCAGTTCCAATATGACGATAGTGAATGGGTTAATACCAAATAAATAACTGAATAAAATGAACAAATTTATCAGCCTTGAAAACTGTCCCTCGGGAAATTTTGCACACTTCAAATCTGGAAGCTTTGCGAACTCTAGAGTAAACCGGAAACCCTGCGAAGTAATATGAGAATCGAGAATCAGATTGGGAATCTCTACGAAGAGCTTCTTCTACCGTGAGCGATATTCCTTTTCCAGAAACAAATGTTTCGCCCCATAGATCAACAGAAGAGCATGACATAGAATAGAAGGAGCATCGCGGAAAATCGACTGGCAATATTCGACGATCCTCGTGGGACTGACACGGAGCACTGTCGACAAGGGCACGCGGTCGTTTGACACAATTACTGATTGCCAGTTTAGTCGAAGCAGTGCAGAGGGTCAATCGAATGATTAAGTGCCCCTTTCGCGAGGCCTTATCGAATTTTTCTTACCCCGTGGAACGACCTTCTCCCGGTCTCTTTCCTCCTTAAACTCTTCTCGTTCGTTTCTTTCGGCCGCGTCGATACGCGCTCCCGCAGTGGCATTCTGCGCGCAACTCGTCAGCTTTATCGGCACAGTCGTCAATAAACCGTCGAACCCTCTTCCTCCGATAAAGAACAACCGATGAAAGTCACCCGGCATGCGTTTGAATCTTCTCCTTTCAATCGATGCTCTCTCTCTCTCTCTCCTTCTCCTTGTTCCGCACCCCACTTATCGTTCACAGTCAGACGGATTGTTATTTTCAGTGCAACGAGTATCCGCCGGTTTCGCACGCAATTACCACATAATTGAGGCGGGTTCGACGATCATGCCGAGAGAAAGACGCAATTTTCTCGAAGCTACGAAAGATAAAAGAGCGCAGAGTTTGTCACACTTCGCTATATATTACGAAATGTGATGGTAGTTTCGCGATTTTTGCATCGTCGACGGATTTTTCGAACGCGCAATTGTTTATTTTAAGCAACACAGCGCACAGCACGGAAAGTGGCCTGACCCGTTTTACGTACTCGTTGAGATTAAATACATACGGTACGGCGAGTTAATGAACGCAATCTGCTAGATCGGTCTTTATTAAATGATCCCCGGCGAGGTTCCGACAAATCCAATTATCGAAATCGTTGTCTGGAGAATGGAAATAAGGAAGATCGAGGTACGATTGGACAAATGTTCATACATAACGAAACTTCGTTTTAACTTTTTTTTTCTTCTAGATAACCACGATAATAATTCCTGTTAGATTTTTGTAATATGTTAAAGATACGGTTTAAATTCAAAGTATACCGTTGAGATACAAAAATAGATTGATAAATTTGTTTCATGCAACGTAAAATATTACGGAACAACAATGATTATATTTAAGACAAGGTGGCTACTTGATTTTGTTAAACACAAACGGTGAGTTAGTCAAACAAGCGAATTATTCATTGGTACGCCTAATAATTTTATTATTTTCATTGTTCTTTAAAAATGGCAGCTGTGAAACTTGTTGGAAATATATAAAGCATTTGATAATTCGTAAGAGAAAATTCAATTATACCCCTGAAGGCTTAATAATTTTTTGCGAAAAGCACAATTTTGGCAGAATCTAAAAATCGCGATTTTCCAGAGAACCAATGGAAGAGACACCACTACCTTTTTAATAAAGTAAATTGGTATTCGTAAAATGATCGAAACTTCTGTATTTTTTTTTACACGATTGAAATTTAAAGATGTGTATAGACTTATGCGACTAACTGCATGTTCATTTAACGTCACGAATTCTCGCTTATCGTTCTTTCTCTACGAATAACGCAAACACGTTAAATTACGGGTTGTGTCGTCGTTACAGCAAATGAGATTGATGACCACGCGTAACTGATAGAACGATCTGCATGTTGCCACGAAAATTAAAGTGTAGCAAAATAACGGTGACGTTGAACGATCGAAATCTGCAGACAGCATGGAGGGAAAGCAAACGAGGCTTTGCATAACAATCAACACGCGTGAACAACCTCACGTTGGAGGGAAAAAAAAAAAATGTGTTCTTGCGATGGTGACTCGTATGCGCCGTCCTCGGCTAATTATAAAATGAAGATAAATCGCGGAGTTCAAAGGGTAGCTCGGAGAAAAAGGAAGGAAAACTGCGAGTGGAAAAGAGATAACGCCGCGACATAACGTACTGCGTGGGCGGTTGTTATTAATCGCAAATAAGCGGTAAGCGAATCGCAAATCGGTGGCGACGTGTTTGTATAACCGATCAATTGCGACAATTTCGAAGTAATCATGGACGAAGACGCGGAAATCGATGCGTCGGGGTTCGACGTCTCCAAAGAAAGAAAAGCCGCGTTGTCTGGAAGACGACGAGAGAAGTAGCGGCACGCGTCGATCGCCTTGGAATTAGCATATCGATGAATATTAAAATTGTCATACGAATATAAATTGCATTTTAAGTGAGCGAGAAGCGGAAGATGAAAAACGAAAAGACACACTGGCATCCATTATCCTGCGCTATTTTCGTCCACAATCGGTTCGTAATTACGCGATAACCTACGCGAAAGATGAGACCGGTTCAATTGTTGCCTATCAAGGACGCGATTAATATTTTTCGCGTTAGACCGAGGCACGCGTAAGGAACTCAATCGAACTTCGATACGCGATAGAGCGAAGTCAAAAAGTGTCCTAGAAGTGATTTTTATAATGTAATACTCGATTGATTTCCTTTCGGATTACAAGCGTTCCATTTCGTTACCACTTAAAACGTAATCTTATTATGTACCTCTATATATACGTACATTTCATACTCTATTTCCATATCTTAAAATTAACAAAACAATAGCTTGCAACGTATATAAAATATCACGTGTCAATGATTTTTATATTTTATCGCGTATCCAGCGAGATTAACTTTTCAGTTTTCATTTGCCACCCTTTTATTAAACCTGTGACGAAGATGATTTGAAGTTTAGATAATCTAGCTAATGATTTAGTATTTAATTTAGCAACCGGTAGCAGCTTTGGCGTGATTTATTCTTCCACGGAAAGAATGCTTTTTGTTATTTCATTAAGTTTCTTGTTGTAATGTCTAGAAGAATGAAAGCATAAATTATATTTCGAGTCTAATGCAATAGATCGATATAATATTTTACGATATATTAACCCTTTGCGGATGGAACAAAATATGTAAGGAATTTTCATTCAATAATTAACCCTTTGCGGATGGAACAAAATATTTAAGGAATTTTTATTCAATTGTTAACCCTTTGAGAACGATACTTATCGAATTCTTGTCCAACTATTAAAAGCAATGTCTACTAATGATGTTGACTTGAATTTTTTGTTTGAGAAATCGACATGGGCCCAAAAAGTAACAAAAACTGGGCGATTATTTGAGACACTAGTCTGCAAAGGTTTAAGTGTGTAAATAATAATGTCTACGAATGCCAAAGAAAGAACATAACAAAATTATCTATTACCACTACTTATCTGTTGTTTCCATAAACACACCGCGGCAACAATGAATATGTATAACGCAAGAACCTTACGTATAAACATAACCGATTTCAATGATTACGAATTTCATCCTGACCGTCCAATATTGTAAACGAAAAAATTTGTCCAAAATATCGTCTCTTATAACATGTACGTGCAAAATCATCGAAAACGGTGTGGCGTCAGATAATTGGAAGCTTCGCAAGAAATTTAATTATTGTACGTTTTAATTATTGTTCAACTGAAATCGGTAACCTTGTTTTGCTACTTTCGTTTGGATAACAAAATCGGGACTCCGAATTGGAAATTGGAATTCTTCCACATCACCTACATATCGTATGCCACGCAATGATATCATTGTTTTTCAGTATTGCATCATGCCCATTTTGCATTAATCAGCACAAAAATTGTATAATACTGCAAGGAGAAAAACAAGGCGATCTCTTCTCGAGCGCTTCGGGGAAAATGAGATAAACGTGCGAGTAAAGACCGGTCCCGGTTAAATCGTTCCTCGATCGCTCTTTTTCTTTTTTCGAGAGTATATCGGCGTCCTTCGTTAGGGACTCACGAAACCCGCTATTAAAAGTTCCACGTTTCACATTCTACGGTTCATTCCCTTGAGCGGTTCTCTTCCTCGTGTATATAAACATGGGCACACGCGAGTTCGTGAACGGGTCTCGATTGCGTGATCCCGACGAATACTTCGATGTGGCACACAAGAGAGTTTTGCTGTCTGTTTGGCGCCACTCGTTACAAACAGAAGCACGTGCCACGAACGGAACGAGGTCTTGTAGAAGGCGAGAGAAACAGAGGGGAAAGGAGGCATGCTCTTTGTCGAATTCGAAGGAGGAACACGAGGAAGGGCAGACAGGATTCGATCGATGAGAGGAACGCGATGGAATTTAGAATCTTTCCTCTTTCGGTGTCCCCACACCCACGCTTCACGTATTGTTGCAGCAGCGCTTCATCTTCGCGCGATTGTTAACTCACAATCATTTTAAGACCAGAATAAAATGGCTATAAATACTATTGACGTACATCCATATCTTTCAACGACACTTTTATTCGTAAAGTTCTATTGGGACGATCCGTAACTTGCCTCAATGCGTTTAGAGGATATTTTGAATGATTGGATGATGTCGGTGCATCTTATCTTAGACAAGATGTTTCAATTGTAACAATTTCAGCAAAATAATGGCTTCTACGATAATTGGAATAGAAAAGTCAGCGCTTCTGAATTTGTTGAAATTCGCTGCTGCAGTTGAAAAGTTTGAAGAAAGGCTAAACATTGTATGCTAATACACTAATCTTTTGCCATATTTTCTTCGAATTAAACGGTTTAATTAAAGGCCCGGAAGGTGAAAATATTTTCAATATTAATAGACTTTGTTATTCGCACTATTCTTTCGTAGTTTGCACTGCGGTTTTACGTTTGCAGTAGTAATGCAATATGCTGCGTCGAAAACGTATCTCATTTTCTTCTATTTCAAGACTACCGTTAAACGTAGTAATTGTAATCGATCCCTTTTCAAATGATACTTTGAAATGTCTATTTTCTAATCTTACCTGCGCGTGCAAAGCTATTGCCATATTAATTTATGTATCGCAACGTTAACGCCGCGCTACAAAAAAGAAAAACGACAAGACTTTTTGGCCAACCTAATAGTTAAACTTAATTAATATGCACGCCATCACTTGATAGTCAGGAAAGTCATTATATATTCCCCGGATCAGGAAATAATTGGGTAGCCGTTGAAAAATAGGAAGGAGTATTATTTATCCGATACTTCAATCATAATTATTCTAGAAAGCAAACGTAGCTTCAGGTTCATAATTTACACCGAACCGAGTTTTATTAAAAGCAGTAGAGAGGTTAAAACTTTCGGTCTAGAATACGAATGCCTTTTCCCACTTTTAGACTATTCGTTTTTTCTTTTTTTTTGTACTTTTAGCCGGTTTCTTTATTCTACTTCTTCCTTTAATCCCTACTCTCCCCTATTTTGAAATCAATTTTCGAGCTCGATCAAGGTAAGTTTGTTTTGGAAGCCTCACTGATGATCCTATTGACACACTTTTGCTTATCTCGCCTCGTTGTAAACAGGAGAAAGCAGGAAGACTAACGGGGGATTGCGCAGTTTTACAATATCGCGGCTGTACGGCTCGAACACGTGTCTCGAGAGGGAAGAGGATCGAAAGCGGATTTAGCGCGGCCGTCGAAAGCACGCGTTTCAGAATAACAGAATTAATATCGGCGCTATTAACGGAGCCATAAAACAGCAACATTGGTCATCTATTTCGAGTTTACTAAATTATATCTAAGTTGGATAGGTAAATAAGTCGACTCACGAGCGTTCGAGCAAATAAACTGCCGAAGGATAAACGCTGTTAAACATATATTCTTAGATGGGATGGGATTTTGAAACGAATCGATTCTTTTACTCCCCGATCGATCTTCGATTCAAAATCGTCATAAATAAATATGCAAATCTAATTTAAAAGTTTATATGCAGTAGCTTATCGTGAGACACTATTTGTATCTCGATAGCGTTATAAATGTTACACATTTAGTATCGTATTATTTTTTTTTTATCGATGAACTTGATTTTGTAAATCGGGTTTAAAGTGCCATAAGAATTGAAGCATTGCGTTTTAGGTCTGATTTATAAAATCGGGTTCCGCGATAAAACAATAAACCATACGGTATGCATACGTATATAAATACTATTTCGATCGATTTTTCTAGGTTCGATTTCCTAATGCATCGATCTAAAGAATGTTAACACGTATTGTAAATCCATCGACTTCTTTTCCACTCCAGCTAGCTTTAAATCTCAATTATTAAGTTGTTTAAACTCTTACGATTAATCTTAATTTTTCTTTGTACTCCAAAGGGTTTACCCCCGTTCATAAATAATAATAATAATAATCTTTATCGTCGCGATTCAGAATCGATGCAAGAATCGTCCATCCCCGATTCGTCGAGCTAGTTCAGGAAGAGGCAAGAGAGCTCGAGAATGATTTTCCAAGTGTACATAGTAGCAACAAACGACACTGCACTGCAAGCAAATTATTTTCGGCGATAACGCAAGCTAGGATTTCAAAATGAATTCGCTTCGCGAAGTTTCGAGACCGGAGGACCCTGAAGAAGTCACGACAAGCATACTACGCGTATCATTTGAACGATTTTATTTAGAACCTTAGTAATAAAGGAGCCGAGCTACGAAAACCGTCGTGATATACTGGCGAAATAATGCACGGAGAAACTTCGAAGTTTTAACATACGTAGGAACGTTCTAACAGGAAGAGCATCCCCGAACTTCGGATCGCAGAAGATTTTATTCCTTTCACTGGGACAGATTTACATACGGAATGCAAATCGCATCGCAGATTGCGAAACTTTTTGTTAGTACGTTTTTCAGAAGGTATGAAGAAAGTATTGAAAAACTGCATTGCATTGCGTTATTTTTAACGAGTTCATACCCTTTAACCTTCGTGCACTTTGTTACGGGTTAATTTGAGCCGAAGTGAAACATAGATATTAAGTAACTTTTTTCTAAAATATACAATGCATGTGTTCCATATGTAAAAACGCATATTGAACTATTAACTTGCGTTGTTAAAACCCTTTTGTTATTTTAGTATTGATCCCAACGGTTTTAATGTAACACCTAGTCAAACAGTGCTTAAGGGTTAAAATAGATAGTGATTTCCAATATTTAAAGAACCAAATAACGTTAGATAACTAAACTTAATCACCGAAATACGTGAAAAGAAGGCTGTAAATGAACTTTTAAAATGTTTGCGAAATCTAACAACAGCTAAAGAATTAACGAAACCTTATGGTATACGATGGAGTCCTTACACAGTAGATTTTTAGTAATTCGTAAAGCGAAAGGATTCTACCACATGTCTTAGAAGCTCCATTTTATCATTTTGAATGCCACGTTGCTCTAATTTCTATTTGGTTTTATCAAGTAAAAACAACTCCGTTAGATACTCCTCAATGCATCGAATAAAAATATTGAAACCCAAATGTTGTAACGCATTAAATACACCTATGATTCGAAATGAAATTAACTTTGATTGTTATTCTACGAAACAAATGAAACAGTACTGTCATGGTTGTTTTTACTTGTTACCTTTCCTTGGCTACGATCGATGCAAGGAACGCTTGCGTATCTCGTAACAATTATATTGCGAGCTTCATTTTATTGCTTAACACTTAAGAGATTCGGATCCTTGTAGATATCGGTGTGCAATTATACGTATAGGAGAAACGAGTGTAACGCCAACGCGAACCACACTGACCCTATAATTTCAATCTGAATCCGACCACGAGTAATTATCACACGCTTACCACATAATGTGCAACGTACAGGCGGTCTCAACGATTCTGTACGCACTGATACGAACGCTCGAGAACTCGACGCGAAAAGATATCTGTCGGACAATTTGCAACGAAGCGGCAACGACGTTCGTTTGTTATTCTAATGATCCCGTATATCGTAATGCGGCATTGCACGCAGCACTGCATCTATTTAAATAATATGTACCATAACTACTGGCTATAAACACTTAATTTATGTAATCCCTGGCCGGCATTACGAGTCCTTTGACACCGGGTCTGATTTTCATTGTTCTGGGCATTGAAAAAATCCAAGAAAATTCCGAGATACGTGTTGAGGTCCCTATTTTACTATACTCGCAGGTACAAGTTCTTTTATGCAATCCGAGCACTTAATTTCGAAGAAAATAGACGTAACAATTTTCGCCTGAACTTAAACGACTCGACGTATCAGCAAAGGGTTAAAAACGGTTCTTCGTACGAGTCAAAACGTCAAACACTTACCGATTTATCAAACTTTATATTTTAGGATACTAAACAGAAGTCTGCGTCGAGTCCTCGAGTGTTTGTGTTATTGCTAACGGAATCGTAAGCTCATACGCAACGGACGATGTACACACTGCGGTTTTGCACGTACTATTCGTGGCGACCTTAGGAAAATCTAGCAAACTCCGTTTGTTTTCATCGTGTATAACGGGTACATTGGCTGTGGATAGAATAACACAGGTTTGATGCTAGTAGGAGCAAAGTACTATTATGTATCCAGCACTTTAACCTTTTCACAGTCTAACAAAGCAACGAAATATAGCAGAGAGGCGATATAAAGAACGTTTATTTTCCCTATTGCAACATTCGTTGCATTTTAAATAGCGAATACAAATAACGCGTGTTTTCACTCACTCGTACGTAACACGTCTCAATAAAAATGTTATCCCTTAACTACCGTCGGTGTTAAAAGTTACGTTTCACAGACCGTTAACGAAAAATAAGTAACTGAAAACGCATAAAAAGCTTATAGTTCGAATAATTGAACATTATACTAGTATCGAAAAATATCAAAGGCGACAAGCTCGTAAATCATGCAGGAAGGAAAATAGAGATGAAAAAATAATTATTACTAGTCTCACAGACCGACGATAGTAATTAAGGGTTACAATTTAATCTAAAATTTGTAATCCCGTATTCGACAGTTTTCCCGAGTCTCTCTCGTACTAAACTTCGAAAGGGTTAAAAAAAACATATCATCGTCTCGCATTATTCTGTTTTCTCCGATGTTTGATCCGATTGTTATTCTATATGCGATCGCAGCCGTTGCAAATGGGTTAAGAACCAGTGTAGACTGCATCTACACGTAGAGGCAGAACGGCGAGTACTTATGGACCCGACACGATTCGATCGGTTGCTCTTATCGGTGTGTGTCTTGCTGCACTAACCGTGCACCAACGTGAAGTGCACTCGTCATACCGTATCGTTACGAATGATCTGGACGTAAGGCGATCGAATATCGTTCCAGATGTGCAAGCCGTGTCACAATTGCGCTTGAAAAATTTCTCCGACTGCGGTTTATAGTACAACACCCTACGAGACCCGTTCAACGCCTCCTATGCACTCTTCCCCACTCGATCACCCATTTTCTCGCTTTTTCACCCTTCGTTGCGCAACGCCATTGTACTCGTCGAACGAGCAAAGACGCAAGACACGAGAAACGATAATAAAAACGGCGCAGAAGTGGTTCATTGGACACAAGTGTCCCGTATAGTTGGTTACATTCATCGGTTGTTTAATTACGTTAACTCGGAACAGACCCGCATGATATTTCCCATTTCGCTCGCTGCTAGTCCGAGGTCAGTTTTCCACGCTGTAGCACGGCCAATCGTCTATATACGTCGCCGGCTAGAAATGCCGCAAACAAATGAACGACGCCCGCGACGAGCAAACGTCGTTCGGCGTAAACGCGAAACGGTTAATTGCGATTCGCGAACTCTAAAAGGAACGACGGTTTACACAGCCATCGTTCGGCTAACAATCGGTGAATGCGTTTATCGATCATTATTCACGATATCAACGCACCCGTGAGCTACCGATGCTTATTTTTAACCGGTTAATTCAATCACATCTATGCGATACGCGTTTTTAACTTATACTAGAATGGAATAACAAACATAGTGATAGAGGGTATATGCGAAATATAAGCAATTCAAGATCGGTCTTCACGTTCGATAACGAGACCGTAAAGATCCCTTGAACTAACAATTTTCACAATCAGAATAGTACCGGTATTTATTTCGGTTTTAGGTATCGTGACGGTATCGATATTTCGGTACGAATCTATTGAAGGGTTATATTTAATAATCGACTCGTGTGGAATAGAGTTGGTAAATAATTATATTGAATACGGTGGAAGAAGTATCGGTGATGTTTATAAGACGGGCGCACGGTTAGAACTGCCTACAAAACGTGGCGACAGTTTCTACATTCATACTTGGGGTGTTCACAGGCATCCCCAAACCCTAATTAGCCGACGTTCCATGGTCAAGCTCTAACAGAACTCGCTTCTGCCAATATTTCAAGATGTGCAGTTTTCTACGCATTACAGCAAAATGTTTGACTTCAACAGAATCGATTTCGGTGTTATATCGGTATCGATTGTAATAGTTTTGCTCGTATCAAAATAATACCGCCGCTATTGACCCTTAACCGCTACATTTATTAAAACTTATGTCTGTAAGACTGCTAATACGTACTCATTTGTCCCTATTTCCCAGGTTCGATTTGAGTACGTGGACATTACACTACAATTGAAAAGTATCCCGAGTGAGAAGCTCGTAAATCGTGCAGAAAATAAAATTGAGACGAATAAGTAATTATTATTAGCGGACTCGCAACTTGGCAATAGTAGCTAAGGATTAAGTCCCTGGCTAGAAGTTAGTACTTAACCCTTTCACTGCTAAAGTCGTACATACACGTCCCATAGATTTTCTATAATAAAAACTGTGTAGATTAATTTCCTAACTTGTTCTACAACGAAATCTGCAGGTTCAAGTTAACAGCAATGTACCATTTTATTATCCCAAACTTCAGAATCAATTTATTCACGACTAACCGTTATGCACGCGTAAACTATGCGCACATTTCTCATTATCGGATCACGCAAATATCGCGCCGCGGTCAAAGGGCTGCAATGTTAACCCTTTGCGGACGATTGTCTACGAATAGCCGCCTGATCATTTTTTTTTAGGTTCAGTGGACGCACGTTGATGTTGAAGCAGTAAATTTAAATTAATATCGTTAACCTTTTGCGGACGAGGAATAGTAACACTTAAGGGAGTATTTTGCTGTTTAATTGCAAGCCTTTAAATTTCCAAGCTTTCAAATTCCAAGCCGCCAAATTTTCAAAACCTTTCGAAGCGTTTCTTAACGATGCCGATGTACATTTTTTTGGTGTAAAAATCAACGTGCGTCCGGAAAACCAATAAATGATTAGCCGGCTATTTGCAGACGCTCGTCCGCAAAGGGTTAATAAACGTTTCACAGTTTTGGGAATGGAACGGTTTGGAATTCGAAAGCTTGGAAAGTTTAAACGCTTGGAATTGAAAATCAAAATACTCTCTTAAGTGTTACTATTCATCGTCCGCAAAGGGTTACAAAACGAGCGAGCGACGGGTGCCGCGAGCCAAAGATGGCGATTTTTTGGGTGCCCCAGACCAAGGACAATCCACCGAAGGGTGGCCTAGGCCAAAGACGAAGAGGTCGCGAAAATTTCGCAAACGATTATCCGCGTATTAATAGCGGAGCCAGCGATTTGGCAACCACTGTTGCCTACCAACACCAACCATATACGGGCGTGTACGTTGGTGTGCGTACTTGTTATACTCGTCATTATGCGATTAATAGGCGAGCACCGCGTGGGGCTGTTTGCGCCGATCGCTAGACCGCAGGCGTAATTGGCGATTCGCGCGCGACCACGTCGGTGTGTGCGCGCGTTCCTCTCGAATTTGCACACAATGCGCGCGAAAGCAAGGCACGCGGACGCCTCTTTAATTTTAACCGAGCCCCTCGAGTCGAAGCCGATGGACTGGAAACAGGGGGATGATCGTGAAAAACAGGATACGTCGGTTCCACGATAATCGTTAACCCGATCGGGAAGGTTAATTAAGAATTCCAAAAGAAGAAACACCGAGGCGGAAGTTAGCGGACGATTAGAGGAAAAAAACAAGATCGGTTGCAGTTATGTAAGGCTTCCCATGGCGCGTTTATAATTAAAAGGAATACATTACTGGAGCTTTTAAGAGGAGCTGAGTTGAATTTACTGTCGTACATATAAACGCGCCAGTGAGAAACAAGCACGCGGAACAATATTATCAACCATTCGTGCGCCGAAACATTTTTAATAGTATAATCTAGCCGCAATTTGGACGCGTTTTTATGATTCCTGTCGGAATTTAAAGCATCGTGTATTTCGGAGATGGAACAAGTTATTTTTCATTTGCTCCGCTGTAAAAGAACCGAGAATTGAACCGGTGAAAATGAATAAAAGACTCCAATCTCAACTTTTAACGTAATTTATGCGTGTCTCCTTAGCAGCTTCAGCGGGGTGCAAAAAGGACGAGTTTTAACTAAGCCACGAGAAAATTTGATTCCTTATCAAATGCGTGAATTAGATAAGTATTTACAAAAGTTTTACTACCTGCGATGCACAAGATACGGTTTTATAGAATATATTAATATTATACGTACAATGCTATCTAGTTAAACCAAAGCGTAGCTGCTGTTCGAAAGTTTGCAGTGACGAAGAGAAAAAGTCTACATGATTTGATATCGCAAATTGGAAAAGAACGAAAGAAAGTATCGCTCTAATAGATTCTGTACATTTTCCCGCCCAAAACACTAACTCCGTATATGTATGGTTTATGTCACGCAACTTGAGCTACGTTTTCGTGCTCTATTTGATCCAAACGGCTCATTGTGTTCTTTTCATCTTCCATATTAATACACGTAATCGATATAAACATTTTCTTATTACAAAACGAAGATTCTGTACTCGTGAAATGGTAAATTCGATTTCTCTCCCATCGCGCGAAGAGACGTGGCGTTACTTTGATAAAAAAAAAAAACGATTCCTCTATGGTCCCTTGATACGTGTAATCCGCGATCGAGCCGCGACCTCGATGCTCCGTTGCAGCAGGCTCCGAGTCGCTTGAATATGCATGCAAATTCCATCCTGTTTACAACGAGTATCTGGCAACCGGTCGGCCGATTGCTGCGGCTGACACAGATACAATTTTCTTAACCTCTAAAGGTACCTACGGCCGGTTCTCGCAGTCAGTCACGCGCGACACCGCTCGCGTATATTCTCGACGAGTAAAAAAAGCTTCTAAGACGAGTTGGGGCTAAAGAGTGGGCGACGGATGAACTTGTAAAACATCTACTATACCTAGAATGGCTACGAAAAGTATTTGTACATACATCGATGTATTTATTTTCACGTCTAAGTAGGTGTTAGTTAATTAGGTCAAGATATATTAAATTTCCAATCATTAAACGGGGCTTTTATGCGGCTGAGCAAAGTTATCGCTTTGCAATTGAAACGTAGAGTGTAACAAAGGATATCTTTATTGAAAAATTGAAGTATGTGCGAATACTTTTTCGTAGCCACTGTATATTTAACTATCAATCTTATCATATCTCTCTGTATCTTATATCTATGAATCGGTCAACCGTAATATGAAATCTCTGCAGGTGCAGCTAATTATATCTTGGGCGAAGGAAAGTAAAGTTTTTGAAACGAGTTAAAGATTTATGGGTAAACTGGGGGATCTTTATGCATTTGTAGAAAATTTGAATGCGTGAAAACGTAGAGAATGAATATAATATACAAGAGTATAGAATATATCCGAAGTAAAGTGTATCTTAGGGTATTTGGAAGACAAAATCATGTAAATTTACTTATCGTTACAACAACATAAATTTGCATAAAGATCCGCAGTGTATTCGTACGATTCTTTCAATTGTCGGCTGACTAATTGTAATGCGAAACTTATACAGTCCCAGTTAAGTAGGTTAACCACGTTGCTGCGGCAGATTTAAATAATACCAAACGCGCATGACTCTGTAGACATTAATACGAAGACCATCTTGTACTCAAAGTATACGGACAACTCGTCCAACAAATAATTAAACAGCAATTCGCGAAAGAAGTATTTCAGAGGAATTTATATTAAAAGATGTGTAAAAGAAGCAGAGCCTATTTTCGCCCCACGAGATTTCGAATGGTTCTTTAAAGAATTGCATTCAATCCGACCATCAAAATTACGAAAGTGAATCCTCTATCCATGCATTAAATATAATTATACGTTTGTTCGTTTCACAAAAGTAAATGAAATTCGTGTTACGGGAGATTAAATGATATAATGCCAATCTATATGAGGATACATTTCTATAGACGTTATTGCAAATCTAGCTATTATAGACCGATTATATAGGAAACAATTAGTTCGCGCGCAGTATTTGCTTACAATTCCCATCGTTTTAAGAACGCTGTTTATTTTAGTAAGGGGGCCAAGTCCCTTGATGATTTCGTATAAAAACGGACAGTCTACTCTGTACTTTGTCAATGCTAGTAACGTCACATGTGACGTTAAAATTGTAAAGGGGCCGGATAGCCCGCTGATGATTCTATATAGGAATTAATAGTCTATCCCAGTGTTTCCCAACCTTTTTCGTGCCATGCCCCACCTAAACCTTTCTAAAATTCTTACGCCCCCTGTGTAACATAATACATGCGTTTTAATTTCCAAAAATTGAATTGTTCACCGAAGAAACTTAAATGATAGGTTGTAAGAAGAAATCACTGGGGGATTGTTAAGGAAACACGCGTTTCGTGTCTACAATCTAACGTTTATCCAGCTCGAGTAGCCACTGAGAGTCGCCGTACGGTTAACTTAAACTCTGCACGAGTCCATTTTCGAATTGCCCCCCTTAACAATGAACGTGGGCCCCAACGTTGGGAAACACTGGTCTATCCTATACCTGGTCAGTGCTAAACGATAGGATGATGGAAATCGCATCCGCCATCTTTACGCTTATCCATCGTAGCGCATGCGCGTTTGAAACTTCACGTTTGCCCGGTCAAGCTATACATATTCAAACGCTGTTCTCCACGGCGCGGCGAGGCGGCGATCTCTCGCGAGCACGTAGCGGTTACGCAAGAACGCGTGCGAGAGTCAACTCTCAAGAAGTTGTACCACCGTGTGTTGTGCGTTTGAATTTATGGTCGTTTCACGCGTCGAGGCTGATTCTAGTCTCGCGATTCGGAGCGGGGTCGCCGGGCTATTTCGCGCGTTTTTCGCGCGTGGGCCTAAATCACGGATCAAGAGGGGACGAATCGTTGCAACGCTTACAAGGGACGAGCGAGAAACAGCGAATGCACGCGTTTTTGGACGATTGTTCAGGCCCACGGGGGACACGGAACGGTTCCTTGGCACGGAAACTAGGGCTTCTTCTAAATTCGATATAATTAGCAGCAATGTTTGCTGGTTCCCGTTGAGTTTACTTAACCACTGACCGGGACA
The DNA here is from genome assembly GCA_028830335.1 of Eucera pruinosa. Classification (NCBI taxonomy): domain Eukaryota; kingdom Metazoa; phylum Arthropoda; class Insecta; order Hymenoptera; family Apidae; genus Eucera; species Eucera pruinosa. The sequence continues at coordinate 16,471,985 of JAMYCR010000005.1, forward strand.
CAGTCGTAAACATTGTTATTTATGACAAATTGCCCGTCCCCGGGGTACTCTAAGATACAATCATTTATTTCACTCGATTTTATTTCATTTACACGGGAATAATCGCATTAGCTCGCGGAGTAAACCGACGCGCGGTTTTCGTGAAAGGTTGAAAATTTATGCGCGAAATCTTAATAGTGTAACGCCAAAGAAGCCAGCCGCTGTACACAATACTGATTTGCCATCGCGGTGATTCGAGAAACTGCTAAATTAGCAACGTGACGGAGTAAAGTTTTTTGAAACACGGAAATTTCTTCAATTTGCGTGAGCGGAATAGAAAAAGGATTAACCATTTGCCCTATAACGACGAGGTGTATTCGTGCTTGCAATCTGTGATGTAATTACGCTAAAAACATTCTCTACCTTTTAATAATCTTTAACCCTTCGCAATCCGCACTTCGTTAATAGTCCGATGTAGCATTAATTCCAGTAAACTTTGTTTTTGACTTTATTGCGAGGGGAGGAATATTTGCCATCAATTTTGTTCGTCTTGACAATGAATGAAAATGAAATTGGCGAAGATGAACATAAAACTTTCGAGGGAATTAAAATTTGCTACCGTAACAAAGCCAAAGGGTTAATTTTAATTCTAATTACAATATCGATTAGTAGACTCGACGATAACCAAGAACAAATTACATACAACATTTTAGTGTTTCGTATTCGACGCAATGTTAAAGTAGAAATTAGCTAACGTCTCAATGAACGGTGTTCGAAAAGTTCGCGAGGCAAAGGGTTGATCGAAAGATGTTCGCTGTAATATTTACATTGCGTTACGTGTGAACGTATTCTGTCTCTGCTTGGGATCGTATTCCGTAATAAATTTCGTCACCCTTATAAATTTCCGTGCTGCTAGAGCTCAACGACCGATTCTCGCTTGCCAAGAAGCGTTAACCCGAATTCTGGGAAACTTCACTCGGAAGTGGCGAGAGTTGCGGTCAAATATCCTCAATCAGACCAGTCGATGATCGAGAATCTTGCTGTTTTGTTTATTTTTTAGCAACTTCAAAGAGCAAAGTGGCAATGCAAAAGAAACGCCGGGAACAGCAATGAAAAACGAGCAGGGAGTTCGATGACCGAGTTGAGTAGATAATGAGTAACATCGCCGTGGAATTGAAGGGAATTATTCCGCGAGCTGAATTGCGTAACGCAGCGAGGACGATTACGCGCGGTGTTGCGCAGGTCTAGGTAAACGCATGCAGTCACGAGAATGTTAAAACGTTTAGAAGAATTATAATTAATGTACCCAACCGTTGTGTATGTACTGTTTAACTCTTCGAGGCGCGAGATTTTATTTTACTTTAAATTTCGCAAGTGGATTTAAAAAAAAATCCCACTGTATGTACAAGTTCGGTATAAAAAGAAAAGGTGAGAGATTTTTCATACCGCTGTGCTTTGTAGAGGTTTAATTTTAGAAACACGTTAACTGTTTCGTGACCAACAAGATGCGTATCGTTTATTCGTTTTCCTATAACAGGAAACAAAACAGTTTTCCCTATATCAAATAACGCGAAAGTTATTTGAGGTGATCAAGTTGCGAGACTCGCTTTGTATTGAAATGAAATATATTGTCGTTCACGAAGCTATTTCAATACACGCGTATCTCGCACAAGTTTCCAAAGTACTTTTTCCACGAAATGCGAAAACTTTATTCTACAATCTAAATGTATCTCTTTTGTAAGTGTGGCGGCTCTCCTGCACCCACCACTAGAGGGACATACGAAATTAGGACATTCTCGAAAGTACTCGCTCCAACTACCTCGTCCATATATATACCGCCTTTAACCTTCCTTCCAATATCCCAACGTCTAAGGCAGGGCCTGCTAGGTAGCCGCACTGATGAGTCCACTAGCAGGCCCAGGACGAAACGCAACACTCTTCCTTTTTCCTATTCTATCTCCTCTCTACAGCTCCACATAAGTAATCGATCCGATTCCAATTGCGCCACTATAACTGTGGCACCCAGTAAATATCAGGCCACAAAAAGGGTTAAGGGATTGGTTTCTGCTTGAAGACACGATTTCTGGCAGCAATCTCATTGCTTCGCCGAAACTGTAATTCGGTTACTATAAACAGAAAGAGGTTCTCCGAGTGATATCAGTATTCTTGGAAACGATGCCCGCGAGAAAAAGAATCAATATCGCAAATGGATCGAAAATATTTCATGAAGTTAATGCGTTCGATTCCGGAATAAAATCGTGCGGACAAATAAGCGCGCAAAACACGATCGAGGAGATAAATATGTTGCGGCGAAAAAAGAAACAAAAAAAAGAAAACGAACAAATAACTCCGATAGCGCACCGGCCATTTACATTTTTTGCGAAACACGTGTGGTCTAACGTATTAACGTGATAACGGTCACGTAGACCCCGATCTATTCGATAGAAATACGGCTCGCTGTTGTTTCGCCGAATCACCGGCTGGCCTCATCAAAGTAATTGCATTACGAGCGAACGAAAAACACGATGTCCTAACACGAAACACCACCGGTGACGTAAGGAGTGGTGGAACCGTAAAGGATAACAACAACGGTTCGGGCAAACAATGAACTGGTTTTTTCTCACGTGTCGCTAGCCAACCGAAGGAGTGCACGTAATTTCGCAATCGATTATCTTAATGATCTGTTTCCGTGTGGCTCCACCTACGTTGCCCGATCCCGCCGTGCACGACGGCCGACTAGTTTCTTGGATAATCGTCCAATTATTGTAAAGCACCGTGGAAATTGTGCGTTACGCAATACCATTCGAACGAACAGTAAATACGGTAGCGAATAAATAATTCGAACGGCGAAAAACGCTTGGCCAAACGTGATAACAAAGTGTTGGCCGACAATGGGCGCAGAAGTACTGCCGGTTTTAACGATAAAACGTAGATTAATTAGCTAACTTATCATCGCTATCTTCATTCACATGTTTTCCAGTAGCCATCGGCTGTAGCGAAGGGTTGAAGTAGGGATGAGACAACTCGAAATCCTTCGAAACTCGCGAGACTTTGGTAAATAATAATTCGTTCGAATAACGAGAATATTGTAATGATTCGAATTTATTTAAATAATTATCTAATGGAGTTTACGTTTAAATTTTAAGCTCACCTTAAACGATACAATTTCACCACGTTATTATAATCGTTTATTACCGGGAAAGATAAAATACAAAAATAAACGAAGTTGTTCCGCTTATTGATTTATTTCAGTTATAACTAAATCTGCGTTCAATTTAATTGGATTCAATGTATAATTTGATATTCTACAAAGGGATTTATTAAGATCTTAATTCATTTCTCGAAGGGTTTCGAAAATGTCGAGTTCCGAAATTTGAGGATTTCAAGACCACGCAAAGTTTCGAACGCGAGTTTCACGAATCTAAAAATTAGGTTTCGACCCATCCTCTAGTTAACCCCTTGGCCTATTCATTTTTCAACTGCTGAGAAGTTTTGACTTCGACATTTGCTGCTTCGATATCTTATCGGATATAAAACATCGATGTATTAAACGTAATTTGCATTTCATAAACGTTAATCTCGTAGTGTCATAATATACTTAGAGTTGAAATTATAATTTATTGAAAATGCGACGTGCGTTTGTCGCATTTAGGTCGTAATCTATTTCACGAGCTACACTCGTCATTGCAAGGCAAGGGTTTAAAACTGACAGAATTTTTGCACTCGCACAATAAAACGTCAACTTTTCAACCCACTTTTACGCTTTTTTAAATTGCCACGCGGTAAACCATAAATGGGATATATCTGCAACAACGATCTTGTAATTAGTCTCTTAACTCTCCTTACGTAAAATACCCAACTGCCCGCTATAAATACCGGCGGTATAAAAATGTTTCACGGTGAAACCCGTATGCTAATAAACATAACGCGTACAATAATAACGCGAGATTAATAAATTAATAAAGAAACACCTGCAACTGCCAATGTTGATGAACGAGCTCGAGACGAGGCAGGTGCGATTACAAGTGTAGGTAGTCACTTATAGAAGAAAAAGGAAGCTCATAAACGGCTCGTAAACGAATTAATCAGCCCGCGTTAATAGGTCGAAACCGTATAGTTGCGGTTTATCGATTCGACGATGACTAAAATTACTGTGCATTCGAGAATGTTCAAGAAAAACAGGATTCGACGTCGTACGTAATGGGCAATTAAATGACTCGAGAAACGGTGCATCAAGATAGGCTACATTCTTCGCTTTAACTCGCGAATGATGGAATCGCGGTATTTAAATTCTTATACGCGAAGGCACAGCAAGTGCAATTAGCTTCATTTTGCAAAGTTTACATTAAACAAATTGCTTCTAATACTTCCTTTATTGCCAAAAGTAATTCTAGTCTGCAGTCGGTCGTAAAAGTTTACACACACCTCTAAATTTCAAATATTTAAAAAAAAATACAAGAAACTCGATCATTTCAAGAACATTAATTAATGCAGCAATTAAAACTGGATAGATAATGAACGAACGATTATGTTTATTTCTACTTGCTTATAAAGAATGTACATAAATTGAAAACACAACCTTAGTAAAATCTACGTATATGCATTAAAGTATAGGAAACCGATTATTATAACTATACTCGTATATTGTTAGATTTTCGAATGCATCTCTTTATTTAAAATTTAAATTGAAATAATCAACGTTGCTCGCTTTCTAAAACGCGATCTGAGAATAATTCTAATTTGTAATTTTACATTTTAGCACGAATCTTTGCACCACTTTTGTTATTCCAAAATATGTCATAAAGTATGTACAAATTTGACATTTAAAACGTGTATGTAGACTTTTGTAACCGACTGTATATAATAATTGTGTGCCTAACAATCAAATTAAATTCAACTCGTTTCTTTAAACCCCTGAAATAAATTAACTAAAATAAAAATATAAATTTTACTATCGTTAGATGGAACCACTCTTACTCTAATAGAGTCTAAATTAACTAAACTAAAAATATAAATTTTACTATCACTTAAACGAATCACTCTGACTCTATTAAAATCTAAGTTAACTGAAATTAAAATATAAATTTGACTATCATTTAAATGAACCACTCCGACTCTACTAAATTCTAAATGAACTAAAATAAAAATATAAATTTTACTATCAATTAGATGAATCACTTTGACCCTATTAAATTCCAAGTTGGCTAAACGAAAAATATAAATTTTACTATCATTTAAATGAACCGGTCTAGCCCTATTAAGTTCCAAGTACGAGTTTCTAGTTTCGCCTAACCGGCAAGAGTTGCATTCATATTCTAACACCGGAAATAATCCGCGGTTTAAATTCAAGAACATGCGCGTGGAGGATCGAAAAAACGCGGGAAACGCTTTTGAAGATGTTTACCAGCATTAAGGACGCTGGTAAGCCACGTGCTCGTGCCTCGAGACGCTTCTTATTGGTTTCGCGTGTATCTTTTTCACGAGATTACGTAAGTCCCTTTGCAAGAGCTTAATCCATCCACGGACACCTCATTCGCGATTCGAAGCACGTAGCTCTTTAACTCTGCTTGGAATTCTTAAGTCGCACGTGAAATATTGTGTCTAACAGTTGACACTCGCTTCGTTAGAAGCAGCGATATCGTGCTCATTATACGCACGAGAGAAAACATTTTTCGAGGGCGAGATTAACACGAGTAACGATGCTATCGCGACACGAAATTCCCCTTTGTGAAATATGCTCGAGCAATTACCCGAGAAATTCATCGTATTCGAAGGGAAATATTCAAAAAATCTCACTTACCCGGGAAGACATCGTGCTTAATAGAGATAGATGAACGCGGGAATTCGTTGCTAGCACTCACCTTTTCATCGAGATTATTCAGATCCGGCAACTGAAACAGAAACATTCGAGTAGGGTTAGTTGGAGCTTAAGAACAATGTCTACGCAAGGGGGTTAATGCTTGTTGACGTTTGGAAATTCTTACGTTACAATGAAATCTAATAGTATATCTAGAAGTGAATCAGAGAGAAGATATACCTTATAACCTAATATAAATATCGTGGGCTCGCGGAGACACATTAACACTGATTTGCCAACTAATTTCACTAACAATAGGAGCACAACAACGACCAACAATACGCGCGACCGTGAACTGGAGAACGGTTTCAAATTTGCGAAAGGACGCGATGCCGCTCCATCTGGCAATGATTTCGAAACTAACAAGTTTCCCCCTGTAAAGCGAGGCTCCCGTGTTACATCAGTGCCTACTTTATCCACAGGCGAGCCGGTCAACAGATGCCGCCCACGGTATATGAATTTTTTAGTCGCTTGCAAATTGAAGGAAATTGAAGCCAATTTGTAGCAATCAGCTGTCGTGCTTGAATATATTCTCCCGGAGACTGCAGATAGCGTGCTAATATTAATTTAACGCTCGATGCGTCAACCCGTCTAATTAACCTTCATTATCCTCGTACGTGCTTCGAACTGGATGAAATAACGTGAAAGCGAAAAAGGAGAGGAAATTTCCTTTTGCGCGCCAGCGCGCAATTTAAATAAACTATTTTACAACGATAGCATTGACCAAGTACAAGATAGACTATCGATTTATAGGAAACATCGTAAATTTCGAACTGAAATTCGTATTGCGTACAGAAGCAGAGATTTTGTACGCTTCTTGCGATTTAAAATGGTTACTTTAAGAATTATAGTCAATACTACTATCAAAGTTAATAAAGTTAACCATCTATCATTGTATTAAATGTAATTATACGTTTGTTCGTGTCATAAAAGTGAATGAAATTCGGGTTATGGAAAATTAAACGATAGAAGAAAGCCAATATATATGAAGATACACTTCTATACACGTTATTATAAATTTACCTATTATAGATCAATTACATCGGAAGCAATTAGTTCGCGCAGTATTTATTTACAATTCCCATCGTTTTAGAAACGTTCTTGTTTTATGTTAATAAAGGGGCCAAATAGCCCCCTCATGATTTCATATAAGAATAAATAGTCTATTCTATGCTTCGTCAATGATAATTGGCTGCTTTGAATCAAATTGGTTCGATGCAAATTTTAATAACACTGAAATGAATAAAACTCTGCTTGAAATTCATGAATTCCAAGGTGGAACATCTGCACGAGTTACTTTGCAATTAGAACAGGAATTTTCACCGTATCCGCAAAAGTCTGACACGATAGTTTTCGACTCGTTTATGAGATCCAGCCGGGATTCTTAAATATCAAGACACGAGGAGTTAGATACCGATCATGGCTATCGTATTCTTTCGCGCGTTCAGATTTCTAGTTCACCTCGATCCAGATTAACCGTGGCCAACCGAACCAATGATTCACTTCGATATGGAAATAACTGACGTTAAATAATATATTTAATAACCTTGCCCGCTGCAATGAAACGCGATAACTCTTTTCCAAGCAGGTAGAGATTACGTAAATGAAATATCGAACGTCTTTGGATCGCGATTCGCGAATCTTCACGGCCACCCTTTCAATATTTAAAGATATCTGAACGAAAGAATTAAATATTTAGAAATTGCACACGGTCATGAAATTTATCCGGGGATTATTCGATAGACGGGCTTCGAACGTTTCGCGAGATAGCTTACTTTCGTAGCCTAATGCGAATATCTATATTTTAGAACGAGAGGGTTGAAAATTCATTACGTATAAAATTATAGAATTCATATATGCAAATTGCTGAAAGACATTTCGGATCGTGAAAAAATTGCAACTAACGTACGGAAAATATTAGTATACTTGTGTCAAAAGAATTAGAGAATGATTTTTATAGTGTTTTAGAAGGATAAACAAAGTAAAAGTAGATTCTTTTAAATATTCAAAATTTAAAATAAATTCTTACGGCGAACATTAAATCAGGTGGTTCAATGTTTTCTTATAATTCTTTCAAATAGTTGCACAAATATTTTAATCTTGTATGCGTAAATAGTAAATATATCGATACATATTTTTCTATTATAATTTCGTACAATTAGTTAAAGTTACATAAGCTACATTAACTATCATGTTTTACATACGACTGTTAGATGTCCGAATGTTTATGAACGAGGGTGTTCATTACTTTGAATGCGAATTTCTTTGTATCTTAATTTAAACAAATGTTCCAAGCACTTAAAATTGAATTTTCTCAATAAACACAAGTTCTTTTTCAAAAGGCTGCCATTTCCTTATTTTTCAATACGATTGAAAAGTCATACGCCACGTTTTGGATGCCTTTATAAAAAATAACGTATACAAATTTTAAATTAATCGGATAGACAGTTTCTACGATTTTCTGGATATCGTCTGACAAAGTTCTACAAACACGTCGGTATATAACGTTATATAACTCCGTCATTTTGTAAGCTAACACTGGATTTACGGAACCCGTCAACTTGACAGATCTCGAATTTCATTCATAAAGTTAAAGACATAAAAAACATTATTTTTTAAATTTAACTTTTGTTGAATTTCATTGATGCAATAATATGAATATATATATATAGTCATTTATTCTGTACCATCGCAACATTTTAACTTTGAGCATTTATATATAATACATCTATTGCTCAGGAAATCTTTGAAATTATGCTATTAATATCCATAAACCCAGTGTTAAAGTAATAAATCTTGCACGAAAATAAAGATAAGACGTTGCTTAACATTAACTGAAAACATTTCGTTGTTCCACTTAATAAATTATATCCGAGGAAAGAAACTCAAGATTTACCTATTTTTATACACCGTTTGGATGTTGTACCTCGTTAAAAAAAACAATGTTTATTTATGATATTTGCATAAGGAGAACGATGCGATAGCCCTGAACTACTTCTTCAGGTCATTTTTCACATGATTCGTGTGAAAAAAACAATGACCGTTAATTACACCATCATTATCTTCTAAAACTAGTTTCGATATCCTCGTAGTTTCGCGAAAATCGCTGACCGGTCAGCAAAATCCTGACGGCGCATAATCGCGAATAAATCAAGGAAGGGGAAAGGGTACTGCATATTTATGCGACCACGGTAACTGGAAAATTAAATTCGCATACTTCGTCGAGGTTTACAACGTGTTACCAGTGTTTTACGGTCGAACACATCAAAAGGTTGGGTAGATTTATGCGAATTATCTCTTTCCATTTTTCGCTTTCATTTTGAACGTTATCCATCGGATTCCCGAAAATATCGCGTGACGTTGTAAGAAAAGAAAGGGGGGAAAAAAAAGAAAATGATCGAGACATCGGTTCCTCTCCATCCGTTTTGACAAAGTTTGTTTGTCTTGGACTCGGTGAACAAAAGCGCAGCTGTGTAATCATCGAAAGGTTTTGAAACTATTATCCACGTTATTTCACTCGAAAAGAAAATCACGGCGCGAATTGGCTTTGCAATTTTTAACCGATCGAAAGATTGGTCGTCGCATTAAAAAGAAGTTCGGATTAATGTAAAAAAACAAAGGAAAAATAATAACTCTGTTATCGTATGTAACCATGTAAAAATACAATCTCATGCGGATTTTTATACAAATTCGTATTTTTCTTAACCTCTTGCCCTACGTTTATTTTATTATCTACGTATGCCAGCGTTACCTGATCATCTAATGGTCCTTGGATCATTTTCGATCCAAACGTGCTTTTAGTTTTGTAAAGAATATCCTAGTTTTAACAGGAACATAAAGGAACTGTAATTAATTTGTATTACAAGTTTATGTTCCGACATCCACGTTAAAGCTTCTATTTCTCAAAATGATAAAAATAATAAATAACAGGATATGATTGAATCGAACAAAAATCACGAAGACCGTTGCAGAGTTAATAACTTCGCGGAACTGTGGTTAACGATTCGAGCGCAATGAACGCATATATTTCGCCAGTTTTGAACATGATACATAGGAGTTTACAAATCCGAGTCTTTCAACGCAACGAATAATTAATGTCAAATGTTCGCCAAATATGAATTTGAAAGCGTCGCGATGATTAACAAAGATCACAATATTCGTATTAAACACCGTGTATACGCGTGAGTGGTAAATGTAAATCAGCAAAACGCGCTGATCTCCTAAAATTATTTAGAACTCAAATGGTTAAGAACCATTGCTGTACAAACATCAAACGTGAAATATTCGTTGAGATAGAAATAGGATGCCACTAATGCAAGGAGAGTAACGATGATAAATGTCCACGCGGATAGGGCAAAGGTGAATGTACATGAATTACAATCACGCCGTACAACTCGTTCGGGGTTTTATTAGAAACATAAACAAATAGTATTTTACAGTGATTGATTGAAATCGATAGAGGCTTATACGTTATCTCCTATACGTCCATAGCTTCGTGTTTTCCACGAATACCTCCTCTTCCTTTATACACGTACAATCAATCATCGATTTACATTTAAAAATCTCCCATTTTCTCTCTCATCCTCTCTCTCTCTCTCTCTCTCTTTCTCTCCCTTTCGCGCGATCTGTCTCTCTATCTCTCTCTCTAGTTTAGGCTAGTCAAATTCCGCACGCGTGCACACACAGATGATTTATCGAAGACACTTTGCAAGATACCGAATCGAGGTCCGTGTAAATTTGTTGCCCAGAGTTCGCGACCATCTGGGTTAATCGAAAAATGTTTCAAACTTTGACAAATTTTACCCTCGAAGAATTTGCTAAATAGAAGATCTCGGTTTCATCTTCTTCGTGTATTTACACGGTGACTGAAAAAAGTATTCATGCGCTGGGAACTGTTTTTAAGTTTTAGTAGAAATAACTTTTGAAGAGCGACGACTAGTTAAAACCTATTTATATCACAGTGCTCTATACAAATTTAAATAACTATTTCTATATTATACAGACACTCTTGCCTAAACCAGCCACGAGGTTAAATAATAACGGCGCAAAAAATATTTCATACGTATTTGGAGCGATGCGAAAAGGTGCACAGGCTGCAAATATGTTTTCTTCAAAGTCATTGTTTTCGAAGTTCAGTTTTAACATAAATGCATAATGTAGAAGAAAATTAGTCGGCCTTTTTTAAGCGAAACACTCTGCTCAATGTAATTCCCGGTGCATGATGTATTGTAACGAAATATGATCGGCTAATGTAATCGCTAATAGCCGTGAAATGAATTACGACTATAAATAAATCGATAAATAATGTACGATTGAATGTCAATCGAATTGGGTTCACGAAATGGTTGAAGATTTAATTTTCCCCTGCACGCGTAGTAGTGTTCGACAGAAATCATAAATCCACGCGGCGTATGAATATCTTTTTCAGTCACCTTAAACCGTTTTAAAGCGAGATCATCGTCGCGGTAGAAAAATTTCGTTTCGCTAATACGGCGTCCAAGCCAAAATTTATTGGACATATCCGACCCTTTTCATGATTTTTCTCGGAAATTGTTCAGCAAGCAACGGACTGTAACGCTATGGGCAGTCCTCGAACTCGAAACTTGCCTCGATTTCTCAATCCGCCTTCGTCGATTTCCACGCGGTGAAACTTTTCCATTTGCTGACTTCGCGTCGAAAAGTTTCCAACTTTTACCCAGAACCTTTCCCCTAGACGAGATTCCGCGAGCAATATCTAATTGATCGAAAAAAAAAAAATCGAATGCAAATCGAACCGGAAAACCAAATAAAATCTCTACTCTGTATCCTGGGGAATATACCTTTTTTCTTCCAGTTCGAATGGTACGCGACAATTCGGTTGTTACGCGAAACGCGGAAAAGAAAAACGTTATGTATGCGCAAGCATTCAGGCCATTGCAGCTATAACATCCGCGAAAGAATGCCAGCGTGTGTATGCTTGCGTCTCTGTGTGCAAAATAAGTAGACTTCGCGAGTCACGAAAGGTTTTTGCGAATATCTCGAGTGCTACTCTCGCGTTTGGCACAGGGTCGCCTCCGTTTCAGAGGCTGGGAGGATTTGTCGATACCATCAAACGAGTAAGGAGGTTTAATGCACCCTCGAATGTACCCTTCTTTCCCTTTGATGTTCTCCTCGTTTCGCGTATCTATGCGGAAAGTCCGTACCCGCGCAGTTTTCTCTCGACTTTCACGAAATCTACTCGAACCGCGAGCCCATCTAGTGTTTTTGTCTCGGAACGTGTATTTCGCTAGGCGAAACCGGCAACTCAAAGGAAACGACACGGGTCAGCGAATAAACATAAAGCCGCGGTCGTAACTCTTTCCCGACCGGGAGCCAATCCTCCTTCAAACATAAAGTATTCTCTTTTTACGTAAAACGTTCTCCAATTCGCAAAAATTTCCCCGCCTATATTCCACGGTAATCGATATTTAAATGCGCCCGTTTGCGGTAAAGTACCGTTTAGGAACTCTGAATATATCTTCGCGGTCGAATCCTATCCAGGATATCAACGAACGGTAAAAGCTCAGCGATAGAATTCACGGATCGATGGTCCACGTGTTCTCGATGATCCTCTTTTCCTCTGCCAGCCATTTTACACTCTTCTCGTGGTCCAACAACCCTTCCTGCTCCTCTACGCGTTCAGGAATTATCCGTTTGATAATTCTTCGGACGATTTCCGCTGCCAGAGGTTATACGGTCGCCCAACACAACCCCCCGAAGATCGTGAGTTTCCAAGGCTTGTTTAACCACCGATCAACAGCCATGGTAGAATCACGGTCACGCAGAGAGCCGCCAGACAACTAGCACACATTGCCAACGGACTGGCAGCTGCCTCCGGTTCCGCCTCGACCATGTAATCCTCGTCACGCTCGAATTCACGAACTTCCACGTCGCAGCGGAAACAAACTCTGCCGCTCTTCAGATGCGAACTGTCCCTCCTCAACAGCAACGCCGAACCTTTGCGTTCGATCTTCCATCCAGGCTCTTGCAGAAGCATGCGAGTCATCCTATTCCGTCCTTTGTTCGATCTTCGACTTTTTACCGGTGCAGAATTTTCGTCGTTCGACGTTCAAATGTAAACCGGAGGAGCGCTTTCGAAAAGCTTACTCCCTCCTGCAAGCTTGTCTCTCCTTTGCGTCCGATAAAGCGACGAATTGTTGGCTTAGATAATCGCGAGGTAGGCGAATGGTTTCGCTATCTGAAAGAGAAGACAGAGACAGTCAATAGAGAGAAAACACACTGAAAAATTGCTACGCAACATTGCACACAAACGCGCACACATAGATCACCGAAAGGACGAGAAGCTTAATCTTATCCCTCGATTGTTCTAATTTTCACGAGAGATACGAGCTATCTAATCTACTTCGAATATTGTATGATTCAGCGGGCAACGCGTGACATATTGGATAACAACGACGAAATGTATGCGCTGATACTTGTCGTCTCGAATGAGAACGCAATCTCTAACCAGATTTCTGAGAAGGAAAAGAATGTGCAGGAAAAGGATATGGAAGTGGTAACGCGAATTGCTGTGTTACGTGGGCACACGCGTTCATTTACGTGGCAGTAAACACTGTGAACCGGAACCACTCCAATAGAAAAGACACGTAACAGAAAAAGAACTGTTACGGAAGAGTTACCTAAATCAAAGAAATACGATACTCGTTCTCGCTTATAGAATTCGAGGAATTTTACTTAGAACGTTATTTATTTTTCTATTTTGTATTCATTTGCGCTGAAATTATTACGTGTACCGAGGAGTAATCCGCGATTTTTTTAATAGATTGACGAATTTGTATTATCAAATGATCAAATTTTCATTCAAACACGAAAAATGCAACAGAGTATTATACAACAGTAACACCTGTATTTAAGACAGGGTAGACGTTTCACGTTGTTAAAAATAAATCGTGAATTGAAAGAAAAATTGAAATTTGATTATTATCGATTGTAGTTCACCGTTTCATTGATAAAGAGGCATTTGAAATTATTTTTGCACATCTTAACGTAGTATATTTACATAAATATCTACGGTCTAATCATTTCCATTATTTTAAGTGACTTTTCCGAATTTTTATCCAATAACCGAAGAATCGCTTCTTCACGGTAACAAAGATTTACAAACCCAGAGCCACTAAAAATTGTCCGACTGATCGTTAAAGCGTTGAAGTAATTTATGCCCGCAATCTAATCACTTTGTTCCGAGAAAGATGCACGATGGAATTTACATGGAAATCTTATTACAGACTCTCCAATCTGGAAATCCATTTGAAGAAAACTCGAGCTCTCGTTACAGGAGAAAGATATACAAAAATACACACAATATCTTGGCTTTCGCCAGACTTAATGCGGCCATTACAGAGGAACGAAACTACGAAACTCTACTCGCGACTGGAAGATTTAGTTAGCAGGTGCTTCGGATTTATGAGCATTTAATACGCAGACACTGATGCTGCGGGCGCTCCATCAACTTCCTCTCCGAGAGAAACGAGAATTAATCGAAGCAACTTCAGCTATTCGACTACAGCTTCCGAGGGCACCGGAGCAAGTTGACTGCTAAAACCAGTCGAAACTCGCGCTTGGTCCCCCCTAAAACTTTCCTCGCGATTCCGTTCACGTGATACTCGGCGATTATAACGCAAACATCGTCCAAGAGTGGGAAATTGTTAATCCAGTTACGACGAATTCAATAGATCCTTCGCCCTTAACGACTTCCACAAATATTTTCTTTCTCATTTTTCTACTACCCCTGGCAACAAGCTTTCGGCGAAACACGATAACAGGGAAGCAACTAAAGACGCTAAAATTGTTCAGATGCGAAATACATAACACTACTTTACACATAGAAAACGTATGGGAAAATGAAATGAATTTAACGCGAAATAAGCGAGAAAGGATAAGTATTGGAAAAGATTCCATAAAATAAATGTACAGAGATAAACGATCCTCTGCTTAATATTTATGTTACCTAATATCTTCTACTATTTTTATGACAACGAATGCTAAATTATATTTGATCGGTGCACACGAAATTACCATTTCAGGTACACAAGTTTCCAACTGAATATTTCCTTTGCCTCACAGTTATTTCATTTAGTCGAGATAATTCCTGAGTCTTTGAATTTCCAAGCCTTTGACCTTCGAAACCGAAAGTTTACGTTGTAAGCAATCGCTTGAAATTTGACTACTACTGCTTCAAAAGCAAAGCAGAAACGCTTAACTAAACAAATGTATCTGTTTTCATATAAACCGAATAGGCCTGAGTCAATGAATGATAAAATGGAAACTCGGAGTACTCGGGATACCTTTTTAAATAGTTGAAACCTATCCTTTCAAGGGACACCAGAACAGTAAGTTGCTACGCAAAATTGGATTGACTTCTCGAACGCAAGTACAATGGTAAAAATGCATAACAATGCTTGAAGAATGAATCGTTTCAGAGATTCCGACACTAAATCTTGCGCTGAAAATAAGATCGTTCTGGGTACGTGATCGAGCAACGTCGCTCGTCTCTCGAGAGAAACGAACCGTCAATAATAAGCCGTGAAAACTGGTCAAGAGGCATTAAGTTCGGAAATGGAGAACTTTCATCGACACGACCTTCTTGCCTCGCTCTGTGCCTGCCTTTGCCCTAGTTTCGCTCCTCCCGGCTATTACTACCGATTAGACGGAGTTTAAGGCATCAATTGGAAACTAGGCAAGGGCAAAGCTCTCCTTTTCCGCCCGATGAATTAACCGAATGATACGCAACCGGCAAATCGAGCCTAACGTGGCACACAATCATTACCTCCCATAACAAATCCTGCGCGATATAACAAAGTACAATGGGTTGCTGACTTAACTGCAACCGAGGTTCTGGCCGGCTCTAATAATAGACGTAGCAGTGAACTTTGCCTGGTAAATCGATCGCCTCGCAACCTATAAATTGCTGCACGGGTAAACGCGTTCCGAATTGATATATTTGCAAATTTTTCAACTACAAAATATTTAGCAATCTTCGACTGATTACGCGAAGTTGAGACGACTATACGCGTTAATAGTAACCGCGAATACTTCCTGCGATTGTAATCGAATATTTGGTGCTACGTAGTAGCTGTTCATTATTCAGTACAGCAATCGATTGATAGAAAGAGAAACTGGTATTGTTTGTCCCTGTAAATTGCACGAGTGGACGCGTTGCGAATTGGTATCTTTGCAAATCTTCGTCAATCTTCAACCGATAACGTGAAGTTAAAATGACTATACTGGTTAATAGTAATTGAGAGTCCTTCCTTCAATTGTAATCAATTATTTAGTGCTACGTAGTAGCTGTTCAGAATTCAGTATAGCAATCGATTGTCAGAAAGAGAACCTAGCATTGTTTGTTCCTATAAAGTGCACAAGTGGACGCGTTGCGAATTGGTATCTTTGCAAATCTTCGTCAATCTTCAACCGATAACGTGAAGTTAAAATGACTATACTGGTTAATAGTAATTGAGAGTCCTTCCTTCAATTGTAATCAATTATTTGGTGCTACGTAGTAGCTGTTCAGAATTCAGTATAGCAATCGATTGTCAGAAAGAGAACCTAGCATTGTTTGTTCCTATAAAGTGCACAAGTGGACGCGTTGCGAATTGGTATCTTTGCAAATCTTCGTCAATCTTCAACCGATAACGTGAAGTTAAAATGACTATACTGGTTAATAGTAATTGAGAGTCCTTCCTTCAATTGTAATCAATTATTTGGTGCTACGTAGTAGCTGTTCAGAATTCAGTATAGCAATCGATTGTCAGAAAGAGAACCTAGCATTGTTTGTTCCTATAAAGTGCACAAGTGGACGCGTTGCGAATTGGTATCTTTGCAAATCTTCGTCAATCTTCAACCGATAACGTGAAGTTAAAATGACTATACTGGTTAATAGTAATTGAGAGTCCTTCCTTCAATTGTAATCAATTATTTGGTGCTACGTAGTAGCTGTTCAGAATTCAGTATAGCAATCGATTGTCAGAAAGAGAATCTAGCATTGTTTGTTCCTATAAATTGCACAAGTGGACGCGTTGCGAATTGGTATCTTTGCAAATCTTCGTCAATCTTCAACCGATAACGTGAAGTTAAAATGACTATACTGGTTAATAGTAATTGAGAGTCCTTCCTTCAATTGTAATCAATTATTTAGTGCTACGTAGTAGCTGTTCAGAATTCAGTATAGCAATCGATTGTCAGAAAGAGAACCTAGCATTGTTTGTTCCTATAAAGTGCACAAGTGGACGCGTTGCGAATTGGTATCTTTGCAAATCTTCGTCAATCTTCAACCGATAACGTGAAGTTAAAATGACTATACTGGTTAATAGTAATTGAGAGTCCTTCCTTCAATTGTAATCAATTATTTGGTGCTACGTAGTAGCTGTTCAGAATTCAGTATAGCAATCGATTGTCAGAAAGAGAATCTAGCATTGTTTGTTCCTATAAATTGCACAAGTGGACGCGTTGCGAATTGGTATCTTTGCAAATCTTCGTCAATCTTCAACCGATAACGTGAAGTTAAAATGATTATACTGGTTAACAGTAATTGAGAGTCCTTTCAATTGTAATCAATTATTTGGTGCTACGTAGTAGCTGTTCAGAATTCAGTATAGCAATCGATTGTCAGAAAGAGAATCTAGCATTGTTTGTTCCTATAAATTGCACAAGTGGACGCGTTGCGAATTGGTATCTTTGCAAATCTTCGTCAATCTTCAACCGATAACGTGAAGTTAAAATGACTATACTGGTTAATAGTAATTGAGAGTCCTTCCTTCAATTGTAATCAATTATTTAGTGCTACGTAGTAGCTGTTCAGAATTCAGTATAGCAATCGATTGTCAGAAAGAGAACCTAGCATTGTTTGTTCCTATAAAGTGCACAAGTGGACGCGTTGCGAATTGGTATCTTTGCAAATCTTCGTCAATCTTCAACCGATAACGTGAAGTTAAAATGACTATACTGGTTAATAGTAATTGAGAGTCCTTCCTTCAATTGTAATCAATTATTTGGTGCTACGTAGTAGCTGTTCAGAATTCAGTATAGCAATCGATTGTCAGAAAGAGAATCTAGCATTGTTTGTTCCTATAAATTGCACAAGTGGACGCGTTGCGAATTGGTATCTTTGCAAATCTTCGTCAATCTTCAACCGATAACGTGAAGTTAAAATGATTATACTGGTTAACAGTAATTGAGAGTCCTTTCAATTGTAATCAATTATTTGGTGCTACGTAGTAGCTGTTCAGAATTCAGTATAGCAATCGATTGTCAGAAAGAGAATCTAGCATTGTTTGTTCCTATAAATTGCACAAGTGGACGCGTTGCGAATTGGTATCTTTGCAAATCTTCGTCAATCTTCAACCGATAACGTGAAGTTAAAATGACTATACTGGTTAATAGTAATTGAGAGTCCTTCCTTCAATTGTAATCAATTATTTAGTGCTACGTAGTAGCTGTTCAGAATTCAGTATAGCAATCGATTGTCAGAAAGAGAACCTAGCATTGTTTGTTCCTATAAAGTGCACAAGTGGACGCGTTGCGAATTGGTATCTTTGCAAATCTTCGTCAATCTTCAACCGATAACGTGAAGTTAAAATGACTATACTGGTTAATAGTAATTGAGAGTCCTTCCTTCAATTGTAATCAATTATTTGGTGCTACGTAGTAGCTGTTCAGAATTCAGTATAGCAATCGATTGTCAGAAAGAGAACCTAGCATTGTTTGTTCCTATAAATTGCACAAGTGGCCGCGTTGCGAATTGGTATCTTTGCAAATCTTCGTCAATCTTCAACCAATAACGTGAAGTTAAAATGACTATACTGGTTAATAGTAATTGAGAGTCCTTTCAATTGTAATCAATTATTTGGTGCTACGTAGTAGCTGTTCAGAATTCAGTATAGCAATCGATTGTCAGAAAGAGAATCTAGCATTGTTTGTTCCTATAAATTGCACAAGTGGCCGCGTTACGAATTCATATCTATACAAATCTTTGTCGATCTTAATGACTACGCGCTTTAATAGTGTATCTTGAATATTTTGTTCTGTATAGTAGCTGTTCAGAATTCAGTATGGCAATCGATTGATAGAAAGAGAAACTAGCATTGTTTGTCCCTATATAGATTGCACACAAGTAAACACATTGCGAAAAGTTATGCTTGCAAAACTTTGTTCATCTTCCACTGATAGTATAAAGTCGAAACGACTATGAGCATTAATAGTAACTGCGAATACTTCCTGTGATTATAATCGAATATTTGGTGCAACGTAGTTGCCGTTCAGAATTCAGTATCGTAATCGATTATTAAAAAAAAAAAACTATTAAAAAGAGAAAGAATTAATATCTTTGCAAATCTTTGTGCTACAAATCTTTCAACCGACAACGCGAAGTTAAAATGACTAAACGAGTTAATAGTAACAGTGAATCCTTCCTTCAATTATAATCGAACATTTCATGCTACGTAGTAAGCTGTTCAGAATTCAGTAACGCAATCGATTGTTAGAAAGAGAAGCTGGTATTTGTTTGTCCCTATAAATTGCTCAAGCGAACGTGTTGCGAATTAATATGTTTTGAAAATTTTTGCGCTACAAACCTTTGTTAATCTACAACTGATAACGCGAGGTCAAAATAGCTACGCGCGTCAATTGTGACTATGAATACTCCCCCCAATTGCGAACGAATGCTTTGTATTGCATAATAGCTGTTCAGAATTCAATATACAATCAATTGCTATAAAGGGAAAATACATGTTGTTTGTCGTTGCTGCAGTGTTCTGTATCAATTTGACGCGTAGTCGGCACGCATCGGTAGCTTTGCCTTCTCTTAATTTTCGTGCACATCGGACCAGAAATTTTCTACGAATGTTCATAGCGATTGATCGAGTTTCACGTACAGTCTTTAATATGAATTTTTTTTCATTCCCATCCGCTCCATACGAAAAACTGTAAATCGTAATAATAGTTACTTTAACTCGAATTATTTGCCACGTGTTTAGATGTATTTTTACTCGTGTAACTCGAATTTAGAATAGGCAAATCTTTACAAGTCGAAGTCTACCTATATAAGTTAAACTGTTATCGTCGCCGTCGCTGTAACACAAACTTATCGCTATGCAGCTAGTCGCAAAATTATTGGCACAGGCACAAAAACGATAACAGAAGGGTACGAGAAATACAAAGATAGAATTGCTTAAATATTCCTAGTATTCGTGATGTCAAATACTGAAGTTTTAACAATCTTATTATAGTGCATATATATCTACGTTACAGCTAACTTCTTCAATGTGGTTCATTGCAACGAACCATTTTACAAAATTAAAAGGATAGAATCTATTCCTTAATCTCGAACATTTCGTATGCACCAACCTAATACGATACTTATGAAACGTTGGAGTATTTCTTTCAGAGAAACACGACTCACATTTAAAAATCTCAACAATCATAATTACACTGTGTACGTTTATGCAAATTCATAGTTTTCCAATCACAATTAGAGGACTAACAAGACTAAAATAGAGATTAACAGCACCCTTTAAATACGATAACAAGTGTCTGGTTTTAGATATTCGATATCTGTTTACACGTTACGTCCACTGGCTGCCTCTTTAAATACCTAAATTTTCTACAAATGCATAAAGATCCGCAGCCTAGTTGTAACTGTAAATCGTTAGTAAATATTTTGCGGGAAAATTGAATGCGAATATTTAAGAACGAAAGCAATATCTCAGGACGTAGACAGAAGAAAAAAAAGCATCATTAGTGCATTCGCAGAATAGTCGTGGAATAAAATGGAGAGGGAAGGAAAAGAGTTATAGGAAATTCCATTACGGCCGAGTAACACCGGACCGGAATAGAGAAAATGCTGAGGAAGATGCACTTCGCGGGTACTTTATCTCGCTCTGCTTTTGTTCATTGCTCGCCCAAGGACGTAACGAGATTCAGGAACAACAATGAGCTTGACTGCGGCTCGCGTACGTGTTACGTCACTTTTCCAGCTCGATTCAATGAGAGCGCAAGAGGAAAATGGGGAACAGCGAGCTGATTACAAACCCCGAACGCTAATTACTCGAAAACACAATACGGGAACGCGATATCCTCTCGGTACACACGCGCGTTTGGTGCTTTAATCGGATCAGGTTATCGAATATCGACTTTGAAACGAGCCATCGCGATATGGGGTTATTAACAGCCTCGCGAAATTAATAATTCGGTGCGTCGTATAAATTTATATGATGTGAAAACCACTGGGCCGTGAATGTTTGCTTTGTAACACCAACAGACCCTTTTAGAAGCTTCGTTACACACGGAGGATAAAAGCATTCGAACGCGATCTATTACAAGGAAATTCTCCTAACATCTAAGTCTTATCTTAATGAAAGCTCGTGTGCATGTACATCGAAACGATTTGTTTTTTGTCCAACGGAAATTTCTTTGAGAAAGTGAAATCAAGTCTCGAAGGTTACAATGTTTTTTTTTGTATTTTTTTAGTGCAATTTTTTCTGGAACCGTTTTGCAACACAATGACGGAGTACTAAAAGCAGAATATTTTTTGTATACAAAGTTTCGCTCTACTTCTCATTATTACGAAGCTGTATTTGAAAAATGGCATTGTAAAGGTTGAATGTACGAAGAGTCGTAAATAACTAAATTTTGATGCTACATTTGGACATCAGATTACGTAACAACACATGGGCATTATATATTCGTTTACACTCGATATTCAAATCGAAGTATTAGAAGATAAATGTGTCGTTGAACATTAAGACTTGAGCAGTGTAATTACAAAGTATGGGACGCGTGATAACTCAGTAAAGGCGCGACGTTTACTATACATCTTATATCTGTAATATAAACTGAACTGCTAATTTATGTAAAACCTGTTTCTATTTAAATGCGAACTTTTCAAGTGACGTTACGAGGAACATTGAACTTCGTTGTATATTTCTCATTAATTAGTAATCAATTCATTATATTCGACATACAAAGAAATGTTCATAAATAAAAGTAGACGTTGAACAATATTATGCTCCAAACTGGAACGATTTTTAGGTTAACGACGTGCTAAAATAGTTAAATATAATTACGCGATAACCTTAAATAAATGGTACATCTACCTTAGTGTCAAAATATTTTTTTCCATCGCTGTATTATACGGTTGGTCGCGGTGAAACGGTGAATTTGTCGAAAGGGTTTGAACGCCGAAAGAGGTTGGATTAAAATAGTCCCAAAAGGGAAACGACGGTGAGCCGAGCGAGAGGTGTCTGACCATCGAACGTCCGCATCTACTTAACTCTGGTAGGAACTCTGTATTTTTAATGAAGGCTTAATCCTTTGCACTCAAAGGCTTCTTTGCCGTGAAAAAAACTAGCAACTGGAAACATGTTTGCTAAAAAGTGGACGGTTTTTAAAATGTAACACGGAAATAAAACATAGGCACGGTATCGCTCATAATTATTCGAACGATAAAAGAAAAAATGTACAGTTTGCCATGAAAAACTAGGAACCGAAAGTAGCTTTGCTAAAAAAAAGTGAACGGTTTATGAAACTAACGTGGAAACGAAACGTAGATAATCATCGCTCGCAATCACTCGAACGATAAGTAATTATTGTAGCTTACTTCGATTTTATTACAAAGGCTAGTCAACTTTCTATACTATTTATGTTGGTGATCGTTAGGCTGCGGATTTTGATGCGTCTATCGAAGATTGAAATTCTCAAGAAGTATATTCTGTATATAGTATGTAAAAATTTGCAATCCATACGTTTGATTTCTTCGATTTTGTTAAAGAAGAGAAGTCAATTTGAGAAACTATTTTCTTTTTCACTTCGTATAATTTGTATTCATTTTATTCGATTTCTCCTTGATTATTAAGTCAAATTTATGCGCTAAACGCTCATCATCGTTCTATAATATGAAAAATTCTCTTGTACGAACATTTCTGTCTCCCAATTAATTCGTACAACAAAGGTTCTATTGTACGTCGTAATGTAAATTTGAATGGCGTAATCAGAGTTAACCCAAGGGAAGAATCTTTCACGTAACGGTCCAGCCACTTTAATTTACGAGACTTAGTTTTTCTTTAAAGAGCATCCGGAGGAATGTGTCGTTCCATTAATTGTGGCAATTTCGGAGTAAACACTTTGAACACGTTTCTCCCGCTCTCTCGTTAGAGAATATCGCAGTAAAAATGTGTTGCGCGAAAGAGGACGTTCTAGAAAGTACAAGGCGTGTAGAGGAGAGTGCTGCTGCTTGTTTCTTTTTTTTTCCTGTTTTTTTCTAGGTCACGGTTTCTTTATCAATAAAACGAGCATCTACTCCGAGTAAATAGCGATTTCCTGAAAACTGAAAACTCCGGTCTATCCGAAAGATTATCGCGACGAGGTGAAAATGGCAAAATTGTTTTCAAATTGTGCTAATGGCCCGTGAGATTTCCAGCAATTTCTTTCCAACTAAAAAAAGGCGATGCTATATAGAGTTTATCTTCCGTTTGTCACGCAAGCTGACGCGCTAATATATATATGGATCATTTCCATTCAAGTGACAACTTTTATATAGGGACGTTGGACTTTGTTATAACACGTTTTCAATGAATTAGTAATTAATACATCATATTTAACGTACAAAAAAATCATCGTAAATAAAAGACGCGTTAACTAATGCGTTTGAAACCGAAATGATTATTACGCTATGTAACTACTAAAATAATTAAATAATTAGTAATTGGGACATTTACCCTATTTATTTTTATTATTTATTTCTTGTAATTCGCACTTTTTGATATTGGATGACTTCCGGGATACAAACTTTGTATGTTCCAAAACTTCTGAACTTAACCTGCTTAACCACTATCTACGTCTAATATCCATTGCGATTAGATTTGATTTTACCCTAATTTTTGTTGCAAACCATTCTCCGTTATATTGCACTTTTCTGTGGTGCTTTACGATTATTTTATTACCTACGTATGACAGCTAATGCTGATCATTAGACTGCGAATTTTTACGCAAATTCATATCTTTCATACGATTACCTCTTCGACGCAAGATACTTTTTTTTTATTTTAAAATTTGTAAGTCGGTTTAAAAAATGCCACGATGCGAGTAACGCGTTGTTGAAAGGCAATGGGCTAATGGTAAATTCTTTGTCAACCCAACTGAAATTTGCGACGATAGGCTACAACAATTTTTACAAGCTTTCGTCGAGCCAAACAATGGTTTACGATCGAAAGAAATAAAAGCTCGCTTCTATTCTACCGTTCGGAATGAAAAATCCTAAGGAAATGCGAGTAAAAAAAAAAGAAATACATTTGCACGATCAACGAGCTATAATTACATCACTCGACCTATTGAATGTCGGATAAATCAACGCGCGCAAGAAATTGCTTTCCACCGTGTCTGAATGTACAATCAGCGCGCATTATTAGATCGGAAAAGCGGAACGGTACTCGTTACCGGGTGCATCGAGTTAATTTCATTCGAGGCTCGTACTCCGGGATGCAAGGAAGCTGCCGAGTTGGCATTAAAGACGTTCTAATAAGGAGACGGAGATATTCAGGTATGTCCGAGTCGCGACAAACTTTCCACTTGGATACACAGAAGGGAAACACAGAAGTAGAATGCTCCAATTTAGTAAATTGCGGAAGGGAAGGCCTCCCTTTAGCTTCCGTGTCCTTCCGAGTCAGTTCATCCGCACCGTTTCCGGTCATATTTTTCCTCGAAAATACGTCCAATCGGAAAGCACAGGCCAGGCTGATGAATTTTAATTAATTAGAGCAGAGTTCCCTCCGCCTTAGAATATTTTGTTGTACGTTTATACGACTCGATACTATTTTATAGGAAAGCTGATGCATATTACTAGACTGCGAATTTTTATGCATATATAGGATGAATTTAAATATGCAACAGATTAAAGAAGAATACAAGAATTCGGGAATATAGAAGATATCTGAAATGGAATGCATATTATTTTATTTGAAGGGTAAAACAACCCTCCATTCAGATTTCGTCGTTTTAATTTTGTTAACAAAAATAGGAATTTAAACGTACAAAAAATTAAAGAAGAATGCTAAACATCAATGTACAAGGTATCCAAAGTAGTATACATATTATCTTAATTAAAGGGTAAAACAACCCTCCATTCAGATTCTATTCTTTTAATTTTGTTAACGAAAACGAGAATTTGAAATTTGCAATAAATCAAGAATAAACAAGAAATTCAAATTAGAACACATACCGTGTTATTTAAAGGTTAGAACAACTCTCCATTCAGATTCCATTCTTTTAATTTTGTTAACGAAAACGAGAATTTGAAATTTGCAATAAATCAAGAATAAACAAGAAATTCAAATTAGAACACATACCGTGTTATTTAAAGGTTAGAACAACTCTCCATTCAGATTCTATTCTTTTAATTTTGTTAACGAAAACGAGAATTTGAAATTTGCAATAAATCAAGAATATAGAAGATATTCAAATTATGATACATACTGTGTTATTTAAAGGATAGAACAACTCTCCATTCAGATTCCATTCTTTTAATTTTGTTAACGAAAACGAGAATTTGAAATTTGCAATAAATCAAGAATAAACAAGATATTCAAATTAGGATACATACCGTGTTATTTAAAGGATAGAACAACTATCCACTCAGATTCTATTCTTTTAATTTTGTTAAGGAAAATGAGAATTTGAAATTTGCAAAAAATCAAGAATATACAAGATATTCAAATTAGGATACATACTGTGTTATTTAAAGGATAGAACAACTATCCACTCAGATTCTATTCTTTTCATTTTGTTAAGGAAAATGAGAATTTGAAATATGCAATAAATCAAGAATACACAAGATATTCAAATTAGGATACATAATGTGTTATTTAAAGGATAGAACAACTCTCCATTCAGATTCCAGTCTTTTAATTTTGTTACTAAAAATAGGAGTTTGCATAAAAATCCGAAGAGCGCGCATATTAAAAAGACGAAGATCGACATTTCAGATACCTATTATCGGATATTCAATCTTTCTTCTAAAGTGAATGAATTTATTAAAGAAGCTGCGTATTTTTAAACATTCATGCAAATCCGAACGTATTTTAAGAACTACAGATCTGCGAAAAAAATTTGCAGTCTAATTATAAGAGTCCTTTTTAATGTGACCTAAAAAAATTCTGTAGCGGTATTATATATAGAAAACATGATGAACTTAACGCACGAGAATATGGATTAAAATTTAATCTTTAGAATAATTGCCAAGTGTACGCGGAATAAATAAAAAATATTCTACGACGCGAATAGTTTTATAAAAATACGAAACAGGAGGATAAAATCGTGCTGTTAAATAATTCCGTTGGAATATAAGTTGTTAACAAAAATTTGCATCGAACAACTCGATGTTCTAGAGCGATTATAGCAAACACAAACCAACATATACAATTCCTTATTTTTTATTCGCCTATTAGATAAATAGATGCCATTTATATTCAATAACTAGCCACGATTCGAGTAACTCTCGCGTGATAATTGTTCGAGGGACGCGACACCGTTCGAAAATTTTCATTTAAACGCGTTTCAGCTATCTTGCACAGGCGTAGAGATTATTTAAGTCGCGAAGAGCGCCGCGGGCAAATTGCTCGGGCGCAATGGGACTTTTTAGCATGTTAGAACGTGAAAATTTGCACATCATTTGCATATCACTGCGCGTGTCGTAAAAGAAACGAGAGACCGACGTTGCTGTATGCACTGGTTTCCTTTTTACAAGCTGCTCGCGAGGTTTTCAAGCGTGACATTATTTTAAAATGTCGTTTAAGGACGGAATGACCATTTGCGATTCTAAAAAGGTAGAAAAAGTGAATTTGCGTCAGTGTATCACGCAAACGTTATACGGAAACGAATAATATCTTTAAAGAGACAGGGCTTTCAGATTACGCTCTATAACGCTTTGGTATACTTTTTCTTCCCCCCCTCCCACCTCCTCCCGCCACTCTTTTTATCGTCAACGAACGTTCGCCGAATCGCGCATTTACGAGACACGAATTTCGAATTTAGCGAGCTTTCAAGAACGAACGCGGAATTGTATCCCCCATGCAAATGCTTTGAGACGAGCGTCCCTTTTGTTCGTTTCGTCAGCGAACGTCTAGAACGAGACGTTTCAGTGACGGCGACACAATTTCGCTTGTAAACGAGTGCATAAAACGTATTTATGCGCATTTAAATGCACACGGGCGAAGAGTTTGCGGGCTAACAAAGTGCCTTGGAACTGCGCATTCGGGAATTTCATTAAGAGAACAGCGAAACGAGCGCACCGCGAAAAAATCGTACGTCGAATTCTACGCGGAACAAATATTATCGCTTTCCCTAGTTTCGCCGAAAGATTTACTTTTGCGAAATTTCTTTCCTTTACGGAAGCGAAAATAGGATAGATGTACGAATTACTGACTGTGTATACTTATAACAACGACACTTTAATTATTTTATTTAGTAGCAAAGGATTATTACGAAGAAGAATATTATTAATATTATTATTCAGAAGAATAATTACGAGGAATCGTAAATAAACAAATTTTGATACTAAATTTGGACATCAATCTATGTAACAACGCATAGACTTTGTATAGTCGTAGACACTTAATATTTGAAACGAAATATTAGGAGGCAAATGTGCTGTTGAATATTAAAACGTGACAAATATAATTATAAAATATGAGACGTGTCATAATTCAGTAAAGGCGATATTCTTTACTGTACATCTTATATCTGTTACAGAAATTGACGTGCTAATATATGTACGTAAAACGTGTTTCTATTTAAATGAGAGCTTCGCAAGTAGCAGTCACAGGGACATTAGACTTTGTTGTACATTTTCAATTACATGGTAAATAATGCATTACATTTAACATACAAAAAAATGTTCATAAATAAAAGAGACGTTGAACAATATTATGTTCCAAACTGGAACGATTTTTGGGTTAAATACGTTCTAAAATAGTTGAACAAATATACGCGATAAGCTTAAAGTGGCAGTGATTTGTACATCTACCCTACATGATTACAGAAACAATAGCCATTATAGCCAATAAGAGCTTTTGTCCGTTAATAATAAATGAATAATAAATAATAATACATATGGAACAAAGTAACAACAACAAACGATAAGAAATAAAATACTGTAAAAATAATTATTTAAATTGTGCAAAAAAATGATTCCCCGATAAAGAACCATGATATCAATGGAATGCCGGAATACAATGGCGATGCAACTCTGAGAAAATCGCAAAGCAACAACGTCTACGTTTATCTTCTACGCAAGATTCCAATTAAGAAGAAGCTTACGAATATTCTAGCTCGGTATTATCATTGACGAAGCGTAGGACAGACTATCCATTCTTATATAGAATCATTCTTATATTACCATTTTAGTGTCACGTGCGACATTACTAATTTAAACTAGGAACAAAACAACAGGGGACGTATAAATAAATACTGCGCGAATTAATTGTTTCCGATGTATTTACGTGATCTATAACAGCCAGATCTATAATAACGCGTGCAGAAATATATATCTTCGTAGGTATTCGACTACTATCATTCAATCTTCCATAACCCGAATTTCATTTACTTTTACGATACGAGCAAACGCATAATTAAGCGACAGGTTTCATTTCAACCTGGAAATCGGGAATTAATACGTTTATCGTAGAAGCGACTGGCGTCAATGTAACCGAAAAAGATAGAAATGTGAATAATACATATTAAACAACGTTTAATATATGAATAGGGGGTTAACTTTCGCAACTTTCATGGTCGAATCGAATATAATTCTTATAGTAACAATTCTAAATCGCAAGGGGCGTAAAAACACCAATGCTTCTTTCACACGATCCGAATTTCAGCTTGAAATTTATGATGCTTCCTATAAATGGATGGTCTATCCTGTACTTGGTGAATGGTATTACGTTTCACGTACACATGCGAGGTTTTTTTTTTTATAGCGACTAACACGGTTTTAGCGGGATAAATCCTAGGCTACCTTGAACGACAATGACGAATAATCTCGTTACAGGTATCATGACAATAACATTAGCAATTCGGCACAAATCACCTTCCCTAGCCGGGCGAATTCGTCACGTGTTATCAATTCATGTTTATGCACGCCACTGTTTTCACCGACAATTACCCGCGGCACACGCGGAACTACCTCATGAATAATTCACGGGGGGGCCGCTTTAAACGCGCCATAAAATTTGACAACCGGCGTTACCGAGATCTGGAAAACATCGGAGAAATTTCACGGAAATTCCCAAAATATTTGCCAGCCGTACAGGCAAGCGGATGCATCTTATTATTATCATTATAAGCAATGACGTTTCTGGATATTTTTAATCGACACCAGTAATACCATTCGGGTCGAAGTAACCAATTATCGAACTGCAGAGAGTTATTATTTTTATCTTATTGATGCACCGATGAGTAATCCAATATTTTGAAATGGGTTAGTGAATTTAGTTTATCAATAGGTTCGACTACTTTTCGAGCAGGGATCAATGGATCGGTTGAAAACTGACGTGAAGCATTACAAAATAACAGTAGGTGTTAGTTAATCCTTTGAACGATGCTATCGTATATCGACGAATACACCGTGACGAAGTTGCTTCGTAAAATGTGAAAACGTTGAAAATGTTGGATATTAAAACTGTATTCGACTTTTTCGCGGATAAATATTAAATCTGAATTGAAATCCCGAAGGCTCAAAATTAATTTACGCGCTTAATATAGTTGATGATAATGACGATATTAACATAAAAAAAAATACATACTCTTGAAATTCCTCACCGTAAACAGTGTTGAAATATCAATAAAGATACATGTTCGATTTTACAAAAATAGTGGATGATTTATTGGTACACCCAGCAGAATAAGCATTAGGTTGTTCCATATGAAATGGCGGCGTTCACATATCGGCAAATTCAGTTTTATTTTTACGAATCATAGTTGCTGATTGCTACGTATTGTAGAATACTAAATTAAAGCCCGTAATTTACCGTTTTAAATACAAGCTGTATTTTACTAAACAAGTTAGATCTAAATTATTGAAATTTATGAATTCTAAGCAAAGACGAGGGATTCTAATCAAATTCGAGTAATTTTGTTGTACGAGTTTAAATTGGCACGCGAAGCAACAGCATCCATTAGAACTATTAATAAAACATTTGGAATGCTAATAGTTAGCGAAAAGACGACGCGATTTTGGCTTAAAAAATTAAAAACTGAAAAAGCAAACCTTCGAAAGCGAAACACGTTTTCTGTCGAAATAATAAAGCCATAATAATGATTTAGATATACGCCAACTTTGAAAAATATTGCAAAAAACATAGTAGTTTGTTCAGAGAAATCTGCTGAATCCAGCAAAACATATTTTGATTAATAGAACCTTGTTTTTACAATACCATTATAATTCCAATTCTACCTTTAAATGCGCCATTTCCCGTGCAACTGCCCAATATAATTATTTTCAATTCTCTACCTCTAAAGAAACATACAACGTGAATCATAATAGATTAACCCTTTGCGGGCGGGTGTCGCAAATAACAGTCCAATTTTTCTCGATATTTCCCATACACGCTAATTTTTAAGGCAAGAAAGTGAATTTGATATCATCGACAGTCGCCGCTGCAAATAATTAAACAATTCTACAAATCCTCTCCTCGAACAGTTCGAATAATTCAACGAAAATTCCATAAACTCCATATAAATTATTTTGCCTCGTCCGCGAAGGGTTATAGTCTTCGATAAAAATGCATATTTACGCCAAAACCAAATTCCTCGTTTCTTCTGGCATTAAAAACAAAGGCAATATCTCAACGTGGAAGCTTTATCGACGTCTCCGCGGGCAAAACCCGGCCGGTACTTTCGATAATTTACGAGAACGCGAGAGCGTGCAGAGTGGAATGAATACGAGGCGCAACGGATTCGTAATGAGTTCTACGTCTTACTCTGAATGCCTAGCAGTCGAACACGCCTGCACGCTTTGTAGCAACGCCTGGATGGAAGAGAACTTTTTCCTTCCATTCAGACGGACCCATTATCGGAAAATTTGCAGCAGACATCGCCGGGACGTGGAGTTCGCGCGATTGTCCAGGCTCGTGGTCGGCAAACATGCTTCCAGTACAAATTCGCGCGCCAACTTCTCGCATAAAGCCCGGATACGTTTCCGTGGGAACGTCGCGACGTAATTGCAACCTCTACGCGCTCGATATTAGCATCACAAATTCGTGGAACGACCGGTCGGACAAGCTCTACGGTACACGCTGTGGTATCGTCGCGATGACGGCAAACACAACGACCGCCTCCTCCACCGTCATCAAAGAGAGATAAATGTCGCAGCAGTGGACTTCGTACGATTATTCAGCGTGCTTGTTGCGCGAGAATCGAACGAGTAGAAGATTAATTCCCGATCAGGGGAAATAAGGATCGATAGTGTTTGGCGAGATTAGCCCATTCATTGCCGTGGGGACGAACGCGTGTGCGAGTTTTGAATTTACGATATTGCGGAAGTGACGCCGCGCCGCGCCGTGACCGCGACCGCGCGAATCACAAGGTCGCAGCACACAACAGTTGACCCGGAAAAACAATGCGCCATTGCGTACTGTTTGTACGTTATTAGAACGCCTTCGTTATTCGGAGACTCGAAACGCGTAACACTTAGGTGACATGTGCCAATTACTAGCACTGTAACATTATTTAACTATTTTAGAAATTCTTTAACGTAATAATCGTCCGAATTTGGAGCGTAATAATGTTCAATAGATGGATCTCTTTTATTTATGAACATTTTTTTATACGTTCAATAGAATGAATTAATTACTACGCGATTGAAAATGTACAACAAAGTCCGGTGTACCCGTTACTGTTACTTGAAAAGTTCTCATTTAAATGGAAACTGAAGAATTCAGTTCGCGTAACAGATATAAGATGTATAGTAAACTTATCGATTTTACTGAATTATGACACGTGCCATACTTTATTATTACATCGGTCACGTTTTGATTTTCGACAGCACATTTATCTCCTAATATTGCGTATTAAATATTAAGCGTAAACGAATATACGATGTCTATGTGTTGTCACGTAAACCGAAGTGCAAATTTAGTTCCAAAATTTGTTCAATTACGATTCTTCGTACGTTACTTTGCTATTGAATAAACGAATTAAAGTGCCGGTTATAGGGACGCTGACGGTAATTGGGACATCTACCATGTTCGTCAAATGAGAAAGAACAATCATTTAAAGAGAGAAGAAAATACAAAGACAATTCCCTAGGACGTCGACAACTATCTCACGATAATCAACTGTATTATTTAATCCTTTGCTTTCTAACAACGAGCTATACTCGTGGCGTAAGTTATGGTCCAATAAAAATAATATACCCCGCACATATTAATGAATTTTAATTTTAATTCTAATTGTAACTTCAGTCTGCTAGATTGAGAATTTTTACTACCCAATTCTTTATAATATTTCAATGTATATTCGCGTTTCACACGGCGTAAAATAGTGAACAGTTAACGTTGCAGTGAGTAACGATCATTGAAAAATTCGTAAGGCAAGGGATTAACCGTAACAATCACATATCGAACGGCACAATATAAAGTCGCAATACCGGCGACTATTAAAAAACCACGAGTATCGAATACTTTCGTTACGCGAATAACCAAAAAACCACACAATATTTACCTACACCACAAACGCGGAAGAATAATAATAAATGCACGGACGAGAAAGAATGCACGAACACTTGCATTGCGAACTATCGTTTCTAAAATACACAAACTTCCCGTCGGCTATGCAAAAACTACGCTATCCAACATTCATCGATACACCCACTCCGTCAACTATCGATCGTCATAACATAAAAGTCACCACGATGGTGTTTATAAATTAAGAAGGAAGAAAAAAGAAAAAATTGCAAATGTCGCCGCGCATATCCCGACCTCCTACACGTACCTGTGATGTAAGGCAGCGTATACACGCGGAGGTTGGCACGTGAGAGTCCCCTATAATGCGGAAACTGTCCGAAGACCGGAAGCGAAGGCCGGTGTATACGTCGATAGGTACGCACGTGGAAGAGACACGTTGGCTTCGGCAGGCTTGTCAGACAAGTGGACAGAGAGAGGGCCGTGTATACGCGAGGTGGAACGCAGTAAGCGCGAGAGTAGCACGTCCTACCTCAAGCTCGTCTGACACGCGAATGAACACCCGCGAAGAGCGATGTCGCGACGGCAGCCGCAGCAAGGGGAGGAAACTAGCGAACGCGCAACAGACGCGAGACCCAGAGACTCTACACCTCTGCCTCTGACGGTTGCTATCCCCGCCGCTATACGACTCTTGCGATTGGTCGTTTCTCCTCGAAGCGAGGAACGGTTGGCCCGCGAATACGGCGACGTGTATAAAACCGGGTGGCCGCGCGGCATTTCGCTAATCGAACTTTGGCAGATTTTGCGACAACCGACGTTGCTTAGCTATGGGAGAGCGATAACGGGATCGAAGAAACTATAGTTTCACCGTGGTCCCAGCAGCAGAGCAGCGTAAAATCGATGCTGGGGGATCGTGTTTCGTTGGCGCATATGAAATGTCGCTGTTCGAAGTAACAACGTTAAGTACTGGGTAGATGTACCTATTATTGCAACTTTAAGGGTTTAGCGTAACTTTGTTTAACTATTTTAGAACGTATTTGACCTAAAGATCGTTACAGTTTGGAGCGTAATATTATTCAACGGATCTCTTTTATTTATGAACATTTTTTTTAGATATTGAATAGAATGAATTAATTACTGATTCATTGAAAATGTAGAACAAAGTCCAATCTTCCTATTACTATCGTTTAAAAAGTTCTCATTTAAATAGAAACTAAAAATTCAGTTTGAATAACAAGTATAAGATGTATAGTAAACTTATCGACTTTAGTGAATTATGACACGTCCCATACTTTATAATTACATTGGTCATGTTTTAATGTTCAACAGCACATTTGCCTTCTAATATTTCGTTTTAAATATTAAGTGTAAACGAATATACAATGTCTATGCATTGTTACGTAAACCGAAGTCCAAATTAAGTATCAAAATTTGTTTATTTACGATTCTTCGTAATTCTTCTTCTTAATAGTAATATTGATAATATTCTTCCTCGTAATAATTCTTTGCTATGAAATGAATTAATTCAAGTGAGAGTTATAGCAACACCGACAGTAATTATGACATCTACCCTGTTTTCGGTGTTTTGTAAGTCTCACAGACGAATACCATTTGCAATTTCACGTGTTATTCCGTCTGAAATAAGCCGCGCTCTTCCGTTTCTTAAAGAAGTTGATGCATAATCATGAACTTTTTCCTCTTTTTGCCACTATTGCGTGGCGTACATCGCATTTCTCTGGAATTTCTCGCAGCGACATGTCTTTATCGCATAAATAAATGATCTTTCTTCTGCGTTCTTCGCTGACCGGCTTTATAATGAATTACGCGTCTCGAACAAGTTACAGACTGAAGACTCACTACAACGTTTTTCTAGTTAACAACAAAATCCTGCTCTACGATCGTCAGACAACTGTGTTTAATTGCCCTAACATTTATTCGCAATTGTATCTGTTTTTTACGAAACTTTACAAGACTGTAAACATTGCTTCAATTAAATGATTCGTTAAAGTAACCACGCAATGACTCACGAAATTGACCAAATAACAGGCGTACAAATTAATTCGATGCCCTTACGTTTAAAGTCTAGATGATTTCATTCGCTTAAAATCGTCACACTTTTTATTAAAATGGAATTCATAAATCGTCTTCGATGAAGATTTAAACAGTGGACGTTATAAAATTTTCTTCAATTTCCCATAAATACACGTTTAATTTCGCGCACCTAATGCTTCCAATTTATTATACTTCTCGCGCGATAAAAATGTAATCCGCAACAATAGAACATTGAAAACGTATAATCAACGCATTGCGTACGGCGCTTCGCTCGCCCAACGTGCTTCCAAAGTCCGCAGATCTTTTAGCGTGTCGGAGAAACTTAATACGATGCGTACAAGCGAATTACTAGAACGCTGGCTTTCGAGCAATAAAATGTAGTACAACGATAAAACGAATAAAATGCTTTATTCAGTACGATACGCAAACGGATCGGAGCGTTCTCGATGTAATTAGTAACGCTGACCGATTCTTTTCCGTTTTTCCGGCACTTTGACGTGCATTTATTTGGCGATTTCTTTGTCGTAAGTAACCGCAAAGTTTCGTTACCGTGACGACGTAACAAACCGATCGAATTATTTCTACAATAATTCGTCGAGTGGTCTAATACGCGCGTGTAACGAAGCATCGAAACGAGATATCTCGTAAACCAGCCTAAACGTTCGGTTAGTTATACGCGAGATATCTCGCGGCCCGTACGCGATGCGTTAACGCGCGATTGAAATGATTACAAGCGTTCGAAGGGAGTGAACGACGTTATCGTTTAATCAATTTCGCGAGTCCCGGTGAATTCTTCATCCGGGATGGAAGCACTCCGCCGTAAAATCGTAAACTCGCCCTGTTAAGTTTAACTAGTCAAGTTACGGGTGTAGAATTTTCAGAATGAGAGACAAATACGGTGGTTTATCGCTTCGAGTAATGTCACGCTTATCTTTCCTTCTCTTTCCCTCTCCGTCTTCTATTTCTCTCGTTTCCAGATAAGCTTCCTCGTACAAACAAGCAACGCGCATTGAAGATGTTTTAAGCGTAGACCAGGTGAACGATACAGCGGGAAGTTTCTTCATAAGGTAAGTTGAGGATTTGCGAACTCGTGAAACCGCTCATGTACCATGGAGAACCTTAGCAATCGTGTCAAGCAGTGGTTTCTAGTAACCTGGATTCCTTCTGTCTTTTCATAACGATCACGATGGCACACCGTAATGCAATCATCGTAATTTCTATTAACCGCTTAAACAGCCACGCAACTTTATTAGTTTCAATGTTGTACAATATTTTGGCGAAAGGACCTTCGATTCTTTCGTTACTTCGTTCTTTTCCCCGTACGATGTATGGACTAAGCACTTAAAGGGTTAATGGACAATTTAAAGCAGAAAGTAAATTATTTTACGTTTCTGAAAAGCTTCTGAAACGCGGCGAATTCTATTGTTGGAAGCGGGAAAAACCAAAAGGCGAGTCTGAATATGTTCTACGGTGTTGCGTTTTCACCGATGATTCACTGCAAACCGCAAATGATTCTCTGGTAGGAGGGAGACATCAACGAAGAAACAGCATAATCGAAGTTGCGGTAGAAATAACCCTTGCCGTGACCGCAGATCGCAATTAGCTCCGAGTATGTCAAGCTGATAGCCGGTAAGACCAGTCCAGCTATCTTGTTATAGATTAGGAGGAACTAACGTGCGCGCAGTGGAAGGCGTGTCAGCCGTAACGACCAATGACTTGGAAACGCACGCCACGAGAAGCAACGCAGCGATAGCGTCAAAGAAAATCGGATGCGACCGATCCGCGTGAAATTAACCTTGCTCACCGAAGACAGGGGAAATTGATTCGAACAAACGAATTGCACGACAGGAAAAATTCTAGAAGCAAACAAGATATAGAAATAGGGAAAACAATCAATAATACACTGTTGGGTAAATACCTGTCACACGTCTAACTATACTAAAGATACGAAACAATGTAAGCCAATGATTAAGCTTGTTTACGATGACAAATCCGTTTCTATGAAGAAATACTCCGACTCACATTGAACATTGTCTACAATTTTTGCTTTCTTAACTTTGTGCGTAAAAAATATATATATATAATTATTAATATTGGGTTGCTCGGAAAGGTCGTGAAGAGGTATTTTAGATACACTCACAGGTGCTATGTATACGTTAACATTTTGCTAATATAATTTTGAGCGTGCTACTTATTGTTTGATTATTGTACGACTATTAGAAAGCTTCATAATCCTCTTTCCAAAAAAGTTCACGCTGTTTTCATAATTTCTTCCTCTGAAACGAATCCATGCAAAGAATTCTTCCAAGTTATTCAATTTCTCAGCATCAATAAAGTTTTACGAACATAACAGTAAATGGTAATAGTAGAATATCTTAGGCAACGATTAATAATTCTTGCTACCTGATTATTGAAACATTATATACGCTTACTATATTTTGCGGAATATATAATTAAACGGATGAAAATACACGGCCACATAAACCTTAAATAAAAAGCAGAGAAGTTAACATTTATTAACGTAGAATAAGTTAATATTCCTTGAAATTGTTAATTTCAATTGTATCCTGTATTTTTTATTTAATATAACTAGACTGCGAATCTTAATGCAAATTCAGATCTTTACAAATAAAATTAGAGAAGCGAGATCTAAATAGATGGTTGTCTTATCCTCTAAATACTATAATTCGTACTTTACTTTCAATATAACTCTCTGTATTTTTCAATACCATTTGCATTCTGTATCTTTTCACATATTTAACACTAGGTTTACGGAACTCGTCACGTTTACGCATTTCAAATTTCATACTTAAAATTGTAGAGACCACAAATATTATTTTTCAGTACTTTATGTTAACTGTAATGAATACAATGGTATGAATATGTATTCTAAGTGATTCTCTTCATCCTCACGCTTCTACGTTCGAATATTTATACGCAGTATACGTATTTTTCCAGAAGTTTGTGAAATTACGCACGTAACGTCCGTAAACCTAGTGTTAAATTTTCCATAAATACATAAAGATTCGCAGTCTAATTGTTCTACGCGCCAAGTGCGATAGGTAAACGAACACACGTGCATTCGATTTCATTTCAAGCGGCACTTAACAACGGACACACCCTTTATAAGAATTCGCGGCAACCACTGATTACCATTTTCCCAAGGGTAAAAAATCTCCCAATTTCTCTTCGACCCTTCCACATCCCATTTTCTCCCCGTCTATCACGCTTTTCTTATTGCACCGTTCAAGTCATTCGTTTCATCCCTACCCCGTCCGATTTTGCACATGTTTATGGACACAACTTCCTATTATTATACTTTTTTCCTGTTTCGTTGGTCACGCGATATTACGTAATAAGTCATAAAGATAACGTTGGTTCTAACACGAGGTTATATCAAGATATCGAGAGAGGAACGCGCGGTAACTAAATGAAAAATTCCTTATCACGGGGCTGAACCGATATCGAGGTCGTTTATTGCGGTATCGACTCTCGTATCGAATTATCGACGTAACAATTAAAGAGTACAATGAGTAACATTCGGGAGATAATACCTTCAAGATAAAGAAAAAAAAAAATCCACCACGGTTAAAAAAAGCAACCGTTGGAAACGAGAAAATATTGGGTTGTTGCGCCGTAAATATCGTTCACGAGAAAAGAAGTTCCAATAAGTGTAGTTTGCTTTCGAATGAAAATTCTTAATCGAAGTAGGGATGATACGATCCAATATATTTTTATCATTGTGATATACGGCGGCGGGCAGTGAAAGTCGTCCTCGAACGTGCTCAAAAATTCCAAAGTGATTAAAGTTGTTCTGGAAATGACATTAAGTAAAATAACAACACGCTACGCTGAGCAGCTTCGCATTCGTGGGAGGCACACTAATTTCTCAGCAACTCAGTAAATTTAGATGTCGTGTAAACAATCGTGTACTGTCAAACGGAACAAGACGATCTAAAAGAGCGGATTAAGAGATATTAACAAATGGGGCAACGCGTGCTGATACACTTCGAGACGTTGACTTTTAACACGGGTTCGTGCGCTTATTGTGAAAATGTATGCGCCAACTTGATATAAGTCCAACAACTGGGAACAATAAACATTTACCGCCGCGAAAATTGAACGAAATTCCGTGAAACGTTCTGTGTCGAAAAGACAGATTGGATCAAATATCCTACCCACTTTCAATTCGTCTCTGGAAATATTTCTGGGATAATATTCCCATAGGTATTCCAGAGGCAGCAGCTGGTTATTTACGCGAAGGCTTACAAACCGAGCGTGGACTACGTGTGGGTGGCAGAGGATTTACATGAGAAATTTCGCTATTTCCTATCCTTCGGTTTATGCCTCTTTTTCTCTACATCTATTTTTTACGCTTACTATATTGATCCATCTCATATTATACGACTGAATTATAACACACTTCGTAGCCTTCCTAATATTTGAAACATATATGGATGACAACGATACATCGATGTTTGCAAATCCATACCAGTAAAACCATCGATGCTAGGCGATCGATGGTATCGAAGACAAAAAGTGGTGGCTTATTTTGATATTGAAAGTTCAACGCTGAGTCTTTACGATAGATGAATCACCGCTAATCGATGTATTTTTATTCAAAATTTGTCAACTGTAAACGCAATCACATAGTTTTCTGTTTTACGATTAGGTATCTTTCTTACCTGATGAATATTCGGATGAATAAAATAAATATTACAATTCAACCGTAAAACCAACATTTTTTAAAATTCATTAAAACCCCTTTGCTTCAAACGTCAATAAAACGAAATATCAAATATTAATATTTTAAGCATCGATGTTTTCCCATTTTTTTTTTTTTATTGGATTTCATTGGAAGTGGAACTAATAAACTCCGCAATATCGTTGGAAAATTTACAGCGAATGGAATTGGTCAGTTTGACTTCCGAGAAGCTTGTATGCGCGCTTCGCGTCGCACTCACACCAGTCGTAAATATAAGCGTTTAATTACCACGCTTTGTTATCAACAACCGCAAGGTCTTCGATACGTTAACACTTACGAGTTAAAACACAGAAGACAAAGATTCTAAGTCAATGTTAAACGTCGACGTCTATTCCGTGTTGGTGGAACAGATAATAATACAAGCAGCGATCGTAACACACGAGTCGTCGTTTGTGATACGCGTGAACCTATAGGCCGTCGACGAATAATAATTGAGCAATTGGAGGACGTATAGAAAGAAGTCAGTGACCCCTATCGTTTACACGTGACCTCTTGACATTATGAACCAGCAGGAACACCTCATTCTAATTCAATCATTAGGTTGCTCCGAAATTTCGTAGAGATATTTTAAAAACGCTCGAAGGTGATTACGTACGCAATTAACATTTTAGTAAATAATTTCCAGTGTAGTATTTATTGTTTTATAATTGTATGACTATCAGAAGAGAAAGAGCAAAAGGTTTGCAACGTTTGCACACTTCCTTTCTTCGAAACGAACCCATGCAGGTAATCCTTCTAGACTTCTGATTTGAAGTAATTCATTACTTATTGGTGCACCTAATAATACCTTAATCTCGATTGTGTACATTATTATACTAATCAGGCATTTTAGTATGAAGTCCACACAAAATTATAACGATTCAAAGCGTTTAAACTTGTCCTTCGAAGAATCGTGAGATTTGAATTATCTCATAGACGTGATCCCAATATGATTTGCGAAATAAACATTCATTTCTAATGGGAATATTCTTTAGTACACTGATGAACAACCTTTGCTCTTTCGTGGGCTAAAATTGAAAATCTAATATTC
This sequence comes from Eucera pruinosa, assembly GCA_028830335.1. Lineage (NCBI taxonomy): Eukaryota > Metazoa > Arthropoda > Insecta > Hymenoptera > Apidae > Eucera > Eucera pruinosa. The sequence continues at coordinate 16,512,370 of JAMYCR010000005.1, forward strand.
TACGTGGGCTGCAATGAACTATTAGATACTTAAATACTATTAGTTCATTAAATAATGTACTATTAGATACTTAAATACATTAGTGAAATAATTTTAATTTATGGAGTCGGATTTATAATTTTCGACGTGGATTATTATTACTAGGCCACGGATTGTTATGCAAATTCGTATTTTTATGATCACATTTAACCCTTTCGCTACCAGTTGGATAAACATTGGAACCAATGAGTAAAAGCGTAGGCAATGATAACGTTTATTAATATAAAAATGATATAGGTATAAATATTTGGATACTTTACGTGACTAATTGTACTGTAATATTGATGTACAAATGATTCCAGAAATTATATTGCGTTACAGAAAAAATATACGTCCACAGTAGCGAAAGGGTTAATGAAACGGAACTCAAATAAAAATCTACTTCTCCCTCTAAATTCAATAACGCATCGTTCAACTTTGTATACTTTTCATATCTTCCCACATCACATGCAAATTCAAACTTCCTGCGAATGCATAAAAATCTGCAAGCTGATTATAAATACAAATTATAGCTGATTATAAACACCGCGGAAATAGAAAGTCTCCTTATTCGACGTAATTACGTAAACTTAAAACACTTTCGTATCAAATGATCCTAATATGATCTACGAAAAGTAGAGGCAAATATCATATGCTAATAGAAATATCGCCTTGCAACTTGTACGAAGAGCGAGAAAGTAGGAAGCAACGCTCGAGAAAGAAAACGGCAAGAAAGGGATTCAATTAGATCCTTAATGGAGCTTGTATACGAGACACTTGCAGCCACTTGCGGTCGCTGGACCGAGCTACGACTCCCAATGACCTGACCACGATTCCCGTGAGCTTCGTCCGCTGCTTTCATTTCTCCCCTATCTTGTCATCCATCCGTTGGCTCTTTCTCTTGACAAACTTTGGGCACCTCTCCAAGATACCGCAGAAATCGCATACCATGTTAGAAATTCAGGGCAGTTTGAACTTGGCTCGATGCAACGGCGAATTCCGTTGCACAAGTACGCGGAATTGGAAGGGTAACTTCAAGGGAAAAAGACCTGGGAATTCATGCGCCGTTTTTCCCATCGAATTTTTCCATCTTCTCCGCTCCAGTTTTCGGAGGAGATGGTGTACGAACTACCGAGACTATTTGCTATACTAAATCCTCGAAACTTGCACGAAAATAGGGTTAAAAGTATGGTTATTCGTAGAAGTATTCGATGAACCTATTCGCAAACCGCGATTACGTCGCTTAAACCGACTGGATTTGTGAACAGTGGATGAACTTAAGAAATTAAGTCGCTCGGTCGAGATTCGGGTTATATTAGTCTGCTTCTCTCGAATGTCTCATTGCCTTGTTGTTTAGCGAGAAGCTTGCCAAAACTAGAGAACGTTCTTTTTTAATAAAACTATCGCGACTGGACGAAGGAACTAACACGTGATCATATTTAAATCGTTAAGTGTGAAACACTTCAGTGATTTGATATTGTAATAAAAAGACTGACAGTAATGAAAATCTGCAGATCGAAAGAAAATCGAATATGTAATATGCAACACTTAGAAAGCTTATAAGGAAAACTAAAAGAACTTTATGCTTATCATAAAAAATTAATACTTGTTTGAATAAAAGATAGAAGTAAACAAATATCTTTCAGGTACTCCATATTTTTTAATGCAGCTTACGTCAAGAAAAATATTCAATTATTTGACTCGACTTTCAGAAATTTTTGCACACTACAAAAGAGGAAAACGTTCCTTTTTCGATAACTAATATTCTACCCGACGCTTAATCGTCGATATGTTCCGTTATCCTTTGCAAAGAACTAATGTACACGGTTGCCGGTAAAATTCGCTATTTAATTATCGATATTTTACAATGTTCCATATTACTCACGCTTAACTTGTTCTCGTGACATTTTACGCAACCGAGAAAGCAACCGATCACGCTTGAGCAACAACGTGTATTATTCGATTAAAACGTGCAAATATTAGAACGCTTTAATGCATAAAAAGATGATGTACCGTGGCATATGCATTATTCCGACCAACTCATGGGAAACGTTTATTCATCATTAACAAACAATATTTGGTAATACCGGTGATTACCATTCGTGAGTTGTATACGCATTGTTTCATATTTACACAGCACGAAGGCACGATTACAGAACCCGAAACTCGTTTCTTCTTTTCTTTTTTTTTTTAGAATACAGCGTTACGTAACGTCAACTTACTTCCGCCTTGCGTACATAAGGTCGCAGAAAGTATAGGAGTGAACGAAGAGGTCGTTTTACTGAATGTCAAGGTCGTCTGAAGATCGCGGCGGATTAAACAAATCGTATAATTGAAAACGATGATGACTTAACGGTGACGGAACATCGCCAAATGACTGTCATTGGAATACGAGATCGAAGCCAAACGAATGTGACGAGTAGAGTTATAAAATGGAACAGTCTGTATAAATATGTTGAAAATACATGAACATCAACGGTCTAATAATAATTCTAAGGTGAGTAAGTTAATAACTACCGCTACGTTAAGAACATTGAAATTAACAAAACAATGAAAATTATATTGCCGGTAAATATTATACTTGGAAAATCTTTAGGCAGAACTATTGTGCGTGGATATGTTACTCGCAAAAATAATAAAAAAACATTATGTCCCACTTACCTGATTCAGATTTATAATTTCTCTTCTGTGATTAGCGCACGAAACATGTATGTATAACGAAAGAATCCAACGAACACCAAGTAAAAATATCGCTTCGAATTTTCGCACGTGAAATTTCGAGAAACAAAAGGGATCGAAACTCGACGCAACATCGAAAACGGTATATATTCGATGCTGTCGCCGAGAACGGTACACCGAGTGTTAAAAAAAGAAAAAAAACGAGTGTACCAGCAGAAGCTGCAGAAAATTATTCAATATGCACAATTAAAGTGTTTTACCAGATGTATGAAATTCCTCGCTTGAAAAAGAAATACGATTTCTCATTCAGCTGTTCCTCTATTATCGAATAACTTATTTATATCGATTGAACAGTTTGCTTGTACGTAGAAAATGATATAATTTATGCATGGTACATTCTCTTATCTAGTCCGATCGTGAAACGATCTTATCATTTCGAAAAAAATGTCGGCGACATACGTAGAAGTCAGAATAAATCCAGTGAATTTTAGATAAGATTAAAAATAACTGGAAAAATAGCCGGCCTCCCTTAACACGTATTTAATTCTGTAATTTATTCCGCTAACTAAATTTAATCGGCGCGGCAATTTACGCGTTAACGAGCGCGCACATTCGCGCCATCTGTTCACTGCCAAGTGAAGCATTTCAAATAACTTTTAAAGAAGATACATTAAAAAAACAAATGATCAAAATAATAAAATCTAGCACCGGAATGCAAAATTATTTGAGAAATTGAATGATTCGTAAAATTAATTGGATCGAACTTTTCTAACTCGGTCGATAATGAAGGTCCCCTTATCTTACGTGTTGCAAATAGCCGCAGTTTAAGCGACGAGAGTACCTAATTGTTCTTAATTAGACTAAATTGAAGGTTACCAGGGGACAAGTAAATGTGAACCAATGCATAGGATGGTACTGCTTTCAACCAATCGTGTCTCTCGCTTTTACCGACGACTACCAATCATAAAACCATTGACTAAGAACAGGATAGACCCACTCATCCAATGCTTTTCTCTGTTACACGGATTTGGGGCTCATGAGCCCCCTTCTTACCATTTTCGTGTCACGTGCAACGTTACCGATTCAAACATCGGACACAGACGAAGCGCAAGATAGACCTATAACCTAATGCATATTTTTGTCCCGGGATTCGAGGACTCGCGTGCCCTGTTACCATTCTCCCGTCGCTCTCGACGTTACCGATTTAACACGCACACGATTTTAACATTAGCAGCGGTTAGAATTGAAACTAAATTTAGCCATGAAATCGCAAGAGAAATATAGAATACTACAAACTAAAGGATTATTATAAACAAATTATATGATTATGTGGATATCAATGTTGCACTCGTTGTGGGATAGTTGATCCTGTACCTCGTCTGTGTTGCAACATCTTCTATAACAAAATTTCTCGGCTTTTAGCGGGCCGATTTCGATGCTCCTTGGCTTAAATTAAAGGGGAAAATCCCGAGAATATTATCCTACAGTATTTTGCAGCTAGCCCTTGTAGTTCATTTGTTACAAACAAATATATCGCGTCATGATAGATTACTCAGACAGTATCCGAAGAAAAATATTTATTTCTCAGCTCCTAGACATCCGATTTCAATGCACCTTGGCACAAATTAAAGTGCAAGGTACCAAGAATACATATACTTTTAAAGCTTTCCCTGGTATAGTTTTTGAGTAGCTGTAAAAAATAGGGAAGATTTGTTTATAACAAATTAATCGCAAACGTTTATCCGCAATTTGGTAAAGAAATAATATCCTTGGGACCTTCCCCTTTCATTTAAGCCAAGGGACATTGAAATCGCACGTCTAGGAGCCGAGAAATTAATATCTTTCCTCGGGTACTTTTTGAGTAATCTACCACGGCGAACTATATATTTGTTTATAACAAATGAACTGCAACGGCCAGTGGCAAAAGACTATAGGATAATATTCTTGGGTCTTTTGTTTTTAATTTGGGCCACGGTTGATAAAATTCGGACGTCTAGAAACCGAAATATAAACATTTTGACACGCGGATACGCGGGCATTCGACGACCAGGCCCCTCATAATGGTCCGCCACTTTTCAAATCCTATCGAGAATGGTGTCTTGGCACGTCGCACGAATTTCTTTATATTTTACGAACCGATGCACGTATTCGATCGTATCCAATACGTTATACCGTTCTCACGTTTATAATATTTATTCATTATATTTTAACTTTGCATTTCCACGGAGTAGAAGCGACCTATTTCACCGATAGAATTGCGATTTCTATCATCATTGACTAACGTACCTTAGTCAATGATAAAACAAAACTTATCAGCGCTACCAGCGCCAATTCGATCTGTCCTACATTGATCTAGCTGTAATCGCTTCGTTTTCTTTTCCCTAATATTTCGTGCATGGCAATTCGGTTAAAATTCGATGACTATAACTTCGTATCGACTATATTCTTTTTTAATCGCCAGAGAACGCCGTAAATCGATATCGTTAAATTCGAATTCGTAAAAAATCATTTCATACATCTGATATCATCTGTTAGTAGTCCATCGATATGATACAATTATAAAAATTCCATGGCAACGTTATACGAATGACAATGTGTTGTTATTGAAATTTTAAAGAAACAAAATGATGCAGAGAACTGGTTACAAAAGGTACTTACCTCGGACGTAGGGACGAAGGCACTGGGTCCATCGAAAGTTGGGACTGGCACCGGAAGTCCTCTATCCTGTAATAAATATTTCAGCTATTGAAGACCTTGCTCTCGACATGTACCCGTAAGAAGGTAACTTAAAGTACACTGTTAAGCGCCCGGCTAGCTCAGTCGGTAGAGCATGAGACTCTTAATCTCAGGGTCGTGGGTTCGAGCCCCACGTTGGGCGAAAGTTTCTTTTTTTTCTTATTTTTTTTAAACAAACTAATTAGCAAATCGACAACATCGAACCGCGTTTGGTAAAAACAATTAACGAACACGAAAAGAACATTGCAATTAAACCAATATCCGAAGACAAAAGATGTAGTCTTATACGTAATTCAATCCGAATGAAATGGATTACGTTACATGCAGCTAAACTTTGTATATCTTATGATCATTATGTATTTCATGTGAGTCATACGGAACTATTGATCAGACTCTACATAGCAGACTCAGTGTGTATTGATTTGTAAAAACACAACTCCCAAAAAAGATAGATGCGTATTACGAGTACGCAACTTTGCTGTTCTTAAACGAGAAAAAAAAAAGATGTTTCATTTTTATCCGACATTGCCTCCTCTCACTGCTGATCAACTAGAAATAATAATAAGTAGACTGCGGATCTTTATGCAAATTCACATTTTTACAAATAACATTAAAAAAAGTAGGATCTAAGAGGGCTGTTTTACCCTATAATTATTCTGACTTGTCCTCTGTATTTTTTCCACGGTTAAATTTCCTATAAATGCGGAAACATGCGCAGTCCAATAATAAATATACGAGCTCTATCGCAACATCGTAAAAATACTAGCACTTATTAAAAATCACCTGAACGGAGCCATCAATATTTTAATACCGTGTATCATCCGTCTACTTTGCTCAATATTATCTCCATTTAACAAACTTAATAAACCAATTGGCAATCGTAGAACAGTTTTAGACCTGTCTAGAGTCATGCAACGAGTAAGTCAAAATGGCTGACATATTTTTAGGCCACGGTTCGAAGCTGCTCCATAAATAGACGGTTAAAACAACTCCATTAACGCAACGCATCACTTCTTCCCGATCCCCGATGCACAAGCAACTATTGGCGAAGTTTGCGTAAAAGCGAGCACACTATTTTCGATGTTGAAGAAAATAAAAATAGCCCTTTCTGAAAACGAAGCGGACACCGCGGTCGTTTATTTACGAGCAACTCTCCAAGAACATAAAATTGCTCCGCGTTTACCGTTTCTAAATGGTTACAGCACCGAGAGACGACGTTCGGATAGGTGCTCGTAAAACGAATGACTCAGAGGACGAAAAAACATTCCGGAGGTCTAATTCATCCATGTATTTTTCTTCTCGATCCTCCAATTCCCATAATCAACATTCCGATCCAATACGGATAATTTCACTCTTATCTCGAACGATGCGAACAAATAATTCCAAGGGTTTATCGTAAACAAGCTTGACATTTTTACCCTTTAATTGCTCGCATGTGGTCATTGCAATTTCAGAGCGTCTCTTGTCTTTCGTTTCTTGATTATCTCTGTAAAAACTAGTTCTTATTATGTGCGAAATTTTATGTACACCTTTCGTTTAAAAATACTAACGGAAACCTCTTGAACTTGAAATAAATCAGATGTTTCATTTGATAGAAAGCTTCGTATCACGATGGTGTTGTTCAAGACACCATGCGAGCACGTGTTCAAAAAGACGAAGTGCGAGTAATTAAAAGTTAACGAAAAGTAACTGAATTTCAAATGCATGAAAAGATTTAAACGTTAGAAAAATATTGCTAAATATTATACGAGTCGATTGCGTATAATGGTGTAAACTTAAAATATAATTTGTAGATATCGTAACAAGAAAACCAACGGGGAGCAGTTAAAAAATGATAAAACCAGAGTTGAAATTAAATGAAAATTAAGTTAAATTGCTCGCAACGCATTAGATCTTATAAACTTGCACCTCGTTTAAGCAGCATACCGAACAAAAGTATACCTAAGGGAATTGGAGAGTTGAACATCCTTCTTGTACCTACTTAATCATACCTAAATAAAATTCGCAGGCTCGACAACGTTAAACAACCCAAAAGGCTACATAAACACGGATTATACTTCGTTAGCGGACCCTAAGTAATTAAAGATTTAATAAACGCTTACCTTAACCATCTCGAGGATCTCGGCGCACTTGATCCTAACGTTCTGGAAGGGACAGTTGACGCTCAGCCTCAATATCACCGGTAGATGTAACGTCACCAGGCTCAAGTATTTATTCGCCTGCGCTTGCCTCGGACCGTCCAGAGCATTCCCCAGATTAAGCATCCTGCCAACGTCTCCTGGAGTTACGTCAGGACTCTCCAGAACCCTGCCGCTCTTCGAAGAGACATCTTCGTCCTGCGAGAGTGGTCTCTTGATCTGTCCAGCGCTGAACTTCCGTTCCTCGTTCTTCCGTAAATAATCCTGCGGTTCGGCACGCGTGTAACGTTGTCGCCCGTCGTCCAAAGATTCGTCCGTATATACCTCATAATTCTTCAATTGCATGTCCTCGGTGCGATTATCGTCCTGTCTGTGATAAATCTCGTTTGCGTTCTCGAGAAAGAAACCGTCGAGGGTGTTGAACACCACTCCGTCGCGGTTCCTGACCATTATCGCCGTCTCGTCTAGAAAGACATCGTCCACGGTGTCGCAAAAGCTGCAATAATCGCGCGACAAAAGGTGACCCTTGGAGCAGAAGTTCAGATTCCTGCGGTCAAAGTTCGCGCCCAAGTTCTCGTCGAACTTCGGGCTCTTCCCGTAGATCCTTGTGTCGGAGTCCAGCTGCTTTTGCTTCGCGCCTTTCACCTTCACGTAGTTCTTTGTCCGGGGCCTATCCTCAAGACTCACCTCGTTCAATCTTTCGCTCGAAGAAGAGCCAAGATATTTTCTTTCGCTCTCGCTGCTAGACCCGAAGCGGCTCTCCGAGTTGTCCTTAAACCTTAGACATCGATCCTGGGACTCGATCTTGAAGCCTTTGCCTTCGTCGGACGACGTCGAGTGCCCGGACCTGTAGCTTTCTACGTCCCCGACGTATCTTCTCCTCTCGTTCGGTGTACCGTAGCCTGTTTCGTTGCCGAGTCGCCCGTCGACACAGTCGAATGAACCCGATGGATATCTCTCGGAGCATTCGAGACTGTTATCCTCGAGGAAAACAGGATTCTCCGTGACGCTCTGGGGGAAGAATCCTTCCGTTCTGAAGGTGTCCTGCAGCAACGGTTGCTGGAGAGACGCTTGCACGGTCTTTGGGGCCGACTTGGTCGGCGATCGTTCGATGTTCATGTCGTATCTTCGCGTGAAAGGTAACGAAGTTTCTATTAGCGGGCCGCGAAACACGCAACGTCGAATGAAAAATTCGTACGGAAGTGAGTGGGAAATTATTCGCGTGATATTCAAACGTCAAGCGACTTCGCGAGTTTTCTCCGACCGTTTAACGAACACCGATCGAGCATTACATATCCGGGGATAAATATTATCCTACGTAACGAATTATCTGCTCGACGTGGATAAATCTATCTAACGCTGTGAGTTTGAACTATACGCTGGCATCCATAAATTTCTGTCTATAATTATATAGAATAGGGTCCCCATTTGGGATTATTTTCGAGTTAACTACGAGTTAGCCTCGGGTTAAATTCGAATTATACTTGGTTATCACTTAGACCAAGTTTCCCCACTTTACACAGAATAGTTGGACAAACGGGTTAGTTAATGCAATAACTTTTGCACGCGCTGCTAATTTGCCGTTAGCAGCGCAAACGTCTTTTACGCGTGGCACGGACATATTCGAAACCATTCGAGATAATAGGATACTTCTATTCCAATTTCTTTTATCAAAAAAAAAAAAAACAAAAGCACGCGTAGAAACTATAACACAGGATACACTCAGCTTTGCCAATTTTCTCCTAGCACATTAGCGTCTCGAGGAAAGTATTACCACTAGGTAGTATACTAATCGAATTTAGTCGTAGAACTTAGAAACGATAATGTATTATTGCGTTCGCAAAGAGACAAGCAAAGAAGATATCCGCGATAAGTATTTTCTCAATATTGACACGCGCGGCTTTATCGAGGCATATCGGTGCAAGAAGCGCATATATAGCGCATAGGCGACACTCACCTTCCATCTTGGCTCTTGAACTTTCCCCCTACGTTGTCCGGGTCCTCCATCTCACCGGTGTCGTCCCAGTGATTTGGACTACCAACCCCTCCGAGCCACCCTTCGACCGTGTTCCTGGCCGCTGCCAGGGCGATGTTTCTGGCAGCTTCATCCCTCGCGCACAAAGGCGCTAAAAATCTGCTAACGATCTCGACCTCGTCGCCCTTTGTAGAGGTGCCGCTTCCCGAAGAACTGTTCGGATCTCTGTACATCTCGTCTTACTTTCCCTCGCCGATTTTACTCCTGTATGTGTGTGTGTATATATATATGTGTGTATATATATATACAGGCTTCCCTCTACCTACTTCACGTCTCTCTGTTCTCTATGCGCGACTTTTGGCGCGCGTATCTCTGCCACGTATACGCGATACACGATATATGTAGGCGTTCGTATTCGAGGGACTTAGACGATAAGTTTGAAAGTGTTAAATGTTAAGTTTAATTGAATCTAATTATAGTTACGATAGAAAGATGAATCTTTCCCCCGGTCCTTGTGCACCCTCTGCTGGATATCACTCTTCCGTTACGAAGTTCCGTTGCGATAAAGCTGGAAGGTAGAAACGAGAGAATCTTAAGGAGTTAAGGAGGTTCGATTCAACACCGAGATCGCCACACAAACTCGCGCGTTATCCATTAGAAACCGCGAATGGAAATATAAAATGAATGACAACCGCAATTTACGGATATGACTAATTATTTCAGTCGCTATATAGAAACGGCAGTTGTTCTCAGACTGTGCTGGAGTAAATGGAACTTTTTCTTCTTGCATCGGAGAAAGAGAAGCCTCACAATCTTCGTGATCTGCCGAAAGAAATCCAGTTACCCGAATGTAAGCCGTACTTACTTCAAAAACTATAAGCAATGGGAAATTCGATATCTACAACAACGGGTCACTGTTTAGCGAATCTTGTTCCATGCGAACTGTTTACGATCGATCAACTGTCACGCGTATATTCCAGTTCTCCCGTAGGACTGTGCAACAAAGGGAACCGGGGAAAGAGAGAAAGAAAGGGGGGGAAAAAAGAATGAAACGAAGTCGGAGGCCCATGGTACTATCCTCGCGTAATTACGGTCGTTTCGTCGCGTTTCGCTGTGAGAATCGGCCGTAAAACTCGTTTCTCGAGGATTTTACTGGCGGTGCACCTCGGGAGTCGTTTCAGGGCGATAGAAAGTAGGCGGTGTCGACTGTCGAGCGATCGTGTGGCGATCTAGCACCGTTGAGGTTCTAGGGAGAATGAAGAAAAAAAGAAAACCAGGTGATCCTAGCGTACCTTCGAAAGGAAACGATCGATCGGGCACTTCTTTTAAGGAACCGATCGATCGCGCCGTCTTTCCTTCGCCGATTATTATCCTTCCCTTTCGTTCCCTATTTCTTTTTTTCTTTTCTTTTTCTCCCCCGTTTCTCCGCGCACTACAGGAGACTTTCTTCTTTGAAACAAGAACAAGTGTATGTTGCAGTTATGAGAACGGCAACGGTGTTACATTATTCTTTACATCGTTACAGGCGATCGCTATCGCTGAAACTTGAAATTCCGATTGGGGTGGGCTGTCGTTTTCCTCCTGTGTTCAACGTTGCGTTAATCCATTGGACGTATCTGAAACAGGGGATGGTTGCGGTACATTAGATGGGGAAACGCTAAATAGAACTCGAAATGTTTCAGGAATCTTAACACTCTCACCGCGATTGCTCACTTCCGGCAAACAATTGTAACTTCGGTTATCCGACACTAGTAGACATTTTAGGTATTCAACAAATACCGTTGGTACCTTGAGGAATATTAATTCATCAATGGTATCTTTTCAACGCGATAAAGTTCAATAAATCGGTGACTTCTCCGTACATTTTAATATTCATCGATTAATATTTAACAATATTAATATATGTAAGTATTAGACTGGGGATGTTTATGCAAATTCAGATATTTATAACCACCTAATTGTCGTAATCATTTAAATCGATGTGTGTTTTATCTTCTAAACATTATAACACGTGCTAGACTTTACGTATTTCACATACTTTTTCCTATCACGTGCTTTCTATATTTTTGTACACAATTAAATCTAGCAACGATGCATAAACATTCGCTGTCTAATAATTATTATATGATACAGTAATTATTAGTAATTGTTTATACGATGCTTAGGGAACGATTAGTTCAATATATGTACCCGTTTTATGCAAGTAAAGATATTTCATACGAAATCTTCATTTTCTAAAACAAAAGTGATTCGAATGTAACCTTTCCCTTTTTTGTATCTTTGCACTAACAATAAATGTCCTCCTTAAAGGATATCACAGAATGTACTATTAATTTCGCGATCGCAGCTTATTGAATTTAAATTTGCCCTATAACGTAATCGTCATCAATCGACGTAATCTCCATCAGAGGCAAAGGTAACGCGTTCCCAACGTAACCGAAAGCTAATAGGGAAGCACTTCTCTATGCGGTGACGGAGCTGCAAGCAGATTATCGTCGGTCGAACCATTACGCAATGAACAATTGAAAACTGGTGGCACTAGCAGAGTCCTGAACTTCAGCCGCGTAATCAGCGTTGCATCGTATCGGTCACAATTTCTGCTTCGATCATTTGTTACAATTTAGACGCGACGCGAATGCTCCGTACGAACCTTCTTGCGCAAAATTCATGACGAATAAACCAATTCGTTGTCAACGTCATCGTTTACAACGGAAGGAAACATTAAAAGCTCAATCCGTTGTCACGCGAAGTATCAAATGCTTTAAATGTTACAGAAAACTTAATACTTCGACGATTTGTGGATGACAAAAATAAAAAAAAAAGGTTCATGATAGTTCCACTAGTTTTAAATTTAAAATGACCAATGCATAAAGTCATTTGATTTGGGTTTAACGAAACTGGAAATTAAATATTAGGTTGCTCGGAAAGTTCGCAGGAATATTCGAAGAATACTTAAAAGTAGTACGTACATAATTCTAATTTTTATTGAGTAGTGAATGTAGCATTAGTTTTGGTTATCTATAGTGTGGGATTGGAAGGTTTGCAAAATCAAAGTCGCGTATAATGTAATCTAATATATATATATATTTAACTAAAACGAAATCGTACTAAACTAAGCTACGCTGAATATACTAAATGCGTCTACTCGATGCCACGCTATTCTACGCTATATCCTTCCGCTCAGGTCTCTACTCTCTTCGACTTCTCAAAACATACTCTCCGCTTTTCCTTCGACGACCGCCCTTGTCGCCAACCATTCCTCTTTCTCTCTCTCTCTCTCTCTCTCTCTCTCTCTCTCTCTCTCTCTCTCTCTCATTCGCACCCAAACCTAAACAATACACTTAGCCTAACTAACACTACCCTCGAATGCTTGGGACGCGGTTCGGCAGGTCATCGTCGCTCGCCTGCAAACCATCCGCGTCCCACATGGCCCAGTCTTATACACTTAACCCTAACATTATAATTCTATTCGGATCCCACAATAGTTATAGATATCTATAGTTAATTTGTCCGAGTAATTTATCTAGATCACCAGTGTATTCTAATTATGGCTGTCACCAAAGACGCGTGAAAACGACAATAAATAATAATAAAACGGTTTAACGTGACAATCTAACAATTCTTTTCAATTCCAACGATTCTTTCAATCAAAATATTTGCCTACTTTTAAATGTCTTATTGCAAAACATCACCTTTCCTTTTGACCAATTCCAAACGTTGCTCTTTAATTATATTTAAGTAGTTCCACTTGATAACACAATCTCATAAATAATCCCCTTCAAATTCCCTTGGATACGTAACAGAATATAAACTGACACATACAGAATGCTCGTCTGAAACGCTGCGGATTTTCCGAACAACCAGTAATAAAAAAAAAAAAAATAACAAAAATGATAGATTTCTCGCAACCGGACGGATGTACACGTATACTGTACGACACGATTCGTTCTTTATCCGTCTCTGTCTCGTTCTCGTTTCAACATGGTTCGATCGATCGAACATTACGAACGACGATCGATGCGAAGCTTCTCTCATCGTGCCTTGGTCGATGTAAAAATTTCATCGAACCGACACGCCGCGCCGCGGACTGGAAATACTCTAAACGAACCATTAACGGGGCCGTTTATGCAATTAGTCGATGTCAAGCTACGGCAGTCTTCCCATTGATTGATCGACCTCCACGATGGAAGACCTAGGTCAAGGCTACCGGGATCAGGAAATAAGAGAGGTCGCGCGAACGCTGCAACTTATCCAAGAGGGGAAAGACTAAGCCGATGCCTGTGCCTCGGAGAGGATAAAAAGGGGTTGCATTCTACACGGATGAAAGTCGACGGTCGCGTCGATTTCGCCGCATTACAGCTTCGATTGGAACAACGTCAGATTGGAGTGGCGTGCGGTATCGAGGAACGTCTATCGAACGAAATAAAGCTGTTCCTCCGGTGTGCGCGGTGATTACGGTATGTAATTTCGTTAATAACCAATAGAGGTAATAGTTCGAACACGCCTCCGATAATAATTGAGAGCGTGTAGACTCGGCCAGATTGAAAATGCCCGCATGGTTAACCATGGATGATCATCGCAGCGACTTAAATAAAGTAGAATGTAAAGAAGTGGCAAAGTAAGGCAAGAAAATAATTATAGTGTAAGGTCGCGGAACGATAACACGCTACCGTGTAAATCGATGGGAGCTCAATCGGGAAATAATAAGCAGGTGAATGTGAAAAAATAGTTGCGAGTTATACGAATTGGGGGAAAAAAAGGGGGGATAGGGAGGGGGTTTAATGACGGAGCGTGATACGTTAAAGCAGAACAAGAGACGTGAACTTTAAACGCGGTGCAACAATGTAGCTGCTTCTAGGCAGATAAGATGCGTTCCACTTTACACAAAGCGCAATTGCGTAAATCTTCGTGGCATTAAGCGAGTAATAAAAAGCACCCGCCGCAAAGAATTCGATCCCACGCACCGAAACGCGCCAGCAGCGTTTTCTCGTTGCGTAAAGTGCGCAGAACGCCTGCGGAGAACCGTTTCTCGGCATATCAACTTGGTAATTTGGCTTCATTCAGATTTCCATCCACGCATAGCAATAATTTGCCTTTTCTTTTTCTTTTTTTACTGCTAGGATCTTCTTGCGAGACCGTAATCCACTTGATACGCGAAATAACTACACAATCACGTTCATCTCCTGGCCTCCGTTTTTGATTTCTAAACGTTTGAGTGCCAGGCGTTATTGGGCAAATCTTACTAGAGAAATACTGAGCGGCGCGATAGAACTTGTCTTAAAATTACAAATATCTTTAGTTCACGCGTGCTCGTGTTTAAATTAATTAAAAGTTAGCGTATTTTTGTATCGTTTGCATAAGAAGAATGGCGATACGAAGAACAAGCATCGGTAAAATTGAGCGCGTAAACGTCGACAGAAACAAAACGCATCGTGGTTAAACTAGTGTTCCTGATTTCTCGATCTTCTCCAGAATTCTCAAAAAATTAAAACAAATTTTGCACGATTGCTTGTTTGTTCGCACAGAGCAACGAGTCTCTAACATAACGATCGTCAATCCTTTTTAAAATCCGATCCTTGACGTCTAAACATTACGTTAAATTATGTCGTACAACGAACACAAAGTACGAAATGCATTATTTCACTTCGACGTGCATTGGCAATATCTGTTATAAATTGTAACATACGTAAGCATCGACACATTACGTACCTATCGATATATTTACAAGTACAGACATACTTTTTCATGACTAACTAGTAGTATACGATTTGAGCTAATTGAAACTCGCTACCGAAAATAAATGGTATTTATAATAACAGACTTAGTTTCTCAAGAAACGAGGAATAGAAAATTACAAAATTTCTCGAGCAATTCCCAAGAAAGAATTCTCGAGTAGAAACACTGGGTTAGAAACGTAATAGCGCTTCTCGACGCGAAATCTGAGCAACGCGATCACGCCGCGTGAGACTCGTACGGTTTAACCCTTTGCGGACGAGAAGTAATAACACCTACGGGAGTACTTTAGTTTTGAATTCTACGTATTTGAATTTTCAGGCTTTCGAGTTCCAAACCATATAATTCCTAACGATTTCAAATGTTTATTATTGCGTTAAGTATTCATTACGTTCAATTTTCTGCTTTAAAAGTCGACATAGGTTCAGAAAGTCAAAAAATGATTAGCCGACTATTTGTCGACACGCGTCCGCGAAGGGTTAATATCTCTGAACCCTTTTGCGTTCCCCGGTAGACGATCTTTCGAAAGGATCCACGGAGCATCGCGTACACGGGATGAAATTCACGAGTAGAAAGGAAAGAAATGAAGGGAAAAAGTGGACAGTAAGATTCACGCGTGTAGAATGCAGTTGTGATGCAACGTGGTAAAGTTTATCGTGCGAGGAAACCGAAAGAAGGAACCAGTGAAAAACGAGAAGCGGAGAAGAAAGGGCACAAAACGGCGTTTTCAACGTTTGCAGAGTTTCTTCGGGGCGATCTACGGAACGATCTAAATATTTATAATTCCCCAAAGCCTAACCCTTCCCCGTTCGCACCGCTATGAATTATTAATGCCGTGCCGTGCTACCGTATGCCGTTGCACGTTGCCGTGCATTCCTGATACGTGTACTTTGTCTTCGAGATATAAGGATGGTCAGGGCCTCGCGGATGTACGAGGCGATAAAACGGTCGTCTCACGTGCCGGCGACCATTAGAATTTAATGAAATCGGGATAAATCAAAGCGATCGAGTTTACCATTAGGGCCACGATTGAAACGCTCGAGGGTTCCGCCCGCAAACGGTTTCGAAATATCGCGATAGCTTCTAGAGATGCTGCTTTTTTTTTACATTTTCTCAAAGTTTCATGCGTGCGTACATATGTTGCCATCGACGAAGAAGGGATAGACTATTCATTCTTATATAGAATCATCCGGGAGTTGCCTAGTTTCATTACAATTTAAATCTAACGCGTGACATTGCTAGTTTAGAGTACGATAAGACAACAGCGTTTATAAAACGATGGGAATTGTGAATAAATATTGCGATACGCACGTGTTTTCGATACAATTGATCTGTAAAATTCAGATCTGTAATAATGTGCATAGTCGTATATCTTCATACGTATTAGAGTTCAATCATTTAATTCTCTGTAACGAGAATTTATAATATTCGCAAAGTGTAAAAAATGATCACGGGTGACCACGGTTACTCGTTAAATTGCTCGGTTAGCGCATCGTGATGCAACGAAGAAAATGCAATTTCTCCGATCGCATATTTATAAACTGCCGTGTCCCGATATCACGGATTTCGACATGATCGCGTTACGCTCAATCCTGCTGCTTACCAGCCCTCATCATACCTTCGATCGGCCACGATAATGCGATCAACGAAATTTGCGGACCGCATAATTCATCGTCATTAAAAAAAGAAAAAAAAATGATAAAAAGTACACCGAGGAAATTTTTAGCAAATTATGGGGTCGCGTGATCCTTGAAATCTCCAAATGAACCGTGCACTTGCATCGAACAGGACCTTCGTCAGATTGTTCGAAAAACATCGTGAAACAGGATCGCATTCGCGTACGTGAAAAGGTAGAGGTTCGCGAAACGAACAAATTAATGTGTAGAAATTAATTCGGTGCTTTTGCACAAAGTTCGATACGCGATCACGGAAAATCAAATGCAATTTTGACGGTTTAAATAATTTGCGTCGGTCATTCTTCATCGTACGTGACTCATAAATTCCATTTTAATTAAAAGAAAAGACGACTGTTTTAAGTCAACTAAACCTTCAAGTCTTTAAGCATAAATGCATCGAATTAATTTGTACGCGTAATAAGTTATCGTGTAACGGATACGCTGCAGAATTTCACGTAAAGATTTTTACAAACACGACTGAACAAAAACAATTTGATGCAATTTAATAAGTGCAGATTCGTTTCACCCCCTAAATACTGAGTTAGCGCAAAAGCTTTGATGTATTTGCGTTATAATCAATATTTTATTATAAATTTAACGGTTGCGATTTATCAAATTTTTTCATTGAAAGAATCGAGCAGCGTGGTCGTAGTTTTATATGCAGATCAATTGCTAATAAAGACTATAAAGACTGTCTAGCTGATCCAAGACCATTGCTACTTGTTTCGCTAAATATAACATCTGAAACGAGCTTCTAAACAAAGTATTATGCATGGCCACGATAAATTGTTATCACTCGAATTCTATTTTAGAATCCTTAAAGAGATTTATGGATGCATAAGTAGAATTTATCAACATTTATCTTTATTTTACTTGAATACGGTAATTACTGTTACCGAGAACACTTGCGCTCGCTATTTATAGTTGGACGTTTCACAATTTCGAAAATTGCGAAAAGAATAATGTCAGCATTTTGTCTAGACATTTAAACCTAACGAACAGTGGAAAAATCTTTACGACCTTTTCCGTCAATTTTCAATGAAACGTGCTAGCCTATTTCGTTTACAGTGATTCCATCGAAACGTTTGCACCTCGCCTAATACTCTCCCAAGTTAAAACGTCCTATCTAGCGCTTTTTCATTTTTCAAAATATATGTAAGTATACGAAGTTCAACACATTTCTTCGCTTTAAAGTAAAATTAGGAAGTGCAAAGTACTTTGTAGAGATCCAAAAACAATATAATTCATTTGATCTAACTGCATACCAGGTAATCTTACTAATTTAAAATGTCCTATGTATCATTTACCAAGTTAAATAGTCCTAACTGGATTACATCAATAATTTTTTTTCGTTTTATCTGTATATTTAAAAGTATGAACTAGATACCATATTAAAATGTCCTACCTTAATTTCTTTACAAAGTCCAAATGTCGCGTGCAAAGTATTTAATTAATCACTACGTTAAAATGTAATATTCCTATACAATGTTTGTTTCAAAAATTGTTTAGGCTGCTACGAAACAGCGATTCAATTTTTTAACTAAAAAAAAAAAAGAAAAGACGAAGAATGGCACAAAGGGAAATGATTAAATCTCGATTTTCTCATATATCTCGGAATGCTAGACTACTTTAACTTACGAGGTCAACGCTGTAAAATCTATTTTACTTCTCACTATTTTGTATTCTATTCGCATATTATGTACCTAATCATCTGCACATTTAAACCTGCCGTACTACCAAACATCCGCCTATCCTAGTAATAGATTTCTAGTATTAACGAGAGAGTACCATTTGAACCCAAAGCCCAACATGCAAACCCCCAGCATGCTGTATCCTCCTATCGATGCGCTATCTGATTTCCCTGTTACATAATTTAACGCGTTCTGGATAGAATCGTAACAGCCGAGCACGGTCATATAGGAGCAGCGTTCTTTTCGCGTTAATATCTCGCGGTATAACAAACACGTATCCAGTCGAGGGAGCCTGTTAATCGGTAAATTTACGACAGTCGAGCCGGTTTATATAGCCGCTTATAAAAGTTGGGGGGGGGGGGGCTAGAAGGAAATCGTTAGCCGGCCCCGTGTTTCAGAAATTAGTCACCGTGTGCATAACCCTTTTCCCCTTAGGGGAACTCACCTGTGGATATACCCGAACGAAAGCAACCGCGGTGTCCGTGTCGTTGGATCGATTGAACGATAACGATGTACGACAAAAAGCTAGCTAAATGCGAGGCGTCGTTACGCCCGCTCACCACTGTACTTAACGCAAATTGCAAAAGCACCGAGTCGGTGTCTTACGGCCTTGCGACACGCGAGAAATCCGCGATAGCAACCGGGCAACGTTGAGCATCGAAGTGTCGAACATCGGCTATCAACGAACCCCCCTTTCCTCGGTAAAATCAATTTCGCTTGAGAAAGCGATTCACCGGCCTCGTGATTCATATTTTCATTTCGATTACGTACGTTTCACTGATTCATTTGAATCTATCCGCGCTATCCGGAGTGCCGTTAACCGATAACTGTACGCAACTAATTTCTTCAGCGGCTTTCACGGGACCATTAACATGAAGAAATGAAAAGGGGGGGGGGGGGCAGGATATATTTACAGGCGAATACTGTAATTGAATAAATTCAGAGATAAGGAAACGAATCTGATGTATAGAGGAGCTGTTGCAAAAACTACCGGTGAATTAAAGTAGCTCGAATTAAATCGAGTGTTTCCAGGTAAATGCGAACGACGATGCTGAACGTTGCGAAATAACGCGATGATTTCGATCGGGGGTCGCAAATACATGCAGAATGCTTAGGTTCGTAAACGTGTATTACCGGTAGGGATGGCAACGATACATCGTTGTTTTTTTTTACCATTAACGATTGGAAATCGATACCATCGATACCATCGATGCTAGGCGACCGATAGCATCGAAGCTAGAAAGTGGTTGTTTATTTTGAATATCGAAAGTTTTAGCAGTGTGAGTCTTTAAGATAGGTGAAACGCAAAGCTTTGACAATAATACAACGACGAAACCGATTGTCAAGAATCGTGCTAGGTAAATTAATATATTTGAAGTTTACCTGACAAATATTCGGATAAATAAAAGAGATATTAGAATTAAACCGTAAAATCAACATTTTTTAAAGCTGATTAAAAACCCTCTATTTTAAACGTAAGTGAAAAGATATATCAGATATCGATAATAGTTGAATGATGATACTTTTACATCTACACATCGATGTTTTCCCATTTTTTGCCACCCCTAAATACCGGCCAATAATTTAGAATCACTGAATTGCACCCATGGATACATGAACAATCTCCCGCAAATTTTCTTATCAATTCAAGATTAATATTCTAAATATTAGCAGAATAAGTGAATTCTAACGTTCTGTAAACGTTAGCGAAGAGTATCTTAAGGTAACGTTTCTTTCTTTTTTAGTTCTTTCATTCTTTAGCATGGAAAAAGTGATTGCAAACTTTCGGTTGATAATATAAATCCTGTTTGCGGTGATCTGTGAAACTCTTTCGACTGAGATTACCACGAACAAGCAGAAGGATAACTCCGATCAATACACCTAAGGGGGTACTCGAAAATAACATGTACTTTACGATGAAGAGGCAACGCGATATCGGGTAATCTTTAAGCGTATCTGAACGGAGCGGACACAATGTTGCTCTTGTTGGGTACTCAACGATCGGTAAGTGAGATCCGCGTAATGAAGGATCGATAAGAAACCTCACCGCAAGATTCCTAATAATTTACCTAACGATTTCACCTTCTTAACGTTTCCTTTTGCTCACGTTCCACATCGACGAGAAACTTGGTAGAGAGGCTCGATAATTCGCTGCTATTTCGATTACCTCCCTCTGGGAATTCGCAATAAGTGCACGTGTAATGATTCCACATACGATTTCATAGGCTTAACACGAGGAACACATACTTAGCCGTACCGTAAATTAAAGTCTCTCTCTCTCTCTAGATCCCGGTTCTTACACAGCTATCGCTAACGAAGCAACAACGGAACTCTATGCGATGCCTTTAATAAAACCACCACCGGTTACAACTTTTCATTAACCCAAAATTACAATTCGCGACGTCCTGCGGTGTTGAATTTTGTGTATATATATATACGCTATTCTTGCACGCGATACTTGTTGAACGTTATACACGAACCGTGAAACTAAATTTCACGGATTTAACGCTGCTGCTGACCAGCGGTGTTCGAGCGTGTACAGCAAATGCAACGTTGGGAATGGGTGTCGGTCACACGGCGCCGGCATAACAAGTAAGAGAAACGGGACCTAAAATAATGTACTTAATATCGCCGCCTTCCATTTCCCGGCTGTACGCCCTCCATTCAGGACGGAACAGATGTACGTACGTATACTAATGGGCCGCGCACACCATTGTAACGTATGGTTTCCAGGCTATGCATGCAACACTTGTTGAACATTAGTCTCCTCCCGGTTTTGCGGACTGGGTATCGTTGATCCCTTTAATCGCGCCATAAACGCGACGTTAATTTTAATTTCGCTCGTGAACGACGTAAACAGAACACTCCGGTCGAAGCTTCTTACAAGAGATATTAATCCTTTACACTCGAAGAAGCAATCTTATACAGGATCGGGGAAAAATACATTTTTCAAACAGATAAATAAAGATAAATAGTTTTCATTTCTAGCGAATAGATTTCTCTTGGAGATAGTAGTCGCAATAAAGAAATAGTATTTTAAATGTATCTTTTTTAAGGCTAACTCGTAGAAATACTATTTTGAAATGAATATTCCATTGAAAGGTAAGAAAATAGCGTTTTAAATGGTAGTAGTTCAAATAATAGTAGGAAATGAAAAACAGTATGGCAGATAAGGAGTTTTTAAGTTGAACGTTTCACGGCACGATATACTTTTATCGCGAAGTCAAAACGTTTGTTTCGTTTATAAGTTACTGTCAATATTGCGCAAATGTAATTTATACGAATTACCGATTAATCTTACTCGTATTAAACGGGGTCCGGCGGAATAATTTCGCGGATTTGAATGATAAATAAAACTAACAACGCTCGTATTGTTCGAATCTGTATCGTATAATCAGAAACAGCAATTACCATTGTATTTTCTTAACTAAGCTTTGTCTTATCACCGTACCGAAGTGATAATGGCGGAACAATGTGAAACTTCAAAAGGCTTTAAGAACGTGCGATACGACGGCAAGTGATCATAAATCGAAGATTAAATCGAACCGATACGGCATTGCATTCTTTAAAGAAAACAAGTGTTAAGCCCCTTACATTGAACAAAAATTGATATTATTACGGGTGAAATTTAATTTGAATCCTAATTTTAGGTTTTCCTTATACGATTAGTGGTTATTAAATACAAACTGCCAATAATATTCACGTGGCACACGAAAACAGTGTATCGGATGATAGATACTTTCCCTAATACTACAATAAAGTTTCTCATCTTAATTGAAAAAGAACAACCGGGAGATTATTTCGTAGGATGTCGCGGCGTATCCAAATATTGTAACAAAAGTGTTGCAAAATTCATCGCTCCGCGCGACATACGCGCGAATATCCAACGTTAGTATGCCAAAGTTTACATTGCTAGATAAAGCGGTTTGCCTAAGTTTCCTCTCTTTATCCACGGCAAGGCCAGCGTCTGGTGCTCGAAACGAGTATGTAATCCGTGCAACGACATTGGCCCGTAACAATATGGCATCATGCCGTGCTCCATTCCTCGCGTGCAACACTTGTTGAACGCTTCTCCTTTCGAGTCACCGGGCGAAATTTCACGGATCGAACACGCCGCTACTGACCGATCTAACGTCGGTTCAGTTACACCGGCGAAACGTCCAACGGCATAACAGCCACAGAGATAGATAATAGTGTAATACGCGGTGAGAGGGACGAGGCGGAAACGAGGCTACTTCGTTCGAGATAGCCACGTAGAGGGAGGCGGAATACGACCCTGATTGCCAAGGAGAAATCTGCAGCGTGATCTCGCACGAGCTACAACCGTGGAATAACGTGTCTTCATGCAGCACGCGAGAGAACAGCAAAAGAAGAAACTCCGTTCGACGCTAGAATTTGTTGTTATTAACAACAATCTTGATACGGGGTCTAGAGACCGTTCTTATCGGCCTGTCTTCATACCGGAGCCTAGATTTGTTAATTCACTTGCTGGCAATAAAGAGATCATCTCGGGGCGTAGAATAGAGGATATTCCGCAAGCAGCCGGTGTATATACTCCGCAAGCTGTGTTATCATCGGGTTAACGTTGTCAGAACGAGATAAGCCTGAGAAAATATTTGCCCGCGAAACTGACGAACTCTTTGTCGAAATGGGCGTAGCTAAGAGGACACGGTTACGCTATTGTTGGTCGACGGAAAGATTATCGCCGTGATCCGTTCTTTGTTCAAAGTTGTAGTTGCTTTACGAAGTCGGCGAGAGACAACAGTGGGTGCAGATTGGAGATTACAAAAAAAAAAAACTAACTAGGCTGCTGGTAATGCTGGTAGTAAACCCTACGGATATCCAGAGGAAGAGAGGGAACTTTGAAAGGGTTTTCTTCCGTAAAAGCTTAAAACAATCGGTAATTATCGCGTTTTCTTCGATGAATTTTATTTAATCTTATTTCGTTTGATTCGCGCTTCGAAAAGAACATTTTTGAAGAAATAGAAAACTGCCGGCAACGCGATTTTGATTACTCTAATTTAATTTAACGTTAAATGCTTACGTTGCCAGGCGAATTTTGATATTAATCGTCGTCATAGAAACACGAATAAACACGTATGCAAAAAGGCTGATAGTAGAGAGTTTTACGATTTTTCTGCAAAAAGAAAAAAAAACTGTTAGAAAGGCCTAAAGCAGTACAGCTTACGGTATAAGATCGCCTTAAATGATGATTTTACGCGCGACTCGAGTTGCAATAAAAGAAGGCGTTAAGCGGAACGCACGATCAGCAAGAATATCAAACCTTAGTAAACACGGTGTGTGCCTGAGTAAAAACGAAACCATTGGAAACGAGGTTACGAGCTGCGCTTGCATCTGGCTATCGATGAACGCGGCAGCGGATTCGAAATAAATTCACCGATCCACCGCGGACTACGTCATTTAATTATAGATAATTATTCGTGACTGCGGTACTACCGCGTCTCGGACAGTCTGGTTATATAATATCCGTAAATCGTGCCAGAACAGCGGCGATCTTACGACTCGCGAGCGTCACTGACCAGTAAGTGGGCAAATAGAGTCGTAACACGTACGACCGAGCTGGCGAACGTGCATGGGGACGAAGCTTTAGTCACGCATTCGACCAGACTATCGGGTCCGTATGGAATCCTTGTACAGGAACACCTGGCCGTAAGCGTCACGGTTAATTTGCACTTTCTATGAATTTTAATCAGCCCGCGAGCAGGGGAGGATCCGGAGACAATGGCACGTACAGGCCGCGATTATACGATCCCGATGTTCAACCCGATCACGACCAATCCCAAGGGACAATCGGCTACCGATACCAAGAAACTTGTAACGCTAACAGATTAGGATTATGAGGTTTCGTTATGAGGTTACACGATTCGTTAACCTCAACGATAGCAATGGGAAGAATGAAAAAGAAAAAAAGAAAAAGGAAAGAGAGAGAGAAGATCGCAGGGAGAGCGAAAGGAACGCGCTTAATGATCGCGTGTTCCGCACAGGTGATTGCGAGGTCAAGCGTTTCTTTTCTCCGATAACGACTGACTGAGAAATGATAAACGGTAGCCTGAGAATGCAGCGGCAAAAAATAGAAAAGAAGAAAAGAAGGATAGAAAGGTGCGCCATATGGAATCTACGATAGGATTAATAGAAATCGCAGCGTGCAGCTCGGCCAACGCAATCTGCGGTTGAAATCTAGCCGGTGATGAACACTGGAAGCGGGTAGGGAGAACATTTTGCCAGCAGCAAACCGTGTAAACAGCAATTCCTTTCCGAGCCAGTGTAACAACGTTGCTGAAAAAGAAAATGGCACACCTGGAACAGAGTGTGGCAAAGTTACACGAAGATCACCCACGAGCGAGCGAGCAAAGGCTATGGAGAACGTTTGGTGCACAGTGCAACTCGCATAGACGCGGGCGTGCACGCGTGCATATCAATTCCGCTCGCGTGGAGGAGTCGCCAAGATCTCATGTAAATCATTGAGACAAGATGGCTCCTCCCTATTTGCTTGGCGCAATGTGCACGCAACACGAGCGGTAATGCTCGAAGCATGTTTGAAAAGCGAAAACGTTGCTCACCGGCGGAGAGAGAGAGAGAAAAAGAGAGAGAGAGAGAGAGGAGAAAATGAGAGAGGAGGCGTGTCAAGAGTTACACGCGTGAATAGTGCGTTTCGTTGTATAATGCGAGAAGCGCAACGCACCAACTAGCGGACCGAGGTGTACTTCATAGTGAGTCACGATGAACACAACTATTTATCGTGGAATCGTAAATAACGCGAAAGAGGAATAGAGAAAGAAAAAGGGAGAGACCAGTTACGCTTAGCTAGCACCGTACGAGTGAAAATTCATTTTTCCTTCCTTTTACGCGGAGTAACAGATGCGTCTGACCGCTTTCTTGACATTACTTTTCTATTATGCTACACAATGTACCGTGAGAGTTTACTGAAAGCGGGGAATGCAAGAGATTAAATTAATATTCACCTCCGGGATAGAGATTCGCTGGAAATTACAGATTTTAGGATTATTCTCCGGTAAGAATATAATGGAAGAAAACATACGGTCAGTTGTTTGCAACTTACAAGAATGCAGATATATGTACGATGAAGGAAACGAATGGGCATTCCAGGTAGAAAAAAAAGCCCTGAAGCGATATTCCCAGATACTCGTTAAGTTACTTTACTATTTCATTTGATTAGTTCCATTTTGATTTCATGTATTTCTTTGCGAAGATACTATAACGTTTTGCACAGTAAATTAATTTTCGCAAGGATATTCCTTGACCTAACATTATTCTGTCAGAAAAACTTTCCGCTTTCCTTTGTGCGCCGCTAGTTGAAGCAAAATAGTCCATTACTTTTATTGCACGACCATCTGTGTGCATTACGCGAATTACCGCAAACTATTTGTCCTCGTTTGCGACAAAGCACTCCGGTATTTTTCCGAAACAGCATTATTTCTCTGCTCTGCTCGAGTGAACCCGGAAGGCATCCCGCTAAGGTCGAAAGAAGAAACTCACCCATTTCGAACACAATCACGAAATAAACCGAAACTGGATCGGTTCGTAATGAACCCGTTGTTGAATGATCGAGATCTTAAATTACTGTAATTCGACGATCCCGCTGACATCCGCCGAAAGAAATCAGGGAGGAGAGGAACGTAAACGAGCTTCCTGTCGACGTCTAATTACGTACTGATTTTGTCCCTTCTCATTTTCGTTCGGCCTCGCAACGTTAAGTAACTAACGATCCTAAGGGAGAACCTGTGAAACTTTGGCAGTAGACAGAGAGGATCAGACCACACTGAAAGCCTCCCCTGCCTAAACTTCACCCAGCCTCCTCGAGACACCCCTTTTTCGCCTAGCTAAGTCAAATCGACCGAACGTGCTCACCGGCCCCTGTAATCGAGACGCAAATCTTACCCGTGCAGGTAAAACGTACGCGAAGCGGGAAACGCAGACTGAAAGTTTCAAATATCAATCTTTGGACTTCATTGGACGGTTTAATCGAGCCCTCGAGATTTCGAACGGATACGTATTTTATGAGAATTAACGTTGGTTAGAAACGGACAGAGATTCGGCGACAATAACTAGGAAGGAGCTAGAAAGGCAAACGAAAGAGACGAGCTAAAAGTGCAAACAAATAAACCGCTAACGACCGCTAGCTTCTCTGCGGATCTGCAGGACGTATTTGCAGACTCCACCTTAAGTCGAGCCACATGGCTACGTGTATACTTTCTAATTATATAGTATCTTCCCGCCATCAGCTGTGCTCGTTGGCTGACCGAGAAACTCGCCAGGATAAAAAAGAAGGCGGAGGCGAAGTCGAAGAAAACGCGACTCTTATAGAGTGGGGATTGCACACCATTATAAACCGCGACACATTGCGCGATTCTCGCTATTGCAAAACAAGCAAATCGAGGGACAAGTCTAATCCATGAGAAAAGTATCTCGCGCTGCCTTTCGACAATGGACAGTGCAAAAAGGAAGCTCGCGAGGTTGAGTTAATGTTCCGTATGGCGTCGGAATGAAAAAAAGGAAGTTTCGAAAAGAAAGCGGGCTGCATAGTGCGTAAAGAGGATATAATAATGCGAAAGTTAGTACACGGACCGATGATATGTTTGCAAAAAGGATGCTAGCTAACAGTATGTGGTAGCAACGTGTGGAGTGCATGTAGAGTGCAATACAACACTTGGCACTGGCCGTGCAACAGCCTCTTGCAGTTCACCGGCTACGCCTGCAGCTTCTGTATGCAACGCGAAACCTCCACCATGCATTTTCCTATTTTACGTCTAGTAGCCTACTACCTGATTTCGATAACGGTAACAAGCGATCGTTGCTTCGATTTTGTTACCCGTTCGGGCTGTAAAGACAATTGAGTCGGGGCACAGTAGATTGTCTTCGAAATGATCAGACACAGACGCGGTCTAACGGCGGACCGACTTTTTCTACTTCCGCGCTCGCCTCAATATAGCGTTCGAAGTAGAGAGTGCTCGTAAACACAGCCTCGTTTCTCGATAGAGGCGCCTAAGCAGTGGAAACTTTAAGTAGAACTGGAAATATACCAGTATTGTAATAGGATTAACCGTACAGGAAGATATTAAAATACTGCGAAAAGCGTTTGAGAAGTTTATCAAAACGATACGCGTTCGAGTGGTAGAAGGTGTTCGAGAACGGTCGAGAATCGTTAGAAGATTTCACGATTGCTGTTCACAAGCTGACAACAACGCGTTGTTCGCAAAATGCGTAACAATTTCGTTGAATAAATGGTAGGAGATTAGTTTGGCAGTAGCAAGGTATCAGCGTGCAGCTGTGTAAAAACAGAGATCGATTCGCGCTTTCGAGTAGAACAGGTTTTTCACAGTTCACTGTTTCTTCGCTCGTATAACACCGCTCCCGTTCCGCGCATAATGCTCGCATAGAAATCTACGGAGCACCTATCCCCGCGGCGGAGCCGTGAGAAAGAACACGGAAGATCGACGATCGCTTGTAAACATCGAGAAGAGTCGCGGAAATTTTCGCACGACCCTGATATTTTACGAGCTATGCCTATGCGCCACACGTGACCCGAGTTACCGCGCCCACGTATGCACCATCCATTTAATTCCTTTTTTTCTTCCGCTCCTAACTGATATTCCGTTTCTTGATGAAGTTGGAAAGCCTTCCCCGACACGGAAAGAGAGAAACCCGTAATAGGCGCGACCGGTCCGAGAAAAAGGCGCAAGTAGGGGAAGAGCTGTGTGAAGTTGTGCGAAGTTTAACTTTGTTAAGGGCTTAGAGGGAAACTTCGAGTAACGGTATTTTCAGGCTGTCGCGAACACGAATAGGGTAACAACTCCTATTCTAAGTTCCTGTTACGGCTAAACGTGTCGCGGTAAGATTGCGTACCAAGCACGATTCAAATCTTGGAAAACTCGCGGCGCAAGTTCGCGCGACACTTGCTCTACGCGTGTAGTAATCAGAAACTCGCGTGCTCGACTTTGCATACGGTCAACCTCGTGAATCTCATAAATTATCATCACCCTACGGGTGCTTAGGGGTGAGCACGACGTTCTGAGAAATATTAGTATATCGCGACGAAGATAAATTACGAATGTAGGAAGAGAAGAAAATGGAAATACCCCGACGTTGTCTAAGGAATGGTTTCTTCACGGCTGATCTAGGATAGATTCAATTTAGTTAAATCCGGAGGTTCAGGTATCGCGAGAGGACACACGGGGAGAGAAAGAGAGAGAATACTCGGCTCGTAATCTCTCCATCTAAATGAACCCGTGGCACGAAATTTACCCATTGTAACGGAGGCTATTTTTCTTGCACTTCAAAAGCCCGCGCGTATAATGGAAAGAAATTCGCACGAGCGAAGCTTCTTATGCGACCACGGTACACGCACATGCATACGTGTACTACGAACACACGCGCATGCACATATGTATGTGAGTATCCTGGATAAAAAAAAAAGAAAAAAAAATGTGCGTTTGTGCGAACAATCGTACACCGACGCGCAAAGACGAGCCGGCATCGTATACGAGGAATTAAACAATCGACCGATTGTTATCGGGCGTGACGTCTAATAAATATGCAACGGGAATGCACCTACCCGGCGGCCTGCAGAACAAAAACATCGGAGGGTACCCCGGAAATTGTTTAATGGCACCGGTAGTACTGCTACGCCGGCAACCTCCGAATATTTTTACCTCGCGAGCACGCGATTCAAAAGCGACTCCAATTTCAGCGCAAACAATGAATTAACGTTTATTACGCTCTTTCATCTCCCTTCCCACTTTTTCCACCATTCGATACAATTGACTGCAATCGTAAACTCATTAAAAAACGCACGAAAAGAAACGTAAAAGGAAACGTCAATGTCAGGGCTTGCGACCTTCTCTCGTTTTTTTTTTCTTTTTCTATTTTTGCTCGTTAGTAGAAGGCGAAACAAGGAGCTGAGCTTCTTTTAATGACCTTTACGTGCTGCATATAAGGATTAAAAATGATTAAAAAGATATGTGAATGTAGGTAAATTCGAAATCGGTATGCAAATGCATCTGAGCTCATTGCTGATAACTTCAGCAGATCTGGCTATTCGAGGACAGCATTGCCGAACGATTCTTGCAAGGTAACCGATGAATTAGTGGTTTTCGGATGAAATTATTGAGTCAAGATCACCTCAGGGTTATTCCTTTTTATTACAGGAAAGACTATAAGCCCACAATAGCTTATAAAGTATCCAAATTATACAGCAATTCGTAAATTCGTTCACGTACTCCCCGCATATATGTGTTTCGAAAAAAAAAGATGTTTAACAATGACAGATCTAAAATTTATAGGTAGCATTAAATGTAAAAAATGAGAAAGTCAATGAATGCAAATGAAAGAGGAGAAATGCAAAAATCGTTTTGCAATTTTTGGTATAGCAGTGATGAAGCAGATGATCTTTGAGATTATTTCAGAATATAGCGAACAGTTTTTTTATAGTTGTTTAAAATTGTGTAGATGATCAGTGACTTGCCCCCTTCTTACCGCAAATCCATCAATTACACATCTTACTTAACAAAAAGATTACATAGTTTGTACATAAATGTGAAGAGTTATGTGAGTTCCATTATTCGCTAATCAATACTTGGTACATTCACCGTTTGCTTATAAAACTATTTGCATCCGACTTGGTATACTACGTACTATAATAATTTTTTAAAGATATTCTTTTGCAAGAATATCAAATTATATCAAAAGACAGTGTTTGAACATATCGTGCTTGTAACCATAATCTTGCTACTTTCCCTTCGCAATTCTTAAAATGTCGAAGTATGAAAACAAAAATATGTAAGTCACCGTGCATAATATTTTGCAATCGTTTTCAAGCAAACGAATCCTAAGTAACAAAAGAAAAATTGAATGCATGCGAATAAAGAGGTATGTAAGTATCAAATAACAATTTTTAATCCACCGCAGGCCTTCGGTAATTTTGCGAGCCTCGACTTAACAAGCCTGCCTCGGTCGCAATTAAGCCGGTTAATCGAGGTCCCACTGTAATTCGTATCCACGTGTTCTCAGCGGGAGAGTAGAGAATCAAACGACCCGAACGACCGCCAGAGATCCTCCTGCTTTCCGAGGCACCGAACGGAACGCGTTTTCGCGTTCAAAGACGCGAGACCGATCGTCGTTCGAACGGAACGAAATTTCCAAGGGGCGGACGGGAATCGGAAACGAGCGAGCCGGGCTTCCGACTAGCGAAAAACAGTTTTGCCCGGTATGTCCCGGTAACTTGAACCAAACCAATTCACCCGGGACAGGCTTTAATCGTGTTTCAAGCCAGGATGAACGAGCTAACCTCGACGATATCCCCTCGCGTGCACCGTCAGGCAGCACGGTTGTGTTCCGATCAAGTTCAACGACCGTAAATTTTATTTACGAAAATCTAAGAGCCTCCAAACATATGTTACATAGCCGACGAAACTTTAACGTATCGACGCGGACTGGACTTACGAAATCACTGTTATATACTTAACCCTTTCGGTGTGGTTGTAATTACTAGAAAAATACTGGCGATAGAATTTTTGCCAGTCATAGCTAGACTGCGGGATCTTTATGCATTTTTAGGAAATTTAGATATGTACAAAAATAAAGAATGCAAATGGTAGTAAAAAATACAGGAAATATTGAAAGTAAAATAGATATTATAGTAGTTAGAGGACGAAGCAACTTTTCTTTAATTTTATTTGTAAAACTCTGAATTTGCATTATTTTATTGAGTAAAAATGAATTATTTGTCTCGTACAGTTTTATTTGTATTTACTAAAAATTAGGGTCTCAAGTTAGCTTCTATACCTACTAAGAAAGATAAAGTATTATGAATTTTGACCAGCAACTACAAATACAGAATAATTGAACCTCATTTTATTACTCCTCCTTTGAAACCATTTAAATTATGCTATGAACAATTTTCGTATCATCTAACGTAGAGGAGATATTTAGGCTATGTACTTCAGCTTGGACACCCTCTATAACTTTTATGGTAAATTTATAACCAGTCATTTTGACTGCCTTGGTAGTTCTAGCGTTGAAAAATGTATACTGATGAGAAAGTGCCATTGGACTTACAGATTGAGTTGATCGAATCTACGGTGACCAGCGCAAACCAATCTCGTTGTTGGTTGCACGTGATACCAAATCTCAACTTGGTTGACGGGGAAAGGGAGGCTGTTGCGTCGAGTCGACAGTAATAATTTACTATCTACGAAGCCGAGAATATCGCCTCGAACTGAGAAACACTGAGGTTACTACGACCACTCGCAGACAGCGAGGCGCACAAGAGGCGTTCACGCAATAGTGTGTCATTCGAGATTGAATAATCGCGTTTCACGATTCGAAAAGCGCAATCGATACCGCCGCGTGGGCCTGCAAGCTTGATAACCGATAACACGATCGATAGGTTGCTCTTGACTAAAAGAGCCATCACCTAAACTTTCCCCCTATCGCTAAAATCGAAGCAGAAATCGATGAACGAATCGATTAACCAAGAGGATTCGCGATCGAAACTTGTTTTCCCCTTTCGCTAAGAGGTAGACAAGTTTACGACCACCCTGTGCGCGACTGTATCAACCCTCTAGGAAATAGAAATAAAAATGAAGGCGCCTACTATCGGCAAAAACTTTCTCGCGAATAGGTCCCCAGCGAATAAAACGCAATCGAGTCTCGTGAAGCGTATTGTCCCGAATCAACGTTCAACCCAGAAAACAATTCGATCCCGCTCTCTCTCGTCCACTTTTTTCCACGATTTCCTGCGTAACTAAACACCGACAACGTGACTATCCGCGTCGAATCGACGAATTCGACCGATTTAATTTGGACAAATGTCTATTGTACACCGAGGGTACCATTTGCAAGGGAATAGTGTGTAGCACGAGATACGACAGGAGAACGCGACAATGCAACGGCGAATCGCGTGGCTGTGAAACTTGCAATTTCGAATCATTAGATTTGCAGAAAGAACCGCGATCCGTGCTGTTGCTTTTTCAGTACTTTCGCGACTACTCTCATGTGCAAAATCTAGTTTTTAGGAGTTAACAACTATACCTTCGAGAGAAACATTGTCATTTTAATCTTTTAAAATGAAGGGATAACAAATTGGAGTAATTCTACTCTATATTTTGTCTACGCAGGATGAAATGGAATTTGGAAGTGGTTTTGCAGCGAAGGACAAAGAACGCATCAAAAATGAATCACTTTGGAGAATTAGCGAAACACAGAGTTAAGGGAGTCCTCTAACTTGTAACATGTTTTTTAGCCCCTTTTTGGGCATTATTATCCTACAAAAAGAACTACACAATTTCCGTCAAACGTCTTTGCGTACATATTTGCATATACATGTTTCAGAGAACCGATATTTTTACAAATTATACAGCAGAAGATCTTGAACGAATTTTGCGTAATCGTTATTGGACACCGTTTGAGCAGGTGATCTTCTAATTATTTTGAGCGGCGTGCTTCAGCTTCGTGTAATTACATTACAGTTTACCACCAATTATCGTCGCATTGTACCACGAGCTTTATCGAAGCTACCATGTACAACGTTACCAATTAACCGACTAGTCGTGCAATCGGTTCTAAACGATATCCTTCGTGCTGTCGCTGTTGCTGTCACGATCTCACAGCCCCGCAACCGTATATAAATGCGAATTTTATTATGACGAAGCAAGGATTCGTCGATGAAAACGGTAACGGCCGCGTGCCACTCTTGCTTCATTAGCCAATCGGCTACAATAAGAAACAGCGAAACGAAGTTCGTGGCCAGGTGACTCACGCCACGCTCCAGCACGCGAGACCCGATTGCTTTTAAATAGCGATGCATATTATATGCGAGGAAGGTCCGCGAGCACCGCGTCCGATAAACTATAGTCCTCTATAGCTTGCATGCTAAACGCGGGTGAACACTTGCAAATTGTAAGCGTGTAGAGTTTCTTTTTCTTATTCTATTCTAGACTAGTCTGGCCAGGGTTCGCGTGAAACTTTCTTCGCGAATAGTTCATCGCGACCACGGGGTATCATATAATACGGTGACGATGGAAACTTACTTTAATGCACGACGAAATTTAGCCGCGTATGAAAGAAACAGCAGACACTTTTCATTATAAATTCCGGAAGCATGTAGAAGTCACTGTATTCGACGGATCTAATTCGCCGAACTGAGTTCAAGTACAACGCGACGTTTTCGTATAAACGACACTGACCGACCGACCGTTCCTCGTATAGCAACCCACGAGTTCTCTAAATACGTTTTGAGAAGTAACGTTGCATCTTCGGAAAATCGCGCGCGTTGCACCGTGTCGTGTCACCTTGAGACAGCGGGTCGGCTCCGTGGAAGTTGAATGTGGCGCGAAGAAGAGGCGCACAAAAGAAACGGTTCGGAACTGGTTCGGCGAAGTCGAGCGTTCACGGGCGCGCACGACGTGCACCACGAACAATACGATTTTCTAGGAGGAAACGGTGCAGAAGAAGCTGCAGAGAGGAGGCGACAAAGGAGAAGGAGAAGGAGGAGGCGAAGGAGGAGAAGAGAGGACGGTAAGGAGGGTCGCGGAGCACGTGAAAGGCGATTTAAAGGGAAAAAGAAGGAGGTGGCCTTTAAAAAAAAAAAAGAAGGAACATGGCGAACCGGTCGCAGCCTCTATTCGTCAGCTGGGTGCTCAGCTGCAGCCGGGCGCGGTGACCTCGGTGAAGCTTCACAGAAAACCAAGTCAATTTGCAAGCAATAACGGTGTCACGCCGCGAGTCGTTTTCATCGGTGATTTAACGCGCTTTCGTGCAATGAACGCGCGCGCGCGCGCACGTACACATGCACGGATATTTCTTCGCTATTTTTTAAATGCTATACACAACCGGCAAGTTTCTTCCGATCGAGAGACCCGGCGACACTTGGGAAACGCGGTCATCGGTCGCTTTACAGGTGATCGAAAGTACCCCGGCCGACTGACAGTTCAACGACATTCGTCTTTACCATTGCACGGGAAACGTACGTATTTCCTTTTAGACTCGCGTAAACGCTTCTATCAATATCAATTGCACCTTAGATCCAACGAGATTTCAAATTCAACGAATGATCGGATTATCCTGGATTTGTTCAAATGGCTCGCGTCACTCGGTTAATCAGATGACTAATCCCTACGTCTGTTTACCAAACCTTTCATTCACCACTTTCCGATTTTAATCAACGTTTCGAAAAAAAAAGTGTACATAGAAACACGGACATATATCGCTACCTTTAACACGGGAATCGAAATGTTCATCGCCATACCGAGCGAGATACGATCATCGCCTAAGAATTTTCGCTTCACTGACAATTAATACTTCAAAGTACAATCTACTGAAACTATTGAAACAAATAAGAGGGTCTCGGGGACTGTCATAATTAAAGGTAAAAGAGGTTACTCGAAATATGATCGGAGCACCGTTCGGTACCGTAAGAAAAGCGCAAAGATTTAAGCAAAGAGAAGCTCCCAAAGAGTTATCGCGTCGGCGAAACGTAATTCGAACGACAAACGAAGACGAATGAAAGGGATGATAATTTTTAAAAGAAGGACGGTAAACCGGTCGGTGCGTCCGTTCATCAGCTGAGAGCCCAGCTGAACCCAGCGGCCGCTGTAACCTCAACCTTTCTAATAGGCTGTATTTCATGAAAAACGATTAACCTTCGATGTTCGCGAGTTCTATACATAGAGGTAAAGTTAAAATACCTTGACGTTGTACTTTTATCCACGGGCGAATGATGGAACGCACGAAAACACTGGTTTTTGGGGGATAAAACTTTTTGAAAGCCCACTCACAATGGAATCTTCCAGTAGACTGGCCGAGCCGGCAAGCCGTTCTCTTTTGCGTGCACACCCACCGTTTCGCGCACTGTCTCACGTTTTACACCGTTAATTCTTCTTTCGTGAATCGTTTCGACTTCTAAAACCGCGGAAGACTCCGCGACAAGATACAGCCGTCGTTTCGATCCGTTATAAAACGCTTATTTGCAGCAGAAACGCGGCGGTATGCATACCGCTGACAGTTCGAGCTGTCACTTTTTGACGACCGCGCATGTGCTCCCATCTGGTACCGCTGCCACGAAACATCGCTTGATTTGAAAGAACCGCGCTCAGGCCACCTAGCAACAAGATCAATAGGGTAAGTTACAGTAAGTCGAGTAGGAACCGATGTATCTATAGCGTTGTGCATTAATTATTTAATAAAAGGTAAATCTGCGAACGTAGGACTTTGTTTCTCTCCTCTTTCAACCACTTCGCTAGTGACATGGTTTTAACAATTCCATTGACTTCCGGTACTTTGAATGCATAGAGGGATCGTTTGATTCGTTTGTTTTCAAAAATTGAGATACTATTAGGGGGTAGAATAATATTTTAAAGCGATTGATTTTTGCTTGTATTTTTACTATAACAACCTCGTTCCTCTGGTACAAGAAAATAGAAGATATAACAAATATTTATAATCTCGGATGCTTACGCCATTTTTTTCATACTTTGTATCTACTCGTTTCTTTGTTCTAGTCTTTTATAGTTAGTGGTCCGTGTCACAAGCCTCTTTCGCTCTTAATAATGTGGCAATATAAACAAGTTACTCACAATACTCGAGATATATTTGTTTTCACAACACTGATTGTGACTGTATCCCTTTCTTTCCATGCCACACAAACACACAACACACGCATACCATGCTTTATCGTCGGGTTCTAAGTGATTCTTTGTCGACGCTTCTTACGTGTTCACAAGTTTTAAGTTCAAAAGGTTAAATGTCCACTTAAGCGACGCACTTTTGTTTCCCAAACCGCGTGAAAAGTGTTTAACAAATATAAGATCGAATTAATCTTACGCAACAACGATGAAAGACAAGAAACATCTTTTACAAAGGCTGCCATAAGCATTTCAAACAATGTAAGTAAAATCAACTGTAATTTAACATAAACTTAAGTTAAATCTAACATAAGCATTCGTAAGAATATACGTGTACTTCGAAAATGCTGTTTAGAACACAGCAATCTGAGCACGAAACGTACGAACATTCGACGACGTATAATTACAAAATCGACGCCAATTCCATTCAGGCATTATCCTTCTAAAAGATTTTTCTTATTTTGTAAATATACGGTACGTAAATTTAGCTCCCCGTCGGGAATCATTACGGTAGAAAGCTAGTAGCAGCAAACGCGTTGAATTTCAATACCATTAGTGTAGCAATTCGTATACAACGATCTAAAATATGTACAAAAATGTATGCAAGATATGCAATATATGCATTATTAACGTATATTTAATTTACAATTCATTATCATTATATATTTGTAAATACAAATACGATATTTAATATAAGGATAAAAGGACCAAAATATCGGAAACACTCCGAGGGGTAGCGTAATTACAAAACAATATTTATTAAAAAAGTTAAAATTACATTACAAATATATTATAATAATGAAATTATAAAATTTGTATTATACAATCGCAGTCGATTCGCTCGATTTATTTATTACATAATTATCGATAATTTCCACTAAAATTACACTATGCTCTAAACCAGGGTTTCTCAATCTTTTTTGGCTTATGGCTCCCTTTTGAATCGCGCAATTCTCCATTGCCCCCCTCCCATTTTTCCTTCATATCCGTCGTACGTTTGAATTTATAAAATGTACACATAGATGTTTGTATTATACTATTCTTTATTTATATAAATCAATTTAAAACAATTGCCAATCACATAAATCACAGGATATTCAGCCGACGCATATCTTCGATAGTTTTCACATTATTCGGCCGGTTGCTATTGTCTTCTTTGTCAAACATTAGGATAATGTATATACATTCCGACATCTACAACTCACTCTTGAAGTTCATGGCCTCTCAATTTTTACATTTCTTCGCATGGCCCCGAAAAATTCGGCCTCGGACCCGCTGGGGGATCATAGGGACCCCGTTGAGAAACCCTGCTCTAAACAATTGCTTAACTAGAGATCTGGTGCGAATTACACATTTACGCCACTAACGAGAAATTTATACGCCAGCGTACTTAAAATTTTAACACTAGTCTAATCTCTTTTGGAGTCTCTGTGCGATTGCAGCAACCAATGCTGCACCCTTTCCACTTCCGTCTTCAGCGTGTATTATCTTAAACTGTGTATTATCAATCGATTAATTAATTTTGTACGGAATTAAATAACGAAGAATATTTGTTGGGAACTTGCCTTATGTTCGGGAGCTAATAATGGAATGTACGATTTGATCCATGTCTCTAGCCGCGGATGATGTTTGTAGAGAGATCCATCTACAGCGATTGTAACGTGCTTCTTGTCAATTCGCTTCAGTAGAACTGCTAGGCCTAAATATTAGATTAATTTAAGTAGCAATGTAATATTGTTTACTTATCAAGGGATTTCTGTTAGGCGAGTGAACTTACATATGGAAACTAGAAGAGCCGCACGATTACACACCACCTCGCAAACATACTGTACAATTTTCATGTCCTCCTCATCCGGAACGATACCAAACTTCATTAAAATTTCCCTCGTATTGCTATCACCGCCGTCCACTGAGTCCCTATATGTCAACATTTCTATATTGTATGTTATATATTTTACACGCGGATATTTATGCAAATTCGTATTATTATGAAACCCCTAATATAAATCTATTTTATGTTGTTAAAGTCTGCAGAGCCGCCATGTACACACGAGCTACCCTTGTACAAGTTTTAAAGAGTTTACCCCTACCTCCTCTCAAAAAAGTTAATGAAAGTTTTTCACTTTAAAACAGGATAAAAGTCAATGCTTACACATACAAGTATAATTATAAAAATCTCTCTTTTCAAACATTACGTATACACATATACGATATAATAGTTACTTAAAATTTTTCATTAATTTGGCAGCAGTTTGTATCGGAAAATTTATTAAAAAAATGCTGCCCTTGTGCGGTGAACAACCAAATACGCAGCGGCCCTGAACGTTTGTTAATTCGTGAAATATATCGTACAAAGATCCATAGCCTAATTATAAGTTCATCTAATTTTAAGGAACGTACTGCTCGATATCTGATACTAAATCACTGGTGAGATTTCCGGGAACTAAGAGGGATCCGGGCGTATGATCCCCTACGAATAAAAGGCCTTCTTTGGTCAATTTTGCAAGCACCACTCGCACAATCTCACCCAAGTATTTTCCACTAATGTATTTTTCAAACCTAGCGAATAGAAAAATGAAGAAATTTAATTCACCTAAACGAAAACATTCGCGGTGCACATGTTTCAATGGACTCAACACTCACGTAAATGAATTTACAATAAGAGAATTCGCATCATTCTCGCGATCGTAATCCGTCTTGATGAAATCTAGCACACCGTTGTCTCCAAATGCTCCCCATTCAATATCGATAATCACCTTTAATCATCGATTCGATATTCAATTTAATATTCGTAGATCAACATTCGTCTTTTGTAAAAACGAAATGCTGAAAAAAAAATCACCTCACGTTCTCCATGCCTCTCAGTCTCCCAATGTTCGACCCTGTCGGCTCTTTCGAGGTAACAGGCATTACTACCGGTACCCAATATGAGTCCAATTGCGGTATCGGGATCTAACGTCGATCCTTGCACCAATGTTCCCGTGGTGTCGTTCAGAACAGCTACGACTTTCACTTTAGTATCTCCTCGGCGATCCAAAGCTTCGCGGAGCAACTTTACGGCATCCTTGTTCACGGCATCTGGACAATTGAAGGTTTTCGTCCAGGTCACCAGTATGCCAATGTCTAAAGAGTGCTGAATCATCGGAAAGGAGAACGTGAATCCTAAAAATCAAGAAAAAAAAATACCTGAAGCACGTGTATATCATCAAAGTATTTATATATGCTTTCTCAAAAGCGTTAAGACTTAAGGCATCTGGCGTAATAAAATCCAGCCTAATAAAAATGACCAAGCTTAAGTTAAATTTATCTTTCTCTACTTAATCGATACTAACAATAAGTATCGTCCACTTGAATTCTTGTAAGAACAACAGTAAAATACGATACTCAAGATAACGCAAAGTGCTTGACACATTCAAAAGGACTTTTTTTTTCCGAATACAATTGCAATTATTCTCGAATTAGCCGAAGTTATTTACGCGAGACAAACGTAGCAATTAAACGCGTCATAAGTGATTCTCCCGACAATGTACATTGATTTCAATTTACCAAGGGGAAGCTCTACATCCTGAAGACCCTGTCTAATGACGAAATCACTGACGCATTCCGCCAGATAATCAAACAGACGAATCGCCGAGCCCACTCTCAATTCAGAGCTAATGTGATATTTCATCATTTGTTCCCGTATAGGTGTCCCATGGACCAGCTCTAAAAGAAGCACCCGGAAATTCGTGCCACCGAGGTCCAACGCCAAATATAAACCCTCCTCTGAAAATATTTTCCATCCATTTGTTAACGTCAATAAGGTAAGTAATTATCATAATTTATCCTTACACTGTAAACCGGAATCAAATTGACCATAGCGTTCTTTTATCCAAAACCATACACTTCTCCTATTTCATTTTATAGAATTGAAAAAATAATATCTACTTCAATAAACTGTTGCTCAATTTTTCCCTTTCGTCCACAATCTAGAATGTTTGAAGATACTAGTAGAATTTTTTCAGACTTCTTTCAAAGACTTTTACCCACTCAAAAACTCACGGGGTCAGTATGATCCATATTTACAGTATGAGATGAAACAAAAAAACGTTTACAGTGTAAGAATTAAAAGTTACGTAAAGTTGAAGGTATACAACATGAAAGCGGGGATTTTGAAGCTTATATAATCGGAAATTATCGTTACATTTAATCTCTTGTCAATTGAAATTTCTATCGGTCGCTTATCGAAGAGTAATACTTATAGTGAATGTTAAAGATTCTTATCAAAGACAATATCACATTATAACAACCTGTCCCATCGAGAAGTTCCGGAACATAAGTATTCTCCATCTGAAGCGAAGACGGTTGCTGATGGATTCCTTTATTCATTTCCGATATAAAGACATCCTGGATCTTCCTCACGGTAGAGGCAAAAAATCGTAGCCCTGCCAGTTTTTGCTCGACCTACAAGTAAAATCCTTTAAACTACACAATAATGTGAAGTTTATATTACATGCGCGTTATCGTTATCGAAGGTGTTCAATCGTAACGATACGGTCGCAAAATTTTCCTCGGTCTATAAATCTCAATAATCTCCCGACAAACGTTGAAAGGTATTTTCGTGTGCGATCCACGACATCGCTGTTTATCATTTTCCCTGTTACGCGATCACTAATGGGTTTCTAATAGGCAAGGAAACATAGAACAGTAGTTCGCGTTCGTTTGATAGCGAATTGAAATAAAAATGATTTAGTGTACTCGCTACTCGAAGGAAGTGTTAATCGGAATGCGCGATCTTTCGACACGCGAATGAACACTTTGTACACGTTCCAGTTTATGTAACAAGTTTGATGGTACCCACAACCGACGAATTGTATTTATTACTAGATCATGCAGTATGAAATGTCAGTTTTTCAAGGAAGAATAAGGATTTTGTTCGCGTCAAAATAGGTGTAGCTTTTTATCAGTAGGATTGCAATAAAAGAAGTTAGGATCTTTAGAAAATACGCAAAGTTTGTGACGGTGTTCGATATCGGATTCGTTACGAAATGTTTTAGTTTACATCTAATGTTCCGAACCGCGAAAAGGTGCCGCCAGCAAAGCATAGGATAGACTATTAATTTTCATCTAAAATCATCCGAGGGTTACCTGGCCCCTTTACTATTTTAATATCACATGTTAATGATAATCAATTATTTTCGACATAATTGTTTTATAAAATCCAGAGCTATAATGTGTATAGACGTATATCTTATTAACATGTATTAGAATCCTATCATTTAATTTTCTATAACCCGAATTTAATTTACTTTTACCGTAAGCAAACGTTTCATTTCAACGTGGAAATCAGGAATTAATAGCCACTGTATAAATGACTGGCGCCAATTCAACGATAAAGAAAAATTAATGAAACAATACAGTGATATGCTAGTGAGATAAAATTGAACTTTACTTACGTAAATAGATATGTAATTTTTAAGTCGCGTGGCATTGTAAAGGATTAACTTTATCAACTTTGATAATCAAATTAAATATAATTCTTAAAATCGCCATTCTAAATTTTAAGGGGCGCAGGAAACCTCTGCTGTTTTACAGAATTAGAATTTCAGTTTGAATTTATGATGTTTCCTATAAATGAGTAGTCTATCCCATACTTAGTCAATGGCGATACCATCGGCAAATGTATTCTTGATATTTGGAGTAACATGAGTCACATTGTGACCCAGATTATTCTCATGCAAAAAATAACTCTTATTTTTTGGCCATTCATAGAAAATTCTTCTGTGATTTAAAGTTTCGAGCAAAAGTAACATATTGTTAGCATGATGGTGTCTCCTGAAGGCGCGAAAAAAAAGATCACTTTTTGCTTGATTCCTAGTACAGATTCTTTAACTTCCCAACAATAATTTATCAAGAATTATACGAGCCTCAGGCTAACGCGGAAAAACTTAGAATCTTTGCAAACTTAACGAATCGTAGCGGCGATCAATTTGCGAATGATTGAAAATCATTTCATAATCCACGATTTAACGTATTATTGATTTTTCCATACCGTCGCGATATTTCTATACGTAATTTGAAATTCGATTGCAAGATCGAAAACGGAGAGTTCTCATGACCAGGATAATACTAATATTTCACTTCCTCGAAGGTAAACCGGTTGCATTCACGCAAACATCGTTGCCAAGACGAAACCGTAAAAATTCTGGAAACCGATATTAAATCGACGAGTGAAAGACAAGGAAATATGCTACATTGCGTGTATTAAGATCATCGGTACAAATAAAAAAGATACCCGCGAACTATTTTCTTGCACGTAAACAATCCCTGGCGGTGCACGCGACAAATGGTATTAAATGATATGACAGTTTAAGTGGAAAGAAATTTATTGCTCCTTTCGTGGATTGAATTGTCAACGCGATAGCAACGGATGGAACTATTGTCCTCGGGACACTTATCTATTTCTTATCGATTCGAAAAGATCGTGAAAAGAACTCGGTGAAGCAAGAGTAAGCAGAAAATTGGCCGTGACATTGCGGAGTCTAGTTTAATCAAATGCAGAAAGAGTGGGTGGCTTGTTACACAGTTTCCAGTTGTGTAACGCTCTCTGTACAAATATTTATTACCCACGTGGAACTTGCATTGTTGAGTGTTAAGAGATTCCTTGCAAACAATGGAATGAAGGCTTTTAGCATTTTTAATCTTCGAACCAATTGAAGAGTTCGTTTTCTCGTTTTTTCTACTCGTGTAGTACTTCTACAGTACACATGGACATAGGTGTTCTACGTAGACATATTTGTTCGGATTTACATTCGGATTTAACCCTTTAACTATTTGAAGAGTCCAAGCTTTTCTTTTATACCCAACTTGCATGGTGGGATTTTTTTTAAACCCACTTACAAATTTTAAAATAAAAAAAGAAAACAAATCTCGCGCCTGAAAGAGTTAACTGTTTCACTTAATTTAGAAAGCGTGCAACTGTGAGCTTAATTATTTTTGAACGATGACGAATATACTCAATGAAAGTACAGTAAGCGCAATTGCTGTAAAATTGAAATAAATCATAACAACATGGACAAATTTTTGTGGCTGCTTTTTTTTTAAGTTTATACTTTTATTGTTTAAAGATTCATTAATATTATTTACAGTATTTAAAATTTGATTTGCTCTCAAACAAAACAGTATTTGGAATTAAAAGTATATTTATATTGATCTTTAATTTATTGTTACCCTAAAGTATGTTCAAATTATGAACACGTTCTTCGTTTTACCTAAATTGTACTTTAAATAGCAAAAGCGAATTCTTCTTTCTCCACGACGAGTATACTCGTCGTTAAACAAAAGATTGCCATCTTTTCGTGACAAGTATACTCGACGTAAACATGGAAAGGGTTAAAAGTAGCTTGTAGACCAACAACAAATCATACCTGGTAACATTTTGCCCGTGGAACTTTCACTGCTTTAGCGAATAGTTAAAGTACCTTAGTAAATAGTCTGTAAGCGATGTGAAATTTTGGTTTTCGATCTCTAGAAATATTAGTCGTTCGAGTCATTCTATTGGCACGCAAGACGGTAAATAAATCTTACAATTAGACGACAACTCATGCGGCTGTATTGAACTCTTACTAGTAAGGATTTCTTATGATAACCCCATACTAGAGGGCACGATAAGCAAATGATTTGCGACTGCCTCGCGTCTAAACGAGTGATAAGTCATCGAATCTACCCTAATTCACCTTGACTCTTATGTTCCGTTATTCTAAAAAAAGCTCAATCCACTCCCCCCTTGGTTTTCATAAAGGATAATAACCAAATATGTCCGATTTGGAGCTTCCTGCCTATGAAAAATTCTTTGGACTACACGCAGAAATGAGATCGAGCATCTTACAACTTACAGTGACTACGAGAAGCATTCGTACATCGTCGTATTTATTTTGATATTTAAGTACTAATCAATCAGACCCAATTTTGTTAAGTATGTACAAATGCTTTTTGTAGACATTGTACTTCTTACATCAATATTTCGTTGCAGCCATAAGTTCGTCTTCTTTGCTCGAAACACTCTCTATCTAATCATTCTGATTCTTTTATGTAAGTACATTTAGAACATGATACAAGGAAATGCTACATTATACTTTCAATTTATTGTTTCGCGCAAAACTACTCCGTTTTATATTATACTTGGAGTTTGGCAAATCCATTTTTCCGTTTCTTTAACGCTACAGGGAAACGTTTAATTTTCAATCATTATACGGTTCAAGCGTGGACGTTTTATAGGAGTTTTAACTTTTCCTGAAAACCAAGTCGAGCATTGCTTTTTGTTGTAAAATCGGCGTCTAGAGGTCGGTGTACAGATTATCATTTACCGTTCTTATCTTAATAAACATTTCATAACTTTTTGATTATGCTGGACATTAACGTACGAAGTAAGAAATTGTTATCTAATATTTTCAGTAATTACCTAACCGATAAATCATCGAAAGGAAATATAT
The DNA here is from genome assembly GCA_028830335.1 of Eucera pruinosa. Classification (NCBI taxonomy): domain Eukaryota; kingdom Metazoa; phylum Arthropoda; class Insecta; order Hymenoptera; family Apidae; genus Eucera; species Eucera pruinosa. The sequence continues at coordinate 16,557,147 of JAMYCR010000005.1, forward strand.
TAACGAAATATCTTATCTGCATAAGATACAGGTATATTCGAAATTTACATGGATTTGTTATAAGTTTTTCCACTCGATTACAATGATATAATCACGCGATACTTTGAAATCTATAGATACACGAGTCGGAAGAATTTTTCATCGGCAAAATAGGTAAAAAGTTGACCATTTTCTAACACGGCCTTTTCAATCGAGCTTCGTAGAAGATCCCCTCGAATCTCGCTCGAAGTTCAGAGTAGATATAGCGACGAATTAAGTGGTTTCTATGCAAACGACAGACGGTTACGTAACTAATTGTACGCGTTCAAGAAAGGTGCATATACCAGACGGAATAAATTGCTCTGGGTAAGCATTGGCAGAGAGATCGGCACGAGCAAAAGTGAAAGCATCCATGTACGATCGATCGATGTCAGTAAACTCTTAACGAGAATGTCGCAAGGTTAAGGACTCGGTGTTCGCAAAGTGTTCCTCGCATCGGGAATGATTCAACGTGATCGTTATCGATCGGCTTCGTATCGATCAATTATGCAAAGAGCGTGTAAAATATAGGCGAAGGGAGAAATATATAACGTCAATTAGCAGCTAGATGGATGTTATTCATACGATGACGTTCCACTCGACAAATTCTTGAAACGGTAGGCAGTACGCGATGAAATAGCATTGGTAAGCAGTAACTGTGATAAGTGTTCGAGTCAATTTCCATAACTTCGCGTTACTTCGTTGAATGTCACTCTTATCGTGCGCCGCGACTGTGATGAAACTCAGTGTTTCCTCTTGCTCGCGTACTTGCAAGGGCTACAAGTTCACGGGCGACAGACGGAGAGAGGATAATCGCTTGGATAATCGGGCAGAATATCGTTTCGGAATATTAAAATATCGTCCAACTTGTGCACGAACGTGTCTGTAAAGTTTTTGCTCACCTTTTTCCGCTTTACTTCGTCAGCAAGCACCAACGGTGCTACCTGTATCGCCTCGTTGAGAGCGTGTTCCGTAGGGACAACCATGTCTGTGACGTTTCGATTGTCTAGAAAAAAAAATAAGAGAAATAACAATTTGAAAAATAGTCTCGTACACGATTTGAGACTTTAAACGCTCGCTTTCATGCGGATACGCAATGAACGTTTTAAAGATCAAGGAGTTTTATGCACTAGTTTAAAACTTCGTTTCTTGAACGTTCAAGGATATTAAGAGAATTAAGCTAAAGGAGAGTAAAATAGATTCATTAGGAGAAAAATGTAGCATCTATTGACAGTTGTATGGTTCTATGGGACACCTACAGCGCTCACCTGATTGCCGCGAACGTTATCTTCCGGTAGAAGATTTTTGAATGAAAGAAGCCACGCTACGGGACGTGAATGAATCGGTCGCGATGATAAGCTGGACGCGACAAGAGAAACGCGCGGGTTCTCCACGAGCGCGAGAACCGTTCTGAAGGCGCGTTAAACAGATCACCCCGTTTACTATTACACGCTTATTTATTTTCCCTCCTCCCACTGTTCCACGACATTCAATGAGATAATAACATCATGAGCTTACGATTAACGAAAAAGTTGAAAGTCCATGGCATTTCATACCGTCTGATAACGTCGCCTTATCGAAGCGCGTGAATTATAGCTTCATCCTCTTTTCACAATGCTGCCCGCTGTTTTTTCCTTTCTTCGGTTTGTTGCATAATTTTGACGCGAACCACGGCCTTTTTTTACGCCGGAGGTGGTACGTCGATTTATCGATAACAAGTGCCATGATAACGAACAAGAGATAGCATCTATATAAGAATTTCAACCAGCCAAAAGATCGATGAATTTGCTGAATAAAGACCGACAATTATTTAACCCTTCGAATACTGTTGGCATCTATAGGCGCTTATCTCCCGTTGCACGCTACAAACGATTGGCGATCATTTCGCATCGGTTGGCGCCAATGGACACTCAGCAAAATTTTATCAGGATCATTGAAAAGCTTGTTTTGTCTGTCAGACGAAGCGAGATGTGCTAGCGATCTTCATATAGTTTTAAAAATATATATATTGGCGAAGAATTACGTCACGCGCGGTGTGTATCAAAGTCTGCAGTAGCCAAAGGGTTAATTTGGAGAAAAACAAGTAGTAACGAGCAGTTATAATATGAGGGATTCAAGCTGGCAAAGACGAACACAAGAAACATGTGTCTCGAGAGAAACGCTTTTTACCGAATCAGTAACGCAAAATGTCTAACAAATTCTTCTTCTGTAAAAACGTAATATTTATACGGAAAGGAAAGATGAAATTCACCAATTTAATGAAGTAAAAAATATTTTTGAAAGTGTTCACCCTTACTATCCTCAACGCCTTTGCGTATAGGGTAGATGTCCCATTTACTAACAATGTCCCTATAATTGTCGCTTTAATTCTTTCATTTAATAGCAAACGAATGTACGAGGAATCGAGACTAAAAGGAATTCAATACTAAATTTGAACTTCATTTTTACGTAACAACGCGCGGACGTTGCATATATGTTTATATTTAATATTTAAAAGTAAATATTAGGAGGTGAATGTGTCGTTTGAGCATAAAAACGCGACTAACGTACTGTAAGTAGAAAGTATGGAAATTTGTCTAATGCAGTAAAAGCAATGATTGTACGATTTATATTCTATTTAGCATAGAAACTGACGTGCTAATATACGTCAACTTTTCAAATCACAGTACGAAGGACATTGGACTGTGTTGTATATTTTCAATGAATTAGTTATTAATACATCATATTTAACATACAAAAAAAAATCATCATAAATAAAAGAGATGTTAACTCATGTTGTGCTCGAAAGCGGAACGATTCGTAGGTTAAATAACGTCTAAAATAATGAAATGAAGTTGCGCGATAAGCTTAACGTGGCAGTAATTGGGACATCTACCCTATTGGGCAAGACCAATCAATGTCGAACTCAAGAAAAACTGTTCCTTTCAACTGAAACTTACAAGAAACAAGGACCCAGTTTTGCTTGACCGAGAATCATTACGAGACAGCGTTGCTCTACAGGTCATCGATTATCGTAACGTTATTTCATCACTGACTGAGAATGAATAAATACGCGACTCGTAGCTCGTGTGAATATTCTTTATGACATATTCCCGATAAGTTGGAGATCCTGAGCAAAATATTTTGTCCGTGTGAAGCTTCTCGTAGACGACAGGCAAATGAAAAATACAAGTGACGAAGGATTAATCATTGAACTTGCAGTGTGTTGCAACCGTGATACACGAATGACACCGTGCTCGCAGAATTCGAAGGAAATCCATCAACTTTCAGGACTTTTTCAAGCCTTGCATCCATCGTTCACTGATCACTTTTTACACGAACCGTGACGTTGAGATTTCCGCGATTCATCGGACAAAAAGATACAACTCGATCACTCGTCGCACACCCAAATTTATTCATGCATTCGTGCACCTAATTCTTCTGGCAAAATTCTCCCGATAAGAGTACCGGGGTACACACGCAGGCGCACTTGCACTGCAAGTACAGTCTTATGCATAAACTGACCGTTAAAATCGATCCAATGGTTCATTGAACCTTACAAATGGAAAAGTTAATTCAATTCGTGTAAACTTATCGCCTACTCTGGAGTTATTCGAACGCCGAAATGAAGGAAATTTATTTCTCGGTGCGTACGACGCGTTAAAAAAAAAAAAAGCATTCCAGTTTCGGTGTCATTATTAAGGACGTAAAAGTTGAAGAACTCGTTCGGCAAGCTGGATTCGCAGAGCTGGACGCCGACGTGCCTTTCGCCATCAATATACATTATTTTTATTATCTTTCAACCTGTTCCTCGGCTACCTCCCCTGCGCAGTTTTCCTCTAAAAATTACACGGTGTAACGTGCAATTATTTATCTGGGTAGATAACAGTGAAACGAGTTGGAGAAAAATGGAGTAAAGGAAAAGCGTATAGTAATTTTTAAACGAAAGTCGTTTTACAAGAAACGTATGCAGTGGTGATTAATCCTCGTGTAAGTTGTTACGTGCTCATTGCGAATTACGCATAAACGTTAATACTTGCATTGTTGCGCATTTCCAATTCAATTGTTGTGCTCGTGAACATTAATCAGATAAATTAATCGATCGAATCGATAATTAAGTTTCACCCTGTAAAAAGTTTTTCTACTTTCCAAAATACGAAATAAAAACGAATTTTTCAATGACCTGCTAAAAGTGTAAAACACATAGAACGTGTCGGTAAAACTTGATTGGAAAATTCTTAAAATTGGCGAAGTTATTAACTTCGCTTTTGATGTTACGTGAAGAAAATATTTCTTTTTGATACTGAACTTGATTCAAATTAAAAATACTGAAAAGTAAACATTCTTTCTTGTATCCGAAAGCACCAAAAAATTTGCGTAATGGTGAAATTTTTTCTTTCTAGTTGTTTTGTCGATTTTCGATATTTTTTCGTAAGAATAGGATTAGTATTCCAAGAAATTCATAAGTCTGATTATAATTCCATTCTATTTCGCTCTTTTAGGCCATTTTACAAAAGATAATGCATGCTGCGTTAGCTTTTCTCACAACGATGCGCATTGAATTATATAAACGCTATTATACGAGTTTCTTATTAAAAAAAATTGTCAAATACCGTTACGTAAAATTTGAAGCGAACTTTGAATTCTCCAAATACTTATAGTGACTACAAAAGGCGTTTGTATACTGCTGCATTTACTTCGGCGTTTAAATGCTTATTATTTAGGCTCCAGTATCGCTAAGTTTTTACTACAAATTCTATCGGTTAATAACACCTGCTTCTTCGCGATTATAAAATTTTTACGTTGCGAAAATGAAGTGTAGAACCTGGCCAATGAGCCCTAATTAAAAGATGCAAACATTTTTAAATACTTTTTGGAATCACTGTATCTTTTGATACGCTAAAGTAAAAAGATTCCTTAACACTGGATTTACCAAGGTAGTCGCTGATTTACAATAAAAATTATATAAACTTGCAGAGGTACATTTATAAAAACATTCCGCGATTTTCTGTGCGCAATACGAATAAAGATTCCTTTCAGTTGCACCATATATTTTTTCCAATCGTCTGCTACTTTTTATTTCTATGACATGAATAAATATATTTTAATCGTCGGTAGTTTTAGTGTTAATTCCGTCCATCATTCTCGATAGATTTTTCACCGTCCGTTATCAGAGAGAGAAAAGACAGCGCGAAATGTCGCTAGAATATTCTTACAAGCCTTCAAAGTTACTTCGAACGAAGCTCCATTAAAATCAATTGGAAGGTGCAAAACGTCAACTAAGATAATTTAGCCACTTGACCTGATGTGATGATTCTAATTTATAGTGCAATACGCACACTCGTCATAGAAACCCATGTCTTTCGCCACATTTCGAACACCTTCTTCTTCGAATGATGGTCCCATAAAAAAGAACTCTTCTATTGTCCATAAATGCGATCTTTCATTTATTCATTCATCGTTTCATTTATTGTCTCGCTATCGGTCAAGTAATGAATGTGACGTAAGCAGAGTGTTACAAGAGTTCGACGTACAAACTAGTGTGCGAAATCATAGCGAAGGTTATTGTGTTCGTGTATTCGATTTCCTGCAAAATTGAAACATAGCTTTCGACCGAACGTTTCTACGCAATAACCGACTGCATACCCTTTCGTTAAGAGCGCACACGATGTATGATCTTTACCGTTTGAATTATAGAGCTTCCGTGAATTACGGGACCATTATTATCAAGGTCTCGAATAAGCCTTAATCGAATAGAATTCCCTTGAGAGTGGCAGCGGCTTGTTTTAGGTTTCGCCGCATTGAATTTCATTACCGTAATTATACGCGAAATATTTAATACAGCACGAGCGAACAAATTACTTGCGCGTTACTAAGCAAATTAAAAAAATAATAATAAAAAAAAAGAAAAAAAAATTTAACGATTCTATATCGGGAGTAAAGCACGAGTGACCCAGATATTAAAATTTTGTAATTACAGTACAAATCTGTCATGGTCTCATGGGTTCACGCGATCAACGCGTTATTTTTAGATCAATTTCAGAATTATTGATGAGATCATTAAATCCACGTTCTTAGACACATGTTGTGCAAGATAGCTGTCAAGCTATTGCTTGATAACAACAGTTTTGTTGATTTTTTATGGTTGATATGCGCAAAGGAAAATGTGACGGTACCTGATCAGGCTATAACACGGCTAGCGATGGAATGTGTGATTTTAATTCCGAAGACTTTTAAGATAATGTAATCGACTTGTTGTCAGATATACGATAAGCTCTCCACTCCTCGCATTATTTTATGAAATTAATATACAAGATAAAAATTAAACCTGGTGATATATTAGGGCTGCTCTTCCGAATGTCCCTCGCAGTCGATCGACGTGAAATTTGGCGGGATGAAAGGAGAGGGTGAGGGGTGCCGAAATATAAAATTCAAGCTTCGGGAATTAAATAGTTTCCGAGATATTAATAAAAAAATTGTACACACGATACGTTGAATTCTACCTATACGAATATTATTAAGGTGACCGTCTCCGTCGTAGTAATCGCCGCCGCCGAAACATCCTGTAATTTAGTATCAGTGTTTATGAAATGTATTAGAGTTGAGCTAATTTTCTCTCGTCGCTGAGGGCCGCCTGTGGCCCGGAGCGACTGCGATGCCAGTTTGGTTCACGAGTGGAAAAAATTTGCATGAGCACTTTATAGTACGGAGACTTATATTGTTGCTATATCGTCGGCTACCCAATAGTTAACGATAATACTATTACAAAGAATGACGATTGTATTAGTGACGTTTACATAGGCAGAAATCCATGTGTTGATATTTTTTTTTTATTAATATCTCAGAAACTACATATTTAATTGCCCAAGCTAAAATTTTATATTTGAAACCCACTCCATATCCCCTCTTTTGTCGCCAAATTTCGCGTCAATTGGCCGCGGGTGACATTGGAAAGAGTATCCTAAATTGGTATTTATCGCAAATGAGTTACGTTTGGCAAACATAATAAATAAAATGTAACTCATTCGGTAAATAACTTATCGCCGTGGCCGTTAACGTAATTGAATAATCGCGAGTCTAGCGAATAGCATATTCTCGTCGAGAACGAAGAAAACGCAACGTGAATATTTACGAGACACGCCGATGATAATTTGTGAATTTTGAAAAGCCCGACGACGTTCATCCCACGGGTATTTCCTTTATAAAGTCATACGAATTCGTTATATTACGACGACAACAGCGTTACATTTCAAGGACCCACGTGGGTTCGGCGACAATGTAAACATTAATGTCTATAATGTCCTTACGTTATTGTATGCCTAGGTAATGACATCAACGTTGGGAACCGGTTAGAAAAATAATTATGCCCCGATCGACTCGAAACCGATACGTACACGGTAGCGCGATGACGCAGCTTGAACAAATCCGAGATACTTCTGCTTGTCAAGAATCACAACCTGATAGCGCCAGCTAGCACGTGTACTCTGGTTCTAGGAAAATGAGAAACGCAAGCTCACCCTAACACTTTCTACGTACGACTGCCGGGCTCCCACGATCGCTCCAGCTTCTGATCCTCTTCTAACCTTCACTGGGTTCAGTTACCGGTCAATGACTGTAAAGTGTTTCTCGGGACGTGACAGAGCACGCACACGTATAAGAACGTGGGTGGGATACCGTGAAATGTACTCCGTTTCAGAGGAGCAACTGGTCGAGCCTCCAGATCGCCGCTTTCCCCACTGCTCGAACTTTAAAACCATATCGGTGCGTATTACGTGCGCGCGCCTTCGTATGCGCATGTTACACGAACGCTTATACGCTACACACACGCAGCCATTACATGTTAAATGTCAGTACGTATTCTCGCACACGAGCGGATGGGTAGTCTTTGATCTATCGCGTGAATGTACTCACACACGTTCTGGAGCATCACGTGTATCGGTACCACGTGATAGCCGCGATCGGATAGTAATAACATTCGCATAAATGCAAGGATTTCTCATGCGTATAGTCGTACAGTCGGTCCATCCTCTTCAATATTCTAGATCCACGACACGTTAAACAAATTGTTACAACCCTTAGAATCCTTTAGAAGAAAACTTTATTTGTCCACAGACAAATTGTAGAAGGATAAAAGGATGAAATACGTATGGGTAGTTATTATTCAATAGAGATTTATTTAAAATAAATTTAGTTGTAAAAGATGCGAACTACACGAGCTTCGAATGCTCCTGTGGGTTCGCATCGCCTCGAATATAGCTGTTAATAAAATAACGTCCGTCTCCTAAACTACATAGGCTGAATGGAGTTTGATTAAATTGGTCGGCGTGTTTAAATTTAGATCGTTACAATTGCCCGACCCTCATGGTTTCATAATGTATAGCACCATCCTATAGACAACCATCTTGCATTTTGCAAATGATAATTAACTAAAACACAGTCCACGTTGACACTCCGAAGATGTATCGAGATTTAACTTTATTAATGTCGATATGTCTAATTAATTTACTCAGACAAAACAGTATTTGTAAACTTATATTTCTTTTATTTATCAAACCATTTAATTGCCGTAAAATTAAAACGCGTGCACTCTTTGTAACTTTGCATTTAATTTCGGATAAATTTCAAATACGATTTTTGCGGTGTTATATTTGTAAAAAAAAAAAAGAAGGTGAAATATGAAGATGTAAATATAATATTCACATTACTCTGGTAACAGATCGTCGCCTAATTCTTCGTCACCGAAATCATCGTCTCTCTTTCCGGCGGACGTCATAGGACGAATAGGTAACGGACCGATTGGATCGACATAAGCAGTACCTACACAAAATGTTTTACACGCACTTACATATTTTATAAATGGCATTACTTTGGGCAGATCAATTCATTCTAAATTGCTTAAAATTTTAATGAGAAACAATAGACTGCTGTACGCGAGTATGGAAATCATTGCTACATAGAAGGAACGAGAATAGACTGTTCAAAATAGCTAGACTCATCTATCATCTGTTCAATCCATTAGGGTGATTATCATCTATAGATCATTCTTGTTAATGCCCATTTCAAATAATGATACATATTTCTGACACTATGATAGCCTTGATAAATGCTCAAATTATACACATGTAATTGTCTTATCTTTTATTAAGACTTTGGTTTCCAACAATACCTGTTTGATTATTCGTATCGGCTGCCACTTCTGCGATACTTTCAGTTGTAGAAACCCGATTAGGCCGCGCAATACCACCGCTATTCGAACCTTGATTTTCTCTTTTACTAAGGATAGGACTTGATCTATGATCCGATAAAACGCTCATCGCAGAACCAGTTCGCGATGACGTCCCACTGTTACTCCTTCTTGATCCTACATACATAAATTTTAAATACTGCAACAATATTACATGTCGCATAGTTAACACGTTGAATGCCAGGCGAATTTTGTATGATTGAACCACCACACCAGAGTGATTTCACTTGTTCCAACAAGATATATTAGAATTACGAATGCATTACGTTTATCTTATTAAAAAATGTAATTATTTAACTTTTCTACGATAATTCTGATACGACATATTGCTGGTGTAACATCAAAATTTCTAGGAATGTGATTGTTTGTTTGAATGCTTTAGTCAATTGCAGCGTCGCCGGTCACCGATGACTTTTATGGCATTTAACGTGATGAAGACATAAACCGCGTTTACCTGGCCTTGCCGATCCTTGTCTGTCTTTTAATTCTTTCGCTTTCTCGGCGCGTTTTAATTCCGCCGCGTATAATTGAGCTTCCTTTAAGCCGAGATCGCTGCATAGGCGAACCAAAAATTTTAAACACTCAACATTGTCAGGAAACTTATTATGAATGTCTTGATATTCCAAAAGAGCTTTGTGAAATTGCCCGGTCCGTCTTAAACAAGCAGCGACAAGTAAACGCCATCTTGGTTCGTCAGGAACGAGTTCCACTGCTTTTTTGAAATAAACCAGTGCTTTCTCTGCAAGTTGCATTGATACGAAATATGATCCAAGCCAATCGATTACCTCAAAATTGGCAGGAAAGAATCTGTAAGACTGTTTGAATATTTTAATATCAATGTAAAATTAAATAAAATATCTATATAGCATAATAACTTACGTCGCTATAAAATTGATATGCCTGTTGCTTATCACCACTGGCATCATACATCTCGCCCAATTTCTGCAAAACTCCAGGATCGCACGGTATTATACCCAGCAATTGATTGTACCTAATATGAATTGAAATGCTAATTATTTATAACAAAATTAAACAAATTTAAGACGTATATAAAAAAAATCATTACCATTCTGCTGCTTGGTCTATGTCATTCATAAGTTGATACAAATGGCCAATTTGATATAATATTTGTGGATCATGTCTGACGATATTACGAACTTTCCAAAAGCATTCCAATGCTTCCTCGTACATATTTTGCTTCTTATATACTAATCCTGTTACACAAATTTTCATCAATTATTCAACTCTCGTATTATCACATTAATAATAGTTACCTAAATTGTAAAGAGCTTGTATGTGACTAGCATCTGTATCTAATGCGCATAGAAGAAGCTCTTTAGCAATATTTAAGTCACCCTTTCTGATCGCGCACGCTGATAAGTTTACATAAGCTGCCGCATTGTAACTATCCGCATTTCGCGCGACTTCTCCGCACCTTTCCGCCTGATCGTAATCTCCTTGCTAAAAAAAGAGAAATAAGTGATACTGTTAGCGTTTCATTCGCAATCAAGAGAAACAAATTTTACTTACGAGAAAATAAACAAACGAAAGCATGGTCGCGGCTGAACTATTAGCTTTACTTTCTCGGTTTTCGAACATTTTCAAGGTATCTATAGCCAACTGAGTTTCCCGATTATGTAAAAATACCATAGCTTTACTTATTTCCAAATCAGCAGCTAATGGTCCATAAGCTGAAGATTTGATGGCATCCACGCACCTTTAAATAGAAAAAACTGGTTGCCATTAAGGAAGAAACGATCAAAGCAATATGTTCTACAAGGTAGTGCATTCAATTTTACCAAGCAAAGCCAGCTGTAAGTGTGTCTTCGATTACCGGCGCTATAAGTTTCGCAGCACAAAGAATAGTTTTCTCTGCTTCCGATTTCAATTCTTTCTCTAACTTAGATAAATCATCATTTTTTAAAATTTCATTCAATATGTTAGAAGCGACATCGTCCTACAAAACAAACGAACAAGATTCAAGAAAGAACATACAATAAGTATTTTATTGAGAATCAGTGGTAAGTATTTACATTGTGCTCAGTGTGTATAAATAAACTTGCAATTGCTACACAAAGTGTTAGTGCATGAAATTGTAAGATTTTTCCAAGACTATGTTTCCCAACATTATTTAAAGCACAAGAATAAGTAACTGTATAGCTAATGAGTGTGGGCAATGCTCAGAAAAACACTTTACACAGTGATATTTATAAACGTGCCCAACTCACTGTACTTATATTATATCTGTCCTCCTGATCTATGTTAAGTTGAACCTCTAATAACTCTAAAAATGCTCTTTTCATTTTATCTCTATGAGATAACGCAAAATGGCATAAAACAGCATGCAAGCCTGCTTTAAATTCAGCTCTTTCTTTCATCACCCATTCAAAACTATTAGCTGCTTCCTCCAAACGACCCATTTGTACAAATAACATTCCAATGTTATGCATTATTTTTATTCTGTGAATTATTTAGTGAGTTAATGTTAATACGAATGGCAAACATAAAAATCCAATAATAACAGCCCAACAAATTCTTACAAGAATATCAAGTTATTACCTTAAATCTTTATGGGCTGCTGGAGCTTGATCGAATGCCATTCTATACATTTTAATTGCTTGAGACAACTGTCCCATTTTCACATATATATTTCCCATATTCACTTTTAGTCTAGCACTGTTACTGAACATTCTGTTTCTTGTTATAGCTTGATAAGTTGCTATAGCCTCTGTGAGCATATTGTTATTAGTATATTGTGTTGCCAAATTAAAAATTACCTACAAAGTTGTAAAACATTAATTTGATTTGCAGGGGCTATAGTAGAAAATGAAAACTTTATTCTTACAGCAAATGTTAAATCTATATTATGACTGTCACTAAGTCCAGCTTGTTCTTGTAATCTAATGAGAGCCCTTTCCCTTGAAGAAGCTTCTCTTGCCCTTTCTAAAGCAACTCTCATATCATTCTCATATGCTGCTTCTACTGAACTTTCTATTAACTCCATAATTTTTCTTTCTGCTACCTTTATTTTTTCTTCAGGCCTTTATAAAGAAGCATTAAACATAAGACTGTTTTTTTTTTTTTTAGAACTTTCTTACAATTTGATTTAGTTTTATTATCAATCATTGGTGATCTCACGTGTCCTCCTTTCCAGTTTCTAAAGGTGGTGCAGGACCTTTGGTAGAACTGCTCATATTCAATGGATCAAATTGTTGACGACTACTACTAGTATAACCAGCACCTCTGACTGCAGTCATTGGTCTGAGTCCACTAGTAGTAGGACGCATAGGTATACCAGTACCACTTCTATGAAACTAAAAGCATCAAAATTATATACTGCAACAATCTTAATATTTAAAATATGAATGGAATACTAAATACATCCGTGTATTTACTTACTCCAGTTGAAGTACCTAAACGCATAGCACTTCCTGGTACTTTTGGTGTGAACTAAATAATTAAAAAATTATGATATTTTATTAAGGAATTTATCTATTATCATTAATGATAAATATATTTTTCATAACTTACAATTGATCTTTTTGTGTAACTTGTACTGAGAGTCTCTTGAAACAAATCATCTTGTTCGAAATCCTTAATGCTATATATCGATGGATAATCATTATATCCATCGTAAATATCATCATCAACTTGTGCTTTAGCCATTGTTAATATTTTTGTAAGTTACTTTTCTTTTATTTTGATAAAAAGATACAGATCTAATAGTTTGTATAAATATATTTAAATGATCGAATAAATTTTGTAATTTTTACGATAAAATGGATATGTAATAGTTCTTTTCTTTTTCTCATTTATCCATGTAAAAAGTTAAGAAGCGAATGTTAAGTGTCATACGAGACATAATTGATTCGCTGAACTGCAAACATAACTTATCTAGTTACATCTACGTTTAGGATATAAGCAGATTAAAATGCCCTTATACTAATATAAAATATATATAAAATATATTTGATTACAGCTAGTCGAATTAGTACAGATTTTTACAACAGATCATTTAAGAAACGTCCGATTGTATAGTTACTTGTAAATAAAACTATACTAGACTGCAATTACATTCAGTTGCATTCAACTGCGGAACCTAACATTTATTGGTTGGCAATGTAAGCAGTCGTACACTTTTTGGACGATAGATCTATAAAACCATGGACGTAATAAAGTTGCGTATAAGCTTGACGTAGAAAGACTATTTCAACGACGTAAAACATTTTTTTTTATAAGTCTTCGGCTGTAATACCGTGGATTTATAAGTATTATACAATTCTAGCAAGTTTCCCGTCGATAGTCTGACAACAGTACATTTTGATTTTGTTTCCCAAAAGGCGGGGTTACTTTCATGTAGTGGTGGCAAATAACCTGTTTCCTTGATCCAATAATGTTGATAAATAAATTGACATGTGTTACATGATAACAGATAAGTTTCTGCTCTTGAAATCATGTGGAAACATTTTAATCGTTGACTACTCGAATACAATACAGTTCAAGGCTGTATCTGTGATGTGATTTCGAAAATTAATTTAAAGCAATTTTATGAAAATGACAACTGAGCAAAGTGGGCACGATCATTCCCTTGCAATTAGACAAGAAATACAGCGTTTCGAAAGTGTTCATCCATCTATTTATGCTATTTATGATTTAATAGATCTTATAAATGATACACATATTGCAAAACAAATCCGCGAACATGTTGTTGCAATTGAAGGTATGCATCATAATACGATTTGTAAAAATAAAGTTATATAATTTAACGTTTATAAATATTTATTTTTTTATATACTAAAGAAGGAAAATAAACATAAAAATATTAACTTTAAATCTATGAGGTATAATTTTGTTGTAGATTCTTTTGTTAATAGTCATGAATGGACATTAGCTAGAGATGTTCCAGAACTACATTTAGGAATCATTGGTTCATCTGATTCAGGAAAATCTGCTCTAGTTCATAGATATTTAACAGGTTCATTTATGCATGAAGAATCTCCAGAAGGTGGTCGCTTTAAAAAGGAAGTGTTTATCAATGATCAGAGTTATCTCTTGCTAATTAGAGATGAGGGTGGAGTACCAGAATCACAAGTATACAAATAGATATATTACATATATAATTATCATAGTTTATACATGTATCCATATAATGCATACATGCATATGTTGGGAAGTAATTGTTCGTATCATCTAACAAACATAACATTTATTTCAGTTTTCTGCTTGGATAGATGCTTTATTGCTTGTGTTTAGCTTAGAGAATGAGGAAAGTTTCTCAATAGTTTGCAGTTTTTATAATAGAATGTGTTCATTTCGAAATATGTCAGAAGTACCAAAAATACTTGTAGGAGTTCAAGGTAATACTTACACATTACTCTTTTGTGTATACCTACACATTACAAAGATATTCTTTGTTATGTAAAATCCTTATGAATTACAATGTACATTGATATATATTTATTGCACTGTTCAGATTCAATTAATGATTCTAATCCCAGAGTTATAAAAGATGTTAGACCAAGAAAGTTGGCATGTGATCTGAGATGTCCCTATTATGAAACATGTGCTATTTATGGTTTGAACGTTGAAAGGGTCTTTCAAGATGGTAAATAGATTAAAACGATTTGCAGTAATTATATACATCTTTGAGTTCATTGAAATATAATTTGTAATGCAACAGCTTGCACATATTAAGTTCACATTCTATATATACATATCATGTATATTTATCGCGTCTTTTTTTACACCATTGCTGTTATGCTTTAGTGACTTTGATGATTATTCTGAGAGTATTCTGAATATTACAGTGTGTCAAAAAATTATACAACACATATCTGCAAAGCATTATCGATGTAACGGACAACAAGCAACGGATAATGAAACAAAATATCCTGTTCCAATGATTGCCAAAAATTCACAGCTTCTGACCAAAGAAATGGAAGCAACAAATTCGTCGAAATTGAATGTAAGTTTTTATTTACACTCGTGGCGTAATAATAGGCGTGTGTAATCAATTGTTTTTCTCCAGACATCTGATAAAGATGAAGATTCTAGATCGCTTCATAACAGTACTACTCAAAATGATGCTGCTACAATAAGTGATAATTTTCATAATGTACAGCAACACGGAGATTTTAGATCCTCGATTTTAACGCCGACCACTATCAGGTTTAACATCTATAAAAAACGTCTTTTCTCGATGAAGACGAAAAACATTAGACTTACCTTGTTTTTATGCCATAGGAAATTTAGGAGAAAGTCTAACATATTTACTCCGTCAAAAAAAGAGAAATATAACATGGGTGAAATGGGGGTAGGCAGGGAAATACCTGTAAAACAAGGATATTTATTTAAACGCAGTAGTAAGTCTTTAAAAGAATGGAAAAAGAAGTATGTTACTCTACTGGAAGATGGTCGTTTAACTTATCATTCCAGCTTACATGTAATTGTCCCATAATTAAATGCTTTTATACTATGATAAATTAAGAATTACTTTTGAAGAATGCACGTATACATAAACACGTTTATTTACATATTCTTTAGGATTATATGAATGATACTAATGGTAAAGAAATATTATTACAATACGTGACTGTGAAAGTGCCTGGAAAAACGCCTAAAGGTTCTAAATCATCCAATGCTCAAGGTGATTAATTATTTATTCGAATTATTTCTCTTTAATCTAAAATTTCCAATTAATCTCATTCGAGGTGTATCTTGATTTGTAGAAGATACTTTCGAATTTTCTATCATTTCATTAGAAAATAAGGCATGGCATTTTGAAGCAAATAATGCAGAGGATAGAGATAGTTGGATCTCTGCTATAGAGCAACAAATATTATCAAGTTTACAAAATAGCGATGGAGACAAAAAGAACGAAACTGATGCTTTCAAAATGCATTGTATAAGAAACAAAGTATCGGGAAACGATGCTTGTGTGGATTGTGGAGCATCTAGTAAGTCATGAGGCTATAAATATACTGGGACTATTTTCCTAACGTTATCTTGAATACACGCATTAAAATTCTAATGGAATTTTAGATCCAGATTGGGCTAGTTTAAATCTTGGTGTATTAATGTGCATTGAATGCTCAGGAATACACAGAAATCTAGGTTCACACATATCTAAAGTTCGATCATTGGACTTGGACGACTGGTCGTAAGTGCGATAATTAACCGTTTTATTATAATCATTTTTCGATATGTGTAATAACAATGAATACAGTGAAAAATTATAACTTCGTGAACAAAATAAACGTTTCGTTCTCAAACATACCATTATATAAGACTACAACTACATTTGTAGCATTGTACGGTAGGCATGCATGTATATACTGCAATATAAAATAGCCCTGACATTAATTTTAGCGCAGGTCAGTTAAGTGTAATGTTAGCCCTTGGTAATGACATAGCGAATAGTGTTTGGGAATATTGTTTAAACGGGAAACAGAAGCCAAATTCAGATTCCCCTAGAGAAGAGAAAGAGCAGTGGATCAGATGGAAATATGAAGATAAAGTCTTTTTGCCACCCATTAATCCGAATATTTCTTTAGGGAAGCTGCTTATTGATTCGGTTTGCCGGTAAATATTCTCAGACTTCCGATCAGCTGTTATATCGCTCTAAATAATTGTTAGATAACTTGTTGTATTAAATGTAATGTAGGGGCGATATGAGAGCGTTTACACTGTGTTTAGCCAGATGTAGTTACGAAGATATTAATATGCCTGTCAGTATGGAGGATTTAAGAACCCCTTTGCATTTGGCTTGTGCTACGGGGAATTTAGCTATGGCCCAACTTTTAATATGGGTGTGTATAGACTCTTGACCAAGCATGTTATACGAATATTACAAAAACTAAGCACTTGTATATTATTAAATCGTTACAGCATAAAGCAAATCCACAAAATTTAGATCACGAAGGACGTACGTGTATGTCGTATGTACGAGCACTTGAACGAACGCTTGACAATTCGTCGGATTCTATGGAAATGCAGAAGCTTCTTGAAGTACTTGAACAAGCTAGTGTTTCTGGAGTAGATGATGTAGAAACTTCGCAGTATTAAAAAATTGTTTATGTTATGTACTTATTGCATGCATAGCCATGCTTCAATTAATGGCTTAGAGTTGATATAACTTTTATCATTAACAGTACTGATACTCAAGAAGGCAACCAAAGTATGTTAAATGGGTTTGAAACATAAACGGTCTATTTAAAAAAAAAAAAAAAAACAAAAAAAGATAGAAGATTTACCATTGTATGTAACACAACATGTATCTTTTTGATGCTGGCTATAAAGTTCGTAAGAAGTTTGACCACATATTTTAACGAATATAACATACTTTGCATATATATTTGTACATTGAAGAATAGTTTGAATTAAAAATATAATTCATATTATTATATATATATATATATTTAACAAGGTTTAGGTCAGTGAAAGTAATGTCTATAATAGAAAATTGGAGTGTACATTATCGATGACTGAGAGTACAAACACTCATAAATCTAGTTATATTTATACACCGAATACATTTAATGTATTTGAAGAATGCTTTTATAATTTTTATTTTATTAATTATGAATTAAACATATAATTACCTCGCAGCGTAATCGAATTTTTTTTAAATACCTATTCCGAAGTAGTTCGAACATTTTTCCTCCTTTTATTTTTTAATATTTCTGTTATCATTGTTATGTTATTTAAATTTATTAGATAAACAAATTGCAGTTGTGACATTATATCCTTCGTCCATTACATCTGAATCATCTAAAAAAAAAAACAATGTTACAAAAAAATTTGTATATCACATGAAATGTGATATGGAGCGTCGCACGTTTAAAGTAGAAAAAAAATAGATACCTAATGGGTATGTACTTATTGGGAAAATCGGTAACTGGCTGTAATATTTAGTTGTTGTTAATTTCGACAATTTGGACTGAGATGAAAGCGAAATTCGTCGTATATTCGGAATTCTGGAAGCAACATGTAGCTGTAGCTGCATGAAAGCAATGCAACTTATTGAAGGAATATTAAACTTACTCTTTATTTAAATTATTAACCGTCGAATCAGGAAGGGATGCAGTTAAAGTATAGATTTTATATTCGTTTAAATCGTGACAATTTTTAATAGGTGATTTTTCGCCGACATACTGTTTAAATGCCCAGCAAAATAAAGTTCTTAAATCGTCGCTTGGACAGTCTAAATTATCTTGCAACAGTAATACAAATTCCAAACATATATGAAGTTGTGCTAAATGTACCAATCTTTTCCTAGCAACATTATTATTTATAAAGAACTATATGTACATGTGTATTATACTATATATATGATGATACAGTTAAGTAACTTTGTTACACATACCTACAATTATCGACTGAAAATTCATTAGAAGACATGTTTCTTAATGTTTGTTGAATATCATGTAGTTCACCAAATCTTGCATTCTCCAAAATGTACATATAATCTTTGCACAACTTTTCAACACCCATGTCTATAACATATTCTAATGGTAAACTACCTGATAATAAATGTAAAATTACTGAGTGCTGATGTGGATTAGTAATAACCTTGGCAAATCTTGTTGAATTCTTAAAGTTTACCTAACATGTATCAATTACACGATTAGAAACACCTTTCAATATATATAATAATGTAAAGAAATATTCCCAAATATAATAATACCTGTGGCAAATAGCTATTTATTATAATTTCTTCCAATACTGTGTGAATGCATTCTGTCATTTCAAAATAATTCGAATTCACTGTAAGTATTAATGGCTATTGTTACACTGTATTTACAAATGTATTTATATTACATTAAATATACTCACTTATCAGTAATTCCCATAAAAAATCTGTGAAATCTAAATTGTACCTACGTGGAAGATTCTGTATATATTGTTCAATTCTTATATCATTTTCAATATTTTCTTCGTTCACGAAATTTATTTTGTCTACCTCAGAATCTTTAGGGTTTCTATAACTGTAATCTTCGTTTAACAAAAGATTCAAATGATTCAATATCATATCGTGCTCCTATATTTTAAATAGTCATTAAAATGTTGTTACTAAATATTAAAATAGTAAACAAACACTCTGAACATAAAAATATGATGAAATACCTTTTTATAAGGGCTCGTATAGTTATGTGGAAATTCCAAAGATTTTGTAGAATACTGAGAATTTATATTTTTTTTATAATCTTCTATTATATTCAGATACTCATTTAACAATAATAATTGTTTCCACAACTCTTTCAAAGGACTACTATTCGAATTTGTAACAACTTGAGCAAGCTAAACAAAACATAAAACATTTAAAAAGAAATATATTCCATCCACTATAATTAATCAATTTTACCAAATTATTTTTGGATGTTCTTGTGGGCGAATATGATGATAAGTTACAAGTGTCTACTTCTACACTTAAACTTCCCTCAAAATTACTTTTTATATTATCATCCCAGTTGATCATTTCTTCTTTTGTTCCAAACAAATCAAAAGAATTATATGCAGAGATCATAATCTAGATATACAAATAAAACTATATTATAAGCATACATACAAATATATAAAGAAATATAATACTAACATCTTGTTCACGTGCATGTGAAAGTTCTAAATGTTGTTCAACAATTTTAGAGGAAGATTTTTTAATAGTTTCAAGGGTTTCAATCCCAGCAGAACAAACTTCTATTTTAGTAAACCATTCTCCTTCAACTATTGTACCTAATAATCTGCTCTTCTTATTATCTTTCCCATCGCAAAGTGCAATTATTGGAGAAGAATTATTTATACATTCAATGCATGCATTCAATGCAGCACTAAAAGAAAATCATATTGTGATTATTACAAATTATACTTATTCTATTACGAATTATATTTATTTTTTTTTTCTCGCAGGGAAAGCCACTACAAAACTTCATTAAAATTAGAATTTTTACCATGCCTCTATTCTGCTTAATGGTAGATATTTTTCCTCTTCCTTGTACCAATTTTGTTTGACTAAAATTATGCTATCCTCGAAATCGCATTCCTCTCCAAACGAATATTTTAAAGGTGATCCAGTTACATCAAATTCTGAAGTAATTAAACAATTTATATAGTATAAACAAATATAAGTTTACGGAAAAAACTTACGACTTGTTTCATCTTCATTAAAACGTTTTGATTGATCATTGTAAGATTTTATAGGCTGCTAAAATAATAAAAAAAAAACGCCTTTAACAAGTTGACTATTTTTTAAAAAAGATAACAATTTTATATCGTACTTCTTTATACAAAATAATACACGGAGTGTCTTTAAACTCCGGAAAAATTCGATTCACGTATGACAAGCTGATATGATTGATTTTTATGGATGGATCCAAAAGTTTCCGGAATTTCTCCAGTTCGAACATTATGTTTGATAATTATTTATAATTCGCATACAATTCATAAATTTATTTATTCTTCTTTGCACGTACAGTACACTTTTTCTATAATACTTTAATTTCAATTTCAAACGTTTTTTTAAATCCGGTGTTCTAAAAAGCATCACGATTTCATATGATCTAAGCGATCTTTACATGTTCCGCTCTTCCATCGTGTAAAAAGATCCAAGCAATTTCAGTCTTTAATTATTAATATACCCTCGATTTTAAATGCGTATTTACATATGACAAATATCATTCGAAACTGAATAGATTATCGAATGAAAGATATGCGACGCGCTTTACACAGAAAGATAATATTTAGTTGCGTTTCGGAACGGTATCGAGCATTCGTTGTTCGCCGAGTCCTCTGTCAGCCGTTTCGCGTTTGCGCTACTTGCAGTTGATGACATCGATATGTCAATACTTGTAAAGTACGCGATCTTGGAAAAGTGTATGATGTCGTAGAAATACAAGAAGAAACCGAGAATAAAATCGTAGTTACGATAGTGGTTAGGTTATGAAAAAGTCGAACAAATATTGGACAGGTGTGGGTAACATTTCAACGGTGTGTTTGTCCGAGGTAAAGAGGGACCGTGAGGACCTCGACGACAGTCTTCCGACCTTTTACATGAAGGAACAGGATATTCCTGAATATTTGGAAGGCTGTGGTTTAACCACCTGTACAGCCGGCGACATGCCTGAGGACGTGGATGTCCTACGGGATAATAAAGAGCATACGAAAGAAAAAAAATTATCGTCCGCGTCCATAGCAGGATCCGATACCAAAAAAACAGTAACTGTCAAACATCCCGAATCGAATAAACCGAAACCAACTACGAAGAAAGGGAAACCGATACAGGCGGATTTAGACGTTTCGAAAGAATTTACGAGGTGTAGAGAAGAATGTTTGGAGCGGCTGGATTTAAGTAAATCCAACATTACCCATTTACCGAGCACGGTACGGGACTTGACGCATTTAGTCGAGTTTTATCTGTACGGTAACAAACTCGTGACATTGCCGCCCGAAATCGGCTGCCTCGGAAATTTGGAAACGCTGGCCTTGAGTGAAAATTCTTTGACAAGTTTACCGAATACATTGGAGAATTTGAAGTCCTTAAGAGTTCTTGACTTGAGGCATAACAAGTTGAGTGAAATACCCGATGTTGTGTACAAATTGACAAATCTCACAACTTTATTTTTACGCTTCAATCGAGTTAGATATGTAAGTGATAACATACGAAATTTGACAAATTTAACTATGCTCAGTCTGAGAGAAAATAAGATCAGAGAACTTCCGGCTGGTATCGGCGAATTAGTCAATTTAATAACATTCGATGTTTCTCATAATCATCTGGAGCATTTACCCGAAGAGATTGGAAATTGTGTCCAATTGTCTACACTTGACTTGCAACACAATGAGCTGTTGGATATTCCAGACACAATTGGAAATCTAATCTCTTTAACGAGATTAGGGCTCAGATACAATAGATTAACTAGTATCCCAAGGTCCTTGGCAAATTGTAAATTAATGGATGAGTTCAGTGTAGAAGGAAATCAAGTATCTCAATTACCAGATGGACTGCTTGCAAGTCTCTCTGACTTAACAACAATCACATTGTCCAGGAATGCTTTTACTGCATATCCATCAGGAGGACCAGCTCAGTTTACAAATGTTTATTCCATCAATCTTGAGCATAACAAAATAGACAAAATACCGTATGGTATTTTTTCCAGAGCAAAGAATCTTGCAAAGTTAAATATGAAAGAGAATCAATTGACTGCTTTGCCATTAGATATTGGTACATGGGTCAATATGGTTGAATTAAACTTAGGTACAAATCAACTTAGAAATATTCCTGATGACATTCAATGCCTTCAAAATTTAGAAGTCTTGATACTTTCTAATAATTTATTAAAACGTATTCCTGCCAGCATAGCAAACTTACGTAAACTCAGGGTATTGGATTTGGAAGAAAATAAAATTGAATCTTTACCTAATGAAATTGGTTTTCTAAGAGATTTGCAGAAGTTAATTTTACAATCTAATCAGGTGACTTCTTTGCCAAGGGCAATCGGTCACTTAACAAATTTAACATATTTGAGTGTAGGAGAAAATAATCTTAATTATTTACCTGAAGAAATTGGTACATTAGAGAAGTTAGATTCTCTTTATGTAAATGATAATGCTGACTTACATAATTTACCATTCGAATTAGCTCTATGCACAAATCTCAGTATTATGTCAATTGAAAATTGTCCACTTTCTCAGATACCACCGGAAATAGTTGCAGGAGGACCCTCCTTAGTAATTCAATTTTTAAAAATGCAAGGACCTTATAGATCCATGTAACAAAATTAAAAAGATTATTCCTTGTATGACTTAGATGTCGATTCTTAATAAGAGTGATACAGAAACAGATGATATTTGATACCGATATTTATTAACACTAAATTCTCACTGTAATGATCTCACATCGATACAAATTATATAAATATTATGAATATATAATATGTGAAGATATGCATATATTTGTATTCTCATAAAATGAATAATAAATAACGAATAATCATGTGTCTGCGATACATTTTCAATATAAAAAGAAAAGAAACATATGTATAAATATATTGTGAAATTAGTGCTCACTTGAAAATATGCACAGCAAATAATAGAACTACAAGGAAATGAAATCATAATAAAATATTTTAGATACAGTAATGACAAATTATAGTAACATTTTATTAATATGACATACATACATACACATATATATATATATAGTTTCATATTTTATTCATCTCGTTTGCTTCTTTTTTATGTATATTATTTAATAATATAATGAAATGTAATATATTTTAATTTGCATGTGACCTGCTTTTGTTACTGTTCTACATATTATATGCATCATAGTCATCTTATAATTGTAGAAATTAATATCTAGTGTTTAGATATGCCATAGCAAATTCATTGAGTTTACAGGTTTGTTATATACGGATACCTGAAAATACTATCCTTAGACATATAATTATTATTTGCAAAATTTTATAATCAAAAAGGGATTGATGGAATATAATTAAGAATCGGCATCAATAACTTCATGTTTCAGTTATTGCTATTCATTGCCATATAAACGAAATATTTTGAAGACAAAATTCAAACAATCTGTAGAGATAAGTTTACCTTGTATCATAGAATGAAGCTTATGTAATGTTAGTTATTTTATGTTATATCATCAGTTATAGAAGTTTCAATTGTAAGAGATTCCATAAGAAACCATTCTTCCAAAATACAAAAGATACCTATTTATATAATTTAGCATACCGTAACGAATAATGTATTATTTTTTTATCTCTAAGACTAAATGTAAACACGGTTTTATAATTAAGCATCCCGAACAATTATAAAAAAAAAAAAAAGAAAAAAACAGATATGTCTCATGATAAAGATACGTATGATTATACGCACTACGTTTTAATTATAATTCATACTTTTTGTGTCTGTTAAAGAAATTGCAATATCCAGTGGCGATTGCAATATACATTTATCTATATGTTTCTACAGAACAGTTAAAAATGATTACATATAAAACATGTATTTTAATCAGTTAATTGATTCAATTGTAACAGTTAGTGCAATTCAAATTTTTTAATTGAATCATTAATATTTTATGTATATAAAGGCGGGCTACTCGCCCCGTTTATTAATGAATAATAATAATAACAATATTAATAATAATAATTATAATAATAATAATATGCTCTCATCAGATGAAAGAGCTGCCAAACATAAGCATACTACTATCTAGTTTTAGCATTATATTATTGTAAGATTATTTTTTGCTAAGTTCCATAAATGCTAAACTTCTAGCGTGAATAAAAAAAAAAAAAAAAAAAAGAAAAAATAAAAAATATTTTCATTCGTATTACAATTTTTGTATTTTCCGTGCACAGAGAAGCAGCGTCGATATAAATTGCAAATAGGTATATAATATTTAATCATATTACTTTTTATGGTCGATCATATAAAGAATTATAAATATATATATATATATATGTTTCATATTGAATTTTTGCTGGCAATAGTTGATTGGATTTTATTTATAGCCAGGAATATATTGATTTTTGTTTAAACATGTTATACATTCTTGAACGCATTACACCTGAACAAAGAATTATTAACATACTACTTCTTTTATTAGAAAATTAATAATGCAATGATATCAATTTTATTGGTAATTTGATTTATTATGCAATGGCTGTGCAATAAAAAACAAAATAAAATGATTAGCACAATTTTATATGTATTAATCGTAATTCAAAATGATATTATATTGATGTATTGTAAGTTATATAAACATGTATCTTTTAATTAGCGTTATTTGAGTACATCGAGTACTCCCGAATTTATATCTCTGTCAATCAACAAACAACAGGTATGGAAACAACATGTAGAGTGTGATATAAGTAAGCATTAGTATATTTATAGATTCTACTTCGATTTTTGCAAGTTACAACACTTCATAAAAGGAAATGCAAAAATGATTAATTTGGAAAACGATCGAAATGTACGAAGTATATGATGGAACTTAGCAAATTTTTAATTGTAATTAAGAGAAAGTATGTCTATTCTGTCACTGATGTACGAAAATGTATAATTTATCTGTCTATTTACACAATTTTTCTACACTAATTATGTTTCAAATATGATATCGTGTAATGTATTTACATTAAACTTTGTCTTTCAAACTTCTATAACTTGTCCATGAAATAAAAATCGATAATAATGTTGCACAAAAATAAGATTTCACCTGCCTTTGTGTTAATATTTATTTCTACAGTTTTATAGATTAAATCAGCGATATCATTTTTATGCTATATATTTATAAGAGTAATAACTATATATGATCAAGTTGGTTAAAGTTGCAACTATTATAATGTCAATTTATAGAATTTGTGTCAAAATGCTTATCTTTGTATTACCTATCCTTATGTTACAAACAGTAATAATCATGTATATAATTTATCAAATGTCATACAACATTTATCTTCTTTACTAAAGAGACGTACAAAATGTTGCGATTAAGGTATCATTTTATTTGAACAGTATACATATGTATGTTTAATACATATATTAAATAAGTTTCAGAATACATGCAAGAGTTGCCAAAAGGAAAGCTACAATATAAATTATTGTGATAAACTGTTCAACAGTTTTAAAATACCTAAGTAACACGCTATAATACGATCGGGAAATGATTAAATTTATATGAAAATTTAAAACAAATAACTTCTTAAATTATAATCTTGTTGAATAGTGTATCAAGTGCGATATTACGTATATTATAATTTTAAAAATCATAATATTAATGTAATTCAGTGTATATGACTATACAGGATGCTGTATATTTCTAAATATATATATAAATATACGACAAAAGTTTCGGGATGTTCACTTTATTCTTTATTAAAGTATATATAATTATTTAATGATAAAATTAACTTTTACTTTATTATATAAAAACTTTTCCTAATATTACATTGATAGATATATATTAATTCGATTCTTTTATATCTTCAATTCCTTAATTTTTTTTCAAATTTAAGAGAAATAAGACTTCGTTTTCTCACAGTAAATTTGCCGATTTTTACATTATTGTTCATCTTCTGTCTCTGCAATTTCAAATATAATGATAAATATAATTTAACACATTATATAAGTATATAATAAGTGTATATATAAATATTATATACGTCTGTCAATTGCTCAATAATTCTGCTTGAAGTTGATACACTTTTCGTTTCAGTTAAGACGTTGTTACGAAAAGTAGGTATTTTAAATAATTGCTTTGCACTCGTGAAACCTTTGGGTATACAAGTAATTGGTTTCTGATTTATAACTGTATTGCAAATATTCATAGAATTTTCGGAGGTACTTATTAATCTAAAATTACAATATGTAGTAAAAATAACATTTATACATTTAAATATATTGTACTTTTTAATTTGCTTATAGCAATACCTTATAACTTCTGTTATTTCTTCCGAAAATGTTTTCAAATTATCTAAAGTAGATTTACAATGATTTAAATCTTTCTCTATACTTTTATTACGAATTAACATTATTTCGTTGTTAAGAATATCAATTTCATGTTTTAATTTAAACGGAATATTTTCTTTACACGTATCGGTTCTTCCTGCATCTTTATCGATTACAAGATTATATTTACACTTATGAAGTTCATTTACGTCCGTAACATCGGGGTATTGATTAAAAAGGGTGCTAAAATTATGTAATAAAGAAAAATTCCAGATTTCATTACAAAATTTATCCTCTATAATCCAAACATTATAATTTATATCACCCTGCGAAACAACACAATAAAATAAATATGAAAGATGCATGTGTAAGTATACTGTATATCGTATGATTATCTCATTAGAAATATTTTATAAGAATTGTTCACAAAATTGAATTATTGTTGCATTAATTTATGATTCTAACTAAGTTTATTAACAATTTACCAGTTCTTTATATGTTTCTTTAAGTATTTTCTCTTTCGTTTGAAGCGCATTATTTTTTATACTTAAAATTTGCTTAATAACTTTTAATTCCGTACTCTTATTAAAATACTCCGTTAAATGTAAATTCTGCTTTTCATAATTCACAGAAGTCATCATTTTTAATCAGACATTTGTATATGTACAGATTTATACTAAATATTACGAAAATATTTCGCTTATTAGTCACATATTTTTTTTTATGTAATATTATATACAGAACATTGTTATTCTTTATATTTATTTCTGTGTGTAGGTAAAATATAATCATTTATTTAATGTGCATCAATGATGGAATTCGTATTAATAGTTATTTATAACTATTCATTGTAATTTATTTATTGTTAAAACTACACAAGATATATAACTATTGTTGCGCGGTAATCTGATTAGCTTTTCGTATACGAATGCACGGCGTCGGAGAGAATGTTACATCACTTCTATTTTTTGTTGTAACAAAATGTTAATAAACAATTCCTTAACTATACAAGATCTTAAGTGGCGTTTTCATGTTCTTATATTCAACTTAATTAACTAAACGAGCGTTCGCATCTGGCTGTGAACAGTTTCTTAGAAACTAATTGATAAACATTATAAATTGCATTTAATTGATACTATTGAATTCAGCAGCGCATTCCAGCAAATTCTACGACATTTGAATGATTCAATCGATCGTAGTTACTGCGTTCACCGTTCTAAATCGTAGGTGGCGTAAAAAGCAAGGGAATTTTGTTCGTGGTCGGTATTTCAGAACGTGGGACACAAAGTCCCGTAAGATGTTAGGTCTATTCTGTACCTCGTCTGTGATACAGGATAGACTTATCGCAGATGAGGTCTTAGTCAATTAACCTATCACTACTCTGTGCTATCACCACAGACGAGGTACAGGATAGACCTATCATCATATGGGACTTGTGTCACATGCTCTGAAATAACAACCTCGAAAAAAATCCGAGTGTTTCATACGCCCTCTGTAGTACTCATAGTTATTATAATTCTTGCATTCACCTTAGCGTATAAAAAATCGGGAAACTTTCTCTTTAAAATCTTTTTTATTTCATTTAAATTCTACTTTTTATTGGAAAAATATGATTATCGAAAGAGAAGCGCACGTTTTACTCGTTCCTGACCAACCCCAAAACATCTATTAAAACGTTTCAAACTTTAACTCGCCGCCATTTTGAAGCTGCATGAACGTTTTCAAAATCCCTGCACGACCATAATCGGTGAACCTTCCCCTTTTAAACCACTTTTTGGTTCACATCAATTCGACTTTAGGTTGCCGAGATATCGTCGTCTGAAGAGAAGAGCAGTTTTAAAGAAGGGCGCTATTTTGCGCTCTTAGAAATTTGTTGTAACGATGAATACAATACGTTATACATTTCGTGTAAATAAAAAACACATTTGAAGTAGTACGGTGTTAGCTTTCGATAAAGAGATACATTATACTGCCGAACGTATTAATTTACGCTTTGCACATTTACGTGGCATTACGTGTACAGGCATCGAAATGTATTTTTTTAATGCGTTAAAAAATTTAGACGTACAAGCGCGAAAAAATGCCGCGAATCAATTGTACAGCAAAATTGTTATGATGTCTATTTTTCTCCGCTAACAATTTCGAAGTACGGATGAGGTAGAGAAGGAGTTAATAGTAGAATTAGGTTTAGAATAAATGAAACAGTAACCTAGCTTTTTTAAAATATTTCGTTCAATGAACGACAATAATCTTCTCGTCGTCCAATACAATCGTGCTCCTAGTCAAACGTAAAACTAAACTGCGCGCGCACGAAATTGCACGAGACTGCGCATTCGCAATTTGTACGCGGGAAACGACTAAGTAACGGTCAGTAACGGTCGACGCGTGCCGCATTAAGACGCCATTAGCGATACCACGAAAAAATGCTTAGATATCGGTTCCTAATCGTTTCTTTACCTCGAGGCTGACCTAAAATGAAACCACGGTGTGTAGCAAACCACAATCGCGCAGTTTTAATCGGATACGTGCATCGGTGCACGAAAAATACGAAATTTCGTGTGACGCGTCAAGTGTCGGACCTCGATGCGAATAGAAAAAAGCTTAGCTTTCGGAAGCTAAGCTCGCGATGCGAACGAAACCACCAAAAACCGAAATTGCGGAGTGGAATGGATAATAATCCAAGGTTTCATACGTATAAGTGCCTCGGTTCGCGAAAAATACGAAATTTCGTGTGACGCGTCAAGTGTCGGGCCTCGATGCGAATAGAAAAAAGCTTAGCTTTCGGAAGCTAAGCTCGCGACGCGAACGAAACCACCAAAAACCGAAAGTGCGGAGTGGAGTGGATAATAATCCAAGGTTTCATACGTATAAGTGCCTCGGTTCGCGAAAAATACGAAATTTCGTGTGACGCGTCAAGTGTCGGGCCTCGATGCGAATAGAAAAAAGCTTAGCTTTCGGAAGCTAAGCTCGCGACGCGAACGAAACCACCAAAAACCGAAAGTGCGGAGTGGAGTGGATAATAATCCAAGGTTTCATACGTATAAGTGCCTCCGTTCGCGAAAAATACGAAATTTCGTGTGACGCGTCAAGTGTTGGACCTCGATGCGAATAGAAAAAAGCTTAGCTTTCGGAAGCTAAGCTCGCGATGCGAACGAAACCACCAAAAACCGAAAGTGCGGAGTGGAGTGGATAATAATCCAAGGTTTCATACGTATAAGTGCCTCGGTTCGCGAAAAATACGAAATTTCGTGTGACGCGTCAAGTGTTGGACCTCGATGCGAATAGAAAAAAGCTTAGCTTTCGGAAGCTAAGCTCGCGATGCGAACGAAACCACCAAAAACCGAAAGTGCGGAGTGGAGTGGATAATAATCCAAGGTTTCATACGTATAAGTGCCTCGGTTCGCGAAAAATACGAAATTTCGTGTGACGCGTCAAGTGTTGGACCTCGATGCGAATAGAAAAAAGCTTAGCTTTCGGAAGCTAAGCTCGCGACGCAAACGAAACCAACAAAAACCGAAAGTACGGAGTGGAGTGGATAATAATCCAAGGTTTCATACGTATAAGTGCCTCGGTTCGCGAAAAATACGAAATTTCGTGTGACGCGTCAAGTGTTGGACCTCGATGCGAATAGAAAAAAGCTTAGCTTTCGGAAGCTAAGCTCGCGACGCAAACGAAACCAACAAAAACCGAAAGTACGGAGTGGAATGGATAATAATCCAAGGTTTCATACGTATAAGTGCCTCGGTTCGCGAAAAATACGAAATTTCGTGTGACGCGTCAAGTGTTGGACCTCGATGCGAATAGAAAAAAGCTTAGCTTTCGGAAGCTAAGCTCGCGATGCGAACGAAACCACCAAAAACCGAGAGTGCGGAGTGGAGTGGATAATAATCCAAGGTTTCATACGTATAAGTGCCTCGGTTCGCGAAAAATACGAAATTTCGTGTGACGCGTCAAGTGTTGGACCTCGATGCGAATAGAAAAAAGCTTAGCTTTCGGAAGCTAAGCTCGCGATGCGAACGAAACCACCAAAAACCGAAATTGCGGAGTGGAATGGATAATAATCCAAGGTTTCATACGTATAAGTGCCTCGGTTCGCGAAAAATACGAAATTTCGTGTGACGCGTCAAGTGTCGGGCCTCGATGCGAATAGAAAAAAGCTTAGCTTTCGGAAGCTAAGCTCGCGACGCGAACGAAACCACCAAAAACCGAAAGTGCGGAGTGGAGTGGATAATAATCCAAGGTTTCATACGTATAAGTGCCTCGGTTCGCGAAAAATACGAAATTTCGTGTGACGCGTCAAGTGTTGGACCTCGATGCGAATAGAAAAAAGCTTAGCTTTCGGAAGCTAAGCTCGCGATGCGAACGAAACCACCAAAAACCGAAAGTGCGGAGTGGAGTGGATAATAATCCAAGGTTTCATACGTATAAGTGCCTCGGTTCGCGAAAAATACGAAATTTCGTGTGACGCGTCAAGTGTTGGACCTCGATGCGAATAGAAAAAAGCTTAGCTTTCGGAAGCTAAGCTCGCGACGCAAACGAAACCAACAAAAACCGAAAGTACGGAGTGGAATGGATAATAATCCAAGGTTTCATACGTATAAGTGCCTCGGTTCGCGAAAAATACGAAATTTTGTGTCACGCGTCAAGTGTCCGAACTCGATGTGATTAGGAAAATGCTTAGATATCGGATTCTAAGCTCGCGACGCGATCGAAACCACCAAAAACCGAAGGAGCGGAGTGGAATGGATAATAATCCAGGGTTTCATACGCATAAGTGCCTCGGTTCGCGAAAAATACAAAATTTTGTGTCACGCGTCAAGTGTCGGATCTCGATGTGATTAGGAAAATGCTTAGATATCGGATTCTAAGCTCGCGATGCGATCGAAACCACCAAAAACCGAAAGAGCGGAGTGGAATGGATAATAATCCAAGGTTTCATACGTATAAGTGCCTCGGTTCGCGAAAAATACGAAATTTTGTGTCACGCGTCAAGTGTCGGGCCTCGATGCGAATAGAAAAAAGCTTAGCTTTCGGAAGCTAAGCTCGCGACGCGAACGAAACCACCAAAAACCGAAAGTGCGGAGTGGAGGGATAATAATCCAAGGTTTCATACGTATAAGTGCCTCGGTTCGCGAAAAATACGAAATTTCGTGTGACGCGTCAAGTGTCGGATCTCAGTGCGATTAGAAGAAAGCTTAGCTTTCGGAAGCTAAGCTCGCGACGCAAACGAAACCAACAAAAACCGAAAGTACGGAGTGGAATGGATAATAATCCAAGGTTTCATACGTATAAGTGCCTCGGTTCGCGAAAAATACGAAATTTCGTGTGACGCGTCAAGTGTCGGATCTCAGTGCGATTAGAAGAAAGCTTAGCTTTCGGAAGCTAAGCTCGCGATGCGAACGAAACCACCAAAAACCGAAATTGCGGAGTGGAGTGGATAATAATCCAAGGTTTCATACGTATAAGTGCCTCGGTTCGCGAAAAATACGAAATTTCGTGTCACGCGTCAAGTGTCGGGCCTCGATGCGAATAGAAAAAAGCTTAGCTTTCGGAAGCTAAGCTCGCGACGCGAACGAAACCACCAAAAACCGAAAGTGCGGAGTGGAGTGGATAATAATCCAAGGTTTCATACGTATAAGTGCCTCGGTTCGCTAAAAATACGAAATTTCGTGTGACGCGTTAAGTGTCGGATCTCAGTGCGATTAGAAAAAAGCTTAGCTTTCGGGAGCTAAGCTCGCGACGAGAACGAAACCACCAAAAACCGAAAGTGCGGAGTGGAGTGGATAATAATCCAAGGTTTCATACGTATAAGTGCCTCGGTTCGCGAAAAATACGAAATTTCGTGTCACGCGTCAAGTGTCGGGCCTCGATGCGAATAGAAAAAAGCTTAGCTTTCGGAAGCTAAGCTCGCGACGCGAACGAAACCACCAAAAACCGAAAGTGCGGAGTGGAGTGGATAATAATCCAAGGTTTCATACGTATAAGTGCCTCGGTTCGCTAAAAATACGAAATTTCGTGTGACGCGTTAAGTGTCGGATCTCAGTGCGATTAGAAAAAAGCTTAGCTTTCGGGAGCTAAGCTCGCGACGAGAACGAAACCACCAAAAACCGAAAGTGCGGAGTGGAGTGGATAATAATCCAAGGTTTCATACGTATAAGTGCCTCGGTTCGCGAAAAATACGAAATTTCGTGTCACGCGTCAAGTGTCGGGCCTCGATGCGAATAGAAAAAAGCTTAGCTTTCGGAAGCTAAGCTCGCGACGCGAACGAAACCAACAAAAACCGAAAGTACGGAGTGGAATGGATAATAATCCAAGGTTTCATACGTATAAGTGCCTCGGTTCACTAAAAATACGAAATTTCGTGTGACGCGTTAAGTGTCGGATCTCAGTGCGATTAGAAAAAAGCTTAGCTTTCGGGAGCTAAGCTCGCGACGCGAACGAAACCACCAAAAACCGAAAGTGCGGAGTGGAATGGATAATAATCCGAGGTTTCATTCGTATAAGTGCCCCGGTTCGTGAAAAATACGAAATTTCGTGTGACGCGTCAGGTGTCCGATCTCGACGTGATTAGAAAAAAGCTTAGATCTCAGGGTCTACGTGCGCGAGTTCAACAAAACTGGCAAAAAACGAAAGTGCGGAGTGCAGTGAATAATAATCCAAGGTTTCGTTCGTATATTTGCATCGGTTCGCAAAATAAAGGGAAGTTCGTGTCACGCGTCAAATCTCCGATCTCGATAGGATTAGAAAAGTGCTTTAGAAAAGCACTTCGTTTAGAAAAGCTGCGTGAACATTATCAAAATCCCTGCATTGTCATGATTGGTGAACCTTCCACTTTAAAATGCTTTTTGTTTCACCTAAGTCCGACTTTCTGTTGCCGAGATATCATCGTTTAAAGATGAGTTTAATTTTTTCCCGCTATTCTCGGCCACCGCGAACTGACCTACTTCTCAACCACCTTCACCATTCGTAGTATTACGCAGGTCAGTTTTACTATGTTTACTATGACATTCGTAACTCCGCGCGCACTATCCATAAGAGTAAACTTTAAACGGCCATATCTCGCGAAAGAGTTGAGATATCGACGTGAAACGGAAACCAAATTAAAGGGCACATTTTCCTCTATCTCCAGAATCATCGGCTCTCCATTTTTCACGATCGCAAGCGTAGTTACGGAACAAAGAACGTGAGGGGTGTAGGAACTTTTTTTTGAAACTTGGTGAGAGGTTGAGTGCTTGGAAGAGTAGCTATCTAAGAGCGCGCGGCGATGTTTTCCTGCTATATTGGCAAGGGGGGTGGGGTCATGTGACTCTCCTTTGGATCACGCGTGAGACGGACCGTTTTCAATTTATCACAATTTTTCTAGTACAATACGACAAGATTTATTTATTTATATATCTTTATTATACGTTTGCGCTCTCAGGAATTTATTGTAACAATGAATACAATACGTTATACATTTCGCGTAAATAAGAGACATATTTGCTGTAGCACGGTGTTAGTTTTCGATATAGAGATACATTATACTGGTGAAATGATTAACTTATGCTTTGCACATTTACGTGGCATTACGCGTACAGGCATCGAAATGTAATTTTTTAATGATTAACGATTAGAAAGATGATTAGATCTCGAGATCTAATCGCGAGGGTGCAACGATGTAGGTTTTGCAACGATACTTTTCTATAACAAACGCTCGATGAACAACGTGCAATATAAACGCGAGGCCGCCACGAAAGGCGCTAATAGAAATATGAAAAAAGAGCAGCCCCAAAGAGTGCTAAACGAAACGGAATTGAGCAGCCAGAGGGGCCACTAAAAAATACCAATCATCCACTCGTAAACCCGATGAACGCGTGAGTGAAACATTGTTTGTTTCTCGCAACGCTAATATACTACATTTACTAATCAAAGAGCAAATTCAACAAATCAATCGCGAAAGGTGCTTCGTTTTACTGCAAAGGCTACTTTACTCGACTCAACTTCAATCAAAGAGGAAAGAAAAAGACAACGTCGCGCAAGCGTCCAGCCCTGGACGCTTCGTTGACCCTGTAACGCAACGCTAATAAATAATAACAACTAATCTATGCACCTATTCTTCTTCAAAGCGCAACACTAATAGCGAAAGTGCAGCGTGCCCAATGCACGGCTGCCGTTGACTCGTCCATGGTCCATCGATGACGGAATTCCACTTTCTCAATGGAACATCGTGGGCTTTTTTATCATATACGCAACGCTACGTGCAAAACGCGATCATTTCGTGGCGCAACGCTAACTGCAAAGCTAATCACGCGCGATGCAAATGTGTTGCAACTCTAACATTTTAATTCATTCAATGGAAGCTACTATTTTCGTGTAACGGAAGCTGCTCCGATTAATCGCGGTGTTTACAATTAGAAGACGCGATCGATATTATCGCAACGCTATCAAATATATTACGATGCTAATCTCAATCAAACTGTGGAACGCGATATTAAGAAATGCTAAGAATACGCGCAACATTTCATACGTCGCAACGCTAAATTAATCGCGATAATCGTATCTTCGCAACGCTAATGCAAACTCGTCACTTTTTCATTCGCAACTCTAATATCACCTCGCGCTTTCTTTGATCCGCAACGCTGTGTCAACCCCTGCGTATGTTCTCGCAACGCTACGTAAAAAAGTACGCGGAGCCCAGATGTTGAAGCTGAAAACACTACGCATGCAAATCTAATAACGAGTACAGCGACAAAGTAACAAGAGTAATGACCATCCATTCTTTCGTAAACCGAAAAAATGAACAACCATTCGTTGCTGCCCTCTTCGTGACAGTTTGTCGGGCCTCTTCTTTTCTTCGGGCGCCATGCCCGCAGGGACATGAATTGAAGCTCGAGGTTCTCGAAAAGCAATCCAGAAAGAGACTCAGAAAAATGGAATAAAAATGCATATCGAAGAAGTTAAATAGCACGCAGACGACCAACGACTCTTAGAATTCTAAGAAACTAATCTAAGAATTCTAAGCATCCTTGTTCGTGCAAACGTGTCGAACCTCAGCTGAGTATATGCGTTCGTTTCGTGCAGATCGCGACCGCGTCCGCGTGACGATTCAAGATCGCCGAATTCGAAAGATCGACATTGGCAAAGACCGGAAATGACCTGCATTCTCCAGGTCAGATCAGCTCGCCGTCGATGTTCAAATCAGATTCCCTGAAACAGGTTGACACGCGCACCCCCCATTAGATATGAAACTCGCGACCCGAGACCATATGTCAACCTGCCCGGCCCTACCTACTTAAAATTAACACACATTCCAGAAAGTATACTACCTACCTACCTAATGCTATATTTAAAAATGGCAAACAGGCACACAAACACAGGCATACACCCCACCCCCCACCCAGCGGATCACACGCATACCACCCGGGTGCAAAAGTCTAAACTAGGGAGTAACGTCCCGGGACGCCTCCGACACCCGAGTTCAACATACATCTCACACACACTCTAAAGTAAAAAAAAAACCTGAAATCGTCTAACGTGGGTAGCGACCATTGCGTATTATATGATTTCAAGCGTATGCAACTAGGCATATTCGAATGTACTTCGAGCATTTCGCGAAGAAATTTACGTCGATGGCAAACGTGTGAATCGATATATATTTTAAGCATTTATCAAACATGAAATTCGATAGGAAAATTGTCAGATATACTTTAAGCATTTATTAAAGAATTCAATAGCAAAACCGAGAGATGTCTTTGCAATAAATGGTTCATTGCTATTATTGCAAATATAATGGAGACTATTGGTATCATTGTATTAAAGAATAAATTGACTGAAAAGTTAATCAAGATTATGAAAAAACGACGCAAGTCCACAGCCTAACCACACACACACACACACACACAATGTGGAAACGACGTCGCGCACGATACGCTACCCACGATCAGCCGCCACATAAATATCAAATATCAAAATAATAAAAAAAATGATCGTGCCACGTGCTTTTCACTCGCTCAAGTAGCACCTGAGCACGTGAGCGGGATCCCGGCAAAACGGCACGAACCGACGCTGAAAATCCTAGCTAAAAAACTTGTCGACGTTCGTAATCGGCTGACGGACTGTGACTCTACTTTTCCAATGCGTTTAAAGCAAACAGACTCTACTCGTTACATTGAAAAGAAGCTACGTTACTTGCAAAACAAGAAAGCGAGAAAACTCTAATGCAACGTGAATTTAAATACGCGAGGCTGAAAATAAGAAACGCGAACAAGTGACTCTAAATTAATGTTAAGAATATTAAATTTTAACAAGAGACTCTAAATTGAAGTTAAGAATACGATGATAAAATAGAACAAGGGACTTTAACGTGAAATTTTGAGTGCAATCCCTTGGGCGATTCCCTTATCAAAACGTCGTAACTTTAACATAACATCGCGTTAAAGTTTGCGACATCGATTTGGAAATCTATCCATCGCGAAATGTCTTCTTGCGCATTTTATTTGGCATCGTTTTTGTACGAGAAAAGAAAAATCTACCGTGTTTCTGTATCTTAAATCGAATTGAAGCTACTGTGAACCGCGAAGCAATATATTGCTCAATTCCTTTGCGAATTACGATTCAAGCAAGGAACTCTGATACAATATTACGCGTACACCTGCGTGTACTCAAATAGCAATGCAAACACATTTCCTCATTACTATTGTGCAATGAATAAATCCACAAATATAACTAAAAACTATAACGTGCTCAAACATACGAGCATTCCACTTTAATAAATATCTTTGTGGAATTTCTGTTGACTCTACTTTTAAGCGCATCGATATTTAAAAAGAAGTTCCTACTAAGTGGCTCTACAATTGACTCGAATTCTTTTATTAGCATATGAAAATATTTAAAATCGCGAGCGCAAGAAGACCTAGCCTCGTCTAATAAGTACAATACACACAAGAAATAAAAATGATACACGGGTATACGATCGGATACCCGTGGTCACTGTACTCGTTTATGCAAAATCTACGTATACAACCAGTCACCCGTGCCGATTTGGACCTTTCGTCCTCGGTATGATTGAGTGACCAGAGGAATTCAAAGTGCATGCGACTTACCATTAGACAACTACGCTGTCATCTGCTGCAGCCAGGCGGATGACAACCTGCTGCCATCGTCATCTAGCGAAGCCGTGAAGTCGTGGAGTCGTGAAGCCTTGAAGTCAACGCTATGAAAAATGATGTCGCGAGGCCGTGAAGCTGCGATGCCATGTCCTGTGACCCAAAGGACAAGAAGATCTGTGGAAGACCTGTAACAAAGAAAAGACAACGAGAAGATTACAATTTATTCTTCGAGATAATGCTTATCGATTATTTGACAATCTTGAGATTAAAGACGTGCAAGTTTAACAAATTTTATATTTTTAAATCACTCTATTTCTTAGTTCGACAAAAATGAAATAGCAACGTGGAACTCTACAAATTTTTAATAGATTCTATATCTTTTAATTCGTAAAGATAAACGTTAATTGCAAAGATACTTACATGGCGGACTTCAGAAGCCCAGCGAGATCGTCTGCCAACAGCCGAAGAGTGACTCTAATACCGAATACTATTACTTAAATAAAAAAAAGGAAAGGAAAAGACTAGGCAACCGCGTAAATATATTCGGCGAGCAAACACTGACTCTACTTTCGCGAGTAATTTTTATAAATGAATCTAATTAGAGCAGCTGTGCTCTTAAGCAAATCAAATATCGTTCGAAGGCAAGCACTGATTCTACGATCGCATTGCGCGCGATCACAACGTGCTGAAAGAAATGCTTATTTAGTAGCAGGGGGGAAGGGTAAGAAAATACGCAACACAAAAAATGTATTCTATTATTCTTATTCTTGTCGAGCGTCTGTTTGCGAATACCGTTGCCCTGAAATGATTAAACGATATTAATATCTCAATATGAAATGAAATTCTAGAATTATATTTCTATGATTTGTATGTACGACGCGTGTATTGTAAATGTACGCAACGAATGTTTACGAATTGGAATCGAAAAGTTCGTTCAACTCGCGCTTCCTAAACGTAAGCCGCGTGTCCCCCCACCCATCAAATTCTCGCAAATGCTCGCGTAAATAAAAGTTCGAAATCAAAACACCGGAGTGGGGCGAGAAGAACGCGGCGCGTTTCCGGCGACAGTTTTTGCGTGTTTACAACTCGAGGAGATTCGTGGAAATAGGAAACGCGTTTTGAAACCAATGATATACTACATAGCGAAACTCGCGACCGAAATACAATGAAATAAGACTCTACGTGTAGTAACTGTACTATTGTTAACAAATTTTCAACACGTCCACGATGAAACGGAATAAAAAAATAACGTAAAACCACGAATGATTCTAAATTCCGCCCTTCCTTCGTTCACGTTGATTACGAAATATAAATGACTCGAAATAACGAAACGTACGAACAAACAAAAAAATTAATAAATGTGAATCCATGTGTATGTTACCACGTGTTAGCGCAACGTAAATCTTACCATCCATCTCTGTAGCCTCTCGAATTACCAACCAGATATCTGTAACAAAAAGAAGAATGCAAATTTTAAATAGATTAGTTAAAATAAAAGGCAGCAGTAATTCAAGGAAGGGGAGGAAGTTAATTAAGAACAAAGAAAAAGAACAAGGTATCGGAACGTTGAGAATTGTTAAGTTAATAATCGTTTGTTATTTGTTGTTAGGAATTAGCAATAAATGACACGACGTTGATTAAACAATGCTATTAGATTCAGGATGGAGGGAAATGGTACGGAGGTAGAGGGGATACGCACCGTACGATTATGTATATGCAACCTTCCTGTACGAAACTCGAAATACTACTGACCCGCCGCGCTCGCCGAGCTCCAAGAGTGGGGGAACGCTATACGGTTGCGCGGCGCGTGTCACGCAGATCATTCGAATTTCGAGATACATATTTGTATTGATATTACGATCAAAGGAATATTCCTTCGATACGAAACGAAGACCATCGATAGATTAATATATTTCAAATCTTATATGTATTATATTTAATGCTATTTAATGCTTTACTATACCTAATGCTATTTAATGATTTATTATACTTAATGCCATCTACACGCACGACAAACTAAGTCACACGAGCACGAAACTAACAAAACTTCAACGTAGATCATATTCGTAACAGTATAAATCATATGATACACAGTTCTCTAATTGATATTAGTACAATATTAAAGTAGAAACGCACAGTCTGCAAAATATTAAGAAACAGAAACCGAGATATGACTACCTTTCCGAAACGTGTACACACACTGTCGCTAAACGCTAGGAAATGCTCTCCATGGTCCGCGCTCGAAAGTTTATATAAAGAATGTAAAAAAAGGAAAGAATCGCTGATAAAATCCGAACCGGAAGTGCTGCTGCGATGAAACCGCGTGCCTCTTGCAGGGGGAAGCGGGCCCTTTATTCTGACATGCGTTTGATCGGAATCTGACACCTAGAAGCCGAGACCTAGCAACAACTTTGAAACGCGGACGCACACTGGCAAGGAACGACCAGGTCGCTTTGCATAGTCCGCGCTCGACGGTATATAAGAAATCCTTTTTTATTCAGTTTGATTTTTTCGCCAGTAAACCCGATAGCAATGACACCGCCTAAACCCACAGCAACAATCTTGTTGCTCTCGAAGAGGCCGACTTCAGTTTTGGGACTCGGTTTTCCTGTTCACGTGCGTATACGCACACTGCAATTTTCGCAGCAGTAGCCGTCGCCGTCGACTCGCCGATGACGGTGACAAAATTATCGTCCTCTCGTGTTTAGGCGGTGGTTATCTCATTTTTATAATATCTCGTCTTCGTCGTTTAACTTTACAGACAACGACATAGAGGCGCGTGAAAATAAGTAAGGAGTAACGCGTAGGAATCAATGATAGAAGTGCAAAACATATGAAGATATGCTTGTTTGAACGTTACTTTAAATGTAGCTATTATATATCGCGGCGCGTATATCGGAGAAAGTTATTTATCGTATTGTTTATTCAGAAACTCTATCGTTTTAGAAATGCTGCTGTTTTCGTTTAGCCAGGGGGCCTAGTAGCACCCTAATGATTTCGTAGAAGAATATATGAGGATAGTCTATTCTATGTTTTGTCAGTGTCGCTACATTACATCTCAATACATGAACACTATGTTGCAAATAACAGCACGACATATTTACAATAAATACAAATGTACGACAATATACAAGATGTTTAGCACGCTCTTTATTAACGCAGTCGCAAGACTGTAACGTGGCGGTACCACACTCGCAAGTCATAGCGACTGAAACGGAAAGAAACGTATAAAAGAGCAGTGACATAAAAATCACGTTGCTTCTACAAACACTTAGGAATGTTTCGGGAACGCGTACGCGTATTCGCCTACAGATATAGCTGCTGTGTATTGCCACGTCGTAAGATGCACGTACAATAAACATCTCTTTCCGCAAAATATGTTAAAAACATGTAGAAATATTACGCGTGATATTTTACACGTACGACAAGCTGAGTCACACGAGCACGAAACTAATAAAGCTTCAACGTAGACCAAATTCGTAACAGTCTAAATCATACGATACACAGTTCTCTAATCGATATTAATACAATATTAAAGTAGAAATGCACAGCCTGCAAAATATTAAGACAGTCAAAGATACGTGTAACATGCATTTGGAAGTCGAAGTCGATCACTCTTGGAAACTGGTAGCTGTAAGATGTAATCTAAGATCGAAGCATGTAAACGAAAGTCTAAGGTAAAATATAAAGTAAAATATAAAGGTTACACGTTAATGCGTAGTTCTTAGCTTGGTATCGTTTTCGAAAGACGTTTCATTCTTTGGAAAACGATACCAATTACCAGGTCTCACCACGAGGAGGTGACTACGCGCCGAGACCCACCGAAAGCCATTCTACGCCCTTAAAGTTTCTCGAAGAAACTTTAAGAGAACATAGAATGGATTTCGGTTCACAAACCTGTACAACGATGCTTAAGCCTACTGTTGTATTCTGTTTCTAAGATACGCTTTTCTAACTTGGAGCCGACGTACGAATGATAAGAGACTTTACTGACACTTTGTTACAAAGTTAGTGTCTTGCAAAGAGGAATATAACGCGCGAAACTAAGCTCTACTTTACTGTACGCAACGCTAAGCAAATAGATAAAATCGCGAGCAAAGCAAACACGCACTCCCATGCGCAACAAAACCCTATACTCGTGCGCTCTATCATACGACTCGCACTCACCCGAATCGAAAGCAAAATTCGAACGCGACTTACGCGAGTCTACGAAATCGCTTTCGAGACCGAGATGAAGTTGCGCTGCTCCGCGGAGGAAATAGCGGCCTAATAGTCGGATCGCAAGTAACTAAACTTTGAGGGCAGTAGCGGACCACTGATGCCGTCTGAACGAAGACGTATCCCCTGCGACAAACAGAAGGCCATACTGCGTACCCGCGGTAAAGATGCTTACGATCCAGCCTACAGGGCCTTACACCCCTATCGGGCACTTTCGATAGGGGCTGCAAGTCCTCGCATTGCAAACGCCGCTCCAACTCGACTCGAAAGCGATCTCAAAGACTCGAGGCGCGAAAGAAATTTGATCGCGATTCGGAATGAGATTGAAATCGTATGACAGAACGACTTACCAAGCATAGAGTTCGATCGTGCATGACTACCCTCGAACAGCGCGCCTGTTTGAGAGCGAGTGCGTGGAGAATGGATATCGTGTACTGTAAAGAAAAGTTAAGGCTTTTTGGCTCCAAGTTAGGTAGCCGTCGTAGAACAAAATACATGCACAGTAATCGAGGTACACGTTACTTTGACTAGATGTAAGTATCGATACGCTTTTCCAACTTACAGCCATATTACGAACAGCAAATATAAAAATCGCGAGCAAAGTAAAAACAATTCACTATCTCTCGAAAGAACCAACGAGCTTCGCGACGCTCTCCCATGCGCAACAAAACTCTACACTCGCGCGCTCTATCACGCGATTCGCACTCACGTCGAATCGTAAGCGAAATTCGAACGCGACTTACACGAGTCAAAGAAAACGCTTTCGAGATCGAGGTGAAGTTGCGATGCTTTGCAGAGGATCTAGCACAGGCTAATAGTCGGATCGCAAGTGCCCCAAACCCTAATGGCAGGAATAAAGTACAGAGCCAGCATTACCTAGAAACTACTGCAGCTGCAACATAGGGTTACCAAACCCTTACGTTCCAGCCTACAGGCCCTGACCCCCTATCGAGTACCTGCGACAGGGGTTGCATAATCCTCGCATCGCAAACGCCGCTGCACCTCGACTCGAAAGAGATTTCAACGTCTCGAGGCGCGAACGAACGTCGATTACGATTCGGAATGAGATTGAGATCGTATGACAGAACGACTTACCAAGCATACAGTTCGATTGTGCATGACTACCCTCGAACAGCGCGCTTGTTTGAGAGCGAGTGCGTGCGAGGATCTCGAAGGGATCGAGCGATTGCAAATTGATAAACGCGAGCAAGAATGGGATGATGGATATTATGTAGTGTAAAAGGGAAGTTGAGGCTTTTTGGCTGCAAGTTGGACAGCGATCGTTGTAAAATTTACATTGACTAAATATAAGTAGCTTATATGTACTTAAAATTAGACGCACGCCTCCCACGATGAATCTTCTTTCGATGACTTCCCGTTGAAGATTATTCTTAAAGTATTTCTTAAAGCTACTGAATATTCGCGCGAAAAATAATTTGTTTCTCGAAGAAACTTTAAGAGAACATGGAATGAATTTCGGTTCGCAAAACTGTACAACGATGCTTAACCCTACCGATGTATTCTGTTTCTAAAATACGCTCTTCCAACTTAGAGCCGTATTACGAAAAGCAAGAGACTCTACTGACACTTTGTTAAAACGTTCGTGCCTCGCAAAGAGGAATTTAATACGGCAAACTAAACTTTACTTTACTCTGTACGCAACGCTAATTCTTTGAACATTCGCCCGGAAGTGGGCGATGAAAAGCAAATATAAAAATCGCGAGCAAAGCAAACACAATATACTATCTCTCGAAAGAACCAACGAGTCACGAAACGCACTTGCATGCGCAAGAAAACTCTATACTCGCGCGCTCTGTCATGCGACTCGCACTCACCCGAATCGAAAGCGAAATTCGAACGCGACTTACACGAGTCAAAGAAATCGCTTTCGAGACCGAGGTG
Organism: Eucera pruinosa; assembly: GCA_028830335.1. Classification (NCBI taxonomy): domain Eukaryota; kingdom Metazoa; phylum Arthropoda; class Insecta; order Hymenoptera; family Apidae; genus Eucera; species Eucera pruinosa. Next base: position 16,601,046 of record JAMYCR010000005.1, read on the forward strand.
AAGTTGCGTTGCTTTGCAGAGGATCCAGCACAGCCTAATAGTCGGATCGCAAGTATCCCTCTACATCGAGGGCAGTACATAATGACCACTGATGCCGTCTAACAGAAAGTTAACATTACGTTAACCCCAGCAGCAAACAGAAGGCCGCACTGCGTACCCGAGACAGAGATGCGTACGATCCAGCCTACAGGGCCTTGCATCCCTATCGAATTGCTTCGATAGGGGCTGCAGATCCTCGCATCGCAAACACCGCTGCACCTCGACTCGAAAGCGATTTCAACGATTCGAGGCGCGAACGAACGTCGATTGCGATTAGGAATGAGATTGAGATCGTATGACAGAACGACTTACCAAGCATACAGTTCGATTGTCCATGACTACCCTCGAACAGCGCGGCTGTTTGAGGGCGAGTGCGTGGCGAGAATCTCGAAGGGATCGAGCGATTGCAAATTGATTAACGCGAGCAAGAATGGGATGAAAGATATTATGTACTTTGAAAGAGAAGTTAAGAGAAGTTAAGGCTTTTTGGCTCTAAGTTGTCGAGCGATCCTAGAACAAAATGCATGCACAGTAATCGAGGTACAAAATACTCTGACTAAATGTACGTAGCTTATTCTAACTTAGAATTAGACGCACGCATCCCGCGATGAATCTTCTTTCGCTGATTTCTTGTTAAAATTCTTGAATCTTCGTGACGAAGTTAATCTGTTAAAGTGAAATTAGTAGTCCACGCAATAAATTAATAAAAGGCAAAAGTAATTAATAGAATAGAATGTAGGTACAAGAAACGAGAAATAGAGTAAAATGTTAGCAGAATAAAATGTAAGCAGAGTAACATTTAAACAAAATGAAATATATAAATTATTAGAAGACAAACGTAATTAATAGAACAGAATGTTGATACAACGAAACAGAAACAAAGTAAAATGATAGCAGAATAAAATATGAGAAGAATAACATAAATAAAATAAAAAATAAATACAATAACGTAATAAAAGTTAGTGGGTAGCACCTGCAATACAATCATACATGCACAGATATATGTGTATCAAACGTAATGGGTTAAATTTAATCTTGAGTCTAAGAGAAATTAGTAGTAGGTGGGTGGTGGGTGGTGGGTGGTGGGTGGTGGGTGGTGGGCGGTGGGTTAGCCCCAGTGGTCATCTCTGGTCATCATCTAGCTAAAAAGTGAATCTGTGATATACAGATTCGATCCGATCCCTGCGGGAGCACCTGCAACAATAAGAGTGCGCGTCACCCTTCCGCTGCTTATATAGGCGAGGAGATGTCACGTGACTCCCCTTCTTCGGATCACGCGTGAGAAGAGACCTTTCTCAATTTTTCACTAGTTTTCTAGTACAATATGATAAGATTTATTAATTTTTATATCTTTACTATACGTTTGCGCTCTGAGGAATTTATTGTAACAATAAATACAATACGTTAAACATTTCGTTACGTAACAGCGTAATATTAAAATAATTTAAAGAGTATACGAGATACACCATGAGATTGATTTGTTAATGCTTTTTAATTCGCCGATATTGTAAATGGTCGAAATTATATAAAAACTGTATATCCAACCATATTTAAATTATTACGGATATTATAGTTTTAATTCTTATCACTTGCAGCGCTGCACATTTATTTCATGCTTAACCGTTAACGTTGGACGTGACACGAAAATGGTAATGGGGCTCATGAGCCCCAAAACCGTGTGACAAACAAAAGCATTGGATGAGTGGTCTATCCTGTTCTTAGTCAATGCTAATACATATTCTTACACGATCGGTATTTCAGTTTGAAAATGATGTTTCCTATAAATGGATGGTCTATCTTATACTTAGTCAATGGCGTAACGAGCAAAGTAACCTTTTTCATGCGCAAACAAAGTTGATGTGAAATTTGATTGCCGTTCGAATGTAACTTATTAATCGATTAAAAGTTACAAAGTATGATACATAAGTGTAACATTATGAGTTCAAACGGTTTAGTATTGAAGAAAAAGTTAGTACAAGATTTCGATACTATTTTGTGATTTGTTTATTCATCAACTATATCTATATTAAGAGACTACAATTTATTTTTCATAAAAATCGTATAGTTGATAAATAAGAAATATAAAGGAATGCGTCGTCGTATGTAGCTGTAACTAATTTTTGTATCTTTGTTTGGATATCTTCAGCAGTCCATACCCACAAAAAATAAAATGTCAGAAGTGTCTAGAAATAGGACATTGGAGTTATGAATGCAAGGGGAAACGAAAATATTTACACAGATCGTCGCGCACGGTACAGCTAAAAAGAAATGTAAAGAGGCAGTTGGAATCTAATGGGTAAATTTGTAGAAAAGTGTTCAACCCCTTAACATTCAAGCTACTTCCTGCAATTGTTTACTATCGATTGTTTATAATTTATATTTCCGTCGTATCTTCTTCTTAACTATTTTTATTTTTATGATAAACCATTAAAATTGAAAGACATATGATACAACATTGCCCAAATTATCAAACTTGTATCATGAAATTTTACCACTTTGAAGTTGGTAAATCGAAAAAAAATTTGAATGTTAAGAAGTTAAATTGTTAAGTTTCAAGGTTTAGAAAATTATGATACTAAAAATTGAAACTTTTTCATAGGGAGGAGCAAAGAAAAGAAATGAAGAAGAACCGCTTACAGAAGAAAAAGAGAGGAGAATCTAGCAGTTCCAGTGATACAAATTCTAGCAGTGACAGCAGCAGTTCTAGTAGCAGCAATGATAGCAGCAGCAGCAGTTCATCTTCTGACAGCGAATCAGACTCTAGCGATAGTGTTTCTAGTAGCAGCAGTAGTAGTAGCAGTAACAGTAGCAAAAGTAGCAATCATTCTAACAATTTTGTATTTTTACAAAGACACCCTGCCTAAACAAGTTCAAACGAGAAACAAACTATTTTATAATAAGTACATTAATTCTCTGAATATTTATGAAACACTTTGCTAGTTCGTATATCATAAATGTATGTATGAGAACTTTATTGTACAGAACTAAGATAACTAAAGTACTTAGGTGTAATACACATTTTAAATAACGACTCATGTAACGCGCTTTGTCACGAGAAAATTTGTTTACTTATATCATGATCCACTATCCTCTAAAATATATCAAATGCATGTAACTGAAAGAAACTATAATTTTATATCAAGAGATTTGTCATAAATCGAGTATTTATTATGAAACTAAAAGCAAGGTTAAGGATACGGTAATGGTAAAGAATTTAGTAAAAAAACATCATCCTTTATTTAACTATCAGATTAAAATATAATAATTCATTGTAAAAAAGTTATGTTTATATACTAAACAACATCACGCTGTAAATAAAATCATGATTGTACTCGCATTCGCTTCGATATCCGATCAATCGTCAATACCGTCGGGAAGCGTTTGTATTATTACTTTCCTCTTTGAATCGTAAACAAAGTTATTTGACTTGAAAATATCGCTCTCATAAAATGGACGAAGATCGTGTATGTCGATTTGTTTAGCCTGAAGTAGAACGAAATTATTTCCATTAAGCTTCACAGATTTATAGACGGAAAGAAGATAAACAATTCGTACCCGATCCGATAGATCTTTCTCCAAAATTTCAATCGTTGTAATTCGACTTCCGTGTAAGGCCCTTTGAAACGCTAAAGTATCTAATGTAACTTGTCTAAGTATGTAATATAGAAGTTCACTGTGGTCTTTTTTGTACGACAAATATTTCTGGAATGTCTACAAAAAGTAATAGTATATTTGTTACAATGTCGTAAAACCATTGTATATGCGTATTCATTGTTAAACACACATTAAATATCGAGACACTTACTTGGCGCATACTTCTCATTACCGAATACTTTTGTGTATCGACGAAACTATCTAGCATCATTCTGATCGCGAGATTAATATCACCTTCTTGAACGTGATCCCGTAAATGCATTTTAGCACTGGCTTCAGCCATACGTATAATACTTTCTATGTGTCGTACGGTAATCGGTAAACTTCCGGTTGCCTATTAGTAGTTACGACAAAACTTTTATTACTATATTGTAGACTATTTTATTACTGTGGACCATCGAGATTCGAACAAAAAACTCTGAACTCAAACAGAGAGACGTGAATCGCGTGACCGGCGATCGTCTTCTGCTTACTTTCTTTAGTTATTTTTATATCCATTCACAATGATTTCAGGGAAAGATAATAAAATAGGGAATCCTAAAAAAAGAGTCGTATTTTTTAGAATAAAAAAGGAAAAGCAAATCATCGATAAGTATGAACCCGCTATCGATAAACCTTGACGATCTAGAATGGATTAATCTAATTTGCATTACTTCGAATAAGAAAACTTAATTCGAAATTCGTGTAACTCGGAAGTTCGAATTATGTCTTGGAATGGATTACGTTCGAATTTCGAGGGTGCACTGTACTACGAATGTTCGTAACTTACCAAGCTCTCTTGCCTCAACTGACTGTATAACTTCGCTACTTTATCTTGATCGATGTTTGTTAATTTAGGATGAACATTTTGACGCGCATAAACAACATACTTTTTCAAAAGATCTTGTGAAATGGACCTATCATTTGTATCCTCTACGGTATCCGTTGTTTTCCCCGCATTTGTCGGATGATGCTTGATATGAGAATTCACAACGAACTTAGCTAAATGCCGATCTTGCATAGGATCTATTTCGTCTTTCACCACGCAAAGGATATCGAAACGAGATAAAATTGGTTCCGACAAATCCACCTGGATAGGAGAAAATTCCCATGTAAATATTACTTACTCCATTCATTTATGCTCAATTGATGTACGTCTTACGTTTTCTGAAAATGTCATACTGGCATCGTATCTGCCGCCGATGGGATTGGCCGCAGCTATTACCGAACACCTAGCATGAAGCGACGCAACAATTCCTACTTTCGAAATAGAAATACTTTGCTGTTCCATGGCTTCGTGAATAGACGTTCTGTCTTGATCGTTCATCTGAAAATACAATGCTTATGTAACTATGTATATTATGTATAAATGATATTTACATTACAAGTTTCATTACAAGGTAATTACAAGTACTTAGTAGTAGTAATCATCTTTATTTCGACACCACATCTAAGAAATGTAGACTTGGTGTACAACTTCGTCTTACCTAACTCATTCATCATTCCTCTCACCTAATATAAGCTCACCTATTAAACTAGAAAACTATCAAGTTACATACTGTAGAACTATACAATATAATGTATACCTATTATTAACTACACAACATCCTCTTTCGCTTTGCAGTTTCTTCTTTGGTTTTTTCTATCTTTTATTGAAAATCCATCCCACCTCTTCACCTTTTCGTCTTTCTTACCGCTAACCGCTACAAAGATTTAGTATAAAAACGTAAAGTTACCTTATCGAACTCGTCAATAAGGCATACTCCATGGTCGGCAAGTACTAAGGCACCAGCTTCTAGTGTCCATTCATGAGTTGTTGGCGATCTCCTTACAAAAGCAGTCAAACCTACTGCTGAAGCTCCTTGACCAGTAGTAAACACTGATCGTGGCGCGATTTTTTCCACATATTTTAGAAATTGAGATTTAGCTGTTCCTGGGTCACCACATAGCAACACGTTGATATCTCCTCTTACTTTATGTTTGTTACCTATATGCGAAATTTCTGTTGAATTCCATTCTTAAGATGCGAAAAAGATGATGTTAAAATTGAAAATACCAGGATTCTTTGACTCGCCGCCAAATATTGCTAATGCTAACGCTCTCTTTGTATATTCATGTCCATAAATTGAAGGGGCGATGCTTGCGACAATGCGATCGGTAATTCGGTGATCTTTACTTAAAGCAAGAATATTAGAAATATCTTCTTCGGTCAGAGATTCTACGATTTCTTTCGAATCTTTTACTTGTATGTGATTAGCAAGAAGAACCGTTGCGAATACCGGAAAACCCTAAAATACGAAATAAATATTCATAAGTATGAAATAGCTATAAGACTCTTGAAAGAATTGCATCCAAATGTTTGTTTTACATGTTCTGTATTCAAGGAACCATCGTAATTATTCGTATAAATGGCGGTAACGTCTACTTCATCTCCGGGTTTACAACGATCACAGAGATCTGATAAAAGAATACAATCTTTACTTCTTGGTATTCTTCCTGCCGGAATTTTACCCGGTGATTCTTGTATCGTTATCTTTTGATAGTTTCTGTATATCGTTTGTTCCATGTTTATCTACGATTAATATCAGAGTATTTATAAGATGAATATATTTTGCGCATAAATTGAATAGGTTTAATGATCGAACCTTACCATAAAAGGTCCGACACTTTGACATTCGGGACACGAACCAGGTTTAACTTCGGTATTTTGAGTTTGTGCAAAAGGACCAAGTACATATCCACACTTTGTACAATCGTATTTTACAACGGATAATTGCGGTAGCACTCCCGTGGTTGCAGCAACAACCCCCAGAGTACGTACTAATTGGTTCAAGTGTAACTTCCTAATTTTTCGAATAAATCAAATTACTTTCATTCAAAGCAATAAAAAAGTAGAAAGACCAATATGTAGCTATATTTTACCTAAACGTACGAATTTCCTCGATTAAAGGTAATTCTGATATTCTGACGTGAATTTCGCTTGTAACTCTTTCATAACTGGGAAATATAGTTAACACCAGATCCTTTGCTACTTCATCGAATATTTCCAACATTTGGAACGGTGCTTCTGGTAGAAAATAAGCCAAAACATGCTCTTTGCTAGCAAGAATAGGGAACTCCACAACAAAGCTAGACTGTTAAAAGATGCTTATACAATATTTTCGATATGCTAACACGACTATGGGTATAGTTAATGATTAAGAGTATTACTTGATTACTCTCGCACATATGACGAATTCGTTCTTTGTACATGTAATGTCCTTTTGAATTAGTATGCGAACGAAGAAAGCTTTTAAAACGATTAGAAATTTCGGTTCTAGGACCTAACATAGAGACCCATTCCTTAACTGAGTGACCTTTAGTATCTTCCAGATTTTCAATAGATTCAATCATCTAAAATAAGACTACACATTATCACAAAATATAATAAAATAAATGTGACAAAAAAAGAACAAAGAGCAATTCAGGATCTGACCTCTGCATCTTCAATTTCACCTGTTGCTGCTTTTTCTGCCATACGTCTCTTACGGGCTTGTGTTTCTTCCTCATCACTTTCATCTTAAATATATAAAAATATGTTACATATATACATTTGGAAAATATTAATCATATTGTTATATTACACAAGTATACCATAAAGTAAATATCTGTCATCTCTAATGATGCCTGCTGCCCGATCTCGTTTACGCATAGCAGATTCAGCAGCAGCACGATCTCCTTGGGACAATTCTGAATAATTTTCATCATCCAGAGCATCAGAATCATATCTATCCAATGCTGGCATAGGGCGATAATCGCTAAAATATCATCTAAAAATTAATTTCAGATACTTTACTTTTACATAATAAAATAAAAAAAGAAACCCTACGCTTCCATGTTATCCCCAAATAATTCTTCTCCTTCTTCTTCCTCTTCGTTAACATCATTATCATTACCAAGTAAATCAGTTTCATCTTCAAATGGTTCATCTATTTCTGGTGCAGGCGATGTCATTGCCTCTGTATGCCTATCAGAACGTGCTGGACTGCTGGAATCCTGCAGAATGTGTTGCATACAGAGAATGGATGTAATAATAACATGAGATACGTTTTACAGGAGATTGATATATATGCACTATATTTATATAAATGTAAATTTTTAAATGTTTATAATTTCGTAGCATTTACTATATATGTATATGTATGTAATTATTATGTATAATTTTATATTATTTATTTCGTACTACTCTTTCTAAAACTTACCATTGTATTTGTATTAAAAGAAGTGAAATATAATAACGACAAAACAAATTTTAAAATAAAAATATAATACAGGAACACAAAAACACAGCTTCCTTTAATCTTTGCTAAGACTTAAACCGAAAGGCAAGAATTGGCGGGAATTTCCTTTAGATCAGAGTAAATTATCAGTCATACCAACAATTCTTAATATATGACTATAGGTAACCAATGCTGAAGAGTCTTTACGAGAAATAAAGGAAACCGTTAAATCGTATTGGGTAGGTAATTGAATTAGTTCACATTAGTTATATTTTTATTCGTAGTTTATTCAACACGATAAACTACATATTTACATATTTGTTAACATATTTACAATAACAAACCAAACAAGTCAATAAAATGTTGCAGTAAAACAAATGGATAAAATTGATACAACTTTTATTGTACATTAACACCTGTTGAACAAGAAGCATGTTTTAAGAAGTACAATGATTGTAATTTATCTAATACAGATGTAATTTCTGATTGCACATTTGCTGCCCTCACAACAAGGTAAAGGGATTCTTGAAATCGTTTCTGTGCAGTACGTAAACTCTGTGGGACCAGTACACCAAACCATTTTATAGGATCTTGGATGTCATGTTCATCTTTGTCCAAATTCTTTAAGCTTATGTCAAAGTTCGGGATTATTTTGCCAGCCTCTTCTGTCAATTTTGTCTCTAATTCGAATAATGTAACCACCCTTTCATCCTCAACAGGAACCTGTAAGATACTTATACTTTCTTTACCACATATATACTTGGCTTTGGCTAACTCAATGTAACCATCACGCATTATTTTTTCCATTTGGACATTAATATTTATTTTCTCTTCTAACAGCTCCAAATTTCGTAATAAATTCTCATCAATTGCTTTACATATATCATCTATACTCTCATGCATATTGATGCTGCAACAATGAGGAATTTTACTAATGTATAATGGTGTGAGATGCTACCTGAAATGAAATGTACACACACACATGTACAAAACGTATGATCCTGATGTATGACCTGAAATGTATACTCTTCGCTTATTATATCTTTAATTACAATATCAGATTTAATCTTTACTTATCTACTCTAAACATTTAGTACATATACATACCAAGTATATAAAAATTATTTTATTCTTACAAATGGTTGTTACTTAACAATGACTTTATATTATTTTTCGTAAACGATTGTTCCTATGTTTAAAGGAATAATTTATTTATATAGTAGAGTGGCCGATTTCAATTCATTTGTTTTCCTTTCTTTCAAGAAATAATATGATACACACAGCCATCTAACATTGTCAATATATAGTGACATTTGGCAATACTGCTTGCAGTGCTATTAACTTTTCAAGAACGGAATTGACATTTCGTGTAATTTAATGGATATTAATAATGGCGGTGAAAGAGAAACAAACAGATTCTTCTGCCGATGAAATAGAATGGAACGTTGAAAATGAAATTCAATTGTTCTTTGCTATGAACGGACATAAACCTGTTGGTAAGATTTAGGTTGATGCGATGACATTGATTCTAGGTTATATTTACATTACGGCAATAATTGTTTTTCCACGAAATTATATGCAACTTCTTGTTTAAGGGATTAATAAATATTTTCACATGGTCTGCATATGGGAGAAATTTCGTGCAGCCATTCACAAAGATGTGTCATTGAAAACACTTTGGGAACATTTAGAATCGATGTATGATCTGATGGCTCTGGTACTTATGATTGCTTTAAATAATTACCTATAGTCGTTTAGAACGAGCATGAAGGAGTATTCAAATTATTTTAGGATGATATGGAGGATTTACCATTTCCTAGTCAAGAGGTAGATTTTTCTTTACCAGAGCAAGATTTCTTGGGACCATTGAAGTCACGAAAAAGAGAGGAACCAGAGTTGAAGTTAAAGGAGCAAAGAGATAAATATAAAGAGGTGAAAAAAGAGAAAGATGTCAAAGATCCCATGAAAAAGGATACAATTCTTCGTGACCTTAAAGGTAGTAAAGATATTGATAAAAAAAAAGAAGAATTTAAAAAGTATGTTAAGGATATAGAGATAAAGAAAGATAAACTTAGAGATATTAAAGATGTTAGGAAAGATTACAAATCCTCTAAGGGAAGATCAAAAGGAAAAGATGATCCTGAAGAAACAGGTATATATATACTTATTTTAAATACTTTCAAATGATATTTGAAAAATGAAATAATTTCTTTGTTTTAGCATCAAATGGTAAAAAGGAAAGGAAAGATTCGGATTCTGGTCGTGAAAGTTTGAAAAGAGGTCCAAAACGACCAACTAGGCAGAGTATGGATAGCACCTCTAAAGCATCTTCTAGTCCACGCGATACGCCACCGCCAAAACGAAGAAGAATTTAACAATTGTAATAATTCTTCTTTAAAGATGAAGTTGTTATTTGTACCTTATTTAATAAGGAAGCATAGTTTGTATCGTAAAATACGGACAAAATATGAGTTTGTGTATGTTTTCTATACACGAATCATATGAAAACTTATATAAAAGATTGTATCTATGAATTCATTTTATATACAAATTTTTCATTAAGACATTGTAAATATAATACATTCTGTAATAGAAATAAAAGAAAAAAATAATTATTAAATATAAATATGCATATTGAAATTTGTCTATCTGTTTGCTTAACATATGCATGCGATGTTAATTAAAAGCAGTAGAATTAAAATTTTTAGTTGTTATGATTACAGTACGTTCCAAAAATAGGATAAATGAAACAAAACTTAATGTTCTATTAAATATTAGCCAGTATTTATTACAGAAGTTGCAGACATAACATTGACATGGATGTTTTGAAGAAGCAAGTTTGCCCGTGCGGTTGTAATTGTTGTGTGATCTCCATTTTTTTTTTGTTGGATGGAATGAATTATATTGTTAGTGTCCAGACACTTTTGTTGATTTCCATGCGATGAAGATAAATCTTCTTCGATAGTTATCGAAGCCTTCTTGCTTCACGTTCGGATTCCAGTAAGGTTAGGAGATCACCTTCTCGTACCGGTCCTTTTACGTTCCTGATAATTTGTCGGTTTTGTTCACCGAGGAACTCAACTTTTACTTGCGTACATTGCCCTTGTGAACCAGTACGGCCTAGGACCTTTATTACACGAGCCAAAACTACTGGTTTATCCATGATTGTCTCACGTGGCTTTGATGCGACAGCAAAGAGACGTTTTGCGGAAGTGAAAGAACGTTCTTCGCTTCGCGATCCAGTAATAAAGATGGCAACTTCCGGCGGGTTTCTCCAGCGGGGATATCGTTAGATTCAATGTAACAGATTTAAAATGATAATGGATAATATTATAAGCATTTATATATTTAAAGTTGTAGTACGTGTATTTTGTCAAGAACTATTTAATTATTTTAAACACAAATAATTACTTTTATTAATATAATTTATCTACGAATGTATAGTAGTAGATGGCGTTTACTATATTCGAATTTGAACGCATGTTTTAATGTTCGGAAAAGATAATATTTTATATTATTGTTTCACGTAGTTATCGTAAAATTTGAAATTGTTTAAAAATTGATTGATCGCTCTCAATTGCTATTGACATTTTATAAATTGTATATTATAAACTTTTTTTTATATTTTGACAACGTGTATTTGTACTTATATCAGTTTTACAATATGTTAAATTTTCTCGATGCAACAGCAAGTTACAAGGCCTAATTGTCCTTGATTACTATAATGTGAATTGCATGATAGTTTGGTAGTTATATATAAGAATACATGAAAAAATCTTCTTACATTTGTATCATGCATTTTCCTCTGCAATGGTATAATGATTTATATCACTCGACAAGAGACGAATTGAATTGAATTAAATAAAGCACGAACGCAAACAGATATGTCCAGAACTTATTGTCAAGTTTCAATATCTATGATGTTACATGGTAATAAATTATACAATTTTATAATAGGGAATTATGCAACCCTGTTTAACACACAATTTTAACTAACTAGTATCAATCAATTATAATTGAAATACTTTATCTTTAAATGCATAGAGTTTAAAATTATAAGTTTTTATAATATTTCATGTATATCATTAGAATTAAGGTGTAGGTAATATGTTTGGTTTGTTAAGTCTCTGCCATTAGATATTAACAAAAACACTAAATGCACTTTGATAAGAAGTAATAATAATACTTGTTCAAGAATATTAAGTTCTAAAATGTTCTTTAATATATAATCAACGTTGCAGTTTAGCGCTCTAAGCAACACACTACTCAAGTACAAACAACAATACCACTAACTTTTTAAACACAAGACATTGTCTTTTCGATTTTTGCACAAGTCGTTATTAATAATAAACGAAAATAGCAACCAAATGTTCAAAACTTTCTATACATTTCGACTGCACGCAAACATTGTAATATTATGCTAAAAAAAAGAACTGCTTTTAAAATGATTGAAGTCACTTTTTAAGTAAAGTGGCCTTTAATATACAATTCGTCTGAGAACTTTGAAATGGTTCACGAAATTTGTCATGTATCCGGTTTTCCCTGTTATTTCGGGAAAAGAATGAACTGTGTCGCAAAATATCCTTATTGTACTAAAGATACTTGTTGTACTTGTTTAAGTATAATGAAATTTTTTGCCATAATGAAAGTGGACCCTGACATACATTCGTAATTCGTAATTACAAAAGCACCCATTTTAGCAAATAATACAATTACATTATCGAGTACATGTACACTGTACGTCACGAATAACTCTTTACAATCAGTCAAAAAATTTATTTTTATTTACTTTTCTTTTTCTCGTTATTACTCGTAGTTCTCACTTTTCCAACAGTAACGTTGAAAGCTAGCAAAGCTTTAGAAGAAAAATCTTTTGGACTCCGAATACTTTTATGCACTCACGAATTAGTTTTCGGGAATGGCAGCATTCGAGTACTTTCTGTTTCTGTCTTTGTCGTTAAGTCATGTCCCAGAGCAATTTCCAAGCTAACATGGAAATGTAATTATGTCGGGTAACAAACATTCGACACTAGTGTACAACACTGAATGGAATTAATCAATCAACTAACAATATCCATAAAACTTTTACTGCCACAAATTGGTTGAAAGCGTTTGTCCGGATAGTGCAGTAGTAGTAGACTTTCCTGGTGTACTCGAAAAACTCGCTGCACCTAAAGAAAGTTGCGTCATTTGTTGTGGTAACTGAAACAAAAGCATATCTCAAATTGTTGCTACATGGAATATATATTCTGTATTGTACATCTAACGTGACGCACGATATGGTGAAAGAAAAATGATGTGTTTCTTTTTATTTGTTTAATCTAAGGTGACCTTGGTTTCTCTATGAAGACAAAGAGTTTTCAAGATTTTTTATTAACATCTATTGTAAACCTTATACCGTTCAACTTTTTTTTCTGAACTTCTTTTTGTCAAATGGCTGTAAGTGGATGAAAAATCGTGCGTCGCGCTAGAAGTAACTACACCTTGTATATTTGAAACACGTCTCATTTGTGTACCTGAGAACCAAATGCAACAGACTGTTGCTGCTGTTGAGATGTTAAGTTGAAGAAAGGATTGCTACCAGGAGCTGGTTGAAGATTTTGCGTTAACATTCCACTCCATCCATTATTACTACTAGACTGTCCTAATTGCATTGCCTAGTAATAAACAGAAAAGTTAGTCAATGGATATTTACTGACTGATATTTACACCGTGCAACAGGCATTTATATACCATTTGCGATTGCATTGTAATGGCAGGATTAGGCACGCCGTTCATCTGATTTATCTGACCTACATGTAAACAGTTCCCTAAAGAATTCGATGCCACTGGCCCTAATGGTGTAGGATTCACTGTAATTTGATTTTGACAGATAGGTAATTGATTAGTTGTAACAGACATCTGGGTAGGAAGCTGATTAAGTTGAGTCAAGGAACTTTGTTGATTTGGATAACTATTTTGTTGACCAAATGGTACTGTATTTGGTACCTGTTTATACTGAACAGTAGACTGCTGAGCATACATTCCGCCTAAAACGCAAAGTAGCAAAATTTGTATGCATATTTTGAACACAGTAATAGACTGTAGATTTTGATGTATTTATTAGAAAAATCAATGCGCAAAAAAGTGTGGAACACATACGACGTACAAAGATATATCAAACATAGTGGAAATTATAATATTCAGAGAGTGAAATAACCCTTTATTTAAGACCTGTTTGCTCGGTTTTGTTTATAAAAATATGAACTCGCATAAAAATCCGCAGTCTAGTAATAATAAATAATATATTTGAAGCATCAAATATACCAGGAACTCCAAAAATAGCTGATTGTTGATGATTTGGGGTACCATACAAGGCCAAAATACTATCTTTGGACATTTTATTTTTTTCTTGAGGTGATGGTGCTGGTTGATCAAAGAAACTTTCTTCTTCACTTTTACTCACTGTTGTTAATGTACTTGTGGTTGTACTAGAAGTACTATTACTAGTTGAAGATACCGAAGCTGGAGGTGCAGATAAAAAGGAAGAAAATATATCATCTCCAGCACCATTTACATTCGATTGATTCCCTGTTGGAGTATCTGTTAAGAAATTCGCGTATCCTTAAAAGCTTCTTTAATTTCATACTGTTACTGGAATATATGTGCAGATGAAATGTACCTAAGCCCAATAAGTCCAGGGTTGCAGAATTATTTGCTCTATTAAGTTTAGGACTCACAGAGCTTTTAGGTTTTGGCAACTGAGGCACTACTTCTGGCTTCTTTACAGGTGGAAGTATAGCTTGATTATTAGAGGCTTTAGAATTTTCCTTTTTCCTTCTACGTTGTCTTTCTGCTTCTTCATCGAGCTCTTTATCCCAATTTACCTACACGAATTATCCCAGAATTTAGGTACATTTTAAGTTTCAAATATAACATTTGTTTCACAAATGTATGCCACTTTTTTCAGCATCCAAAGATATTACCTTTGGTAAGGGAGGGGGCACCCATTCTTTAGCTATGAACTTTTTTTGTTCATACTTTGCTCTAATAAAACTTTCAAGACTACTAACTGTTTGAGGTCTTCGAAAACTATCTGGAAGATTTGCTTCGTATACAGCTCTTGCACAGGAATTACCCATTTGCTGTAAACTCTAAAGATAATGAAATACATTGCAACTTACAATATCATGATTTTTTTGTTGTAAATTGGTATTAATAGTTGAAACCTTTGGAACTTAAGGTTGTAATTATGAACATACCACTACTTGTTCTGGTGTCCATGTGTCTAAATTAACAGATTTAACTTTGCTTATATGAACTCCTAGATTTCTATGTATTCCAGCACAACGAATACATAAGAATATACCTAGGTTCCAGCTAGCCCATCTTGGCCCTATGAAACGTATAAATTGTGAAACCAACTGATACAAATGAAAGAACATATTTGTACCTAATCTATAAGTAACATTTAACAATACAATCAACAAGTTATAGTACTATATAATTTAGCTTGCACTTAATATATAAATAATAAGCGAGTGAAATTAAATATAAATCTAAGACACAATTAACCGGTTAACAGAATTAAAGGATTTAGGTTATATATAGATCTGATGACATATCAAATATATTAAATAAGGAAAATAATAAGTACTAATTGTGTGTAAATTCTTTTATTACAGATCAACAGGGAAAGGGAGACATGTACACGAATAGGGAATGAATTACTAGGAAATCGCATTGACGTTTAATCGTAATCACTGTCATCTAAGGTTTTGTCACGGAGGAATTAAAAATCTATAATGTTTTACTAGACGAAACTAGGGCGTTTTGAAATCGATATCGATGACTTATATGCAGCGTTGCTTATAAAAATGCAATCTTGCGATAGCCACAGCGAATGGACAGAATAATGGGGTTCATCGCTCGAACAGAGACAAGACATTGCTAGAAAATTCACAATTTGATGCACGAACCTTTCGCATCGCAGTCGACACAATACTTGTTGTCTTCGTCGCGTAGCATCTGTATCAATAGATTTTGACATTTCTCTTGTATTTGCTTGGAACGTTCTTTTTCCAGGCGAGACGTCATTTTTATATAGTGTCCGGATCTTCCAGGTCCAAAACAATGTTTTCTTCTTGCAACGCTGGACACGCGACAGCCGTCAACTAGTATGCAGCAATGGTCAGCGAACGCCCCCAATAGTTCAACCCGTTACTTACTGAAACGTCATGCAGTTGGAGAAATTCTATTGGATGTAAGTTTCAATAGTTTAAACAAAAAAATAAGCAGATCGTCAACGACCTTACATCTCTCTTGTGTTTCTATCTGTCGAAAACTTAGCGGACTGTATCACTTCGTTTCAAGTATGCAAGCACAGACGCGGTAGGGGATAGATTTATCACCCAATGCATTTTTTTGTTCTGGTAATTTCGAGACCACAGACGAACTACAGAATAGACCTAACATCTTACGGGACAATGTGACCCATGTTCTGATATACCGACCACGCAAGAAATTCCCCTGCTTTTTACGCCACCAACGATTTTGAGTGTTGAGTGCAGCAATTATAATCGATTGAATCATTGACTAAGAGTTTAGTCATTGATTGAATCATTAACTAACAACAGGATAGACCACTCATTCAATGCTTTTGTTCGTCACACGGTTTTGGGGCTCACGAGCAACATTACCATTTTCGTGTCACGTCCAACGTTAACGGCTAAGCATGAAATAAATGTGCAGCGCTACAAGTGATAAGAATTAAAACTACAATATCAGTAACAATTTAAATATGGTCGGATATACAGTTTTATATATACGTTGGGACATTTTCAATATCGGCGATTTAAAAAATCATTAACAAAATTAATCTCATGGTGTAATTTGTATATTCTTTAAATTATTTTAATATTACGCTGTTACACATGGCATTAACATGTGACACGAAGTCCCATAAGATGATAGATCTATCCTGTACCTCGTCTGTGGTCAACGATATCATCAATAAATGTATAAATAGTTATATTTATGGTTGCAATAAATTCCCAAGAGCAAAGATTCAGTAAAAGTGAAACGATTAAAAGCCGAGATCTAAGCACTTTTCTAAACGTATCGGGATCGGCGTCTCGATGCGTCACACGAATTTCTTTATGTTTTACGAACCGATGCACATATCCGAATAAAACCGATTGATTATTAGCTACTGCACTCCGCACTTTCGTTTTTTGCCGGTCTCGTTCACATCGCGTGCTTAGAACCCGAGATCTAAGCATTTTTCTAATCCCATCGAGATCGAATACTTGACGCGTAACACGAACTTCCCTATATTTTGCGAACCGACGCAAATATTCAAACGAAACCTTGGATTATTATCCATTCCACTCCGCACTTTCGGTTTTTGGTGGTTTCGTTCGCGTCGCGAGCTTAGATTCCGATATCTAAGCATTTTTCTAATCACGTCGAGATCGGACATCTGACGTGTCACACGAAATTTCGTATTTTTCGCGAACCGAGGCACTTATACGAATAAAACCTTGCATTATTATCCATTTCACTCCGCACTTTCGGTTTTTGGTGGTTTCGTTCGCGTCGCGAGCTTAGGTTCCGATATCTAAGCTTTTTTCTAATCACGTCGAGATCGGACTCCTGATGCGTCACACGAAATTTCGTATTTTTCGCGAACCGAGGCACTTATACGAATAAATCCAACTGATTATTTACCGTGGCACTCCGCGTTTTCATTTTAGGCTAATAATTAACTACTGCAGTCCGTACTTTTATTTTAGACTAGCGCAAACGGACTATTAGAAGCTGAACACTTTTCCTTTCTTATTCTCAGGTTAGGCTTAACGGTTAGTCGTTTCCCGCGAAAAAATTGCGAATGCGCAGTCTCGAGCAGTTTCGTGCGCGCGCAGTTTAGTTTTGCGTTTAGCTAGGAGCACGATTGCATTGGACGACGAGAAGATTATTGCCGTTCATTGAACGAAATATTTTAAGAAAGCTAGGTTACTAGGATAATCATATTTTTCCAATAAAAAGTAGAATTTAGATGAAACAAAACAGATTTTAAAGGGAAAGTTTCCCTATTTTTTATACGCTAAGGCGAATGCAAGAATTATAATAACTATGAGTACTACAGAGGGCGTATGAAACATTCGAATTTTTTTCGTGGTCGGTATTTCAGAGCATGTGACACAAAGTCCCATATAATGATAGGTCTATCCTGTACCTCGTCTGTAACGTTAGTAAAGACACGACAATGCCGAACGTCGTTAATGCAGATGAACCTTTTTTTCACGCGCATAAAATTGCATTAGAAGAAATGTTGCAACACAGACGAACGATCAACTATTCCTCAACGAGTGCAACATGGATATCTAAATAATTCTATAGTTTGCCTATAATAATCTATCCTATATTTCACGGCTAAATTTAGTTTCAATTCTAACCGCTGCTAATGTTAAATTCGTCGTTCGCGTTAAATCGGTAACGTCGAGAGTGACGCGAGAATGGTAACAGGGCACGCGAACCCTCGAATCCCGGTACGAGATAATGCATTAGACGGTAGATCTATCCTGTACCTCGTCTGTGCTAAAAGTTTCAAATTAAAATTAAGTTTTGAATAAACCATAGAACTAATTATTATACAAATATTTATTTTAAAATTCTTTCTGCGATTGAATTGATGGGTCTATTCTGTGCTTCATTTGTGGTATCCGTGGTATCCTGTGGTACAGATCGTGACATAATCGACGACGGTAACAAATAATGATTGCCATTGTCAAGTTATCCCAAGAGTAACGGCATTTAAAAAACTTCACTATACATATTACGACTAAACTTCGCACCGCATCGCAAACCTAGGTTAAATCTCAGATGTTTTAAACCTCAAACTTCGCGACATAAAAGCGCATTCTGTTAAATTTACTCTGAAAATCTATGTAATTTGTAATATGCAATGATACGTTTTTGGTTCAAATTGAATCGATATCGATGTTTCTTACGTTTCATCTGTGCAAACAGCCTCCAAACTTTGTAATGCAAAAACGTACTGTGTATAAACTGTGCTGCAAATTCTCGTCTGTGGCATCTAAGGACAGGCGTTTAGGATAATTCGTAAGTACAATCTATGAAACTTTAACAGTTCGTATATAAAATATTCTTATTTCGAAACGTACGACAATCAAAACAGAAGGGTATCAGGTTTCATCGAGACTTCGGGAAGTCTTCGCCACTTGCTGTCAGCACCTTTGACTTGTTTTAGTAGACTATATGTTACTTTTCGCGTTACACCTATCTTCACTCTTTTGTTTTAGGGCCTATATATAAAAATTCTCGTAAAAATTTATTCTATCGTTTCGTATAAGCAATATCACAAATTTTTCTATCATTTATATTTTTTTATTGGAATCTCGAAAGGGGGACTATTTCTTTAGTAGCAAATTGCAATGACCAATCAGGTGCATCCACACGTTATTGGTAGTTAATCGACTTATCTCCCTAAATCAATTACTGATGAATTTGATATAATTAGTTCGCGGAAAGTTTAAAACGATATTTAAATAGTTTATTCTGTGTATGCAAGGGTATTTAGATATTAATAATAGGACCTTTACATAATTTTTCTCAATAACTAAAATCACTATGCCTACACCTATGTGTAGGAGGCACTACTTGCAAAAACATTGGCCAATTCGAGCACACTTAGGTGCACAGAGTTTCAGTTACGGTCCAGCAGTGTTCGCAGTAACATTGTTGCATAACACTTTTTAGAAATTGTTTAATTATGCAATTATTTATTATATTTTGCGCTGCGATCAGGGACGAATGATTCAGGGGCAAGAAAAGAGCTATTAGGTATGATATTTTGTAATAGTTTTATTGTTTTAATTGAAAATTAAGCAGTTATTCTAATGGCGTCACATGGCGTCCCCGGCATCTCGCTTGTTAATAATTATTTTATCGATTCGCATCCATAGCTCTTGAACTCAGTTTGGTCTCCGTAGTAAGAAATATACTCTTTTAAGCAATTTTGTGTAACTTTATCTAATTATTTTGTGATCTTCTGTTATAGCAACACGTTCCTCTTGACAAAAAACTTTTCATCGATTCACCATTGGAGGAATCTTCGTCGCAAGTAACTGATTTTCATCTCCTGACTGCATGGGTCTACAGGAGACGTAAAAAACTACGCAATAGCAGTAAAAAGGTTAGTAATTTTACTGCAGTTTTACTTTTCAAGTGTAAATTGTTGATTGCGATAAATGCGTTCGGTTCCTAACGCGTTATTTCAATTCACTATTTCGTCAATTTTTACGATAAAATATCTACGGTATCTCGGAAATATCAATTTGCCTTTTCCATTCTTTGGTGTCTTAAAGCTACCATTTATTTATTTATGATTTAAATTATATTATAATCAAGTAGTTCGGATTGAATGTGAATTTTCCAACGGTTCTTGGTTCTTTCGCGCGGGGGGGAAGGAGGCGGACACTCCACCTTCTTCTCCGAAAACCGTTGAATTCGAGTTCGACCAATCACGATTGCCATTTAGTGACGTAATTACAGATTGCGCGGAGCATCAGTAGTCTTTTTTCTTTCTTCGGGAATGCATAGCATTTTTTACCAGTCACTATAAATTTCACATTTTATCGTTTGAATTCCATTGTCATATATTGTGCGTGTTAACAAGTTTAGAAGTAACGTAAAGGATCATAAATTTATAGTTTTCGACGCGAGTTATTCACCGCTTTTTGGAAAAATACGTGAGTTAAAATTTTGCCTTCCTGTTTCCTAAGCTAATGCATCATACGCGATATTTCAATTTCGGTGCCGACAGTGATTAAAATTATGTTGCTATAGTACATATTCCTTCTAATTTCGCTGTTTTCTTTACGTAATTAGTTGTTTTACACGAATTATTCATGATTTACTACAGAAATACAAGAGTTAAAATTTTGCTTCTACGTTTTCTAATATGCTGCTTCATTCGCGATATCACTTTCGGTGCTGAAAATCATAAAAATCTTGGTTATTATTCCATATTACTTTCATTTTCGATGTTTTCTTCACGCAATTAGTAGTTTTATATGTATTTTGTACGACATTTCATACAATTATTTGTCGAAAAATAGTTCGAAATATTTGACTTGTAATGGCGTTCTAAAACCGTTAAAAGTTAATGCGTGGGAGTGTCGAAGTTAATATGGCTTCCTTCTGCCAATCAGAATCGCGGATTAGTTACGTAGTTACAGATTTGGCGGGAGCATCAGTCGTCTTCTTTCTTTCTTCGCGAGTGCATCTCTCTGTTGCAAGTGAATAGAAATTTCCATTTTTTTCATGTTAAATTCAGTTTCGCGTGTTCTAATCATTCAAAAGTGTTAAAAGTATTATAAAGGAACGCGAATTAAGAGTTTTCGACGCGAATTATGTGATATTTTCCGGAAAAATACGTAAGTTAAAATTTTGCTTTCCTGGTTGCTAAGCTAATGCGTCATACGCGATATTTCACTTTCGGTGCCGACAGTGATTAAAATTATGTTGCTATAGTACATATTCCTTCTAATTTCGCTGTTTTCTTTACGTAATTAGTTGTTTTACACGAATTATTCATGATTTGCTACAGAAATACACGAGTTAAAATTTTGCTTCTACGTTTTCTAATATGCTGCTTCATTCGCGATATCACTTTCGGTGCTGAAAATCATAAAAATCTTGGTTATTATTCCATATTTCTTTCATTTTCGATGTTTTCTTCACGCAATTAGTAGTTTTATATGTATTTTGTACGACATTTCATACAATTATTTGTCGAAAAATAGTTCGAAATATTTGACTTGTAATGGCGTTCTAAAACCGTTAAAAGTTATTGCGTGGGAGTGTCGAAGTTAATATGGCTTCCTTCTGCCAATCAGAATCGCGGATTAGTGACGTAGTTATAGATTTGGCGGGAGCATCAGTCGTCTTCTTTCTTTCTTCGCGAGTGCATCTCTCTGTTGCAAGTGAATAGAAATTTCCATTTTTATCGTGTTAAATTCAGTTTCGCGTGTTCTAATCATTCAAAAGTGTTAAAAGTATTATAAAGGAACGCGAATTAATAGTTTTCGACGCGAATTATGTGATATTTTCCGGAAAAATACGTAAGTTAAAATTTTGCTTTCCTGGTTGCTAAGCTAATGCGTCATACGCGATATTTCACTTTTGAGTGCTGCAAATGATCAAAATCTTAATTATTATTACATATTTTTTCCATTTTCGATGCTTTTTATGTAACTGATTACTTTATATGATATTTTATACGGTATTTCATGTGACTATTTGATTAGATAATGATTTGCAATTTTGACTTGCAATGGCGTCCTACGGGAGTTACATGATAACGCGTAAGGGTGCTAAAAATGGCAACATTTCTCTCGGCCAATCACGTTCGAGCTTTTATCCGTTAAATTCGAACTCCATGCAAAAGTGGTGCAACCGCCGAAGTGATAGCGTCTCTTCTTCTCTTCTTGCTTTAAATTTCCATTTTTTAGTTAATTAACAAGTGTTTGCATAACTAAAATATTGAAATAGTGTGGAAAGAACGCGTCGAAATCATTGTGTGATAGTTTTTAATAGAAATTTGGAACCATTTTCGGTAAAATATGAATAAAAATTTTTCGCAATTGCGATGCGTACATTTTATCTTGCTTCTGAATCGAATTTTACTTTATATCACTAAGCAGTTATTCTGAATTACTTTGTATTGAAATTTATATATTATTTTATTGTAATTGCAATTATTTAACTGGAATTAATATTTTTCTTTTATTTCAATTATACTTCGAAATAGGATAATATTTGTTTTTTATTATATGAATTCTACAAAATGTACATTTTTTTTTAATATCAAACATTTATTCTGATCTATTTTATATTAGAATTAATATTTTTTTGGAATTTAATTGAACGTGTTTAACGAGGATCAATTTTTTATCTCTAATACAATTTACTTTAAATTGGAGTAATATCGCTTTTCAAATACGAATTAATATACAATGTTGGGTTGAAGCTAATATGATTTTTAATATCTTTGAACAAGTTGCTAATAAATACTTTAATGTTTGTTTTAGGACATGGATGGAAACAAAAAAATTGATTGGAGGACTTAAAGGAATTAATGGGAGAACACACTTTATCAAAGAACTGAAAGGAACTAAGGAGAGACGAAATTTTATGCAAGGAACGACAGCAATTAAGGAGAGACTACTTAGAGAGAAAATAAATTTATGCAAAGAATGAGGGGCCAATCAAATTTATCAGTCTTTGGCTTTAACTATATGTGGTCATGTGGTATAAATATTATGTTTTTATGCTTAAATATTTTGATGGTATAGTATTTTGGTAATTGTATACATTTATATTCTTATATTTTGATATTTTTATATTTTGATGTTTTGATGTTTTGATGTTTTGATGTTTTGATGTTTTGATGTTTTGATGTTTTGATGTTTTGATGTTTTGATGTTTTGATGTTTTGATGTTTTGATGTTTTGATGTTTTGATGTTTTGACGTTTTGACGTTTCGACGTTTTGATGTTTTGACGTTTTGACGTTTTGATGTTTTGATGTTTTGATGTTTTAATGTTTTGATGTTTTGATGTTTTGATGTTTTGATGTTTTGATATTTTGATGTTTTTGTGTTTCGATGATTTCATGTGTTGATGTTTTTTTGTTTTCTGGTTCTTATGTTTCCATTCATGTATTCATGTTTCCATGTTTTCATGTTTGCATGTTTTAATGTTTCAATGTCGTGATGTTTCCATGTTTCGACGCTTTGATCGCCGAGAAAATAAAACTACTCAAGGAGTAAGCTGCGGAGCGGTCCTCCATCTTGCATTCCTGAGACAGCTATACATGTAAGTACGAAAAAATGGTTGCTAATTAGACCAATTTTATGTTTTGCAGCTTTACAATAAGAATGGATTTTTTTCTTCTGTTACAGATATTGGGCTTCGAAATTATTGGTCGCTAATTACACATCGGTCGCGTTTCTAGTGCTTTTTTTGTAACTTTTGTTTTTGTTCGTCACGGTATTAAAGCCCGGAAGATACAGACAACGTTCATCGAGGAAGACGAACTGCGTTTCATCTTGGGATTAAAACGTAAGTACATCTAGACTTTAAGTTTCTATTAAAGGACGATACTTTTTTCATATATTTTATAGGAATTTTTTTTATGTTATAGATCGGTCGATCAGCAATTAAATCAAATTAAAATAACAAAATAACAACAAAACAAATCACAATATAAAACAAAAATGTATAAGTGTGGGTCACGACGATACGGAGTGTTCTCCAAAAATGAAAAATGTAAGTACATTATAAGTTAAACAAAATCATTACTACTTATTCTAAACAGTATTCAGTAGAATATTTTTTAAATTATATGTTCTTGTCTATTGTTGCAGAGCTAGAAATAAACAGCTATGCTAATTATGAATAATATAAAGGATCTCATCCTTGGGACCGAAGCTACCAAATAAAGATGTAAGTTCTTCATATCCTATTGTTTAAAAAATTGGCTAAAGTTACATCAATTATTTCTATATTCCTTATTTAAAAAACATGTTTCTGTTTTTGTTACAGAATTTACCTTAAAATATAAGCAGCTAATAATAAGAGATGTATAATACAAATAAACGACTGATGTTCGGACCGCGGTTCAACGGACTGCAATTGGTAAGTTGAATTTTTATTTGCAATAAAACTTAAATTACATAATATTGCAATTAATACTGTAGGGATTATTTTAATTACATCTCACGTGAATAATTTCAAGGTAGGGGGAGGTAGAAAAGTCTCTTTAAACGATAAATAATAGTTTATTAAATAATAAAATAACTATAACGCAAAGTCTCTCACTCACAAAACTCTTTCTCTACTCGCAACGTTTATCATTCGTGAACACTCACTCTCTCTCTCTCTCTCTCTGAATTCTCTTTCTCGACTCTCGCACCCACGCTTTCCACGCATTCTCTACCCTTGCATGCATTCATTCTCTCTCATTCTGCCT
Source organism: Eucera pruinosa (assembly GCA_028830335.1). NCBI lineage: Eukaryota > Metazoa > Arthropoda > Insecta > Hymenoptera > Apidae > Eucera > Eucera pruinosa. The sequence continues at coordinate 16,626,014 of JAMYCR010000005.1, forward strand.
CTCTGTTGCTCTCGCTCGTTACAGGCATTAGTAAACCCAGTCAGTCACGTTCACCCGAAATCTTGCGCGACCACAAACCCTTCATTCGCACATCACCTCAATTGCCCCTGTCCCAAATAATTCTTAACTATATATACCGTTCGCACAGCAATCGCTCTAGTCCAAATCCATTCTCACGACATTCTGTCTTTCACAATACTCAAACTAACATTCTCATACTTAAATTACTAAATGATTGAGTTTATCTGAATGCCGATGTTTATCATTAGAGTTATATATATGTCATTGTGCGAAATGACTTCTTTTCGTCTTGTTCTGCCTAATATCATGCGACAATCTTCTTATGTTAAAAAAAGTACAATGCAAAGTTACGAGTAAACAAAAAAATGTGATAGGAAACTTTTATGTAAATCTAATACAATGTTAAATAAAAACTGTAGTTCTTAAAAGTAGTAGTACGTGTATGCAACGAAAAATTAATTCTCCTTTCGATGTTCAGGATACTTCAAGAATTACAACTTCGAGATAACCTCTACAACTAAAGACTCCGTCGCTGCTGGTAACACTCGGGTAACAACGTTCAGGCGTTATGAAGCTAGCAGTGGGTGAGTGCATTCCATAAAAATTTAATGGTGAATCAGTGAGCATAATGACAAATTTGCACGAGTTCATAATAATATACAATATACAACAATATATAATACAATTTCTTTTATATTACTAGTCCCGGTTAAGGTCTCGTTCCTTTTTCTTTATTACTACGTAGAATATAAGTTGGATGACACTCCGATATTTCCCATAAAATATTAATATTCACTTTGCATTTATAACAAGTAATGGTTTCCATTAGTTTGAATAATAATCAACTCATACGTACAAAATGCAAAAGATCTGAACCATGATCTTACTTCTCTAGATAGATGATCACTCCTCCACATACAATTAGTAATCTACCTGGCATATTCTCATTATGATCATTATGCTCACCTGGTTTAGCAATGTGATATTGCCACTTACATATCTACATGTACGCATTCTTTATTTCATTTTTAATTATTCACATTGTTATTCGTGTCGTTATTGTTGTCATTAACTCGCGACGTTAATATAAAGTGCCACGCGTTTAGAAACCAAACAAAAAATATGGCACGGACTAGGGTAGCTGCCGATCAGCTAGTAAATTCAGGGGGATATATAGTTCGGCTAACACTCGCTATAGACTCGCGGGAATAATTCTAAGTGCCACGGGACTCGGACATTATACAATGAAATGGCACCGATTAGGGTAACTGTCGATCAGCTAATCAAATCTGTGAGATATATATGTAGTTCGTTTACTAACACTTGCTATAGACTCGCGGGAATAAGTCAAAGTGCCACGGGACTCGGACAGTATATAATGAAATGGCACAGATTAGAGTAGCTGTCGATCAGCTAATCAAATCAGTGAGACATATATGTACTTCGTTTATTAACACTCGCTATAGACTCGCGGGAATAATACAAAGTGTCACGGGACTAGTATAGTATATAATGAAATGGCACCGATTAGGGTGGCTGCCGATCAGCCAATGAATTCAGCGAGATATATATGTAGTTCTGTTTATTAACATTCGCTGTAGATCCGCGGGAGTAATCCAAAGTGCCACGGGACTAGGATAGTATCTAATGAAATGGCACCGATTAGGGTAGCTGCCGATCAGCCAATGAATTCAGCGAGATATAAATGTAGTTCTGTTTATTAACATTCGCTGTAGATCCGCGGGAATAATTCAAAGTGCCACGGGACCAGGATACTATATAATGTATTGGCACCGATTAGGGTGGCTGCCGATCAGCCAGTGAATTCAGCGAGATATATATGTAGTTCTGTTTATTAACATTCGCTGTAGATCCGCGGGAATGATCCAAAGTGCCACGGGACTAGGATAGTATATAATGAAAAGGCACCGATTAGGGTGGCTGCCGATCAGCCAATGAATTCAACGGGATATATATGTAGTTCTGTTTATTAACATTCGCTGTAGATCCGCGGGAATAATCCAAAGTGCCACGGGATTAGCATAGTATATAATGAAATGGCACCGATTAGGGTGGCTGCCGATCAGCCAATGAATTCAGCGAGATATATATGTAGTTCTGTTTATTAACATTCGCTGTAGATCCGCGGCAATGATCCAAAGTGCCACGGGACTAGGATAGTATATAATGTATTGGCACCGATTACGGTAGCTGCCGATCAGCCAATGAATTTGGCGAGATATATATGTAGTTCTGTTTATTAACATTCGCTGTAGCTCCGCGGGAATAATTCAAAGTGCCACGGGACTAGGATAGTATATAATGAAATGGCACCGATTAGGGTGGCTGCCGATCAGCCAATGAATTCAGCGAGATATATATGTTGTTCTGTTTATTAACATTCGCTGTAGATCCGCGGGAATAATTCAAAGTGCCACGGGACTAGGATAGTATATAATGAAATGGCACCGATTAGGGTGGCTGCCGATCAGCCAATGAATTCAGCGTGATATATATGTTGTTCTGTTTATTAACATTCGCTGTAGTTCCGCGGAAATAATTCAAAGTGCCACGGGACTAGGATAGTATATAATGAAATGGCACCGATTAGGGTGGCTGCCGATCAGCCAGTGAATTCAGCGAGATATATATGTAGTTCTGTTTATTAAAATTCGCTGTAGATCCGCGGGAGTAATCCAAAGTGCCACGGGACTAGGATAGTATATAATGTATTGGCACCGATTAGGGTGGCTGCCGATCAGCCAATGAATTCAGCGAGATATATATGTAGTTGTGTTTATTAACATTCGCTGTAGATTCCCGGGAGTAAGCCAAAGTGCCACGGCACTAGGATAGTATATAATGTATTGGCACCGATTAGGGTGGCTGCCGATCAGCCAGTGAATTCAGCGAGATATATATGTAGTTCTGTTTATTAAAATTCGCTGTAGATCCGCGGGAGTAATCCAAAGTGCCACGGGACTAGGATAGTATATAATGTATTGGCACCGATTAGGGTGGCTGCCGATCAGCCAATGAATTCAGCGAGATATATATGTAGTTGTGTTTATTAACATTCGCTGTAGATTCGCGGGAGTAAGCCAAAGTGCCACGGCACTAGGATAGTATATAATGTATTGGCACCGATTAGGGTGGCTGCCGATCAGCCAGTGAATTCAGCGAGATATATATGTAGTTCTGTTTATTAAAATTCGCTGTAGATCCGCGGGAGTAATCCAAAGTGCCACGGGACTAGGATAGTATATAATGTATTGGCACCGATTAGGGTGGCTGCCGATCAGCCAGTGAATTCAGCGAGATATATATGTAGTTCTGTTTATTAAAATTCGCTGTAGATCCGCGGGAGTAATCCAAAGTGCCACGGGACTAGGATAGTATATAATGAAAAGGCACCGATTAGGGTGGCTGCCGATCAGCCAGTGAATTCAGCGAGATATATATGTAGTTCTGTTTATTAACATCCGCTGTAGATCCGCGGGAATAATCCAAAGTGCCACGGGATTAGCATAGTATATAATGAAATGGCACCGATTAGGGTGGCTGCCGATCAGCCAATGAATTCAGCGAGATATATATGTAGTTCTGTTTATTAACATTCGCTGTAGATCCGCGGCAATGATCCAAAGTGCCACGGGACTAGGATAGTATATAATGTATTGGCACCGATTACGGTAGCTGCCGATCAGCCAATGAATTTGGCGAGATATATATGTAGTTCTGTTTATTAACATTCGCTGTAGCTCCGCGGGAATAATTCAAAGTGCCACGGGACTAGGATAGTATATAATGAAATGGCACCGATTAGGGTGGCTGCCGATCAGCCAATGAATTCAGCGAGATATATATGTAGTTCTGTTTATGAACATTCGCTGTAGATCCGCGGGAGTAAGCCAAAGTGCCACGGCACGAGGATAGTATATAATGTATTGGCACCGATTAGGGTGGCTGCCGATCAGCCAGTGAATTCAGCGAGATATATATGTAGTTCTGTTTATTAAAATTCGCTGTAGATCCGCGGGAGTAATTCAAAGTGCCACGGGACTAGGATAGTATATAATGTATTGGCACCGATTACGGTAGCTGCCGATCAGCCAATGAATTTGGCGAGATATATATGTAGTTCTGTTTATTAACATTCGCTGTAGCTCCGCGGGAATAATTCAAAGTGCCACGGGACTAGGATAGTATATAATGAAATGGCACCGATTAGGGTGGCTGCCGATCAGCCAGTGAATTCAGCGAGATATATATGTAGTTCTGTTTATTAACATCCGCTGTAGATCCGCGGCAATAATTCAAAGTGCCACGGGACTGGGATAGTATATAATGAAATGGCACCGATTAGGGTGGCTGCCGATCAGCCAATGAATTCAGCGAGATATATATGTTGTTCTGTTTATTAACATTCGCTGTAGATCCGCGGGAATAATTCAAAGTGCCACGGGACTAGGATAGTATATAATGAAATGGCACCGATTAGGGTGGCTGCCGATCAGCCAATGAATTCAGCGAGATATATATGTTGTTCTGTTTATTAACATTCGCTGTAGATCCGCGGGAATAATTCAAAGTGCCACGGGACTAGGATAGTATATAATGTATTGGCACCGATTAAGGTGGCTGCCGATCAGCCAATGAATTCAGCGTGATATATATGTTGTTCTGTTTATTAACATTCGCTGTAGATCCGCGGGAATAATTCAAAGTGCCACGGGACTAGGATAGTATATAATGAAATGGCACCGATTAGGGTGGCTGCCGATCAGCCAATGAATTCAGCGAGATATATATGTAGTTCTGTTTATTAACATACGCTGTAGCTCCGCGGGAAAAATACATAGTGCCACGGGACTAGGATAGTATATAATGAAATGGCACCGATTAGGGTGGCTGCCGATCAGCCAATGAATTCAGCGTGATATATATGTTGTTCTGTTTATTAACATTCGCTGTAGATCCGCGGGAATAATTCAAAGTGCCACGGGACTGGGATAGTATATAATGAAATGGCACCGATTAGGGTGGCTGCCGATCAGCCAATGAATTCAGCGTGATATATATGTTGTTCTGTTTATTAACATTCGCTGTAGATCCGCGGCAATAATTCAAAGTGCCACGGGACTAGGATAGTATATAATGAAATGGCACCGATTAGCGTGGCTGCTGATCAGCCAATGAATTCAGCGAGATATATATGTAGTTCTGTTTATTAACATTCGCTGTAGCTCCGCGGGAAAAATCCATAGTGCCACGGGACTAGGATAGTATATAATGAAATGGAACCGATTAGGGTGGCTGCCGATCAGCCAATGAATTCAGCGAGATATATATGTTGTTCTGTTTATTAACATTCGCTGTAGATCCGCGGGAATAATTCAAAGTGCCACGGGACTGGGATAGTATATAATGAAATGGCACCGATTAGGGTGGCTGCCGATCAGCCAATGAATTCAGCGAGATATATATGTAGTTCTGTTTATTAACATTCGCTGTAGCTCCGCGGGAAAAATACATAGTGCCACGGGACTAGGATAGTATATAATGAAATGGCACCGATTAGGGTGGCTGCCGATCAGCCAATGAATTCAGCGAGATATATATGTTGTTCTGTTTATTAACATTCGCTGTAGATCCGCGGGAGTAAGCCAAAGTGCCACGGCACTAGGATAGTATATAATGTATTGGCACCGATTAGGGTGGCTGCCGATCAGCCAGTGAATTCAGCGAGATATATATGTAGTTCTGTTTATTAAAATTCGCTGTAGATCCGCGGGAGTAATTCAAAGTGCCACGGGACTAGGATAGTATATAATGTATTGGCACCGATTACGGTAGCTGCCGATCAGCCAATGAATTTGGCGAGATATATATGTAGTTCTGTTTATTAACATTCGCTGTAGCTCCGCGGGAATAATTCAAAGTGCCACGGGACTAGGATAGTATATAATGAAATGGCACCGATTAGGGTGGCTGCCGATCAGCCAATGAATTCAGCGTGATATATATGTTGTTCTGTTTATTAACATTCGCTGTAGATCCGCGGGAATAATTCAAAGTGCCACGGGACTAGGATAGTATATAATGAAATGGCACCGATTAGGGTGGCTGCCGATCAGCCAATGAATTCAGCGAGATATATATGTAGTTCTGTTTATTAACATACGCTGTAGCTCCGCGGGAAAAATACATAGTGCCACGGGACTAGGATAGTATATAATGAAATGGCACCGATTAGGGTGGCTGCCGATCAGCCAATGAATTCAGCGTGATATATATGTTGTTCTGTTTATTAACATTCGCTGTAGATCCGCGGCAATGATCCAAAGTGCCACGGGACCAGGATACTATATAATGTATTGGCACCGATTAGGGTGGCTGCCGATCAGCCAGTGAATTCAGCGAGATATATATGTAGTTCTGTTTATTAACATTCGCTGTAGATCCGCGGGAATGATCCAAAGTGCCACGGGACTAGGATAGTATATAATGAAAAGGCACCGATTAGGGTGGCTGCCGATCAGCCAATGAATTCAACGGGATATATATGTAGTTCTGTTTATTAACATTCGCTGTAGATCCGCGGGAATAATCCAAAGTGCCACGGGATTAGCATAGTATATAATGAAATGGCACCGATTAGGGTGGCTGCCGATCAGCCAATGAATTCAGCGAGATATATATGTAGTTCTGTTTATTAACATTCGCTGTAGATCCGCGGCAATGATCCAAAGTGCCACGGGACTAGGATAGTATATAATGTATTGGCACCGATTACGGTAGCTGCCGATCAGCCAATGAATTTGGCGAGATATATATGTAGTTCTGTTTATTAACATTCGCTGTAGCTCCGCGGGAATAATTCAAAGTGCCACGGGACTAGGATAGTATATAATGAAATGGCACCGATTAGGGTGGCTGCCGATCAGCCAATGAATTCAGCGAGATATATATGTTGTTCTGTTTATTAACATTCGCTGTAGATCCGCGGGAATAATTCAAAGTGCCACGGGACTAGGATAGTATATAATGAAATGGCACCGATTAGGGTGGCTGCCGATCAGCCAATGAATTCAGCGTGATATATATGTTGTTCTGTTTATTAACATTCGCTGTAGTTCCGCGGGAATAATTCAAAGTGCCACGGGACTAGGATAGTATATAATGAAATGGCACCGATTAGGGTGGCTGCCGATCAGCCAATGAATTCAGCGAGATATATATGTTGTTCTGTTTATTAACATTCGCTGTAGATCCGCGGGAATAATTCAAAGTGCCACGGGACTAGGATAGTATATAATGAAATGGCACCGATTAGGGTGGCTGCCGATCAGCCAATGAATGCAGCGAGATATATATGTTGTTCTGTTTATTAACATCCGCTGTAGATCCGCGGCAATAATTCAAAGTGCCACGGGACTGGGATAGTATATAATGAAATGGCACCGATTAGGGTGGCTGCCGATCAGCCAATGAATTCAGCGAGATATATATGTTGTTCTGTTTATTAACATTCGCTGTAGATCCGCGGGAATAATTCAAAGTGCCACGGGACTAGGATAGTATATAATGTATTGGCACCGATTAAGGTGGCTGCCGATCAGCCAATGAATTCAGCGTGATATATATGTTGTTCTGTTTATTAACATTCGCTGTAGATCCGCGGGAATAATTCAAAGTGCCACGGGACTAGGATAGTATATAATGAAATGGCACCGATTAGGGTGGCTGCCGATCAGCCAATGAATTCAGCGAGATATATATGTAGTTCTGTTTATTAACATACGCTGTAGCTCCGCGGGAAAAATACATAGTGCCACGGGACTAGGATAGTATATAATGAAATGGCACCGATTAGGGTGGCTGCCGATCAGCCAATGAATTCAGCGTGATATATATGTTGTTCTGTTTATTAACATTCGCTGTAGATCCGCGGGAATAATTCAAAGTGCCACGGGACTGGGATAGTATATAATGAAATGGCACCGATTAGGGTGGCTGCCGATCAGCCAATGAATTCAGCGAGATATATATGTTGTTCTGTTTATTAACATTCGCTGTAGTTCCGCGGGAATAATTCAAAGTGCCACGGGACTAGGATAGTATATAATGAAATGGCACCGACTGGGGTGGCTGCCGATCAGCCAATGAATTCAGCGAGATATATATGTAGTTCTGTTTATTAACATTCGCTGTAGCTCCGCGGGAAAAATACATAGTGCCACGGGACTGGGATAGTATATAATGAAATGGCACCGATTAGGGTGGCTGCCGATCAGCCAATGAATTCAGCGAGATATATATGTTGTTCTGTTTATTAACATTCGCTGTAGTTCCGCGGGAATAATTCAAAGTGCCACGGGACTAGGATAGTATATAATGAAATGGCACCGATTAGGGTGGCTGCCGATCAGCCAATGAATTCAGCGAGATATATATGTTATTCTGTTTATTAACATTCGCTGTAGATCCGCGGGAATAATTCAAAGTGCCACGGGACTGGGATAGTATATAATGAAATGGCACCGATTAGGGTGGCTGCCGATCAGCCAATGAATTCAGCGAGATATATATGTTGTTCTGTTTATTAACATTCGCTGTAGATCCGCGGGAATAATTCAAAGTGCCACGGGACTAGGATAGTATATAATGAAATGGCGCCGATTAGGGTGGCTGCCGATCAGCCAATGAATTCAGCGAGATATATATGTAGTTCTGTTTATTAACATCCGCTGTAGATCCGCGGGAATAATTCAAAGTGCCACGGGACTAGGATAGTATATAATGAAATGGCACCGATTAGGGTGGCTGCCGATCAGCCAATGAATTCAGCGAGATATATATGTAGTTCTGTTTATTAACATCCGCTGTAGATCCGCGGGAATAATTCAAAGTGCCACGGGACTAGGATAGTATATAATGAAATGGCACCGATTAGGGTGGCTGCCGATCGGCCAATGAATTCAGCGAGATATATATGTTGTTCTGTTTATTAACATTCGCTGTAGTTCCGCGGGAATAATTCAAAGTGCCACGGGACTAGGATAGTATATAATGAAATGGCACCGATTACGGTGGCTGCCGATCAGCCAATGAATTCAGCGAGATATATATGTAGTTCTGTTTATTAACATTCGCTGTAGATCCGCGGGAATAATTCAAAGTGCCACGGGACTAGGATAGTATATAATGAAATGGCACCGATTAGGGTGGCTGCCGATCAGCCAATGAATTCAGCGAGATATATATGTTGTTCTGTTTATTAACATTCGCTGTAGTTCCGCGGGAATAATTCAAAGTGCCACGGGACTAGGATAGTATATAATGAAATGGCACCGATTAGGGTGGCTGCCGATCAGCCAATGAATTCAGCGAGATATATATGTTGTTCTGTTTATTAACATTCGCTGTAGATCCGCGGGAATAATTCAAAGTGCCACGGGACTAGGATAGTATATAATGAAATGGCACCGATTAGGGTGGCTGCCGATCAGCCAATGAATTCAGCGAGATATATATGTAGTTCTGTTTATTAACATTCGCTGTAGCTCCGCGGCAAAAATACATAGTGCCACGGGACTAGGATAGTATATAATGAAATGGCACCTATTAGGGTGGCTGCCGATCAGCCAATGAATTCAGCGAGATATATATGTTGTTCTGTTTATTAACATTCGCTGTAGATCCGCGGGAATAATTCGAAGTGCCACGGGACTAGGATAGTATATAATGAAATGGCACCGATTAGGGTGGCTGCCGATCAGCCAATGAATTCAGCGAGATATATATGTTGTTCTGTTTATTAACATTCGCTGTAGTTCCGCGGGAATAATTCAAAGTGCCACGGGACTAGGATAGTATATAATGAAATGGCACCGATTAGGGTGGATGCCGATCAGCCAATGAATTCAGCGAGATATATATGTAGTTCTGTTTATTAACATCCGCTGTAGTTCCGCGGGAATAATTCAAAGTGCCACGGGACTAGGATAGTATATAATGAAATGGCACCGATTAGGGTGGATGCCGATCAGCCAATGAATTCAGCGAGATATATATGTAGTTCTGTTTATTAACATCCGCTGTAGATCCGCGGGAATAATTCAAAGTGCCACGGGACTAGGATAGTATATAATGAAATGGCACCGATTAGGGTGGCTGCCGATCAGCCAATGAATTCAGCGAGATATATATGTTGTTCTGTTTATTAACATTCGCTGTAGATCCGCGGGAATAATTCAAAGTGCCACGGGACTAGGATAGTATATAATGAAATGGCACCGATTAGGGTGGCTGCCGATCAGCCAATGAATTCAGCGAGATATATATGTAATTCTGTTTATTAACATTCGCTGTAGCTCCGCGGGAATAATTCAAAGTGCCACGGGACTAGGATAGTATATAATGAAATGGCACCGATTAGGGTGGCTGCCGATCAGCCAATGAATTCAGCGTGATATATATGTTGTTCTGTTTATTAACATTCGCTGTAGATCCGCGGGAATAATTCAAAGTGCCACGGGACTAGGATAGTATATAATGAAATGGCACCGACTGGGGTGGCTGCCGATCAGCCAATGAATTCAGCGAGATATATATGTAGTTCTGTTTATTAACATTCGCTGTAGCTCCGCGGGAAAAATACATAGTGCCACGGGACTGGGATAGTATATAATGAAATGGCACCGATTAGGGTGGCTGCCGATCAGCCAATGAATTCAGCGAGATATATATGTTATTCTGTTTATTAACATTCGCTGTAGATCCGCGGGAATAATTCAAAGTGCCACGGGACTGGGATAGTATATAATGAAATGGCACCGATTAGGGTGGCTGCCGATCAGCCAATGAATTCAGCGAGATATATATGTAGTTCTGTTTATTAACATTCGCTGTAGCTCCGCGGGAATAATTCAAAGTGCCACGGGACTAGGATAGTATATAATGAAATGGCACCGATTAGGGTGGCTGCCGATCAGCCAATGAATTCAGCGAGATATATATGTAGTTCTGTTTATTAACATTCGCTGTAGCGACGCGGGGACAATCCAGAGCGCCACGGGACTCGGACAGGACACAATGAAATGGCACCGATTAGGGTGGCTGCCGATCAGCCAATGAATTCAGCGAGATATATATGTAGTTCTGTTTATTAACATTCGCTGTAGATCCGCGGGAATAATCCAAAGTGCCACGGGACTAGGATAGTATATAATGAAATGGCACCGATTAGGGTGGCTGCCGATCAGCCAATGAATTCAGCGAGATATATATGTAGTTCTGTTTATTAACATTCGCTGTAGATCCACGGGAACAATCAAAGTGCCACGGGACTAGGATAGTATATAATGAAATGGCACCGATTAGGGTGGCTGCCGATCAGCCAATGAATTCAGCGAGATATATATGTAGTTCTGTTTATTAACATTCGCTGTAGATCCGCGGGAATAATCCAAAGTGCCACGGGACTAGGATAGTATATAATGAAATGGCACCGATTAGGGTGGCTGCCGATCAGCCAATGAATTCAGCGAGATATATATGTAGTTCTGTTTATTAACATTCGCTGTAGATCCGCGGGAATAATCCAAAGTGCCACGGGACTAGGATAGTATATAATGAAATGGCACCGATTAGGGTGGCTGCCGATCAGCCAATGAATTCAGCGAGATATATATGTAGTTCTGTTTATTAACATTCGCTGTAGATCCGCGGGAATAATCCAAAGTGCCACGGGACTAGGATAGTATATAATGAAATGGCACCGATTAGGGTGGCTGCCGATCAGCCAATGAATTCAGCGAGATATATATGTAGTTCTGTTTATTAACATTCGCTGTAGATCCGCGGGAATAAATCAGAATGCCACGGGACTAGGATAGTATATAATGAAATGGCACCGATTAGGGTGGCTGCCGATCAGCCAATGAATTCAGCGAGATATATATGTAGTTCTGTTTATTAACATTCGCTGTAGATCCGCGGGAATAATCCAAAGTGCCACGGGACTAGGATAGTATATAATGAAATGGCACCGATTAGGGTGGCTGCCGATCAGCCAATGAATTCAGCGAGATATATATGTAGTTCTGTTTATTAACATTCGCTGTAGATCCGCGGGAATAATCCAAAGTGCCACGGGACTAGGATAGTATATAATGAAATGGCACCGATTAGGGTGGCTGCCGATCAGCCAATGAATTCAGCGAGATATATATGTAGTTCTGTTTATTAACATTCGCTGTAGATCCGCGGGAATAATCCAAAGTGCCACGGGACTAGGATAGTATATAATGAAATGGCACCGATTAGGGTGGCTGCCGATCAGCCAATGAATTCAGCGAGATATATATGTAGTTCTGTTTATTAACATTCGCTGTAGATCCGCGGGAATAATCCAAAGTGCCACGGGACTAGGATAGTATATAATGAAATGGCACCGATTAGGGTGGCTGCCGATCAGCCAATGAATTCAGCGAGATATATATGTAGTTCTGTTTATTAACATTCGCTGTAGATCCGCGGGAATAATCCAAAGTGCCACGGGACTAGGATAGTATATAATGAAATGGCACCGATTAGGGTGGCTGCCGATCAGCCAATGAATTCAGCGAGATATATATGTAGTTCTGTTTATTAACATTCGCTGTAGATCCGCGGGAATAATCCAAAGTGCCACGGGACTAGGATAGTATATAATGAAATGGCACCGATTAGGGTGGCTGCCGATCAGCCAATGAATTCAGCGAGATATATATGTAGTTCTGTTTATTAACATTCGCTGTAGATCCGCGGGAATAATCCAAAGTGCCACGGGACTAGGATAGTATATAATGAAATGGCACCGATTAGGGTGGCTGCCGATCAGCCAATGAATTCAGCGAGATATATATGTAGTTCTGTTTATTAACATTCGCTGTAGATCCGCGGGAATAATCCAAAGTGCCACGGGACTAGGATAGTATATAATGAAATGGCACCGATTAGGGTGGCTGCCGATCAGCCAATGAATTCAGCGAGATATATATGTAGTTCTGTTTATTAACATTCGCTGTAGATCCGCGGGAATAATCCAAAGTGCCACGGGACTAGGATAGTATATAATGAAATGGCACCGATTAGGGTGGCTGCCGATCAGCCAATGAATTCAGCGAGATATATATGTAGTTCTGTTTATTAACATTCGCTGTAGATCCGCGGGAATAATTCAAAGTGCCACGGGACTAGGATAGTATATAATGAAATGGCACGATTAGGGTGGCTGCCGATCAGCCAATGAATTCAGCGAGATATATATGTAGTTCTGTTTATTAACATTCGCTGTAGATCCGCGGGAATAATTCAAAGTGCCACGGGACTAGGATAGTATATAATGAAATGGCACCGATTAGGGTGGCTGCCGATCAGCCAATGAATTCAGCGAGATATATATGTAGTTCTGTATAATAACATTCGCTGTAGATCCGCGGGAATAATCCAAAGTGCCACGGGACTAGGATAGTATATAATGAAATGGCACCGATTAGGGTGGCTGCCGATCAGCCACTGAATTCAGCGAGATATATATGTAGTTCTGTTTATTAACATTCGCTGTAGATCTGCGGGAAATAATCAAAGTGCCACCGGGCTAGGATCGTATATAATGAAATGGCACCGATTAGGGTGGCTGCCGATCAGCCAATGAATTCAGCGAGATATATATGTAGTCTGTTTATTAACATTCGCTGTAGATCCGCGGGAATAATCAAAGTGCCACGGGACTAGGATAGTATATAATGAAATGGCA